>JAQPPZ010016903.1:0-4800000 GCA_028583015.1 Wollemia nobilis
AGCGGTCTTATACTGTTCACCCCCCCTCTCAGTATAAGCTTGTGTTCTTCACCAATGTGTTGATTTCTAGAATGCCTAGTGGGACCCCCGATTTGTTTATTCTTATTCGTTAACCAATTCAAGTAGTTGGTTGATTTTCACTATTTTTTTATGCTACAAGGTGATACAAAACCATTCAAAACCTTGCAAAAACCCTAAAAATACAACTCAATTTTGAGATAGTTATCTTTTTGGTTTGCAATCCAAAGTTGCATGGTAGGATGTGATCCATAGTAAGTCATAGGGTACCCTACGATCCAAATAATAACTCAAATAAGTTGTTAAGTAACCATATCTTACACAAACAACAACAACCACCAAGTTACAGGTAAGTTTAGGTGACTGATTTTCCCTCATAAGGGATTTTTATCCCCCTTGCTGAAGATAGCCTCTATAGGCCAAAAACCACCTAAAGAAACTAGAATATCCAAAGGTATAATTAACACTTCTCTATTAATTTTTAGCTTTGAAAAAAATTTGTACCACATCATCTTGCTAGGTTCTTATTTTTTTAGTTTTGGTGAAACTCGGCACTGCACCATCTTGCTAGGTTCTTATGTTTTTTAGCTTTAGCAAAACTTGGTAGCTCACCATCTTGTAAAATTGTGTTTATTTTACATTTTGCCTTCTTAGGCATTTATACGCCATTAGAGGACTCGATGAGAAAATCAAAGACCCTACAATCGTAAAAAAGGTATTAAGATCTCTTCCCAAAAGATTTGATTCTAAAGTATCAGCTATAGAAGAAGCCAAAGATCTAAATACGTTTAGTATGGATGAGATGCATGGTTCATTGACTGCGTATGAGATGAGAATAGGAAAGTATAATCCCATAGATAGAGAAGCTACTTTTAAAGCCCACAAAAATATGAAAGAAAAACAAGAATCCGAATATGAAGAGACATCTGATGATATGGAAGCAAACTTTGTCCGAAAACTAAAAAGGGGACAAGGAAAATACAGAGGAAAGCTACCATTTAAATGTTTTAGTTGTGGAGGTGTTGGGCATGTTGCAGCTAAATGTCCATGAAATAAGGAGAATGAAAGTGATGAAGAATCGCACCGAGAAAGAAGTGACTGGAAGAAAAAGACAAATTTTAGAAAGGGCAACTTCAAGAAGAAAAGTTTCATCTCAAAGAATGTCAGTTCATCAGAAGACAGTTTCGGTGAGGATTCCGAAGAGGAAACAGGTGAAGCTCTTTTCATGGCATTCAAAGAAGAAAACACTGAAGAAGAAGAGGAATGTGATGAAAACCTTGAGGCTAAGGCTGAAGTAAATCTAAGAGGTGAGTTGATCGCTGCACTTGAAGAGTTGGGTTTAGAAAGGAAAAAGAACAAAAGACTGTCCAAGAAGTTGGAAGAATATGGGGATGAAATTGAAGATCTCTTCCTACAAGTTCAAAAGGCCAAGAAATCAGAAGAAGCCTTGAAGACACACCTGGATGATGTATGCAGCACAAGTGAAGAGGAATCTAACAAAGTTATTGTTGATCTAAAGCTGCAAGTAGAACAATACAAAAGGATTGAAGATATTCTCAGGTCTCAAATCAATGAGAAAGATACTGTTTGCTGCCAACAAGAAGAAGAGATTGTTTCATTGAAGAAACAACTAGAAGAGGCCAATATAAATCTCAAATATGAGAAGAGCATAGAGTTTCTAGATAAAATGATAAAGCAACAAAGAAGCTCCACGGCTAAGTCTGGTCTTGGATATGAAGCTGAACAACCATCATCTTCCAAAAGTACAAAAAAGAAGAAGCCCGCTACTGAAGGATTGAAGCAAGAAAAGCCTGAAGCTGAATCTTCAAAAGGAAGAAAATCTCAAAGGAGATCTACAGCAAAGCAACCATAGCAAAATAGGTTCTCTCACTCTCACTCTTTTCATAATAATTCTTTTAACGACTATTGTTTTAGATGCATCCATTATGGTCACCAGGCAATTTATTGTGTATTGAAAAATAAATCAAGGAGTTATGCTGGTAGAAACACATCTGCTCTTCTGAGTGAACACCATGTGCAATGTTTTAAATGTAATGGTCATGGGAACATAGCAAGGTTTTGTCCAAGCACTTCTACAACTAATCTAATGCAAGACCACATATTCCATCAGACACAAAGAGTGCAACACAGACAGGAAAATAATTATCCATCAAAAATGCACAAGAGACACAGGTTCATGAAAAGGTTCAAAATGTGGATGCAGGTGAAAATTCTTAGCCTAAGTTCAAGAAAAACTGGAGAAAGAATGAAGAGAGAAAATCGTGTCTCCTTGGATAGAAGGAGATTACTCCTCTATTGCACTAAGCAGCTCCAGGTAGCACATCCTCAGGGGGAGCAATGTTAATGTTTTATTTTAATGCTCCTAAGTATTTGTGTGGTTATCTAAGGATGAAAGGAAAGTAGTCGGGGAGTTGTTGTATAGTTTTCAATGTGTGTTTTCTGTTCTTACAGTTTTTTGTGTTAGTACCATGAAGGGTGGTGATTGAATTAAGAGTTATCATTATTGATAGAATTGATGTATGTCATTATTGAATTGGTGATGGTTCTTACTGCCACTATCATAAGTTAAGGATTATAATAGTTCAGATGATTTGGTTGGTTTTGTGGTACTGTGTTTGATGCTTGCACAGAGTTGGCAGTAAAACTGCAATGTTGGTACAGTGTTGGACAAAATTTGGTACAAGTGTGAGTCACTTGTCAATTTTGCTGACATATGAGAAATCAACGTGTTGAATGGGAATATTGAAGAAGAGGCTTAAAATTAGCAACCAAATGATTTCCAGCTTGGTGATGAATGGTTGAGTTGCTTTCATAGAGGTTGTTTTGATCAAGTTAATGCTTTACTTGATACATGATTTGAGCAAGTTATTCTTTGCATTGGTGATTTATGTTGGTGGTTGTTTTGTTCAAATACCTTTGGAAGGAAAAGGATGTCTACTAGTTTCCTTTTCATGTAGTGTTTGGTTGAATGCTTCAAGGTTAATATTGAGTTGAGATTGATATTGGGAGTTAAGTATAGAACATATTGAGTCTCTAACAATTCTCTTTATGCTTCTATGAGGTTGATGAATCACATTGGGTCTCTAAAAATTCTCTTTGTGGGTTCATGATAAGCAAGTTTTCCTTGATGAACTTGTGAACAGATTTGAGGACAGTGCTGGGACAAATTTCTAGATGCAAATTTGGGTAGGATGTGTAGAGTACAAAAAGAGTACCAGTGGAGGTGCATTCTATGATGGAGATATATTGGTCGTGTGGAACAGCAAGAAACAAGATTAAGTTTTCTTATCCACAGCATAAGCAGAATATATTGCAACAACAGTGTGTTGTACGCAGAGGAAGAAATTATATAGTTAATTATCTTTGTGCTCATATTTGTAATTTTTGCTAACTGTCATAACGTGTGCCTGAGAATGTTGTGCATGGACTCAAGGGGAGTTTGCAGTAGCCCTTTGGTATTATTTTCAAAGGGGGAGAAGAATTACAGGAGATTGCATGAGTGTTGCCAACAATTCCAAAGGGGGATATTGATGTGCAAGGTGTAGCCAAAGTATTGTCATTGTTGTTAACACAGATAGATAGATCATTTGATGCAGTGGACAGGAGTTTAGAGGTCAGTCAGAGCATGTACAGTGAATTTTTGAGAAGACAAAAGTGGCCCATATGCAAAAGCTCAAAGAAAAAGACAAGTAAGAAAAGTGTCACGATATCACGACATGTTGAGCAAGCATGAGAAACTGTCATGATATCGCGACATGTTGAGAAGCTAGAAAAGAAACTGTCATGATATCGCGACATGTTAGAAGAGAGAGAAAATGCTAGCAAAATTGTCACAATTTTGCGACATCTCGGAGGAGAGAGAAAATACTGTCAAAATTGTCACGATGAATCTAAAATTTTGTGACATCTCGGAGGAGAGAGAAAATGCTGTCAAAATTGTCACAATTTTGTGACATATCAGAGGAGAGAGAAAAAGCTGGAAAAGCTGTCGTGATATCGCGACATGGTCGAGGAGAGAGAAAGCGCAAGGAAAACTGTCACAATTTCACGACATGTTGGAAGAGAGAGAAAGCGCTAGAAAAATTGTCGTGATTTCATGACATGTTGGCAGAGAAGAAGGCAAGTAGAAAAATTGTTGCGATTTCATGACATGTTTGAAGAAGAGGTGCAGGCAAAGAAAACTGTCATGATTTCATGACATGTTTGAAGAAGAGGTGTAGGCAAAGAAAACTGTCATGATTTCGCGACATGTTTGAAGAGAAGGCGCAGGAAAAGAAAACTATTGTGATTTCACAACATGTTCGAGGAGAAGGAGCTCGCAAAGAAAAGTGTCACGATTTCATGACAGATTGCAAGGAGGATGGTACAGACGAAAAAGTGTCACGATTTCACGATAGGTTCCAAGAGGAAGCGCTAAGGAGAGAAAGTGTCATGATTTTGTGACATGTCAGGTTTTTGTGATCCGATGAGAAGAAAAGCGCTAAGGAAGAAAAGTGTCATGATTTTGTGACATAATGCACTAGAGAGAGTCCGATAGAAAAAGGTGTCGCAATTTTGCGACATGCTTCTTTTTCGTAGTCCAAAGCGAAGAGAAAGAGGAGAAGGATGAAGTGTCACGATTTCACGATAGAAGCAAAATGAAAGAGCATGGAATCAGAAGTGTTGTGATTTCACAACAAATTCAAGGAGGAAGAGCTCAAAGGCGAAAGCGTCGTGATTTCATGACATGTTCCATTTTCACAAGCAAAAGACAGATAAAGGCACAAGGCAGTGAATGTGTCACGATTTGACAACATGTTGAGTTTTTTCGGTCCAAAGACAAAAAAGGCACAAGGTAGTGAAAGTGTCACGATTTCACGACATGTTCTGGTTTCGCGGGTGAAAGGCAGAGAAGTGCAAGGAAGCGAAAAGTGTCACAATTTCACGACATGTCTAGTTTTTACTGGTGCAAGCCAAGTGAAGTGCAAGGAAGCGAAAAGTGTCACGATTTCGTGACATGTCTAGTTTTTGCTGGTGCAAGCCAAGTAGAGTGTATGGAAGCAAAAAGTGTCACGATTTCACATGTCTGGTTTTCATGGGTGCAAGCCAAGAAGTGAACAAGGAGGCAAAAAATGTCGCGATATCGCAACATGTCATGTTTTTGTGGGTAAAAGGTGAGAAGAGCAAAAAGAGACAGAAGTGTCACGATTTTGTGACAAGTCGTAGCAACAAGATTACAAAAAGTTAACTGAAGTAGAACGACAGTCAAAGGGGCAGTTGTAGAGGAAAATCATGCAACAAAAATAAGAAGAGTTAACTAGAGTAAGTGAGATAGTTACAGGTGTAGTTATAGATAGAAATCATGCAAGCTAAAATAAGCATAGTGCATTAAAGATAGAACAGAAGTTATAGTGCCCGTAAAGTAGTGTAACCGTCGAGCGACAGTTATACTGAAAGTCCCACGCAAGAGACAGATCTATTAATAGGATGCATGTAATAAATACTATGCTATAAAGGAGTTACTATCAGCAGTGGCTATTAATAGGCTGCATGCAAGATTACAGAAGTTACAGAAGACGAGGAGTCTCATTGAGAAATAGTGTTATAAAAGGGCAATCGTGCAAAGAATTAAGTTGTCGCTCATAGTGAAAAAGTGTTGCTAAAAGAGAGTGCGCAGGAGGCGAGTGAGCAGGGTGTGTGTGTTGTGTAAAGAGTGGGCAATTTTGAGAAAGCAATAGACTATTCACGGTCTTGTAAAAGTGAAGGCATTTTTATGTCAAAAAGATTCAAAATAGAATTTTGAGTTGGTGCTCCTTTCTATTGGTGTAGATAAATTAGGGGTTGGTGTTCCTTCCAGTCGATGCTGGTAAATTAGGGGTTGGTGCTCCTTTCTATTGGTGAAGATAAATTAGGGGTTGGTGCTCCTTCTAGTGGGTGTTGGTAAATTGTTTGTAAAGTTGGTGCTTTGCAAAGGCTGGATTTGGATGGGTGTCCGAGCAGTCTATTTTTGAGGAGTAGCCAAAACTGGTGAACCTCGTTACATCTTGTGTTATTTGATGCTCTCATGTGATATTTGCTTGATCTAGTTCTAAGTTTTCATTGCTTCAGATTTAAGTGTTGCACATTTAAGTTTTAAATAGCTACATTGATTCACCCCCCCCTCTCAGTGCCATTGTAAGACTAACACATTGTGACCCATGGATTAACACCTTCTATCTTCCTCCTGATGAGATGAGTATCATGCCAGAGGAAATTTACTAGGTTTTTTGGATCCCGTTTGATGGAGAGCCCATTGTTTCATCAACCACTACTGATCAGGTGGTCGTATATGCTCGGGTGTTTGGAGCACACTCTGCATAGGACCTCTGAGATACTGGGTCCAGGGGAGTATCTATCAAGACTTGGTATGATGCTCAAGTTTTCATAGTGAGACATGACGTGTTACTGATGGTGATCAGCAACGTTCTTGTCTTGGATTGCTTAGGTTTGAGGTTCCCTTGAAACCTCCTGGTCATGGTGTAGGACCTTATGGATAGTGAAGAACCTATAATCTATGCATGGGGTAGATCGCTATTGGCTCAGTGCTATGATGATTTGTACCACATCCATCGGTGGGCACACATCAGCATTGCTTGTAGTTTGCTATTACAGGTTTGGATAAGGGAGCACATTAAGATAGATCACCCTAAGGGGCTCCCAGCTAAGATTACATCTATTGAGGCTCATACACAATGCTATACTACTAGATGGGCTCAGGAGCATGAGGAGCGTAAGAGCCACACTTTTGTAGGGGAGTTGTCCCACTATACTAATGCTTTTACTAGACTATTGGCCAAAGATGTCATGTTACAGTTGTACTATGAGCATCTAGTTTGGAATGATCCAGCTAGTTTTACTACTAGGACATGGTGCGAGTGATGGCTCGTTGGTCGTAATATTGCCATCAGGGAGTATTTCTTCTACTCTCGGGTTCTTTGTCATATGGGTTGCAACAAGATGTGCCCTTGGTACCATTCTTGTACAGGCACCTCACAGCAAATAGGGACCTACCTCCATGATAGGTCATAGAGCTTGCATATGAGGAGGATGCCCCAACCGTAGACCTAACAGTGGATGAGGGAGTTACAGAGGCCTACTCTCTGTGGTGGGGTGATTTGATGTGGTATGGCATCGATAGTCTAAGGTGTGAGTATGATGGTGGGTATGATGGCATAGATTCGGTAGGACGTAGGGTTCAAGCCAGGACCAAGGTATAGGGCCAACCGATAGAGAATGTGGTAGCATAGGATCCTGATGTTCCTAAGGAGGAGGAGGAGTTAGAGCCTAAGGAGAGAGACTCTCCTCTGAGAGCACAGTTGCACGAGGTTGATGCTGAGCTCTAGGCTACTAAGATCTAGGTATAATGGTGAGATGCTACGATTGAGCAGCTCACAACACAGATACAGGCTTTGTAGACTACTATTTGGGGTGGTGATATTAGGATGTAGTTTTTTATTCCTGCTTCTACACCATAGGAGGTTCTAGCGGTAGGCTCAAGGGTAGAGGTGGGACAACTTTAGTCCTTGTTGGATGAGCATGAGGAGTGGATCTGAGGACTTACATATCATGTCACCATCCTTCAGATGCAGCTCAGGAGGCATGGGCTTGTTTGTAAGGATCCAGTAGGTGCAGGTGGTTCATAGGCTAGCTTGCACTCTACCTTAGGGTGGTCTTCCACCCATATTAGCTAATAAACTCGGTCTCAGATAGAGAGACCTACAGGCTCACATCACTTGACTCATGACACCGCCATAGGGGGTGGTGGCACTAGAGGAGATGGCACATGGGGCTCAGGCCCAACATTTTATTGATATTCTACTTGGTTCTTGATACATTTTTGAGGTTGACTAACCTACATGACTATAGCCCATGGGAATTTTTGTATATCCATTGGACTTGACACACATTTTTAAGATAGATTTGCCTTTTATGACTTATTATGTGTATCGTTCATTGCTTATGTTTTTGTTATTATTTTATTTTATGATATGATACGATGATGATATTATGATGATTTGATGGATATGTTAGATGATAGATGATATTTGAAGATTCTTAGATGGATGTGTATATGCTTGTATGATTTGATGATATGATGCAATGTATTTTGATGATGAATGATGAATTTATGGTATGCAAATGAATATTACCTATATGTTTTATTATGTGGTTTATGGATGATTAATGACTTGTTTTCGTGGATGCAAATGTTATTGTTAAATGCATGTTAATTTTTTGCTCTAATTATATGCATCTAACTTATGTGATGGAATGGTATAAATGAACCTGTATGCTCTAATCACTTAAAACATACGGAATGCATATGACATTGACAATATTAATGGGTGATACCACAAAAAGTTTAAAAATGATCATGAATTTAAATAATAACTTCTATCATAACAATTGATTAAGTATTCATATATGAGATGTAATGGTGTGTAATGTATTTTCTTATTAAGTTTCTATAAATTAAAATATATAAAGTAGTCAGTGGTCATCTATATACTATTTCTAATATATATGTGGTATTTGTCCTACTATGTTGATACCCCCTAATTTATAGAATATTATAAGGAATATGATGGTGTGAATGATGTTATGATTTGTTGCTATGTAAAAAAAATTGGGGTTTTTCGGAGATTCAAACACTCTAGTTCCCCTATCAACAGTTGTCTACTTACCACTTAGACTTTTGAAAAGTAATGCTTTTACCATGGACCTGGTTTTTCATGATCTCTGTGTGTGCATGTGATTATATATTTTGAAATAGAACTTCAAGAATTTCCTCTAATTTTAGGTGGTATTCTTTCAGCCCATTTCTAAGATCAGAGATTCTCAAGTGTTCATATCATCCTTATGTTGGACTTAGTTGGACTATACCACTAGGCAATACTTGGTTACCTAAGCTAGCTCATCCAAATTCAAACATTGGTCTACACAAATGCATGAAACAATTTTAATAGACATATCATCATGTGTAAGTATTTCTCCTTCTAGTTTTGTACAATGCTGAGAATTCCAGGGATTCAAGATTTATTCCCTTCTTTTCGACTTTGGATTTTTGCTCATATGTAGTGATGAAAATCACTATTTATTTGTTATTGATTTTATTTTAGCGAGGATTTTTTGTAGTGATGATAATCACTGTTTATTTTGCTCATACGTAGTGATGAAAATCACTGTTTATTTTTTATTGATTTTTTCTTGAGCTTGCTTTTGTTGTATTTTGAATATATGATTTGTGTATCAGATTTTTGTTTTGAAATTTGACTGTATGCTTGGAATTTTGACTATGTACTTTGCTTTGGGATTTTGCTTGTTTTGATTTAAGAAAGGGATTTTGATAGGGTAATGTTTGTCCTTTTGCCAATTCTTAGCACCTTTAAACTGGTTGCACAGGGGGATAAGCAAGGATAATCCTTTTCACTTAAGGTAACCTAGACCGCTTTGCATCTTTCATCTTTTCCTTGTACCATCTAGGATTTTAGTGTTTCAATTAGTGATGAGATCTTGAATATCCAAGGCTTTATCATAGCTAGGCCTTATTTTCTACTAATCAAAGTTGTTTTCCTCAAAAGTTGATAAGATTACTATATTTGGTTGACTAACCAAAAAGCCTTAGTATATTATGTATAGCAACAAATAATGGTTGTGTTGAAAAACACAATTACACACATGTGGATGGATATGAATGACTTGTGTGACAAACTATGGTATCACTTTTAAGACTCTCATGACATATCTTGTAATGTATGTGAAAATGCAATGCAATGATGTGGATGCAAAATGTGAAGTGCAATTGTTTTTGTATTTTTGATTAATTTGACCAAAGGGCTGATGATGCCTTTGGGACTTTTGTTATTGATTTTGACCAAGCGGTATGAATTACCCTTGGAGCCTTTTTTATTTGATTTTTGACCAAGCGGCGTGAATTACCCTTGGAGCCTTTTGAATTGATGTTTGACCAAGCGGTGTGAATTACCCTTGGAGCCTTTTGAATTGATGTTTGACCAAGCGGTGTGAACTACCCTTGGAGCATTTGATTTGATGTTTGACCAAGCAGTGTGAACTACCCTTGGAGCCTTTTATTTTATTGTTTGACCAAGTGGTATGAATTACCCTTGGAGACTTTGATTGTATTTTTGAAATTTTATGTTTGTATGATTTATTTGTGTTTTTGACATATTTGAATGTTTTTTATTTTTGACATATTTGAATGTTTTTGTGTTTTATGAAATATTTGAATGTTTTTGTATTTTTATGTGTAAAATGCCTTTAAGTGAATGATATTGAGAGGTTCAGGCTCTTCAACACCATCTAATGATATAAGGCGATATTCTCCAGGACCAACTCTCTGTGAAATCATATATGGACCTATCCAGTTTACTATGAACTTATCTCACAGATGCAGCGGTAGATTTGAATTCTGCTAGTTTTCTTTGAGCACTAGATCTCTAACCTTGAATTCCCTTAGATGGACTTTACTGTTGTAATCTCATGCAAGGTGATCTTGGTAAACATGGAGATGATCTAAAGCATTGACTCAACATTAATTATGAAGCATCAACTGATCAAGGAAGCCTTGCCATGCAACTTCATCATCTATGAAGTCCTTTAATGCTACGCGTAGAGTCAGGATTTCCAACTCTAGAGGTATTATGGCTTCAGTGTCACATACTATTGAAACTGGTGCTGCATCATGGGCGTCTATATACTAGTCTTGTATGCCCATAGTGTAAGAGTTAATTGCATGTGCCAATCCTTATGATTTTCTCGTACTATATTCCTCAAAATGGAGACTATTATTTTGTTTAAGGCTTCTATCTGAGAGTATAAACTCCGCAATCCTTGGTCCAATTGTTGATGTTAAGGGGATCGCTTCTACCCATTTAGTGAAGCATTATGTGGCCGTTATGATGAATGTATGTTGGCCTGAGAATAGGGGTGAGATCTTCCCAATCTAGTCTAGTCCCCATTGTGAAAATGTCCATGCAGCCTATATGGGCTACAAAGCTTGCGATGGTAAGTGTGTTAGATTTGCATGATGTTGGCACTTACTACATTTCCTAAAATACTCGCAATAGTCCTTTTCCATTGTGGGCCAATAGTAACCCATTCTCAAGATGCGCTTAACAATGGCCATGCCACTGAAATGGCCTCCACATGTTCCATTGTGAGCTTGTGAAACTACCCAAGATGTTTCTTGGGGATCAAGACAATGGAGCAATACTCCATCATATCATCGTCTGTAGAGAATTTATCCTAGCAAAATGTATCTTTTTTCTCTCTGTTTAAATTTTCACCTTTTAGTATGTGACAAACCTTGAGGTATTATTCTAAGCTTCAGGAAGTCCCATGGTTGGGAAAGCCAATCCTGATAGGCCACAACCTCTATAGAATAACCAATTTGCTCTTCCTGCATTTTTGAGGTAGTGAACACGGATTGAGGAACAACTCTATGGTATATGGTCGCACCACACTCTATGGGTCCTTAGGAGATCAACAACGCCCAAGGTGATGTTTGTAATAATTTTTTGGCTACGAAGGACCAATCCTAATTTGGTTCGATGTTGATCATGTTGAATGATTCTTGATTGTCAAAAGCTTCACAGTATATTGCTGAGTGTAAAAGCACTTTCACATGAATAGTTGTAAAATACGTAGATGGATTCTGAGGGATTAAGGATCCCAAAGATGCCATAGTGTCTACAAATATATTATACGTAGGAGGGATTGCTCGATGTCGTACCATTCCAACCAAGCTAAGTAATTTTCAACAAGTTCCTTGTAAGTCCTCAAGAGTGGGCACCTATATTGGAAGAGTCCTTTGACCTGGTTTACTATGAGCAAGGAGTCACCAAAGATATTCAATCTTTTAATACCCATTTCTACAGTTTTTTGGAGTCCTAGGATCAATGCTTCATATTTTATATTGTTGTTTGTGCATGGGAAGTCTAGTTTGAATGATAAGAGTAATGGAGTAGCCTATAGTGTGATAAAGACAATCTCTACTCCACATCCTTGTTCACACTTTGAACCGTTGAAGAACAATGACATGTCTTTTTCTCTCTTAGGTTCTTCGAGTTTTTGTAGATCTGATAATGCAAAGACCACATCATCAGGAAAATCTATGGTGAGAGGCTTCTTATCCTAAAGAGGTGCCTCTGCTAATTGATCAGCTATGACTTGTCCCATGATGGAATTTTGGCTGATGAAATCTAGATCAAATTCTATCAATAGCATGATACACTTTGTGGTACGTGTATTGTGATACATCTTGCTCATCATGTACTACAAAGGATTTTGTTTTGATATGATGTAGGTCATATGGCTCAACATGTAGTGTCGTAATTTTTGAGTTGCAAAGACCACTGCTAAACACAATTTTTTGACATACGCATATCCTAGCTCATAGCTCACCAAGGTGCAACTAGTGTAATATATGGCTTGCTCTTTGTATTGTGCTTTCTTTTTGGCTAACATGGTGCCCAATGCGAAAATAGTAGTTGATATATATATTAAAAATGGTATGTCTGGCCTTGGTGGAGCCAATACTAGCAGCATTTCCAGATAATTTTTGATCTCTACAAAGGCTTGATGGCATTATTCATCCCAATGAAATGGGACTTCCTTGCATAGAAACCTATTCATAGGTCTGCATTTGTTTGATAATTGCACAATGAATCTTTTTATGGATGCTATCTTGCCTTGTAGGCTCCTCAACTCCCTAATTTTGGTAGGGGCGGTCATTTCTAGTATAACCTTTACCTTTATAGGATCTACTTCGATGCCTCTCTTGGATACAATGAATCCAAAAATCTTACCAGAAGTTACATCAAATACACACTTCTTAGGATTCAATCGGACATTGTGTTCTATGAGGTGATCGAAGACTTGTCTATGGACTTCGACATGCTCTTGCCGCAATAGGGATTTGGCTAGTAATTCATTCATGTAATCTTCCAATATATTATACATATAGTCATATAATATGTATGTCATGGCCCGCTGATATGTGGCACCAATATTTTTGAGACCGAATGACATCACTTTATAAGATAATTTTCTCCATGGAGTAATGAAAGTGGTTTTGTGTTGATCTTCGTGCTTAATCTATATTTGGTTGTATCCAAAAAAACCATCCGTTAAGGAGAGCATTTCATGACCTACGGTTGCATCTACAAGAGCATCTATATTTGGCAATGAGAATGAATCCTTTGGTGTTGCCCTATTTAAATATCTGAAATTCATGCACATACAGACTCTTTCATCAGGTTTCCCTATGGGTACCATGTTTGACATCCACTCAGGGTAGTCGATAGGAACTATGAATACTACATCTAGTAGTTTTTACAATTTGTTCTTTACCATAAAAGCGACGGTTGGATGCATTTTCCTTAGTTTTTTCTTGAATGACTTCTTCATGGGATCCAATGAAATGTTGTGAATGACTAACTTTGGATCTATCCCTGGCATGTTTTTGTAAGTACAAGCAAAAATATTTGGCCTCTCCTTGAGGACAGGAATCAATATGGTTTGTTCCTATGGAGATAGACTTTCTTCGAACTTCACTTTCCTTGGTTGGGTAGGATCATCAATGATGTCCACCTCAAAAGTTGATTCTATAGCCATATGTGACCCATCCTCTAGCTAATGAGGCATGGGTATCAAATGAATGTCATCAGTGGGATTCATAGGACCTACTAACTTAGGTTCCAAACCAACATGGAAGATGTCATATGCATAACCTGATGCAAAATGGAACGACTGTAACATATCTTCATTGGGGAAGAGGTCTTCTGGATCTATGGGTAAACTAGCACTATCCTAATCAATAGCGTCTATATCAATATGCAATGATTTGGTAGGATCTAATGGATTATGAAGTGGAGTGGTCAAATCGATGGAGATAATTTTTATGGATAGGATGAAATCTCCAGGACCACATGGGTGCAATATTGTCTTAGGGGTTTTCCTTCCATACTATCGATGAGGTTTTTGAGGAATGGAAATTTTTGGATCTAGCCTGTGAGAAGGGTAGACATTAGGCTAATTGGACTCTAAATGCTCTCTGAATGTAGGTATAGAGGTATTAACCATTCGATGAATGGTAGCTAGGTCAATAGGTCCCCCCAAAAATTAGAGTTGAGTATTTATGGCACGAAGTTCTGCCTCTCTCTCTACTAGCTTGTTGACTTATCGCAAGTGGTGAGGTCCAAGATAAGCCATCTCGGTCTCATACTCAAAGTCATCATCACTTATCCAAAAACTGTTAGCATTGGTATGCAGTCCTCAGAAAAGGGACTCATGTATTGGCCCTAATTAGGCCATCTCTATTTCATCTTCATGTTCTTCATCACTTATGAAGAACCCATTTGTATTTGTCTCTTGCCCAAAATTTAGGGGTTGATGGCTTAAGCCTAAGTAAGCTCTTTTTGTTGAGTCATCTGATTCATAGTCACTTTCATCTGGTGTATATTCAATCTCATCATGGATGGACCATGTTAACCTTTGTGAATAGGCTAAGCCAAGTTGTGCCTCATCATCACTTTCTTCATATCCATTCTCCTCATCCCATGAGTTGTACCCTATTGGGGTGGAATCATTTGAGGTGTTTGGATGATAATTTTCTTGAGGTAGTATGTTTACCATGGTCACTTGTCTATTGCTCAAGTTTGCTATTCTCAAGGGGTTATAAGGAATGAAATCAATTTCTTCTCCTAACCCTATGCATAATATTTCCAATACCACTGCAAGCTAGTCATCTCGACCTCTACTATAATAGCCTAAGCCAAATCTATCAGAAGGAAGCTAATATAGTGGCTCGTAATGCCTCCTACGCCCCTGCTCATATATGCCAAGGCCATAGCCATGCCAATGGCAATTTTCAAAGTACATTAGAGCAAACTCGAGATTAGAGAGGTAACAAAAATTTATTATGAATAATTCATCACCATATCCTTCTATATATGAAGACTTATGGGTGCATTACAGGCCGACATATACGAAATTAGTTTGATTGGGAGGGATTCCAAGTGGAACCACTATTCCTATTGGCAACCTCAAATCTTTAGGTATCCCTATGTCCTATGTAGACTCAATAATAGGCGTAAAGGTTATGTTTTTCTCAAGGTATTCCCCTATGCCTTTACTTGCCAAATGTATTGATGCATGCGATGTGGATGACCCCATAGATGATACTGGTGAAGCAGGGTGATTATCACTATCTTCATCTTGATCTTGAGGATCTTCCTCTTCCATAGAACCTGACATTTCAGCAATGGCTACAGTTGGCACTTCTTTGGGACTATCTTCCTTAAATAAAGAGGCCTTTAGCTTCTAATTATATTTTGGTTTTGACATTTATGGTACTTTAGAATCATTGACTATCTTGAGTGCACTAGGAGGTGTTGATGTGCATGGGTATTTTCTTACCCCTTTATCTTCGTTATCCACGTGTGTGGTTGGGGATGAAGGTGACACGTATAGGTGAGTAGAATGGATCATGAATTCCCCTAAAATATCCACCTAATTAATGTATTTAAAAGGCTCTTCAACGGCCAAAACCACATAGACTTTGTTTTTGTGCACATACTTGACACACTGGTGCAAGATCAAAGGCACGCACTTCATGGCCCTTATACAAGGGTGCCCTAATAAGATGTTGTACTGCATGGCACCTTCTAAGACATGACACATCACAGGTATGGTCTTGTGCCCCACCTTGATGGGTATGACTATCATTCCCATAATATTGCATAAAGAATCATTAGAAGCTCTCAATGTGTAAGTTCTTGGAATGATATTGGTCTTGGGTATCTTGAGGTGCTTTATTGTAGTTGTTGTGATGATGTTTATCGATGAACCTGTATCAACCAAAATCCTAATGAACGGTAAGTTATTGATGGTCACTACAATGTTTAGCTAAGGGTATGGTAAGGCAACATAAACTATCTTAATCTCATTATCATATAATCAGATTATACATTCATGGCATTCTTGCACTTGTCCCACAAAGTGATTGAATGCATTTGCATCTTGTGGTTGAAGCTCAATTGTTCTTAAAATCTCCATTAGAGTCCCCTTATGCTTTGGAGACTGTTGTATGAGCTCACATATGGATAACTTAGTTGGAGTCATATGTAGGTTTTTCTCCAATCTACTCTAAATAGTTACCATAGGTCACATTGGTGGACCTGGAATGTTGTATTGCCTTTGCCTAGGAGCGGCTGGGATGTTCATGGGAGCTGCAGGTGATTGCGGTTAACCATACCGCCTAGTTATTGTTGTTATGTTAATGATATCAACCATCCCAACGCATCCATGGGTAGGTATGTCAGCTCGATACTAATTTACTTGGGATCCTTGCTCTCGAGGGGCTTCATTATTGGGCAGTGGGGTTTTGTATACGTCCATGTCTCTGTTATTGGGAGCCAGTGGGTTGTCAACTTTGAGCTCTCCTACCTCAATCATATTTTGTACTTGATGCTTAAACCCAACGTATGCCTCAATGTCATGCCTCGATATCCTGTGATAAGGACAAAATTGATCTTCCCTATATCCTTTTGGCTTAGGATGGTTGGGATCTATAAGAGGTATATTAGGAAATTGTATCCTCTTGGCCTCGCTCAACTGATTAAAGATTGATTGCATTGATTCTATCAGAGGTGTGAAATAACGAGGTGACTTGCATTCTCGATTTCTTCCTTGATTGTTATTTTGGTCGTAGTTTGCTGGTGGGGGATGTGCTTGATAGTTCTATGGTTGTTGTGCACCCCAATCCTTGGGTGTAGCCAATACGAATTGATTGACTAGATCAGGGTTACTCTACTTCTGCTTGTACTTGTCATTCTTACCATTCTTGTTCCACTCCTTTTTTTTTGGAGCTTAATGGTTCCCTCATCTACTTTTATCTCTTCGATGAGCTTTTCCTGTGCCAAATATTCCTCGAATGAAGGATACTTTTGGATTTGTAGCAATATGGAGATATGTTTAGAACAACTTTTGGTAAACATACAAATGATCTCTTCTGTGGGAATAGAGAATGATAATTTTACCATGATTTTTCTTCATCTATTCCTATAATCCATTACTGGCTCATCATCATACTTTTTCAGGTTTGCCAGGTCTAAAAGGTTCACCTTCTTCTTAGCACCAAATTATAAATGCTTCAAGAATGCATTTACTAGTTGTTCAAAGTTGGTTATGCTATGCATAGGTAGTTAGTTGAACCATTGAGTGGCAGCATCTGAAAATGTCATTATGATTGTTCTTAGCATGAGAGCATCATTTTCTTCAAGATGAAAACAACCATTGATAAAATTGGTGACATGCTCTTGTGCATCCTCTTCACATTTAAACTTATTTAACCTAGGCATCTCAAAGTGCTTAGGATATGGAGGGCTAAGGATTGATGGGCACAATGGTTGATTATGTATCTTGCTCAATGTTGGTGAGTTCCCAACTGCCTTTCTTTTCTCAAAGGTTTTAATTTTTCATCAAGCTCTTAAAATGCCTTTGATGCACGGATTTCCTCCTCGTGCAAGCCTATTCACATTGGCAATGGAGGTAACTCTCTATCCATTTGATTTGTTCTATTTTTCTCCCTCCTACGATGGGACTTAGGATTGTGATCTTGGTTTTTTATGTTTGCCCTCCCCATTAGTTGGATTTTTTTCATTATTTGGTGGGGGATTTTATTGTGGGCTATCTTGTCTAGTGCATATTTCCTTAGGTGAGTCAGCGTGTCTTGTTGTTTGGTTTTCACCACCATTTATATGTAATTTTTTAAGAGCTAGCTTATCATCTTGCTATCTTAAACGCTACTCACTTTGGTGCAAGAGTATTTCTCTTTGTTTCTCTTGTTCGATAGCTTCCACTAACTTTCACTCTTTGCGTAATGCATTTTCTAACCATATCATTTGGTCAGTTTTTGTTGTTTTAGAAGACTCATGTTTATCTGACTATGTTATTTTTGTCTTGACTCACAGATTCCTCAAGGGAATTTTTGTTGTATCTGTACTCTTGCTAGTTAATGTGACTTGTTCAGTGTACTATTGAATATCCCTATGACCAGACTCCATGCATCTTCTACGAGGTTGCTCTAAGGTACCCCCATACTGGGAGGTATGTTTAGAAGTCACAGTTCATGAGGTTCTATATGCAGAGTTTTTAGTAGTTATAGTTCTTTGGATTGGTTGAGTAGGAAATCGATCCAACCTGTCTAGCTATCTCATTCTCCATGACTAGTCCCGTGGGGTGCCATTTACTCCTATGAGGTCATAGTCTATAGGAATACTTCCTTTTATGTGAAGTGTTTATTCTATATGATTCCCATGACTAGATGTAGCTCTAGTTTCCTACCCTTCAGTGGGCAGACCTATTTCATATATTTCTTGTGAGTCTTGAGGTGTTGCAATTCCTTTTTGCCTTCTTGATGAAGAGGGCTTTGTGGTGACATGTTTTCTCCATGTGGATGGATATGTGGTAGTCTCATCATCCCTATGTGAAGAATGAGTCTTAGAACCTTCTTTATGTCCATGTGAGGAGGAAGCCCTTGAAGTTTCCTCATGTCTTTGAGATGTTTTTGTGTGTTTAGAGGAGGCCCTTGAGGTCTCTTCATGTCTCCTTTATGAGGATGGTTGTGAAGCCTCTTTTTTTTTATGTGAATTTGTTCCATGATGTGATTCCTTACTTGGGGTTTCTCGAGGAGATCCCCATAAAGTTGAGTTATCATCCTTTAGGCTCGTGGAGCTATATCTCACCATCTTACAGGTAGGTAATTCAATATTACTATGACTCCACCTATGTTTTCTATCTCTCCCTTGGCATCAGACCGAGGGTGTTTACTTCTTGTTTTGACCATGTTGTTTTATGACTTGATATTTTGAGCTTACAATTTAGGAATGACCACACAATTCCAAACAAATGTTTATCTTGATTACCAATTTGAGTGTGCCCTAAACTGTTTGATGTGTTTTGATGTGTTTTTATATTGATTTATTTTCTCTTGTTCTTGGATTAAGAATGAGAAGACTCATCCATAGCAACAATCAAGTACATCCATGCCAAACATGATTTTCTCAAAAGAAGCTAGAGTACACCATTGAAGACCTAATAGGGGGATCACCTAGCTCCTCCACTCTGAACCAATGATTGTTCCAATAGTGGGAGATAGTTTGAACACAAGTAACTTAGTGTCACTATAAGTAAGTTTCCCAATCCATTTATAGGAAGCTCTAGGGGGTAAACCGATGGAAGGAGATGAATTCCAACGTCACTAGACTGAATTGAAGGTTGGTGATGAAATCCAACTCTCCAATGTTTAAATGATATGTGTGTGTGTGGTGTTCATTTTAAGCTTGCATAACATAAAGTGCATCATATAGCAGCAATGAGTCTTTCCTTTATGCCTAAGTGCAAAAATACATTTCAATATTCAGAAAGATGCATGAACTACTATGATTTGTATGAGCACACTTTATCTCGTGCAACTATGGTCTCTAGCAGGGCCTCAAAGAAAGAAAACAACATACAATGTCTAGCATGTTGGATTCTAAGGAAAAAAATTTAGGCATAAGCTGTTATTCCTAGAAACGCCTAGTGGAAAATTTAAAAGAAGATCTAACATATGTGAAATGCTTAATTATTTCTTATTTATTCTTTCAATTTCCAAACATAAATGTGCTTTAAGTTCTCTGTTATGAACACACAAAAGAAAATAGAAATCTGTAAAACATTAGAAAAGCTATATCAACCTTTGATCCAGCTTAGATACTGAATGTTTTGACCTCTGCTGTACTCCAGTCCTGGCCGCTAGTGACCAAAGTGGCTAGTTCTTGGTCTCTGTAGCTTAGAGCAACTAGTTTCTGGCTGCTTTAACTCAGAGTGGCTAGTTTTTGGATGTTGTAGCTCAGAGCGGCTAAACCTACACAAAATTAAGTTAGAATTCTATGATAAAATGAAAAATTAGTGGTCATCCCATCGTTATTGCCATCTGTAGTAACCCTAAGAACGCACGCATCGATCCCTTTTCTAAACCCTACTTGTAATGCTATTTAAAATATCAAAGATAAAAATGGAAAGACAATAGGAAAAAAATATAACACGAAATAATAAAAGACATATCTCTTTATTGATACTGAAGCTCGATTACATGTCGGTCCCTCTTAGGGATACCCATTTTGATACTATAAATTACAAGTGGGCAAGCAGTCCCCTTCTACGAAGATATGGTGCACTTATAAAAGCTTCTCGGTTCCACACACAAAAATGTATGAGGGCTTACAGATGCCTCCTTCTCCAGGACTATATCCTAGAGGGATCCATTTTGCTCTTGTATGTTGTAATCCTTGTTTGATGTACCTGTGGCCCTCCAAGCAATGAAGCAACACCACACTTTTAGGTGTTCGAGATTGCCTCCCCAGATGAGGTTGTTAGTAATCAAAGAATGTAACAAAAATATGATAAATTAATACCATGGAATCAAGTAAATCTATGCTAATGATATAATAAAATAAGATAAAATATGCTATGTCTATCTAAGCCAAGTCTGTGGGCCACTGTACAAGACAACGTCTGCTAAAGAAAACCTTGCTCTCATTGCCCCAAAGATATCATTCAAATACTATGATCTGATGTTGAAGAAAGTGTTGGCAATTTTGGGTTTGAGATCCTAGCTTCGTGTCTATGAGTTGTCATTGATGTCAAAATGAAATGGCATTAATTTTAAGAGGATGTGTTGGCTTCAAAGGTGGAATATTCCAAGAGAATCCGGAGAGATTCCATTGGCAAGGTTTTTTCATTAAAACTAAGTTAAATGGTTTTTATTAAAACCAAAGGAGGCTCTCTTTATTATTTATTTAATTATTATTTAAAACCCTTCAAGGTTTTAATTAATTAATTATTTAATTAAGGGAGAAATTATTTTTAATTTATTAAAAATACTTAAGGGTTTTTAAACCCTTTAGAAATCAAATTTCGATTAAATTCGAAATTACTTTTCTTTGCAGCCGATGTGTTCTAAAGTCCACGTATGGACTATAAATATGAGAAGGTTCCTAAGGTTAAAGTCACTTGGAAAATCGAAGGCAATTAATTGGTTTGGCTACGATCGAATGTTTTGTTTACGCTGCGAAAGAGGAGAGCTCGTGGTTTGAAAAGCTTTCGAAAAGCTTGACCTTTTATGTGGAAGGAAGTTCGTCTTGGACTTTGTAAGCCCCTTGTGGGCTAGTGGCAGCGAAGGCTGCGTTTGGGCCTTGCGTAGGTGGAGTTCTGTGTTTCGATCCCCATGGAGGGAGTTGTGCATGGATTAGTCATGTTTTTATTAAAACGTGTTTTGTGCCACAAATTTTAGATTCTTCAAGGGTAGCCATTATAAGGTGTGATTATTTTCTTGATATGATTTTTGGCATTGTTTAGCATTGTTTAAAAGACATACGAGAAATAAGGGGATATTTCTTTGGTTGTATTTTTGAGATTAGTCTTTTGCTATGCTAAATTTAAAAATGGAGATATAAGGTGTAAGTTTTGGTTGTTGTGTTTTTGGCTTCTTTGGTGTTTGTTTTTAAAGAAGAGGAGCTAAAAGGTGTATTAAGGAAATTTTTTATATATGCTCATTTATCTTGGTTCTAACCCTAACTTGGTTGGAAGTTTGAGGTTTGTGTGTGGTGACAACTTTAAGGATCAATTTTCTTCTACTCAAAAAAGGTATGGGCACATTTTTCTTATGAGTATGATTGGTGAATGTTTTTCTGAAATAAGGTTGGAGTGAAAAGGTTTTCAACTAGGTTTCCTTTGGTTGGGTGTAAATCCTATTTTCTGGTTTGTTGATGTTAAGATCCTGCTATAAAATAAACTCAAATAACACACTCTCACACAATTGCTTGGAAATAAACTCACATAAACATCACATTAATATAACAGAAATTTGCATAAAGAACAATCTCACAATAGGACTGAATCGCAGGCCTCTTCGAGGGGGCAACCTCCTTCAATACTTCATTAATTTTGCAAAATATGGTTACATTGGTGCCTTTTCGGGTATTTAAGGAGTTTCCTTCCAAGGTTGGCTTACATGCAAAATGCCACCTGGATTACATGCATAATGCCACCTGAATTACATGCATAGTGCCACTTTGAATTACATGCACAATGCCACTCGAATTACATGCATAATGCCACACGAATTACATGCATAATGCCACACGAATTACATGCACAATGCCACCTATCTACCATGTGTTACATAAAAGGGTGCCATTTGTCATAGGCACTACCTAAGCTAAAACTTAGAACATTACAAAATATTAATCATGGGTACTACCCACGTTCACTAGGAATTATTACATCAAGGAAGTTATTACATTAAGGGTTAGGATGAGATCCTAACATGCCCTTCTCCTTGAAGAATCTTTGTCCTCAAAGCTAAAAATGAGGAAACTGTTGCTGGAGTTGATGGAGGGACTCCCATGTAGCATCCTCAGGTTGAAGTCCATGCCACTGAACCAGGACCTCTGTGATGGTACGGTTGTGAGTTCGACGATACAGCAACTGCTTTGGTGCAAGTAAGATGGAGCCTTCTTCATCCAATTTGGGAAGTGTTGATGGAACCTGTACCTTGGAGCTGCCCGAAATGTAGGAGGGAGGCGTGAGTGGAGGGTTCCCGTAAACTCCCTCTGGTGGCGGTATGATAGGAAGTGTTGTACCACCATTCGGCCAAAGAAAGCCATTTTTCCCAATGAGTAGGATGATCAGAGGCAAGCAACGAAGGTAGGTTTCCAAGCAGTTATTAACAACCTCTGTTTGACCATCCGTTTGCGGATGGTAGGCTAAACTCATTGTGAGCTGAGTCCCCTATAACTTAAACAACTCTTGCCAAAAATTGCTAGTAAGGCTGGGATCACGATCAGATACAATGGAGGTTGGCATGCCATGAAGGTGAAATATGGATTCAAGAAAAATTTGGGCAATAGTGAATGCTGTGTAAGGATGGGTTAGGGCACAAAAGTGAGCATACTTTGAAAGGCGGCCCACTACCACAAAAATAATAGACTTGTCTCCAGATTTATGTAGCCCTTCTATGAAATCCATAGATATGGCAGTCCACACCTGATCCGATATCGGCAAGGGTGGAAGAGTGCCCGAAGAGTGCACTATTTCTCTTTTCATCCTTTGACCTGTGTCGCAGTCTGCCACAAAAGAGTGAATGTCCTGTTTCCTACCTTTCCAAAATAAGGTGCGCTTGAGTCGCTCATAAGGTGGTCTGATATTGGGAGGTGTACTATCCAAAAATAATGGAATGGCATGGTCGTGAGAGCGATGCAGTGGTAGTGTGATGGGTTCTAAAAATATGGCCTCATGTTTGTGGAGAATTTGTTGCATGTCTTGTGGGATTTCACCCATTGGAGATGTGGATGGTTGGATGGAGAATAGTTGTGCAATGACCCCACGTGATGATTTCTTTAGCAATTTCTCCATGCCGTTTGAACTGATAATTTGAGGTGTTCTTGTCGGGGAGCCCTTGATGATGTGTGTTTGTCCATTCTGGGAGAACTACATCCAAAGTTTAGCAAAGTTCCAACTGATAGTGCCCAACGTACTCAACCAATGGCATCCCAAAACAATATCACATCCACCCAAATGGAGGGCAAACATGTCCTGCTTGAGTTCATAGTCCCCTATATTGATTTTAACATTGTGACACTTTCCTTTACAAGATAAGGTTCCCCCATTGGCTACCATGACCTCAAAGGAATTACAATTGTGGATATAGCAATTTTCCCGTTGAGCAACTCTAGGGTCAATGAAGTTGTGCGTGCTTCCCGAATCCAAAAGGATGGAAAGACGTTGGCCCTTGAAACATCCTATAACCTTCATGGTTTGAGGAGTAGTAATGCCTGCAAGGGCATGGATTGTAATTGATGTCTCAGGTTCCTGTTTCCCTTCTTCTTGTGGAGGAGGTGTTTCTGGAGGGTCCTCATCCTCATCAATCTCGTCAGCGATATCAGGTTCTCCAACATCTATCAAGAACAATTTTTTGTGTGCACACTTATGCCCCTTGAAAAACTTTTCATCACAATTGTAGCATAATCCTTGGGTGCGACGTGCATCCATCTCTTTGGTGGTGAGGCACTTGGGTGCAACAGGTTTATTATCATCTGGGTGTTGGGCTCTAGGGGGAAATTAAGGTCTATTTTGAGGAAACTTTGATGGGTTTCTTTGGGCAAAGAGTTTAGATTCGGCCAAACGGGCCAAAATGATAGCTTCCATCATAGTTCGTGGTTTCAACATTTTGACTTCTGCTTAGAGTTCCATCTTCAACCCACTGATATAATAACTCTGGAAGAACCCTTCACTTAATCCTCTTGTCCGATTGGCCAATTTTTCAAATTGAGCTTGGTACTCTCAGACTGACCCTGTTTGTTGTAGTTTGGTTAAGGCTCCTGTAAAGTCCTCAAACTCACTAGGACCAAATCAAGTGAGTAGTTGGGATTCAAAATCCTCCCAAGAGAGATTTGGTTAGGCAAGACGCAACCATTGAAACCAGTGTAGAGCTTCAGATTCCAAGTTAAAGGAAGCCATCTGGACTCGATGAAATATGGGTACATTATGAAGTCAAAAGAATTGGTCAACCCGACATAGCCACCCATCAACATCCTTCCCACTAAATTTGGGAAAGTCCAATTTGGGCATTCTAAAGGGTGGATCATGGTCACGATTCCTTGTAGAAATCTCAGCTTGGTATTCTGATTTGGGTGGTTCTCTTCTCAGTTTGCTGTCCACTTCTGTCAGTGCTTCTTCTAGGCAGTTGCTAGTGGCCTCATTCTCTAGGCGAAGACCTTGGACTTCTTCCCTTATGGAGTGAAAATTTGAGTGCAAGTTCTCAATGGCTTTTGTTAGGGACTCCAAGTGTTCTAGTTCTTTCTGGTGTCCACGGGTACCCTGGGCCATTTTTTTGACCTTTTGTGACCAGTTACTAAAAATAGAATTGAATTTTTAGGACTTACTATTTTTAGTAAGTGCCCAAAAAAGTGCTTGGGTGCTATATATCAAAATGATCAGTATAAGGAGGTGGTCACAATGAGCTATATATCTCAACACTACTTTTTGGCACCCCAGACTTTTTTTTTTTTTTTTTATCTCCTGTTTTGCTGAGTCTAACGGTGTTTACAGATTCTGATTCTGAGCTACTGAGCAAAAGTTGGCTACTGGAGCACTATCTATAACTGGTCGTGTTTCACACTCAAGATTCTTTGTATTTTATAGATGACTGATATGACAGTTCTGTTCGACCCCGAAGATCGTGAATTCCGCCTCGATCAGTGTTGACCTCTCCGACTCGATCGACTCGATCGTGGATCGCCATCGTAAATTTCATCGTTATTCTCCAGACTTTCAACTTAAGTGTCACCCTCATGGCTTATCCCGAATGCATGTCCCTTCTGTTATTTTTTTAGTAGAGGACTCCTTTCTCATATGCTCACTTTTGAAATGCAGGTTTATGAACATGGATGTTTGGATTTTTATTTTTATTTTTACGTTTTTTACAGGTTGAAGTTTTAACAGAACCAGGGAATGCTAAGTATAGGAGTATGTACCACCCAGAGGCCCTCTAATATATCGACAGTGATGAACAATAGTGCTCGGACCAATATTTCAGGCCACTACTCAAGGAGGATTCCACACATACCCTTGAGCACACTACCTGCCTCTCTGACAATACGGGAGGGTAATCGTCCAGGATGCTGTGTCCCATAGACTATGAGTAATACAAGGCCGAAGAGCTTCCTAATGGCTAAAAGTTTGTTTAATCCTAGATGGTCTCCTGATATACCCGAAGATATGTGGGAGCTCAAGTCCGTGTGCGAGTTTTGTCTAAGGCCTGGGTATTGGAGCCTGATCGCCCCTCACTTCACTAGACGCTTTATGGGCTATCTAGCTTAGCCAATAACGACATATCCTTCACAATATTTTAAAACCCCCGGTACAGGGTTTCTACCTACTCAACTAATAATATATTTTTTTGTTTTTGGTCTAGAAAAAAAACACTATATTTTTTTTGGATTTTTTTAATAAGGAAAAATAGAATGGAAAAAACACACAGAATTTATACCTAACAGGCGGATTGGATGGCAAGAATCGTTGCAGTTGCAACAGAACATGGCCCTGGAAAGCGCTCTGATACCACTTGTTATGATCCTGCTATAAAATAAACTCAAATAACACACTCTCACACAATTGCTTGGAAATAAACACACATAAACATCACATTAATATAACAAAAATTTGCATAAAGAACAATCTCACAATAGGATTGAATCGCGAGCCTCTTCGAGGGGACAACCTCCTTCAATACTTCATTAATTTTGCAAAATATGGTTACATTGGTGCATTTTCGGGTATTTAAGGAGTTTCCTTCCAAGGTTGGCTTACATGCAAAATGCCACCTGGATTACATGCATAATGCCACCCGAATTACATGCATAGTGCCACTTTGAATTACATGCAAAATGCCACTAGAATTACATGCATAATGCCACATGAATTACATGCATAATGCCACACGAATTACATGCACAATGCCACCTATCTACCATGTGTTACATAAAAAGGGTGCCATTTGTCATAGGCACTACCTAAGCTAAAACTTAGAACATTACAAAATATTAATCATGGGTACTACTCACGTTCACTAGGAATTATTACATCAAGGAAGTGTTGGCATTTTTGCCACATTGATTCTCATTGATTAATGCATTAGTGTATTGTTGGAAATCTGACCTTTGATTGATGCAGCTTGGGCAAAAAAAGGAGGAAAATTGAGCAAAAAATGGTTAAGTCAAAAAACTGCAGCGACGCGCTGACATGTTGCAGAATCGCGGTCAACGCAGTCAATGCAGGCAGGTTGGGCGGAATCGTCGCGATATCACGACGTGTTCCGGAATCACGGGTCGGTCGACGTCAAAAGCATTGAGTCAAAAACATGCAGCGATTCGCTGACATGTCAGCGAATCGCGACCCTGGCGGCTTCAAAGGCAAAGTTGAAAATTTGCAGCGCGTCGCTGACATGTCAGCGAATCGCGATGGAAAATGGCGATTGGTACGGCGAGAAGAAACATGTAGCGAAATTGCTACATGTTTCGTTTTCGCGGAGCAAGCTTGTGATGAAGAAGAGGGAGCCGGAGACGTAGCGAAATCGCTACATGTGCCATTTTCGTGAGTCAAAGGTGGTCAAAGCGTACGACATTATAATATGTCACAATTTCACGACCCGTCACGATTTCGTGACCCATCGCATTTTTGCGACCTGCGCAGTTTCCCGCCAAAACACAAGTATGAACGGCCGAGAAGGTTTTTTTGGTTTTCGATGATTAAATGCTGCCCCGAATTTAATGCTTTGTGGATTTCCAAGGCATTCAAGGTCGAAGAAGCGCCCAGGCCACCAAAATTAAAGGGTTTATTGGTTTGAGGTTGCTGTTCATGGATTGACCTAACAATTGCATGCACATGTTTAAAAGAAACAAATTTAATGAAGGGTCGCGAACGTTTCATGGTATTTAATTTTTATTTCTTTGAGACTGCAATTAAGGGGATCATGTTCCTCGTTTCCTTCACATAATTGTAGATCTCAAGAAGGTCGGTTTAAAATATTTAATGCTGCAAAGAGGACGGACCTCTATAAAAACCAATGTAATTCGCATTTCAAAGGGTTGGAAAAACTTGCTGCTAGAAACTGGAATTGTATCTGCGGGAATAAAAGGATCAATTTCTAATTCTTCAAGCGTTGCATGGATGAATTTCTTTTCTGTTTTCTGCATTTCTAATAGCATTCATATTCCTGCATTGCTATTACATTTAAATTCTGCATACTGGATTTAAATATTGCGGTCAGGGTACGATTCTTGGAATGTGGGTTTGGAGGGATTTGCGACATGTGATTGTGCAAAGATTAAGTTGATTTCTTATGTTACTTGCTGTTGTTGCGTTTGTAGTTTCCTGCTATTGTTTTTTTGATCCCATCACTTCGGCCTGTGGCCATATTTCCCATTTCTTTCTGCAACCTTTTAAATCTCTTTCCAGAGCAACCCTATCTTAAACCCCATTTTAGAATAGTAGAGGGAACCAGCCCACTCTGGAGATTGGTCTGGGAGCCATTTCTTGCTTCCAGCCTTTCAATGTTGGCCAGGTCTAGGGTGCATTTATAAAATCCTTTCCTGTGGCAGATTTTGGGCCAACAGTTTTGGCACGCCCGGTGGGACAGACTGTTTCTGTCTCCAAGAATTCATAATCGGTGGGATACGCATAATTTTCCAAAGTGATACCCCACCGGTGCCAACAGTTTTGGCACGCTTTTAACACCCGGAGGCCTCAAGATTTGATGAGCTATCTTGGCCTCATAGCAAAGATTTGTAAGTTCATCTGGCGACTTTGCTAAGCTGAAGATCTGTTCGTGGACGCTTGTTTTTGTTAAAAAAAAAAATTCAAAGAATGTTCATCTGGCGACTCTGACTTAATGGCGATAGCCGTGATTCCGTAGACCACTGCTACAAAGGCGAGGGTTTTTCTTATATGGGATGATCCTGGCCCTCTGAATCTCCAAGTTCGGCATGAAATTCCCAAAGGTGCCTTGAAGAATCTGGAAAAATATGATGGTACCGAAGGCATGGCTCTGGCACATGTTGAAGACATTGCTACTCTATCCATGATCCATGTCATAGAACACGAAGATGTCATGATCCAACTTCTGGTTCAGTCTTTGGAAGGAAGAGCATTGCAGTGGTACAGATTGCTCAAACGTCAAAGCATCAGCTCATGGGATGATCTCGTGGGGGCACTGATCAAAAGATTTGACGAAGATCCTTTCTACAGTTATTTGGATCTCTACCAATATTTCATGTACATCAAGAGAGCACCTCAAGAAAGCATCACGGACTTCAATGTATGATTCTTGATAAATTGGAAGAGAATTCCAGAGAAGATCCGTCCATCACCCACCCAAGCCCACCTCTTTTATGTTTGAGCTTTTAATTCTGAAATAGGTCTCTTTTTGCTGTAGTCAGGTGAACAACGGTTCCCACAAATCTTTGAGGAAGCAGTGCGAGTGGAACAGCTTTTGTTCTTATCAGGGAAATTACCATGGGGAGAAACTCCATTACCCTCTCCGGTGGTTGCTACTCCTGTTTACCCTGCACAGTATTTTTCATGCCAGATCCCTTATACTGAGCAAAAACCTGAGATGCAGTCATGTGGAGTTCAAGGGACAGATCTCGTCCAAAGTCAAGGATTGGGACATGCAAGCACTTTTCCAACAATGAACAATATGGTTGCTTGCAATTTTCATCAAGAGATGGGCCAAGTAGAAGAACAAGTGCAAATTCCAGAACCTAAGGAGATCCCAGAATCAGATTTCTCACTTGAAGAGCCCTGTGATCACATCAAGGAGTCAGAGGAGCCTGTACTCAGCCCACAGCCAGTAAAGTCTGCAAAGTGGTGGTGTTGGTTCTAGCCACTACATCCGGTACCTGAAGAAGTCCTCCATATGGGTACTATTAAGAAGGATAATCTACTGCATTGCATCCTGTTCGCACCATGGAGAACTTCAGGAAGGAGCCAGCCCAATTTCAAGGACCGACTCAAGTATGATCAGATCTGGTCGGGACACTGCAGATTTACCGGATAACTCCTGAGACTGGATGTCTGGTGGCGACATGCCAATCATGTCATGAATTATTGTATATAGTATTTTGAAAAAACAAAAAAAAAATAGAAAAAAGAAGAAAAAAAAAAAAAAAAAGTGGTATTGTTTTTATTTGTTCATCTCGGCTCTTGTTGCCTGCGAGCCGTAGATGCTTGTTTTTCCTTTGTTTTTCTCCTCCCAATAGTTTGGTGGCTTTCTAGCACTTTCTTCTTTTCCCTTCCCCGTTTCCTCTCTTTCCTTTCTTCATCTTCTTCCTTCTTTTTCTTCTGCATTAAAACAAAATAAGCCACAGCTGTTGTTTCTTTTTCCCTTTTCTGTTTTTCCCCGTCCCTTCTTATCCCTTTCCTCTAAGTTTAGTTTTTTATGCATTTGCTAACAGTCTAGTTCATTTCATTTCACAGCTTTCCTAGTTCCATTCCCACTCCATTGCAGTCACCGCTTGTGCAACCGCAAGAGCTCATTCCATTTCCATTCCATTTGTTTCATTTCACAACAAGTTGTAGGTCCTTCCAGTTTCAATTTTTCAGCAGAACATGTATTGCAGCAGCCCGCCTTCTGTTCGAATATGACTCTGTGCCCAATGGACTAAGGCCTGGATTCTTGCATACAGCGAGCTGTATACCCCGTGAGCCACCAAGAATGTTGGCATTTTTGCCACATTGATTCTCATTGATTAATGCATTAGTGTATTGTTGGAAATCTGACCTTTGATTGATGCATCTTGGGCGAAAAAAGGAGGAAATTTGAGCAAAAAATGGTTAAATCAAAAAACTGCAGCGACGCGCTGACATGTTGCAGAATCACGGTCAACGCAGTCAATGCAGGCAGGTTGGGTGGAACCGTCGCGATATCACGACATGTTCCAGAATCGTGGGTCGGTCGGCGTCAAAAGCATTGAGTCAAAAACTTGTAGCGATTCGCTGACATGTCAGTGAATCGCGACCCTGGCGGCTTCAAAGGCAAAGTTGAAAATTTGTAGCGCGTCGCTGACATGTCAGCCAATCGTGATGAAAAGTGGCGATTGGTATGGCGAGAAGAAACATGTAGCGAAATCGCTACATGTTCCGTTTTCATGGGGCAGAGCGCAGGGAGGAGCTAACTACGGAAACATGTAGCGAAATCGCTACATGTTCAGTTTTCGTGGAGCAAGCTTGTGATGAAGAAGAGGGAGCCGGAGACGTAGCGAAATCGCTACATGTGCCATTTTCGCGAGTCAAAGGTGGTCAAAGCGTATGACATTATAAGATGTCGCGATTTCGTGACCCGTCACGATTTCGCGACCTGCGCAGTTTCTCGCCAAAACACAAGTATGAACGGTCGAGAAGGTTTTTTTGGTTTTCGATGATTAAATGCTGCCCCAAATTTAATGCTTTGTGGATTTCCAAGGCAGTCAAGGTCGAAGAAGCGCCCAGGCCACCAAAATTAAAGGGTTTATTGGTTCGAGGTTGCTGTTCGTGGATTGAGCTAACAATTGCATGCACATGTTTAAAAGAAACGAATTTAATGAAGGGCCGCGAACGTTTCATGGTATTTAATTTTTATTTCTTCGAGACTGCAATTAAGGGGATCATGTTCCTCGTTTCCTTTGCATAATTGTAGATCTCAAGAAGGTCGGTTTCAAATATTTAATGCTGCAAAGAGGACGGACCTCTATAAAAACCAATGTAATTCGCATTTCAAAGGGTTGGAAAAACTTGTCGCTAGAAACCGGAATTGTATCTCACGGGAATAAAAGGATCAATTTCTAATTCTTCAAGTGTTGCATGGATGAATTTCTTTTTTGTTTTCTGCATTTCTAATAGCATTCGTATTCCTGCATTGCTATTACATTTAAATTCTGCATACTGGATTTAAATATTGTGGTCAGGGTACAATTCTTGGAATGTGGGTTTGGAGGGATTTGCGGCATGTGATTGTGCGAAGATTAAGTTGATTTCTTATGTTACTTGCTGTTGTTGCATTTGTAGTTTCCTGCTGTTGTTTTTCTGATCCCATCACTTCGGCCTGTGGCCATATTTCCCATTTCTTTCTGCAACCTTTTAAATCTCTTTCCAGCAACCCTATCTTAAACCCAATTTTAGAATAGTAGAGGGAACCAGCCCACTCTGGAGATTGGTCTGGGAGCCATTTCTTGCTTCCAGCCTTTCAATGTTGGCCAGGTCTAGGGTGCATTTATAAAATCCTTTCCTGTGGCAGATTTTGGGCCAACAGGAAGTTATTACATTAAGGGTTAGGATGAGATCCTAACAGTTGAAGACTACTTATGCATTGTTATCCTTAAGGAGAGTTTTTGGTGAATGCATAATTTTTGGTTTGAGATAGTGGAAGCTTTGTGCACGAGGGTTTATATTTGTGAGTCTAGATACTTGCATTGAGTTGGTGGAACCCTTGGTTGGTTATTTTGAGTTTGATGGTTGAGTTGATTCCATAAAGGTTGTTTGATCAAGTTATTGCTTTACTTGTTTCATGATATTGGGCTTACTCCATTGAGTTGATTTGAGAAAGTTATTCTTTGGATTTGGTGATATTGTGTTGGTGGTTGTTTTGTTCAAATATCTTTGGAGGGAAAAGGATTTCTATTTGTTTCCTTTTCTTGTGATGATTGGTTGAATGCTTCAAGGTTGATGTTGATTTGGATGGTGTTGGTTGACTAAACCTTGTTTGATGAGCATTGTTTTTGAAACCCTAATTAATGGTGAAAATAACATGAGTATCATTGTTATGTGATTCTTTGCATAGTTGGCAATTGTTGGGGTTTCATGTTCTTGAAAGAAAACATTCTATCCTATCTATTTCAGATATTGAGTTGAGTTTTCAGATTTGAGATTGAGATTGAGCTGAGTTGATTTGAGTTGAGTTTTGAGAATGGGATTTGAGTATAGAACATATTGAGTCTCTAACAATTCTCTTTATGCTTTTATGAGTTTGACAAATCACATTGGGTCTCTAACAATTCACTTTGTGATTTCCTACTAAGTTTTTCTTTGTGAGCTTGCTGAGTTTTTGGACAGGTTCCAGTGGGGACTTATGAGCAGTTTTTAGACAGGTTTCGATGGGGACTTGCGAGCAATTTTGGAGAGGTCCTCGTAGAGGACTCGTGAACTGATTTTGTTAGTTCTACAGAGAACTTGAGGACATAGTTGTACTAGTTCTATGAGAAGAACCTAAGGACAGATTTGGCAAGTCTTTGAGAAGGCTTGTATGCAAAGGATTGATTTGTTCAAGAGTTGGACAGATCTGACAGACAGAGGAAGACTTGTACTAGACTGACTAACTATGTTTGGTATAGGTTGTTGAGCTACTTTGGACGTTATCATAGAAGGCAGTGGTCTCTTAGGCTAAGCATTGAGGATAGGAGGTCTTCGGTGGAAAGGAGTTCCACGTGGCTGGCAAGAAGTAGAGGCAGTTGATCTTCTGAGGGATCATTTCCAGAGCAAAGGGGAAGGTATCTCCTTTGAGTAGAGGCTCATAAATTTAGATTGGGGTAAGGTATCTCCTTTGAGTAGAGGCTCATAAATTCTGATTGGGGGAAGGTATCTCCTTTGGGCTGAGGCTCATAAAAATTGTAATTGGGAAGGATTCCCAAAGAACTTTGAGATAAATTTTAGAGAAAAGTTTTGTGGACGTAGCAGAGCCATTCTGGGTGAACCATGTTAAAATTGGTGTCACTTTGTGGATGATATTGTGCATTGTTTTGATATTGCTTTGGGTATATTGCTTTACTATTTTGAAGTATAAAGGAAAAAGTAAAAAGAGGTCTTATACTTGTTCACCCCCCTCTCAAGTATAAGCTTGTGTTATTCAATTGGTATCAGAGTCGGTGCCTTCGAAAAGTTTAACAGCTTGAAGGAAAAGCTAGTAAAGAACACAATGGATCATTCAAGTGGCAATGCATCACCTATTCTTGATGGGCCATATTTTGGTCTTTGGAATGCAAGGGTGAAGGTTCATCTAATGGCACTTGGAAATGAGGTTTGGGAAGTGATTGAAGATGAGTACACTATTCCTGAACATGATCCTAATACTAAAGAAGAAAGGCTCCTACATCATAGCAATTCAAATGCAATGAATGCAATCCTGAAAGGCTTACAGAAAGTAGATCTCACCAAAGTGATTCACTGCAAGACAACTAGTGAAATGTGGAATCAGTTTAAGGTGGTTCATATAGGTGATACAAATGTCAGAAAGGCCAAGTTGAGACAATTCAAAGGTATGTTTGAACAACTCAAGATGAATGATGATGAAAATATTAGTGACTACATGCTTCGTATGGATGAGGTTGTTAACTCCATGAAAGACGTAGGTCTTGAGCTTGCTGAAAATGATGTTTGTGATAAGATTTTAAGATCTCTTCCTAATAGATTTAGTGAAAAGATATCTGCTATTGATGAAGCTAAATATTTGGATAAGTTGAAAAAGGATGAGCTCCATAGTATACTTGCAGCATTTGAGTTGAGAACTCAAGTGAAGGTTGATGTCAAGAAAGAGGCAGCTTTCAAGGCTACCAAGAAATCCAAGTGTAAACAACTTCAAGATAGTGATGAGTCTTCTAGTGATGAAGAGGCATATTACAAAAAGAAATGCAAGTTCTCTAGAAAGCACAAAAGTATGAAAAATGTAAGATGTTTCAATTGTGGAAAGTTTGGTCATTATGCTACTGACTGTACTATTCCCAAGAATGAAAGTGATGAAGATAAATAGGATTCTATGAGCAAGGATTCTGAAAAGCACAAGCATCACAGGAAAAACAAAGATGAGCACAACAATCAAGGAAATAGGTATTCTCACAAGCACAAGAAGAGTTTCTACCTAGACAAAGCAAGTAAGTGTTCTAGTAGTGATAGTGAAATTTCTTCAAGTGATAATGAAAATGAGATGTTGTTCATATCAAAAAAAGAGGAAGAACTGAAACATAGATTCATTATCATGAAATGTCTTAGATGTGGAAATTTTGGTCACCTTGAGGATGATTGCACAAATAATGATTTGGTTTCTAGTATGTATGATGATGCTTCAAAAAACTATAAGGAATATGCATGTATGGTTTTTGAAAAGTGTAGCACCTCTAGTGATAAGAAATCTAAAAAAGGCTTTGATGATTCAAAAAGCAAACAAATAAAAGATCTTGAAAGTGAACTTATTAGTGCTCTTAGTGTTTTGGAAAAGGAAAGAAAGAAGAATTCTAGACTCAAGGATAAGTTAGATGAATGTTGTATGGAGAGAGATGATCTTATAGAAAGTCTTGAATTCTCTAAAGCTAAGACACAAGAACTCAAGGATGAGTTAGAGTCTAAGGTTCTTGAGTATAGTGAGTTAGAACAGAAAATGGCTTCTTTGAAAGAGGAAACTAAATAGTACAAGGATAAGCTTTACAGGTTTCAAGATAGCTCCAAAAAGGTTAAGTCACTCATCAAAGGTCAAAGAAAGACAATAGATAAAATAGGCCTTAGTTTTGTTAAGCCACACAAGGAACAAGTTGAAGAGTCTAGTAAGAAACTCCAAAAGAAAGAGAGTTCTGATGAGGAAAGTATTTCAAGAAAAGAGTCCTTGAATGATAGATGCACAGAAACAAAAAATAGAATTCAGAATGAGAAGAAGAAGTTTTTAGAACCTAAGAGGTCAATTAAAGGAAAGTTTCAAGGCAGATGTTTTGCTTGTCACAGGTTTGGTCACATGGCTTCACATTGCATGGCTCAAGTAAAGGAGGTAAATGACAGTTTCAGAAGTGCTAGTTACTTTCAAGGGTATTGCTACTCTTGTCAATAGTTTGGGCACAAGGCAATTTACTGCAAGGCTAATAATAGGAACAAAGTTAGTCAGAACAAGTGGATTCAAAGAATAGGTACGCCTCAAAGAAATAACATTGTTACTTGTTATAAGTGCAACATTGAAGGTCACATAGCTAGACAGTGTAGAGCTAAACTTCCAAGGTACAAGAATAGAAACAGTGGTATGAACAGGTCCAAGGATCAAGGCATGGTTAAGAACAGGAATAGTGACAGGAACAGGAACAGGAATATGGACAAGGAGAATAAGAGAAGACATGGTAAGGCAGCTATAGACACTGATGATGATCAGTGCCTAATGGGAGTTTTACTCCCACCCTGAAATTAAACACCTCAACAAGATGTGGGGGAGGGACTAAGCTAAGAGGCTCATTCTTAGTCCCAAGCCCCAAAGGTGACCCTTTGCCATTGATGACAAAGGGGGAGATATTTGAGTAAGGGGGAGAGCCTCAAGACAGGGGGAGATGTTTATGTTGAGTTTCTGTGTTGTTGAGAAGCATGGTTTGCCATCAATGACAAAGGGGGAGATTGTTGGCAATTTTGGGTTTGAGATCCTAGCTTCGTGTCTACGAGTTGTCATTGATGTCAAAAGTAAATGGCATTAATGTTAAGAGGATGTGTTGGCTTCAAAGGTGGAAGATTCCCATAGAATCCTGAGAGATTCCATTGGCAAGGGTTTTTCATTAAAACCAAGTTAAATGGTTTTTATTAAAACCAATGGAGGTTCTGTTTATTTAATTATTATTTAAAAACCTTCACGGTTTTAATTAATTAATTATTTAATTAATTAAGGGAGAAATTATTTTTAATTTATTAAAAATACTTAAGGTTTTTTAAACCCTTTAGAAAGCAAATTTCAATTAAATTCGAAATTACTTTTCTTTGCAGCTGACGTGTTCTAAAGTCCACGTATGGACTATAAATATGAGAAGGTTCCTAAGGTTAAAGTCACTTGGAAAATCAAAGGCAATTAATTGGTTTGGCTGCGATCGAATGTTCTGTTTATGCTGCGAAAGAGGAGAGCTCGTGGTTTGAAAAGCTCTCAGAAAGCTTGACCGTTTATGTGGAAGGAAGTCCATTTTGGACTTTGTAATCCGCTTATGGGCTAGTGGCAACAAAGGCTGCATTTGGGCCTTGCATAGGCGGAGGTCTACATTTTGATCCCCGTGGAGGGAGCTGTGCATGGATTAGTCACGTTTTTATTAAAACGTGTTTTGTGCCGCGAATTTCAGATTCTTCAAGGGCAGCCATCATCAGGTGTGATTATTTTCTTGATATGATTTTTGGCATTGTTTAGCATTGTTTAAAAGACATAGGAGAAATAAGGGGATATTTCTTTGGTTGTATTTTTGATATTAGTCTTTTGCTATGCTAAATTTAAAAATGGAGATATAAGGTGTAAGTTTTGGTTGTTGTGTTTTTGGCTTCTTTGGTGGTTGTTTTTAAAGAAGAGGAGCTAAAAGGTGTATTAAGGAAAGTTTTTATATATGCTCATTTATCTTGGTTCTAACCCTAACTTGGTTTGAATTTTGAGGGTTGTGTGTGATGACAGCTTTAAGGATCAATTTTCTTCTACTCCAAAAAGGTATGGGCACATTTTTCTTATGAGTATGATTGGTGTATGTTTTTATGAAATAAGGTTGGAGTGAAAAGGTTTTCAACTAGGTTTCCTTTGGTTGGGTGTAAATCCTATTTTCTGGTTTGTTGAAGACTACTTATGCATTGTTATCCTTAAGGATATTTTTTGGTGAATGCATAATTTCTGGTTTGAGATAGTGGAAGCTTTGTGCATGAGGGTTTATATTTGTGAGTCTAGCTACCTGCATTGAGTTGGTGGAACCCTTGGTTGGTTGTTTTGAGTTTTATGGTTGAGTTGATTCCATAGAGGTTGTTTGATCAAGCTATTGCTTTACTTGATTCATGATATTGGGCTTACTCCATTGAGTTGATTTGAGCAAGTTATTCTTTGCATTTGGTGATATTGTGTTGGTGGTTGTTTTGTTCAAATATCTTTGGAGGGAAAAGGATTTCTACTTGTTTCATTTTCTTGTGATGATTGGTTGAATGCTTCAAGGTTGATGTTGAGTTGAATGGTGTTGGTTGACTAAACCTTGTTTGATGAGCATTGTTGTTGAAACCCTAATTGATGGTGAAAAGAACATGAGTATCATTGTTATGTGATTCTTTGCATAGTTGGCAATTGTTGGGGTTTCATGTTCTTGAAAGAAAACATTCTATCCTATCCATTTCATATATTGAGTTGAGTTTTCAGATTTGAGATTGAGATTGAGTTGAGTTGATTTGAGTTGAGTTTTGAGATTGGGATTTGAGTATAGAACATATTGAGTCTCTAACAATTCTCTTTATGCTTCTATGAGTTTGACAAATCACATTGGGTCTCTAACAATTCACTTTGTGATTTCCTACTAAGAATTTTTTTCTTGGTGAGCTTGCTGAGTTTTTGGACAGGTTCCAGTGGGGACTTGTGAGCAGTTTTTGGAAAGGTTTTGGTGGGGACTTGTGAGCAATTTTGGACAGGTCCTAGCAGAGGACTTGTGAGCTAATTTTGTTAGTTCTATCAGAGAACTTGAGGACAGAGGTGTACTGGTTCTATGAGAAGAACCTAAGGATAGATTTGTCAAGTCTTTGAGAAGGCTTGTATGCAAAGGATTGATTTGTTCAAGAGTTGGACAGATCTGACAGATAGAGGAAGACTTGTACTAGACCAACTGACTGTGTTTGGTATAGGTTGCTGAGCTACTGTGGATGTGATCATAGAAGGCAAAGGTCTCTTAGGCTAAGCATTGATGATAGGAGGTCTTCGATGGAAAGGAGTTCCACGTGCCGGCAAGAGGTAGAGGCGATTGATCTTCTGAGGGATCATTTCCAGAGCAGAGGGGAAGGTATCTCCTTTGAGTAGAGGCTCATAAATTCAGATTGGGGGAAGGTATCTCCTTTGAGCAAAGGCTCATAAATTTTGATTGGGGGAAGGTATCTCCTTTGGGTTGAGGCTCATAAACATTGTAATTGGGAAGGATTCCCAAAGAACTTTGAGATAACTTTTAGAGAAAAGTTTTGTGGACGTAGCCCAACCATTCTAGGTGAACCATGTTAAAATTGGTGTCACTTTGTGGATGATATTGTGCATTGTTTTGATATTGCTTTGGGTATATTGCTTTACTATTTTGAAGTATAAAGGAAAAAGTAAAAAGAGGTCTTATACTTTTCACCCCCCTCTCAGTATAAGTTTGTGTTCTTCAAAAAGTAGGTGTTATACCCTTTGATTTGTCAAAGCTTCATCACACACGTGATCTCAAAGAGAACTCTCTCTCTTAAATGATCTCTTGTATGTGATTCGGGTCTCTATTATCTATATGATAAAATATTAAAGGATCTCTGGATATGATAAGGCTCTCTATATGCCTTGGTGCTCTTAGGCTTACACCTTTTATAGTGTGAAACCCTAGGTCTATGTCCAAGCCCTAGAAATGAATTTCTCATGCGTAGTGCAAGTTAGCATGAGAAGCTCTTGTCTATTGTCTATATTTGAAGGCCAGTTAACTAAAATCTAACTGCCCACTTGAGTCTTCTATGTGAATTGGTCGTTAGCATGAGAATATTTTGTCCTTTTTTTATGCTTGGAGGTTAGTTAAATTAATTCTAAATGCAAACTCAAGTCTTTTATGTAAACTAGTTGTGAAAATGAATGCAAAGTCACTCCCACTCACCTTTATTGCATGTAGACTTCCACTTTCACCTGATATTGGGCCTGTTTGTCGATAAACCGCTTCTTATGGCTTAGCCACTATCATTTGCAATGGCTACAATCTTGCCGTTGTCATTTACAATGGCTAGGTCTGGCAGCTCCAGGATTGAACGGCTAGAATATGGTCACTCTTGGCTTGAGCAACCAAGCTTGGATGGCTTGAAAAGGCCCAAAATGAGTGGTGAGAACCACTGTTGATGCTTGGAAAGTCCAATATTATGTCTTATGATCTTATGAGTGTGTCTATGTAAGTAGCTCCCCTAAACATGGCATGATTTGGGTGTCTAAACTTTAATTTGGTGGGATCATGTCCACATGAAAAGACAACAAAAATAGAAGGGTATAATCCAATTACAAAAAATATTTATAGCCAAATTTAAATGAAAATTTCTACTTTCTAATTATCAAATTGGGTTGTTTAGAAATATCTAAAACCTAAAATAAAAGGAGTTATGAGTAAAAGAGTATAAAAATAAAATATATAAGTTGACCATAAGTGAAATTCATATTGATGATGATGAAGAAAAAGAGATATGATATATCAATGGAATAAGGTTTTCAATACAAGATGGAATTAGTACGATTCGATTTCGAATAGTTGATGAGGTATATCAATATGCTATTAAGGAAGAAGAAAAATTGTATCAATAGAAAATAAAATAAATCTACAGGGAGAGCAAGATATTTAAGAAGAAGAGGTAGTTCCATGGAAGAATATAGGAAACAAGCCCATAATGCATGAGAAAATCCCTCAAAAATGAAAATTTTTAAATAAAGTAATAGTGAAAATGGTGAATCAAAAAGAGGACAAGGTGGATTTGGTAGAGGTAGAGGACATGGTTTTACCAAAAAGTGTTGTATATTATTGGAACAAGAGTATAGAGCATATGATTTTGCTGGTTTGGAATAGGTGGATCAAGTCCTATTGCCCCTGAAATTGCCTTCAAATGAAGACGGTTTTAAGGCTAAGGTAAGATTGATTTTATTTGCAAAAGTGTGACGATCAAATTAATCAACACTTCGTTGCTCAAATGCTTCCTGTTCTCCCTTTTAAATTGGGTGTTTTCACCTCATTTTATAGCCCAAAAGGGCATCTAGGGAAAAATGGCATGTTTTTCCATGTGAGGCAGGTTCTGTGTTGTGTCCTAATCTTGTAATTGATTGGTGAGGTAAGGTTACCTATTTGGGGCTCCCAATATACTGCATCACAATCCATTTGTAGGTCCCCAATCAATTTGGGTGATTGGACGCGTAAATGGTAGTATTTTATTACCATTTAGCACATCCTTTGAATTTTTGGAGGGCCTTCTTGGGGGCTGTCCCACCTAGGGACGGTTATGGATGGCCATCACTAGGTGGTACGATCACCAACTTGATCGTCCCTTGGTGGGACGGTCACTATCAGGAGCCCCAAAATTGCACCAAACTACTAGGAACCCTCCAAACAAAGTTTTGGATCCTTATGCAAGCCTTTTGTCAGCCTAGAGGGGTGACCAATACAGCCATATGTTGTCGATAAGAGGGCATATGCAATGGACTGATAGTATTATACTATTTATGTGATTTGGTTCTCTACAATAGGATGAAGGGAGTGAAAATATACATAAAAATGGATTGAGTTTGGATGTAAAATAACTAAAAGAAATGGAAATAGAAGGAAAGGGAATAGAAAAATGAGCATTGGTGACCAGTGATCAAGAAATTAGGAGTGAAACTAAAGTATAAGGTATGCTAGATGGGGGTGAAATGGAAGTGAGAAATACTGAATGGGACTCGATGGTCACCAAATGGTCATGATCAAGGGAAGAAGATGGTGAAAATTTACCTATGAGCTCTGAAACCATTTGAGCTGATGATGAAGGTGGCTATAATAATTATTCTTTATTAGTATGATCTTCCTTTGCCTCCTCCTTAATATTAATGACCTCAACCTTCTAACAAAGTTTATCTTCTTGGGCCAAAGTAACAATATTTGAAACACCAACTTGTATGGCCAAAATTGTAGGACGAGGATTTGTGCCAGAAAAAGAGACTGCACCAATTCTTGGCTTCTTGAAGATGTTTTGAAAAGGAAGTGCCTCAATCACTCTTTTTATTGCACTAAATTTTCTCTTTTTGTGATGACTATTTTTCTTCTTCTATAAGTGGTGCTTCTTCAATTTTTGGTCACTCTTTTTCGGCCACGATCTCTTCGTTGTTGGATATTTGAAATATTTGATATATAACTTCAATCAAAGTGATAGACTGGTACTTTTAATAATGCTCATCATATATATCCAAAATACCTCATCCATAACCAACCCATTGGCTGACCCAATATTTCCTTGGTGGGCCCTCATAATCCACTAGTTGGTGATTTTCTCCGTAGACCAATCGAGCAACTGATTCTTCATTTTACTAAATAGGTTCGAAGGAGAAATCTAGTGCTTGTGGACTCTGGGATTATATTTGACTTACATATAATATATGTCATGCCCTTGTGGATTATTTCTTTGCTACATAATATCTCCTTGGGACAACAATGGAAATTCTTCACTTTAATAAACTTCATGAAATGACCCAAAGGATCATATTTCTATTGTTGGGTAAATTTGACCAAACCAAGGTCATAGAGGGTTTTAGCAATTAGCTCATTCTACCCCACTTGATTTACTTCAATGTCATTGAATTGAAATGGCATGTCACACATAGCCTGCTTTCCCCTACCTGACCCATATCTATCATTGGCAAAGTAACTCTACTAGGTGAACTCCAACATAAAAATGCATTCCAAAGTGAAGTATAGAAGGAGGAATGACTTACCAGTAAAGCCAAAAATTTGTACCATGATGTCTTGCATTAGTAAGAAGATATCACCTTTCTTACTCATGATAATCTCCTCCTTCATCACCCTCGACACTCTCTCACATGCAATAAAAATAAGCTCAAGGGTGGGGTCGAGGAATATGTGATTGAAATTGTAATAGGACTCCCTTCTTGTAAACCTTTGAGTCCACAAATAAATAGGCAAGTTTTTGTCTGCTTCATCAATTTGCTTCACGACTATAAATGAAAAATATTGGTGTATGTGAAAAATAAATACCACACCAAGAATGAACATTGTCTAAATGCCATATCTTCTCCACTTTGCACCTTCTCCAACTATGTGTGCATCCTTTTATCCATGTAATATATCCAATCAAATAAAACTAGATTAGTGCTTGCCTTCATAGTTTTCAAGGTGTAAAATGTCACCTACAAAATACACTACGTAAGAAACATTTACCATTTATGCATCATGGAATCTGAGGATAGACCAAAAATCTATAACAACATCGAATATAGGTCTAGGATTTTAAAATCTAACAGAGGCTTTAGCAAAGATGGAAACTGTCCAAAATATGGAGTCCTTATCATCTAACTCTCCATAAACTAGTGCAATGGCATAGTTGGAGTCCTTATTAGCTAACTCTCCATAAACTCTCCTCTTGCTTCCTAATATTGAGCTTTCTGAAAATTACATCCGAAGGAGGTTTGACTCCACAAGTGAATGTTTCTCTGATTGCATTGGCTAAAATTTTGAACAAATTATCTTCATTCATATTTTAAATGACTCTCATAGTAGAATTATAGAATTTCAAAATTGTTAGAATAAGCTCTGGGTAGGGATGAACTGGTGTACACAAGAACTTAAAAATATGCACATGGTATGCTATAGTTTCATGAGCTCTCCAGTGTTAACCCGTGCTTCACTACAAAATACACATCTCGATGCAATTCCTCCATGCCCTTGTTCAAAATGGCAAAATCACCAATTTTTTCCAATGCATCATAATATGGTTTTAATTCCTCATCTTCATTTCTCCTTGATTTCTTAGTTTTTTTTTTCGTCTTCTTTGATTCTACGGTTTTCTTACCCATTTTTGTCCTTGAGAAATTCCTCTATGATATTCTAATAGATCTACAATTAAGTAGAAATTCACCAATAGTTCTACAACAATTCTACAACACCCCTAAGAGAATACTCTGATTTTCCTTTGTTTACAAGCTTCACAGATTCACCCTTTTTATAACGCTCAGCCTCAACAATCTAATTTAATGCATGCGGCACACTCACAAAATTTGGGTGAACATGCTCCTTGGTTCCCTCACTCGACATAATTTTTAATAATTTTTAACAGTGCATAATGTCTTATGCTACAAATATTCTTTGAACATCGTACCTAGCCACTTTTAAATTATGAGGGGTGTAATTTGGTTGTCAACAGTTGACCTGGGGGGGAATGAGATTCACTGCTTTTTTACCTTGAGCTATGTAACTAGAGTGCTTTTTGGGTGAACTCATTCTTTTTCGCTAATTTTAGGTACCAAAAACACATTTGGATAGTTTCACTAACAAAATTATCTTCAAATTGTACACATAACTAGAGTTTCATTGCCGAAAGCAAATCATGCAGATGTAAATGCTTTTTTGAGCAAACTTGTATTTTTTCTTTTCTTTAAAATATCAACCGGGAAAAAAGGCATATGAAATATTTTTCCTCTTTTGAATATATATATATATATATATATATATATATATATATATATATATATATATATATATTAATCCAACTAGGGGTATTTACTAAACTGAAGCACCGAAAACGCTTTCTTATGCTTTCGTTAGCGAAAAGCAACACCTGGGAGTTCACTAGAAAAGCAAGGCAAAAAGCAATTTCACCCACTTTCGCTCCAAAAATAGCTTTTGCCACTTTATTTGCTCAAAAAAGCATGTGAGTGGGATTTTCTTGTTGCCAACTTGTGTTTCGCTCTAAAAATGGAAGATTGCATGAGAAAAAAGCTTATTTCGGATGAAACCACATTTTATTCTTTTTTTTTTTATATTTTCCCCCCTTTTTTCACTTTTCATCAAGTGTTTTCGCTCCATGTACCAAAAAAATAATTTTTTTTTTAATTCATGCATGTGTTTCACTGCTTTAAATCATCCTTTGATATTTTCATTGCTGGAAAAAACAAGGGATGTAAACAAGAAAAGTAATTTTCTCCTTTTGGGCAAATTTTCCAGCTTGAGCACAAAAAATCAGAAAAAGTTATTGTTTTCATTCTGAAAGAGAAGAAAGGGGTGAAAAAGGAGTTTCACTAACAAAAATGATTTTCTCCAGCAAAACTTCTTTCACCCAACGAAAATGACTTTTGCTCCTTGAATTCTTGCTTGCTTTTTTTTAACATTTAACCTAAAAATCAAATAGCAAAATATGTACATGTTTATAGATGTTAATACTAAATTTTTACTGATAGTATACCTTCAAATGAAGACCATTTACTGGTATTGGAAACACACGACCATCCATATCCTACAAATAATATGAATTAACTTGATTCACACTTGAAATCTAAAATGGGCCCTCCCAAATTACCTCAAACTTGTGATGTTTACCTGGTTTTGCCTTGTTCTCATTCCACATTAAATAATCCACCTCAAATGCCTTCTCTAAAGTCTTCTTGCTAAACCAATTTTTGTTATCTGATCATGCTCCATGAAATTATTATATGCTTTATCCCTTTCTTCTTCCATCTATAATAGTTGAGCCAACATTGCACTCAAGGGATCAAATTCATCATCCTCATCATCCAACAATTGCAAATATTTAAGAGCCAATAACTCAATGTGAATGGGAAAGACTACTTATTTACCATACACCAAAGAATAGGAGGACATCTTGATGAAATTTTTAATTGAGATGCAATCAACCCATAAATCTTGGTTCAAGAGCAAATGCCAACCTCGCTTGTTGTTACCAAGAGTCATCTTCAAAATACTGAGTAGATTCTTGTTCATTTATTAAGACAAACCATTCCCCTATGGATAGTAATTTTATGAATTTTTCAAATAAATATCATACTTACTCATAAACTCACTAATTTTGGCACCGATAAATGGATTTCCATTGTTTGTTATAATCTCATCTAGTATGCCAAAGCAAGTGATCAAACCTTCGAGGAAAGTGGTGACTACCTCCTGGTCTGCCTTCTTAGTTGGGATCACTTCGATCCATAAGATGAAATAATAAATTGTAGTAAAAATGTATTTATGTTTGGCATATGAATTAGGATCAATGGCCCTAATAAAATCTACACCCCATTGTTGAAATGGTATTTCCACTTGGATCAGGTGAAGAGGTAAAGGTGCATTTTTTCTCCTATCGACATACCTTTGGCATTTATCACAAATTTGACTACCCTTAAATGCATATAAAAAAAGGGTGGGCCAAAAATAACCTGCTTTGATAATTTTTAATGTCATGGGTCTCCCCGCATAGTGGCCTCCTAACAATCCAGAATGAAACTCTTCTAGAATTTTCTACTTTTTTGATTCCTTGATACACCTGAGAAGCACTCCATCAATGTTCTTATGAAACAATCCATTTGGCAACATAACATACCGGAGGGATTGTAGTTTGAATCTTCTTCTTTGTGAAACATTTATATGTGAAGGACACTTTCCTAAATTGAAGTATTCAACAAGGTCCTTTATCCAATCCTTATCAACTAAGGGATGATTAGAAATATTACTTTCACTTATTGAATCTTAATACTGGTAAACCATTAATTCGTAGTCAACGCTCTTCATATGATTTTGACACAATGTTTTCCCATGAACCAGCTTGGTTGGTTAGATTTAAATATCATATTCCTAGATTTTAGAAACCCAAATGACTCTCTTGTCTCCAAGTTCACCCTAGATGATGAAACTTAAGATATCTAGATGAACAACATAAACTATTATTTTGCTCTGGGAAACAAAATATCAGAACTTTTTCAAGGACTTCATTATTGTGTACACTTGCTTCTTAATGAAATTGTACTTTTCCTCATGTGATTGAATAACTTAGATTAAAAATGCAATTGGACACTCATTTTCATCATCGTCCTTCTGTGTGAGCACAATTGCATAACTCTCTTGTTCACCAAAAACATAAAGGATAAAATCCTTTGAATAGTTAGGGTTTACCAAAATGGAGGTTTGAACGATTCTTTCCTTGATTTCCCAGAATGCTTGCTTCCCTTTCTTAGTCCATTTGAACTCAACATCTTTCTTCAAGAGTTTAGTCATTGGTTTCACAACTTACAAAAAATTTACAATAAAATTTGAAACGAAGTTAATCTACCCAAAAAATGACTACAAAACTTGCTTTTTAGCTGGAAATGGAAGCTTCAAAAGAGCCTTAGGTATAGCTAGATCAATAGCTAAATCCTTCTCTTATATTACATGGCCCACTAGATTTTCTTTCTTCACCACAAAGATAGACTTCTTCAGGTTAATGGATATTCTCAACTCTAAATATTTTTCAAAAACTTATCTTAAATGCAAGCTATGCTCCTCCCTTTTATGAGAGAATATAGTCATATCATCCAAATAAATAACAATGAATTTTTTTAATAACTCACCAAAATCCATAGAAATTGCTCTCTAAAAGGTTGCTCCAAAATTCAAGAGACCAAAATGCATTTTTTATAAGAAAGTACCCCATTTTGTGGTGAATGCCATTTTATATTGGTCTTCATCATTGACCCATATCTGAATGTAGCCATAGAATCTGCTTAATAGAAAAAAAAAAATTGAGCTCCTAAAACTATGTGCCAAATTTGATCAATTTGGGACAAAGGATGATGATCATTTAGAGAATCCTGATTTAAATTTTGGAAATCAACACATAGGAGAATATCTCTATTCTTTTTCCTCACAAGGACCAAATAAGCTACCCATGTATAATGCTTGATTGGGTAAATAATTTTAACTTCCAGTATTTTCAATAGTTTAGCTTTTATCAAAACTTTAATTTTGGGATTGACTGGTCTCTATTTCTACCTAAAGGGTTTCACTCCTTACAGTTCAATAGTATGTTGGATAACATTTTTTTTCATACCCTTTAAGGTCCTAGTAACTCTAGGTAATAATGTTTGGAAATTCATGGTATAACTCCTTTATTTGCTCAAGTTCTTCTAGAGTGCAATCAGTTCCAACTGCATCTCAATGTATTCTTTTTCATCTAATTTGATCTTATGTTTTTTAGCTCTAACATTATGATCAAAGAGAATTTCAAGTGAAATCAATCATTTTGAGATATGATTTTTTCCTAACTGGATTAGTCCCTCAGCTTCTTCTTCATGGAGTGTTCTTCCTTCCACACTACTAGCCTCTTTTATCAAGAATTTCATGATCTACTCATCACTTTTGAAAACTTTCCAATAAATATTCTTATCAGGAACTGAAGGCCTATAAACCAACCTTACATTTTTTGGCTTCTTCACCATATCTTCAACTAGAGAAAATTTGGTGCCAAGGGATACCAAAATATCAATGTGTTTATTTTGTTCTCGTGAAATCATTTAGATATTTAATTTCATGTAGGCTTCAAAAAAATCCTAAACTTTTTTGTAATATGCCTTCAATTAGTGTTGTTTGGAGACACACTTGTTAGTCACTTGATTGATAATCAATTATGAATCTAAAAAAATCTAGAATTATTTTATCCCAAGCTTCTCTACTTTCTTCAAGCCTAGGCACAATGCTTCATATTCGAAAGTATTGTTGGTAAAGATCTAAGTAAATTGGTATGAATATGTATTCAATATTCCAAAATGAGAAATGAGAATAACTCCATCTCCTACACATGTTTTGCATCTTGCCCCATCGAAGAAGAGCTTCCACAACTAATATGTAACATGATCTTGATCATTAGACACCCTCGTTGCATATTTTTTAGGCTTAGTAATGGAGTAACAACCAATATCAGTTTCCATCATTGCATTAAAATCACTCATTGAAAATTCATCTTTTGTATGAAGCTCAAAATTTTCCTCCATTGAATCCAATTCTTCTAGTTCTTCAGTGAACATGTTGATAGAGTCGATGGACTTTTATTCTTATTCGATCCTCTCTACTTGAAATATGGATGGATTATCATTATAGATTCATATTTTTTTCCTTTGAAAGGAAATTCTAAGTGAGAGTAATACAAAGAAATATAGCCTCCCAATTTGGTAGTAAACTCTCTTGAGAGGAACATACTAAAATATGACTCTAGGTCAACTACAACCACCTCTTGGATCATAGTAATTTGAGTTATTTTATGTAGGACAATGGGGATATCTTTGATGACTCCTAATACTCTTATATGAGTACCATCAAACTAAAAAAAAACTAGGCTACTCATAGTATACTCCATACACATAACATCACAAACCACCTTCGGCATGACAGTTGTTGTAGCATTAGAGTCAGTCATGTAGTTATGCACAATCAAACCCTCCATCTTGAGAGACAAATAAAATGGTGGTGGTCTATTATTTTAGGATATGAAGTTGTAAGAACATAAGATAATATAGTCTGAGTGGGATTCTTCTTTTTATATTGAAAAAAATTCAAATATTCTTACAATAAATCAACCTATCCAGGCAATTACAATGCATCGTAGAGACTAACCTTGGCAGGAATATTCTTTGACTCTTCAACAATGTTGTATGTAGATGCATTGGATTCTCTTCCTTCATTGGTAGCCTCATATTTTCTTCAATTTTTCTATGCGACCTCTACCTTATGATTCTTGGTAAATGACGGGTATTTAAGGCATTCTTTTATCTATTCTTTTATCTCGGCTTGCACTTGTAAAGTTGATGCCTTCACTTGAGAGATTATTTCTTTCACTTGTACGGGCAAGAGATATTTGAGAAGAATGGGTTCTTCTGAATTAGACATTGATCTAGGTACCTTCACATGTTCTTGTTTCTTTTTATTCTGCACCTTCAGCTTAGTAGGCACCTTTAGTGGATCCATCTAAGCTAGATGTACTATGACTAGCTTTCTCCTAGATCTTGTGAGAACTAAAACTTATTCTATGTAAGGGACCATAAAATTATGATTGAATTATCTAATCATGTTGATCTGACTACTTGAAGAATTATTTACCAATGTCTGCACATATTTTAGATGAACCATGTAAGTTTCTTCACCATGCAGATCATTACAGGTAGAGCACCAATACATTTTATCTGATGTGCCAACTTTGTTTTTCAAAATAATTGGATTTATTTAAGGAATCTTACTGGTCAAAGATACTTGCTCTCTGGTGATTGGTGGATGTTGAAATATCCTAGGCTAGAAATCTCTCTTAGCTTACATTTTCTTAATAGTTGTGATCTCATTACTCATTTCTCCCATTTTTGAGGTCATCGATTGCATATCTAGCAACAAATTATCTTGGGGATTAGGATTTGAGGGTGCTAGAGGAGTTGATAATGGAAGTGGTACTAGAAGATATGATAGTACTGGGAATGGAACTAGAGCAGTCAAATGTGGAATGGAAGGAGTAGGTAGTTGTGGGATAGAAACTATCAAGATTTGAGATTAACTTGGATTCCATGAAGGAATCAGATACATGGGGACATTGGTAAATATTGAGAAGATGTATTGGAATATAAATGTTGTAGGAGATCAAGAAAAATATGCATCATCATATTCAGTGGGAGCTTACCAATAACAATTAAATTATCTTTATTCTTTTTGTAGTGGAGCACAAGGTCAAAAATGTATCAACGTTGGACTAACAGATGGTCATGTTAATGTCAAAATTGATGGCTCAAAGGTAATAAAATATAGCTTGTTTAGGAGTTGGTCAGAGACCATAAGGGACTCTCTATCAAGTTTGAGTGAATCTAACATTGAATTCAATGATTTCCTCCTGTGGATACCTTTTAATGTTAGTGAATTGATGCAACAAGGAAAAAGGATCAACTTTCTCATTGAAGCCTTTTATCATCAATTCAACGAATTGATCCCATATGGTAATAGTGGCAGGATGTAAGTGCTGGTACCAATAAATTAGCTTCCCTCTAAGAGAGAGTACAAGTAATCCAACAATGGCATCTTCATCAGTGATGTTATGACCAAAGAAGCTATGTCTTGAACATGCTTATATGTTTTTTTCCCATACCATCATAAGTAGGTAAAGCCTTCAATGCTACTGGTAGGATCGGGTTCTGAGCTTGTAGATTCAAAGCTTGCAAATGATTCCAAGCTAGAAACTATCTTGGTGGTAGTGGATTTTAGGCCATTTGAATTTAAGTTTTTGCTCTAGGAGGAAAGCTAGTGGCAGTACTAGAGGTACTTGAAGGAATATAAAACACACCAGCTACCTGTGAAGATGTTACAATTGATGGGATAGTCAAATTGACTAACCTAGGATGCTCTCCTTAAAATTGGGTGTCAATCTCAAATAACTCAACAAGATTTTTTGAATTTTTGGCCTTCGATCTTGTGATCATGAAGTAAATATATTGCCAACTTCACGTTTGGATGCTTTTGGGTAAAACTGAGTCACCAGATGTTCTAATCAAATGGTAAAATATGAACATCAAATATTAATACTTCTTAAGGTTGAACTTTTTATATCCCATCGAGTGTCCTAAAAATCGTTGGTCACGAATATGTCTAAGTATAAAAATATGCATCCTAGACCCAAACACCATTGAAAGGCTGAAGGAAAGATATGTCCTTCAAGCCAATATCTAGAGAGGAGTGGTTCCTATACTAATATAAAAATTGGTGGAAATATTAGGGATATAAATTAACAAAAAGAGATGGGAAATATGGCTATGATCTAGAAAAAAAGAGTGGGAAATGAACTAACAAATAAATCATCAAATCAAGTTCTAACTAGCATTCATAAGAAAAAGAGTATAGGAACCAATCATAGATCACAAAGATGATTTCCAGTTAACATTTTAACATTAATTTCTTCATTAGAAATTAAATTAATAACTTATCTAACAAAGGCAATGAATATAGTAGAAATAATAGGCAGAAAACAATCACATACATGACTGATCCAGGAACTAGAGTCCAAAGCCTTTCAATTGAGGCATAAGTTAAAACATAAATATTCTTTAGCAAAAATTTCTTTCTCCCCCCTTTTTTTTACATCAAACTTCTTAGTTTTTATAGAGTATTTTGCCTCTAAAATTTAATAAGAATTAAATAAAATTTCAACCAATCAAATATTGATCAACAACAATTTTCTCCTTAGAAACAGCAATGAATAAATCATTGAATATCTTGGGGATAAAAAATCCTTCTTTAGTGGAGAGCATCTTGGAAATAAACAAGAAGGAATGATGGGAATTAATTTCAGAATTTGGTGCATCAAAAATGAGCACCCACCACAGTGGATGGTGAAGTTAATCAATATTTAATCTCGAAAATTCTTAATCAATAATTCTGGAAATATCAACTTCTTTGCCCCAAGAATTAAATTTACCAATCCTTGCACTTTTCCAAAAATGATATGCACTAAAAACATGAAGGAAACAAATTTTTCTTTTTAAATGGACATTTTCTCAATCTTGCACCCAAAATGAACTTGCGCTCGAGTTACAGCCAAAATGTTTTTACCAAGGCATTTCACCCAAAAAAATATTTCTGTGAGGAATTGGGTGAAAATAGAATTTTAATTTAATAAAAGGTGAAAAATATTTTTGCTCCAACTTGGGGTGAAAATGGAATTTCACTATGCATGAGGTAAAAAAGGCATTTCTCTTGTGAAACTACTTGGAAGTGATTTCGTTAGCAAAAATACCAGAAAATGAGTTCATTGGTGAAAATGCCTAGAATATGTTTTTACTGCACTTGGGGGTTTCGCTGGTGAAATAGATAGAAGAGGATTTCACTGTGCCTAGGGGAAAAAATACTTGGAAGATTATTTCACTACAAAATTCATTCCATACTTAGGCAAAATTTGAAAAAATTTAAATGTGACAAAAAATATCGATTCGACTATTGTTTTCACTAAAAACCAAGCAACAATGGTATATTGTTGAAGAAAGGGGTGAAATTTACTTTGACCATTGAAAATGCATAAATATTGGTGAAAACATCTTTATTTATTTTTTCTAGTGAAAGAATTGAGCCAAAACAAATCAATAAAAACATCAAAAGTTAAAGAGGCCAACATCAATGCAAAATTTATGTTTATACTTGGAAGTTTTTACAAAAATGTTTCATTGTGGCAAAACTACCAACATTATGATAGGTAGTGAGATCATTTATAGGAAATAAACCTATCAAAATGGTTAACCAAATTTCATATGATAAATTTATCTTCAATAGTATTTTGGTCATTTTTATTTCAGTTTTCATTTCAACATTAATTTAAAATTAGTGTTTGCTCTCTTTTTAGTTGTAATAATTCATTTAAAGTAGAAATAAACTAAGGAAGTAGTATTAGGGCCTATAAATTCATTAAATTTACTATCTCTTAAGCATACTCATTAGGAATTAATCAAATCACATATAGTTTTCATATAGGCTCGAACATTCTTTGTGTATTCCTCTTAGGACTTTGCTTGAAAAGACAAAAGATATTTACCTTTAGTTTCTTGTAACTTCCATTCTAAACTTAATATTTCTTGCAAAAAATTAATAAACATATATAGGATTAGATATTGTTTATTACCTTATTATATTTTATAAATTTCATTATATTTACATCTTCTTAAATTTAGGTGTATTTTCATTTTCTAAATTCTAAAACTTAGGTGCTTGTATAATACACCATCAAAACATAATATTTAGAGTGAATCCATAAAACCCTCTTGACGATACCTTGAAAAACACCAAAGGACTTAAATAATGATGAAATTTTGGAAATAATATTCATGTGAGTATCCTCAAATTCAAGTCTATAAAGATGAAATTTGGAGATGACAAAGCAAAGGTTGGAAAAAATGAACCTTAAGAATTGACATAAAATATGCAAAGAAAAGTATAAAAAATATTTCATACTAGGCTTAAAACATAATTTTTGAGTGTTGAGAAGATTATAGAGAATAATTATAATGTTTATTTGATAATAATAAATATAACATCAATGATAAAGCAAATGGGAACCAAGTAGTGGTTGTTGAACCAATGACAAAGAAAAACTATTTTCTTCGAATCTTGGTGGAGAAGATAGCAATTTATATTATACAACCCTTGAGGATAATAGTTGGTTATAAACCCAAATATATGGTCACCTAAATTTTCAGAGCTTGTATTTATTGAATGCTAAAGGAATGGTCCATCTAATACCTTGTGTAGAAGCAAGAAGTAAAATTTGTGAAGGAGCTATAATGATAAAATATCATAGAGAGATATTTCAAAAAGTAATAACATATAGAACATTATATACATTTAAATTGATTCATTTAAATTTATGCAATCACATGAGAAGAACTTGGAAATAGTTTTTGAATAAATCCATATGCGACACATCAAATATTAGTAAATCCTTCTAATTTATCATGTTCATTAATGATCACATGAGAAGAACTTGAAAATATTTTCTGAATAATAAGAGTGATGCTTTTGAAATATTTATAAGATTTAAATACATAATAAAAAATCAAAGTAGACATAGAATCAAATAAATAAATATTAATTGTGGCAATGAGTATATTACAAAAAAATAAATCAATTTTATAATGAGCATAGGATAAGAAGACAAATTACAATAACCTATGAACCTCAACAAAATGGACTAGATTAAAGGAAGAATAGGGCAATCATGGATATGGAACAAAGCATGATACTAGAAAAATAATTGGGTAATAATTTATAGGTTGAATTATTTATAGCAAATATGTTCATCCTTCATAAAAGTCCCACAATTGTAATGAAGAATATGACACCTCTTGTGCCATGGTATGGAAAGAAGCCTTTGGTAAGTCAATTGAGAGTGGTTTACAATTTGGATTATGTTTATGTTGAAGATAAAAAAATGAATAAGTGTAATGACCCTCTCCACAAGAACATTTATTATAGATTAATTAATAGATTGCACTTACTATTTTTGTATAGAGCAAGACACTATTGGTGTCCATTGTGTATGCAGGACCAAGGATAGCCTTTGACTGAGAAGAGAAAAGTAAGTGAGGGGGAAATTATGATTGACCCTATGATTACATGGAAGCTCACATGAGATAAATTCATATAAAATCATGTATATTATATTATGTGTTTGACATAATTGTTCTCAATTGCATGCTTTGTTGTCTGCTTGTGAGTAGTTGAATATTAAGCTTTGATTGGTAATGAAAATACCAAGGAGGCATGGGAGCTAAATTTGTGAGCTAAGAATTACTTTATGAATGTTTTAGAATTGTTAAAATAGATGTCTAATTGATTGAGTATAAAATAGAATATTTTGAAGCCTTTCGTAGGGAGAGATAGGGGCGAGGTAGAGATATTTGAAGAGATAATGTGTGGGTTTTGAGACCAGTAAAGTGCCTTGGCTTGAATCTATTTCATTTTTGATCTGAGAATTGCATTCAAAAAGGTTTCCATTCTCTCCTTTCTTGGGCTTCTCCCTTGTTTTCTGTGGTAAGCCTTGCGATTTTTCCAAAACAAGAAGTTCGGTTAGGAAACAAAAATTCAAAACTAGAACCCTAACCCTTTCGAAGCAAATACATCACTCCATCACGAGAATTCAAAATTGGAACCCTAACCCTTTTGTAGGGAGATATAAGGGTGAGGTAGAGATATATGAAGAGATAACATGTGGGTTTTAATTCCAGTAAAGTCGCTTGGCTTGAATCTATTTCATTTTTGATCTGAGAATTCAAAAATTGGAACTCTAACCCTTTTGTAGGGAGAGACAGGGGTGAGGTAGAGATATCTAAAGAGATAACATGTGGGTTTTCATAGTGAATACATCACTCCATTACTGTGCAAGTTGGTGGATCTCAAGCATTTGTGTACAACACATGTCCAGTATTGAACTTCACTCAATATTTTAGCAGGATATTGTGCAAGGAATCCAAGATGTGTTAGAAATTTATCTTCCAATAGATCATGCTATGAACTTGAGTGACAACGACTTCCAATTTTCTACACAAAATAAAAGTGAAAACCATACCTTTCCACGATGTCTATGGAAAGGATTAAAGAGATCATGAAATAAGTTTCAAGTAGATGATAAAAATGGCTCAGATATCAAGTAAATCTGGTGCTAAGGTGCACCCACAAAATAAATATACTGTGCAAACCCCTGTCAAGGGTAAGAATTTTGAAGACTCATCCCAAAAAATGAATTTTAAGGATTCCCTCTGTGGTGGACAACCTCAACTCAATGCTAATATTAATCTTAGGGATTCTCATAAATCTATAAGAATGCCCAAGATTTATCCAGGAAAACAAAGTCATGATGTCTTAACGCAACTGATGGAACTCCTATTGTTAAGATTTATATGGGTAACATTCAAACTAGCATTGAAGATATGGAAAAAAGAGGACTAATTTATTGGTTCATGGGTTTTCGTTCGATCCTACCTGCTTTCAAATTTTGGGCTGCAAAAATCTAGAAAACTAAAGGTGAGTTACAAATATCTATCTATCCAAACAAATAATGAAGATAGAGAGAAAAATTTTCAAGGGAGTTCCTAGTTTTTTGGAAGGGCAATGCTTTTCATGAAGCCTTGTCATACTAGATTTAAATCCGAAGAAGAGATGCCTTCTATAGCTCCCGTGTGGGTTAGAATCTTTGGCATCCCTATTGAATTTTGGAATCCTAATGTTTTCTCTTCAATTGGGAACTCTTTAGGAACTTTTATGATCATTGTTGATTGTACTTAAAATTTTCAACATATTATTTATGCTTGGATTTGTGTTTTAATGGATTTTAAAAAACCCCTACCTAAAAATATTACATTACAATTTGGGGAAGACACTTGGGGGCAAGTAGTGGACTATGATAACATTCCTTTTAATTGTATAATTTGCCATGAATATGGTCATTTGGCTAGTGCCTGGAGAAATAAAATTCCTAACGAAAAGAAAGAAGATATAAACTCAGCAGGTTTCCAACTGCCTAAGAAGAAGAACACTTAGAAAAATCTAGTTATGAAATATCAATCAAAGTGATCTACTAATATGTTTGAAATCCTTTCCACAAATTATGTCCCAAGTGAGAAAGGGGAAATAATAGAAACAAAAATATTAGAAACACAATTTAAATATGAAGGGAAGAACTAAGAGATAAACCAGAAAATAAAAGTTTTTCAACAAGAAAAAAATGGAGAAAATTTACACAAGAAAAACAATCCTTTAAATGTCAAATATTTAAATAATACAGGTCCCAATATAGACTCTGTTGAACCCTCTAGTAAAATTATGGTTGTGTACAATCATTCTTCAAGGTTACAAGCCATCTCAGATTCAATTGGAGTAAGTGAAGAAATAGGGAAAAAAATTTGAATATGGATTCTAATCAAAAGGTAGGTCACAATACCAATCAATATCATATGGTAAATGAAGATGAAAATTTTGTAGAGGAAGGTAAGATTAATTCCATTCCCAATTTTTTTAGCACTGGTATTAATGAATATCATCACTTGGAATATTAGAGGAATCAAAGGGAGTATTTCAAAACAAAATGAAATTATAAGAATGATTCAGATAAATCATCCACATCTTGTTTTCCTTTGATAAATGAAGATGACAATGCAGGATATGGACTCAATTGCTAGTAAAATTTGGCCAGCTGGAAAAGTGATTTTTCTCAGTTCCTAGGGAACTTCTGGTGGCATTACTTGTCTTTGGGATCCAAAAGAGGTAGTTATTCACCATATGGTTGGTAGTTTGGGTATTTTAGCTATATCTATTCAAAGTAGACATTCCAATAAAATTATGCTCCACATTATTGTTTATGCTCCAACTGCTTTGGAAAAATAAGTCAGTGGAAGAAAATTACTCACATTATCTCTCATTTTCCTGAAGCTTGGATATTGATTGGATGAGATTTCAATACCATCATCTCTTTGGATGAGAAAATGGGAGGAAACATAAATTTGGATAAAAGCACTAGCCTCATGAGCGAATATATTTTAAACCTCCATATTGTGGACATCTAACTAGATAACATAATGCAAGGATTAGAATGTATAATGGAGAGATTGGATAGGTTTTTGCTCTCTGAAAATTTCTTAATCTAGGGTCACATTCCTAAAGTGAATACTCTTAACAATGCTGGTTCATATCACTGGTCAGTCATGGTGGAAATATGGAAAACCAATGTGAGTTTCTCTCCTTTTCATTTTAAATTAATGTGGCGTAGATACAGTTCCTTTAGAACTCATGTGCAACAATGGTGGAAGGAAGGTAAGCCTAGGTATGGGATTAAGATGTCCTATTTTGCCAAAATGCTGCAATACATTAAATCCAAAATCAAGACTTGGAACTCGAAGAAGTTTGGGGATGTTCATAAAAAAACATGAAGTTATTACTCAACTTGAAAACTTGAATAAGAAAATCCATTTATACGGCCTCACATAGAATAGAAGTGCTAATGAAATTAAGCTCACAACTCAATTAGAGGAATGGGAAAAAAGAGAAGAACTCTTATGGAAGTAGAAATTTAGAATTCAATGGATCAAATAAGGAGATAAAAACACAAATTTCTTCCACAAATATCTTCTAGATCGTAGATCTCACAACTTTATTTCTTCCCTGAAATCAGATTCTAGAGATTTTTTTTATACTTGGGATGGCATGAGCTCTATTGTTGTCGATTACTTTTTTAATATTTTTGCTGCTACTCCTCTTGAATCAGCTTCTCAACAAAATGTTCTTCAAGATATCCCTTATATTATCACTTCTAAGGAGAACTCTATTTTAACTGCTCTTGTTACTATTAATTAGCTTCAACATGTAATTTTTAAAATGCAAAACAAGAAAACCCGTGTCCTGATGGTTTTCCCATTGAGTTCTACCAAGAGTTCTAGGATATCCTTCATGCTGATTTATTAGAGGTTGTGGAAGAATCCAGGAAAGCCAAATATATTTTGAATGTTATCAATAACACTTATATTACTCTTGTTCCAAAAGCTCAAGAGGTTGATCACATCTCAACTTTTAGAACTATTGCTTTATGTAATATTCTCCTCAAAATCATTACTAAGATCATGGTAAAAAGGTTGAAGCCTATTTTGCATAAGATTATTTCCCATTGAAGGATGCCAAATAGTATATGAGATAGTTCTGGCTTAGGAAGACATCCATTCCATGGATATGCAAAAAATCTCCTTCCATGTTCATTCGGTTAGACTTATCCAAAGCTTATGACAGAGTGGATTGGAATTTTGTTATCAAAGTTTTGAGGCAATTTTGTTTCTCTAAGCATTGGATAAATTGTATTATGGGATGTATCTCTTCAGTTTCCTACTTAGTTATTATTAATGGTAGGCCTTCTCAGTCATTCCCTGCTTCCAGAGGTATTAGGCAAGGTGACCGACTTTCCCCTTATTTATTCATAATTCTTTCTGAATGCTTTGGGATAACTATAACCAAGAACAGGGATAACAAAATCATTGAGGGAGTTACCATTGCTCATGGAGCTAGACCTATCTCTCATATTCAATTTTTTTATGACTCTACTATTTTAGGTAAAGCTACAGCTAAGGAAGATTCTAACTTTAAGCAAATCATTAGCTATTTTTCTAATACTACTGGGAAGTTGATCAATGAAGACAAATTTAAATTTATTTTATTACACTACTCTTCCATATAGGAATCTATGGTCTTGGATAAATTAATATATAGAAGTCCTCCCTTTTGATCACTTAATTAGGTGTTCTCATCAATATTCAAGGCAGAAAAAAATATATTGGAATTGGTTTTTGGACAAAGTCAAGAAAAAAATTGGAAAATGGACCAATAGGTGGCTTTCTTCAAGGGGTAGAATCACCTTGGTAAAATCAGTCCTTTAAAATATTCCTATTTATGTCTCTTCCATTTTGAATATCCCAAATGCTGTTCTTCAAGATCTAGATCACATAAGTCATCGATTCCTCTGGAGTGGTACTAAGGAAAAAATAAAATGGGCCTTGGTAAAATGGGACACTTTATGTCTTCCTAAAAATCAAGGGAGGTTAGGATTCCGATCTTCTATTAATAACAACAAAGCTTTAGATGCTAAATTATATTAGAGAATGTTGCATAACCCCAATGCTCTTTAGGCCAATAATATTCATGCTAAATATACTGAGAACAAAAGTCCTGAAGACCTTGTTCGCTATCATCTTCCTACAAAAGGTTCTCCCATTTTAGCAGTTCTTAAGATTGGTGAGAATTTCATAAAGAAAAATTTATTTTGGATCATTCATAATGGTCAATAGGAAATTTTTTGGAAATATTATTGGGATGATCACAAGCCTTTGATAGCTCAGTTTCCCGATTGGAGGCCTTGGATGGAGGAGCTTCACTGAGCTATCTGGATAAAGGTGGCTAATTACTATCGGTACCATATTGGTAATTCAAATATTGGTAGATATTGGATACCTATTGAGGACTGGCCTATTCAAATCCCAAAAAGGCAAAGACAAGATATCCATGGCATCCTTCATATGAGGTCTCTCTCTTGTTCCCATGAAAAATATTGCTTTGGATGGAACATCACTAATAAGGGTGAGTGTTTAGTTTCTCAAGGTTATTTGACCTTATGCCAAAATAATCCCAACCAATATTCTAACATATTTTCTTAGTTGTGGGCACAAAAGTTCTGGCCTAAGGTGAGGTTATTTATTTGGATTTTATTGCATCGTAGGGTGCTTACTGGTGAGCAACTTATGAAGTGTGGTTTTCATGGCCCTTTTAGATATGAAATGTGTGGAGAGAATGTAGAAACTCTCAACCATATTTTTATTTGAGTGTACTTTAGCCTCTAAGCTATGGATGAGAATGGCCACTTTACTTGGCTTACAATGGTCCAAATTTTCAAATTTTGAACATATTTGGAGGGATTGGCCTAAACAAGAGGGTGTTGATAATTTTATTAGGTAGTTAGTTTGGATGGGTTCTACCATTCTTCTTTGGAATATCTAGAATGAAAGGAATAGTAAATTTTTTAATCAAGATAGGAAGGATATTCACTATGTTTGGTAGAAGACCATAGCCAACTTAGTTGAATTAGTCCATCAACTCCTTAATCACCCCAAAAAATTCCACCAAAAATGGGATCAAGTGATGCAAATATTGAAGATTAAATTTTCTAAGGGCAACCATCTTAAAGGGAATGTGAGTGTTGTAAGATGGATAGGACAAGAAATTGGCAACCTCTTCCTAAGTATTTTGGTAAAGTCAATACTTTTGGAGCCTCTAGAGGGAAACCTATAAAATATAGTGCAGGAGGAATTGGTATACTTTCAGATGGCTCCTTGGTTTTTACTTTTGCTAAGAATTTGGATATTCTTTCCACTAACCTTGTTGAGGGGTATGGTATCCTCAGAGTCCTTTAGGAGGCTACTAAGTTTGGATGGGAAAAGGTGTTAGCAGAGTCTGACTCTAAAATCATGATTAATATTTTGAAGAATCCTTCTAAGAATCATAAGGTTGATTGGAGAATAAAAAGAATTATTGAGAAGATTCAATTAATCCAGAGGGGATTTTTGAAAGTTGATTACAATCATGTGGTCATAAATCAAAACAAGAGTGCTGATGCTTTAGCTAATTGGGCTTTGGACAAAGGTGATCTTATTTGTTATGGCCACCCTCCTAGATGGTGGGCTTCAAAAAAAAGGGAAGTTCTTATTTCTATCATTTCTTTGGATGGCTCCATATTCTGAAGGTACCTAGTTTCTTCTTGCTTTATTTTTGCTTCTCTTTTATGTTCATTTTTTTTTTTTTTTGAGGTGTACATTTTTTTGTTTTGTTTTGTTTTTTTGTTCTTGTGTTTTTGTTGTTTTGTGTTTTTTTCTATTTGTTCTTGTATTTTTTTTGTTCTTGTTCTTGTGTTTATGTATGTTTGTGTTATTTCGTGTTTTTTGTGTGTAAGTTTTTTCTATGTTTTTTTTTTGTTTACTATCTGTTGTTGGTTGTTTTTTATTTTTATTTTTATTCATTTATTTTGTAGGTTTTGTTTGTTTGTGTTTTTCATGTTTTTGTTGGTTATGTATTTGTAGTGGTTTGTTGTTTTTTCATGTTTTGGTTTTGGTATGTTGTTCTTGTTTTTTTTCTATGTGGTTCGTGTTGTGGTTTTTTTTTTTCTTATTTTCTGTGTGCTTGGCTGTGATTTATATTTTTGACACACTCAAGGAGCAATTTTTATTTATTTATTTATTCTTATTTTCATTTATTTATTTATTTTATATATTATTGTGTGTTTGTTAGCTCCTTGAGTATGTCAAAGGTGGTAGGCCAGGATCGTGCCCTGGGCTATTTTGGCGAAATGGATACCCCTACCTCCTTGGGTCTTACCCAAAAATGGCATCCCTTTTGGGATATTTTCCAAAAATAAAATATATATATAATATAATATAATATAATATAATATTTTGACAATAAATATATGAAATAAATGAATGAAAATAAGAAGCCATATTGATAAAATATAAGCAGAATATATATGTATGGAAAATAAACCTTTCATTAGTTTACTTTGGTTTCATTATGATAGCAAGAAGGTAATGGATGATGGCATCCATGAATAATGTAGGAATTATGTTACGCTTGCATCAAATCCACTATACTTCATGTAGAGTGGAAAATTGTGCACCTAGCAAGGGAAAATGAGATGCATCTATTGTTCTACTTGATCTAAGCACTAGGAAAGTGACACTTAAAACAAGAATAAAATAACAAGTATATGAAATAAATGGGTGGTTCTCCTTATATTTATATAAATATCAAATAAGCGGTTACAAAATATCCCCTTGAGGTCTCTCAATTGATACACTCAATACAGTAATCAAAGGATCAAATCCTTTCAAGAATCCAAGGCACACTTCTAGTGTCTTCCTCACACTCATAATTGAAGGAAGCGGGCTTCTGATGCCATCACAAAGTGTTCTATCATTGCTATAGCTTTCTACTCCTTCCTCATACACTGTGATACCTAAATCTACAGACAAGAAACTGAAATTTATTAAAAGCATGTGCAGATTAAGATGAAACCGTGAAGGTGCATGCATCAATAAGCTTGAAAGAGGAAAAATGTAATAGATTATTCAAAATTGCTCCAAATGCTACTAAATTTGATATCTATGCATATTATGTGCTCTATAAATGATCTAATTAAAAATAGTAATAAAATCATGCTCAGATTTATGGCCATATCGGGGTGAGCCATTTATACCTACAAATCACAAAAAGCATGATAATCGAAGCAAAACAACTCCAAATTGCACCAAATTTGAACAACAAGCATATAATATAATCTAGAATAGACCTATGCAAAAATAGTAACAAAATTGTGCTCCAATTTGTGGCCATTATAGGGTGATACATTTAGGACTATCATAATTTGGGGGTCATCCTGGGGTGGGACGACCACCAAATATGGTGGTTTTTGCCACCAATTCCTCTAGGATTGGGTCTAAATTACTCCTAGGGGTATTTTCATCAAATTTGGGGACCTGATTCACTTGAATGGGTCAATTTTATAAACATATTGTGCATTTTGTAGTCACTTGAAAACCTCCTTCACTTGATGGAGATCTCAAGGGAAAACACACAATAAAGTGGGGGAAAATCTTGGTAGCACTTCGTGGTAAAATATGCAAAGACTCCTCTATAAAATTGGGTGGAATTGATCCACTTTATAGCCCAAGATGGCATATGATCAAATGGGCATGTGAGGCCATGTGATGTAGGTATCAACATTTGTCAAAGGTTGCCATGTGTTGAAAGGGGAAGGAATCTCTCTTTTTGGCCTCCAATTTACAACTAGGCATGAGGGTTATGTACCCTCATGCTTGAATGCTTGTATAGGAAGTATAAATGGTATTTTATAGGTGCCATTTATCCCTCCTTTGAATTTTTGAGGGTCCAAGGCCATGGTTTCCCCACCTAGGGATGACTACTGGTTGCCATCCCTAAGTGGGATGACCATGAATTGTTGTAGTCCCAGGGTGGTATGGCCATTCCTACATGGCCCAAAACTTCCCAAAAGTGGGGTAGAACCTCCAAAAAGTGTTTAGGACCACTATGTAACCTCTGATATTTGCCTAAGGGGGCCATATGGTGTCAATTAGAGCATGTCTTGGTCATCTAATCGGATTGACATGATTTTAGTGTCTACATATTACCCTTTTTGATATGTGTTGTGTGCAACATAGTATTGAGAAAAAATAGATGACTAAAATGTAAAATAATTAAGGTTATTAAATAAACTAACCAAATTTAGATGCCCCAATCATAGAAAGAGCATGCATTCTTGAATCATTACTTCTGACTCAGTAAATAAATTGGTCTTGGTTTCTCTTTAGCTTCTAGGTAGGCTCGAGGGACTTATAACCCTAGGCATTATAGAATACCAAGTATTTTGTAATTGTGTGAGGTGTACCAAATAGGTAGGTTCATCTGTCATGTTATGTGCTTATTTGAAATGTTTTCTATTGTCTACCCCAAGCAAGGGCATGATTGTCTTTGTCAATGATTTTTTGGATGAATGCAATTCACATGATTGAGTGTTTGATTATTGATTTTGATTATGAATTTGTTAAGTATGAATACCCCCTAAAGTGATGATTCAATGAGAGAATGAAAAATGATAAAATTTATGAGTTGCTTGACCCATATAACTTGTTAAGTATGAATACCCCTTAAAGTGATGATTTAGGTTTCCTTCAGTTTGAATACCTTGTTCCTATGGAATGGTCTAACCATAGTGGTCTTCATGTGGATTCAAGTAAATAATTTTCCATTCATACATGAGAAAATTTAATTCCATCTTTATCCATAGTGAATCTTGACCTATTTTTTGTGGGTTTTGGACCCTTTTTGGTGATTTTTGATGTTTTTGAAGTGGTTTTTTGATGGCCATAACAAGGAGGTATGGCTGCACAATATATGGCTATCTTAGGTTAGGATGGTCAACCAATTATCTGACCATCCCACCCTAGTATGACCATGCCTTTTGCAAGGCTATTTAAGCTCAAAATTTAGAAAATGGGCTCATTTGTGCATTTTTAATTTGGTAGTTTGAGAGGTGAGGAGTAGGAGAGTGATTTTTCAAAGTGGAGTGCTATAAAAACTATCCCATAGTAACCATGAGCTATGTTTTCGACTCGACAAGCGGTGGAACCGACGTAAAATGGGTAAGGACCGAATTTACTCATATACCCAATTGAACTTGGAATTGCAATTATTGTCACATTTTCTAAAAAAACACAGTAAATTTTGGTAAATGAACCTCAATTGTGGTATTTGGTATGAATTTATTCTTAATTTTTTATTTTGGTGCATTTTGGTTGCTTTATTTTGCATTTTTAGGGTATTTTATGTCTGTTTTTGGTGGTCAGGAAGGCCAATTTTGGTCCATTTTTGTGGCCATCCCTAGGAGGGATGACGACCCTGAGATGTTTTGGGGCCATCCATGGGTGGGATGGCCACAAATTTGGGGGCTGTACCTGGGTGGGACGACCATGATTTGGCCTAAAAAAGGGCCCTTTTTGATGTTTTTGGGTGTCTTTTTGTTTGTTTTTTTTGCTTTGTTTTGGTTTTATTTTTAAACTTGCTTGCCCCTGCTAGGTGATTAAGAGTCAGTACCAATTTTTGACCATATTTAGGACCAATCATGGCCTATTTATATAAGAGGACTAGGAATGTCTTGATTCCATTGGGCTCAAGCAAGTGACACGACTAGAGCTAGTGATGGATGATAGAGCCTACCTGACTGCATTGATAGACCTATGAGACCCTTGCACCAACACCTTCCATTTGCCTACTAGGGAGATGACAATGACCTTAGAGGAAATCTACTAGATTTTATGCATTTTGATAGAGGGACATATGATTATATCCACTCATCGAGATCTTAGAGATACCATTTTAGAGAGATATTTTAGACATGATTGGCCTAAGGTGCTACGAGATTTGCCAAGTGACAGAATCCTAGTGGAATTATGGTATGATGTAGAGGTCTTGAAGGTGAGACGTGCCTTGCTAATGACAATAATATATAATATGCTATTGTAAGATTCATCAAGAGATAGGTTCCCATGGAAGTTTCTAGATTTAGTGTTTACGCTAGTGGAGTACCCCATAGATAGGCCTATAATGATGGCATGGGGTACTACATTATTGGAATAGCTCTATGATGATTTGTATGACATATGTTATTGTAGGCATAAAATATTGAGTTGTATATTCTTATTATAGGTATGGGGATGGTAGCATATTGTCATGGATCGACCACGGGGGCTACCTTGGATGATGCAGGCACAACTCATAGATAGGGAGATAGGATATGGGGTCCTATGGTAGTGGGATCAGGAGAGGGATTAAATCTATCCCGATGTAGGTTCTATTGAGCACTATGTAGATCCATTTACATGACTTAGAGGATATGCCATTATCTATAGATCATACAAATACTATCTAGCATGGCACAAGGTTGAGGCACAACTATGGTGGGAACAACAAGGGAGGTGGCTAGTTTGTCAACATGGTACTAAGAGAGAGTACTTACCATATGATCGGGTGCTATGATATTTTGGCCTACGCTAGGGGTTACCTAGTGAACCAATTATCTATCGATGCCATGGTGATGAGAGGACATTGGATTGGTCTATAGTGGAGGAAGTTGGGAAGGAGGTAGTTCCTATGGGAGCTACTATTGAGGGGGATAATTTCAGGACCATGGTAGAGTATGAAACTTGGTGGATGATGCATCAATGGTAGCGGATGGACCACTAGGGGGTGACATGGTTATAATAGGAGGGGAGGATCCCAATAAGGTTCCATATGAGGCTCTAGTTGAGGAGGAGCCAAGCGTGGGACTATGATGATGATAAATGGGATGAGCAGGGGTTGTAGGTACAATTGGCAGCACAAGATGCTACCATTGTAGAGTTGTAGGGTGTGTTTATTAGGGGGAGGCATTACTAGAGGGAGTATACAGAAGAGAGGGCTATCCTATAGGAACAATTGTACACTGCATAGGCAAATATTGATTAGTAGGAAATATAGATAGTCACACTTTGATTACAGGTTATGGCAAAAATCTCAGGCCAGGGGGCATCTAGCAATGGTGAGGTAGTCAGGCTATGGGAGGAGGTGACACAACTCCAGGCCTTATTGGGGGACTTCCAGGCTCATCATCGAGAGGAGCTATCATACACCTAGGATTTGGAGGATGAGGTAGTGCACCTTAAGGGATGCTTACCAGACCATCCCTATACTAGTGGGTCACAATAGAGTAGGAGGAGTGTTATAGGGCAATCATCTATGAGGATGGGGGCTCCCAGATTTTCACGAAAGGTAGAAAGGGTAGGGGGTAGAATATCTGAGAGTTCTTGATAGATGATGTTCAAGGGTGGGGGTGAGAGTCATGGTTTTTGAGACTCTACAATTCTATTTATTTTGGATTTTATAGCGTGAGGTCTAAGGACCCACGCTATTGTAGCCTACAAGAAATTTTTGGATCATAATTTAGCTTTGTACCCCATACATATACATATATATGAGTTGATATATTGTCATCATGTGTTTCCTTATTGCTTTATTGTATGTATGCAATGCTTATGTTTGCATTACTGATGCTTTAATGGATGCATGTATTGTACTATGATGTGTTTGATGATATGGATATTTGTATATGCATAATGAGATGGATGATTTGTTGATCAATATTATTAAATACAAATACTATATGACATACTATGTTAGCACCATAGACTATATAGAATTCATCGATTCATGTGTAATGTTGTCATGAGACTATGTAATGGATTTGTGAAAATTTAAACTAACATATATGTGATGAAATGGTATGGAATGGAATGAATAGTAAGATATTATAGAATGTCATCGAGGTTTTCATGAGACTCAAATACTCTAGTAGACTAATAAAAAATGATATACTAACCATGCAAGACGTTTTTCCAAGGTATGAATCTACTAGGATGACCAAGATACTCAATATCTATGTGTGCATGTGATTTCATTGCTATGATAATGCATAAAGTTATCCCAGTGCCAAACAAGATTAATGCAACCCATCTATACTAAAGATCACCCTATGAGTATCATGATCCTGGGTTTTGTACGTAGTTGGATTAGACCACTATGTAGTACAGACTACCAAAAGCTAGCTCATCTACATGCAAACATTGGTCTATACAAAAGTAGGTTGCTAATGTGATAGGCATATTGTCATGCATAAATATACCACCATTAATAGGTAGGCTTGTTGCCACCTAAAATATAAGTAGCATCACCTCATGGTTTATCAAAATTTGAGATTCAAGTTCAGTACTCCCTTATTTTATTTTATTTATCAATTGCTCAAGGGATTTATTTATTTTTGTTCTAGTGAGAAAGGATTTTGGGAGTGGTGATAACCACTATTTATTTTGCTCTTTTTTTTATAGTGGTGAAAACCACTATTTATTTCGAGGATTTTGGGTAAGGAGGAGCTTGTCCTTTTATCAATTCTTAGAATTTTTGAACCATTGACACAAGTGGATGAGCAAGGTAAAATTTTTACTTAAGATAACCTTGACAACTTTGTAGATCGTTCCTTGTGCAAAACATGGATTTAATATAAAAATATGTTGGGATTTGATGTATACAAGGTATAATCAGAGAAAAACTCCACCTTATAAAAAAATTAATGTGTGGGGGTCACCAGATCCCCACGCATATATATTGAATTAAAATTGATTAATGGTAGGGGAGTCATCCGAACTCCCTGCCCACTAATTAAAAAAATAAAAATTAATAGAAGTGTGTGGGGGAGTTGTCCAACCTCCTTGCTCAATAATTAATAAAATCAAAATTAATTAATGGCGAGGGAATCCTTTGACCTCCTCCACCTACTAATTAAAAAAAAAATTAATAAGAGTGCAAGGGGTCACTCGATCCCCGTGCTTTAATTTAATTCAAAAAGTTAAAACATTATTAAATGGGGGAGCCATTGAAGCTCCCATGCTACTATATTTATTAAATAAGTAAAGTGGAGGAGCTAGGATGACTCCCTTGCTATTATTTTAGGTAAGTAAATAAAACTGGGGACTCACCCAAGCATCCCCTCTCATTAAATTAAAAAAACATGTGTGCGGGGGAGTCATCTAACACCCCTACATATTAATTAAAAAATTAATTAATAATAATTAAATAAAAGCCCCCATGAATGCATTGGGGCTTATATATATTTATATATAACAATATATTATATAGTATGTATCATATATTCTATGTTATATATTATATATTATATGTAATGGTAATAAATAAAAAATAACAAAAATATATATTTGTAAATAAATAAATATATTATAGTGATAATTGTTGGAAATATAGTTAAACCAAAACTCATGCTCGTAAGGGCTTCGGCACGAAGAATTTATATTTTTCCTTTGGGAAGTGCTTCGTCGCGAAGCAAATTTGACTCGCCCCTTGAAAACACTTCGCCGCGAAGCAGTTTAACCTTGCCCTCCGAAGATGCTTCACCGCGAAGTAAAATCAACATGCCCTCTAAAAATACTTCGTCATGAAGCACAAATTATTTGCACTCGGAGGATGCTTCGCTGCGAAGCAATCCGGCACTTCGCAGTGAAAAACACCGAAGCAAATATCAGGCACGGTAATAGACACATTAATTCCTCAAGCCTATGGGTAGTTGGAGTTGCTCGGCAATTGGTCAAAAACACTCTTCGGTATTTAATTCTTGTCAGTCGATTGGTGAATTTATCCTGTCTTTTGTCCTCACCTCCCGTATATAAATACCGGGCCATTTGTCATTTTTTGTAGTTGAATTATTTAGAGGATAGAGGCCAGAGGAGAGCAACAGAGAGGATTGGAGAGCCCAGAACAGCCACAGAGCTAGGGTTTCAACCAGCAGAGCAGTAGAAGGATAGAAGCAACAGTCGCCATCAGCTGGAGAGTGGAGCAGCAGTCTCCAAGGAAATATTTGTGTGTTTATCCTACAAATATTTTATCTGGCAGAAGTTTGTAATTGCTTCAGAAGGAAGCTTTGTAATTTGAAATTATATTTAATATATAAAATATTTATTCTACAAATTTGGGTCTCTGTGTGTTTGTTCTCGGCCTTGCAGTAGTGCTTATCTGCAGACATTCCTCAGCTAGGGTTTTCCCCAAAGTGGCAGTTCACCCGTTCGATCCAAAAGGGAAGAGTGAAAACTTATTTATTTGTTGTGTCGAAGAAGCGTTTTGGACTTTGTCTCCTTGAAGTGGAATCCAGCAGCCACATCGTCGAAGTTGCCGTGAGTTGCAGAGCTTCGCAACTTTCCTATCCAAAGCAATCACTTCCACTGGAAAATTCCTGAAGTGATTTTACTTTGGAGGAAAACTGTGCAAAGAAATTGCTTCACTGGGAAATTTCCCGAAGCAGTTTTACTTCGGCAATTTTATCCTTTGAAGTAGTTACTTCAGGAGTATTTTCTTCAAAGTTCCTCTCGAAGCTCATAACTTTACGAAGTGTCTTTTTGATGCAATTTAATTGGAATTTAAATTTTATTCCTTCAAATTGGTATCAAATCTTGTGGTGCCATGACACGGAGATAGAAGCATGGCTTTCAAAAACAATTCCCTATAGTTGCAGATCCCATGATTTAATGACAAGAACTATGATTACTAGAGAATCCAGATGAAAATCCTCTTTAGGTCTCAAGATTTGTGGGACTTGGTGGAGAATGGTTACCCAGAACTAGCAGATACCGTAGCACTGGCTGCCCTCTCCCAAGATGACAAAGATCTTCTAAAGGAGAACTAGAAGAAATACCAAAAGGCCCTATTCTATATCATGCAAGTGGTTGAGGAGATCATCTTCCCATGGATTGCATCAACCACCAAGGCCAAGCAGGCCTAGGAAATTCTAGTCAGTTCGTTCTAGGGAACCAACAAAGTGAAGTTGGTAAAATTACAAATGCTCAGAAGAGAGTTCGAGAATCTATAGATGAGTGAGTCTGATTCGATGAGTGACTTATTCACCTGAACGATAGATGTCATCAACCAGATGTGGTTGAATGGTGAAATTTTGTAGAATAAAAGGATCATGGAGAATATTCTACGAAGTCTTCCAGCAAAGTTTGACTTTGTGGTAATTGCAATAGAGGAGTCAAGAGATTTGACAACCCTCTCAGTGGATGAACTCATGGGTTCTCTACAGACACATGAGCAGAGGTTGAGTCGTTCAACTCAGTCCTCTTTGGAGCAAGCTTTCAAGGCACAAGTCTCAGTCCGAGATAGCAGCAGACAAGACTCCCACCATGGCACCTCTAGTTATCAAAGTGGAAGAGGTAGAAGTAGGCATGGGAGAAGTAACAAGAAAGGAGGGAGATAAAACCCTCATGTCAGTGAAACCAACTGCAACTTTCATTAGCAAGGAGGAAGAGGCACTGGAAAAAATCAAGAAATGGGATTTATTCAGAAGAAGGACATGTCAAAGGTCCAATGCTACTACTGCAAAAGGTTCGACCATTAAATCTCACAGTGCAGAAAGAGAATGTCGGATGAGAATCAACAACAAGCCCATTATATAGATGAAGCTAGAAATGTGGTAGGAGGAAATCTGCTGCTGACTTGTAGTGTTGAGGAGGAGAGTAAGAAAAACATTTGGTATCTTGACAGTGGGTGTAGCAACCACATGACTAGGAACAGGGAGATGTTCTCACAATTGGATGAAATAGTCCAATCTAAAGTCAATATGGGGAAAAATAGCAAAGTTCCCATTATGGGGAAAGGAAAAATCCTCATCTGCACCTGGCACCGATAAAGAAAGAAAATTTGTGATGTTTATTATGTGCCCGAGTTGAAACACAACTTGCTAATCTTTGTACAACTTGTGCAGAAGGGACACACTATGTAGTTCAAATACAGTGTTTGTTCCATCAGCGACAAAGTGCATGGACAAATTGTAACCGTGTCCATGATGAAAAATAAAATTTTTCTATTGCAGATTTAGAATGAATCTTTAATGTCTCTGAGTGTAGTTGTGAAGGATGCTACCTGGCTGTGGCATCTTAGATTTGGTCATATGAGCTTCAATAGCCCAAATTTGTTGCACAAGAAACAAATGGTGAAGGTTTTACCCCTTATTGAGCAACCGAACCAAGTTTGTGAAGGTTGCTTGGTCGGTAAGCAACATAGGGATGCATTCCCTATAGGAAAATCTTGGAGAGCATTATAGCCATTGGAGCTAGTGCACTCAGACATTTACAGTCCCATGTAGACCAGCACATATGCCGACAACAAATACTTCTTGACTTTCATTGATGATTTCAACCAGAAGATATGGGTTTATCCCATTAAGCTGAAGTTAGAGGCATTCGTGAAGTTTAAAGATTTCAAGGCTCTGGTTGAGAAACAGAGCGAGTATTACGTGAAGACTCTCAGGATAGACGGTGGACGAGAATACATCTCCAATGAATTCCATAACTTCTGCAAGTAGCATGGAATTCGAAGGCAATTCACTACCAGATACACACCATAGCAAAATGGCATAGCTGAGAGGAAGAATAGAACTATCATGGAGATGGCACATAGCATTCTAATGGCAAAAATTCTACCACATGTGTTCTGGGTAGAAGCTGTAAGTTGTGCAGTTTATATACTGAATCGATGTCCCACCAACAGTGTGAAGGAAAAAATTCTAGAGAAATCTTGGAGCAATCTAAAGCCAAGTGTGGCTCATTTGTGAGTTTTCGGGTGCATAGCATATGCACATGTTCTAGATGAGAAAATACAGAAGCTGGATGACAAAGCTAAAAAATGCATCTTCATAGGGTACAATGAACTAAAAAAGGCATGCAGGCTGTACAATCCTGTGACGAAGAAACTTGTCATTAGCTGTGATGTGAAGTTCTTGGAGGATGAAGCCTGGAACTGGAAGTCAAATACTGGTTAGCCTAAACCAACAATTGTTGAACCTATAAAATTGAAGGAAGATAGTGTGCAACCACCTGTTACTTCAAGCAGCAACAGTGGTACCAGTAACAACATAGCCTCATCATCCCGGTCACCTCCACTTGCAAGTAGAATTCAAAATTTGAGGACACCTACGAAGACTCGGAGCTTGTAAGATATTTATGAGGTAACCCAAAATCAGATAGATGAAGAATATTCTGACTTTGAATTATTTACTGAATGTGATCCAGTGGAGTTTGAAAAGGCATGTCAGAATCACACAGGGGTAAAAGCAATGGATAAGGAGATAGCAGCCATTGAGAAGAATGAGACATGGTAGCTGGATGATTTTCCAACAGGAAAGAAGACCATTGGGGTCAAGTGGGTGTATAAAACAAAGTTTAATGCCCAAGGAGAATTTGACAGGAAAAAATCCAGATTGGTGGTGAAAGGCTACAAGCAACAGTTAGGAGTTGACTATCATGAGGTGTATGCACCTGTAGCCCGAATTGACATAGTCAGAATGATTTTGGCACTTGCAGCCCAAAAGGGATGGAGCGTGTACCATATGGATGTCAAGTCTACTTTCCTAAATGGAGTGTTAGAAGAAGAGGTCTACATAGACCAGCCACTCATATATGAAATACAAGGGCAAGAAGACAAGGTCTTGAAGCTGAAGAAGGCCATATATGGGCTGAAGCAAGCACCCCGAGCATGGTACAACTGGATTGATGACTATTTTCAAGAAAATGGGTTTCAAAAATGCCCATATGAGCACACCCTATATCTGAAGACAAACGCAGAGGGTGAAATGATAATCATCTACTTGTACATGGATGATCTAATTTATACTGGCAATAGTAGTAGCCTATTTGCGTAGTTCAGAACAACCATGAAGACTGAGTTTGAAATGACAGACATGGGGCTGATGAAATTTTTTCTTGGCATTGAAGTTGACCAATCAATAGATGACATCTTCATTTCTTAGGGCAAGTATGCAAAGGATGTCTTGAAGAATTTTAAGATGGAGGAAAGCAAACCTACCATCACCCCGGTAGCCACTGGTTTGAAGTTGAGCAAGACTAACAACAGTAGAAGCGTTGATCCAACTCTCTACAAAAGGTTAGTTGGAAGCCTGATGTACTTGACAGCAACCAGACCAGATTTGATGTTTGTTGTGAGTTTAATTAGTTAGTTTATGGAGTCACCCAAAGACACTCATTGGCAAGTAGGTAAGAGAATTTTGTGATATGTCAATGGAACGAGGAACCATGAACTTCACTATGCCATACAAGACCAGCTTGAGTTGATTGGCTACACCGACAGTGATTGGGCCGGTAGCGTAGATGACTAGAAGAACACTTTAGGATATGCCTTCCTTTTTGGATCCAAAGTTGTCTCTTGGTCCTTGAAGAAGCAGCCAATAGTTGCTTTATCTACAATAGAGGCAGAGTATGTTGCTGCCACCTCAGTCGTCTGCCAGGAAGTCTGGCTGAGAAGAGTTTTGAGTGAACTACATCATCCGTCGAATGCAGCAACAACAATATTTTGTGACAATAACTCTATCATCGTGCTCTCGAAGGACCCAGTCTTCCACAGTTGGACAAAGCACATTGATATCCATTATCATTTCATCAGAGAGTTGGTGAAATTTGGCAAAGTACAGTTGTAGTTTTGCAGGTCCAAGGAGCAGCTGGCTGACATCTTCACAAAACCCTTGAAGGAGGAGGACTTTGCCAGACTACGAGATATGTTGGGCGTTAGAGAATCTATGAAATTTGGTTTAAAGGAGGGTTTTGGAAATATAGTTAAACCAAAACTCATGCCGTAAGCGCTTCAGCACGAAGCATTTATATTTGGCCTTCGGGAAGTGCTTCGCCACAAAGAAAATTTGACTTGTCCCTTGAAAACACTTCGCTGCGAAGCAGTTTAACCTTGCCCTCCAAATATGCTTCATCACAAAGTAAAATAAACATGCCCTCTAAAAATAATTCATCGCAAAGCACAAATTATTTGCACTCGGAGGATGCTTTGCTGTGAAGTAAAATCATTACGCCACTTTGTAGTGAAAAACGTCGAAGCAGAAATTAGGTACGAGAATCAACGCATTAATTCCTCAAGCATGCAGCTAGTTGGAGTTACTCAAAAATTGGTCAAAAATTCTCTTTGGCATTTAATTCTTGTTAGTCGGTTGGTGAATTTATCCTGCCTTTTGTCCTCACCTCTTGTCTATAAATACCAGGCCATTTGTCATTTTGTGTAGTTGAAGAAGTTGGAGGATAGATGCTAGAGGAGAGTAGCAGAGAGGATTGGAGAGCCCAGAATAGCCACAGAGCTAGGGTTTCAACTAGCAGAGTAGCAGAAGGGTAGAAGCAGCAGCCGCCATCAACTAGAGAGTGGAGCAGCAGTCTCCAAGGAAATATTCGTGTGTTTATCCTGTAGATATTTTATCTGGCAGAAGTTTGTAATCACTTCAGAAGGAAGCTTTGTAATCCAGCATTATATTTAATATATAAAATATTTATTCTACAAATTTGGGTCTTTGTGTGTTTGTTCTCGGCCTCGAAGTATTGCTTATCCGCAGACATTCCTTAGCTAGGGTTTGCCCCGAAGTGGCAGTTCACCCATTCGATCTAGAAGGGAAGAGTGAAAACTTATTTATTTGTTGTGTCGAAGAAGCATTTTGAACTTTGTCTCCCGAAGTGGAATCTAGCAGCCACTTCGTCGAAGTTGTCGTGAGTTGCAGAGCTTCACAACTTTATTGTCCAAAGCAGTCACTTCGGCTGGAAAATTCCTAAAGTGATTTTACTTCAGAATAAAACTATGCGAAGCAGTTGCTTCATTGGGAAATATCCCAAAGTAGTTTTACTTCGGCAATTTTATCCCCTGAAGTAGTTACTTCGAGAATATTTTCTCTAAAGTTCCTCCCGAAGCTCATAACTTTGTGAAGCATCTTTTTGATGCGATTTGACGCAATTTAATTGGAATTTAAATTTTATTCCTTCAATAATAATTTTTTTATTATTTGGTTAGTGTGAGAAACCCCTACGACCAACACACATGGTTGAGCAGTCTCCTCCCAACCATGACCCCTCATAAAGCCAAGAGCTATGCTTATCAATAGGGAATTTAACACACATCCACCACACACCCATCCCCTCACACACTTGCCCATGCCACAATTTGAACCTTGGACTTCCTAAAGAAGTGCCAAACCCCAAACCATTATGTTGTCCCCCTTGGGACTATATAATAATAATAATAATATTATTATTATTATTATTTAAAAATTTTAAATAAAATTTGTAATTGGTTAAGGTTAGCCTTATAAAAAATGATGAAAAAAAAATGTAATGTTTCTGATTTGATTTTTTTGGCTAGGTTTTAACGGCTGAAAATTAATTTCTTGGAGCCATTTTTTGGCCAACTTCAAGAGGACTAGTAATAGAAAATTATGAAGGTATTTTTTATCAATTGAGACCACTATCGGGCCATGAGCGAGAGTCATTATAAATGCAAGCAATACATTGGATCAAATATGGAGGTTGTTGCAATTTTTATGAGCCATCACTTGGTTTTAATAACAGTTGTAGTTATGATCCATCATTGAGGTAGTTGTAGATTTTTCACAATTATGGACCAAATGATTGAGTTATTTAAGATAGTTATTGTAGTAGTACCAATCATCAAGTTTTTATGCACAGTAATTCTGCAAGAGGTATATTAGAGTGCCTATCCTTATCAATGGTATTTTCCTTTGTGTGTCTTTTCTAGTCACCCATTTTTCTTTCCATAATTGTGTAGGTTTTGTTGAGGAGGTGCCCAATTTATTGAGATCATTTCTAGTGGATGAGATCGAAATATAGGAGGCTCTTTGTTGCATCATTTGAATGAAAAGTTGTAGTTATCTATTATATCATTTGAGTGAAAATTTTATTTATACTTATTTAGTGAGATATGATTATTTTGATTAGAATCTAATTTTAATCATATGTTGTTTAATGCAATCATGCTTCCTCCTTTTAGTAGTTTTATGTGCAGTTTTATGTGTTATCCTATTTATATGTTATATTATTTGAATGTGCAAATGACATATTATTTTATTGGTATGTTTAACTATCCCTATTACATTATTTGAATAGATGTGATTGGATTCAGTTTTAACTTCTCCCTTTCTATATTCATCATTTTTTAAGTCTATCTACAATTACCCAATGGATAAGGCACCACTCTACAACTTGAAGCACTAGCTAGGAGTTACTTTTAAGCTTGATCAAATTTTAAGTTGCAATTTTATTTCATTTTTGCAAATATGGATGAGCACGAGCTTATAAAAAATATTGTATGCTCAACTATGGAGTTTTATTACCCAACTCAAGTTATCTAGTCTTAGGATAATATTTTCATGAGTTAAAGAGGTGGATCCACCAGATTCAACAATTTTTATTGTGAATCAGTGATTTTCTTGTGGTGTGACAAACCAAATTCTTAAGGACACAAAAAATAACCAGGATAGTTTTTGGCATCGTTGTCGAGGAAGAATTAGTACTATTTAGTGTTTGTATTTCTCAGTCTTTCCTGTATTGATATTTGTGAGAGTTGAGTGAATATTAGATTGAGCAATCTTGGCCAAAGTATTGCTAAAGATCTTGCTTTTTTTACATATATGTTTTGATGACTCTGAATGATCTTAAAACTTTAAAAATAAATAAATAAGGAGTTGGATCTAGCATCTACAAGAAGAGGTGGCAAAGAAGTGCATGTTGGAGTTTCAAATCCTGAGGTATTATTCAAATATCATAGAAATATTTCAATTACAATTCATTTTTTTCTTCTTTCTACTCTGAATCCTAGTTCAAATTAGTCTTCTCCTACTACAAACCAAGTACTTATAGTAAATCAACCTGTAGTGAGTATGGCAGCCCCTAATGTAAATAATCATGTCAATATCAATCAAAATGTTAATGCTAACCAAAATTTAAATAAGTGGAGAACCAATAGATATAGATCTTTTGTTTTACCTACAAATTTGAATCCTCTCCCTAGTAAATCTCATAAGTACTTGTCTAAATTCCAAGAAAAAATATTGTTACTGGTGAAGATCATATTAGAGATTTCCTGTATGTCATGGATAGTCTTGAGGTAGATGATGAATAAGTTATCCTTAGATTTTTCTTTTAAAATTTAGAGAAATATGCTTGATAATGGTTTAACAACCTTGGATCTGGTACTATCCATAATTTTCAAGAGCTAGAGCACACTTTCCTTAGGAAATATGGAGAGAGGAAGAATGAATAGTCATTGCTGATAGAGCTGGATACCATGAAAAAAAAAAAAATGAATTAGTAGGATATTTCAATAGAAGATTCTTTAAGACCAAAAATAATATTTTGATAGCATTAAGGCCAAATGATGTTCAGTCCATTTGTTTCTACAAAAATGCTTTCCTTGGAGATTTTAGTTATGAGTTGAGAGAGCAAGCAACAACCACTATTGATATATATATATATATATATATATATATATATATATATATATATATATATATATATATATATATATGTATGTATATATATATATATATATATATATATATATATATATATGTATGTATATATATATATATATATATATATATATATATATGGATAAGGCTATTAAAATAGATAGATATATGATTTATAGTGGTAAGATGAAAGCATACTCTTTAGAACCCAATCAACCTAAAATAGATCCCCAGAAGATTGAGTTCTCTGCCCCTAAGACAATAGATCAGGTACCTATAAGAAAAATAACTAATCACTTGAGTAAGATGTTTACTAATTTGAATAATAGGTTGGCTAGAATTGAAAAGGGTAAGGACAACATTGCAAAAACTTCATAGGGTGATAATAGGTTGCAGGGTGATAACCAGCCTTCTTTCAGGAGGAATTTCAATAGAAACTATTATAACAATGAAAATGAAGAGGGAAATAGGAATAGAAATAGAAATTGGAAAAATGAATAAATAAAGAGAGATTTATATTCTATTCCAAATACTATGTCCTCAAATAATATACCATAAGATCATCCCTTTTATTGCCCTAACTGTGATGCACCATATAACCCTGTTGATTGTGATATTTATCTAATTATACATTCTAATGTTGATTTAAATGTTGAATCTGAAGATGAAGACATTAGAATTAATGTATACTATACTTAGGAGGATGAAACCAGAGAACAAGAATATGAAAGAGACATGGACATATGTGCCAATAATATTGATTAAAGAGCCTTAGTATTTGGAGAGGCATCAAACTCAAATGAGCATCCTAACATATTTGATATAATAATGAAAGAAAATATTATACCTACAACAAAATAGGTTGATTATTTAGAAAAAATACATGCTATCAATATTAGGAATAGAATAATGAAGGATAAAATTGATGAAAGGATTACTAAAATGGAGAAAAATATAGCAGTAATTTTGTAGAAAAATGTAAATTAGATGAAGTTGCAAATGATTCTTGAAGAACCTAATGTGGAAGATATCATACAAAAACAACAAAGTGACCTAGTTAATAAAAAAATCTAGAAAATAAATTGATGATAAGAATATTAATTTAATCTAGGTGTAGAGGTTGCCAAGCAAAAGGTTAGCATCACTTTTGAGGAATTAATGACTATTCCAAAGTACAAATATCAGGTATGTAGAGCCTTCAAAGTAACTGATCAGTCAAGAGGACATCCAAAAATCCACATAGGACTTGAGAATAATGCAGTCAAAGCCCCATATTTAGCTAAGCCATTTTATATATCACTAAGGTATACATCAGGTTATGGGGACCAATATATTATTCATAACTACATGTTTAATAGTGGTGTTTCTATGAATGTGATGTCAAAATAGGTATTTTATTAGTTAGGCTTGATTTTGTAGACACTAAAATCATTTAAATAGGATAATACTGCTAAGACACCACTCTTATCGACATCATATGGACCAATTTGGCAACCCTCAAGGGTTAATGAAGCATAGTTGCATTAAAAAAAAAAACACATACAATCTACTAAAAACTAGAAATGCTAAAAGGAGCCAAATATTTCCATTAATTTCATGCTAATAATGAGGATCCCAAAAGAAGAGTCATTTTACAATTTCGAAAATTCCTACTTATGCCCTATTTTTCCACCTAAAACTTGAAATTTCAAATTTGGGGCAACTTGCGGAGGTCATAACTTTGCGCTCGTTGACCCAATTGACTATTACAACATATTTTTGAAAACAACATGAAACGAGCTAAGCTCTTCGCACCAAGGCTTGTGTCTAGCCGAAAATCCTCAAATTCGACCTCTAAGACCTTTAAAAATCTCTTGCAAGAAAAACTAGTTTTACTAGTTTTTACAAAATTAAACAATTACAATCTTTTTTGGGTGATGCAAGATCACTTTTACACCATTGGATGCTCCTGCATCAAAAACCCAAGGTAAATTGAGAAGTGACCTTCACTTCTTTGTTTTTGGAAGAAAACCAAGGCGTTCAACCTCAGCCTTCGACAACCAAGATGAATCTTCAACAGGCCTACCCTTCCACTTAACCAAATATTCTGCATATTGCCTGTTTCTTGTGCTTTTGCCTACACGGGTATCTAGGACCTCTTCTATATCTTCTATATTTGGAGTAGATGTGGGAATACTCCACAATTCTGTGACTGGTATGCCATATTGTCACCTTCATGATATTCTGCCAATCTAAAATATTGAACACAAGTGATATTTTCAGCCCACTTGGTAATTCTACCTCATAGGCATTACCTAAATCCTATTTCCCTATGACCCTGCATGGTCCAAACTTATTCATTTTTTTGTTGTAGGTTTTAGCAGGAAATATTTCCTTTCTCAAGTGAACCATAACTTGATCTCCCACTTAGAACTCCTTAAGTCGTCGCTTCTGGTCTACTCTTATCTTGTACTGAGTGTTCATATTGTTGATATTCTGGTTCACTTCATCATGTAGGCTCTTCAAGTGTTATGCAAAGTCTTCAGCCTCGGCACTGCTATTTTCCCCTCTGTCCATATTTCTCAACTCAAAATCATTCCTTGGGCTGCTCCCATAAACAATATGGAATGGGGATTTATTAGTACTCCTATTGATAGAATTATTTTATGCAAATTCTGCCTATGGCAAAACCAAATCCTATCCCTTGGGCTTATATCCTACCAAGCACCTCAGTAGATTGCCTAAACTTCTATTCACCACCTCTGTTTGTTCGTCAGTTTATGGGTGGTATGTAGAACTGAATTTTAGGCCTGTCTTCAATTTCTTCCATAAGGTCCTCTAGAAATACCCAACAAACTTGGTATCCTTATCAGAAATGATACTCTTTGGTAGACCATGTAGGCATACCACCTCTTTGAAAAACAACCCTACAACATGAACTACATCATTAGTTTTCTGGCAAGGAATAAAATGTGCCATTTTCAAAAACCTATCAACCACCATAAATATGGAGTCATTCCTCCTCTATGTCCTTGGTAAGCCAAGAATAAAATCCATGTTGATGTCCTCCCATGGCCTATATGGTATAGGTAACGACTGATATAATCCAGTGTTCTGTCTCATGCCCTTGGCCATCTGGCATACTCTGCAACTTTGTATAAACTTCTTCACATATTGCTGCAACTGTGGCCAATAGTAGTTCTCACTAACGAGGGAAATGGTCTTATCTTGACCAAAGTTTCCAGCCAACCCTCCAATGTTCTTCTCCTTGACCATATTATCCATCATTGAACTCATTGGAATGCATAATTGATTTCCTCTGAACAACATCCCATCTTGGATTAGAAAATCCAACCACTTAGTCCTGTCTAAAGTAATAGGTGCTAAGCAAACCCTCCAAGCCTCTACAAAATTAGGATCTTTAGGGTACAAACTCTTAAGTTTGTCAAACCCTACAACTTCCACCTTCATTTCTGTCAACAAACACTACCTTCTACTTAAGGCATTTGCAACTCTGTTTGAATTTCCACTCCTATGCTTCAACACAAAGGTATAACTCTATAGAAACTTAACCCACTTTAAGTGCTTCTAATTTAGCTTCGCTTGGATATTAATATACTGTAAGGCCTGATGATCAGTATATAGAACAAACACTTTTGGCAATAATAATGCCTCCACTTATTTAGAGCCTGAACTATAGCATAAAACTCCTGATCATATATAGAATACACATAATTGAGTTTCTCACTAAAATAAGCAACATGTTTACTTTTTTGACACAGCACAGCTTCTATGGCACTACCACTAGCATCACAGTCTACCTAAAATACCTTATTAAAATATTGAAGTGCTAAAATAGGTTGTTCTGCGACCTTATTTTTCAACATATAAAAGCTCTTATCTGCTCCTAATGTCCACTTAAATTCTTTCTTATCACCTCTCATTGTTTCTATTAGGGGTGCACAAATACTCCTAAAATTTATAATAATTTTTTTGTAAAAACTTGTTAGACCATGAAATGATCTTACCTCAGTTATGCTCCTTGGAGTAGGCCATTTAATTATAGCCCTCACATTTTTTGGGTCTATTTTTAGACCTTCAACTGATATAACAAATCCTAGATACACTAACTCCTTCAAAAAACTACACTTCTTCAAATTAATCAACAATTGCTCCTTAAAATTCTCAAAAACTCTTCTAATATGCATCAGATTCTCTTCCAAGGTCTTGCTAAATATTAAAATGTCATCCAAATATACAATGATGAATTTTCCTAAAAACTCCTTCAATACCTCATTCATCAGCCACATGAATGTGCTTGGTGCATTGGTTAGCAAAAATGGCATGACCAACCACTCATACAAACCCTCTCTAGTCTTGAAGGATGTCTTCCACTCATCCCCTTCTCTAAGATGAATTTGATGGTACCCACTCTTCAGGTCAATCTTTGTGAAGTACTTGGTTCCACTCAAATAGTCCATAATGTCATCCATCCTTGGCAATGGGAACCTATATTTTATGGTGATCTTGTTAATAGTTCGAGAGTCTGTACACATTCTCCACTCTCCATATGTCTTTGGTGCTAGTACTACAGGTACTGCACATGGACTCAGGCTCTCCTAAATGAGTCCATTTTTTAGCAACTCTTGGACTTGTCTGTTTAGCTCCTCACTTTCTATAGGAGTAATTCTATGGGTTGCATTATTGGGTAAACTAGATCCTGGTACCAAATCTATATGGTGACTGGTCTTCCTCACTAGTGGTAAACCCTCTGGTACATTATCTGATATAATATCTAGAAATTCTTCTAACAAACCTAAGACTTCTACAAGGGTATCTTTACATTCTTCTTCCCTAACTCTAGGAATTAATGCATAGCACATATGCTCATGTTTCAAACCATCCAAAACATTCTATGTTCAACTAAATAGATTCTAGCACTACTACATACCTTTTGGTCCACCTACTTTAGGGGCTTCAGCTTATGGCACACTTCATTCTTTGTTAGGGAGTAAGTGTTGGCATGCCCATTGTGCATTGCACACCAATAAAACTACCATGACCTTCCCAATAGAAAAGGGCAAGCATCCATAGGTAGGATGTCACATAGGACCTCATCATAGTAATTACCAATATTAAATTTTACAAAGCACTGCTCACTGACAAAATCCCTATGGTCCTTCTGCAACCACACAATCTGATATGGATGTAGGTGTCTCTTCCTCTCTAACTGCAGTTTGGTAACCATTCCTTTTGCAACTAGGTTATTCATGCTACCATTATCTATGATAACATTACAGACCTTATCTGCACATTTACACCTTGTGTGAAATAATCTCTTTCTTTGATCTAGATTTTTCTCCTCATTCAACAAGACTCTCCTTGTTATCAGTACTTCTCCTCTTTCTACTTCTTTAGAGTTCTTATATTCAACACCTTCATCAACAATAGGAGCTCGGGCATTACCTTCAGGCCTCCTATTTGTTCCTCCTTGGTGTTGTGAACACTCGTATGCTCGATGTCTTTCTTCTCCATAGTGGAAACAGGTTCCATGAAATCCTCTTCTCCCTCATCCAGACCTTCCTCTTCCTCTCTGGTAACCATTATTTTGGTAGTTATTATTTTGCTCATGAGGGCGGTAAGCATTTTATCCCTTCTAGTCTTGACTATTGCTTGTATCCCCAGTTTTATTTTGGTCCTCATTCCATCCTCCATTTGTTCTCCCACCAGTTCTTCCACCATGACCTCTTCCTCTCTATTTTATTTCAAATCTCTTGTTAAACTTCTCTTCTACCTTCAACGAAAATAGGTAAGCATCTTCAATGGTAGCCATCCTGACCAGACTCATCTCTTCTTGACTATTTACTATTAACCCATTAATATAATGGGCTACCTTCTCCTTGTTGGCATCATAATGGCCTATTCTAATCAAGATCTTATAGAACTCCTATGTATATTCTTTGATAGACTTAATCGATTGTATCAAACCCTACATTTTCTTGAGCAGATCCAACTCGTAATCAACTAGAATAAATTGTCTCTTCAACTTCTCCACCATCTACTCCCACCTTGTTATTCTTTCTTTTCCTCTTTTATTTTTGTCTAACTATACTCCCTTCCACCACATGCTAACATGAAACTTCAGCTTGGTATTAGAAAACTTGACCCTCTAAGGATCTTCTACCTCCTCATACTCAAAGTATTCCTCCATGTCATTGATCCAGTCGATCAACCTTTCTAGGTTGAGATTTTTAGAATACGTGGAGACATAAAACTTTGGTCTATTTCCAATCTATGATATGGCCTTATACAATCTGGATTGTGTATGATCTATTGCATCTTCTTATTATTTGAACTAGGCCTCTTCTTCTTCAACTTTATCTTCACTCCTTTCTTCTCTCCTTGGGTCAAACCCTCAATGCAGCTCCTCTTGCAGAGCTTGACCTTACCTCTACAAAGATCTGAAATCTTCTTCTGGCACCATATTTCTCCCACCACCATAGTTTCTTCATGGAGGAATTCTGATCACTTCTACCACAAAACCTAACCATAGATCCTGGTGTAAACTTCCTCACATTCGATACTCTATTTACACACTCAGAAACTCTCACTCTGATACCACTTGAAGCAGAGTTGCATTACAAAAAAAACACATACAATCCACTAAAAACTAGAAATGCTAAAAGGATCCAAAGCTTTCCATTAATTTCTTTCTAATAATTGGGATCCCAAAAGAAGAGCCATTTTAAAATTTTAAAAATTCCTACTTATGCCCTATTTTCCCCTTTTTCCCACCTAAAACTTGAAATTTCAAATTTGAAATTTGGGGCAACTTGCGAAGTTCATAACTTCGCGCTCGTTGAACCGATTGACTATTACAGCATATTATAAAAAATGGCATGAAACGAGATAAGCAGGGTAAATATTGGATATTAGCACTAAGGCTCATGTCTAGCCAAAAATCCTCAAATTCTACCTCTAAGACCTTTAAAAATCTCCTACAAGAAAAACTAGTTTTACTAGTTTTACTAGTTTTTACTAGTTTTTACAAAATTAAAAAATTACAATATTTTTTGGGTGATGCAAGATCACTTTTACACCATTGGATGCTCTTGCATCATTTAATTAGAGGTCCTAACAACTTTTTGTAAGGTTTACCCCACTTTTGGGGGGTTTTGGGCCATGTAGCCATGGCCATCCCACCCTAGGACGACCACAATTCATGGTTGTCCCACCTAGGGATGGCCACAAGCAATCATCCCTAGGTGGGACGGGCATGGTCCAAGCCCACAAAAAATTGAAGGATGAGATAAATGGCAATCAATTTATACCATTTATCCTTTCCAATGACTCATGACAGATTGGGATACTGTCATATCCATTAGGGACGACAAATTAGAGGTCCAAATGGGAAGCCTCTTCCACCCTAGGCATGGCAAAGGTGTTGACATGTAGTGTTACTTGCCTTGCATACCCCAAATTTCTCCTTTGCTCCATTTTCCCCCTTGTACAATAAATTGGAGTGATTTCACTCAATTTCAAAGAGAGACATTTACAAGCATTGACCATGAAGTTTTGTTGAGATTTCCCCTCACTTTTTGCCCTCGTATTTGACCTTGGAAACCTCATCAATCGAAGGTATTTTCAAGACATTACCAAATACACACATCTTTTTCAAAACCTATACATTCTTGTGATTTTGATAACCAAATTTGATTACAACACCCATAGGAGGATTCTAGACCAGATCCAAGTGGAATTGGTGGTAGAAACCATCCTATTTTGTGGCCATCCCCACCTAGGATGGTTAATAGTCCCAATTGTAAATATTAGGGATGGCCATGAATTGGCCCACAATTTTGATCTAATTTCAATCTAGATAAAATTTATAGCATAATATTAGAATCATACTTAATTTTGGTGAAGTTTGGAGTGGTTTTGAATTGTTAATTAGGTTTTTTGTGATTATAGTACTAATTGGCCCACCCAGGGATAGCCACAGGTTTAAATCATAATATCACTTCAATTTCTACTTAGACCATTACAAAATCATATAATATACATCATTCTAAGTTTTCATGTTATTTGGAGTAGTTTAGACATGTCGATTTCATTTTTTACATTCAATACTATATGCATTTCATGAATTTTATCGTAATACACATATGCTATTAACATATTTCAATTCCTTGTGTGTAGGTACCTATATTTTAGTGCATGATGAAGGATCTAAGGAGCTGAAGAAATATATCTCAAAGTAGCGACAACACAAGCCCACTCTTCGTCATGAGTGTGAGAGGAACATTGAAAGTGCACCATAATTTTATGGAGGGACTGGATCCTTCAACTTTGTAATTTGAATTGTATCAAATTGAAATCCCTCAAGGGGATTTATTGTAACCTCCTATTTGAAAAATGAATAAATACAAAGATAACACCCCTTTTTACTAACTTATTTGTCATTTACTTGCTTACTTTATCATATCTTTCGAATGCTTGATTAGAACATTAGATTAATTTCAATTTCATTTTTTAGGTGCAACATTTTTCTCACTCTTCAGTGGCGATCATGGTGGGACACTTGCACTTTTCATTTTTTTTGTTTTTAACCTTTTTTTTCACTTTCGATACTGCAGGTTCTAGCTGTTCTGAGTTGAAATGGCCCTTGAATTCATAATTGGAACTCTTAGGTACAACCATCCCACCTAGGGATGGCCCCAAAATTTGTATCCATCCCACCCAGGGATGGCCACAAAATAGGGGGTTTTCAGCCCAAATTTCCAGAAACAATAACTTCAAAAACAAAAAAGGTAAGTGCCTAAACCTTCAATTTGCATTAAGGTTGTTTAGAAAAGGGTAAATTCAGATATTTTATGTCTTCTCTTTGTTTATTGAAAGGTTAATTTTCACTTTTCCTAAAAATATAAGTAACAAAAAAAAAATGGTAAAAGGAATAGTCTTAGATATGCATTTGAATGGTTTACCTGCATGTGACATGCCTAAAGGTTAGGTTTTCATATAGGATAAATATTTTGTAGGTTCCTTATTCATGCATCTAATTTTGAAATTAAAATGCTTCTTATGCATTTAGTGAAAAGTTATTTATTAATTATAAAAGGAACCACACACACCATGTCACTTTTAAATGTTACTGAGTTGGAATTCATTCCCAACAACTAATAGAGTTCAATGATGGTGGGTTTCATCTCCAACCGTTGGCTCAAATCCTACAAACCCTATTTTGGCCAAAAATAGCTCCAAGAACCATCATAGCCTATGTAATAGATCATGTCTATCTCTTAATAGAAGTATATCACTAAACATGGTGAACTAGGTGAGGACTGGCAGGACTTGTACTCCCTTATCAGGTATGGGCTTCATCTCTATACTTTGGTTGGTTTTTGTGACTAAAATTTTATTGTTGGTTATTGAGTTGTGAGCATACAGGTGAAATCCATTAAACAATTGAGAATTACATCAACAACATTCACACATGTGAAAAGAGGTTTCTTTACAAAACAACAAACCAAAAACACACTAAAAAATTTAGTAACACATATCAATATTTAAAAGAGATAAACATTTGTATTCTTGTGTGTTTCTACTTTTGTGTGTTTGAGTCATTAAAATTTGTAAAGGAGATAATCAAGTAGGGGTTTAGAAAAAGTAGTCATGGTATATACTCGTAGCCAAACCCACTTAAGGGCTGATGTTGTGGGGAGTAGGAAAGGAGATGTAGACCGTCTTTGATTTGACGTTGTGAGCATTGTTGAATGGAATTGAAAACACATGTCCTAGGGGTTGAGAATAAATTTGTGCATCATCGTTGAATAAAATTAGAAACACATGTGCTAGGGTTTGAGAACAAAATTACACTCAATTGTTGAATGAAATTGGAAACACGTGTGTTAGGGTTTGAGAACAAATTATGCATTGGTTTGAGTGTCATTAAAATTGAATGTGCAAGTGTTAGAAATCATATTTTTGAAGCAAATGTGTTCTTTATTTTTGATTGTGGGAAATACATAAGAAGGCCAATTATCAAGTGTTAGACTAGAGCTACCTTTAGAATGCAATACATGTGAGACATGTGAAAGTGATAAACTTAATGAATATGAAGAACATATTGAGCATTTGTTAGTACATATTATTCTCTATATGTTCAAGAGGTTAAACAAATTCTGGGTACTACTTTAGTCAAAGAAAGCACTTTTTGGAAAAGATATATGAAATTATTTGTATGCAAGAATTAGGAATATTTGAGCATGTTTTATGAGAATATTTGAGCATGTGTTATGAGAAGATTTGAGTATGTGTTATGAGAATATTTGAGTAGAGTTGAGGGCAGGTTTTGGTGATCATATTTTAGTAAGCCATGTGTGTAGACTTAGAGCAGATTTGGGAAAATTTAAGAGTAGGTTTTGGTGAGCATATTTGAATAAGCCTTGTGTGTAAGCTTGGAGTATATTTGGGTAGAGTTAAGATAAGGCTTTGCTGGAACTGATTTTTACAAGACTTATTTTTAGGCTTGGAGTATATTTGAGTAGAATTAAGAGTAGGTTTTGGTGAAGCATATTTGAACAAGTCTTGTGTGTAGACTTGGAGTAGATCTAAGCATAATTGAGAGAAAATATTGGACCTAAATTGAGAAAGCCTTGTGTAAAGGCTTGTAGCAAATTCAAGCAGAGAGAATTATGTTTTTCTATAGATAGAGGTCCACAAACTATATTAGAGGGGATTGAGGTTTCCTATGGATAGAGGTCCATAAACTAGAGTATATGGGATTGGTGTCTCCTATGGATAGAGGTCCAAAAACTTGAGCATAAGAGATTGGTGGCTCTTTTGGGTTGGTTTCCATAAATATTATAATAGGGAATTGGTTCCCAATATAATGGTTGTGGAAATTTATAAGAAATATTTTCTTTGTGGGTGTCTATCATGTGTGTGATTATTTATGCATTGTTTCATTTATTGCATTGATATTATTGTTATTATCATTTGGAAAGAAAAATAAAAGTTTTATCTTATGCTGTTCACCTCTCCTCTTAGTATAAGCTTGTTTTATTCAATTGGCATCACAGTGAGTTCCTTCAAGGAATATTATGAGACAAGCAAAGTCTCCCCAAGATCAAAGAATGCTTCACAAGATCAATCACACATAAAAGAGGTAAACCCACAACACAAATATTGAGTGGTAAAACCCTACTTCAAATGAAGAAGGGAAACATCCACTATAAAGCTCACTATATTACTCAATGATTCAAAAATACAAGAATGCTTCAATGTTATGCAAAAATATTTATCAACATAAACTACAACACAAGTCAATATGACAAGATATAATTATATGTAGTAGAAAAAACCCCTATTTAAAGAGAATCTTTTCTACTACAATCCTAAATATTATCACAATCTAATATTATCACAATTTATCAAATATTAGAAAGTGATTTAGTTACTTTTTAATTTTATCACAATCTAATCTTTGAGATATATGATAAGTGACATCTATCAAATATTAGAAAGTGATTAGTTACTTTCTATTATTTTCTAGAAAAGGGAAATAACTTTTTTCTAAGAAATTAAATATTCCTAGAACCCTTAATTTATTTATTAATTGGGTGGAAATATTTTACATAAGATATAATTATATTCTAATTCAAATATTATTCTTTAGACTTTATATTTTAGTCTAAGAATAATTTACACAATGTTGCATTACATATTCTAACACTCCCCATTAATGCAATATTGGAAAAAAGAATTATGAGACAAAGAAACATTCTGCTTCTAAAGATACAAATGGGGATGAGAATCAAATGAGTAATATAGTTACAATGAGCTTCTATGACCAAGAATGGTCTACAATAAGGCACCAATAAAAAATTGGCCAAAATGAGACTACAAGCCCCCAACAGGGTAGCTTCAAATACAAGCAGATTACAAAGCCATCCATCAACCAAAAGTGGTTGCAAATGACAAGAAGAAAGAATCACAAGGGTGTCTTCAGTAAGCCTACAAAATACCAAACGGAAGTACCTGCAAGCCACAAGCAACTCAACATAAGATCAGTTAGATACGTCATAAATATATTGACCACAACATATATGAATATCCAAAGATGATAACAAAATTTATCTAACAAATAGTGAACTATAAGTCATCACAAAAATATGCCAAGCCATACTTATAGTCATGTGCTATATAGTTGATCAAAAAAATATTATGTACAAAGTTGGATAAAACAAATAAGGAGTACCATGATAATGTAAACTCTAAAGTACCATGTACAAAATTAGCACAAGGCCAACAAAAAAGTACCATGTACAAGAGTTGCATAAGGTATATGAAAATAATAAAGTGCACACCGGTTGCATAAATCCAACCATAAAATATCATGTAAAAAAGTAGCATAAATGCTAACAAGAAAGTACCATGATGAACCAATTGCATAATGTCAACTACATAAAAAAACATGTACAAAGTTACACAAGACAACAAGAAAGTACCATGTAAAAGAGTCACATAAAGTAATTGCATCATATACCATAATTGCACAATGCCATCTACAAAGTAACATGTATAAAAGTTGCACAAGGCAAACAAGAAAGTACCATGTTCAAAAGAGATGCAAAAAAACAATTATACCACCAAAGATCAACTCATATATATAGCACAAAACACCTCATAAGGATGAATTTTTCATCACACAAGTGTAACTACACTTCATTCCCCTTGAGGACAACTTCACCAAACCAAGTGAGTCCCTCAACTTACAAAACTGCTCCTTGGGAAGAGGTTTGGTGAACAAATCAAAAAAATTAGAAGATGATGGGCAATACTCCAACTGAATAGTCCCATCCAATACCTTCTCTCTGATAAAATGGGCTTGGATTTCAACATGCTTTGTCCTTTGATGCATTACAAGATTTTTAGCCAAGGCAATAGCTGATTGATCATCATGAAAGATAATCATGAACTACTATAACCATATTGCAATAAACAACTATAACCATATTGCAATTGAATAAACCAAGATCAACTTGCAATAAGAAGGTAACTAACTATAACAACATCTTGCAACAAAATAAACTAACTTGAATTGAACCATAAAACATTTGTTAAATGTTAGATAGTCAATAAGTTAGTAAATTAGTGTTCATTTTAGGTTTTGCTATAGCCTAATGAATTGCTAATTCATCTCACCCAAGGTCAACCAAGCTACCCAAAAGGGTACAGGTATGAGGACCCAAAAAATACTTGCTACCGTTAGAGTGGATTATTTTGGATTCAATAGGTGTTTAGCAAGTATAAACTGTGTTGCAAGATTAAGTAAATTTTAATCAAATACTAAAGTTGTGGTTAGGAAGTTGATTCATTTTTAACCTTCTTGATTAATATAAAAATTAGTAAATTGCAAGTATGTTGGTTAGTAGATTATTTAGTAGCAAGTTAGTAGTTAGATTAGTTGATATGCAAAATATAAGAAAGAAGAACAAGAGATAGTGGAGACACAAAACAAAACATAAATACACTCTCTCTCTCTCTTTCTCTTTCTTTCTCACTCTCACTTTCATTCTCTTTTACTTTCATAATGAGAGATACAAGTTACATTAATTTACAGTATGCTTCAAGCAAATATTGGAGAGAGATTAGAAGAAACTAATAAAAATAGGGAAAGAGAGTGAAAAATTTGATCCGAAATTGCCTTGTATACTCCAAAACATACTTGGATAACCTTGTCAAATAAGCAAACTCACAAACAACCATTGTTAATGTGAGACAAAAAAATATTGCATTTTAAGGAGAATAATAATAATTTTTAACACAAAAAATTGCTTAAAAAAATGCAATTAAATTAATAAAATTTATTTTATTAATAAAAAAAAATGGCATGAAAAATGTTTAAAGATTTTTATAAAGTAAAACTTTTTCAAAAAACAAAACTGTTTGTTTTTTTTTTATAAAGCAAAACTGTTTTTTTTTTTTTATAAAGCAAAAATGTTTTTTTTTTTTTTATAAAGCAAAACTGTTTTTTTTTTTTTTAATAAAGCAAAAATATATATATTTTTTAATATATATATAGCCGACTATTTTTTTTTTAAATAAATAAAAAAAAATGACTATATATGGAAATATGGGTTTTTGGGTCTTTCGGATGCAACCATGGGGTCCGTTTGGCTCCAAAAACCTTTGCAGCAAAAGCTTAATGCCAAAAGAAAAAAATATAGATTTAAAATGAAAATATTGTTTACAAAAGATATAACTAGATCTAAAAACATAATAAATCTATAAACCCTAATGGCAGATTTGCAAAATAAGTTTACATAAAATACCCAAATATCAAATGCATGCAAAAAAAAAAAAAATATACCTTAATGGGGTTTTCACCTCAAAGGATTGAAGACACTTGATGGAGATCCCAACCGCTCTGATACCAAATGTGAGACAAACAAAGTCTCCCCAAGATCGAAGAATGCTCCACAAGATCAATCACACATAAAATAGGTAAACCCACAACATAAATATTGAGTGGTAAAACCCTACTTCAAATGAAGAAAGAAAACATCCACTATGAAGCTCACTATATTACTCAAAGATTCAACATTACAAGAATGCTTCAATGTTATGCAAAAATATGCATCAACATAAACTACAACACAAGTCAATATGACAAGATATAATTATATGTAGTAGAAAACACCCCTATTTAAATAGGATCTTTTTTTACTACAACCCTAAATCTTATCACAATCTAATCTTATCACAATCTATCAAATATTAGAAAGTGCTTTAGTTATTTTCTAATTTTATCACAATCCAATCTTTGAAATATGTGATAAGTGGCATCTATCAAATATTAGAAAGTGATTAGTTACTTTCTAATATTTTCTAGAAAAGGGAAATAACTTTTTCCCAAGAAATTAAATATTCCTAGCACCCTTAATTTATTTATTAATTGGGTGGAAATATTTTACATAAGATAGAATTATATTCTAATTCAAATATTATTCTTTAGACTTTATATTTTAGTCTAAGAATAATTTACACAATGTTGCATTACATATTCCAAAAAATCCTAACAACTTAAAGGAAGATCTTATATGAACACAAATGGCTAATCAGGAAGGATTTTTAACAAATAGAGCTCCATTATTTAATGGGACTAACTATGATTTTTGGAGTGTGAGGATGAAGATATTTTTTATGGCACAAGGATTTGATACATGGAATTCAGTAGAGAATGGGTACACACCACCAACAACTCCTCCCACAAATATAAGTGGTAAGAAACTATATGAAAATAATACCAAGGCAATAAATGCAATTTTAAGTGGATTACAAGAAATAGAGTTTGTGAAGGTTATGCACTACAAATCAGAAAAAGAAATATGGGAAAAATTACATAATACATATGAAGGATATGACAAGGTTAAGTTGGCAAAACTTCAGACTCACAAGAGGAACTTTGAGGAATTAAATATGAAATATGAGGAAGATATTACTAGGTATCTACTTCGTGTTGATGAGGTTGTTAACACCATCCATGGACTTGAACAAACTATTGAAGATTCTATTATTATTCAAAAAATTCTAAGATCACTTCCCATGAGGTATGATACAAAGGTTTCAACAATAGAAGAAATAAATGATCTCATAAATTTGAGGATAAATGAACTACATGGGATTCTCACAACTTATGAGATGAGAATAGAAAAGGATAAAAAATCAGAATCAAGTGATGAACAATTAGTAAAGAAGAGGTAAATTTTATGAGAACAAATAAGAAGGGTCTAAGGAGACATAAGAATATGCAAACTATGTAATGTTTTAGTTGTGGAAACATTGGTCACTATGCAACTTATTGTCCATAAAATGGATATAGTAGTAGTAAAGATGAAAATAAAATACAAGAAAAAGAAAGAAAATTTGGTTATGAAAATAAAATTAGGCATGGTCAAGGCAAGCATTCAAATAATATTTTTTAAAGGCACAAAAAAATAGTTTTTATGTTGAATAAGCAAGCAGTGCTTCAAGTGACAGTGATGAAAGTCTTTCAGATAGTGAAAAGGAAGAGATTCTATTTTTGGCAATAGAAGAGGAAGAGGATACTTCCTGTAGCTCTAAAATTCTCACACTCCTTTCCTTCAAGCTAATGGATCATCATCTCGAATGTGAATGGTAGAATAGTAGGTCTACACCTTGAATTGAGACACTTGATTTCATGTCTTCTTTGGTGATTTTTTGATGAATTGTTTAGGGTTCACCAGGAAACATTTCTTGGTAGTTTCCATGCCTAGGTTTGGAGTTTGTTTGGTGTGTTCTTTTTAATTTATTGCAATCACCTAGTTTTGGCCAATGAAAATAAAATATGCTAAATGCAATTCAATTTTTAATGAATATAATAGACAATAGTAAACATGGGAAATCTAATGCAAATGGTTAATTATGAAGGAATTTGACACTCTTACTTGGTTTGAAAGTCTGTTGAAGATTCTATTTCTTGCTACATGTAGTATCGTATGTTGTAGGGTCAAGATCATACATACGATCCATGATTGTACTCTCTAATCAGAGATCATATTAGTCAATCATCAATCGACATATACAATCATAGTAGAAACCTACAATTTCATGGGTATAGTGCTGAAAATAGAGAAATGTTGTATGCTACTAAATTTATTGAACAAATATTAGCTTATACATGATTCATTAAATTTTGTGCTAAAAGGAATTAACATGCATATGGGTTAAAATGCATAAAGTATGCAATTAAATGCAGAATGGTGAACTCTAGGAATGATAATAACAAAATTATGATCTATATGAGGTGACAAATGATAAATGCGATGAAAAAATACAATATTGACATTAAAGAAATGCAACCCATGGCCAAGGGTTGTCCCCAAGAAATATGTAGATGATATCATAACCAAAGAGTAAGATCTTATGCTACTGGGGTGAGATCGTATCTATGATCACCGATCGTATCCTCATGCACCCGAGATTGTACCTTCAATCCTAAAAAAAATATCAAAATAACGATAGGTAATGCAAAAATTAAGTGACTAAAATGTAGAATTATGTCAATGAGTTAGGAGAGAATTTGAGGAGGGGGAATTCCTGATTAAATAGGATAAACTAGTAGGTGAAATTAGGCTAAAAATAAAATAGGTTATAACTTCTTCCAAGCTGGGATTAATTGGCAGATCTAATCTTATAACTTCCGCACAGTTGGGCAGATAAGGACAAAAAGAATTATAACATGTTTATCACTTTACATAATTAGGCTTTTCTATTTTGGGAGAAGATCATATGTATGATTGGATAGATCATACGTACGATTGGAGAGATCATATTATGATCTTGTCCATTTGAACTTGATCTTGTCAAGATAGCACAAAAATCGAGGCAACTAGTTAGGAAGTTGTTTGATTTGATTTTGAATGTTTTTATTTTAATGTAAATTATTATGGGTAAAATTTAGGGTGTTACATTGTACCCCCTCTTTAGCGTATTTTTGAAAAAAATGCATTAAATAAGAGAACAACACACTTTATGAGAAAACCAAAATTTATTGCAATATTCTTTTTGAAAGTTGAGGTTTTTATTGCAAATTGTTTTAATTGTGATACCCCTTCTAGTTTTTATGCCAAATTTTATATTTGGTGAAAAACTTGAAATTTTTGAAATTTGACTTTGTGGTATATCCCCTAGTGACAAAGTATACCAATTTTGGAGATTGTGGGATACCAGTTTGCTTCATTTTGTACTTATATTTTGAGATATATATTTATAATTTTTGTTTATGCAACATTGCATGATTTATTTGAATGATTTATTGCATCTGCTTATAATGTTTGAATTTATTGTAATCATGCTTTGAATATTTTGATCATGCTTAACATAAAAGAAAATGATTTTATTTTTGCAAAGTGTATTTTTAGAAATATGTTTTTGTGTGATGATAAAATTGATGGATTAGCAATGAACCTCAAAGGATGTTGTGTTGTTATATGACCGTTGGTGGAGATCAATGCTCGCTAGGTCATGGAGCGGATCCCATTGTGAGGAAGTTTTATATTTCTAATAATAAGAAAGTTTATAGGGATCCAGAGTAACCTTGAGGCTTATGATGAGGAAAGGAGATGTTGATTTTAAAAGAAATTGATTTTGACAAAATAGGTTGATAAATATTAATTTTGTGAGGGATAAAAAGTGATTTAAGCATGAAAAATTAGGAAGGATGACTTGCGCTAGGCATAGAATCCCTAGTGTAAAATTTGAGAGAAAATAATTACTAAGAATTATACCATCATCATGAAGTCAAAATGCAATGCATGATTATATATGATTTTGAAAATACAAGTTGTATTTTCAAAATAAATCACTGTGTCACATTTTTGAAGATAATATATATATATATATTAGGTGCTAAAATGAAGTGATTTGTGGGGATTAATTCAAGTGGTTACAAACAGATGTTTTCTAGCAAAATTAAAGAAATATTTTAAATTATTTCAAGGATAAAGTCAAATTTATCGAGAGCCAGTGTGTGATGTGTGAGTTCATTATCCATTTTGATTGTCATAATGATACAAAATCTCTCAAAAAATCAAATGTGTGTGCTTTGTGAGGCTAATTACCAATTTTGAGTAAGGTAATTATACAAATTAACTTTTATGAACCAATGTGTGTGCAAGTGAAATGTTCATTAACCATGATTTTGTGCATGCCATTAAACTAAACTACTATGTGAGTCAAGTTACCAAAAGCTAGCTAATCCACAAGTGGACATTGGTTTATACAAAATAAAGTCGCTAATGTGACAGACATATCGCCACGTAAAATAAATTACCCAAGGCCAAGCGAGTTGGCCACAAACCACCTATTATGGGGTTTACCTCATGTATTTCAAATAACTAAATAATTCCATGGATTTAAGCTCACTATCCTCTTCTTTTCTTCTGATTTTTGGAGTAGATATTCTTGTCCATTTTTGAATGATGGTATTTTATTGCTTTTTGTAGTGGAACTACTTTTTCTTTTTTTTTCTCTCTTTATTTTATCTCTTTTGCTTTTTCTTTTTCTTTCTCTTTTGATTTTTATTTTTTGGGATACTTGCCCAGATTAGACGTAGAGCAAGGGATTTTATTTGGGTAGGGGTGAGCTTGTCCTTTTTCTAATTCTTAGTATTCTAGACCATGCGCATAATAGGATAGGAAGGGAAAATTTTCGATTAAGATACTATGACTACTATGTAGCATTATTTTTGAATTTGCAACAAATGATTTTTAAGATGTGAGAATGTATTCTTGGTTCAAGAAGTAGCAATATCAGTTCCAAAAACTCAAAATTTTATTTAGTGAAGTAATAGTGCTTTTTAGTACAAGAGAGATTTATAATCAAAGTGTCAAAATCAAAATTTAGTAAAGGTGTGAATTAAGTGAGTGTTTCAAGATAAATTTTGAGTTTATCTAAAATAGAATAAAATATAACTTTACTTTTGGAAGACAACACACACTGATGCGAAAGAATAAACAATTTAAAATATTTTTGAAAATTTACATGTTTTTTTGTTTTTCTTTGTGATTTGATAAAATTAATAATATATAAAAAATGCTATATATACACTATACAAAGTGATTTGTCTATAACATTTCTAAGGTGGCTTCAAAATCAAAGAAGGTTTTGAAGGACAATTTGGTTGTGGTGTAGGTGATTGAAGTTGATGGGTTGATAGTTGAGATTGTTGTGATGAAGAATGATAAGTAGATGTAAATAAATAAAAGTGATGGACAAAATATGATGATGATAATAAAGTAGAAAATAATAGAGAACTTGATGTGATAACAATAATGAAAGAGAGAATGAAGGATAAAATGTGACGGACAAAAGGTGGCAATGATGATAAAGAGGAAAAGAGTAGAGAACTTGTTGTAGTGAAGATAAAGAAAGAGAGAATAAAGAACAAATATTCCCTATGAATAGGAGAGGTTTGCAAAAGTTCCAAAAGAGATATCTTATGTGGATGATTATCCCATTATTGTTGAATTTTGAGGGAGACTTTAAGTTGAGACATAAACATTAAATATGGGTTTTCTATGCTTGTATCCTCTTTTAGATTATTCTTCAAAACTAAGAGATATATTGAAGGTTGGTTGCATGAAGAATTTATTTCTTTTTTATCAAATTGAGTTGATTGAGCTTGAGGTTGCTCACTTGTAGCTTTTGTTACATTATTAGTGATATATTTGTAATGGGACACATTAGGATGTAATATTTAATTGGTTTCCTATTGTTGATGATTGAATAGGGGTTTTTGAGAGATCCCCATGTCTTGATTAGTTGTTTGAGTTTGTGATTGGGAATTTTGATTTTGAACTTGTTTTCTAGTGATGGCTCCAATAGTACCCACAACATTATTGTTTCACAAATAACCAAAATGAGGTCTAGCATTTTATGCTTGTTTATTTGTAAGCATTTCTTGAGATGAGGGTCGAATGGTCATTCTCCTAAGAATGGTTCTTCTAGAAGTAATAAATCTATAATGGGATTAATTTGATATGAATCATATTTAGAAATATTTAAGGTTATGTCTAGTTCACTTCTTGTTTCATTTTCTATGTCATTTCTAGTATCTTCTAAATATGAAGATTGAAAATATTGTATTGGACTAGTTGTAACTATAGATAAAGTAGGTACATAGGAGGTTTAAAAATCCTGTTGTGGTAAAATTTTACTAATGGTTCCCACAGACCTATTTGGATGAGTAACATTATGATGTTCTACTTTATTTACAACTTCTTTACCATGTTTGAGTAAAGGATTTTGAAAAATATCTAGGTTTTGATTTGCATTTTGAGTTGGTTGTTGTTGGGTATTATTTTGAGTGTTATTGTTTGCAAAAAAATGTTGTACTTTTATTTTATCTTTATCAATCAAATACTGAATCATATGCTTTAATCTATTACAAGATTTGGTAGAATTTCCATCCACTTGGTGAAAATTAGAATGTAAATCAGCCATATATCCACCTATAGTGGTATCTGGTTTTCTTACCTCAGGTAATCGTATCAAACCTTGTTCCAATAATTGAGGTAAAATCATAGTTAAGGGTTGATTTAATCTGGTGAATTCTCTTGATGGTTTATGCGGGATTTTTAATACAAATTTATTTACAGTTTTGACACAGTTAACATTTGAGTTTCTATTATCAATAATTCCATTGCCTACTACTTTTTTATTCTTATATTGTTTTTTAGAAGTTTTGTCCTCTTATTTCTTCTTAAATTGTCCTCTTCTAATGAGGACATCTTCTACCCTCCTAGCTAGATCAATGGCTTGATAAAAGGAGGTTATTATAGTAGTAGAAATATCATAAGATAGTTGTTCTTGCAAATTACCAATGAATATGTCCAACATCTCATGGTGAGATGATGAAAAATGCAATTTGCCTAAGAGTTGTCTCCACTTAGTCAAAAATTCAGCAAAACTCTCATATTTAAATTGTTTCAAATTGTATAAATCATTAATGGTCACATGTCTCTCTATATAGGCACTAAATTGGTGGACACACATTTCCACTGTCTTTTCAAAGTTCCTTAAATAATTTGTAGGTAGTTGATAATACCATTCTAGAGCCATACTTCCAAGAATTTTAGGGAACATTTTTAGAAACAACAAGTTATCATAAGAGATATCATGACATGTTGTCCTAAACATGTGAAGATGCTCAATAGGATATTCGGTTCCTTTATATATTCGGAGTAAATACATAGGGAAATATTTTGGGTATGGCTAGGCAACCACAATAGGATCCAAGGGTTAGCTACACATCTCTCTATAAATGTATGAGGGATGGTAGGGATCCATTTGATCTAATCATCAAGACAATTTTTTGACCATGTATTCTAGGCCATGTGGTTGTCCACCAAATTGATTTTGTTGCACCATGTTATTGTGTCTTTGATGATAATTTGGTGTTGTTGTGTAAGAATTTCTAATCAAAATATTGTTGTGCAAATTGTTGGTAGGAAGGGTGTTATGAATATGATATGGAATTGTATTTTGTTGAATATTTTGATGATGATGATTGGTATTTTGCATTTATTTAGATTTTTGTTGCTTTTATATTTGTTGATTAAGATATTGGGAGAATGTAGAAGAAAATAGTTGTTTTTGTTTTTTAGGATTGGTTTTGAGGTTGTTGGCATCAATTTTAGATGATTGTGCCATTGGTTTTTGAAAATTTTATTTAAAGGTATCATGTTTTGATTAGACATCTTGAGTAGACCTTGGAGTAAAATGAAATAGTTGTATCATCTCATCACAATGCCAATACTTGGAAGGATATGGTGGAGAATCTCCCCGATAAAAATCAATTACCTCAAGGTCAAGGTCCAATAGATTTTATGGGTTATTCGAATCATGCATAGGTGCAAAAAGATCTATTTAAATTATGTTGATTGATAGATGATATCCTATGGGTGGTTTATGGGGTATATTGACAATAGGTTGTCACAATACTTGTGGAGATGGTTACAATGGAAACAAAATTACCTAAGGTGGTTGATGCGGATGTGGGTGAGATTACTCTTCTATAGGTAGAAACTATCATCATATAGGGTTATGTAATGGGAACATGCATCGATAGCCCTTATATTAATAATCCAATGAGATGATCCACACATATTCAATGTACATACTAGAAGAGTTGATGGACACTACATAACTTGAATCATCATCAAATGTCCATTCATAGGGAGGACCTTTATCTTCTTTCTCACTCTTGCATGGAAGGGTATGTAAAATTTCACCTATTTTGTAAGATCAAGTGAAATCGTGTGATATCTCTTGATCTCTCATGGATGTAGGGACATAATACCCCAAAGAATAGATATGAGTAGGATTGGTGTAGGTATCACACGCAAGCTCATCCCTATATTTTAGGCTCATGCGCTCTAAAATATCAATGAGGATATCAAGAGGCATAGGATTTTTGTGTCCTAAACTAGACTTGTCATGTAGAATTTGATATTTTAGCTAGTAAGGAATGCGAGTACCTTGCTTGCACAACCCAAAAACATAACCATACAAATTGTAGAGATGGAGACATCTCATGGAAAAGTCAATATTGGACATGTAATTAATATCCCCAGAAAAAGGCTCTTCATCCTCTTCCTACTGCTGATATGGTTATATGTCATAGTCAAGACCTCGATAAATAAACTTTGTTTGATTAGGAGTTAAGCATAGAGGTACAATGGTACCTATGCAAATATGAGGTCGACCCATATTTTGCACCATCTAAACGATAGGAGTTATTGTGATGTTCCTTACTAGGTATTCTTCTAGACCAATGGCAACTAGATGAACTATAACTTGTGGTGGTAGAGATGCATGAGATAGAAGTGAGGCTTGAGTTGATTTTATGTTTTCCTAACAAGATGGTTCCTCATTTTCTCAACTAGGAATCTCTTATGTGGAGATGGTAGATATGGTTGGAGTTATCTCATCAATAGGAACTTTCCCCATGTTCCTCTATGAAGGATTCAATGATGATGAAGGCATATTTGGAGGTTCCAATGATGAGGATGGTATGGCAAAATATAACGATGGATTAATGGAAGTTGACAGTGAAGGAGTCAAACCTTAGCTAGACGTATTCGATTGGAAGTCCATATGGTTTTATGGTAAGGTCAACTTGGGTATTTGTTGCACCACATTGTAATATTTGAAGGGCTTAATTTTCGTAGGGATAACATGTACTTGAAATTCATAAGTGTACTTCAAACATTGGTGAGTGATGGATAGTACACACTTCATGTCCCTGATATGGGGTCTACCCAAAAATATATTGTAGGCCATTTCACCCTCCAATATGTGACACAATATTAGTATGGTCTTTTGTCCCACATAAATAGGTAATACTATGGTGCCAACCATTAAGCATATAGCATTGTTAAATTATCATAGGGTATAGGTGGATACAACAATATGGGATACTAGAAGCCCTAAATGTTTAAGAGCTATCATGGTGATGATATTGCTGGAGGAACTAGTATCAATCAAAACTCTCTTGTAAGGTGTTTCATTTACACATGCGATGATGTGTAGGGGAGGATCCACCATGTCATTTGGTACCAGCTTGAGTTCATCATCACAAAATGTGATTACTAGTTTTGTGCATTGTCGAACATACCCCACAAAATTGTTAAAGGAGTTAGACTCCTAGGGATGTAGCTCCATCAACTTGAGGATCTCAATGAGATGTTATCAATGAGGTGGAGACTATTGAATAAGCTCATAGATGGAAATCCTAGCTGATGATGTTCACAAGATTTGATTAAGTTTGCTCTTTATTGTTACCACTGGCCAAGGTGGAATGTTTTGCATTAGGGGTTGTAGAGGTTGTGATGTTGAAGGAATATCGCTTGAAGCTACAAGTGGTGCGACTTGAATTAAGTAATGATTATTCCTTATCACAATGTTGACCATACCAACAAACCCTTGTTTAGGGTGTGCCTAATGGACATTATTCACTTATGGTGTTGGATTTACCTACTCCTCATGAGTAGGTAATGGGTCTTTAAAAACACCCATTTGTTGATTTTTTGGTGCAATAGGGTTATTTATCTAAATATTGTTCCTATTAATCAAATCTTGTACTAGGGGTTTGAACCTATAGCACATGTACACATCATACCCATTTTTCCTATGGTACATACAGTATAGGTCTTCATGATATCCTTTGGGCGTTGGTGTATTTGGATTGATAGGTCAACTTTTAGGTAGATTAATTGCCTTAGCTACACAGAGGTGCTCAAATAAAAATTCCATGGAATCATTAATGGGCATAAATTATAACTTAAGGAAATGTTGTTGGTTTTGCCCTTGGTTTGTTTGATTTTCTTTGTTGTAGTTTACAGGTGTGGCCTAATAGTTAGGCTTCTAAGGTTGCGTTGGTTGCATAGGCCTTGGAATAGTGATAGCAACTTGTTTGAATACTATCAGATTTGGTTGCACCAGATTTTTCTTAGCATTCTTAGTCCATTCCTTCTTACGGGGTTTCACAATTTTCCATTCTTGAATTTTAATGTCTTTGATTATTCTAGCCTGTGCTAGAGCATCTTCAAGAGTTAGATACTATTGGATTTGCAACAATAATAAAATTGGCTTCAAGTAGCTCTTAGAAAACATTTGATTCAAGTTAGACATGGGGAATAAGTATGGCAGGTTGAAAAAAGTGTTTACCACCTATTGCCATAGTTTATGATTGAATCATCATCAAACTATTTTAACCTTGTGAGGTAAGTTATAGTCACCTTTCCCTTGGTGTTGAAGGTGAAGCATTCCAAGAATGCATTTGCAAAATGCTCAAAGTTGTAGATGCTATACTTTGGGAGTTGATTGTACCATTCTATGGTAGGGCTAGACAGGGTAAGCAAAAATATCCTTAAATTTAAGGCATCATTTTATTGGATGCAAAAGTAGTGATTCAAAAATTTGGTGACATGCTCCTATGGATATTCCTCTCATTTAAATGTATCTAGCTTGGGATTTTTGAAATGCTCTATACAGGGAGGGGAAGGTACTGACAGGTGAAGTGGCTAACTATGAATCTAACAAAAAGTGGGATTCTAAGCCCTAGACCTATAGGTCTTGTTCTCTATTGATTATAGGTATTCAATAAATTCTTTGTACGCATCAGAGGATTTGATATCCTCTTATTTGCTTCAACCCTATGTGGGAGGGTGAGGAACATCAAGCCTATTGCATGGTGGTTGAATGTCATCCATCCTACCTCCATAAAGTGATTCAATATATTCCACTTCTGCTTCATGTTCGATGTAGGACCCATAAAGTATCTCTTGAGATGGCCTACAAAGAGGGGTAACTACCTATGGAAGGCACTCTATGTTCATCCTGGGAGGCAAGTCCTGATTCAGCCTAGGAGGTTAAGAAGGCAACATTTGGTTAGGCCTAGGAGGTCTATCTTGATTAAGAGTGGGTTACCTTTGATGGACCTCCTATCTATGGGTACTTGCGGTAGTAACCTTCTCATGTAAGGTCTTTTGAAAAAAATCATTGGATTTTTGTTTAATCCTCTTCTTTTATAATTGATGCAAGCGATCCAAACATTCTTTATCCCACTAAATGATTAAATTACACTTGGTGTTCAACATATCTCATGATTTCTTGATTTATATATTCTACCATCTGGGGCCTATGAGCCCTAACAGTATCACCCCAAGGCCTATCTTGTTCAATATGGTCTAAAATATCAATCACAAGCTTCCATTGATCAAGGATAGTTGTATTCACTTGAGGTTCAATCCTATACAAGTGATCTTTGTATTCAACTAGCATAGAGGCACATCGTGCTTACGTAGCATAATGGAAATGAGGATAATCAAGGATTTTCTCATGCCTTCCTTCATTGATGAGGAAGGGAAGGGCTGAGTTTTCTCACCCTGAGTGATGAGTATCATAATCATCTTGGTACTTAGGTTGTTGTAACCTATTAGGGTAGTTTAAGGGTGAAGTTTGATCATTTGGCCCTTCCTAGTGTGTGTACTATTACTCTTGCCCATAGGTAGGCGTGGTAGACCTAGTATGAATGCAAATGCATGGTATTACTCTATCTGGTAGTGCCTTAGTGTATGGTTTCCATTATTGTAAGAAGGTGTGTGAAGTGTCTAAATATTAGGAATATGTTTCTCGATTAGGATCAAAACCTGTAGGGGCATCCCGTGTAGGGTACCCTTATAGGTGAGTTCCTAACTAGCTATTCTGGGACTTGGGCAAGCAGGAGTCCACCAAGGAGGTATGACCATGTCCTTAGGGCTAAATTGAAGATGACTCGTGTCTACTTGTCTACTCTCCACAATGTATGCCCTTTAATGGGTTGGGCTATGGGTGCACACCATTGCTAGTTCCTACCAAACCCTAAATGATTATCTCATTTACAAATTTTAATAATGCAACACACAATAATGGAAACATGCAATAAGAAAAGTGTTTATCTCTTTTAAATATTTATGTGTTCCCTAAAACTATTTTGTGTGTTTTGATTTATTGTTTGCAAATAAGACCTTGTGTCACATGTTTTGCTTTTATTGGATGATATTATTTTGTTAAAGAGATTTCACATGTATGCTCACAACTCGATAATCGATAGTGAAAGTTCAATCATGTAAACCCACCAAAGTATGGAGATGAAACCCATACCCAATCAAGGAGCACAAGTCCTACCAGTCCTCACTCAGTTCACCTATAGTCAATGATATACCTCTTCGAAGAGAGATATGTACTATATACCATGGGTTATGATCGTTCTTAGAGCCAACCTTGGGCAAAAATAGGGTTTTTAGAATTTGAGCGAATGGGTGGAGATGAAACCCACTGTTGTTTGTCTCTACTAGTGGTTGGTGATGAAATCCAACTCACTAGTGTTCAAAATGAGATGTGGTGTGTGTGATGAAATCCAACTCACTAGTGTTCATAATGAGAGCACTCAATGAATATTCACTAAATGCATAAAGAACATTTCACTTTCAAAAATATTGCATGAATAATGGAACCTACAAAATGTATATCCTATATGGCAACCTATCCGATAGGTAGGCTACAAGCAAGAAAACCATACAAATGCATTTCTACTTAGTTCTTTTTCTATTTTTCTTCTTATTTTTTTTTCTTTTTGCAATTATAGAAAATTAAATAAACCTTTCAAACAGCTAAGGGAAGCAAATAAAAACCAAATTTAAGCTATTTTGAATAGTAAAAATACAAAGTGAAGGTTTAGGCACTTACCTTGATAGCCTAACATCCTACTATTTTTAGAAATATGAGAAAAAAATCCTCTATTTTGTGGCCATCCTAAGGTGGGATGGCTACAAATTTGGTGGCCATCCCTACCTACGATGACTATTGTGGCCATCACTAGATGCTCCAATTAGGAAATCAGGGGTCGTTTTAGGCAAGAACGACTAGTACCTGCAACATTCAAAGTATAGAAATAAGGTCAAAACTTGAAAAAATGAAGTGACATAGGGGTCCCACCGTTATTGTCACTATAGAGTGGAAAAATAGTGCACCTATAAAGGGTAAATGTGATGCATCTATTGTTCCACTTGATCTAAGAACTACTAAAGTGACACTTCAAAAAAGCATAAAATGACAAGTATATGTAATAAATGGGTGGTTCTCCTTATATTAATATTAATTTCATATATACGGTTACAAAATATCCCTTTGAGGGCTCTCAATTGATGTGATCATTATAGTAATAAAAGGATCAAATCCTTTTAAGAATATAAGGTGCACTTGTAGTGTCTTCCTCACACTCACAATTGAAGAGCAAGATTTCGGTGCCATCGTAATGTGTTCTATCATTGTTATAACTTAATGCTCCTTTCTCATGCACTATGATACATGGATATACACACAAGAAACTAGAATTTATTAGTAGCATGTGCAAATTAAGATGAAAACATGAAGGTGCATGCATCAAAAAGCTTGAAATAGGAAAAGTGCAATAGACTATTCAAAATTACTCTAAATGCTATAAAAAATTAAATTCATGCATATTATATTCTATGGAAATGATCTAATTGAAAATAGTAAGGAAATTGTAGTCATATTTGTGGCCATCCTGGTGTGAGGCATTCAGGCCTGCAAAACACAAAAATCATGATACCATAAGAAAAACAACTCCAAGTTGCACTAAATTTGAAATTCAAGCATATATTCTACCCTAGAATTGACCTATGCAAAAAAAATAACAAAATGGTACTTCGATTTGTGGCCATCCCAAGGTGAGACATTTAGGACTATCATAATTTGGGGGCCATCCTGGGGTTGGACGACCACCAAATATGGTGGTTTTTGTCACCAATTCCTCTAGTTTTGGGCTTGAATTAATCCTAGGGGTATTGTTGTCAAATTTGAGAACCTGATTCAATCGAATGGGTTGGTTTTGTAAATAGATTGCACATTTTAGAATCATTGAAAATATCCTTTGCTCGATGGATATCTCAAGTGAAAATACATAGTAGGTTGAGGATAAATCTCGAAAGCACTTCATTGTAAATTTTGCAAAGACTCCCTTTGAAATTGGATGGAATTGATACACTTTATAGGCCAAGAGGACATATGGTTAAATGGGCATGTGAGACCATGTGAGGCATGTGTCGTTATTTATCCAAAGGTTTCCATGCATTGGAGGGGGAAGGAATATCTCTTTTAGACCTTCAATTTTCAACTTGGCATGAGAGTTATGCACCCTCATACTTACATGCTTGAACTAGTGAGGTAAATGGCAGTTTTAGGGTGTCATTTGTCCCTCTAACGTTTTGAGGGTCCAAGGCCATGGTAATCCCTCCCAAGGACGACTCCTGGTGGTCATCCATGGGTGGGATGGCCATGAATTATGGCCATTCTAGGGTGGGAAGACCATGCCTACATAGCCCAAAACTTCCCAAAAGTGGGGTAGAACCTCCCAAAAGTGGTTAGGACCACTATGTAACCTTTGAGGGTTGCCCAAGGAGGTAATATGGTGTCAATTAGACCTTGTAATGGTAGTCTAATCAGATTTATGTGATTTTAGTTTCTACAGAACCTAAGACATATGATGATAAATTGAGAAGTGGAAGCATCAAAGAGGAAGAAAACAATGCACAATAAAGGAACAAGGATCATCATAGAAAAGACATGGAAAGAACTATGAAACCATGCTCTCCAAGATAAGACAAATACTTCTTCCAAGGACATTGTTACTCATGTAATCATTTTAGAGTTGCACATTATAGGATTCATAGCAGGAATGATTTTGGGTTCATTAAGAGGTACTTCAATTTATTTGCACCTCAGATGTTAAAATTGCAATAATTTTGGGCATAAAGAAAAGTGGTGTAGAAAATAATTCCCAAAACCTCCAAATACAAACAAGAAGAAGGATAGTCAAAATATTCAAAGAGGTATGGCTTCAAAAGTTTTGAAATATATTTAAAAATGAGAAGAGCATTGTAAGTTGGGAGCAGGTCTACTCCCATCCAAATATAATTACCTCAAGGAGAGGAAGTGGTATGGGGGCTATGCTAAATTTATTATATTTAACCCCAAGGAGCCCTTTTTCCTTTGATGTCAAATGGAGATATTTTAGTAAGGGGGAGAGATTTTAGTAAGGGGTAACAACTTCTCATGAGGAGCAGTTTTGGAATCTAGTTGAAGTTAAATAATTTTTGCAAAAGGGTTGCCATAAATGACAAAGAGGGATATTGTTACAAATATTAAGCATATTGTGTTGTCATTGATGTCAAAGGATACACGAGGAATAAATATTTTATGTATAATTTTTGATGACAAAAAGAGCATGGTATAAATGGCAAAAAGAAAGGAATGCAAATATGTTAAGGAGTATAATATTTAAATATTATTAAGAGAAATTGAAAAAGCCTAAGGATAAAGTTTTATTCACATTAAACCAAAGTGGGCCACCAAAATTTTCATTCATTACAATGTCTTATAAAATAATTTCAAAGTTGGGCCACCAAAATTTTTACCCAAGGCAAGATTTTAACATTATAATATCTAAATATTATAACAAAGGATTGGCACCAAATATCAAAACATGGATTACTTGCTTCTATCACCGACGTCGTCTAAATTAAATTAGGACACATATATATAAACCTAAAGTTTTCACCTTGGAAATTATCACATGAATTGCTTTATGAGCAAAATGATTACATGAGAAACAATAACCCTAGAATAAATAATCATCTTGCCTTGGAGGATATTGGCACATGGTTCTTTATTTGCTTTTTTTGTGATGGTCCCTATTCCTTGATGGTGCATTGTTTTCTTCCTCATTTATGCTTTCACTTTTTAACATTTCAGCATAGGTCTTAGTCTCTTCAATAATTTTATTTGATTCTTCTATTTATTTTTATCTTGACTCTCCCTTTTGTTTCTATTGACCTTCTTCAAAACCAATTCCTATAATCATAGATGGAGATCTCTGTGCTTTGATAATATCATCCAAGTTTTTTGAGATTTTTCTAAACTAATATATCTTATCATTAATTTTTTCAAGTCTCTTCCTTAGAATAATAGCTTCATGTTCTAGTCTTTCACACTATAGTTATTTTACCTTTAACTATCCAACCATACCTTCTTCAATTCTCCTTGTCTCTTCAACCTTTACATTTAAGTCAGTGAGATATTATAGAAGCTTTGATTTTGTTTTCTCATCCTCTTGTACTTGAGCCTTAAATATTGAGATATTATTTCTAACCCTCTTTAAATCTTCAAGAGCAACACAAATTTCCTCTTCTATGTAAACTATGGATTCCTCTTAATATTATGAATCTTCCTCTTCTTCTTGGTCTTCAACAACATGATCATATTCTTTCTCTTCTATGGCCAAAAATTTAATTTCCTCTTTTTCATTATAGAAGAAGCTTTCATCACTGCTACTAGAATAACTACTTGCTTATTCAACATAAAAACTCTTCTTGCGTCTTTTAAAGATTGTATTCTTATGTTTATCTTGATCATGCCTATTTTTCTTTTTATGATGAATTTTTTTTTCTTTATTTTTCTTATATTCCTTTTCTTATTTATTTTTTCTACTTCTAGCTTATGGAAAATTAGGTGCATAATGACCAAGGTTACCACAATTAAAACATTTCATAGACTGCATACCTTTGTATTTTCTTGGACCCTTCTTATTCATTCACATGAAGTTAGCTTCTTCTTCACTGCTTGATTCTTGTTATTTATTCTTTGACTTATTTGAATATTTTAATGATGCCTCTCATTTGGATGTTTTATATTTTTATGTCCTCATATCATAGGTTGTGATAATCCCATGTATCTCATCCATGCTGAAATTTTTGAGTTCCTTCATTTTTTCAACTGTTAAAACCTTTGCATCAAACCTCATGGGAAGTGACCTCAATAGTTTTAAACAATATTAGAGTCTTCAATACTTTCTCCAAGTCCATGAATGGTTTTTGAAAACCTCGTCAACATGCACTAGATACCTAGCAATATCTTCCTCATCCTTATGCTCTAGAAAGTATTGTCAGTCCCATCAAAAAATGGTACCTTATTTGATGAAAACCCTTTTTGATGTGCCATGTGTGTTCCTGTAATATATTCCTTCAAGTTGTTAGGCTTTCACAAATGAACCTACTATGATACCAATTGAATAACATAATCCTATACTGATATGGAGGGTTAATATTATAAGATACAATATTTACTTTTCTTTCCAAATGATAACAACAATAGTATCAATGTAGTAATTAAATAATGCATAAATTATCACACATATGAGAGACACAAATTTAACATGGTTCACCCAATATGGGCTACATCCATGGTGAAATATGTCTTATAAATTTCTCAACAAATATCATGGGCACTAACCCATAGGAGACACCAATCCCCTATTACAATGTTTATGGACACCAATCCACAAGAGACACCAATCCCCTCTGCTCTGGTTTTATGGACACCACTCCATAGGATATACCAATCTCATATGATTTGATTTTATGGACACCAATCCCCTCTACCATGGTTTTATGGACACCAATCCACAAGTGACACCAATACCCTCTGCTCTGGTTTTGTGGACTCCAATCCATAGGAGACACTGATCCCCTCTACTCTAGTTTTGTGGAAACCACTCCATAGGAGACATCAATCCCCTCTATTCTAGTTTTGTGGACTCTAATCCATAGGAGACACCAATCCTCTCTACTCTAATTGTTTCTTAGATCTAATCCCAAAATTTATCACAATATTGCTCACAAATCTTGCTCAACTTAGCTCCAAAACTTGATTAAATTTGCTCTATAATCTACTCATAAAACCTGCTCAAATCTACTCCAAAACCTGCTCACATCTACTCCATAATCTGCTCACATAACCTGCTCAAATATGCTCCAAAACCTGCTCAAATATGCTCCAAAACCTGCTCAAATATGCTCTAAAACATGCTCAAATATGCTTCATAATATGCTCATAAAAACCTATTCAATTTTGATCTCAAATATGATCTAGATACTCCTCAAATATGATCTAAATAATGCTCATCTATTCCCAAATATTGCATACAAAACAATGCTCATCTATTACCAAATATTGCATACAAAACAATGCTCATCTATTCTCAAATCTTACATACAAAACAATGCTCATCTATTCCAAAATCTCACATAATGATGTCATCTAGTTCTTCACCTATTCTTCAATGTGCTTTCCTAAACTAAAGCAATTCAAACATATTCTACCCAAAAATATTTTATCTTCATGAACATATAGAGAATGATATGCACTAAAAAATACCCAATATATTCTTCACATTCATTAAGTTTGTCGCTCTCACATGTCTCACATTTGTTACATCAAAATGTAGCTTTAGTCTAGCACTTGATAACTAACCTAGTAATTGCTGATTTCTATCTTCACTTCAAAACCAATCATAGTGCATAGATCTATCCTTTTCATCTACTCCCAAAATCAATCATGAACAATGCACAAATTTACTCTCAAATCTGATCTATAACCCTTGCACCTTTATTTTCAATTTCAATAAAATATAATGCACAATTTTTCTCTAAAATTTGATCTATGATCTGTGTGCATTTATTTCCGCTTTCAAGCAAAAATAATGCACATCCAATAATTCCTTATACCTCCCATTATATGAAAAAATATTTTTCTCAAATTGATTAAGCCATTTTGATAAAGTAATTAAATCACCATACCTCTAAATCTGCCTCAATGATGATGATGATATTTTTGCATGAGCCTTCCTAACCTAAAAAAAATAAATTTTCTTTTGTTCGTGCCTTCAAAAACTGGTTAGCAATTCTCTTTTTTTCTTTTTTGATTAAATATCAAATAATTCAATCAAAAACCCTTATCAAAAACATACACAATAAATATTAAAAAATAACTCCTTATATCTCCCTTTTGAAACTCACAATATAAAGCTTTATTTAACAATAAGAACCCTTATTTCTCCTTTTGCAAAAATTAAATCACATTTATTATTTGCAAAAATTAATCACCACACTATACCTTATAACTCCCTATTCCAAAAATTAAATCACACTCCTATACCTTATAACTCCCTTTTATCATTTGCCAAAATTAAATTGCAGAACTATACCTTATAACTCCTCATATATCAAATTTAATAAAAATTAAAATATAAATACCTCTCACTACCACCGATGGGATTCGATCCCCCAACCTTGAGAAATCCCAGTGCCCTAACATAGGCCCTTTAACTAGCTATGCTATCGTAGCACATGGAACCACAAGGTGCAAAATGATTTTTATTTCCTTCAAGTACTCTATTTCCAAAAATTAGAAAAACTGGTGCTCAAGGGATTTGATCCCTTAACCTCCTGCACAACAATGCTCCACACAAGCCAAGCAACTAGTCGGGCTATGTCGATGGTTGAAATAAAATGGGCATAATATTTTATTTAAGTTTATCTTTCGCTGCCACCAAGATTTTGTTCTTCTCCTCCTTTGTATTCTGCTCGCCACCTACTCTTACTTGATCCATGCGCTTCCAAATATGATTCACTTGGAAAATTAATTTAAACCTTATATTTATATGCTTTTTCTTTGGCTTCTTAATGAATTTGGTTCAACCATTTTATACACTTTGTTCTTTGGCACCCAAACATTTGAATTTCTGAATTATCAAATTTTTAATGTTTTGCAAGGTCGCCCAAGGTTTTAAATATTCAAACCTTAAATATTTTAAATTTTAAACAATTAAACTATATTTAAATAATTTGATTAAATATGAACCCTCTTATTTAATATTTAAATACTATTTAAATATTAAAGCATCCTTGAAGATATCTACCTTGCACTTAGTGATAACTCAATATTTCATCCTTGGAGATATTTATGCCTTTGACATCAACATTTCATCCTTGAAGATATTTATACCTTTGACATCAATGACAACTCAATATTTCCAACACAAACTACTTCATAGCCTATATTAGGTTCATTGTTTGTTGACCTACAAATTTATAGAAAAAATTAAAAAGCTAAAAACTATAGGGGTGTTGTTACAAGTGTGAATAGGGTTGTTTCGAAACTGGCTTAGAAAAATCTCTTTTCTAATCTTCAGTGTGAATTCTTCCTCTTTTTGTCGGCATTTTTTTGTTAGAAAATTCTTTTAACTTCTCTCCTAATATTACTCCTACCTTCCTCCTATTTTCCCTCCACGCCTTTCTTTCCTCTATCTTCTCCCTTCTTATCCTCCATTTCCCCTTATCTCTCCTTTGCCGACTTTCTTCCTATTCCTACTCTATATATTATTGAATATACATTTTGTATTAAGGTTGGAGAGTGCTTCAAATTAAATAAAGATTTTAATTTTTTGTCCTGCATTAATTCTGTTTGTGTGACTGTGTTCGGATTTCACATCTGGTATCAGAGCCAGACTTCGTCATCTATCGGGCACGGTTCCCAAGGTGAAGTGGAACAGGAATGATTCTCGAGGTGGGCACGCATCCCGACGTAGGTCACAGCAGGGCTTAGATCCCGAGGCGGATCACGAGCAAGCTCAGACATGGATCCCAAGGCAGTTTGAGCACGGATCCCGAGGCAGATCGTGCACAGTGTCAGTGGCATGACTCTCGAGGCGACAAGTGGCAGCGGCATGGCAGTCGAAGCAGAGGTGACATGTGGCGTTAGTAGATCGTGACATGTGTCGTAGTCTGGTTGGCAGCGAATTGGAAAAATTTTGCCACGTGGCGAGTCGTCGTGGCTGTGAGGTGGCGAGCGCTGGTTGGCTGAAGCGGCAATTAAATTTTTGGTCGAAGCTCGACTGCCCGAAGGCAGTCGAAATCATCTAAGCGGGTTTCAGATAATAAACCCTCTCGCGTCCTTTTTCGGACGCATGTGGGATAATCCCACGGCACTTTAAAAAAAAAAAAAAAATGAACGCCGTCAATATAAATTTGGCCGCTCCCCTATTCGAACTCGTCCGTGGCTGTGGTGTAGCGGACAGAGTGGTCCGCTTGTAGGGTGGAGGTACGCGGGTCGATTCTCGCCATCTCCACGAAAAAAAAAATATATATTTTTTAAAAAATTTTGCCCGCCGTTGACATAAAACGATTCTCACCCTTGTTGGTTCCCATCCGCCCGCTTGGTGTATTGGATTGTTGGTTCATTTGTTGGGAGGAGGTACGTGGGTCGAATCCCGCGATCGCCACACGAAAGATAATTTTTTTTTTTTTTAAAGTCTGCCGTCGAAGAAAATAAAAGGATGAAAGTCCTTTCTTTACTCAGCCAGCCGCTATGGTGTAGCAGCAACACAAGCCGCCGAGTTCTAGGTGGTCACGGGGTCGAATCCCTTGCGTGTCGAAAGGGTAAAGTTTTTTGCTTAAATTTTTTTTAATAAGGTTTTAATATTTTTTATTTAAAGTTTAAAATTATTTAATAAATTTACATTATATATTTATTTAATTTTATCTTTTTAAATAATAAAATTTAAAAGATAATTTAAATAAAATATAAAAATTTATTAAATTATTTTTTAAAAACTTTAGGAAAAATTTTAAAGCCTTATTTGAAGAGTTTTTTTTGGAAAAAGAGAATTAATCTGCCTGTGCAATGTTAGATGTTCCGATCTGAAGGGTGCTATAATGCACTACTGTCAATTTTGAAGAGGCAGAAACCAGAATCCTTTGACCAAAGGGTTCAAAGTTTAGGACTACACACAGTGTTTAGTCAACTGGAGAATCAGGTGATTTCTCACCTGAGAAAGCCGGATTCAGGATACGAGGCAGACTCCGAAGACAATATCTTCAGAAAGAGAATTGAAGAATCCAAAACCGTGCAATTTTTTTTGGACGTACAAACTGGTGCCAGTTATACACCAGGTATGCCAACAGATGAATTGAGTGTGGGCTATACACCACGCTCTCCTGAGCCTGAACCTGAACTAGCAGAAGCAGAAGAAGAGGAAGCAGAGGAAGAGGAAGAAGAAGAAGAAGAAGAAGCAACAGCAGCAGATCCAGTGGAAGTGAAACCTGAGTTCATCATCATTAGCAGCAGTTCTGAAGCAGAACATGAATGTACTAAGAAGGCGAGATTTGATTTAAATTATTAAATCATTCTGTACTGCATTCTACTTTGTATTTCCAGTTTGCCTCAATAAAAGTACTTGTGTGCTTCAAATAAAAGTTTGTTTTTAGCAATGGCTGCAAACACTAGTCTACCAATCCCTGAATTTAATGATAGTGACTATGAATACTGGTCTATAAAAATGAAGACTTTGTTGATAGGAAAAGGTATTTGGGATGTAGTTGAGGAAGGTTATACGAGAACCAACCGCTGCTGAATGGGCAGCATTTTCTAATGCTGATAAAAAGACAAGAAAAGAAGCACAAAAGAATAATGCTTTTGCCTTATATCACATTCATGCTGCTTTAGACAAAACTATTTTCCCTAGGGTTGCATCATATGTAATTGCACAAGATGCATGGAATGCCTTAAAAGAGAGCTATAGAGGCAGTGACCAAGTGAAGCAGGTAAAACTGCAAACCTTGAAATGAGATTTTGAGAATCTCAAGATGCAGGAGAATGAAAGAGTTGGTGATTACTGCGTGAGAGTGAAAGCAGTAGTCGACAAAATGGTCACACTAGGGGAAGATATCAAGCCAAAGATGATGGTGAAGAAAGTGTTGAGAACACTTCTTCCAAAATGGAATTCTGTTGCCATAATTATTGAAGAATCAAAAGACTTATCCACATTGTCTTTTGATGCATTAACTGGATCACTTCTCTCACATGAAGAGAGGTTGCAGGAAACTCCTACCACCAGCTATGGAGGAGATGACAAAGCTTTTGCCACACATGAAGGAAGAGGTAGAGGCCGAGGCAGAGGTCAACAAAGAGGCAGAGGCAGGAATAATCAAAGAGGGGGAACTCCTAACAGAGGAGGATCATCCAATAGAGGTGGAAAACAGAATAGAGGAGGACAACAGCAATACAGAGGGAAATAATCTGGTAAAGGAAAAGGAGGAGACAAGTCAAAACAAGTTTGCTACAATTGTGGCAAACCTGGCCATTATGCTCATGATTGTTGGTCAAAGACTTCGCAAGGAAGTAGCAGCAACCAGAGCAATAGTCAGTTTGGGAATTTTGGAGAAGAGGAAGAGTCCTCAAATCTCTTTCTCTCTTATGGCCAGACAGAGCAAAATTTGAATGATACATGGATTTTGGACACAGGGTGTTCAAATCACATGAGTGGCAAAGAAGAACTCTTTGCTAAGATAGACTCCTCATACAAATCCAGCATTCGGTTGGGAGATGACAAGTCATTGGCAGTTGAAGGCATTGGAGCTATGGCGGTTCCAACAAAAGAAGGCATAAAACATGTAAGTGATATCTATTACACTTCTCATCTTCAACACAATCTCTTAAGTGTTGGTCAAATGCTTGAAAAGAATTATAAGTTGATTTTTGATGAGGGTAAATGCACCATTTTTGACAAAAACAATAGTAATAGAATCATTACACAAGTGCCAATGTCAAAAAATAGATTATTTCCTTTGAAGTTTGGCCAGCCAGGAGGAAATAAGTTAGCAAATGTAGCTATTACCAATCCAAGTGTCCTATGGCACTTGAGATATGGTCACTTGAATTCTGCAAGTTTGAAATTGCTAACTTCACAAGCAATGGTGACTGGACTTCCCAAAGTTCAAGATAGTAAGGAAGTTTGTGAAGGGTGTGCCTTAGTCAAGCATGCCAGGTCAAAATTTCCTTGTGGACAAGCATGGAGGGCCAACTATCCTCTTCAGTTGGTACATTCAAACATCTGTGGTCCGATGCAGACCAAGAGTCTAGGTAATCACTCTTACTTCCTACTTTTCATTAATGATTGCACAAGAATGTGTTGGATATACTTTTTGAAGCATAAGGATGAAGTGTTTGCATGCTTTGTTGATTTTAAAGCAAAAGTTGAAAGTGAGAGTGGATATTCTATAAAATGTCTTAGATCAGATAGAGGAGGAGAATACTCCTCTAATAAATTTTTGAATTTTTGTAAACATCATGGCATCAAGAGGCAGTTCACAACTGCCTACACTCCACAACAGAATGGTGTAGCAGAAAGAAAGAATCGCACCATTGTGGAGATGGCAAGATCAATGCTTCAGACAAAGCATTTGAGTAATGCATATTGGGGAGATGCAACAAGGACTAGTGTTCACATCTTGAACAGAAGTCCTACTTCGAGTTTGAAAGGGAAGACACCTTACCAAGCCTGGTATGGTAAGAAACCAAATGTGAAGTATTTCAGAGTATTTGGTTCATTGGCATATGCTCACATTCCTGATGAGCTGAGAAAGAAGTTAGATCCAAAGAGTCAGGCTTGCATTTTTGTAGGATACTGTGAAAACACAAAGGGTTATAGACTCTACAATCCTACAACTCGAAAGATAGTGGTTTCAAGGGATGTGATTTTTGATGAAGGGGGAGAGTGGGGTAAGCCCCAAATATACAGTGATGTTGAAGCCACTGATGTGGTTGCTCAGCAGGTGCAACCGCAACTCCCACAGAAAGGAAAGCAGTCTCCGCCCACACATCCACCAAGTCCATATTCTGATTCAACTACTTCACCAAGTCCTTCTCCACAGCGATCAGTAAGTTCTTCACCAATGTATATTGATGTTCCATCCAAAGGTAAGAGAAATTTATAGTATCATCCATCCTCTCAGATGTTGGATAAGAATTTTTCAAGAAGATATACTAGGAGTCAAGCTAGTGAAATGGAATCTGTGTTACATAGATTAGAAAGTATGCACTTGTATGGTGATGATGAATCCCAAAAAGAACCCAGAGGAGATCAAGTTAACTATGCTTTGTTAACTAGTGCACAGCTTGAACCTTCTAGTTATGAGAAGGCATGTACTCAGAAGATTTTGCAAGATGCCATGAAAGAGGAGATAACCTCTATAAAAAACAACGACACTTGGGAGCTTGTGAATATTTCGAAAGGAAAGAAATGTGTTGGCTGTAAATGGATCTTCAAGACCAAGTTTAATGCTCATGGAAGCATTGAGAAGCATAAGGCAAGGTTAGTGGCAAAGGGTTTTACTCAGAAGTATGGAATATATTATGAAGATACATTTGCTCCTGTAGCCAGATAGGAGACAATCAGAACAGTTCTTGCCTTAGATACACATAAAGGGTGGAAATTCCAACACATGGATGTGAAGAGTGCATTTCTCAATGGTTACTTGACAGAAGAAGTGTATGTTGAGCAACCACAGGGATTTGAAGTACAAGGTAAGGAAAACCTTGTTTACAGATTGAAGAAGGCACTCTATGGCCTCAAACAGGCACCAAGAGCTTGGTACTCATGCATTGATGGGTACTTCAAAGAATATGGGTTCACCAGGAGCAAAAATGAACCCAAACTCTACTACCTAAAGCAAGGTAATGACATCCTCATAGTTTGTTTGTATGTGGATGATCTTATTTTTATGGGTAGTAATGAGAAAATGAATAGGGAGTTCAAACACTCCATGATGACGCAGTTTGAGATGAAGGATCTTGGACTAATGCACTACTATCTAGGAATGGAAGTTCATCAATCAGATACAGGGATCTTCATCTGTCAACATAAGTATGCTCAGGACATGATCAAGAAGTTTGCTATGGAGCATTGCAAACCAGTTGCAACTCCAGTTGGACATGGGATCCAACTAAGCAAAGATGATGGAGCACAAAAAGTTGATGTGACCACTTTCAGAAGCATGGTTGGGAGTTTGATATTTCTCGCCAACACCAGACCAGATATTCAGTATGCTGTATCTCTTGTTTCTATATTTATGTCTAACCCCTCAGAGCTGCATTTGAATGCAACTAAAAGAATTTTGAGATATGTGAAGGGTACATTGGATTTTGGAATCCAGTACCGTCAATGTAACACTATCAAGCTTGTAGGCTTCAGTGATAGTGATTGGGGTAGCAATATTGATGACAGGAAGTCAACATCAGGAAATTGTTTTAGTCTTGGATCAGGACTAATAACTTGGAGTTCAAAAAAGTAGACAGTAGTAGCGCTATCTTCAACAGAAGCAGAGTATATAGCGGTTACTTATGCTAGTACTCAAGCCTTGTGGCTAAGGAAAGTACTAGAAGAGATTGGAGAACAACAAAGTGGTCCAACCAAAATCTACTGCGACAACATCGGTGCCATTCGGTTGGCATATAATCCCGTCCACCATAGCGAGAACCAAGCATTTTGATATGAATTACCACTTCATCAGAGATATGGTGGAACATGACATTGTTGAGCTTCAATACTGTCACACTTTGGAGAACGTTGCTGACATATTCACCAAGGCGATGACAAAATCTCAATTTGTAAAGCTGAGAAACTGTGCAGTCAGTTCTCTCAACTTTAAGGGGGAGAATTTTACAAGTGTGAATAGGGTTGTTTCGAAACTGGCTTAGAAAAATCTCTTTTCTAATCTTCAGTGTGAATTCTCCCTCTTTTTGTCGGCAATTTTTTGTCGGCAAATTCTTTTAACTTCTCTCCTAATATTCCTCCTACCTTCGTCCTATTTTCCCTCTTCCTTATCCCTCCGCACCTTTCTTTCCTCTATCTTCTCCCTTCTTATCCTCCATTTCCCATTATATCTCCTTTTCCGACTTTCTTCCTATTCCTACTCTATATATTATTGAATATACATTTTGTATTAAGGTTGGAGAGTGCTTCAAGTTAAATAAAGATTTTAATTTTTTGTCCTGCATTAATTCTGTTTGTGTGACTGTGTTCGGATTTCACAGGTGTTACTTTTATGGGAGGGTGCTTGATTCTTGGGAAGTTGTTAAAATTCCTTATTTTGTAGTTAATCCCTCTGTTCCTTTTTATAAAAGTAAATTTGAACTGGACAAAGATGATTATCTACATAAAATTATTACCAGACTAATTTAAACTAGTTTATAATGTGTTAGGATATTCATAGTCTTAATTGAGAGTTGTTTTGTCATTGCAACTAATAAAAACACTTAATAAAAAAAGGTTTATAGCCTATAGGACAAGTTCATTGCTTGAAAATACTATGACCTACAAAATTTATTTTAGGGTTGAAAAAAAAGAATTTTTGGATGAAAGATATAGGATTATATAAATTTATGTCAAGGAACTGGAGAACCATAAAAAAACTTAGACAAAGAATTATCTAGGTGAATTCACCACTTGCTAATCCTACTAGCTATGAATTTGTATCATGTAGTTGTAGAGGTTAAACCAAGGTTGAATTTGCAAGTGGTTGGCCCAAGAACAGGAATAGGATATCCCAATTACTGTCTACATACACTACAAGGTGATTAAAGCAAAATTGAAAAATCTAATGCAAAAGAGAGTTATTGTGCTAAAACGAGATAGATAATGCAATTATAATACTACAAAATGAATTTATATGGTGATACTTATTGCAATTAATCAAAACAAAAGGGTATGAGAAACAATCAAAATATCTTGAAAGGAAAATAACTTGACAATAAAAAAATATATTTTTTTCCACAAGGAGTACACTTTTACAAGTAGCATTTGAGGTGTAGAGGCAAAAAAACATCTTGAAGAGTAATGCATGTTATAAAGTGTAAGATAATTTTTGTAGATATTAACTTTCATTTAATCATTTTTTTTTTTTCAGAGGAATGTACCCAAATGTATAGATTTCCATAGATTAGAGGGGAAGAAGAGTTAATATTGTCAAATATGTGAAAAAAACGTCAATTCCAACTAGATAAAAAGTAAGAATTGAATAGGTGGCATGCAAAAAACATGACAATTTGGAAATATTTAGAGGTGTGTCAGTCCAATATGCATTTTTAAACTACCAACATGGAAAGGAATAGGCACCAAGATAAGAATATTTTATTTTTTCAAGTTGAAAGATAAATTTACCACCTAGACAAATTCTTGGCTACAAACTTGTTTGGGTAGTGAAATTATCCATTTTACTATTGGAAAGAGAGGAATTTAAAAATTTATCTCTAAATAAATTTTGTTACATTGAAGATTATTTTTTTGCTAGAAAACATGGTTGTCAAACTTCTTTTCAATACTCAATTATTGTACTAAAGGTTGAAAATAATTTGTATATGTTACCAAAATTTACTAGAATCTTGGGATACAAAGGGTTGAGAACGATTGGGTGTCTTTGATGAGACTCATACTCAAAATGTGAGGGTGTAGAGAATACTCCTAATATTTTAAAATTTATTGGCTCTAAATCATAATTTATTGAGATCAAATCATTATAAGGTATTGACATTGTCTGCTTGAACATATGGCTCTTCATTATAGGAATAGTCTAGGATAAAATAATTTCTAGAAAGGTTATGGGTTAAGGAATATATCTCAAAATTATTTATGGTTGTTATTAATAAGAAATCACTCTTTGTTTCGGTTACAATATCTACTATTTCAAAAGAGTTACCATGTTTGGGATGAATAATATCTATGGCATTTAAATTAAGCATATGAATAGGAAGAAGAGACAACTTGTGGCCCTATTATGGTTTGATTTTAACTTTTTTTTCATTGTGATGCCCTCATAATGTTTAATAAATTCACTTTTACTATCACTATTAGAGGATGATGAGTAGGTTTGACACTTATTACAATGGGGTCTACACCCTAACCTGTATTGACTTATCCATGATTTAAGTTTAAAAGGTTCTTCAAAACTTTGTTAAAATCTTCCTAGATCCATCCCAAGATATCCCAATATGCATAAGATTTATTTAGGTATTCAATAGATATTTGACATATAACAAGAAGTATATCATTGTTCAATGGGATAAGGGTTGTTTCTACAAATATTTTTTTATGTCATTCAAACATAAATGTATAACTCTCCATTTACACTACCTTTTTTGTTTTGAGAAGAGAGTCCTAGGGTTCAGGGTGAGTGAGGCATACTATCTAGATCTAATATTAATAGTGTGCTTCATGTATTAGCAAAGTTAATATTTTATATTTCTTGGATTTGCTCTTCTTGTTTCTCAAGTTGACTATTAGTGGTTGCCTCATTTTCATTATTACCTAATCCCAAGGGTAGAGGTTTTATGATAAGCCTAGATGTACTTAAATATGGGAACATACATATATTATGACTCTCCTTTTTGATAGATTGAAAATAGAAATTTAGATCTTGATCTATAGGAATAGTGTGAAGTTGACCTTGGTAATTAAACATTAAGCAGTGATGATATGTGGATGGGACTACCAACATAGCATGCATCTATTTTCATATAATAGAATATTATATCTCAAGTAATAAATTAAAAAAATGGACTAGGGTGTTGAGTATATGAGGTTATACCTTTATAGTAAGGACCAATGCTCATGTAACCCCTAATTCTTCAATCATATTCTTTGATAATGACATTGAATTTTTTTATGTCTTGCTTATTCAATCTAATTCTAATGAGGAATTTGAGCTTCCAAACATTAATGGCAAATCAATTATCAATAATAAATATTTTAATGAAACTATAACTAATTTCATATGTAATATGAAGTGGGAATTCCCTAAGTATAGATTGAGGTGGTACATATTCCTTGTAAAAGGCAAGGGTTGCATAATTAATGGCAAGGGACCCTATAACATGATTTAACTAAAATAGACTAATATGATGATAAAATACCTACTCATTCAAAAGTTAGAAATGAATTTCCCTATGAACAAGAGAAATTTTTAATAAATCAGTTAAAGAAATTTTTGCAGGTATTTATTCAAGATACTGATGGAGGTTAAAGGTCTCTTTTACTTTATCTTGAGATTTTAGAATTAAGGTTAGTTTTTTAGTAGAGTGATTTTATTTGGATTGTATAATTAGAGGAGTGTTAGTAGGTGAATTTGGTAACTGAGCCTTTTGTTGTTTTGTTATCATTTTTTGAATCATCCAAACTATATTTTGGAAATATGATGGAATAATCTTGTATTGAACATTGTTAGTTGTTTTTTGATCATGATGTGGTAGAGGATTTTGGAAATTGCCCAAATATTGATGAATACATGGAGGTAGCTCATACTTTATGAATTATGTATTTAATGATAGCCCTAATATTTTTACATCAATTAGTGAATGTCCATGGATGCGATGAAAAGCATATTTTTTTATAGCATTAAATGTTGGTATTTTTTCTCTCGTAGCATTTGAAGGTATTATGGGTGGGATTTCAATAAATTTTTCTATAAAATATTCTAGAATAATAGAGAGAGATATGTTTAACCTAACATATTGTATTCTAGTCCTTTATTGTTTGTTTAAAATGATTTTTTAAGGTCTTCCATAGTACGTTCACTATTGATCTTTTACCTAGATTCAATGACTCTATCTCCTATAACATGTTTATTGCTATACTATCCCTTTTGATTTGAAGAGGGTTTATCCTCCTCCTTCTTGGGTTTTAATTACCCCTTTATAATGTGGAAATATTCCACTCATTTGACCATGTGAATGTCACATTCTACATAATGTATTACGGATATTTCTATGGGATATGATATATTATCATTAAGGTTATTTTTAAATATCCTAAGAAACTTCTTTGGAGGGGCTTATATTCTAATTTTGAAACTAATTAACTCCATAATTTTAAGAAAAATTATAAAATTTCCTCTATCTATTGCTTTAAATAATATAAATTAGAGAGGGTAGGGGTTTCTTCTATGTCAATAGTAAATTATTGAATGAATTTATCACCTAGTTCTCAAAAACTACTAAAGGAATGACAGGGTAACTAGTAATACAATCTAGTGCTAACCTAGCAAGACTTTGTGGGAATATTTTTAATAGTAGTAATTCATCATATTATACACTAACATAGATTATAATAAATAATAATTAGTTACAAGTGGGTATAATATTTTATTTCACATATTTTCAAACACACATTTTTGCTTTGAAAATACTCATAGTTAAGATATTTGCTTAGTTAACTATTGTATTTGGGGCATAAGGTATTAAACTCAAAGAGAAGTTTGAATTGGTGAAATTAGTGGAACTTACAATGAGGAAAAATTATTTGATATATTAATCAAAGGATTCATTTGAGAATTTGACTAAAAGAAGTATTTTATTTGGAAGCAAAGGGATTTGAGGAATTATTGAAGGGATTAGTTTGTAAATTTGTAGGATGAAGCATGGGTGTCATACCAACAATACTAAGTTTATATATGTCAAATAAAATATTTTTAGAGGTAGGGAGAACCAAATTATAGGCATATCCCCCTCTTGGATTTAAAAGAGATTGTTATTTATAAAAGAACAATCCAGACATTGGTTTGGTAGGGGGGATTTTTGACTGATTTTCTATTATCGTTATAGGATTAGAATAACTAGGAGTTATTTTCAACAACTTATCCATAGAAGGTACTGGGATTTGCTTCCATATAGAAATATTTTGGTTAATATTTCCTCCCTCTATAGTGACATTAGGAGGTATAAAACCTAAAGTATTAAAATCTACATGTAAGGTCCCATGGAAAATGTTTTTGAATAAAAAACAAGAGTCAATTTAGGTGGTTGAATAGATTCTAAATAGGATATATCACCAATAGAGGTGTGTAGAAACCAAATACCAACTCTTCATAAAACCCATCTATCCCACAAATCTGCATAATAAATAGTATACCTAAGGTTTAAATTAGGTATAATTTTCTACACATTAATCTATTTTCCAAATTTTGTAAAATTTAGAAAATATCTCCTAGGATACCTTGTATCTCCCCTTGACATGTGTCCTAACCACCACTACTCCTAACCTTGCCACATATCACATACAATAATCAGCACTCACCTACTCACATGCCACCACTCCACCTAAGTAAGACACTCTAAGTGATTCACTTTAACTACCCAAGATAGGTGGCTACCTAGCCACTGCCACTTGGTAGCCCTGGCTTACCACCTATAATTCCCCCTTATATATCAAAAGCCTATAAAGGCTCTATGATTTAATCCATCAAGGGAAGACAAAACATACATCATCACACTATCAAAATCATTCCATAAGGACATCAAAATTATTAGAGTTCGAGCCATCAAAGCCAAGGAATGATATCTCAAGCATTCTACAACTAAGTCCTAAATGTACACCTATGTTTACATAACCAAAAATGCAACTCTATGTTTACATAAATGTAGCCCTACATTTGACTATCTCTAAATGTAGCCCTATGTTTGAATAGCCAACCATAAATGAAGCCCTGTGTTTGACCATACCCAAACATAGTCCTATATTTGCATAGGAGCAGATTCAAGATTTCTAGACATGGATAAGAATAGATAAAAAAACAAGGTATAAAATTCTATTATTTTTTATATTCTGCATATTATTTCTATATTCTGCAAGTATTTTACTTCAAGTTTTTGTAGCCTTCACCAATATCAAAATGGGTCTCACAAAGTGGAGGCCCATCATGTGCTACTAACTCCTTTTATTGTTTGTATTCATACACATGCAGGTGACATGTTTTTGAATAACTAATAAAGCAAGTATGGCTCGTGAGGATACCCAATCCCATCTAAAATACTGATTAGAGCAAATAATATCATTGACACCCACCATCTATTATATTTTCCAAAGGGTATTTCCTTCCTTTCTGCCCATTATACTCAAAATAAGAAATTTATTTGTGAAAAAACCCCTAAAATTTTGGGTATACCACTATTTTAAAAGGACAAGACCAAGTCTCTCATACAAATTCAATACAAATTTCATTTATATAGAAATTTTTTGTCTTTGTCATTTCATTTACATGGGTGTTATCTTATTTTATTTTAGGGTGAAATAACTTGTTTAAAAATTCTAAATTGTTTGTGTTCATGATAATTAATAGTGTTTATTTACTTTTGCAAGTACAAGTGGCAAGGTGATCCATAGATCCAAACATTAATTATCCTCTTCCATTATGGATTTGGGAGATATTTTTAGAGGTGTAAATTCTTTCCTCCTCTTCTTAATATACAACATTATTGAACATTGCCAAAGTTTTAAGTATAACATATAAAGGTTTTGTTATGTGATCCATTTGATGATCCATGCTTCTAGTTATGTATGGAGGTTTCTCTTTAATAATTATTGAAAAATAGGAGTTAAATTAATTAAATCGTTTTTTATAAATTTGATTAGAGGAGAATAAGAAGAATTTTTAAAAAAATCTTATATCCCCTTTGTGATAGCATTGTCCCTCATGAAATTTGTTAGCCCACCATTACATACTTTCCAAGAGAGATAACCATTGAGTTCTATAATATGGTTTACTCAAGGACACATTAATATCACCCTAGTAGGACAAGATTTTTGTCATGTTCTTGTTAAATTTCATTAATATGATTTAATCTAATCAAATAGTTTATGCCATCTTTGATTATAATGTAGTAAAATTTTACGTTTGATTAAGTAATTTTTTTAAATATGTATCTATTTTTCATGATAGGTTCGCCAAATATCTAAATCTAGATTTAGGGTTGTTGGTATCCAAACCTAGAGGTTCATTCTTAGAAAAATATTATTTCCTTAATTCCATTGTTGAGTCTTTTGGTGGGTATCAATGGTTCACAAATATTTTGTTATTGATTCATTCTAAATCATATGTTTTGATTGGTGTATTATACAAACACCTAATATTTGGAATCTAGACAAAAGGAAATATGATTTAATGTAAGGATATGCAAATACAATGCAATTTAGAAAAGAAAATAATGTAGCAAAAATGAACTAATCCTATTTATTTTTCTCAAGTATTTCCACGAACTATGAAACTTAGAATGGAAATTACAAAAAAATAAAATAAAATATCTTTTGTCTTTTCAAGCAAGGGTGCAAGAGGGAATGCAAAAATAAAGTTCTAGTCTATGTATAGACTATATGTGATTTGATTGAATGCTTGATGAATATTCTTAAGAGAATGTAAATTTAATGAATTATTAGGTCCTAATAATAGTTTATTAGTTTAGTGCCACATTAGATGAGTTGATAAAACTAAAAAAAGAAATACAACTAATCAAATAATTGCATATAAATAGAGAGTGCATAATTAATTTAACTTAATGTTAAAATGAAAATTGAAATGAATCTACCTAGATTTCTAGTGAAGACAATTTCACCATCCAAATATCGGTTAACCATTTGGATAGGTTCATCACTTACTAACCTATAAATCTACATAAATATATAAAAGAGAAATTCAACGAAAGTGTTAGTTTTTACGAGTCCTACTTGATGCTTAGGAAGGTGATAAAATTCCTTGTTTATAGTCAAGGCCCCTGTTTCTTTTCATAAAATTGATTTTGAACCTTTGGAAAGAAATAAATGATTAAAAATAGAAATATTACTACTGCAAAAATAGATGGCACTAGTGGTGAAGATGCTAGGATGTCCCTATAATCAACTAATGGTTGTTTGGATATTAAAATTAATTGATCTACTAAATCAAACAAGTTGAGAACCTATAGGGAAAATTTACATCTTGCAACACATTTATCATCTATAGAGCCTATAACCTACAAATATGATTTAGAGACTTAAAATAAGGGTTAAAAAATGAAAATTAATAAATTGGATAACAATATGTTAGTGAATATAGCAATGGTGAAAATTTTAGAATGGAATCTATCTAGACAAATTCATAATGTGCTAGTCTATTTGGTTCTAAATTTGTAGTATGTTATTGCAAATTCTATTGCAAGTAAAGTCATAATTTATTAGAGAGATTATGGAGAGCTTATGGATGATACTTGCAAATATTTCTAGGAAAATAAAGTGATTTTGAAAAATCTAATGCAAAAAAAATATAATGAATTAGGAGCAACATTAAAACCCTACAAAAGAGGTAAGAGGAATATAGATGCAATTTAATAGATAAAAAAAAATCTATATCGATAACTAAAATACCCTAAAAGAAAAGGGTATCAAGAGGAAATCCAACTTCCACCTTACGTAATGAGCTTATGCATGCAAAATCTCATGATGCTTGAAGATAAAAAGGTGCTTCCAAAGGAAGCCCTAAAAATATTAAAAAATCTACAAAAGAAAAGTGCAAGAGCTTCATTATCCAAAGATTACTTTATACCATATTTTCATGACTTTTATATCATATCATGTTATTTCCATATGTATGCATCTCCTTGTGTATAACTTAATAATAAGATACCCAACTTGTAGATTTTTAAGGCTTGGAAGACAAGAGAGGAAGGTAAAAATTTTCAATCCACGTGTGGGAGTTGAATGAGGAAAAAACTATATCTAAATTAGAAAAAAATTGCATTGAAGATGTGGCATGATTTGATCAATTTGCCATAGTAAAAAGTGAGTGAAATAGGAAATAATCTATGACACATGAGACAATTTTGGGTTGGTAAAACTTTTGGCATGGATAGGCATGACCATTGGAATGATAAATTTTCATTTTGCAGGTGTAGAGACAAGTTCACTACTATGATAATTTCATAGTTATGAATGTTTTTGGGTAGAAAATTTATCCATTTGATCGTTATAGGGGTAAATATTTCAAATTTTGGTTCTATATAGGGTTTAGAGGCAAGAAGATAAATTCATAGCCTATGAAATTGTATGTGATTAGAAAAATTGTTTAGAGCATCAATATTTATAACAAAGGCTAATGGGTGACTTACATAATTTTCCAAAATTAATTATAACCGTAAAATCTAATAGGTGAGAAAAATTGGATATCTATAACCTTGCTCTCATATGAGTCATCAAAATATGCAAACTACTCCTTATTATTGGTCATATGATTTTAATAACTAGATTTTTAGTAGCAAGACTCTTTAGTTGAAAATTATACCATATTACATGAGGAAAATATATTATTTTAACTTTCACCATCTACATGTAAAGTGTTTACCTTTTTACTCCTTTATTTCTTGGGTTTGTTCTACAATGTCTTTCATAGTGGCCATATCTCTTGCAATTGTAACACTGAACAATTTTCTTAGTCATAATTATTCTTTTACCTCTTCCACTAGAGCCTCCTCTTCTACCATGGCCTCTTCCTTTTGTAGAATAATTATTTTTCTACTCACTTTGATGTTGGGAATCATATATTGAGATAGCCCTATTATTGTTTGACATCCTTACCTTGGAAATATTTTATTATTTTAATTATTTTTCATGGGACAAGTGATCTCATCAATTCATAAAGCTTAAACCTCTTCAAATATTTTATTTCTTCAATAATAATTGTTTAATTGGTCCACTTTGGTATTAGTGTTCTTATCATTTTTTAATAACATCTCATTGTGTTAGATACCATGGATACCCATTTTGTGCATAAATTTATACACCATTATAATAATATTCCACATTTGTATTGTCCTTTGTTCATAGATTTTCACATTCACTCTTCAATGTCAATAACTTAACTAATTTCATTTGACTAGACACCTAATAGGTTGTATTCAATGTGTCCCAAGCTCCTTCAGTAGTCATGAAACTTGTAGTTCTTGGGAAATATATATATGAAGAGATGTGTTTATGTGGCAAAAAATTAAGACATATTTTATGTATGCTTCCCTAATGTTTTGTTTTTCTATGGATCATAAAATATTAAAATTTATATGTCCTTGTATCCATTTTCCACAACACTTCAAACTTTAACAACTATCAATAATTCCTTATTTTTATGCATAAATAATCATAATATTCACCTTTAAAATTTGGGATAAGTAGTGAATCTACCATATGCCAAGTCAACTACAACAATAATATGAAGGTTTCCTCCAAAATCTTGAATTCTTTAGTTAAAGAGAATCAAATCCTCAACATATCCACTTCTTCATTCTCCATTATCCAATATTTAACACCAATGTGTGAAATATGGTGGTATTCTAAAATAAATATTAAACACTCTAATAAACTCTTCGTCAATATTTAAATCTATACATCCTACTTCAATATAAAGCTATATAATTATATATATTAAAATATTCTTGACTAAGTCTTAATGCATGAGGTTAATAATTAAAATCCCTCAACCTTCAAGGAGGGGACTTAGGTTTGAATATTTCCAAGTGGTATATAAATAATTCCTAAGCTATTGTAATACCACTATGTGATCACCATGTAATACATTTAGATCCATTTCAATCCCATACGCATATATACATGTGTGTACTATATGCGCTTATTTATATTCAAAAGCACTTATTCAAAATTTCAAAACTTAATGGATTTAATATTTATAAAATTAATATTTGACTATAAATATTTGTTTTTTTTTTAATTTTTATTTTCTTAAAAATATATTATTAAAATAATTTTATGTAAATAGACAAAATAAATGAAACATAAATTTATAAATCTACAAAAAAATGATTTATAAAATGTGTTTATTAAAAGCTACATTGCATATCAATGGACAAAATATATTTTTAAATGCTCAACTCTATGCTATAAATAATTTAATATTATTTCCTTATAGTATACATTTGCTAAATTTTATATAATTATAATTTACATTAAATTGGCATTTCAAACAAATACTATGGTTTAAATGACATTGATATATGTTTACTACTATATGTACACACACACATGCACGTGCACACATGCATAGGCACGTGCGCACACACACACGCACACACACATTTTTGTGTGTGTCATATGATTTCAACAATCAAAATTTAGGTAGCAAGATACTTTAGTTGAAACTTCTACTACATTCAATGACAACAACATATTATTTGAGCCTTCACCATAAAAAATTTACCTTTTCTCTTTTTCATTGGTTGTTTTTATTCTACATTATCTTTCAAAGTGAACCATATCTCTTATTTGTAACTATTACTTTACATATTCTACTATAGCCTCCTCTTCTATCATGGTTTTGAAATATATTACATTATTTGGTTATTTATTAATGTACCATCATGGGTACATATTTAGATTAGGATATTATTAGGACCTAAGTACTTTATTAATACAAAAAAATAAATGCACAAGTGTTAAAATGTGTAGTGATGTAAATGTGCATGTAGTCAACATTTACATGAGTCCTTAGAATAGAATAGTGAGGTGCCATAGGAATATTGAATGTAAAGATTTACATCTCATATAAATAGGCCTTCATAGAGTAGAAAATAGAGAGGATTTTGGAGTGCACAGGTAGAGAAGTAGTATATACAATGTAGATCCATTTTTACACATATGGAGAGGTAGTGACCTCTATTGTGTGACATTGTATATTTTTATGATATTTCATATATGACCATTTCTTGAGCGTTGTACCAAGTTTTCTATCATATTTTCATGCATATTAGTTAACCATCATCATAGTTATAACATTGCATGCTTATTTCCATACTTGTAGTTGCATTTCCTTTAATTTTATAGCTACAAAAGCTAATAGTGGTATTAGAGAAATAGGTAGATAAATAGGAAATAAATAGATCCGAAAGAGAGATTAAGAGGAGATTGCACATATTGTTTTAAGAATTTTTAAAATTATGTTTGGCTAGAGTTTTTACACAAAGTTGTAGAAAAAATTGTGAATACTAGAAATCATCATTGCTCTCACTAGATTGGCAATCCAACCACTCAATATTGTTTTATATAGATTTATAAAAAATTCAATTTTAATTTTCTAATATTTTGTTGTAGAAGAAAGGAGATTCAAGGAAATTTGGTAATCTTCCTACAAGATCTAGGAAGAATATCTTCTTTGGAATAAATCCAATACTAGAAGCAATAAGTTGGAGATTGAATATTTGGAGGCCTAAGGAGAAATATCCCATTGAAATATTTACAAATTAAAGACTCCAAGTTGGATATTGATAAGAGATCTAGTGGCCAAGAAATCCACATTGAAGATTGTAAATAAAGGAGAAGGTCCTATAAAGAAGACCCAATTGAAGGAATAAAAGACTCTAGGAGAAGCGTCCTAGTAAATATTGGATATTGGTGACCTCTATTGAATATTGAAAACTTTAAATTGAATAAGAGGTCCATAGAAGACCCTATTGAACTTTCATAGTGGAATACTGAGGATAAATAAGGACTAACAAAAATTCATATTGTAAATTTTAGTAGCAACAGACTTAGGAGATCCAAGAAGGAGATCTTACTATGAAACTTCCAAAGTTGAATATTGAAGAGATCAAGAAAGGTCTTATTGAAGGTTTCTGAAGCTACAAGATTGAATACCTTGGAGAGGTCTCAAGGAGAAACAAGGATAAGGCTTGGAGAGCCTCATTGAAGGAGTTCCTAGAATAACTCATTAGGTAAATTTAATAGAAAGAAGAAGCTCCTAATAGTAAATAAATTGGGACAATTATTGCCATCCAACAACAAGCCTAAGGGAGAAATATTTGATAGGAATTTTGTCAAATTTTAGAGTAGTCTGGAGAAGATCTCAAGATTTTTAGATTTTTCAGAAGAAGATCTAGTTTCAAGTCATAGTTTGATAAGATAAAGGAGATAGAGAAACCAACCATTCTAAGATATTTAGGGTTTGCCATTGAAGGGTTCTTGAGGAATATCTCAGTTGCAATTTGGACAAGATTTTTACCAAATTTTAGAATTCAAGGATAGTATTTCAGTGAAGGTTTTGAATGCTTTACAATATGATTTGTTTTTTTTAGATTTGAGGATAGTAATAAAGCAATAATTTTGGTACCATTAGTAGCTACTAATGTTCATATTTGAGAAGTGCATTTTGAAGAATAATTAAACCCACCAAATTTTATTTTTGGGCAATAGATTAGTGAAGTGTTAAAGCTACAAAAAAGTGAGCCAAAGACCTATTTGTGGATAGCCTAGAATACCTCCATTATCATATAAAAAAGGAAGCAATTTAAGTGATTCAAATCACCATCATCATCATCATCTATAGAGGTACAAAAGTATGCAACAAAGGTGTGAAAGATTCATTAGCTAAAAATTTATATTTGGTTTCTTATTAAAGTTTACTGAGCACTAGTTTCAAGATTTAAAAGTTGTATAAATAAGTTTCTATTTGAAGTTTTCAAGGGAGTGCAAAAGTTATTATCTATAAGTTTCAAACCTGCATAGAAAAATAGAAGTTAGATATATTTCGAGAGAGAAAAATATCAAAATTCTATTGACTATTCTAAGCAAGAGAAGACTCTAAAATAATTGCACATACTCTAGTGCAAAATAACCAATAAATAAAAGTATTTCCAAGGATTTAAAGGTAATATTGACTTGATTTTATCTAAGCCTAAAAAGGAATTTGAAACCAAAAGTTTTAGAATTCAAGAGCATCAATTTAGGAGCATAGGGGGGAAATATCTACACCATCCTATTCTACATTTGCATAGCACCTCATTAGATCCATTCAAAATATCTCTAAAAATAAATGTATATCCAAGGAAAGGGAGATAGTTTTAGTAGCATAAACCTACATCAATCACCTAAGAGTTAGTAGATATTGTTTTCAAGTAAAAGATAAAAAAAATAGTGAAATAAATAGGTAGAAGGTATAGCTACAACAAGGATGTCAAGTTGAATATGTCTAGCATCAAAGTAGCCTTTGGAGAATAAAAAGGAAGGTACATTTGAAAAACTTTGGTGAAGGCAAGGCGAGGTACACTTGATAGTTGCAAGCCTTTGGTGAAGGCATCACAAGAAAATCTCAACAATACAAATTAAATTATGGAAGCATCATTGGGTTCTATCCACATAGTAGAAGCATTGGGAGTAGCATTGTTGGCACCAAGAGTAATCATATTTTTTCCCATACAACTTAAACCGAAGTAAGTATTGCATTTGACTAAGATATATAACTTGGAATTCATTACAATTGGTAAAGAAAACTTGAATATTTACACCCTCTAGATAAGGAGGAGATACATCAAAGTTACAACACATATCATTTGAATTTTATTCAAGGAGTTACCCATTACTAAAGCCACGGTGTAATCTGGTTGGTATTATTTAGGAGCATTGGAAGATAACCATCTCTACCAAATAAGCATTAAGATAATAAACATCATTTCTCCTCAAGTGAAGTGGTTGGAGAATATCAATTATTGAAGCATTGGAATAGCATCAAAGCCTACAATGAACAAGCATTAGACTAGAAAGGAGAAAACATTTCTATAGCCCAAGGGAGTTAGGGCAAAGTGGTGAAGGAATTGCACAATGAGAAAGAATATGTCTCATGCCCATAGTAGATATTTTCCACTACTCAAGTGCTCAGTCTTGGATGAAGCATCATTTGTATAACGCTCTTGTAGAAGTGTTAGATCAGAGGTATTGAAGGTAATAGATAACCCATTTAATACTACTTATTATTCAATGTTTTAAAGGTGTAGTATAAGCATTTGAAAGGAGTTGGGTAAAGCAAGTGCCACTTGGAATCATCCTTCCTACACTATGTTCTAATCCTAAAGGAAGACAATTTAAAAGAAGTGCATGTGCAAGGCTCATAGTAAGGATAACAATTAAAATATAATAGATAAGAGAAGAGTGAAATTAAGGTATCATTAAAGAGTCTATAGCACATAAATACCAAGGAGTAGTAAAGTATTCTACTGTGCTTGTTGAAGAAGTGTGCATGCAAAAACATCGACATTAAAATGTAAGCTCATTAGTTGAATTAGAGTGCTTAAGTAAACATACAGATGTCAAAGATAAGCACACTCACCAGTTAAAGAGAAGAATCACACATCAATAGACACACATAAAATTCTAAGGTATTGTGTACTTCAAAGTGTATAAATATAGTGAGCTCATGGTTTAAGATAAGAAAATAGGCCAACATATTTACGTAGAGGAAGAGTGTACAAGTGAAGTGAAATGTCCAAAGAAGAATTTTAAAATTGATGAGAAGAAATCAAACATATTTAATATGCCTCAAACAAAGTCAATTTCAATCAATTTACAAACCTGAATCAAGCGTTCAAAAGGTGAGAATTATTCATAGCTATATTGCAAGTTTATTAAGGTTTACATCAACTAAGATCTATACTCTAGAGATATTAAATGTTAGGAGTAATAAGGTGTTAAATATCTAGAAAATTATTATTTTTATCTTGAGAAAAAAGTAGAAAACAGAAGCATTAAAATATCTATTATTATTGATTCAAATATTTACAAATTTTTAAAACCAAGGAGTTATAATATTAGTGAATCTTAAGTTGTAAATACATATTATTTTTAACTAGGGATATATAAGGAATTCTACACCAAATTAAAATCATTGAAGCGTAGAAATATTTTCATAACATTGATTAAAGAATTGGAAAATATTGTTGATATTTATCTCATACTCATCATACTACAAGATAACTTCATTAAAATTAAAAGTGCATAGTTCAATAGGTGAAATAAGGTGAAATAAGAGTTGATCATTATCACTAAAAAATCAACTAAAAAGGTGAACTAACAACTACTAAGCAGTTTTTTAAGCTTATAACCTATCACTAGGGAGACATAAAAAGTCCTACAAAACCTAAATCTTGAAAAGGTTTTATCTAGATAGTTCACATTGTCTAAGCTAAGCAGTTATAAGGAACATACTAGAATCATCATGACAACTAACAAATTTATCCTTACAAAATCTCAACTACTCTAGGGTTCGAACTACTTCTCATGGAAAAAAAAAGTAAGAGAAATCTTGATATATGAAAATCTTTAGGAAATTGTTAAAGGAACAACTACTAAACCTAATTCAAGTAATACAAATATTTAAAAATTTGAATAAAGTGATGCAAAAGGATTAATTATAATAAATTTTTCCATCATTGATAAAATACAACCTTACATCATCTTAGCAGGAACATCTACAGATGCTTGGTAAACCTTAGAGAAAATATTTGAAGGGAAAAATAAAGTTACTATCTCAAATATTCAAAGTCAATTACATTCCTTGAAAATAAACAATGGTGAAAGTGTAGAACTATTCCTAAGGAAGGTAGTAGATATTAAAGGAAAATTACTAACCTTAGGAGAAGAGGTAAAAGATAAGTTTCTTGTTCAAGTAACCATGAGAGCACTTCCTGATAGCTACAAGCATCTAGTTACATCTTTACAAGTCCTAAGTAAATATACTTTATTTGATGATTTAGTAAATATTATCAAGAATATGAGGTAGAAAATATAGTTAAATATGAAATGAATAACAATGCATTGGTCTTAAAGGACAGTTCATAGGAAAAAATTACACCATCCTCAAAAGGATGAAGACCTTGGAATAATCGATATTGTCATGTATACAAGAAGAAAGGACATAAAACTAACTACTTCTGATTCAATCCTAGAAATAAAAATCATAAGAATCTGATAAATTATGGAAAATAACAAAATAGGTTATTCGAAAAAAGGCAGTATCAACCACAAAAGCAAAAATTTCAACATCCATATACTTCTCATATTCAATACCCTCAATTGGAATATCATGGAGGGAATCAAAAAGGACACTTAGCTCAAAGGATTCAAGAAATAGAAGAGCTATAAAAATCAAGAGATGAACATAAATTTAAAGCTCTTTTAGCAAGAATAGCATATCATGAAGACACTAACTATTTGTTTGAACATGACTCAGACAACAAAGGAGGATACAAAATCACAAACTAAATTCAAGATTCTAATTGAAGACTAATATATTCAATACCCAAATAATGTAATAGAGGAGGGTATTGGAATATATTACATTATTTGGTTCTTTACTAATGTAACATCATGGATACATGTTTATATTTGGATTTTATTAAGACTTAAGTACTTTATTAATGCAAGGTAATAAATGCACAAGTGTTAGAATGTGCAATGATGTAAATGTGAATGTAGTATACATGTACATGAGTCCTTATAATATGATAGAGAGGTGTTATAGGAATATTGAAGGCAAAGAGTTGCATCTCATTATAAATAGGCCTTCATAGAGTAGAAACTAGAGACGATTTTGGAGTGCATAGGTAGTAGTAGTAGATACAATGTAGATCCATTTTTGCATATATGGATAAGTAGTGACCTTCATTGCATGACATTGTATATTTTTATGAGCTTTCATATATGAGTATTTCTTGAGCATTGTACCAAGTTTGCTATCATATTTTCATGCATATAAGTTAGTCTTTATCATATTTATAATATGGCATGCTTATTTCCATCGCTTCAAAAGCTAACACATGACCTCTTCCTTTTTTAGAATATAATTTTATTGCTCCTCACTTTGATGTTGGGAATTGGACCTTGAGCTAAACACATTATATTTAGGTACCCTTGACCTCTTCATTTTTTAGAATTCCTAGTAGTTGATAATATTTTAAAGGCTCTCCATTCACTATAGTGTTGTTCATGAGCTTGAAGTATAATTTCCTCAACTAAATTGTAGTGAATTTTCACTACAATTTTTACAATTTTTTTGAGCTTGTGTTTTTTGTTCACCATAGATATCCATTTTGTGTAGAAGGTTATGTACCATTACACAATAATCTTCTATATTCTCACTATCCTTCCTACTCATATATTCATATTCTCTCTTCAATAGCTATAACCTCACTAATTTTATTTGAGTAGACCCATAATAGGTTGTGTTCAAGGTGTCCCAAGCTCATTTAGTAGTCATGACACTTGAAATTGTTAAGAAATACTTGTATGAAGAGATGCTTGTATGTTATAGAAATACAAAATAATTTTCTTTATGCTTCCTTCATATTTATTTTTGTTATGCATGATAAAATACTACAATTGGTAGGTTCATTTTATCAATTTTCCACAACACTCCAAACCTCCTTAACTATCAATAAAGTCGTCATATTTATGCACCAATAACCATAGAATTATCATTTATATTTTGGGATGGGTAGTGAAACTACCATGTACCAAGTCAACTAAAACAATAATATATGAAGGTTTCCTCTAAAATCCTAGTTACTGAATTATCTAGTTAAAGAGAATCAAACCCTCAAGATCTACACTTATTCATTCTCCAATATCCATGCTTTAACAAAAATATGTGAGATGTGGTTGTATTATAAAATAGATATTAGCAAGATGGAAGAGAAAACTAGGGCATCAATTGGGTAGCCGAAGAGATTTATTGTTACTATGGATTTGAAGACAAGATTGCTAGCCCAGGAGGGCCCAATGGGAACACCTTCAGATCCTCTTCTAAAGAGATATAGTTCTTTTGCATATTTTTTAAATGATAAATCTCCATAAAATACTAAAGAAGCACAAAAAAGTGCATTAAAAATACTATTTATGGTTGTTGGAAATAGATCAACATATCAACGAGTTAATGGATGCTTACCACAGTCATAATCAAGGCCAAATATTGTCAGTGAGCAAATGATGGTTGAAGAAATAGTTTTATATAGAGCCAATCATGATTTGATTTGTAAATTCATGGGTATTCATCCTACCCTAATTTTTTTGCATTCCTGGGTCCGGCAAAATTGGGAGCCTCTTGTTGAGTATTCTTTGTGGTTTATTAGCAATGGATATTTTATTATTATTTTTTCTTCACTTATCGATATAAATAGGGATTTCAAATCAGAAAAGAGGAATCATGGTCTAGAAGGATTATTTGTTCAACCCTGGAGAGTGGGATTTGATCCTTGAATTGAACCCATTGTTGTCCTAGTTTGGATCCATTTGTATGCACTTCCAATGGATTTTTGGAGTGAGTAGGTATTGGAAATTATCGGTAATTCCTTTGGAAGACATTTGGATATTTTCAAAGATACAATAGAAGGAAACACAATTGTTTATGCAAGATTATGTGTGGAAATGGATCTTAGCCAGCCTCTATCGGTAGAGTTTGAACTTGAAATTGAAGGACTATCTTGGATTCAACAATTGTATTATGAGGCATTGCCCTTCAGATGCAGAGTTTGCCACAAATATGAGCATTTGGCCTAATATTGCTCAAATAATATGAACATAAAAATGGAGGCTCCTCTAGTAATTTCAAATCTTCCTAAGGAGGGTAATTCAACAATCAACAAAGAAACAACCAATATTTCTTAGGGTAAATAAGCACAGGGAGATGGTTTTGAACAACCCAAAAGAAGGAGAAGGCAAAAGAAAAAAATATGGTAAAGAGCAAACCCAAATCAAGCCCTCCAATAGGTATGATATATTTAAGACACTAATGGACCAATAAGAAGAACAATTCATGGAAGGAGTGGATGGGAATAATAAAAAAAATAACAACCATGTTCAACCTCCTCTTTCATCTCCCCCCATCATAGACAAGGTAATTGAGTACAATTAGTTACCGCAGTTAGAGAGTGTAGGGGCATTGATAGTGCATAACCAAGAGCAACCAATAATTAAGGATGTCAGCATGGGCATAGCAGAAAAGAATAGAGAAAGACCAACTCTAGGGATAACTTAGGTGGAAAAGAGATAAAAAAATAGCAGCTCTCAAGGAGTGGGTAGAAAATAAAATAAGGAATTGATAGCAGTTCAAGGAGACAAATTGATCACTGGAGGATCAATGAGACCAATAGATTTTTACTGCTCTAAAGGTAACCAATGATTATACAATTATGGAATTTTACGGGTTTAAATAGTATAACCCATCAATTTCCTATTTGAAGACTCTTAGAAAAATGTAAAACAATTTTTTTTGCTTATCCAGGAGACAAAAATGTCATTGGATCTTATGTGTAAAATAGTTAACAGACTTTGGAGGGGTGTTGGTCATATGGAAGTGACTTCCCAAAGGGTATCAGGGGGGATAATTAATATTTGGAACTCTCTTGAATGGACTACAATAGAACATATAACTTGGAGGGGTGTTCTCACATCACATTTTAGAAATAATGTCACAACTGAACATATTTTAATCATAAATTTTTATGGGGCTCAAAACCTAGATGGTCAGATGCATCAATGGAATGTTGTGCATAACATGAGAGTATCAAGGGAAGAGTTAGACTAGATTATTTATGGGGATTTCAATGATAAATTATCTTCTAGAGATCAAGAAGGGGGAACCCCAATTTTGTACCCAGGGGATCGACTTATGATTGCCCAAGTACAAGAATTACACTTGGTGGATATTAAATGCCTTGGAACCAACTATACTTGGAATAATAAGAGGAGGAATCCACATATTAGAAAGGTGAAGTTAGACTATTTTTTGGTTTCAAAGGAGGCATTTGTAAAATGGAATATAAAATTTTAGATTTTGGAGGGTCCAGTTTCAGATCACTTTCCTATTTTTTTGGAAGGAGGGATCAAGATAGTGCAACATCACAAACCATTTAAATTTGAAAACTTTTGGTTACAAAAAGAGGAACTTCAAAAGAAAATTCCACAATGGTGGGAAGAAGGTCCCCCAAAATATGGTACAACAATGTTTATATTTCACAAACAACTTCATTATGTCAAATATCAACTGAAACAATGGAGGCGAGCTAACAAGACATACTTCTAGGTAAAAAGAGCTTCATTGGTGGCCAGATGGGATGAGGTTCAAAAACACTTTTGGGAAGGAACAATTACAAGGTAGCTCAAATAAGAGGATGATGCATTGCATAAAGTGGTTGAGGACATTGACAAGCAAGAGGAGACCTACTGGAAAAAGAGAGCAAGAACCACTTGGTTATTAGAAGGTGATAAAAATACCAAAATTTTCCATTGAACTGCTTATGCTAGGAGACATATGAACAACATGGAAGCTCTTCAATATGAGAATGGACACTCCTTTGATACAATTCTAGGTATGCATTTCCATTCAATGGATTATTTTTCTAAACTATTTAAGGAAAGTATGGTGCAAGATGAAGAGGCTCAAAAAGAAGTTATTGTTTTCATACCCTCTATTATCTCTAAAGAAGAAAATGAGGCCCTACTTAAACCCATTGATAGAGAGGAATTGAAGAATGTTGTCTTTGGAATGAGCATCGGAAAAACACTAGGTCCAGATGGCTTTCCAATTGAGTTTTTTTAGGCCTTATGGGATAACTGGGAGGAGGATGTAATGGTTGTTATATAGGATTCCAAAGGTAGTAAAATAATGCTTAAAGCATTAAATCATACTTTCATTACCTTAATTCCAAAAGGGGAGGAGGGGGTACATATTTCATATTATAGACCTATTGCCTTATGCAATGTCATATATAAAATAATCACAAAGGTAATGGTTGAGCGGTAGGGGGTTTTGTAGAGGGTAGGCAGATATTGGATCGTGGGGTTCTAGCTCAAGAGGTAATCCATTAAATGCAAACATCTGGTAATAGAGGAATGTTCATAAAATTAGATATGTCAAAGGCGTATGATAGGGTGGAGTGGAGCTTCTTGTCAAAGATGATGGTAACCTTTGGTTTCTCTCAAGATTGGATATAATGGGTCATGAGTTGTGTTTTTACTCTAACATACTCAGTGTTAATCAAGGGTCTTCCCTTGCAACCATTTGGAGATACTCGAGGCCTTCATCAGGGAGATACTTGCTCTCCCTATTTTTTTCTCATATTTGCTGAAGGATTGGGTAGACTCATCTTGAGGAGAAGACAACAAGGTTTGCTAATAGGTATCAAGGTGGGTGACAAAGTTTTGACTCACCTACAGTTTGTGGATGACACATGATTTGTGGGAGTGGCTAGATTTAGGGAAGCAAGAATTATTAGAGATACACTTAATTTCTACCTTAGGCTACAAACCAAGTCATCAATGATAAAAAATTCCAAGTGGTATTTTTCAATCTTGATCAAAGGCTTCAGGACAAAATTTTAGAGATCTTGGGATTCACAAGGACTTATCTCCCAGTGGTATACTTAGGGGTCCCTTTGCATTTTAAAAAACTAAAAATAGATATATGGAGGAATATTTTAGATTGTATCAAGGAAAGAATTAATCATTGGTCTCACAAATGGTTAAGCTATGGGAGTATATTAACTTTTTTACAATCAATCATTCAGGCCATGCCAATTTATAAATTTTCTATCCTTGCTGCCCCACATACCATATGGAAAGAGTTGGACAAGATGGCTAGAAAATTTTTATGGGAAGGAGTAAAAGGAGAGAGGAAATGGGCCTTAGTAGGTTGGGGTAAAGTAATTCAACCCAAGGTAAAAGGAGGTTTGGGACTAAGAAGATCAAAGTTAAATAATAAAGCTTTGGTTGGAAAGCTTTACTGGAGGTGGATTTCCCAACCAACTTCTTTATTCAGTAGAATCTTAACTAGTAAATATTTGGTACAAGGTAAATCCAAATGAGGTGGGTCATTTCGCTTTGTATGGTAATGGATCCTTAGTGTGGTAGGCTCTCAAGTTAGGATCTCAGGTAGTAAAATATGGATTATTTTGGAAAGTGGGAAGAGGGAAGAAGGCACAATTTTGGACAGATTCATGGGATCAATACCCACCTATAATTGTTGAATTTATTGAACTACAAACAATAAAAATAGCCATAGAAACCAAGGGATGGGTCCAAATTGAAATTTATTTCAACACTAGTCAGCTGGGGATTATAATTTTAAGTAGTTTAAGAAGTTGGATGAGTGGCCAATTTCAATCCCTTCGAATTTGACACCCATCATGACTAAAATCTTGGTAGAAATATTTCTCATAGGTAGATATGAGGAGGATGAATTAGCTTGGGGCTATGGGAGCCTTGGTGTCTACACAGTGAAGCATGGATATGATAAGATCCTTCAAGAGCCTCCTCCTCATACATATCAGGTTGAGGATTAAAACATATTTGGTAGTCCAAGGGTTGGCCGAAAGTAAAAAAAAATTTGGCAGTTCATGCATAATGAAATTCTTACTTTTGATAATCTCAGATGTAGAGGAATCATTGGTCCATATCAATATGTTTTATGCTACAAGAGTGAAAAAAAAACTGATCACTTGATTTTTGGGTGCCCATTCATGCACTAGATTTGGGAGAGATGGTTTTTATATTATAAAATTCAAGTTAATGGTGATTTGAATTAGATTAATATTTGGGAAATATGGAAGAGGGGTAGATTTAAATATAAATATCTTTGTATTGGTTGGGATATTGGATTAAACTTCATTTGATGGCAAGTGTGGTTGGAGAGAAATACCAAAATTAAAAAAAAAAAAATTCTTCTTTAGATGGAGTTTCGCAGGTCATTTGGAGCAAAGTCACAGAAACTGTGGCATTCTATGCTAAAGAGGAAACTCTGGTTGTTATTGGGGTAATGTAGAAGGAAATTGAAGTACAAGAGGGATAGGATAGAGCTAGTTGGAAACCACGCCAATAAGGTTGGATTAAAATTAATACTGATGGAGTTGCAAAAGGCAAACTAGGTAGAGCTAGAACTGGAGTGGTTTACCAAAAATATGTTGGAACAATGCTCTATTGGGAACTGCAAGGCTTGGGAAGAGCCACAAACAATGAATCAAAAGCCTTAGATATCAAATATGCTTTTATTTGGGCAGTAAAACAAGGTCACAGGTGGATAATCCTAGAATCAAATTCTCAAATAATGGTTGGATCTCTAGATTGCATGAGGAACTTTGCTTTGAAAACATGGAGGTTGAGGATTCTTGTCACTCAAATTAAGGAATTATGGAAGGAGTTTGATGATGTGATTCCAATTTATGTGAGTAGAGATCTAAATAAAGTGGCAAAATTCTTGGCTAAGATGGAAATTGAGAAGGAGATAGGGGTTCAGTGGCACAGTGACATGGCTATTGAGGATGAGATGATTAGGCAGGTTGGTGAGCAAATATAGTGCTTAGATAATTTGGATAAGCATTCCAAAAATACTATTTAGGATATTTGTGCTTCAATGTAGATCTTCTTTTATAGTTGTAAACAGGTGAACAATCATTGTAGAAATATGGTTTAAGAGATTTGGATCCAATGCAAATATTCTTTTACTATTGTAAACATGTTTCTCTTTGGCTAAGGCTGAGAAAAGTCTCATACCAACTTGTAAATGATCTTTGTTTTAATACAAGTTTTTTCAAATTATTTGTTTAAAAAATATATATATATTAACACAAAAAAGAAGGTATAAAATGAAAAGAAAATATAACTATACAAAAAAATATTTAATAAACACTTTATTAATCTTTAAATCTATACATCCTGCTTGAATACAAAGCTATATATATATAGATTGATTGTTTCAAAAATATCTTAATATTACACATTTCTCTAAATCTAAATGAGAATATTCCTTTCTATTTTTTTACTTTTCATTTGCAATTCTAATTTAATGTTTTTCAATTTTGTTTTAGTCTTGTTCTATGAGTCTATGGTTACGGAAAGTTAATTAAACTTGTCCATACTTTTATTTATTAAAGACAGTTTAAGAATCTCAATAAAATTAAATAAAGAGTAGTCTAATATATAATACTACTTAACCTTAAAAATAAATAAATACTCAATAATAATATCAAAGTTTTATTTTTAGCAGATTATTTAAATTTAAACCATTAAACATAGGAACTTTTTTAATTTCATCAATTAAATCTATTCAATAGTTGCAACCAAAAAAACAACATCCATTATTATTATTATTATTAAGATAAATACAATCAAAATTACTTTTATTATTATTTAAATTAAAATTACTTTTATTATTATTTAAATCTAGACCATCAAGCATGGCAACTTTTTCCATTTAATAATAACAAAATTTTAATTTCATCAATTGAATCTATTGAATAGTTAGTTACTCAATTCATATGAGTCACATAATCAGTTGATCTTGATCCATGGTAATCATTCCATTGACATCTAGTCTTATATTAAAAGAATTGTAGAAAATAAGCTTTTATATAAAAAACATTTGTTCAAATTTTCAAAACTTAATGGATCAAATATTTGTAAAAAACTACATCCACGAAGCAAGGGCTCTAATTCATGATCGACCTGAGGCCATAATTTTGCATACCTTCCAGGAAGCAAACATGGCAGCTGATAGGCTGGCAAATGAAGGCATTGTAGCAAGAAATTTGATCACGTGGACTGAAAATATTCCTCATGCAGTCTCAATGGTGATAGATAATGAAAAAATTTAGATTGGAAGGCTCAAAGTGGATTTTGTCTTTGTTAGTTCTATTTTGCGTCTTTCTTTTCTGATGGCCATAATATTAGGCTTCCATAGTTTAGTTTGGCTATATTATGTTGGAAGAGTAGGTTTTGGCCCTTTTTGTTGTCAGTTTAAACTTTCAGGGCTTGGCCTTTGTCCAGTTGGTCAGTGGACCCTATTTTGTAAAATGGTTTTGGGTCAACCAGTTAAAACCCGGTGTTAATCATAAATATTCTCTTACTTACCAAAAAAAAAAATATTTGTAAAAAACATTATTTAATTTTAAAAATATTATTATTATTATTATTTTTTTAATAAATACATATTTAAATTATTTGTTTGCTTGATAAGAGAGTTGGTTACAAACATATTATTTTAGTAACTGAAAGTGCAGGGTTTAAACTATAAGGGCTGCATCCATCAAACATATTCCACCTAGTTGTTTTATAACCCCGCATGAAATGGATCATGATTCATGGGGATTCAGTTTGGCAGGCACTCAAAGGATGGGGATTTGGATCAGACTACTACCTTTGCAACAGGCTTCCCCCAAGGTTTGAATCTAAGTCTCTTCTTAATAAGTGCCCAACCAAACTAACACTTACCAATCCACCTAACCTTTCGAAGTATATATTCTTAAAATAATGTCATACAACTTAAAAATAAATAAATTTATAATCCCACAATATAAATTGATAAAAAAAGGTTTATTACAAGTTATGCTGAATATCAACCAACCAAAAATATTTTAAACGCTCAGTTTTATCCCATATATAGTTTAATATTCTTTCTTTATAATATGCATTTCCTAAATTTCATATAATTATACTTTACATTTAATAAACATTTCAAATATCAAATGATATGGTTTAAATGTCATAATCTTTGTTAAAAGTTAACGTTATATCAGCCAACTAAATCTATTTTAAATACTCAGCTCTATCCCATATAAATAATTTAATATTATTTCTTTATAATATACATTTACTAAATTTCATATAATTATAATTTACATTAAACTAACATTTTAAATAGCAAATGCTATGGTTTAAATGTCACAGATGTATGTTTTTAGTCGGAATATATATAAAACAATAAATCATTCTCAATGGAGTCTCACATTGCTTAAGAAGAGAAAGTTAAATGTATTCCAAGTATTTTAATATTCAGACTAAAAGCAAATGCATTTCACTCAATACTACTTTTTAAGATGCAAAACTGTACTTGAAAGCAAATGAGGTCAGAGAATGGCATCTTACTAATAAAAGAAAAATCAGCGGAGGATAAGAAGGCCAACCCAGAAGAATAATCTTTTTTTAGAAAAAAGTTATTGAAATCACATAAATTAAAACGAGAACAAAATTCCCTGGCTGAGTGGACAATCCACATTTGAATGAAAGTTATCTACGAAATCTCATCATCTATTTTCAGCTCTCCAGTTGTTAATACTTCGCCAATGGCATAAATATAAAGATGCAAAGCAGAATCTCTCTCGTTTAATTAGATTAGTTTAACAAAAATTCATAGATGTTGATAGCATAGAGACAATTAAAGGTATATATATTGAAGGATACAGAATACAATTATTTCCATCCATTTTGCATGTTTTGTAACAAGTGGTTCAAAGTTATTAAAGATTATGGGTTTTAGCTTCAGCTTGCAGTGTTTTAGATTGGAATTTAGTTTGAGTTTGCAGTGTACAATATTGTTTTTTTTTTTTTTAAAGTAGACGGGTAGGCTGGAATTATTTTCAGAGTTTTTTTTTCTTTAATTTAGACTGGTTATTAGCTTGAATTTGTTCTGTTTTAGATTGTTTGTTTTGTGTAATTCTAGCAGTATGGAAAAGGGGGCTCCCTTCAGTCCACTTAAAGATGGTGCTCTGCTTGAAGCAGCTCCTGACTCATTCATTCATCTGCTATATCTCTGCAAGGAATAATGTAAATGAGATTATATAGATGTGTGAATGATGCAGAGGAGCTGATTTCGGTTGGGGTCTGCCATTACTTGGACTGAAGGGATCCCGCTTTCACAATTCCTATTGAGTCTCAGTAGATTTTTCGTTCATAAGGTTTGGTTCCATTACTTTTAACTGGATCATTATTCTTGATGGTTGGTTGATTTTTTTGGACTTCTATGTACTAAATTATGAAATTTTTGGTTGATTTTTTTGAAATTTTTGGTTGATTTTTTGAACTTCTATGTACTAAATTATCAAATTCTTTCAAAACCTTTACTTTTACCCAACAAATGTTATTATGTCTAATATTCGTAAGATAAAATTCTATTCCATTATATATCTGTTTAGTTTTAGTACATCTCTGGTTTATGTTGTATATGCATTATATATAAATGAATGAACTAAGGTTACCTGTTATTGTTAATTTGTGTATCGGTTCTGAGCCTGCAGTTTAATCAACACGTGAGGCCTTACTATGAGCATGTGAATCTGAATGATTTTGGCATCTTTGGAATTTAATAATAAATCTTCTGAGGGAAGGTGTTAAATTTTCTCGGTTTAACTACTATCCTAGCTGCTAGGTTTTAGTATGTTTTAGAGAAGATCTGACTTTTAATGAAAAGCTATGTACACGAGATTTTGAGAGTTATATTTGTATTCTTATATCCAATAACATTTGAAGCCATAATATGTTTGCTTGTTTTTACGGGAACCTGGGATGATGTCAAACCCTGCGATAATATCTCCTTGGGATGGACACATTCCAACTCCTTATTAAAGTAGAATAAATTATATATATGGATTTTAGATCAGAAGGAAGTTCAACAAATATCCGTAAATTCATTCTTTAGTTATTAAAGGCCTGAGTATTGATTTTTAACCAATACGAAATGTAACGAATGATAAGTGCTTTACGAACTCAACTAAATCTGCGTGATGTTCAAATGATGGGTAGCTCAATTTCCTTCCATAGATTTTGGTTCAAATGCGAGCTAATTTGCTTTTGTTTTGCCTCCAGCATGCAGGAAATGCAGGAAAAGCAGAATCGACGGAGCTAAATGTGACTTTGTTTGTTGGTTTTGATTTGACAGCGTTGTCATTCGGCATATTCATCTATGTCATTTTTTTAGATTTTCAATGTGAGGGACTGCACTACTTGTGGAAATTTATCTTCTTTTTAAGTTTCGTTATGGTAGAACTTCAATGTCAAGGAGTGTCCTACTTGTAGGACCTTGTCTTATTTTGACTGTACTATAAAGTTATTCAATAGTTTTGAAGTTTAAATATTTAAGGTTATATAAAATATCCTCTTAAACAAGAGGATATAACTTCTTAAACATATATATGAAAAAGATAAAAGGATGGTTCTCATAGTAAACATCTGAGATATTGTAGGTTTGATGAATCGATATCTTTCTACATCCTAATAGTTAAGTAATATTGCTAGCCTAAAAGGGTTAAGCTTCCCTCAAAGAAATTGTATGCAAGAACATTTTACGGATATTTGTTTTTTCTGGAAATTGATGTACGGAAACGAATAATTCGTGTCACTAATGTTTCAACGAAAATTAATTGTTTTTAAAAACTATCGGACAATTTGATTTTAATGTCATAGCACACATTATTACTATAGGACAATTTGATTTTAATGTCATAGCACACATTATTACTATAGGAAAAATAAACTTTGATCTTATTGATATAGTATTTTTATGGATGAAAAAATAATACTTAAAGCATTGTTGTTCATTTTAAATTGGGATCAAAATTCATATTTTCATTTAAAAGAATATGCATCACAATGATCTACTTAGTAAATAACAGAGGTTAATATACATATAATAATTTTCTTGGAAATTAAGAAAGACAATTATCATACACATTTACCCTCACTTAATGTTAATAGGGATGAGGAATCCCACATATATTAGGGGTGAGAAATACCATATAAATATGATTTAGGATGTGCGCATCCAAGCCCATTATTCCATTGAAAAATATTTTTGCATCATAGCTTATAAACATCTCAAGTCCAATAATTAGATCAATGTATAATGCTTAGTTATTGCTTACAAACACTACACTGACCAAGGAGAATATCAAGAAATGGTTGAATCAAGGAAGGGTTACTGGTTGTTACTTACATGATACATTAACTAAAGAGGACCCTAGATACATATAATGATATTAATATGATGAGAAAGAACACAACATGCATCACAATAATCTAGTTAGAATATAAGAGTTCCATTTACACACATGACATGACTTGATGTTAAGAGGGGTGAGGATGTTAGAGAATATTATATTATTTCATACATACTGACGTACCTTCCCTGGAACAACACTGTAAATATTAGATTAGGGTTGTTAGTTGATATTAATATGATGAGGAAGAGGAAGAAGATAACATGCATCACAATAATCTAGTTAGAATGCAAGAGTTCCAATTACACATATGACATGACTTGATGTTAAGAGTTGTGAAGAAGTTAGAGAATATTACATTATTTCATACATACCAATGTTTATTCTTTGGTACAACCTTCTAAATATTATATTAGGGTTGTATCCTAGATTAGAGTGTGAGTAAATATTTTATGTAATGTAATAATGTGCAAGAAATGCACAAGTGTCATGTAAATAAATGTGCAAGTGTTATGTATGTAAATGTGCACAAGTGTTTCATATGAAATTATGCACATGTGTTCTTAGATTAAGATGAGTTATGTGAAGAGTCATGTCTAAGTGTGCATACAAGATAGAATTATGTGTATGCAAGTGCCAAGTAAAGAAGCAACGAATTATGAGACTTGGCATAAGGAAACGAAGAGTCAAGTAACCAAAAAGTCATCCTACAATGGCTATATATTACTCCATAGCGAGGCATAGAGAGATATAGTGAACATAGTATGAGATTTTATGATACATTTTTAATAGAAAGAGGAATAATACAATTTGTATATATTTGAGCAACTAATATTATAAATATTATTATATTGTATGATTTAGGCTATTACATTCATATTTTAGCTTATTAATGAATGTTATTTGATATATTATTAGCCTTGATATATACATATTAGTTATCTCATATTATATCTATTACATTATTATTTGATCTTGTGGAAATTATTCTATGAGTTTACATTAATATTAAGGATTCAAAAGCCATCAGTGCTATGAGAGCTACAAGCAATATGGTTCTTCTGCAGTTTATTTTTTATTGCACATGAAATTAAGTTTTGTTTAGTATGACAAAATGCTAGACTCTTTTCATAGTTGTAGAAACAACTAGTGAAGACTAGGACTTGGCTATAGAATATAAAAAGTTAAAGTAAAATAAAGCTAGGATCTTTCCACGGGGTTGAAGGATAACTAGTGAAGACTAGGACTCAACTATAAAATATTTCTACTAGATTAAAGAATAATGAGTGAAGACTATGATCCATATCAAAGGTGAATAAAATTGAAGATAACTGATTATTAAGAGAAATATCCAACCCTAACATTATTTAAATTTTAAGGTAGAACCAACTTAGGAGAAATTTGGTCATTCAGAAAAGAGACATCCTAATATTATTTAAGTATTTTTAGGGACACAAAAAAATTCTCGACAACTAGTTTCTTTCAACACTCAGAAGAAAGTTGAATAAGTCAATACAATCAAGCAATCTTGTTTGTAGCATCAATGAAGTTTATATTCACCATAATATTATTGGGTTCTCTAGTAATAAGGAGAATAATTATTAGAGTTATTAGGATCAATATAACACATTGCTATAATAGAGATTGATCTTTAGAGAATTGAGAAGCTTCTTATAGCAGATAGAGAAGACTTTCATCTTCAAGTGTGAGAGAAGGTAAAAATATTTCATCAAGCAAGGATTGATAGAAGTTGTAATCTATTATAGTTTCAGTTATTAAATATAGACCTTGATAAGTATAGATCGAGGTTACTTATTCTAAGATTCTATTTGGAATAGAATGAAGACTACATAGAAAAAAATTTAGGTCCTAATGAAAAATATCTTGACAAGATTTTAGGTCATATAGACCTTGACAATTGGTCAAAGAGAATAGGTCATATATAATATATAAACACCATACTAAAATATTTAAATGAGGCAGAAGAAGTTTTGTGAAGAAACAAAACAAATATATAGGTTTCAGAGAAACCAAAATAGATGATATAGGCCTGAGAGGCCAATATTAAAGAAATTTTTAGAAAGGCTCTTATGAGAATCTTGAATTAGTCAAAAGCTATAAAATAAAAGTGAAATCTATTTGGCCATCAAATAGAGAAGGATATTTTGGCCAGTGAATAAGAATAGATACATGACTGGACTGGGTATATCGACGGCAGTTCAGGGCCTAATTAAGTGGTTGCATGAGCCACATTTTCCTTTAATTTGCTATACACTTCTTCTGCATAGGTTAAAGTCCTTATAACTATGTGACATGATAGGAAGTAGGCTTTCTTTGCATGGAGGAATTATAGAAGCCTTTTATGGTAAAGACATAGGAAGGAATTACACAAAGGTTTAAGAAATTAATGTTAGGTTTCCTTTGACTATTATAATAATTTAGAACTCTGCTAGGGTTTGATGAGGAAAAACTACTCTGCTAGGGTTTGATGAAGAAAAACTACTCTGCAGGGATGGCACGAAGGAGGTCTAAAAATTGGAGTAATGTCGTGATGGCATCAGATACGACACAGAGAGTGCATGCTCATGATGTTTTTTCATCTGAAAATGACTAGAAGTAACATGATTTTCTAGTGCATGTCGAGAACCGCTTGTTAAAGAACAATGGATTTTTGGAATGATGTGAAGCCAGGCCAGTTCTAGTGGTTCAACTAGACTCGGTGGTAGAAAATGTGGAGTATCTAACCAAACATACCCTTATTGGTAAATTTTTGGGCATCCAAATTTCTCTCCCCTTTGAGGAGGCTTGGGTCAAGAAAACTTTGAATCATGAAGGCGATGTGGAGGTGATGCTGAGTGCGACCAACTATTTTATGGTGTTTTTCTCTTGTATTGTAGATCACAACAAAGCATTTGAAGGGGGTCCTTATTTCTATAACCAAGTGGGACTCTTTATTAAACCCTGGCATGTGGGTTTAAACCCATAAGAGGAGCGATCGTCGCGGGTTCCAGTATGGGTGCGACTTCCATGGCTCCCATTGGAATTCTGGAGAACTAATATCTTGCATAAGATTGCCCTTTTTCTTGGGAAGTCGGTTGGACCGCCACAATAGACAATGGATAAAAATGTAATCTCTGTTTCTCGTATTTATGTTAAAATTGACTTAAATAATTCTATTCAATATTCTATTGAAATACAATTTGGATCAACTACATGGGTTCAAAAACTTGACTATGAAGCTCTTCCATTTCACTACCAGATTTGCCATGAATATGGCCACCTGCAAAGAAAATACCCTAAGTTTTTCTCACCTGTGGCTTCAAATCCTAGGCCCTCTTGGTCTTGACAAAGTTTGGATAAAGGAAAAGCCCCGATAAAGGAAGAGGAATGGGATAAGGAAGGTTTTGTTTCGATAAAATCCCAAAATAGAGGACGAAGGGCAAACAAAGACCTTAAGGATAGCCAACCAAATGCTCTACTCAACCGTTTTGAAATATTATATGATCTTGATCAATGCATGGAGATACCTGAAATGTTGCTACCTGATGCAAATATAACAAGGCCAAATCAGATGTCTCTTCTTGAGGGGGAACTTAAGGAATCAGATCTAGGGGGTTTAAATGAAGAACAAAGGGCTTTGGATCTGAGTATAGGGGATATGGATGGGTCTATCTCTATAAGAGAAACTATTTTAGAAAGTGGTATAGATTTAGTTATGCCCTCTCCTACTCAGGCACTGATGCAGTCATCCTTGAACTGTAAAACTCCTACAATGTTGGGATTGCAGCAGAAAATAATTAAAAAAAGCTTTTCAGATAATAATATGAAGGTGGGTCGAAAGAAGGACCAAGATAAAATTAAGTTAATGGGGGAGACTTTGGTTGAGTCAGTCTTGGTGAGAACATTGGACTCCTATTTTTATGACCCCAAAAAATTATTATACTCTCATGGAATGTAAAGGGGTTGAATAGCATCCCAGACAAAAAGTTGTTCGTGATTTGGTTCGTGTGCATTCTCTGGATGTGGTGTTTATTTAGGAGACTAAATTGGCTATTGATAGTATGTTCAATATTGCTCTTAAGTTATGGATAAGGGGGCAATACCAGTGTATTGGTGCATGTGGATATGCTAGTGGTATCGCTTGTTTATGGGATCCGATTAAGATATCACCTCTTACTTAGATTTCTAGCAGATGGTATATTTCTATGGTCGGGCATGATAATGAATCTGGTGAAACCATCCTACTTACAAATGTGTATGCTCTTGTTGATTACAATGGTAAAGTGAATTTGTGGAAGCACATTTGCTTTGTGATAATTTTGGTTCCCCTATACCCATGGATTTTTGTTGGAGACTTCAACTCTATCACTTGTCTAGAGGAGAAACATGGTGAGGCGGACCGTCTCAAGCCTTTTTCTTCTATATTCAGTGCTCATATCCAGGCCCTAAAATTGGTTGACATCAAGCCAGATAATGGGATATTTACTTGGCACAATAGAAGGTGTGGGGAAGCTTCCATCTTAGAGAGACTGGATAGGTTTTTGATATCCAGTTATTGGATGGGTAATAACAGAAGTACTATTTCTATGATTCTGGAGGGTAGGGAATCTGATTATTGGCCTATAAAACTTTTTTCTTTGGAGTTAGGGCTAAAAAAGAATCCCTCCTTTAAGTTTCAACTTATGTGGCTTCGTGATACTAAGCTTCATGATTTCATGCGAGGCTAGTGGACCACTAGCAAACCTCATCATGGCACCACTATGTATTCCTTTATGAAGCAACTACAATTTGTAAAACATAAATTGAAGAGATGGAATAGACTAAATTTTGGAAACCTTTCCTTGGCTAAGATGGCAACTCTTAGGAGGATGGAAGAAGCTTCAAGGAAGATTAGAGATCAAGGATTCACAAAGGAGCTTCTTATTGAGGAATTTGAGGTTGCGAAAGACCTTTCTGAATGGGAACTTAGGGAAGACATTTTTTGGAAACAAAAATCTTGAGTAGATTGGCTTCAGGAAGGGGACAAGAACACAACCTTATTTTATAACTCAGTTAAGCCTTACCATAATGGTAACTTGATTACCTCTCTTGTGAATTCTTAGCGTGCACTAATATCTTCTTTTAGGGATATTTTAGAAGAGATTAAGAGATATTTTTCCTCTCTCTTCAAGGACTCCCTATCAGATGATGAGAATGAAAAGCTTATTCTAAATTGTATTCCAGTGATTGTTTCTAGAGAGATGAATGAGCACTTGATGGGTCCAATTTACCTTGAGGAGTTGGAAAATGTTGTATTCAATATGAAAAAAGGAAAATCCCTAGGCCCATATGGATTCTCAATTGAGTTTTATGAGGATTTTTGGAATTTAATCAAATTTCATCTTTTGGAGGTGGTCCATGAGTTCCAAAAGAACAAACAGATGTTAAGGGCCCTAAATTCTACCTTTTTGGTGCTTATACCCAAAAAAGAAGGAGAAAATTCCTTGGATATGTTCAGGCCTATTTCTCTCTGCAATGTTGTGTATAAGATCATCACAAAAATTATTACTGAGAGGCTGAAGATATGGTTGAGCAAAATCATCTCGGAGGAGCAAGGAGGGTTTGTTGTTGGTCAAAAAATATTATATGGGGTTGTTATTGCTACAGAAGCTATTCACTCAATGGAAAATTCTAAGGAGAAAACTATGTTTATTAAGTTGGACATGGCCAAAGCCTATGATCCGGTCAGATGGTCCTTTCTTTAGAAAGTTCTTGTTGCTTTTGGATTTGAGTAGGAATGGATTAGATGGGTGATGAGCTATGTTTCTTCTTTCTCATTCTTTGTTCTTGTTAATAATGAGCCATTAGAGTTGTTTGAGGCCTTAAGGGGATTGAGGCAAGGAGATCCTTTATCTCCTTATTTTTTTATCATTATGGCAAAATATTTGGGAATATTTCTCAAGTCTCAAGTCATACAGGGTCTCATTCAATGGTGGAAGTGGGATAGTAGTTTTCCACCTCTTTCCCAAATTCAATTTTTTGATGATACTACTTTATTGGGAGTTACCACTATTAGGGAAGCTGGCAATATTAGACAGTATCTTGACATATATCTTGGTGCTTCTAGACAATTGATTAATGAGGACAAGTATTTTATTTTCTTCTTCAATACCCCTCCTCTTATTCAAGCCAGGATTGCTCGTATTCTAAGATTCTAGGTTGGGACTCCCCCCTTCATTTATCTTGGTATTCCAATTTCATCTCATCCTCTACCTAGATCTTCTTAGTAGTCTATGCTTGATAAGTTTATAAGGAAGGTGAATCACTAGACTTTCAGATGGCTATCCACTGTAGGTAGAGTGTTGCTTTTAAAATCTGTTGTTCAAGCTTTACCCATTTATAGATGTTTTGTACAAATAGCTCCCTCTCACTTCATCAAGGACATGGATGATTTTTCAATATAGTTTTTATGGTCTGGAAAACTTGATCAATCTAAATGGAGTTTGGTTAGGTGGGATTCTATATGTAGGCCGATGCAAGATGGAGGCCTTGGGTTGCAACAGACAACTCTTTCTGGGAAGGCTTTGGCTGCAAAACTTTATTGAAGATGGTGTACCTCTCAAGATCAAATGTGGGATAAAATATTATCTTATAAATACTTGAGAGGTATTTCAAATCTAAGATCCCTAGAGTCAACTTGGTTGGAAAAGGTTCTATTATCTGGGACACTCTAAAAAGAGAAGCTAATTTAATCAAGTAGGATTTGTTCTAGATTTGCAATCAAGGATCAAATGATATTTTTTGGGAGGATTCTTGGGATGGCCACCCTCCAATATTGAATCAATATCCTAGGTTACATTCCCTAAACATTTTTTTATTGGAAGTAGGCTGATCTCATGTGGAGGACTTTAAAATAATCTAGTCTTTTGGAAATATGGAGATGTACAGGTGGAAATATCCGCAAGAATGGCCCCAGGGGGATAGGCCATGGACAAAGAGGTGCTTGATCTTATTCTTATGGGGAGTCCATGTTCTTCATTGAGGGGTAAAGGTATTCTAGCTTGGAACCCTGATCCTAAGGGAACCTATTCAGTAGCCTATGGTTATCAGGTTCTTGATAAGCAAAAGTATGGGAGTCTTTCTGTCACATGGTGGAAAATGTGTGGAACAAATTTGCCTAGCCAAAATGTAAATTCTTTCTTTGGTTGGTAGCTCGTAATAAATACCTCACTTAGGATAATGAGAGGAAGAGGAGATTTCAAGGTCTCTATTTTTGTGTTCTTTGTAGTAAGAATTAGGATGAGTCTTCTCATTTATTTTTCTAATGCTCCTTTGCTAGAGACATTTGGCATCGTTGGTGGAGCGCCTAGAACCATCCATGTTTTCATGTGCTATCCCTAGTGGAGTTTTGGAATAGTCTAGGCAGACCTCCGGCCAAGGCCCCCTTCCTTCGGGTGGCTTGGAATTTGGTCCCTTCTTGCATCATCTGGCAAATTTGGCTCGAATGAAACTTATGCATATTTTAGGGCAGTTATTTGGTTGTTCAACAAATCTGGTAAAGGATCCTATATATGGTTCAGGAAACCATCCATAGCAAATGTGATGTGGAACCTCTTTTGGATTCTAGGGAGAAGAAGGTATAGCAAGCCCTTGGTCTCTTTGGGGATGGTGTGAACACTTCTAGCCCTAGTAGGGTTTCTCAACTCAACAAGAAGGATAGGAGAGATGGTAGGTGGAGGCCACCCACTAGAGGAGTGTTAAAAATTAATACTGATGGATCATCCAAGGGTAATCCTGGATATGCTGGCATTGGCGATGTTGGGAGAGATTCTACTAGTGGTGTCAATTTTTTCTTTTCCATTTATAAATGTGTTCACTCCAATAATTTTATGTAAGAACTTACAATTCTTGAGGCCTTATAGAGGGGGTTTTCTCTTGGCTGGCATAGGATTATTTGTGAGTCTGAATCTCAAATTGTGGTTAATATTTTAAATAGTAAAAGGATGGAGGAAGTTAATTGGCAGTTGGCCTTTGTAGCCATTCAGATTCTTAGAATGAGTGAAGAGTTCAAATTTATATCCTTTGTGCACATTCCAAGGGAATGGAATGTGGTTGCTGATTACCTGGCCAAAAGGGCTTCTGAGTTGTTGGATCCTTGGAGTATCGATAATTGGGAGAGTCTCTCGTCTGGGGACTCTCAATGCCTATGGGAGTTGATCCACAAGGATGTACAAACTTAATGTGGTTTTTTCTTGTTGTATTTTTTGGGTGTCATTCTATTCTAGTGGTTTTAGCCTGTTTGGCTATTTATTTGAGTCCTATTTGGAAGCTCATTTGTACTCTGTAATCCAAACTTTTTATCAATAAATTTGTACCCCTTTATTTAAGAAAGAATAGATACATGACCATAAATTGATCAAGCTATGTAAGACAATGTAAACATTGTAAAGAGCATAGCCTAAGTAGCCAACGTAAGTTTGAGCAAGAGACCCTTCATGGAAAAAAAGGTTGGTTTTTTAGATGATAGAATACAAAAAGAAAGAGATTAGTATAGAAAGATGCTATACAACTAAGAATATTTATGTGGCCAATGTCAAAGAGAAAGAAAGGCCAAGAAAATAGAAGAGTTTTCTACAAAAAGAAAGGAAGTATTATAAAATTCCAAGCTACATTTAGAAGTAGAATGGAAGCTTTTGTAAAATTAGGAATAAAAGCAGAGTATTTGAGTCAGAGTGTCAAATAAGAACAATAAGGAAGAGCATCAAAGGATATCAACAAGGAAGATCATTGAATATTGCTAGTGTTGTAAAATAGAGTTAGTATTACCTTAAGCCAAAGAATAAAGGCATAAAATTTAATGGAAAAAGTAAGCATTCAAAATAAAATAAAATCAATCTAGTATTACATTTAAAAGGGAGTCAAACTAGTGTGGAACTCAGAAGAGTCTAGGCTAAAGCAAAGTACCCTCACAAAGATATTGAAATGAGCACAACTTTTTGAACAATGTCCAAACCCGTAGCATAACATCTTACAATTACTTTGAATATAGCACATAGGTAGTCCAACTTAGAATACAAATGGAAAACCCAACTCGAAAGATACAAAATTTTATAGGATTCAAACAGGTAGTCTAACGCATAAACTTGGAAAGAGAACTAAGTCCAACATAGAATTTGGAACGTAATAGTCATTATTTATAAAAAAATACTTGACAAAAAATTTAAAGGATAGTACAATGCTCATTCTATCTTTCCTAGTATGCATTATAAGTGTCAAACACATGGAAAATTTCTCTAAGGAGTATTACGTTACAACGCACCTACCATGAAAAATAAGAAAATGTAATTGTTAAGGAATTATAGAATGCTTTCAAGTGCGTGAAGTATTAAAATGGTTGTCAAGTTGTGTTAGTTTCATTCAAAGGCAGATAGCAAACCAAAGTGAATCAAGATAGTTAGCAAGCTGAAGTAAATCAAGGAATTCAACAAGTGAACCAAGGTAGTCATAGAATCAAAGTGTGAGCATGAATGCAAAAGAGGAGGTATACTATTTAAATTTCAAAATTGCTAAGGTTCATTTAATATTTTAAAGTTATAAGGTTTTGGGATTATTAGATTTAATAAAGGTGAAGGAGATAGTTAAATTAATTACTAGTAAGTTATAATTGGAGAGATAAGTAGGACTTTGATTAATTTAAGTTAGGAGTTATAAGGTTCTAAATAAGTTTTGGTTGATTAATTTAATTTATAAGTTTTTGAAATCAAAGGTTATTGAATTTTTACAATTTAATTATTTGGGAGACAAAAGGTATTCAACTTCAAAATTTAGAAAATTAAATTTGCAAAATTCATATATTCTTAGTTTCTAAATATTAGGGAGATATAATCAATTCTACTTCATAGTTTTTGAAACTCAAAAAATTTAATTTAATTTAAAACCCGAGGATTCATAAGAATGCCCACTTCAAAATATTCAACAAATTCATTGGATAATTATATGGAAACTTTGATTTAAAAATAAAGAGCAAATGTCATAAAATTCAGGATCAAGAATCTAATTGAAAAATATGAAGGAAAGATAGATCTAGTCTCAAAATAGATCTATATTGAAGCAATAAATGTAAATTTTGAAGCATTGGAATACTATATACATGCAATAATTGTTGAAGCAATTGATAATGGAAAATATAATATTATGATACCTTTAGATTTTGCAAGCACCATGTATATGCCATTGCTTACACTTACTTTCCATAAAGAAGAGAATATGAAACAAAAGGAATTGACTAAATCTCATAGGAGGAAAGAAAAAGTAGATGAATAATTTTTTAAAAAGATATTTCATTCTTCATGCAATATTCTAAGTTCATCTAATTTAGGATCCTATTATGATGCTTTAAGTGAATGTTTATAAGTCTCTATATAGGAAAATAAAGAGTCATATGATTCTAAGGCTAAATACAAAAGAAATATTCGTACACAAGAATCTAATGGTAATAAGGAAGTTCAAGAAATTTTTAATCTTGAATCTATAAAAACTTAAGAACACGAAGCTAAATTTAGAGATGAAATCAAGCAGGAAGAAGAATTAGGTGAATATCAAAATGAATATCAAATCCATTGCAACGTCACTTAGAGGAGAAATACCATATTGAGGACTAAAGCCTTCAATAAACAAATAATGTAATACAAGGGGTTTTTAGAGAATATTACATTATTTTGTACATACTAATGTACCTTCCTTGGTAAAACCTTATAAATATTAGATTAGGGTTGTGTCCTATATTAAAGTGTGAGTAAATATTTTATGTAATGTTATAATGTGTAGGAAATGCACAAGTGTCATGTAATTAAGTGTGCAAGTGTTATATGTATAAATATGCACAAGTATCTGCTCTTAGATTAGGATGTGTTATGTGAAGAGTCATGTTCAAGTGTACATACAAGATATATTCATGTGTAAATGTCAAGTACAGAAGCCAAAAATCATGATACTTGGCATAAGAAAAGGAAGAGTCAAGTAACCAAATATTCATCTTGTAATGACTATATATTAATGTTAGAATAAGTAATTATTCTCTTAAGTTCTACTAGGATAGACTTACTTGAGTTTCCACTCCTTCATGAGTCAGGTAAACTCTCAGTTATAGTCTACATCATATTTGATGAGTTTTTGTAATCCAACGACTCTCAATGATCAACTTTGTTATTTATACAAAGTTGATCCATGGAATAATCAATCAGTTCTACTCTTTTCTTCATATTTTGTGTAATGCTTTGCATGTCTATTTTGGAAAATTCTAACATGGTACCAGAGCTGGATAGATTTTGCTAGCATTCTCTCTTGAAGGTTCTAGGAGTTGGTTCTTTGTATCTTTTGTTGGCTTCTCCTTTTTTTAAGCCTTCAATAAGATTTTATATATAGTTTTTTCAGCTATATTTTTTTGAGATATATGTATGTGGGTTATTCTGAATAATATTTGTCTCCTTCACAAGTTAAAAGGGGAAGGGAAGATTCATTGTCTTCTAGTGTAAATATTTTTTTCAGAATAATTGCCCATTTTTTCATAGATCTATTTTTTTTAAAAGCTCTTGACTAGCTCTCTTCTATGAAAATAATCATATATATTATCCTTTAAATTTTTTCCTTAAAAAAGAACACTTTTTTTCAAGAAAATTAATTTTTTTAAGCTTATTATTAAAAAAAAATTATTTTAAGCTTGAAATCATAGGTATTTTTTTCCTATCTTTAGTGTTTTTTTTGTAGGCAAGAGATCCGCTTTGCTGCCTTTTCGTTGCTCTCAGAGACAAAATTGAGGCTCACAAATCATCCTCAGAGCACCAAATATTGGGTGCCATCATCGCTCATCGTGACACCTCTCTTAGCGCCCCTCTATTCAATTTTGAAATCTTCATCTCTAGAGATTTGAGAGGGTGCTCTCTGTTTCTTTCTCGATTGGCGCAACTCATTTAATTAATATCTATTGTTAAGATTAAAAAAAAATTGGTTTGCCTTCGTGTGCTTAAAGCGACGTCATCTTCAGTTTCCAAAGATACATTTTTTAAATAAACATTTCATCTAATGCGCTGTTATTTTTTGACGTCTCTTAATTTGCATCGATGAACTTCGTAGGAGCCCGCTTAAGCCAGAATTATCTTCATTTCATGGCAGATCTCTTCTCTTCTCGATTGGTGATGTTTTAACGACTATCTTTATGCTCCTATTTATCTCGTTCGGGCCCTCTTCCTTTCGCATTGTAGTCGATTTTACTTATGTTCAAATAGCTTGTTTTTCAATTCTCTGATAGGTTATCTCTGCATTCAAGCTTATTCGATTTGCTCTTCAAGCGATAAGGAACATCAATGAATTCCTTTTATATTCATTTTGATTATCTTTCGTTCAACATTTTTGCTAGATATTAGGCAATTTTTTTCCCTTTTACGCCTCTCCTGTTATTTTTTCATCTGTAGGTTAAAATTGATTTCTAGAGCCAAAGCTCTTGGTCTGCGCACCTAAACGAAGGAGGGACAACCTTGTTCAAAGGCACCCAGTGGTATCATTATTTCTACGAGGCGTTGGGTCTACATCATCTTCACGAAGCAGGAACAACATTGATCGAAAGCTAATCAGAGGATCACATTTCAAGCATCTTCGTTGATTGTTTTGTGGTGCCCACCTGTGTACTTCATACCCTTTAAAATAATAATTGTTTTTTTTGTAGGCTATCCATGAAAGTTGGTTCATCTAGCAACAAAATCATTTTTCAGGGGTGTGCAACTTTGTCCCTTTGATTTGGGACAGATGGTACATATGTCTTATGTATCGATTCTGACCGCAGGTACCTTGTTTGTCGTGTATCTCTATTCCTCATTTCTTTTAATTAGGCTATTTTGTATTGTTTTTTTATAATCCCTTCAATTTCGAAGGTATACCCTTGCAAAATATCTCTAATTCTTTGTATTTATCTTTTGATTTCTGACTCCTTTTTTCACTAAGCCTTTATCTTTTTCCAAAGGCTATCTTCAAAAAGTGAAAAGAGTCAATTGTAACCTAAGTAATACAAAGGTCTATTTGGGGGGGTTAAGGGTGCTAATTATTGCACCATTTTGTTTTGTTTTTTGAGGGGGGTGTTTATTATTTGTGTGTCTATCTTCTTTAATCTCTCTTCTAGACCCCTTTTAAGTGGCTAATATATTACAAAGGTGTATATTGTTTAAATATTCATTTAAAATAAATATATGATAAATAAGGTACTCACTAACTAAGAAAGCCCTCATATATATCAAACAAAATAAAAAATATCTCTAATCTCTCTTTTACATTTTTTATAGTGGCAATTCTATTTCAAAGGTATATAATTTTATCTTCATCTATTTGCCTCTCCTTGCTTGTTCCTTTTATCTTCTTATTTCACCTAATTTGCATTTAAGAAGGTTCTATATAACTTCAAAGCAAGCCCTAAAATATATTCAAATCAATAAAAAGTATTTTTGCCTATGTTCCACGTACCTTTTTCATCTTAAAAACTTATAGTTTCCCTCACGTAAGGGTGGGTTTTTTTGAGAAAATTGGTATTAAGGCCTGGCTTTATCTCTTATAAGCAAATATAGTGTCACACCTCATTTCTTATAGTTTCCCTCTCGTTAGGGCGGGTATATTGAGGATTGTGATATTAAATCGGCTTATAAATCCTTCATTAAAAATTATCCATTCTCTAAAGAACTTGAAGTTAAAGGGGGGAATTATTGGTTCACTTCAATTTTATTTGGAAAAATGAATACAATTGATCCTCTCACTCCTCATAACTATCATACATGGAAACCCAAAATTTTAAATCTCATTTCTCAAAAAGGGCTCACACACTTTCTAGAAGAGAAGCAACCTGAATTTGAAAAAGAATATGAAAAATTTATTCATAAAGGAAAGTTGTATGAAACAATGGGTATTATAAGCACTAATGTAAATGAAAGCTTATGGTTTCACATTATGGATTGTAAAAATCCTTATGAAAGTTGGGAGAAACTAAAGAACTTATTTGGAAAAGTAGATCAAATAAGGTCAATGCAATTAGAGGCAGAATTAACAACTTTATCTCCTGAAGACTTTAGCAATATTGTTGACTTTCTCACCAAATTTAAAGAAGTCCTTACTCAATTTAAAGGTAGTGGCAAGGATAAAAAATATGAAGAATGCATCTATCTAATTCTTTCTAAATTAAATGGTGTATTTCAAATATTCGCAACCACCTTTCTATCTACAAAAGATGCTCTTGGTGCAAGTTTCAAAATGCCCTCCTTAGAAGAATTTTGTGAGAGACTAACTAGAGAAGAAACAAAACTTGCAAAGTATGAGATCTCTTCCTCTTCCTCTAAAGCCTTAGTAGCATCCACCTCCACTAAAGAAAAATTCAAAAAGAAAGAAAGAAGTCCCATAACTTGTACTCACTACAAAAAGAATGGTCATTCTGCAAACAAATGCTGGAAAATATTACAACAACTAGAGGCAACTATGAAGGATCAAAATATAGACAATAAAAAGTAGATAGGAAAAGCCCTAAATGTTCAAGGGAAGACCACCAATACTTCATCTAATTACTGGGTCCTAGATTCTGGAGCAACTCATCACATGATTGCTTCAGATGAGTCATTCTCTTCTATCTCCTCAAGTTCAACATGTAGCATAGAAGTTGGTGACTCTTCCTTTATCCCAGTCAAAGGAAAGGGTGACATATCCATTGATGGTGGCTCTATCAATAATGTTCTCTATGTTCCAAACATTGCAACAAATCTCCTCTCCGTCTATCAGATTTGTACTTTTGGAAAGGGGAAAATTGTTCTCTTCTCTCCAACAGGAGTTGAGATAAGAGACTTTCAAGACCCCCACTCTCTTATAGCCAAAGGAGATATTGATCACAACACTCACCTATTTCACTTCAAAGGATTCAAAAATCCAGAAGGGGCCTCCTATTTTGTGGCTCATGGAGATCTTGAAAGCAAAATTTGGCATGAAAGGTTTGGTCATCTCAGTTATAACTACCTAAAGGAATTGAACACCCATGAAATGGTAACAGGTTTACCTCAAGTCTCTTCTATTGATGGAGTATGTCCTGGATGTGCTCTTGGAAAGCAACATCAAGATCCTTTCCACCCAAGTGGTTCTCTAAAAGCCTCATCCCCTCTAGAGTTAATCCATAGTGACTTGATGTTTTTCCCAGAGCCTTCTTTCAAAGGAGAAAAATATGCTCTAACCTTCATTGATGAATTTTCTAGAAGAACTTGGGTCTACTTCCTAAAATACAAAAGTGATGTTCTATCCCACTTCAAAATCTTCAAAGCCTTAGTTGAAAATCAGGCCTCTTGCAACATCAAGCAAATTCGCACAGATAATGGGGGGAATACTACAGTAATGAGTTCTCAATATTTCTATCAAGTCATGGCATCATTCATCAACATTCTATCTCCCATAATCCATAGAAAAATGGCATTGCAGAGAGGAAAAATCGAACATTGAAGGAAATGGCAAACTGTATGCTCCATTCAAGAGATCTTCCAAAAGTTTTTGGGCAGAAGCTATTAACTGTGCAAACTATATTCAAAACCGCACACCTCATAAAGCTCTTGACCATTTAACTCCTGAAGAAGCATGGACTGGCTCAAAACTGGATGTCTCCTTCTTCAATATTTTTGGGTGTACTACTTGGGCGCACATCCCAAAGAAGAAAAGGAAGGCTCTAGATAAGAAAAGCAAAAAGCTCATATTTGTTGGTTATTGTGAGGAAATGAAAGCATACAGGCTCCTTGATCCCACAACTCATGAGGTATTTTTTCATAGGAATGTCCAATTTGATGAAACATTCCCTCAGAAAGATCCTCAACCATCCTCTTCCTCTATTGAGCCTTCTCCTATAGTAGAACCTCAATATAATGAAGAACCAACTTTAGAGATTAATTTAGAGATTGATGATCAAGATGAGGAACCTATAACTCCAACTCAAAGTCTTTCCACTCCTTCTACTCCTTCCACTATGCCAAAATGGGCCCGCACCATTGTTAAAGAAGCTACTCCTTACATCCAAAATCTTCCATCATCCAGATTAACCAACTCCATAGGCATTGGTCTTGTCTGTCAGTCTATTTCCTCTGATCCTCAATCCTTCAAAGAAGCAACTGGTATTAAAGAATGGGATGATGCCATGGAAAATGAATTCTCTTCCTTAATAAAAAATGAAACTTGGGATTTAGTTCCCCTACCTAAAGGAAGGAAATTAGTTCATTGTAAATGGATTTACGAGAACAAAATATGGGCCTAATGGAGAAATTGACAAACACAAAGCTCGCCTAGTAGCCAAAGGTTTCTCTCAAATTGAAGGAATTGATTATGCTGAAACCTTTGCACCAGTTGCCAAAATGGATTCTGTTAGACTGGTTCTTGCTCTGGCTGCTTCCCAAAAGTGGCATGTCTTTCAAATGGATGTAAAAAGTGCTTTCTTACATGGGGACTTAAAGGAAGAGATATTCATGGAACAACCTGTTGGTTTCACTCAAGACTCCTCTCTTGTTTGTAGGCTAAAGAAGTCTCTCTATGGCCTCAAACAAGCTCCTAGAGCTTGGTATGAAAAAATGGACTCCTTCCTTCTTTCCTCAGGTTTTTCTCATTGTGAGTCTGATAACACAGTCTACATTTGGAGAGATGAAGGAAAAATCACCATACTTGTTCTATATGTTGATGATCTACTACTCACTGGTAGTGACTTCACTCACATTCAGACTATAAAAGACTCCCTCTCTAAAAAATTTGATATGGCTGATCTGGGTCTAGCTCATTACTTCCTTGGGATCCAAATAAATCAAACAGATGCAAGAATTTCATTATGTCAACAAAAATACACTCTAGATCTTCTTCAAAGGTTTAAAATGATAGATTGCAAACCTTCTCCTACACCTTTTCAGTCTGGAGTCAATCTAAGTACTTCCTGCACATCCCCTCTATGTGATGCAACTCTATACCATCATATTGTAGGGAGTCTATTATACCTTACTCATACTCATCCAGATATCTCATATGTTGTTGGCTTAATATCCAGATTCTCACATCAACCTCATTTCAGTCACTGGAAAGCAGCAAAAAGAATCCTTCGCTACTTGCAAGGAACTACTCACTTTGGGCTCTTATATGAGGGAAAATCCATGGATATCATTGGCTACACGGATTCAGATTGGGCAGGTTCAGTAGAAGACAGATGTTCAACTTCTGGCTATGTCTTTTGTCTTGGTTCTTCACCAATTGCTTGGTTATGCAAAAAACAACAAGCAATGGCCTTATCATCTACAGAGGCAGAATACAGGGCAGCAATTTTAGCAAGTCAGGAAGCTCTTTGGCTTCATCATATTCTAAGAGAATTTGGTTTTTCCCATGACAAACCTATTACTCTTTGGTGTGACAATCAGAGCACAATTCATATTGCACGCAATCCAGTTGAGCATCAACGCACCAAGCACATTGAGATACACATGCACTTCATTCGACAACATATTCAGAATGGGGACATATACTTGGACTATATTCCAACTAAAAATCAAGTTGCAGACATCTTCACCAAGTCATTTCCTTCTCCGCGTTACATACAATTGCGAGAGAAACTTGGAGTATTACAACTACATTGAAACAGAGGTCTTTCACCTCTCCTTTTATTATTGTATTCTTTGGAGGATGGTTTTTTCCCATGTGGTTTTTTTATCATCTCTCCCTTACATATTGTAAATGAGTACCTCATCAGGCCATGTTGTCGGGACTCATTTTTTTGTTATTAAGGACAATCTTCGTCATCCGAAGACATGCCTCTTTATTTCATAGCAGATGGTTTTTCCCATGTGGTTTTTTCACCATCTCTCATATATATTGTAAATGAGTACCTCATCAGGCCATGTTGTCGGGACTCATCCTTTTTTGTATTAAGAGGACAATATTCGCAAACCGAAGACATGCCTCTTCCTTTTTTCTTTTTTGATAGATGGTTTTTCCCATGGGGTTTTTACCATCTCTTCAGAAAAGAAACCATTGTACATGAGTACCTCATCAGGCTCTATTTTTGGGACTCATTTGCACAATACACCCCTAGTATCACTTAAGGGGGGTGTTAGAATAAGTAATTATTCTCTTAAGTTCTACTAGGATAGACTTACTTGAGTTTCCACTCCTTCATGAGTCAGGTGAACTCTCAGTTATAGTCTACATCATATTTGATGAGTTGTTGTAATCCAACGACTCTCAATGATCAACTTTGTTATTTATACAAAGTTGATCCATGGAATAATCAATCAGTTCTATTTTTTTCTTCATATTTTGTGTAATGCTTTGTATGTCTATTTTGGGAAATTCTAACAATCAACCCATAGAGATGTATAGAGATATATAGAAAACATAGCATGAGAGTTGATGATACATTTATAACAGAAAGAGGAGTAATAAAATTTGCATACATTAGAGAAACTAACATGGTAAGTCTTGTTATATTGTATAATTCAGGATATTACATTAAAATTTCAGCTTATTAATAAATGGTGTTTGATATATTATTAGCCCTGATATATACGTATTACTTGTCTCATATTATCTTTGTTTTATTATTATTTGATATTATTATATTATGGCTATCATTTATTTGATCTTGTGGAAATTATCCTATGAGTTTACATAAATATTAAGGTTTCAAAATCTATTAGAGGAATCTCTCTAAATTGATATTAAAGGCTTGAATTTCTTATACTTATACCATAGTATCAAAGAGTTTGTCAAGTGGTGATCTCATAACTAAATCAATGTGTTATTATTATCTAATATGCTTAAACTAGTTTAAGGAGAGTTTGGTAATAATGGTAAGTTGTTCACATAATCTATGTGAAACAACTATGTACAAGCTATGATATTAATTGTTTTTATAATCCTATTCAATAAAAATCCTAATACACTTAGTACTCTATAATCCTACTTCAACAATACAAACAAAAACACTTTATAATAAAAAGTAAATATTATTAATTAGATATATTTTAGCATAAAGAGCATCATAAACTGAAGTTAAAGTTTTAGTGCCCTCATACGACAAAAATCAAGGTTATGCATAGTGGTGAATATTCACAAATTGGGTGAATATTAGGATTTCAAAAATTGGAAATTGGTGAATATGAAGACCCTCGACGTCGGCCCATTTGCCTGAAATTTTTTGGACGAATTTTTTCTTAGGGTCAATTTGCCATAGTATATATCCAAACATAGGCATATTTATACTCATTGGAAATCACATTTCGATTATGATCTAATGGTGGTATTTGTATGAATTTATAAGGTTATTTAATAGTTCAAAATTTGTCCCAAATATGACCTTACATTTTAGGGCTTCAAATGCCCCAAATTTTGGTGTGAAGATGATTGATTTTATTTTCTTAGGATTCACCATGATTCGCATTGATTTTGATTAGGATTCACCATTATTTTACAAGTACATTTTGAGTCCAACCCATTATGCATAACCATGACCAAAATAGTTAATTATATTAGGGATAAAATCTAATGCACAAAGTATGGCGCAACCAATATTGAACACAAACTCAATTTAACTTTGTTAAATAAATATTTAACATGAATGCTTTTATTAGATTTAAGTTGTTATATGTATCCTAGGTTTTCAATGTTCATATCTCTTACATGTTTGTTAAAGTTCCTTTACTTTGATTAGATCTTTCATTTAACTAATTGTTACATGTTTAAAATCACAAATTCAATTTGACTTTGTTAAAGAAATATATGACATGAGTGCTTTTGTCTAGATTTAATTTGATACATGTCTCATAGGTTTTCAAATTTAATACCTCTTGCATGTTTATTAAAAATCCTTCATCTATAATTAGGTATTTCAAGGAACTATTTATTACACGTTTGAAATCATAGATATGTATAGTTGAGATTTAAAAAACTTGAACCAATACCCAAAACCATATGCATACCATTTTTCTAATATTTGGATCCCATGAAGTAACTATTCTATAGTGTGTTTTGAATATCAAGTGTAATATACTTGCAAGTTCATATAATAGGACAATAGCATTTGCACCACCCTTATCATTATTATCCTCTTACTACAACATTAGTTTAAGAGAATCATTAGTTAGTGAGGCAGGTCTAACTATAAATCATATTTAAATCACATAAAAATATGTATTACCATTTGGTTTAGGAATAACCTCTTCATACAATACCATGGAAGCCAAATACGTATGGTTATTTGAGAAAAGAAAGGGTTTCCCAAGTCCTCAATAATAGTGATGGCACAACATATTCACTTGTAGGATTTTGTGCCCAGTAGCATTTCTAACTAGATAGGTTAATTGCATACCACTTGTGACATCATACTCACTCATGGCACTAACACTATGCTTAGTTTTATAATAACTATAGCACTAATCTTACCCTAATGAAAATACCTAGGGTATCCATAAACACAACCATGTATACTTGTGGTGCCAATATCACCCATTGTAGCCATGTTCTTTTTCAACATTCATACTTACAAATTATTTTAATTTTCAAGTTTCAAAATCTTCTTTGGACTCATAATTCATTCATTTTATTTATTCTAGAGCCCAAGGAAGTTATTCTAGGCTTGTAATTACTTAGAAATTATTTTGAATTTTAAACTAGAAGCTTTTGTCCAAACTCACTTCACATTCTTTAAGGTCAGATAAACATTATCCTAGAAGGAGGTAAACCAAATATTTTTCACAATGATGTTTGCAAGCATTCTATAAAATATCTAGCACATTGTAAAGTCTTGTGGAGAAAATAGTCTTCATTCCAAAAGTAGGCAACCCAAAATATTCTAAGTTATGACATCAACCAAACCTCCAAAACATTATGTCCTAGTGAAGATCTTACAAAAGTGATAAGGAAAGCCCAAAGGAAATCAATATCCTAGACCAAATATTCTTATAAATAATGACGACACCAACATCTAAAAGTTTTAGAATGCTTTTAAAATTTAAATTCTTTAAAAGCAAAAGTATTCAACACCCCTAAAAATGTGCAATTTGGCCAATATGGTAGTTATCAAATCTAGAAAGTGACAACCATTCCAACAAAGCATAACTAACCACATATAATATAACAACGGGTATACTAAAAATGCTAAATATATCAAGTGGTGCCAACTCATACCTTATTGTGCATTGATCATTTTTGCGCTTGATTGTACATAGATGTTAGCATCATTTTAGCTTAGCAAAAGTTATAAATAGGGAAATATCGCTCATTTAAAATTTCCAAATATTTTAGTGTCTATCTATCATAAGTTATATTTTTATGCTATTCTAACACAATCAAGGGATGTTTGACCTATCTCCATTAAGGTGTGAAGAATTATTTATCATATTGATATTTACACTTCCATCATTGTGTTTATGCTTGAGTGGAAGTAATTACTATTATGATTAATGTTGTTTGGCTTATTTCAATTTATAGTTGAAGTGATTTCTATTAGGCTTAAAGTTGTTTGGATTATTTATACTAGAGTGCTTGGAATGTTGAATGTTGTAACATTTGAGTTTCATGTATTTCCTGCATAGCTTTAATTAAATGGTCTATTCACCATTACTTATTGTAGATGGGCTATGCTCATTTAGCTAAAAATAGTGTTGTTATCTAAACCTTAACCACATTTAATATTTCTCTCTTACCCTTTATTTTTATATATATCCAAACATTTTTATCAACTCTATCCTTTTTAAAGCTTAAGCCTTTTACACAATAGGATTTATAAAAGGAACTGACCTTCTCCAAAGGTTGATTTAGAAGAACTTTTGAGTCATTCAATCTTGATAGGGCACATAATCTATACCTACGTAGATTGAGCAATCAAGACTCACCACCCAAATTTATAATATACAAAATATATATTTCTAATGAGGGATTATCAACATAATTATAACCATCCAACCTTCATACTTGGTATTTTATAAACTAACGCAAGTTTCAACAGGTGAATATGGATAATTTTATAACTATTACTAAAATTTACTCTTAATTAGTTAGGAGTTAAATTAATTTCATATCTCAATTACTTTTTAATTGTTATATATTTATATCTCCTACAAAAATATTTTATATTTATATATTTTAAATATATAAATCATTTTGTGATTTACATTGTCACTTCCATCATATATTTTTCTCTTGTTCCCTCTTATAGATCCTTGTTATCCTCATTGTTCTCAATATATTGTTCTAATACTCCGTTCACTACATAAGAACAAAATGTATATGTGGTTAAACACCACAGACCTAATGTACTAATATTTTTCTATTACAAATTTTATTGCATGATTTTTCTATTCTAAAGTATATATATATATATATATATATATATATATATATATATATATATATATATATATATTTCTATATGAATATAATCTCATCATTTAGGGATAGATTATGTTGTCTTATTCTACAACATAAATTTAAAGCATAACTCATATAGTACCATAAGATTGTCCAAGTTATTATCCTTTATGTTGTCACATTCTAGGGTTTGAAATATGGATGTAGTGGTATCAAACTAAATTTTTCATATATTTGAATTATTATATATTGATTTAATTTTCATATAGTAATTAATACTAAGAACAAATACTTCAATATTTTCAACAAATATGTGTCCATAGACACATGTTCATGGTACTAAAAGAAAGGTGTCACACTTAGTTTAATGTTTGAGTGTCCTAAAAAACACCACACTCATAGAGATATTTTTGAGATGTAAAAGTTAATATCTACAAATATAAATCCTAAATATATTGAGAATATCATTTAACACACCTTGGAGGAATAGAGGAACACCTTGGGTAGTTTTCGTATCTTATGATCAACATAGGATTGTCATCCAGTACTACCAACCCTTTATCATTTTAAAGCAACAACTTGATCAAATTATGGACTAAAATAAAAAATTATCTAGTATTTTTTAGTAAAAGGAATACACATAATTTTAAGAAGAACATATATTATGATGGTATTACTATGGACACCAATGATCTCACTATAATGGAAAAGGAATTGCATTCCAACCAATAGCTAAAAAGTTTGGTATGAAAGGGTAATTATGCGCAAATACATGATGCCTTTAGATCAAGTTTGTGACAATGATTCTTAGGAATAAAATATTACAAATTCTTCTTTTTCAAGGTTCACATAGTTCCAAAGGGAAAATATAACAAATACAAGTACAAATAATCAATGTGGACTTAACAGAAGCTTAACCACCATATATTCCAACATCTCTCTTAATATAAATGAGGTACAAAGAGATATTCCCTTACTTTGTATATCCCTTAAGGGGCACTCTACAACTCCAAGAACTTTGAAAAAATAATAAATTACAAACACACCATTTTCATTACAAATGACTCTTCAATATAGGTTGTAAGGAGTCAAAACATTTATATTCGATATTTTTCATTTGATGAAGTACTTAATGTTCCTAATATTTTCCCTAATATTTTGTTTATGTATTACATTAATCATACAAATATTAAAGTAGATTTTTATCCTAATATATGGGGAATTAAATATATAGATAATGGATTCAAAATTGTTACTTATCGTTATTATCATGAGGTTGAAAACTTGTATAAGTTGAGAGAAACACATGTCTATTTTGTCCATATTTTATAAATAAAAATTTTCTTGCTATGGGTTTTTCTATTGATAACGAGAATTAGAAGTTTTATCATAGGCTTAGGCATCTCAACTATTTTTTTTTGTGATAAATGAGTCAGCATGATATTGGTATTGGGATTCCATGGATATTGCTTTCATGGGGTGCATGGGAGGGGTGTATTTTGGAAAAGCATCATGAGACATTTATAAATGAGTTTGCCATATGAGAATATTATTCCTTAGAGATCATACATAGTGATATTTGTGGATCTATGGGTACACTATCTATTAGGATTCCACCCTAACCTTATTATTTAATTATACCATTTCTAATATGGGACCCCAATTTTAATAATATTATGTGATGTTTTGTAATGTGTATGTGGCATATGAGAAACATAGACAAGTGGGACCATTTAATATAAGCCATTATAAATAATGTAACTATTTTTTGGTAGAATATTCTAGCTTAGGTGGCCACTTGCATCTGAAGTTGACCCTTGAGAATTATAGTTAGGGTTATGAAGAGTATTTCAAAAGACAATGGAGAATAGAAGAAAGTATATCATATTTGTATTGTATTGAAGCTTTACATCTAAGGAGGTTTTTGATTCTATAATGTGTTCCTATTTTTCTACAATATAATTTGTTGCATTTCAATCTTATCTTACAATATTGTTAATTTTAAGGTCATTTTCTATTTTTATTGTAATATTGTGTTTATGTGCTTTTATTTTATTGCAAGGTTCATAACAAGTGATATCAAAGTGCTTTTCAAGGCCATGTCTTGTTGTAATACAAACAATTTATGTTCTACCATTTTGACTTGTTAGGTATAAAATTTCCTCATTTTCATTTTCTTGCTAATTTTTCCCTAAAGGAAAAAGAGAAAGAAAACATCTATTTTTTTTTTTAAGTAGGTTAGAAACCCTATATTTGGGGTTTTAAAATATCATATAAGAGGTATTGCTATTGGTTAAGCTAGATTACCCGTAAAGTGTCTAGTGAAGTGAGGGATGATCAAGCACTAATACCTAGGCCTCAGATAGAACCTGTATATAAACTTGAGATCCAATGTATCTTAGGGTATATTGGGAGAGCCCCCTATATTTAGGAGAAAATTTTAGTTGTATAATTTTTTTTAAGTGTATTTCTATCCATACGACATTGAGCATAACAATTAGGAATATTACCCTTTCATATTATTAGAGAGGTGAGTAGTGCACTCAAGAGTATGTGTGGAACTGTCCTTGATTAGTGGTCTAGAATATTGGTTTGAGCACTATTATAAAGCATTGCAATATAATAAAGGGTGATAAATAATGCACACATTTTGGCCTAGTTTCACCCTATTATAGTCATTTGTTACACCTACAAAACCCTAACCATAGATTTAAGCATACTATAGAGACTACACCTAACATAAATTTGACATACTATAAAACTTTCTTGTTGAATAAGAAGTTGTTAGTGATAGTAATAGTCAGGAATAGGGTCAAATAGGGCAATTTTTAGGGTACTTATCAATAACTGATAAAACTAGTATTAGATAAGTAGTTGTTAGTAACAATCAATATAGAGTCTACCGGGATAATTGTTAGTGCCATTCAATAATGGTGTTAGTAAGGGATATGTTAATGACATAATTTGATAGGGTACTTGAAGATAACAGACTCACTAGTAATTGATATGGCATTTGTCAAGGACTAGAGAAGAAAGTCATTTAGGTGAAATATAGCTTTAGAAGAAAAATAGAGAGTACTTGAAGATAACACTTGACTAGAAAACAATTAATGGATGCCAAAAATTTATATTGTAAGACATATCCTATTGTATTTATCTTTTAAATTTGATCATTTTGATATATAGCACCCAAACATGTTTTTTGGACATTTACTAAAAATAGTAACTCTTGGAACAACATTTCTATTTTTTAGTAAGTCAATTGGGGTGGTTTAAATCACACGTATATGGATGGAGGTACTAGAAGAGAAATGAAGGAATTGGAAAAAATATAATATATGGAACAATTAAATCACACAATTAATAACCTATAGAGCCATTTGTCCCACATTGAATAAGAAGTTAAATAGATGAAATATCTAATGCAAATTATGAAAACTAGCAAGAATAAAGTCAAAATAGTTATTGAAGAAATATTCCAAGAGGTTGAAGAGAATTTAGAGGAATGTCTAAAAGTATTCCAATATATTAACATGAATGACTATGTGGTAGTTCAAATAATAAAGAGAAATAAACCCATCATGTTATTTTTGACATATATGCCCCATTTAAGATGCCTAAATTAGACTTTTCCAAGTTTAATGGAAATGTTGATGGTTGGTTGTGTTAAGAAGATGAATTCTTCAAATTCCATAATGTTCCTTGATATTTGTGGGTCACCATGACATAATTTAACTTTGAATATGAAGTTATACAATAGTATTAGTGGTTACAAAACATGACTCCTAACCCTTCTTGGGAAAACTTTGTATCCCAATTACTCACTCATTTTATCCCAATTGAGTATGAGGAGTTTATAGGAGCCTTAAAATTTTGAAATAAACTTCTACTATCTACGAATATCAAACTCAATTTAAGAAATTGTCTAATAAGAGAATGAGTTTGTCTAAAGGATTTTTTAGTGTTGTTTTATCAATGGGTTGGAAAATGATATCAAGGAAGGTAAAATTGTTCAAACTGAAGTCTATGATGCAAGCCATAGGATTTTTTAGACTAGGAAAAGTCAAAAATTTTACCTAAAGGTGGTCATATAAATTCCTATAGGCCAAACCTACATTTCCATCCAAGTTCACATAAAATACTAGTAATAAATCTTCGCCAATCAAGCAATTGACTAGAAAGAAAAATTATGTCTATAGAGCACAAGGCTTATGTTTTAATTGTGATGACAAATATGTTTCAAGGAATAAATATATACAATAGAAGTTGTTTTTTTTTTATGTAAATGAATCCATATTGAATTAAATATCTGATGAAGAAGTAGAACCATAGGAGGAAGAGTCTTAGGATGAGGATGAATCATAAGAAGAACCATAGGATGAGATTTTTGTCCATGAAATTGTAGGAATATTAACCCCTAAAATGATTATGGTAGTTCGATTGTTTAAAGGATAATGTATTACAATTCTTATTGATTCAAAAAGTACACATAATTTTATTGATCCCCAAGTATCTAAGTAAGAAAATTGCTATATATATGCTTGTAAATATTTTGAATTTATGGCAAAAAATGGTGGAACATTACCATGTAATGGTAAATGCCATAAATTTAATTGTTAATCTGAATATAGGGGACTGTGAACTCAAAATTGATATGTTTGTCCTTCCACTTGGAGGATGTGATGTTGTGTTGGGAGCATAATGAGCATAGACATTGGGAATAATACCTAGAACTTTTGAAAATTATGGATGTGATTTTTGTAGAATGGGAAGCCCTACACTCTTTGTGGTTCACTGATAGGATATTTACAAGTTATCAATTTGATCTATAAGTAAATGTTATTAAAAAATTCCTCATGTGGGGTAGTAGCCTAATTATTTATAATTCAAGCACAAAATTTAGAAGTAGATGAACCTTGAGGGGATTTATAACTCATTTTGTCTAAACATAATGTATTTTTTATAGAACCAATGGAATTACCTCCACATCATTCCCATTATTATGTAATACAATTGGTACCAAGTAGTTTACCACCTAACATCAAAACCTACAGATAGCAATTGAGAAGTTGGTTAAAATTTGTTGAAAGGGAGAGTATTTTGACCTAGTGATAGTCCTTAATATTCTTTATTACTATTGGTTAGAAATAAAAATGGTTTATGGAATCTATGTATAGACTCAATGGACCATAAATATTTTAAAGCTTTCTAAATAATGTCTTTTTCCCATTTCTTTGCAAGCTTATGTTGGTTTTATTTGATGACATTTTATCTATAGTCACACTTGGGCTAAGCGCTTACAAAATTTGGATCAAAATTTGAAATTATTGTGAGATCATTTATTATTTTTTAGATGATCCAAATGTTCCTTTGGCATGCAAAAGGTTGAATACTTGGGGTATATTGTTTCACATAAGGGATTCAAGGTTGACCCCAAGAAATTTGAAGCTATCTAAAATTGTACTACACCACAAACTCTCAAGGTGCTTCATGGGATTTTGGGGCTCACATACTACTACAACCAATATATATATAATTATGGAAAAATAACTACCCCTTTAATGACCATGTTAAATAAAATGATTTATGTGATCAACCGCAAAAAAACAAGTGTTTGCTAATCTTAAGATGAAAAGGTTCCAAGAGGAGCTAATTTTTGTATTGATATACAAGGTATAAATAGGCATCAAATAGTTTAATATTATAAGATATGTGATATTTTTTAGACCTCCCAAATCTCACAAAGGTGCCAATTTGAAAAGAGAAAATAACAATTAGTTAGCTTAAGTTAACTAATTGTAGTTAACTTAATATTTTAACTAGGAAGCCTCTTATTTAGATATATTATTAAGAAGCTTCTATGTTAATTAATATAAAATTAATAATATTTATGCCTGGAATAACTAATAATCCCTACTCTAATCCTTATCACTCCTCCCCACCATAAATCATTAGAATTCAAGGCTTTTACAATGATGTGGGAGAGAACATGTGCAAGTGCCCAAAATATAATCCTTGAATATGATGAAGAAAATAGATCATTGTGGAAAGCTCTATTTAAAAATAGTGAGCATACAATCATCTTGAATCTATGCTTCATCACAAGGAGCATACAATCACTAGTGACTCTATTTAAGAGCAAACAATCACCCCAATATAATGGAGAAGGGATTGCTACTCTTGTAAAGGAACTACTCATAAGAAAGCAAGGCTAAAAGGAAAATGGTAGTAAATATATTTAATAATCTTAAACAAATGTTGCTTAATCCTCAAATTATTCATTATTCATAACTAGAGGTATAGTGTAGACACAAAAAATTGACCACTAAGGTGAGTAATTTTCCCTAGATCCCTTGTTTTATTGTTGGAAAAGTAGGGTTATATTTGATTCAATAATTACCCTACCAAATATTATCCATTCTTCCTAAATCCTATAACATTGGATCAGGATCAAAATGATCTTTCCAACGGTATATGATATGACCCATTTTGGCTCCGTTTGACCCTCCAAAATGCATTAAAATTGCACAAGGTTCTAGGTGGTGTGATATCACGATTCGTCTTTTATGGATCATGATTTTGTATTTTAGGGTTTTATCCTAAGAAAAAACTAATTTTCTAAGTTGATATTTTTAAGGTTATCTATGCTTAGGTTTTCTTGCCCATACCTCATAGTCTTACAATGACACTGAAAGGGGGGGTGTGAATCAGTGTAGCTCTATAAAATTAAATTTATAGCTCTTAATACTGCAGCAATTAAAACTTATTACTAGATACAACAAGTATAACAAAATAGCATCACACAATGCAAGATTTAACGAGGTTCACAAATGTGGCTACTCCTCAAAAATTGACTGCTTGGACTACCATCCAAATCCATCCTTTGCAAAGCAACAACTTTACAATCAATTTACCAACACCCACTAGAAGGAGCACCAACCCCTGATTTATCTGCACTAACAGAAAGGAGCACTAACCCTTGATTTACCATCACCAACTGGAAAGAGCACCAACCCTTGATTTATCTGCACCAATAGAAAGGAGCACCAACCCCTGATTTACCAGCACCAACTGGAAGGAGCATCAACCCCTGATTTACTAGCACCAACTAGAAGGTGCACCAACCCCTGATTTACCAACACCAATTGGAAGGAGCACCAATCCCTGATTTACCAGCATCAACTAGAAGGAGCACCAACCTCTAATGCCAAGCACCAACTTGGACTTCAATTTTAAAACTAGAAGTTTGATAGTAAGATACCTTTGCTTTTGCAAGACCCTGATTGGTATTATTCACCTTTGTGTTCTCTGTGCACTCTGCTCTCTCTGCGCAATCACTTTGCACACTCTGCTTCACTACAGTCAAACTTCATGATCGTCTTCTACCTTTTACGCACTCTACTCTCTTTACAAATTTTTCTCTTTGCATGATTCGACATGACTTGCTCTCTACACACAATGATCGTATTTCACACACATTCAACCATATCATCAATTCTCCAAACAACCCTCCTTTTATAATAATATTTTTTATTATGAAAACCCTAATCTTAGTCGGCTGTAAATCTTAATCTTAGTCGGCTTTCATAACAACTGTAAACCCTAATTTTATTCGGCTGTCATCGGTCTTCGTCGGCTTCAATTCAACCGTGAAAATACATGTTACGATATCATGACACTTTCACCTCCGTACGCTTTCTCTATTATTTTGTCATGATATCATGACATTTTTGCCTCCGTAGACTTCATCTTTTCTTTTGTTGTGATATCATGACATTTCTGCCTCCGTATACTTCATATTTGCTTTTGTCGTGATCTCATGACACTTCTGCTTCCATAGACTTTGACTTTGCTTTTGTCGCGATATCGCGACACTTCTGCCTCCGTAGTCTTCAACTTAGCTTTTGTCATGAAATCGTGACACTTCTACTTCCGTACTTAGCTTCTTTGCTTTTGTCATGAAATCGCAACACTTCTACCTTCGAAGTCTTCTTCTCTACTTTTTTCGTGAAATCGTGACACTTCTGCTTCTGTACTTTACTTCTTTTCTTTTGTTGCAAAATCGTGACACTTCTACTTTCGAAGTCTTGCTTTCTACTTTTGTCATGAAATCATGACAGTTCTACTTCCGTACGCTTCCTCTCTTTATTTTGTCACAAAAATACGACATGTCGCGATATCACAACACTCTTCAAACTTACTTTCTCTCTCCTATTTTAGTCGTGAAAATGCGACATGTCACAAAATTGTGACACTTTTCTTACTTGTTCTCTTTCTTCGAACTTGTCACAAAATCGTGACACTTTTTCCTGCTTTCTCTTTCTCTTCCAACATGTCATGAAATCGTGACAGTTTTTCCACTTGCCTTTTTCTCTTCCAACATGTCACGAAATCGCGACAATTTTTCCTACTTTTTCTCTCTCTTCCAACATGTCACGAACTCACGACAGTTTTTCCACTTGCCTTTTTCTCTTCCAACATGTCATGAAATCGTGACAATTTTTTCTGCTTTTTATCTCTCTTCCAACATGTTGCAAAATCGTGAAAGTTTTTCCACTTGCCTTTTTCTCTTCCAACATGTCGCAAAATCACGACATTTTTTCCTACCTTTTCTCTCTCTTCCAACATGTCGCAAAATCACGACAGTTTTTCCTGCTTTTTCTCTCTCTTCCAATATGTCGTGAAATTGTGACAGTTTTTCTTGCCTATTGTATATGTCGCGATATCTAATGCAGGAGCATCCGGAGGTGGAAGAGCAATCTTGCATCACCCAAAAATATTTTTTTCTCTAAGTACCAAGGCTGTCGCGATATCGCGACACTTTTTGCGAAAAGGCGCCAAGGGGCCAAACTGTCGCGATATCGCGACGCTTTTTGAGAAAAGGGGCCAAGGTGCAAAATGGTCACGAAATCATGACATTTTCAAAGCAAAGGAGCCAAGGCGCAAAATGGTCACGAAATCATGACATTTTCGAAGCAAAGGAGCCAAGGCGCAAAATGGTCGTGAAATCGTGACACTTTCGAAAGCAAAGGCTCAAAGGCGCAAAGTGGTCACGAAATCGTGACACTTTCGGAGCAAAGGCTCAAGGCGCAAAGTGGTCACGAAATCGTGACACTTTCGGAGCAAAGGCTCAAAGGCGCAAAGTGGTCACGAAATCGTGACACTTTCGGAGCGAAGGCTCAAAGGCGCAAAGTGGTCACGAAATCGTGACACTTTTGGACCAAAGGCTCAAAGGCGCAAAGTGGTCGCGAAATCATGACACTTTCGGAGCGAAGGCTCAAAGGCGCAAAGTGGTCGTGAAATCGTGACACTTCCGGACCACAGGCTCAAAGGCGCAAAGTGGTCGCGAAATCGTGACACTTTCGGACCAAGGGTTCAAAGGCGCAAAGTGGTCACGAAATCGTGACACTTTCGGAGCAAGGGCTCAAAGGCGCAAAGTGGTCACGAAATCATGACACTTTTTGAAAAGAAGAGCCGAATGGAGCAACTGTCATGAAATCGTGACCCGATGGCAGAAGCCGAGTGCGAAGGGCAAGGACGTCGCGAAATCGTGACATGTCACGGTTTCGCGGCCCGAAGGCGGAAAGCGAGTGCGAAAGGCGGAGGCATCACGATTTCGTGACATGTCACATTTTCGTGGCCCGAAGGAAAGAAAACGATAGGCCGTTCATGACTCCACTCGGACAGGCGGCTGTAGAGGTCGTTGCAGAAGGGCACATGGCAGCAACGCAGGTGTCTTCGGAGCACTCCTAGGAATGATGATTCAGAGGGTGGATGGACAGGCGGTTGCAGAACACTCTGCCACTACATGCCATGCTGATTGGAGACACCTGGCAGCATTTTGCAGGTGGCGATAGAACATTCATGTGGGCGGTTAGAAGCAACTTCGCATTCTGTGTAATGATGTCGAAAAGGGATCGGGTCCGCTATAAGAAATGGCTCATGCATTGTAATGGGGGTTGGCCATTTGAGATAACTGCTGTATTTCTGAATTTGAGACCTCTGTTAATGAAATTTTCGTGAATTTTTCTGTGTGTTATAACTGTTCTGCTTCAAGTGGTATCAGAGCCAGAAGGTTCTGAGTGCGCGAACCGATCGCCGACAGTGAGGCAGTTCATGCCAGGATTGTGGTTGTGGGTTGAGAGGAAGCGAGCAGGATGCCTCCACGTAGGAACCATGGTGGTGTGAGGAATAGGGGAGCAGAGGTCGATCTTAGAGCCTTGCAGAGGCAAGTTCAAGCCCTGCAGGAGGAAATCAGAAGAGGAGTTGAGCCAAGAAGGGAGGAACCCAGTGAAGATGAAGTTTGGGAAGAAGAGGGTCCATCTGATGAGGAAGAAGCATTGGATCCAGTAGAAGCTAGGCTGTATAGGGCCATATCCCAGATCGGGAAGAAGTCAAAGTTTGATGTCTCCACTTATTCTGGGAATCTCAATCCCGAAGAGTTGATAGATTGGATCAACGACATGGAGGAGTATTTCGAGTATGAAGAGATCTCAGACCCAAATCGGATCAGGTTCGCAAAAACAAAGCTGAAAGGACATGCTAGCATCTGGTGGAAAGGAGTACAGCTGGAGAGGAATAGGAGGGGGAAGGAAAAGATCACCAGGTGGGATAGGATGGTGGAGAAATTGAAGAGGCAATTCATCCCCACGGATTATGAGTTGGATTTGTTGAGAAAGATGCAGAGTCTTAGACAGGCAAGTAAATCTGTCAAGGAGTATACGGAGGAGTTCTATCAGATCTCGATTAGAACCGGCCATTCTGAGGCGAATAAGGAGAAAGTCGCACGATACATCAATGGATTGAGAACCAGCATTCAAGAAGAACTGGGTCTGGTTAGGATGAGCACGGTTGAGGATGCATACCAGTTTGCATTAAAAGTGGAGGAGAAACTGAATAGGAGATTTGATGGTAAGCAGAGAGGAAAGGATCATGGTGGAAGAGCTGGTGGAAGGACCAGTGGAGGAAGATACAAAGATTTGGGGAAGACTGGTGAAGCAAGCAGTAGCCAGAACCAGAAAGAGGAGAAAGAGGAGAATACCCAACGCCCACGCAATCAGAACAACAACTACCCAAGGGGAAGAGGTAGGCCTGGGCGAGGGTTTGGAAGAGGTGTCTTTCGAGGAACCTGCTTCAACTACGGAGAAGAAGGACATCGGGCATACAACTGCCCGCAGCATCAAGAAAGGCCAAATCGAAGACCTGAGGGTCAGGCCCGAGTTGCTGTAGCAGACGAAGGTGTCGAATCTGAGCACTCTGAGGAGGCAGAATGAGGAGAGGCGATGATCATCAGAAGAGTCTTGTTGAATGAAGAAAAGAAGGCAGACTAGAGGAACAACCTGTTTCGAACAAGATGCAAGTGCGCAGGCAAGGTCTATAACATCATCATCGATAATGGAAGCACTGACAACTTGGTCTCTGAGGAGATGGTTGCTAAGTTGCAGCTGGAGAGAAGAAAACACCCGCACCCTTATCGGATTGCATGGTTACAAAAGGACCATCGGGTGCTGGTCAGTGAGCAATGCCTGGTGAAGTTCAACATTGGAACTTACCGAGATGAGGTCTTATGTGACATCTTGCCTATGGATGCATGTCACTTGTTGCTTGGGAGACCATGGCAGTTTGATCGAAGTGTTGTACATGATGGTCGAGCCAATACATATTCCTTGTCAAAAAATGGAGTTCGACATAAGTTGAAACCCCTGAAGGAGGCGGATGAGAAGGTATGCAGCAGAGTGCACGAGTCTGTCTAGTTGATGGAAGAAGATTTTTAGATGGCCTGAAGCCAGATCATATGTGCTATGCAATAATCCCTAGGGTTAGGGAAGAAGAATGCAAGGAAACTCCAGTGGAAGTCATGGGACTGTTAGAGGAGTTTCCAGATATCATTTCTGATAATGTTCCTGAAGGTTTACCACCTGTTAGGAAGATCAGTCACCACATAGATTTGGTGCCTGGATCGAGCTTGCCGAACAAGGCTGCACACAGAATGACGCCTGTAGAAACTGAGGAGTTAAACCGACAGGTTCAAGATCTGCTAAAGAAGGGGTTGATTAGGGAGAGTCTTAGTCCATGTGCAGTACCTACAGTACTAGCACCCAAGAAGGATGGGGAGTGGAGAATGTGCACAGACTCTCGGGCAATTAACAAGATCACTATTAAATACAGATTCCCATTGCCCAGGATGGATGATATCATGGACTGTTTGAGTGGAGCTGAGTACTTCACGAAGATTGACCTGAAAAGTGGTTACCATCAGATCCGCATTAGAGAAGGGGATGAGTGGAAGACAGCCTTTAAAACCAGAGAAGGGTCTGTATGAGTGGTTGGTCATGCCATTTGGGCTAACCAATGCACCGAGTACCTTCATGCGGTTAATGAATGAAGTCCTGAAGGAATTTCTAGGCAAATTTGTTATTGTCTACTTGGATGATATCTTGATTTTTAGCAAAACCCTGGAGGAACACCTGATGCACATCAGGAGGGTTTTTGAGAAACTGCGGGAGGAGCAGTTGCTGATAAATCTAAAGAAGTGTAACTTCGTGAAGAGGGAGTTAGTATACCTGGGATTTGTTATCTCAGTAGATGGTCTCAAAATGGACCCCGAAAAGGTGAGGGCTATCATAGAATGGCCTGCTCCAAGAAGTGTGACTGAGGTGAGATCGTTTCACGGTCTGGCCAGTTTCTATAGAAAGTTCATTAGAAACTTCAGCAGTATTTGTGCATCCCTTACGGAGACAATGAGGGGGAACAAGAAGGAATTCAAGTGGACAGCTGGAGCAGACAAAAGCTTTGCTATGCTGAAGAAGAAGGTCACAGAGCAACCTGTCTTAGCACTTCCAGATTTTAACAAGGTGTTTCAGGTAGACTGTGATGCGAGTGGTAGTGCCATAGGGGCCGTATTGAGTCAAGAGGGTAAGCCTGTTGCTTATTTTAGCGAGAAGCTCAATGATGCCAGAAAGAAGTATTCGGTGTATGATCAGGAGTTCTATGCCATAGTTCAGGCTCTGAAGAAATGGAGGCATTATTTGTTGCCAAAGGAGTTTGTTCTGTATACTGATCATCAGGCACTACAGTATATTAACAATCAAGGGAAATTAAATCAGAGGCACCTGAAATGGGTCGAGTTCCTGTAGAGCTACACCTTTGTGCTGAAGCACCGGAGTGGGAGGTCCAACAGAGTTGCGGATGCCTTGAGTAGGAGGCAATGTTTATTGATGGAGATGAAGGTGGAGGTTGTTGGGTTTGCTGAGCTCAAGGGTTTATACCCTGCAGACCCCGACTTCGCAGAAGCTTGGAAAGCCTGCACTACGCCTGTTACATTGGACAGGACTAAGTGGTTAAATTTTTTGATTCAAGATGGAATGCTGTTCAGGGGGAACCAATTATGCATTTCGAGGAGCTCAATGAGGGAGAATCTCATCAAGGAAAAGCACAGTGGAGGTTTAGCTGGACACTTTGGTCGCGACAAGACCATCTCCCTTGTTAGTGAAAACTACTACTAGCCGCAATTGCAACAAGATGTGGCAAAATTCGTGCAAAGTTGTAGGATATGCCAGATGGCAAAAGGTGTGAGGCAGCCTACTGGTTTATATCAACCACTACCTGTACCCGAAAGGCCATGGGAGGATATTAGCATGGATTTTGTTCTTGGTTTACCCAGGACGTAGAGGGGACACGACTCCATATTTGTGGTAGTGGACAAGTTTTCAAAAATGGCTCATTTTATTCCCTGCCAGAAGACTAGCGATGCGGTCCATGTGGCTGGTTTATTCTTCAAGGAAGTGGTACGCCTTCATGGGCTGCCAAGGAGCATTGTGTCGGACAGGGATACCAAGTTTGTAGGGTATTTCTGGAGAACCCTGTGGAAGAAACTGAAGACGGATTTAAAATTCAGTTCTGCATACCACCCCCAAACAGATGGCCAAACAGAGGTGGTAAATAGGAGCTTGGGCAATCTACTGAGATGCTTGGTCGGAGACAAGCCCAAGGGATGGGATTTAGTTTTGTCGCAGGCAGAATTCGCTTACAACAGCTCTATCAATAGAAGTACCAATAAATCGCCATTCCAGATAATCTATGGGAGCAGCCCAAGAAACGCTTCAGAGTTGAGAAGGATGGATACAAGAGAAAAATGCAGTGTTGAGGCTGAAGACTTTGCTGAACACCTGAAGGGAGTGCATGAGGAGGTGACAAGGCACATTGCTAAGATGAATACTCAATATAAGGCCAGGGCAGACCAGAAGCGTCGGGCTAAGGAGTTTGAAGTAGGAGATTCCGTCATGGTCCATCTAAGAAAAGAGAGGTTTCCTGCCAAGACCTATAACAAGCTGAAGATGAAGAAATTTGGGCCATGCAGGATCATTGGGAAACGGGATTCGGGTAATGCATACGAGGTGGAGTTGCCGAGTGAGCTTAACATCTCACCGGTTTTTAACATCTCAGATTTGGTCGAGTTTCATGAAGGAGATAGCAGTGCAACACCAAGCCCGGATTTGTGGAGCATTCCCACGGTCACTCCAGTCATAGACGAGATAGAAGAAGTCCTTGATACGCGTGAGGGCCGAAGTACTCGGAACAGGTGTTATTCTGAGTATTTGATCAAGTGGAAGGGCAGGCCCATAGAAGATGCGACTTGGTTGTCGAAGGCAGAGGTTGACCGCCTGGGTCTACCTCAGACAGATCAGAAGTGAAGGTCACTTCTCAATTCACCCCGGGTGTCTGATGCAGGAGCATCCGGAGGTGGAAGAGCAATCTTGCATCACCCAAAAATATTTTTTTCTCTAAGTACCAAGGCTGTCGCGATATCGCGACACTTTTTGCGAAAAGGCGCCAAGGGGCCAAACTGTCGCGATATCGTGACGCTTTTTGAGAAAAGGGGCCAAGGTGCAAAATGGTCGTGAAATCATGACATTTTTGAAGCAAAGGAGCCAAGGCGCAAAATGGTCACGAAATCGTGACATTTTCGAAGCAAAGGAGCCAAGGCGCAAAATGGTCGCGAAATCATGACATTTTCGAAGCAAAGGATCCAAGGCGCAAAGTGGTCGCGAAATCGTGACACTTCTAGAGCAAAGGCTCAAAGGCGCAAAGTGGTCACGAAATCGTGACACTTCCGAAGCAAAGGCTCAAAGGCGCAAAGTGGTCACGAAATCGTGACACTTTCGGAGCAAAGGCTCAAAGGCGCAAAGTGGTCACGAAATCGTGACACTTTCGGAGCAAAGGCTCAAAGGCGCAAAGTGGTCACGAAATCGTGACACTTTCGGAGCGAAGGCTCAAAGGCGCAAAGTGGTCACGAAATCGTGACACTTTCGGACCACAGGCTCAAAGGCGCAAAGTGGTCACGAAATCGTGACACTTTCGGACCAAGGGTTCAAAGGCGCAAAGTGGTCGCGAAATCGTGACACTTTCGGAGCAAGGGCTCAAAGGCGCAAAGTGGTCGCGAAATCGTGACACTTTTTGAAAAGAAGAGCCGAATGGAGCAACTGTCACGAAATCGTGACCCGATGGCAGAAGCCGAGTGCGAAGGGCAAGGACGTCACGAAATCGTGACATGTCACGGTTTCACGGCCCGAAGGCGAAAAGCGAGTGCGGAAGGCGGAGGCGTCACGATTTCGTGACATGTCACATTTTCGCGGCCCGAAGGAAAGAAAACGATAGGCCGTTCACGACTCCACTCGGACAGGCGACTGCAGAGGTCATTGTAGAAGGGCACGTGGCAGCAATGCAGGTGTCTTCGGAGCACTCCTAGGAATGATGATTCAGAGGGTGGATGGACAGGCGGCTGCAGAACACTCCGCCACTACATGCCATGCTGATTGGAGACACCTGGCAGCATTTTGCAGGCGACGACAGAACATTCGTGTGGGCGGTTAGAAGCAACTTCGCATTCTGTGTAATGATGTCGAAAAGGGATCGGGTCCGCTATAAGAAACAGCTCATGCATTGTAATAGGGGTTGGCCATTTGAGATAACTGCTGTATTTCCGAATTTGAGACCTCTGTTAATGAAATTTTTGTGAATTTTTTTGTGTGTTATAACTATTCTGCTTCAATATCGTGACACTTTTCTTACTTGTTTTTTTTCTTTGATCTTTTGCATATGGGCCACTTCGGTCTTCTTGGAAAATCACTGTACATACTCTGAATAACCTTTGAACTCCTGTCTTCTGCATCTAAATAGCTTTTGAACTTCCTATCCACTGCATCAACAGATCTATCTGACTGTGTTGACAACAATGACAATACTGTTGCTGCACCTTGCTCAACAATCTCCCCCTTTGGAATTGTTGGCAACACATGTGCAATTTCCTCTAACTCTTCTCCCCCTTTGACAATAATACCAAAGGGCTACTACAGACTCCCCTTGATTCCATGCACAACATTCTCAAGCAAAATTTATTACACTTAGCAAAAATCATAAATCATGAACATGAGCAAGAAGATAATCAAATACTTAAATGCTCCCCCTGAGAATGTGATCCCTGTAGCTAGTCAATTCTTGGGAAGTGTGACCACTCCCAATTTATTGCGAAGGTACTCAAAGACTTCCTTGGGCAACAATTTTGTGAAGATATCCACTACTTGCTCTATTGTTGGAACAAAATCCAACTTAACCTCACCTTTCACAACTTTCTCCTGCGTACAACACGTTGTCGCTACAATATATTCTGCCTCTGCTGTGGATAAGGAGACTGACTCTTGTTTCTTACTATTCCATGCGACCAACCTATCTCCAAGATAGAACGCACCTCCACTGGTACTCTTTTTGTCATCTACACATCCTTGCTCAACTTGCAACCTGTCGTCATGGGAGTGCTAACTGGCTTACAATCCTCCATTGTGAACTTTTTAGCATAGTTTGATCAACACGCAACTCTCAGCTATGCAAAAGTTACTCTCAAATAAAAAATGATCGACTCTCCAGGCAGCCTGCACGTAATTTCTTTAGCCTTTTGACTGCCATCTCCTCCGTGACTGATGACTTTGCCTCGCATCAGTTGTGCAGCTCAATGTCTCTGGTTTCTAATGGCTGTCATGAATGTTTTCATCGCCTATGCAGGTATTGACAATGGACCGTTACATCTAGCATTGGAACCTCAATATACGTGTAGTCATCAACACTCGGTATTCTGCTTCTTGCTAGGGCATATGTCAGGGCTACTCAATGTCTTAGGCAAACATTCTTCACATGATTCCAGGGAGCATTTCTCCTCGCTGTGATCAAGGGAATCCTCGGGCAATATCTCACATTTCTCAAATAATGCAAGACTTTCTTAGGTGCATAGGCATCTTGTCCTCCTTGGCGCTTCACCACCTGGGCGCTATTCTCTCAATGTCTCTGCCTTGCATGTGCCAATTGGCACTCTTGACCAACTAGGTGCTAGTGCCACTGTTTGCTTTGACTCTGGCATCTCTTTGATAATGGCTACTTCTTTAGAGAAAAGTAATGCTCTCTTATTACCTCCACAAACAACTACATGAACTGAAACACACTTTGACAACTTATACGACAACTCCCCCTGACTACTTGCCTTTCATCCTCAGCTAACCAAACAACATAGGAGCATTAAAATAAAACTTTAAGATTGCTCCCCCTGAGGATGTGCTACCTGGAGTTGCTTAGTGCAATAGAGGAGTAGTCTCCTTCAGTCCAAGGAGACACGATTTCCTTTCTTCTTTCTTTCTCCACTCTGGTTTGATTACAGTTTTGGGCTCTTGTTTTGACTTTTCTTTTTCAGTAGCTTGTGCATGTTTTCTAGGAAATCTTCTATTTTGTCTCATTCCATTTGGTTGAAATTTTCTTCCCTGAAATTGATTTGATGCAAATGTACTTCGACAATTTCTTGCAATGTGCCCAAAATTATGACAGTTATAACATTCTACTGTATAATTCATCAGAGGAGAAAAAGCATTTCTACTGGTGAAATTCCTTGGTCTTACATTATATTTGCAGTCTGAGATTTTATGTCCATAGCCATTGCATTTAAAATAGAAACTAGAAAAGGGATAATTGAACCTGGGTGATGGTCTTTGCCATGTTGCCGTAGGAGCCATAGGTCTTCTTCTTCTTTGATGTGTGACATTGGTGAATCCATTATTGTCAATTCTCCTTTCGTGCCTGGCATTATTGCTTTCTTTTGCATGAGACGTTTTTCCTTGATCAACCTGTTTCTTATCTTCATTCTTTATGGATTCTACATTTTTGGCCTTTGATCCATTTGATGATTCTCCTTCGATGAAACCCAGACCAAATTTGATGCCTGTAGGCCTTTGGTCATTTATAATCTTATCCAGCTTCATAGAACTTTCTTTGCGTTTGTGATAGCAACTAATTTTGTGATTCATCTCTTCTATCTACGTCCGTAAACCAACATTCTCTTCTTCTAGTTTGCAGCAATAATCTATTTTCATGGTAATTTGTACTTCGAGATCTTCAGATATTTTCTTGTATTCTTCTGTCTATACTTTCATACTGATTATGATTTCGTTTGCATCCTCAAGCTTTCTTGAAATTTTCTTATTCTTTTTTCTTTCTATCTTCAATTCATCCAGAGCTGCAATTAGTTCCTCTTCCAAATTTACTTCTGCATCAATTTCTTCTTCATCACATTCCTGTTCTTTTTCTATTTTTTCTTCTTTGAGTGCCATGAAAAGAGCTTCACCTGTTTCCTTTTAGAATCCTCACCGGAGTTGTCTTCTGATGAACTAACATTCTTGGAGATGAAACTTTTCTTCTTGAAGTTGCCTTTTCTGAAATTTGTTTTTTTCTTCCAGTCACTTCTTTCTTGGTGCGATCCTTCATCACTTTTGTTCTTCTCATTAAGTGGACATTTATCTACAAAATGCCCAATGCCTCCACAATTGAAACATTTAAATGGTAACTTTCCTCTGTATTTTCCTTTTCCCCTTTTTAGTTTTCGAACGAAGTTTGCTTCCATTTCATCTGATGTCTCTTCTTCCTCGGATTCTTGTTTTGCTTTCATATTTTTATGGGCTTTAAAAGTAGCTTCTCTATCTATGGGTTTAGATCTTCCTATCCTCATCTCATATGCAGTCAAAGAACCATACATCTCATCTATACTAAAATAATTTAGATTTTTAGCTTCTTCTATCACTGAGACTTTAGAATCAAACCTTTGAGGAAGAGATCTTAATACCTTTTTCACGATGGCAGAGTCTTTGATATCCTCGTCGAGTCCTCTGATCGCATTAATGATTCCATTAACTCTCAGCATATATGCCTCAATGTTTTCATCGTCATTCATCTTTAATGCTTCGAACTGAGCTCGATGTGTCTCTAACTTGGCCTCCTTGATCTTATCATCTCCTTCATGAATACTCCTCAGTTTGTCCCATATTTCTTTTGTCATTTTATAGCTCATGATCTTTACTAGTTCACTGTCTGCTAATCCGCACATGATAGCATTCTTTGCTTTTGAGTTATTTTCAAACAGTTTCTTTTCATTAGCCTCTTTTGGAGGAGTGATGGGTATTGTGTATCCACTAACTACTGAATCCCAGATGTCATATCCCAAAGCACAGAGATATGTCTGCATCCTGATTCTCTAGAACGCGTAATTAGATCCGTCAAACAATGGTGCTTTGTTTGATGAGAAGCCTTCACCACCTGCCATTGTGTTACTTCCAAGATCACCCTAGTCGGTTAAGCTTATACAGGAACTTAGCTCTGATACCAATTGTTAGTCTTACAATGACACTGAGAGGGGGGGTGAATCAGTGTAGCTCTATAAACTTAAATTTATAGCTCTTAATACCATAGCAATTAAAACTTATTACTAGATACAACAAGTATAACAAAAGAGCATCACACAACACAAGATTTAACGAGGTTCACCAATGTGGCTACTCCTCAAAAATTGACTGCTTGGACTACCATCCAAATCTAGCCTTTGCAAAGCAACAACTTTACAATCAATTTACCAGCACCCACTGGAAGGAGCACCAACCCCTGATTTATCTACACTAACAGAAAGGAGCACCAACCCCTGATTTACCAACACCAACTGGAAGGAGCACCAACCCTTGATTTACCAGCACCAACTAGAAGGAGCACCAACCCCTGATTTACCAGCACCAACTGGAAGGAGCACCAACCCCTAATGCCAAGCACCAACTTGGACTTCAATTCTGAAACTAGAAGTTTGACAGTAAGATACCTTTGCTTTTGCAAGACCCTGATTGGTCTTCTTCACCTTTGCATTCTCTACGCACTTTGCTCTCTCTATGCAATCACTTTGCACACTCTGCTTCGTTACAGTCGAACTTCACGATCGTCTTCTCCCTTTTGTGCACTCTGCTCTCTTTGCAAATTTTGCACTTAGCATGATTCAACACGACTTGCTCTCTATGCATAGTGACCGTATTTCACACACCTTCGACCATATCATCAATTCTCCAAATAACCCTCCTTTTATAACAATATTTTTTATGATGAAAACCCTAATCTTAGTCGGTTGTAAATCCTAATCTTAGTCGGCTTTCATAACAACTGTAAACCCTAATTTTAGTCGGCTGTCATCGGTCTTCATCGGCTTCAACTCAACTGCAAAAATACATGTCACGATATCATGACACTTTCACCTCCATACGCTTTCTCTATTCTTTTATCATGATATCATGATATTTCTGCCTCCGTAGACTTCGTCTTTTCTTTTGTCATGATATCGTGACATTTCCGCCTCCGTATACTTCATCTTTGCTTTTGTCATGATATCGTGACACTTCTGCTTCCATAGACTTTGACTTTGCTTTTGTCACGATATCGTGACACTTATGCCTCCATAGTCTTCAACTTAGCTTTTGTGCAAAATCGTGACACTTCTGCTTCCATACTTAGCTTCTTTGCTTTTGTCATGAAATCATGACACTTCTACCTTCGAAGTCTTCTTCTCTGCTTTTGTCATGAAATCATGACACTTCTGCTTTCGTACTTTACTTCTTTGCTTTTGTCATAAAATCATGACACTTCTGCTTTTGAAGTCTTGCTTTCTACTTTTGTCACGAAATCATGATAGTTCTGCTTTCGTACGCTTCCTCTCTTTCTTTTGTCATGAAAATGTGACATGTCACGATATCGTGACACTTTTCAAACTTACTTTCTCTCTCCTATTTTAGTCATGAAAATGCGACATGTCACGAAATCGTGACACTTTTCTTACTTTTTCTCTTTCTTCAAACTTGTCACGAAATCGTGACACTTTTTCCTGCTTTCTCTTTCTCTTCCAACATGTCATGAAATCGTGACAGCTTTTCCACTTGCATTTTTCTCTTCCAACATGTCACGAAATCGTGACAATTTTTCCTACTTTTTCTCTCTTCCAACATGTCGCGAAATCGTGACAGTTTTTCCACTTGCTTTTTTCTCTTCCAACATGTCACGAAATCATGATAGTTTTTCTACTTTTTCTCTCTTCCAACATGTCGCGAAATCACGACAGTTTTTCCACTTGCCTTTTTCTCTTCCAACATGTCGCGAAATCATGACAGTTTTTCCTGCTTTTTCTCTCTTCCAACATGTCGCGAAATCATGACAGTTTTTCTTGCTTTTTCTCTCTCTTCCAACATGTCATGAAATCGTGACAATTTTTCTTGCTTTTTCTCTCTTCCAACATGTCACGAAATCGTGATAGTTTTTCTTGCCTATTGTATATGTCGCGATATCGCGACACTTTTCTTACTTGTCTTTTTTCTTTGATCTTTTGCATATGGGCCACTTCGGTCTTCTTGGAAAATCATTGTACATACTCTGAATAACCTTTGAACTCCTGTCTTCTGCATCTGAATAGCTTTTGAACTTCCTGTCCACTGCATCAACAGATCTATCTGACTGTGTTGACAATAATGACAATACTGTTGTTGCACCTGAAAGCACGAGATTCCGGTCAAAGGAAACACCAAGTGTAATTGCATTCAAAGTTAAGCACGCCTAAGTCCTAGAAATATGAATTACATGAAACGGAAAAGAGACATGTTGTAAGAGACGCAATCAGATAAAGAAAAACAACCCTTTCATTAATTTCTTTCGATCTCTGTTACAATAATGCCTCCTCCCTTTTCAGGGGCTAGGAGTGCAAATAGGGTTTGATTACAATCGCTGAATGGTTCCTCCTTCCGCGTGCCCACGATTGCACTGGGCGGGCTAAGATGATGCCGCCGCTGATGTTGATGGGTTCTTCGCCTCTGCTGCTTCTCCTGCAAACAAAGAAATGATCAAGATGTTAGTAGCACCTGCTGCAAATGAAAAGCATTCTCTCTCTAAAACTAACAAAATATGCATACGAATATTTGCCTGAAACCATGAAAACAGTGAATCCAAATTGCTTCAAAATCTGACAGAAGGTAAGAACAGTCACCAGAAGGCCACTGCCACTGAGGCAGCTGGCCAATTCACCTTAAACTAGAATTCGTCCCTGGGCAGGACGAATTCTGATTGTAATTCGTCCCTGGGTGGGACGAATTCTTCTGAATAGGAGAAATCGACCTGCTGCTGCTCCAATGTCGGATCCCGGGACCTGCAAAACTCCTGCAAATAGGGGGGTTAGGTAATTGGGGCCATTTTGGGACGACCCAGATGGTCGGATTTTCCCAATTTGGCCTCCTCCCTCGAGAATTTGGCCTTGACACCTACAAGTTAGCGAAATGACAAAGCAATACAAAACACCCTAAACTCTGACCAAAAGCTACAAAATTGCAATTATGGACTAATCAGACCTAGTAACACAGAATGCAATCTAAAAAATAATCTAAAGTGCTCAAAAACTGAAATTAGAACTTGGGGGTGCGGGGGTGCCCAAGTGGGCCTCCCACCGTTGGCCCTCGATTTTGGAGCCAATCCACCAAGGATGGGCCCAAAACCTTTTAGGATTGGGGGGTCGGCGAATTGGTAGGTTCAGATGTCCATGCGTCGGATTTGAGTAAGGTTCGAGCTTCCAAAGGCCACCCAACAACCTCCCTTGCAAAAGAGATTGATGGATGTAGGAAGGTGAACAAAGGGGGATGCAAATGAGTCTTCGATTCGGCAGCACTTCGTTGCATGAACACTCCTTCCACTTGCATGTTTTGGGTGAGAAAATTCCCACCTTTTATAGACCCAAGGGGTCTCTTTTGGGAGGGAAGCACAAAAGCCAAGTGTTGGCCATGGGCGCCATGTGGCAGTCTTGTCTTCCCATGAGGGAGGGGAGTCCTTCATTGACTTGAACTTTGATAAATGCTTCTTGTAATAGTCCTCTAACGGCCCCTCTATCCACTTACACATGCGTGCAAGGTAGGAGCCCTTAACTGACTGTTCTGGGCTGCCACTTGGCACCATTTGCCTTTTTGCCCGTTAAGCTTAGAATTCGTCCCACCTAGGGACGGATTCAGAATTCGTCCTGGGGTGGGAAGGATTCTATTTTGAATTCGTCCCTGGGTGAGACGAATACTGGGCAAAGTGTCCAAGTGTGCCAAATTGCTCCTTGACCTCACAAAATTGCTATGAAAGTGGTTAAGACCACTGTTTAACCTCTGAGGGCTGCCCTGGGGCTGTGTTTGTCAAAGCGATCAGTGTTTGCAGTCACATAATCGGATTGGTGCTGTTTTGGTGTCTATAGATGCCCCTTTTTGGGAAGCGCTGCGGGTGATGCAGTGTTGAGCAAAAATAGATAACCAAAGCACTAATGATTAGGGTTTCTTGGTAACCTAACCAACTTTTGATGCCCCAAGTATGGGAAGGGCATGCATTCTTGAATCCTTGCTTCTGACGAGCTAAGGAATTTGATTTCAAGTATTAACCTATTTTGGTGAGGTGTGACTTGAACTCAGACATCGATCAGTCATGAACAAGTGAAGGGCGTTTTTATCCTCAGGGGGAACCTTGTGTTCATGATTCACGAAATCTTGAACTTAGACATTGATCATTCATGAACAAGTGAAGGGCGTTTTTATCCTCAGGGGGAACCTTGTGTTCATGATTCACGAAATGCCAAGTGTTTGATTGATTTGATTGTTGCTTGTTTATCGCCCCAAGCAAGAGCGTGATTGTCTTTGTCAATGATTCTTTGAATGCATGTCATTTTCCTTAATTGGGTGTGTGATTGTTGATTGGTGACTAAGTGTGACTACCCCCTCAAGCGACGAATCGATGAGGGAATGACCTTCGTGAGAGAAGCGACGAGTCACTTGACCCAAGATGACTTGTGCAAGGTTTGCCTTTAGAGGGTTTACCGTTAAGCGTGTGCAATTTTTCCAACATATGGACCTATTTTTGGTGGGTTTTAACCCTTTTGGTGATGTCCTAATGAGGTGAAATCGTCGAAAACCTATTTCCCGTGGAGCGGTCCGGCTATGATAGCCTTCTTGGGGAACTAGGAGAGCGATAATTTGGACCTCGACATCGATTTTCTTTGCCTAGAGGTTAAGTGCATGAGCACTTATGCCCGGCAATGTTTTTGTTGTGTTTTTGTTGAATTTTGTACTTGTTTTTGTTGTTTTTTGTGACACCATTTGGTGATTGAATTGTCGGCAATCCGTCCTCCCGTGGAGCGGTCCGGCTATGGTAGCCTTATTCGGGAGTAGGATAGTGACAATGAAAACTCCGACATAAATTTTGCTATGCCAAGAGGTTAAGTGCAAGAGCACTTGTGTCTGGCAATGTTTATGTTGTGTTTTTGTTGAATTTTGTACTGTTTTTGTTGTTTTTTGTGACATCATTTTTGGGATTAAATTTTCAAAATCTGTCTTCCCCTGGAGCGGTCCGGCTATGGTAGCCTTCTTAGGGAGTAGGATATTGATAATTTGTGACCCCGATGTCGATTTTGTATGCCCATGTTGTCAGTTGCATTTGCAATCCTGTCAGGCAGTTTTATTGTCTGTTTTTAGTGCATTTTTAGTCATTTTTCTTGATTTTTTTTTGTGCTGGCCTGAATTCGTCCCTGGGTGGGACGAATTCCAGCTGGAGAATTCGTCCCTGGGTGGGACGAGTGCTAATCAGAGTGCTCATCCCAGTCAAGGACGAATTCCAGTGCAAAAGGCCTATTTAAGGGCCAAAACTTGATTTTGGGCTCATTTGTGTCATTTTTTTCTTGCGATTTTGGAGCTCTGGGAGGAGGAGGTAATTCTGCGAAGCGAAGCGCTACTGGAATTCTCTCTGCCATCATGAGTGCACAAACTAGTTTGAGCGGCGGAGCCGAGGCGAGTCCTGTAAGTGACCCTAGGGCTTATTTTGCTTTAATTGAATGCATTGTTTTTGTGTTGCGCTTTTCAAAACTTTAAGATTTTTTGTAATGTTTTTTGTTTAACAACTAAGGTTAGAAACCCTAGAATTGAAAATTTTATCTTTTTCTTTTATTTTTTTTTTTTTTTTTTTTTGTTTGCTTGCAGGTTGTTAGGAGCCGGTACCGTGTACCCGCTGCCTTTACTGAGGCGCGGTTGGCCTTGACTGATGACGACTGGGAATGGCTTGATGCCCTTGGGATCAAGCAGGTGGCTCGACTGGAGCCTATGGTTTCGGATCAGGCCTATCTGACGGCCCTGATCAAGCTTTGGGATCCGAGGACCAATACTTTCCATCTCCCGACAGGGGAGATGACTGTGACTCTTGAGGACGTCTATCGGTTGCTTCGGATTTCGATAGATGGTCTGCCTATTAGGACATCTCCGTTCGATCAGCGGACTGCTATACTCATGAGATGTTTTGGGCATGGGGGGGAGCTGGGTGTAGCAGACCCAGTGGAGACAGTCGAGGCGGATTTCCAGGCTGGCAAGATTTTGGTTGGCTGGTGGAAGGAGAGGGGGGTGTTAGGAGTGAGGCACGCATTCCTGATGGGCCTCATTTCTAACATTCTTCTCCCTGATTCGTCAGGCGCGAGGTTCCCGTGGAACCTGTTGGATTTGGTGTGGCAGCTGGCGAGTGCCCAATAGAGGCACCGTTGATCCTGAGATGGGGACAGACTTTGTTGGCGCAGCTTTACGGAGAGCTGTACGGGGTCCGCTGTCGACAGCGGAAGGGTGTCAGTTGCAGCTTTTTGTTGCAGTGCTGGGGTTGGCAGCACATAGCTATTGAGAGGCCTACCAGGTTATCGTGGACGACTCGGGCGATGATAGAGGATGATGAGATTGGTTATGCAGCTTTGTGGCGACAGTCTGCGGAGCAGGGGCAGAGTCGGTGATGGGCAGGTGCAGTTGATCACTACATTGATGCCTTTTCATGGCTCACTCCAGGGGAGGTGTTTTGGCGTCCCTATCGGGACCGTCCCGACTCGGCCCGAGGCTGGAGAGTGGCTCCGACGGGTACGGAGGGAGCGATGGTTGACTGGGCGGCATGGGACGGAGCATGAGTTATTTTTGTACCATCGGGTTACACGACAGTTTGGGGTGCGCCAGGGGTTGCCTGGTGAGCCCGTTGGCTATCGTCATCGGGGAGATGAGAGGGATCTGGAGCCACCTGTCCTCATGTCATTGGGCGAGGAGTCGGATGCTGTTATTGAGGTGTTGGATGTGGATGACGTAGGTACTACCACTGAGTATGACTCGTGGTGGGTTTTGAGGCACTGGAGAGGTGAGGGTCCTCTAGGAGGTGCGGAGGCGGCAGTGGAGGATGCTGAGGCGACAGGGGGTGATTGGGGAGGGCCGTTGGATGATGCAGACATGGCGGATGTGGGAGATGAGGATGTGGACTTGGGTGTTTCGGAGCAGCCGGACATGCAGGATGTGGAGGAGCAGTTGGAGCCTGGGCAGGCTACTATCCCCGGGAGTCCTATGCATCCGACAGATACGGAGGGGGTGGGGTCGGATGTAGGCGATGAGGTTGCGCGGCTTACAGAGCTGCTACGGATGTGGGATCTAGAGAGGGATCTTCTACGGGCTCAGTTGGCAGAGCGGGATAGCGTTTTGGTGCAGCGCGATGATGCATTGTCTATCTATCATCGGCGGGAGGCAGAGTGGTGTCTATACCGGATAGAATTGGAGAGGGAGGTCATCCGCCTTGGCGAGCGGCTCCCTGAGCCTTCTATCAGCAGATCTTCTCGACGGACGAGGGATAGTCTAACTGAGCAGTCAACATCATCTCGCCGCAGGCGGTTGGATGAGGGGGGTGGTAGTAGGCATGATGCGGGGGCTAGCAGTAGCCGCCCTGCAGGGTCCCGTAGGACCCACACCACGGGGGGTAGTTCTCGTCGCACCGATCCTGCGTGATCATGGTGGCCGACGCCTTAGGTTGGGTTTTGGATATGATTGCGGGGTCTGAGGACCTATTTTTGTAGCCTGCGGGCATCTTTTTTTTGACGATATACATATATATACCGGTTTTATTTTTGGATTTGTACATGTGATGATGTGATTGATTTTTGTTATGCATGTTTATTTATTTGATGGATGCAGATGAATTGAATTTTTTTTTTAGATGCCTATGTGATATGCAAAATGGATGAATGCTATTTTTATTTATCTGGTTTTTCTTTGCTGTTTTTGTATTTTCTGATGGTATCATAAGAATGATAAGTAGCGCAGATGGTTTTTGGGATGAGTGTAAGATTTTCTGAGATTCAGACAGTTTTAACTCACTATCCACGATCGTACTTTATCTTACAAGACTTTTGAACAAGGTATGAATCAAACTTGTTTTTGACCGAGCTATTTCACATCCCTCGTGTGTGCAATTGAGTTCATTTAGTGGTATTTGTTAGGATACCGCCAGTGCCATATGGGCTTTCAACCGAACCTGTATCGAGGATCACCTAATTAGCTCCACGAATTCCTTTGTTATATGTACTAAGATTAATCTACGTTGTAATCCAGGCTGCCATAAGCTAGCTCATCCACATGCAAACATTGATCTGTACACAAGTTAATGTGACAGATATATCGTCATGCGGGAGGTTTACTTCATTACCGAGTTGGTATTGAAGCTTGCCTTATGACCTACGGAATGCTGAGAGTTCCAGGGATTCAAGGTCAACTCCCTTCTTTTTTTCAATTGTATTGGGATACTTGCTCTTTTGTAGTGATAAGATCACTGTTTATTTTGATTGATTTCTCTTTTGAGCAAGGGATTTGGGATATGGAGTGATTAAAATCACAGTTGTTTGTGCCTTTGATGTTTGCACTGTAGTTTGTCAAATTTTTGAGTTTTGACATTTTGCAAATTTTTGTGTTTTGCAACTATTGAGAACTTTAGGGATTCTTAGGGAATTGGGTAGGGAGGAAGCTTGTCCTTTTGCCAACTCTCAACATTCTAGGGGTCATTCGCACAGGGGGATGAGCAAGATAACCGTTTCACTTGTGGTGACCTAGTTATTTTGCAGGTTTCATCTTTCGTTCACACAATTTTGGGAATTTTAGTGTTTTGATTTGTGTTGGGATGTTACGTAACAAGGTGTATTTCAAGTATGACTCTACCTTTATAAAATCCGTTCGACTTGGTACACTACATGGCTAAAGAGGAAAATGATGACTGAATTATTGAAACTCCTAGTACGTTCCCAGACCACTGACTGTAGTGTGGTAAGATTTATGCATGGTGTTTTTGTTGATTTTGATGAATTCGAGTATGCCTAGAATTGAGATGCAAATCTTTGTTGATTTTGTTGATTTTTGTTGTTTTGTTTTTGTTGAATTTATTGATTTGTTTGACCAAGAGATTGCGATAATCCTTGGAGCTTTTTGGGTTGACCAAGAGATTGCGATAATCCTTGGAGCTTTTTGTATTGACCAAGAGATTGCGATAATCCTTGGAGCTTTTTGGGTGACCAAGAGATTGCGATAATCCTTGGAGCTTTTTGGGTTGACCAAGAGATTGCGATAATCCTTGGAGCTTTTTGGGTTGCCAAGAGATTGCGATAATCCTTGGAGCTTTTTGGGTTGACCAAGAGATTGCGATAATCCTTGGAGCTTTTTGGGTGACCAAGAGATTGCGATAATCCTTGGAGCTTTTTGGGTGACCAAGAGATTGCGATAATCCTTGGAGCTTTTTGTTTGTTTGTTTTTGTTGAATTTTTTTTTTTTTTTTTGGTACATGGCTGTCTTAGATATGAAATGGTCGTAAATGATTGATATTCAAGGGTTCTTTTTCCTTGATACCGTCAAGAGAAGCTAGCCTGTACGTTCCTGGTCCTATTTTGCTATCAATGACATACGGACCTAACCAATTTGCCGTGAATTTGTCCCTCATATGGGATGGCAAATTAGAGTTTTGTTGGTTTTCCTTCAGAACCAGATCACCAACCCGAAAGTCTCTTAGGTGAACTTTCATGTTGTAAGCTCTCTTAAGCCACTCTTGATAGATACGTAAGTGCTCGAGAGCATTAACGCATCTTTCATCAAGCAACGTAAGCTGGTCTAACAAGGCCTGTCGCGCAGTGTCATCATCGATGAATTCCTGCATTGATATGCGGAGGGAAGGAATTTCCAACTCGAGAGGCATTACTGCCTCTGAGCCATACACTAGTGAAAACGGAGTTGCCCCAGTGGGCGTCCGAATGCTAGTGCGATAGGACTAAAGGGCAAGTGGGATTTGTATGTGCCAATCCTTATGACTGTCTGCGACGGTATTTTTAAGGATGGCGACTAGCGTTTTGTTTGACACCTCTGCTTGCCCATTTGCTTGCGGATAATAGGGTGTTGAAAAGTTGTGCTGAATTTTGTACTTTGTGGTTAAAGCACGCACATCTTTGTTCTTGAATGATGGCCCATTATCCGAGATTATTTTGGATGGAATACCAAAATGACATATGATGTAATGCAAAATGAACTCCGCAATGCGGGGTCCCGTCGTAGAGGTTAACGGAATTGCTTCCACCCATTTGGTAAAATATTTTGTGGCCGTTATGATAAACGTGTGACGGCCTGACGATGCAGGGAGATCTTTCCGATTAGATCGAGGCCCCACTACGAAAATGGCCAAGCAGACTGGACTGTCTGTAGGGCCTGGGAAGGTGCGTGCATCAGATTGGCATGATGTTGACATTTCACACACCTCTTGACATACGCGCAGCAATATCGCTCTAAAGATGGCCAATAATAGCCCATGCGAAGAATGCGCTTTGCAATGGCCATACCACTAAAGTGGCCGCCACATGTACCGTCATGCGCTTGGGTGACTTCCCAAGTGGACTCTTGCTGGTCCAAGCAACGAAGAAGAATTCCGTCGTAGCTGCGACGATACAAAATGTCTCCTATCAAGACATATTTTTCCACTTTCTGTTTGAATGTTCATTTTGCGGCTTGCGTCAATCCAAAGGGTAGATTACCTAACTTGAGGTAATCTCTTATGGGTAAATACCAGTCCTATTGATCAGATACCTCGACAGTTTGAACAACCAATCCCTTTTGGAGTTCTTCCCTAACAAATGTTGATTGGGATAGAACTTGTAAAAATAGCGTTGTGTTGCTATTAATGGGAATGGGGGAGAACAAAGACCCCCAGTTGGCGTGTTTCAAATTGTCTCGAATTCGAAAGAACTTATCCGAAGATGGTTCGATCTGGATCATGTGGATTCCTGGCGTCAAGTCTGAGCTTGCGCGCTCCATCGTGGGTTGCGATAAGGTTTTGACCTGAATGGTTGTTATATCACCGGAAAGGTCTTGCGGGATTAGTGACCCCAAGGATGCCATTGTGTCCGCAAAATGATTCGATGATCGAGGGAGTGCCTCGATGTCATACCACTCAAATTTTTCCAGGAATTTATCCACGAGGGCTTTATAGGCCTTCAGAACCGGGCATTTGCATTGATATACCCCTTTGACTTGATTGACGATTAACGACGAATCGCCAAAGATGTTCAGTCTTTTGATGTTCATGGCGATTGTCGTCTGAAGACCTAGGAGCAAGGCTTCATATTCTGCATTGTTGTTGGTGCACTGGAAGTTTAATTTAAATGACAGGGGCATTGGAGTGCCCTGCGGTGTGAAGAATACAATTCCTGTGCCACCACCTTGCTCGCATTTAGAACCATCAAAAAATAAGGTTATGTCAGCCTGAAACTCAGGCTCTTCAGAATCTGGCGATTCTGAGACATGGAAGACCTCATCATCGGGTAGTTCTATGACCAGAGGCTGATCGTCTTCAAGAGGAGCCTCTGCTAGTTGATCGGCTATGACTTGTCCTTTTATAGATTTTTTTCCAATAAACTCAATGTCAAATTCCATCAACAACATGATCCATTTCTCCGTGCGGCTACTATGATAAGTACGACTCATCATGTATCGCAATGGATTCTCCTTAGACACAACATACGTCGTGTTGCTCAGCATGTAGTGGCGTAGCCTTTTGATGGCAAACACCACTGCCAAGCAGAGTTTCTCAACGTATGCATAGTTAAGTTCGTAACTGACCAGGGTGCGGCTAAGATAGTAAGTAGCCTCGTTCTTTGTGAAGTTCATTCTTTTGGGCTAGCATTGCGCCCAGTGCCACCTCAGTAGCTGAGATGTATAAGTAGAACGGAACACCTGGTCTAGGCGGTGCCAATACTGGCGACGAAGCCAAGTATTGTTTGATTTCGTCAAAGGCTGACTGGCACTCGTCATCCCAATGAAATGTGACCCCTTTGTGCAATAATTTGTTCATTGGTTGGCATTTGTCAGATAATTGTGCTATGAAGCGTTTAATCGACGTGACCTTTCCTTGCAGACTTCTGAGCTGCTTGATAGTGGTTGGGGGAGCCATTTCAAGGATTGCCTTGACTTTGTTTGGGTCCACTTCGATGCCTCTTTTGGAGACTATAAAACCCAAGAGTTTTCCAGATGTGATGCCGAACACACACTTCTTGGGATTCAGTCTGACCTTATGCTCTATGAGGCGATCGAGGATCTTGCTTAAGTCACCGAGATGATCTGAGCGCAATTTAGACTTGGCTAACAAATCATCCATGTAATCTTCCAAAGTTTTGTGCATGTAATCATGGAAGATATACGTCATAGCATGTTGGTATGTAGCGCCAGCATTTTTAAGGCCAAAAGGCATGACCTTATAACAAAATGTCCCCCAGGGCATTGTGAATGCCGTTTTGAGTTGGTCTTTAGGATTGATATGAATTTGATTGTATCCTAAGAAACCGTCCATTAGGGAGAGCATTTCGTGACTTGTTGTAGCGTCTACCAATGCGTCGATGCTTGGCAAGGGGAAATCATCCTTAGGACTCGCTTTGTTTAGGTCTCGAAAGTCGGTGCATATGCGAATCCTCCCATCGGGCTTCTTGACGGGAACCATGTTGGACAACCATGGCGGATAATCCATGCAGATGACAAATTGTGCATCCAACAGCTTTTGTAATTCGTCTTTGACCATCAAGGCCACTGTTGGGTGCATCTTTCTTAGTTTTTGCTTTACTGGCTTGATTTTCGGATCAAGCGTTAAATTGTGCATGACTAGCTGCGGGTCTAGTCCTGGCATATCTTTGTATGACCATGCAAAAACCTCCTTCTTTTCTTTAAGAAGGGCAATGTAATCGGCTTGCTCTTCGAGGGAAAGGCTTACCCCCAGCTTGAGAATCCGTGGATTCATTGGATCTGTGCCGATGTCTACGTCAGTCGTCTCTTCGACTGACATGTGAGATCCGTCCTCCAACTGATGTGGAGTTGGGATTAAATGGATATCATCAGCTGAGTTAAGATCTGCGTTGGGGACCTCGGGTCCCTCTTCAGCTTGAAAAATATCTTGAGTTGTCCTTGGGGTAAAATGAAGCATTTCACCGAAATGCCAGTACTCTGATGGTGACAATGGTGAGTTGACGCGATCCCAATCAATGGCATCCGTGTTTAGATGTAATGACCGTGATGGATCGGTCGGATTGCGGATGGGTGTGGTCAAATCAATGGAGATCATGTGGATGGAATGAATTTGGTCTCCAAAACCATGGGTGTGACGACTTGATTCTTTCAGATGTTCCCTATACTCTGGATCTGGCTCTATGGGAACAGGCACGAATGGATCCTCTCTAGGTGCAAATTCGTCTCTATGTGCGGAAAGGAAGGCGGGGTCTTCCCTTGGTACTGTTGTCCTGATGGGATCTTGAGGTGGACGATGCTCAACTTGAATTTGGAGCCATAGGCCTAGCACTTGGTCCCACCTCGTTGGGTCTAAGTGCCATTCATGTCCCAACCGTATACCCATTTGTCCCATTAGATCTTCATGGGTTAGAGCGCGGTGATGTCGTCGCGCATGTCTGAGATAGTCCATCTCAGTCTCGTCTTCTGAATCGCTTTCATAGATCCAAAATTGCTCATCCTCTTCAGCATCTGTTGCTTCCGACATTGAGGATTCTTCTTGTTCCAGTGAATTAATCTGATCCCATTGCGGTTGTTCCACTCTTAGTGGAGGGACCTGATTCTTTTGAGACTGTGTTATTTCATCTGGAACCTCTAAGGGGAATAGTTTCAAAAAAATATCTGGAAGCCGTTGTTGTTCTTTTCGAGGACTGCTCTCTGAACTTTCACCTCTCTCTAGCAAAGGAGAGGGATTATTGTTGTTACCAGGGGTGTTTGTAGACCATGGGAGATAATCCCCCAATGTGTATTCTATGTTTGGATTGGCGTACGGGTCTTGTGCCAATCCCCCCCTGTTGCCTATTTCTAGGCCTTGCATGTTTTCAACCAATATGTCTAATGGCGAGGGATGGTTGAACCCTACCCCCGACTTGTCGTATGGCATCCGATATCTTGGTTGACAAAGGATCCGCATCCCTTGCTCGTATCTGCCTAGCCCATACCCATGCCAATTGCATTGTTCGAGATATTTTAGGGCAAATTCTAGGTTCGACAGATAATTGATGTTTTCGACAAAAGGTTCTTCATCTGTTTCCTTTTGTTCGCATGGTTCAGAACCATGATCAAGGCCCCCATACACAAAATTCATTTGGTTCGATGGGTAGCCTAAAGGGACGATTGTTCCAATGGGAAGGCGAGGTCTTCCCATGTCTTGTACTGACTCCAGTGTGGGGGTTGCCACAACATTTTGCACTATGTACTCTCCCAGGCCTGTACTGGCCATCTCAACAGTGATTGTTGATGATTGGGTAGGAGGAAACGGTAGTCCTTCCTGAGTCCATTCCATGTTTGGTTGTTCAGGAATCTTGGTTTCCGTTGCGTTGGGCGCTTCCTCTATTGATATTGCTGAGATCGTGGGCAACCCCTCTTCTAGAGGCTTAACCTCCTCCATGATTTGCTTTCCCTTGTCCTTCTATTGGGCCACGATAGGTGGCGTTGATGATGAAGGAGCCAATGATGACGTCTCACCTGGCTGGGATTTTGCCTTATTGGCCACCAGTGGTGCCTGCGGTATCGGACCCTGTTTAGATGGATTTAATTGAAAATCCAAATGCGTTGATGGTAGGGTCGATTGAGGTATGAATTGTACCACATTGCAATACTTGAAGGGCTCTAAGTCCATTGGGACTACATGTATTTGCCCTTCATAGGCATACTTCAAGCACTGGTGTGCGATCGAGGGGACACACTTCATGTCCCTGATCCAAGGCCGCCCTAGTAGTATGTTATAAGCCATTTCGCCTTCCAACACATGGCACAGTGTGGGTATTGACTTTTGTCCTACCTGTATAGGCAGAACAACCGTGTCGACTGTCGAGCAAATTGCATCGTTAAAAGCTCGCAGTGTGTAAGTGGAAGCTGTGATGTGAGAGGCTGGCAGTTTTAAATGCTTTAACGCAGCAGTGGTTATAATGTTACTGGACGAGCCAGTATCTATCAACACTCTCTTGTACGGGATCCCGTTGACCCACGCGATAACGTGCAGGGGTGGATCCGACATGTCATTCGATATTGTTTTGACCTCATTTTCTTTGAATGTGATGACAGGCTCCGTACATTGTTTCACATGTCCCACGAAAGCGTTGAAAGAATTAGCTTCGTGGGGTTGTACTTCAATGGATTTTAAGATGTCCATAAGAGCTTCTCTATGTGGAGCTGATTGTTGAATAAGCTCGTAGATGGACAGCCTAGCTGACGTGGTCCGCAAACTCTACGTGAGTTTGGTTCGTATCGTGACCTCAGGTCTAGGCGGAGGTAACTGCATTGGGCGTTGTTGAGGCTGCGATGTCGACGGAACTTCCCTCGCAGGTACCTCGGGGGCAACTGCTGGGTATTTTCTATTCCTTGTTACAATGCTAATCATTCCCACAAATCCTTGTGCGGGAAGATCTTGTCGCACCTCGTTTATTTGGAGCGGTTTTGTCTGTGCCTCGTGGACAGGCAAGGGGTCCTTGAATACCCCCATTTTTTGGTTGTTAGGTGCGATGGGGTTGTCCATGACCAATGTTCGATTGTCGATCAAATCCTGGACTAGTTCTTTGAATTTCCAGCACCCATTTAGGTCATGTCCTCTGCGTCTATGAAATCTGCAATACAATTCCTCCCTATACCCCCTAGGCTTAGGAACGCTAGGGTCAAAAATTTGGATTTCTGGCAGAGTAACTAGATTCGCCGCTGACAAGCGGTCAAATAAGGAGTCCCTAGACTCCGCATACGGGGTGAATTGTCACCTAGGGCGACGCTGCTGATACTGTTCTTGTCTCCTGTTATCTCTTTCGTAAGCAGGAGGCACTGCCTGGTAGTTAGCCTTTTGAGGCTACGTTTCTTGCACAGGCGCTGGGACATTTATCGCAACTTGGTTGATTGCAGCGTGTTGTGGTTGCGTTGTCCCAGTTTTAGTGGTTTTATTCCACTCTTTCTTCTTAGGCTTGGCAATTGCGCCTTCGCCTATCTTAATCTCTTCTATGACTCTGGCTTGCGCCAAAGCTTCTTCTAAGCTGTCGTATTGTCGCAGCAACAATAGACCAGAGATTGATTTTAAACAACTTTTCGTGAACATTTGCGTGAGGTCCGACATGGGAGGACGGTAGGGTAACTTAGAAAGCAAAGCTCTCCATCGGTTCCCGTACGCTGCCATTGTTTCCTCCTCAAATTGTTTAAGGCTAGCAAGATCACTAAGTGATGCCTTCTTCCTTGTGTTGAAGGCGAAGCGTTCAAGAAACACATCTACTAGCTGATCTAAGCTGCTTATGCTGTGTTTGGGCAGCTGTGTGAACCAATCCGAGGCGGGGCCTGCGAATGTGGTTATGAATGTTCTAAGCAATAACGCGTCATTATCTTGAATGCCGAAGCATTGGCTTAGAAATCGTGTAACATGTTCCTGTGCATCCTCTTCACCTTTAAAAACTGCCAATTGAGGCAACTTAAAGTGTTCGGGGTAAAGAGGTGTAGGCACTGAGGGATGCACCGGATTATTGCGGAGTAGACGTAATGTGGGTTTTTGATGCCCAACAGATTTTGTCTCCATCGACTCTAAACGCTCCAATAGCGCTTGGTATGCATCGGAAGATTTTATTTCTTCCTCTCTTGTTCGCTCTTGTTGCAAGTTACGGTAAACTAGAGGCCTATGGAGGGGTGGCCGAATGGCATCCTTCCTGCCTTGATGGGGAGTTTCGATATACTCCTCTTTTGGTTCATACTCCTCATAAAATTCTTGAGGAGTCTCAGGGCGAAACCTATGACCCTGATCAAGTTCTTGCTAAAGGTACCCATCATTGTTTCGGGGAGTTGCCTCCCTCTCGAATCTATGGGGTCTTGGAGGCAGAGCTTGACGAGGTCGTGGAGACCTGTCTTGTGCCAACGAATTACGCCTCTCATACTGTTCAGCTCTTTGGATGCGAGGGGTTGGCCCCCTCTCAGGTATTTCATAGCATAACTCATCCGCTTCGCGTTGCATGCATTCTTTATCCAAGCGGTATTGATACTCTATCTCTTGTTGACTTTGTTTAAGCCGCATGATTTGGGCTTGACGGGTGGTATATCTGGCGGCAGCCGGATCAATTTGTTCTACCCTATTTTGTTCGGGAGGTTCAAATGTTCCTCCTATGGGTCTACCTTGATTTTGATGCTCTAAGGTTTCAATGGGTCGCTTCCCTCTGTCGAGGTAAGTGGTATGTGCTCGAGGTTCTGGCCTCAAGGGGTGATCATGATATCCTGCTGGTGCGGAAATGCAAGGTTCCCGCATTGTTTGTTGCTCTCGAGGAATGTGATGGTTTTCCTCATACTCCCTTTCATGAGTGTAAATGGGATGGGCGGAGTTAGGTCACCCTATGTAAGGAGCCCTGCACTCCGGATTTGGTCTCTCTGTTCTGATGATAGGTAAAGAAGGGACGCCATATCCATGTTGCCCCTCTAAATGGACAGTGTGCCTGTTTAGCGCTTCATTGCGTGGTGGCCACTCATGCCTACCTTCAAGAGGTGATTCTCTATTTATGTCAAGGTCTACATGTAAGGCATATTCCCGAAAGGGGCTGCTTTGAATAGGCATACCCCACCGAGGATTTTGAATTGGATTCTTTTGTAGGTTAGACCGATAAGGCGGTATAACCAAATCCTCAGGACTGAAGTGAAGGCAACTTGCGCCTGCTTTTTGTGTACCTCTCGGAGCTTCTGCCATTGATTGGGCTTGACTACGGGTGTACACCATTGCGGTGCTTCTATGCTATCTAAATAAGTTTTTATCTCGTTTTATGATTTTCTCTCTTTTTTTTTTTTTTCTACACTAAGCAGAATTAAACACACACATTCACAAGACCGTGATTATCTCTTTTAAGGATTCTTGGTGTGCCCTAGACTGGTTTAGTGCATTTTGATGTTTTGTTTTGTTTTTGTAGATTTTTTAGAACGTTTAAATGCATCATGTAGGCTATTATAACTCCAAAAATGTTGCCCCTTCAATATACCAACCAGGCCGATATACCAACCTCTCTATATACCCGCCCTTACGAGAGGGAGACTATAGGTACGTGAGAGCAGAAGGTACGTGGTACATAGGCGATACGAAAGGGGTATTGTCCTGTTAATGACACCTACCATAGAAAACATATCCTCGCACGCATGGGAATCACCCCAGCTACACTCGGTCTGTCTTCATCAGGATTTACACCTAACAACAGTTGACAATCGGGAAATGGATGCAAATCAAGCCAAGGCGGTGATTAAATCCACCAATGGTCTTGATCAAGGGCTGGGGTCTTACGACCAGATCCTTGGTTTAAAGTTGTCTCGTGATGTGTGTGGGATTCGTTTTATCCAACAAAATGAAACTAGCATACATGACTTTTCCTAATGCAATGCAAGATTAAATGAAAACAATTAACGAAACAGAAACAGAAACAGAAACAGAAAAATATAACAGAGATCATGAAAATCCCTACCTCTTCTCTGCCTCGCTCCTGTTGTCTCTGAATTTCTGCTCTGAAAATCCGCAGACAGGAATTCGTCCCTCTGGGAGACGAATTGCAGAACAGAATTCGTCCCACCCAGAGATGAATTTGAATTCGTCTCAGGGTCAGACGAATTGCAGAAAAGGATTCGTCCCTGTCAGAGACGAATAGCAGTCTGCAACAAAAAAAAAGTGTACCTATCAAGCACAAACACAAAACTTTGATTAGTTTTTGTGATTTCAAAACCAGGGAACAGAGTCCCACCGTGATCGCCACTGAAAGCACGAGATTCCGGTCAAAGGAAACACCAAGTGCAATTACATTCAAAGTTAAGCACGCCTAAGTCCTAGAAATATGAATTACATGAAATGGAAAAGAGACATGTTGTAAGAGACGCAATCAGATAAAGAAAAACAGCCCTTTCATTAATTTCTTTCGATCTCTGTTACAATAATGCCTCCTCCCTTTTCAGGGGCTACCAGTGCAAATAGGGTTTGATTACAATCGCTGAATGGTTCCTCCTTCCGCGTGCCCACGATTGCACTGGGTGGGCTAAGATGATGCCACCACTGATTTTTATGGGTTCTTCGCCTCTGCTGCTTCTCCTGCAAACAAAGAAATGATCAAGACGTTAGTAGCACCTGCTACAAATGAAAAGCATTCTCTCTCTAAAACTAACAAAATATGCATACGAATATTTGCCTGAAACCATGAAAATAGTGAATCCAAATTGCTTCAAAATCTGACAGAAGGTAAGAACAGTCACCAGAAGGCCACTGCCACTGAGGCAGCTGGCCAATTCACCTTAAACTAGAATTCGTCCCTGGGCAGGACGAATTCTGACTGTAATTCGTCCCTGGGTGGGACGAATTCTTCTGAATAGGAGAAATCGACCTGCTGCTGCTCCAATGTCAGATCTCGGGACCTGCAAAACTCCTGCAAACAAGGGGGTTAGGTAATTGGGGCCATTTTGGGATGACCCAGATGGTCATATTTTCCCAATTTGGCCTCCTCCCTCGGGAATTTTGCCTTGACACCTGTAAGTTAGCGAAACGACAAAGCAATACAAAACACCCTAAACTCTGACCAAAAGCTACAAAATTGCAATTATGGACTAATCAGACCTAGTAACACGGAATGCAATCTAAAAAATAATCTAAAGTGCTCAAAAACTGAAATTAGAACTTGGGGGTGCGGGGGTGCCCAAGTGGGCCTCCCACCGTTGGCCCTCGATTTTGGAGCCAATCCACCAAGGATGGGCCCAAAACCTTTTAGGATTGGGGGGTCGGCGAATTGGTAGGTTCATATGTCCATGCGTCGGATTTGAGTAAGGTTCGAGCTTCCAAAGGCCACCCAACAACCTCCCTTGCAAAAGAGATTGATGGATATAGGAAGGTGAACAAAGGGGGATGCAAATGAGTCTTCGATTCGGCAGCACTTCGTTGCATGAACACTCCTTCCACCTGCATGTTTTGGGTGAGAAAATTCCCACCTTTTATAGACCCAAGGGGTCTCTTTTGGGAGGGAAGCACAAAAGCCAAGTGTTGGCCATGGGCGCCATGTGGCGATCTTGTCTTCCCATGAGGGAGGGGAGTCCTTCATTGACTTGAAATTTGATAAATGCTTCTTGTAACAGTCCTCTAACGGCCCCTCCGTCCACTTACACATGCGTGCAAGGTAGGATCCCTTAACTGACTGTTCTGGGCTGCCACTTGGCACCATCTGCCTTTTTTGCCCGTTAAGCTTAGAATTCGTCCCACCCAGGGACGGATTCAAAATTCGTCCTGGGGTGGGACGGATTCTATTTTGAATTCGTCCCTAGGTGAGACGAATACTGGGCAAAGTGTCCAAGTGTGCCAAATTGCTCCTTGACCTCACAAAATTGCTATGAAAGTGGTTAAGACCACTGTTTAACCTTTGAGGGCTGCCCTGGGGGCTGTGTTTGTCAAAGCGATCAGTGTTTGCAGTCACATAATCGGATTGGTGCTGTTTTGGTGTCTACAAGACCTTGCTCAACAATCATCTCCTTTGGAATTGTTGGCAACACATATGCAATTTCCTGTAACTCTTCTCCCCCTTTGACAATAATACCAAAGGGCTAATGTAGACCCCCCTTGAGTCCATGCACAACATTCTTAGGCAAAATTTATTACACTTAGCAAAAATCATGAACATGAGCAAGAAGATAATCAAATACTTAAATGCTCCCCCTGAGAATGTGATACCTATAGCTGGTCAATTCTTGGGAAGTGTGACCACTCCCAATTTATTGCGAAGGTACTCAAAGACTTCCTTGGGCAATGTTTTTGTGAAGATATCCACTACTTGCTCTATTATTGGAACAAAATCCAACTTAACCTCACCTTTCGCAACTTTCTCCTACATACATCACACTATTGCTACAATATATTTTGCCTCTACTGTGGATAAGGAGACTGACTCTTGTTTCTTACTATTCCACATGACCAACCTATCTCCAAGATAGAACGCACCTCCACTGGTACTCTTTCTGTCATCTACACATCCTTGCTCAACTTGCAACCTATCATCATGGGAGTGCTAACTGGCTTACAATCCTCCATTATGAACTATTTAGCATAGTTTGATCAACACGCAACTCTCAGCTACGCAAAAGTTACTCTCAAATTAAAAATGATTGACTCTCTAAGCAGCCTGCACATAATTTCTTTAGCATTTTGACTACCATCTCCTTCGTGACTGACGACTTTGCCTCGCATTAGTTGTGTAGCTCAATGTCTCTAGTCTCTAATGGATGTCATGAATGTTTTCATCACCTGCATAGGTATTGATAGTGGACCGTTACATCTAGCATTGAAACCTCAATCTATGCGTAGTCATCAACACTCGGTATTCTGCTTAATTCATATGTTAGGGCTACTCAATGTCTTAGGTGAACATTCTTCACACGATTCCAGGGAGCATTTCTCCTCGCTGTGATCAAGGGAATCCTCGGGAAATATCTCACATTTCTAAAATAATGCAAGACTTTCTTAGGTGCATAGGCATCTTGTCCTCCTTGGTGCTTCACCACCTGGGCGCTATTCTCTCAACGTCTCTGCCTTGCATGTGCCAATTAGCACTCTTGACCAACTGGGTGCTAGTGCCACTGTTTTCTTTGACTCTGGCATCTCTTTGATAATTGCTACTTCTTTAGATAAAAGTAATGCTTTCTTATTACCTCCACAAACAACTACATGAACTAAAACACACTTTGACAACTTATACAACAACTCCCCCTGACTACTTGCCTTTCATCCTTAGCTAACCAAACAACATAGGAGCATTAAAATAAAACTTTAATATTGCTCCCACTGAGGATGTGCTACCTAGATTTTCTTAGTGCAATAGAGGAGTAGTCTCCTTCAGTCCAAGGAGACATGATTTCCTTTCTTCTTTCTTTCTCCACTCTAGTTTGATTACAGTTTTGGGCTCTTGTTTTGACTTTTCTTTTTTAGTAGCTTGTGCATGTTTTCCAGGAAATCTTCTATTTTGTCTCATTCCATTTGGTTGAAATTTTCTTCCCTAAAATTGATTTGATGAAAATGTACTTTGATAATTTCTTGCAATGTGCCCAAAATTATGACAGTTATAACATTCTACTATATAATTCATCAGAGGAGAAAAATCATTTCTACTGGTGAAATTCCTTGGTCTTACATTATATTTGCAGTCTGAGATTTTATGTCCATAGCCATTGCATTTAAAACAGAAACCAAAAAAAGGATAATTGAACCTGGGTGATGATCTTTTCCATGTTGTCATAGGAGCCATAGGTCTTCTTCTTCTTTGATGTGTGACACTGGTGAATCCATTATTGTCAATTCTCCTTTCGTGCCTGGCATTATTGCTTTCTTTTGCCTGAGACATTTTTCTTTGATCAACCTATTTCTTATCTTCATTCTTTATGGATTCTACATTTCTGGCCTTTGATCCATTTGATGATTCTCCTTCGACGAAACCCAGACCAAATTTGATTCCTGTAGGCCTTTGGTCATTTATAATCTTATCCAGCTTCATAGAAATTTCTTTGTGTTTGTGATAGCAACTAATTTTGTGATTCATCTCTTCTATCTGCATCCGTAAACCAACATTCTCTTCTTCTAGTTTGCAGCAATAATCTATTTTCATGGTAATTTGTACTTCGAGATCTTCAGATATTTTCTTGTATTCTTCTATATGTACTTTCAGACTGATTATGATTTTGTTTACATCCTCAAGCTTTCTTAAAATTTTATTATTTTTTTTTCTTTCTATCTTCAATTCATCCAGAGCTATAATTAGTTCCCCTTCCAAATTTACTTCTGCATCAATTTCTTCTTCATTACATTCCTATTATTTTTCTATTTTTTCTTCTTTGACTGCCATGAAAATAGCTTCACCTGTTTCCTTTTCAGAATCCTCATCGGAGTTGTCTTCAGATGAACTAACATTCTTGGAGATGAAACTTTTCTTCTTGAAGTTGTCTTTTCTAAAATTTGTTTTTATCTTCCAGTCACTTCTTTCTTGGTGTGATCCTTCATCACTTTTGTTTTTCTCATTAAGTAGACATTTATCTACAAAATGCCCAATGCCTCCACAATTGAAACATTTAAACGGTAACTTTCATTTGTATTTTTCTTTTCCCCTTTTTAGTTTTCGAACGAAGTTTGCTTCCATTTCATCTGATGTCCCTTCTTCCTCGAATTCTTGTTTTGCTTTCATATTTTTATGGGCTTTAAAAGCAGCTTCTCTATCTATGGGTTTAGATCTTCCTATCCTCATCTCATATGCATTCAAAGAACCATATATCTCATCTATACTAAAATAATTTAGATTTTTAGCTTCTTCTATCGCTGAGACTTTAGAATCAAACCTTTGAGGAAGAGATCTTAATACGTTTTTCATGATGGTAGAGTCTTCGATATCCTCACCGAGTCCTATGATCACATTAATGATTCCATTAACTCTCAGCATATATGCCTCACTAGAGACTCTTTTTAAGAGCAAACAATCACCCCAATATAATGGAGAAGGGATTGCTACTCTTGTAAAGGAACTACCCATAAGAAAGCAAGGCTAAAATGAAAATGGTAGTAAATGTATTTAATAATCTTAAATAAATGTTGATTAATCCTCAAATTATTCATTATTCATAACTAGAGGCATACTGTAGATACAAAAAATTGACCACTAAGGTGAGTAATTTTCCCTAGATCCCTTGTTTTATCGTTGGAAAAGTAGGGTTATATTTGAGTCAATAATTACCCTACTAAATATTATCCATTCTTCCCAAATTCTATAAAATTGGATCAGGATCAAAATGATCTTTCCAACGGTATATGATATGACCCATCCGTTTGACCCTCCAAAATGCATTAAAATTGCACAAGGGTCTAGGTGGTGTGATATCATGATTCATCTTTTATGGATCATGATTTTGTATTTTAGGGTTTTATCTTAAGAAAAAACTAATTTTCTAAGTTGTTCTTTTTAAGGTTATCTATGCTTAGGTTTTCTTGCCCATACCTCTTAGTTTTACAATGACACTAAGAGAGGGGGGTGAATCAGTGTAGCTCTATAAACTTAAAATTATAGCTCTTAATACCGCAACAATTAAAATTTATTACTAGATACATCAAGTATAACAAAAGAGCATCACACAACACAAGATTTAACGAGGTTCACCAATGTGGCTACTCCTCAGAAATTGACTACTTGGACTACCATCGAAATCCAACCTTTGCAAAGCAACAACTTTACAATCAATTTACCAGTACCCACTAGAAGGAGCACCAACCCCTAATTTATCAGCACCAACTAGAAGGAGCACCAACCCTTGATTTATTTGCACCAACAAAAAGGAGCACCAACCCTTGATTTACCAGCACCAACTGGAAGGAGCATCAACCCTTGATTTACCAGCACCAACTGGAATGAGCACCAACCCCTGATTTACCAGCACCAACTGGAAGGAGCACCAACCCCTGATTTACCAGTAGTAACTGGAAGGAGCACCAACCCTTGATGCCAAGCACCAACTTGGACTTTAATTTTGAAACTAGAAGTTTGATAGTAAGATACCTTTGCTTTTGCAAGACCCTGACTGGTCTTCTTCACCTTTATGTTCTCTGCGCACTCTGCTCTCTCTATGCAATCACTTCGCACACTCTGCTTTGCTACAGTCGAACTTCATGATCATCTTCTCCCTTTTGCACACTCTGCTCTCTTTGCAAATTTCACACTTAGCATGATTCGCCATGACTTGCTCTCTGCACACAATGATCCTATTTCACACACATTCAACCATATCATCAATTCTCAAAATAGCACTTCTTTTATAACAATATTTTTTATGATGAAAATCCTAATCTTAGTTGACTGTAAATTCTAATCTTAGTCAGCTTTCATAACAACTATAAACCCTAATTTTAGTTGGCTATCATCGGTCTTCGTTGGCTTCAACTCAACCGCAAAAATACAACATGTCACGATATCATGATACTTGTGCCTCCATATGCTTTCTCTATTCTTTTATTGTGATATCGTGACATTTCTGCCTCCATAGACTTCATCTTTTCTTTTGTCGTGATATTGCGATATTTCTGCCTCTGTATACTTCGTCTTTGTTTTTTTCATGATATCGCAACACTTCTGCTTCCATAGACTTTGACTTTGCTTTTGTCGCAATATCATGACACTTCTGCCTCTGTAGTCTTCAACTTAGCTTTTCTCATGAAATCGTGACACTTCTGCTTCCTTAGCTTCTTTGCTTTTGTTGTGAAATCATGACACTTCTGCCTTTGAAGTCTTCTTCTCTTCTTTTGTCATGAAATTGTGACACTTTTGCTTTCGTACTTTACTTCTTTGCTTTTATCGTGAAATCACAACACTTTTGCTTTTGAAGTCTTGCTTTCTGCTTTTGTCATGAAATCACGATAGTTCAACTTTCGTACGCTTCCTCTCTTTCTTTTGTCATGAAAATGCGACATGTCGTGATATCGCAACACTTTTCAAACTTACTTTCTCTCTCCTATTTTAGTCGCAAAAATGCAACATGTCATGAAATCTTGACACTTTTCTTACTTGTTCTCTTTCTTCAAACTTGTCACGAAATCGTGACACTTTTTTCTGCTTTCTCTTTCTCTTCCAACATGTCACAAAATCGTGACTATTTTTCCACTTGCCTTTTTCTATTCCAACATGTCGCGAAATCACGATAGTTTTTCCTACTTTTTCTCTCTCTTCCAACATGTCGCGAAATCGTGACAGTTTTTCCACTTGCCTTTTTCTCTTCCAACATGTCACGAAATCGCGACAGTGTTTCCTGCTTTTTCTCTCTTTTCCAACATGTCACGAAATCGCGAAAGTTTTTCCACTTGCCTTTTTCTCTTCCAACATGTCATGAAATCGTGACAGTTTTTCTTGCTTTTTCTATCTTCCAACATGTCGCGAAATTGTGATAGTTTTTCCTACTTTTTCTCTCTCTTCCAATATGTCACAAAATTGCGACAGTTTTTCCTGTTTTTTCTCTCTTCTACCATGTCATGAAATTGTGATAGTATTTCTTGTCTACTGTATATGTCGCGATATCGCGATAGTTTTTCTTGTCTACTGTATATGTCGTGATATCGCGACACTTTTCTTGTCTTTTTTCTTTGATCTTTTGCATATGGGCCACTTCGATCTTCTTGGAAAATCATTGTACATACTCTGAATAACCTTTGAACTCCTGTCTTCTGCATCTGAATAGCTTTTGAACTTCCTGTCCACTGCATCAACAGATCTATCTAACTATGTTGACAACAATGACAATATTGTTGTTGCACCTTTCTCAACAGGATCATGATTTTTTATTTTAGGGTTTTATCTTAAGAAAAAAATAATTTTCTAAGTTGATATTTTTAAGGTTATCTATGCTTAGGTTTTCTTGCCCATACCTCTTTCAAATCCACTATATAAGGAGGGTTTGAAATTCATTTTCTTCACAATTTTTAATCCAATATCAATCAAGCAAGTTCATGACAATTATTTGACTAAAGTTATATTTTCTTCAAGTATTCTTATTCTTCTTCCACAAGCAAGCTAACTCGCAAGTGTGAAGTGTGATCTATTGAAGCTTTGTATTCTGCTGCATTGGATTTTTGATTATTTTTTATCACTTTGGTGGATTTTTTTGAAGCCCTAAGAAGATATTGACTACCTGGAAGATCTCAAACCTTTATGCTTGCTTCCTCACTCTCTACCAGGTTATTTAACTCTTCTACATACATTTTTTGGTTTTTTGTTTCATGCATTAGTCATTTCACTTCAATATGAGATTTTTCATCTCACTTCTATGAAATAGCACCTGATCTTCTACGCGGTGATTTCACCTTGCATTATCGCACTTGATATTTTATGAGGTGTGATTTTTCCTTACGTTATCACACCCAATATTTTATGAGGTGTGACTTCACCTTGCATTATGGCACCCGATATTCTATTGGGTGCGATTTCACCTAAGATCAATCTGGAGGTAATATACTATTCCATTTTTCATCATTGCATTCTAAATTGCATTTAGAGCATAGTTATGCATTTTATTTTTGTGATTTTATCATTCTATTATGCTATATGGTATTATGTTTGTTTTCTTCCAAATGTTAATTTCCACTTTTAATTATCAAATTTCAGCTAAAAGGACCTAGGGAGCTTGACTATTGCATCTACAAGTATTATTATATAGTGTTCTAAGTAGGCCCCTAATGCTAATCATATTTTTAGTTTTTTATCAAGTTATCTTGGAGGAATAGGGATTATTGATGGAATTGGACAAAGGGATAAAATCAAGGATAATTCACTGGATAGGCTAAGTGTTCTGATTAGTCTTTAGTCTATTTTTTGAGTGCTTTATTTTATGTTGTAAACTCTAGATATGATTTAATAAAAATATAATTAATTAATTCTAGGTATTTCAAAGATAAATAGCATATAATATAAAATTAGGGTTAATTATATTTGTGCATATATTATTGAACCCTTACTTTAATGTTTTTTGTTTAGAACTCTAGGTTAGAAAGTATTCAAAGAAAGAATAATACTAGAGTTAGCTCTTGTATTCCTACATTTCTATATTTTTGGATTGTCCTTTATCTTTCATAGCATATATTTATAAAGGTCAAATCTAGATGGTTGCCTTGAATCTCATACATCAAATATTCTTGAAAACCAAAGGACTTGGAACAAGCCCTTAAACTATTCATGGTGAACTCTTCCTCCCTATAACTGAGCATAGAGAACAATATACTCCTATGGTTCACCCCAACGCTCTCTCTCTTGCATGTCTAGCCTGGAGAATTGTATGTGGTAGGGAAATTTTTCCCTTCTACATATTTGGTGAACCCAATGTGAAAACCTTCTTTTCCTTTTGAAAAATTTAAATAAGACCATTAATTTACTTGTTTGGTTTTAGAACATTATTAATATCTTAAAAACTATCTTGTGTGATTTTCATTAGTTTTCTCTTCTATCCTTTCATTTATTCTAAGGGATCCATTCCTTAGAAGACAGTAAAGGCATATCACATCTGATTATGTTCCCTTAGAAGATGATTAGATTGATAGATATAATTCTAACCTAGATTCAAAAGAGCAAGCTAATATTGAAACTGAAACAAACCTTGATCCTAATGGTGGGTACCATTTTAAATCTTTTGATCATGTTTTGGATTTCATGAAACACCACAAGGAGGCTTTTTTGAAGGCTATGGAATAGGAACCTCAACTCAAAAGAGGTGAGACTCCTCTTCCAATTGTCCCTCCTAGGCATGTGCATGATAACCCTTTGTCTGAATATTTAAATCATTGTATCCTTATCCATCAACTGACCTATACCACTATTGTGACCACCAACATTGGAAGGAGTCCACAAGTTCCCCCAACTAGTAGTTTCACTCAATATTATTTTTAATTTCCTCCTCAATCTACCAATCTCTATTCTTTTTTTCCACAAAATATTAGTTATCCTATCCAGCAAGGTATCACAAATAACAATAGTATCAATACCTCCAACTTAATCCAAGTGCTTTTTCAACAACCTACCTATACCCCTCCCTTAGGGAATATGGGTTCATTGCACAATAGTAATCCAGAAGTTTAAAATTTTGCAAATATGGTTAAATGATTGGTTACAAAAGTGGAGACGATTTAGCCTACTATTTTTACTTACAGTTATAAAGAGATGTACAATCAACCCTTAGATCCTATGGTTTTTGCTAGGTCTTATCCTAAGCATTTTTTCATTATGATTTTACCTATATATAAGGGAACAAAATATTCGATTTAGAATCTAAGAATATTTAGAATAACTTGCCATGATCTCATCTATGATCATATGTTATTACTAAATATGTTTCCTAAGAGTCTTGATGGTATGGAATTACAATGATATTATCGATTACTTAATATTCTCTAAGAAATTTTGAAGAAACAACTAAGTTATTTGTTCAAACGTTTAGTGTTTATATTGAAAAGGATGTGACCATAAAGGATGTTTGTAATTTAAAACAAGATAAAGCAGAAATTTCTTTAGAATTTTTGGCTCGTTGGAGAAGTCTAGTGGGATGCTTGAGATATACTTTACCTCCCAAATATATAATTGAGATATTTATTGGCAATTTGCAAGAACAATTATCTTATGCATTAAAAACTACTACTATCACATATTTTGATCAAGCAATTGAGTTAGTAAGGAAAGTGGAACAAGATCTTATCAGAAAAAGCCAACTCAAAATGAAAGAAGATAAAATGATTCAGTCATAGTATAAAAATAAGGATGTGGTAGGTGATGGTGTAATGCATAATAGGCCTTAAAATATTCTTGTTAACAACCTACAAAAGATAATACTTCAAAAACCTCCACAAAATAATTTCACAAGACTTGGCATACCTATGGAAGAAGTCCTAAAGAAACTTTTAGAAGCCAATGCAATTGAGCTACCTCCTATAAGGCAACTAGATACTACAACTAATTGGTACAAGGTAGGACAACATTATGCATATCATAGAGTAGAAGGACATTGGAAAATTTTTTGTAGAAAGTTGAAACATGTGGTACAAGATTTGATCGGTGTAGGACATATTGATATAGGGAATTACCAGCCATAAAATAAGCAAGCATCTACTCAGCAGATACTGACAAAAAATCAAGATATGGGATTATTCAAGGATCCATTATTGTAGTATGGTCAGTAAGTGGCTAATCAAGTATCCTATAAGAATGTGCCACCTCCTCATAACACTATGATTAGTATGATAACAACGACTTTAGAATAGTAGGTGCAGAATCGATATATCTAGTGATCTCAACAAAATATGAGTTTTTTAGCAAATATTTCTCTTGGAAATTTTGCAAAATTCTCCTATTCATGGAGAAGCCTTAATAAATTTTCTAAAGCAACAATCTATTCCTCTAAATATTTAACCTAGTGATATGGCCAATGTTGTAATCTCTCTTGGGACACATCACATTCTCGGATGATGATATTTCTTCTTCAGATCTATGTAGAGATTCTTCTCTCTACATTAATGCATTTATTGGGGACAAGGTTATGCATAGTGGCTATTTTCACAAAATTGGCTAAAATTAGGATTTTCAAATTTGGAAATGGCTAATATTTGGGACTCTTGACCAGAGTCCATTAGCCAAAAAAATTGGGTGTAAATTTTTTTGGGGTCGATTTGCCCCAATTTTATAATAATTTGACCATTTTAAGTTTAAATTTCCAACATTGCCCCTAATAATAGTGAACCTTATACATGTGTTTGGAAACTATTCACATGGATTTTGAAATGGATTCGCCAAATTTTTATAAATATATTTTGGGGCAGACCCCTTACGCATAACCCTAATTGGGGAAACTTTTATCAAAAGGGTTATGATTGATAATGGTTCTTCCTTCAATTTATGCACATATCAATTTATCCAAAATTTTGGATTAAAAGAGGAATATTTAACTAAATCTAATGCAATCATCAAAACATTCAACAATAAGTCCCAAGAAGCTTGTGGTATTATATCTCTCCCCCTTAAAGTTGGACCTAGGATTTTAGATACATTTTTCTATGTGGTATCTTGCCCTGCATATTTTAATCTACTTCTCGGACATCCTTGGATCCATGTGATGGAGTTCATCCCTTCTACTATTCATCAGTGTTTGAAGTTCAAATTTAAGGATCAACTTGTCACCATTCCAAGTGACCCTCATCCATTCGAATATTTTTGAATGGTTGAACAAGCTTAGTTTGGTCTCAATGTTTATCCTTTAGTTTCATCATCTATTTTTCCAAGTTCCTCATCTAAAAAATATAAGCAACTCAACAATCTAAAAGTGAGTGAGGAATCTCTAATCAAAATTTCATCATGGGATCAAGACAATCAGTTTCTTCAAGAACCTCTTCTGGACACACCTCATCAAGATTTGGAGTATATTAATGAGGATGAGGATCCCCCTTATCCCTCTAACATTTTTTTTTATCATAAGTAAAATTAGGAATTTCTCCTCTTTATGCTAAAAATTATGGTTTTTTTCACGAGTGTATAGATTATCATGCTATGGATACAAAAGAAAGAGCTATGAAGGATCCTCTTTGTGATTAGAATCATCGATATGGATTGCCTTCTAGATTTTCCTTTTATGAAGCAGTCCCTTGAATTCTTGTTATTTTTGTTAAGATAGGAGGTACAATTAAAATATGTGTTGACTATCGCTCTGATTTCTTGTTTAATAAAATATAAAATAAAATAAAATCAATCATTAATTAGGCATACATTTTCATTCTCATTTCATCACACATATTTGCTTGCTCATACTGCATGATTTTTTGTCATACTTTGCATGGTTGCCTAAAATTCTATTTTATTGCACTTATAATTGTCATAATTGTATGGTTACTTGCTCATGACTTCTTGTTCATATAGCTTCTAGGGATTTGCAATAATGGCATGTGATGATACCTAGTTAGGTCATAGATCACATCTATTACACTCTCTCACTAGGGCTTTGATGCCTAGCGAATCCCCAACCTAGGGCCCATGCATTTTCATCCCTTATTATCTTCTCATCATCTTTTGCTCTTTTCTTCTCTTCTAGCTTCTTCTTGTGTCCCTTGACTTTGAAAGTTTTACAACGATCATCATTTCTCTTCAAAGTCAAGAAATACAATCATCTGCTGGTATATCCTTACCTTTTTCATAATTCTTATTTTTCCTTTTGTCTTCTTTGTTAAGATAAGGATAAACATTCTTCTCTTATTTGATTTGAACAATCCCTCCCTCTTGACTTTTTAATAGCTAAAACTTCAAGCTGGGGGTACACACGCACAATTCTTTGCTCCTTATTTTCTTCCTCTTATTTCTTCTAGCACATGCACACACTCACTTTGTGTTATTATCATATGAATAGGTCTATATATTCTTACACACCCCTATCGAGTAGTACTTTCTAAAATTGATCATTTATATCAGCACCAACGTATTCCCCTATCGGGTTATGCTTCTTTTGACTCAGTAATCTCAACACCCTATTATAGGATAAGATTCTTGCCCATTTATAGTAGGCCTTAGTACACATCCTAGTGGGTAATTTCCCCACATTATTCACCAGCGAGAAATCATCCATAGCGGGTTATGCTCAATTATTTAATAATTTGTGCAATCATCCATAGTAGGTCACACTCCATTATTTTATAATTTGAGCATTCACCCATAGCGGGTTATTCTCCATATTGTTTCCATATATCCATATTAGCGAGTACTACATATATGGATGGTTTTCATTCCATATATGGACCATTTTTTTGGGCATAGAATCCTTCATTCATGGTTCTTGATCAAATTTTAACGATTTCTATGGTTGATCTTCTTGGAATATTTTCTTGTTATTCTTGTTCTTCTTCTTCTCTTCTCTTTTGACCTATCAACCTATGTAATGTACTTTATAAAATCCTATTCAAAGTCATGCCCATAAGAATGTAGAAAGTCCTCCCACTCATCATTGATCCCTATCAAGGAAGCACTATCTAAGGAAGGAACGTCATTGATGGTGTCATTACTATACATGAGGTGATACATTCCATCTCTAAGAGTAGGAAAGCTAGATTTATCCTCAAACTCAACATGAACAATGCATTTAACCGAGTCTCATGGGACTTTCTCTTTGTAGCTCTTCTCAAGTTTGGGTTCCACCCATAGTGGGTTTATCTCATTAGAGCGTGCATATCCTCAACCTAGTAAATGATATTGTGATACAAAAGATAAATATAGTCATGAAATAATGGGAATGCTTATGTTGTATACATTGAAAAGGAAGGATAGGTTTGGAGTAGGAACCTTCCTCCTGAGTTTTGTAAGTTGAATAAAGTATTCTAGAAAACCAAGATCTATATAGTATATCTATAAGGGTTATTCTATTAGTGCAAAAAGATATTCCCGATAATAGCTACCAAGAAAAGAAAGCTCACTTGAGTTATTCTTAGTACATTAAGTCACGTAATATAGGAAATACAAAAGAATATTTGACAATAATTATTAAGACTGTGTCAAAATCATTATACTCTTTTTGGTAAGCTTAAGTTCAGTACTTTAATTATACAAATTTAAGAAGTAGCATCATGATTCGTTCACCATAAGTGAAGTTCAAAATATATGTTGTTAACTTTTTATTTCTTTTTAAACTCCAATTGTTAGGATTTAGTCCAAAATAAGAAATCAAGTTATATAATATGAAGAAGAATAAATTAATTGGACTTGTTGTTGTGAATGATATAAATCTAAAACTTACAAACCTTACTGAGTATCTAATTTACTTGTAGATATGGATTTGGTGCTATTAGTACAATGATGGCTATGGTAATGCCATTCATGTACAACTATTGTTGTAGATGTAAATTAAAACTAGTTCAATTTGGAACCGATGAATAGATGAAAAAAATTTCATACCTTTCATTATAAATGAAAATAATTTAATCTATTCATTTCCTTATTATATATTTGGTTGAATTATGAGTTTTTTGGCATAATGCTTCAGGTGCAATTTATAACTTTAAGATAAAATTTGACTTTGTACAATATTAAATGTTTGGTGAGCATAATCATCAATTTCTAGTGGTTTGAAGTTTGACTACTTGCTATGTTCAATTTCCTTTTGGTATTTATAACTCATTATTATAAAAAAAATCTATTAATCTCAAAGATAAAGTACATAGTACCTGAGTGGAGTTTTACTATCAAATGATTTGATTTTAGTAAAAGGTTGTATTGCATATTGGTTTCATGATTAGCTGAAATTTTCATTTATTTAATTGTTCAATTATAAAGAATTATGGTATATATTTTGTCTACATGCTTTATTAACTGCACCATGATATAATTATTCCTGATTTTGTAAACTCCTTTGGAGGTATGGAATGAATTGTGTTATAAAGTATGAAAGCATGACTTAGAGTAGTCAATGTGTAACTTAAGATATGTTCCAAACTTTAGTCTACTCTTACTTAAGACTTCACAAATGGAATACTTCTTAGCAAAGAGATAGAAATATAATTTTATATGTTAACCTTTGGGTTCAAATAGCCATGAAACCTTGAAAACCAAAAACTTTAAACAAAATATTAGTCAAAGTAATTAAACTTTCATAAAAAGTAGGTATCAAGTGTGAAGGATGCTCATAAATCACCCAATGATGTTGATGTGTGGGTATGCACATAATGGGATTTGAGGGAAATTGAATACTAATATAATAGATTAGAAAAATGAGACTCAATCAGTATTGGTAATGAGGGACGGTATGGGACATCACATCTAGGTTGCTACCTGATTAGTATTGTGATAAGTCCCATGTTATTTTAACTTAGCTATAAAAGCCATCAAGTTTGGTATGGGATAATTGTCTATGAGTTAAAAGAGCATTTGTGATGAAGTCCAAGGTCAAGAAATTGATATGGTACTAACTAACTTTAGGTAAATGAATAATTAGTTAGTCACTAAGGCATATTCATGCTAATTCCTTTCATACAAGAATTAGAATGAGTCAACCAGTTAGTTGAAGGTAAAATATGAAAATGAATGGGGAAGCAAGCATCCACTCTCTAGGTGGTATGGCCCCCATAGGATAATCCTTATAATGGATTGACCCTCATGCTAAAAATAGAGGACATGAATGAGGTAAATAAAATCCATAGATTGGTACATAACATGGAATTTGTCCAATCTCATCCACTTGGATGACTTTTTGTAGTAGTATTAGACCCAAAGGCTGTTAGCATATAGGTTAAGTGTTATTACTTTATTTGTGTATTGCCGTCCTTTTTATATTGTCGTCATTTTGTCGGCCAATATTGTTTAGGATTTGCGCATATTAGGGGGATATTTTATTTTATTGTTTTAGGCTATCTTTAGTCGTCATTCCTTTGTATTTAAGCCTTTGCAATTATCAATGATATATTAATGTTTTTGCTTCGTCTTTCATGGTATCAGAGCGGGAGAGCGAGCTTCGCTCCTAATTTGGCGTTTGTGAGCTCCACTCCTGATTTGGTCATTTTGGACACTGATCGGCTTATGCAGATATGGAAGGTGAGCAGCACAACTAGTGTTATTTGACAGATCAGACAACACTTGGGTTACAGTCTAGGGTGACCTTGACTCGACCAAATCTAGCATGTTTAGGTGTGTGATCTGACCCAACCTACATGGTACAACAAATGAGGGCATGACGATCTGGATCTATAGATTTTGCATGGTGGACTAACCCTAGTGGGAAGCTAATGTGGACAAGACACCTAAGGGTGCCACACAGTGGACCTTGGGATCTGAATTAGGTAGACAAGATGCAATGACATCACGGTTGGATAGCACCAATGTGACTAGATGCCCTAGACCTACTTGGTTGACCTAAGTGGGGCACGTGGACCCTTACCATCTAATGAGACTTTAGCTAGACTTCTAGATGCAACCTAACATGATGACTGACCTAGGTGAATGAATGGGTAGATCATGAGTCGACATGATGTGGTTGAGCAATATGGCCATGGAGGACAAATCTACTGGCATATGATTAGAGCAATGTTGATTGGACTAGGTACTAGACGATAGACTATGACACATGGCAACGTGATCGGGAATGGTGACAGGTTGGTGGGCATGTAGCAAAATGCTAATAAAGGGACTGATTGCCCGAAGGCAATCAAAGTCAATATGGGCACTTATTTTTAAACAACAAATATGCCCACCATTCGTCCCATGTGGGACATTTTGTCTAAAATAAATTAGACATCTTATCGTAGCCAAACGTCGGGTTACTCAACAATCGCATCTAGATTATTTATTACGACTGAGAGTTGGCTCCCAGCGCATGACGCTTCTCAGTGTTGATCTACAAAATATTCTTGGCATATTTCCTTGTATTACGTTGCCATTGATACCTTCATCGCTACATAGGAAAGCTTGAAATCAAATATCATTAGGAGGTGCTCACAAAAGTGTTGGTGAAAGCACAACAAGGAGTCACTGTCGTGGAGGAGATAATCGCAATGCCCAAACCAAAATACGTCACTGGGAGTTAGGTGAATTGCAGGTGGTAATTTGTAATCAATAGATGGGAGCTATCTAACGTAGCTGGGATGAATCAGTTTCTTAGATAACTAGTTTTTGTAGAAACAAATAACTCATGGTGACAAATTCCAGCCAAAACAAAGTGCTTCCTACTGTTTCACAGTGTTTGTAGACCATATCGCCAAGTTACATTACACAACTATATAGAAATAATCAGTGTCATATAATTCATCTTGGAGAATAGTTCAGTGGAGATTAACGACGGGAAGCATGGAGGTGGATTCCATATTGTTTGCAAACAAAGTTGTCATGGATGCCACACAAAACCCTGTGACATCGATTGTAGAGCATGCAGATGGAGTTACCACAAACATCATTTGCTTGTATTACACTAGACCTAATCCCACAACGAGATCATATTGTGTGTGCATGCCATCAAAAATCCAGTTGATATGATGTAAGGAGGTTGTAGTTGTTTTACTAAGAGAATTATAGGTCCATGGAGTTGCAACATCGATGGTAGACCATTTGTAGCCAATTTATGAATGATTGTCGATGTGTATTGCAGAATAGTTGATGCTTATAAAGCCACCTATGGTATTCTATGTCATCGATCTCTCCATTTCTTCTTCTAATATCCAATTGAATCAATGTTTGAAATCTTATTTGGTTTTGCCATCGCCAAGGGGAAGGAGCACCGCTGCCAGAGATAAGCGCCACCCAAGGAAGGTACATTAGGCACGAAACACTATAAATAGGGGATCTTCCCCTTGAGTACTCATCAAAGCTAGTGGCTCAGCTGGTTAGTACCCAAGTACTAAGGCATTCATGGCCACAAGGTACAGATTTCAAACCCCCCCGACAGCCAAAGAATATGCAGGTATATTTGCAAAAAAAAAAAAATTAAGTTTTTCAAATTTTTTAAATAATTTAATTATTTTTGTTTTTAAAATCAATTTTTTATTTAATTGATTTTTTAAACAAAATTTCTTTTATTATTAATTAAATTTGTTGCTTAAATTTTTTTGCAAAATTAAACCAAAAGGGAAATATTTTGACATTTTCCTAAGAGGCACTTTGTAAAAGCCTTTTGAGGCTTAATAGTTGCATTTTTGCACTAAAGGGGGGATACATTATTTTACAAAAACAAGAGGGATATCCTTGTAAAAGTGCATTTTCGATAGCGATCGACACATTAGATATTTATTTTTGCAAAATTTCATTGTAAAAGGTGCATTTTCGGCAGAGATCGACACCTTAAAAATGGGCAGAAAGAAAAATCAAGCCCTAAAACAAAACTGATGATGTTGTTACATCAGTTAAAGGTCCTTATTTTCCACCTGATCTGGATGGACCTAATTTTTATGAGAATGGCACATTTCTCACACTAAACAATGGTTTAGTAGCCCTACTCGAAGATTCTGAGTCTTCTACAGACCTTCAGATAAATGGTGCTAGATTTCCTATTGGCATTATAAGGGGCATATACATGTCATTGGTTGCTCTTGACCTTGCCCAATGCAAAGTGAAAATGGAAATAAATGAGGAAAAAGAGGTCCTAATGGTCGACGCTTGTTGTGACACAAGTGATCTTCAATCCATTATGTTAAATTCTTGTTGTGACACGAGTGACCTTCAGCCCGTGGCAAATGGTTGTTGTGATTCAGGCGATATCATACCTTCAATGGTAGATATCAATTGTAGCATAGGTGATATTATCTCAGTAGCAAATTTTGCTTGTGATACTTGTGACTTAAAAATTGAAACTCCTCAAAAAGAGCTCCATAATCTCATCAATAGCAACAAATGCAATATTGTTAAAAGCATTTATGAATATGACAAAATTGGGTGTTTTGAAAAACACACCAAAGTATTTGGTTCCAAAATGATGAATAAAATGGGATTCAATGGTGAGAGATTAGGTAAACATGAACAAGGCATTAAAACTCCAATAATGCTAAATGTCAGGGCAAAGAATGAAGGCCTTGGCTATACTAGACATGCAAGTACTAATAATACCATGTTTGTAAAACCTAAATATCCTACAACTCCTAAAAAACATTGTTGCAATCATTATGGAAATACAGGACATGTTGCAGCTAGATGTTGGAAATTACATCCTTGTGATTCATGTGGATGTATGAATCACTCTTCTTCAAATTGTTGGTACAAACTAAAAATTTCCAACAAGGTTCATATAGATTGTGGATGGACAGATCGCACACAATGTACCATGATGAAAGAAATGTTGTATGGCTTCTATCTAAAAGGTAAAACTTATGGTAGACCCAAAGGCAAATCCAGTGACAAACCAAGTGGTAGTCCCAGAGATAATGACCCAGAGATAGACCCAGAGACAAAGCTCTAGAGGCAGATCTACAGGTAGATCCAGAGGCATATTCATAGGTAGATCCTAAGATATACCCAAAGGTACAAATCCAAAGGTATTCTTAGAGCTAGAGCCAAAGACAAAGCATGAGTTAAAATTCTTTAATTTATCTTCTTCTTCAATGTATTGGGACAGTTATATTATTACCCAAATAATGTAATAAGTGGGGATGTTAGCATATAGGTTAAGTGTTATTACTTTATTTGTGTATTGTCATCCTTTTTATATTATTATTTTTCTTGTATGCAAGTGACTATTCTTTGGTGCCTCCATGAATCTACTAACTAAACTTGTTGTATACATAATGATAGGTCTTGTGGTTGTAAAATATGTGAGACTACCAACTAACCTATTTTACAATGTTGAATCCACATTACTATTACAATACTTCTTCCTCAATTTTAGACTTGTTATCATTAGAGTGATGGTTGGTTTACTATTCATCATTTAAAACGTCTTTAAATTATCTTTGATATAGTTACCTTGATAAATGAATATACCATATACTAGTAGGGTAACTTCAATTCTGAGAAACTACTTCATTAATCCCAGGCATTTCATCTCAAAAACATGCTTCATTGAAAAGGATTGAAAATCCAACTAAGAGTTCTATTATTTACAAATCATTATATAGGCACTAATGGCCCAAAATACATAACCAACCCATGAAATCATGGATTTGATTCACACGCTTAACCCAAAAGCTACAAAGGTGCAAAGAAGAATGCACGTAAACTTCTAAGTTAAGATTGCTAACTAGAAGATCCATTTTAGCTAACTTGAAGCTCACACTTCCTACTTTGAGTTCACACTTGCTAACTAACACTCTAAAAGACAACTAGAAGACAACTAGTGCCCACAAGTGCATGTGAGAAAGAGACTCACTTACAATATCAATTTGCTAGAAATAAACTAAGCAAACCTAAGCTAGGAACTACTAGAGGGGTCATATGAAAGATCATACATCAATCCTCATCATGCCTCCCCACAATAGAAGCATTGGACTCCAATGCTTTCAAAAGAATAGGAAAGTCACGGGACATCTGATGAAAAGAAATCCAACGAGCCTGATGCGGCAGCTGTCCTCGTCGAGCCACAAGATATGAGGTGGTAGACCCCTGACGAGTCTGCCGAGTCTTCGTGTCATAGATCTGATCTGCATCCAATGGTAACTGTGCTTCAGGAACCACGTCCACAGGATGGCTGATAGCTGGTGCAGTCTCCAATGTAGAGTCAAAGTACAACTTCAAGAGATCCACATTGACGACGTCATGAATTCCCAAGTGTGCGGGAAGATCAAGGCGAAAAGCATTCTCGGACACCTGTCGAAGAATAGTGTAAGGCCCATAGCGAATTGGTTTGATTTTGCTATGAGTCTTATCGATGAAACGCCGCTTGTCAAGATGCAACCAAACTTTATCACCAACCCGAAATGGATGAGGAATTCGATGTCGATCCATGGCCTTTTTCTCGCCATCGTTGTGTCTTTTGCAAAATCTCAACCACCTTTGATTGAAGATTGTGCAAGTGTTGAACAAATGAGTGTGCCTTGTCTTGCTCCTTCTGAAGATGTGAAGTGACAGGAGAAGGCAAAGATAAAGGTAACTCATAAGGTGCCAAGGGCTGAAATCCCATACAAACTTCAAAGGGTGAATGACCTGTAGAAGAGTGTAGGGCCCTATTATAGGCATGTTCAATATGCGTGAGACTCAAGTCCCACTTTGCTGGTGAAGCGTGATGATAGATTCGCAAACTTTGCACAAGTGTACGGTTTACCACTTCAGTCTGCCCATCGGACTGCGGATGATAGGCGGTAGAGAAGTTAAGGGAAACTCCCAAAATCTTCCACAAAGAACGCCAAAAGTGACCCACAAAGCGTGAATCACGATCCGAGATAATGCTGGTAGGTAGACCAAAGGAACGCCAAATGCTATCAAAGAAAAATTGAGCTAAGTCTGATGCAGAACTTGTCTTGCGGCATGGAATGAACTTAGCCATTTTGCTGAATCGTCAACCACCACGAACACACAATCATGTTGGCGCACTGTCATAGGAAAACCACTAACCAAGTCCATGGAAATGCTTTCCCAAGGATGGGAAGGAATGGGCAAAGGCATGCCTAAGCCAAACTTTCTATTAGCTGGTTTTGAGCGACAACAAACTGCACACTGCTTGAGAAATCTCAACACATCCCTCTGCATTTTTGGCCAATAGAAAAATCGTTGCAAATGATGAAGTGTTTTATGTTTCCCAAAGTGACCACCATAAAGTGTAGAATGAGCTTCCTTAAGAAGCGACACTCTAGGTTCACAAGGAACACAAACCTTGTCCAATTTGTAGAGAAGTCCTTCTTTGATGTAGAAATCTTGGAAAGGACGCAAATTGGAAGAAGAAGGCTTACTCACTTGCTCAAATATTTTTCCAAAATCAGGATCCTGAGAATACTGATTAGGCCAAGTCTGAAATCCCAAGTGTGAAGTGGACATGACTCGTTAAGGCAAGAGCGGCCGGAGGCCTACTCAAACAATCAAGAACTCGTATTACTCTTCCCCTTTTTGTACTTGATCACCAAGTGAAATTGTTGGAGGTAAGAGGCCCACTTCATATGTCTTGATTCTTCAATTTTACTTTGAGATTGTAAAAACTTGAGAGGCATATGATCGGTGTGTACTACTGTATCTTTTCCCAAAAGATAGTGTCTCCAGTACTTAATGGCTTGAACTAAAGCATACAACTCCTTGTCATATGTAGAATAGTTCAACTTAGCAGCAGAAAAAGTTTCTGAATGATAAGCTATTGGATGACCATTCTGTTTGAGCACAACTCCTAAGGCAACTTTAGAGGCATCTGTTTCAATCTCAAAAGGTTGAGAAAGGTCAGGTAAAGTTAACACCGATGCTGTACACAATTTCTTTTTGAGTTTCTCAAAGGCAACTTCTTGGCTTTTCTCCCAATGAAATGGAGTTTTGGACTTAGTGAGATAATGCAATGGAGCTGCAAGGGTGGAATATTGAGGAATGAACTTGCGATAAAAGTTCGCAAGTCCTAGGAAACTCCTTAACTCAGTGAGAGTTGTAGGAGGGGACCACTTAAGCAAAACATCAACTTTAAGGGGATCTACCTGAATTCCACTCTCACTAATCACATAGCCAAGGTAAGAAACTGAAGTATTGCCAAAAGAACACTTGGAAGAGTTGGCATATAATTGATTCTTCGCAAGAAGATCAAGGGTTTGCTGGATATGCCTAAGGTGTTCCTCCCAAGTTTTTGAGAAAATCAATATATCATCAAGATATATAATGACAAATTTGTCAAGGACTTCACGAAATACATCATTCATCAACCTCATGAAGGTTGCAGGAGCATTAGTAAGACCGAAGGGCATGACCAACCATTCAAAGAGGCCCATCTTCGTCTTGAAAGCAGTCTTCCATGTATCCTCAGCTTGGATACGCACTTGATGATATCCACTTTTGAGATCTATTTTTGAAAAGAACTTAGCTCCTTGAAGCTGATCTAATAAATCATCAATGCGGGGTAAGGGATATCTATTCTTCACAAAAATTCTGTTCAATGCACGAAAATCAATGCATAATCTCCAAGTGCCATCTTTCTTAAGAACTAACAAAATAGGTGATGCACAAGCGGAAGTACTTTCCTTAATGAAACCCTTAGACAACAAATATTCTATTTGCTTTTTTATTTCTTCATTTTGCAAAATAGATTGTCTATACATGGGAGCATTAGGAAGAGAAGAACCCGGAACTATTTCAATGTTGTGATTAATTGTGCGAATTGGAGGAAGAGACTTTGGCTCCCGAAATATGTGTGAATAACTTTGCAATATTTTATCCATTGAAGAGTGTTGCTTTGTAATGGATGTAGATGTAGAAGTGTTTTGAGAGCGAATGAAAATTAGAGCAACATCACCACCTTTCTTAATTACTCTTTTCGTTTGCTTGGAACTTAGAATGATATTAGGAGTGTTGGTGCTCTTAATGAGAAAGACCTTACCATATTTTTGAAGTGTGTAGGTTCTTTTAAAAGCATCATAAACAGCTCTCCTATCATACTGAAAAGGTTGTCCAAGCAAAATCCCACAACAATCCATAGGAGTCACATCACAAGTGACTTGATCTATGAAATGTGGGCCAAGTGCAAATTTTAAAGTGCAAGTGTGAGTGATTTCTGAGCCTCTTCCACTATCCTTCCAACCCAAAGAATAAGGTTGAGGATGAGGCTCCATAGGTAACTTCAAACGCTCGACAATGGACCTCGCAATTAGATTTTTCTGCGAGCCATTGTCCACTATACAATCAGTTGCAAAGTTGTGAAGTAAGTGGGCTCGAGTGATGAACAAAGCATCACGAGCTCCATCTGAAGAACTTACATTTACTAAGGTAACTTCATTAAGCTTACCTCGTAATTCCGTATATACTCTACTCTCTCCTACAGACTCAAGGGGACCCTTGGAAGCATCCTCCTCTTGAGTAGTAATCACTAAACTCTTCTTTTTGAGCTTAAAGCAATCAGCTTTCTCATGCCCTTTCTTCTTACAATAATTGCAGAATTTCTTAGAAGAAGAAGATGAAGATTTAGAAGAAGAGGAAGAAGGAGTAGAAGCGGAAGGGGAAGGAGAAGAAGGAGATGGAGAAGACACATTCTTCTTTTGAGCAAAATTCTTCTTTTGAGAGAAAGAATTATTCCCTTTTGATGAGTTTCCAACCACTTGAGTAACAGGTGTGCGGAATGCCTGCGATTGCGCCTTGAACTTGTCCTCCGCAAGCTGCGCCCGATTGAAAACTTGATCCAATGTTTCCATAGAAACAAACATTAGTTCCCTCGTACAAATGTTCTAACAAGCCACTTTGAAACTTGAGAATCAAACCTGGAACATCATCCTCCACATTCACAAGTATTCTCGAACTCTGTTAAATTGGAAAATATATTCTTGTACAGACATATTAGTACCTTGACGAAAACGAAACCATTTAATAACCAATTCTCTAGAATAATTTGAAGGATAGAAATTGGTTTTAAGACATTGTACAAGCTCATCCCAAGTGGTGAGTTCTTGTCCTCGTTTTCTTTCCACAAGTACTTTGGCTAAGCCAAAAAGTTTAAGCTTAGCATAAGGCACTACATCATCTTCTGAAAGTTGAGAAAAAGCAAACCAAGAACTCATGTCAAGAATCCAACTATTCAAGACATCAGGGTTCCTGGATCCATCATACAATGGGACTTCACAACGAACTCTCAAACGTGAATCATGAGCAGAAGTGGAGGTATTATGCAAAGAAATGTCATTTACCTTCATGGCAAGGTTGCCAAGGACTTCCGCCATTGTAGTGTCATTTGCCTTATCTGCCAAAGTGTTTACAACATGGGCCAATTCTGCCACTTGGGCAGCCAAGTCAGAAGCCATGTGTTCTCGGGTATAAGCCAGAAGTAAAGTTTAAGAAAGCACTAAATCAAGGAAGTACAATGCAAATTTCCTTGTTACAATGGAGTGCTGCTTAAAAATTGAAAATTTACTCCTAAGGCATAAATTTTGAAATTTTTAAACTAATATAAAGTGCAAAATTAACATTTATTAATTTAAAAATAACTTAATCAAAAATTAAATTTCAATTAATCAAAAGATTAAAGAATTTAATTAAGTCATTAAAAATTAAATTAATAAAATGAAATTTTAACATGCACTCTAAAATAGTAAAAATTTAAAATTTTACAATAATTTACCCTCTCTCTGCTGTTAAACTGGACAAAAACTGCAGTTTGCATGAAAATTTGCATGCATTTAAATCTCCCTGGGCACGCTTCCCGAGGTCCAGGTACAGTTGCAGTTCTCCAAACTTGCACAGTGGTTAAACCCGACAGAGGGAAAAACCCTGGTGCGGGTTTCCAAACCGCGCACCCGTGCGGCTGCCTCTACGCGTCGCCGTCGGCAAACCGCCGAGTGATAGCGTAGCCAGGCCTCCTGCCTGGCTACGATGCTGTCATGCCTGACAGCACGTCAGGCGCTCGTGCGGCCTGACGCTAGGCAGAATCGGGCCCGGCCGTAAGCGGCCAACCGTTGCCTGCATTGTCAGGCTAACAGCTTGGTCAGCCTGACCGCTGTCAGTACTGACAAGCGGCAAGCGCTGACCTGACGCCAAGCGAAACTCACTTGGCACGATCGGCGAGCCACGATAACCGATCGTCTCTGCTCGGTGTCAGAGCCAGCGACGACAATCGAGGTCGTCCCGCCTGACGTTGTCAGAATTGACAGCACGTCAGGTGGCCGACTTGAAGCCCAGGCACGGCTTGACGCTGTCAGCGGACAGCGATGGCAGCAATGTTGTCGCTGTCGCGCCTGACAGCAAGCCCGTGCCAATGGCTAAAAGGCCGTGCCGAGTGCTGTCGGACAGCACCGGCGCTGCCGAACGCGGCCGAAGCCTGGCCTGCGCTGTCGAAGGCAGCCGAGGCTGGGCCGAGCTGCCACAAAAAAAAAAAAAAATAAAATGCTTTTTTTTTTTTTACAAAATTACAGCAAGCTAATATATTATAAAAATAATATATTGATCAAAATTTTAAAGCTTTCTAACACAAATTTAAAAAAATTTAAAAATTAACCATGGGGGTTAATCTTAAAATTTGCAAAACTTTAAATTATGCAAATGTGAGCAACCAGCTCCCACCAGTAGCTCTCCTTTCAAGATCCGGTCGACACACGACCAGCGTTTGAAAGGCACCCAGCTCTAAGTCGACACACGACCTAGCTTTGGAGTCCTCCTGAAGCTCTTCAATACTCAAAAATGGGGGGGGCAGCAGGGTCAAAAGGCTCCCTAATCCTAATTGGACCGTAGCTACGATCCAATCCCTTCCAAGGATCGGTATACGAAGAACTCTGGGGCAAACTCTTCCTATACTTTTTAAGCATAAGCAAGAAGTTGGAACGAGGGGTTTGTCGACGAAGGAACTTCCTTCTCCGAATGGTTTTCAAGCTCCCTTTGGGCTTAAACCGAGTCCTCAATGAGAATACGTTTCTCATAATATTTCTATCTCCTATCCTCTCACCTCACAAGCCCTAGTGCAAACATGAACTAGGCTCTGATACCAATGAAAAGGATTGAAAATCCAACTAAGAGTTCTATTATTTACAAATCATTATATAGGCACTAATGGCCCAAAATACATAACCAACCCATGAAATCATGGATTTGATTCACACGCTTAACCCAAAAGCTACAAAGGTGCAAAGAAGAATGCACGTAAACTTCTAAGTTAAGATTGCTAACTAGAAGATCCATTTTAGCTAACTTGAAGCTCACACTTCCTACTTTGAGTTCACACTTGCTAACTAACACTCTAAAAGACAACTAGAAGACAACTAGTGCCCACAAGTGCATGTGAGAAAGAGACTCACTTACAATATCAATTTGCTAGAAATAAACTAAGCAAACCTAAGCTAGGAACTACTAGAGGGGTCATATGAAAGATCATACATCAATCCTCATCATTCATGGCATTTATAAACTGATCAAACAACATATTATTGTTGCTATGTAAATCAAATTATCTACATATGAGAAAAAAAATATCATCTCTCCTTCAACATTGGTCTTAGTATAAAGAGTGTGATTATATGGGTACTTTATGAAGCCATTATCCATAAAGTATGCTTCAATGCAGCTATACCAAGCCCTAGATGCTTACTTTAACCCATACAAGTATTTATTTAGCTTATATACTTTACCTTTTTTCCTTATTGTTCATAGCTATGTGGTTGGCCTATGTATACATCTTCTTCTAACACACCATTTATAAATGTTGGCTTGACATCAATCTGGTAAACTTTCCATCCCTTTGGGCTACCAATGCTAGAATCATTCTAATTTCAAGCCTTTCTATAAGTGTATACACTTCATGATAATAAATACCTAATTTTATTATATAATTTTGCAACCATGCCTTTCAACATCACCCTTTGCATTAAATTTAGTTTTTATACATCCATATTACACCAATGGTTTAATTTATTGACAGACGATCTATTAACTCCCTATTCTAGTTTTTTTCTATGGCTTAAATCTCATCATTCATGGATTTCACCCATTTACTATCTTTAATTGCTTCTTCAAATAAAATAAGATCACATTAAAAAAAAGTTATTTCTTTATACCTCATATATTTCTTTTAAGCTTCTTGTATTTTTTGGCATTCTCATGTTGGATATCATTCTTACAAGTGGTGGTAGGTTTGATGAAGAAGGGTTGTTTCTCCCACTTGTACTACTACTCGAAACTATAAGTTGATTAATGCTTTCTCCATTCAAGTATTTTGACTCAATACTTGTTGACCCTACCTGACTAGTCTTAAAATTCCAATTCTAAGCTTCATATTCCATTGACTTCACATATTTTCTTATAATCAACTTCTTCATAATAGGTTTATACAATATATAGTCTTTTTAATCTTCATTATACCCAATGAAGATGCATTATTTCCATATAATATAATTTTTTTTTGGAATATGTGCATATGTTATGCACCCAAAGAATTCCAAGTGAGAAACACTTGGATTTATGTTGCTCCATGCTTCTTATGATATCATGTCCTTCACACTATTTGTGTGACACCTATTTAGCACATAAACTGCACATGCTATAACATCTACCTACAATTCATTTGGTAATGGTTTTGCCTTCAACATACTTATTACCATCTTCATTATAGTCATGTTTTGATGTGGATATCATTTGGGCATAGAATTAGATTTATTTTGTAAAAGTCTAAAGTCCTAAGTTTAAGTTAGAATAATTACAAATCTTATTTCTGAAGAACACAAGCTTATACTAAGCGGGGGGGTGAACAGTATAAGATAAAACTTTTTACTTTTCAATCCAAATGATAACAACAATAATATTAATGTAATAATGAAACAATGCACAAATTATCACATACGAGAGACACAAATTTTATGTTGAAACACCCTCTCGAGAGAAAACCATGGTAAAAAAATTGGTTATATATTTCTTCAATAAATTTCATGCACACAAACCCATAGGAGACACCAATCTCCTTTAAAATTTTGTGGATACCAATCCATAGGAGATACCAATCCCCTATAAAATTTTGTGGACACCAATCCATAGGAGACATAAATCTCCTCTCAAGTTCATGGATACCAATCCACAAGAGAAACCAATCCCCTATGTTCTGGTTCATGGACACTAATCCACAGGAGACACCAATACCCTCTCAAGTTCATGGATACCAATCCATAAGAGAAACCAATCCCCTATGCTCTGGTTCATGGACACTAATCCATAGGAGACACAATCCCCTCTCAAGTTCATGGATACCAATCCATATGAGACACCAATACCCTCCCAAATTCATGGAAACCAATCCACTTGCTCTAGTTTGTAGACACCAATACATAGGAGAAACCAATTCCCTATCATGTTTGTGGACACCAATCCATAGGAGACACCAATTCCCTTTCTCTAGTTTGTGGAAATCTATCCATAGGAGACACCAATACCCTCTCAAGTTCATGGACACAAATACACAGGAGACAAAAATCCCCTTGCTCTAGTTTATGGACACCAATACACAAGAGACACAAATATCCTTGCTCAAGTCTACTCCAAAACTTGATAAAAAATTATCCATAATCTATTCATAAAAACCTACTCAAATCTGATTAAAAAATTACTCACAGAATCTACTCAAATTTGCTCCAAAATATTCTCACAAAACCTGCTCAAATTTACTCCAAAATATGCTCACAAAACCTGCTCAAATCTCTCCAAAATATGCTCAAATATACTTACAAAACCTGCTCAAATGTAATCCAAAATTTTCTCACAAAACCTACTCAAATCTACTCCAAAACCTCCTCACAAGACCTACTCAAATTTGCTCCAAATCTGATCTATAACCCTTACACATTTACTCCTAAATTCAATCATAACCAATGCACAAATCTTCTTACCAAAATTTATCAATAATGACATCAAGTTCTTCACCTTTGTTTTTCTCAACTAAAAGCAATTCAGACACATTCTACCCTAATTATTTTATCTTCATGAACATATAGAGAATGATATGCACTAACGTAGTAAGATTCAAAAGGTCAATATGTTCTTCATATTCATTAAGTCTATCACTTCCACATATCTCATATTTATTACCTTTTAAAGGTAGCTCAAGTCTAGCATTGGATAACTTACTTGTGTGTTGACTTGGAGATGCTCATACCTTGCTCTTCTTCCTCTATCATGTGCACCTTTCCTTCTTTGAATTTTCTGAATTTTCCTTCCTTGGAAATTGAATGCTTGGGTGAATATGTGTACTTAATGTTCTTTGACACCTTGACTTGTTCTAAATTTGTACCCTTCAAATCTACCTTAGTAATGATGATCTTCCTCTTGCATGTGCTTTTCAAATCTAGTCAATAATTCTCTTTTTACCTTCTTGATTTAAATATCAAATCAACCATTCTAACCTTTATCACTTTTTCAAAACATACACAATGAAGCTTAAAAATAACTCCTTATATCTCCCTTTTGAAACTTACAATATAAAGCTTTATTCTAACAACATCTCCTTTATATTGAATTGCAAAAATAAAATCACAACATCACACCTTATATATCCCTTTGCAAAAATCAAATCATGGCATAACACCTTATATTTTCCCTTTTATAATTTACAAAAATCAACTCACAATACTATGACTTATATCTCCACTTTTAAAATTTGCAAAAATCAAATCACAATATAACACCTTATATTTTGCTTTTTATATTATTTGCAAAATTCAAATCCCAATACTATGCCTTATATCTCCCTTTATAAAATTTAATAAAACAAAAATTATAAATACCTTGTACAATCGTGGATGGGATTTGATCCCTTGAACTCTAGAAGCGCAGTGCCCTATCTTGGGCTAGTGACCAATTGAGCTAAATCAGCACATAAAACCAACCAACATAAAATAATATTTAATTCCTTTAGCACTTTGTTTTTTTTCTTTAGCAAAATGACATCGAAGGGATTCGATCCCTTAACCTCCTGCACAAAACTGCTTCCACACAAGCTAGGTGATCGTCTAGGATACCCCAATGGATGGAATCAAAAGTGCAAAAATGATATTTAAATTCTTTTTAATTTTGCCTTCAAATATTCATCAAAATGGCATCAACCAGATTTAACCCCTCGACCTCTCGCAACACAGTGCCCTGGTGCAAGGCAAGCTACCGACTGGTCTGACCAATTGATTGAGATAGATGTGGCACTAACCAATATTTAATGTTTTATTTTTTTTGTGTTGTTACCAAAACCTATGCTCCTCTCCTCCCTTATTGATTCCACTCTCAACTCGATTGATTCTCATTAAAATTATATTTCTTACACCAAAGTGAACTTAGGGTCTTCCATTTATACACTTTTTCATGCTCCTAATGAAGTTGGACCAAACTTTTGAATATTTGAATTTTCAACCTTTTGCATGGTAAGCCCATAATATATTTGCATGGTGTTTATAATAAGGTCTCTCATAATTTAAATTTTAAAACATTTCAATATTAAAATTTTAAATATTTAAACTTATACATTATATTTAAATATTTATTTCAATATTGAAGCATATAAGATCACTTTTGCTTTGACAACTTTAAATCACCTTTTAAGATATATTCCTTATACTTCAATGATAACTCATCATTTCAACCTTGAAGATATTTCTTCCTTTGACATCAACATTTTATCCTTGAAGATATTTCTACCTTTGATATCAATATTTCATCCTTGAAGATATTTCTTCCTTTGACATCAATGACAACTCAATATTTCCAAAAATATCCCCCTTTGTCATTGATGGCAACCCTATAATGAAATTGACCTTTACTAAACAATATCACAAGCTGCTCCCCTTGACTAGATGCTCCCCCTTACTAAAAACTCTCCCCCTTTGACATCAATGACAAAGGCTCCTTGGGGCTTGTAAGATAAGATACTTGACAACGCCCCTCATTCCCTACTCTTACTAAGACAATCAATTATGATATGAAAGTGAAACTCCCAAATTACTATGCTCCTCTTCTTGTTTCATTTTCTTTCTCCAAACATTAGATATCATATCCTTTTGAACATTTTTACCATTCTCCTTTTTTCTTGACTTCGAAGGTTTAGGGAACACTATTATAAACCATCTAGTTGTATTCCTAAAATTGTTACATTTGTAACAAATGATATTGTAGTCCATGAGAGGTGCAAATTAATTGCAATTCCTCTTGGTGAAGCCAAAATTATTCATAGCATGGACCCTACAATTTACAACTTTATGACCAAAATGGTAACATGAGAAACAATAACCATGGAATAAATTTTCAAACATGTCTTATTGCCTTGGAGAATATTGTTGCATGGTTCTCTCATTGCCTTTTATGTGATGGTTTTTATCCCTTGATGGTGCTTTTTTTTCTTTCTCATTGATGCTTCCACTTATCAACATATCAGCATAGGTCTCAGGATCTTCTTCAATTTTCTTTGATGCCTCTATTCCTTTTGATCTTGACTCCCCCTTTTGTTTCTCTTGACCTTATTCAAGACCAAGTTCAGTATTCATAAATGGAGATCTTTATGCTTTGATAATATCATCCAATTTTTTTGAGCTTTTTCTAAACTGATATATCTTATCATTAAAATTTTCAAGTCCCTTACTTAGAATGATAGCTTCATGTTCTAGTATTTCACACTCTAGTTCTTTTACCTTTAACTATTCAGCCATACCTTCTTCAATTTGCTTTACCTCTTCAACTTTAACTTTTAGGTCAATGAGTTCTTGTGACAACTTTGTCTTTGTCTTCTCATCCTCTTGTACTTGAGCCTTCAATATTGAGTTTTTCTTTCTAACCCTTTTCAATTCTTCAAGAGCAACAATAATTTCCTCTTCTATGTCAATTGTGGCTTCCTCTTCATTTTTTGAATCTTTCTCTTATTCTTGGTCTTCAACAACAAGAGCATCTTCTTTCTCTTATATGGCCAAAAATAGGATTTCTTCTCTTTCACTATTTGAGATACTTTCATCATTGTTGCTAGAGGAATTGCTTGCTTTCTCAACATAGATACTCTTCTTGTGTCTTTGAAAGATCTTATTCTCATGCTTTTTTTGACCATATCTATTTTCCTTTCATGATAAAATTTTCTTTCTTTATTTTTCTCATATTCCTTTTCTTATTCACTACTACTACTTATAGCTTATGGAAAAATAGATGCATAGTGACCAAGGTTACCACAATTAAAACATTTCATAGAATGCATACCTTTGTGTTTTCTTAGACCCTTCTTATTATTTCACACAAAGTTAACTTCTTCTCCACCGCTTGACTCTTCACTTGATTATGGTTCCTTATTCTTTAGCATATTTGAAGCTTTGAATGCTCCCTCTCATTTGGATGTTTGATCTTTTTATGTCCTCATCTCATAGGTTGTGATAATCCCATGTAGCTCATCCATGCTCAAAGTTTTGATATCCTTTATTTATTCAATTACTAAAACCTTTTCATCAAATCTCATGGGAAGTGACCTCAAGATTTTCTGAATAATCTTAGAGTCTTCAATACTTTCTCCAAGTCCACGAATGGTGTTTACAACCTCATCAACACAAAGTAGATACCTAGCAATATCTTCCTCATGTTTTATTTTCAAGTCTTCAAAATTCCTCCTATGGGTTTGAAGTTTTGCCATTTTAACCTTATCATCTCCTTCATAAGTTCTTTGTAAATTGTCCCATATTCATTTTGCTGAAGTGTGTTATATGATTTTCACAAACTCTAATTCACATGACCCACTTAAGATTGCATTCATTTCCTTAACATTATTTTCATATGATTTCTTACCATTTGCATCTATGGGAGGAGTAGTATATGGTGTGAACCCATTCCCAATGGGTTACCATGTATCATATTCATGTGCCATAAAATAAGTCTTCATCCTCACACTCTAGAGAGTATAGTTAGTCCCATAAATTAATGGTATCCTATTTGATAAAAATCCTTCATGATGTACCATACATATTTTTATAAGATATTTTTTCAATTTTTTAGGATTTGAAGATGGAACTTACTCTAATACCAATTGAAGAACACAATATTATAATGAGAGTGGAGGGTGAATAGTATAAGATAAAACTTTTCACTTTTAAATCCAAATGATAACAACAATAATATTAATGTAATAATGAGACAATTCATAAATAATCACACATATGAGAGACATAACTTTTATGTGGAAACACCCTTTCGAGAGAAAACCATGACAAAATATTGCTTATATATTCATTAAAAATTTTTGGCACCAACCCATAGGAGACACCAATCCCCTATACAAGCTCATTGACACCAATCCATAGGAGACACCAATCCTCTCTCAATTTCATGGACACAAATCCATAGGAGACACAAATATCCTCTCAAGTTTATCGACACCAATCCACAAGAGACACAAATCCCCTCTCAAGTTCATGGACACCAATCCACTTGCTCTATTTTATGGACACCAATCCACAAGATACACCAATACCCTATCAAGTTTATGGACATCAATCCATAGGAGACACCAATCCCCTTGCTCAAGTATCCTCCAAAACTTGCTAAAATATGATCCATAATATTCTCACAAAAAACTACTCAAACCTACTCAAATATGCTTCAAAACATACTCATAAAACTTTCTCAAATTTGGTCCAAAATTTTCTCACAAAACCTACTCAAATATGCTCTTAAATATACTCACAAAACCTGCTAAAATCTGCTCAAATCTACTCCAAATCTCACAAAACTTGCTCAAATCTACTCGAAAACCTACTCACAAGGCCTGATTAAATCTACTCTAAATTTGATCTATAACCCTTGCACATTTACTCCCAAATTCAATCATAACCAATTTACAAATCTACATACCAAAATTGATCAATAATGGCATCAAGTTCTTCACCTTTGCTTTTCTCAACTAAAAGACATTTAGACACATTCTACCCATAATTATTTTATCTTCATCAACATATAGAGAATGATATGTACTATTGTAGATGGTCAATATGTTCTTCATGTTAATTAAGTCTATCACTTCCACATATCTCACATTTATTACATTTTAAAGTTAGCTCAATTCTAGCATTGGATAACTTACTTGTGTGTTGACTTGGAGATGCTCATACCTTGCTATTCTTCCTATATCATGTGCACCTTTTCTTCTTCTTTGAATTTGTTGAATTATCCTTCCTTGGCAATTGAATGCTTGGGTGAATTGTCTTTATTTGAATTTGTTGAATTGTCCTTCCTTGGTAATTGAATGCTTGGGTGCATATATGCACTTAATATTCTTTGACACCTTGACTTGTTCCAAATATTTTCCCTCCAAATCTGGCTCAGGAATGATGATCTTCCTCTTGAATGTGTTGTAGATACTAAAATCATGTAAATCAGATAATATTTTCATGATGCCACTCTTATCAATACCATATGGTCCCATTGGGAAATCCTCGGGGGTTAATTAGGGGTCTTAACCACTTTTAGGAAGGTTTACCCAACTCTTAGGAGGTTTTGGGCCATGTATCCATGGTGATCCCACCCTAGGATGCCTAGAGTTCATGGCATTCCCACCCAGGGACAGCCATAGGAAACCATCCCTAGGTGGGATGACCATGGTCTAGAGCCCCCAAAAAGTCAAGGGTAAAACAAATGGCAATCAATTTAAGCCATTTATCATGCCCAATGACTTATGACAGATTGGGAGACTATCTAGTCCATTAGGCACTACAAATTGGAGGCACAAATTTGAGGTCTCTTCCTCCCAATGCATGGTAAATACGTTGACAAGTGAAGACACTTGCCTTTAATGCCCCAAATTTTCTCTTTGCCTCATTTGCCCTCTTGGGCTATATATTGGAGTGTTTCCACTCAATTTTAGAGAGATATCTTTGCAAATATTCACCACGAAGTGCTACTGAGATTCCATCTCAACTTTTGTCCTCATATTTACCCTTGGAAACTTCATCAATCGAAGGTATTTTAAATGCATCCAAAAATATACACATCCCTTCCAAAACCCATCCATTCCTATGAGTTAATTCACAAAATTTGATGAAAACATCCCTAGGAGTGTTCTATACCTGATCCAAGTGGAATTGGTGGTGAAAAATACCCTTTTTTGTGGTCGTCCCCACTTGGGATGGTTAAAAATCCCAATTGGAACACCCATGGATGACCATGAATTGGCCCACAATTTTGAATCAATTTTAGTGTAGATATTTTCTATAACAGTAGATACATCATATTTGATTTTGGTGAAGTTTGGAGTAGTTTTGAATCATTAATTAGGGTTTTTGTGATTATAGTCCTAATTATCCCCTCCAAGTATGGTCACAAATTTTTCTAACAACTGTACTTTAATTTCTACATAGATCATTATAAAAGTAGATAATATGCATGAATAACACAAGCTTATACTAAGAGGAGGGGTGAACAGTATAAGACCACATTTTAATTTTCTTTCCCAAATAATATTATGCAATATATCAATGGTAATATCAATAGTAATAATCAAAGCAATGTACAAATCACCATACAATAAAGACACCAATTTAACGTGGTTCACCCAAAGTGGGCTACGTCCATGGAGAAAATATTTCACTAAAATTTTCTCAACAAATATCTTGAAAATCCTTTTCCTATTACAATATTTATGGACCTCTATCCAAAGGAGAAACCAATACCCTAATTTGGTTCATTGATCTCTATCCACAGGAGAACTCCTTCTCCTCTACTCTTGCTAGTGATCCTCTAGAATACTACTACCTCTAATACTATAGCTTGTGGATATCTCTCCACTGAAGACTTTTTTCCTCAGTTAGAATTCCTCTATCTTTACTACCCTAGCTAATGGATTGCTATCCACTAGAGACTATTATCCTCTTCTTTGTCACCTCTAAAGCTTGATATTAGCTTTGTCAAATTTGCACTAAATATAGTCCTTTGGTCTAGCACAAATATGCTCAATCTCTATCTCAAATCTATACTAAACACATTTCTATGGTCTAGTACAAATCTACTTAATATCTATCTCAAATATGAACTAAACATATTCCTTCGATCTAGCATAAATATGCTCAATATCTATCTCAAATATGCACTAAACATAGTCCTTTGGTCTAGCACAAATATGCTCAATCTCTATCTCTGGTCTAGCACAAACCTATCCTCAAATCTACACCAAACTTTGTCCTCAAATATATCCTCAAGCCTTAACACAAAGCTTGATCCAATCACAAATCAACTCTGCTAGATCTGCCCTAAACCTTAACTCAAGTTTTAAAAAAATCTATCAAAAAAATTTGATCACAAGTCTTCTCAAAGACTTACCTCAAATCTATACACAAGTCCTCTCTAGAACTTGCTCAAATTGCTCTCAAGTATTTACCAAGATTTATCTCAAATATTCTCAACAAGTCCTCACTAGAACTTGTTCAATCTTCTCAACAAGTCTTCACAAATACTTACCTCAAATATTCTCAATAAGTCATCATTAGAACTTGATCAATCTACTCAACAAGTCTTCACCAAGACTTGCTCAATCTCCTCAATAATTCTTGACCAAGACTTACCTCAAATCTACATTGTAAGCTTCCACAAAATCTTACTTAAATCCATCTTTAAGCTTTCACAAAAGCTTCCTCATATCAACTCGATCTATCATAGAAAACCTCTTCAATCACATAAACAAGTTTCACATAGAATCTTGTTTTAATCTCACAAAAACATATAGAGAATGGTTGAAGACTCAATATGTTTCACTCTCAAAATAATGCTCAATCACTTTCAAACTCTCTTATTTAACCATAGAAACATATGTAAAATTGTTATAGACTCAATATGTTTCACTCTCACACAACACTAAATCACTTCCAAACTCTCTTCAAATCAATTAATAATAAATAATTAATTCATTTCACTATCACTCCAATACTTTCAATCAATTATGCTCAACCAGTTTCACACAACCAATCACTCAATGAAGCACAATTTGCTTATAAATCCTAACCAAATGTTTCACAATGCTTTCAAAAACTTACACTATGGAACTCAACCTTGACTCAAGATGATTCCAAATTTATATAGCAATGATACTCATGATCTTTTCACAAACCCTGATCATGCACATGAAGGTTTACTCAAATATTTCCAACAATTCTTATCAAAAAATCTCACATAGCAATGATACTCATGATCTTTCAAAAATTCTAGTTCAAGATAGTTCTCAATTTCTCACTCAAATGTGTAGCGACCCCGAGGTGCACACACTACTCTTAACCTACTTGCAAATGTGTTTAAACCTAAAAATGAAATGAAAGACCATGAAAAAGTGTATAACATGGAAGTAACAAATATGTCTCTTTATTTGTATTGAAACCCGATTACAAGTCGATCCCTCTTAGGGATACCCATTTTGATATAATGAGGTTACAAGTGGGTAAAATGTCCCCTCGTAAAGGGGTGGTGTGCTATCACAAGCTCCCTGATTTCATGCATGGAAATGTATGAGGGCTTACAGATGCCTCCTTCTCCAAGTATGTTCCCTAGAGGGATCCCTTTTTTCTCTCGTATGTTGTAGATTCTGTTCGATGAACCTGTGGCCCTGTAAGAAATGAAACAACAACACACACTTAGATGTCCTAGAATGCCTCCCCAAATGAGGTTGTTAGTAATGAACATATCAAAATGAAAGCAAGTTCAAATTAAACCTATGCTATAAAATGTGATGAGTGAATTGATGCTATGCTAATTATATGCTAAACATAATAATGAAACTAATGTATAAAATCCTAAGCTAGGCCTGTGAGCCACTGTCCAATACAGTGGCCGCTAAAGCGAATCTTGCCCTCTTTGCTTCAAGGCTATGGATCGAAGCTTGTATCCTATGTTGAAATGATGGTTTCTTTGATTGATATGTTGAATTTCCTATATGTGGAGAACCCTCAAGTGGACACTCCCTCTCTTTGATGAAAATTATATCTTTTATCAATATTGTCTCCTCTCTCAAAAAACTATATCTCTAGTGCTCTTAGGCTTGAACCTTTAAAGTGTGTGAAACCCTAGGTCTATGCCCAAGCCCTAGTACTAAATTCCTCATGCATAGTGAAGGTTAGCATGAGAAGATTTTTGTCTTTTCTATGTTTAAAGATGAGTTAACTGAAATCTAACTATAAACTTGAGTCTCCTATGTAAACTGGTCATTAGCATAAGCATATTTGTCTTTGTCTATGTTTTAAGGCCAGTTAACTAAAGTCTAAATGCAAACTCAAGTATCTTATATGAAATAGCCATGAAAAGGAATGCAAAGTTACTCCCGCTCACCTTTATTACATGTTGACTACCACTTCTGGCTGTGATTGAGCATATTTGTCAAAAAAATACTTTTTATGGCTTAGTCACTGTCATCTGTAGCAACTAAGATTTGTTTGATGTTGTCTACAACGACTAAGATCTAGCCACTCTAAGCTTGAGCAGCTAAGATTTGGCTACTCTAGTCTTGAGTGGCTAGGCTTGGATGGTCTTAAAATGCCCCAAATGAGTGGTGAGAACCACTTTTGATGCTTGTAAAGTCCAAGAATATGTCATGTGATCTTATGAATGTGTCTCTATGAATAGCTACCCTAAACATGACATGTTTTAGGTGTCTACAAATGCCCCTTTTTGTGATGCACTATGTAGAAAACTTAACGTTGAGAAAAATAATAGATAGGTCTATTTGTAGGGTTTACGGTGATAAATGGTTTGATTAATGTTGGATGGCCCAATCATGCAATATGGTGCGCGCCCCTTGAATCATTGCCTCAACATTCGAAGGACTTAGCTTAGTGGCTTGGACATGTTAAATTGCACTGATTCCTTAGACTCAATCAAGTAGCTTCAGCTACTACAATAGTTTCGACCGGTAGGAGAACTACTATTGAAGATGTCATGTTTGCTTACATTCCCAACAAACAAGGGAAATTATGTGATTGTTGTATGAAATAATTCATAGAAAGAACATGATATTTTTATGATGGAGTGATCTTTTGTTGACTTTGATTATGATTATTTTGAAAATTTGAACTACCTCTTCACCCAATGAATTGGTGAAGAAATGACAATGAATGAAGCGACAAGTCACTTGACCAATATGACTTAATTTTGTTCCTTTATAGCATTTTTTCCTTAAATGGGTAAACCCCCATCCAAGTGTGATTCCAATTATTTATGATAACCATCTATCCCTATCCCAAGGATCGGTCCATCCATAAATAGCCTTCTTAGGGAGTTAGGATGAGTGATTATGTTTATGCCTATATTGTATCACTTTGTCTTAGTGTTTTTGATGTCACAAGGGAATGAGGATGATCCTATCACACCCATGGAGTAGTCTGACCATCTTGGTCTTTTTTGAGTTAGAAGTGATACATCGCGATTCCAAAATGAATATTTTTGTTCCAAGTAGCCTTATGGTGAATTACTTGTCTTACCGAATTACATGGAGTGCAAGTCGCTGCAATCGCTAAGTTGATAGAGCAAGTGACTGGATATGAGGCTGACTAGAGAATTTTTTTATGTGATTTTTATGTTATTCTAGTCATTATGATGACTAGAAGTCTTCAAAATGTGTTTATCTAAATTTTTTTGTAGCTTCTCATGGAGGGGTTATGGTTTTTTTATCTAGGATCTTGGCTGCTGTCAGGTCCAGCGGCAACCAAAGGCCTAGCCCTGGCCACTCTCATCCTGAGCGGCCAAGTGATGCATGTCACTGACATCAACAGTGGCCAAGGCAATATAAAAGTAAATCCTAAGGTTTTGTCTTTTCACTTTGCTAGTTGTCAGTTTTGTTTCTTGGGCTCTGAGGTGAAAGTGACTTTTACGGTTTGGATTTTTTTTGTGACTTTGAAGATCATGGCTGCATGAGGTGAAGCATCTTTGGATGGTGGAGCTAGAGCTTCTCAGGTACTCCCTTAACCCTTAACCTTGCTTGTTTATTTTTTTTGGGTAAAACTGAACCACATTAAGTAATCGATAATTGAACCTCATTAAGCTTGTTGGCAACGAATCAAAACCTGTAGCTAGGCTTAGTTTAGGAATTTATGTGGTGGGCTTGTCCCCTTTTTATTTATCTTTTGTTATATATTTTTGTTTGGTATTTTATAGCCTAGGGTTGACGCATATGCCTCATCACCCATCGGCCGCTCTCGATCAGAGCGGCCAGGAAGGCCTGCAACTTGGTCATTGTCACTGGTAGTGGTCAGTTTGAATCCCAATGGTTAGAAAATTTTGACCATTTGGGCTTGGCCACTATCAGCTTTAGTGATCAATTTCTGGCTGCTGTAGGCAAAAATGACCAAGAACCCTTAGTGCAATTATTGATTTTTTTTTTTGGGTTGATTTATTTTTTATTTTTAAGTTTTGACTTGTTTAAGTAGGTGCAACTTTGTTCTTTGCCTAGAATTATAATAACCCATCATTATTTGCACATTTTTCATGTTTATTGTGCATTATGCCTTAGATGCATTGTAGTTATGATTTATTTTATTTTTCTTAGATTCTTACTACTCGGGCTCGAGACACGAAGCTCATGAATACACTTCTACACCTCTTCGATGGTGATGATTAGGCTTGGCTCAAAGCCTGTGGGCTATAGTATGTCACCAAAATACCCACCATTATGGCAGATCATGCCTACCTTACATATTTAGTCTATCTATGGGACCATCATACCAATAACTTCCACTTTCCTACCGGTGAGATGACCATCACACCGGAATATGTGTATAGGATCTTACGGATCCCCTTTTATGGAGTGGCCATTGTCTCTTCAACCACTAATGATTAGGTTGCTAATTTTGCTTGGGTTTTCAAAGGGCACTTTGTGGAGGATCTCAAGGACACCAAATCTGGGGAGTGTCCATCTCACATTGGTACGATGAGGGTGTCTTCTCTATGAGGCATGCGGTGTTGTTGATGATCATCAGCAATATCTTAAATCTAGATTGCTTAGGTTTGAGGTTCCCGTGGAACCTCTTGATGATGGTTTAGGACTTTTTTGATAGTTAGGAACTTATAATATATGCATGACGTGGGTCTTTGTTGGCTCAGTGCTATGATGAATTATACCACATCCATTGGCAAGGTCATGTCGGCATTACTTCTATAAGTTTGGGGATGGGATCACATCAAGGTAAATCACCCTAGAGGGCTTCCTACTGAGATTATAGCTATGGAGGAGTGTATGTAGTGCTATACCTCTAGATGGGCTCAATAGCATGAGCTACATAAGAGTCATCATCGTGCAGGGGAGCTTTCCCATTATACTGCTACTTTCACTAGGCTGCAAGCCAGGGATGTTATGTGGCGCCCATATCATGAGTGTTCTATGTGGGATGATCCGACCAGTTTTATTGCTAATATACAGTGTGAGTGGTGGATCCTTTGCCACAAGGTTGTTATTTAGGAGCATTTATTCTACTCTCGGGTTCTCCATCAGTATAGGCTATAGTAGGGCGTATCACTTGTTCCATTTTTGTATAGGTGCCTTGCGATGGAGAAGGACCTTTCCTCATAGTAGATTACAAAGCTTTCAAATGAGGAGGATGCCCCAAAATTTGACCTAGGATTCACTGGGGGTGTAGCAAATGCATACACTCAGTGGTGGGGAGACTTGATCTGATGAGGTATCGGCATCTTGGGTCACAAGGATGATGACAGGGATGATGGTACATATTCGACAGGGCGTAAAGTTTGAGCCAGGATTAATGTGTGGGGCCAATGAGCAGATCAAGTGGTAGTTCTGTAGACACCAAAATAGCACCAATATGATTATGTGACTACAAAACACTGATCGCTTTGACACACATAGCCCCCAGGGCAGCCCTTAGAGGTTAAACAGTGGTCCTAACCACTTTTGTAGCAATTTTGGAAGGTCAGAAGGCAATTTGGCACATTCAAGCACTTTGCTCAGTATCCATCCCACCCAGGGACGAATTCAAATTGGGATCCATCTCACCCAGGGATGAATTTTGAATTCGCTCTGGGTTAGGACGAATTCCAAGTTCAACGGGCAAAAAGAAAAATGGTGCCAAGTGGCAGCCGAGGATAGTCAATTAATGCCTCCTGCATTGCATGCACGTGTAGGTGGGTAGATTGGGCGTTAGAGGACTGTCACAAGGGCAGTCATGGAAGCCCAAGTCAAGGAGGAGTCTCCTCCCTCTTGAGAAGGCATGGCCGCCACATGGCATCCTTGCATGCCCCTCCAAAGAGACCCCCTGGGTCTATAAAATGGTGGACTTTCCCACCCAAAAAAAGACAAGTTGGAGGCATTTTCAAGCAACGAAGTGTTGCCAAATTGAATACCACACTTTACCCTTTCGATTCACCTCTTCCACATCCTTGATCTCTTTCGCAAGAGAGGTTATTGGGTGGCTATTGGAAGTGTGAATCCGGACCCAAAACCCGACATTTGACCACATTGATCTACCAATTCTCCGACAACCCATTACAAGAGATTTTGGGCCCATCCCAAGTGGATTGGTGCCGAAATCAAGTTCTAACAATGGGCGGCCCGCCTGGGCGCCCCGCACTTCTTAGTTTCATTTTAAGTTGTTCTTTTATCACTTGTTTATATTCCATTCCATTTTATGCTATTTAGATAGTTTATAATTTCGATTTCATAAGGCTTTGATCAAATCTTATCATGTTTTGTCACTTTTGTTGTCCTCACTAACTTGCAGGTAACGACGTCAAATTCCCGTTGATGGAGGTCAAATTGGGGAAATCCGACCATCTGGGTCATCCCAAAATGCCCCCAATTAGCTAACCCCTATGTTTGTAGGTCTTTTGGAGATCTCGAGATGCAACATTTGGGCAGGATTACTTCGGCGTTTTGTCGCAGGCGAATTCATCCTACCCGGGGATGAATTACAGTAGAATTCATCCTGCCCAGGGACGAATTACAGTCGAATTCGAATCGGCGATGTTTCCTCGACTGTTTTGATGGCAGTGGCCCTCTGGTAATGTTCTCTGGTCTCTGTCAAAATTGTAGGTTACTTGGAGTCATTTTATTCACTGGTTTAGTTAATCTTATGCATGCATCCTCCATTGGTTTTTAAGATCAAATGCTTCATCTTTTGTCATAGGTGCTACTAACAATTTTGTTGTTTCTTTGAATGTAGGAGGAGCAGCAAGGATCAAGGATTCATCAACACCAGCGGCGGCAACACTTTGGCCCGCCCATTTCAAATGTGGGCATGCGGAAGGAGGAGCACTAAGTCATGATTGTAACCAAAACTCTTTTAAATGCTCCTAGCCCCTAAAAAGGGAGGAGGCGTCTTTGTAACCGATATTACGAGAGTTAAATAAAGAGGGCTATGTTTTCTGTACTTTCTTTAATATCCGTTCAATTCGTCTCTTTCATTTCATGCATTTCACATCTTAGGACTTAAGCGTTTGTTTGATTTTGAATGCGTCATATTAGTATTTCTTTATTCTAGAATCTCGTGCTTTCAGTGGCGATCACGGTGGGACTCTGTCCCCTGTTTTTTTAAGATCAAGAAACTGATCAAAATTTGTGTTTTGTGCTCACAGGTACCATTTTTCGAGCTCTGACTGTTATTCGTCTTTGTCTGTGGCAAATACCTTACTGTAATTCATTCGACCCTGAGACGAATTCTAATTCGTCTCAGATAGGGACGAATTCTGTTCTGTAATTCGTCTCACACAGGGACAAATTTCTGTCTGTACATTTTTAGGGCCGAGGATTAGAAACAACAAGTTTAGGCAGAGAAAAGGTAAGGGTCCTAAACTGTTCCTATCATTTTTTGCTTTTTTTGTTTCTATTTTCTGTCAATTTTGTCTTCTTAAGGAAAGTAGTTGCTTCTGCCTGTTTTAATTTTTAATAAAAAGAACCACACACACATCACGTGGCATTTTTAAACCAAGGAGTTGGTTGTAAGACCCCAGCCCTTGATCAAGACCAACGGTGGGTTCGTCACCACCTTGGCTTGATTTTTGCATCCATTTACCCCGATTGTCACTGTTGTTCGACGTAAATCCTGACGAAAGCTGACCGAGTGTCGTTGGGGTGATTCCCAACGCATGAGGATAAGTCTTCTATGGTAGGTGTCATAAATAGGACAATCCCCCTTCCGTACCGCCTATGTTCCATGTACCATCTGCTCTCACGTACCTATAGTTTCCCTCTCATAAGGGCGGGTATATAGAGAGGTTGGTATATCGGTCGAGCAATGGTATATTGAAGGGGCGACCATTTATGGGAGTCATATGAGCCTTCATTACGCATTTAAACGTTCTTCAAAACTTTCAAAAACAAAACAAAATCATCAAAATGCACTAAAACCAGTCTAGGACACACCATTAATCTTTAAAAGAGATAATCACCATTTGTGTATGTGTGTGTTCATTTCTGCTTAGTGTAACAAAAAAAAAAATCATAAACAAAAAGATAAAAATCTGCTTAGCTTGTAGAAGAGCACCACAATGGTGTGCACCCGTAGCCAAGCCCAATCAAGGGCAGAAGCTGTGGAAAGTGTACAAAGAGCGGGCACAAGTCACCTTCGCTTTAGCCCTAAGGACTTGGCCATACCGCCTTGGCGGTCTGGACCACAAGAGAGTCCACATCATTCCATGTCAAGGTGGAATTATAGGGACACCCCTTTGGGGGACACGCCCATTCAGCACAACCCCTTTCGAGAAGAAGCTTTACATGTGGCACTCAACGTAAATAGAAGACCACCTTTAGAGGCTAGATATGAGTGGCCACCATGCAACGAAGTGCTAGAGAGGCACAATGCCCATGAGGAGAGACAACGTGACTATGGCATCTCTCCTTTGCCTCCCATCATTGTTAGAACTGAAAGACAAAACCCAGAGCGCAGGGCTCTCCACACAGGGTGAGCTAACTCCGCCTACCCCTTTCACACCCATGAAAGGGAGTACGAGGAAGACCATAAAATTCCTCAAGAGCAATATACAGTGTGGGAGCCTTGCGCTTTCGCACCTGCTAGATACCATGGTCACACATCGAGGCCAGAGCCTCAGGTAAATGCTGCCAACCTCGACAGAGGGAAGCGACCCATTGAAATCTCGGATCATCAATACCGAGGCAAATACATAGGAGAAACATTCAAGCCTCCTAAGCCCAATATGGCAGACCAAATTGACCTGGCAGTCGCCAGACATGCCGCCCGCCAAGCCCAGATCATGTGGCTTGAGCAAGATCATCAGTAGTTAGAGCGCTTATACCGCCTTAACAAAGAGCGCATTCAACACGAAGCAGACGAGCTACTTTATAACTTACCTGAGAGGGTTCCAACCCCTCGCACCCAAAAAGCAGAACCATTTGAGAGGCATAATCCCTTGGTGTAGGATAGGTCTCCGTGACCTCGTCAAGCTTTGCCTCCGAGACCCCATAGACCTAAGAGGGAGGCCACTCCCCGAAACAATGATGGGTACCCTCCACGGAGACCCACTCAGGGTCAGAGGTCTCGCCCAGAGACTCCTTAGGAAGTTTACGAGGAGTATGAACCAGAAGTAGAGCGGGCCGAAATGCCCTATCAAGGCGGAGGGGGTGCTATCCGGCCACCCCTCCATAGGCCTCCAGTCTCCCATAACTCACAACGGGAGAAAACAAAAGAGGAAGAGATTAAATCTTTCGATGCATACAAGGCACTGTTAGAGCGTTTGGAGTCTATGGAAACCAAAGCTTCTGGGCCCCAAAAGCCCATGTTACGCCAACTCCGTAGTCATCTGATGCATCCATCAGTGCCCGCACCTTCTTACCCCAAACATTTCAAGTTGCCTCAATTGGCAATCTTTAAGGGTGAAGAGGATGCTCAAGAGCATGTGACGAGATTCCTGAGCCAATGCTTTGGCATTTAGGATAATGATGCACTGTTGCTAAGGACATTCATAACCACATTCGTAGGCCCTGCCTCGGATTGGTTCACCCAATTTTCGAAGCACAACATAAATAATTTGGATCAATTAGTGGATGCGTTCCTTGAATGCTTCACCTTCAACACCAAGAAGAAGGCGTCACTGAGTGACCTGGCCAGCCTCAGGCAATATGAGGAAGAGACAATGGCGGCTTATGGGAATCGATGGAGGGCTCTACTTTCTAAGCTACCCTACCTTCCCCCTATGTCCGACCTCACACAAATGTTTTCATGAAGTTGTCTGAGATCAATCTCTGGGCTATTGCAGCTGCAGCAATACGCCACCTTAGAAGAAGCTCTAGCGCAAGCCAGAGTTATCGAAGAGATCAAAATATAGGATGGCAAAATTGCCAAACCTAAAAAGAAAGAGTGGAACAAAAATACAAAGACAGGGACTACGCAACCAAAACCCGCTACGGTTAATCAAGTTGCGATAAATGTCCCTAAGCCTCGCACAAGAAATACAGCCTCAAAAGGCTAATTATCAGGCAAGTGCCTCCTAATAATTATGAAAGAGAAAATAAAAAATAGGAGCAAAATCAGCAGCGTCACCCTAAGCGACAATACACCCCTTATACGGAGTCTAGGGACTCCCTATTTGACCGCTTGTCAGTGACAAATTTAATCACCCTTCCAGAGATCCAAACCATAGATCCTAACGCTCCCAAGCCTAAGGGATACAGAGAGGATTTATATTGTAGGTTCCACAGGCGAAGGGGACATGACCTGAACGCATGCTGGAAATTCAAGGGATTAATACAAGACTTGATTGATAATAAAACATTGGCGGTGGACAACCCCATAGCACCAAATAACCAGCAGATGGGGGTCTTCAAGGATCCCTTGCCTACCCATGAGGCACAAGCAAAACCCCTTTAGGTCAATGAGGTGCGACAGAATTTCCCCATGCAAGGGTATGTGGGAATGATCAGCATAGTGACCAGGAACAAGAAATACCCAGGAGTTGCCCCCGAGGCAGCCACAAGAGAAGTTCCAACAATGTCGCAACCTCAACAACACCTTGTGCAGTTGCCTCCGCCTAGACCCGAGGTCATGATACGGACCAAACTCACGCAGAGTTTGTGGACCACGTCGGCTAGGCTCTCCATATATGAGCTTATACAGCAATCAGCGCCCCATCGGGAGGCTCTCATGGAGATTTTGAAAGCCATCGAGTTGCAGCCCCATGAAGCGAATTCTTTCAATAACTTCATGGGACATGTAAAACGATGCACGAAGCCGATCATTACCTTTCGAGAAGATGAAGTTAAATCAGTATTTGATGACATGGTAGATCCACCCCTACATGTTATCGCGCGGGTCAACGGGATCCCGTATAAGAGAGTGTTGGTAGACACTGGCTCGTCTAGTAACATCATTACTACAGCAGCATTGAAACATCTAAAGCTGCCAGCCTCTCATATCACCGCTTCCACTTACACACTACGAGCATTTAATGATGCGATATGCTCGACAGTTGGCACAATTGTTCTACCCATTCAGGTAGGACAAAAGACGATACCTACATTGTGCCATATTTTGGAAGGCGAGATGGCGTACAACATATTGCTAGGGCGACCATGGATCAGGGACATGAAGTGTGTCCCTTCGATAGCTCACCAATGTTTGAAGTATGCATTTGAAGGAGAAGTACATGTAGTCTCGACGGACTTAGAACCCTTCAAATATTGCAATGCGGTGCAATTGATGCCGCAATCGACCCTCCCATCGATGCACTTGGATTTCTAGTTAAATCCATCTAGACAGGGTCCGATGCCGCGAGCACCACTGGTGACTAATCCATCAAAACCCCAGCCAGGTGCATCTTCATCGTCCGCTCCTTCACTACCAATGCCACCTGTCATGGCTAAACAGAAGGACAAAGGGAAACAAATCTTGGAAGAGGCTCAACCCCTAGAAGAGGTGCTGCCAACAATATCAACCATCTCAATAGAAGAGATACCTAGCACAATGGAAGCTGAGGCTCCTAGTCCACCCAACATGGAATGGACTCCAGAAGGGCTTCCATTCCCTCCCTCTCAATCGCCAACAATTACTATTGAAATGGCCAGCACGGGCCTGGGGGAGTATCTAGTGCAGAATGTTGTAGCAACGCCCGTGCTAGAGTCAGTGCAAGACATGGGGAGACCTCGCCTCCCCATCGGGATAGTTGTTCCTTTAGGCTACCCATCGAACTAGACCAATTTTGTGTATGGGGGCCTTGACCATGGTGTTGAGCCATGCATGCAAAAGGACGAGGATGAAGAGCCTTTTGCAGGAGATGTCAACTATCTGTCTAACCCGGACTTTGCTCTGAAATATCTTGGCCAATGCAATTGGCATGGATACGGGCTAGGCAGGTATGAGCAAGGAGTGCGTGTCCTTTTCTAGCCAAGATACCAAATGCCTTATGACAAGTCGGGAGTAGGGTTCAACCACCCCCTGCCCTTAGACATCTTGGTGGAAAACATGCAAGGCCTAGGAATAGGCAACAAGGGTGGATTGGCATCAGATCCTTATGCCAACCCAAACACAACATATACATTGGGATATTACCTCCCATGGTCAACAACCACCCTTGGTAACATCAATAATCCTTCTCCTTTACTAGAGAGAGGTGAAAGTTCGGGAACTCACTTTCAAGGAGAGCATAAATAGTGTCTAGAAGGATCTTCGAAGGATGAAGTAGAACATGAACCAGTGTCATATGTTCCCTTCGGATCCGATAGTGATCACTCATAGGAGGTTCCCATGAATAACTGGCAAGAGATATTTTTAAATATGTTCCCTCTAGAGGCTCCAATCGAGCCAGTGCTGTGTCAAGAGAATCAAGTCCCCCCATGGAGCATGGACCAACAACAATGGGACCAGATTAATTTGCTAGAACAAGGTGAGCCCTTAATGTCGCAAGCAGTTGTTGAAGAAAATGAACATTTTTGGATCTCCGATAGTGATTCGAAAGATGAAACTGAGATGGCCTATCTCAACCACATGCGACAAATGCAACAAAGGCAACAAATGCAACAACGGCGTCCCTTGGAGATTGATGACTTATTTGCACAGATGGGCATACTGCCAGGGCATGAGTGGTACGTAGACCCAGTAGGGTGGGACCAAGTGTTGGATCCATGGCTCCAAGTTTACGATGAGCACCATCCACCCCGAGACCCTATAATGACATCAGTGTCGAGGGAAGACCCTGTCTTCCTATCAGCACATAGGGCCGATCCATTCGTGCCAGTACCTACAGAACCAGATCCAGAACATAGAGAACATCCAGAATGTTTGAGTCATCACACCCATGGTAATGGAGACCAAGTTCATTTCATCCACATGATCTCCATTGACTTGACCGCACCCATCCGCAATCCGGTCGATCCAGCATGGTCCTTGCATCTAGACATAGATGCCATCGACTGGGATCGCGTCAATTCACCTCCATCCCCATCAGAGTATTGGCCTTTTGGTAAAATGCCTCATTTTACCCCAGGGACAACTCAGGATATCTTTTAGGCTGAAGAGGAACCCGAGGTTCCCAACACAGATTTAAACTCAGCTAATGATATCCATTTGATCCCGACTCCACATCAGTTGGAGGACGGATCCCACATGTCGATCGAGGAGAGGACTGACGTAGACATCGGCTTAGATCCAATGAATCCATAGATTATCAAGCTAGGGGTAAGCTTATCCCCCGAAGAGCAAGCCGACTACATTGCCCTTCTCAAAGAGAAGAAGGAGGTTTTTGCATGGTCATACAGAGACATGTCGGGGCTAGATCCGCAGCTAGTCACGCATAATCTGACGCTTGATCCAACAATCAAGCCAGTTAAGCAAAAACTACGTAAGATGCACCCAACAGTGGCCTTGATGGTCAAAGATGAATTGCAAAAGCTGTTGGATGCATAGTTTGTCATCTGCATGGATTATCCGCCATGGCTGTCCAACATGGTGCCCGTCAAAAATCCCGATGGGAGGATTCGCATATGCACTAATTTTTGAGATCTAAACAAAGTGAGTCCTAAGGATGATTTCCCCTTGCCAAGCATCGACGCGTTGGTAGATGCTACAGCAGGTCACGAAATGCTATCCCTCATGGATGGTTTCTCGAGATACAATCAGATTCGTATCAATCCCGAGGACCAACTAAAAATGGTGTTCACAACGCCTTGGGGGACATTTTGTTATAAGGTCATGCCTTTTGGCCTTAAAAATGTTGGCGCCACCTACCAACGTGCCATGACGTACATCTTCCATGATTACATGCATAAAACTTTGGAAGATTACATGGATGATTTGTTAGCCAAGTCTCTTTTGCGCTCAGATCATCTCGATGACTTAAGCAAGATCCTCGATCGCCTCATGGAGCATAAAGTTAGACTAAATCCCAAGAAGTGCGTATTTGGCATCACATCTGGAAAACTCTTGGGTTTCATAGTCTCAAAGTGAGGTATCGAGGTGGACCCAAAGAAAGTCAAGGCAATCCTTGAAATGGTTCCCCCAACTACCATTAAGTAGCTCAGAAGTCTACAGGGAAAGGTCGCGTCAATCAAACACTTCATAGCGTAGTTATCTGACAAGTGTCGACCCATGAACAAATTATTGCACAAGGGGGTTGCATTTCACTAGGATGACGAGTGCCAGTCAGCCTTTGATGACATCAAACAATACTTGGATTCGTCACCAGTATTGGCACCACCTAGACCAAGAGTGTCATTCTACTTATACATCTCAGCTACTGAGGTGGCACTGGGCGCCATGCTGGCCCAGAAGAATGAACTTCACAAAGAATAGGCTACTTACTATCTTAGCCGCACCCTGGTCAGTTATGAACTTAACTATGCATACGTCAAGAAACTCTGCTTGGCAATGGTGTTTGCTACCAAAAAGCTATGCCACTACATGTTGAGCAACACTACGTATGTTGTGTCTAAGGAGAATCCATTGCGATACATGATGAGTCGTACTTATCATAGTAGTCGCACGGTGAAATGGATCATGTTGTTGACAGAATTTGACATAGAGTTTATCGGACAAAAATCTATCAAAGGACAAGTCATAGCCGATCAACTAGCAGAGGCTCCTCTTGAAGACGATCAGCCTCTAGTCATAGAACTACCCGATGATGGGGTCTTCCATGTCTCAGAATCGCCAGATTTCGATGAGCCTGAGTCACAGGTCGACATAACCCTATTTTTTGATGGTTCTAAATGTGAGCAAGGTGGTGGCATGGGAATAGTATTCTTCACACCATAGGGCACTCCAATGCCCCTATCATTTAAATTAAATTTCCCATGCACCAACAATAATGCAGAGTATGAAGCCTTGCTCATAGGTCTTCAGACAACAATCACCATGAACATCAAATGACTGAACATCTTTGGTGATTCATTGTTAATTGTCAATCAATTCAAAGGGGTATTCCAATGCAAATGCCCAGTTTTGTAGGCTTATAAAGCCCTTGTGGACAAATTCTTGGCAAAACTTGAGTGGTACGACATCGAGGCACTCCCTCGGTCATCGAATCATTTTGCGGACACAATGGCCTCCTTGGGGTCACTAATCCCGCAAGACCTTTTCGGTGATATGACAACCATTCAAGTCAAAACCCTATCACAATCCGTGATGGAGCGTGCAAGCTCTGACTTGACGCCAAGAATCCACATGATCCAGATTGAACCATCCTCGGATAAGTTCTCTCGAATCCACGATCATCTGAAACATGCCAACTGGGGGTCCTTGTTTTCCCCTACTCCCATTAATAGCAACACAATGCTATTCTTACAAGTTCTATCCCACTCAACGTTTTCTAGGGATGAACTTCAAGAGGGATTGGCTGTTCATACCATCGAGGTTTTCGATCAATAGGACTAGTATTTACCCATTAGAGACTACCTCAAGTTAGGTAATCTCCCGCTTGGATTGACACATGCCACAAAATGAGCATTCAAGCAGAAAGCGGCTAAGTATGTCTTGATAGGAGACATTTTGTATCGTCATAGCTATGAAGGAATCCTCCTTCGTTGCTTGGACCAACAAGAGTCCACTTGGGCAATCGCCCAAGCGCATGATGGTACATGTGGTGGCCACTTCAGTGGTATGGCCATCGCAAAGCGCATTCTTCGCATGGGCTATTATTGGCCATCTTTAGAGCGAGATTGTTGCGCATATGTTAGGAAGTGCGTGAAGTGTCAACACCATGCCAATTTGATGCATGTACCTTCCCAGGCCTTGCAGACAGTCCAGTCCGCTTGGCCATTTTTGTAGTGGGGCTTTGATCTAATTGGAAAGATCTCCCCTATGTCGTCAGGCCATCACACGTTTATCATAACGGCCACAGAGTATTTTACCAAGTGGGTGGAAGCAGTTCCGCTTACCTCTACGACAGGACCCCGCATTGTGGAGTTCATTTTGCATAACATCATATGTCATTTTGGTATTCCATCCAAAATAGTCTCGGATAATGGGACACCATTCAAGAACAAATACGTGCATGCTTTGACCACAAAGTACAAAATTCAGCACAGTTTTTTGACACCCTATTATCCGTAGGCGAATGGGCAAGCAGAGGCGTCAAACAAAATGCTAGTTGCCATCCTTAAAAAGATGGTCATAGACAGTCATAAGGATTGGCACATCCAAATCCCACTTGCCCTGTGGGCTTATCGCACTAGCATTCGGACGCCCACTGGGGCCACTCGTTTTTGCTCGTGTATGGCTCCGAGGCAGTCATGCCTCTAGAGTTGGAAATTCCTTCCCTACGCATATCAATGCAAGAGTTCATCGATGATGACGCTATGTAGTAGGCCCGGTTAGACCAGCTTACGTTGCTTGATGAACGATGCATTAATGCTCTCGAGCATTTACGTATCTATCAAGAGTGACTTAAGAAAGCTTACAACATGAAAGTTCACCTGAGGGACTTTCGGGTTGGTGATTTGGTTTTGAAGGAAAACCAACAGAACTCTAGTTTGTCGTCCCACCTAAGGGACAAATTCATGAGCAAATTGGATAGGTCCATATGTCATTGATAGCAAAATAGGACCCGGGACATATCGGCTAGCCTCTCTTGATAGAATCAAGGAAACAGAACCCTTGAATATCAGTCATTTGTGACCATTCCACATCTGAGAGAGTCGTACCCCAAAATGCTCCAAGGATTCTATAATCACTTGGTCAATCCCAAAAATGCTCCAAGGATTCATATAATCGCTTGGTCAATCCCAAAAATGCTCCAAGGATTCATATAATCGCTTGGTCAATCCCAAAAATGCTCCAAGGATTCATATAATCGCTTGGTCAATCCCAAAATGCTCCAAGGATTCATATAATCGCTTGGTCAATCCCAAAAATGCTCCAAGGATTCCCACAATCGCTTGGTCAATCCCAAAAATGCTCCAAGGATTCATATAATCGCTTGGTCAATCCCCAAAATGCTCCAAGGATTCACAATCACTTGGTCAATCCCAAAATGCAGGATAAATGAATTGTCAATCCCCAAATGCTCCAAGGATTCTAATCGCTTGGTCAATCCCAAAATGCTCCAAGGATTCATATAATCACTTGGTCACCCCAAAAGCTCAAGACAAGTCAATCCCAAAATGCTCCAAGGATCTATAATCTTGGTCAATCCCAAAATCTCCAAGGATTCATACAATCGCTTGGTCAACCCCAAAATGCTCCAAGGATTCCCACAATCGCTTGGTCAAAAATAAAAAAATCCAAAAATCATCAAAAACAACAAAAATTTGCATCTCATTTCCAAGCATGCTCAAATTCATCAATAAAAAGCTCTTCTCACATCTCATCTTCATATTCACAAAAATCAATCCATCAAAAATACAAAAATATATAGCTGCATTAAGCATCGCATCCATACATTGCATATTTGTGGTCATACAGGTCAAAGGCACCATAGGTTGTAATTGCTCTACTAGTCCATCTTGTTCCACATTTTTCCATTTTATAAGCAATCCAAAAAAAAAACAACAAAAATACACCATTGACTATTTTTTACCACACTAGAGTCGGTGGTCTTATAATGTATCAAGAGTTTTCATCTTTCAATCATAATTTTGCTTTCTAGCCATGTACTGTACCAAGTCAGACAGATTTTACGAAGGTAGAGTTCTACTTGGATCACACCTTGTTACGTAGCATCCCAACACAAATTAAAACACATAAAAATTCCCAAGTTGTGTGAACGAAAGATGAAACATGCAAAGCAATCCAGGTCACCATAAGCGAAACGGTTATCTTGCTCATCCCCTGTGCGAATGACCCTAAGAATGCTGAGAGTTGGCAAAAGGACAAGCATCCTCCCTACCCAATTCCCCAAGAATCCCAAGTTCTCAATAGTTGCAAAACATCAAAAATTTGCAAAAGTCAAAACTCCAAAAATTTGACATCCCAGAGTGCATACATCAAAAAGCACATACAATAGTGATTCTTATCACTCGAATCCAAATCCCTTGCTCAAAAGAAAAATATATAAAAATAAACAGTGATTTTTATCACTACCAACGAGCAAGTATCCCAATACAATAGAAGAAAAGAAGGGAGTCGAACTTGAATCCCTGGAACTCTCAGCATTTCGATAGGTCATGAGGCAAGCCTCAGTATCGGTTTGGTTGATAGCCTATCGGTCACTGGTGGTAAACCTCCCACATGATGATATATCTGTCACATTAACTTGTGTGCAGATCAATGTTTGCATGTGGATGAGCTAGCTTATGGTATCCTAGATAGCACCGCAGATTAATCTGACTAAATACAACAAAGGAGTTAGTGGAGCTAATTAGGTGATCCTCAGTACAGGTTTGGTTGATAGCCTATCTGGCACTGGCGGTATCCTGACCAACACCACATAAATGAACTCAATTGCACACACAGGGATGTGAAATAACTTGGTCAAAAACAAGCACGATTCATACCTTGTTCAAACATCTTGTAAGACAACAGTACAGTATTGGCTAGTTAGTTAAACCATCTGAGTCTCAGAAACACTTAGCTACATTCTACGCAAACCGTTGCATATAATCCATCCCTATATCACCATAAAAAAAAAAAAAAGAGCAACATATATACACAAAAGCATTTACCACAAAAATCACCCAGTACACAAAGCCATAAGTCCTGTATAGTCTATGGTGCCAATGCAAGGTTATCAACAAATCATTTCATCCATTCCATTACCTATCATATAAATCAACAACATTCACATTTATCATACCATATGCATACATCAATATAAAGTAGCATGCATCCATCAACATCAATCATTGTGCATAACATGAAATTATGACATATACACAAAGCAAGAAAATCAAAAAAACAACAAAAATAACAAAAACAACAAAAAATGCAACACAAACAAACAACAATAAACATTGCCAGACACAAGTGCTCTTGCACTTAACCTCTTGGCATAGAAAAACTGATGTCGGGGTTTACATTGTCACTATCCTACTCCCTAAGAAGGCTACCATAGCCGGACCGCTCCACGGGAAGACGAATTTTTGACAATTTCACCCCCAAATGGCGTCACAAAAGGGTCAAAACCCACTCAAAAACAACTAGCTATGCAACACAAACACACAGCAATAAAAATTGCCGGACACAAGTGCTCTTGCACTTAACCTCTTGGCATAGAAAATCGATGTCGGGGCTCAAATTGTCACTCTCCTACTTCCCCAAGAAGGCTACCATAGCCGGACCGCTCCATGGGAAGATGGACTTTCGACACTTTCACCCCATTATGGCATCACCAAAAGGGTTTTTACCCACCAAAAATAGGTCCAAATGTCGGGAAACTGCTTAAGCTTTAAACGAAAAACATCTGAAGACACCCTTGCACAAGTCATCTTGGGTCAAGCGACTCGTCGCTTTTCTCACGAAGGTCATTCCCTCATCGATTCGTCGCTTGAGGGGGTAGTCACACTTAGTCATCAATCAACAAGCACACACCCAATCAAGGCAATGACATGCATTCAAAGAATCATTGACAAAGACAATCACGCTCCTGCTTGGGGCAGCAAACAAGCAATAATCACAAATTGATCAAACACTTGGCATTCCCGAAGCATGAACACAAGGTTCCCCCGTGGACAAAAGGTTGCGCCCTTTGCCTATTCATGACTGATCAATGTCCAAGCTCAAGTCACACCTCACCAAAATAGGTTAATACTTGAAATCAAATTCCTTAGCTCGTCAGAAGCAAGGATTCAAGAATGCATGCCCTTTCCATACTTGGGGCATCAAAAGTTGGTTAGGTTACCAAGAAACCCTAATCATTAGTGCTTTGGTTATCTATTTTTGCTCGGTGCTGCGCCATGCATAGCGCATCCCAAAAAGGGGCATCTATAGACACCAAAACAACACCAATCCGATTATGTGACTGCAAAACACTGATCGCTTTGACACACACAGCCCCCAGGGCAGCCCTCAGAGGTTAAACAGTGGTCCTAACCACTTTTGTAGCAATTTTGGAAGGTCAGAAGGCAATTTGGCACATTCAGGCACCTTGCTCAGTATCTGTCCCACCCAGGGACGAATTCAAATTGGGATCCGTCTCACCTAGGGATGAATTCTGAATTCGCTCTGGGTCAGGACGAATTCCAGGTTCAACGGGCAAAAAGAAAAATGGTGCCAAGTGGCAACCGAGGACAGTCAATTAATGCCTCCTGCCTTGCATGCGCATGTAGGTGGGCAGATTGGATGTTAGAGGACTGTCACAAGGGCAGTCATGGAAGCCCAAGTCATGGAGGACTTTCCTCCCTCATGGGAAGGCATGATTGCCACATGGTTCTCATGCATGCCCCTCCAAAGAGACCCCCTGGGTCTATAAAATGGTGGACTTTCCCACCCAAAAGGAGACAAGTTGGAGGCATTTTCAAGCAACGAAGTGTTGCCAAATTGAATACCACATTTTACCCTTTTGATTCACCTCTTCCACATCCTTGATCTCTTTCGCAAGAGAGGTCATTGGGTGGCTATTGGAAGTGTGAATCCGGACCCAAAACCCGACATTTGACCACATTGATCTACCAATTCATCGACAACCCATTACAAGAGATTTTGGGCCCATCCCAAGTGGATTGGTGCCGAAATCAAGTTCTAACGATGGGCGGCCCGCCTGGGCACCCCGCACTTCTTAGTTTCATTTTAATTTGTTCTTTTGTCACTTGTTTATATTCCATTCCATTTTATGCTATTTAGATAGTTTATAATTTCGATTTCAGAATGTTTTGATCAAATCTTATCATGTTTTGTCGCTTTTGTTGTCCTCACTAACTTGCAGGTAGCGACGTCAAATTCCCATTGATGGAGGTCAAATTGGGGAAATCCGACCATCTGGGTCGTCCCAAAATGCCCCCAATTAGCTAACCCCTATGTTTGCAGGTCTTTTGGAGATCCCGAGACGCGACATTTGGGCAGCATCACTTCGGCGTTTTGTCGCAGGCGAATTCGTCCTACCCGAGGACGAATTACAGTAGAATTCGTCCTGACTAGGGACGAATTACAGTCGAATTCAAATCGATGGCGTTTCCTCGACTGTTTTGATGGCAGTGGCCCTCTGGTAATGTTCTCTGGTCTCTGTCAAAATTGCAGGTTACTTGGAGTCATTTTATTCATCGGTTTAGCTAATCTTATGCATGCATCCTCCATTGGTTTTTAAGATCAAACGCTTCATATTTTGTCACAGGTGCTACTAACGACTTGTTGTGTCTTTGAACGCAGGAGGAGCAACAAGAATCAAGGATTCATCAACACCAGTGGCGACAACACTTTGGCCCGCCCATTTCAAATGTGGGCACGCGAAAGGAGGAGCACTAAGTCATGATTGTAACCAAAACTCTTTTAACGCTCCTAGCCCCTGAAAAGGGAGGAGGCATCTTTGTAACCGATATCACGAGAGTTAAATAAAAAGGGCTATGTTTTCTGTACTTTCTTTTATCTCCGTTCAATTCGTCTCTTTCATTTCATGCATTTCACATCTTAGGACTTAAGCGTTTGTTTGATTTTGAATGCGTCACATTAGTATTTCTTTCTTCCGAAATCTCGTGCTTTCAAGTGGAGGAGTAGGAGGCTCCTGAGGAGGATGAGGAGGAGTTGGATCTCAAGGAGAGAGAGTCTCATCTAAGAGCACAGTTGCATAAGGTTGAGGGCGAGCTCCAGTCGACCCAGATCTATGTGCAGCAATGAGATGCTACCATAGCACAACGAGATTCCATCATAGAGTAGCTCATAGTGTAGATACATGATTTTTAGGATACTCTCGGGTGTGGTACTACCAGGATGTAGTTTGTTGTTCCTCCTTCTACACCAGAGGGGGATCTAGAGACATATCTAGGGGCATAGGTCCTACGCTTGTAGTCATTGTTGGATGAGTATGAGGGGCAGATTCAAGATTATTTTGGTCACATTACTATTATCTAGATGTAGCTCAAGAGGTATGGGATTATCCCTAAGGAGGCACTAGACGCATCTGGTTCATAGGTCAGTGGGTGGTCCACCTCTGGGTAGTCTTCTTCCCATCCTAGCCAGAGGACTCAGACTCGGACAGACACCAATAGGTTCACACCATCCGACTTGTGACACCACCATAGGGGGAGGAGGCACTGGGGGAGGTGATGTCGAGGGCTCAGCCCTTGTATTTTATTTATGGAGCTCTTTTTTATTTATTTTGAGGTCATCTTGACCTACCTGACTATAGCCTATGGGTATTTTTGTACCTTTTATGGACCTCATACACACATTTATATGATATCTTTGATTTTATGACTCCTAATGTGTATCGTTTATTTCTTATGTTTTTTTTTTATTATTATATGATGCGATGGATGATGGTATTATGATGAATTGATATATGTATGTGTTAGATGATAGATGATATTTATGCTGATGTGGATTTGAGATGGATACTTATATATGTGTTTATGTAGATGCTTTTATGATTTAATTATTGTGATATTACGTGATGTATTTTGAGTTGATTTGATGATGGATTTGTTATCCTTTGTATGGATGAATGCAACGATGTGATATTTGATGTGAATGAATGGTTTATGACCTATGTATTTATGGATGAATGCAATGATTTGATATTTTATGTGAATGGATGATTTATGACCTATGTATTTATGAATGAAATATTTTTGTTAAATGCATGTTTAATATTGTTTTAATTTATACATCTAATTCATGCTATGATATGCTGAATGCAGTAGGTATCTTAACATGAATGAACTTGTATGTTTTAATTACTTAAAACATAATGGATGCCTATGCCATAATTTTGACAATTTAATGGGTCATACCATAGAAAGTATAACAACCATGAATATTTAATAATCATTCTACTCATAAGAATTAATTATTTAAATCCTCCTTATGTGTAATGTAATGGTGTGGAATGTATGCATTTTTTGGATAAGCTTCTATAATTTAAGAGATGTAAAATAGTTAGTGGTTGTTTAGATTTCTGAAATATTTCCGGTTTCTATTTTAATATTATTTTATTAATACCCCATAATTTATAAAATCCTATAAAGAAAGTTGATGATGTGATTGATTATATGAATTGTTGCTATGGTAGAAATTTATTTGCAGGTTTTTCCTAAGACCTCAAACACTCTAGTTACCCTATCAACAATTATGTACTGGTCATAAACAAGATTTTTATTTAGCAAGTCTTTTACTCTATACCTGGATATTCATTCTCTCTCTGTGTGCAAATGAATATATTTTTGATAGAACTCAAGCATTTCCTTCGATGTCAGGCGGGATTATTTTAGCCCATTGCTAATATCAGGTATTCTCTAGTGTTTTATCTCATCCTTATGTTGGACTTAGTTGGACTATACCACTAGGTAGTTTTGAGTTACCTAAGCTAGCTCATCCACATTCAAACATTGGTATATACAAATGCCAAGAGATTTTGTGAAAGACATATCGTCATGCGTAAGGATTTCTTCTTCCAATTTTGTGCAATACTGAGAATTCCAGGGATTCAAGTTCTATTCTTTTTTTCTTCATTCATTTGGGATACTTACTCATACTTAGTGATGAAAATCACTATTTATTTTGACAATTTTTTTTGTTTTATCTTGACCAAGGGACTCTTGTAGTGATGATAATAACTGTTTATTTTTCTTTTGTTATTTTTTGATATTTTGAACTATGACTTTGGGCATTGATATTTGACTTTTGAAGAATTTGAACTTTTGATTTTGAGATTTAAATTTGTCTTTGTTTTGATATTTTGCTTATTTTTATGAAATCAAGGGATCTATGCATTGATGATAATCACTCATTTCTAGGTAGGGCAGAACTTATCCTTTTGCAAATTCTTAGCACCTTTAAATCGGTTGCACAAGGGGATAATCAAGGAAGTTTCTTTTCACTTTTGGTAACCTAGACCACTTTGTAGTTTTCATATTTCCCTTGTATCAACTAGGATTTTAGTGTTTCAATTAGTGATGGGATCCTAAATATACAATGTACTACAACTAGACCTTGCTCTTCTACTAATCAAAATGGCTTTCTACAAAAGTTGATAAGACCACTAGACATGGTTGAAATAATAGGAAACCTTTGCATATTTCGTATAGCAATATTATTTGGTTGTGTTGAGAAACACAATTGCACACATGGATGCATGGATGAGGATAACTTGCATATTGTGATTGAAATACAAACTGTGCATCGTTTGTAAGATTGTGCTCATAACATAAGCGAATGCAATGGATATGTATGGATATGCAATTATGCGGATGTAAGATGCAAATGTTTTTTTTTTTTGTATTTTTGCTTTTTGCTTTGTTTTTGTCCTTTTGATTCAACCAAAGGGCTTTAAAATGCCTTTGGATTTTTTTATTTGATTTTGACCAAGAGTATTGGGTACCCTTGGAGCCTTTTTGTGATTTGTTTTGACTTGACCAAAGTGCTTTGAGATGTCTTTGGAGCTTTTTGTATGATTTTGACCAAGCATATTGGGTACCCTTGGAGCCTTTTTGTGATTTTATTTTACTTGACCAAAGGACTTTAAGATGCCTTTGGAGATTTTTGTATGATTTTGACCAAGTGGATTGGGTACCCTTGGAGCCTTTTTGTGATTTTATTTATCTTTGACCAAAGGGCTTTAAGATACCTTTGGACCTTTTTGTATTATTTTGACCAAGCGGATTGGGTACCCTTGGAGACTTTTTGTGATTTAATTTGACTTTGACCAAAGTGCTTTAAGATTGCTTTGGAGCTTTTGTTTGATTTTGACCAAGTGGATTGGATACCCTTGGAGTATTTTTGTGATTTCATTTATATTTGACCAAAGGACTTTAAGATACCTTTGGAGCTTTTGTTTTATTTTGACCAAGCATATTGGATACCCTTGGATCTTTTTTGTGATTTGATTTATCTTTGACCAAAGGGATTTAAGGCACCTTTGGGGCTTTTGTATGATTTTGATTTGATTTCATGACATATTTGAATGTTTTTTATTTTATGACATATTTGAATGTTTTTGATTTTATGACATATTTGAAATTTTTTGATTTTATGACATATTTGAATGTTTTTGATTTTATGACATATTTGAATGTTTTTGATTTTATGTATGAAATGCCTTTAGATGAATGATATTGAGAGGTTTAGGATCTTCAACATTGTCTAATGATACAAGGTGAAATGCTCTAGGCCCAACCCTCTTTGAAATTATATAGGGGCCTATCTAATTTACCATGAATTTGTCTTGCAAATGCGGCGACAGGTTTGAGTTATGTTGATTTTCTTTGAGCACTAGATCCCCAAATTTGAATTCTATCAAATGGAATTTACTATTGTATGCTTGTGCAAGGAAATTATGATAAACATGGAGATGCTCCAAGGCATTGAACAATCATTCATCCAGAAGCATTAACTGGTCCAGGCATTCTTGCTATGTTGTGTCATTATCTATGAAGTCCTTCAATGCTATGCGCAAGGTTGGGATTTCTAATTCTAGGGGCATTATGGCCTCAGCACCATATACAAGTGAAAACGGTGTTGCTCCCGTGGGCATCCGTACACTAGTCATGTATGCCCATGGTGCCAGAGGAAACTACAAATGCCAATCACTATGATTATCTACTAATGTTTTCCTCAATATGGAGACTATTGTTTTGTTTGAGGCTTATTCTTGCCCATTTTCTTGCGGATAATAAGGCATTGAAAAATTATACTGAATATGGTATTTTTTCATTAAAGCACACACATTATTATTATTTAAATATGGTCCATTATCCAATATAATATTTGAAGGGACCCCAAATCAACTTATGATGTTGTGGAGTATAAACTCCGCAATTCTTGGTCCAATTGCCAATGTTAAAGGGATCACTTTGACCCATTTGGTGAAATACTTAGTCTCCATTATGATGAACATGTGTCGACCTAAATATAGGGGATATATCTTCCCAATAAAGTATAATCCCCATTGCGGGAAGGGCCATGTTGCCTGGATGGGTTGCAAGGCTTACAATGTCAAGCGAGTGAGGTTTGCATGATGTTGACACTTGATGCATTTCTTGACATACAACATTTTTTTCCATAGTGTGCCAATAATAACCCATTATTAAAATATGCTTAATGATGGCCATGCCATTGAAGTGATCACCAGACGTATTGTCATGAGCTTGTAAAATTTCCCAAGATGCTTCTTGGGGCTCAAGATAACGAAGGAACATTCCATCGTAACCTTGTCTATAAAGGATCTCTCCTAGCAAAATGTATCTAGTCACATTTTGTCTGAATGTTCATTTTTTATCCTATGACAGGGCTTGCGGTACTGTTCCAAGCTTTAGGAAATATCACAATTTGGAAAGCGAATCCTGATAAGCTACTACTTCTATGGATAAAAATGGGTGCTCTCCTTGTAATCCAACACTTGTGAACGCTGATTGGGAAGAAATCCTATGATGAATGGTTGTTCCACATTATGTGATACCTTAAGAGATCAAAGAATCCCAAGGGGTTGTTTGAAATAGGGATCTAACTTTGAATGACCAATCCTGATTTGGATCAGTTTGGATCATATTGACTGACTCTATGTTTTCAATAAGCTCACGTATTACAAAAAATGTGAGCACTTTCACATGAACAATTGTGAAATCAGCGGACGGATTCTGAGGGATTAAGGATCCCAAAGATGCCATGGTGTATGCAAATCTATTTTATGTATGAGCGGTTGCCTCGATGTCATACCATTATAACTGGGCTAGGTAAGTTTCAACAAGCTTCTTGTAAGCTTTCAAGAGTGGACACCTACATTGGAACAATCCTTTGACTTGATTCACTATGAGCAAGGAGTCACCATAGATAACCAATATTTTAATGCCCATTACAACTACTTTTTGGAGTCCCAATATCAAGGCTTCATACTCTGTGTTATTATTTGTGCAAGGAAAGTCTAGTTTGAATGATAAGGACAATGGAGCACCCTATGCTATGATAAATACTATCCCTTCTTTTCCCCCTTGTTCACACTTCAAACCATCAAATAATAACACCATTTCTCTTTTTTTCTTAGGTTCTTCAGGTTTCAATGGGTCTAATAATACGAATATTGCATCATCAGGCAATTCTATAGTGAGAGGATTGCTATCCTTAAAAGGTTCCTCTGCTAACTGATCTGCTATGACTTATCCCTTGATGGACTTTTGGCTTATGAATTCTAGGTAAAAATTTATCAATAGCATGATCTAATTTATAGTACATGTATTATGATATGTCATGTTCATCATATACTACAAAGGATTCTATTTTGATATAGTGTAAGTCATATGGATCAACATGTAGTGTCACAACTTTTTGGTTGCAAATGCCATTGCTAAGCACAACTTTTCTACATACGCATACCCTATCTCATAGCTTACCAATATGCAACTAATGTAATATACAGCTTGCTCTTTGTCTTGCACGTTCTTTTGGGCTAGCATGGTGCCCAAAGAAAAATTAGTAGCTGATATGTATAGCAAAAATGGTATGTCTAGCCTTGGTGGAGCTAGCACTGGCGGTGTTGCCATGTATGTTTTAATTTTTGCAAAGGCTTGTTTGCACTCTTCATCCCAATGAAATGGGACATCTTTGTGTAGCAAATTGTTCATGGTTCAACACTTTTTTGATAGCTGCATGATGAACTATTTTATGGATGCTACCTTGCCTTGTAGGTTTCTTAGGTCCCTAATGTTGGTAGGGGCAACCATATCCATGATGGCTTCCACTTTTGCCAAATCGACTTCAATGCCTCTCATGGAAACAATGAACCCTAAGATATTACTATAAGTTACACCAAACATACACTTATTAGGATTAAATATGACGTTGTGCTCTATGAGGTGATCAAAAAATTTTGTAAGGACCTCGACATGCTCTTGCCACATCAATGGTTTGACCAGCAAGTCATCCATGTAGTATTTCAATATTGTGTGCATGTAATCATGAAATATGCATGTCATGACCCACTGGTATGTGGCATCCGAATTCTTGAGGCCGAATGACATAACTTTGTAACATAAAGTTCCCCATGGAGTTATGAAAGTAGTCTTGTGCTGGTCTTCAGGTTTTATTCATATTTGAATGTATACAGAAAACCCATACATTAGGGATAGCATCTCGTGACCTTCAGTGGCATCAACAAGAGTGTCTATGTTTGGCAAGAGAAATGAATCCTTCGAAGTTGCCTTAATTAAGTCCCTAAAATATATGCAAATGTGGAATCTTCCATTTGGTTTTCCTACGGGCACCATGTTTGATACCCACTCAGGATATTCGATAGGAACTATGAAAATTGCATCCACTAGTTCTTGTAATTGTTTCTTTACCATCAATGTGATGTTTGGATGCATATTCCTCAATTTTTGCTTAATTGGCTTCTTTAGGGGATCCAATTAAAGGTTGTGAATGAATAACTTTGGATATATCCCAGGCATATCCTTGTAAGTCCAAGAAAATAAATTTGGTCTCTATTTTAGGAGAGGAATTATGATGGCTTGTTCCTCCAAAGATAGAATTTCCCTAAACTTGACATTATTTGGTTGAGTAGGATCATTGCTAATGTCCACTTCAAAAGTAACTTTTATAGCCATACGTGACCCATACTCCAACTAGTGAGACGTGGGTATCAAGTGAATGTCATCGATGGGATTTATAGGTCCTACTAACTCAGGATCTAAACCAGTGTGGAACACATCATATGCATAGCCTGATGCAAAATGGAATGGTTGTAACATATCTTCATTAGGAAAAACATCTCCAAGCTCTATTTGTAAATTATCACGATCCCAATCAATAGCCTATGTATCGAGACACAAAGTTTTAGTGGGATCTGCTGGGTTATGAAGTGCAGTGGTCAAATCAATGGAGATTGTATTGATGGATGGGATGAAATATCCAAGACCACATGGGTGAAATCTTATCTTCGAGGTTCCCATTCCATGATCATAATGAGGCTCTAGAGGAATGGGAATCTTTGGATCTGGTCCAGAGCTGGTCAGATAATAGGATCAGTAGGCTCTAAGAGATCCCTAAATGTAGGTGAAGGGGGATTGACCATGCGATGAATGAAATTCAAGTCAACTGATCTTCCCAAAAATTGCAATCCAGTGTCTATGGCATGAAGTACTTCTTATATTTCCACCAACATATTGACTTATTGTAAATGGTGAGGCCCAAGATAGGCCATATCAGTATCATCCTTGAAATCATCATCACTTATCCAGAAGCCATTATCATTAGTATGCGGCCCCAAGATGAGGGGCTCATGCCTTTATCCTAAGTAAGCCATATTTGTTTCATCCTCATATTCATCGTCACTTATGATGAATCCATTTGCATTAGTATGTTACCCTAAGTCATGGTACCATTGTCTTTCCGCTAAGTAGGTTCCCTTTGTTGAGTCCTCTAACTCATAGTCAATTTTATTCGATATGTATCCACTCTCATGGTGTCTAGACCAGGTAAAGCTTTGTAAATAGTGAGGATCATGATAGGCCAAGCCCTCTTGTGCCTCATCATCACTTGGCACATATGAATTTTCTTCTTGCTCATCGTACCATGAGTTGTAACTTTTTGGGGTGGCATAAATTGTGAATCTTGGATGATAAGTCTCAGGAGGTGGTATGCATGCCATAGCCACTTGTCCATTGCTCATATATCTTGCACTTGGTGGATGATAAGGAATAAAATCAATGTCTTCTCCTAATACCAAGGTTAATTTATCTAATGTTGCTACTAGAGGGTCATCTCGACCTCTGATGTGATATCCTAGCCCAAATATGTCATATGGGAGTTGGTATTACGGCTCGAATGGGCGTCTATGCCCCTGCTCATATATACCAAGGCCATAACCATGCCAATGGCAATGCTCAAAATAGGTCAGAGCAAAATTAGTATTAGAGAGGTAGCACACATTTATAGTGAATAGCTCATCATTATCCTCGTCTATATCCGTATATTTATGGGTGCAATTTAGGCCAACGTAGATGAATTTTTTTTGGTTAGGAGGGATTCCAAGTGGAATCACTACTTCCACTAGTAGTATTAGATATTTTGGCCATCCCATGTCTTGTGTAGATTCTATGATAGGCGTAAAAGTTATATTATGTACAAGATACTCTCCTATCCCTATGCTTGCCAAGTGCATAGTTGCATGTGAGGTAGATGACCCCACAGATGACACTGGCAAAGCGGGGTGGTAGTCATCATCTTCGAATTGGTCTTGGTGATCTTATTCCTCCATGGGAGTTGGAATCTCTTCAAAATCTATGACTAGAATTTCCTTGAGTTTGTTTTTATCAACCATAGGTGCCTTTAGCTTATGATCATTCTTTGTTTTAGGTGTTAATGGTTTACTAGAAGCATTAGTTGTTTTGTGTGTAAGATGAGGTGTTGATGTAGATGCATCCTTTTGTGCCCCTTTGTATTTGTTATCCAATTGAATATTTATATATGAAGGTCCTACCGACAAGTGGGCCAAAGGAATCATAAATTATCTTGGAAAATCCACCTGGTGGACATACTTGAATGGCTCTTCATCGGACAACACCATGTAGACATTGTTATCATGCACATACTTGACATATTGGTGTATGATCGAAGTAATACATCTCATGTCCCTTGTCCAAGGTATCCCTAGGAGGATGTTGTATTGCATGGACCCTTCCAAGATATGACACATCATGGGGATGGTATTATACCCCACCTTGATAGGTAGGACTATCATTCCCATAGTATTGTATAAAGCATCATTGAAATATCTTAATGTATAGGCTCCTGGAATGATATTGGACTTGGGGATCTTAAGGTGTTCTATTGTTGTTGTTGTGACAATGTTGATTGATGAACCTGTATCGATCAAGACCTAATTAAAAAAAAAATAATTAACTAATGCCACGATGTGCAGCAGAGGGTCTGGTAAGGAATTTGTTCCTAGCATTCTTGTACTTTTCCTACAAAATGGGTGAATGCATTCGGATCTTGTGGTTGGATCTCTATTGACTTTAAAATATCCATTAAGGTCTGTCAATGCTTTTGGGACTACTGTATGAGCTCATAAATAGATAGCTTAGCCGAAGTCCTTTGTAAGTTTTTTTCAAGTCTACTTTGGATAGTTACCACATGGTGCACTTGGAAGGTTGTCTTGCCCCTGCCTCTACCTAGGTGCAGCTGGGATGTTGATGGGAGCTACGGGAGGTTGTGGTTGACCATATCATCTAGTCTTGGTTGCTATATTGACAATTTCAACCATCCTAACACACCCATGGGTAGTTGTATCAATTTGGACCTGATTGACTTATGCACCTTGTCCTCTAGGGGCCTCATGGTTTGGTAATGGGTTTTTATAGATGCCCATATCTCTATTGTTAGGGCCCAGTGGGTTATCAACTTTAAGTTCTCCCACATCAATCATGTTTTGCGCTTGATGTTTGAAACCAACACAAACTTCAATATTATGCCCCGATATCCTATGATACAGGAAAAAATTATCTATCCTATATCCTTTTGGCTTAGGATGGTTGGTATCTATAAGAGGTATATCAGGGAATCTGATATTTCCCACCTCGCTCAATTGATTGAATATTTATTGCATTGATTATGTCAATGGTGTAAAATAATGATGGGGTTTACATTCTTTGTTTCAACCCTGATTGTTCTTTTGTTCATAATTGGCTGGTGGGGGTTGTGCTTGATAATTCTAGAGTTTCTGCATAGCCCCATCCTTAGGCATAGCCAATACCACTTGATTAACTAGGGTAGGGTTTTTTCTTGCTTCTACTTATACTTGTCATTCTTGTCATTTTTGCTCCACTCCTTGTTTTGAAGTTTTATGGTTACCTCATCTACTTTGATGTCCTCAATGAGTTTGGCTTATGACAAAGGTTCCTCAAATGAGGGGTCTTTTTGTAGTTGTAGCAAGAGAAAAATGTATTTGGAACAACTCTTGGTGAACACCCACATGATTTCTTATGTGGGAATGGAAAATGATAGTTTTGCCATGATTTTTCTCCATCTATTCTTGTAATCCATTATTGGCTCATCATCATAATGTTTCATATTGGCCAGATATAAAAGGTTCACTCTCCTCTTAACATCGAAAGAGAAATGCTTTATAAAAGCATTCACTAATTGTTCAATATTAGATATACTATGCTTGAGAAATTGGTTAAAACATTGGGTGACTGCACCCAAAAATATCATGATGAATATCCTAAGCATAAGAGAACCGTGGTCTTCAAGATGAAAACATGCATTGATAAAATTGGTGACATGCTCTTGTGCATCCTCTTCACCTTTAAACTTCTCTAGCCTAGGCATCTCAAAGTGCTTAGGATAGGGAGGGCTAGGAACTGATGGACACAATGGTTGGTTGGCTCCCAACAACCTCTTATTTCTCAAAGGCTTTCATATTCTAATCAAGATCTTGAAATGTCTTTGAAGTGAGGAGTTCTTCCTCTTGCATACCTCCCCGCGATGGTGGTGGATGTAACACTCTATCCATTTGATTGGCTCTATTTTCTTCTCTTCCACAAGGGGATTCTAGATGTACCTGATCTGACTCTATTAAGTTTACCTTTTCCCCCCTCAATTGGGTTCCTCTCATGATTTGGAGGATGAATTTTTTGTGGGTTACTTTCTTGTATAATACACTCCTCTCTTGTTGAGTCAACACATTGATCTTTTTGATGATCACTTCCACTTGTTTGTTGGTTCCTGGAAGCTAACTGATGAGGCTTGGAAATGTCTCAATCATAACATGTTTTGAACACTAAAATTGCCTATAAAATCTTATGTTTAATTTGATATGCTAGTTAAGTTGATTCAATATGTTGTGTATTAACTATTTGCATGATCAATGTATTTGAAATACTATATTCTAATTTTTACAACTTTTTGCATAGTTTTATGTTATTTTGTTATGACTTGTTAAAATGAGATATGCTTAGGTTGATAGTAGCATTTCACTAATCATGTTTTGATATGTCTCAAGAATTTATTTTACCTAAATCTAGCAACAGTGCAAGCAAACTGTTACTGTGTAGCAAAAACTGGTTTTTCAATGTAAATTCCAGCCAGCTACCAATGAATGGCAAGGCATGGAATTCACATATGGAAAAATATGAAGACCATTGAAATATGATCCTGAGAGATAATCCACATGAGAAATGCAGAGGAAATAATTTAAAGAGCACACATTTGTTCATTTCGAAGTCTCTTCGGAATGAAAAGATATCTCCAGAATGAGAAAACACAATGTCTTCGGAATGAGCGAATCTTTAGAATGAGAATTGTAGTCTCTTCGAAATGAGCCACTTATCTTCGGAATGAAAATAGAATGTGCTTTTTGACTTGTTGACCGATTTCTAACACTAGAAAAAAGAAAATAAATATTGAAAAGGGTAAGGTAAAATATCTCCCATCTGACTTTGTCATCCTTGCCGACCAAAGCCACCATTTATGGAAAGATCAAGTTTGATCTTCTTCTAGGATAAACCCAAAAATTTGTTCCAGCATAATAGGATTAGATATTTTGAGATATTCTCAGTTTGTCAGTAGATTTTAATACATCTATAAATATGGCTCCCATTCAGGTTGAGCTAGTAGGAGATAGAGAAAGTAGAGAGTAGAGAAATATAGGAGAAAATAGAAAATAATCAGAAAAGTGACTATTATAGTCCTGTAACAAGTTTTCAGCAAAATTATTGTAATCATGTTCTTGAATCAATAAAGTGCACTATTTCTATTCATATTGTTGTAAATGAGTGTGAGTAATATCTATAGAGAGAGAGACTCATACCTTCTTCTGGACAAGGAGGTTGGCCACTTCCAGACCTAGGAGGAGGACTAACAGTAGGTTTTTATTCTAATTTTGCTGCAGCATAATGAGTTGTAGAACTTGTCATTTCATTTCTTTGTAAAAAACTAATAGCATTTGTAATATTAGCTTATTTTATGTTTATATTAATCTTGTGATTAATGGTTTGGTTGTAATCTCCACTTTCAGCAAAGCTTTCAATTTATTGTAGACTGTCATTTCTAGAATTTGTTGTTTTCTGTAATTTCTTGCATTTTGTGTTTTGCTATCAATCCCTGCACAAAAGATTGACAACCTTCTATTACAGAGTCTTGATAGGGTTTCATTTCCATGCTATAATTAGGTTTCCATTGTTGCAAAAGTAAATAGATTTCCTTTCTACAATTATAATCAGACTTCTAATTTTGCAACTATTATTTCTGCAACATAATTAGGTCTCATTCTGCAATTGTAATTAGGATTTCATTTCTACAATTAATGATTAGTTTCCATTTTTGCAATTAGATTAAGGTTTAATTTATGCAATTTAGAGATAGGAATGTCCTAAATCCTCCACACAATTGGTTTCACCAATAAGACATGTTGCTCTAGATTGGCCTAAGTTATAATCCTGTTCACCCCTTCTTCCATAGATAGCCTTGTACACTGCCCTGGATTGACAAATTCATTGAGAATTAATGATGTGTATAATGACTATGCATCATTGCTGGGGAATTGTGTTGCTAGAAGGTAACAATAGTCCAATAGCTATTAATTAGACTAAGCTATGAAGATTTAGGATAAAACCTAAATAGAACAACTGGTTAAAGTAACAACTATTGACCTATAATTTATGTCATTCAAAGAGTAAACATGAATAAGTCTAGGGATGAAAAAGGTAGAATTACCCAAAAGGATCCCTGGCTTGTTCCAATAAGGAGATATTCATGCCTAAGGGGTGAATCACATGTGTTTGAACTACCAAAAATATTGAAAGAAAAATCACCAGTCTCATCATCATTAGAACATCCTAAGAAATAAGAATCATCAGACTCATCATCAACAGAGGATCTTGGACCTCTTGAGAGTGAAATTTGATAGGTTTAATTGTTCCCAAGGAACAAAAAAACTATGGTAGAGGGAGGCAATATAGATAGATATGGCCAACATGGCTATCTCCATAATGAAGGAGATGATCAGGATATGCCCCAACCTTCCGAAACATTTGAATATCCTATCTGTTTGAATCCAACACAAAACTCTCCCATGAAAACCATTTCACCTTCAGTACTTCAACCTTTCGAGGTGTTGTATCTAAAGATCCTAATAATTTTTTGTTTGAATTCAAAGTAGTGTGTCAAACCTATGATTATGAATATGACAATCAAAAACTTAAGGTTTTTCCCTCAACACTCAAGGACTCAACATTACGCTGGTTCATGAGCTTAGAGCCAAATTCCATCCGAACTTGGGATCAAATGGAAACTATGTTTTTAGACAAATATCAGGAGTATTGTCGTGTAAGGAACATGAAAGATGAGTTATTTAGGATTAAACAGGAAGATGATGAAATATTATAAGACCATATTGATAGGTTCTCCTTTGTTCAAAGGAGATGTGGACTTGTAGAACCAAAATTATGTAAAACCATATTTTTGATAGGATTACAAGATGAATCTAGAGAAGTATTGGATTTTATGGGAAAAGGGGATGTAAACACTCTCAATAATGAGGAAATTGTGGGTCTCTACAAGAATTACTCTTGCACTAAGCAGGGAAGAAGAAAAAAAAGTACAAATGGCATTGATGTGAAGGATCTAATAGAGGAACTTTGAAATTTTAAAACTAATATTCTAGTGCAATTAAACACAACTTTGGGGGAAATGTTTGCAAAAGCAAAAACCACAGAACCTTTGGCAATTTATTTCCCAAGATGTAGAAATAAACATGCTTTGCAAGAATTTCCTTTGAATAAAACATCTATCTCAGCCATTTGTAGTATCTATTCAAAGAAGCATTCAACTGATAAATACCACTTGCTACCACAACTCAAAACTATGTTAGAAAATCAGACTAAGAAACTCAACTATGTTGAACCAAAATAAGGGAGAAATTTCTCTCAATACCAAAATCCCCCTCGTTTTCCTACAAATTAGGGGCATAATCCCTAGACTATGCCTTGGGGACAATCAGAACCACCCCAACATCCTTGGAATTATCCTCAATGGACAAATTCCCAAGAATGGCCATAAAAAAGTTGGAGTAATCCAACCTAGAATCAGAATCAGAATAATCCATCATGGAATCAAAACAATCCAACCTGGAATCAGAATCAGAATAGTCCATCATGGAATCAAAACAATCCAACATGGAATTAGAATCAGGATAATCCACATTGGATGCAAAATCAACCACAGTGGAGTTAACAATACCAGTCCTATCCAAGGTAGCAAAGAAATCAAGGTCAAACTCAGCATTTGCTGCCTGCACCTAATCAAAATTTTCAAGAAAAACATAACCAACCACAACAACCACAATAGGTGAAACAACCTCAACTTCTAGCTCAATCATTCACTAATCCAAACAACATGAGATAGGCATCCCCTGTCTATGTGACTAAAGCTGAAGAAAATGTTGAAATAAATGTTCTTGATTGTAGTAACATCCAACTTCGTTTAGGAAAAGTTATACCTGAACCTGTTTCAATTAAAATCAAGGAAAATGAAGAGCAAGAACCTTTGGAACTAGTTATAGTTAAACCAACAATAGAGAAAGAAGAAAAAATAGAACCACAGGAAGAACAATTACCTTCATCAAGGATAATTCCATATCCTAAAAGATTCAATACCACAACAAAAAATTCTAAGTCAGACCTAGTCAAGGAACTTAGAAAGTTAACTATATCATTGCCCTTATTGCAAGCCATTAAGGATATACCAGTGATTAAAAGTACTATCTAAAATTTGTGCATTAGAAGAGCAAGAAGAAAAAAGAAAGCATTTCCCAAGACTGTTCAGGTTGAAGGAAAGATAGCTAATCTCTTGTCTGGAAAACTAGTATCTCCAAAGTAAAGTGACCCAAGAAGTCCAATTATCACAGTTACCATATTTTTAGTACCAATATCAAATGTTTTAGTAGATCTAGGACCTACAATAAATGTCATGACCAAGGATATAATGAAACAATTATAGCTCAAACATCTCAGCCCCACATTTACAGTTTTAGAAATGGCTGATAGGTTAGTTGCAAAACCTGAAGGTATTATTGAAGATGTCCCTATAGAAGTCTCTGCTTGGGAATTCCTTGCAGATTTTTTGGTTTTGCAGCCAAGAAATTTAGCACATGGATATCCCATCATTTTGGGAAGATCTTGGCTTACAACTGTAGCAGCCTTCATAGACTACAAATCTAGAAAAATGACTATTTCAAATGGTATTGATCTAAAAAAGATCTCTTTGTATCCTCCTACAAAACCATCTAGCAATTTTTCAGGTCATTTATGGTTTTCTGACTCATATGAAGAACCATAAGAGGTTATTTCTACACTAGCTACCTTAGTAGTAAGGGAACACACAAAAGATCTCTGTGACACAAAAAAATTAGAAAATGAAACTATCTTAATAAATGTTCTGCATGAACAAGGGTTATAAGAGGAAGCAGTAAATATCCATCAGTTGTTAAGGAATGAGGAGAACCAAAATTTTCAAGGTGAACCATCTGCACTATCAAAGGAAAACTCTGTTTCATTACCACATGGGTGGCACCATCACCTGATTTTTCCTTCTCACTATTCCATACAGGATATGCTTCCATCAGGAAGCAATGAAATAGAAACTTCTTATTTCCTCCCATCTCAGTAGTGTCCTAGTAATTCCCTAATCACCAGGTATGAAGAAGTGAATTTAGTCCTTCCAAATACAAAACAAATAGAAGACCAGCTAGGCAAATTTCTAAACATTTATAGCTAGCTTACTAGGGAAGAGGAAGAAAAATTGATAGTTGTCTTGAAAAAGCATGTTCATGCTTTTTCTTGGGACTATAAAGATATGTCAGGAGTTCACCCTGATATATGCACCCACAGAATTTATATTGAAGAAGTCCAGCTAGTAAGACAACCCCAAAGAAGACTGAATCCTGCCCTAAGGGATATTGTAAAGGAAGAAATTGAAAAACTTCTAGAGGTAGGATTCATATACCCAATTTTTGATAGCCAGTGGGTCTCTCCATTGGTTATAGTTCCTAAAAAAAATGGAAAAATGAGAGTATGTGTAGACTATAGAGAGCTGAATAAGGTGACATACAAAGACCATTTTCCATTACCTTTCATAGATCAAGTGTTAGATACCCTTGTTGGAAAGAAATACTTTTGTTTTCTTGATGGATTTAGTGGATATAATCAAATTCATATTGCACCTGAAGATCAAGAGAAAACAACCTTTACCTATCCATGGGGAACATTTGCCTATAGGGTTTTACCTTTTGGTTTGTGTAATGCCCTAGCAACATTTCAGTGAGCAGTCTTAGCAATTTTTTTTTATCTGACTACCAACAGTGTTGAGATATACATGGATGATTTCATAGTATGTGGACAGACTTTTGAATTTACATTAGAAAACCTTGACAAAGTTTTAACTTGCTATGAAACATACAAGTTATCCTTGAATCCAGAAAAATATTTTATGATGATGAAGGAAGGGATAGTTCTTGGTCATCACATCTCTCTTCAAGGGATCCAGGTTGATCCAAAGAAGGTGGAAATTATCAAGAATCTTCTTCCTTCTAAAACTAAGACTGATGTCAGAAGCTTCCTAGGACACATTGGTTTTTACCGTAGGTTTATTCCTAGATTTAGCACAATAGCCAATCCCATGTTTGCCCTATTGACTAAAGATTCTAAATTTTCCTGGACTGCAAGGTGTCATGAATCATTTGAAGCTCTGAAAGATAAATTAGTAACTCCACCTGTGTTAAGAGGACCTAATTAGACATTACCATTTCACATACAAGTTGATGCTTCCAATACTACAATTGGAGCAACATTAGGACAAATTGATAATGGTGAACACTATGCCATCTATTACATTAGCAAGAATTTGACAGGAGCTGAGAAAAATTATACCATAACTAAAAAATAATTCCTAGTAATAATTTATGCCATCAACAAATTCAGGCATTACATCACAGGTTATCAAATATTTATTCACACAGATCATACAACCATTAAGTATTTGATGAATAAGCCTATGGTAAGTGCAATAATTATTCATTGGTTACTATTGCTACAAGAATTTGATATCACTATAATCAACAAACCAGGAAAAGCTAATGTTGTAGCAGATTTCTTGTCTAGGTTGCAGAACACAGATGAAGGGGAATTAGTTGAAGACACATTTTCTGATGAAAAATTATTTTCTATATTAGTCCAATCACCTTGGTTTGTAGATATATCCAATTATTTGGTCACAAGGAAAGTTCCTCCACATTTCACTTCAAAACAGAAAAAACAATTGATTAAACAAAGTTCTTATTTTGAATGGATTAAGGGTAAACTTTTTAAGTGCGGTCTTGACCATGTGTTACATAGGTGCATCCGAAAGGATGAGGTATATGATATCCTTAGGGCTTGTCATGATGAACCCTCAGGTGGACACTACTCTGTAAAAAGCACAATTAGGAAAATATTAGGGACAGGATATTATTGGCCATCTCTTCACAAGGATGTGAAAAAGTACATCAGGCATTGTGATGTATGCCAAAGAATGGGGAAACCCACTCATACAAATTAAATGCCACTGCAGCCTCAATTGGTTTTAGAGCCATTTGAGAGGTGGGGGCTTGATTTTGTAGGACCTATTGATCCACCTTCTCAAGGAAAGGTGCATATTCTAGTATGCACTGATTACTTGACAAAGTGGGTAGAGGTGCATGCTTTCAAACATGATCATGAAGAGAAGGTCATTGATTTATTGTATGCTCAAATTTTTTAGAGATTTGGAGCTCCTCGGTCTATAACCATAGACCAAGGACCCCAATTTGTATCTAAATCCATTGAGGCATTTATAGAATTATATGAAATCAAACATCGAAAAAGGAAATTGAATTTTGTACAGGTCTTGTAAATTTTTTGCTTTGTTATTTTTATTTTGAAAAGTTGCAGCAATTTTGGCTTTCAAAGCCACCCCTTTGTATAAAAAGTAGAAAGAAAAAGGCTTCGAAAAGAGTTTCACCAAAAAATGAAACCGCTTCGCACCCGAAGTATTTCCAGCGCTACTTCGGGTGAAAATTTTGCGAAGTAGTTTTGCCGAAGAAAGAGCTTCGCACCGAAGCGCTTCCAGCATTGCTTCGGGTAGGATTTGTTGCGAAGTAGTTTTGTCGAAGAAAAATGCAAGAGGACCGATGAAAAGGGCTTCGGGCCCGAAACATTTCAAAACACTGCTTCGGGCGGAAATCATCCGAAGCGGCATTCAGGAGAGCAACTTCGCCGAAGGAGAAAAGTCTAGGCCACGATTCAAGTTTGACCAAGGTAAAAGGACTTCGGGCCCGAAGCATTTCCAACAACTACTTCGGCTAAGGCACCAGCGAAGCAGAATCCAAAGGAACATCGAAGATTACTTCGCCAGAAAGTTGCCGAAGCATCTACTTCGGGCCTCCTCACACCCGAACCATTTCTACTTCGGCGGAAAACCTAGCGAAGCATTCACTTCGGCTAGTTTTCGCCCGAAGCATTTTCAGCAGAAGTTCTGGCAGCCAAGAGAAGCGAAGCATTTTGAAGGCAGGAATGTGTTTCGGCCGAAATCTCTCCGAACCACAATTTTGAGGAGGATCGCAGCGAAGTATTTCTCCAAAGCGTCAGCGAAGCAATTTTGTCAACAAAGTGGCAAGGATAAAGAGGCCCATTTTGCGAAGTAAATATGCTTCGGCACTCCCCACCCCGAAGCAGTTTTGCGAAGCTCAATTTTGTGAAGTACTAATCCAAGGAGGAGTTTTGCTTCGGCCCAGAACCATTGCGAAGTGAAGTTGTGAATGAAAACTTAGCGAAGCGCTTCACGGGCACACGTTCCAAGCCGGGTATCTTCCCGAGGCGATCAAGTGCCTCATAAATGCAATTTTTCGTGCCCAGCAAGCCCGCTGCTCATTTTTGGCAATCAAAAGCGAAGTATCAAGCCATGATGGAGAACCCGACGAGCATGGCGGCCACTCGAGCACTGCACCCGAAGACCAAGGACGTCCAGACGGCTCATCAATGCACCTTTCCATGGTTGACCCGATCACAGTTTCCAGTTTTGGTAACATATTTGAAAGCTCAGTCGCGAGAGCCGAGGAAGGCCAAATTCTCAGAGCTCGAGGGCGTACTCTTCTTTGCTATGTAATTATGATTCAGAGGCCCGGGTCCTCTATAAAAACCTAGGCATTGTAATGGAAAATGGGGGGAACTATCTGCTAGAAAGCTACTGTAACTTGATGTCCTACGATTAATACTAAGAGACTTTGAGCTTCATTCTTCTCTTTTATGCTGCCTTCTGTGCTTGATTCTTCTATCTCTCCTCGTTTGTATGTTGGATGTTGAACTTGCGTCCGATGTGTGATCGGGGACGAGTGTCCTGAAACTCGTTCTGAAGGATACATAGGAGTTGAAAAACATCATATTGACTTTCTTTTATGTTGCTTGCCTTGCTTGATTCTTTTGTCTCTCTTCGTTTGTAGACTGAGATGTTGAACTCTGCGTTCGATGTGCGATCGGGGACAGTACCTTGAAACTCGTTCGGGAGGATACATAGGAAGGTTGATACTACGTTTCTTTCATTTTACTCTTGGTGTTCATTGCTTCCATTCAAGTTGTCAGTTAGTGATCGTGCTTCCTATTCTCTCCCACCTTAAATCATCAATCTCTCTTCCCTTACCCCATTTTTATTTTATTTCTCTAACCCTAACTCCTTTTATCTCTTTCCTGCACTCTTATCTTCAAAAACCCAAGTAGTTTAGCATAGGAGCCAGCCTTTCTCCGAAGATTGGCACGAGGGGCATCTCTTCCCTTCGGCCTTTCAATGTTGGTCCAGGTCTAGGGCGCATACATTTACCCAAAATCCTTACCTAGGCAGATTTGATGACCAACAATTTTTGGCACGCCCGGTGGGACACGACTGTGTTTGTCTTAGAAAGATCCATAACCAGTCAAGGTCCCATATTTTTAATGCAAAACCCATCTTCACCGGGGCCAATAGTTCAAACTAGTTCTCGGTGTGACCCGATCAGTCTCACCTGACTAGTGGTAGTGAGGACCGATGCCCTCATTACTGAAAGACTCTTAGCATCTGGCGACTCTGTTTACCCAAAAATCTCTAAGTCGTAAAGACCAGTACCCAAATCTGTGCCTTCATGGCAAAAACCCCCATGTTTTAAGGAAGTCCGAGTCGGTGAATCTCTGGCTTGCCCCCATCTGTCAAAATCACCTGGCGACTCTAACTGAGCTGAAAACCCAGATTCCTTCATCGTAGGCGCCTTTTAGGTTGAAAGAAAATGTCCCAAAAAATCAAGGCCACTGCCATAATGGAAAAAGCACGTTATCCTAGTTGGAATGCCCGTTCCCCTCTGAATCTTCAGGGTTATCATAAAATTCCTAGAGGAGCCTTGCATACATTGGCAAAATACGATGGCACTAAAGGAATGGCCCAAAGGCACCTTGAAGACGTTGCGGCATTGGCAAACCTCCACAACATAATCCATGAAGATGTCATGGTTAGACTTCTGGTCATGTCTCTGGAAGGAGAAGCGATGCGGTGGTTCAGATTACTCGAGTATGAAAGCATCTGCTCGTGGAGCGATTTAGCCGAAGCATTGATCAAGACATTCGACGGCTCTCAAGATCCCTCCCAGCTTTTGATGGATCTATTCGCTATCATGAGAGCACCTCTGGAGAGCATCACGGACTTCAATGTCTAATTTTGTAGAAGTTGGAAGAGCATTCCAGTGGAGATCCAACCGACGCATGCCCAAGCTCACCTCTTCTATGTTCGTGCCTTTCACCCGGATATACGCCTTCTCTTACTGCAATCAGGTGAACGAAGGTTTCCTCAGATATTTGAGGAAGCAATACGAGCAGAACAACTCTTGTTCCTATCTGGAAAGTGGTAGTGGGGAGAAAACCCATCACTGTTCACTGCTCCTGGCCATCCTACGTAGTATTCATCATGGCAGACTCCTCGTACTGAGCGTAGGTTTGAGATGCAGTCATTCGGAGCTCAAGAAGCAAATTTTGCCCAAGAACAGCAATGGGAATATGCAAGCTTTGACCCAACAATGAACAATGTGGCTGCTTGCAATCTCCATCAGGAGGTAGTCCAAGGAGAGCAATCGAGAGAATGAGGAAGGCACCTTTTTGTGCCCTTTTTGTATCCCAAGGGGCGAGACACAAGAACTCAACCAGAATCCATTGAATGTGTCTCGAGAAGCAGAAGAGGAGGGAGAACCAGATACAGGAGCGCTCCTAGGAGGAGAGAGAAGAGAAGGGTCTGGAGGTGACTCTGGCCCAATAGATCAAGGCTAGAGGTTCTCCCACCCGAACGAGCTCGTTGCCCCGCGAGCCGTTAAGAAGGTTGACACTCTTGTCACATTACACAAGGGGTGTAAAAAAAAAAAAAATTTGGTAATCTCCTTCGGAGATTTTTACCCAAAGTAACGGTTGCGAGGAAGTGAAGGGCCGAACCAAAGTTCAAACAAAGGCACAAAAGAGCTTCGCACCCGAAGCATTTCCAGCAACCACTTCGGGTGGAAATTCTGCGAAGTAATTTTCAAAAGCACAAGCTTCGGTAGGTGGTCCTTGCAAAGCATGGCAAAGGATAAGTACCTCGGGCCCGAAGCACAGAAGATCAGCCCGAAGAAGAAGTTCACTGTGAAGCATTTCCAAGTCCGACCCAAGCTTCGTCGAACCGATTATGCGCAGGACGGGAGCATTTAAAGCATGTCTCGAGAAATGTGCCGACTACCACCTTGAAAAGAGCTCGAAGCGGATGAATTTAAGGCAAAGGTGGCGGGGCACGTCCCGAGGTGATTCAGTTGGGGAAAGGGCTCGCACCCGAGTACAAGATGTGCTTCCAATGCAAGGTGTAATCATTGGGGCACGTAACTCCACATGCGATGCCGTCGGATAGCCAATCGGATGGCGCAACAATTTCCTAGGCCACTAGCATAGGTTTAATTATGGCAAGAGCCATAAATAGGGGTAGTCACCCCTTAAGGCTATAAAATGCAGGCTTTAGCAAGGAAAAGGTTATTTGAAAGTGCAAGATTGAAGGCACATTGCTCGTCCGCAAATTTTGCTGCCACTCGTCGAGAAGCTCCCTGACGCCGAAATAGTCTGCGCTGCTGGTGTTGCTGCCATAATTATACAACATGGGGAAGAAAAGTTCTACCCAGAGAGGAAAGGAACCAGAGGTAATAGTTCCTAAAAAAGTGAAAGGTTCAGAGGAGAAAAAGCAGAGACCGAAGAAGGTCAACCCGAACCTCCGCCCAGAGAAACAAGTTGTGGAAGAAAGAGAGGAATCCGAAGATGAACAACTTGTAGAGCCACCAGTTGACAGGTGGGAGAAAATTAAAGATACAGAACTCTCAAGAAGCATGGCCGAGCTCAGGTACACTATTGATTTTATGAAGAGCAGGCTCTCGACCAAAAATAAGAGAGCCACCACGTATTACTCCCAAATCTATTGGTACCTGACCCCTCCTGTGCACCATTGCCCTGAGCTGGTTTATGCCATCGCACAGAACTACCAACCAGCTTCCAGGAAAGTGTTAGGCGCTTCGGGCCATAAGTTGTTCTCTATCCTGAAGGAGGACGTGCAAGCAGCCTTCGCTCCACAACAGGGGCCACCGAAGGGATATACAGTTCGCAGTGTCATCCTAAGCGAACAAATGGAGAGGTTCACCTCGAACAACTATGTGTTGAAATTCTTGCAAGAAAACCTCAAAAGCGGGCTCCCTTCAGGCAAACTGCCCCAAATGCCCCTACCCTTGGAGGCCTTCAAGAACACGGACATCTTCTCCATCATTGCATGGGTGGCGGGCTTGTCAACTGATACTTCGGTATACCCTTGGCAGGTGTCTTTGGCCGAGTGTATTTCCAGAGGGGAGTTCTATGCTCCCGATGCTTCGAGGCCAAACACCAACCCAGTATTCTTTGACTGGGTGGAATGGGTAGCCCAAAACCTGCACACGTGGCTCACCGCGATGAAGACTTCTGGAGCGGAGCAGCATTTTAGCCCATGTTCTTTTCTTGTCTGGTTATTCTTTTATCGCACATATCAAAATTTTCCCCATGTTGCGATTACATCAAATGGCGAGGATGGAAATCCTCTGCCTGTATACCAGTGGACTCGCCTCCTATTGAGGTCAGAGTCCTATTATTCTTTCAATCAGCAATTCTTGGGGCCTGCCATGCAATTGTTGATAGGGTCCAGCCCTCGGGTGCCCCTCAGTCTAAGAGACAGGGTGGTGCAGGCGAGAAAGGGGGATATTTTTCAACTCACACAGGGGCTTGTGATACGCCTGTTCGGCTTCGTGGGAAAGCCCTTCCTGCTACCGGTTTTCCCATCCGAGTACCAGTTCGCACTAGAGGTCGCTCGACAGAGCGACGCGACCAATGAAGTTTACGGCCACGGCCGAAAGTGGGCACACACTTGTGACTTTCCTTTTAGAATGGGAGTGATTGAAGTTTTCGCATTGAAGCAGAACATCATTCTGGAAGAAAAGCTTGCTAATTTTGGCCTGCTTTAGATTCCGTAGAGGTGGCTTTATGATCCCATAGGGGTGATGAAAGATCACTTAAAATGTAAAAATTTTCATGTCTGCCCCCACCCCGAGATAATGGAGCAGAGGAACAATCCCAATGGGAGAGATCTGGAGTGGCATCTAGAGAAAGTGTGGACATTACCTCCCTGGCATGATTTTTATCCCATGGAGATAGAGTTCGATCCTGATCAGTACCCATTTCCAACTCCAGACTCCACATTCTAGAGGAAAGCCAAGGATGATCTGAAGGAAGAATTGAAGAACTGGGATGAGGAGCAGCTAAGGGAGTGGTGGATAATGAGAGTCCATCACCGAAAGATGAATTCTTACGGACTCTTGGCAATAGATAGGGACTTCGCAATTGTCTACGAAGCCAATGTCGGATCATGGAAGCCCATATCCTTCACAGACTTTGTCCCTCCAGCCACTCCAGGATCAGGTGAAAGCCCAGGGAGGACCGATGATGCCTCGGGAAGGCAGAAGAAAACTGAAGCTGCACCAAGGGCGCTACCACAAAGGCCATCAGAGGACACAAGTGCCGAAGAGTCGGAGCAACCATTGGAGAGGAAAAAGTGGAAAAGGCCAGAACAAGATCAAATGCCTCCGAGCCACCCGAAACGACCCCGCACAGGGCATCCGAACGCTCCTGTCGAACAGCCTGCACTGGTTCCAGCCAAAACAAATATTGAGAGTGTGGAGCCACCAAGTATCGAGATGGTCCCAGACTTAGACGTCATTAATATGGAGGAACTCCTCCAACCAGAAGGGGACCCCGAAGTGGAAGTGTTGGAGGTCGGAAGTGCCGAAGCCCAGGACGAGCAGGAGCCGACTACGCAAGAAGTCATCATGGTCGCTCCGCCAAGAGGGCACGCAGGTACGCGTTCTCTACCCTTAACTCTCACCTCTCACATATCCACCATGGCCCCGACCAAAATTTTTCTCACCATCCCCTACAAGGTCAATCGCCCCTCCACGTTGAGTCCACGGCCGTTCCAAGTTCACCTCGCGCTTTGCCTATCCACACTTCACCTGAGTCATCCGGCCAAGACAAAGCCGTTGAAGCTTCTTCGCTCACTCACGTCACTGATCCTTTAGTCCAGAGCGAAGATAGCCCTCTAACGCCGAACCCCGTGGCCCACACCCCCATCATACAGGGCATTTTTACGCTTGCCAAAGCCCTAACCACTCCCGTCACTGAGCCTTCTGGTGAGGCATCCCCCATTAATTCATTATATTTGTTTACCCCCTCGGCTGGAGACCCAGCCTTATTTGAGTCCCAATTGTCTACAATAAAAGAAACTGCTCTAGCCGAAAAGCTCTCGTAGGCCTGCCAGAATACCGAGAAGATGCTGAAAGAGGCAAGGAAGAAGAGAGGGCGCTCATTGGCTCAAGTGGAAAAATGTGCTGTCTTCGATTTGCAGGCCGGGAAGCTGCATAAGGTAAAGAAGATCCCCAAAGTCCAGAAGCCTCTGGACGAAATGACTCCTGCAGATTATGATTACCAAGACAAGTCTAAGGATCTGGAGCATTTAAACGTGGACAATGAATCAGCTTCCATGCACATCGGGATTGAAACCTTTCGAGCACATGCAAATATCGCAAACCAGCGTAGATTCGAAGCAGAGAGTGCCAATATTAAGCTAGAGGAAGAGCTGGCGAGGATCCGGTCCAAGCTGGCAGAAGCTGAAGAGCAGTGCAAGCTGATGAGGAAGGAAACACACGCCCTAAAATTGCAAATACAAAAGTTGGAATGTACAGCTAAAAATAGAGAGCAAAGGCAGATCGAGAATGATCTGAGAGCCAAGGAGCTTGAAGGAAAAATCTTGCAGATGCAAAATCAGCTGAACGAAAAGGAAGGGTTAGGGCTATGCGACAGGAGCAGAATCAAGGAAATCCGCTCGCTTTTGCTAAAAAATTTCAGATCTCGGGCCTCCAGTGCCCTTTCAATTTTGGCCTTCATTGTTGAAGCCCGGAGCGCCGCTGCCGAAGGAGGCCCAATCATCGATGAGATAACTCAGAAGGCCAGAAGCCGACTCAAGTTAGCTTTCGACGTTCACAGCGCCAAACATCAACAATTGCAGATCCCTGCAATGAGTCGGATAGCTAGAGATTGGTCCACGGCCCAGGCCACAGTTCGTGCCTTCTTCTCCAAGGTGCAAAAAACTCAAAAGGCAAAGAACCTCCTGGATGTTTTCGAGGACGAGCAATGTACATCCTGGGGCTATTTTCAAGATCTCTCCTCCATGGGTTTCTCGAGCTTCACAGATAATGAAGGGAACCTCCTGACCAAGGAACAGATCAAGCCGATATGGCTTCAATTTGAGAGTGACGTCTCGGAGATAGACGGATGGGTAGAACCCATAACTGAAAGACAAGTCACTGATTTTCTTCTGAGATACTGTAAGATAGCGGCCTGCCTGAACGATCTGTATACCAGAGCCCAGCATGCTGACATCGGGCAGATTGATCGGTTTCATATTTTGATTAAGGCACTGCAAGATCAAGAACCTTTCTCAAAAAGTGCCTGGTCTCAGGTTCGTCGAACGATGAAGAAAATCTATGAGCGTCTTGCCCCATCACCGCCATAGGAAGCTGCTCCAGAGGAGGCCGCACCAGAGGAGGAGGGCGAAGAAGAAGAGGGAGCAGAAGAAGAAGGAGAACCAGCTGTCGAGGCGCTCCCAGAAGAAGAAGAAGGTGCGAAAGAAGGAGGAGAAGGATCGGGAAAGGACTCCGGCCCAATGGATCAAGACTAAGGGTCCTCCCACCGAGACGAGCTCGTTGCCCCGTGAGCCGCCAAGAATGTTGACAATTTTGTCACATTTCTCAAGGGGTAGAAAAGAAATCAAATTTTGTATAGTGTTTTGTAAAGTTTTTGCTTTGTTATTTTTATTTTGAAAAGTTGCAGCAATTTTGGCTTTCAAAGCCACCCCTTTGTATAAAAAGTAGAAAGAGAAAAGAGCTTCGCCAAAAAAAATGAAACCGCTTCGCACCCGAAGTATTTCCAGCGCTACTTCGGGTGAAAATTTTGTGAAGTAGTTTTGCCGAAGAAAGAGCTTCGCACCCGAAGCGCTTCCAGCATTGCTTCGGGTAGGATTTGTTGCGAAGTAGTTTTGCCAAAGAAAAATGCAAGAGGACCGATGAAAAGGGCTTCGGGCCCGAAACATTTCAAAACACTACTTCGGGCGGAAATCATCCGAAGCGGCATTCAGGAGAGCAACTTCGCCGAAGGAGAAAAGTCTAGGCCACGATTCAAGTTTGACCAAGGTAAAAGGACTTCGGGCCCGAAGCATTTCCAACAACTACTTCGGCTAGAGGACCAGTGAGCGAAGTAGAACCCAAAGGAACATCGAAGATTACTTCGCCAAAAAGTTGCCGAAGCATCTACTTCGGGCCTCCTCACACCCGAACCATTTCTACTTCGGCAGAAAACCTAGCGAAGCATTCACTTCGGCTAGTTTTCGCCCGAAGCATTTTCAACCGAAGTTCTGGCAGCCAAGAGAAACGAAGCATTTTGAAGGCAGGAATGTGTTTCGATCGAAATCTCTCCGAACCACAATTTTGAGGAGGATCGCAGTGAAGTATTTCTCCAAAGCGTCAGTGAAGCAATTTTGTCAACAAAGTGGCAAGGATAAAGAGGCCCGTTTTGCGAAGTAAATATGCTTCGGCACTCCCCACCCCAGAGCAGTTTTGCGAAGCTCAATTTTGTGAAGTACTAACCTAAGAGGAGTTTTGCTTTGGCCCAGAACCATTGCGAAGCGAAGTTGTGAATGAAAACTTAGCGAAGCGCTTCACGGGCACACGTTCCAAGCCGGGTATCTTCCCGAGGCGATCAAGTGCCTCATAAATGCAATTTTTCATGCCCAGCAAGCCCGTTGCTCATTTTTGGCAATCAGAAGTGAAGTATCAAGCCATGATGGAGAACCCGACGAGCATGGCGGCCACTCGAGCACTGCACCCGGAGACCAAGGACGTCCAGATGGCTCATCAATGCACCTTTCCATGGTTGACCCGGTCACAGTTGCCAGTTTTGGTAATAGATTTGAAAGCTCAGTCGCGAGAGCCGAGGAAGGCCGAATTCTCAGAGCTCGAGGGCGTACTCTTCTTTGCTATGTAATTATGATTCAGAGGCCCGGGTCCTCTATAAAAACCTAGGCATTGTAATGGAAAAGTGGGGGGAACTATCTGCTAGAAAGTTGCTGTAACTTGATGTCCTGCGATTAATACTAAGAGACTTTGAGCTCAATTCTTCTCTTTTATGCTGCCTTCTGTGCTTGATTCTTCTATCTCTCCTCGTTTGTATGTTGGATGTTGAACTCTGCGTCCGGTGTGTGATCGGGGACTGTGTCCTGAAACTCGTTCTGAAGGATACATAGGAGTGAAAAAGCGTCATATTGACTTTCTTTTATGCTGCCTGCCTCGCTTGATTCTTTTGTCTCTCTTCGTTTGTAGACTGAGATGCTGAACTCTGCGTTCGGTGTGCGATCGGGGACAGTACCCTGAAACTCATTTGGGAGGATACATTGTTGTAGTCCAAACATAGCCGACAGTCGACGCTTCCAAGAGTTTAACATTTAATATATATATTGATTCAAATGTTTATTTGGATCTATCATCTTTGTTTTAAAATCTTCATTGGCGTTAATCGCAACTGCCTATTGGCGAGGGTGTGCCCACCTTGAGTGGCTTGTTTATTCTATTCGTTCACTGCATTTTTCTTATTGATATCTACGTTCGTCATTCATTTCGGTTTATTATTTTATCTTTGCAAGTTTCTGGAGCAGAAGGATAGAAATATCCTTCCAAGTGGTATCAGTCTAGCCGATTTCGGGAGCGCCGTTTCTTTTCATTTTTCCATTTCCGCCGTTCGCGTATTCGTCACATTTCCTCTGCAATTCCGTCTCCGTTCTTCCGTTCGTCCATCTCCGTCCGTTCGAATTCCGAATTCCTTCCAAGAGCAGCGGTGGCCAGGAGCAGTAAATCCGTAAATCCTTCTTCGTTCTTCCTTCGCCGATAAACATCCGAACGCTCGGTCAGTAAATCCCACGACGCTGGCGAAAGATTTTACGGTTTGCGTCAACCAATCATAAAATAGCATTTAAAATTTTTAAAGACGGAAGCTAAGGTTTTTTCGATTAATTTTTCGCTGACGTCATCAGCCGGGTTTTGGTTTAATTGTATTTATCCCACATTCGGGATACGCGGTGCAAAACTCAGTTTAAACATCAAGTGCCACACTTTATACGGTGTGACCTCGGTCACACAATAGTTGCTCCTTCGCGTGGTCAGCCGTGCGCGGTGTTGTCGTATCGTCCTTGGTGTCGGGTACCTTCTTGCTGTCCGGTTCGGTTCGTGTCTTGCCGATTCGGTTCGTGTCTTGCTGTCTTGCTGTCCGGTTTGGTTCGTGTCTTGCTGTCCGGTTCGTAGTGTTTCGTGTCTCCATCGTGTCCTGTCCATCGTGTTGTGCGTCCACGCTATTCGAGGTCTGTCCATCGTGTCCTCTGGCCATCGTATAGCGAGTCGTGTTCCCCGCGTCCTTCCACGTGTCCTGTCCCTCGCGTCGCCTTGTGTCCATGCTGTTCGAGGTCTGTCCGTCGTGTCCTCTTGCCGTCGTGTAGCGAGTCGTGTTCCCCGCGTCCTTCCACGTGTCCTCGTCCCTGGTCGTAGTTCCTTACGCAGTGTCGTGTCACGTGTTGCTCGGGTCGTATCCGTTGAGTCTCGGTCTTACGAGTCGTGTCTTGTCCAAACTCCTATCTGTAGTGTCCTCACGGAGCACACAACATCCAATTCCGCGTCGCAGTTGGAGTGGCAATTAAGGCGGAATCAACACCAAATTTTTTACCAAAAGATAACCAAATTTTGCAGATCAAGGATTAATAAGCAAGAACTTTTGAGCAGTGCATGAGTCGAAGTTGGAGCAAAGGGCCTGACGGTCGATTATCAAGCTCGAAAACGACCAATAACAACACAAGAAGACCTAATCGCAGCCCAGGTACTAAAAATTCTCTTTCTCCTTTTAAAATTGGTAGTTATAATCCACATCATCCACTAGTAGATCCTATGGCTACTAATCCTTCCCCAACTCACGAAAACATCACACAAGGAAACTCAAGTAACTCAACCATTTTCGATAGTGATTCTCTTCGACTCTTACTAGATGGTATGAACGAAATTGGTGTCCTCCTAAAAGACCTTGTGAAAGCACAAAACCAGCCTAATCCCAATACTAATCCCCAAAATCACTCCCATGCCCAAAGGAATGAAGACAATGTCGATCAAAATGACGATTGGGAACAGCAAATAGGCACTTCGGATAATTCCAGGGATCGCTATCAAAGACAGCGATATAACCAAAATCAAGAAAGGGACACGGGTTATCACCAACCGAGAGGTCCTAATAATAATAATTTTCCATGAATTGATATGCCCACTTTTGAAGGTCATGATCCTCGTGGTTGGATAGCCAAAATGGAAGGCATTCTTGACTTATATCAAATTAAGGAAATGGACAAAGTCCCCTTCGCTGCATCAAAACTAGGCACTGAGGCCTACCAATGGTTTGTATGGCTTAAACGAGAGAAAGGAGCTACTATTAATTGGAGAAAATTCACTACCTCTTTTTTAGAAAGATTTGATGAAGGAGCTACATCATCATACATAGTAAGACTGTTATCTCTTAAACAAGAAGGGTCAGTTAGTGAATTCGTTTCGGAGTTTACCAGTTTACTACCATACACTTTAGACCTCAGTCCCGACACAGTGGTAGGAGCCTTTCGCAATGGTTTGAAAGAAAATATTCGAGTGGAGGTAGACATGCACGATCCAACCTTGCTAAACAGTTGTATAAGAATAGCCAAGTTGGCCGAGAAGAGACATCAGTTGTCTGCACGACGTGAAACTTATAGTCGTCCCTCATATCGCAACAATTCCTTTCGTAGAAATGATCAACCATCAAGATATTTTTGCTATAAATGTCGCACTCATCACCCCAAGGAACAAGCATGTGCCCAAAAACAAAACTTTCATATTGAAGGTGATCAATGTGAAGGAGAAGAGGATGAACCTTACCAATCAGAAGAACCTATGCCAGAAGACCTACAATGTACTATAGAAGAAAAAGAAGAGGATACAATGGCGATTTCCATGCATGCTCTCATGGGTTTAACCGCCCACCATACCATCAAGGTACCAGGATTCCTTCACCAGAAAAAGGTGAATGTGCTAATTGATTCCGGTAGTACCCACAATTTTATCGACATCAAAACCGCAAAAGCTTTGAATTTATTCATTAACTCTTCCAACAAAGACAAATTCCAGGTTCTAGTGGCCAACGGGGTGAACGCACAATGTGTTGGTCGCACATCTCAAGTTTCCATAAAAATGGGAACTTATACTTGGTTGGGATCCCTTTTCGTCATGAATTTGGGGAACTCGGATGTCATTTTGGGAGTTGAATGGTTGGAAACATTAGACACAGTTAGCTTCAACTTCAAAAAATTATTTGTGGAATGGAGGGAAAACGGTCGAGTCATTCGCTTACAAGGCATTACTACTCCTCCATCACAAATGGTGAGCTCTCATAGTATGGAGAAGATGTTAAAAAAGGGTGGATATGGGTTTATAGCTCAAATTAATTGTTTGGAAAAACAATCCCCAACAACTTCGGATATTATTGCTCCAGAGTTACAAGACATCATAACACATTACGGAGAGGTTTTCCAAGAACCTCAAGGATTACCACCTAAACGATCTCATGACCATGCCATCCATTTGATTCCAGGGAGTGTTCCTCCTAACAATCGTCCTTATCGCTATCCTCAACCACAAAAGACAGAAATCGAACAGATCGTTCAGGATTTGTTGGATCATGGAGTCATTCGTCACAGCACTAGTCCTTATTCCTCACCTGTAGTCCTGGCTAGACGAAAAGATAACTCTTGGCGTATGTGTCCTGACTTTCGTTCTCTCAATAAACTCACTATCAAGGACAAATTTCCTATCCCCTGTCATAGATGACCTATTAGATGAGTTGCATGGTGCAAAATTTTTTACAAAATTAGACCTTCGCTCTGGCTTTCACCAAATCCGTGTTAGAGAAGAAGATATTCCCAAAACGGCCTTTCGTACTCATGAAGGTCATTACGAATTTTTGGTCATGCCTTTTGGTCTCACTAATGCACCATCCACATTCCAAAGCCTAATGAACCAAGTGTTTCGTCCACTCCTCCGTAAGTTTGTGTTAGTTTTCTTTGATGATATTCTCATATACAACAAAACATGGACGGACCATTTACATCATGTGGATAAAGCCCTTCACATTTTACACAAAGAAAAATTATTTGTTAAACGTTCCAAATGTTCATTTGGTGTTCAAGAAGTCGAGTATCTTGGTCATATAGTTTCACATGAGGGCGTCAAAGTGGATCCCAATAAGATTAAGGCAATTCAAGAGTGGCCTTTACCTAAAACCATCAAGAAACTTCGTGGTTTTTTGGGTCTCACGAGTTACTATCGCAAGTTTGTACAAAATTATGGTAAGATTGCAGCACCTCTCACCGCACTCACAAAGAAGGATGCTTTTCGTTGGTCAACAGAGGCCTCTCAAGCCTTCGAAGCTCTTAAGAAGGCCATGTGCACAACTCCAATATTAGCAACTCCCAATTTTCACAAACCATTTATTATCGAATGTGATGCATCAGGAACAGGAATTGGGGCCATACTCATGCAAGAAGGTCATCCATTGGCATTTGAAAGTAAACAGCTATCAGGGAAAAATTTGGGAAGATCAACATACGAAAAAGAAATGTTGGCTATCCTGCACGCGGTAGAAAAATGGAGACACTACCTAATCAGTAGCCGCTTCATTATAAAAACAGATCATAGTAGCCTCAAACATTTTCTTGAGCAAAGGTTTTCATATCCGGAACAAAATAAGTGGTTAACCAAACTGTTGGGCTATGATTTTGTTATCGAATACAAGAAAGGGAAGGAAAATATAGCTGCCGATGCGCTGTCCAGGAAATATGAAGATGAAGTAGTCATTAACGCTATTTCAGGTCCTTGCTCCCAATGGGTGAATCAATTACAAGATGAATGGTTGTCCAATAGCGAAGCTGCTCAGATAATTCAAGAATTATCTATAGGGTCCTCTAAATACCCTTTGTTCTCTTATGAAGATGAAATCCTCCGGAAGAAAAACCGCATTTATATTCCACAAAATTCAGAACTCAAATCAAAGATCCTAGACGAATCACACGCCTCTCCATCAGCAGGACATTCAGGATTTTTGAAGACATATTTAAGAGTCAAACAATCATTTTGTTGGAAGGGATTAAAAGCAGAAGTCAAGCAATGGGTAGCAGAATGTGAAGTTTGCCAGCGCAATAAAGGAGAAACAGACAAATCACCAGGATTGTTACAACCATTACCCATCCCTGAACGACGGTGGGAACATATATCCATGGATTTTATTGAGGGTCTTCCAAAGTCGGAAGGCAGGACAATAATCTTCGTTGTCGTAGACCGGTTATCCAAATACGCTCACTTTCAGGCTTTACAACATCCATTTTCCGCAAGCAAGGTGGCAAAGGTATTTATGGATTCAATTTTCAAATTACATGGTATGCCAAAAAATATTGTAAGTGATAGAGACCCCATCTTCACTAGTAACTTTTGGCGGGAATTATTTCGACTTAGTGGTACCAAATTGAACATGTCTTCAACCTACCATCCACAGACAGATGGTCAAACAGAAGTAGTTAACAAATGTTTGGGTACGTACTTAAGATGTTTTGCTCAAGATAAACAATACCAATGGAGCCATTGGTTAGCATTGGCAGAATGGTGGTACAACACTTCTTACCATTACTCAATTAAGATGTCTCCATTTGAAGCATTGTATGGCACCAAACCTCCAAAAGTCACAGATTACGTACAGGGATCATCCAAAGTAGCCAAAGTGGATGATTGGTTCCAACAAAGGCAATCTACACTCACCATCCTCAAAGAGAATTTAGTCCAAGCACAGAATCGTATGAAACAACAACAAGACTTGCACCGATCAGAGAGAACTTTTAATATAGGAGATTGGGTGTTCCTAAAGTTGCAACCTTACAAACAATCCTCGTTAAAGATAAAGTCCAGCCAGAAGTTGGCCCCACGATTCTATGGTCCCTACAAAATTGTGCGCCGCATTGGAGAAGTAGCCTATCAAATAGAGCTACCTACATCTTCACGAATACACCCGGTATTTCATGTTTCATGTCTCAAAAAAGTAATTGGTCAGAAAGTACAAAGTCAATCAGAATTACCAGTGCTTGATGAGGAAGGACGCATACATCTCCAACCAGAAGATATACTACAACATAGAATCCAAAAACTGAGATCACGTCAGATTCACGAATTTCTCATTAAATGGCAAGATTTATCAGAGGAGGATGCCACATGGGAACCTGAAAGTATATTCCAGACATTTCCAGCTTTGAGGACAAAGCTTTCCGAGGAGGGGAGTCATGTTGCAGTCCAAACATAGCCGACAGCCGACGCTTCCAAGAGTTTAACATTTAATATATATATTGATTCAAATGTTTATTTGGATCTATCATCTTTGTTTTAAAATCTTCATTGGCGTTAATCGCAACTGCCTATTGGCGAGGGTGTGCCCACCTTGAGTGGCTTGTTTATTTCTATTCGTTCACTGCATTTTTCTTATTGATATCTACGTTCGTCATTCATTTCGGTTTATTATTTTATCTTTGCAAGTTTTTGGAGCAGAAGGATAGAAATATCCTTCCATACATAGGAAGGTTGATACTATGTTTCTTTCATTTTACTCTTGGTGTTCCTTGCTGCTATTCAAGTTGTCTGTTAGCGATCGTGCTTCCTATTCTCTCCCACCTAAAATCATCAATCTCTCTTCCCTTACCCTTTTTATTTTATTTCTCTAACCCTAACTCCTTTATCTCTTTCCTGCACTCTTATCTTCAAAAACCCAAGTAGTTTAGTATAGGAGCCGACCTTTCTCCGGAGATTGGCATGAGGCCAATCTCTTCCCTTTGGCCTTTCAATGTTGGTCCAGGTCTAAGGTGCATACATTTACCCAAAATCCTTACCTAGGTAGATTTGATGACCAACAGTAACAAACAGGGAACTAGAACAAATCTTGACAAAAATAGTAGCTTTTCATACGAGAAACTGGCTAGATAAATTACCTAAAGCAGTGTGGGCTTACAATACTACTTGGAAATCCACTATTGGATTCACACCTTATGAACTAGTCTTTGGTAAAAAGCCCCTCCTACATATTGAATTTGAGCTACTAACATTATGCACAACATTGGAAATTGGAATTGAATTGTCACAGACATAAACAACAGGATTATGCAATTGAATGCATTGGATGAACTTAGGTTGTATGCTCTGCACCAAACTGAAGTAATTCAGGAGTAGAGGAAGTTGTGGCATAACAGTCACATTCAGTAGAGGAAACTTCAACAAGGAGATTTGGATTTGCTATTTTATTCTCACTATGAGGACTTCCCTAGAAAGCTGAGAACTAGTTGGTTTGGACCTTACGAAATTGAAGAGGTATTTGACAATGGAGCAACTCATTTATCTCCTATTGATGGGTCAAAGAGAAAGTTGGTAGTGAATGGACATCGCCTCAGGGTGTACCATACACCTCTGACTAAAGAGGAATTCTTGCAGTAGCTTGATAGTTTGGATACACAACAGGTGGAAGAGATTTCCTCTTCCACTTCAAAACAATCAGCATGATCATGGATTTCAAGAAAAAGCAAAAAAATACAAAAAGGTCAAAAAAAGTAGAAAACAAAAAGATGAATAAATTCTGATTGTGAATTCCTTCATGGGCATGATTTCAAGGAAATCATGAGTTCCTTCATGGGCATAATCAGAATCAAAAAAAAAAAGAGAAAAATGAATAGCTCAGTAGTGAAAACCTTTCCTAAGGCACTACTGGGTTGGTATGCATGAAAACCGGTTTTCTGGCATGCATAACCTTGAAAAAGTTTTGAACCATCATTGTAAAAATTCATCAATTGCACTTGTTTTGAATATTGTAGAAAATATCAGCAGAACATCAACAAAGGTGGTCATTCTTCAAAAACTTGCATTAACTTGTTTTAATCAAGTATATATTTCTTACATTTCTTCATTGTAAATGATTGGTATATAGTATATAACAATTAACCATTAGCATAAAAGATATCCATAAGAGTTGGCATACTTAAAACATGTTTTTGAGAGTGAAAATATTGATTTCTGCCTAATATTCGAAATAAGAATGCCGAAAATAGTGCCTGCTATCTTCTTTAGATTAATTGTTGTATCGTATTCGGATTGAAATTGTCTTTGGAATGACAATAGAATGAATGTTGCACTTTGTCTTTGGAATGACGATTTTTCTTCAGAATGAAGCTTTGTATTTGGAATGATGATTTGCTTTCAAAATGAAGAATCATCTTCGGAATGAAGCTTTGTCTTCAGAATGAAGCAGGATTTGTCTTCGAAATGCAGTAGGATTTGTCTTCGGAATGAATTTTTGTCTTCGGAATGATGATTTGCCTTCACAATGCAGCCTGATCTTCGAAAAGAGGATTTGTCTTTGGAATGAGGATTTATCTTTGGAAAGAGGATTTATCTTTGGAAAGAGGATTTGTCTTCACAAAGAAGCATGATCTTCGGAATGAAGACTTGTCTTCGGAATGAAATCGTAATCTTCGAAATGAGGTATAGTTTTTTTTAATAAATCATAATCTTCGGAAAGAAGCATTCAATATAACAGTTCCACGTGGCATCCAAGGAAAGGAAAATATACGATTAAGTAAAAATTATTTTGACTGTATATGATAAAAGAACACGTGTCAGTTAGGATATGGTTTATTTTTGCACCCATTTAGAAAGTACTTGAATCACAGGGGACGTGACCAACAGTATGCCACCATTTTTTTTATGTTAATAAACATGCACATGAAAATCTACGAGTAAAACAAAAGAATTGAAAATGAGTAAGGTGGATCTGATGGCAAGGACATCTGCGCAACCATTAATGGACATGTGTTCGGAGTAAAAATAGAAATGCATGCCACCCTTCCTTTCGAAGACATATTTTCTAACGCAAAATGATTACGAGGTACAATGCTCAAATTATGATTCATTTTGAAGAAGAAAAATAGGGCAATTGAAAACCTGGAACAAAACCCTGCAAGTCTGCACACACTAGAAACCAACGATCCAATAAAGGAATAGCAGTAGAAGTGAGCGGTTTTTAACGTACCCAAATAGGAAAATGGGGTGAAATACAAAAATGGAACCAAAAGATAACACCCACCTCCGAGAGAATCCAGAAGTGCTACAGATTTTCGAAGATGGAGGGCTTATGCTATTTTTGGATAAGTTTAATGGTTCCTCTGAATATTTGGCTGGCATGTTCACCCACACATTTAGAAACAACCGGGCACACATTAACGGTATGACAATTGAGGTAACCCTTGAAGTTTTGAGTCAAATTATTGAGCTGCCATTAGAAGGTCTTCCAATTTTTAGATCTAGCAAAAATACATTGGTGAATATAGTTAATCAATTTCTAGAAGAAAATGATAGGGAGCCAGAATATTTAACACATAATAACACATGCAAGGGGGTAAAAAGAGCTAGCTTGTAGGAACCCTGGGATGAAGTGGCCACATGGGTAATCAAATTTCTAACCTATGAAGGGCAGTATGTACTGTTGACAGGGCATCATCTAAAAATTTTAAACCATCTCAGACATGGTAGGCAACAGCCAGAAGTTAGGGTAAATATTCCCCTGTACCTGCACCAAGAGTTGAAAAACATGGCAAAAATATATCAGTAAGGAAAAGGAATCCCTCGCCACCATGGTATTATTAAACTAGTCTGCCAGCACTATTTTAGAGGAAACCCTAGGAGATTTGATAGGTTTTACTCTACCCTAAATCATGTATTTGGAGATGAGGATGAGGAGGAAGAAGAAACAGATGCAACTGATCCAACTCGTCCAATTGGATTGTTCTCCATGGCTGATCCTGAGGGGTGCCATTCAATCCAATTAGGTCATATTCTAATGGAATCCTTCCTCTTGTTTGAATGATATATTTTGTTTGATTTCTATGACTAGATGTGTTTCTAGTTTCTTTCCCCTTAGTGGGTTGATCTATTCTAAGTGTCTCATGTGAATTTTGAGATGTTTCAACTCTCGTGTGCCCTTTTGGTGATTAGGGTTTCATAGTCTATTCTACCCTCCATGAGGATGGAGAAGGAGAAACCTCATCGTATTTGTGTGAAGAACGAGGTCTAGAACCCTCTTTATGTCTATGTGAGGAGGAATCTCTTGAGGATTCCTCATGTCTCTGAGAAGTTTCAATGTGTTTAGAGGAAGCCTTTGAGGTTTCCTCATGTCTCCTTATGATGATGGCTGCAATGCCTCTTTGTTTTTATGAGATGTAGTTTCATGTTGTGGTTACCTATTTGGGATTTATCGAGGAGATCCCCTAAGGGTTGAGTTATCACCCCTTAGACTCACATAACTACGTCTGACAATCTGTCGAGTAGGTATTTCAATGTTACTACGAATTTGCCTGAGGGTATGTGTTGTTTTGGGCCCTCCGTCGGTGTCAAACTGGGATGTCTACTTAATTTAACCATCATTTTGGAATTTGGCTTTTGTGTTGTACTTTAACTATGACCAAACAATATCACATAAATTTTTATCTTGGTTATAAATATAAGTGTGTCCTAATTTCTTGATGTATTTAGATGTTTTGTTGTTTCTTGCTTCTTGCTTCAGATTTGGAATGAGGAGACTCATCCATAGTGATAATGAAGAGTACTCATGCCAAACATGCTTTCCCAAAACATACTAGGGTACACCACTAAAATCCTAATCGAGGGTTCGCCTAGCTCTTCCACTTTGAACCAATGAATGTTCCAATAGTGGGAGATAGTTTGAACACAAGTACCTTAGTACCATTATGAAAAAGTTCTTCAATCCATTTCTAGGAGAATCTAGGGGGAAAATCGATGGAAGGAGATGAATTCCAACATCACTGGATTGAAATAAGGGTTGGTGATGAAATCCAAATTCCCAATGTTTAAAAGAAATATGTGTGTGTGTGGTTCATTTTAAGATTGCATGAATAAGAATTCATCATATAGCAGCCATGAAATTTCCCTATATGCCTAATGCATAATGCATTTAAATCTTCAGAAATATGTATGAACTACTATGAAATTAATGAGTGCACTCTATTGGGTGCATGTATGGCCTTTATAAAGGCCTCAAAACAAGCAAAACAACCATACATTGTCTAGCACATTGGATTCTAGGGTAAAATTTATAGATAGAAGTTCCTAGCAATACCTAGTGGAAATCTAAAAGAATATCTAGGATATGCAATCGCTTAATTCTTTCTCCTTTTATTATTTCAATTACCAAACATAAATGTGCTTTAAGTTCACTGTTTTAGACACACAGAATGAGAAACCTATAAAATATCATAGAAGCTATACCAAACTTTGATCCAAATTAGAGAGTCAATTTTTTGACCTCTTCTACACTCCAATACTGGTCATTGTCAACCAAGGTGGCTGGTTCTTGGTTGTTATTAGTAGGAGTGGCTAAGGCTCTATTTGCCACTGTGGCTTAGAGCGACTGATTTATAGCTGCTATAGATCAAAGTGGCTAGGCCTGCACACAAAATTAAGTTGGTCCCTCTTAGGGATACCCATTTTGATACTATGAGGTTACAAGTGGGTAAAATTTCCCCTCACAAAGGGGTGGTGCACTATCACAAGCTCCTCGGTTCCACACATGGAAATTATGAGGGATTACAGATGCCTCCTTCTCCAGGTCTATTCCCTAGAGGGATATATTTTTGCTCTTGTATGTTGCAAGTTACATCCAATGAACCTATTGCCCTGTAAGCAATGAAATAACAACACATGCTTAGATGTCCGAGAATGCCTCCCTGGATGAGGTTGTTAGTAATGAATATACCAAAATTAAAGCAAGTGTAAATTAAACCTATGCTATGAAGTTAAATGAGTGAAATGATGCTATGCTAATTATATTCTAAACATAATAATGAAACTAATGTATCAAACCCTAAGCTAGGCCTACGGGCCACTGTCCAAGACAACGACCACTAAAGCGAATCTTGCCCTATTTACTTCAAGGCTATGGATTGAAGCTTGTATATGATGTTGAAATGATGGTTTTTTTGCTCAATATATTTAATTTATTGTATGTAGGGAACCCTCAAGTGGACTCTCCCTCTCTTTGATCAAAATTTTGTCTTGTATCAATATTTTCTCCTCTCTCAAAAAACCATATCTCTGGTGCTCTCAGGCTTACACCTTTTAAAGTATGTGAAACCCTAGGTCTATGCCCAAGCCCTAGGACTGAATCCCTCATGTGTAGTGAAGGTTAGCATGAGAAGCTTTTTGTACTTTCTATGTTTAAAGACCACTTAACTAAAATCTAACTACAAACTTGAGTCTCCTATGCAAGTTGGTCATTAGCATGACCAGCTTTGTCTTTGTCTATGTTTGAAGGCTAGTTAACTAAAGTCTAAATGCAAACTCAAGTATCTTATGTGAACTGGCCATGAAATGGAATGAAAATTTACTCTCGTTCACCTTTATTGAATGCAGAATACCACTTCTACCTGTTATTTAGCATATTTGTCAACAAAATGCTTTTTATAGACTAGTTGTTGTCATCTACAATGACTAAGATTTGGCCGCTATTGTCTACAGTGACTAAGATATGGCCTCTCTAAGCTTGAGCAGCTAAGGTCTGGCCACTCTAGTCTTGAGTGGATAGGCTTGGATGGGCTTAAAATTCCCCAGATGAGTGGTGAGAACTACTTATGATGCTTAAAAAGGCCAAGATTATGTCATGTGATCTTATGAATGTGTCTATGTGAATAGCTCCCCTAAACATGACACGTTTTAGGTGTCTACACAAATGTTCTCACAAATATTCACCAATCATGCACATGAAAGCTTACTCAACAATGCTTATCAAAAAAAACTTTTCACTCCAACTTAGCATTCACAACTTCGAACTCAACAATATTTCACTCACAAGTAAGATGTGCCCATACCTTTTTCTTGATGGAGAAATAACCTTAAAATCTATCTCAATCACAATCAACCTTTGTGCCAATATCAAAGGTTAGATAACAAATACCTTCACTCAAATATTCTTACTCAAAATATTTCCTCAAAATAAATTCACCCTTACATAAATTAACAAAACTCACATACACCTTATTATCTACAACCTTGTTCAATTACTTTTCAAAACACAAACATAAATCTTCTTTAATAACTCCAAATAAATCAATAGAAGAAAAGTTCCTTTATAATTCAAAATAATAATTAGAAATTAAAACCTTAATATCCTTATCACTCCAACATTAATTAATTTTAAATGCCCAAAAATTAATATAAACTCTAAACACATTATAACTCCCTATTTTCCAAAGCACTCTATTATTCATGTGGCCTAATGCACTCCATAAACCTTGGTGTGAAAATTAATTAAATAGAAAATTAATGCTTACCTTAGTTACTTTGGCCCATGTACAAAAATAAATGATGCGTACTTTGGTAGTGCCTCGAGCCTAGATCACATTTCTACCACTATTATCTATAAACCATTGGGACACACGTCCACATGCATCTAAAGGTGTGGGATCCTCACTAAACAATCTTTGCAAGACCCAATGCTCAAAAAATAAAATAGACCTTCTTCAAAATATCCTCACGGGGATTCAAAACCCCAACCTTTTACCATGAAAATACCTAAACTCTGCCTCAGTTTCCAACTACGCTAACTAGAACTTTGGATACACTAGACATGCACCTCATGCATTTACACTTTAGCTTTCCCTCCAAAGGGTTTAAATCACACAAATTTCCTTCTTCCCTTTCTATCACCATAATGCATGATTTTTTCTTTGGATTCAGGAAATATTGCATGGATGCCTTCTAACCAAAAACTTTGGCTTATTTATAATGTTTTCAATGTGCTTCACAATGTTGATGTGTTATTTGGAATTCAAATTTTTAAATTCAAATTATATATTTTAACTTAGGTGCCTTGAATAATATTATTATTTAATTTTAAATTTTAACCTTAGGGTTAAATAATTAAACCCTTAATCCACAAATCGATCATATAGGTTTTTTTAGGAGATTTAAAATGTGACAACTCCTTGGCATTTATTTTTCATAAAACCAACCTATATCCTTAAATATTATAATATTAAGTATTATAATAGTAAACGTACTTCTTTGCCTTTTTGGAAAAAACCATTGGAGAATATTAATGAAACTTGAACATCAACCTTGCCAATAAAACTTAGACATGAATACTTGGATGACAATAATCTTGGTCATCATATTATTGACATAAATGCCAACAAAACTTGCTCATATTTCCAAAAATATCCCCCTTTTCATTGATAGCAACCCATTTTCATTTTACCATTTCCTTTACCTCTTTATGTTTTGCTCCCCCTGAAAAACTGCTCCCCTTGACTTAAATATCTCCCCCTTTGACATCAATGGCAAAGAGTCACATTTGGGACTTGGGACTAAGAATGAGACTCTTAGCTTATTCCCTCCTCCACCTCTTCTTGAGGATGTTAATTTTAGGGTGTGCTTATTCCTAGCACACACTGATCTTTTTCTTTGTCCACCTTATTCCTTAATAGATCCTTTTGATTCCTCTTACTATTCCTGGTTTTGCTTATCTTTGGAAGTTATGCTCTACACCACCTTGTTGTATACCCATAATGATTGTACTTATAATGCTTAATATTGTAGTTCCTTGGTGGTGCAAATTTCTTGGAGTTTCTCCTATTGAAGCCATATCCATTCCTATCATGAACCTTGCAATTTACTGCCTTATGATCAAACCGATTACAAGAGTAGAAATACCCTTGAAAAAAGGTATGTTTATGAAATTACCATATTATTGTCTTCCATGTATCATAAACTATGTAGCCTTGTGCCCAAACCCATGATATGATAAACATCGTCAATTAAAACTATTTTTCCTTGACCCAATTGGTATTATAGTCTCTTTTATCCTATGTTGTTTCTTGTTCCATCTGTTCCTCATTTGTGCATTGTTCCCTTTCATATTGAACTTTATATTGTCCAAATATTCCCCTGGAAAACTCACTTTCTCTTACACTCTCTTCTTCTAAAGCTTCTTATTATTTGAATATTGAGATTGACTCCTCTCCTTGTTCTCTTTGTACCTATTCAAAACCAAGTCCTATTTTGTTTGATGAACATCTTTGTCCCTTTATAATCTTATCCAAGTTATTTGAGCTTCTCCAAAACCTGTGTAACTTGTCCTTAGACTATTTTAATTCCTTCCTTAGTGAAGCTACCTCATGCTCTAACATTTCACATTCCAAAACCTTAGCCTCTAACATTTATTTAAATTTCCTTGTCTTGGCTATTGAGCTGGTTAGATCTTCTATAAGCTTCCCTTTCTCTTCATCATATTCTTGAAATTGAAAATTGAGTTTTGAGTTCTATTTTATTACCTTTATTAATGCATCAAGTGCAGAAATAAGCTCACCCTCAATATCAACTTCTCCTTTGTTTTATTCTTCCTCTATTTATTTACCTTTGGGATCATATTCATTCCTTTCTGATTTGTCTTCACTAGAAGCACCTTCTTCTTCTCTTATTGCCATAAGAAGACTATCTTCTATTGGACCTTAACTAGTATCTTCACAATCATCTTCACTGAAATTGAATCCATTCCTTGTACAACTATATTCAAGATGACCAAAGTTACCACATCTAAAACACTTGAGAATTATTGATGACCTATTTCTAACCACTTCTTTTTCTTCTTCCAGAAATAGAATTTCATATTCATCATTATTTGAGGAGCTTTCATCACTATCACTTGAACTCTTACCTACATTTTCTGCATATTAAACTCTTCTTTTATCTTTGGAAGAATTTATTTTTTTGCTTGTCTTGTCCATCCTTGATTTTCTTTTGATACCTGTATTTTCCTGTTTCCTTGTTCTTATGATCTTGTTTTTCTTCATCATTGCTATTTCTAGCCTCTGGAAAATCAGATGCATAGTAACCATATTTTCCACAATTGAAACATCTAAATGATTTCATATCTTTATATTTTCTTGATTCCTTGTTCCTTCTGCCATAATTTGCTTCTTCACCACTGGATGACTCATTACTTGAATATGACTTCTTACCTTTGTCTTCTTGGTAACACTAAAGGCTTATTCCTTCTAGGGAATAGGTTCCTATTTTATTCTCATATTAAAAGTTGTGAGAATTCCATGTAAATCATCCCTTATCCAAATTTTAATATATTTTGACTCTTCTATAGCTAAAATATTTTCATTATACCTTTTTGGGAGTGACCTTAAAATATTATAACAAACTTTTATTTCTTCAACTTTAAGCCCAAGTCCTTGCATGGAGTTAAAACTCATCCACATGAAGTAGATATGTAGAAATGTTTTCCTCATCCTTTATATTTAGGTCTTCAAATGTTCTCTTGTAATTCTACAACTTTACCCTTTTGACCTTTTTGTCTCCCTCATAATCCCTTTCAACTTATCCCAAATTTCCTTTGCTTATTTGCAATTCATAACCTTTATAAACTTTATTTCATGCAAACCCTCTAAAATTCCATTCATTTCCTTTGAATTATTTAGATGTAGGACCTTACCATATTTATCTATAGGCGGAGTAGCTGCCGGTATGTATCCATTCTCAATTGCTTCCCATATTTCATTTCTAATTTCCATTAGGTGAATCTTCATTCTCATACTCCAAAGTACATAATTATTCCCATAGAACAATGGTGTTGAATTCCTTGAAGATTCATTTTTATAATCCATCTGTGTTCTTAAAATATTTTCCTTCAAGTTGTTAAACACTTTCAAAGGAACTCAATCTGATACCAATTTAAGAACACAAGCTTATACTGATAGGGGGGGTGAACAATATAAGAACACTTTTTACTTTTATTTCTCAAATAATACTATGCAATATATCAATAGCATTAATCAAAGCAATGCACAAATCACCACACACAATAGAGCCAAAAATTTAATGTGGTTCACCCAATTTGGGCTACGTCCACGGGGAAACTCTTTCACTAAAATTTTCTTAACAAATATCTTGGGAATCCTTTCCCTATTACAATGTTTATGGACCTCTATTCAAAGGATACACCAATACCCTAATCTGGTTCATGGATATCTATCCTCAGGAGAAATACTTCTCCTTTGCTCTAGTTGGCGATACTCTAGAAGACTATTGCCTCCACTACTCTGGCTTGTGGATCTCTATCCACTGAAGACTCCTATCCTCACTCAGAAGACCTCTATCATCATTGCCCTAGCTAATGGATCTTTATCCACTGGAGACTATTTTCCTTTGCTCTATCACCTCCAAATCTTGATCTTAGCTCTTTCAAATTTACACTAAACACGATTCTTCATTCTAGCACAAATATGCTTAATGTTTACCTCAAATTTACACTAAAAAAAAATCCTTCAATCTAGAACAAATATTCTCAATATTTTTCTCAAATATGTACTAAACACATTCCTTTGGTCTAGCATAAATCTTCTCAATCTCTATCTCAAATCTGCACTAAACACAGTCCTTCGATCTAGTACAAATCTGCTCAATCTCTATCTCTAGTCTGATAGAAACTTGTATTCAACTCTGCAACAAAACATATCCTCAAATATTCCCTCAAGCCTTAACACAAAGCTCAATCCAATAAAAAATCAACTCTTCTAGATTTGCCCCAAATTTAAACTCAATATTTGAACAAATCAGTCAATCAACTCTGCTCACAAGTCTTATCAAAGACTTACCTCAAATCTATTGATAAGTCTTCTCTAAAACTTGATCAAACTGCTCTCAAGTCTTTACCAAGACTTACCTCAATTTTTTTCAACAATTCCTCACTAGAACTTGCTCAATTTGTTCAACAAACCTTCACCAAGACTTACCTCAAATCTGCTCAACAAGTCCTCACTAGAACTTGCTCAATCTCTTCAACAAGTCTTCACCATAGTGCACAACTTTTCCTTTGGATTCTAAATTATTGCATGGATGCCTTCTAACCAAAAAATTTCGCTTATTTATAATATTTTCATTGTGCTTCACAACGTCGGTGGGTGATTTGAAATTTTAATTATATATTTTAAGTTAGGTGCCTTGAATAATATTGTTATTTAATTTTAAATTTTAACCTTAGGGTTAAAATAATTAAACTCAATCCAAAAATGTGTCATATGGGTTTTTTAGGAGATTTAAAATGCGGAAACTCCTTGGCATTTATTTTTGATAAACCCAACCTATATCCTTAAATATTATAATATTAAGTATTATAATATTAAACTTGCTTCTTTACATTTTTGGAAAAACCACTAAAGAATATTAATGAAACTTGAACATCAACCTTGCCAACAAAACTCGGACATGAATACCTGGATGAAAATAAATTTGGTCATCATCTTATTGAAATCAATGACAAAATAACTTGGTCATATTTCCAACAATGCATCATGTTAATTTTTGGAAGCATTTGGAGTAGTTTAGATATGTCGATTGCACTTTTTACATCCTATGTTGCATGCATTTTATTTATATTACATTAATCCACACATGCTATTAACCCATTTTAATTTCTTGTGTGTAGGTACAGTTATTCCAATGCATGAGGAAAAATCAAAAGAGTTGAAGAAGGATATATCATTCAACGGTAACAAAAACCCATGCTCCAATCGTGAGTGCGAGAAAGACACTGAAAGAGCGCCATAGGTTTGTGAAAGGATTAGATACTTCAACATTGAATTTGAATTGTATCAATTGAGAGCCCTCAAGGGGACATATTGTAACCTTAAATTTGATAAATTAATCAATATAAAGAGAACCCCCCATTTATTTCAAATATTTTTCATCTTTATGTTTACTTTATTGTCACTTTCGAATGCTTGATTAGAAAAATAGATGTAGTTCAATTTCCATTTCTAGGTGTACCATTTTTTCCACTCTACAGTGGTGATCATGGTGGGACCCTTGTCTCTTTTAATATTTACCATTTTTAACTTTGTTTTTGCATTTTGGATGTTGCAGGTTTTGGCCATTATGGATTAAAACGACCCCTAAATTCCTAATTGGAACACCTAGGGACAACCAAAGCAACCATCCTACCTAGGTATGGCCCCCAAATTTGCAACCGTCCCACCTTGGTATGGCCACAAAATAGGGGTTTTTAAGCCAAAATTTCCACAAACAACAACTTCACATATAGTCAAGGTAAGTGCCTAAATATTCAATTTTCATTAAGGTTGTTTAGAAAAGGGTAAATTCAGTTGTTTATGTCTTCTCTTTGTTGATCTAAGGGTTAATTTTATATTTTCATAAAAATGTAAGTAACAAATAGAAGAAAACTAGAAAAAATAATAGTCTTAATCATGAATTTGAATGGTTTTCCTGTGTGTGACCTACCTAATGGTTAGGTCTTCATATAGGATAAGCACTTTTGTAGGTTCTTTATTCATGCATATCTTTATGAAAGTAAAATGTTCTTTGTGCATTTAGTGAACTAGCATTGAGTGCTCTCTTGTTTTACTTTCTCAAATAATAAAAAGAACCACACACACCACATCACATTTGAATGCTAGTGAGTTCGATTTCATACCCAACAACTAATAGAGACCAAAAATGGTGGGTTTCATCTCCATCCATTGTCTCAAATCCTATGAACCATATTTTTGGCCAAAACCAGATCCAAGAACCATCATAGTTTGTGGGATAGAGTACGTATTTCTCTTTGGAGAGGTATATCGCTGATCATAGGTGAACTATGTGAGGACTAACAAGACCCATGCTCCCTGACCATGTATAGGATTCATATCCATACTTCGATGGATTTACGTGACTGACCTTCCATTGTCGATTTTCAAGCTACAAGTATACAGGTGAAATTATTTAAACAATTGAGAATTACGTCAACAACATTCAAACATATGAAAAGATATTCCTTTGCAAAAAAAAAATTAAAACACACCAAATAGTTTAGGAACACATAAATTTTTAAAAGCGAAACATTTGTATGATTGTGTGTTTCTATTTTTATGTTTTGAATCATTAAAATTTGTAAAGGAGATAATCACATAGGTTTTAGAAAGAAGTAGTTATAATTTTAACTCATAGCCAAGCCCACTTAAGTGCTAACATTGTGAGTATTAGGTAAGGAAATATAGATCATCTTAGATTTGATCCTAAGTACTTGGTTATACCTCCTTTGTGACCTCCTACTTACCCAAGTCCTAGATTTTCAAATAGGGAACCTATCCTCCAAGGGACCCCATGCGGGACACCCCTATAGGTTGTGGTCCTAGTTAGGGAAATTATTTACCAAGCATAAACACTTCACATGCCTTATTTAAATAATGGTAGTAGCACATTGAGGCACCTCAACATAGAGCAATACCATACATTTGTGTGCCTACTAAGTGTACCTCACACACCTACATGTAGGATCAAGACTATGCACCATGGGCAAGACTGAATAATCACAATACACCCTCAGATCATCTTGACAGGTATCCATAGTATAGATACCAAGATGAGTATGATTCTCATCACCTTGTATGAGAAAATTTAGATCTACCCTTCCTTATTTATGAAGGAAGACACAAGGAAAATCCTTAGTATCCTTGATCACATCATTCAATGCAAGCACAATGTACTTATGTGCCATATGAGTGTAAAAAGCATCTATTTAGGAGTGAGCCTCAAGTAAATGTGACCTCTCTCAATCGATGAAAGCTCATAGTAGATCTATTAGATCCTCTTGAACAAGATAGGTATCAAGGCAATAATTGTAGGGCTTATAGGCCCCACACATATAAGTAGATAAATCAAGTTGTCAAAAGGTATGTTGATCACCAAGCCTAGTTTAATTAGTTGTGGCTAGATAAACAACACTTGGATCTCTTCGATTATCAACATCAGCTAGAAAAACAAAATATTGAATAGAAGATTCAAGAGACCTTGCACAATGGGGTTCCTACCCCAAGTATGCATAGATAGGGGGTTCATCAAAGGCAGCCCACTTTGAACCAAAATAGGTCTCCTAGGCCTAATCAAGTGGTGCCTCCTCGACCTCCTAATCCTAATCAGGACTTTCCCACTAGGCCAAACATACATCGTCTTTGGCAGGTGTTAGTTCCTCCTTGTAGGCCCATTTAGGAAACACCTTGCAGGGCCTATGATGGTTTATATCTAGAAGATAAATATATAGAAGAACCTTATGGAGGTATGGTTGATGAAAATACACCACTACGCCACATGCTTAACATTCCTCATTCCCACCATAGGGCAAAAATAAAGAAGAGGATATTAAATCCTCATATGCATATAGATCATTATTCGAGTGCATGGATACCATAGAGACCATGATAGATGGGTATGGGAAACCAAAGCCCACTTTGCACCAGCTGCACAGTCAACCAATGCATCCATCTATTCCTTCCCATCCATATTTGGAGCATTTTCAAATGCTCAAATTAGATAGATTTAAAATATAGGAAGATGCACAAGAGCATGTCACTAGGTTCATGAACCAGTTCTTTAGTATTCAAGGTGATGATGCATTACTCTTGAGAATATTTTTAATAAACCTCTCTGGACCAACAATAGAGTGGTATAATCAACTTCCAAGGCATAGCATCCATACTTTTGAATAATTTTCAGACACATTATTGGAACGTTTCATATTAAATAATAAGATAAAGGTGACCTTACCAGACCTCACGGGGTTAAAGAAATATGAATATGAGTCAATAAAAACCTATGGTAATAGGTGGTGAAAGATTCTTGTTAAGATACCTTACCTATTGATAGTTTCAGAGCTAACTAGGATGTTTTCAAAGAGTTTTTAAAGCAAATATCACTATTGCTATAACTCCAACAATATCAAACTCTTGAAGACACTCTAGCCCAAGATATAACCATATAAGAAATTAATATTTAAGAGGAGTAAATCACAAAACCCCACAAGAAGGATTGGAGTAAGAACCCAAAGATAAATCCAATATAATCAAATCCTGTAGTAGTAAATCAAGTTACCATCAATATCCCAGGGCCTATTCAACCAACACTGCCTCAGAAGGTAAATTATCAGGCCCAACCTCCTCTTGCAAGTTATAACAATAACACTCAAGCGAACCAAGGGCAAATTTAGCAACATCATCCTAGGTAATAATTTACGCCCTTCACTGAGTCAATGGATTCCATATTCGATCATCTATATGTGACCAAGGTGATTACTCTATCTGAGATCCAACCTATAGACTTGAGTATAGGTAAAAAAAAATCCTATGGGATGTAGTGAAGGTCTATATTGTAGATATCATAGGCATATTGGACATGAATTACCAACATGCTATGGTTTCAAAAACCTAGTATAATACATGATCGATAGAAATAACTTTCAAGTGGAAAATCCTATTGAAAATAACAATAAAAAAATGGGTGTTTTTAAAGACCCATTATCCACTCATGAGGTACAAGTAGTTATTTCCAAACAAGTAAATTAGGTACATACAAAACCTCCTAAACAAGGGTACATCAAGATGGTTAGTATTACGGAAAAGAAAAGATGCTATCCAAGTTAAGTTGCACCACCTACAGCTTCAAGTGATATTCCTTCAATTTCATAGCCACGACCACCTCCAATGCAAAGCCTTCCACCTCATCCAATGGTTACAATAAAAAAGTAAGCTAGCTTAAATATTACAAATAATATTGGCTAGAATTTCTATATATGAGCTTATTCAATAATCACCCCCTCATAGAGAAGCTCTTATGAATATTTTTAAGTTGATTGACCTACAGCCCTAAGAGTCTAACTCTTTTATCAAATTTGTGGGGCATGTATAGTAGTGTAAAGAACTAGTGATCATGTTTCACGAACATGAACTCAAATATATTGCAAGTTATGTCGTTGATCCTCCTCTACACATCATTGCATGTGTAAATGTAAAACCCTATAAGAGAATTCTAATTGACACTAGTTCATCAAGTAACATCATCAACACTAATGCTCTCAAACATATAGGACTTATAGCATCTCATATTATTGTGTCTACCTATACCCTTTTGGCATTCAATGATATGATATGCTCAATAGTCGGTAGTATAGTCCTACCTATTCAAGTGGGATACAAAACTATACTGACATTGCATAATGTTTTTGAGGCCACAATGGTCTATAACATATTATTTGATAGACCTTGGCTTAGAGACCTAAAGTACATTCCCTCCATCGCTCACCAATATCTGAAGTATACCTATGAAGGGTAAGTGCACGTGGTCTCTGTAGACCTCTAGCCCTTCAAATAATACAACTTGGTGTAGCATATCCATGAGTCAACCTTGCCATCGACTCATGTACACTTCTAATAAAACACATCTATTTGGGGTCCACTACCCTTACCATCACCTGTCATTACTCCATTACCATCCTCTTCCATACCATAATCATTAGTGACACCTTTAGAAAAATCTTCATCATGATTCAATCCTTCATAGAGAAATATGTTGAAGAGGACAATTGATGAGATCCCTCTCATCATTTCCACCATTTTTGTAGAAGAGATTCCTAGTCTAGAAGATGAGAAACCATCTCATGAGGTAAGCATTAAGTCATCTCAAGCCTTGTTTCCATCTCCTCCACCTTCACCATCCCAGGTCACAGTCTATTTGGCTAGCACAAGTTTAGGAGAGTATCTAGTGAAGAACATCATAATTATTCCAGTCATTGAGACAGTTCAAGATATAAGATGATCTCATCTTCCAATAGGTACCATTGTACCTCTAATAATACCACCCAATCAAACAAATTTTATATATAGGGGTATTGAATATGGAATAGAGCCATCTCCTTAGCTAGAAGAATATGAGTAACCTTTCACTGAGTATATAAATTAGATGTCCAATCTTGACTATACCTCTTGATATCTCCATCACTACCATTGGCATGGCTATGATATAGGGTTGTATGAAAAAGGCACTCATATTCCTTAGCAACTGTAATATCAATATCCATATGATAACTTTGGCCTACGACACAAAAATCCTGTACCTCTTGATGTCCTCACAAAGAGTTTAGAATACCTAGGATTGAACTATAGGGATGAGATTGCACGTGATACCTATGCTAATACAAATTATGTCAACTATTTGGAGGATTATTTTCTCGTAAACATGATAGATCAAGGGATATATCACAATTTCACCTAATATTTTGAAAAATGTGAAGGTTCGCATACACTTCCATCTAATAATGAGAAATAACAAGGTCCCCTAAGGAATGTATGATAGATGATAAATCGGATTATGGCATAGCACCAATAAAATACCCTAGTTCATATGAATAATATAAGCAGGTCATCCCTTTGGATGACAAAGAAGAATTCTACCTACGTATGTTCCCAGTGCAACATCCCACTGATAATAGGTTTTACCACTTAAAGAGCAAGCTCGTCACCTTCTACATAAACCATCGATGGTCATTCCATATCCACTGCAACCACCCTCACAAGCCTTATGATAACCTATAGATATGGGGTCCATATATATGGGGTCACTCCAAAGGTGTCTACAAACCCTTTGCTCATCCAAAAATTCTCCAAAGGTTTCTACAAACCCTTTGGTCACCCTAAAATGCACCAAAGGAATCCATGAACCCTTTGGTCACCCTAAATATCCCCAAAGGTAAATATAAACCCTTTGGCCACAATAAAATGCTCCAAAGGTGTCTACAAACCCTTTGGCCATGGTAAAATGCTCCAAAGGTGTCTACGAACTCTTTGGTCACCCTAAAACACTCAAAAGGTATCTATGAACCCTTTGGTCATCCTAAAATGCTCCAATGGTGTCTATGAACCCTTTGGTCACACTAAAACACTCCAAAGGCATCTAAAAACCCTTTGGTCACTCTAAAATACTTGCAAGGTGTCTAAAAATCCTTTGGTCACCCTAAAATGCTCCAAATATGTTTACAAACCCTTTGGTCACCCCAAAACACTCCAAAGGTATCTATGAACCCTTTGGTCACCCTAAAATACACCAAAGATGTCTACGAACTCTTTGGTCACCCCAAAGTGCTCCAAAGGTGTCTACAAACCCTTTGATCACTCTAAATGTCCCAAAGGTATCTAAAAATCCTTAGTTGACCCTAAAATGCTCCAAAGGCATCTATGAACCCTTTGGTCACCCCAAAATGCTCCAAAGGCATCTATAAGCCCTTTGGTCACCCTAAAATGCTCCAAAGTCATATATAAATCATTTGGTCATCCAAAAGGCCCCAATGGTATCCACTAAGCCCATTGGTCAAATGTGTATATATATTTATCAAAATCCAAAAACATCATTAAAATATAAAAAATATAAAAATATTGCATTACATTACATTTCATATCATTGCATTAAATAAAGCACATGCATTAGGCATGCCCATAATTGCATTTTGTATACTAGAGTTGATCATACATGTCTAACATTATGTCTATCCACTAGCCATAATTAAAAATCAACTTTGTCAAGAGTCATTATTCCCACTCATCTACATTTTAGTTATCATTTACATTTCCCACCTTTCATATGTGTATATGTTCCTTTCACTTTTTTTTTTATAAGATAAAAAACCTTGTTGGGCTGCCTTGGTTTGAGAGACCGCGAACAGTGGGTTCTACACCGTCAAAGTCACCCAGGAGTCACACTCGTCCCTACCTGCACCAACATTATAAATTGGATTTTGGATACCCAATTTAGCTTTTTGGTAGGGTGGAGATTTGAACCTGGGACCTCCCTTGAAGGATTACCCTCTCCTCTCCAACTCACCTACAACACCTGGGTATATGTTCCTTTCACTTAGACTATTGGTTGCATGATGTATTTAGGATTTTTGATCACTCAATCGCCTCTATTTTTATCTTCATATTTTGTAGAATATTATCCTGATTTTTAGAAGGTAGAGTGTTGCTTTGATTGTACCTTGTATACATCAAAATCCAACACATTTTCACACTAATAAATCTAAGTTTTTGCACAAAGAAATATGAAACCTACAAAGTAGTTTGTGTTACCATAAGCGAAAGTTTGCCTTGCTCATATCCCTGTGCGAATGGTTCAAAGATATTGAGAATTTACAAATATCAAACTCCTCCTTACCCAAAACAATCAACATCTCTTACTCCATGCCAAATTGGGGTAAGTATCCAAAGATAAAATAAATAGTGGTTGTTACCACTAAAATTATTCAAAATAAATAGTGGTTTTCACCATTAGCAAAAGTAAAGAAGAAAAATAAATAGTTTTTCTCACCACTACCAAAATCCCTTGATCATGGAAACAAAAATAAACAACTACCTAGAGCAAGTAAAAAATAAAATAAAATAAGAGTACTGAACTTGAATACCTAAAATTCTTAGCATTTGAAAACCATAAGGTGATCCTCGTTACAGGTTGGGTGGCATCAAAACTTCTTGGAAATGATGGTATCCATACGCATGATGATATGTCTGCCACATTAGCAACCTGATTTTGTGTAGACCAATATTTGCATGCGAATGAGCTAGTTTTTGGTAGCCTGTATTACCTAGTGGTCTAATCCAACTACGTATAAAACCTAGGATAATGATACTCATAGGGTGATATTTAGTACAAATGGGCTGCATCAATCCTGTTTGGTACTAGGATAAATTTATGTGATATCATAAAAATGAACTCATGCAAACACAGGGATATTGAATATCTGGGTCATCCTAGAAGATTTATACCTTGCCAAAAAGTCTTGAATAACTACTATACAACTTTCTATTATATCACTAGAGTGTTTGAATATCAAGAAAATCTCAAAGACATTATATAACATCATATTATGCATTCCATTCCATATCATTTTATCACATGTTATTTCACATGTTCACAATTCATCACATCATCTGATGATAACATAAAAAGAAATAGATGAACTTTGTACAATCTATAGTGCTAGCATCTAGTGTATCAAATAGTAGTCATAAATCATCATACCGATTAACAAATTATTGATTTCATTTTGCACACACTCATACACATATCATCAAATTACATCATATTACAATACATGCATACATGATAAGCATTCATAAAAATATTATTAAATCATACATAAGCATTGCATACATCCAATAAAGTAGTAAGGAAACACATGATGACAATAGAAAAAATCATATATACATATATATATATATATATGTATGGGATAAAAAGATACATCATAATACAAAAGCTACCCGTAGGCTACAATAAAGTGGGTCCTCAGACCTCATGCTGCAAAAACAAAACCAAAAAGAACCATAGAGTCTCAAAATCCATGGTCATGCAGAATAGACAATATGAATATCACCCCCACCCTCAATTGGTGCACGTTGATAGCTCCTATATATACTCTTATTGGTCATATCTACTCTTCTTGTAGATATAGGTGCCCCCATCCTGATTGATGATTGTCTTGTACCACTCCTCCTACTCTTATAGGATCCACTAGCAGTATAGCAAGCTGGTAAGTACCCTCTAAGGTGTGCTATCTCATCCTCCAAATACTTTGTGTAGGTGGTGTCCTATTGGCAATGCATTTGGTATTCACTCAGTAAGGTTTGGAGTTATTTCACCTCCTCCTATAGCCTGGTCATCTTGCAACTGCTAGATCTGCCATGGCTAGGGCTCCCTACCCTAACCTATGATCAAAGAGTAGCTAACTCTACCATCTGCCTATCAATCTTAGCCTATGCACTTTGCACCTATGCTTTTAGGAGGTCCCTCTCTTTTGTGTGCTCCCATATACCTCTAATAAACTCACTCTATATCTCAAAAATAGTTGTATATCATGTATCCAACTATACCTGCACTCACTGCTCATAAAATTCATCATCACCATAGTGATATTGTGGATCCCCCACATCAATTAGATATATCCACTCATCCTCTACTAAGTGATGCACATGTTTCTCATCTTATTTTAGCTCCTCCTCATATAGAGCCTTAGTATATCCCTCATTTGGAGCATCCCTATGAGCCTCCCCTATTTTTGTAGTTGTGTCACCCCCTATTAGCCCCTCCTCTTACCACTAGTGCATCACCCACCAAGAGTCATAATATGCTATCATACCTACATAATCTAACTTAGATACATCCACTACATGATATACCTTCTCTCCAACTACCGCAACTATAGGCAAAACAAGTGTCCTCTTATATCTATGATGTTGGTAGATCACTGGCTCACTATAAAACCCCTCGTGTAGCCCAAACTACCAAAACACTCGAGCATAGAGGAAGTACTCTCGCTTGGTCCCATATCAACCAACTAACCATCTCCCTTGCCTCACCCAACAAATTTGTGCCTTAGCATCAGGCCATGTTGAAAAATCCCTATAGGGTCTCCACATTACCTCCTCTACCCTAAGTTATGCAAATAACTATGTGTAATTATCAATCATGCTTTCATAGGGATGGTTTTGACCCCTCTCTTGGTCTTGCTACCATAAGATCCCATAGCCTATATTCCTATCCTCTAGTTGTGCTTAGATCATCCATGGTAGTCCCTACGATCAATCCACAACAATGTGCTACCATCCCCATACCTATAGTAGAAATTTGCATCCCAATCATTTCCATCCATGGGAGCAGATTGCGCATAGTTCATCATATAGTTGTGCTAGTAAATTAGTGCTTGAAGCCATCACTAGTGATCTATCTATGGTGCACTCCATAAGTGGAAATTCCAAATCCAAAAGGTTCCAAGGGAACCTGATGCCTGACATGCCTGGTAGCAACATACTGGAGATTAGCATCATTAGTAAGGCATACCTCATAGTTAGAACCTCTGCCTCATACCATAACTCCACTAGGATACCCGCACTAGGTAAGTCTCGTAGTGCCTCCATCCAGTTCGCTTTGAAGTATCTCTACAAAATCACATCTCACATATCATGATGAGTAGATACAATTAGACACCCCTCTATCAAAATGTGCAATATCCAATAAATGTCCTCTAATGTCATGATCATATCTCTAGTTAGTAAGTGAAAGGTGTTGGTGCGAGGGTCCCACAGATCTATCAACACTGTCAGATAGGATCTATCACGCACCACTGGCTCCAATCATGTCACTTTATTAATACTAAGGACATAAATATATTTCTACTAAGCCTCTATTAGTGATTCCATCGTAGTCTTAAAAAGCATCAAAAATTGATATCAACTCTTGACCACCTAACAGAGGTAAGCAAGTTTAACAAAAATGAACAAAAAATGTAATCAAATTACCCAAAAATGGCAAAAAATAACTCAAAAAAAGGGCATTTTACCTAAAATTTATGGCCATAAAACCTAGGGATGACCCCCAAATTGGTATCTATCCCAACTAGGGATGTCCACTAGTGGCCATACCACCCGGGGATGGATCCCAAAAATGCTAAAAAATGACCATTTTGGCCCCAAAAATAGGCATAAAAAGCATAAAAACATACAAAAAATGGAATAACATTGCACACAAACCACAAATAAAGCATAAATTCCTAAAATATATCACTATTGTGGTTCATTTACCGATATTTAGTGTATGTGGTTGGAAAATGCAAAAATAATTAAGTCTCTAAAAATTCAATAAAGCATAGGGGTAAATGCAGCCTTTACCTGTCTCGCATCGGCTCCTCTCCAAGTTGAGTCCTATGGATTTCTCATGGTGAATATAGGATTATTTCATCTAAACTCCACTTTTTCCAATCACTCTCCTACTCTTCACCTTTCAATTTTACAAGTTAGAAGTGTGAAAATGAGCTCATTTTCCCAATTTTGGGCTTAAAAATCACTAGGATGATAATGGCCATCCTAGGGTGGGATGGTCATAAAATTGGCTGAATTTACTACCATGGTATGGGCATAAAATATTCAGCCATCCCACCCTAGGACAACCACTAAAAAATCCCACAAAAGCAACTAAAAAGATCAATAAAAAGGCCTAAAAACCATCAAAAATAGGTCAAAATTGATGAAATTCACAAAGGATCAAGATTGCATTCAAAGTGTTTATGGATGAACTTAAAAGTATATAATTTAATCCCTAATAAGGCCATTGTGACAGGTTCACTCCATGGGAATGAGGTATTCAGTTCTATTTTGCCATGAAATATAAAAAAAACTTTCAAAATCCTCACAAAATTGCTAAATATTACAATGGGTAAAACTAAAGGTAATACCAATCAAGTCATATGGTTCAATTGAATCATTTATTTCATCACTTTTCATGCCCTTATTTACTCTTCACTTGAGGGGTTAGTCATAATAATGAATTTATAATCAAAATCAACACTTAAACACTGAAAAGTGCAACTTGCATACATTCAAAAGAATCATTATCAATGATAAATTTTAAGCCTATGCTGGGGCAAATAAGTTAGCACAAATTCAAAACAAAGTCTTGGTATACTTGAAGCATCGAGACATGTATCCCAATATAGGAAAAATAAGGAACCAAGACCAAGTATACCGTAGAGCCCCTAAAATTATCATTATAATGCGACTGGAAGGTATACCAAAGTCAATCCTTCAATTATGTCAAAAGCAAGGATTCCAAAAATGTATGCTCTTTACAAAATGAATGCATATAAATTTGGTTAGGATACTGAATATCCTTAATCATTTGATGATTTAGTCATTTATTTTTGCTCAGTACTTTGTTGCACATAATGCATCTCAAAAAGGGGCATTTGTAAACACTAAAATCATGTAAATTAGATAATATTAACATGATTCCACTCTTATAAACACCATATGGCCCCATTGGGAAACCCTAAAGGGTTAATTATGGGTTCTAACAACTTTTAGAAATGTTTACCCCACTTTTGGGAGGTTTTAGGCCATGTAGCCATGGTCGTCCTACCCTAGGATGACCACAGTTCATGGTTGTCCCACCTAGGGATGACCATAGGAAACCATTCTTGGGTGGGACAACCATGGTCTAGATCCCCTAAAAATTCAATTTTAGGATAAATAGAAATCAATTCATGCCATTTATCCTACCCAATGACTTATGATTGATTAGGAGACTATCTAGGCCATTAGGAACTATAAATTGGAGGTCAAAATTGGATGCCTCTTCCTCCCAATGCATGGCAAAGACATTGACAAGTGGTGACACCTGCATTTCATGCCCTAACTGACCTCTTTTCCTTACTTTCCCTCTTAGGCTATAAATAGGAGTGTTTCCACTCAATTTCAAAGAGATCTCTTTGCAATTATTCACCACGAAGTGCTACTAATATTTCTTCTCACCTTTTACCCTTGGATTTGCCCTTTGAAACTCGATCAATCTAAGGTGTTTTCAAGGCATCCTAAAATACACACATACCTTCCAAAACCCATCCATTCCTATGATTTAATTCATCAAATTTGATGATAACATACCTATGAGTGGTCTAGACCAGATCCAAATGGAATTGGTGGTAAAAACCACCTTGTTTTGTGGTTGTCCCCACTTGGGACGGTTAATAGTCCCAATTGGAACACCTAGGGATGACCATGAATTGGCCCACAATTTTGAATCAATTTTAGTGTAGATCATTTCTATAGCAATATATATACATCATATTTTATTTTGGTGAAGTTTGGAGCAGTTTTGAATCATTAATTAGGGTTTTTGTGATTACAGTCCTAATTGTCCCACCCAAGGATGACCATATATTTTGCTAATAATTTCACATCAATTATTGTAGATCTTTAAAAAATTAGATAATATGCATAATATTAAGTTTTGGAAGCATTTGGAGTAGTTTAGATATGTTTATTGCACTTTTTGCATCCTATGTTGCATGCATTTCATTGATATTACATTAATCCACACATGATTTTAATCCATTTCAATTTCTTGTGTGTAGGTACATGTATTCCAGTGCATGAGGAAAGAGCTAAAGAGTTGGAGAATTATAACTCATTCAGTGGTAACAAAAACCCGTGCTCTTATCGTGAGTACAAGAAAGACACTGAAAGCGCACCATAAGTTTGTGAAAGGATTGGATCCTTAAAAATTTTAATTTGAATTGTATAAATTGAGAGCCCTTAAGGAAACATATTATAAACTTACATTTAACAAATTAATCAATATAAAGAGAACCCCCAAATTTATTTCAAATATTTTTCATATTTATGTTTACTTTATTATCACTTTTGAATGCTTTATTAGAACAATAGATGCAACTCAATTTCCATTGCTAGGTGCACCATTTTTTCTTCTCTACATGTGCTTTTCAAATTTGGTAAATAATTATTTTTCCCATATTAATTTAAATATCAAATAAACCATTTAAACCTTTATCACTTTTTTCAAAACATACACAATGAAGCTTAAAAATATCTCCTTATATCTCCCTTTTGAAACTTACAATATAAAGCTTTATTCAAACAACGTCTCCTTATATTGAATTGCAAAAATAAATCACATCACACCGTATATCTCCCTTTGCAAAAATCAAATCACAACATAACACCTTATATTTTCCCTTTTATAATTTGCAAAAAACAACTCACAATACTATGCCTTATATCTCCCCTTTTACAATTTGCAAAAATCAAATCACAATATAACACCTTATATTTCTCTTTTTATATCATTTGCAAAAATCAAATCCCAATACTATGCCTTATATATCCCTTTAAAAAATTTAATAAATTTTTTTTTATAAATACCTTGCATAGACATAGATGGGATTTGATCCCTTGACCTCTAGAAGTGCATCACCCTATCTTGGTCTAGTGACCAGTTATGGTAATCCAACACATGAAACAAACTAGTCCAAAATAATATTTAATTCCTTCAGTGCTTTGTTTTTGTTTCTTGAATAAAGTAGCATTGAAGAGATTCTATATCTTAACCTCCTACACAACAACGCTTCCACACAAGCTAGATGACTATTTGGGCTACCCCAACATATGGAATCAAAGGAACAAAAATGATATTTAAATTCTTTGTAATTCTGCCTTCAACTCTTTAGAAAAATGACATCGACAAGATTTGACCCCTCAACCTCTTACAACATAGCACCCTAGTAAAAGCTAGGCTACCGACTAGTCTAGCCGATGAGTTGAGATAGATGTGGCACTTGAAGAACATGGACTTATACTGAGAGGGGGGGTGAACAGTATAAGACTTAACCAATTAATAATTTTAACTTTAGATAGCAGTGGCATCAACACAACATTAATCAAGACAGAAAGCATCACACATTGAAGGCCCATTTTTAACGTGGTTCACCCAGAATGGCTGGGCTACGTCCACAAAACTTTTCTCTAAAAGTTATCTCAAAGTTCTTTGGGAATCCTTCCCAATTACAATGTTTATGAGCCTCGGCCCAAAGGAGATACCTTCCCCCAATCAAAATTTATGAGCCTCTGCTCAAAGGAGATACCTTCCCCTCTGCTCTAGAAATGATCCCTCAGAAGATCAACTACCTCTACCTCTTGCCAGCACGTGGAACTCCTTTCCACCGAAGACCTCCTATCCTCAATGCTTAGCCTAAGAGACCTCTGCCTTCTATGATCACGTCCACAATAGCTCAGCAACCAAATCTATCCTCAGGTTCTTCTCAAAGAACCAATGCTCCTATGTCCTCAAGTTCTCTGATAGAACTCTCAAAACTCAGCTCACAAGTCCTCTGCTAGGACCTGTCCAAATCTGCTCACAAGTCCCCATCGGAACCTGTCCAAAACCTGCTCACAAGTCCCCACCAGAACCTGTCCAAAACCTCACAAGCTCACCAAGAAAAACTTGCTTAGTAGGAAATCACAAAGTGAATTGTTAGAGACCCAATGTGATTCATCTCAAATCTCATAGAAGCATAAAGAGAATTGTTAGAGACTCAATATGTTCTATACTCAACTCCCAATATCAATCTCAACTCAATCTCAATCTCAAAAGAATAAGATAGATGTAGTATGCTTTTCTCAAGAACATGAAACACAACCCAACAATTGCCAACCATGCAATATCTCATATAACAATGATACTCATGTTCTTTCCACAACCAATATCTTTTCTCAACCAATTAGGGCTTTAACAACAATGCTTATAGACAAGGTTTAACCAACATCATTCAACTCAACATTAACCTTGAAGCATTCAACCAATCATCACAAGAAAAGGAAACAAGTAGAAATCCTTTTCCCTCCAAAGATATTTGAACAAAACAGCCACCAACACAATATCACCAAATGCAAAGAATAACTTGCTCAAATCAACTCAATGGAGTAAGCCCAATATCATGAATCAAGTAAAGCAATAACTTGATCAAAACAACCTCTATGGAAGCAACTCAACCATCAAACTCAAAACAGCCAACCAAGGGTTCCACCAACTCAATGCAAGTAGCTAGACTCACAAATATAAACCCTAGTGCACAAAGCTTCCACTATCTCAAACCAAAAATTATGCATTCACCAAAAACTCTCATCAAGGATAACAATGCATAAGTAGTCTTCAACAAACCAAAAAATAGGATTTACACCCAACCAAAGGAATACCTAGTAGAAAACCTTTTCACTCCAAACTCAATTTCAGAAAATACACCATCAACAATACTCATAAGAAGAAGGTGCCCATACCTTTACTTTGATGTAGAAGAGAACTCAAAACCTATCACAACACTTGGCCAACCTTAGTTCTCCAACCTTTGGAGAAAATGAATAACACCACCACAAATGCTAAAGCGCTTTCATTGTTGCTATCCTCGTGCATCATGACCAAAATGAAATTGCCCACAACATGGGTCAAACTTGGCACCTCTGCCCAACGCTTCTTCACTCAACACACCACCACCATTGGAGCACAAGTGCCCAATGAAAAATATAATGTAATCCTATGTGTTGTCTTCCTTCAATCGCCAAGGATTTGAAAACGTAAACGTTTTCCTCAAGCCACCACCATCATCATGAGCGCTGTCCAAAAACGTAACTCCTAGAAAACATAGTTCGTAGTCTTATCAAATGTCAGAGAAATGCAATCTGTCGGACGTCAAGCGCAAGAAAAGCTTGGGCAATTCAATATGGATGGACAATGAAATACAGTGAAAAACATCGCTTTTACGGAGGACACAGAGCTACGAAATTGCATCGATCGAAGGTACCATTACTTTAGAAAATCATCCCCACTTATATAGCCATTTCTCCTTAATTGTTTGACGTCGACGCTCCTCCAACGATGGCAACACGTCGGTGAATGAATTCTTTATGTGCGTCGCTTAAGGGTTAAAAGACCCTTTAATAATAATTAAAATAATAATTATTATTATTTTATTAATAATAAATTAAACTTAGACCTTTGTCAAAGGTTTGAGTTAATTTAATTATTAATAATAAACATGGACCTTCAAGGTTTTTCAAGAAGTAAAAACCTTTGCATTAAGTTAAGCTTGGTTTTAATAAAAACCCTTAATGAGTCCAAATGGTTTTAAGAAAAACCTTTAACCTTGTCACCATGGTTTTAATAAAAACCCTTTAACATTATGAAGCTTCTCAAGATATTTTTGACATCACACTCTTTTTGATATCAACACAAAAATGCCTTTTGACATCAATGACAACTTATACACTTGAGCAAAGGCAATGTACCCAAAGTACCCAAAATTGCCAACAATCTCCCCCTTTGTCATTGATGGCAAACCTTTACTGAAAACACTTCTCAAGAGCCAAAACTGAAACCAACTGTGCTAACAACTGAGAATCTTCCTTTGAAGTTTTGCTCCCCCTGACTTGAAGCTCTCCTCTTCACTTGAAGCTCTCCCCCTTACTCATATCTCTCCCCCTTTGTCATCAATGGCAAAGGGCCACCTTTGGGGCTCGGGACTAAGAATGAGCCTCTTAGCTTAGTCCCTCCCCCACCTCCCGATGAGGTGATTAATTCGGGGTGGGAGTACAACTCCCAATTTCTCCCTTAGATACTCAAACGTATCTCTTGGAAGAGGTTTGGTGAAGATATCCGCAATCTGCTCTTTAGTAGACACATACTCTACCTTGACCTGCTTGTCTTGCACTTTCTCCCTTAGAAAGTGATACTTGATGGAAATATGCTTTGTCCTTGAGTGCATTACCGGATTTTTGGAAATACTTATGGCACTTGTATTATCACAAAGTATGGAGATGGGTTGTTCATGCTTGACTTTGAAATCCTCCAAGGTGGTTTTCATCCATAAAACCTGTGTACACCCAACCACTGCTGCTATGTATTCAGCCTCTATTGTAGATAAGGAAACTGAAGGTTGTTTCTTACTTAGCCAAGAAACCAAACTCTTTCCCAGAAAGAATGCTCCACCACTAGTGCTTTTCCTGTCATCAATACTGCCTGCCCAATCTGCATCTGTATAAGCTGTGAGAATGAAATCATCACCTTTGGGATACCAAAGCCCAAAGTCCATAGTGCCCTTCAGATATCTGAATATCCTCTTAACTGCTATAACATGAGAATCTTTAGGAGCTGCCTGAAATCTTGCTACTAACCCAACTTCCTGCATGATATCTGGTCTGGTAGTTGTAACATATAATAAACTGCCAATCATTGATCTGTACAACCTCTGATCTACCGCTGGAGATTCATCATCTTTACTCATCTTGCATCCTGTAATCATTGGAGTACATACTGGTTTGTTGTCCATCATCCCAAATTTCTTCAACATTTCTTTGATATACTTTCCTTGAGAGAGAAATACACCATATTTTGATTGAGCAATCTGAAGACCTAAAAATAATGACAGCTCTCCAATCATAGACATCTCAAATTCCTTCTGCATGGTGTTAGCAAAATCTTTGCACATCTGAGTATTATTTCCCCCAAAAATAATATCATCAACATAGACAACCATAATCAGCATATCATCACCTTCATCCTTAATATACAAATTGCTATCTGCCACACCTTTCCTGAAGCCTTGCTCATGAAGATACCTGTCAAGTCTTGAGTACCAAGCCCTAGGTGCTTGCTTTAACCCATACAAGGCCTTTTTTAGTTTACACACATAGTCTGACTGTTCTGAGAGAGACACTCCTTCTGGCTGTTCTATGTAGACTTCTTCTTCCAACACCCCATTTAGAAAAGCTGACTTTACATCCATTTGATATACCTTGAATGATTTGAAGCTTGAAAGGGCCAAAAACATTTTGATAGCTTCAAGACGAGCAACAAGAGCAAACGTCTCTTCGAAATCAACACCTTCTACTTGAGCATAACCTTTGCAGACTAACCTAGCTTTGTTTCGAACAATATTTCCATCCTCATTGAGTTTATTTCTGAATATCCATTTTGTGCCAATGACATTCTTGTCCTTAGGTCTTGGAACCAATTCCCAAGTTTCACTTTTCTCTATTTGATTTAGCTCTTCATCCATTGCTTTTACCCAAAACTTATCTGCACATGCTTCACTGAAATATTTTGGCTCAATTTGAGATAATAATGAAACATTTGTAGAATCATGTGAGGGAATGACTCTTCTTCTTGTTTGCCTCCTATTTGGATCACCAATGATCAAATATTTGGGATGATGTTTCCGAACATATCGTGAAGGAGTTTTGGGAAGCAATTGTTGTCTTTCCTCTTCTTCATATGAAACCTCTCTGAATTCTTCTTGACAAATTTCATCACCGAGTTCCTGGACTGGTTCTCTTATCCCTGTCTTTTCATCAATCTGTTACATTTATGCTCTCTACAACTTTATGAGTTCTTTTGTTGAAGCATCTGTAGGCCTTGCTTCTGCTGGAATACCCAAGAAAGATTCCCTCATCACATCTAGGATCAAACTTACCCAAATTCTGATCTTCCCTTCTGATGAAGCACTTACTCCCAAACACTTTGAAGTATTTTACTGTAGCTGGTCTTCCTTTCCACAACTCATAAGGAGTTTTATGATGATTGACTCTAAGTTGGGCCCTGGTGATAATGTAGACTGCTGTACTGACTGCCTCTTTCCAAAAGCCATCTGAAAGTTTTGACTCATTTAACATAGCTCTAGCCATATTTTCAATAGTTCTGTTTTTCCTTTCAACTACTCCATTTTGTTGAGGAGTTCTTGCTTCGTTGAATATTCTCTTTTGATTCCTTGTTGCTCACAGTATTCCACAAATTCATTTGAAGTGAACTCTCCTCCTCTATCTGATCTTAAACATTTGATTCTCTTGTCAGTCTCATTTTCAACCATTTCTTTGAAAGCTTTAAATTTTTCAAAAGCTTCAGATTTTTCTTTGAGAAAAGTAACCCAAGTCATTCTAGAATAATCATCTATAAAAAGCATGAAGTAGCTTTCTCCCTGAATGCTCTGAGTTCTGGTAGGGCCACATAAATCAGTATGAATAAGATCCAATGGTTTTGAAGAAGTATACCCTTTTGATTTGAAACTGGTTCCGGTCTGTTTTCCATGTTGACAAGGACCGCAAATGATGTTATGGGGCCTTTTTATTTTGGGCAAGTCTCTAACCGCTTCCTTGTTACTAATATTGACAAGATTATCAAAGCTCAAATGCCCCAATATTTTATGCCATAACCAACTCTCATCTTCTTGAGTTAGAAAACACTTTTCCTTTTTTATCTCACTTAGCATGTAAAGATTGTTTGGAGTCCTTGTAGCACTAGCAATGAGTTTTCCATTTTTTTCTTTACTTATCTCACATCTATCCGAAAAGAAAGATACTATGTGCCCTTGATCACAAAGTTGACTCACACTTAGAAGATTATGTCTTAGGCCTTCTACATAAAGCACATTTTCTATTTTGGATTTCCCATCCAAACTAAGAGTCCCTTTACCACAGATTTTAGGTGACTCGTTATCTCCAAAACTGACTGTTCCTCTGTTTGTTTCTTTTAAGACCAAAAACTTTTCCTTTTCACCAGTCATATGTTTTGAACAACCACTATCAAGATACCATTTCTCTACTTTGTCTAGAGCATGAAAAGCAGTTTGAGCTATCATTGACTTAGATTTGATCTCATTTTTCTTTTTAGTGAACTCAAGGCTAGATCTATCCAAACTGCACATCCTTGCTATATGCCCAAAATTATTGCACTTGTAACACATGACATCTTTATTCATAAGAGGTGCAAAAGAGTTAACATTTTCCTTACTATGTCTATTCACAGACTTATTGCAATGCATAGCTTTGTGACCAAATTTCTTGCAAGAAAAACAATAGCCATGGAAAGTATTATGTAACCTGTTTTGATGCCTTGGATGATTGTTCTTCTTGTGACCAACTGGAATCCACCGCTCTTCAGGATGAAGATTGATCTTGCTCGAAGACCCTATTTCTTGAATGGTGATACCATCCTTCTTTTGCTTTTCACACGGAGTATTCTGTCTGAGAGCCAACTGTTCCAACTTCACTCTAAGAGACATAACCTCTTCTTCTAGTTTCTCGCAATCAGCTTCCTTTCCTTTGAGAACCTCTATCAGAACCTGTTCAACCTTCTTCCCTTCTTCAGCTAGAATTTTGAAGTCTATAACACTTTGAGACAATTCTGATCTTGCTATATTTTCTTCCTGACATTGATGCTTGAGAACAGAATTCTCTTCCCTGAATTTCTCAAGCTTTCTCAAAGCCAAGAAGAATTCACCTTTGAGATCGAACTCAACCTCTTCATCTCTTTCTGAATCTGTATGATCCTCTGATAGATCCTTCTCCAAGCTGTTAGGCTCTTTCTGGAGAGACCCGCTACGATACCAATTGAAGAACATGGACTTATACTGAGAGGGGGGTGAACTAGTATAAGACTTAACCAATTAATAATTTTAACTTTAGATAGCAGTGGCATCAACACAACATTAATCAAGACAGAAAGCATCACACATTGAAGGCCCATTTTTAACGTGGTTCACCCAGAATGGTTGGGCTACGTCCACAAAACTTTTCTCTAAAAGTTATCTCAAAGTTCTTTGGGAATCCTTCCCAATTACAATGTTTATGAGCCTCGGCCCAAAGGAGATACCTTCCCCCAATCAGAATTTATGAGCCTCTGCTCAAAGGAGATACCTTCCCCTCTGCTCTAGAAATGATCCCTCAGAAGATCAACTGCCTCTACCTCTTGCCAGCACGTGGAACTCCTTTCCACCGAAGACCTCCTGTCCTCAATGCTTAGCCTAAGAGACCTCTACCTTCTATGATCACGTCCACAATAGCTCAACAACTTTACCAAACATAGTCATCGTCTAGTACAAGTCTTCCTCTTCGATCTGTCCAACACTTGAACAAATCAATCCTCTACACACAAGCCTTCTCAAAGACTTGCCAAATCTATCCTCAGGTTCTTCTCAAAGAACCAATGCTCCTCTGTCCTCAAGTTCTCTGATAGAACTCTCAAAACTCAGCTCACAAGTCCTCTGCTAGGACCTATCCAAATCTGCTCACAAGTCCCCATCGAAACCTGTCCAAAACCTGCTCACAAGTCCCCACCGAAACCTGTCCAAAACCTCAGCAAGCTCACCAAGAAAAACTTTCTTAGTAGGAAATCACAAAGTGAATTGTTAGAGACCCAATGTGATTTGTCAAACTCATAGAAGCATAAAGAGAATTGTTAGAGACTCAATATGTTCTATACTCAACTCCCAATCTCAATCTCAACTCAACTCAAATCAACTCAACTCAAACTCAATCTCAAAAGAATAAGATAGATGTAGTATGCTTTTCTCAAGAACATGAAACACAACCCAACAATTGCCAACCATGCAATATCTCATATAACAATGATACTCATGTTCTTTCCACAACCAATATCTTTTCTCAACCAATTAGGGCTTTAACAACAATGCTTATAGACAAGGTTTAACCAACATCATTCAACTCAACATTAACCTTGAAGCATTCAACCAATCATCACAAGAAAAGGAAACAAGTAGAAATCCTTTTCCCTCCAAAGATATTTGAACAAAACAGCCACCAACACAATATCACCAAATGCAAAGAATAACTTGCTCAAATCAACTCAATGGAGTAAGCCCAATATCATGAATCAAGTAAAGCAATAACTTGATCAAACAACCTCTATGGAAGCAACTCAACCATCAAACTCAAAACAGCCAACCAAGGGTTCCACCAACTCAATGCAAGTAGCTAGACTCACAAATATAAACCCTAGTGCACAAAGCTTCCACTATCTCAAACCAAAAATTATGCATTCACCAAAAACTCTCATCAAGGATAACAATGCATAAGTAAGTCTTCAACAAACCAAAAAATAGGATTTACACCCAACCAAAGGATACCTAGTAGACAACCTTTTCACTCCAACCTCAATTTCAGAAAACATACACCACATCAATACTCATAAGAAGAAGGTGCCCATACCTTTACTTTGATGAAGAAGAGAATTCAGAACCTATCACAACGCTTGGCCAACCTTAGTTCTCCAACCTTTGGAGAAAATGAATAACACCACCACAAATGCTAAAGCGCTTTCATTGCTGCTATCCTCGTGCATCACGACCAAAACGAAATTGCCCACAACATGGGTCAAACTTGGCACCTCTGCCCAATGCTTCTTCACTCAACACACCACCACCATTGGAGCACAAGTGCCCAATGAAAAATATAATGTAATCCTATGTGTTGTCTTCCTTCAATCGCCAAGGATTTGAAAACGTAAACGTTTTCCTCAAGCCACCACCATCATCATGAGCGCTGTCCAAAAACGTAACTCCCAGAAAACATAGTTCGCAGTCTTATCAAATGTCAGAGAAACGCAATCTGTCGGACGTCAAGCGCAAGAAAAGCTTGGGCAATTCAATATGGATGGACAATGAAATACAGCGAAAAACATCGCTTTTACGGAGGACACAGAGCTACGAAATTGCATCGATCGAAGGTACCCTTACTTTAGAAAATCATCCCCACTTATATAGCCATTTCTCCTTAATTGTTTGACGTCGGCGCTCCTCCAACGATGGCAACACGTCGGCGAATGAATTCTTTATGTGCGTCGCTTAAGGGTTAAAAGACCCTTTAATAATAATTAAAATAATAATTATTATTATTTTATTAATAATAAATTAAACTTAGACCTTTGTCAAAGGTTTGAGTTAATTTAATTATTAATAATAAACATGGACCTTCAAGGTTTTTCAAGAAGTAAAAACCTTTGCATTAAGTTAAGCTTGGTTTTAATAAAAACCCTTAATGAGTCCAAATGGTTTTAAGAAAAACCTTTAACCTTGTCACCATGGTTTTAATAAAAACCCTTTAACATTATGAAGCTTCTCAAGATATTTTTGACATCACACTCTTTTTGATATCAACACAAAAATGCCTTTTGACATCAATGACAACTTATACACTTGAGCAAAGGCAATGTACCCAAAGTACCCAAAATTGCCAACAACACTAACCAATATTTAAGGTTTTCTTTCTACTACATCACTGCCAAAACCTATGCTCCTCTCCTCCCTCCTTGCTTTTGCTCTTCGCTCAATTAATTCTCATTCGAATTGCATTTCTTGTACCAAAGTGAACTTAGGGTCTTCCATTTATATGTTTTTTCATGCTCCTAAAAAATTCAGTCCAAAATATTGAATATTTGAATTTTCAACATTTTGCATGGTTAGCCCATAATATTTTTGCATGGTGTTTTTAAGGAGATCGCCAATCATTTGAATTTTAAACATTTAAATATTTAAATTTTAAATATTTAAACTTATACATTATATTTAAATCCTTTTATTTAAATATAAACCTCCAATTCTCCTTTAATATTTAAACATTTATTTAAATATTAAATCATATAAGATCACTTTTGCTTTGACAACTTAAATCACCTTTTAAGATATTTACCTTGTACTTAAATGATAACTCATTCATTTCAACCTTGAAGATATTTTTACCTTTGACATCAACATTTTATCCTTAATGATATTTTTGAATTTGATATAAACATTTCATCCTTGAAGATATTTTTGCCTTTGATATTAGTGACAAATCAATGTTTTCAACAATTCCAACTTGTAAATGTTGGCACATTTGGATGGCATAGTCATTGGGTTTGATTTATTATTTATTTATAGGTAGCAAATTGGTTTTGATTAGCTTAGTCATAGTTTTCTTGTTAGCATATTCTATTTTGAGAATATTATGGTTGTAAAAGTGCTATTTAAGCACCTCTTTAGTAATAAAATATTTGGCTAGTTTGGCTCCACATCAGTGGTATCAAAGCCTAATATTAGGCTTGTGGAAGATTAGAACTAGTTTGCATAGTGAATTATAGGTTGGATATCTTAATTAAGCCTAGATTATTGGCAAAATGTCTCCCAAAATTCCTAATTTTAGGTTCCAAATTGACTCTCTGCCAACTTAGCTAAGTGGAATCATATCCATGCATAAACTTTGGTGAAGAAATTACTAGTTTAGACCAAGTCTTAGGGCTCCAAAAGGATAAATAAAAGTTGTTAGTTACATGTAAATATTAATATTTTAATAATATTAATATTAGTATTAAAATTCTTGTAAGTTTTAATTTACCAATCAAGCAAACCTAGCTATTATGGTGCCACATGATCACTTATGTTGGTCATTCATCAACTATCAACCATCATACCAACACTAGTCCACCTTGACCTTCGATGGTCACTTGTTGGGAACTTCCAATTGATTCATAGTTATCCATCAACGAAATTTTCCATCACACTAACCCAACTATTATTAGCACTTTAAGCCACCAACTACGACCACCAGTGTTGCCTCCAACTTATGATCATTTCTAGCCCTTTTGGTTCCAACCATCATCATCAATTTAAACCATCAACATGTAAATCGAATAAAAAATGGATGCGATAATTGGATTAAAAATAATATCATTGTCAATGTTCATCATTTATTATTGGAGGTAATATCTTAGAAATATGAGCATGTCTATAGAGAAAGAACTTAGATATCTAATAATTTAGCTAATCACAATGTTGATCTTTGTCTTGGTGAAATTCTAAGGCAAAAAACTAAGTGAGATTTAAATCTTGATGAAAATATTTTAAATTGACTATGGAAACATAGGACTTTGACTAAGATGAAAAATATATTTGATTGAAAAGGAAATAAAAATATCTTTGATAAAAGGAAAATCTATATTTGGTTTAATTTATGTAATAGAAAATGTATATTTTATTTAAACATGAATGGCCCTAGTGAAATCCCCATATAGCTTATATATATCATCAAATAAAATGATTTTCTATAAATATGCACTATTATATTTACTCAAAAAATTAAGATTAAATAGGGGTAGACATTACTTAATAGGTATAATGTTGGTTGGGTTGAAATCATTAATGTGAAATATCTCTTATAGGGTAGCAATCTCCTAGGGGAACCATCACCCCAAAGGATCTACTTTCTAGAACTCCCTTCTTAAGACAAGGTACATCATACAAAAAAGAGTTAGATGGAAGTTGGTAAATGGTAACTTAATTGAGTTTTGGAGGGACTCTTGGATTATGGACTCTCGTATTATTGAGAATTCTAACCTCATCATATTGAAGACCTTAACATACAACATCATTGGCAATAATATTTGTGACTTCATTGAGTCAAACAATGGAAGGAAAGTCTAGAAGTATTTTCCAAGGGGTAACCTAAGCGATATGGAAGATAATATCAAAAAAGACATATCTAGCATGCTAAGGACCTACTTCATTTTTAACTCTAAAAGTTAATATCCTGTCATATGGCAGATAAATAAATATGGTTTCCTTTTAGTCAATTTAGCTTATTATATTGCAGAAGAAAAGGGTGATGATTGGTTTCCTATCAAGCATATTTGGCTCAAATATATTATTCCTAATATAGCCCTTTTCTTTTCACCAGTGGTTTACAATAAGATCATTTTTATAGATAATATTCAATCAATAGGAATCTTAATTTCCAATAGATGTTATCTATGCAAAATGAAATTTTAATCTCCCCATTATCGTTTCATTGGTTGTCCTTTCTCCCAATAGGTCCTTCATTTTATGCTTTATTCCTTTGGATATCACTGGACCCAAACCAATTGTATCAAAGAGTTGTGCATTAAATGATACTCTCCCCTTCTGGTCATAGAAGAAGATCTTTGCAGACCTTCTATCTACCCCACTTCCTTTGGTAAATTTAGAAGAAAATAATAATAGAGCTTTCTAAAATGAATCTAGACATTACCTTTCTATAAGAATAAAAATTCTAGAAGTGAAAAAAGAAAACCACAATATGATACCCATTGATGATGGAAAAGATCCTTATTTAGAGACCAAGTTGGATATCTCTCTTGGCCTCCCTTCTTCCCTTAATCTCGTCAGTCCCAATAAAGTGGATTGATTAAGAGTTAGGTGGATCCCCCTCCTCTAGGTTGGATCAAACTAAATTTTTATGGAGCAACTAAGGGTAATTTGAGTCCTGTGGATGTTGGTTATGTTTTTAGAAATTATAAGCACCATATTTTACTTGCTAATGCTAAAAAACTTTGAAATTAGATGAGTCATTTCACTAAAACCAGGGCCCTTTTCCAAGGCATAATCCTCCTTGAAAATTTTTCTTCCAAGAATATCATCATTGAAGGAGAATCCATGAATATTATTAATATGTTTAAAGGCTCCCACTCTTCAAATTGGACAATTTATCATCTCATGGAGGATTCTAAGATATCCTCATGCTAGTTTGACAACTACCTCATTCAATATGTTTTTCATGAAGGCAACCAATATTCTAATTCTTTGGCCAATCTAGGTCTCATTTAGGGAATATCTATTAATATCTATTAATATAGAGCTACAAATTCCCTCACTCCATCCTAACTTATTGTTCCCTTGATGGTGGTATTTATTTAGTATAACTCTTACCTTTCTTTCCTATTTCAATCCTAAGCATATTGTTTCAATATATCGTCTCTAGGATTTCTCTTCCATATCATCTCTATCATGTGACCCTATAAATTATTGTATTTGTACTGGTGCATACACCTTCCATTTTTCAATGTCCCTTTTTTCTTGTACTTTCCACATGGCCCTCCATTTTCCATTCCTTAATACCACACCAGCTCGAGAGTGCTTGAGGTCCTAGTTGTTTTCTTTTTGTCCTATCTCTTGAGATACTTGTCTTACCTCATTTTGTCCTATTTCTTGTATTAACCCCCTACACTCTTGGTTTTTAGGTGTTGTTATCTTTGTTTCAACGAGTGTCACTCAATATTCCTAGTGGTCATGCCTTGGAATTATAATCATAACTTTATCATGGTAGACCCATATTTTGATTTGTAGTTTATTTCCATTACTCTTAACTTGATGAGAAGCAAGTGCCACATTTTATAAATTGATGATGTTAAGTTGACAATGATTCTAAACCACATTTTTAATTTCCTTCTCTTTCCTATGAGGTCAAAATAACATGTTGACCACCTTGCTCAATTCAATAAGATCCACCATTAGAACCCATCATTCTATGCCTTACTCTGTAGGGAGGTACTAATATTGAGGAGGATTTCCTAACATGAAAATTATCACCATTAGTTAAGGCTAATTATCTCCCTGAGATGCATCAATACACTCTCTAGAAAACTCTCAATTCTTGCAAGTGTGTGGAAAGTTCCAAATAAGATATTTGCTTATTTTTTTTCCCACCATTTTCTCTCTATGCAATTGTTGCACTCATCCTTCCACATATTTCCACTTTCAATTCTCCATTTATCACTCTTTACACTATTTATTCACTTGGATTTCCACTTATTATTTCTTCCATATATTCTCCCTCTACTCCATCTTCATTTTTCTCAGCCTTCCACCACTACTTGCTACCATCACTCCATCCCTTGTTGTCAATAATTCTATCTTGCTTGATCATCCACAATTCTCATTCTCTTTCTTACTTATTCATGGATAAGTATGATTCTAGGTTTGAATATATGGTGCTAAACATGGACAAGTTGGTGGATGAGATTATGGATGATGAAGGTTTTCTTCCCTTCTTAAAAAAATAGGTGGCAATGATATTGATCTCTCCAAAGAGTTCACCCATAATTGGAATGAAGGTAGGGTGAATGTGATAGGTCTAATATTCACCATTAATGTAGATTTGCTTGCTAAAATTTTGGTTTCCCTAGTGCTAGAGAAATTCTTAAATGAGAAAAGCACTTGTTAGCCAACATGTTACTACTCTTCAAGGATAATGGAGACAATCCAAGCAATGATAAGGGTACAATTATGAGAGAATCTCTTCCCAAATCTTGGTATAATGTGGTAGTACCCATAATTCAATATTTCACTTTGAATGGTTAGATAAACATATTAAGGAGTTTCCACATTACTTTTATTAACCACATTCATGGGAAGAAAAGTATCAACATTCCAATTTTTCTATTCATATCCATGGAAAAATCCATAAACAATGTGTAAAAAGGGTCCTCATCCTTCGTTATCCATTAGGACTTGCATATAATCATTTACTAGTATTTTATTCATAGGAAAACCTAGAACCCTATGTTGATATTTTTCTTGAGTAGGGGGAGCCCTTCAAGTGGCCCATAAAGATTCTCTCCCCAACTGAAGCTAACCTAGGTAGAGGATCCTCAACCTGGGGTGACCATTGAGAATGACATCAATGATTAGAAGCCTTTCCCTGACCCCTAAAATACCAACTGTGTCCTAGACTATGATTCCAAAGGTGAAGTGGTGACCTGTAAAGTCAAAGTGAAATCCCAATACTGCTTGGTTTAGATCAAGTCATAAAATAGAAAAAGGAAAATATATCCAATTCAAATTTAGCCTAGCTAATTTTTTGAGGAAGGTATACAATCTCTTATTGTGGTTCAAAAATTCAAGCATGGTAGCACTTCCTTGCAAATACCTCCTTGTAAGGTTATTCCTCAAATCAGTAAATTTCTCCTTCAATATACGTGTGTTACCTTTAGTAGAAAAGGTTATATGCAGGGGTTCGATGATATTCTTGGTGTTATGTTCAAAGTGATAAAAATGAGAATCTATTTCACTTAATAGGCTACAACTCTACTATAAGAATATAGGAATAAGTATGGGCATGATGAACTAGAAGAGGGTTTGGAATCTCTTTTCATTATTGATGCTAACTAGACCTTTTGGCCCTATCTTCTCTTTCTCCCTCCTCTATTTTTCCCTTTCTTGATGATGTTTTCTCCCTTGTGGTAGTTTCAGGATCTTCTCCTATTTTGGTTTTGTTTATAGTGTCTTCCCCTACTTTGGTCTTATTTTCTATTTTGCTCCCTTTAATTCTTTGGAGTATACCTTGTAGGATCCTCTTCGAAGTTCCTTTTTTATAAAAAGTCTAGGGACCCTTTCAAAATCCCTTCCATAAATCAAATAAAAAACAAGTTCAAATTATTTTAAAACTTAGTTTATTACATATAAATTTTATTATGTAACTATTAAGAAGACCATTAGTAAAACTTATACCTAATATTTTGAAGTAAAAAAAATTAAAAACTTAATTATTAAATAAGCAAAAAAATATTTTAAAATGAGAAAGCCAAAATGAAAAGCATGTTATTCCTTATATATTGAAATGATACTTATTTATAAATATATTTTGGTTATTATATGAGGTTTGGGGTAATTAGAAAAAGTGAGGTAAACCTTAACATTTTTCCTATGGATGTGGAAGAAGAAGTTCTACATTGTTCATCACATGATTTTAATTCCATTGAAGGAATGATAATATTTTCTTCATGGATTTCACAGTATATTATGAGTAAGGAGGATATTTATATTATAGTTCTTAAGGTTCTACTTATATGAATCTAAATATATAACTCCATTGATTTTAGGTAAATCATGTCATTTAAGCCCCTTAGGTTTATGTTCAATAGTGAGGTAAATATCTAGTGTCATTAATAACCTTTGATACTTAATCTCATTTGTGAATTGTATGTTAAATCAAATGGAATAAAATCAAGTGGTTAAAATATGGGCCTCTATGGTGGATATTGTAATATCATGGTCATGATTCAATATGGTTTTGAAACTCTCTATTTTAATCATGCTTTTTACAAGTATGGTAACTATTCTAAACTTTATATACAAGTTTTATTTTTTAAATATTTCTAGAGTAAAATTTTTAAATATATTTGTAAAAATATCCTCAATAGGTTAAAAGTATATTTTGCATATTGCATCCAATCACATTTCGATTGTTATACTAAAATTTCTATAAATTTTCTTTATTTTCAAATATATATACAGTGGAAAACATCCCAAAAAGTATGCCACTTTAGGGTAAGACCCAAGGAGGCAGGGATATCTCTTCTACCAAAATAATCGAGGGCTCGCACCTAGCCTACCACATTTGACATACTCAAGAAGCAAACCTGAAACAACAAAAAATAAGAACACACAAATACAAACACATAATAAGATAAAAATTAGCATGCTCCTTGAGAGTGTCATAAATATAAAGCACAACCAAACACACACACAATAATATTAAAAAAATGCAATATGAACCACACAAACAAACACAAGAACAACATAACAAAACATAAACATGGCAAAAATAACATAACGCTACAAAGACACAACAAAAAAAAACATGAAAAATAAAAACAACTAAAACCTAAAAAAAATACAAAAAAAAACAACTAACAACAAACAAAAACACAAACATAGAAAACACTCACACACCAAAATACAAAAACACCAATTAACACAAACATACAGAAACACAAGAACAAAAACTACAAAAACATAAGAACAATAACAAAAAAAACACAAGAACAATAAAAAACAACATAGAAAACACAAAAAAAATGAAACAAAAACACACACACACCTCAAAAACTAAAAAAAAAAGAAAAAAGAAAAAATTTGAACACAACAATGACCTTTCTAGACTTGGAGCTATCCAAAAAAATGATTTAAAGAAGATCTTCCCTTATTTGTGAAAACCACCATCTAGGAGGGTGGTCGTAGCAAGGAAGATCACCTTTGTCCAAAGCCCAATTAGCTAAAGCATCAACACTCTTGTTCTGATCTCTGACCACATGATTGTAATCAACTTCAAAAATCCCATCTAGATTAACTAAATCTTCTTAATAATTATTTCTCCAATAAACCTTATGACTCTTATTTTCAAATCAATATATGAACAAAATTTTTTTTTAGTTAAATCTGCCAACAATGATTCTTCACATTTATAGCAAAATCCAAAAGAAAAATATCACTTGAAAAATAGTGAGCAATAAACAATTTCATATCAATGTTGAAGCAATGATGCACAGTTTATATGTTCAAATTAAAATGTTTTATTCAAATAATAAATTGGTGTTTTATATCAATTGAACAAAAATAGTATTGTATGTGTAAAGAATTATTATTTTTCTTACAAATGAATAGTTATTGTTTCATATGATATATGGTCAATGTTTTACTTTTTGGTCCTTTGCATCTCTTTTTCTCTCTCTAACATTTACAATTTATTATGATAACATCCATAAATAATAGATAAATTAAATATGAACACTTCTAACCTTCTCTACATCTTATGACCTAAGTTTATTTTTATCATTAAGAAAATATTCATTTAAAATTATATATATTTGTTATAAATAATTGAATTGAAATTTATGTAATTTTAAAACTATAAACATAATGAACTAAATTTAAAAAAAATATCTCTAATATCTAGGGATAACTGAAATAATTGTTTTATACCTTGCAACTTGGAAAAATATTGATAACCTAAATTTTGAAAGTTAATAAGCAACTTGGAAGAAATTGACAAATTTTCAGCAAAAAATAACCAAAGAAAAAATTTCAATAAACTTAGAAAATAATTAGCAACAATTGGAGAGCCAAAAAGTTGATTTTCTATTATATATTAATTTAAAAGAGTATAATTATGGTTCATGAATCAAAAATTCATTCCAAATGGCAAATACAACATAAAAATACAATATTTGAAATGTAAAGTAGTTTTAAAACTGATTTTAGTTTTCCTTTTGTTCCCTTTGCACTTGATGGTTGACCTTGGCTCTTAATTAGTGGGAAAATTGGAGGTTGATCAATAGTAGTATCATCATGGTATATCTCCTCCAAACCTATTAAATGTTCTAATTCCTCCTCAAGCGCCTCAATGTCGTCTATTATAAAATCAAGATCCATAGAACTATCGATAATCTAATCAAATAGTAGATCTAGCTCATCCAATTAAATTACCTCATAGGATTCACTATCCTCCACTTGCATTGTATTAAGCTTAATATTATATTCTACAAATTAAATAGTGTTGATGCACTCTTCTCTTAGCATGTTGAATTATTAGTGTGTATGGCCTCAAATAGAGACCAATTATAGTCACACCTAGAAATGGTACAATGTTGAATCAATATGTGAAAAAACATCCTCTATAGGGTAGATGTTTTGGAGTCATAGTACTCCCACCATAAATCTAAAAAAATATTAATTTCAAAGTATAAATTTATAATACTATACTATGATAATGCTAACTACCTATAAATTTTAAAATAAAAATGTTAAACTTTAAAAGTTTCAATACATTATTTGGTTGTAAGCTTGACCTTGCTTCTTTAGAAAATGGAAACACAAATAATCTTTTTGTATCCATATAAATTTGAAACTTAGTAGCAATAAGGCAATGTATATAAGGGTTATTTGTCATCCTCTCTACATTAGTATAAAATCCTTCTTGGATATATTTATTATTGCATAGGCTACTACTATAAAATAATTTGCAGTTCAAGAAGCACCCTATAGCATGACTTGGTTGACATAGTTGCCTTCTCCATTTCTTCTGAAAATATGGTTAATTACTTCAAACTTGCATGGATTGGCACCATAATAATTGTCAATGACCTCTTTGGCTTTATGCATTACCTCATACAAATAACCCAAGACCAATTATTTATGACACACATGGTGAAGAACATTTAACAAGGGTTTAATAACCTATAATTAGATAATAAATATTTAAAATTTAGGAAAAGTAATACTCGCGTATAAAGTAAAATTTTAAAATCTAGATTTGAACTCAACAAGCAAATTGAAATTACCTTCAAAATTTTATGAGGTCAATACAATGGGTAATAAATGATAGACACGTAATTCTCTTGGAAAAGTCTACTTTCAACATATGTTTCTACATTATCCATTGCTACTTGGACAAAATTATCTATACCTACTTTTACCAAAACCTCATCAAACAAACTAAATAACAATTTTGCATTTTTACCTCTCATGAGGCATCAACCAACTATAGGAAGATCATGGATCCACTCGAATCCAAAATGAAGTTTAGGAGTGTATATTTTCTTATATTTGTCCATCCATATAAAAGAATGTTGGAGGTAATTTTTCTCCATATCATCCTTTATTTTTATATAAGAGCACATGTGTTGATGACACACTCTAATAGTGGTCCACTTAAATCATGGGTTGAAGGTATCTTTATTCATTTTCCATACTCATTCAATGCCTTCACTATGAATTTCCAATAGGGGATGTTCATAGAGTGGAAGGAAATTTTGTAATAATACCAAAAAGTTGCTATGGTTGTACCTCCTTGGCCTTGTATTATCATAATGTAATATAAAAAATGATGCTTCATCTTTTATCGAAGCCTCATCCCACTCTTCTCTCACTTCCAATAACACTACCTTGCTAATTATGGGGACTAAGAATTTATTATTTGGTCATAGCATAGACTCTTCTCTCACTTCCAATAACACTACCTTGCTAATTATGAGGACTAAGAATTTATTATTTGGTCATAGCATAGATATATTATAGTTTGGCCTCATCCCCATAAAAGGAGACCCATTTCCAAACTCCTTTTCACACTATAGTTATTTTCCTTTTGTGCTCTATTTTTGTGGTATCATTGTTGAACATAAAAGCCTTTATCTCAGCTTTAGTTATTTTATCTACTTTAGGGCAAAGGTCCACATCTTTCTGTGATTACTCAATCAAATTAAATTTGAGGGTATTGGTACTCCGTAGGGTTCCTCCATTCATATGCATTTAATTAAGTAATCATTGAGTAATAGCCAAGTAACTCATTATGAGTTGATGCTTTACTTATCCAAGTTTTTTTTAAGCTTAGCATTTTGACTCACATATTTAATTATTTCTCATGTGTACTCAATAAATTTTAAAACACTAATTGAATTAATGAGGCTTAGGACTCCATTTAGAAAATATCACATAAATAAAAATATCCTAATTAAAAAAAATTAAATACTTAATAAAATCAAAATTGAATAGATTAGTGTAACACATACCAAAAATCTTCTAGTCAAGGATGTCCATACAAATATAGACAATGGATTAATTACTTACAAAATAAAATAGAATTAAATACTTAAAATATTAAAATAAAATAATGTGTCTTAATGTAGTTTTATTCAAAATCTACTATCTTGGAATTCATAGATATAAGTATGAAATTTATGGAAATATTAAATTTTGAATAAGTCTTAATGTTTATAACACCATTAGTTAAATATTTGAGCTTGACACCTTACCGTACACCTTATATAGATTTTAGGACCATTTGATAATATTGAAAGGAATTGTTTGAAGCTTAAAGAATATGTTGGGTATTTTAGGAGTGTTCACAATTTTGAAAAGTATTTAAACGTTAAAAGACCAATTATCTTAAAATAAATTGAATTTTGCACTAGTATTAACTAATTTTATCTATGTATAAAAATTAATGTAAATATTAAATTACAAAAATATTGAAGATGATGTTAAAATATTTTTAGTAATAGAATTAATTTAAACATTCACTTGACCAAACATCAAGTGAATAGGTGAAATTAATTTAATTTAATTTTCCTTTTTGGGTTGTTTCCTTGTCAACTACCATTTAATTTAATTTAGGTCTTGCAAATAATTTCACTTGTTTCTCAAGAAATAAGTGAAATATTTAGTTTTTCTAGAATAGGTGAAATTATTTGCAAGACCTAAATTAAATTAAATGGTAGTTGACAAGGAAACAACTAGATGGTTTTATTTATATGGCATATGGTGAAAATATCTCCAACCCAAAAAGGATTTCTATAATGAAATGTTGGATAATGTTTTTACCTTGTAATGACGTCATTTTGAATATACTTGTTTAAAGATATATCTAACATAAAAATATTTATTTCAAGTGTATTATAATTTCAACATAACCTTAGATAACACGTACCCTTAGGTTATCTAAACTGAAAATTATTAGTTCAAAGCCTAAATGAAACAATTAGGCCATGAAAATATTTATTTCAAGTGTATTATAATTTATTTCAAGTGTATTATAGGTTATCTAAACATAAAAATATTTATTTCAAGTGTATTATAATTTTCAAATGTCTATTACTCCAGTATTAAATTATTAGTTCTTAGATAATTTTCAGTTATCTAAGGGTATTATAATTTCAACTCTTAGATATGATACATAAACTGAAAATTATTAGTTCAAAGCCTAAATGACATTTGAGTTTAGTGATTTGTTTTATCTTGTTAGTTAATGGTGATTAGCTTTGAATTTATAATAAGGACTATTATCAACCATATTTTTGTTATAAATTATTTTTTATTAATAATATTTTAAATATTTATTATATATAATTTAAAAATATTTACAATATAAAAAAATCAATTAAAAATTTTAATCAAAATAAAAATATATTTAAAAATAAATTAATTTACAATAAAAATTTTATAATATAAAATATTTTTTTAAAACTTAATATATTTTATATCTTTATAAAATATTTTAAATCATATTTTTTAGTACTCATTATATGCTTCTAACTATATATGCATTTTCTCAAACTTATAAATAATAATAATTTTTTTCTAGGCTTACTTTCTTTTCACGCTATCTACATAATAAGGATAAAGAAGTATTACACGACATTATTGTAGTCAAATGCCTCATCAAATACCATGCATACACAAACTTGAAAGATTTACATATAAGTAAACATTTATTCTGAAATGTCGTATGGGGTTTTACTTGATATTACTTCATGCCTCTCAAGGATACAGAGAAACATCCATGCTAAATATAACGTAAAGTTTGAAAGAATTACAACCCATAAATGATTCTCTATGTTCGCTAGATTTTATATACAACACTAAATTTTCGTCTCATCATGTCCCTCTATGTTATAGTTAACGAAGTCTCATCATGTTCCTGTGGAAGAAAAGGCAGTAGTTGTATATAATTTTCTATAAATAAATCAATGCATTTTTTATGCACAGACGAAAGCTACAACCGAGAGAAAACAAGGTTGAACATGTCAATATAGAAAGCAATAAAAAGTCTAAAGAATCATCGTGGAAGATGGTTGTCAAAGTTAAATAAACCTGAACTTATTTTTTGTATGGTTTATTATTATCGGTGATGTGACCTGAGTTCAATCCTATGTATAAAAAGTTTGAAACAATTACAATTCATAAATAATTCTCTATGTTCGCTAGATTTTATATACAACTCTAAACTATAGTCTCACCATGTCCCTCTAAATTATAGTAAATGAAGTCTCATTATGTTCCTGTGGAAGAAAAGGCAGTGATTGAATATTATTTTGTTTACTATTTGTAGTTGCATATATGATTTTGTTTATATAAATCAATGGATCTTTTATGCCCAGACGAAAGCTACAAAGTTAATGAAGTCTCATCATGTTCCTGTGGAAGAAATGACAGTGATTGAATATAATTTTTTTTACTATTTGTAGTTGCATATATAATTTTGTTTTTATAAATTAATTGATCAGTTACAATTGGGTATTAAAGTAGAATAAAATTCCAACACAAAATATGTTATTGGAAATAAACAACTTGTAATATATGGAAAAAAAAGCAGTAATTGAATATTATTTTGTTTACTATTTATAGTTACATATATGATTTTGTTTATATAAATCAATGGATCTTTTATGCCCAGACGAAAGCTACAAAGTTAATGAAGTCTCATCATGTTCCTGTGGAAGAAATGACAGTGATTGAATATAATTTTTTTTATTATTTGTAGTTGCATATATAATTTTGTTTTTATAAATCAATTAATCAGTTACAATTGGGGTATTAAAGCAGAATAAAATTCCAACATAAAATATGTTATTAGAAATAAATAACTTGTAATAGAAAGAACATCACATACACCTGTTAGAAAGCAAGAGAGCCAACTACCCCACACATACCAATAAAATTAAACATAAAAAAACAAAAAACATCGTGGAAGATGGTTGTCAAAGTTAAATACAATAAATCTTGAATGTATTCTTTGTGTGGTTGGACATTCTCAAGGATACAAAGAAATATCCATACTAAACATAACATGAAGTTTGGAAGAATTACAATCCATAAATGGATTCTCTATGTTCTCTAGATTTTATACACAACATAAAATTATGGTCTCATCGTGTCCCTCTAAATTATAGTCGATGAGAATAAGTCTCATCATGTTCCTGTGGAAGAAGAGACTTCTATTTTGTAGTTGTATATATGTTTTTATTTAAATAAATTAATGCATCTTTTATGCACAGACGAAAGCTACAACCGAGAGAAAATAATGTTAAACATAACAATAGAGAAAGCGAGAATCATCGTGGAAGATGGTTGTACAAGTTAAATACAATAAACCTTGAATATATTCTTTGTGTGGTTGGACATTCTCAAGGATACAGAGAAATATCCATACTAAATATCACATGAAGTTTGAAAGAATTACAATCCATAAATAGATTCTCTATGTTCGCTAGATTTTATACACAACACAAAATTATGGTCTCATCATGTCCCTCATCATTATTGTCGATGAGAATAAGTTTCATCATCTTCCTGTGGAAGAAAAGGCAGTTATTGACTTCTATTTGTAGTATATATATTTTTATTTAAATAAATCAATGCATCTTTTATCCACAGACGAAAGTTACAACCGAGAGAAAATAAGGTTAAACATAACAATAGAGAAAGCAAGAAAAATATCTAAACAATCATAGTGCAATATAGTTGTCAAAGTTAAATATCATAAACCATTACCGTATTCTTTGTGTGGTTCAACAATCAATATCCATCAATCATACAAGGTTTGAAGCAATATCAACATCATTATATCATTCAATATCCATCAATCATACAAGGTTTGAAGCAATATCAACATCGTTATATCATTCAATGGCCTAAGTAAAAAATAAAAAAGTAAAAATATACTTATTTCTTTAAAAATAAGTACTTGAGTAAAATTCCTTGAGATGTTGATATGGACAACCTCATGGTAAAAAAGTTAAACAGTTTTCAAAGCACAACTGCGTCCATCCATTTTGTGTTTTTTAATAAATAAAAGGATTAAAATTCTCATAGGATTCACATGGAGAGAATCCCTAAAAGGTTTGCTAAACATTGGATTCTGCTCTAAATTGGTATGCTTTAATTTGAATTTGTTAAATATTTTTTGGGAACCAACAATTATATTCAATAATTATATTTAACAATTTTTTTTATTCACTTTAAGTTGGCTGTGAAATCGAGGGGCCCATTCAGCTCTGTTTATTTACACAGTTAGTTATTTGAAATTGTTGCAGTCTAAATTGTTCTCTCTTATATATAGTGATTGAATATAGCTGTGATGTAATCGAATAAGCTATCTTGTAATGTTTTCTAAAATTTCATAATAACGTATTCTAGAGAGTTCACAGAATTTGACTTGCATTTAGCTTCCACTTCTGGGTTTCGGAGTTTTCATTTAAGTTATATATATGAAGTATGATTCAAAACATAATTAGAGGTACAATGAAGAAATATGATTAGAATTTCAGGTACAATGAAAGTCATCTATTGTATCATTAGAATTTGATACTCCCTAATAAGAACTCAAAAACAAAAACATGCTAATTCGAATGTCTCCAAATGGATAGTGTAAGCTTTTTATTATATCTGGAACGATATTTTATATAATTTCTATTTGTGTTTTAATAGTGTGAATGGTGTATCAAGAATACGTTTGGTTTGTATTCTAATTTTGAATGCGTTTTATGGGGGATTCTCTATAGTGGATCCCTAATCATTTATAGTTTATAGACTTTGACGGCAAAATGTACGTGTGAAAAAGACTCAAAATGTTGTTCTCATATTTCAGATCTTAGATTTCTGCAGATTTGGTACGTACATATTGAACCAACTTTTATCCGAATAAAATGAAGTAATATGCTTGGGCAAACAACTGTCAAAACTCCAACCGCAAAAAATGTATACAGAAATTTATATGGATGTCAAAGTGATGTGTGTTTTGTTCCAAATAAAGAATTTTCCAAGCGAGAAGTAAAATTGTAGCCATGGGATCGTAATACGATTAGTGCTTTATTCTTTTATTAAGAATATTTTATCCACGCTGGGATTCTATCGAGCATGACAGCTCGTGCCTAGTTTTGTTTAATTTCTATATATATTCACGTCTTATCATGAACCATCGCCATAGGTAGTTTTAATGTTTTCGTTACTAGTAATTTCTCGAGTGTACACTATCACCTCCATATAGATACGATGAAAGTGTTTGTAAAACTAAGTACTACATAAAAATTTATCGAGATAGCGGAATTGTTTTTGGTTTTGCTAGTTTTTTTTTTTTTTTTTTAAATGAGGCTCTGCATGTGTTTTTTAGGTGGCATGTTGGTGTTTCTGTTTGTTTTATTCGGTCGTTATAATGTTAGGGATCCAAGTGCTCTTATTGCACAGCCTAGGGTGGGTGCTTCTCCCCTTATTATTTCTACCTCTCAGGTTGCTGCTTTATTTTTATTGAAGTTGTAGTTGTAAAGAGCCATGATACCAGTCAACAGACTCAAGAAGTTTGCTACGAGGGTTTTTCACAAGGTAAATCTTCTATGTTGGATATAGTATTGTTCATGGAGGATTTTGATAAAGCCTGCAACTGGCTTGAGAGTTACATTATCGTTGAATATTTTCTAGGGAGGATTCATAGTGACTCGCTAATTCGTCAATGGATTCAGCAAGTCTAGCAACCATATGGCATAAAAGTTGACTATATCCAAAACCTTACTAAAGGATTCTTTCTTGGCTTGAGAGTCACACCCTTGTTGGATATTTTCCGGGGAGGATTCCCAATGACTCACTAATTCGTCAATGGATTCAGTAAGTGTGGCAGTCATATGGTATAAATGTTGACCACATTCAAAACCTTATTAAAGGTTTCTTTCATTTCTAGTTTGTTGAACTGCAACATGTCATTATGGTTACGAGTAAAGGTCCTTGGTATATTATAAATACACTTTTAATTCTTCAGCCTTGGCATCACATCTCTATTTAGGTGGAATTCCCAAGTCTCCCCTTGCCCCTTTGGTCATTCCTGCAATCACTTATCATGCCCATTGGCAAGTATGTGTGCATGGAATCACAAAAAATCTATGTTTTGTGGCCTTACAAACACATATGCATTGAAATTGATCTCTCAAAGGACCTCAAGGACTCTATTGATATTCAGGTTGGTTAGACCTATTTTCAACAATGGGTGGACTATATAAATCTTCCCAATACCTATTATCATTGTCACTGTACAACTCAGAGGATAAAATACTTCCCTCTTATGGAGGGTTGGTTCAAAAATCAAGCTCCAGTACAAGTGTTAGCACTTTCAGTCGTAGTTCAATCTACCCCTTCCACTAATGGAGGGGAGGAATGGATGTTTGTCACAAGAAAAACGGTAAAGGCAATTGACCACGATCTTCTACCAGAGCTAGTAAAAAAGAGTCTCAACCAAACCCTCAGCTAGGGACATCTAATGCAATTACCACAAAAGAAACTTCTATTTCTCCTCTTGTTGGTACCTTTAATGGTAGTACACAACAAGTCTCCCTGACCCCTCAAGGCTCCCAAATGGTTTAGACATCAACTATTTCAGAGTTCATCCCCTCAATAAAATGCCTTGTATCTCCTCCTAGTCCATCTAATGAAGTTCCTTCATGTAACCCTTGTCTCTCTCGTAATCCAGCTAGGGATTCCTTGGGCATCCCTTTGGAAAAGCAAAGATAGACAATTTTTTTTAGCAAACCATAATAGGTTTCTCACAAACACATTTGAATCTTTGGCAGATTTTGACAAATTTAATACCATCAAAGAAAATATGCTCCATGATCATGTCTCATGAAGTGCATGTTCTATAATATCAAGGGTTTGACATATCCTATGTGCAAGCACATTGTTTGTCAAGGTCTAGATGACTTCAAGATTAGATTTGGTAGTATTGATGTTTTATGCCTTTAGGAATTCAAAGTCACCATCTTCCTTTTTTCAAGTACTTACTCCTTTCTCTAGCCTTAATGCCACACCTTTCATACTATTCATTACACAGGCAAAGGAGGGTCAATCATCTACCTTTTAGAAACCTACCATTCCAAGTTTATCTCTTGGGGATGTGACCCTTTCAATCATGTTGTCTAGGTTGTGATGGAGATTGATGGTCATCTCCTTGATATACTCAACAACTATACACCTAATTATGCTAATTACTATTGTGCACTTTGGAAATGGGTGTCACACTTTTCCCCTTGCTATTTTGGTTACTCTGTGGGGACTTCAATGCATGACAAGGTGGGTCTCCTTCCCATATGGTGGGCCATTAGGGAAAGAGAAGTGTGGGTTTTCATGAAAGAAAATTTGGGGCTCTTTGATCCTAGTAGTTGCTTCTTACCATATTTATTCCCTGCTAATGCCTGGTTTACTTGGTCTAACAACAAATAAAGCAAGAGTCATCTATTGAAAATATTCGACATAGCCATGCTCTTAGATTATGATATTTTTTTCTTTTAGTAGCCCTCGTCATCTTCCCCCTTTTTCTTTGTTCATCCTAAGCTCTATTTGTTTGATCATTCTCCCATTTCACTACACCAAAAAATGGCTCTAACAAAGGCTAAAATAAGGCAATTTTTTATAGTAGTTAAAAATGACCCTAATAGACCTTGAGAGGGTGGTTTAAAACCACCCTCTTAGGGTTACCACCCTATTAGAGTCACCCTAAGAGGGTAGTTTGAAACCACATTCCAAGGATTGCCTAAGAGGGTGGTTTATAACTACCCTCTTAGGTCACCCTAAGAAGGTGGTTTCAAACTACCCTCTTATCCCTAAGAGGGCAGTTGCAAACCTCTCTTTTAGGTATAAGAGAGCGGTTTGAAACCACCTTCTTAAGATTACCTAATAGGGTGGTTTATAACTACCCTCTTAGGTCACCCTAAGATGGCAGTTTATAACCATCATCTTAGAGTGACCTAATATGGTGGTTTTAAATTACCCTCTTAGGGCTAAGAAGGTGGTTTTAGGGTGAAGCATTTTAAAAAATTTATCTACCCTCCCAATATCATAAAATTAACCAACCCCACCAAATCACAAAACCCTTTTCTTTCTTCTTTTCATTGTGCCAAATGACTCTGCCAAAATTTCTTTTCACTTTTCATTGCACCAAACTAACTCCACCAAAACATAAAACCCTGGGTAAATCATTTCTTTCCTCTTTTAGTTGTGGATATTTAATTTACATACAGATTCTTTGTGTTCTCCCTAAAAATAAGCAAGAGGGACGAGGCCTTTGAAAGGGCATAAAACACAAGTTTTGAGGAAATAGAAGAGCATTTACAAGTTCTCGATCACCCATTTTGTAGATAAACTCATTGTTGGGGTTTCATAGCAAGGTCTTCCATCCTTTCCTGATTGTTCAAAAGAGCTATATTTAATTAGACTATGTGCAAGGTGGCGAGTGGCATGCTATGAGGATGGTGGGGGAAAATACCATTTTACTTCTATAAATTAAAGAGATAATTGTTTTACCTTCCACTGGGGGGTAGAAACTATCATGTGGTTGATTGAGGTGTGTCAAAAATACAATCTCAAGCAATACTCATAGGTGTGCTCTATTGAGTTCTAGTTTCCTCCTCTATATTTATGAGATTTCAGGGTTATGCATAGTGGCTATTTATTACCAAATTGGCTAAAATTAATATTTTCAAAATTTGGAATTGGTTAATATTTGGGACCCTTGACCAGGGCCCATTAGCCAAAAAAATTTGGGTGCAAATTTTTTTTGGGTCGATTCACCCAAATTTTATAATAATTTGACCATTTTAAGTTTAAATTTTCAACATTACCCCTAATAATAATGAACCTTCTACATGTGTTTGGATATAATTCACCTAGATTTCAATACTGATTCACCATATTTTTATAAATACATTTTGGGGCTGACCCCTTACGCATAACCCTAAATTGAGTGAGAAATATTTCCTTGAACACCATCCACAAGGTTTAATAATGAAGAAAATTTTCAAGGCCAAAGAATGTTGAAATCACAACTTGTTCAAGATCACATTTTGTATTACATGTTCCTTGAATTTATACATGATCATTATATCTTTGATAGAGATACAAGGAAGTAGCATTGGTAATTCATGACCAATAAGATTTATTTTTAACCTGAACTAAAGCATATTTTACATCTGGTTTCTAATGAGGTTGATTGTTTCAATGAAGGGTTCAACTGTAGATTACTATGATATAGTTACCAGTATTAGCAAGATCTTGTATGTAAGGTCTTTATCAAAGTAAAAACTTTGAACTTCTTTTCAACAGATGAATAATAGTTCAGGTAGCATCTTACGCATATGGATTTGTAACTCACATATCATGTTGATGCCTAGTCCATAGAAGTTGCAGGTTTATATTTCATAATACCAAATCTTATTTATGAACTACATAGTGAAATGATTTTGGCATTCTATAAAGCAAATTTTTATTTTAAGATAAATAATAGTAAATTGAAATTATTTATAGGTCTGAATTACAGTTGGTTCATTTCTAGAAAATTTTAGGATTTTCTCCATATTAAAGATCATTTTATCTATACATTATAGCAAAATATCATTTTTCCTTATACTACACCTAGTTGAGCATTCACAGATGTTTCAATGAGCTACATATAAGGTGGTGAACTATGTTCTATGGAAACAAAATACTAATATTGTATCTGATATGAATATGTATCTATTATATCTATTATAGATATTTCAAGTTTTTAAGACCTCTAATATGGCTGTAGCTGAATATGACATTTAAAAAAAACATATTTTTTATATATTAAAAGAAAAAAAAGTTTACACAAATATAAGTTTTAAATAAATATATTTTGAGGATTGTTATTGTTTTTAAACTTAAATTATATATTTAAAAACCCATGTTGTTAGACAACTTTAGATGACCTCATATCTAGATGTATTATATATGAAATAAGTAAGGGTATATTTTTAATACGTTTGAATATAATACCAATGTAATTTGATGCATTATGATTATTGTATCCAAAAAATCTCATGTTTGTACTTGTATCTGATATGCAACTTGGTATACAAGCAATAAAATTGTACGATAATCTAACTCTTTACAAAATATCATCTTTGATCATTGACCTTGGTCCAATGTCTACAAGCCTTTTCTTTTCAATTCTCTAAGTATATTTAGATATTTGATTTACTACTTGACTATTAAAAATGAGCAACCTCAATGTTGGTATAACAATCTAGCAATGATGTTGAGTGCTTACCCTATAGACTACCTAAATTTAATTCCCTAAATGATGGATTTTATATTGATAATGCAATAAGTTTGATTTGAATAATAGCCTAGATAAAGCTTTGTCAATCCCCTCATGACATAAAAAAATACCCCATTATCACTAAGACTTCTATGATATACTTTTTCTTGACATTGAGCAATGGAACAATCTAAAAAAATATCTTTCACTTTACAACAATTTATTCAAATAAAAGTTCAGTGGAAATATTCCTTTAATTTTAATTTAAAATTTTAAGGTAAAGTAAAAAATTCCTTTATAAATCAATAAATATTCCTTCATTTTTTTTTTTTTTTGAAAAAATGAAAAACTTGTATTAATACAAAAGGCAGTTACAAAAGGGAGAAAACTCATCCCAACCAACAGCAGAGAACAAGACAACAGGCGGAGAGCACAAAGGCAACGCTAACCACCACAGAGCACAGAAGACAACAAGGCGCGAAAACGCGACATGTCGCGAAATCGCGACATGTCACGAAATCGCGGCAATCAACCCCGTCGCGACCGCAACAGCGCCATCAGCCGCGAAAACGTGACATGTCACGAAATCGCGACATGTCGCGCAATCGCGACATGTCGCGATCACGACATGTCGCGATATCATGATAGACAAAGCCCTTGGCGCCCGATCGCCAAAAAAGTCACGAAATCGCGACAGCAACTCCCTCCGTTGCCCTATCATCACAGGCGTCGCGATATCGCGACGAGAATTCCAAGAAGCATCAAATCTCCAAAAAGGTCACGAAATCATGACGTAATTTCTCCAAGGCGCCCAGCCAGCAAAAGTGTCGCGATATCGCGACGAGTTTTCAGCTTGACTCCCAATCCGCAAAAGTGTCGCGATATCGCGACAGTTTTTACCAAAGCCATCAATGTGCCAAAAGTGTCGCGAAATCGCGACGAATTTTCCTTTCAGCTCCCAATCGTCAAAACTGTCGCGATATCGCGACAAGTTCTCCTCATTGCAAGCAGTCTTTAAAATTGTCGCGATATCGCGACAAGTGATCCAGATGACGCCAGAGTGCCCAAACTGTCGCGATATCGCGACGATTTTACCATGCAGCTTCCAAACAGTAGAAATGTCGCGAAATCGTGACGGAATGTGCCCTTTGCTCCAATTAACCAAAAATGTCACGATATCGCGACGAGAATCCTCCTTGTCACCCCTGCGTCGAAAACGTCGCGAAATCGTGACAGCAAGCAACCAAAGGCCGCGATGGCGCAACAGGTCACGAAATCGTGACAAATTCCAACTGGAGGCTACGACAGCAAAACAGGTCGCGATATCGTGACATTTTTCTTCCTTGTCACCCCTTCGCCAAAAACGTCACGAAATCGCGACGGCTTCCATCCACAGGCCGCGATGGCGCAGCAGGTCGCGAAATCGCGACAAATTCCCATAGAAGGCCTCGTCAGCAAAAAAGGTCACGAAATCGCGACAACTTCGTATCATGGGCAGCGAAAGCGCACCAAGTCGCGATTTCGCGACATGTCGCGATATCGCGACAAGTTCCCATCGAAAGCCGTAAAGGCGAAACCTGTCGCGATATCGCGACAACTTCCAGCAAGAGGCCACGACGCCGCTACAGGTCACGAAATCACGACAAAAACCTTCCTTAGCAGCAAAAACTTTACACATTATCACAGGTAGCATTCAAGGCCTTGCCTAATCACAGCATCCTCCACAGGCATATCACTATGCAGCTGCATCCCAACTTCCTTCTCAGCACCCATCTTAGCAAGGAAATCGGCCGCCTTGTTAAAATCTCTACTCACATAGATGGGAACCACATCATCTAATTCCTTCCAGAGTTCCTTTATTTGAGAGACTAGACTCCGCAACCTCCAGGATTTCAAATCAAAGTTCCTCATGCAATCGAGAGCGCCCACCAGAATTTGGGAGTCGGACTCAAGAATTATCTTCCTGTGGCCCTGCTTGACAGCCCAAATGGAAGCAAATTTAACAGCCAAGGCTTCTGCTTCATTGTTTGTAGCATGACCCAGACCTTGCAGTTCCCAGTAAAGCATGGACCCAGCATGATCACGGCACACAACTCCAATTCCAGCGCTACCCAGATTGCCTTTTGCAGCTCCATCAGTATTAATTTTGATCCAGCCTGCTGGGGGAGGGTGCCATCTATCATGAGCCTGTCTTTCAGGAACAACAGCTCCCTCAACCAAAGGCACAAAAACAGACTGATTTTCCTCCTCAGCGTAGATGGCAACCATTTCCACAACTTTGCTCCATATGACTTGCCATATTCCATCAAGTGAAGAGAATGTTTCACGGAAAATGCGGGCATTTCTCTCCAACCACACCTGCCACCAGATAAAAAGAAAGCCAAGCTCCCAACCAATTCGAAGAGCTTTGGATTTAAATCTGCCTCTCTTCCATCTGTCCCAAATATTGGTCCTAGTCACATCACTGTTGGCCTGGCTTTTGAAGTGGGAGAACCAGCGCATCCAAATCTGTCGGGTGAAGGGGCATTCAAACATCAAATGATCAGCAGTTTCCTCATGCTTGCGGCATAAAACACACTGAGAAGGACCGATGATGCCTCTATGTCTGAGATTGTCAAAGGTGAGAATTCCATTGTGCATAAGTTGCCAGGCAAAGAAGTTCACCTTCGGCCAGCCCTTGGGGTGCCATATCTTCTTCCAAACATGGACCGGAAAAGAGTGTGGGGGGGGCTCTGGGAGAATCTGTTCAAATCCCGCCTTTACAGTGTAAACCCCAAGGTTCCCATAGCCCCAGGCAAGTTCATCCTCCTCATCTCTCCCTGTAAGAAACCTAGCTGTCAAAATTTTTTCCAAGATGGGTGCCAGCTCCGGTGGGATTGGAATTGGCCACTCTTCCAACCGCTTGAATTTTTTGAACTTGTACTCCCCAATTTGGCTGGTATTGAAATAACTCTCAATTTGAATCCAGCCCTTGTCTTCTATGGCTGATTTAATGGGTTGCAATTCGGGAAACACAACAATGATGGGAGGATGCTGATCCCAGGAGTCAGTCCAGAAACGGGCCTTCTCCCCTCTCCCCACTTTCCAAAACAATTGATCTTTGATAACTTGAGCTCCAAGCTTGAGAGCCTGCCACACTAAGGATCCACTACCCTCCAAAGGGAAGCGACCCAGATCATTGGGATGAGCATGACCCAGGTATTTACTAGAAAGAATTCTGCTAAAGAGGGATGTTGGTTGGGAAATCCACCTCCAGTACAGTTTACCAGCCAAAGCTTTATTGTTAAGCTTGGAGCTTCTCAGTCCCAGCCCTCCTTTATCCTTGGGCTGGGTAACCTTATCCCAGCCAACCAAGGCCCATTTCTTCTCCCCTTTTGCACCCTCCCATAAAAAACTTCTAGCCATTTTGTCAAGCTCATTCCAAATAGAATGTGGGGCAGCCAGGATGGAGAATTTATATATTGGCATAGCCTGAATAACTGACTGTAAGTAAGTTAGTCGGCCTCCATAGCTTAACCACTTATGAGACCAATGATTCATTTTATCTTTTATGCCATCCAAAAGATCCTTCCAGATATCAATTTTTAGTTTTTTAAAATGCAGAGGAACCCCCAAGTAAACAACAGGTAGAGAGGTCCTAGTAAATCCCAGGGTCTCAGTAACTCTTTCCTGTAACCTTTGGTCAAGATTGAAGAAAACCACTTTGGATTTTTTATCATTAATGACTTGATTTGAGGCCCGAAGGTAGATGTTTAGAGTATCTCTGATTCCACGTGCTTCCCTGAGGCTGGCCACTCCAACCAATCCTGTGTCATCCACAAACTGTAAGTGGGTCAAAACTTCCGCCCCCACTTTAATACCTGTTATCAGACCTAGATGTCGTCTTCTCAGAAAGAGTCTGCCTAATCCTTCTGCTAAGATGAGGAAGAGGTAAGGAGAGCAAGGGTCTCCTTGACGAAGACCCCGAGAGGCTCCAAAAGGAGTCGAGGGGAGCCCTTTGATTAGAACAGAGAAAGAAGGTGTAGAGATACAGCTCATGACCCAGTCAATCCAGTCCTGAGAGAAGCCAAAGGCTGCCAGCATCTTTGCCAGGAAACCCCACTCCACCCTATCATAAGCCTTAGACATATCCAACTTTATGAACATTCCTTTGTTGCCTGATGTTTGCATTGTATGGATTGCCTCCTGAGCAAGGACCACTTCATCCAAGATCTGTCTTCCTTCAACAAAACCCCCTTGCTCAGAGGAAATTATTTTATGGAGAAGAGGTTTTAGCCGTTCAGCCATAATCTTCGTGATTATTTTATATATTACATTGCATAAGGCAATAGGTCTGAAATCAGAGATATGAACCCCCCCTCCCCTTTTGGAATTAAAGTGATGAAGGTGTGGTTGAGAGCCTTAAGCATTCTTTTATTAGTTCTGGACTCCTCTGCGACAGCCAAAACATCCTTCTCCAGAGTATCCCAGAAGGCCTAAAAAAACTCAATAGGAAAGCCATCTGGACCTGGCGATTTGCCAGTGCTCATCCCAAAGACCACATTCTTTAGTTCATCACTGTCAATGGGTCTAAGAAGAGTCTGATTCTCTTCGTGAGAGATAATAGAAGGTATGACATTAATAACTTCATTTTGAGCTTCCACATCTTGTTCCATACTTTCCTTAAAAAGGTTTGAGAAATAATCCATTGAGTGGGAATGCATTCCGGAAGAAGAGTATCCATTCTCATCTTGAAGGACTTCCATGTTATGCATTTGTCTCCTAGCACAGGCTGAGCGGTGGAAAAATTTTGTATTTCTATCACCTTCTAATAACCAAGTGATTCTTGCTCTCTATTTCCAATAAATTTCTTCTTGATTATCAATGTCCTCAACCGCTTAGCGCAGAGCATCATCCTCAGCTTTAAGGTGCTCAGTAATGGTACCTTCCCTGAAGTGTTTTTGCACCTCTTCCCATCTAGCCATCAAGGGGGCCCTTTGGATCTGGAAGTCCGACTTATTAGTTTGTCTCCACTGTTTCAATTTACACTTGACAAAATGAAGCTGTTTGTGGAATTTGAACATTGCTGTCCCAAAGGGTAGGCGGCCTTCTTCCCACCACTGTGGAATTTTCCTTCGGAGATCCTCCTTTTGCAGCCAAAAATTTTCAAATTTAAATGGTTTGTGGTGTTGCCCTGTCATCGTCCCTCCCTCCAACAAAATGGGAAAGTGGTCTGAGACTGGGCCTTCCAAAATCTGAAATTTAATATTCCATTTAATAAATGCCTCTTCAGAGACCAAAAACCGGTCTAACTTAACCTTCCTGCTATGTGGCTCTCTCCTCTTATTTGTCCAAGTAAAGTAGGTTCCGGGGCCTTTGATATCAACCAGGTTAAAGGCCTGGATTTGGGCAATCAAGAACCGGTCCCCTGGATCCAAAACTGGGGCACCACCTTCCTGATCCCTAACAGACAATTTGGCATTAAAATCCCCAGCTATGATCCAGTCAAAAACTTCCCGGGAGGACCTCATGTTGTGTACAACTTTCCATTGGAGCCGCTGGCCATCAAAGCATTGAGCCCCATAGAAGTTTGTAATAAGAACATGTTCAGCTGTGACATTGTTTCTAAACAGAGATGTGAGAACACCCCTCCAGGCTATATGTTCTAAAGTTGTCCATTCCTGAGGGTTCCAGAGAGTAGCAATCCCCCCCGAGGCACCTTGAGCAGCCACATCCATATACCCAGCACCCCGCCATATTCTATTAACAGTCTTGCCCATAAGATCTACAGACATTTTTGTCTCCTGGATGAGCAAAAAGTCTGTTTTACATTTTCCTAAAAGTCTTTGAACAGCAGATTGATGGGTTCTGCTGTTTAAACCCCTAACATTCTAGGATTGAATAATCATTGAGAACCTTGAGAGCAATAAGACTCAATTGGCCTCACCGATCCTCCATTGATCAGCTTGTCTCCTTGTACTGCTAGTAGATCCTTATTGGATTTTCTGCCTGCTCCTTGGGAATTACTATTTTTAGACCTCTTTTCCACCTGGGTAATCCCAAGAGCAGGCCTTTCTCTGTTCTTTTCTGTACTTCCCATATTGACATCCTTAATAACCGGCTGTGCTGGGGAGTGAATTACCAATGCCCCTGAGTTCTCTGGCTGCATTGTCCCAGAGGGTTCAATTACCTGTTCTAAGACAGGAGTAAATGAAGGGGAAGCCTGAGAGTGGATGTTAATATCCTCAACATTCCCATCCACTCCTTCCATAACTTGGTCCTCTTGATCCACTAGGGATTTAAAGATTTCATACCGATTGGTTGGCTTAAGTTGTGCCTGCTCCTTGGAATTTTTCTTTTTATTTCTCCTTCGCTTCGGTTGTTCAAAACCATCTTTCTGGAGATCAGAATCCTGAGGAATACTAGATGGATCTTGGACAGGGGTAAACTTGCCCTCTCTGGGGTGATTTGGATTTCCAAGCGGAGCCTCCACTTTTGTGCTCAGAATATTTGGGCAGAACCTCGCCAGATGGCCGTGCTTATGGCAGACTCTGCATCTAAAAGGTAGTGCCTCATAATCTAACTGTTGTATCCAGGAGAGCCCTGTCAACTCAAGTTCCACCTCGACTGGTAGAGGCTGGCTAATATCCATTTCAACATAGATCCTAGCAAAGACAGCTGTGTTTCCCTCTATAGTATCTTTGGAGACTCCTAGAAATCTGCCTAATGAATTACCAATCATCTCTAGGACCTGCTCACCCCAAAACTCCATCGGGAGGGCATACAGCCGGATCCAGACCGGGACAGCCGTAGGTTCAATACGAGGGTCAAAACCCACTCTCCACGGTTGAACAAATAACCCTGTCGGGCCATGGTTCCTCTTCTCTGATTCAAATGCTTTGTTTCTATCTGCTAAAGAAGAGAAACTAATAATGAAATAACCATTACTTATAGGCCATAAGGAGTACTCACCTAGTGGCTCCCAGTTCTGTCTAACCCAGGTGTGCAGAAAGTTCAGAGTGGGACGAATACCCATGAATTTGCAAATCAGGTCATGGTGAGCACGGTAGGAGATTGTGTCTTCAACCAGCTTCGGTTCTATAACAATCTTTGGTCTGGTAGCGGATTGCGGGAGGCAGCCATTAACTCGGTGTGCAGATGCACCCTTGCCAGCATTCTTGAGTAACGTTTGAAAAGCACTTCGTTGAGCTTCATCAGAGGAAGACGAAGGGTTTTCTTTTAACATCTCAGCATAAGAGCTCTTTCTCCCAGCGAGAGGAACAGGAGGAGACCCCATTGGGCCCTCCCGGGGTAGCGGAAGAACCTTCAACGAAACACACTGTCAACCCACCACAGTCCCTGGTAGAACCTGCACACCAGGAACCCTAGAGCAACGCCCGACACCAGCTCAGAGGTTTTTCCCGCCAAATCGCCAGAGCCAATTCCAATCCCATAATAAGAATATGTTGAACTCGTCAATAAATATTCCTTCGTTGGTGATGGTTTATCATGTGAAAAAAATAAAAGTAATAAATAAATAAATATTATTATTTTTACAATGATATTTAAGTTCAGTAATATAATTATGATTTATTTTATTTTATTTTTTTCATTAAGCTACTTAGGTATAATTTATTTGATACATGGTTTTAAGTAAATATATATATATATATATATATATATATATATATATATATATATATATATATATATATATTTGGTTGTAAAGACTTGTATTTTCAAATTTAATTAAAAGTTAGGCCTTTACTTAAAAAAATTAAGGTTAAATATATATATATATTTTTGATGATATAAAGTTTTTATGTAATAATGATAACTTAAGGTTAAATATATATATTTTTAATGATATAAAGTTGTTATGTAATAATGATAACTTGTGTGGTTTATCGGTAAGGATGTTATTTGTATTCTTGGTGAGACCTAGGTTCAAGCCCCATGACTAATGTGTGATGTATATAAGCATTATTGATAATTAAAAAAAAAAAATTGTAAAAAGTAAGTTTTAAGGTTGTTTTTTCTTTTTTAATTATTATTAAACTATCTTGTCTTATCTTTTAAGTCATAAACTTGATAATATTTTTTAATAATAGAAATTTATATATATATATAATCATTATTCATATTAAAATCTCTTAAAATGAGGACAAAATAAAATAAGTAAGTTTATAAAATGATAATCTTCTTGTAATCATTTAGTATAAGTTTAAAATTATAGTAAAAAAAAAAATTATTTTAATTAGATTTGGTTGCACTGTAGAAAATGCCTTTTTTATTTGAGAGATATTAAGTGATATTATGCTTAATATACACCATGACTAAGTAAGGAGCCTTTTGAATGTTTTATAGAAATGGAATTTAACTATATAGATTTTTGTTTTTCCTTAATCTTATAGTCACTTAGACTTAATAAGAGGTGGTCAATATTTATAGTTCATTAGATTCTATTTATAATGTTTATAAGAGAGATAGTCTTGACACTAGATATAGTCTTGACAATATTGGATGTTTGAATAATGTATATGGAATTAATCCAATGGTATTTGAACCAATTATTTGATGTGAAGAAAGTTAGTTTATATTTATAATGTTTATAAGAGAGATAGTCTTGACACTAAATATAGTCTTGACAATATTGGATGTTTGCATAATGTGTATGGAATTAATCCAATGGTATTTGAACCAATGATTTGATGTGACAAAATTTTCTTGCTGCAAGAAATACAAATGAACCAAATGAGGTGAGGTTAATATACCATGGTAAGAAATTATATGATAGTGGTGTGTGTAAAAAATGGTGGGTGTAGTGAGAAATACAAAGAATTAAACCAATGAGAGTTAAGAATAAGGTCATATCTCATAAAGCTATGGGTAAAAAGCGGTTTAAAATTAGGTCTCTTAATGTGAAAATCTAGGCTTACACATTTGTTTTCTTAACTATAAAGATGATAAAAATGCAATTGAATCAGCACATGCTTGTAGCTTAAACATGATCCTCAAATCCTAAATAATTAATTAAAACCATTTGAATTTTTTCTCTGAAGGCTAACAACCATTAACATTGTGATTTGGTACATCAAAGAAGGTAAATGAAATGTCATGGGCCCGATAACTTTTTATGCATATTTTTTAGGCTATAAACTCGTTCTAGTGTGTGCATTTTTTTTGTAAAAATCAAATCTCCATGCCGTGTACATACACACATACACATATATTAACAAAATGAAATGAGCCTTGAAAAATAAAACCTCCAATGTTGTTCTCTTCCATAATGAAATGAGCCTTGAAATCTAGTTTGAAATTCTCAACAAAGTATATTGTAAATAATTGTTTTAGAGTTCTCTACTTCCTCCTTTTTTTTTTACTTTGAATCGATCATCTCTAGACTCTCTTTCTCTCTTCTTATACATATATTTTTTTTCTTTAATATGTGTACTCTATTTTTATTTTAGATATATGGAATGTTGTTAGAAGACTTAGACATACTCAAACATGATATTGTTAAAATATAGTAAATTAGTTGCATGTATTATCAAATTTGAGTATAAATAGGATATAAGAATATATTTTTTCTATCAATAATGGATAAGATATCAAATTCAATATAGGAATTTCTAAAATTAATATAAACTATTGAGGGAATGATAGTATAAATAAACCTCCCATTGTTTGACTAATTTTTTTTTAGGTATAAATTTATTTTATATTTTCCGTTAGTATACTTTCTATTGCAAATAATATTTTTGAAGAACACAAGCTTATACTGAGAGGGAGGGTGAACAGTACAAGGCCACTTTTTACTTTTATTTCCTAAACACTATTATCCAATATAATCAATTGCAATATCAATAGCAGTAACCAAAGCAATGGACAAATCATCACACACAATAGAGACACCAATTTAATGTGGTTCACCCAATGTGGGCTACTCCACAATGAAAATATTTTACTAATATTTTCTCAATAAATATCTTGGGAATATTTTCCTTATTACAATATTATGGACCTCTGTACAAAGGAGATACCAATACCCTAATCAAGTTCAAGGATATTTATCCATAGGAGACACCAATATTCTTAGTTGGTTCATGGATCTCTATCCACAACAGAAATTTGTTCTCCTCTACTCTGGCTAGTGATCTTCTAGAAGAACTATTGCATCCACTACACTAGCTAATGGATCTCTATCCATTGAAGACTCCTATCCTCACTCAAAAGACCTATCCTCACTACCATGGATGATGGACCTCTATCCAATAGAGATTGTAGTCCTCTATACTCTGTCACCTCCAAAGCTTACTCTCAGCTCTATCTCAAATATGCACTAAACATAGTCCTTAGATCTAGCACAAATCTATCCTCAATCTCTATCCTCAAATATGCACTAAACACAGTCCTTCGGTCTAGCACAAATTTATACTTAATCTTTATCCTCAAGCCTTAACACAAATATTGACTCAATCACAAATAAACTCTTCTAGATCTTCTCCAAACCTTAACCCAAGGTTTGAACAAATCAATCAATCAACTCTGCTCACAAGTCTTCTCAAATACTTACCTCAAATCTACCTTGTAAGCTTCCATAAAATCTCATACTCATCTTTTCACAAGTCCTCGTTAGAACTTGTCCAATATTCTCTCAATATCTATTTTCAAATCTATATTATAAGCTTCCATAAAAGCTAACACCAACATATCCACATGTCTTCTCAAAGACTTACCTTAAATATGCTCAACAAGTTCTCACTAAAACTTGTCTAATCTGCTCAAAAAGTCTTCACAAATACTTACAACAAATTTGCTTAATAAGTCCTCACTAGAGCTTACCCAATCTCATAGAAACATATAGAGAATTGTTAGAGACTCAATATGCTTCACACTCACCACAATTCTCAATCACTTTTAATATCTCTTTTTATCACAAAAATATATAGAGAATTGTTAGAGACTCAATATGTTTCACACTCACAAATACTCAACCTCTTTCTCAAATAAATTCAAATATGGAACAATTTGTTTCATAGAACTAGAACTATCACTTCAACACTTTCACTTGACTAGGCTTAATTAACTCTCCTCAACCAATCACTCAATGAAACAATCCTTGCTCACAAACCCTAGTCCAAGCATATGAACACTCACTCAATTATTTCCAATTAATGCTTATCAAAAAATCTCACATAACAATGCTACTCATGTTATTTCACAAACCCTAGTTCGATATAGTTCACAACTTCACATAATTATATTCATGTTCTTTGCACAAACCCTAATCATTCAATGTTTCCAACAATGCTTATCAAACAAGGTTTCTAGAATCAATTTTCATTCCAAAAAAAAGCAAACTCAACAATGCTTATCAAAGAATCCTTTTCACTCCAACTTAGCATTCACAATATCCAACAATTACTCTCAAGGAAGATTTTCCCATACCTTTTGTTTGATGAACAAAATGACATTAAAACTTGTATTAAACACAATTTTCTTCATTGCCAATTTCAATGGTTAGATGATAAAATATCACACTAACACTCTCTCAAAAACATTTCTCAATTACAAAAATAATCAAACTTAAATACACCTTATTACTCCTTATTTGAAATTAGCAATCATCAAAGAATACATAAAAATTAATTACTCAATTACTCCTTATAATCTCCAATATTTAATTAACAACCTCCAAAAATAAAACCCTAAAAAATAATGGAGTCTATCCTTTTATCTCCCTCAAATGCTCAAAAACACAAATTTAATAACACAAACATTTATTTTATAAAACTCCATATTTTTTATTTAAATCCAACCTTAGCAAATTTTAGTTATCACATGAAATCTTGGCAAATTGAGTGAATACCTTATAAATTTTATGCAAAAGGGCCTCGATAGGTTTCAACCTCGAGACCACTCCCTAGCTGAGCGCCTTAGTGAGGCGCTAGCCTACCACATTGGCTACGTGCCTAAATACAAAGGAACAGGGTTATAACTTTCCTTTGTATTACTCCCAATGAACGATGCTTCAAAAATTAAACACCTCCCACCTTGCAAAAATACAACCTTTGGGACTTGATCTCAGCACCTCACATGAGCAATGACTTGGTGCCTCCCTCACTGCCAGTTGCACTATCAAGTGCTTCGAGTAGAAACCAACACCCCCTTCCCTTTGTCTTCTTTGTCACACACCTTTCGAAAAGTACACAATCTCACTTTATACGATGTGCACGAAAATATCAACAAAAGCATAGATCATGAATAATTTTTTAAAGCCTTGGGGCTTCCCTCCTTTATATGCATTGGAAAGAGTCTTCGACGACATCGGCGAGAATAATTCAAAAATTTGAATTATTAATTTTATAACCTTTATAACCCTAGATTTAGGGTCGAGTTAATTAAATTATAAATTAACTTATAATTAAATCATAATTAATTTATAATTAATTTAATAACTTAAAAATTTAATTAAATTAATTTATAAATTAAATTATAATAAAACTATTATAATTAATTTATAATAAATTAACTCTTTGCACTTTTAATATTATAATAAAATATTATAATATTATTTTGCTTGGGCCTCCTTATAGCTCTTTAGACTTCATCTGACCACCTAGAACCAGATTTCCTTTTGCACTGATTGTGGCACCTGAAACTGATGTCGCCCACTGAAACTGCCACTGACTGGTGCTGAAAGCTTGACATCAATGACAACAAAACTTGCTCAAATTTCTAATAAATTTTATCTATGTTTTCTATAGTTTATCCAAGTCCAAGGCATCTCTCTATACCTAAAAATTAGTTTTATAATCTATTTTGCTAAAATTTATTTAATAGATCTTGGAAATCAAGTAGATCCAGTGATTCAGAATGAGATAGAAGTATAATTTTTTGTTTTATAGCCCTATTTTCATATCAAATCTTGCTTACAATATACATGTGATTTTTAAATTGCATGCACACACCCCAAAACTCCATCGGGAGGGCATACAGCTGGATCCAGACCGGGACAACCGTAGGTTCAATACGAGGGTCAAAACCCACTCTCCACGGTTGAACAAATAACCTGTCGGGCCATGGTTCCTCTTATCTAATTCAAATGCTTTGTTTCTATCTGCTAAAGAAGAGAAACTAATAATGAAATAACCATTACTTATAGGCCATAAGGAGTACTCACCTAGTGGCTCCCAGTTCTGTCTAACCCAGGTGTGCAGGAAGTTTAGAGTAGGACGAATACCCATGAATTTGCAAATCAGGTCATGGTGAGCACGATAGGAAATTGTGTCTTCAACCAGCTTCGGTTCTATAACAATATTTGGTCTGGTAGCGGATTGCGGGAGGCAGCCATTAACTCGGTGTGCAGATGCACCCTTGCTAACATTCTTGAGTAACGTTTGAAAAGCACTTCGTTGAGCTTCATCAGAGGAAGACGAAGGGTTTTCTTTTAACATCTCAGCATAAGAGCTCTTTCTCCCAGTGAGAGGAACAGGAGGAGACCCCATTGGGCCCTCCCAGGGCAGCGGAAGAACCTTCAACGAAACACACTATCAACCCACCACAGTCCCTGGTAGAACCTGCACACCAGGAACCCTAGAGCAACGCCCGACACCAGCTCAGAGGTTTTTCCCGCCAAATCGCCAGAGCCAATTCCAATCCCATAATAAGAATATGTTGAACTCATCAATAAATATTCCTTCGTTGGTGATGGTTTATCATGTGAAAAAAATAAAAGTAATAAATAAATAAATATTATTATTTTTACAATGATATTTAAGTTCAGTAATATAATAATGATCTATTTTATTTTATTTTTTTCATTAAGCTACTTAGGTATAATTTATTTGATACATGGTTTTAATTAAATAATATATATATATATATATATATATATATATATATATATATATATATATATATATATATATATATATATATATATTTGGTTGTAAAGACTTGTATTTTCAAATTTAATTAAAAGTTAGGCCTTTACTTAAAAAAATTAAGGTTAAATATATATATATATTTTTGATGATATAAAGTTGTTATGTAATAATGATAACTTAAGGTTAAATGTATATATTTTTAATGATATAAAGTTGTTATGTAATAATGATAACTTACTTGTGTGCTTTATCGGTAAGGATGCTATTTGTGTGGTTTATCGGTAAGGATGTTATTTGTATTCTTGGTGAGACCTAGGTTCAAGCCCCATGACTAATGTGTGATGTATATAAGCATTATTGATAATTTAAAATAAAAACTTGTAAAAAGTAGTTAGTTTTAAGGTTGTTTTTTCTTTTTTAATTATTATTAAACTATCTTGTCTTATCTTTTAAGTCATAAACTTGATAATATTTTTTAATAATAGAAATTTATATATATATATAATCATTATTCATATTAAAATCTCTTAAAATGAGGAAAAAATAAAATAAGTAAGTTTATAAAATGAGAATCTTCTTGTAATCATTTAGTATAAGTTTAAAATTATAGTAAAAAAAAAAATTATTTTAATTAGATTTGGTTGCACTGTAGAAAATGCCTTTTTTATTTGAGAGATATTAAGTGATATTATGCTTAATATACACCATGACTAAGTAAGGATCATTTTGAATGTTTTATAGAAATGGAATTTAACTATATAGATTTTTGTTTTTCCTTAAGCTTATAGTCACTTAGACTTAATAAGAGGTGGTCAATATTTATAGTTCATTAGATTCTATTTATAATGTTTATAAGAGAGATAGTCTTGACACTAGATATAGTCTTGACAATATTGGATGTTTGAATAATGTATATGGAATTAATCCAATGGTATTTGAACCAATGATTTGATGTGAAAAAAGTTAGTTTATATTTATAATGTTTATAAGAGAGATAGTCTTGAAACTAAATATAGTCTTGACAATATTGGATGTTTGCATAATGTGTATGGAATTAATCCAATGGTATTTGAACCAATGATTTGATGTGACAAAAGTTTCTTGCTGCAAGAAATACAAATGAACCAAATGAGGTGAGGTTAATATACCATGGTAAGAAATTATATGATAGTGGTGTGTGTAAAAAATGGTGGGTGTAGTGAGAAATACAAAGAATTAAACCAATGAGAGTTAAGAATAAGGTCATATCTCATAAAGCTATGGGTAAAAAGCGGTTTAAAATTAGGTCTCTTAATGTGAAAATCTAGGCTTACACATTTGTTTTCTTAACTATCAAGATGATAAAAATGCAATTGAATCAACACATGCTTGTAGCTTAAACATGATCCTCAAATCCTAAATAATTAATTAAAACCATTTGAATTTTTTCTCTGAAGGCTAACAACCATTAACATTGTGATTTGGTACATCAAAGAAGGTAAATGAAATGTCATGGGCCCGATAACTTTTTATGCATATTTTTTAGGCTATAAACTCGTTCTAGTGTGTGCATTTTTTTTGTAAAAATCAAATCTCCATGCCGTGTACATACACACATACACATATATTAACAAAATGAAATGAGCCTTGAAAAATAAAACCTCCAATGTTGTTCTCTTCCACAATGAAATGAGCCTTGAAATCTAGTTTGAAATTCTCAACAAAGTAGATTGTAAATAATTGTTTTAGAGTTCTCTACTTCCTCCTTTTTTTTTTACTTTGAATCGATCATCTCTAGACTCTCTTTCTCTCTTCTTATACATATATATTTTTTATTTAATATGTGTACTCTATTTTTATTTTAGATATATGGAATGTTGTTAGAAGACTTAGACATACTCAAACATGATATTGTTAAAATATAGTAAATTAGTTGCATGTATTATCAAATTTGAGTATAAATAGGATATAAGAATATATTTTTTCTATCAATAATGGATAAGATATCAAATTCAATATAGGAATTTCTAAAATTAATATAAACTATTGAGGGAATGATAGTATAAATAAACCTCCCATTGTTTGACTAATTTTTTTTTAGGTATAAATTTATTTTATATTTTCTGTTAGTATACTTTCTATTGCAAATAATATTTTTGAAGAACACAAGCTTATACTGAGAGGGAGGGTGAACAGTACAAGGCCACTTTTTACTTTTATTTCCTAAACAATATTATCCAATATAATCAATTCCAATATCAATAGCAATAACCAAAGCAATGCACAAATCATCACACACAATAGAGACACCAATTTAATGTGGTTCACCCAATGTGGGCTACTCCACAATGAAAATATTTTACTAATATTTTCTCAATAAATATCTTGGGAATATTTTCCTTATTACAATATTATGGACCTCTGTACAAAGGAGATACCAATACCCTAATCAAGTTCATGGATATTTATCCATAGGAGACACCAATATTCTTAGTTGGTTCATTGATATCTATCCACAGCAGAAATTTGTTCTCCTCTACTCTGGCTAGTGATCTTCTAGAAGAACTAATGCCTCCACTACACTAGCTAATGGATATCTATCCATTGAAGACTCCTATCCTCACTCAAAAGACCTATCCTCACTGCCATGGCTGATGGACCTCTATCCAATAGAGATTGTAGTCCTCTATACTCTGTCACCTCCAAAGATTACTCTCAGTTCTATCTCAAATATGCACTAAACATAGTCCTTAGATCTAGCACAAATCTATCCTCAATCTCTATCCTCAAATCTGCACTAAACACAATCCTTCGGTCTAGCACAAATTTATACTTAATCTTTATCCTCAAGCCTTAACACAAATATTGACTCAATCACAAATAAACTCTTCTAGATCTTCTCCAAACCTTAACCCAAGGTTTGAACAAATCCGTCAATCACCTCTGCTCACAAGTCTTCTGAAATACTTACCTCAAATCTACCTTGTAAGCTTCCATAAAAGCTCATACTCATCTTTTCACAAGTCCTCGTTAGAACTTTTCCAATATTCTCTCAATATCTATTTTCAAATCTATATTATAAGCTTCCATAAAAGCTAACACCAATATATCCACATGTCTTCTCAAAGACATACCTTAAATATGCTCAACAAGTTCTCACTAAAACTTTTCTAATCTGCTCAAAAAGTCTTCACAAATACTTACAACAAATTTGCTTAATAAGTCCTCACTAGAGCTTACCCAATCTCATAGAAACATATAGAGAATTGTTAGAGACTCAATATGCTTCACACTCACCGCAATTCTCAATAACTTTTAATATCTCTTTTTATCACAAAAATATATAGAGAATTGTTAGAGACTCAATATGTTTCACACTCACAAATACTCAACCTCTTTCTCAAATAAATTCAAATATGGAACAATTTGTTTCATAGAACTAGAACTATCACTTCAACACTTTCACTTGACTAGGCTTAATTAACTCTCCTCAACCAATCACTCAATGAAACAATCCTTGCTCACAAACCCTAGTCCAAGCATATGAACACTCACTCAATTATTTCCAATTAATGCTTATCAAACAATCTCACATAACAATGCTACTCATGTTATTTCACAAACCCTAGTTCGATATAGTTCACAACTTCACATAATTATATTCATGTTCTTTGCACAAACCCTAATCATTCAATTTTTCCAACAATGCTTATCAAACAAGGTTTCTAGAATCAATTTTCATTCGAGAAAAAAGCAAACTCAACAATGCTTATCAAATAATCCTTTTCACTCCAACTTAGCATTCACAATATCCAACAATTACTCTCAAGGAAGATTTTCCCATACCTTTTGTTTGATGAACAAAATGACCTTAAAACTTGTATTAAACACAATTTTCTTCATTGCCAATTTCAATGGTTAGATGATAAAATATCACACTAACACTCTCTCAAAAACATTTCTCAATTACAAAAATAATCAAACATAAATACACCTTATTACTCCTTATTTGAAATTAGCAATCATCAAAGAATACATAAAAATTAATTACTCAATTACTCCTTATAATCTCCAATATTTAATTAACAACCTCCAAAAATAAAACCCTAAAAAATAATGGAGTCTATCCTTTTATCTCCCTCAAATGCTCAAAAACACAAATTTAATAACACAAACATTTATTTTATAAAACTCCATATTTTTTATTTAAATCCAACCTTAGCAAATTTTAGTTATCACATGAAATCTTGGCAAATTGAGTGAATACCTTATAAATTTCATGCAAAATGGCCTCGATAGGTTTCAACCTTGAGACCACTCCCTAGCTGAGCGCCTTAGTGAGGTGCTAGCCTACCACATTGGCTACGTGCCTAAATACAAAGGAAAAGGCTTATACCTTTCCTTTGTATTACTCCCAATGCACGATGCTTCAAAAATTAAACACCTCCCACCTTGCAAAAATACAACCTTTGGGACTTGATCTCAGCACCTCACGTGAGCAATGACTTGGTGCCTCCCTCACTGCCAGTTGCACTATCAAGTGCTTCGGGTAGAAACCAACACCCCCTTCCCTTTGTCTTCTTTGTCACACACCTTTCGAAAAGTACACAATCTCACTTTATACGATGTGCACAAAAATATCAAAAAAAGCATAGATCATGAATAATTTTTTAAATCCTTGGGGCTTCCCTCCTTTATATGCATTGGAAAAAGTCTTCGACGACATCGGCGAGAATAATTCAAAAATTTGAATTATTAATTTTATAACCTTTATAACCCTAGATTTAGGGTTAGGTTAATTAAATTATAAATTAACTTATAATTAAATCATAATTAATTTATAATTAATTTAATAACTTAAAAATTTAATTAAATTAATTTATAAATTAAATTATAATAAAACTATTATAATTAATTTATAATAAATTAACTCTTTGCACTTTTAATATTATAATAAAATATTATAATATTATTTTTCTTGGGCCTCCTTATAGCTCTTTAGACTTCATCCGACCACCTAGAACCGGATTTCCTTTTGCACTGATTGTGGCACTCGAAACCGATGTCGCCCACCTAAATCGCCACCGATTGGTGCTGAAAGCTTGACATCAATGACAACAAAACTTGCTCAAATTTCCAATAAATTTTATCTATGTTTTCTATAGTTTATCCAAGTCCAAGGCATCTCTCTATACCTAAAAATTAGTTTTATAATCTATTTTGCTAAAATTTATTTAATAGATCTTGGAAATCAAGTAGATCCAGTGATTCAGAATGAGATAGAAGTATAATTTTTTGTTTTATAGCCCTATTTTCATATCAAATATTTCTTACAATATACATGTGATTTTTAAATTTCATGCACACACCCCAAAAATCCATCGGGAGGGCATACAACCGGATCCAGACCGGGACAGCCGTAGGTTCAATACGAGGGTCAAAACCCACTCTCCACGGTTGAACAAATAATCTGTCGGGCCATGGTTCCTCTTCTCCGATTCAAATGCTTTGTTTCTATCTGCTAAAGAAGAGAAACTAATAATGAAATAACCATTACTTATAGGCCATAAGGAGTACTCACCTAGTGGCTCCCAGTTCTGTCTAACCCAGGTGTGCAGGAAGTTCAGAGTAGGACGAATACCCATGAATTTGCAAATCAGGTCATGGTGAGCACGGTAGGAGATTGTGTCTTCAACCAGCTTTGGTTCTATAACAATCTTTGGTTTGGTAGTGGATTGCGGGAGGCAACCATTAACTCGATGTGCAGATGCACCCTTGCCAGCATTCTTGAGTAATGTTTGAAAAGCACTTCGTTGGGCTTCATCAGAGGAAGACGAAGGGTTTTCTTTTAACATCTCAGCATAAGAGCTCTTTCTCCCAGTGAGAGGAACAGGAGGAGACCCCATTGGGCCCTCCCAGGGTAGCGGAAGAACCTTCAACGAAACACACTGTCAACCCACCACAGTCCCTGGTAGAACCTGCACACCAGGAACCCTAGAGCAATGCCCGACACCAGCTCAGAGGTTTTTCCCGCCAAATCGCCAGAGCCAATTCCAATCCCATAATAAGAATATGTTGAACTCGTCAATAAATATTCCTTCGTTGGTGATGGTTTATCATGTGAAAAAAATAAAAATAAATATATAAATAAATATTATTTTTTTAAGATGATATTTAAGTTCAAGTAATATAATTATGATCTATTTTATTTTATTTTTTTCATTAAGCTACTTAGGTATAATTTATTTGATAGATGGTTTTAAGTAAATAATATATATATATATATATATATATATATATATATATTTTGGTTGTAAAGACTTGTATTTTCAAATTTAATTAAAAGTTAGACCTTTACTTAAAAAAATTAAGGTTAAATATATATATATATATATATATATATATATATTTTTTTTTTTTTGATGATATAAAGTTGTTATGTAATAATGATATGACTTATTTTTGTGTGTGGTTTATCGGTAAGGATGTCATTTGTGTGGTTTACCGGTAAGGATGTCATTTGTATTCTTGGTGAGACCTAGGTTCAAGCCCCATGACTAATGTGTGATGTATATAAGCATTATTGATAATTTAAAAGAAAAACTTGTAAAAAGTAGTTAGTTTTAAGGTTGTTTTTTCTTTTTTAATTATTATTAAACTATCTTGTCTTATCTTTTAAGTCATAAACTTGATAATATTTTTTAATAATAGAAATTTATATATATATAATCATTATTCATATTACAAGCTCTTAAAATGAGGAAAAAATAAAATAAGTAAGTTTATAAAATGAGAATCTTCTTGTAATCATTTAGTATAAGTTTAAAATTATAGTAAAAAAAAAAATTATTTTAATTAGATTTGGTTGCACTGTAGAAAATGCCTTTTTTATTTGAGAGATATTAAGTGATATTATGCTTAATATACACCATGACTAAGTATGGAGCCTTTTGAATGTTTTATAGAAATGGAATTTAACTATATAGATTTTTTTTTTTCCTTAAGCTTATAGTCACTTAGACTTAATAAGAGGTGGTCAATATTTATAGTTCATTAGATTCTATTTATAATGTTTATAAGAGAGATAGTCTTGACACTAGATATAGTCTTGACAATATTGGATGTTTGAATAATGTATATGGAATTAATCCAATGGTATTTGAACCAATGATTTGATGTGAAAAAAGTGATTTTATATTTATAATATTTATAAGAGAGATAGTCTTGACACTAAATATAGTCTTGACAATATTGGATGTTTGCATAATGTGTATGGAATTAATCCAATGGTATTTGAACCAATGATTTGATGTGACAAAAGTTTATTGCTGCAAGAAATACAAATGAACCAAATGAGGTGAGGTTAATAAACCATGGTAAGAAATTATATGATAGTGGTGTGTGTAAAAAATGGTGGGTGTAGTGAGAAATACAAAGAATTAAACCAATGAGAGTTAAGAATAAGATCATATCTCATAAAGCTATGGGTAAAAAGCGGTTTAAAATTAGGTCTCTTAATGTGAAAATCTAGGCTTACACATTTGTTTTTTTAACTATCAAGATGATAAAAATGCAATTGAATCAGCACATGCTTGTAGCTTAAACATGATCCTCAAATCCTAAATTCTTAATTAAAACCATTTGAATTTTTTCTCTGAAGGCTAACAACCATTAACATTGTGATTTGGTACATCAAAGAAGGTAAATGAAATGTCATGGGCCCGATAAATTTTTATGCATATTTTTTAGGCTATAAACTCGTTCTAGTGTGTGCATTTTTTTTGTAAAAATCAAATCTCCATGCCGTGTACATACACACATACACATATATTAACAAAATGAAATGAGCCTTGAAAAATAAAACCTCAAATGTTGTTCTCTTCCACAATGAAATGAGCCTTGAAATCTAGTTTGAAATTCTCAACAAAGTAGATTGTAAATAATTGTTTTAGAGTTCTCTACTTCCTCATTTTTTTTTTTACTTTGAATCGATCATCTCTAGACTCTCTTTCTCTCTTCTTATACATATATTTTTTTTCTTTAATATGTGTAATCTATTTTTATTTTAGATATATGGAATGTTGTTAGAAGACTTAAACATACTCAAACATGATATTGTTAAAATATAGTAAATTAGTTGCATGTCTTATCAAATTTGAGTATAAATAGGATATAAGAATATATTTTTTCTATCAATAATGGATAAGATATCAAATTCAATATAGGAATTTCTAAAATTAATATAAACTATTGAGGGAATGATAGTATAAATAAACCTCCCATTGTTTGACTAATTTTTTTTTAGGTATAAATTTATTTTATATTTTCCGTTAGTATAATTTCTATTGCAAATAATATTTTTGAAGAACACAAGCTTATACTGAGAGGGAGGGTGAACAGTACAAGGCCACTTTTTACTTTTATTTCCTAAACAATATTATCCAATATAATCAATTGCAATATCAATAGCAGTAACCAAAGCAATGGACAAATCATCACACACAATAGAGACACCAATTTAATGTGGTTCACCCAATGTGGGCTACTCCACAATGAAAATATTTTACTAATATTTTCTCAATAAATATCTTGGGAATATTTTCATTATTACAATATTATGGACCTCTGTACAAAGGAGATACCAATACCCTAATCAATTTCATGGATATTTATCCATAGGAGACACCAATATTCTTAGTTGGTTCATGGATCTCTATCCACAGCAGAAATTTGTTCTCCTCTACTCTGGCTAGTGATCTTCTAGAAGAACTATTGCCTCAACTACACTAGCTAATGGATCTCTATCCATTGAAGACTCCTATCCTCACTCAAAATACCTATCCTCACTGCCATGGCTGATGGACCTCTATCCAATAGAGATTGTAGTCCTCTATACTATGTCACCTCCAAAGCTTACTCTCAGCTCTATCTCAAATATGCACTAAACATAGTCCTTAGATCTAGCACAAATCTATCCTCAATCTCTATCCTCAAATCTACACTAAACACAGTCCTTCGGTCTAGCACAAATTTATACTTAATATTTATCCTCGAGCCTTAACACAAAGATTGTCTCAATCACAAATAAACTCTTCTAGATCTGCTCCAAACCTTAACCCAAGGTTTGAAAAAATCAATCAATCAACTCTGCTCACAGGTCTTCTCAAATACTTACCTCAAATCTACCTTGTAAGCTTCCATAAAAGCTCATACTCATCTTTTCACAAGTCCTCGTTAGAACTTGTCCAATATTCTCTCAATATCTATTTTCAAATCTATATTATAAGCTTCCATAAAAGCTAACACCAATATATCCACATGTCTTCTCAAAGACTTACCTTAAATATGCTCAACAAGTTCTCACTAAAACTTGTCTAATCTGCTCAAAAAGTCTTCACAAATACTTACAACAAATTTGCTTAATAAGTCCTCACTAGAGCTTACCCAATCTCATAGAAACATATAGAGAATTGTTAGAGACTCAATATGCTTCACACTCACCGCAATTCTCAATCACTTTTAATATTTCTTTTTATCACAAAAATATATAGAGAATTGTTAGAGACTCAATATGTTTCACACTCACAAATACTCAACCTCTTTCTCAAATCAATTCAAATATGGAACAATTTGTTTCACAGAACTAGAACTATCACTTCAACACTTTCACTTGACTAGGCTTAATTAACTCTCCTCAACCAATCACTCAATGAAACAATCCTTGCTCACAAACCCTAGTCCAAGCATATGAACACTCACTCAATTATTTCCAATTAATGCTTATTTAACAATCTCACATAACAATGCTACTCATGTTATTTCACAAACCCTAGTTCGATATAGTTCACAACTTCACATAATTATATTCATGTTCTTTGCACAAACCCTAATCATTTAATGTTTCCAACAATGGTTATCAAACAAGGTTTCTAGAATCAATTTTCATTCCAGAAAAAAGCAAACTCAACAATGCTTATCAAATAATCCTTTTCACTCCAACTTAGCATTCACAATATCCAAAAATTACTCTCAAGGAAGATTTTCCCATACCTTTTGTTTGATGAACAAAATGACCTTAAAACTTGTATTAAACACAATTTTCTTCATTGCCAATTTCAATGGTTAGATGATAAAATATCACGCTAACACTCTCTCAAAAACATTTCTCAATTACAAAAATAATCAAACTTAAATACACCTTATTACTCCTTATTTGAAATTAGCAATCATCAAAGAATACATAAAAATTAATTACTCAATTACTCCTTATAATCTCCAATATTTAATTAACAACCTCCAAAAATAAAACCCTAAAAAATAATGGAGTCTATCCTTTTATCTCCCTCAAATGCTCAAAAACACAAATTTAATAACACAAACATTTATTTTATAAAACTCCATATTTTTTATTTAAATCCAACCTTAGCAAATTTTAGTTATCACATGAAATCTTGGAAAATTGAGTGAATAGCTTATAAATTTCATGCAAAAGGGCCTCGATAGGTTTCAACCTCGAGACCACTCCCTAGTTGAGCGCCTTAGTGAGGCACTAGCCTACCACATTGGCTACGTGCCTAAATACAAAGGAAAAGGCTTATACCTTTCCTTTGTATTACTCCCAATGCACGATGCTTCAAAAATTAAACACCTCCTACCTTGCAAAAATACAACCTTTGGGGCTTGATCTCAGAACCTCACGTGAGCAATGACTTGGTGCCTCCCTCACTGCTAGTTGCACTATCAAGTGCTTCGGGTAGAAACCAACACCCCCTTCCCTTTGTCTTCTTTGTCACACACCTTTCGAAAAGTACACAATCTCACTTTATACGATGTGCACGAAAATATCAACAAAGCATAGATCATGAATAATTTTTTAAAGCCTTGGAGCTTCCCTCCTTTATATGCATTGGAAAAAGTCTTCGACGACATCGGCGAGAATAATTCAAAAATTTGAATTATTAATTTTATAACCTTTATAACCCTAGATTTAGGGTCAGGTTAATTAAATTATATATTAACTTATAATTAAATCATAATTAATTTAATAACTTAAAAATTTAACTAAATTAATTTATAAATTAAATTATAATAAAACTATTATAATTAATTTATAATAAATTAACTCTTTGCACTTTTAATATTATAATAAAATATTATAATATTATTTTTCTTCGGCCTCCATATAGCTCTTTAGACTTCATCTGACCACCTACAACCAGATTTCCTTTTGCACTGATTGTGGCACCTGAAACTAATGTCGCCCACTGAAACTGCCACTGACTGGTGCTGAAAGCTTGACATCAATGACAACAAAACTTGCTCAAATTTCCAATAAATTTTATCTATGTTTTCTATAGTTTATCCAAGTCCAAGGCATCTCTCTATACCTAAAAATTAGTTTTATAATCTATTTTGCTAAAATTTATTTAATATATCTTAGAAATCAAGTAGATCCAGTGATTCAGAATGAGATAGAAGTATAATTTTTTGTTTTATAGCCCTATTTTCATATCAAATCTTGCTTACAATATACATGTGATTTTTAAATTGCATGCACACATCAACTTGAAGCAACAATATGATAAATATAGACGTAGTGACAACCACACAACACAATTTTATCTATAATAATATAACTTGTTGCTTTACTCTTGAATAGATCCATTTAAATGTTTTATTATATAAATGACAAAGCCACATTTACATCCTACCACCGGTTTTAAATATTGTACCATTCAATTTGGTTATAGATTGAATAAATACACCACATGTAGCTAAGGGTTATCACATTATATTGAGATTTAGTGATAAAGGCCTCACATGCTAGAAAATACTTAAATTTGATAGTGTTTTTCAATAGTGATTGGCCTAGGTATATTAGAATTGATCATGGTTTTATCGTTGACTATGATGTATTGTAGCAACTGGTGGAATATACCTGGTATAAGAAGATCTTCCATCAAGTATCATGACTAAATATTAGCTAGGATAATCCAGGTATTTCAACTATGTTATCTCTATTAATGAATAAAATTTGTGCTTTCGATCATATCTACCCGTAAAACTATACTTTCTTATTTTTGGGGGGGTCTGTTTGTAGAAATAGTGAGAAATATTATCATGGGGTTCACTAATTCTTAGGTTTCATAATAAATAATTAAAAATACCATAAATGAACTAGATATCCATGTCAAAAGTGCTCAAATATAGAAACTCTTAGTTTTTTGGAGGTTCATGGCCACCTAATTTGGTATGGGATTGACAAGACATATACTGAGTTTGTTTTGCATAGTGAAAAACCCTCTAGTTTTGAAAAATATGCATTGAACACATGATCTACCATTGATGAGGGTCTAATTATCAAATACGTACAAGATAAAATTGTTGGAATGGTCAATGACACATACATATTATTCAATATCAATTGCTTAGAGAGTGGACAAATTATGAGATAATGATGTTGAGTTCCAATAATATTATGGAGAAGTTCTTGTTGATGAATATCATAGCTTGCTTGATGATGCCAAATGATAATTATACCCAAGTTGTACAAAGTGCACAAAGCAATCGATGATCGCTAAATTGTATAATATTAAAGCAAAATATGGTTGGTCGAACAAGAGCTTTGGTGACTTACTAGAGTTTCTAAAATATATGCTCCTAATTGACAATACAATTCTAAAGTCCATATATACAATAAATAAAATAATGAGGCCATTAGGATAACATTATGTAACGATACATACATGCATCAATGATTATGTTTTATATTGGAAATATCATGAAAAGAAGCAGGCTTTCCCAACATGTGGTGCATCTCAATGGAAAGTTGACTCTCATTCACAAAAGGTATGCATTAATATTCCTATGAAGGTGTTTAGATATTTCCCCATTATACCAAGGTTGAATAGAATGTATAGGTAAGAGATTTTATTATATTATTAGCTTTGTTGTGTTTATTTCTTTCAAAATTACTAGACACGACTAAAGTGAGTTACTTTCTTCGTATAGATCTACAAAAGTTACAAAGAATATGAGGTGGCATTCATAGAAAAATATTTAATATGGTAATATATGGCATCCAATTGACTTCCTAGTGTGGAAAACTATATATGTTAAGTGGAAATATTTCATCGATGATCTACATAGTGTATAAATTGCAATGGTAACTGATGGGTTCAACCCTTTTGCTAACTTTAGTACTTCTTACAATTGATGGCCCATTGTTCTAGCCACTTACAACCTCCCACCATGCATGTTGATGAAGAGGAAATATTGAATTCTAACCTTTTTAATACCTAACCCTAAGCAACCAGACAATGATATTGATGTTTATCTACAACCATTGGTTGATGAATTGCATGAACTATGGACTAATGGAGAAGAAACGTATGATGTATTTTCCAATACTAAGTTCAATATGAGAGCAATAATGATGTGGGTTATCCATAAATTTCTTGCTTATGGAAAACTATCAGGATGTATGAAAAAATTAAAGGTAACATGTCTAATATGTAGGGAGAACACATTTGCAGAATATCTTAAATAATGTAGAAATATTGGTTACATTGGCCACAAGAGATTTTTTCCTCTAGATCATCCACTTTATCATTAGACGATATATTTCAATGGTAAACAAGAGCTTGAAAAACCACCCAAACCTTTAAATGGGATGGAAATATTGATAATAGTACAAGAAATTCCACCAAATTGGGGAAAGAGCAACTCAAATAAAAGGAAACATTACACGGATGAGGATAACGTGTTTTTTCCTATAGCAATATGGAAGAAGAAATCTATATTCTTCAATATATCGTATTGGGAGGTACAACATACAACTTTATTTTTGTATTTGTTGTTATGTATCTCAATATCAAGTAATTTCTATTTGATGTTGCTTTCTATGAACATCTTCTAGTTTGTCACAACTTGGTTGTGATGCATGTGGAGAAAAATATCTTCAAAATCCTATTCAAAACACTGCTAGGTATCGACAGAAAACTCAAAGGATGGTAAAAAATCCTATGAGAATTTAAAAAATACGAGTATCAGGAACACATTATGGCTAGTAATAGATGGAAACAAGACATATCTTCCACAAACACCCTACAATCTATGGAAGGTTGAGAAATAAAGGTTTTGTCATACACTATATAATATGAAAGTACCAAATGGATATAGTTTGAATATTAGAAAAAATATATTTATAAAATAACTTAAGATCTAGGGCCTAAAATCACATGATTGTTATGTTCTCATGCAACAACTTCTTCTCATAGTGCTATGGAATTTGCTTGATAAGCTAGTGTGACAAAATATTTGTTGATTGTGCATGTTCTATAGGTATATATGCACTAAAGTAGTGGATCCCATAAAAATAGATAAATTATTAGTAAAGGTCATGGAGATGTTATGTTTACTCGAAAAGTACTTCCCCATTCATTTTTGATATCATGGTGCACCTAACTATTCACTTGGTGTGGGAGGTACATCTATTTGGACTTGTATAATATCTATGGATGTACTCTTTCAAGAGGTTTGTATGCATTCATTAGTTTCATAAACCACAATTTTTTTAATTTTTGTAGTATCTCATCTAATCAATTATTTTTATTTTTTCTTAGAATTATGAATATTTTTAAGGGCTATGTAAAGAATCAAGCTATGCCCAAAGTTTGTATTGTTGAATGTTATCTTATTGAGGAATTTGTTTCATTTTTTGTAGACTAAATGAGAGGTATGAAAGTAATTGGTGATCGTCTTGGTAACAATGAGGTGTGGAGTAATGAGGATAAATAAACTATAATCTATGGGAGGCATTTTTCTAGAGGAGAAGACTTTGATTTGGATAAAAATTCTCATGAGGAAACCCATCGATGCATCCTATTCAACATGGAGGAAGTTCAACCTTGGGTAGAGTAAGTAAATGTTTATTTATTATTGTTATATATGGTCAAATATTAATTATATCCAACTAAGCTTAACAAACTTTGGGTAAAATTAGGAAGCACCTGAAGAGTATCAAGGAATCCAACCCCCGTGCAACGAGATATGAAGGTGTATTACAAAAAATTCATAATCAAAAATTCGTGACTTGGCTACGAGATCAAATTATTGTTTGTTATATTGAATATGATCTTTGACAATATTGATCATCATGTATAAAATATCATGTAATATTTTGCAATCATATTTAAACCATTCTTCTTTGTTTTAGTTTCATGGAGAGAGAATGCAACATAATGACAATAAATCTAACATAATAAGATGGTTGGCACATGGTCTAAGGAAATATATAACCAAATATTGGGCTATTTGATCAATGGTTATAGATTTCATATCAAAGATAAAGAGGAACAAATAACAAATCAAAAAAATAGAGGGTGTGTCGATGCTACTACTTTATGTAGAGCAAGCACAAAATACACAAAATTGATGCTTTAAACATTCACATATTATGGTTTTATTAGAAAAATAATCTTGTTGGATTACTATTGGTTTTGATACCCCCTTTTCAAATGTGACTAGGTGAATATTCTTGATACAAGGAATGGATGTAAAAAGGATGAAAGGGGCTTCACACTGGTCAACATGAATAGATTACTTGGCTAAGATAGACTAAAAGATAACCCATTTATCCTAGCATCACAATCCAAACAAGTATTTTATGTAAATGATCCAATTGATACCAACTGGTATGTGGTTCTCACATCACCTCCAAGAGCGATCAAATACATTGAATAATATGAGGTAAAATATGTCAACGTCTCTAGAGCAATATATTTCATTGGATGTAAAACTACACAAGTTGAAAACACAAATGATTAAAACCTTCAATACATCCATGAAGAATGTGAGGGTGCATGGTTGGAAGCCTAATTACTATACTTCAAAAGTAGGTATAATTAATAAAAATAATTAACGAGTGTTGCTAGACATTTTTATTCTATTTTTAGGAAGTGCTAGTAGATAATTAATGGGAAGCCAAGCTAGGAGTGAGATGAGTAGGTATCCTGAGCATGAGTTTTGCCAATCAGATACAAAAAGGTAATTTGGTAAAATAGAGAAAGAGAGAGAGAGAGAGAGAGAGAGAGAGAGAATGCAAGTGATACTAGGGCATAGGATTAAGAGTCTAGTCATGCATGCATGTTGTAATATGTTGAAATGAAGATTTATTCTATTGAGTGAGTGTTATTTATGAAATTTATATTTTATATTTGACTCTTAGTCTTGGTCCTTAGCAATAGTACTTGATTTGCAAAAATGGATATTTATGTATCTAACGAAAGTCTCAGGATACCCTCTCACCTCATTTGTAATCATTGGGGTGGGTAGGGATGCTTAGATATCTGCCCATCATATGTAGGTCTCATGTTATCCATTCACCTATATCTGTACTTATAAATTCAATTTTTAGAATGTACATACATTGAGAATATTATTTCTTAGTATCCCCTATAAAAATTAGTGCTGAAGAAATGTCATAACATATAAGAGAGTAATTATACACAAGAATCACAATTGTAAAATGGGATGATCATAACATAAATTATGGAACCAAAGACATAATATTTAATACCATCATCTATTCATCGATAATTTTTAGTATATGTTAGTAGTGTAATCATAGGGATAGTTAGCCATGCTTGTTTATAAAGAGATGGTAAGAGTTGAAAGGGAATTGATGAATACATTTTTTTTGCATGTGAGCTTGTTTAAGGACTATTTTTGATAACATAATACATTTATTTATCAATTAAAAATTTGTTAAAGTACTTATATTTCTTGTCTGTGTCTTTCCAGTCCTAGTCTATGCATTGGAATCCATCTTATGATAACATTGGATTGCTCATACCCATTTCTTGTTCTTATTTCTCGGTACCCATTGGTCCTATTAAGATACATATGAAAATAAATAAGTTGGGGTAAATATGTTCTTCAAAGTGAGATACAAGGGTATCTAGATATAGGTTTATCATCAATAGACATAAAACATCACCTTCTTTGCAATAATTAGGTACTTACAATTTGTTTTTATAAATGATACTTCCAAGTTTTTCAATATTTGTTTTATAAGAATCTTTTACCCTTTAAAACCATAATTTATTTGAAATGCAGATTTAGGGGAGGCAAGGGATATCCAAAATTAGTTTACATTCTCATGTATTCCATGGGGACTTGCACAATGTTTTAATGCTCTAGAATTTTAATTGCTTCTATAATTGTATAAATAGTCTAATGGGTTTTTGTACCTGGAGCAATTTTGTTTTGGTAGCATTTAGTATAATGTGCTTTGTTTATGGAAACCATTTGGTATCCTTTAATGGCATTATATTTAATTATGGGTATTTGTTTGAGGCTATACTGATGATTATATCAATTGCAATATATACATGTTATAGTAGTAGCCTAGCATGTTATTATGATGTTGAGCATTACTGTTTGAAAATATGTTTTATGACATCATAAAGTAGTGTATATTGTCTATCTTTTTTTAGAATTGTTCATATTATAATTTGATACATGGCTTTAATTTTTGTGGTAAGAAATATTATGTAGTTGGTGGCACAATGATAGCATCTTCATGGTGTTGTATTTGATACTGTGATCAAACATTATGAATCGGAGTTTGAATTGTATTTTGCATATGAAACCTAGTACTAGATGAAAATATTATTTTATATTTTGTGTTGCTTCTCTAGGTTGTGATTTAGCTTTACTATTGTAAAGTTTTCTAGTATGCAGACATCATAGATTTTTGCATGCAATTCCTCACCATCATAGATTTCTATATGATTGCAGGTCTAGAAAAAGGTATGGTGTATTTTTGACTATTTGCCATCAGAATGTAATAAGGAATAATAAATATTTTAACATGTTCACCTTTAAATGAAGAAATTTGATCTTCAACAAGTTATTTGTCATGCTTTACATGCAAGATAGAAGTACTCATTTTTTTTAGTCTTTGGAATAAGGTCATGTATAAAACATCTCATATATTAGCTCATATTATTTGGAATAGATCATGTTTTTAAGTCTTTGAAATAGATCATGTATAACATATTTGAAATTAACATTTCAAGGCAACAAATTTAAACTTGACAACATTTATGTCTTATCATTAGGAATTTAAAAAACTACGTATAGCTTAAGTTTTTCTTATATAAATCTAAGACATATACCACTATACCATTTTTTTGTTTTGTTTTTTTCTCTCAAACATTATGAATGGGATTTTGAATTGTATTTTGCATATGAAACCTAATACTGGATTAAACCATTATTTTGTATTTTGTGTTGCTTTTCCAGGTTCTGATTTAGATTTACTGTTGTAAAGCTTTCTAGTATGCATACATCATATATGTTTGCATGTACTTATTCACCATATTAGATTTATGTATGATTGCAATTTTGGTAAAAGGTATAGTGTATTTTCAACTATTTTCCATATGTAGAGCAGAAAAACGATGCACCTAGAAAAGGAAATTGAACTACATCTATTGTTCTAATAAAGCATTCAAAAGTGACAAATAATGTAAGCAATAAATAACAAATATTTGAAATAAATGAGGGATTCTATTTATATTAATCAATATATCAAATAGATGGTTACAAAATTTCCCCTTGAGGGCTCTCAAATTGATACAATTCAAATTACAATGTTGAAGGATCCAATCCTTTCATAATCTTATGGTGTGCTTTCAATGTTCTTCTCACACTCATGATTGAAGAGCAGGATTTCACTATCACTTCTTTGAGCTATCCATATTCAAGTCCTTACCTCCTTACTCATACAATGGAATACATGTACATACAAACAATAAAATTGAAATGGGTTAATAGCATATATGTATTAGGATAAAATCGAAGGAATGCATGCAATATTGAATGTAAACAATGCAATTGACAGGGCTAATCTACTCCAAATGATACCAAAAATTAGCATGATGTATGTTATATAACTTTTTAATGATCTGTACAAAAATTGAAGTGAAATTATTAGCAAAATATGTGGTCATCCCTAGGTGGGACAATTAGGACTGTTATCACCAAAACCCTAATTGATAATTCAAAATTGCTCCAAACTTCACCAAAATCAAGTATGATGCATATATATTACTATAGAAATGATCTAAACTAAAATTGATTCAAAATTGTGGTCCAATTCATGGCCATCCCTAGGTGTTCCAATTGGGACTGTTAACCATCCCAGGTGAGGACGACCACAAAACAGGATGGTTTTTACCACCAATTCAACTTGGATCTGGTCTAGAATCCTCCTAGGGGTGTTATCATCAAAGTTTATGATTTAAATCATAGTAATGGATAGGTTTTTGAAAGGATATGCATATTTACGTATGCCTTGAAATGCCTTTGATTTATGAGGTATCCAAGGGCAAATACGAGGGTAAAAGGTGAGAGCAAATTTTAGTAGCATTTCATGGTGAATACTTGCAAAGGTCTCTCTCTAAAATTGAGTGAAAACACTCCAATTTATAGCCCAAAATATCATATGGGGAAAAGGGACAAGTTGGGGCATGCAAGGTAGGTACTCCCACTTTTCAACACCTTTGTCATGCTTAGGGTGGAAAAGGCCTCCAATTTGGGCCTCCAATTTGCAGTTGGTAATGGCCTAGACAGTCTCCCAATCTATCATAAGTCATTGGGTGGGATAAGTGGCAGAAATTTATTACCATTCGTTCCACCCTTGATTTTTTGAGGGGTTTGGACCATGATCATCCTACCCAGGGATGGTTTCTTGTGGTTATCCCTGGGTTGGATGACCATGAACTATGGTCATCCTAGGGTGGGAGGACCATGGCTACATGGCCCAAAATCTCCCAAAAGTGGGATAAACCTTCCTAAAAGTGGTTAGGACCCCTAATGAACCCCTAAGGGTTGCCTAATGGAGCTATATGGTGTCTATAAGAGTGGCATCATTGTAATATTATCTAATTTACATGATTTTAGTGTCTACAGATGTCCCATTTTGAGATGCACTATGTGAAATAGAGCACAGAGGAAAAATAGATGATTGACTCATCAAATTATTAAGGTTATTCAATAACCAAATCAAATTTAGATGCCTCCATTGTAGAAAGAGCATACATTCTTGGAATTCTTGCTTTTGACATAATTGAAGGATTGATTTTGGTATAACTTTCGGCCACGTTGTAACGACGGGATTGGGACTTAGGGTATACTTGGTCTTGGTTCCTTATTTTACCTATTTTGGGATACATTTCTTGAGGCTTTAATTATACCAAGAATTTAATTTGTATTTGTTCTAAATTATTTACCCCAGCATAGGCTTGAAATTTGTCTTTGACAATGATTCTTTTGAATGTATGCAAGTTGCACTTTTGAGTGTTTGAGAGTTGATTTTGATTATGAATTCATTATTATGACTACCTCCTCAAGATACAAGTAAATGAGGTCATGAACAATGATAAAATTGATGAGTCACTTGACCCATATGACTAGATTGGGATTACCTTTAGTTTAATCCATTGTAATATTTATAAATTTTGTGAGGATTTTGATGGTTTTATTTTTTATATTTCATTGTAGAATAGAACTGAATACCTCATTCCCATGGAGTGGTATGACAAAAATGTCCTTATTAGGGATTTAGGTAAATACTTTTCCATTCATCCATGAGCAATTTGTGTTCAATATTGATCCTTTGTGAAGTTTATCAATTTTGACCTATTTTTGGTGGTTTTTAGGCTATTTTCTTTGTTCTTTTATCTGCTTTTGTGGGATTTTTGTGGGGTCATACTAGGGTAGGATTTCTGCATAGTAAATGGCTGTCCCATGGTGGGATTTTCAGCCAATGTTCCACCTATCCTACCCTAGGATGACCATGCTCATTCTAGTGCTTTTTAAGCCTAAAATTGGTCAAATGAGCTCATTTTCACACTTCTAACTTGGAAAACTGAGAGGTGAGGAGTACGAGATAGATTTTTTGAATTGGATAACTGATGATACTACCCTAAAATCACCATGAGCCAGCATAATGACTCAATGAGTGACGGAGTCAGTGCAAGATGGGTAAGGGTTGAAATTTGCTCCTATTTTTTATTGAATTTGGATATGTAATTATTTGCGCATTTTCAAATAAAGCACACTAAATTTTGGATAATAAACCTTAGTAGTGCTAATATATAAGAATGTGTGCTTTATTTGTGGTTTTTATGTAATTTTATTCCATGTTTTTGTGTTTTATGTTGTTTTATGTCTGTTTTCGTGGGCCAAAATGGCCCATTTTTAATATTTTTGGGGCACATCCTTGGGTGGGAGGACCAATGGTGGCCATCCCTGGGTGGGATGGATATCAATTTGGGGTCCATCCCTAGGTGGAACGACCACAATTTTGGGGGAAAAATTTTCCCTTTTGAGGCTATTTTTGTCATTTTTGGGAAATTTTATTGCATTTTTGGTGCATTTTTGTTAATCTTACTTGCCTCTGTTAGATGGCCAAGAGTAGGTATCAATTTTTTATGATTTTTTAGACTACCAGGGACTTATTGATAGAGTATGACTGGATATGGCTTTATGCCATTGGTCTTAAGAAAGTGACATGACTAGAGCCAGTGGTGGGTGATAGAGCCTATCTGACAACTTTGATAGATCTGTGGGATACTCGCACCAACACCTTTCACTTACCAACTGGGGAGATGATAGTGATGTTGGATGAGGTATACCAAAATTTTATGCAGTCTGATAGAGTGGATTCTAATTTTATCTTCTCATAGAGATCTTAGAGATACGATTTTGCGTAGATACTTTAGAGAGGATTGGTGCGAGGTAGTACGAGACTTGCCTAGCAGAGGCATATTAGTGGAGCTATATTACAAGGCAAAGGTTTTGACCATGAGACATACCTTAATGATAATACTAATATCCAACATGTTGCTATCATATTTATCAGGAGCCAGGTTCCCCTGGAACCTTTTGGATTTGGTATTTTTATTTGTGGAGTGCACCATAGAGATGTTTCTAGTGATGGGTTGTGGCACTACTTTGTTGGCACAAATTTATGATGAGTTTTACGAGATCCACTCCCATGGGTAGAAATTCTTGGGACGTAGCTTTCTACTTTAGGTGTGGGGATGGAAACATATTGTTGTGGATCGATTACAAGGACTAACTTGGATGACCCGAGCATAGCTTTTGGATAGGGAAATAGGCTATGGGTGTTGGAAATTTGAGTGATTTTATGTTGTCATTGATGTAACATGGATCATTGATGTCACATGGATCACATTGAACTTTTGTGGCCAAACCATTTCATAAATAAGCATTTATAATATTTTGCAGAGCATGGATATGTACAGGGTTTTTGTGAAAACCAAGGAAGGAAAAATAAAAGGTTTTATTGAAAACCATGGATGGCATATTTGAAATGAATTTTTCCTAAAACCTAGGTTGGCTTTTCATTTCATCGAAAAAGGTGCCCCGATGATGGAGATATTTAGTTTTAAATATTTAAGTTTAAATTTTAAATTATTTAAAATTAAAATTAAAATTTAATTTATAGCACCGATGTCAAAGAAAGGAAAAGACATAAAACTAATATTTAAATTATAGCACTGACGTCAAATTAAATGAGGAGGATATATATTTATATATGCCCAAAGTTTTGATTTATTTCCCTAAGTGCTCGATTTGATATTTGGATTCGAATGGTAAAATAGCTTGTGCATTGTGTTGAAGTGTGTGTGAAAAGGATTTTAAAAGCCTTACGATTTTTGTGTTCGTTGAAGAGACATTTGTGGACCAAACGAATAGGCCTCCTTGCCCTAGTGTTTTGTGCAATGTGTGTGAAGCAGGAAGTCCTATGTTCGATTCTCGTCGAAGGTATTTTGATGTGTTGAAACGTGTGAAGCATGTTTTATTTTCAAAGGGTGCAGATATTCATGACATAAGGTTTTGTTGTGTGATCCTTTTGAGAACGTGAGGGTGTGTGACCCAATGGTAGGTTGGTTGTGGTTAAGGTGCTGAGCAAGGAAGGTCACGAGATCGAATCTCGTTAGGGACAAAGGCAAGTTAATAATTTTTAAGTATATTTTATTTTTCTAAAGTTGCCCTAGGAGGAATAAGGGTTATGATGCATGTTTAAAAAAGAAGATATTTATGGTGATTTATTTTTTTGAAGTATATCATATTATATATTGTTGTAAATCTTATTCCAAGGGCTATTTGATTAACTTTCTTAGAGGGAGAAATAATGTGTGTTTAAAGATATATTTCTAATTTTGTAAAGAGGTTCAAAAGTGAAGGTTGCTTATCTAGGTGTTGTAGGTGAGTTGGAGAGGAGAGAGAAATCCTCCAAGAGAGGTCCCAGGTTCAAATATCCACCCTACCAAAAATTTGAATTGGGTATCCAAAATCCAATTAATAATGTTAGTGCGGGCAGGGTCGGGTGCAACTCCCAAGTGACTTTGACGGTGTAGAACCCCATGTTCATGGTCTCTCAGAATAAGGCGGCCCCGCAAGGGTTTTTCGCTTTAAAAAAAAAGGTGAAGGTTGCTTTGTTATTTTTCAAAAGATATCAATTCATTTATGAAGTGACATGGTGTATGTTATTGAGTAGGAGTAATAAGGTATTATTTGGATGTTATTGTTGTGTTATTAATCAAGATCTCTAACCCTTGTTGAAATTTGAAAAATAAAGTGTGTTGAGTGAGATAGATTTTGTGGACAACCAAAATGCTTCTTCATATTCATAAAAGGTATGAGAACATTCTCCTATTTATTGTTTGTGGTGGTTTATTTCTGAAATATCATTGGAGAGAAAAGGATTAATTGTGGTTTCCTTTTCAAAAGTAGTTGGTTGAATACTTCAAGGTTTTCTAGGTTGAGAGTTGCTATTAAACATTTTTTTATAAACATTGTTGTTGAAGCCATTAGTTGTGTGAAAAACCTGAGATATGGTTTGAGAAGAACATGAGTATCATTGTTATGTGAAGAATGTTTTATTAGCATTGTTGTTGAAGCCCATTGTTTATGCAAAGAACTTGAACTTGAAAAGAACATGAGTATCATTGTTATGTGATATTTGTGGTTGAGCATTGTTGGAAACATTTGAGTTGGTTGATACATGCTTCGACTAGGGTTTGTAAGAAAGAGTTGTTTCTTTTGGTATTTGGTTGAGAAGAGTTGTTTGAGCCTAGTCAAGTGATTGTGTGAAGTGGTTGTTCAAGTTACATGAAAAAAACTATTCTATATTCTGGATTTGAGTTGAGATTGATATTTAAGGATAGAACATATTGAGTCTCTAACAATTCTCTTTATGCTTCTATAATATTGATTTGAGTTGAGATTGATATTTGAGGATAGAACATATTGAGTCTCTAATAATTCTCTTTATGCTTCTATAAGATTGATTTGAGTTGAGATTGGTATTTGAGTATAGAACATATTGAGTCTCTAACAATTCTATTTATGCTTCTATGAGATTAAATTATTGGACAAGTTCTTGGTGAGCTTTCTAGTGTAGATTTGGGTAAGTTCTTGGTTGTCTTTCTAGTGCAAATTTGGGCAAGTTCTTTGTGAGCTTGCTAGTGCATATTTGTGTAAGTTCTTGGTGATATTGCTAGTACAAATTTGGGTAAGTTCTTGGTGAGCTTGCTAGTGTAGATTTGGGCAAGTTATCGTTGAGCTTGCTAGTGCATATGTGAGCAAGTTCTTGGTGAGATTGTTAGTGCATATTTAGGCAAGTTATTTGTGATCTTGCTACTGTAGATTTGGGCAAGTTATGTGTGATATTTTTGAGCATATTTGGACAAGTTATATGTGAGTTTGTTGAGCAGATTTGACAAGTTATGTGTGAGCTTGTTGAGTAGGTTTTGAGTGAGCCTATTGAGCAAGTTTTGAGTGAGCCTATTAACAGAGCTTTGGAGGTGATAAAGTACAGAGGATAGAGTCTCAGTGGATAGAGATCTAGCAGCCAGAATAGTTGAAGATAAATCTAAGTGAGGAGTCTTCAAGTGGAGAGAGATCCACCAATTAGTGTAGTAGAGAGATAGATTCTTCTAGAAGATCACTAGCCAGAGTAGAAGGGGAAAGAGTTCTCCTATGGAAGATATCCATGAATTTGATATTAGGGGATCAACATCTTCTTTGGATAGAGATCCATAAACATTGTAATTGGGAAGGATTCCCAAAGAAATTGATTGATAAAGTTTTAATAAAATATTTTCTCCATGGAGTAGCCCACATTAGGTGAACCACGTAAACTATGGTGTCTCTATTGTGTATGGTGTCTTGTGCATTGCTTGATTACTGCTATTGATATTGTTGTCTATATACTGCATAATATTGAATTGAAAAGAAAAGAAAAAAGTGGTCTTATATTGTTCATCCCCCCTCTCAGTATAATCTTGTGTTCTTCAATTGGTATTAGAGTGGGTTCCTTCGGAAAGGCTAATAGCTTGAGGGCAGATTCTACAAGAACACATATGGCTTCATAGAATAGATCATTTACAAGTAAGGTTCCACTATTTGACGGTAATAATTATGCTTTATATAGCATGAGAATGAAGAACTACTTGATATCACAAGGATATGAGGTATAGAAGATGGTTGAAAAAGAGTATAAGGTTGAAGGTGATCCCAAGGCAGATAAGACTATCAGGAAATTGGTTGAGATTAATGCAAGGGAAATAAATTGTATTCTGAGTGGGCTACATGAGATATATTTTTCAAATATTTAATTCAGCAAATGAAATGTGGACCAAGTTGCAGAATACCTATGAAGGAGATTCCAAGGTAAAGTTGGTAAAACTACAAACTCATAGAAAAAGATTTGAGAAATTGAAAATGGAAGATTCTAAAGATATTGCATAGTTTTTACTTTGAGTTGATGATATTGCTAACACCATGAGAGGTCTAGGATTTGAGATGAAATAATCATATGTTACTCAAAAATATTTGAGATCACTTCCCATGAAGTATGATGCAAAGGTTTCAGCAATAGAATAAATAATGGATATCAACAAGCTAACAATGGAAGAACTACAAGGAACACTCACAACTTATGAGATGAGGATAAGTAAGCATCAGGTTCCAATAAAAGAAACTGCATTCAAGGCTTAAAAGAAAAATAAATGGAAAGTTCTAGAGATACATAGATATTTAGATAATTATGAAGAAGCTAACTTCATCAAAAGGAAAAAGGACTTAATAAATTACAGGGATATGAAGAAAGTCATATGCTACAAGTGTGGTGATTTTGGTCACTATGTATACAAGTGTCTACATGAAGAAAATAGTGGTGATAAAAAACATGGTCTCAAAAGAAAAGAAGATGGAAAGCATAAACATGACAAAGATGACAAATACAACCAAAACATGTATGATAAGAATAGAAGTTTTCATAATACAAAGAAAAATTTCTACATTGAATAAGTGATGGTTCAGTTCACAGCAATGAAGACCAATCAGATGAAGAAGAATGTACATTATTTGGAATAAGTGAAGAAAGGAAAGAACATATATTCCTAGGTATTGAAGTTAAAGAAGAGGATACATCTATCGAAGAAAGACATGAAGTGCTTGTTATAGCCATTGAGCAATCAAATAGGTATAAAAAGGATGTAATAATACTAAAATGCTTCATATACAAAGATTTTGGGAATTTATATGGTGATTTCATGTACTACAGCAATTTCAACAAGGAAAGTTTATTTATTGAAAAAGGAAGCAATGGTTCCAGTAATAGTTCTAGTAGCATTTCTAGTGACAATTTTAGAAGCAATGATGATGAAGAAGAGGAATCCACAAAACAATAAAATAAAATTAGGATATTGAAAATGAAAATCAAAAGGTTTGAAAATAAGGTTCATGAAAATGAAAAGGTCAACATAATGCTTAACCAACACATTCAAGATTTGGAAAAATAGCTTCAAGAAACAAAAGATATTGGGATCACTATTTATGAGCAATTGAAGAAGAAGAAATAAATATGTAATCAGTTAGAAGAAGAGGATCATAAATGTTTGGGGACCTACATAAATGAGTTAGCATGATTTCAAAGGAATTCAGAAACTTTGGATATTTTTTTGAGTTTACAACAAGATCCATTTATAAATACATGGCTTGGTTATGGAGAAGGAAAATAAAAAACAAACACATAGGGACCTCTATTTATATCAGGAGGCTTTGTTTCATAAATCTATAAGGAAGAACCGGTCCCCAAAGAAAAGGAAGTAGTAGAAATGGATACTTGCATTTTAGAGGCTATAGAGATGTGTGCCAATTTACTATTTGACACAAATGAAGAGAAATAAGAGGAAGGTTCCAAAGCACCAAAGGTTTCATATTTTTGGTCTAGGTAATCACACTCAAAAGGAAAGGAAGTTCTAAAATATGAAATCAAGGAAACACCTAAGATTTATGAATAAAGTTCCAAAGTTCATATGGCTGATGATGCCTGGATAAGACTCATTTATAGCATGTTTTAAATAGTTAAAACTGCCTAAAACTGCCTAAAACTCTTGTGAATTATCTTATATGCTAGTTAAGTTGATTTAATATGCTTTGTATTAACTGTTTGCATGATTGCAGTGTTAAGGACATTATATTCTGATTTTTAACAGTTCTTGTATAGTTTTATGTTATATTTTCATGCTTAGGTTGACAGAAGCATTTCAGTAGTCTTATTTTGATGATCATTAAGCATTAGTTTCTCTAAATTCAGCAAATAGTACAAAGACTTATTATTGTACAGCAGAAAACTGGTTTTTCCATATAAATTCTAGCAAGCTACCAATGAATGGCAAAGCATGGAATTCACATCCAAGGAAGAATGAAGACTATTGCAATCTGATCCTGAGGTCTAATACACCTGAGAAATGCAGCCAAAACCATTTGGAGTCAACATAGTTGGTCATTCTAAAGATCTTCGGAATGAACACAGTGTCTTCGAATGAATGAACAGATATCTTCGAAATGAGAAAAACACAGTGTCTTCGGAATGAGAATTGTAGTATCTTCGAAATGAGTGGATCTTCAAAATGAGAATTGCAATATCTTCGAAATGAGTGGATCTTCGAAATGAAAATTGCAGTATCTTCGGAATGAGCCACTTATCTTCGGAATGAAAATAGAATGTACTTTTTGACTTGTTGACTAACTTTTGGAGATGGGAAAAGGGATAATAAGGTTGAGAAAGTTAAGGGAAAATATCTCCCATATAACTTTGTTGTCCTTGTCATCCAAAGCCACCATTTATGGAAAAGATCAAATTTGATCTTCTTCTAGGATAAAGCTAGGAAATTCTACAGGATATCAGGATAGCATATTTTATGTTTGTAATTAGATTTTAGGCATCTATAAAATATAGCTCTCGTACAGGTTGAGCTATTAAGAATATTAGATATTAAAAATATTATATTAGAGATTAGACATATTAGAGATAATAGACCTATAACAGATTGCAGATCTGTAACAGATTTCAGCAGAATTGTAATTATATTTTTGAAGCAATAAAAGTGCAGTTTTCATTTCATTTATTTTGTTATGTCTGAGTGTGAGTAAGACTTAAAGAAGAATTCAAACCTTCTTCTGAGAAAGGAGGCTAGCCACTTCCAGACCTAGGAGGAGGACTGACAAAAAGGTTTTATTCTGATTTTGCTACAGCAGAATAAGTAGTGGAACTTGTCAATTTTAGCATTTTGTGGTATTCGATTTCTATTTTAGTTTTTATCTTTCTATTTTACATTTGTGATGTAATCAGCAATAGATATAATCAGTTTCTTTATTTTTCAATAATTTTCTAATTTCCTACAATTTACATTTCCAGTAATTTACAAGTTTTCTATAATTTCCTACATTCTTGTTTTTGTTGTCAAACACTGCACAGAAGATTGACAACCTTCTGTTTTAGAGTATTAACAGAAGTTGATTACTTGTTTTATCTCATCATTGCAAAAGTAAATAGGTTTCTCATTTAGCAACTGTAATTAGGATTTTCCTTTTGCAAATCAATTAAGTCTCAATTTAACAATTGTAATTATGACTTTATTTCTGTAGACAACAATTAGTTTTTCATTCTTGCAAATAGATTAAAGTTAAATTTATGCAATTTAGGGGTAGAAGTGACACAAAACCCCCACAGAATCAATTCCACCAATAAGACCTGCTGCTTCCAAATGAACTGAACTACAACCTTGCTTGAAATTTCTATCGTAGACAGCCTTGGACACCACCCCGGATTGATAAGATCTTTGAGATTTAATGATGGTATAACGACTTCTCATCATTTTGGCACCATTTTCGGGGAACACGGTTTTGTTAGAAGGTGAAAATTAGTCCAATAATTATTAAATATGCTAAGTTGTGAATTTTAGAGTAAAATATGAATGTAATGACTGGTATAAGTAATTGTTATTGGTAAAATTGTATTTCAGTCCATTTAGGAAATGAGCAATAAACCGCAAGAAGAAAAATTTCACAAGAGGTTGAAATTATGTCAAAAAAGTCTAAATTTTTTATTTCCAAAAAAAATTAGGATTTTTCTATATTTTATGTTTGTAATTAGATTTTAGGCATCTATAAAAGATAGCTCTCGTACAGGTTGAGCTATTAAGAATATTAGATATTAGAAATATTAGATTAGAGATTAGACATATTAGAGATAATAGACCTATAACAGATTGCAGATCTGTAACAGATTTCAGTAGAATTGTAATTATGTTTCTGAAGCAATAAAAGTGCAGTTTTCATTTAATTTATTTTGTTATGTCCGAGTGTGAGTAAGACTTAAAGAAGAATTCAAACCTTCTTCTAAGAAAGGAGGCTGGCCACTTCCAGACCTAGGAGGAGGACTGATAGACGAGTGTTTTATTCTGATTTTGTCATCTGCAGAATAAGTAGTGGAACTTGTCAATTTCAGCATTTTGTGGTATTTGATTTCTATTTTAGTTTTTATCCATCTATTTTACATTTGTGATGTAATCAACAATAGATATAATCGGTTTCTTTATTTTTCAATAATTTTCCAATTCCTCGCAATTTACATTTCTAGTAATTTACAAGTTTTCTATAATTTCCTGCATTCTTGTTTTTGTTGTCAAACACTGCACAGAAGATTGATGACCTTCTATTTCAAAGTATTGACAGAAGTTGATTACTTGTTTTATCTCATCATTGCAAAAGTAAATAGATTTCTCATTTAGCAACTGTAATTAGGATTTCAGGGAAGTCATGGTTGGAGGCCAACAGCAGCAACAGAACCATCAAACTCATAGACTAAGAAAAGAGGGTCTGAAAATGATAGCAAAAAAATAAAATGGAAGAGGGTTCATTTTTCTAAAGATGTTATTTATCTGTCAGAATAGGAGAGTGAAGTTCCCAGTGAAGAGCCTGAAGTTATCGCTACAGCCCCTGTTACCACAAGAAAATAGGGCAAGAAGAGAAAATATACATTAAGAAGTTGGGGTCTAAAGCAGAGGATGATATCATTGTTGAGCAGCAAACTGCAGTTGATTTATCAATATTAGGTTCTGAGTCAAATGAAGAAGAGGAGGTGGATATCACAAAACAACTGATAGTAGCCAAGAGTGTTATAAATATACAAATGAGATGGATTGAGCAAAGAAAATATGTTATTGAAAAAAACATGAAAAGAAAATTAGAGAATTATAGCAGAAAGTGGAGAAACTAAAAAGCAGGCTGTCATAAGTTGATGACAATCAATTACATCAAATAAAGAGGAGGATTTTGTTTAGTTACTACTTGGATTATATAGGGAAGATGAAGACATAGGTGCTCATTATGAAGTAGTGCCCCTCCACTTTGAAGCAGTGCCCTTCCATTCTAAGGCATTGCCTTGTCAATCCAGAGAAATACCTATATGCAACATTATTGGGTAGGTCTCATATTCAGGCCTCCAACCATCATTGCTCTGGTTCCCTCCTATTTTGAAGAGGATTCCCAACCATATGATCAATTTGAATAATGAATCATAAATCTTCATGAGAAATTACACAGGCAGTAAATTGTTCTATGAAACATGGAATATGAGTATGGACATTTGTGACTCCATAGCCCACTATAATGCATGAGGGCATGCATTAATATAAGTTGGGGTGGATTATGAGGCCTAGATAAGCCTCATTTATAGCATGTTTTAAATAGTTAAAACTACCTAAAACTCTTGTGAATTATCTTATATGCTAGTTAAGTTGATTTAATATGCTCTATATTAACTGTTTGCATGATTGCAATGTTAAGGACATTATATTTTGATTTTTAACAGTTCTTGTATAGTTTTATGTTATATTTTCATGCTTAGGTTGATAGCAGCATTTCATTAGTCTTATTTTGATGATCATTAAGCATTAGTTTCTCTAAATTTAGCAAATAGTACAAAGACTTATTACTATGCAGCAAAAAATTGGTTTTTCTATATAAATTCCAGCAAGCTACCAATGAATGGCAAGGCATATAATTCACATCCAAAGAAGAATGAATACTATTGCAATATGATCCTGAGGTCTAATACACCTAAGAAATGCAGCCAAAACCATTTGGAGTCAACACATTTGGTCATTCTAAAGATCTTCGGAATGAACATAGTGTCTTCGAAATGAACAGATATCTTCGGAATGAGAAAAACATAGTGTCTTCGAAATGAGAATTGCAATATCTTCAAAATGAGTAGATCTTCAGAATGAGAATTGCAGTATCTTCGAAATGAGCGGATATTCGGAATGAGAATTGCAATATCTTCGAAATGAGCCACTTATCTTTGGAATGAAAACAAAATGTACTTTTTGACTTGTTGACTGACTTTTGGTAGTGGAAAAGGGGATAATAAGGTTGAGAAAGTTAAGGGAAAATATCTCCCATATAACTTTGTCGTCCTTTCCGTCCAAAGCCACCATTTATGAAAAAAATCAAATTTGATATTCTTTTAGGATAAAGCCAAGAAATTCTGTAGGATATCAGGACAACATATTTTATGTTTGTAATTAGATTTTAGGCATCTATAAAATATAGCTCTCGTACAGGTTGAGCTATTAAGAATATTAGATATTAGAAATATTAGATTAGAGATTAGACATATTAGAGATAATAGACCTATAACAGATTGCAGATCTATAACAGATTTCAGTAGAATTGTAATTATGTTTCTGAAGCAATAAAAGTGCAATTTTCATTTCATTTATTTTGTTATGTCTGAGTGTGAGTAAGACTTAAAGAAGAATTCAAACCTTCTTCTAAGAAAGGAGGTTGGCCACTTCCAGACCTAGGAGGAGGACTGACAGACAGGTTTTATTCTGATTTTGCTACAGCAGAATAAGTAGTGGAACTTGTCAATTTCAGCATTTTGTGGTATTTGATTTCTATTTTAGTTTTTATCCATCTATTTTACATTTGTGATGTAATCAGCAATAGATATAATCAGTTTCTTTATTTTTCAATAATTTTCCAATTCCCTGCAATTTACATTTCTAGTAATTTACAAGTTTTCTATAATTTCCTGCATTCTTGTTTTTGTTGTCAAACACTGCACAGAAGATTGACGACCTTCTATTTCAAAGTATTGACAGAAGTTGATTACTTGTTTTATCTCATCATTGCAAAAGTAAATAGGTTTCTCATTTAGCAACTATAATTAGGATTTTCCTTCTGCAAATCAAATTTAGCAATTGTAATTAGGACTTTATTTCTGTAGACAACAATTAGTTTTTCATTCTTGCAAATAGATTAAAGTTAAATTTATGCAATTTAGGGGTAGAAGTGACACAAAACCCCCACACAATCAATTCCACCAATAAGACCTGCTGCTTCCAAATGAACTAAACTACAACCCTGCTTGAAATTTCTATCGTAGACAGCCTTGGACACCACCCCGGATTGATAAGATATTTGAGATTTAATGATGGTATAATGACTACTCATCATTTTGGTGTCATTTTTGGGGAACACGATGTTGTTAGAAGGTGAAAAGCAGTCCAATAATTATTAAATATGCTAAGTTGTGAATTTTAGAGTAAAATCTGAATGTAATGACTGGTATAAGTAATTGTTATTGGTAAAATTGTATTTCAGTCCATTTAGGAAATAAGCAAGAAACCACAAGAAGAAAAATTTCACAAGAGGTTGAAATTATGTCAAAAATGTCTAAATTTTTTATTTCCAAAAATGTTGGAAATTTCAAAGAATCCCAATCATCCACTTCCAGCACTACAAGATCCTTTGATAAATCATTACAAGGAGTAAAATTAAGTAGTTCAACACCATTTTCTCTTGACAAATCCATACAATCAGGAAAATTTGACAAGATTTATAATTATTTTTGGGAACCTACAATGGAAGGCTCACAAGAGAATCAAGGTAGAGCCAACAATGTGCTCCACCCTAGTGCAACTAGTGCACCTGCTAGAACTTTTCAAAATCCCATCCAACTAGATCTTAATCAAAATGCTTCCATGAAGGTCATTTCACCTGTAGTATTACCAACTTTCAAGGGAATTACATTTGAAGATCTTGATATGTTTTTGTTTGAGTTTAAAATTGTATGTCAAGCTCATGATTACACTAATGACAATCAAAAGCTCAAACTATTTCCTTCCACTCTTAAAGAGTTAGCTCTACGATGGTTTATCACCTTAGCACCTGACTCAATTAGAACTTGGGATGATATGGAAAACATATTCTTGGAGAGATACCAAGAATATTGTCAAGTCAAGAATCAAAATGATGAAATTCTTACAATGAAACAAGAGGAAAATGAAATCTTAGAAGATTATATAGACAAATTTTCTTTTGTTCATAAGATATGTGGAAGTGTTGAACCTAAAATTTGCAAAGTCCTATTCTTAAGGGGACTACAAGATGAATCTAGGGATGCATTGGATATCTTGGGAAGAGGAGATACAAATGCACTTAAATTTTAGGAAATTATTAAAATTTGTAAAAATTACTCTCATTCAAGGCATAGAAAACACAGAATTGGTAATGAAAAACATGATTTGAAAGAATACATGAAAGAGGCTGATATTTTAGGACATGATAGAACATTAGATGAAAAAAATGAATCTACTGAATCTTCAGCCATCTATTGTTCAGAATGTAAAAAGCAACACTCTCTTCATGATTGTTCTTTGAACAAAATATTTATACCGCTACATGTAGCATTTGTCAATTAGGACACCCCACGGATCAGTGTAGTTTATTGCCAGAACTTAAAAGTGTCTTTGAAAAATAGTCTCAACCTATGAAAAAAATCAATTTTGTAGGACAAAGACAAGGGAATAATTTTCATAAATTTCCATATCATAATGCTTCTCAATTTCCTGCACATTAGGGAAATAATCCTTGGTATATGCCATGGTCTGCTTCAGGTCCACTTCAACAATGTTGGAGTCAACCACCATGGGCATACTCCCAAGCATGGTATCAACATGGATGGATGCAACAACAATGGAATCAACAACATCCACCATGGTTGCAGCCAAAATTACAGGGATATCAATGGGTACAACATCAAAATCTGTACAAAGGGCAGACAACATTGTCAAAAACAAAAGTCAAATTTGTTGCCTAATTATATCCATAATTTCAATCATGGACAACAACAACAAAAATTGAAACAACCTCTATTTTCAACTCAACCTGTGGTCAGTACAAATCATGTTAAACAGGTAACCCTCCTGTCTCGTGGTTGAACCGAAAATACAACCCAAATAAATGTTAGTGATCGTGTTAAAACTCAGTTTTGTTTAGGTGAACCACTGTTTTAACCTATTCCACTTATCAGTGTAGAAAGTGAAGTTAAAAAGAATGAACATGAAAACAAATCCACTCTAAAACAACATCAAGAAGAACAAGATACCTCATCAAATAAAGTATCATATTTTGAACAGTCTGAGATATCAAAAATAACATCTTCACAATCATATTTGACAAAGGAATTAGAACATTTAACTGTTACAATCCCTTTACCTCAAGTTGTACCAATCATTAATATGATTGTTCAATAAATGTGTTTTAGAAAACCAAGAAAAAAGAAGAAAATATATCCTAAAACCATACAAAAATGTGGAAAATTAGTTAACTTGCTTTCAGGTAAACTTATTACACCTAAGTATGATTGTACAGAAAGCCCACTGTTTCTTAGAACACATAAGGAAAATGAAAATAATACTTTAGTTTTGGCCTCCATTGGTGTAAATAAAAATGTTTCTCCAAGAACCAATTCAAATAATCCTGGTACAAAACAAACTGAAACATAGCCAAAACAACCTTTGAACAACAATAGTTGGTTGACTAAAAACCAGGGAGCAAATTTGTTTGATATATTGGTGCAACATCCTAATGCTTTACTAACATTTTATGCATCTTTAGCAGTTGGCATTGAGTTGTTGCAGGTACAAAAAAACAAATTTTGCAGTTGAATACATTTGATGAACTTTGGTTGGAAGCACTTCACCAAATAGATTTCACTCAACAAAAATGGAAAATGTGGCATGATGATCACATTAAGAGTAGTAAGGATGAACCAGGGGAGTTTGAGAATGAAGTTGTTCAACTTTCTTTAGTTGATGATGTAAGGAGGATATTAGCAGTGAATGGACATCTTTTGTAGTTGTACCATAAACCACTAACAAAGGTGGAATTTGCTCGGTATTTCACATAGTTACATTTGACAGAAGAGGCTTCTTCTTCTGATGAAGATTCCAAATAATCGTATCTTTGAATCTTAAAAATTAAAAAAAAAAATTAGAAAAAAATAGAAAACAAAAAGATGAATAAATTCTGGCTGTGAATTCCTTCATGGGCATGATTTCAGGGAAGTCATGAATTCCTTCACGGGCACAATCAGAATCAAAAAGACAAAGAAAAAAAAAGAGAGAAAAGGAGAGGTTAAAGAGAAAAAAAAAAGAGAAAAATGAATAGCTCAGTAGTGAAAACCTTTTCTAAGGCGCTACTGAGTTGGTATGCATGAAAACCAATTTTTTGGCATGCATAACCTTGAAATTTTTGAGTCATCATTGTACAAATTCACCAACTGCACTTGTTTTTGAAGTGTTGCAGGAAGCCTCAACAGAATATCAACAGAAGCAGTCATCTTTCAAAACTTGCATTAACTTGTTTTAACCAAGTATATATGTTTCTTGCACTTTTCTCATTGTCAATATTTGATATATAGTATATGACAATTAACCATTAGTATAAAAGTGTTCATAAGAGTTGGCATAAACAAAACATGCTTGGAGAAAGAGAAAAATGTTGGTTTCTCATTGTCTTCAGATTGACTGTTGTATCTTCAAATAATCGTGGTATCTTTAGAATGAAGCTTTGTCTTTGAAATGAAGGTGTGTCTTCAGAATGAAGGTTTGTATTCGGAATGAAGGTGTGTCTTCATAATGAAGGTTTGTATTCATAATGAAGGTTTGTCTTCAAAATTAAGGTGTGTCTTCAGAATGAAGGTTTGTCTTTGGAATGAGGTTATCTTCAAATTAAATGCATAGCTTAGTCTTAAAAATGAAACATAATCTTCGGAATGAAGATTTAACAAACATGCCACCACCATTCATTGATAATAACCACTCATGTGGGAAAATTTGCATGCAGAATGGACAAGCTAAAAATAGTAAAGAAAATTTGATGGCAAGGATGTCCAATGATTGATGACCAGGTGTTCAGAGCATAGAATAAGGAAGTGTGCCATATTTTCTTTCCGAAGACATATTTGCTAATGATTACAAGAAAAAAAAATTATTCTTTCTGAAGAAGAACAAGAGCAAACCCTGTAGCAACCAAAAATCAGTGACCTAACAGATGCTATAGATGTTGTTGCAGAAGAAGAAACAACTACTGCAGAGGCTGTTGTAGAAGAAGAAATAGCTGCTATAGAGGCTATTGCAGAAGAACAAATAGGAACTACTACAGAGGCTATTTTAAAAAGAAACACACCCAGCAGTAGCAACAGAACCATCAAACTCATAGACTAAGAAAAGAGAGTCTGAAACTGACAGCAAAAAAATAAAATAGAAGAGGGTTCATTTTTCTAAAGATGTTATTTATCTATCAGAATAGGAGAGTGAAGTTCCTAGTGAAGAGCCTGAAGTTATCCCTACAGCCCCTGTTACCACAAGAAAATAGGGCAAGAAGAGAAAATATACATTAAGAAGTTGGGGTCTAAAGCAGAGGATGAGATCATTGTTGAGCAGCAAACTGCAGTTAATTTATCAGTATTAGGTTCTGATTCAAATGAAGAAGAGGAGGTGGATATCACAAAACAACTGACAGCAACCAAGAGTGTTATAAAAATACAAATGAGATGGATTGAGGAAAGAAAAGCTGTTATTGAAAAAAACATGAAAAGAAAATTAGAGAATTATAGCAGAAAGTGGAGAAACTAGAAAGCAGGCTGTCATAAGTTGATGACAATCAATTACAACAGATAAAGAGGAAGATTTGGTTTATTTACTGCTTGGATTATATAGGGAATATGAAGACATAGGTGCTCATTCTGAAGTAGTGCCCCTCCACTTTGAAGTAGTGCCCTTCCATTCTGAGGCATTGCCTTGTCAATCCAGAGAAATACTTGTATGCAACATTATTGGGTAGGTCTCATATTTAGGCCTACAACCATCATTACTCTGGTTACCTCCTATTTTTAAGAGGATTCCCAACCTGATGATCGATTTGAATAATGAATCAGAAATCTTCATGAGAAATTACACAGGCATTAAATTGTTCTATGAAACATGGAATATGAGTATGGACATTTGTGACTCCATAGCCCACTGTAATGCATGAAGGCATGCATTAATATAAGTTGGGGGGATGATGAGGCCTGGATAAGCCTCATTTATAGCATGTTTTAAATAGTTAAAATTGTCTAAAACTCTTGTGAATTATCTTATATGCTAGTTAAGTTGATTTAATATGCTCTGTATTAACTGTTTGCATGATTGCAGTGTTAAGGACATTATATTCTAATTTTTAACAGTTATTGTATAGTTTTATGTTATATTTTCATGCTTAGGTTGACAACAGCATTTCAGTAGTCTTATTTTGATGGTCATTAAGCATTAGTTTCTCTAAATTCAGCAAATAGTACAAAGACTTATTACTGTGCAGCAGAAAACTAGTTTTTCCATATAAATTCCAGCAAGCTACCAATGAATGGCAAGGCATGGAATTCACATCCAAGGAAGAATTAATACTATTGCAATATTATCTTGAGGTCTAATACACCTGAGAATTGCAGCCAAAACCATTTGGATTTGACACAGTTGGTCATTCTAAATATCTTCGAAATGAACACAGTGTCTTCGAAATGAACAGATATCTTCGGAATGAGAAAACACAGTGTCTTCGGAATGAGAATTGTAGTATATTCGAAATGAGTGGATATTTAGAATGAGAATTTTAGTATCTTCGGAATGAGCGGATCTTCAGAATGAGAATTGCAGTATCTTCGGAATGAGCCACTTATCTTCGAAATGAAAACAAAATGTACTTTTTGACTTGTTGACTGACTTTTGGCGATGGAAAAGGGGATAATAAGGTTGAGAAAGTTAAGGGAAAATATCTCCCATATAACTTTTCCATCCTTGCCATCCAAAGCCACCATTTATGGAAAATATCAAATTTGATATTCTTCTAGGATAAAGCCAGGAAATTCTGTAGGATATCAGGACAGCATATTTTATGTTTGTAATTAGATTTTAGGCATCTATAAAAGATAGCTCCCATACAGGTTGAGCTATTAAGAATATTAGATATTAGAAATATTATATTAGAGATTAGACATATTAGAGATAATAGACCTGTAACAGATTGCAGATCTGTAACAGATTTCAATAGAATTGTAATTATGTTTCTGAAGCAATAAAAGTACAATTTTCATTTCATTTATTTTGTTATGTCTGAGTGTGAGTAAGACTTAAAGAATAATTCAAACCTTCTTCTAAGAAAGGAGGCTGGCCACTTTCAGAACTAGGAGGAGGACTGACAGACAAGTTTTATTCTGATTTTTCTGCAGTAGAATAAGTAGTGGAACTTGTCAATTTCAGCATTTTGTGGTATTTGATTTCTATTTTAGTTTTTATCCATCTATTTTACATTTGTGATGTAATCAGCAATAGATATAATCAGTTTCTTTATTTTTCAATAATTTTCCAATTCCCTGCAATTTACATTTCCAGTAATTTACAAGTTTTCTATAATTTCCTGCATTCTTATTTTTGCTGTCAAACACTGCATAGAAGATTGACGACCTTCTATTTCAGAGTATTGACAGAATTTGATTACTTGTTTTATCTCATCATTGCAAAAGTAAATAGGTTTCTCATTTAGCAACTGTAATTAGGATTTTCCTTCTACAAATCAATTAAGTCTCAATTTAGCAATTGTAATTAGGACTTTATTTCTGTAGACAACAATTAGTTTTTCATTCTTACAAATAGATTAAAGTTAAAATTATGCAATTTAGGGGTAGAAGTGACACAAAACCCCCACACAATCAATTCCACCAATAAGACCTACTGCTTCCAAATGAACTGAACTACAACCCTGCTTGAACTTTCTATCATAGACAAACTTGGACACCACCCCAGATTGATAATATCTTTGAGATTTAATGATGATATAACGACTACTCATCAATGGCTCCAAACATCCAGCTTGGATCTTGTTTTGATATAGGTGAATCAAGTTCAAAAGAAAAATAAATTCTTGAAGAAGAAAGCAAGGAAGAAATTAAGGAAGAGGATTTAGATGCTACAAATAACATTCAAGGATAAAATTCATAAGTCAAATATGATTAGAAGGATAATTCTCAAGAAAGGTATGAGGAACCAAGGCATTAACAAAGGGCTTTTCAAGGACATTGTTTTTCTTGTAATGTATTTGGACACATGGCTATACACTATATATCCATGGATCAAAGAAGTTTAATTTTTCTAGAAGAAAATCCAATGGAAGAAGGTATGGTTTGCAGGGATATTTCTTCTTATGCAACAGGATTGGTCATAGATCTTCTCAATGCAAAGAAAATGAGCAACATGGTTTTGGTTTTAGAGCTACACAAATCAAAAGTCATAGTCATAATGGTCATGAAAATAGAACTTTACAATACAGGGTTCAAGAAAGGAATGGATATGGAAATTATTTCAAGAAAGAATTCAGGATATGGGCACCATCCAAAGGCTACAATATCAAGTGTTTTAATTACAATAACTTTGGAAATATTGCAAAATGGTGTAGGACTAAATTCCCAACAAGTTCAAGACAAGAAGGTCAAGCAGTTTCAAGGCAAGAAGGTCAAACAAGTTCAAGAAAAGAAGATAAAGTAATTCATAAAGAGAAGGATATCAAAAAAACATGAAAGGAAGTTGACAGAGGAAAGAAACAATGTAATATGGGAGTAAACATACTTTCCCCCCAAAATTAATCACCTCAATAGAGAATGTGGTGATGGGGCTAAGATTAAGAGTCATATATTTTAGCCCCATAGGTGTCCATTTTGTGATTGATGTCAAATGGGGAGATATTTTAGTAAGGGTAAGAGCATTGAGTTAGGGCGAGCAGCCTCCATAGAGAGTATTTTTTTTTTTTTTGTGGAAAACATCCCAAAAGGGATGCCACTTTCGGGTAAGACCCAAGGAGGCAGGGGTATCCATTCCACCAAAAATGCCCGGGACTCGGACCTGGCCTACCACCTTTGACATACTCAAGGAGCAAACAAACACACAAAACCAATTTAAAAATAAGTAAATAACAACAAAAATAATAAAATAAAATAAAAAACATGCTCCTTGAGTGTGTCAAAAACAAAAGCACAACCAAACACGCACAATAAGATAAAAGAAACCACAACACAAACCACATAGAAAAACACAAGAACCACATAACAAAACACAAACAAGACAAAAACAACAGAACACTACAAAGACATAACCCAAAAAAAACATGAAAAATAAACACAACCAAAACCTAAAATTTTAAAAAATAAAATAAAAATAAAAATAAAAAACAACCAACAATAGACAATAAACAAAAAAAAAAAACATAGAAAACACTCACACATAAAAACACGAAATAACACAAACAAAGAGAAACCCAAGAACAAGAACGAAAAAAACACAAGAACAATAACAAAAAAAAAAAAAAACAAAACAACAAAAACACAAGAACAACAAAAAACAACACAAAGAACACAAAAACAAAACAAAAGAACCCACCCACCTTAAAAAACTAAACAAAAAAAAAACAAAAAAGAAAAAAGAAAAAAAATTGAACAAAACAATGACCTATCTAGACCAGAAGACTATTAAGGCAAGAATCAACAGAGGAAACAAAATAAAGAATAGAATGAGCTAGGGAACTAAAAAAAACTGAATGAACCAAAGAGAAGCAAAAAAAAAAAACAAGAAGAAACTAGGTACCTTCGAAGCTGGAGCCATCCAAAGAAATGATAGAAAGAAGAGCTTCCCTAATTTGAGAAGCCCACCATATAGGAGGGTGGCCATAACAAGTAAGATCACCTTTGTCCAAAGCCCAATTAGCTAAAGCATCAACACTCTTGTTTTGATCTCTGACCACATGATTGTAATCAACTTTCAAAAATCCCATCTGGATTAACTGAATCTTCTCAATAATTCTTTTTATTCTCCAATCCACCTTATGATTCTTAGAAGGAGTCTTCAAGAGATTAATCATAAGTTGAGAGTCAGACTCAACTAACACCTTTTCCCATCCAACCTTAGTAGCCTCCTGAAGGCCTCCGAGGATACCATACCCCTCAAGCAAGGTTATTGGAAAGAATACCCAAATTCTCAGCAAAAGTAAAAACCAGGGAGCCATCTGAAAGTCTACCAATTCCTCCCACATTGGCTTTTCCAGGGTTCCCTCTAGAGGCTCCATCGGTATTGACTTTTCCAAAATCCTTAGGAGGAGGTTGCCAATTTCTAGTCCTATCCATCTTACTAATACTCACATTCCCTTTAAGTTGGTTGCCCTTAGAAGATTTAATCTTCAATCTTTGCATCACTTGATCCCATCTTTGGTGGGAGTTTTGGGGGTGATTAAGGAGTTGATGGACTGATTCAACTAAGTTGGCTATGGTATTTTGCCAAATATAGTGAATATCCTTCCTATCTTGATTAAAAATTTGGTTGTTCCTTTCATTCCAAATATTCCAAAGAAGAATGGTAGAACCCATCCAAACTAACTGCCTAATAAAATGATCAACACCCTCTTGATTAGGCCAATCCCTCCAAAGTTGTTCAAAAGTAAAAAAATTGGACCACTGTAAGCCAAGTAAAGTGGCCATTCTCCTCCATAGCTCGGAGGCTAAAGTACACTCAATAAAAATATGGTTGATATTTTCTACATTCTCTTCACACATTTCACATCTAAAAGGGCCATGAAAACCACGCTTCATAAGTTGCTCACCAGTAAGCACCCTACGATGCAATAAAAGCCAATTAAAGAACCTCACCTTAGGCCAGAGCTTTTGAGCCCACAATCGAGAAAATATGTCAGAAGAATGGTTGGGATTATTATGGCATAAGGTCAAATAACCTTGAGCAACTGAATACTCACCCTTAGTAGTGTTGTTCCATCCAAAACAATCTTTTTCATGGGACCAAGAGAGGGATCTCATATGAAGGATGCCTTGGATATCTTGTCTTTGCCTTTCTGGGATTTGAATAGGCCAGTCCTCAATAGGGATCCAATATCTACCAACCTTTGAATTACCAGTATGGTACCGACGATAATTAGCCACCTTTATCCAATTAGCTCGGTGAAGCTCCTCCATCCAAGGCCTCCAATCGGGAAAGTGAGTTATCAAAGGCTTGTGACCATCCCAAGAATCTGTCCAAAAATTTGCATGTTGACCATTATGAATGATCCAAAATAAATTTTTCTTTATCAAATCCTCACCAGTCTTAAGAGCTGCTAAAATGGGAGAACCTTTGGTAGGAAGTTGATAGCGAACAAGGTCTTCGGGACTTTTGTTCTCAGCATATTTAGCATGGAGATTATTGGCCCAAAGAGCATTGGGGTTATGCAACATCCTCCAATATAATTTAGCAGCTAAAGCTTTGTTGTTATTAATTGAAGACCGGAATCCTAACCCCCCTTCACTCTTAGGAAGACATAAAGTATCCCATTTCACCAAGGCCCATTTTCTTTTCTCCTTAGTACCACTCCAAAGGAAACGATGACTGATTTGATCCAATTCTCGAAGAACAACCTTTGGGATATTCAAAATGGAAGAAACATAAATAGGAATAGCTTGAAGGACTGATTTTACCAAGGTGATTCTACCCCCAGAAGAAAGCCACTTGTTGGTCCACTTTCCAATTTTCTTCTTGACTTTGTCCAACAACCAATTCCAATATTTATTTTTCTGCCTTTGAATATTTATGGGAATACCTAAATAAGTGATTGGAAGAGAGGTCTTCTTATATCTTAATTTATCCAAGACCATGGATTCCTGTCTAGCGGAGCGGTGAAAGAAAATAACTTTAGATTTGTCTTCATTGATCAACTGCCCGATAGCCTTAGAAAAATAGCTAATGATTTGCTTAATATTAGAAGCTTCCTTAACTGTAGCTTTACCTAAAAGAGTAGAGTCATCCACAAATTGAAGATGAGAGATAGGTCTAGCTCCATGAGCAATGGTAACTCCCTCAAGGGTTTTGTTTTCCCTCTTTTTGGTTATAGTCCTACCCAAGCATTCAACAAGAATGATGAATAAATAAGGGGATAGCGGGTCACCTTGCCTAATACCTCTGGAAGCTAGGAAATACTGAGAAGGCCTACCATTGATAAGAACTAAGTAGGAAACTGAAGAGATACATCCCATAATCCAATCCATCCAATCCTTAGAGAAACCAAATTGCCTCAAAACTTTGATAAGGAAGTGCCAATCCACTCTGTCATAAGCTTTGGATAAGTCTAACCGAATGAACATGGAAGGAGAATTTTGCATATCCATGGAATGGATGGCTTCCTGAGCAAGAACTATCTCATCTACTATTTGACGTCCTTCCACATAACCCCCTTGCTCTGGGGAAATAATCTTATGCAAAAGAGGCTTCAACCTTTTCTGCCCTGATTTTAGTAATGATTTTGAGAAGAACATTACATAAAGCAATAGGTCTAAAAGCTGAGATATGATCAACCTCTTGAGCTTTTGGAACAAGAGTAATATAAGTTTTATTGATAACCTTCAAAATTTCTTTGGCTTTCCTGGCTTCTTCCACCACCTCTAATAAATCAACATGAAGGATATCCCAGAACTCTTGGTAGAACTCAATGGGAAAACCATCGGGACCTGGGGTTTTCCCTTTTTGCATTTTAAAAACTACTTGTTGAAGCTCATTGATAGTAACAGGAGGAGTCAAAATAGAGTTCTCCTCAGAAGTGATAAGAGAAGGGATTGCTTGAAGAACATTTTGTTGTGAAGTTGAGTCAAGAGGAGTAGCAACAAAAATATTGGAAAAGTAATCAACAACAATAGAGTTCATGCCATCCCAAGTATAAACAACATCTCCAGAATCTGATTTTAAGGAAGAAATAAAGTTGTGAGATCTTCGAGCTAGAAGAGATTTGTGGAAGAAATTTGTGTTTCGATCTCCTTCTTTGAGCCATTGAATTCTAGATTTTTGCTTCCATAAGATTTCTTCTCTTTTTTCCCATTCCTCTACTCGGTTGTGAGTTTAATTTCATCTGCACTTCTCTTCTCTGTGAGGCCATCTAAATGGATTTTCTTATTCAAATTTTCAATATGAGCAATAACTTCATGTTTTTTTTATGAACATCCCCAAACTCTTTCCAGTTCCAAGTCTTGATTTTGGATTTAATGTATTGCGGTCTTTTGGCAAAACAGAACATCTTAGTCCCATGCCTAGGTTTACCTTCCTTCCACCATTGTTGCACACGAGGTCTGAAGGAAATGTCTCTAAGCCACATTAATTGAAAATGAAAAGGAGAGAAACTCACATTGGTTTTCCACATTTCCACCATGACTGGCCAATGATCCGAACCAACATTATTAAGAGTCTTCACTTTAGGAATGTGACCATGGATTAAGAAATTTTTAGAGAGCAAAAACCTATCCAATCTCTCCATTATACAAGCTAAGCCTTGCCTTCTGTTAGACCAAGTCATAAGGCCATTATCAGGTTGGATATCCACAAGATGGAGGTTTGCAATATATTCGCTCATGAGGTCAGTGCTTTTGTCCAAATTTCTATTTCCCCCCCTTTTCTCATCTAGAGAGAGGATGGTATTGAAATCTCCTCCGATCAAGATCCAAGATTTAGGAAAATGAGAGATAATATGAGTAATATCCTTCCATTGTCTTCTTTTTTCCTCCAAAGAAGTCGGAGCATAAACAGTAATGCAGAGCATAATCTGGTTGGAATGTCTACTTTGAATAGCTATAGCCAACAAACCCCAACTGCCAACCATATGGTGAATAACTACCTCTTTTGGGTCCCAAAGACAAGCAATGCCACCCGAAGTCCCTTGGGAACCGAGGGAAACCACTTTTCCAGCTGGCCAAATTTTACTGGCAATTAAGTCCATATCCTCCATTGACATCTTTGTTTCTTGAAGGAAAACAAGATGTGGATGATTTATCTGAATCATTCTTCTAATTTCATTTTGTTTTGAAAGACTCCCTTTGAGTCCTCTAATATTCCAAGTGATGATCTTCATTAATACCGGGGCTAAAAAATTTGGGAAGGGCATTAATATTACCTTCCTCTACAAGCTTTTCACCTTCTTTTACCATATGATATTGATTGGTCTTGCGACCTACTTTTTGATTAGAATCCATCTTCAAATTTTTTTTCCCTGTTTCTTGACTTATTCCAATTGAATCTGAGATGGCTTCTAACCTTGAAGAATGCTCGTACACAGCCAAAATTTTACTAGATGGTTCAACGGAGTCTATATTGGGACCTGCATTATTTGAAGTTTTGACATTTGAAATATTGTTTTTCTTGTGTAAATTTTCTCCTTTTTTTTCTGTTGAAAACCTTTGATTTGTTGGTTTGTCTCTGAGTTCTTCCCTTCATATTTAAATTGTGTTTCTAAGATTTCAGTTTCCATTATTTCCTCTTCCTCACTTGGGACATCATTTGTGGAAAGGATTTCAAACATATTAGCAGATGACTTTGATTGATCCTTCATAACTGGTTTTTTTTAGTGTTCTTCTTCTTAGGTATTTGGAAACCTCGTTGAGTTTATATCTTCTTTCTTTTGATCAGGAATTTTATTTGGGCAAGCACTGGCCAAATGACCATATTCATGGCAAATTCTACAACGAAAAGGAATGTTCTCATAGTCCACTACTTGCTCCCAAGTGTCTTCCCCAAATTGTAATGTGATATTTTTAGGTAGGGGTTTGTCAAAATCCATTAAAACACAAATTCGAGCATAAATAATATGTTCAAAATTTTGAGTACAATCAGCGAGTCATCATAAAAGTTCCTAAAGAGTTTCCAATTGAAGAAAAAATAGTAGGATTCCAAAATTCAATAGGGAGGCCAAAGAGTCTAACCCACACGGGAGCTATAGAAGGCATCTCTTCTTCGGATTTAAATTTAGTATGCCAGGGCTTCATGAAAAGCCCTGCCCTTCCAAAAAACCAAGGACCCCCTTGAAAAGTTTTCTCTCTATCTTCATTATTAGAAAATAAAACAAGAAAATAACCATTTGGATAAATAGATATTTGTAACTCACCTTTAGTTTTCCAGCTTTTTGTAGCCCAGAATTTGAAAGCAGATAGACTCGGACGAAAACCCACGAACCGACAAATTAGTCCTCTTTTTTCCAAATCTTCAATGCCAGTCTGAATGTTACCCATATCAAGCTTAACAATAGGAGTTCCATCAGCTGCTTTAAGACATCCTGACTCCATTTTCCTGGGATCAATCTTAGGCATTCTTAGAGGTTTATGGGAAGCCCTAATATTGATATTAGCATTGGGCTGAGGCTGTCCACCATGAAGGGCATCCCTAAAATTCATTTTTGGGACTGAGTCTTCGAAATTCTTACCCTTGATAGGGGTTTTCATAGTAGAATTATTTTGTGGGTGCACCTTAGCACCAGATTCACTTGAGATATGAGCCATTTTTTGATCAACTACTTGAAACTTGTTTCGTGATCTCTTTAATCCTTGCCCTAGACGTCGTGGAAAGGTATGGTTTTCACTTTTCTTTTGTGCAGCAAATTGGAAGTCGTTGTCACTCAAGTTCATAGTATGATCTATTGAAAGATAAATTTCTAACCCATATTGTATCCCCTGCAACATTTCCTGCTAAAATATTGAGCATAAACCACAAAAATATTGGCCGCTAGGGCCCGAAGGCCCTAAAAACCAACCTCTGGAGCTGCTTGCACTCAACCCAGATGAAACCCTCGCATAGCCGCTTGCCAAATATCTCGTTCACACATAGGGATGTGCTAGGATCTGTGTTGCTCCAAATGATATGAAAATTGGTGGAGACGTTCTAGGGTTTTTCAGGCATCTACCCTCAAAATTTTAGCTCAATCCGAGTCCGGATGAGTGAGATATGGCCAAAACGAGTTCGGTAGTTTGGGCAGTCCTGCGAAAAATGTCTAATCAATTTCGACTCACCTCCATAGAGAGTATTGAGTCAGGGGGAGCAAATTTGATTCTCAAAGATGGTTTTTGTAGTGATTGTGGTGATTTACAATAGAGGTGTTGCCATCAATGACAAAGGGGGATATTTTTGGAAATTTGAGTGATTTTATGTTGTCATTGATGTCACATGGATCACATTGAGTTTTGGTGGCCAAAGCATTTCATAAATAAGCATTTATGATATTTTGGAGAGCATGGATATATACAAGGTTATTTGTGAAAACCAAGGTAGGAAAACTAAAAGGTTTTATTTAAAACCATGGATGGCAGATATGAAATGGATTTTTCTTAAAACCCAGGTTGCCTTTTCGTTTCATCAAAAAAGGTGCCCCAATGATGGAGATATTTAATTTAAATATTTAAGTTTAAATTTTAAATTATTTAAAATTTAAATTTAAAATTAAAATTAAAATTTAATGTATAGCGTCGATGTCAAAGAAAGGAAAAGGCATAAAACTAATATTTAAATTATATCACCGACATCAAAGGAAAGGAGGAGGAATATATATATATATATATATATATATATATATATGCCCAAAGCTTCAATTTATTTTCCTAAGTGCTCGATTTGATATTTGGATTCAAATGGTAAAAGAGCCTGCGCATCATATGTCAAAGTGTGTGTGAAAAGGGTTTTAAAAGGCTTACGATTTTCGCGTTCGTTGAAGATACTATTGTGGAGTAAGGTCAAATGTATAGGCCTCCTTGGCTTAGTGGTTTGTGTGTAGTGTGTGAATCAGGAAGTCCTACGTTCAATTATTTTGGAGGTGTTTTGCTGTGTTGAAACATGTGAAGCATGTTTTGTTCTCGAAGGGCACAGATATTCGCAACATAAGGTTTTGTTGTGTTCTCCTTTTGAGCACGTGAGGGCATGTGGCCCAATGGAAGGTTGGCTATGGTTAAGGCACTGAGCAAGGAAGGTCACAAGATCAAATCCCATTAGGCATAGAGGCAAGTTAATAATTTTTAGATATATTTTATTTTTCTAAAGTTCCCCTAGGAGGAATAAGGGTTATGATGCATGTTAAAAAAAGGAGAGATTTCTTGTGATTTATTTTTTAGAATTATATCATATTATATATCATTGGAAATCTTATTTCGAGGGCTATTTGATTAACTTTTTTAGAGGTAGAATTAAGGTGTGTGTAAAGAGATATTTCTGATTTTGTAAAGAGGTTCAAAAGTGAAGGTTGTTTTGTTATTTTTCAAAAGAGATCAATTCATTTATGAAGTGACATGGTGTATGTTATTGAGTAGGAATAATAAGGCATTATTTTGATCTTATTGTTGTTTTATTAATCAAGATCTCTAATCCTTGTTGAAATTTGAAAAATAAAGTGTGTTGAGTGAGACATATTTTGTGGACAACCAAAAGGCTTCTTCATCTTCATAAAATGTATGGGCACATTATCCTATTTATTGTTTATGGTGGTTGATTTCTGAAATATCATTGGAGAGAAAAGGATTAATTGTGGTTTCCTTTTCAAAATTAGTTAGTTGAATGCTTCAGGGTTTTCTATGTTGAGAGTTGCTATTAAACCTTGTTTTATAAGCATTGTTGTTGAAGCCATTAGTTGTGTGAAAAACATGAGATAGGGTTTGACAATAACATGAGTATAATTGTTATGTGAAGAATGTTTTATTAGCATTTTTCTTGAATCCCATTGTTTATGCAAAGAACTTGAACTTGAACAAAACATGAGTATCATTTTTATGTGAGATTTATGATTGAGCATTGTTGGAAACATTTGACTTGGTTGATACATGTTTGGACTAGGGTTTGTAAGAAAGAGTTGTTCCTTGTGGTATTTGGTTGAGAATATTTGTTTGAGCCTAGTCAAGTGATTGTGTGAAGTGGTTGTTCAAGTTCCATGAAACAAAATATTCTATATTCTGGATTTGAGTTGATATTGAGATTTGAGGATAGAACATATTGAGTATCTAACAATTCTCTTTTTGGTTCTATAATATTGATTTGAGTTGAGATTGATATTTGAGAATAGAACATATTGTGTCTCTAACAATTCTCTTTATGCTTCTATAATATTTATTTGAGTTGATATGGGTATTTGAGTATAGAACATATTGAGTCTCTAAAAATTCTCTTTATGCTTCTATGAGACTGAATTATTGGGCAAGTTCTTTATGAGCTTGCTAGTGCAAATTTGGGCAAGTTCTTGGTGAGCTTGCTAGTGCAGATTTGGGCATGTTCTTGGTGAGCTCTGTAGTGCATATTTGGGCAAGTTCTTGGTGAGATTTCTAGTGCAGAATTGGTTAAGTTATTGATGAACTTGCTAGTGCAGATTTGGGAAAGCTCTTCATGAGCTTGCTAGTGGATATTTGGGCAAGTTCTTGGTGAGATTGCTAGTGCAGATTTGGGCAAGTTTTGTGTTAGCTTGTTGAGCAGATTTGGACAAGTTATGTGTGAGCTTGTTGAGCAGATTTGATAAGTTCTGTGTGAGCTTGTTGAGTAGGTTCTGAGTGAGCCTATTGAGAAGGTTTTGAGTGAGCCTATTGAAAAATATTTGGAGGTGACAGAGTACAAAGGACATAGTCTTTGTGGATAGAGATCCAGTAGCCAAGACAGTTTAAGACAGAGCTAAATGAGAAGTATTCAATTGGAGAGATATCCACTAGTTAGTGAAGCATAGAGAGATAGTCTTCTTGAAGATCACTAGCCAGAGTAGAAGGGGAAAGAGTTCTCATATGAAAGAGATTCATGAATGTGAGATTAGGATATCAACATCTCCTTTGGAAATAGATCCATAAACATTGTAATTGGAAAGGATTCCCAAAGGAATTGATTGGGAAAGTTTTAGTAAAATATTTTCTCCGTGGAGTAGCCCACATTGGGTGAACCATGTAAACTATGGTGTCTCTATTGTTTATGGTGTTTTGTGCATTGCTTGATTACTGCTATTGATATTGTTGTCTATACACTATTTAAAATTGAATTGAAAAGAAAAGTAAAAAGTGGTATTATACTGTTCACCCCCCTCTTAGTATAAGCTTGTGTTATTCAATGGGATTGTATTGCAGTGAGACTAGGATAGGGGTCGAATTCATACCTATGAAGGAAATATTGACCATTATGCATAGTCATTTTCCTAGATCAGGGTAATATAGGTGACTTAGATACCATATAGGGATTGTCCAACATGGCATGAGGTTGAAGCACAAATTTGCTAGGAGAGACAAGGGAGATGGTTAGTTGCGGAACACAAGACCGAGTGAGAGGAAACTTACTTGGCCTACAGGTTAGAAAGTTGGAGAGGAGGCAGATCCTATGGAGGATGTATCTAAGCTAGATGATGTTGGGACTATAGTAGAGTATGAATCTTGGTGGGTGACATGACAGTGGTGATGGGAGGGACCTCTAGGAGGTGGTACATCTACGATGATAGGCGAGGCTTTTAGGGATGCTCTAGATGAGGGATACAAGAAGGCTCTATATGATTAGGAGCTAGACTTAGGCAAGAAACATGTATGTTATTGGATAGAGGATGAGTGGAAAGATATAATTGATGTGAAGGATCCACATGATTACTATGGTGAGGATGACTTTGATGAGCAGGAAGTGCATGTATAGTTGGTAACACAAGATGATACTATTTTTGAGCTATAGGGTGAGCTAATTAGAGGTATATGGGAGTACATAGAGGAGAGGGATTTCCTATAGGCACAAGTGTATACTGCATAGGCTGAGATTGATAGGAAGGTAGTAGAGTTAGCTACTCTTCAAGAATAGGTTGGAGTAAGGATTTATATCCATGGGGTATCTAGTAGTGATGAGATGGCTAGGCTATGAGAGGAGGTGATATAGCTCCAAAATTTATTGAGTGAGTACCAGGCATATCACCAAGATGATACCATATACACACAATATTTGGAGGATGAAATAGCACATCTTAGAGGGCATTTACCAGCTTGCTTTTCTACTAGTGGGTCCTAACTGAGTAGGATAAGTTGTCCAGTGTAGTCAATGGCCAGCATGGAGGAACCTATCTCTATGAGTAGAGAAGGTAGGGATAGGGAGAGCAGATCTAGGAGCTCTCGATTGCACCAACTAAGGGTGGGGGTGATATTCATAGTGTCAGTCCTGCATGACCATGGATTTTGAGACTCTATGTTTCTTTTTGGATTTTGGTAGTGTGAGGTCTGAGGACCCACTTTATTGTAGCTTATGGGCATATTTTAGAGTATGATGCATATTTTTATCTCTTACATATATATGAGTTTTTCTTTTTTTTTGGTAGATAAGATACTATAACATTAATACCATGTTTTACAGGTTGACCCAAAACCTTTTACAAAAAATAGCCTAGGGTTGTTGATGAACATATCCTTACTAAGGATCCTAAATATGTAAAATTTACATGCCACAAAAGCCATTACATTTGGTAAGGCACATAGCCTGTTATCAAAAAGAAACTTCCCATACAACATTTTGGGTATACCCCGAGAAAACACATATGCATCATAATTACAAAAAATAAACAGACACGGATCCCTTCCTTGAGACAATGGAGAAACAAAAAGCTACAGACACACATAGTAGAGTACTAAAAAAAACTCCCACAAGCTCTGTATTGATAGTTACTCTTAATAATTCTTTGGTAATTACTTTCTTCTGTATATGACATGCTTTGGTACCACATACTATCTTGGCCAATCAGCCTTGGATAAGTGAACCTACTGGCTATATTTATGGTAGTGGCTGTCTGGTGGTCCACGTGGTTTTGGTTTGAAGTCTTACATTGTCGTTTCTTTCCTTCCCTGTGATTATCAACCAACCTCAAATTACTAAGATGACTAGGAGCCATGTTATCTGACATGTGACTGTCCCCATTAGTCTTTGTGGTATTTCCAAGTAGCATCCATGAATACTAACAACTTAGATAATTTTTATTATGAGTCCAATTCAAAAAAGAGATGGGAATACTCCTAGCCTTCGAACTTATAGTGCCTTCCCTATTGGTAAATTTGACTATCATTCTTGGCATTCTTGTTGAATAAGCTCCTCTACTTCACTTGGGACATCATGTTCCCATTTGAAAAGTCTATCACCATCGACACCCAAATTGGCCAGCTTATCAGTAATTTTGTTAGCTTCCCGAAAGACATGTTGGGATTTTTTGTCTTGTCTTCCCTAGAAAAGGATCCTAGCCTCTTCAACAATTGTTTTAATCCTCCAATAATGTGTTTTCCAATTATGGAGGAGATTTATAACATGCATAGAGTCTCCTTCTATGATCAAATTACATTCTAAGTATTGAGTTATTTAAAGGCCTCTCCACATAGCTCTAGCTTTAGCTTCATTGTTCTTCCTTGTTCCCAAATATTCAGAAAACATAAGCATCATATTCCCATTATGATCTCACATAATGTGACCAGTGCCTACTCTGCCTAGATTGTCCTTACCTACTCCATCAAAATTAAGCTTAAACCAACCCGTAGGAGGTGGAGACCACTTTACATTGGCTTTGGGGTTGACTACCCTAGGCACAGACTCATCTAACAAGGTTAACCTTAAATATTGAGTAATTGTGGTCTCCTGCAGATGAGGTTTATAGCTATCAAAATGGATAAGGTTCACATTCTCATTGGCAAAGGATAGGATACTCGCAATGATAGTTTTATGATCATGGATAGACTCATTAAAGACTCTATGGTTCCTTTCTAACCACACCTACCAAATATAGTTATTGAGAACAATTTTCCACATGTATCTAAGTATTTGTCTTGAAAATGGTGAAGGCCATTGGACAAACAAATCAAGTACGATGCCTGGTTTAGCCCATGAAATATTGAAGGCTTGAAAAACCCCACTTAGGATAGTCAAAGAAAAATAGCACTCAAGGAAAATGCGATAAATGGTCTCCCAATTAGCCCTGTAAAGATAACAATTATTAGTGATACAAATACCTTTACGCATCATATTATCAATGGTTATAATTCTTCCTTGGATAACCAACCATGAAAAGACTACAATTTTTGGAATTAAATTTTTTATCCAAACTAAGTCCTTTTGGAGGACAAAATCCTTGTCATCAAGCAGAAGCTTGTAAGCTAATTTAACAGTGAACTGCCCATTTTTTATAGGATCCCAGGTCACTTGATATTCCTTGGGTCTCATGGGGATAAAATGTTGCCCGAGAATGTTACAAAGATCATTTGATTCCGCTTGAAATTCCTGAATTCTTATTTGTTTCCACTTCATTCTACCTCTGTCCTCAACCATATAATTAGAGACTTTTCTACCAATGAGTTCTTCTATGATATCTCTGATTCAAGCTAAGTTAGGATATTGTGTTAGTGGTTCATCCTTAGCCCACCTGTCATTCTAGAAATTTATCCTCTCACCATTGCCTAAAACCCATCTTAATTTTTTTTTAATGATTTCCTTACAATTAAGAATTGCTTTCCAAAAAGCAAAACCTCTTATTGGAATTGAGTTACTTAGAAATTCCATAATTTGAAGATACTTTTGTTTGATGACAGCTTTCCATTCATTTTCTTCACCAGTTTTCTGTTGTCATCATGTGTTTCTTTACTGCTTTATTAGATGTATGCAATGCTTATGTATGCTTTACTGATGCTTATCATGGATGCATGTATTGTAATATGATGTGATTTGATGATATGTGTATGAGTATATGCAAAATGAAATGGATGATTTGTTAATCTATACTGATGAGTTATGAATACTATTTGACACACTAGATGCTAGCACCATAGACTGTACAAAATTCATCTATTCATTTTAACTTTTATCATGAGACTATGTAATGGATTGTGAAAATGTAAATTGACAAACATGTGATAAAATGGTATGTAATGGAATGCATAATATGATGTTATATGATGTCCTTGAGATTTTCATGAGACTCAAACACTCTAGTGATCTAGTCAAAAGTTGTATAGTAACTATGCAAGACTTTTTGGCAAGGTATAAATCTGCTAGGATGACCAAGATATTCAATATCCTTGTGTGTGCATGTGAGTTCATTTCTATGATAACGCATAAAGTTACCCCAGTGCCAAACAGGATTGATGCAGCCCATATGTACTGAAGATCACCCTACGAGTATCATTATCCTGAGTTTTGTACGTAGTTGGATTAGACCACTAGGCAATACAGGCTACCAAAAGCTAGCTCATCCGCATGCAAACATTGGTCTATACAAAAGCAGGTTGCTAATGTGACAGACATATCATCATGCGTAAGGATACCACCATTTCTAGGTAGGCTTGATGCCACCCAACCTGTAATGAGGATCACCTTATGGTTGTCAAATGCTGAGAATTCTAGGGATTCAAGTTCAGTACTCCCTTATTTTCTTTTATTTTTGAATTGCTCTAGGGATTTGCTCATTTTTGTTTTGGTGAGCAAGGGATTTTGGTAGTGGTGAGAACCACTATTTATTTTACTTTTTGCTTTTGCTAATGGTGAAAACCACTTTTTCTTTTGAATATTATTTAGTGGTAACAACCACTGTTTATTTTTTTCTTTGGATACTTGCCCCAATTTGGCATGAAGCAAGGGATTTTGATTTCTTTGGGTAGGGAGGAGCTTGTCCTTTTGTCAATTCTCAACATTTTTGAACCATTCACATAGGGGGATGAGCGAGGTAAACTTTTCACTTAGGGTAACATGGACCACTTTGTAGGTTTCATCTTTCCTTGTGCAAAACTTGGATTTATTAGTGTGAAAATGTGTTTGGGATTATGACGTATACAAGGTACAATCAAAGCAAGACTCTACCTTCTAAAAATTAAGATAGCTTTCTACAAAATCTGAAAAGAAAACTAGAGATGGCTGAGTGACCAAAAACCCTAAATATGCCTTATAACAAATGGCTAGGTGAAGGGAAACAGACACATATGAAAGGTGGATGTAAATGATAATTAAAATGTAGATGAGTATTAATAATGACTTTTGACAAAGTTGATTTTGAATGATGGCTAGTGTACAGACTTGGTGCTAGACATGTATGATCAACTCTAGAATGCAAAATGCAATGATGGGTATGCTTAATGCAAGTGATTGTATAATGCAATGATATGAAATGTAATGCAATGCAATATTTTTGTATTTTTGATATTTTAATGATGTTTTTGGATTTTGATAAATATATATATATATTTACCTTAATAGATCCATTGGATTTTGGGTGACCAAAGGGTTTATAGATACCTTTGGAGATTTTGGGTGACCAAAGGGTTTATAGATACCTTTGGAGTTTTTTGACCAAAGTATTTGTATATACCTTTGATTTTAGGGTGACCAAAGGGTTTATAGATACCTTTGGAGCATTTTAGGGTGACCAAAGGGTTTATAGATACCTTTGGAGCATTTTAGGGTGACCAAAGGGTTTATAGATACCTTTGGAGATTTTAGGGTGACCAAAGGGTTTATAGATACCTTTGGAGCATTTTGGGGTGACCAAAGGGTTTATAGATACCTTTGGAGCATTTTAGGGTGACCAAAGGGTTTATAGATACCTTTGGAGCATTTTAGGGTGACCAAAGGGTTTATAGATACCTTTGGAGCATTTTAGGTGACCAAAGGGTACTAGATTTTAGGGTGACCAAAGGGTTTATAGACACCTTTGGAGCATTTTAGGTGACCAAAGGGTTCATAGACACCTTTGAGAATTTTAGGGTGACCAAAGGGTTTATAGATACCTTTGGAGCATTTTAGGGTGACCAAAGGGTTCATAGACCACTTTGGAGCATTTTAGGGTGACCAAAGGGTTTATAGATACCTTTGGAGCATTTTAGGGTGACCAAAGGGTTTATAGATACCTTTGGAGTCATTTTAGGGTGACCAAAGGGTTTATAGATACCTTTGGAGATTTTAGGGTGACCAAAGGGTTTATAGACACCTTTATTAGTGTTTTAGGGTGATCAAAGGGTTTATAGATACCTTTGGAGCATTTTAGGATGTGATGCTTTAAGCATGAAAAGGTCATAGGTGAAGGATATTCAAGGGCTCAGGCTCCTCACATCCTTCAATGGAAGCTAGGTGATAAGTTCTAGGTCCAATATGACTAGTGATAATGTAAGGACCTAACCAATTTACTATAAATTTATCCTAGATGGGGTGGCAAGTTAGAATTTTATTGGTTCTCTTTTAGAACAAGATCACCAACCTAAAATCTCTAGGATGGAATTTCATGTTATAGGCTCTCTTAAGCCTCTCTTGATAAACACATAGGTGCTCAAGAGCATTAACACATCATTCATCAAGCAAAGTTAATTGGTCTAGGTGAGCCTACCATGCGGTGTCATCATCGATGAAATCTTGCATGGATATGCGTAGCGATAGGATTTCCAACTCTAAGGGCATGACAGCCTCAACACCATACACTAGTGAAAATGGAGTTGCCCCAATGGGTGTCTAAATACTAGTGTGGTAAGCCCAAAGGGCCAGAGGCAATTGATTATGCCAATCTTTGTGATTATCCTTAACAATTTTCTTTAAGATTACAATTACTATTTTATTTGATGCCTCAGCTTGCCCATTGGCTTGTGGATAATAGGGCATAGAAAAATTATGTTGGATGTTATATTTAGTTATTAAAGCATGCACATCCTTATTCTTAAAAGGTGGCCCATTATCTAAAATTATTTTGGATGGGATACCAAAATGACAAATGATATTATGTAACATGAACTCCATAATGTAGCCCATCAGAGGGGGAGGGAATTTCTTCCACCCATTTTATGAAATACTCAATGGTCATAATGATGAATATATGATGACCTAAAGAAGAGGGTGATATTTTCTCGATTAAGTCAAACCCCCATTGCAAAAATGGCCAAACTGATTGAATCGGTTGTAAGGCTGAGAAGGTACGTGTGTCAAATTAGCATGGTGTTGACACTTGATGCACTTCTTAACATAAGCGCAACAATATTGCTCTAAATTTGGCCAATAATAGCCCATGCAAAGAATGCTTGGATGGTGGGCCATTGAAATGGCCACCACATGTACCATCGTGCGCTTGGGTGATTGCCCAAACTAACTCTTGATGCTCTAAGCAATGAAGGAGGATACCCTCATAGCTTCGATGATACAATATATCTCCAAGTAAGACATATTTTACTACTTTTTTCTTGAATGCACGTTTGGTGGCATGCGAAAATCCAGAAGGGATATTACCAAGCTTTAGGTAATATTTTAGTTGGATGGACCAATATTGTTTTGAAGAAGCCTCAATTGCATTAATTGCTTGATCCTTTTGAAGTTCATCTCTCATAAATGTTGATTGGGAGAGAACTTGTAAATATAGTATTGTGTTGCTATCAAAAGGAGTTTGAGGGAATAAAGTCCCCCAAGCGGAATTATTTAAGCAATTGTGAATTTGAGAGAACCGTTCATGAGAAGGTTCAATTTGAATCATGTGGACTTTTGGCATGGAGTTAAGCTCCTCACGCTTAGTCGTAGAGTGTGATAGCATTTTGAATTGAATGGTTGTTATATCATCAGAAGGGTTCTGCAAGATTAAAGACCCTAAGGAGGCCATTGTATCCACAAAATGATTAGATGAATGAGGGAGTGCCTCAATATCATACCATTCAAATTTTGCCAAAAATTTATCCACTAGGGCTTTGTAGGCTTGCAATATTGGGCATCTACATTGGAATATTCCCTTGACTTGATTCACTATGAGCAAGGAATCATCAAAAATGTTGAGCTTGGTTATTTTCATGGTGATTGTCATTTGAAGGCCTATGAGGAGAGCTTCATACTCGAAATTATTGTTGGTGCATGGGAAATCAAGTTTAAATGATAGGGGTATTGGAGCCCCTTGTGGTGTGAAAAATATAATTCCTACACCACCCCCTTGCTCGCACTTAGAGCCATCAAAAAATAGAGTTATGTCAGCCTTTGCTTCAGGCTCTTCAAGATCAGGTGATTCTGACACCTGAAAGACTCCATCATCGGGAAGCTCTATGCTAAGAGGTTGGTCATCCTAGAGGGGAGCCTCTACGAGTTGATCGGCTATGACCTGACCTTTAATTGATTTTTTTTCGATGAATTCAAGGTCAAATTTCATCAACAACATAATCCATTTCATCATGCGACTATTATGGTAAGTTTGACTCATCATATATCACAATGGATTCTCTTTAGATACTACATACGTGGTATGATTGAGCATGTAATGGCATAGATTTTTAGTGGTAAAAACCACTGCTAAGCATAGCTTCTCAATGTATGCATAATTTATTTCATAACTGACCAAGGTGTAGCTAATATAGTATGTAGCCTATTCTTTGTGCAATTCATTCTTTTGGGCCAACATGGTGCCCAATGCAAGCTTAGTAGTTGAGATGTATAGATAGAATGACACTCCTAGTCGAGGAGGAGCCAATACTAGTGGTGAAGCCAGATATTGTTTAATCTCATCAAAGGTGGCTTGACACTCATCATCCCACTTAAATGTGACCCCCTTGTGTAACAACTTGTTCATAGGTCGACACTTATCCGACAATTGTGCTATGAAGCGCTTGATGGATGTGACATTTCCTTGTAGACTACATAGTTGCTTGATAGTAGTAGGGGGAGGCATTTCTAGGATTACCTTGAATTTATTTGGATCAACTTCTATGCCTCATTTAGAGACTATGAATCCCAAGAGTTTTCTAGATGTGATACCAAAGATGCACTTCTTGGGATTTAGTCTAACATTGTGTTCAATGAGGCGATCTAGAACTTTGTGCAATACATCAATGTGCTCATGGCGAAGTAAAGACTTAGCCAATAAGTCATCTATGTAATCTTCCAAAATTTTATGCATGTAGTCATGGAAGATATAAGTCATAGCTCGTTGGTAGGTAGCACCAACATTTTTGAGGCCAAAAGGCATGACCTTATAACAAAATATCCCCCAAGGCATTGTGAATATCATTTTGAGTTGGTCTTCTAGATTAATGTAAATTTTATTATATCCAGAGAAACCATCCATTAGGGATAACATCTCATGACCTGTTGTGGCATCCACTAGTGCATCAATGTTTGGCAAAGGGAATTCATCCTTAGGACTCACTTTATTTAGATCTCAAAAATTAGTGCAAATGTGAATCCTTCCATCGGGTTTCTTGATAGGTACCATATTGGAAACCCATGGTGGATAATCAACTGATATAATGAAGTTGGCATCTAACAACTTTTGCAATTCATATTTCACCATTAAGGCTACTATTGGATGCATCTTGCATAACTTTTGCTTAACTAGTTTTGCATTTGGGTCAATCGTGAGATTATGCATGACTAAATTGGGATCTAGTCCTAGCATATCTTTATAAGACCATGCAAAATCTTTCTTCTTATCTTTTAAAAATTCTATATAATCAGCTTGCTCAGTAGGGGATAAGCCTTCCCCTAGCTTGATGAATTGGGGATTATCAAGATCTGTGTCGATATCCCTATCAATTGTTGGCTCAATTGACATATGAGATCCCTCTTCCAACTGGTGTGGAGTAGGGATCAAATGAATGTCATCAACTGGGTTTATGTCATCAATTGGAAACTCATGCTCAACCTCAGCCTGAAAGACATTTTGAGTAGTTCTTGGAGAAAAATGAAATGGTTGTAACATTTCATCGCAAGGCCAATACTCTGATGGAGATGGGGGAGAATCTCCCTGATCAAAGTCAATTACCTCAAGGTCAAGGTGCAATGGCTTTGATGGGTTATTCGGATCATGCAATGGTGTAGTAAGATCTATGGAAATCATATTGATGGATGGATGACTTCCATTGGATGGGCGATTAGGTCTAGGGACAATAGGTTGTCGCAAGACTCATGAGGGTGGTTGCGGTGGAGGTGGAATGACCAACGATGGTCTATGTGGAAGGTGATGAGCTTGCTCTTCGAGTGGTAAAAGTTATCACCAGATGGGATGTTGCACTAGGAACATACATAGATAGAATTCTTCTTCATCATCCAATGGGATGACCTGCTCATATTCCTCATCTAAACTAGGGTAGTTTATGGGTGCTACACCATAATCTATGATTCATCATCTATCATCCATTCCTGAGGAGGACCTTGATCTTCTTCCTCATTATCATATGGAAGAGTATGTGAACCTTCACATTCTTCAAAATATTGGGTGAAATCATGAGATATCCCTTGATCTATCATATTTATGGGAAAATAATCCCCCAAAGAGTGGACATGATTAGGATTAGCATAGGGATCACGTGCAAGCTCATCCCTATAGTTCAAACCTAGGCATTCTAAAATCTCTATGAGGACATCAAGAGGCACAGGCTTGTTGTGTCCTAAACTAGATTTATCATATGGTAATTGATATTATGGCTGGAAAGGAACATGAGTACCTTGTTCATATAACCCCAAACCATAGCCATGCAAATGGCAGTGATGGAGATATCGCAAGGTATAGTCAAGATTGGACATGTAATTTATATCCTCAGAGAAAGGTTCCTCATCTTCTTCTAGTTGAGGAGATGGTTCTATTCCATATTCAATACCCCCATATATGAAATTTATTTGATTGGGAGGTATACCTAGAGGTACAATGGTACCTATGGGAAGATGAGGTCATCCCATATCTTGCACTATCTCAATGGCTAGAATATGTGATGTTCCTCACTAGATATTCTCCTAAACCTGTGCTAGCCAAATGGATTGTGACCTAGGATGGTGAAGGTGGAGGAGATGAAAATGAGGCTTGAGATGACTCAATGCTTACCTCATGAGATGGTTCCTCATCTTCTAGACTAGGAATCTCTTTCATAGAAATGGTGGAAATGATGGGAGGGATCTCATCAATCGGCCTCTTCGACATGTTCCTCTATGGAGGATTGGATGATGATGAAGGTGTTTCTGAAGGTGCCAATGATGATGATGGTATGGAAGAATATGGTAATGGAGTAATGGAAGGTGATGGTGAGGGAATTGGACCTTGAATAGATGTATTCAATTGGAAGTCCACATGAGTCGATGGTAAGGTCGACTTAGGGATATGTTGCACCAAGTTATAGTATTTGAAGGGCTCAAGGTCTACAGAGACAACGTGTACTTGCCCTTCATAAGTATACTTTAGACATTGGTGAGCTATGGAGGGTACACACTTCATGTCCCTAATCCAAGGTCTACCCAACAATATATTGTAGGCCATTGCACCCTCCAAGACATGACACAAAATTGGTATAGTTTTACATCCCACCTAGATAGGTAGGACTATAGTGCCAATTATTGAGCATATCATATCATTGAATGCTTGGAGGGTGTAGGTGGATGCAACAATATGGGATGCTAGAAGTCCTAGATGTTTGAGAGCATTAGTGGTGATGATGTTACTTGATGAACCAATGTCAATTAGAACTCTCTTATAGGGTGTTCCATTTACACATGCAATGATGTGTAGAGGAGGATCAACTACATCACTTGCTATCGATTTGAGTTCATGTTCATGAAATGTGATCACTGGTTCTTTACACTATTGGACGTGCCCCACAAAATTGATAAAGGAGTTAGACTCTTGGGGTTGCAGGTCAATCGACTTAAGAATATCCATAAGAGCTTCTCTATGAGGTGGAGATTGTTGAATAAGCTCATATATGGAAATTCTAGTTGATGTTGTTCATAAGATTTGAGTAAGCTTACTTTTTATTGTAACCATTGGATGAGGTGGAAGGCTTTGTACTAGAGGTGGTGGAGGCTATGATATTGAAGGAATATCACTTGAAGTTATAGGTGGTGCAACTTGACTTGGATAGTATCTATTCCTTGTCATAATGCTAACCATCCTGATGTACCCTTGTTGAGGGGGTGTCGTATGGACCTCATTTACTTGTTTGGTAGGATTTGCCTGCACCTCATGAGTGGGTAATGGGTCTTTAAAAACACCCATTTATTGATTGTTTGTCGTGAGAGGGTTATCCACTTGAAGGTCATTCCTCTCGATCATATCTTGTACTAGGTTTTTGAAATCATAGCACATTGGCAAGTCATGTCCAATCTACCTATGATATCTACAATATAGGTCTTCACGACATCCCATAGGCTTTTATTTTCCTATACTTGGGTCTATAGGCTAGATCTCAGGTAGAGTAATCACCTTGGCCACACATAGATGATCGAATAGGGAGTCCATTGACTCAGTGAAGGGTGTAAATTATTGCCTAGGGTGACATTATTGATTTTGCCCCTGGTTCGCTTGAGTGTTGTTGTTGTAACTTGTAGGAGGAGGTTGGGCCTGATAATTTTCCTTTTGAGGTGGCATTGGTTGTATAGGCCCTAGGATATTGATGGCAACTTGGTTGACTTCCACTAGCTTTGATTGTGTTGGATTGCCCTTTGGGTTCTTAGTCCACTCCTTCTTGCGAGGTTTTGCGATTTCCCCCTCTTGAATTTTAATTTCTTCTATGGTTCTAGCCTATGCTAGAGCATCTTCAAGAGTTTGATACTATTGGAGTTGTAGCAATAATGATATTGGCTTTAAATAACTCTTTGAAAACATCCTAGTCAACTCAGACACTAGCAATAGGTATGGTAGCTTAGCAAGAAGTATTCACCACCTATTACCATAGTCTATTATTGACTCATATTCATATTGCTTTAACCCCGTGAGGTCTATTAAGGTCACCTTTATCTTAGTATTGAAGGTGAAACATTCCAAGAATGCATCTACAAATTGTTCAAAGGTATGGATGCTATGCCTTGGAAGTTGATTATACCACTCTACGGCTGGGCCAGAGAGGGTGATTAAAAATATTCTCAAGAGTAAGGCATCATCATCTTGGATACTGAAGCATTGGTTCATGAACCTAGTGATGTGCTCTTGTGCATCTTCCTCTCCTTTAAATCTATCTAATTTGGGCATTTTGAAATGCTCTAGATATGGAGGGGAAGGTATAGATGGATGAAGTGGTTGACTGCATAGCTAGTGTAAAGTGGGATTTTGTTGCCTAGACCTAGTTGTCTTGCTCTCTATGGTTTCCATGTGCTCAAGCAATGCTCTATACGCATCCGAGGATTTAATCTCCTCTTCTTTACTTTGGCCCCATGGTGGGGGGTGAGGAATTTTAAGCATATGGTGTGGTGGTTGATTATCATCAACCATACCTCCATAAGGTGCTTCTAGGTATTCCTCTTCTGGTTCTAAATCATCATAGGCCCCGTAAGGTGTTTCTTGAATTGGCCTACAAGGAGGAACTAATGCCTGCTGAAGGTGATCTATGTTTGGCCTAGGAGGTAAGTCCCGATTAGGCCTAGGAGGTCGAGGAGGCACCATTTGATTAGGCCTAGGAGGCCTATTTTGGTTAAAAGTGGGTTGCCTCTGATGAACCCCTACCTATGCGTACTTGGGGTAGGAACCCCATTGCGCAAGGTCTCTTGAATCTATTGTTCAATCCTTTGTTTTTCTAATTGATGTTGATGATCTAAGAGATCCAAGCATTGTTTATCTAGCCAAAGCTGATTAAATTGGGCTTGGTGATCAACATACCTTTTGACAACTTGGTTTATCTACTCAGTTGTGCGAGGCCTATGAGCCCTAGCATTATTGCCATGATACCTATCCTATTCAAGAGGATCTGATAAATCCACTATGAGCTTCCCTCGATTGAGAGAGGTTGCATTTACTTGAGGCTCACTCCTAAATAGATGTTCTTTATACTCTACTAGTGTAGAAGCACATCGTGCTTGCATCGAATGATGTGATCAAGGATAATCAAGATTCTCCTTGGGTCTTCCTTCATAAATGAGGAAGGGTAGGGTAGAATTGGCTCACCCAATGTGATGAGTATCATACTCATCTTGGTATTTATACTATGGAGACCTATCAGGGTGATCTGAGGGTGTATTGTGATCATTTAGCCCTACCCATGGTGCATAGTCTTGCTCCTGCACGTAGGTGTGCGAGGTAGACCGAGTAGGCACGTGAATGCATGGTATTGCTCTATGTGTTGGTGCCTCAATGCATTATTGCCATTCTTGAAAGAAGGCATGTGAAGTGTCTATACTTGGAAAATAATTTCCTAGATTAGGACCACAACCTGTAGGGGTGTCCCGCATGGGGGTCCCTTGGGGGCTAGGTTCCTTATTTGACATTCTAGGACTTGGGCGAGTAGGAGGCCACCAAGGAGGTATAACCAAGTCCTTAGGGTCAAATCAGAGATGGTCTACATCTCCTTGCCTACTCCTCATAGCATCAGCCCTTGAGTGGGCTTGGCTATGGGTGCAAACCATAACTACTTCTTTATAAACCCTACATGATTATCTCCTTTACAAATTTTTATGATTCAACACACAAAAATAGAAACACACAATAATACAAGTGTTTATCTCTTTTAAATATTTATATGTGTTCCTAAAACTATTTGGTGTATTTTGATTTGTTGTTTTGCAAAGGAATCTCTTTTCATGTGTTTGAATATTGTTGATGTAATTCTCAATTTTTTAAAGGATTTCACCTATATACTCATAGCTCGACAACCGACAATGAAATTTTGATCACATAAACCAACCAAAGTATGGATATGAAGCCCATACCCGATCAGGGAGCACAGGTCCTACCAATCCTCACCCATATTCACCATGGTCAGTGATACACCTCTCCAAAGAGGAGTGCATGCTATATTCCACAAGCTAAGATGGTTCTTGGAGCTAGATTTGGCAAAAAATAGGGTTCATAGGATTTGAGCCAATGGGTGGAGATGAAACCCACCATCGTTGGTCTCTATTAGTGGTTGGGGATGAAATTCCAACTCACTAATATTCAAATGTGATGTGGTGTGTGTGGTTCCTTTTATCCTTTAAGAAAGTAAAACAAGAGAGCATTCAATGCTAGTTCACTAAATGCACAAAGAACATTTCACTTTCAGAAATATATGCATGAATAAAGAACCTACAAAAGTACTTATCCTATATGAAAACCTAACCATTAGGTAGGTCACAAGTAGGAAAACCATTCAAATGCATAATTAAGACTATTATTTTTCCTATTTTTCTTCTATTCGTTATTTTGAATTTTAGGAAAGGGGAAATCTAAATTTCAATCAACTAAGAGAAGACATGAAAAACTTAAATTTACCCTTTTCTGAACAGAATTAATGCAAATTGAAGGTTTAGGCACTTACCTTGAATATCTAGAAGTTGTTGTTTCTAGAAATTTGGGCTGAAAACCCCCTATTTTGTGGTCATACTAGGGTGGGATGGCTGCAAATTTGGGGGTCATCCTTGGGTGGGATGGTTGTTGTGGTCATCCCTGGGTGTTCCAATTAGGAATTTAGGGGTCATTTCAGTCCAGAATGGCCAGAACCTACAACATCCAAAGTGCAAAAACAAGGTTAAAAATGGCAAAAATGAAAAGGGACAAGGGTCCCACCATGATCACCACTGTAGAGAGGAAAAATGGTGCACCTAGCAAAGGAAATTGAAATGCATCTATTGTTCTATTCAAGCATTCAAAAGTGACAATAAAGTAAAAAATAAATGATAAATATTTGAAAGGAATGGGGGGTTCTCTTTATATTGATTAATTTATCAAATATAAGGTTACAAAATATCCCCTTGAGGGCTCTCAAATTGATACAATTCAAATTACAATGTTGAAGGATCCAATCCTTTCATAAACTTATGGTGCGCTTTCAATGTTCTTCTCGCACTCACGATTGAAGAGCAGGTTTTTGTCACTGCTTTGAGCTATCCATATTCAACTCTTTAGCTCCTTCCTCATGCATTGGAATACCTATACCTACACACAAGAAATTGAAATGGGTTAATAGCATGTGTGGATTAAGATAATATCAATGAAATGCATGCAATATTGGATGTAAAAAGTGCAATAGATAATGCAAAACTACTCCAAATGATACCAAAACTTAGCATGATGTATATTATCTACTTTTGTAATGATCTATGTAGAAATTGAAGTGAAATTATGAGCAGAATCTGTGGTCATCCCTAGGTGGGCCAATTAGGACTGTCATTACAAAAACCCTAATTGATGGTCCAAAACTACTCCAAACTTCACCAAATTCAAGTATGATGCTTATATACTACTCTAAAATTGATCTACACTAAAATTGATTCAAAATTGTGGGCCAATTCATGGCCATCCCTGGGTGATCCAATTGGGACTATTAACCATCCCAGGTGGGGACGACCACAAAACAGGGTGGTTTTTGCCACCAATTCCACTGGGATCTGGTCTAGAATCCTCCTAGGGGTGTTGTCATCAAATTTGGTAAATTAACTCATAGGAATGGATGGGTTTTGGAAGGGATGTGCGTATTTGGGGATGCCTTGAAAATGCCTTCGATTGATGAAGTTTCCAAGGGCAAATACGAGGGCAAAAGGTGAGAGGGAATATTGGTAGCACTTCGTGGTGAATACTTGCAAAGGTCTCTCTCTAAAATTGAGTGGAAACACTCCAATTTATAGCCCAAGAGGGAAAAGGGGGAAAAGGGGCAAGTTGGGGCATGCAAGGTAGGTGCCACCACTTGTCAAAGCCTTTGCCATGCATTGGGTGGAAGAGGCCTCCAATTTGGGCCTCCAATTTGTAGTTTGTGATGGCCTAGATAGTCTCCCAATCTGTCATAAGTCATTGGGTGGGATAAATGGTAGAAATTGATTGCCATTTGTCCCGCCCTTGAATTTTTGAGGGGTCTAGACCATGGTCATCCCACCCAGGGATGGTTGCTTGTGGCCATCCCTGGGTGGGATGACCATGAACTGTGGTCATCCTGGGGTGGGATGACCATGGCTACATGGCCCAAAACCTCCCAAAAGTGGGGTAAACCTTCCCAAAAGTGGTTAGGACCCCTAATTAACCCTTGAGGGTTTCCCAATGGGGCCATATGGTGTCGATAAGAGTGGCATCATGGCAATATTATCCGATTTACATGATTTTAGTGTCTACACCATCACAATGTTATATGGAACAATAAATATTTCAACATGTTCACGTTTTTTTTTAATGTGAGGACATAAGAGGATGTTTCAATATTCCATCATTCCAAATATGTGAATGGGATATTCCCAGGTCAAATCCCCTCTATGCTGGAGAGAACTTGCAATAGGGAAGTCACATATACTTTCTTTCATCTTCAAATCAATACTTTTAATGACTTGTAGTAGACAATATATCACATCTCATCATGTCAAGCCATATTTCATTTGTATTACTTCATAGTCATCTACTTCAGACATTGAAAAGGAGTTATGATGAAATTTCAAACCCTTCTCCATCTTGTTACCCCCATCATGACTATGATATTTCAAAATATAATAGCTACCCTTGTCTCCATCTCTATCAACTTCTTACATATTTAGATTATCCTTGCTTCCATCTTCATGAAGGTCCATATCTTCATCCCTTCGAGTCTCGTTGACATACTCTTTATTGAATTCCTACAATATCAATATCTTTCCTTATTTATTAACTTCCCGAGATATCAATGCCTCCCCTTATCATTTAAATTTGAAAATATTTATGTCTTCTCATTAGGAATTAAAAAAAACTATATACAACTTAAGTTTTTATTATAAAAATCTAAGACATATACCACTATACCAGCTATTTTTTATGTATTGAATGTCAAACATAATGAATGAGAGTTCGAATTGTATTTTGCATATGAAACCTAATACTGGATGAAATAATTATTTTGTATTTTGTGTTGCTTCTCTAGGTTGTGATTTAGCTTTACTATTGTAAAGCTTTCTAGTATGCATACATCATAGATTTTTGCATGCACTTCTTCACCATAATTGATTTTTGTATGATTGCAGGTCTAGCAAAAGGAATGATGTCTTTTTGACTATTTTCCATCACAATGTTATAAGGAACAATCAATCTTTTAAAAAGTTTACCTTTTTTTTTAATGTAGGCCCTAAGAGGGCAATTTTAAGCCATCCTCTTAGACCTAAGATGATATTTTTAAACCACCCTCTTAGACCTAAGAGAATAGTTTTAAAACACCCTCTTAGACCTAAGAGGATGATTTTAAACCACCCTCTTAGACCTAAGAGGGTGGTTATAAACCACCCTCTTTTATTTTTTTAACGTGATAATATAAGAGGATGGTTTAAACCACCCTCTTAGACCTAAGAGGGTAATTTAAATATGCCCTCTTAAGGGAGGCCCTAAGATAGCAGTTTAAAACCATTCTCTTAAATTTAAGATGATAGTTTAAAATTATCCTCTTAGGATATAATATGGTGGTTTAAAACAATCATATTAGAACTTAAGACAATGGTATTTTGAGGTACTTTTTAACTATAATCGTATGATGCAAATATTTTATGATGCCCTCATAGACAACGACTAAATAACCACCATTAAAGTTCTTTAAGTGTGGTTAAAAATAAAATTATTAAGGTAAAATTATGACTGAGAAACAAAATAAAGGGTGGAATAAACCAATATGGAGAGGGAAACACTACACCAAAAAGGGTGTTTAAGGGAAATTTTTAACCACCCTTAAAGACCCTTTTTGGTGTAGTGTTTTCTTCTTCATATTGGTTTCTTCCACCCTCCTTTTCTTAGTTGCAATTATACCTTAATACTTATATTCCATACTGCCCTATGTTGAAATACTATATCATTAGAATTTTAAACCTACTCATTAGATCGAAATGAGCCTCTAGTTGGATTGATTTGTTAAACATTGCTATACAATACACTACCAAATTTATGTGCTTGCTAGGGCATAATATTTTCAAACTTCATTGCCACTCCAATGTTGCTCTCAAGAGAGAGTTGGAGGTGGAATAAACTCAGCTATAGTCCAATCCTTTAAATTAGGAGCTTTAGAGGCACCTCACAACTACAAAACATTAGCTTCTGATGGCAGAGCACTATGATGCCAAAGAGACATAGATCAAGGTAAATTTACATTGGCTTAAAATTGGTGATAGGGTAACCAAGGAGTTCTTTTAATGCCCATATCCTCATAATAAATTTTTAGGTATTAAAGTCCTTATCATTAATAGAGAGCATGTTTATAAGATTCCTTGTATTCTCTCTACTTTTGAAGAACATTACTAGACTGTGTTTGTAGCTTAGTCTAGCTATGAAGAACATGAACTTATACTAAGAGGGGGGTGAACAGTATAAGACTTAACCATTTAATAATTTTAAATTCAGATAGCAGTGGCATCAACATGATATTAAACAAGACAAAAAGCATCACACATAGAAGACTCATTTTAACGTGGTTCACCTAGAAAGGTTGGGCTACGTCCACAAAACTTTTCTCTAAAAGTTTATTTCAAATTCTTTGGGAAACCTTCCCAATTACAATGTTTATGAGCCTTTGCTCAAAGGAGATACCTTCCCCTAAATCTGCTCTAGCTGGTGATCCTCTAGAAGACCTCTGCCTCTTCTGCCCTTAGCAAGTGGAACTCTATCCACAGAAGACACCTCTCTTCCCTGCTCTAGCTGGAGACCTCTGTCCTCAACTCTATCACCTCAAAGCTGGTCCTCGAATTTGCACCAAAACATAGTCCTTTGATCTGGCACAAATTGTCCTCTTCCTCTATTTTGTAAGACATAGTCCTTCACTCTTATTGTGCAATTACAGGTGCACTCGATCGAACATCGACCTTTGCACCTTTGCATAAACACAACAGCATACAACACTCTATGATCAAACTTCTTACAGTGCACATCAACTCGCCACTTCTGTGCTATTTACGCTATTATGGCTGCATCTCACACACTTCGCATGAATCGATTCGACTCGGTCTCTATGCACCGTAGACTTTTCTTGCGCAAGTTTGATTCACACATTCGATACTTACAATCTCGAAACAGCCCTCCTTTTATAGCATAAATTCTAAGATCAAAACACTCAATCTTAGTCGGCTGTAACCCTAGAATCCATTGGCTGCAAAACCCTATGCTGCGTCGGCCCAGATTTAACTCTGTCGGCTCAAAGTTAACTCTGTCCTTCAACCGCCTCTGGAACTCACCTGTAGCTTCTATTGCAAAACTACAACATGTCACGATATCATGACATTTTTGCAGCCATACCCTTTCGTTTGGCTATTGTCGTGATATCATGACACTTTTGCTTTTGTCTGCCTTGACAACGTCCTTGTCACGATATCGTGACACTTTTTGCTTTTGCTGATGTCATCTTCATTCCTATCATGAAATCGTGACACTTTAGTCTTCATTGCCTTCTTCTCTACTTTTGTCATGAAATCATGACATATCTGCTTCTGTTGACGTCATCTCCAACTCTGTCACGAAATCGTAACCCTTACGACTTCATGGCCTTCTTCTCTGCTAGCACTAGCGAAAATGGAACATGTCACGAAATCGTGATGCTTTCGCCTTCGAGCTCTTCCTTCTTCAATTCATCATGAAATCATGATGCTACTTCTATTGAAGACTTGCTAACTATTTCTATCATGAAATCGTGACACTTTCTCCAACTGCAAGCTACCATCTCAACCTGTCATGAAATCGTGACACTTCCTGCATCCGTACAACTTCTTTGTAGCCTGTCACGAAATCGTGACGCTTCTTATTTTAGACTCTTCCTTTTGCTGCATGTCATGAAATCGTGACAGTTCTCACTTCGATCTTTTCAGCATGTCGTGAAATCATGATAGTCCTTACTTAGTCTTTTGCAGCATGTCACGAAATCACGACATTCCTCACTTAGACTTTTGCAGCATGTCACGAAATCGTGACATTTTTCATGTAACTTTCTCTCTCTTATAACTTGTCATGAAATCATGACAGTTCACACTGCGGACTCTCTTTTCTGCAATATGTCATGAAATCGTGACACCTTTTCGTCCGTACAACTTTCCTGGCAATGTGTCACGAAATCGTGACACTTTTCATTTTCTACCTTCCTGCACTTTTCGAGTCGCGAAAATGCGACATGTCATGAAATCGTGACACTTTCCAACTTGCTCTCCTTCTCTGCCAACATGTCATGAAATCGTGATAGTTTTGCCCAAACTTTCTCTCTCCTCAAACATGTCGTGAAATCATGACAGTTTTGCCAACACTTTCTCTCTCCTAAAACATGTGAAATCATGATAGTTTTTCCAGCCGCCTGCATACTTTTTCTTACTTGTCTTTTCCTTGATCTTTTTGCAACTGGGCTACTCTGATCTTCTTGGAAACTCACTGTCCAAACTGAAACCTTCATCAAAACAATTTCTTTGACATCAAACCAGATTGCTTCAAGACCTTCTTGACATCAATGACAACATCTACACTTAGAGCAAAGGCAATGTACCCAAGGTACCCAAAATTGCCAACAATCTCCCCCTTTGTCATTGATGGCAAACCTTAACTGAAAACACTAGTCAAGAGCCAAAACTGAAACCAACTGATCCATCAACTGAGAATCTTCCTTTGAAGTTTTTGCTCCCCTTGACTTGAAGCTCTCTTCTTCACTATGAAGCTCTCCACCTTACTCATACATCTCCCCCTTTGTCATCAATGGCAAAGGGCCACCTTTGGGACTTGGGACTAAGAAAGAGCCTCTTGGCTTGGTCCCTCCCCCCACCTCCTGATGAGGTGATTAATTATGAGGTGAGAGTACAACTCCCAATTTCTCCCTTAGATACTCAAACGTATCTCTTGGAAGAGGTTTGGTGAAGATATCTGCAATCTGCTCTTTAGTAGGCACATACTCTAGCTTGACCTGCTTCTCTTGCACTTTCTCCCTTAGAAAATGATATTTGATGGAAATGTGCTTCGTCCTTGAGTGCATTACCGGATTTTTAGAAATACTTATGGCACTTGTATTATCATAGAGAATGGAGATGGGTTGTTCATGCTTGACTTTGAAATCCTCCAAGGTGGTTTTCATCCATAAAACCTGTGTGCACCCAGCCACTGCTGCTATGTATTCAACTTCTTTTGTAGATAAGGAAACTTAAGGTTGTTTCTTACTTAACTAAGAAACCAGACTCTTTCCCAAAAAGAATGCTCCACCACTAGTGCTTTTCCTGTCATCAATACTGTCTGCCCAATCTGCATCTGTATAGGTTGTGAGGGTGAAATCATCACCTTTGGGATACCAAAGCCCAAAGTCCATAGTGCCCTTCAAATATCTGAATATCCTCTTGATTGCTATAACATGAGATTCTTTTGGAGCTACCTGAAATCTGGCAACTAATCCAACGGCCTGCATGATATCCGATCTAGTAGCTGTACTGTATAGTAAACTGCCAATCATAGATTTGTACAACTTCTGATCTGCCACTGGAGATTCATCATCTTTACTCAGATTGCACCCTGTAATCATAGGAGTACACACGGGTTTGCTGTCCATCATCCCAAATTTCTTCAACATTTCTTTGATATACTTTTCCTGAGAGAGAAATATACCATCTTTTGATTGCATAATCTGAAGCCCTAAAAAGAATGACAACTCTCCAATCATAGACATCTCGAATTCCTTCTTCATGGTGTTAGCAAAAACTTTGCACATCTGAGTATTATTTCCCCCAAAAATAATATCATCAACATAGACAACTATGATCAACATATCATCACCTTCATTCTTAATATACAAGTTGCTATCTACCACGCCTTTCCTGAAACCTTGTTCATGAAGATACCCGTCAAGTCTTGAGTACCAAGCCCTGGGTGCTTGCTTTAACCCGTACAAGGCCTTTTTCAATTTACATACATAGTTTGGCTATTCTGAGAGAGACACTCCTTCTGGATGTTCTATGTAGACTTCTTCATTCAACACCCCATTTAGAAAGGCTGACTTTACATCCATTTGAAAAACCTTGAAAGATTTGAAACTAGAAAGGGCCAAAAACATTTTGATAGCTTCAAGACGAGCAACAGGTGCAAACGTCTCCTCAAAATCAACACCTTCTACTTGAGAATAACCTTTACAAACTAACCTAGCTTTGTTTCTGACAATCTTTCCATCCTCATTGAGTTTATTTCTGAATATCCATTTTGTGCCAATGACATTCTTGTCCTTAGGTCTTGGAACCAAATCCCAGGTTTCACTTTTCTCTATTTGATTTAGTTCTTCATCCATTGCTTTTACCCAAAACTCATCTGTACATGCTTCACTGAATTTTTTTGGCTCAATCTAAGATAACAATGAAACATTCGCAGAATCATGTGAAGGAATGACTCTTCTTCTTGTTTGCCTGCTATTTGGATCACCAATGATCAAATATTTGGGGTGATGTTTCTGAACATACCATGAAGGAGTTTTGGGAAGCAGTTGTTGTCTTTCCTCTTCTTCATCTGACACCTCTCTGAATTCTTCTTGACAGATTTCATCACTGAGTTCCTTGACTGGTTCTCTTATCCCTATCTTTTCATCTACTATTACATTCATGCTCTCTACAACTATATGAGTTCTTTTTTTGAAGCATCTGTAGGCCTTGCTTTTGCTGGAATATCCAAGAAAAATTCCCTCATCACACCTAGGATCAAACTTACCCAAATTTTGATCTTCTCTTCTGATGAAGCATTTACTCCCGAACACTTTGAAGTATTTTACTATAGCTGGTCTTCCTTTCCACAACTCATAGGGAGTTTTATGATGATTGACTCTGAGTTGAGCCCTGGTGATGATGTAGACTACTGTACTTACTGCTTCTCTCCAAAAGCCATCTAAAATTTTTGACTCATTTAACATTGCTCTAGCCATATTTTCAACAGTTCTATTTTTCCTTTCAACTACTCCATTTTTTTGAGGAGTTCTTGCTACTGAATATTCTCTTTTGATTTCATGTTGCTCACAGTATTCCACAAATTCATTTGAAGTGAACTCTCCTCCTCTATCTGATCTTAAGCATTTGATTCTCTTGTCGATCTCATTTTCAATCATTTCTTTAAAAACTTTAAATTTTTCAAAAGCTTCAGATTTTTCTTTGAGAAAAGTAACCCAAGTCATTCTAGAATAATCATCTATAAACAGCATGAAGTAGCTATCTCCCTGAATGCTCTGAGTTCTGGTGGGGCCACACAAATCAGTATGAATAAGATCCAATGGTTTGGAAGAAGTATACCCTTTTGATTTGAAACTGGTTTTGGTCTATTTACCATGTTGACAAGGATCGCAAATGATGTTATGGGGCCTTTTTATTTTAGGCAAGTCTCTGACTGCTTCCTTGTTACTAATACTGACAAGATTATCAAAACTCAAATGTCCCAATATTTTATGCCATAACCAACTCTCATCTTCTTGAGTTATAAAACACTTTTCCCTTTTTATCTCACTTAGCATGTAAATATTGTTTGGAGTCCTTGTAGCACTAGCAATGAGTTTTCCATTTTTTTCTTTACTTATCTCACATCTATCTGAAAAGAAAGATACTATGTGCCCTTGATCACAAAGTTGACTCACACTAAGAAGATTATGTCTTAGGCCTTCTACATAGAGCACATTCTCTGTTTTGGATTTCCCATCCAAACTAAGAGTCCCTTTACCATAGATTTTTGCGGACCTGTTATCTCCAAAACTGACTGTTCCTCTGTTTGTTTCTTTGAAAACCAAAAACTTTTCTTTTTCACCAGTCATATGTTTTGAACAACCACTATCAAGATACCATTTTTCTACTTTTTCTTGAGCATGAAAAGCAGTTTGAACTATCATTGACTTAGATTTGATCTCATTCCTCTTTTTAGTGAACTCAAAGCTAAATCTATTCAAACTGCACATCCTTGCTATATGCCCAAAATTCTTGCACTTGTAACACATGATATTTTTGTTCATAAGAGGTGCAAATGAGTTAACATTTTCCTTACTATGGCTATTCGAGGATTTATTGCAATGCATAGCTATGTGACCAAATTTCTTACAGGAAAAACAATAGCCATGGAAGGTATTATGTAACATGTTTTGATGCCTTGGATGATTGTTCTTCTTGCGATCAACTGGAATCCACTGCTCTTCAAGATGAAGATTGATCTTGCTCGAAGACCCTATTTCATGAATGGTGATACCATCCTTCTTTTCACATGGAATATTCTGTCTGAGAGTCAAATGATCCAACTTCACTCTAAGAGACATAATTTCTTCTTCTAGTTTCTCACAATCAACTTCCTTTCCTTTTAGAGCCTCTGTTAGAACCTGTTCAACCTTCTTCCCTTCTTCAACTAGAATTTTGAAATCTATAACACTTTGAGACAATTTTGATCTTGCTATCTCTTCTTCCTGGCATTTATGCTTGAGAACATAATTCTCTTCCCTCGATTTCAAGCTTTCTCAAGGCCAAGAAGAATTCACTTTTGAGATCGAACTCAACCTCTTCATTTCTTTCTGAATTTATATGTTCCTCTGATAGATCCTTCTCCAAGCTGTTAGGCTCTTTCTGGAGTGACCTGCTTTGATACCAATTGAAGAACATGAACTTATACTGAGAGGGGGGGTGAACAGTATAAGACTTAACCATTTAATAATTTTAAATTCAGATAGTAGTGGCATCAACATGATATTAAACAAGATAGAAAGCATCACACATAGAAGACTCATTTTAACGTGGTTCACCCAGAAAGGCTGGGCTACGTCCACAAAACTTTTCTCTAAAATTTTATTTCAAATTCTTTGGGAAACCTTCCCAATTACAATGTTTATGAGCCTCTGCTCAAAGGAGATACCTTCCCCTAACTCTACTCTGGCTGGTGATCCTCTAGAAGACCTCTGCCTCTTCTGCCCTTAGCAAGTGGAACTCTATCCATAGAAGACACCTGTCTTCCATGCTCTAGCTGGAGACCTCTGTCCTCAACTTTGTCACCTCAAAGCTGGTCCTCGAATTTGCACCAAAACACAGTCCTTCGATCTGGTACAAATTGTCCTCTTCCTCTATTCTGTAAGACATAGTCCTTCGCTCTTATTGCGTAATTACAGCTGCACTCGATTGAACATCGACCTTTGCACCTCTGCACAAACACAACAACATACAACACTCTACGATCGAACTTCTCATAGTGCGCATCAACTTGCCACTTTTGTGCTATTTGCACTGTTATGGCTGCATCTCCCACACTTCGCACGAATCGATTTGACTCGGTCTCTATGCATCGTGGACTTTTCTTGTGCAAGTTCGATTCACACATTCGATACTTACAATATCAAAATAGCCCTCCTTTTATAGCATAAATTCTAAGATCAAAACACTCAATCTTAGTCGGTTGTAACCCTAGAATCCATCGACTACAAAACCCTATGCTGCATCGGCCCATATTTAACTCTATCGGCTCAAAGTTAACTCTGTCCTTCAACCGCCTCTAGAACTCACCTGTAGCTTCTATCGTGAAACTACAACATGTCATGATATCATGACATTTTTGTAGCCATACCCTTTCGTTTGTCTATTGTCATGATATCGCGACACTTTTGCTTTTGTCTGTCTTGACAACGTCCTTGTCATGATATCGTGACACTTTTTGCTTTTGCTGACGTCATCTTCATTCCTATCACGAAATCGTGACACTTTAGTCTTCATTGCCTTCTTCTCTGCTTTTGTCATGAAATCATGACATATCTGCTTCTACTGACGTCATCTCCAACTCTGTCATGAAATCGTGACCCTTATGACTTCATGGCCTTCTTCTCTGCTAGCACTAGCAAAAACGGAACATGTCATGAAATCGTGACGCTTTCGCCTTCGAGCTCTTCCTTCTTCAATTCATCATGAAATCATGACGCTACTTCTGTTGAAGACTTGCTAACTATTTCTGTCATGAAATCGTGACACTTTCTCCAACTGCAAGCTGCCATCTCAACCTGTCATGAAATTGCGACACTTCCTGCATCCGTACAACTTCTTTGTAGCCTATCACGAAATCGTGATGCTTCTTATTTTAGACTCTTCCTTTTGCTGCATGTCACGAAATCATGACAGTTCTCACTTCGAGCTTTTCAGCATGTCACGAAATCATGACAGTCCTTACTTAGTCTTTTGTAGCATGTCACAAAATCACGACAGTCCTCACTTAGACTTTTGCAGCATGTCACAAAATCGTGACATTTTTCATGTAACTTTCTCTCTCTTCTAACTTGTCATGAAATCATGACAGTTCACACTGCGAACTCTCTTTTCTGCAATATGTCATGAAATCGTGACACCTTTTCATCCATACAACTTTCCTGGCAATGTGTCATGAAATCGTGACACTTTTCATTTTCTGCCTTCCTGCACTTTTCGAGTCGCAAAAATGCGACATGTCGTGAAATCGTGACACTTTCCAACTTGCTCTCCTTCTCTGCCAACATGTCGCGAAATCATGACAGTTTTGCCTAAAATTTCTCTCTCCTCAAACATGTCGTGAAATCACGATAGTTTTGCCAACACTTTCTCTCTCCTAAAACATGTCACGAAATCACGACAGTTTTTCCAATCCCTGCATACTTTTTCTTACTTGTCTTTTCCTTGATATTTTTGCAACTGGGCTACTCTGATCTTCTTGGAAACTCATTGTCCAAACTGAAACCTTCATCAAAACAATTTCTTTGACATCAAACCAGATTGCTTCAAGACCTTCTTGACATCAATGACAACATCTACACTTAGAGCAAAGGCAATGTACCCAAGGTACCCAAAATTGCCAACAAGCTCCTCTCAACATGAATATGCTCTTAACTCTCATATCTTTGTTGTCTTAGTGCAACTTTCTAAGTCTCAAATATCTACCTATGAAAAGGTACTCTCTTTAAATGATATGGAGAAAGCTCTTTTCTAGATGGCCAATAATAAATCCCATAATCTTGATGGCTTCCCATGTGAGTTCTACAAATCCCTTTGGGACACTGTTTGGCCTGATATTATCAAATTTTATTAGGAGATATTATCTAGTGGTTCTTTAGACCCTATTATTAATTAGGAAATTATTAAATTTATCCCCAAATTTGGTGATCTAGAAATCTTCAACAATTGGAGTCTTCTTACTCTCCTTAATATTTCCTATAAGATCATCGCTAAAACCTTGGCTTTGCACATCCACCATATCCTTCCCATCATCATGCACCCAGATTAAATTAGCTTTTTTTAGGTAAGTTCATCTTGAACAATATTATTGTTGTCTGGTAAGGCATGAAGTGGGATCGCAATACCAACTAATGATACTTGTTCATAAAAATTGACTTTGATAAAGCCTATGATAGGATATATTGGTCATTCATTTTGGACATACTTAAAGCTCTTATTTTTGGGCCCTCCTTAATTAGCTCTATGGAGATATCATTCACACAAACTTTGGTTGTTTTTAAATTCATAGGTATAAGTCCTCAACTATTGGGCTCTTTTATTCCATTTGAAAGGGCTTCCCATTAGCATCATCCCTATATTTCCTTACCATTGAGGGGTTTGGCTATTTATTAGCTCGCCATGCTGCTCAAGGTTCTATTTGGAGAATTTATTTCCACAAAGGTGAGTCTTGGTTGATAACAAATTAGTTTTCTAATGATATTTTCATCACACTTATTTCCACAAAGGTGAGTCTTGGTTTATAACAAATCAGTATGTGCTTTCCTTATTGAACATTTTTTGTCTAGATTTTGGTTCTTCCATTCAATGGATAAAGACTCAATGTTACAGGTAATCTCTTGATCCAATGCCCCATTGGCTTAGTCAATATTAGTGGAGGATCATCTAGGAGGGTGAAATATTTTGCTTTTTGGTATTCCTTTTACCTTTAATAGTTCAAATATAGAGCTATGGAAGTATGCCATTAATAGGGTAGAACATAAACTTACCTTCTATTCCACCGAGAAGCTCTTCCTTATTAGGAAATTCTAAATTTGATCAACAGTCCTTGTAGTCACCCATGTTTATTATTCCTTTTGTTGGATCCTATCCAAAAACTACTATAAGAAGCTTGATAAGATTTTATGGTACTTTTTATGGTCCTCTTCTAGTAATGGTTTGGGATTCCACCATGTTTCCTAGAAGTATTTGTGTCTCCATAGAAGCCATTGTGGGATTGGAATTCTCAATACCTAGTGTCAAGGATGGGATCTTTGTGTTAAGTGGATAACTAGAGCCCTTGTGGGAAATGAGGCCTTGAGGATTCTCATCCATCATTGTATCTATGAATGTTTTCCTATTAGCTAGGAGAGTTGGAGAGGCATGGGTTTCCCTTCCCTCATTTTTGCTCCTATGTCTATCAAAGTGATAGGATCCTTTATCATCATGAGCATTTTTAAAGCTTGGGAGAGTGTTAAGCCTTGGTTGAGATGAATGTTTGGTGATTACCTATAATTACCTACCAAGGTTATCCACTTGTGTAGGTTCCATAGGTTCATGAACTTAATTTTTTTTGCAAAGGTGTGTGGTGGACCATCGATTTATTTTCTCATCCTACTAGGGATTGGATTCCTTTGGATGACTTTAGATTCAAATTTGGGCTCAAGAAATATTATAAGGACACATTTGAGGTCATCAAGGTTGCTCTCCCTGACTCCATATTTCATAATTTTTTATGTTTTTACAACAACCTTGGTGGAAGGACTTGAAGTGGTACCCAAATACTCCTATACAAAATTACAAGGATTTTTTGGGGTACGGATGACTCTCTCCTTTCCTTCACATGATTTATAAGCTTAATAAATGGTGTAATGTCTCTCCTCCTCAACCTGTTTGGATGTACAGGTTCTAGACCACATACGCTCCTTTCTTAAAGCCCAAGATTTTTTATTTTTCCTAGAGTCTTCTTCACCAAGGGATTCCTATTAGGGAGCATCTATAACATTTAGTTATGCTAGCCTTTCTTGACCTTTCTATATTAAATTTTATGACTTTATCCATATTTTTTGTTTTTGTGCTCATGCTCATTCCCTTTGAGTGTGGCTTTTTTCCTTTTTTAGACCCTCATTTCCTATGCCATGTTTGAGAGGAAGCATATAATTATAGGATATCCCCCACCCTTGTTGGCTATTTTATTTGAAGTGTACCACTTGTTTCATATGATGGTCTTGTACAACATATGGAAAGACAAAAATGACTATCTTTGGTAAGTGTTATTCCTCTCTTCTCATATTTTCTTTTGAGAAATCTAATATTGTTTTGTGTGTATTTTTAGATTATGGTTTAAGCTGGTAAGGTGACTATGGAGCTCTGTCATATTCAAGAGCTTATTGATAATTGAGGAATGCTCCATGCATAGTCATTAAGGTTCCTCTTGAGTAGTACTATCCTCAAAGCTAGTGCAGGTCTAGGAAACATCGTCACTTGGCCCTAAATCACACTCCTACCCCAGATCAAGGTCACCCTCATTACAGAACTAGCCCTACTACTCTCTCTCCCCTAGCTCCTCAGCTCGACACCTGGGTAAATTCAGGTGCTCTAGTATTTTATTCCAATGAGGATCCATTTGTCCATAGCTAGGAAGATGTTCCCAACACTTCTTATGGGTAGGATGGGGTTCAACCAAGTCTCCTGATGATAATGTTGGGTGGGATTCGGTCCCAGTGGTGGCTAAACCCATGTAATGATTCTTTTCCATTGAGGGGATTCTTTTTTTTTCTTTTCCTCTTGTGACATACACTCAACCATCATTTTCAGTATGTAATCATTTTTTTAGCTAGTTGATAGTGTCTACCTACTAGTTCTGTAAGGTGGTTTTGATTATTTTTTAGTTGGTTTCTTGGTTTCTCATGCTATTTTTATGAAGGTGGTTTTTTGGTTGATGGTATTGACCATGTGGAATATTTATTAACCTATTTTTTTATTTGTAAAAATGTGTTCTATTACTTCTTTAATATAATAATTTTTACATCAAAAAAATTATTACATATTTTCTATAAAGTTAAACACTTTTCAATTTTTATTTTTAATTAATGATAATAACTATGATAATGATGTAGTAAAATAAATTAAATGGTATTAATTTAATATGTTATATTTTTAGCTTTAAAGGAAGAATATTTGGTTCAAATATTATCAAATGATATATGTGTAATTGTCAATATGATAATGTGATCATAATGTAATAGGGGTGCTACCTTTTTTTATTCCTATATAAATAATTTAAAAATAATAATATAAATAAAAAATAATTTTATATTTATATACATGAAAATTAATGATTATTCGAATGGTAAACATGGTGATTGGAAACAATTTAGATCTCTAGTAGAAGAAGTCAGATCAAAGCCAGTAACAATTGTAGTCTTGGTGTCAAGAATGACGAGGCAAAGTTAGATAGTGATTAAGATGCTGATGTTTTGGACCTGGACCTTAAGTTTTTTTAGAGGAGGCTTTGTCAAGTGATGTTGTGTAATCCTAAGTCCCCGGGGACCAAGTTTGATCTACTTTTAAAAAAGGACTAGCTTTTTATTCTAGATGACTTGGTTGATATGACCATTGAATAAAGTTCCCATCACATGGTAATAATATTTATGGAAATTAAACCTAACTTGGATGTGGTAAAAAATGAGCTTCTACTAAGTGAAGGATGAGTGGTCATATTCCCCACTCTAAGGGGTTTTTTAGGTGAATTTGATCCATTTTATGGATTCGAAGAGAATTTTATAGGAAAACTGGTTCTTTGGAAGGTGTGGCCTTTTTGTGAGGAGATGGGGACTTGATTTCAATCTAGAGATACAAAATATTTTTCAAGCCCCAATTTGGGTGAGATTACAAAAACTCCCTTTTAATTACTAAAATGAGGAGGTTTTTGTTTGTATTTTTGGGGAAATGGGCCATCTAATTAGTTTGGATCTGACCACCAAGTCCAAATCATTCCTCGTCTATGTTAAGATATGTGTTAATGTGGATCTAGGGGAAAATTTACCAAATTTAATTTGGTTCGTATCAATATTAGGAGTTTGGAATTAGGTTTTGGAATATGATAATCCCCTTATCAAATATGTTGTTTGTAAGAAATTAGAGCATTTGGCTCATGTGTGCTCAAATTGCAATCCTCTTTCCCAAGGTCATAAATTTTGATAAAAAAAATAAATTTAATAAGAGGGTACCGGGAAGAAAGATATCTTGGAATTTGAAAACCCTAAGAGTGTATTTTGTAAAAAAAAAATGTAGAAGATCTAATCCTTAGAGGGTTCCAGATTGGAATATTTCTTGAAAGTTAAAATCCATAAAAATAAGAAAGCAAAGCTGATATGTAGAAGGATTCTTACTTTGAGAATCAAGTTATGGTAGATAAGATGAAGGTATCTAATATTTTACCCTCATGAAAAATGAATATTTTTCTTTCTTCAAATTCCTTTGATATGTTTCAAGACATTACTTTCAAATATGACTTATTAGAAAAGGTGAATTATGGAAATATTTAGTTAGAAAATGAGGAATGTGAATATGAGTAGAACCAAATAGTGTTGATAGAGTTGGTAATTAAACTAAAAAATAATCTAGGAAAATTAGTTGATCCAAAAAAAGTTTCCCAAACTCTAAAAACTATATATAAAAATAAGTTAGGAATTGATGTGGACACTATTAAATCTTAGGGAGGACCTTCCAATCATAAAAGTAGAGAAAAAGAGACAGAGATAGATGTTGCCAATATTATTCAAATAGTAATAGCCATGGGCAATAGAAGTACAAAGGAACTTAGGATAGGAGGAATAATATGATAGTGTAGACCATATTGAATCCAAGAATAGAGGTATATTTATCCCCTATGCTTCCTTGGATATGAAGTAAGGGATTTTTAGGAGAAAACTTAGATTTAAAAAGGACTTGACTGGGGTCTCGTCATGGAGCATTCACTAGAAGCTCATCAAAGTTACTTTGACAGACATGCTTGAGTTTGGAATGAGATTAAGCCAAATGCTAGCCAGTAATTTTGAAGAATATGTCACCTAGTTAGAGGACATTAAAAGAATAACTGCCTTGGCCAATGCATTAGTTTGATGTGGAGTGTTATAGGATTTTAATCCAGCTACTTCTGGTTATTTTTCACTTTTGGGTTCTATAGATAAGGAATTTCAACCCACTTCAAAATTCCCTAGTTTCCCTAGCATATGTTCCCCCCTCCCTCATGTGTTTACCTATTTTTTTGCACCCGTTGTTAACCCCATTTTGTATTTTTACCATTTTTAGAAAATTTGAACATGAGCATATCACATCCGAATTTGCTAAAAATAGTGTGCCTACCTACAATGGTTACTATCCATTCATATTTTAACCTAAATTGGTTAGATTCATTTTTTTTACAAATTGAGATGAGAAAATATCAGGTCTGAATTTGCTTAAATTAGAAATTTTCCTAATTTTTCCTAACAACCCTAATTCACATATTGTATTATTCGTATCTTTCAATTTTTTCTCACCCTTAATATCATCATCCTACCTCCTGAACAAGCTAATGATGATTTTATAGCTATAATTAAATTGAAAGTTCCCTTTCATGAGTTTTTGCTATAAGTTTGAAAAGGAATTTTTCTTTACCGTCATCATTCAAGTGACAACAGAGGAATGGATCTAGTATAATATTTCTATATGTGCTTTATTTGCATCATTTTTGGTAATTTTAATATCATTTTACATTGATAAATTTTAGTTTATTTATATTTTAGAAAATTTAGACATGAGCTTCTACAAGTCTATATTTTCTTTTCAGATATGAATTCGCACAAGCACATATAAGGGGTAAATTATTACTTTGATATTTATCATAATGGTGTATAGTTTACATTTTGATAATCATTCACTAAAAATTTGAGTGTTCTATATGATTATTTGCAGGTCTTTTATGAATTTAGACGTGAGCTTTTGTAGGTCCAAATCCGCTTGTCAGATCTGAATTCACATAGACATATATTGGGGTAAACTATTGCTATTAGATTCATAACAATACCTTTCAATTTACATTTTTACTACCTTCATAAGCATCTCATTTTTTTTTTTGGTAAGTAAGAGAATATTTATAATTAACACCGAGTTTTAACTGGTTGAACCAAAACCATTTTACAAAATAGGGTCCACTGACCAACTGGACAAAGGCCAAGCCCTAAAAGTTTAAACTGACAACAAAAAGGGCCAAGACCTACTCTTCCAACAGAATACAACCAAACTAAACTATGGAAGCCTAATATTATGGCCATCAGAAAAGAAAGATGCAAAATAGAACTAACAAAGATAAAATCCACTTTGAGCCTTCCAATCTAAAATTTTTCATTATCTATCACCATTGAGACTGCATGAGGAAGATTTTCAGTCCACATGATCAAATTTGCTGCTACAATGCCTTCATTTGCCAGCCTATCAGCTGCCATGTTTGCTTCCCGGAAGGTATGCAAAATTATGGCCTCAGGTCGATCATGAATTAGAGCCCTTGCTTTGTGGATGTAGTCATCAAATCTCCAAGGAGCTCTCTTAGTGTTATTTAGAAGATTTATAATAATAAGAGAATCACCTTCCACCAAAAAATTTTGTGGATAATTCTCTGCCACCTTGAGGCTCCTCCAAACTACCCTTGCTTCAGCTACATTGTTAGTTTGAGCTCCAAGATGTTCAACAAAAGCTACAAGCACCTCACCCTTGTGGTCTCTAAGTAAGCCACCAGCCCCAGATTCACCTGGGTTGCCCCTAGATGCCCCATCAAAATTTAACTTAATCCACCCTAGGGGGGTGGGGTCCATGTGATCATGGTTCTAGGACAGACTTGAGGATGATTGAGGCCATCAATGAGAGGTAAGTTTAATGACTGGCCTAATGAAGCTTCAAAAGGATTTGGAGGTCTAGATGCTGCAGGCACTAAACAAGCATTCTCATTAGCATATACTAAAATTTTTGACAAGACAGAGGATGACTGAGAAACCTTATCCAAGAAGGCCCGACGATTCCTTTCCAACCATATCTGCCACAAGTAGTGATGAAGGCAGATCTTCCACATATACCTAAGATGCCTATTCAAAAATGGAGAAGGCCACTAGACAAATAAGTCAAAAATGGACTGAGGATGGACCCAATAAATATGAAACACTTGTAACAAACCTAACAAGATTGAGACAGAAAAATTACAATACAGAAACAAATGATCAATAGACTCCCACTCAGACATACAAAGATAACACCTATTAACAACAATCACACCTCTTTTTATTAAGTTATCCATGGTGAGGATCTTATTTTGGATGGCCAGCCATGCAAAAAACCCAACCTTCGGAACAATGCTTTTGGGCCAAAATTCCAAGTGAGGGAAAGTAGGTTCATCATTATCAATAAGCATCAGATAAGCAGTCTTGACAGAAAATTCCCCATTGTCTGAAGCTTCCCAGATAAGCTGGTCCTCAAGAATTCCAGAAGGGAGTAAAGACTGTCTTAATTCATTCTCCAATATTATTGATGCCCCTGGTAGATCATTGTTCATTATTGGCTTCCAAACCCTTCTATTGTTTGACAAAGTAATAAAATCTGCAACTTTGGTACAAAAAACTTCAATTGTCTAAGATCTAAGGGTTGAAAGGATGGGGTCTACAGAGAGGGGATAGTCCTTTAACCATTTGTGGTCCCAAAAATCAATGTTTCTTCCATTTCCCAGTTTCCAACGTAGCCCTTTGCTTAGCAAGTTTTTAGTTTGAAGGATTGATTTCCAAAAAATTGATCCCCTGGGAGGAAAGGAATAACTTAAAAATTTAGTTTCTTGCAAATACTTTCTTCGATTATAGTAATCCATTCTGCATTTGCATTTGTCAGAAGACGCCATGCTTGTTTGGCCAGGAGGGCCATGTTTAAATGTTGTATTCTCCTTAGCCCAATACCTCCAAACTCCCTTGGTTTGCAAACCCTATCCCAGGACACCAAGTGAAAGCACTGCTTAGATTCAGAACCAGTCCATAGGAACCTCTTCTGGATTTGTTCAATTTTAGTGTAGACACTTATAGGAGCTTTAAATCCAGAGAGAAAGTATACAGGGATGCTTTGAATGGAAAACCTGGTGAGAACTGCCTTGCCAGCTTGAGATAACAAATTCCCTTTCCATCCAGCTAGCTTCCTCTGAATTCTTTCAATTACATTAGTCCACATGGAATCAGTAGCTTTGCCTGTAAATAAAGGAAGGCCTAAGTATGTGGAGGGAAGAGTAGACACTGAGCATCCAAGAATCCTAGCAATCTTAATCTTAATCTTAATAAGCATCTCATTTTACATTTTGCATTGCTTCATCATTTGTTTTCAAATTTGCATTCATAAGCATCTCACTTCACACTTTGCATTGTCTCATCATATATTTTCAAATTTGCATATGTTTGCAAAATATTTAGGAAATTTGCTATTGTTTGCATATGGTTTGCTAAAGGAATTGGGGGGATCTTATAAATTTAGATCCACCAATCACTAATAGTCAATTTTTAGTGTTATATTTTAGAAATTGTAGTTCTTTCACAAATTTGGATGTGAGTTTTTGTAGGTCTAAATTTGCCAAGTAGGTTCAAATTCACCAAGTAGGTCTGAATATTCCTACAATAGCCATATTGTGTAGATAACTGTATTCATTTTCTTTATTCAAAGTTACGTTTTCTATTTTTGCTATCATTAATCTATTTATGTTTCAATTTTCATATAAAAAACTCAAAAAATACCAAAATAATATATATAAATAATAGAAAATAGAATAAGTTGCATTTTAATTATCATGTTCATCGCTTGTTATCTTCATGGAAATTTGAAATGAATATAGTTCAGGTTAGTTGCATTCTATCAAAAACTTAGGTGTGCATTATCAAAATAAAATATCAAAACACTTTCCACCACATAGACATGGAAACGATCTTTAAACATTTCCTGCTAAACCCACCATAATTCATCGACAATCACCAAATAAGGTACAACAATAGCACATCTCCTAATGAGGTGTATATCCCTTATTTCCCACATCCCTTCTAGGCATGGATCCATTAGCCTAAGGGAAATGGGTGTGAAAATTTTGGTCTACATTCTTTGGTGAACCCAACGTGAACCTTATTCATCACTCTCCTTCATCTACACCTGATCATATTTATTTACCGTGTACTATCCATTCAAATCCACTTAATTCATCTTCTATAATAAACTCATTATAATATACACTTCATTTTCCTATGGACCATAAATATTCATAGAATATTGAAGAAGATGAGGGACCTCCTTATCCCTTAGATATTTTTGTTTTGTAATATGATAAATTATACACATTTTGATAGTCAATCTTATACATCTCAAGAGAGCCCTACTCTGATATCTTATAAAGATATTACAAAATTAGGGATTGCTCCTCCCTATGTTAACCAAACTAAATTGAGCCCTATCTGCTATCTTATAATGATCTTGCAAAATGGTTTTGTTTGAGAATGCATAGATTTTCATGTAAAGATTGCTGAAGAAAAATATATAAAGGAACTTCTTTGTTAAAAACCTCCTTTTATTTTGAATCCACCCTAGAAATATTATGCATGAATAACCTTGTATAGTGTGCACATATAGATCATCTTGTATATACCACCAATTCCATCATCAAAGAAATAAAAAATTCAAAAAAATAAATAAAACAAAATTTATACATAGGTATTGCATTCTCTAGTTTACATTTCAATCATTGCATTTCCATATTGCATTGCATAAACCATAATCATCTATCATATAGTTGCATCTTGCACCTCTTAAGTTTGATCAGTCCAATTGCATATGTCAAATAGTCACATCCAATTATTATGTTGTTTAAATTTTAGATAGATGATATCAAGTTCATAGTCAATCTTGGTCTTTTTTGAAGTGATTAGGAGGTCATATTGAACCACTCATGTGATTCATATTTTAATAAGATATTGCTTCTTTATATTTATTAAAAATTTCTCTCGAATCAAATCACACTTCTCATTAAGAAAAAATTGAGTTTTGGAACCTCATTTTGCCATTTTCGAGCCAACCACAAATCACACTTATTAATAAAATATTGCATTAAGAAAATGATGATACCTCGATTGGTTTTAACATTGAAGAAAAAATTCTTCTTTCTTGTCCCATTATGCACATAGTCCAACAATAAAATTAATTATATATATGTTTTACAAAAATCTTACACAAATCATAAAAAAATCACCAAGTAGTAAGGATAGGGCCAAAATTCTCATCAAACTTGTTGATAATTTTATTCTCCAAAACTTGGTGATGCAAAAATAATAATAAAACTCCAAGTTGTAAGGATAGGGTAAAAATTCTCACTAGAATTGTTAAAAATTTGCTTCCCCAAAGCTTGGAGAATCTAATAAATATACAACAAATAATAGAAATAATATCATTTGACTATGGATCTAATATCCGCTGGGGCTATAGATTCTTGAATGGCAATGGAGTACACTCATGCATGGTGATAATTTTCTCTTGAAAATACCTTTGACTACACATAAGGGTATGCCAACCTCTTGGTTCACTACATGCCTAGTTTAATCTCTATCTTACTAGAGATTGGTAAATGAATCCACTTTTGCACACACAATGGTTCTTAATTTGGCTTGCATAATTACCTTACTCAAAATTGGTAAATGAAATTCACAAGTACATACATTTTGTTCTTGAGAGATTTGCATCATAATTAAGATCAATATGAGAAAATATTACACGAATCACACACATCAGTTCCTAATAAACTTGACTTCATCTCAAAGATAACCAAGATTCTCCTTGAATTTTGATTGGCTAATGTCACTATATCTTCATGGATCTGTATGACTATTAGCATAAGAAATTGAGGCTAAAACAATAGTTAGTCTTGCATTTCATATCCACCACCTTAGTACAATGTATTTTTAGTCATTTGCTTCATCATATTGCATGATTGCTTGCCATACATAAATTTGCATTGGTCATACATAATTGCTTGGTCATGTAGTTGCATAAGGACTTTGTGATGATGGCATGATCTAACCTTAGTAATGTTTCTTATATTCTCTTCACACTAGAAATATAATACCTAGTACAAACCCTTTGTCACATTATTCATGCCTAATCACTCATATTCCCCCCTTACTCCCCTTAATTTTAATCAAAATTAATCTTAAGGGTATACATTATTCATCACCAACAATGTCATTTTCAAACATCAATTTCAAACACTTTTGGATTGTAGCCCTTTTATGTTAACATAACAATAAAATCTCACACCGGATTTGTTGCATGACCACACATGAGGGGCAACCTCCATTTAGGGTCATACAAAAGCACACATCCTTGGGGTATATTACTGACTAATAAAAATCATAAGGGTATATTTACCAACACACTTTTCTATAAATATCAATTACATTCCATCAAATTGTGTTCCATTATCTTACAATTGTATCTTGACTAGCATGATCACAAGTGTATTAGAAATTAAAATTGACTACAAGCATTATGTAGGATCATAAAAAACAATAAAACATTTTGTATTTACATAACACATAAAATAAATAAAAAATAGTAGTATGGTATTACACAAGAGAAAAGATACATAAATGTATAAGAGTAGACTAGTATGCCACAGTAAAAAACTAGCATACTCAATCACTGAAGAAGTATGACACAAAAAATAAACCTTGGCATATCATCCCATAGAGATCCTATAACTATGACCCTCATATTGTGGTATTCTAGGCGCTCGAAGAGGCCTAGACTAGGAAATTCTCCATGAGGATGACTGAGTGTGACTCAAAGCAATCAGCTTCGATGGTAGTGCCACTCTCTAACCCTCTAGAAAAATATAGAAGTAGATAGTTTTGTAGAATATATCTTACTAGGTAGCTAATATCCCCTCTATCCATATATCCCATATTTCATCTTGGAGGTAACAATGTAGGCTGGTACCCATAGAGTGGATTGACCTACTCATAGATGGTGTGGTACTCCCCTACTCCTGCATTTGGGCTCACACCTATGTTAGCTAAGCCTTAACAATCTAAATATGCCCTGACTGTGTGACAATCTACTATGCCTAAGTAGCCACCTGAGCCTTTAGCATTTCTATCTCAACCTGTTGAGCCTCCACCTGAGCCTCTAACTTAGTAATATGCTCATAATCATCCTAGGGTGCCTCCCCCATGTCACCTATCTGCATCTCACTAATCCCACCCTACTCAGGTACCTCCTACTACTACTTAGGCTACTCAGGTACCTCCTATTGTTACTCTATTACCACCATATACTGAGGTGCTTCATCTTATAAAGGAATTATATGACCCACTCTCCCTCATATGATGTTGAGTCCTCCTTCCCCTCCCTATTGTGGTTTGACAATAGATTGAGCAGCTGATTGAAATGCTAGCAGAACCACTTTCCCTCCCATGGCTCACTCATGAGTAATTGTCATTGTTTTGAGATCCTCATGCCACTATATATATCCATCCTCCACTTCCACATCATCCTCATTCGACTCTACAAATCTAGTCAAGTTAGGCTCACCACAAATAATCGATGGATCTCATGTCACTCTTTGGTACCAAAAATTCCAAACCTTGGGTACCCCCTATCTTAGTACAAAATGGCACTATACTTTATTATAATGGTGCAACTCCACCTCTACCTTATTTAATCATAGCCACCATATCCATCACACCTAAGCTAGCTCATTACCATCCTCATCCCAATAAGGATATCTCCATCAGGATCTCCAAGTGATACGAAAAGGAAGCAAGTCATTTATCACTCGCTTGACCTCCTCTAAACCATCAATCCTCCCTTCATGTCCTTCCATAAGATCCCACATATACATAGTAGGGAACCCCTACTCTACTCATTGATATGGTAATCCAACAGGCCTCCTCACTACTCTATGCTCCCAACTCCACACCTGAAGCAATGTGGTGAGAACTAGGTTTCGATAGTGCTTATATATAACATTATACAATATCGTGTATAAGTGGTACAACACAAAAGTACCTCATGTAAACCACTTATCAATATCTCTCATATCTACCACTACCCCAGAAAGGGCCCAAGTAAGGTTTTTCCTTATCTAATGATATTATAATAACCCTGCAACTACCCCAAATAACACCACCATCAACTTTGATATACCCTATGCTACTATCATCCCCTCTATACTGACCCTACTCTGATCAAATATAAAATTAGGGTCTTCGGTCAACTACTCTAATATCTATGTTTGTATCATATATTGATACAAAAAATGACCCATGACTAGAATTCAGAGGATTCTCCACACATCCTCTAGGGTCACTATCATCTCTCCTATTGGTAACAAAAATATGGAAGATCCCAGATACCATATCTCTAGTAAAGTTGTCAATAGAGGATAATATGCATCTATCGAAGACATCTTGACCACATGGAGAAGTCCCACCTACCCCATAATATCTCTCTCTTCCCTAGTATGCTACTTTACTTGATCCTCAAAGCCCTTATATCGCTATTTCCAATTTTTGAGAGTACCCCACTACAAAAAAACAAAATATATATATTATTAGCTCATTATAATCATCAATTTGTCAAGTCATTGCAAAATCATACCAAAAACATGTAAAATTTAGTTTCCTTTGTGAATATGTATGTGTTTTAGATCGGTGAATTCACCTCTCAAATTCATGAATTCATATGTGTTGTGATGACAAATTTAGACACTCAAATTTTCCTAGTAGGTTAGAATTCATGAATTCAAATATCCCATTTGGATGAATTTGAACATCTAAATTTTTTTGGTACATCTAAATTTATCTTGTTCGACTGCACGATGAAACCTGAACAAAAATTCATAAAAAATAATAAAAATTTGTAAAAAAAATTAAAAACATGAATTAAAAGTTTACATGGATCCTTACAACTACCTTATTGTTGCCCGCTCACACTTGTTCTACTTGATGAGGTGGTAGTGTCATTTTCTCCAAAGTAGTAAAATTAGAAGTCATCTAGTAAAAATTAATTAGGGTTTTTAACCCTAAAACCCCTTTTTAACCCTTATACCTCACTCTCTTTTTCATTTTTCCTATTTTTTAAAACTTTGAGCTCCACAAGGAATAACGTATTCCTCATGAAACTTGAGGGCACACCCTAGCTAACAAAAAATTGTTCCCATTTTCTTCTTCACTTACAGTATTTTTTATATTTTCACACTTTAGCATCCACATCTTCCTTTGACGTATTTATTGCTCATAAATATGCCAAAGTGGTATGTTCCCCTAGTTCCCCTAGTGCATGTTCTGCATCCCTCATTTGTTTACCTCTTTTTTGTGCCCGTTGTAACCCCATTTTATCTTTTTTTTTCACTTTTAGTGAATTTAGATACGAGCAACTCACATCCAAATTTTCTAAAATTAGTGTGCTAGCCTATAATGATTATTGATCATTTGTATTTGAACCTCAATTGGTCAGATCTAGATTTTTCGTGAATTCAAATGAGAAAATCTCAGGTCTAAATTTACTTAAATTAGGAATTTTTCTAATTTTTCCTAACCCTGATTTACCTCTCATCTTCTTCATAGCTTCTGGTTTTCCCTTGCCCTTAATATCATTAGTCTACCTTTTGAATAAGCTAATGATGATTTTTTAGGTGTCATTAAATTGAAAGCTCCCTTTCATGAGTTTTGGTTATAGGTTTAAGAAAGAATTTTGCTTTACTATCCTAATTCAAGTGACAACAAAGGAATAAATCTGGTATAATATTTCCATATGCTTTTTATTTACATCATTTATGGAAAGTTGAATATCATTTTACATCTTTAAATTTTAGTTTCTTTATATTTTCGTGAATTTAGATGTGAGCTTCCATAGGTTCGAATTCGCTTGTTAGATCCAAATTTGCACAGGCACATACATGGGATAAATTACTACTTTGATATTTATCATAATGATTTATAGTTTACATTTTGATCATCATTGATTGCAAATTTGAGTGTTCTATCTGATTATTTGCAGATATTTTATGAATTCAAATGTGAGCTTCTACAGGTCTAAATTTATTTGTTAGATTCGAATTCACACATACATATACTAGGATGAGCTATTGATGTTAGATTCATCATAGTACCTTGCACTTTACATTTTTATTACCTTCATAAGCATCTCATTTTGCATTTTGCATTGTTTCATCATTTCTTTTCAAATTTACATTCATAAGTATCTCACTTTGCACTCTACATTGTCTCATCATTTATTTCCAAATTTACATATAATTACAAATAGATTTAGAGAATTTGCTATTGTTTGCATATGATTTGTTGAAGGAACCAAGGTGATATGATCGAGGTAGATCCTCCAATCACTGATTACTAATTTTTAGTTTTCTATTTAAGAAATTGTAGGTCTTTCATGAATCTAGATGTGAGTTTTCATAGGTCCAAATTCACCACGAAGGTTTGAATCTACATGCAAAAACCATCTGATGTAGATAAGTGCATTCATTTTCTTTATTCTAAGTTACATGTTATTTTTTTGCTATAATAATCTATTTATGTTTCAAAATATATATAAAAATATTATAAAATACCAAAAATAAATAAAATATATAATAGAAAATAGAATAAGTTGCATTTTAATTTAGAAATATAATGTTCACCGCTTGTTGTGTTCATGGAAATCTAAAATGCATATAGTTTAGGTTAGTTGCATAGCATAATTTTACATTTAGCACACATTTACATTGAACATCCACAATTATGCTTCATCCCCAGCTTATGGTATTGACCCAGAGTCAAGCCAAAGCTTTAGCCAATACCTAAAGCCAACCACCTGCATCCATGGACTAGTATGTTCAGGTTTCTAATACCTCAACCACTTCTATGGCTAAGCAAGGGGGTATCTATTGGATTTGTCCACCAGGCCTTCCAATAATGCATCACATTTAGATATGAACATGATACAGATATCTATGTACACATCCTTTCCAAATATCCCTTGCACTGAGCCATCTATGCCTTCTGATCATTGTGTCATGTATGTGTATACTGATGCCCTCAAGATGTGCTTAAACCTAGTCTATCCATCCCTTTCATCACTCACCATTCCACCTAAATTTTTTCCCACATTCCAGTAGGAACCCACATTTTCCATTTCTCATAACACCAACAAAATCATAAACAACCCCATTTTCACATCCACATCCATACCCATGAACCAAAATCCTCCTTCCTCATCAAATCAGTATATCTCCATCCCATCCACCCACACCACCATCTACTCCAACTCGCTCTACGAAGCACAAGTCAATGTTGTTGGACATTTTGAGTGATAAGTTGTCATTGATGTCAAGAGTGAGTTGTCATTGATGTCAAACTTTTAGCACCAGCCAGTGGCAGTTTTAGTTGGCAGCATCCGTTTCGGTTTCAGTTTCAAGATCCAGTTCAAGGAAGTCAGATGAGGTCCAAAGTGCAAGAAAAAGCCCAAATAAATAATATTATAATATTATTTTATAATATTATGCAAAGGAAGTTTAAAATTAATTATAAATTAATTTATTAGTTAATTTACTTAACTTATAAAGTTATTTAAATTAATTATTAATTATAAATTAATTTAAGCTAAGGTTAAATAACCCTAAGGTGGGTTATCAAATTTAATATTCGAAATTTGATTTTGAATAAAGTGCCACCGACGTGAGGAGAAATTAAAAACGTGTATATAAGGGGGGAACTCCCACCCTACCAAACCTTACCATGCCTTCGATTATTATTGCGAGCTTTAGAATTGTGAGCCTTACGAATTGTGCTATGTCCAAAGCAAGGAAAGGGTGTGCAAGTTTCGTGAGAAATAGACGGTGAGTGGAGGCATAAGAGGAAGGGGTTCTACCTTCCTTCACGTGGGCATTCGTAGCCCACGCGGTGGGCTCCCAAGCGCTAAGGCGCTTAGGATAGAGGAGATGGCGGATCGAATCTCGTCGAATCCCCTTTTGGGGAAGAAAGAGGTATGCTTGTAAATTGGTCACCAAAAATTTTGGGAATATAGTTTGGGCATTTAAAAATTAATTTTTGCATATTTAAATTGGTTCTAAGGTTGCTAAAGGAGTTATAAGGGTTTTTGCAAAATTAAATTTTTAATGTTGTTTGCTCAAATGTTTTGAAAATATTGTAAGGTGTTTGGTTGATATTTTTATGGTGTTGGATATTATTTTAAGTTGGAGTTTATAAGGTGTATCAAGGAAATTATCTTTATGTATGTTATGATGAGTGTTAATTTTAAAAGGGAGCAATAAGGCATAAATTGAGTTGTGATTGTTTTATGTCCAAGGAATATTTTTGGAAAGTGTTGAAGTGATATTGTTGTGTTTAACCATTGGAATTGGAAAGAAGAAATTGTGATTAAGACAGGTTTTCTAAAGGCACTTCTACATCCAACAAAAGGTATGGGCATATTCTTCCTAGTGAGTGATTGTTGAAAATTGTGAATGGAAAGTTGGAGTGAAAAGGATTGTTTGGTTTGCATTGTTGAGAGTGTTTTGAATTAATGCTTCAAGGTTTTCTGGAATTAAGAGTTGTTGATAAAACCTTGTTTTATAAGCATTGTTGTTGAAGTGAGTTGTTGAGTGAAGAACTTGAACTAGGGTTTGGAAAGAACATGAGTATCATTGTTATGTGAGATTGGTTGAGTAGAGTTGGTTGAGCCTAGTCAAGTGAATGTGTGAAGTGATTGTTCAAGTTTTATGAAATAAATTATTCTATATTCTGAATTGAGTTGAGAAAGTGATTGAGTATTGAGGTGAATGTGAAGCATATTGAGTCTCTAACAATTCTCTATATGTTTCTAAGAGAGTGATTGAAAGTGATTGAGCATTGTGATGAATGTAGAGCATATTGAGTCTCTAACAATTCTCTTTATGTTTCTATGAGATTGGACAAGTTCTAGTGTGATATTGTTGGATAGATTTGAGGTAAGTCTTAGAGAAGACTTGTGGATAGATTTATGTGAGCTTTTATGGAAGCTTACAATACAGATTAGAGGATAGAGTTTGGTACATATTTGAGGATAGGTTTATGCCATATCAGAGATAAATATTGAGGATAGATTAGAGGATAGAGTTTGGTACAGATTTGAGGATAGGTTTGTGCTAGATCAGAGATAGATATTGAGGATAGATTTGTGCTAGATCGAAGGACTATGTTTAGTGTAGATTTGAGATAGATCTTTGGAGGTGATAGAGTATAGAAGATGATAGTATCCAGTGGATAGTGATCCATTAGCTAGGGTAGTGAGGATAGGTGTCTTCAGTGGATAGAGATCCATCAACCAGAGTAGTGGGGGCAATAGATCTTCTAGAAGATCACTAGTCAGAGCTTAGGGGAAAGGAGTTCTCCTATGGATAGAGATCCATGAACTTGATTAGGGGATTGGTGTCTCCTTTGGATAGAGGTCCATAAACATTATAGGGAAAGGATTCCCAAGAGAATTTATTTGAGGAAAATTTATAAGAAATATTTTCTCCGTGGAGTAGCCCACATTGGGTGAACCACGTAAAATCATGTCTCTCATGTGTGTGATGCTTTGTGTGATGTTTACTACTTTAATATTGTTGATGTTATCATTTGGATTAAAAGGCAAAATGTTTTATCTTATACTGTTCACCCCCCTCTCAGTATAAGCACATGTTCTTCAATTGGTATTAGAGCGGGTCTCTCCATGAAAAGACTAACATCTTGGAGGAGGATCCATCATTAACACACATGACTTCAAAAAATGAAGAGGAGACTATGTTTGATATAAAAGAGGAATTATTTACTGCTCTCAAAAAGTTAGAAAGAATTAGAGAGAAGAATTCAAGCCTGAAGGAACAAATTCAAGAGGATGAAGAAGCAAGGATGGAACTTCTACAAAATCTCACAGAACTCAAGATAAGGGTGGAAGAAGGAAAGAAAATTGAGCAGGATATGACAGATCTATTAAGAGCAAGAGAAATAGAATGTGAAATATTGGAAGCAAAAATTGTTTATCTAAGGAATGAAGTTGAAAGGACCAAGGTACTACAAGATGTAGAGGATAAGAAATAAAAAAGGGAATCAAGTCTTCAAGAAGTAGAAACTTCAAACAAGGATAAGCAAGCAAAGGATATCAGAAAGGAAGAAAGCAAAGAAGAACCTTGGATGAGAGTTAATCACAAGAGGAGGAATACTCCACCACAATCTCAAGGGCATCCAAATAGGTTACATAATTTCTTCCATGGTCATTGCTTTTCTTGTAATAAATATGGTCATAGAGTTGTACACTATATTAGTCATGCAAGAAATAATGTCAATAGAAATTTCAATTCTTTTGCACCTCTTATGGATAATGATATTATATGTTACAAATGCAATAATTTTGGGCACAAGGCTAGATGGTGTAAAATGATACTTCCTGAGTCTAGTAAAAGAAAAACAGATTCAACAACTAGGAAAGATGAAAGGGGAAATGTAAAAGCTAGATCAATGTTAGTTCAAACAACCCTTCATGCTCAGGATAAAGAAGAACAATGGTATCTTGATAGTGGTTTCTCTAGTCACATGACAAGAGACAAAGATAAATTCATTGTATTAAAAGAAACCAATAGAGGATCAGTAAGTTTTGGTGATAATGGATCAACAAGGATTGGTGGAAGAGGAACTTTGAGTTTAGATAATGGGAAAACAAGAACAGAAAATGTGTTGTATGTTAAAGGGTTAAAACATAATATGTTAAGTGTAAGTCAACTTTGTGATCAAGGGCATATGGTTACATTCCATCCAGATAGATGTGAGATAAGAAAATCAAAAACTAGAAAAGTCATTGCCAATGCAAGAAGAACTCCAAACAATCTATACATGCTTAGTGAGATCAAAGGGGAAAAGTGCTTTCTATCACAAGAATATGAGAGTTGGTTGTGGCATAGAATATTGGGTCACTTGAATTTTGACAACATAGTCAACATAAGCAATAAGCAGGATGTCAGAGATTTACCCAAAATAAAAAGGCCACAAAACACAATTTGTGCACCTTGTCAACATGGAAAGCAAACTAGAACAAGCTTTAAGTCAAAAGGATATATGTCATCTGAGCCATTGAGTCTAATACATACTGATCTATGTGGTCCTACCAGAACACAAAGCATTTAGGGTGAGAGTTACTTTATTCTATTTATAGATGATTACTCAAGAATGGTTTGGGTAGATTTTCTGAAAGAGAAATCAGAAGCTTTTGAAAAGTTCAAAGCATTTAAGAAACTGGTTGAAAATGAAACCGATAAGAGAATTAAGTGTTTGAGATCTGATAGAGGAGGATAATTTACCTCAAATGAGTTTGTAGAGTTTTGTGAAAAACATGGGATTAAGAGAGAATATTCAGCAACAAGAACTCCTCAACAAAATGGAGTAGTTGAAAGGAAAAATAGAACTATTGAGAATATGGCTAGAGCTATGTTAAATGAGTCTAAGCTCTCAGATGGATTTTGGAGAGAAGCAATCAACACAATAGTATACATAATCACTAGGGCTCAAATGAGGGTAAACCATCACAAGACTCCATATGAGCTTTGGAAAGGAAGACCGACCACTGTAAAACACTTCAAGGTTTTTGGAAGCAAGTGTTACATAAGAAGAGAAGATCAAAACTTAGGCAAGTTTGATCCTAGATGTGATGAAGGAATTTTCCTTGGTTATTCCTCAAAGAGTAAAGCCTATAGATGCTTCAACAAGAGAACACACACTATTGTAGAAAGTATAAATGTAACAATTGATGAAAAGATAGATTCAAGAGAACCAGTTCAACAAATTGTGTATCAGGAAGATGGAAGTTGTCAAGAAGAGTTTCATGAGGAATCAGATGAAGAAGAAGAAGAAACACAAAAGCTTCTTCCTAAAACTCCATCTAGGTATGTACAGAAGCATCATCCAAAAGAACAAATCATTGGGAATCCAGATGTAAGACAGACAAGGAGAAGGATAATAACACCATCTCAACAAGCAAATTTTTCTTTGCTATCTAAGATTGAGCCAAAAGACTTCAAACAGGCAAGTGAAGATGAGTTATGGATCAAGGCAATGGATGAGGAATTAGATCAGATAGAAAAAAGCAAGACTTGGGAACTTGTCCCATGACCAAAGGACAAGAATGTGATTGGCACAAAATGGGTATTCAAAAATAAGCTAAATGAAGATGGACAAGTAGTAAGGAACAAAGCAAGGTTAGTGTGCAAAGGCTATGCACAGGTAGAGGGAATTGATTTTGATGAGACATTTGCTCCAATTGCATGACTTGAAGCCATAAGAATATTTTTAGCTTTCTCAAGTTTTAAAAACTTCAAAGTATATCATATGGATGTTAAGTCAGCATTTCTAAATGGTGTTCTAGAAGAAGTGTACATTGAACAACCAGAGGGATTCATGTTAACAGATAAACCAGATTATGTATGCAGATTGAAAAAGGTATTGTATGGTCTAAAGCAGGCTCCTAGAGCATGGTACTCAAGACTAGATAAGTATCTTCAGGAACAGGGATTCAGAAAAGGAATAGCAGATAGCAACTTATATATCAAAAATGAAGGGAATAATCTACTAATTGTGGTTGTTTATGTTGATGACATCATTTTTGGGGAAACAATGATAAGATGTGTAAAGAATTTGCTAAGAACATGCAGAATGAATTTGAGATGTCTATGCTTGGTGAGTTGTCTTTCTTTCTTGGACTTCAGATTTCACAATCAGAGAAAGGGGTGTTTCTCTCACAAACCAAGTATATAAAAGAAATGTTAAAGAAATTCAGGTTAGAAGATTGCAAACCGGTAAGTACTCCCATGGTCATAGGATGCAAGTTAAGTAAGGATGATGAATCTCCCGAGGTAGATCAGAGACTATACAGATCTATGATTGGCAGCTTATTGTATGTTACAACTACAAGACCAGACATAGTACAGTCAATGGGATTAGTGGTAAGGTTTCAGGAAGCACCTAAGGAAACACATGTGGCAACGGTAAAAAGAATTCTCAAGTATCTAAAAGGGACTATGGATTTTGGGCTTTGGTATCCCAAAAGTGATAGTTTCACACTCATAGCATATATAGATGTAGATTGGGATGGTAGCATTGATGATAGTAAAAGCACAAGTGGAGGAGCATTCTTTCTTGGAGACTGTTTAGTCTCTTGGCTAAGTAAGAAGTAGGTTTCAGTATCCCTATCTACAACAGAAGAAAAATATATTGTAGTAGTAGCCAATTGTACATAGGTATTATGGATGAAGTGAACTCTAGAAGACTTCAAGATAAAACATGATCATCATATTCCCATACTATGTGATAATACAAGTGCTATAAGTATCTCAAAAAATCTAATGATGCACTCCAGGACAAAGCACATTTCGATTAAGTATCATTTTTTGAGAGAACAAGTGACATATAAATAGGTCAAGTTGGAATATGTTACTACAAAGGAACAGATAGTAGATATTTTCACTAAGCCACTTTCAAAGGAGACCTTTGAGTATCTTCGAGGAAAATTGGGAGTAAGACTCCCACCCCAGAATTAACCACCTCAAGAGGAGGTGGGGGAGGGGCTAAGCTAAGAGATTCATTCTTAGCCCCGAGCCCCAAAGGTGACCCTTTGCCATTGATGTCAAAGGGGAGAGATTTGGAGTAAGGGGGAGAGATTTGGTTTAAGGAGGAAGCATTGAGTTAGGGGGAGCAGTTTCCTAGGGGGAGCAGAACAGGAAAAAGGTCAAGATTTGGTAAAAATAATTTGGGTTGCCATCAATGACAAAGGGGGAGATTGTTGGACATTTTGAGTGATAAGTTGTCATTGATGTCAAAATTTTAGCACCAATCAGTGGCAATTTCAGTTGGCAACATCCATTTTGGTTTCAGTTTCAAGATCTGGTTCAAGGAAGTCAGATGAGGTCCAAAGTGCAAGAAAAAGCCCAAATAAATAATATTATAATATTATTTTATAATATTATGCAAAGTTTAAGTTTATAAATTAATTTTAAATTAATTTATTAGTTAAATTACTTAACTTATAAAGTTATTTAAATTAATTATTAATTATAAATTAATTTAAGCTAAGGTTAAATAACCCTAAGGTGGGTTATCAAATTTAATATTCAAAATTTGATTTTGAATAAAGCATCGCCGATGTGAGGAGAAATTAAAAACGTGTATATAAGGGGGGAACTCCCACCCTACCAAACCTTACCATGCCTTCGATTATTATTGTGAGCTTTAGAATTGTGAGCCTTACGAATTGCACTACGTCCAAAGCAAGGAAAGGGTGTGCAAGTTTCATGAGAAATAGATGGTGAGTGGAGGCATAAGAGGAAGGGGTTCTACCTTCCTTCATGTGGGCATTCGTAGCCCATGCGGTGGGCTCCCAAGCGCTAAGGCGCTTAGGATAGAGGAGACGGTGGATCGAATCTCGTCGAATCCCCTTTTGGGGAAGAAAGAGGTATGCTTGTAAATTGGTCATCAAAAATTTTGGGAATATAGTTTGGGCATTTAAAAATTAATTTTTGCATATTTAAATTGGTTCTAAGGTTGCTAAAGGAGTTATAAGGGTTTTTGCAAAATTAAATTTTTAATGTTGTTTGCTCAAATGTTTTGAAAATATTGTAAGGTGTTTGGTTGATATTTTTATGGTGTTGGATATTATTTTAAGTTGGAGTTTATAAGGTGTATCAAGGAAATTATCTTTATGTATGTTATGATGAGTGTTAATTTTAAAAGGGAGCAATAAGGCATAAATTGAGTTGTGATTATTTTATGTCCAAGGAATATTTTTGGAAAGTGTTGAAGTGATATTGTTGTGTTTAACCATTGGAATTGGAAAGAAGAAATTGTGATTAAGACAGGTTTTCTAAAGGCACTTCTACATCCAACAAAAGGTATGGGCATATTCTTCCTAGTGAGTGATTGTTGAAAATTGTGAATAGAAAGTTGGAGTGAAAATGATTGTTTGGTTTGCATTGTTGAGAGTGTTTTGAATTAATGCTTCAAGGTTTTCTGGAATTAAGAGTTGTTGATAAAACCTTATTTTATAAGCATTGTTGTTGAAGTGAGTTTGAGTTGAGTGAAGAACTTGAACTAGGGTTTGGAAAGAACATGAGTATCATTGTTATGTGAGATTGGTTGAGTAGATTTGGTTGAGCCTAGTCAAGTGAATGTGTGAAGTGATTGTTCAAGTTTTATGAAACAAATTATTCTATATTCTGAATTGAGTTGAGAAAGTGATTGAGTATTGAGGTGAATGTGAAGCATATTGAGTCTCTAACAATTCTCTATATGTTTCTAAGAGAGTGATTGAAAGTGATTGAGCATTGTGATGAATGTAGAGCATATTGAGTCTCTAACAATTCTCTTTATGTTTCTATGAGATTGGACAAGTTCTAGTGTGATATTGTTGGACAGATTTGAGGTAAGTCTTAGAGAAGACTTGTGGATAGATTTATGTGAGCTTTTGTGGAAGCTTACAATACAGATTAGAGGACAGAGTTTGGTACATATTTGAGGATAGGTTTGTGCCAGATCAGAGACAGAGATTGAGGACAGATTAGAGGATAGAGTTTGGTATATATTTGAGGATAGGTTTGTGCCAGATCAAAGATAGATATTGAGGATAGATTTGTGCTAGATCGAAGGACTATGTTTAGTGCAGATTTGAGATAGATATTTGGAGGTGACAGAGTATAGAAGATGATAGTCTCTAGTGGATAGTGATCCATTAGCTAGGGTAGTGAGGACAGGTGTCTTCAGTGGATAGAGATCCATCAGCCAGAGTAGTGGGGGCAATAGATCTTCTAGAAGATCACCAATCAGAGCTTAGGGGAAAGGAGTTCTCCTATGGATAGAGATCCATGAACTTGATTAGGGGATTGGTGTCTCCTTTGGACAGAGGTCCATAAACATTGTAGGGAAAGGATTCCCAAGAGAATTTATTTGAGGAAAATTTATAAGAAATATTTTCTCCGTGGAGTAGCCCACATTGGGTGAACCACGTAAAATCATGTCTCTCATGTGTGTGATGCTTTGTGTGATGTTTACTACTTTAATATTGCTGATGTTATCATTTGGATTAAAAGGCAAAAAGTTTTATCTTATACTGTTCACCCCCCTCTCAGTATAAGCACATGTTCTTCAAATACTACTTTGCAAGTGTTGATATCCATTCCACCTACATCACTACCATAATTTGATTTTATGTAGCACACCATACATACCTTATTCATGATTCCATTCACCACATACATCCATTCAAGTTGCTACCACTCATCAAATCTAAACCTCTTCTCCTAATTCGACCATGCAACCTGCATCTATGATTGCTATACAACAATATTTGCATCATCTACATCAGTTTATTTCTAATAATTCTAACCAACACATCCCTCCCACTTTGCAATAGCAATAATAGGTGGTAGACCTAAATCATCCATCCACATCAAACTAAAATACCTTTTTCACCCAAGATCCATCCTGTGTATCACAACCATCTACCATAACCATACCCACCTATCCACTTCAAAATATTTATACCACTTCATCAGCCCAACACATCATTATTACCCAATATCCACACCATCAATAACAATCATACAATAACCAATCCCACTAAAATATTCAACACAATTAAATACCAACAAACACCAATCCATTGGCCAATAAAAACCCTATTTTATCAAGCCAATTCATCATGCAAAAAACTCACCTAGCCTACATACACCAAGAAAACCAAGGCTTTTAAACATCATTAGAAGATCCTAAATTTTAGTTTTTTGAAAACCATATTGATAGCTTAGCCATGTAGGCACCTAGAATTTTATATCAAAAACCAACTCTAAGGTAGCTAGTTAATCATCCTATTCATCATTTGGTACCATAACCATCTTATGCTACTAATTTTACACTATCAAAGTTTTATAAATTCAAATGGGATGAGGACCCCTGATAGCATGTAGCCACGTTCATCCATGTGTGCTTTAGAATACAAGAGAATAACCCCTTGATGCTTTGAACCTTACCTCAAATATTTAGAGGAGATGGCTTATAATGGTACAATAATTTGCCACACTATAGTATCTATACTTTTGAGCAATTAGCAGACCAATTTATAGAGCATTTCTCTCTAAATGTTAGAAATAAAACCACATTAACCAACTTATGCCAATTTGAATATGAGTTAGCTTATGAATATGGAAACTATTGGAGGGCAATTATAACTAAATTGCCATTCACACTCTCCATGGAAAAACTTATAAGAATTTTTACCAAAATTTATTTTAAACCCATCACCTTGTTGTTACAATTACAACAATATAGAACATTCGAAAAAACCTTCAACCAATCCTAGGTCATTTAAGAAATTAAAATCCAAGAGGGCAAGATAAACCTTAAGAAAAATGAATGGCAGAACAAGAACCAAAAGGGAAATAATCAAGGTTAGTCCAAATTTGGTCAGGTGAACCAAGTGATATTGAGTGTGCCTCAACCGTAGACTCAACAAACTAAGTCCAGTATCAAAAATCCCAAATCCAACAACTACATCAAAAAAAATAATATCAAGTGGTACCACCCCCATATTAAAATCAAAATCAGGGTAATACAACAAAAAACTATCAACACTGACAATAAAATAAGCCAACTCGTAACTATACCCCATTACTTTAACCACTCTCCAACATATTCCAATGTTTGTATAAGGCACAAATTATTACACTAGAACAAATCAAGGTTGAATACCCCAGTAAAACACATGGTAATAATTTTAAGGAGCATTAATATTGTACATTTTATTGACAAAAAGGTCATGAAATAAGTTATTGCTTTTCTTTTAAATATATTGTGTAAGACATGATTGAGAAGGGGACTATTAATATTGATAACCCTTTAGCATATCAAAACTAGATCCTTGGTATTTATCAAACACTTCTCCATCATCATGATGTAAATCAATAAACAATGGGGGCATCAACTACTACAGTTCTCCCAACCAAGTCAATCATATACATACTGCTCAACAATACCAAGGTTTTGTGGGTTCTATCCACATAGTTACTCAAATTTAGAGAAATAATAATCACACACAAAAATCAAATGAGACAACACAAGTGGTACTTCCTCCAATAACACCAATGACTGATGTGTCTCAACAACCAAATAAAACCAATCCACCATCCTAAATTCACCTCTAAAACCACCCACCAAGAACAACCATCACAATGAAGAGTTGGTTGATGCACCATTTCAAAATAGCTTCAGTAAATATATCAATATATGAGCTAATACAACAATCTCCCTCGCATTGTGAAGCATTTATTAAGATCCTAAAATCTATTGAAGTTCAGACACAATATCCCAATACTTTTTAAAACTTTATGGGAAATATTCAAACATGCATAAAACCATCAATTACACTTTATGTTTTTGAGATCAAAACCATGCCAACAAAGATACTTGATCCTCTGCTACATATCATAGCTCATATTGATAAAAATCCCTTCAAATGAGTGTTAATAAACACTATATTTTCTATCAACATTATCACCACCCCAACACTTCAATAACTTAACCTTCTGCTTTCACACATTGCTAGCTCCACCTTTACCTTACAAGCTTTCAATGATACCTTGTGCTCTACATCACAATTATTGTCCTTCCTATGCGGTTAGGAGTCAAAAATATTTACATAATGTTTCATATCCTATTAGGTGCAATGTAATATAACATACTCATTGGATGCCACTAGATTAGAGACATGAAGAGTGTACCCTCAACATTACATCATTGTCTAAAATACGTGCCTGAGGGATAAATTCATTATACTCCAACATATGAATAACATTTCAATTATTGTAACTTCATCTCGAACCCATATGCACCATATTTTTCATCCATCAATTTATACATCACTCTCATAACCACTCAATCAACACCACACCAAGGCACCTCAACAAAAGCACCCATTTAAGAGTCTCTTCCCATAGTTGATCATATCTCAGCATCCCAAACTATCAACCTTAACCATGCTTCATACTCCATCTCATATCACTTTCCCATAACACCTCATCATATCATAAATCAACCATAACCCTCATCAAACCACATACCATAAAATAACATGAACTATTAGCTTGTCCCCCCTCCAATCATCACACAGGGGGTTAAACCACCACATCATAGAATCAACCATCCAATCCAATTCAAGCAACACTTACCATCACCTCACCTTGTCTTAAAACACAAATTTTTAGCCACATAAATCAACTAGACCCTTCACCATATACATCATTTGATCCATAGGCCCCTCATAAAGCCTCCCTATATGCAAAATCCACATACATTCTCACCCAAGTTGTAGTCCATCTTGCCAATCCAAGTATTGGAGAGTACATAGTTTATAATGTCACAATTACCCCATATAACATTGAGATTTTTAGAGATGAAATTCACCTATATGACCCACATTTAGCCATAGGTGCAATATATAACATAGGTTCAACTCCAAATACAATCAATCTTGTATATGGGGGAGTCAATTCTTCATCCGATCTACCTCTTGACACACCCCAACAACAATTTTGTGTTAATATCAAGTATTTGTCCAATCTAAATTTTTCAATGTGATATTTTTGATGGGTTAACTAGAAAGGATATAGTTTAGGATAGTATGAATAGGGTATTCATAACATCTTTGAGTTGCACTATCTAAAAGTTCATGATCACTCTAGCATGGGATATAGGCCACAATCCTCTAAATATTCCTTAAGGAAACATTTCAACAACTAACTTTAAACTGTGATGAGGAATATGATGAGGATAGTGATGATAGTGATAATGAATATATACACCCTAAGTTTTTACGTCTTTTATATGAGGCTTTTTCAAAAATGTGACCAAACATTGCCATGATAAACCCCATTTTTATGACTACTATGAGGAAGAATTTGATGAGGAATTTAATGTACTCTCAATAGCCTCCAATAATTTAGAAGAATATTTAGTCCCTATCGCATCCTTCACCAATGAGGATGAGTTCTACCTTTGCATTTTTCTTATCCATTGACCCATATTTCATCTCCTTCCTCTTGAGTGACCCAATGCACCAATTGACCCACCTAATCCACCTTGGTCCCTTATGTAATGAAAAATATAAAAAATATGTTTGCTTCATTCACAAAGAGCCATACGAGCCTTGTCTTAGTTAGGTAAAGAACTTTCTCAAGTTTTTGTACTCTTCTAATATATTTTTCATGGACAACCAAACACACTTTTAAGCAAAAGGTAGCTGGGTACACCCTTTTGGGAGATGTGTTGTATATACTTGGCTATGATGGAATCTTACTTCGATGTTTAGAGCCTGTAGAGTTACAATAGGCCATATCTGAGATTCATTATGGTACTTTTAGTGGCCATTTCAGTGGGATGGCCATTTCAAATCACATTTTACATCTGAGTTACTATTGGCCTATCACAGAAAGTGATTATTGAAAACTGTTAAGAAATATAAAAAATGTCAACAACATGTCAATTTAACTCATGTACCATCATAGGCATTATAGCCAATTTAGAGTATTTAGACCTTTTCATAACGAAGCCTCGATTTGATTGGAAAATTCTTACCTCCATCATTGGGAAAACACACATTTATCATCACTACTACAAAATACTTCAAAAAGTGGGTTGAGGTGATTCCTATGACCACTATGATAGGACCTAAAATTTTGGAGTTCATACTACAACATATTATATATCATTTTGGCATTCCATCGAAAATAAATTTAGACAATGGTAAGTCTTTGAAGAATAAATATGTTTAGGTGCTTTGCAAGAAATATCATCTTAAACTTAGTTTCTCAACTCCTTACTACCCAAAAACAAATGGACAAGTAGAGGCCACCAGTAATACCTTGATATTCATTCTAAATAAACTCATAAAAGAAAATCATGGATATTGGAATATTCAACTCCCCTTAGCATTATGAGCTTATCAAATGAGAATTTGTATGCCTATAGGGTCAACACCATTTTAATTGGTCTATGGAGGTGAAGCAATTATACCTCTTGAGCTTGATATCTTCTCACTATGCATTTCATTACAAGAATTCATAGATGAAAATACTTATAGATAAGAACATATTGACCAACTCATGCTCCTTGATGAAATGTGAGTCAATATCTTTGAGCATCTATGGGTATATCAAGATTGTATAAAATGTTTTTATAATGCAAAAGTTCATCCACATGAATTCCAAGTAGGAGATTTTATCCTCAAGGAGAATGAGAAAAACACCAATGCCTTATTGCACCTTTATAAGAAATTTATGGCTAATTGGTTGGGTCCATTCATAATTAAATATAAAATGGGAATATAAGAGCCTGGGCTATTGAAAATATTTCATTTGAAAGTGTTCTATGCCTATTGAAAAATGTTTTCATTTTTCCACATTGTATTTTGTACATCCATTCATGCACTCATAAATTTTGATTACACTGCTTTTTACATTCATATCACTTGCATTTGTACATGTCATTGGTCATATGGTTATCATTCAGTTAGTTTAGATAATAATTAGTCCACTGATTCTTTTTACATTAATCAAGGGCACTTTCATCCTAGTATTGGTTTCATTCCACCATCCACCATAAAAAAATAAAATAAAAATAGCAAAAGTAGCAATAAATCCAATAACACCTTAATATTTTTTTAGTCTATGGTTTGAGGAATCTCTAGGTGTTTTCAATCACTTATCCAATCCTAGTGTTTCAAGAAACCTCCATTGAAAATAAAATAGTCCTTAGATGCTACATGTTGTTTCTAGCTAAGTCAAGTTTTATCTTGGACAATGCACATTTTCTCACACATTAATAAAATTGTGATACCTTGGAACGACAAACTAGACCCTTCACCATATACATTTTTGGAGGGTTATAAATAAATTTCAATATTGTATACTTTTTATATTTACTCTTATTTCCCTCCTTTATTTATTTATTATCATTGTCAATAAAATATATGAAAGTATCAGAATATATCATTAAAATACAGAAAAAAAATATTACCACTTTTAAACTTTATTAGTGATTTTTTAAATTGCCTTAAATTTATTCAAAGTAATATAAATTTTTAAGATAAAAATATATTTAAATACAAAATTGTTATTTTTTATTTGTTATATATATATATTTTGATAAGTTGGAAGAAATGGTTTTGAAAGGGTTTCCAAACCTTTTATATCACAACCATGAAGAGAGACAAAAAAATCATAAAAACAACCAATATTAAAACCATATAAGTTAAACCTTAGAAAGTCATCCTAGATAATGAACTCAAGAGAAACAAAATATAAAACAATTATAGAATAGATAACAACCAAAAAATCCAACAAGGGCAACATGGCTTCAACACAAACCCACTAAACATCATTATTTCTAGTCATCCTTGTCTGGGCTTCCCTCTCTAATCTGGATCTACCATACTTCATGTTATTATTTATGCTGATCAAGATATGAGCCACTTCATCAATATAAGTTTTAAATAATATGCTTAACCTATTTATTGAGGTATTAAAATCCTTCAAACATTTAATATGGCAATAGGGAAACATGCTCTAAAATGTCTTCTCTAGAAAAAAATCTAACTAGAGATGTACAAGTAACTCCACATCGGGTCGACCTGAAGCCAACTCAAGACCAACACAAACAGGAGTAAAGGACACTTGGATAAAAAGGTCTAAGGTAAGGAAGATACTTGGCAAAAAAGGAAGGCCTCACCTATCCCACTCATAAAAGGAAAAAATAGACACTTGTATAGGTAGAGACGAAAAGTAAAAACCTTTAGAACTATAAGGGGAAGACCACACAGATAGGAATCTCTAGTCTAGAGAAATATTACCCATTTCCAAAGGAATATCTTGGAATGATAAAATAAAAAATATTAATTAATGGTTTCCCAAGAACAAAATTTTTTCCACTGCACTTAATAACAGGAATAAAAACTAGCCAATGGAAGAGATAGCAAAACCTTATGAGAAGAATCAAACAGGGATTCACTGAAACCACTCTTTTATTGAGAGACAAAAAAAATTGAGAAGTCTTCATTGCACAAAATTGGCTTCCATATCAACTTTAGAAGCTTGAATCATTTCTTGAGGAAAATTATTTCTCCAAATAGAAAGGGAATCTTGATGGAGTCCCAAATTTTCCATAGAATCAACCACTTTATTTCCTTCATGATAAACATGCTTGAATTGAAAATTTTCTAGGAGGTTTAATTTTTTGTTGACCTCTTCTAAAAGATATGCAATATTTCAATTGGGGGTTGAGCATTTTTCAATATTCAGTGAGTCTTATTTAACAATGATATTACTATGGTTGATCTCTCTCATGAGAATAATCCCTTGGAATAGAGCTTTGGCCTCTACAAAATGGCTTGATTGAACACCTAGATTCTCTACAAGAGCAAGGACTTCCCTTTATAATTTTTTATTACACTACCAGCTTTGGCAAACCCCAGGTTTCAATTTTTTGTGCCATAAAAATTTAGCTTTAACCAACCAGGAGGGGGAGTTCCCATTTGATTGACTCTCTACCTTTGATCTCACCTTGAGATAGATCTATATTTGAAAGCCCAAATTTCCTCATAATATTGGCTTTAGATTCATTCTCCTAGCTATTGGAGATAGGCAAGATGGAAGCATTTTTTACCAAAGAGTCCATAATTCTAAGGCCCACAACCTTAGATTTTGTTGAATATTTTTTGAAAACTATGTTGTTTCTTTCAAGCTAAACTCCCCATAAAAAGTGTAGAAAGCTCAACCTCCAAAGATAACTAATATTGTGGCTATAAAAGGGAGGAACCACTAGATGCACATATATACAAGAGTCTCTAAAGAAACTCAATCCACTTTAAACCTTCTAAGGATAATGTTAAAAACTTCCCTAGAGAAAAGGTACTCTAGGAAAATATGTTTAGAGCTTTCACAATTAAATTCACATAGGTAACATATGTTGGCAATGATCATATCTCTTTTCTAGAGATTTTCTAATTTCAAGATCCTAGATAGACAACCAAAAAAAAATTAACCTTTAGAATATGGTCCTTGTTCCACATGTGTTTTGTTGAGAACCAATTATCCACCTCTTCCTCTATTAATGCAAATGTATATAGAACAAAGAAGGATCCATTATTTTCTAGTTTCAAGACCAAAGTATCTACAACATCATAATTTTTAATGTACTAAGTTCTTAGCATATCCTAAAGAATTTTAATGGCCTGCTCATAATTTTGATAAAGACCTTGGATATGCAAAGATTTCCAACATTTTCTACCAATTTTTATTTCAATAAAGTCTAAAAATTTATCTCTAAATACTTGAGAAGTGATATGTTCAAGAAAATCTATCTTCATAATGTTGATCATTTATTTGATTAAAGAGGTGGAACAAGGGACTGAAGTCTTTTTTCAAAAAACCAATGCGAAGGGATAAGCCAATTGATAAGGATGAAACAATTGTGGTTCAATTGACTTAATGTTTACCTAACAAGTTAAGGTTTATAAAAATGTTCTACCATTAGATCATATTGATAAGATTAGTGCCAATGTTACACTCCAATTATACAAACTTGCCAATACCTTATTACTTATTAGTCTTCATATTGTTGTTGGTGTTAATCTGGTTGGGTAACTCATCAACCACTAGAGGGAGTCTTCGTGTGAATCTTGTTGGGTAACTTGCCAACCATTAGAGGGATTCTTGACACAAATCTTATCGGGTGCATCTAGAGAATTCCAATATTAGGAATTTGTAGTTATAAATAGACCTTAGTACTTTTTTTTGAATAAGTAGCATATCATAGCATGCACATTAGTGTATGGAGAATAGATAATAGTATACACAACAATGTATACATAGTAGAATAAAGAGAGGAGAGAAAATTGTAGGTAGAAGACAATAGGCTAGAGAAAAAAAATTGTAAGAGCTTGATGCTCCTTGAAATATATTAGCAAAGTCTATAAATGAATAAGTATGTACATGCAATTTTATGAGATTCTCTTTTTTAAGTTTTAAAGAAATTATTAGACACCTGTAATTTTATTTAATTTTTGCAATATTTTTTCCTTCATATAATATCAAATCCAAGGTTGTTTCAAGGGTTTTTCTAGTTTTTTAATCATGGCTAGAAGTAGTAATAGTTGGAAAACACCATCTATGTTCGATGATAAAAACTATGATGCATGGTCTATTAAAATGAAAATAATTATGCGTTCTAATGATATATGAGAATTAGTGGAAAGTGGTTTTACATATATCATTGACCAAACTATTTTTAGTGCTCTTACACAAGCACAAAAAACCCAGCTAAAAGAAACCAGAAGAAAGAATGTAAAACCTTTAAGCTTCATTCAAGTGGGCATGTATGATTCCATGTTTCCAAGGATAGCAGCAACTACAAATTCTAAGTAGGCTTGGGAGATTTTTTAGAATGCATATAAGGGAAATGAAAATATAAAGTTGGTTAAATTATATTTATTGAGAAGATATTTTGAAAATCTCCAAATGAAATATTTTGGGTCCATTGATTATATTTTTACAAGAATTTTTAGCATAGTCAATCAAATTAAAACTAACGGAGATGTTATAGAAGACCATAGAATTGTAGAAAAATATTAAAAATTCTTCCTATTAGGTCTTATCCTATTGTTTTTCCAATAGAAGAGTCCAATAACTTGACTAAAATATCGCTTTATGAGTTAATAGGTTCACTGCAAACCCATGAGCAAAGGTTGAATATATTAGTCACTCCTTCCCTGGAACAAGATTTCAAATCTCAAGTGAATGTAATACGTAGGGGGAGAGGAACAAACAATATAAGAAGAGGAAGAGAAAGAGAAATAAGAGGCTCTGGAAGAGGAAAATCTAGCAATCAAGAAGGAGGAAGAGATTCAAATTCAAATTCACAAGAGAAGAAATGAAATATCCCCTCATCTAAAAGGTATGATAAATCAAATATTCAATGTTATTATTATAAAAAATATAGACATTTTGTAAGTGAATATAGAAAGATACAATATGATCAGTCTAATAAAAATGTAAATTTAGCTATAGAAAAGAATCTGAAAATGAGAAAAATAAAAATTTATTCATCACTTGTAATATAGTTGAACAAAGCACTAGTGATATCTAGTATTTAGATAGTGGGTGTAGCAACCACATGAGTGGAAATAGGGATATGTTTAACTACATTTATGAATATATTATATCTAAAGTAAGGATGGGAAATAATGAAGAATACCATGTTATGGATAAAGGATCCATCTCCATTCAGTCCAAGCAAGGTGACAAAAAATAGATTTAAGATGTCTACTATGTCTTAGGGCTAAAACATAATATTTTAAGTATTGGTCAATTAGTCAAAAAGGGATATGAAGTTCAGTTTAAAAATGAAGAATGTAGGTCCGAGGTGTAGACCAATTTGTTTGACCAAACCCCATAAGGGGTCAAAGCTCCCAGGTTCAAATCTCGGGCCTCGTCAGACTGAACGCTTGTCCCTGTCATGGTGCTTTCAGTGGCGTAAAAGGTTTAAAATGATTGGTGCATGGTGATTATAGGGGTGAATTACATGAAAATCTATATGGTAGCTTCCAGAGCAGATGGTGCAGAATACTGTGGCAGCCATAAAAGTTGGACAAATATGGTAACAAAAGCCACCATGTAAAAAAATAAATAATGAAGAATGTATATTTTTTGAAAAATATGGCAACAAAAGCCAAATAGCAAGTGTCAAAATGACAAAAAATAAAATGTTTCCCCTTAAAATGTAAAGTGATTTTTCAATAAAATATGCTCAAGGGTTTTTCCAAGCAATACCTCCTGGTTCTTTTGTTTTGCAATATTTTTTCCTCCATATAGTATTAGAGTGAAGGGTGTTTTAGGGTTTTTCCAATTTTATAATCATGGTTGGAAGTAGTAATAGTTGGCAACAACCATTTATATTTGATTCTAAAAATTATGATGCATGGTCTATTAAAATAAAAATAATTATGTGTTCTCATGATCTATGGTAATTAGTAGAAAGTGATTTTACATATGTCTCTAACCAAGCTATTTTTAGTGCTCTTACACAAACACAAAAAACCCAGTTTAAATAAACTAGAAGAAAGGATGCAAAAGCTTTAAGCTTCATTCAAGTGGCCATATTTGATTCCATATTTCCAAGGATAGCAGCAGGTAAAAACTTTAAGCAGGCCTAGGAGATTATTCAGAATGAATATAAGGGAAATTAGAAGGTAAATTTGGTTAAATTATAGTTATTAAGAAGAAATGTTGAAAATATTCAAATGAAATATTTTTAGTCCATTGATGTCTTTTTTACAAGAATTTTCAGCATAGTCAATAAAATTAAAAATATTGAAGATGTCATATAAGATCATAGAATTGTAGAAAAAATATTATGAAGTCTTCTAGTTAGGTTTGATTCTATTATTGTTGCAATAGAATATTCCAAGGAATTGAATAAAATATTAGTTGATGAGTTAATGGGTTTGCTACAAACCCATGAGCAAAGGTTAAATAGATCAACCACTCCTTCCCTGGAACAAGATTTTAAATCTCAAGTGAATATAGTATGTGGGGAAAGAGGAGAAAATAATAGAGGAAGAGGAAGAGGAAGAAGATGCTCTATAAGAGGAAGATCCAGCAGCCAAGAAGCAGGAAGAAATTCAAATTTAGATTAGAAAAAAAAAAGGGTAGCCTCTCATCTCAAAGGTATGTTAAATCAAATGCTCAATGTTATTATTGTAAAAAATATGGACATTTTACAAGTGAATGTAGAAATAGGCAATATGATCACTCTAACCAAAATGTAAATTTAGCTATAGAAAAAGGATCTGAAAGTGAGAAAAATGAACATTTATGAGAAACAATGGTGAAATTGTTCTATTGATCAACAATGCATTACATAGTTTTATAGTTCTTAAAAGAACTAAAAATAGACACGGTAGTTGAGAGAAATCCTCTTAAACTTATTACAACAAACTAACTTAAAGATAGCTCTTATCCTAACAACATTCTAATCTTGGACTATGGTCAAACATTGATCAACCAAGCCAAAACCTCAACATATGCTAATCAAATTAACTAGAATAATGTAAATCAAAAAATTAAACTAAAACTAAATACTAGGACTTAACACTTAGGACTAAGGAGGCAATGTTGAAAACATTCCAACATTCTCCCCCTTGATGCTAAAGACACTCATGCAAGAGTTCTTTAAGCATCACAAAGTTGGAAGAAAATAATTCTCTTACGTTTCCTCCAATATTGAATTAAGAAATCAGAATTTGCAAAATACTTGTGGTGGCACTCCTTCCACTTTTTATGTGGGATTTCCTGCAAATGCTTGAGTGCCTTCTTTTTTTATTAACTCCCCCTTCAACAAAATTATCTCCTCTTGTGATTTTCAGCAACCACTCTCTTACATATTTATCATTATGGTCTTTAAACCATGCTCTCACATTTTGATATTCTTTTACATCTTCAACACTAAACAATACTCCACATGAGTATTTACAATTAATCATCTCACATAGATGATTATACCATACAACTATTTCACATATTTTCACACAAAAAATCACAACAAATATGGCCATATAATGACCAACTACATATGCAACATAAAGTTGCTCCTCACACAAATATTCTCTCAAAACAATGACTTTACAATAATTCTTCTTCCAAGGAATTTTGAACACATCATTTTGATCCATGTGACCCAAGTTCTCCATCACTGTATTCTCTCCAAGAAGATTCTTCATCAAAGTTGTCTCAATGAGACAATCACCTTTCTTTTCATTCCTTCTCACAAAAAACAAATCATTAATCATAAAAACATTACCTTTAGTATGAGTAGATTTGGTGCTTCCCATAAAGCTATTTTGTAGTAGTTCTCCTTCATTGTATGGTGCTTCAAGATCAACCATCAACTCTTCACTAATATTTCTCCTCCTTTGTTCAATCCATGTTGGTGTGTTGAAACACCATTCATTCAAGAAATCATACATAGTTGCATTTTCAAGACAACTCTCTTTCTGCAATGTAGTCACTCCAAGCGAGTGATATTCATCCATGAGTGATGTTTCCTTTTCCATTATAACAAGAAAATCAGCAATCTCATTTTCATTTTTTGTTTCTATCCCATTTTCTTTCTCACTTTCCATCTCCCAAATGAGGGAGTCTTGTGGGGTATTTTCTTCACCCAACACATCCTTCACCCTTGATGAGTGATATTCTAACAAGAAGCTTATAGCTTCCATTTCCTCTTCATCAAACTTTTCTTGTGGATCATCATCCCACATTACTTTATTTTCTCTTTCAAGAGAGCACACATCCATTCCAAGTGAATGGTCTTCAACAAAAATAAGCCAATAGTCTTCCATGAACATTGCTTTTCCATCATCATATTCTTTATTCTCCTCCATGAGAATTGTAGATGCATTCTCCATAAAGTATTATTCAACAAATAGCTGATTTGGTCTCTTCTCCATAAGACACTCTTCTGCATATGTCTCCTTCATGAGACATTCTTCATCATACATCTCACCTTGGTGAGCTTCAAGCAAGGAACACTCCAATGTGAGTGTTTCTCTTTCTTTATCTTCAAATTCTGCTTCCTCTTTGCTATGAATGTGAATGCTTTCAAAGCATACCATTCCTACAAAAAATTCTTTAATACAATTTTTATTTTCAACTTTTTCTCCTCCTAAAAGAAATAATTGTTTATTACAGTTTTCCATGTCTATACAAAACATGTCTTCAATGATCTGTGTCTCACAATGACTCTCTCCAAGGAAATTTGTACAAGTCTCTTCCTCTTTCTTATCCTCTTCTCCATTAAGGGATTCTTTTCTCTCTTTCACACAAGACTCTTCTTCAAGTATGTCTTGCTCTTCAAGAAATAATTCTCTATTATAAGAATGTATGTATTCTACGAAATACATACCTTCATATGAGTCTTCAAAAGACTCTTCAAAAGGATCTAATTCAAAAAATTATTCAAGGAAGCAAGGCTCTTCCTTGCTTAAACAATCTTCATGATTGTCGCACATGGCTTTAGGGGTGTCCTCATCAAACTCATAAGCATCCTTCAACACTTGCCATGCCATTGTAGCTGATCTACAATTGGCTATGAGAGTAAAAACATTATTTTCCATTCCTCTCCTCAAATCCATAAGAGCTAAGCAATTTACATATTGCTGCTCCTTCTTCTCTTTTTTCTCCTCACCTTGTAGCTTGCTCCAAGAGGGTTCCTCATAGCCTTCTTGAACTATATCCCATAAATCTTGAGCCTTCAAGAAGGTCTTCATCATTATGCTCCAAATAGCATAATTATCTCCATTGAATTTGGGCACTTCCAATTCTTTATACATGGTGGCCATTCTGCAATCCACAACTCATAAATATTCCACCTAGCTCTCAGTAACTCTTTTCTTGTAGAATTATGATATAATTATCTAAATATCCACTAAATTTCAGAAGCAAATTCACACAAATGAGAAATATGTGATCAATTTACTTTTGCCCTTTCTAGATCTTAGAGTGTTTTTGAGACAACCTCAATGTTCTTCACATAAATCAATCAATACAGATCCAAATGACCTGAAATTTTGTCTGAATTATGATTTTATCTAAATAATATTGCTCCCAAAATTTTAGAAGCAAATACCCTGTATTACAGCTTATACAACCATTTTACTGAAATAATAAAAATGCTAATAAAATTAGCAAATTAGCTCCAAATCATCTCAAATTTTTCTACATCCTCTTGATACAATTATCTAACAACCCTCAAAATTTCATAATCAAATACCTCAGGATTTGTGAGATATTAATGATTTACTCGAGCTCTTCCTTGCAACTCTACTGAGTGCTGGCCACTTGAGTTTCTTTAACAAAGTCCGTGCTTCATATCTCTTCACACCACTCTCCATAGGTTTTGATCCATCTGAGAAAACCTGCTCTGATACCAAATGAGAAAACAATGGTGAAATTGTTCTATTGATCAACAATGCATTATGCTCAGATACCAAATGAGAAAACAATGGTGAAATTGTTCTATTGATCAACAATGCATTACATAGTTTTTATAGTTCTTGAAAGAACTAAAAATAGACACGATAGTTGAGAGAAATCCTCTTAAACTTATTATGACAACTTAAAGATAGCTCTTATCCTAACAACATTCTAATATTGGACTATGGTCAAACATTGATCAACCAAGCCAAAACCTCAACATATGCTAATCAAATTAACTAGAATAATGTAAATCAAAACATTAAACTAAAACTAAATACTAGGACTTAATACTTACGACTAAGGAGGCAATGTTGAAAATATTCAAACAATTTATTCATCACTTGCAATATAGTTGAACAAAGCAGTAGTGATGTAGTGATGTTTGATATTTAGACAATGGGTGTAGCAACCACATGAGTGGAAATAGGGATATGTTTATCTACATTGATGAAAATTTTAAATCTGAAATAAGGATGGGAAACAATGAAAAAGTCCCAGTTATGGGTAAAGGGTCCATCTCCATGCACACCAAGCAAGGTGAAAAAAAATGTTTTAGTATGTCTACTATGTCTTAGGTCTAAAACATAATATTTTATGTATTGGTCAATTAGTCCAAAATGGATATGAAGTTCAATTTCAAAATGAGGAATGTATAATTTTTGACAAAGATGGTAACAAAAATTAAATAGCTAGTGTTAAAATGACAAAAAATTGAATGTTTCCCCTTAGAATGAAAACTAAATTTTCAGCAAAATATGCTCAAGGGTTTGCTCAAGAAATACCTCCGTTGGAAGCATTCAAAATTGTTGTCAAATATCCATCCAGACTATGGCATCTCAGGTATGGGAATTTAGGTTTTAGTGGGATAAATCTTTTGTACAAAAAGCAAATGGCGAGAGGGCTACCATTAATTGAACAACAAGATAGAATTTATGAGGGCTGCATACTAGGAAAGCAACATAGATGAGCCTTTCCTTCTAGAAAATCATGGAGAGCAAAATCTCCATTAGAATTGGTATATTATAATTTATGTGGTCCCATGTAGACTCTCTGTTTAGCAAAAAATAAATATTTTATCACATTTATTGATGATTTTAGTAGAAAAACATGGGTTTATTTTTTGAAGCATAAATCTAAAGTATTTGAAAAAATTTAAGGCCTTGGTTGAAAAAACATAGTGGACACTACATAAATATCCTCATAACAGATAAAGGGGAATAGTACATTTCAAAAAAAAAATTGTTGGATTTTTGCAAAGAAAATGCGATCAAGAAACAATTCACCACCAGGTACACACCACAACAAAATGGTGTAGCAGAAAGGAAGAACGAGACAATTCAAGAAATAGCAAGAATCATGATGAAGAGCAAGGGTATTTCAAATGAATACTAGGGTGAATATGTAACAACAATAATATATCTGCTGAACATATTCCCTACAAAAAATGTGTGTGATGTGATTCCTCAAGAAGCACGAAGCAACAAAAAACACAATGTTGAACATCTGTAAGTTTTTGGCTACATAGAATATGCACTTGTGCCCAAAGAAAAAAAGTGTTAAATGGGATGACAAAGGAGAAAGGTGTATTTTTTTTGGTTATAGTGAATAATCAAAGGATTATAGATTATACAACCTAGTTACACAAAATTTGATCATCATTAGGGATGTTCAATTCATTAAGAATGAGTCATGAGATGACACCATAGAAAACTCCTCAGGTATCATTGCAACAATACCTCTAAACCAAGTTTAAGATTCATATGAAGTGGAGGTATTTAGTGAAAATGGATTATTGAATAAATAAATAGGTGCACAAGGTATCATTGCATCTCCTCTAAATGACAACCAAGATTGGCAAACTATCAGTCCAATAATATCTTGGGTGACACCTCCTCAATAGAATGTCCATTATCAGTAAGGATTATTTTGGGTTAAATTTCAAGATAGAGAATAACTTTAATTCCAACCCTAGTAAGCTATCGAAGCAGTGATGCTCCTAGTCCACAAACTTCAAGTTTAACTCCTTCAAGATATCACTTTAGCAACACTTCAAATTCTCTATAGTCACAAAAAGCAAGGAGATTAAAGGAAATTTATGATAGTTCTTGGTATGAATAAAATAATGAAAATGCAAATTTTGCTCTATTTTTTTGAAAATGATCCAATGCATTTTTAAGAAGCGATCAGTGATGAAAAATGGTGCAAATCCATGAATGAGGAAATAGAAGCAATACAAAAAAATGATACTTGGGAGCTTGTAGATATTCCAGTAGAAAAAAGTAATTGGAGTCTATAAGACCAAAAGCACGTTAAAAGGCAAAATTGAAAGGCACAAAGCAAGGCTAGTTGTCAAGGAGTACAAACAACAACATGAAAGAGATTATGATGAAACGTTTGGTCCCATTGCAAAGATATAAAGTGTAAGAGTTGTATTCGTAATAGCAACTCAACATAACTGGAAATTACATCAAATGGATGTAAAATATATCTTTCTAAATGGAGTGCTAAAGGAAGTATATTTTGAATAACCACATGGCTATGATATTCTAGGATATTATGGCAAGGTCTATAGACTAAACAAAGCACTCTATGGGATTAAACAAGTGCCAAGAGCCTAGTATAGCATAATAGATTCATATTTATTGAGCAATGACTTTAGTAAGAGTAGCAGTGAGCCAAATCTCTACATCAAGGCAAGTAATGGTTAAATCTTAATTGTTGTCTTGTATGTAGATGATTTGATTTTTACTTGAAATAGAAATTTGTCAATAAAAAAATTCAAAGTAATAATGAAGAGGGAATTTGAGATGACAAATTTGGGATTGTTGAAGTATTTTCTTGGTATGGAGGTGAAACAAATGGATGATGATCTCAAGCCAAGTATGCCAATGAGCATACTTGGCTTCAAAATGGAGGTGAAACAAATGGATTCAAAATTTTGAGTAGTAAGCTTGCACAAACTCCAACATCAACGGGTCTAAAATTGAGCAAAATTGATTGCAACAACAATGTGAATCCAACATTATACAAGAGTATGGTTGGAAGTTTAATGTATCTAACGACAACAAGATGCGATATCATGTATGCAGTTAGTCTAGTCTCTAGATTCATGAAAAATTCAAAGGAGGCACATTGGCAAGCAGGAAAGGGAATCTTAAGATATGTCAACGACACAAAAAATAATGGAATTTTGTATATTGCATTAGATCATTTTGAGTGAATAGGATATATAGACAGTGACTGGGCAGATAGTATTGATGATAGCAAGATGATGATAGCAAGAGCACATCTAGCTATGTGTTCAACATTGGATCAAAAGCCATTTCATTGGCTTCTAAAAAACAACCAAATGTATCACTCTCCACAGTTGAAGCAGAGTATATTTCAGCAAATGCACCAGCATGTCAAGCTATCTGGATTAGAAGAATCCTAATAGATTTGAACGAGGAACAAGAAGAAGGAACTACAATCTTTTATGATAATCAATCTTTAGTAACCTTGTTAAAGAATCCAGTTTTTCATGTATGCGGTAAGCATATAAAAATAAAAAATCATTTTATTAGGGAACTCGTTAAGAGTGGAGAAATCAATTTACAATTTTGCAGGTGTGAGCAGCAGCTTCCATATATTTTTACTAAACCACTGTCAAGAGAAAATTTTGAACATCTCAAACACTATATGGGAATCATTGGGGGTAGTCACGATTCAGGGAGAGTGTTGGCATGAATCTTGCCGGGTAACTCACCAACCACCAAAGGGAGTCTTGGAGTGAATCTTGTCAGGTAACTCAGCAACCATCGGAGGAGTCTTACCACAAATCTTGTTGGGTGCCTCTAAAGAATTCTAATATTATTAATTTGCAGTTATAAATAGACCTTAGTGCTTTTATGAAATAAATAGCATAGCATAGCATGCACAACAGTGTATGGAGAATAAATAATAGTATACACAGCCGTGTATAAATAGTAGAATAAAGAGAGGAGAGAAAACTGCAAGTAGAAGACAACAAGCTGAAGAAAATAAATTGTAAAAACTTGATACTTCTTGAAATGTATTACCAAAGTTTACTTAATAAGTGAATAAATATATGCATGCACAATTTTATGAGCTTGTCTATTCTAAGTTAGTTTTGAAGCAATTGTTAGACGCTGTAATTTTCTTTTGTTTTAGCAATTTTTTTTCCTTCAATTGCTATGGTCATAGTCGGAGCACTGGATCACGTCTTTCTCTCACATGGTAAAAATATGCAACAGATAGTTTCCATTTGATTGAAGAGGTAGAAAAAAGAAAAAGAAAAAAGTTTTCGCAAGGATGTCAAGAATACGGTTTCAAGCATTCATGCACCACATATTTGTTGTTGGATTTATATATGATATTAGTTACTCCGTATTTTACACATTTTAAGGTTTACTTGATGGGAGTACGCGCAAATTAAAATTTTGATTTTAATTTATGATATACGAAGCAATGGTTATACGGTCGTGGGGCATGCTCTATATTCTGAATGGATTTATTCTCAATAGGATTACCTTAGCCTTTTATTTTGTAAAGCACTGTTGTTACAGCCCTGCTTAGTATATGTTCTTTTTAAAATATGATGCTCTGAAGTAACGAGACAAACAGTATCTAATAATTTCGTAAGGATCCAACTGATTTATTAGTCTTATTAATGGACAAACTCAACCTGTTTATCAATGAAACAGCAAACTACGACATTTAAGCATGTTCTTTTTGCATAGTGCGTCCAGTGACATATTTCCATCCACTCTATCCATACAACAATGGTTAATGTAACTATTTCAACCATAATAGTCCGGCAACATTAAAATCAAAATTTTATATCAGTCTTAAAATCAAATCATTGAGTTCCATATATTATTTCTAACAAACCTATATCCATATATGTTTTTGCACAGAATTTTTTTGAGCGAAGTTGTCTCGAAACATTAGGGTTAGCAATATTATTAGATTTGTTCGCATATAAAAGCACATGATGCATCAAACCTGCAAAATCTAAGATATTCGTAGTGAGAACCGCAATTTAATCCTCTTTCAATGCATATATTTTCTGTCCCTTCCAATCTACAGTGTTAATAAAAGGCCAAAGGCCGAGTTACATTTACATTCTAAGGCAACTGTCCACTACAATCCAGGTAAGATAACTTTCCACACTGTGGGCACTGTCCATACAATCCAGGTAAGATAACTTTCCACACTGTGGGCACTGTCCATACAATCCATATATAGCAATCCATTATACAATCCATGTATAATGACATTCCCTGCAAATCAAAAGCAAACATTTTCCCCAAATAAAAAAAAACCTAATACTACTACTTTTCTGAGGAAACATGTTGATTGATCGACATCACGTTGATCTCCATGGATTCTGCTTTTCCTGCAACTCCTCTGTATATTGCAAAAATTCAATAAAAAGAACCGAGAAAAGAAAAAAATAATTCTAGCTCCAATGGAAACGAAAATCTATGGAAAGAAATGGTCTTACCCATCATTTGAACATTAAAGAGGAGGTAGTTCAGTTTATAAAACACTCACCACTCGAGCTTCTCTCAATAATCAAAGGGCTAGTAACTTTATTAGTATAGCACCTGAACATTTTGGACCAGCCACAAATTTAATCATAGTTTCTCTACAACTCAGCTGGTCAACACATTAACATTCAAACGATGAATGTGGATTGACACAGTTTTTAATAAACCAGAATGTCTGTTAAATCTTTAATATATATATATTCCTTTCAAAGAAATTTATGAGATATACTAGTCTCTTTAAACTTGAGTTCAAAACTAGAAACCCAATTTAAAAGTAATTATAAAGCATAAAATTTTTTAACACGGATATACAGATAGTCTTTGCTTGACAGAATTTCACCCATAGGAATTTGAAAGATTGTACAATCACAAGTATCAAAAGCTTAGAACCCATCCTAATGAATTACAGACTAAGTTAACCACAATAAATATTTGAGCCTAATATATTTTCATTTTGCAAGATCTATTTCCTTAACAACATAAAGAGCATGAAACTAATTCCAAATTAAAAACATTTTCTTCATAAGACGTTAAGTACAAATTGAAAAATATAGTACTAAATTGTCTAGGCTTTTGTCTCGAGTTATACTATAACTGGATTTTAAGTCCATCCGAAGAGTGATATTATCCTAGGGTTTGACACTATCTCAGGTTCCCCTTAACTGAAAGAGAGGCATTATGAAAAAATGGGCAAACATTGTATATTACTAAATACATAATAAACTAAGAGCTATTCATGGAAATCCAGGTCTTCTCCAAAACATTACACTCAAAATCAGAACATAGCAAGACCTTAGTAATGGAACTAACAAAAACTAACATCTTCCCCAACAGTATTTATTATTACTTTCCAAAGATGGAAAAATCATTCAGATTCATATTCTCTTCAAATATTCATACTAACATGTAAGATCTCAGGTATTAATTAAACTACCGGATCAGAACCGATACATAGATTAACAAAAGCAAGCATCTTTAGTTCATTCATTAATATGTACCACATAAACTAGAGGTGAGCTAAACATGTTAAACTAAATGCAAATTGTGAAGGGAGCTCCCTTCAGTCCAAGTAATGGCAGCCTCTTCCGGAAATCAGCTCCTGCATCATTCACACATCTACATAATCTCACTTCATCTCATCTCCATTATCATATTAAGAGATTCAGCAAGTGAATGAATGAGTCAGCAGCTGCTTCAAGTGGAACACGACCTTTAAGTGGATTGAAGGGAGCCCCCTTCTCCATTCTACTAACAGTCCACAACAAAAAAACAATTTAAAGCACAACATATTCACACTAATACCCACTCCAAGAGATCCATAGTATTCTGTAAAAATGCAATAGAAACAAAAAAAATCAATATGAAACACTCAAGCAAAACCCCAATCTATAACTGCAAACTGAAGCTAAAACTCAATCTTCAATAAACACTTTAAGGCTTGTAAGCTCTTAAGCACGTCGATGTTTACTTCTCCAATTGCAAGCAAAATTAGATGGACACAATTGTATACGAATACTTATGTGAATTTGTCTATGCTCTATCAATATCCACGAATTTTTTGGTCATACTATTTTAATTGAAAGAGCTATAGGTACTGCCTTCTATGTTTCAATTTATACCACTCATAAAGTATAAATACTCGAGAGAATAGTGGAGAGATAAGCATAAATTATGAGATGGCGTGTCAAACTTGCACACAAATATAGATTGTCCAATCAGGCAAGGTGATTCTTTGGGGTTCGCTTTCTTTTCCTTTTGTACATTTTTATGATGGAATTCTTTGACCTACTGCTCCTATTATATTATAGATGCGCCTTCAAGACTTGTAGTGCATGAACTGTATTTGTTTGTTTAATATCATATATTAGAATAAATAAAATAAAAATGTTACTCTTTTGCATGATCAAAACTATATTGCTTATGATATATTTTTTTTTATATAAACGCAGTTAGACATACATCGATGGTATTTATGTCAACACGTTTGGGGTATTATTAATATTTATTCCTTTAAAACATAAATATATCTTAAGCTTTAGATTAATGTTTTTTTCTTATAAACCATAATAAACATTAATTAATATTTTATATAAATTATAAAAGTCATATATAAGAATTATGAAAAAATATTATAGTAATTTATTTGGTTATAAATAAAAGAAAAGTAATTAATTAATATTTATTTAATTTAATTTTTTAACATAATTAATTTTTTTTAATTTGCATTTATTTTCAAAAGAAATAAAAATATGAAAGTGTTAATCTATATGCAATAAAAATAGTTTTAAATATATATTTGAGTTTTTTTTTATACATTTCACCTCTGTTTAAAAAAAACATACATAAAAACATTAATATTCGAGACAATTATATTGTAAACCAAATACATTTTGGTTCAAATATATTTTTACTTTGCTTAACATAAATACTAATTAAAGTATTAAAACATGTAAATAAAATTAAATTTTAAAATAAAAATTTATTTATTTAAGTAAAATGTTAAAAAATTAAAATTTTAAATATAAATTATTGTATTATAATAAGATATTTGAAATAATTTTGGTTAAAAAGTAAGTTCGAAGCATTTATTTTAAGAAATATCATATATAAAAAATAGGTCTTACAATGTTTTTGAATAGGTTAAAAAAGTTGGAGCATATAAGGGGCCACTCTCACATGAATTGAACTTGGGTCCTCACTAGGAGAGTCAAATACCTTTTCCCATTGTGGTGTCCTTATTGGGACTATAAAAAAATATTTTATTTTCTTATTACGATAAAAAGAGGTTTTAGGATCCTCAAACCTATACATTAAGTTGTATAAAATAGTACAATATGCTTGCAACAATCTTACAAAATACTATCATCTACTTACTACTATGACCAAACCTTAGAATACCACATATTATCAAAGCAACTTTCAAGACATGACATATTAGTAGACCACTTCCAAAAAAACTATAGCTTCCACCCAATCATAACAAAAACAATAGTCCAAAACCAATGGGGTTATTATAGAGTTTGTAGTCAATGGGCATTTTGATTATTTTTCTTCTATAGCATAGGTTCTTCCTCCTTCAGAGTGGCAAGATTTGAGAATACATTTTTGCACTTCAAGATCCTAAGATAATATGTAGTTGTAACACATTTTGTATCATCTTAAATTTTATAAAATTGACTATCATCGATTGTTTCATTATTAGCTTCAAGAATACTATATGATATGCTAATATTTTCTATGGAATTAATTGTATGGTCTTTAGTAATCATTTGTATTTTATCAATGATCTAATTAAAATTCTCCTTTGAGGGTTGAGTCTTATGTTGCTCACTTGATTCTTGTTGGAAAATTGGTGCAACTAGAAGATGAGTTTCTTTCTTGTGAACTCGAATGTTTGAATTTTTAGGCTCATTTGCATGCATGGTCATGTTAGTCTCACAATGACCATGAGAGAGGGGAGGTGAATCAATGTAGCTATTTAAAACTTAAATATTCAACACTCAAAACCAAAACAATAAAAACAAAAAACCAAATAAAGCAAATATAACAAGAGAACATCACACAACACAAGATATACCGAGGTTCACCGATTTGGCTACATCCTATAAAATGACTGTTTGGACTCCCATCCAAATCCAGCCTTTGCAAAGCACAAACTTTACAATCAATTTACTAGCACCCACTGGAAGGGGCACCAACCCCTAATTTATTTGCACCAATAGAAAGAAACACCAACCCCTGGTTTACTTGCACCAACATAAAGGAACACCAACCCCTCTACCAAGAACCCACTTGATTTTGATATTGATAATAAAATGACATATATGAATATCTTCACTGAAACCAGAACCCTCTATGGTCTGTAAGCTCAAAATCTAAAACTTTCTATTTCACCCAGTATAACATCCCTCTCTCTGCATTACACAGAATTTGAATCTTCTCTTCTTACTAAAAAAAACTATTTTTTCTCTTAGCTCGTTCTCCCAATTTCTAAACTCTTTTTGGGTATTGTGCAACACTTTGTCTATGAACTCCTCTCAAAATTTTAGCCAAAATGGAAATCATATAAGAAAGTTATGCCCAAAATACTGAAGTGATGTTTTTCACCTCTCCAAAAATCATAGATTTTCACTATTTATTTTTCTCCACACACACTTCTCTCTTCACAAAATAAAGTTCCCACATTTCAATAAAAACCCTTATCACTTAAAAAGCACAAACTTGCATTTTTTTCCCTTTTCAATTTTTAAAAATATTTTTTTTAATGAAGCTTCTTAAAACAATATAACTTCTTTTTTTTTAATTTTGAGAAGGCATTTCATCAAACACGTCACATGCAAAGAATTGACACCTTACTCATTCTCTTACGTCAGAGCCATGTGACACCTCAAACCAAAAATGAAAGAAGCTCTATTTGATGCCTTGAAGGTGTAACAACACTGAAACTGAAACTCTGGTGACTCTGCAAGGTCGAAATGGCCAACTGAAGGATTTTGCACAAGTGGAACAAATTGACATAAAAGTGACATGTACCGTTTTTGCAACAATCATAACTTTCACCTCGTAACTCTGTTTTCTCTGAAATTTGAAACGTAGAATATTTGCAATGCTGACTACTTTTAGTATGAATCTCACTATATATATCCTTATGGTTCGCCTATACCACCTCCACAAAAACTGCTGCTGACACACTTTTTACAAAAAGAGCATTTTTGTGACAGTATTACAATGCTTGTAACAATCACCTCGTTTCTCCGTTTTGGTAGAAATTTTGAACACATGTTCTTGAAGATAACAAACACCTCCAGTTAAAATTTTGCTATCAAAATTTTCTCGGTTTGCTCGCAGTACTTCTAAAAAAACTGCCCTTTTTCGACCTATACAACCACTTGCCAAATCATCCGCCAAGATACTGAAAATGTCACCGATCAATCCAAAAATTGTGCTGACACATCTAACATTGTTATGGACTATTTCCTGACATGTTGGCATGTTCCAAACTGATCCATCCTATCCAACTATGCCCGTGATGACTTTTGCAATTTTTTGACAACTTCATGATGATTTTTTCAACTTTTGCAAATTTGCACGAACAACCTGTAACAACTTCACCCAAACATCAAAAACATCCTCATAAGCATTGAACATCACTGTACATACTCCGAATAAACTTTGAATAACTATCCATTGCATCAACCTATCTATCTGAGTGTGTTGACAACAATGGCAATACTATTGCTACACCTTTCTCAGCAATCTCCCCCTTTGGAATTGTTGGCAACACATGCACAATTTCCTATAAATTTTCTCCCCATTTGAAAACAATACCAAAGGGCTACTACAAACTCCCCCTGAGTCCATGCACAACATTCTCAGGCAAAAAGTATTACACTTAGCAAAAATCACAAACATGAGTAAAAAGATAAACAAATACACAAATGCTCCCCCTGAAATTGTGGCCCCAATAGCTAGTCAATTCTTGGGAAGTATGACCACTCCAAATTTCTTACGAAGGCACTCAAAGACTTCCTTGTGCAATGGTTTAGTGAATATATCTGCTACTTGGTCTATTGTTGAAACAAAATCCAACTTAACCTTACCTTTCACAACTTTCTCCTTCAAAAAATGATATCGGATAGCAATATGTTTTGTGCAAGAATGCATAATCGGATTCTTTGAGATGTTAATGGCACTGGTGTTATCACACTTAACTAAAATCGACTCACTAAAATTAATGCCAAGATCCTTCAGAGTTTGTTTCATCCATAGCACCTGCATACAACATGTTGTCGTTGCAATGTATTCTGCCTTTGCTATGGATAAGGAGACTAACTCCTATTTCTTATTATGCCACACGACCAACCTGTATCCAAGATAGAATGCACCTCCACTGATACTCTTCCTATCATTTACACATCCTGCAAAATTTGCATTTGAATACGCAATAAGGGTGAAGTCCTTACCTTTCAGATACCATAATCCATACTCCATAGTACTTGAGGTACCGAAGAATCCTCTTCACTGTTGTCACATGAGTCTCCTTAGGACTAGCCTAAAATCATGATACCATGCATACTACCTATAAAATATCTAGTCTGGTAGTTGTCAAGTACAGTAAGCTTCCAATCATAGATTTATACATAGTTTTATCAACATGTGGAGATTTTTTATCCTTTCTCAACTTGCAACCTGTCGTCATGGGAGTGCTAACTAGCTTACAATCCTCCATTGTGACATTTTTTAGTCTCTTTCACATATTTAATTTGAGAAATAAATATACCCTTCTCCTTTTGATTAAATTGCAATCCAAGGAAATATGAAAGTTCACCAATCATTGACATTTCAAATTCTTTCTGCATCTTATTTGCTAAATCTTTACACAACTCATCTTTGTTGCTACCAAATATGATATCATCTATGTATACAACAAGAACAATATGATGACCATTTTCTATTTTGACATACAAATTACTATCCACCATACCTTTTTTGAACCCTTGTTGAGTAATATAATTGTCTAGCCTTGCATACCATGCTTGGGGGGCCTGTTTTAAGCCATATAACACTTTATTCAACTTGCAAACCAATTTGGGATCATCACCAAGTTGGAAATCATCTGGTTGCTCAATATAAACCTCTTCTTCAAGTTTCCCATTCAAAAGTGCTGATTTCACATCCATTTGATAAACTTTGAAATTCTTGTAAACTGCTAAAGCCAAAAATATTCTAATTACCTCTAGTCTGACCATAGGTGCAAAGGTTTCCTCAAATTAAATACCTTCAACTTGTGCATAGCCTTTGCATACCAATATTGCTTTGTTCCTGACTACTTGTCTATCTTCATTCAATTTATTCTGAAAGACCCATTTAGTACCGATTACATTTTTATTTGCAGGTCTTGGTTCTAACTCCCAAGTATTGTTTTTATCGATCTGATCTAATTCTTCATTTATTGCCTTTACCCAACTTTAATATTTGCTTGCGTCAGAAACATTTTTGGGCTCAATGCTGGATAATAAAGAGTAGTTAGTTTCTAATCTTCTTCTTGTCTGAAAACCAACTGTGGGGTCTCCAATTATTTGCCTTCTAGGATGATCTTTTCAATAGTTGCCTATTTTGAATTTCTTATTTTCTTCCAATTATAAATCATTGTTTGAATCCTCTGAGTCAATTTTTGGTTTCCTTTTCATTTTCTTTTCCTCATCTCCTTCAATGTCCTCTTCATAAATTGGGTAGTTCTCTTCATAGCTAATTACTCGTTCTCTTCCTTCATCAACTTTAACATCGACCCTATCCACAATTTTCCTTAGCCTCTTGTTGTAGCATTTGTAAGCTTTGCTTTTTGATGAATAGCCAAGAAAAATATCTTCATCCACTCTATCTTCAAACTTACCAAGGTTTTTTTCAGTTCTTTTGATGTAACACTTGCTGCCAAAAAGTTTAAAGTATCTTGTTGTTACTTTTTTACCAAAGCACAACTCATAAGGAGTTTTGCTTTCATGCATCCTCAACATGCACCTATTTTGGATGTATACCACAGTATGGACTGCCTCTTTCCAAAATATATCTGCTGCTTTGCTCTCAGTCAACATAGTCTATGCCATTTCTTGAACTGTCCTATTTTTTCTTTCTACCACACCATTCTATTGAGGTGTCTTGACTGCTAAAAACTGTATCCTAATGCCATATTTTTCACAATACTCTGTGAAATCCTCTGAAATGAACTCTCCTCCTTTTTCTAACCTTAAACATTTAATCCTTTTTCCTATTTGATTCTCAACTTGGTTTTTGAAAACCTTGAATATCTCAAAAGATTTTGATTTATGCTTCAAAAATAGTACCCATGTCATCCTGGAATAGTCATCTATACACAACATGAAATATTTATCAACATTTATGCTTTGCGTTCTCATGGGTCCACATAAATCAGTATGTACTAGTTCCAAAGGTTTTCTTGTGTAGTACTCTTTTATTTTAAATGAGAATCTAGTTTGCTTCCCATTTTGACATGAATCACAAATGCTATTTGATGGTTTATCAATGGTGGGAATATCTCTCATTGTTTTCTTTGAGCTGATTTTTACTAGATTGTCAAAACTGATATGACTGAGCCTCTTGTGCCACAACTAATTCTCTTCTTCCTATCCAATCAAGCAAGCTCCTTTTGAAATATCTGAGAGAGTGTATAGGTTTCCAGATGTTCTTGATCTAGTTGCTATCAACTTCTCATTGTTTGCCTTTCTGACTTCACAACCTTGCTTCTTAAAGATCACTTCATGACCTCTATCAGAAATCTGACTTACTCTCAACAAGTTATGCTTCAGACCAACCACAAACAAGACTTCTTTTGACTTTATTTTTCTGTCACTAATCTTAATTGAACCTCTACCAACTATCTTAGCTCCATAATTGTTTCCAAACTTTACTGAACCACCTTCATATTGCTATAACTTATCAATTTTTTTTTGTCACCTGTCATATGACTGGAGCATCCACTATCAAGTATCCATGGTGCAGATTTGTTCTGTGCTTTAAATTTAATCCGTATGATCAAGGATTCCTTTTCTTCCTTAGGTTGCTCTTTTTCTTTCCACTCAGGTTTGATTACAATTTTGGGCTCTTGTTTTAGCTTTTCTTTTTTAGTAGCTTGTGAATGTTTTTCGAGAAATTTCTATTTTGTCTTATTACATTTGGCTGAAATTTTCTTCCCTGAAATTGATTTGATGCAAATGTACTTCGATAATTTCTTGCAATATGCCCAAAATTATGATAGTTATAATATTCTACTACATAATCCATCAAAGGTAAAAAAACATTTCTATTGGTAAAATTCCTTGGTCCTACATTATACTTGCAATCTGAGATCTTATGTCCATAACCATTGCATTTAAAATAATAACCAAAAAAAATATTATTGAACCTATGTGGTGGTGTAGACACCAAAACAACACCAATATGATCATGTGGATACAAGTACTGATCGAAGTGGCATACATAGCCCCTAGGGCATCCCCCGGTGGTTAAACAGTGGTCCTAACCACTCCCAAAGCAGTTTTGGAAGGTCAAAGGTCAATTTGGCACCTTTCAAGCACCCTGCTCCTTACTGATTCCACCCTGGGGTGAATAGAATGCTATTCGCCCCACCCTAGGATGATTAGCACCAATCGCTCCAAGGTGGGGTGAATAGCAGGTTTGATGGGAAAAATGTCAAATCTTGACAAATGGTAGCTCAAATCCGCCACTCAACTCCACCTTCAATGCATGGGAGTGTGAGTGAGAATTTTTGAGCTCAAAGAGGTAATCATAGAGGTAGTCATGGAGCCCTTAATCAGGGAGGAATCTTCTCTCCCCTGACAAGGCAGGATGGCCAAGTGGCGCCTCTACATGCACATTCAAAGCAGACCTTTAGGTATATAAAATGGTGAGTCTTCTCACCTAAAAAAAAAAGGATATGTCAAGAGCATTTGGAGCAATGGAGTGCTACCGAATTACATCCTCACCCCTCACTTGTGCTTCTTACATCCTTGATCTCTCTTTTGGAAGGGAGGTTATTGGATGAACATTGGAAGCGCAATCCAGACCCAAAACCCAAAAATTTGGCAATAATACCCCACCCAATTTTCTAACACAACCCCCTAGGATGTTTTGGACCCATACCAAGTGGATTGGTGTCGAAACCAAGCCCCAAACGGTGGGTGTCCTGCCTCTGGGTGCCCCCCACACTACTGCAGTCCTAATTGCATCACCCTAGAGTGATTAGAAATATGTAGTATATTTCTTCACTATTTTTTTTGCATATTATTTTAGGTCATTCATATATGCTTCCATTCAAATTTCATGCCATTCTCATGAGTTTTGACTGTATTTTCATTATTTTTCGCTTTCATTAACATACAGGGAGCATCTTTGTATACAGGGTGATAGGGGTTGAATCTGCAAAATCTGACCTTATGGGTCATCTCAAAATGCCCTATTTTTCCTAACTCCAAATTTCTAGGTGTTTTGGAGGCCTCTAGATGGGACATTTAGGAGGTTGCTTTCTGACATTTTATGACAGTCCTAATCATCCCACCCCGAAGTGATTAGAAATATACAGTATATTTCTTGACTGTTACTTTTGCAGTGTGTTCATGATGGTTTTTGCATGCTTCTATCCAAATTTCATATTATTCTGACATGTTTTGATTACCATTTTAATTATTTCATGCATGCAATAACCAGAGGCTTTGGGGATTGCATGTTTCCCTCCATGGTGCTATTAAACGTTTGCTATTTCTTTGAACATAGGATCTCAACACCAGAGGGGTATTAAGGAACTATATATGCATTCATGCAAGCAGTGGCAAAATTTGGCCCACCCATTTCAAATATGGGCACACGGAAGATCTCGAATTGAAGCGTACCATCTGTGGTGTAACAAAACTATATCTAACGCTCCTGGACCCTAAAAAGGAATGAGATGTATTATAACCTAATATCAAAGAAAAATTAATAAAATAAAAGGGCTGCACTTAAAAATTTCTTTATATCTCATTGCAGTTCGTTTGTTTTCCCTTTTCATGCACTTTAGTCCTTTCTTCATTCGTAAGATCTAGCGTTACATTTGCTTGTGTTTGCATCGCACCCAGTATGCCATTGCTTCTGTACCCTCATGCTTTTAGTGGTGATCACGGTGGGACCCTATCCCATAATTTTGGGATCAAATTTTTGATCAAAATTTTGTGTTGTTGTTTGTAGGTGTTAATCCTTCAAGCGCTGGACTGCTGTTCGTGCCACCCTGTGATGAATACAGACTGGAATTCGTGCAATCCTAGGATAAATAAGACATTAATCCCACCCTATGATGAATACAAATATGCTATTCATATCGCCCCAGGATGATTAGCTCTTTGTGCATTTTCTGATCAGAAACTCAGAGGCATCTGGTTTGGGCAGAGAAAGGGTAGGTTTTTTGAACATCCCCTATAATTTTCTGTCTTTGTTTATGTGATTTTTCTATTTTATTTGCTTGCATGGAAAATTTTACTACATGTTTCCTTTCTTTAAGCAAGTAAAAATAACCACACACACCACATGGTAATATAAACATCAAGGAGTTGGTCATACAACCCCAACACTTGATCAAGACCAACGGTGGATTTCATCACCACCTTGGCTTGAATTTTTGCATACATAACCTTGATCGCTACTGTTGCTAGATGCAAATCCTAATGAAAGCTGACCAAGTGTAGCTGGGGTGATTCCTAGTACATGAGGATAAGTCTTCTATGGTAGGTTTCAAAAATAGGGTGATTCCCCTTTCGTACCGCCTATGTTCCATGTATTGTTCTGCTCTCGCGTACCAATAGTTTCCCTCACGTAAGGGCGGGTATATTGAGAGGTTCAGTATAAGGGTCTGGCAGTGGTTTATTGAAGGGGTAAACATTTTTGGAGATATAAGAGCCCTCATATTGCATATACAATAAAATATTCTTTGTAAGGTTTTCACCACAAAATCAAAACACACTAAACCAGATCTAGGGCATACCTTTAATCTATAAATGAAATAATCATTGCTTTGATTGTGTGGTCCCATTTTGTTTAGTGTAGCATAAATTTTTTTTAAATAAGATAAAAACCTACATATCTTATAGAGAGATACCACCATGGTGTACTCCCGTAGCCAAGCCCAATCATGGGTAGAAGCTGTGGAAAGTGTACAAGGGGGTACAAGTCACCTCCGCTATAGCCCCAAGGATTTGGTCATACCACCTTGGTGGCCTGACCCACAAAATAGTCCACATCATACCATGATGGAATGGGACTATAGAGGTATCCCTTCGAGGGGCATGCCCATGCAACATAGACCCTTTCATGAGGAGTCCATACATGTGGCACTCAACATAGACGGGAGGGCTTCCTTAGACACTCGTTATGAGTGGCCACCATGTGATAAAGCACTAGAACAACATAGGGTCCATAAGGACGGGCCACATGATTAAATCATCCCTCATATACCCCTTATTACTGTCAAAAACAATAAGCCAAATCTAGAGCACAAGGCTCTTCAGACAGGGCAAGCCAACTCTGCCTGCCCCTTTCACATATACAAAAGGGAGCATGAGGAAAACCACTACATTCCTCAAGAGCAATACATAGTGCGGGAACAATGCGCATCCGCACCTGCTATTTATCAGTATCACCCACTAAGGCCAGCATCTCGGGTGAATGCTTCTAACCTCGATAGAGGGAAGTGACCTATAGAGATCTCAGATCACTACAACCAAGATAGATATTTAGGGGAGGCATCTAGGCCTCCTAGACCTAAGGTGGCAAAACAAATCAACTTGGTAGTTGCCAAACATATCGCCCGCCAAGCACAAATCATGCAGCTTGAGCAAGACCAAAAACAGTTAGAGCACCTATATCACCTTAGCAAAGAGCACATTCAACATCAGACAGATGAGTTGCTCCAGAAAACCTGAGAGGGTCCCAATCCATCACATGCATATGATAGAGTTGTATGAGAGGCACAACCTCTTGGTGTGAGACAGGTCTCCATGACCTTATCAAGTGTTGCCTCCAAGGCCTCCTAGAACTGATCAAGAGACCACCCCTAGAGCCAATGATGGGCACCCTCCACGGGCACCCACCCATGTTTATAGGTCATGCCCAGGAACTCCTCAAGGAGCCTATGAGGATTTTGAGCAAGAAGAATAGCGGGCTAAAATGCCCTACCAAGGTAGGGGGCGCTACCCGATTGCCCCTCCATAGGCCTCAAGTTCCCCACAATTCACAACGGGAACAAACCAAGGAGGAGGAGACCAAATATTCTGATGCATACAAAGTGCTGCTAGAGTGCTTAGAGTTTGTGGAGACCAAGACTTCTGGGCTCCAAAATCCCACTTTACACCAGCTCTGCAGTCACCTTGTGCATCCTTTAGTGCCTGCACCCCCATACCCTGAACACTTCAAAATGCCTCAATTGGCAATATTTATAGGGGATGAGATGCCCAAGAGCATGTAACAAGATTCTTGAGCCAATGCTTTGGCATTCAATATAACGATGCTTTACTTCTAAGAACATTTATAACCACGTTTGCATGCCCTACCTCAGATTGGTTTACCTAGTTGTCGAAGCATAGCATCAGTAACCTAGGCCAGCTAGTGGACACATTCATCGAACGTTTCACCTTCAATACCAAGAAGAAGGCATCATTAAGTGACCTAGATAGCCTCAGGAAGTATGAGGAAGAGACCATGGCAGCTTATGGAAATTGGTGGAGGACGTTGCTTTCAAAGCTACCTTACCTCCCTCCCATGGCCGACCTGACCCAAATGTTCTTGAAGAGTTGTTTGAGGTCGATATCCATGCTATTGCTACTACAAAAATATGCCACTCTCGAGGAAGCCCTGGCGCAAGCCAGAATCATAGAGGAGATCAAGATACAGGATGGCAATATTTCCAAGCCACGTAAGAAAGAGTGGCCCAAAAATGCCAAAACTAGGTCAATGCAACCGAAATCCATCGCGGTCAATCAGGTTGCTATAAACATACCTAAGCCTACACAAGTAATACATCCCCCAAAGGCTAATTATTAGGTAGTTCCTCTTGACACCTATGAAAAGGAAAATCATAGGCAAGAGCAAAATTAGCAGCATCGCCCTAGGCGATAATTCACACCCTTCACAGAGCCCTAAGACTCCTTATTTGACCGCTTGTCTTCGAAAAACTTGATAAACCTACCAGAAATTTGACCAGTAGACTCCAACACACCAAAACCCAAGGGCTATAGGGAAGACTTGTACTATAGATTTTATCGGTAGAAAGCACATGACCTTTACGCATGTTGGAAGTTCAAAATCTTAGTGGAAGACCTAATAGACAACAAGATTCTAGTGGTGGATAATCCTGTGGCACCAAGAAACCAATAGATGGAGGTCTTCAAATACCCCCTGCCTGCCCATGATGTGTAGGCAAAGACTCTATAAGCCAACGAGGTAACACAGAACTACCCCATGCAGGGGTATGTAGGGATGACAAGCATAGTGACTCGAAACAAGAGGTACCTAAGCACAACTACCCCCGTGACAACTACAAGAGAGGTTCCATCAACATCACAACCTCAAAAACACCCTACACAACCTTCCCTACCTAGACCAGTGGCCACGATTAGGACTAAACTTACCCAAAGTTTAAGGACCACGTCGGCTAGGCTCTCCATCTATGAGCTCATACAATAATCACCGCCCCATCGGGAGGATCTAATGGAGATACTCAAGGACATCGAGCTACAGCCCCACGAAGTAAAGTCTTTCAACAACTTTGTGGGACATGTAAAAAAATGCATAGAACCAGTCATACCTTTATAGAAGACGAGCTGAAATCGATGACTAGTGATATGGTGGATCCACCCCTACACATCATTGTGTAGTTCAACGAGACTCCATTTAAGAGGGTGTTAGTGGACACTGGCTCGTCCAATAATATAATCACAATAGCGGCATTGAAACACCTCAAGTTGCCAATATCTCACATTGTGGCCTCCACCTATACTCTTCGAGCATTCAATGACATGATATGCTCGATGGTTGGCACAATTGTCTTGCCCATCCAAGTGGGACAAAAGACTATTCCTACGTTGTGCCACATATTGGAAGGTGATATGGCCTATAATATATTGCTAGGCTGGCCTTGGATCAGGGAAATGAAGTGTGTCCCTTCAATAGCCCATCAATTGTTAGTCTTACTGTATCGCTCCAAATTTTTTGCATCCCTAACTTCAGGCTATAGGATCCATGCCCGGAAGGAGGATGGGAAAAGGATGGCACGGTACCTCAGACTGAGAGGCCTTGTGAAGGTCCTACCTCTCGAGGGAGGTGTATTATGGTGATTTTTCGACGGATGGTGGGTTCACCAGGAAACTTTTGAATGGCAGTTTCCACGCCTAGGTTGGGAATGTGTTTGATGTGTTTAGTTTTAGCTTTAATCATCCAAGTCCTAGGTTTGGCTAAAATGCATCTAAGATATTCTATATGAAATGTAGATTTAAATGAAGACAAAAACATATTTGGATAGAAAAATAGAAAGAACAAGATGGATTAAAGACCCATACCTGATCCGGATGTCTGATGAAGGTTCTGATTTTTGAAGCAGTCAGGATCGCCTCTGATTTAACAAAATCATCTATGATCTGACAAGATCGTCTGAGATCTAACGAATTCATCAGACGAATTCGTCAGAGACCTGCAAACAGAGAAATAGGTGCAAAACACAAAAAATACAGCAATGCTAACATAGGGAAACAGTGTAAAATGACAATAACAATATCAAACTAAAAATTACAAACAGAAACATGAATGTATTATACTGATTTAATGACAATTATAACTTAATTATGCATTTGATCTAGAGGGGTGAACTCCAAGATGCAAGATAATAAATAATAACCATAGAATTAACTAAATGCAAGATAATACAGTGGAAAAGAGTGGAGAAAATGCAAGCTCTGGGCACTGATTGCCCCTAATGTGAACTACAGTCAAAATCATCTTGAATTGGGTCGAGATCTTCTGAGATTGTACGAGATCGTCTGAGACGAACTGAGCTTGCTCCGACTGAAAAACAATAAAGTTCCTGCAAACAAACTTGGAAAAATACAAATGCAAACATTGATTTAAGATGGTCTAGTGCGTGTAGAATTCGAGTTACAGGGAATTTCAGCCAAGGGGATACTAAGGGGAGGTCCTAGGATTAAATAGGCTTAGGAGGGAGGTTAGGAGGTTGGAGATCATCCCTATTTGGGAGATCTCCAACGAGGAGGGTCTCTAACGGCATAGACACGCTTCTGCCCGGATTAGAGACGTCGTTGGAACATAAACTAATTGTGAAAAATTATTTTTGGGACAAGATCATCTGGACGTCCTAACCCAGACGAAATCGTTCGATCTGAGGTGATATCGTCTGATCGGCGATGATATCGTCAAACGATGAAAACAAACTCTAAAAATGGCATGGGAAACGAGGAAATAGATTAAGCGACGGTTTGGGAGCGGTTTTGGAGGTTAAAATTTGAATTTGAATTATTTACTAGAGTAAGTGTAATTATTAAGGTTTTACTGCACCAATTTTAGGGTGCTACATTTTGCCCCCTCTTTAGAGAATTTTCCAAAAAAAATGAGTTCTTCTTGATCTACGAGAAAGCAAAAATTATTCCCATTTTTAGGCGACGATTCTTGGTCGAATCGTACGACAGCTTACTATGGTGCCCCCTCCGTGTTTTTACCCAAATCGAACATTTGAGGTAAAAACATGGAAAAGAAAAAATGTTTTTAGTTGTTTTTGAATAAAATTAAGAAAAATAGGGTAAAACCCTAATTCATTTTTACTGTTCATTTTTCTGGTTTTTTTAGAGCTCTAGAGAAAAAAATGGTCGAGACAGCGCACAGATTGACAGAGGTCCGGCGTGGGCTACGGGTAAGAGTCTAAACTTAGTTTAGAATGTTTTAAGTTGAATTTACATGCTTTTTAGGTGAATTTTAAATAAATTTTGAGCATCGCGGCCGTTTTTGGGCCATCGACGTCGTCGGGACGAAATCGTCCCGATTTCGACGAAATCATCTCAAGTTCGCCGATTTCGTCGAAGGGCGAAATCGACGAAATGGGGACGATTTCGTCAAAAAAGGGATGATTTCGGCTTGCAAAATCGGAGACGATTTTGCTCAAATTTGGGATGATATCGTCCAATAGTGGACGATATCATCATTTGTATAAAATTGAACTGATTTTACTTGCATTATTAATCACTTGAGTTTTTATTAATGATTTTGTATTGTGTTGTTTATGTTGCAGAGAGGTTTACTAAAGAGTAGAGAATGGAAATACGGTGGGTTGAGAGATGACTTGGCTGCTCTATAATAGGTAGAGTGGGATAAGCTCACTCAAGCCGGCTTGCAGCATGTGGCAGAGATGCCACAAGTTTCTACAGACATGGGGCTACTGACAGCCCTGGCAGAGAGGTGGTATCCGAGTTCTTCCTATTTTTGGTTATCGATAAGGGAGATGACTCCCACACTAGAGGATGTATGGAGGATTTTGAGGATCCCCATACAAGGACGACTGATCACTCCTACGGCCAATTAAGGCCATGCTATGATGCATTTGTGTGGCAATCCGAGCTTCGACCTAGAAAAGGGCGGAGTGAACATCGAGGCGCTGCATCAGATGCCTGGGGCATCCAGACTCACATAGGTTTTGGCCAGAGTGGTAGGTGGACTTATGTTGTGCCACCAGATTGGATGCAGGGTACCATGGGTACTGGCGTATGTGGTCTGTGACATGAGAGACCACAACTATAGGTTTGCTTGGGGCAGCTTTGTTCTATGTCGGCTATATATAGGATCCTGTATGGGGTCGTGTACAAGGGTAGCCTATGTCTGGTTATGACATCACTTCTACAGGTTTGGTGCTAGGAGCACATTGTAGTGTTAAGGCCGATAGGGCTTCCTTTGATAGGGATTGACGGGGAGAGGCCCCGAGTTTTCTACTGGTGGCTTCGGAGATGGGCACAGCGGCGGATTGATCTACCGATGTCTCGGAGACTGCTTTATGACCTTGTCCCAGACCAGATCACCTGGAGGCCTTGGAGGGACCATCCAGGGTGGGCCGAGGACGGATAGGAGCTGGCTCACATCAATCAAACCTACTAGATGAGGATGGAGAGGGGAGAGGTGGAGCTCCATCGCTATAACCAAGTTTTACGACAGTTTGGTCTACAGTAGGGGATCCCATCTCTCAAGGATTACAAGTTTTCTTAAACTTTTTGGGATAACACTATAGTCAGCGGGGCTCCAGATATGTAGCACTTTTGGAGTCAGGACGCAGATGATGCCCCCATTTAGCCAGTGGATGGGGACGACGCTGGGGTAGTCGACGGCTACGATGCCTGGTACATAGGCATTCGCCCTCCTCGGATGACAAGGGCTTAGGGTCCGATTCATGCAGTTGTGTGTCGAATGGGGATGCGGTGCCAGGCGGCCATTGAGGTGGCCCAGGGTCACGGTGAGAGAGATCTGAGGAGACCACAGGCACAGTAGGGGCCACGATAGTGGGAGAGGAGGGAGGAGAGACCCCCTTCTCCACAAAGAGAGAGGCCATCATCACCCGATAAGGGCAAGGGTGTTGACACTAGGGAGAGCAGCGAGATAGTGACTCTCCGAGCGGAGACAGTCCATCTCCAGGCACAGGGGCAGACCCTATAGGAGGAGGCTGCATGACATCGAGCTGAGGTTACACAGCTCAAATATGAGATCGCATGCCTCTGAGCACGAAGCGGAGGGGTGAGAACTCAGGATCTAGCATGGGCTATTGCCCAGATCACTTTTTATTAGACACTATACCACCAGATGGTGCCAGAGGAGGAGAGATTACCACTGCCAGCTACCATCACGGATCCGATCAGGATTGGGTTGTCAAGGACTTCATCCCGATCCATGACTAGGACTCGCAGTACCACACATACTACGATGGGGCCACCTTGTCCACCTCAGGGCGGGGGAGGAGATGAGGCTGAGAGCTCGAGGGGTTCTCGAGGCTAGCTACTACATATTGCACTGCACATATTGACATATAGTATTTATTATTTTTGAGAGAGGATTGAGTATGCCGAGGTATAGATTGTGGCATACCAATTCGGTTTTGATATGATGTATATATATTGGTGATATATATAGATGAGATATTTTTGATCATATGACTTGTGTCTTGTGTATTTTTATGATGCTTTTAATGTTTTGATTGATTGCTTTTATGATTCATGTAATTACGTCGTTGGAAATATTATGGTTGAAATGTCATATTTGAAAATTTTTTAAATGAAATAATCTGATAGAACAAATTGGTTGTTTGTGATGTGATAATTTGATAAAAGATAAAAAGATACTTCTAACAATAATTTCAAAGGACATTGTCGCTATTATAGACCATTTCATGAAGTCGCCGCTCACTCGGTCGTCAAGCTAATCCCAGGATAGAAATATTGTTAAAAGTAAAAGAGTGCTTAAGAGACTGTCTTAAGACTTTGGTGCAATGGTGCAAATGATGATGATGATGGTTTGTTTTCAGAGTTTCATAAAAATAGTATGCATGAAATAATGTTAAAATGATTTTTGCTAGGCATAAATTCCTAAGTGTGATAAAATTTTTGGATAATTCCCTAGGAATTATACCATCATTGCAAAATTGAAGGTTGACATAATGACATGAAATAGTGATAATGTTTGTTTGTTTTAAAGCATAATTGTATAACATAATGATTTAAGTCATATGGTTTTGATGAATTGATTTTTAAATGAATGGGTAATAAAATTGGTATAATGGTTTGCGCTAGGCATAGAATATGTAGGTATAGACTTATACCATCATCACGAAAATCAAGGAAGAAAATAGATTGTTTTATTGCATGGTTGATTTTTAATTTTTGAAAATATGAATATGATGACTTGCGCTAGGCATAAAATTCCAATTTTGGTTTTGGAACTATACCATCATCGTGAAAGTCGACAATATATATATATATATATATATATATATATATATATATATATATATATATATATATATATATATATATATATATATATATATATATATATATATTTGTGTGTGTGTGTGTGTGTGTGTGTGTGTGTGTGTGTGTGTGTGTGTGTGTGTGTGTTTTGATTGTATGGTTTTGAAAGAAATTTTGATTTTTTATGTTATGCATGTAGTTGTCTTTATACTAAACAACTGTACTTTAAAGAAAAAAATGAATTATTCCAAACAATTTGCAAAAAAATATTTCAAAGTATTTTAAAGACAAAAGTTAGATTTATAAGGAATCCCATGTGCATATGTGAGTTCATTTCCAATATTGTTTTATCATAATGATACAAAAAATCTCTCAAATACAAATGTGTGTGCAATTGCTATGTTCATTTACCAGTTTGGAGCAAGATCATATGATACAAGTGATTTGAATGAACCAAATAAGTGTTCATTAACCATGATTTAGATGCCTATAACCATACTAGACTACTATGTAAGTCGGATTATCAAGAGCTAGCTAATCCATAAGCAGACATAGTTCTTTACAAAATAAGGTCGCTAATGTGACAGACATATCGCCATGCTAGGAGTTACCCAAGGCCAAGCAAGTTGGGTACAAACCACCTGTTATGGGGCTTACCTCACAGTTTTTGAATAATTGAGAATTCCAGGGATTCAAGCTCATCAACCCTTATTTTCTTTTCAAAGGGTAGGGAAAGGGATTTTATTGCTTTTGCTTTTGCTTTTTTTTTCTTTCTTTTGTATTTTTGCTTGATAATTCTTGGAACATTGTTGTAATGATATAAAATAACATTTTTCTTTTTCTCTTTTTCTTGAACTTTGCTTTTTCTTTTTGTTCTATGCTAGGGATACTTGCTCGGATTAGCTATAGAGCAAGGGATTTTTATTCTGGGTAGGGGTGAGCTTGTCCTTTTGCCAATTCTCAAATATTCTAGACCATGTGCATGATAGGATAGCAGGGAAACTTTTTGCTCAAGAAACCACTTCTACTATGTAGCATAGCATGGACATTACAAATATAATCATTTTATTGCAAAAGGATATGCTTGGTTTAAGTAAATAATAAGATCAATTCTCTGTGTTCAAACTTTATTTAATTGAATTTTGTGAACTTTGATATAAGAGAGATTAGTAATCATGTCAGATAAAAATCAAGATATTTATTTTGTGTGTGTGAAAGTGAGGGATTCCAAATAAATGCTAATTTTATCCAAAATAATTTGAAATATATAACTGCAACATTTGTAAGAAGAAATATATACAAATACTTTTTGAGAAGTTTTGAGAATGTTGACTCTCTCTTTCTTCTTTATGTTTTTTTGGTTTCGAAAGAGTCAAGAATATTGCTATTTTTTTATTTTTATTATTATTATTTTGTTTTTGAAAGAATTAACAAGTGCCATAAATAAATACAACAAATAGTTTTGAAGATTTTGATGATTATGAATGTTTTTCATGTTTTTGAATTTATAAATTGAAAGAAATACAAGATAGTGATTTTGAAATATTTTAAACCAATATATACAAGGATGAAAATGACCAAATTTATACATAGTAACGTTTAAGATGCAAAATGTTCATGGGTTCATGGGTTCTTGATTAGCATTTTGATTTTGATTTTGGGGAATGTTCTTTTGAGGATTATTAGGAGCATTGTGTTTAGGTTGGAAGGCTTGCACCTCCATTTCATTATTATCAATCAGATCCTGTATTTTTTGTTTCAACCTTTTACAAGCATTGGTAGAGTGTTCAGGTCCTCTATGGAAATCACAGTGTAAGTCGACTCTGTATCCGGGTATAGTTGGATCAGGTTCCCAGATAGCTGGTAATTGGATCAAACCTCTCTCGAGTAATTGAGGTAAAATAGTTGATAATGGTTGATTCAATCTAGTAAATTCTCGAGGAGGCTTATCAGGCGGTTTCAATATAAATATTACTATTTTTTTTGTTGCATTGATATTAGCAACATTTTTGCTGTCAATGACTCCGTCACCTACAACTTGTTTATTTTTATATTGATTTTTGGATGTTTTCTCATCATCCTTCTTCCTAATTTGGCCTATCATAATGAGGGCATCTTCTACTCTTCGAGCTAAATCTATAGCCTGATTGAAGGTAGTTAAAGTAGCAGTTGATAGCTCATAAGATATTTGTTCTTGTAAATTATTAATAAAAATGTCCAAAATTTCCCTATAAGGTAGCACAAAGAGCAGTATTCCTGTCAACTGCCTCCATATAGCTAAGAAATCGACAAAACATTCATCCTTGTCTTGTTTTAAGTTGTATAAATATTTAATGGTTACATGCCTCTCGATGTAGGCAATAAATTGATGGACAAAAGATTCAGCTGTTTCTTCAAAGTTTCTCAAAGAATGAGTGGGCAATTGATAGTACCACTATAATGCCATTCCACCTAAACTTTTTGGGAACATTTTTAGTAATAGCAATTCATCATGTGATATATCATGACATGCTATCCTAAACATGCGAAGATGCTCTATGGGATCTTCGGTTCCTTTATATATAGGCAGGATAGGCATGGGAAAATGCTTAGGGTACGGTTGTGCTACAACTATGGGATCCAAAGGTTGACTACATATTTCTTGATAATTGTACGAGGGACGGTAAGGATCTATCTGGTCCATACGCGAAGCTAACTGTTTCACCATGGCTTCCAGATTACTAGTTTTCCCACCATATTGGTTCGGTAGGGCATTGATATGGGATTTGTGAGCATATGATGGAGGGACATGAAGATTAGATGTTATTTTGCTATTGTGTAAATTGTTGGTAGGAAAGGTGTTATGAAGGAATTTTGAAGTTGTATTATGTTGTATTCTAGATTGTTGAAAATTGGTGTTTGGCTTCATTTTAGGTTTTTGTTTACTTGAAGCATATTGATCAATAGTTTGGCAAAGTAAAGCAGTGAAGGAAGTTTTCTTTTGTGTGGGAATGATTTTAGGCTGAATAACAGGTTCCTTAGGAGGTTGGGTAACTCGTTGTTTTGGCATGTTCTCGAATCATAGTGACCATATCTCTATTGTATGGTCCAGCCTTATCACTTTCTTGATCAATGAAAGACAAGGGATTAGTGTGCACATCAAACATATGTTCCATGGCTGCTTGAGTGTCACTAATTTGCCCTTTATCAATACAAACTGCCATATTAAGAGTGCCAATGTTATTATTGAAAAATTTCTAGAAATGATCTAAGTTGTCAAAAGCAATAGTTCCATCTGGAGCAACTCTAGGGGATGAGGATCCATCCTCTTTAGCATTTTGTTATTGTTCATTGTCTTCACCTAGGTCATCTTCAGGTTGATCTAGAGTTTCTCCTTCCGTAATTGGATCTTCAGGAAGGACATTTGGGTTTCCAGTTTTATCTTCTAACCAATATTCCTCTTCTCCTTCAGTTTGTTTACCATTTTTAAGTTTAGGCATTGTGCTTAATTTAGATTTCAGCAAATATATATATATATATATATATATATATATATATATGCAACAAACTTAAGAGGTATATATTAATTATATACCTACTACAATATTTAAAATGAAATGTTTTGGTTTTTGTCATGTTTTTTAGTTTTTCTTGTTTTTGTAATAATATTGTAAAGATAACAAACAACACAATAAATGCAAGAACTAATACTGAAAGTAATGATCTAGTTTTCTATAAACAATTTATAAATATCATTAATGGGCTTGAGTTCTTCAGGAGTCATGAAGTGTTCTTCTTCAAATTGAAAATTTTCTTTCAAAAATTTAATGAAAATAGCTATAGTGATATTATTTGTCTCTGATTTTGGTTGATAGAAGTAAAGCTCGTGGCAATACTCTCGATATAACACAGCTATAGGAACTCTATTCCATATTTCCCTATTCGTAAGAACAACCTCTTGGTCTTCTACACGACCTAGGAACTGGTGTATAATGGCTACGTTCTCGAGGTATTCCTCGAAGGTGAAAAATTCTGAAGACACAAGAGCTCTCCTATAAGCTAACCATCTATGGCAGGCTCTCTAAAGTTCATGATAAAAGATGAGTTGATGAGGATCCAGGATTCTATCTAGGACAAGCCTCTTGATTTGTTTAAGTTTTATTGACCTAGATGAAATGACACTTAGTCTTCTATCAAGTTCATCCCACAAAAGTTGATTTCTATCTGTTTCAGGCACACTAAGCACAAAATTGATTTTTATGGTTGCTAATTGGTTTTCAACATTTATAGTAACTGCTAATATTTTCTTAGGAGCTACCATCTAAACATGATATGCAACTTATTAGTTTTAGATGATTTGAAGTGCATCTATGTTTTTGGTTGTTTTATTTTTTTTTGTTTTTTTGTTTTCTTGTTTTCAAAAGATTTTAAATGCATTCACGTCGGGTTCACCAAAATGTATCGCTCCAAATTTTTCACATCCCTACCTTCAAGCTATAGGATCCGTGCCCGGAAGGAGGATGGGAAAAGGATGGTGTGGTACCTCGGACTGAGAGGCCTTGCAAAGGTCCCGCCTCTCGAGGGAGGTGTATTATGGTGATTTTTTTATGGATGGTGGTTTCACCAGGAAACGTTTGAATGGCGGTTTCCACACCTAGGTTGGGAATGTGTTTGATGTGTTCAGTATTAGCTTTAATCATCCAAGTCCTAGGTTTGGCCAAAATGCGTCTAAGCTATTCTATATGAAATGTAGATTTAAATGAAGACAGAAACAGATTTGGACAGAAAAATAGAAATAACAAGATGGATTAAAGACCCATACCTGATCCGGATGTCTGATGAAGGTTCTAATTTTTGAAGCAGTCAGGATCACCTCTAATTTAACAAAATTGTCTGTGATCTAACAAGATCGTTTGAGATCTGACGAATTTGTCAAACAAATTCGTCAGAGACCTACAAACAGAGAAACAAGTGCAGCACATAGAAAATACAGCAATGCTAACATAGGGAAATAGTGTAAAATGACAATAACAATATCAAACTAAAAATTACAAACAGAAACATGAATGCATTATACTGATTTAATGAGAATTATAACTTAATTATGCATTTGATCTAGATATATGAACTCCAAGATGCAAGATAATAAATAATAACCATACAATTAACTAAATGCAGGATAATGCAATGGAAAGGAGTGGATAAAACAAAAACTTTGGGCACTGATTGCCCCCAATGTCAACTACAGTCAAAATCATCTCGAATTGGGTCGAGATCGTCCGAGATTGTACGAGATCGTCTGAGATGAACTGAGCTTGCTCTAACTAAAAACCAATGAAGTTCCTACAAACAAACTTGGAAAAATACAAATGCAAACATTGATTTAAGATGGTCTAGTGCGTGTAGAATTCGAGTTACAAGGAATTTCAGCCAGGGGGATGCTAAGGGGAGGGCCTAGGATTAAATAGACTTAGGAGGGAGGTTAGGAGGTTGGAGATCATCCCTATTTGGGAGATCTCCAACGGGGAGGGTCTCTAATGGCACAGACACGCTTCTGCCTGGATTAGAGACACCGTTGGAACAAAAACTAATTATGAAAAATCAGTTTTGGGACAAGATCGTCTGGACGTCCTAGCCCAGACAAAATCGTTCGATCTGAGGCGATATCGTCTGATCGGCGACGATATCGTCAAATGGTCAAAACAAACTCTAAAAATGGTTTTGGAAACGAGGAAACAGATTAAGCAGCAGTTTGGAAGCAATTTTGAAGGTTAAAATTTGAATTTGAACTATTTACTAGAGTAAGTGTAATTATTAAGGTTTTACTGCGCTAATTTTAGGGTGCTACACTTACAATGACACTGAGAGGGGGGGTGAATCAGTGTAGCTCTTTAAACTTGAATTTACAGCTCTTAAACCCGCAGTAATTAAAACTTATTACTAGATACAACTAGTATAACAAAAGAGCATCACACAACACAAGATTTAACGAGGTTCACCAATGTGGCTACTCCTCAAAAATTGACTGCTTGGACTACCATCCAAATCTAGCCTTTTCAAAGCACCAACTTTACAATCAATTTACCAGCACCCTACTGGAAGGAGCACCAACCCCTGATGCCAAGCATCAACTTGGACTTCAATTCTGAATCTATAAGTTTGACAGTAAGATACCTTTGCTTTTGTAAGACCCTGACTGGTCTTTTTCACCTTTGCGTTCTCTGCACACTCTGCTTTCTCTGTGCAATCACAGCAGCACCTGGTCGAGCTTCAACCTCTTTCACTCTCTATGCACTCTGCACTCTCTGTGCAATCACTTCGCACACTCTGCTTCGTTACAGTCAAACTTCACGACCGTCTTCTCCCTTCTTCGCACTCTGCTTTCTCTGCGAATTTTGCACTTAGCACGATTCGACACAACTTGCTCTCTGCGCACAACGACCGTATTCCGCACGCATTCCACACACACCAATTCTCCAAACAGCCCTCCTTTTATAACAACATTTTCATGATGAAAACCCTAATCTTAGTCGGTTGTAAACCCTAATCTTAGTCGGCTTTCATAACAACTGTAAACCCTAATTTTAGTCGGTTGTCATCGGACTTCGTCGGCTTCAACTTAACCGTGAAAATGCAACATGTCGCGATATCATGACACTTTTTCTTTCTCTCTCTTTTTCTTTGCTTTGGCCCCCGAAAATACAACATGTCGCGATATCGCGACACTTTTTCTTTCTCTCTCTTTCTCTTTGCATCGGACCGTGAAAATGCTACATGTCGCGATATCGCGACACTTTTTCTCCTTACGCTTTCTCTTTGCTTCGGCCCCCGAAAATACATGTCGCGATATCGTGACACTTTTTCTCCTTACGCTTTTTCTTTGCTTCGGCCCCCGAAAATACATGTCGCGATATCGCGACACTTTTTCTCCTTACGCTTTCTCTTTGCTTCGGCCCCCGAAAATACAACATGTCGCGATATCACGACACTTTTTCTCCTTGCACTTTCTCTTTGCTTCTGGCCACGAAAATACAACATGTCGCGATATCATGACACTTTTTCTCCTTGCTCTTTCTCTTAGCTTTGGCCTGCGAAAATGCTACATGTCGCGATATCGCGACACTTTTTCCTTCTACTTTCTCTCTCCTATTTTAGTCGTGAAAATGTGACATGTCACGAAATCGTGACACTTTTCAAACTTTCCTTTCTCTCTCCTATTTTAGTCACGAAAATGCGACATGTCACGAAATCGTGACACTTTTCTTACTTGTTCTTTTTCCTTCAAACTTGTCGTGAAATCGTGACACTTTTTCTTGCTTTTTCTTTCTCTTCCAACATGTCGCGAAATCGTGATAGTTTTTCCACTTGCCTCTTTCTCTTCCAACATGTCACGAAATCGTGATAGTTTTTCTTGCTTTTTCTCTCTCTTCCAACATGTCGCGAAATCGTGACACTTTTCTTACTTGTTCTTTTTCCTTCAAACTTGTCGCGAAATCGTGACACTTTTTCCTGCTTTCTCTTTCTCTTCCAACATGTCGCAAAATCATGACAATTTTTCCACTTGCCTTTTTCTCTTCCAACATGTCACGAAATCGTGATAGTTTTTCTTGCTTTGTTGTATATGTCGTGATATCGTGACACTTTTCTTACTTGTCTTTTTCTTTGATCTTTTGCATATAGGCAACTTCGGTCTTCTTGGAAAATCACTGTACATACTCTGAATAACCTTTGAACTCCTATCCACTTGCATCCGAATAGCTTTTGAACTTCATATCCACTGCATCAACAGATCTATCTGATTGTGTTGACAACAATGACAATACTGTTGCTGCACCTTGCTCAACAATCTCCCCCTTTGGAATTGTTGGCAACACATGTGCAATTTCCTGTAACTCTTCTCCCCATTTGACAATAATACCAAAGGGCTACTACAGACTCCCCATGAGTCCATGCACAACATTCTCAGGCATTATTTATTACACTTAGCAACAATCATGAACATGAGCAAAAAGATAATCAAATACTTAAATGCTCCCCAGGAGAATGTGATCCCTGTAGCTAGTCAATTCTTGGGAAGTGTGACCACTCCCAATTTATTGCGAAGGTACTCAAAAACTTCCTTGGGCAATGGTTTTGTGAAGATATCCGCTACTTGCTCTATAGTTGGAACAAAATCCAACTTAACCTCACCTTTCGCAACTTTCTCCTTCAAAAAGTGATACCTGATAGCAATGTGTTTTGTGCGTGAATGCATAACCAGATTCTTGGAGATGTTAATGGCACTGGTGTTATCACACTTAACTGATATTGGCTCACTGAAGCTAATACCAAGATCTTTCAGGGTTTGTTTCATCCACAATACTTGCGTACAACATGTTGTCGCTGCAATATATTCTGCCTCTACTGTCGATAAAGAAACTGACTCTTGTTTCTTACTGTGCCACGCGACCAATCTGTCTCCAAGATAGAATGCACCTCCACTGGTACTCTTTCTGTCATCTACACATCCTGCCCAATCTGCATCTGAATACGAAATAAGGGTGAAGTCTTTACCTTTCGGATACCATAACCCATACTCCATAGTACCCTTGAGGTACCGAAGAATCCTCTTCACTGCTATCACATGAGTCTCCTTGGGATTAGCCTGAAATCGTGCTACCATGCATACTACCTGCAAAATATCTGGTCTGGTAGCTATCAGGTACAGTAAGCTCCCAATCATAGATTTGTACATGGTTTGATCAACAGGTGGAGATTTGTCATCCTTGCTCAACTTGCAGACTGTCGTCATGGGAGTGCTAACTGGCTTACAATCCTCCATTGTGAAATTTTTTAACATCTCTTTCACATATTTAACTTGAGAAATAAATATGCCCTTCTTATTTTGATTAACTTGCAACCCGAGGAAATATGAAAGTTCACCAATCATTGACATTTCAAATTCTTTCTGCATCTTATTTGCTAAATCTTTACACGACTCATCTTTGTTGCTGCCAAATATGATATCATCTACGTATACAACAAGAACAATAAGCTGCCCATTTTCTGTTTTGACATACAAATTACTATCCACCATGCCTTTCTTAAACCCTTGTTGAGTGAGATAGTTGTCTAGCCTTGCATACCATGCTCGGGGTGCCTGTTTTAAGCCATATAATGCCTTCTTCAACTTGCAAACCAATTTGGGATCATCACCAAGTTCGAAACCATCTGGTTGCTCAATATAAACCTCTTCTTCAAGTTTCCCATTCAAAAACGCTGATTTCACATCCATTTGATAAACTTTGAAGTTCTTGTAGACTGCTAAAGCCAGAAACATTCTAATTGCCTCTAGTCTAGCTACTGGTGCAAAAGTTTCCTCAAAGTCAATGCCTTCAACTTGTGCATAACCCTTACATACCAATCTTGCTTTATTTCTGACTACCTATCCGTCTTCATTCAATTTGTTTCAAAAAATCCATTTAGTCCCGATTATATTTTTATTTGCAGGTCTAGGTACTAACTCCCAAGTTTCATTTTTCTCGATCTGATCTAATTCTTCATTTATTGCCTTCATCCAACTTTCATCTTTACTTGCGTCAGCAATGTTTTTGGGCTCAATGCTGGATAATAGAGAGTAGTTACTTACTACTCTTCTTCTTGTCTGAACACCAACATTGGGGTCTCCAATTATTTGCTCTCTAGGATGATTTTTCTGCCAGCTGCCTGTTTTGAATTTCTTATTTTCTTCCACTTCTGAATCACAACTTAAATCATCTGAGTCAATTTTCTGTATCTTTTCCGTTTTATTTTCCTCATCTCCTTCAATAACCTCTTCATAAATTGGGTAGTTCATTTCATAGCTAATTACTCGTTCTCTACCTTCATCAAATTTAACATCGGCACTGTCCACAATTTTCTTTAGCCTCTTGTTGTAGCATTTGTAAGCTTTGCTTTTTGATGAATAACCAACAAAAATACCTTCATCCGCTCTATCTTCAAACTTACCAAGATTATCTTCAGTTCTTTTGATGTAGCACTTGATGCCAAAAATTTTGAGGTATTTTGTTGTTGCCCTTTTACCGAACCACAACTCATAAGGAGTTTTGCTTTCATGTGTTCTCAGCATGTACCTATTTTGGATATATACCATAGTATGGACTGCTTCTTTCCAAAATCTGTCTGCTACTCTACTTTCAGCCAACATAGTCTGTGCCATTTCCTGCACTGTCTTGTTCTTTCTTTCTACCACTCCATTTCGCTGAGGTGTCCTAGCTGCTGAAAATTGTCTCCTAATACCGTATTTTTCACGAGTACTCTATAAACTCCTCTGAAATGAATTCTCCTCCTCTATCTGATCTTAAACATTTGATCCTTTTTCCTGTTTCATTCTCAACCTGGTTTTTGAAAATCTTGAACATTTGAAAAGCTTCTGATTTATGCTTCAAGAAAAATATCCATGTCATTCTAGAATAGTCATCAATGCACAACATAAAATATTTGTCACCATTTATGCTTTGTGTTCTCATGGGTCCACATAAATCGGTGTGTATTAGTTCCAAAGGTTTGCTTGTGTAGTACTCTTTTGTTTTGAATGTGACTCTAGTTTGCTTCCCCTTTTGGCATGAAGCACAAATGTTGTTTGCAGGTTTGTTGATGGTGGGAATATCTCTCACTACCCTTTTTGAGATGATTTTTACTAGATTATCAAAACTGATATGACCGAGTCTCTTGTGCCACAACCAATTTTCTTCTTCCTGTCCAATAAAACAAGCTCCTTCGAAGTTTCGAGAGCGTGTACAGGTTGCCGGATGTCCTTGATCCAGTTGCTATCAATTTTCCACTTGTTTGTTTTTCCGACTTCACAACCCTGCTTCTTAAAAACTACTTCATGACCTTTATCACAAATCTGACTTACGCTCAACAAGTTATGTTTCAAACCATCCACAAACAAGACTTCTTCTGACTTAATTTTTTCGTTACTAAGTTTAACTGAACCTTTGCCAACTATCTTAGCTCCATCATTATTTCCAAACTTTCTTGAACCACCTTCATATTTCTGTAACTTCTCAAATTTTTGTTTGTCACCTGTCATATGACTGGAGCATCCACTATCAAGTATCCATGGTACACATTTATTCTGTGCTTTAAATGTTGTTTGTACGATTAAGGATTCCTTTTCTTCCTTAAGTCGCTCTTTTTCTTTCAACTCCATTTTGATAGTAGTTTTGGGCTCTTGTTTTGCCTTTCCCTTATCAATAGCTTGTGCATGTTTTTCAGGAAGTTTTATATTTTGTCTCATCCTATTTGGTTGAAATTTTCTTCCCTGAAACTGATTTGATGCAAATGTACTTCTACAGTTTCTTGCAATGTGCCCAAAATTATGACAGATATAGCATTCTACTGTATAATTCATCAGAGGAGAAAAAGCATTTCTACTGGTGAAATTCCTTGGTTTTACATTATATTTGCAGTCTGAGATTTTATGTCCATAGCCATTGCATTTAAAACAGAAACCAGAAAAGGGATAATTGAACCTGGGTGATGGTCTTTGCCATGTTGTCGTAGGAGCCATAGGTCTTCTTCTCCTTTGATATGTGACATTGGTGAATCCATCATTGTCAATTCTCCTTTCGTGCCTGGCATTATTGCTTTCTTTTGCATGAGACATTTTTCCTTGATCAACATGTTTCTTATCTTCATTCTTTATGGATTCTACATTTTTGGCCTTTGATCCATTTGATGATTCTCCTTTGATGAAACCCAGACCAAATTTGATGCCTGCAGGCCTTTGGTCATTTATAATCTTATCCAGCTTCATAGAACTTTCTTCGCGTTTGTGATAGCAACTAATTTTGTGATTCATCCCTTCTATCTGCGTCCGTAAACCAATATTCTCTTCTTCTAGTTTGCAGCAATAATCTATTTTCATGGTAATTTGTACTTCGAGATCTTCAGATATTTTCTTGTATTCTTCTATCTATACTTTCAGACTGGTTATGATTTCGTTTGCATCCTCAAGCCTTTTTGAAATTTTCTTATTCTTTTTCCTCTCTGTTTTCAACTCTTCAAGTGCAGAGATCAACTCACCTTCTAGATCTACTTCAGCCTCAGGGTTTTCACCACATACTTTAGAGTTCACTCCTTCTTCCTTTTCTGATTTTACTTCTTCAAAAGCCATGAAAAGAGCTTCACCTGTTTCCTCTTCAGAATCCTCACCGGAGCTGTCTTCTGATGAACTGGCATTCCTGGAGATGAAACTTCTCTTCTTGAAGTTGCTTTTTCTGAAATTCGTTTTCTTCTTCCAGTCACTTCTTTCTTGGTGCGATCCTTCATCATTTTTGTTCTTCTTATTAAGTGGACATTTAGACGCAAAATGCCCAACGTCTCCACAGTTGAAACATTTAAACGGTAGCTTTCCTCTATATTTTTTGTTTCCCATTTTTAGTTTTTTAACAAAGTTTACTTCCGTTTCATCTGATGTCTCTTCTTCCTCGGACTCTTGTTTTGCGTTTTTATTTTTAAGGGCTTTAAAATCCGCTTCTCTGTCTGTGGGTTTAGATCTTCCTATCCTCATCTCATATGCAGTCAAAGAACCATACATCTCATCTATACTAAAATAATTTAGATTTTTAGCTTCTTCTATCGTTGAGACTTTAGAATCAAACCTTTGAGGAAGAGATCTTAATACCTTTTTCATGACGGTAGAGTCTTCAATATCCTCGTCGAGTCCTCTGATCGCATTAATGATTCCATTAACTCTCAGCATATATGCCTCAATGTTTTCATCGTCATTCATCTTTAATACTTCGAACTGAGCTCGATGTGTCTGTAGCTTGGCCTCTTTGATCTTATCGTCTCCTTCATGAATACTCCTTAGTTTGTCCCATATTTCTTTTGCCATTTTATAGCTCATGATCTTTACCAGTTCACTGTATCGCTAATCCGCACATGAGAGCATTCTTTGCTTTTGAGTTATTTTCAAAACAGTTTCTTTTCGTCGACCTCTTTTGGAGGATTGATGGGTATTGTGTATCCACTAACTACTGAATCCCAGATGTCGTATCCCAAAGCACAGAGATATGTCTGCATCCTGATTCTCTAGAACGCGTAATTAGATCCATCAAACAATGGTGCTTTGTTTGATGAGAAGCCTTCTCCACCTGCCATTGTGTTACTTCCAAGATCACCCTAGCCGGTTAAGCTTGTACAGGAACTTAGCTCTGATACCAATTGTTAGTCTTACAATGACACTGAGAGGGGGGGGTGAATCAGTGTAGCTCTTTAAACTTGAATTTATAGCTCTTAAACCCGTAGTAATTAAAACTTATTACTAGATACAGCTAGTATAACAAAAGAGCATCACACAACACAAGATTTAACGAGGTTCACCAATGTGGCTACTCCTCAAAAATTGACTGCTTGGACTACCATCCAAATCCAGCCTTTTCAAAGCACCAACTTTACAATCAATTTACCAGCACCCTACTGGAAGGAGCACCAACCCCTGATGCCAAGCATCAACTTGGACTTCAATTATGAATCTATAAGTTTGACAGTAAGATACCTTTGCTTTTGTAAGACCCTGACTGGTCTTTTTCACCTTTGCGTTCTCTGCGCACTCTGCTTTCTCTGCGTAATCACAACAGCACCTGGTCGAGCTTCAACCTCTTTCGCTCTCTGCGCACTCTGCACTCTCTATGCAATCACTTCGCACACTCTGCTTCGTTATAGTCGAACTTCATGACCGTCTTCTCCCTTCTTCGCACTCTACTTTCTCTATGAATTTTGCACTTAGCACGATTCGACACAACTTGCTCTCTATGCACAATGACCGTATTCCGCACGCATTCCACACACACCAATTCTCCAAACAACCCTCCTTTTATAACAACATTTTCATGATGAAAACCCTAATCTTAGTCGGTTGTAAACCCTAATCTTAGTCGGCTTTCATAACAACTGTAAACCCTAATTTTAGTCGGTTGTCATCGGACTTCGTTGGCTTCAACTTAACCATGAAAATGCAACATGTCACGATATCGTGACACTTTTTCTTTCTCTCTCTTTTTCTTTGCTTTGGCCCCCAAAAATACAACATGTCGCGATATCGTGACACTTTTTCTTTCTCTCTCTTTCTCTTTGCATCGGACCGCGAAAATGCTACATGTCACGATATCGTGACACTTTTTCTCCTTACGCTTTCTCTTTGCTTCGGCCCCCAAAAATACATGTCACGATATCGCGACACTTTTTCTCCTTACGCTTTTTCTTTGCTTCGGCCCCCGAAAATACATGTCGTGATATCGTGACACTTTTTCTCCTTACGCTTTCTCTTTGCTTCGGCCCCCGAAAATACATGTCGCGATATCGTGACACTTTTTCTCCTTGCGCTTTCTCTTTGCTTCGGCCCCGAAAATACAACATGTCGCGATATCGCGACACTTTTTCTCCTTGCTCTTTCTCTTAGCTTTGGCCCGCGAAAATGCTACATGTCGCGATATCGCGACACTTTTTCTCCTTGTGCTTTCTCTTTGCTTTTGGCCCGTGAAAATGCGACATGTCGCGAAATCGTGACACTTTTCAAACTTTCCTTTCTCTCTCCTATTTTAGTCGTGAAAATGCGACATGTCGCAAAATCGCGACACTTTTCTTACTTGTTATTTTTCCTTCAAACTTGTCACGAAATCGCGACACTTTTTCCTGCTTTTTCTTTCTCTTCCAACATGTCACGAAATCGTGATAGTTTTTCCACTTGCCTCTTTCTCTTCCAACATGTCACGAAATCGCGACAGTTTTTCTTGCTTTTTCTCTCTCTTCCAACATGTCGCGAAATCGTGACACTTTTCTTACTTGTTCTTTTTCCTTCAAACTTGTCGTGAAATCGTGACACTTTTTCCTGCTTTCTCTTTCTCTTCCAACATGTCACGAAATCGTGACAGTTTTTCCACTTGCCTTTTTCTCTTCCAACATGTCGCGAAATCGCGATAGTTTTTCTTGCCTTCTGTATATGTCGCGATATCGTGACACTTTTCTTACTTGTCTTTTTCTTTGATCTTTTGCATATAGGCAACTTCGGTCTTCTTGGAAAATCACTGTACATACTCTGAATAACCTTTGAACTCCTGTCCACTGCATCTGAATAGCTTTTGAACTTCCTATCCACTGCATCAACAGATCTATCTGATTGTGTTGACAACAATGACAATATTGTTGCTGCACCTTGCTCAACATCAATGCCTAAAGTACACATATGAAGGGCAAATGCATGTAGTCCCGATAGACTTAGAGCCCTTCAAGTATTGCAATGCGGTGTAGTTGATGCCATAATCAACCCTTCCATCGACATATTTAGATTTTAAGTTGAATCCGTCCAATAGGGTCCAATTTTGCATACATCCTCATTGATAGGTCCCTCAAATCCCTAGCTAGGTCCATCTTCATCATCTGGTCCTTCACCAACAATGCCACCTATGATGGCCACACTGAAGGACAATGGGAAGGAACCCTTGGAAGAGGTATTGCCATCAATCTCAACCATATCTATTGAAGAGGTGCCTAGCCGAATGGAAGTCGAGATGCGTAGTTCACCCAATATGGAGTGGACTTAGGAAGAACTCCCATTCCCTCCCCCTCAACCACCAATGATCACCATTGAGATGACCAATATAGGCCTGGGGGAGTATCTAGTGTGGAATGTTGTAGCAACATCCACGCTTGAGTCATGCAGGACATGGGGAGATCTAGCCTCCCAATCGGCACTATTGTCCCTTTAGGCTACCCACCAAATTAAACATTTTGTATAGGGGGGCCTCAACAACGCCATTAAACCTTACCTGCAAGAGGAAGAAAACAAATAACTCTTTGCTGAGAATGTCAACTATCTGTCCAAATCAGAATTTACTTTGAAATACCTTGGGCAATGTAATTGGCATGGATATGGGTTAGGCAGATATGAACAAGGGGTGCACGTTCTTTATCAACCACGATATCAGATGTCATACGACAAATCAAGAGTAGGGTTCAACCACCCTTTGCCCCTTGACATCTTGGTAGAGAAAATGCAAGGCCTAGGGTTAGGCAACAAGGATGGGTTGGTACAAGCTCCATATGCCAATCCTAACACAACATACACATTGAGGGATTATCTTCCATTATTAACAACCAACCTTGTGAGCCTCAATAATTCCTTCCCTTTGATCGAGAAAGTGGAAAGTTCAAGAACTTACCTCCAAAATGGATATAGACAAGGCCAAGAAGGATCTTTAGAAGATGATTCAGAGTATGAGGTAGCACCTTGGGACCCTTTTGAGTCTGATAGCAATCACTCGCAAGTGATGCCCATAGATGACTATTAGGAGAACTTCATGACAATGTTCCCCTTCAATGCTCCAATCGAGAAAATGCCACCTCAAGAGAATTAGGTCCTCCCATAGAGAGTGAAACAACCTCGATGGGACCAAATTAACTTGCTTGAGTAGAACGAGCCTCACATGCCACAAACAACTGTCGAAGCCAACAAAGGCCTATGGATATTTGATAGCGATTATGAAGATGAGATTGAGATGACATATCTCAACCATATGTAGTAGCAACAATACCCCATGGACATTGATGACATGTTTAAACAACTAAACATGGGGCCAAGGCATAGGTGGAACCTAAACCAAGCATAGTTAGACCAAGTGTTGCACCTACCACTTCAGGAATATAGAGAGCACCTTCTTCCTAGAGACCCTATAGAGCCATCAGTGCCAAGGGCAGACCTTGTCCTGTTATCCACACATAGGGCTGATCCATTTGTGCCAATACCCACAGAGCCAGATCCTAAGCACAAATATCACCAAGGATGTCCGAGTCACCACCCACATGGTAATGGAGACCAAATTCACTTCATCAACATGATATCCATTGAAATTAATTGCCCCTATCTGCAATCCATCCAGTCCAGAATGACCATTGTATCTAAACCTAGATGCCATAGACTGGGATCGTGCTAACTCGCCACCATCTCCATTAGAGTACTGGCCTTGCGGTGAGATGATTTATTTCACCCCAAGACCAACTCAGGTTATCTTCCATGCTGAAGAGGAACCCGAAATTCTAAACTTATATCTAAATTTAGCAAATGATATCCACCTGATCCCAACTCCACACCAGTTGGAGGATGGGTCCCACATGTCAGTCGAAGAGATGACTAATGTAGACATCAACTCTAATCCAATAAATCTATAAATCATCAAGCTGTGGGTAAGTCTATCCCTCGAAGAGCAAGCTAATTACATTACCCTTATCAAAGAGAAGAAGGAGGTTTTTGCATGGTCCTACAAAGACATGCCGAGGCTAGACCTACATCTAGTCAAGCATAATCTAATGCTTGATCCGACAGCTAAGCTAGTCAAGCAAAAACTATGTAAGATGCACCCAATAGTGGCCTTAATGGTCAAATATGAGCTAAAAAAGTTGTTGGATGCACATTTTGTCATCTGCGTGGATTACCCACCATGGTTGTCCAACATGGTACCCATCAAGAAGCCTGATGGGAGGATTTGCATATGCACCAATTTTTGAGATCTAAACAAAGAGAGTCCCAAGGACGATTTCCCCTTGCCTAGCATCGATGCATTGGTAGACACCACAACAAGCCATGAAATGCTTTCCCTCATGGAGGGTTTCTCAAGATACAACCAGATTCGTATCAATCTCGATGATCAACTCAAAATGGCGTTCATGATACCTTGGGGGACATTTTGTTATAAGGTCATGCCCTTTGGCCTTAAAAATGTTGGTGCCACCTACCAATGCACTATGACATACATCTTCCAGGATCACATGCATAAAATTTTGGAATATTATATGGATGATTTTTTGGCCAAATATATTTTGCGCCCACATCATCTTGATGACTTTAGCAAGATCCTTGATCACCTCATTAAACATAAAGTCAGACTAAACCCCAAGAAGTGCATATTTGGCATCACATCTAGAAAACTCTTGGGTTTCATAGTCTCAAAATGAGGCATCGAGGTAGATCCAAAAAAATTCAAGGCAATCCTTGAAATGCTTCCCCCAACCACCATCAAGCAGCTCAAAAGCTTGCAGGGAAAGGTCACGTCAATCAAGTGCTTCATAGCATAGCTATCTGACAAGTTTTGACCCATGAATAAATTATTACACAAGGGGGTAGCATTTCATTGGGATGACGAGTGCCAGTAAGCCTTCGATGACATTAAACAATACTTGGCTTCATCACCAGTATTGGCACCACCTAGACCAGGAGTGCCATTCTATTTATACATCTCAACTACTAAGGTGGCATCGGGTGCCATGCTAGCCCAAAAAAATGAACTACATAAAGAACAGGCTACTTACTATCTTAGCCTCACCCTGGACAGTTATGAACTTAACTATGCATACGTCGAGAAGCTATGCTTAGCAAGTGGTATTTGCCACCAAAAAGCTATGCCACTACATGCTGAGCAATACGACGTATGTTGTGTCTAAGGAGAATCCATTGCGGTACATGATGAGTCGTACTTATCATAGTAGCCGCATGGAAAAATGGATCATGTTGTTGATGAAGTTTGACATCGAATTCATTGGACATAAGTCCATCAAAGGTCAAGTCATCATTGATCAACTAGTAGAGGCTCCTCTCGAAGATGATCAACCTCTGACCGTAGAGCTACCCGATGATGGGGTCTTCCATGTCTCAGAATCACTAGATTCTGATGAGCCTGAGTCACAGGACGACATAACCTTATTCTTCGATGGTTCTAAATGTGAGCAAGGAGGTGGCACGGGAATCGTATTCTTCACACCACAAGGGGCTCCAATGCCTCTATCATTTAAAATTGATTTCCCATGCACCAACAACAATGCCGAATATGAAGCCTTGCTCATAGGTCTTCAGACAACAATCACCATGAACATCAAACGCTTGAACATCTTTGGTGATTCGTTGTTAATCATCAACCAAGTGAAAGGGGTATTCCAATGTAAATGCCTAGTTCTATAGGCATACAAAGCCCTTGTGGATAAATTCTTGGCAAAACTTGAATGGTACGACATCGAGGCACTCCCTCGATCATCGAATCATTTTGCGGACACTATGGCCTCCTTGGGGTCACTAATCTTGCAAGACCCTTCTGGTGAGATGACAACCATTCAAGTCAAAACATTATCACAATCCATGATGGAGCATGCAAGCTCTGACATAACGCTAGGAATCCACCTGATCCAGATTGAACCATCTCAGGATAGGTTCTCTCGAATCCATGATAGCTTGAATCATGCCAACTAGGGGTCCTTGTTCTCCCCTATTCCCCTTGATAGCAACACAATGCTATTTTTACAAGTTCTTTCCCACTCAACTTTTGCTAGGGATGAACTTCAAGAGGGATTAGCAGTTCATACCATCAAGGTTTCTGATCAGCAAGATTGGTACACACCCATAAGAGACTACCTCAAGCTAGGTAACCTCCCACTTGGATTGATGCATGCCATGAAAATATCATTCAAATAGAAAGTGGAAAAACATGTCTTGCTAGGAGACATTTTGTACCGTCGAAGCTATGAAGGGATCCTCCTTCATTGCTTGGACCAGTAGGAGTCCACTTGGGCGATCACCCAAGCGCACGATGGTACATGTGGTGGCCACTTCATAGGTATGGCCATCACAAAGTGCATCCTTCACATGGGCTATTATTGGCCATCTTTAGAGTGAGATTGTTGCACGTATGTAAGGAAGTGCATGAAATGTCAACACCATGCTAATTTGACACATGTACCTTCTTAGGCCTTGTAGCCGATCCAATCGGCTTGGCCATTTTTGTAGTGGGGCTTAGATCTAATCGGAAAGATCTCCCTTGCATCGTCAGGTCGTCACACATTTATCATAACGACCACAGAGTACTTCACCAAGTGGGTGGAAGCAATTTCGCTTACCTCTACGACTGGGACCCGCATTGCAGAGTTTATTTTACATAACATCATATGTCATTTTGGTATTCCATCCAAGATCATCTCGGATAATGGGACATCATTTAAGAACAAATATATGTGTGCTTTGACAACAAAGTACAAAATTTAGCACAATTTTTTGACACCTTATTATCCGTAGGCAAATGGGCAAGCAGAGGCGTCAAACAAAATGCTAGTTGCCATCCTTAAAAATATGGTCACAGATAGTCATAAGGATTGGCACATTCAAATCCCACTTGCTCTTTGGGCTTATCACACTAGCATTCGGATGCCCATGGGGGTAACTCCATTTTTGCTAGTGTATGGCTCCGAGGCAGTCATGCCTCTCGAGTTGGAAATACCCTCCCTACGCATATCAATGCAAGAGTTCATCGATGATGACACTGCACGACAGGCCCGATTAGACCAGCTTACGTTGCTCGATGAACGATGCATCAATGCTCTCGAGCATTTACGTATCTATCAAGAGCGACTTAAGAAAGCATACAACATGAAATTTCACTTGAGGGACTTTCAGGTTGGTGACTTGGTCTTAAAAGAGAACCAACAAAATTCTAACTTGCCGCCCCATCTAAGGGACAAGTTCATGGCAAACTGGTTAGGTCCTTATGTAATTGACAGTAAAATAGGACCTGGAACATACCGGCTCGCCTCTCTTGAAGGAATCAAGGAACTAGAACCCTTGAACATCAGTCATTTGAGGCCATTCCACATTTAAAAGAGCCATGGCCCACCCCAAAAGCTCCAAGGATTCTCACAATCGCTTGGTCACCCCAAAAACTCCAAGGATTCTAGAAATTGCTTGGTCAACCTAAAAAGCTCCAAGGATGCCATCAATCACTTGGTCAACCCCAAAAATGCCCCAAAGGTACCCATAATCCCTTTGGTCAACCCAAAAGCTCCAAGGATTCCCACAATCGCTTGGTCACCCCAAAAGCCCCAAGGATTCCCACAATCGCTTGGTCAACCCAAAAGCTCCAAGGATTCCCACAATCGCTTGGTCAACCCCAAAAATGCCCCAAAGGTACCTATAATCCCTTTGGTCAAACCAAAAGCTCCAAGGGTCTCGCCATCGCTTGGTCACCCAAAAAGATCCAAGGATTCCAACCTATCGCTTGGTCAACCCCAAAAATGCCCCAAAGGTATCTATAAATTCCTTTGGTCAAACCAAAAGCTCCAAGGATTCCCACAATCGCTTGGTCAACCCAAAATGCCCCAAAGGTATCTATAATCCCTTTGGTCAAACCAAAATCTCCAAGGGTTCCCACAATCACTTGGTCAAAAACAAATATTCAAAAACAAACAAAAATAAAAGATAATAAAAAATAACAAAAAAAATTGCATCTCACTTCCATGCATACTCTTAAAAATCAAAACACAAAAAAAATAAGTTGCATTAGGCATCGCAAACATACATTGCATATTTGTTGGTCATACAGGTCAAATGCACCATAGACTGTAATTACTCGGCAATTCCATCATTTTCCACATTCTTTCCACTTTGTAAATAGTCCAGCAAAAATAAACGCCATCCACATTTTTCACCATATCATAATCAGTTGTCTTCTAATGTATCCAGGGCTTTCGTCATTCAGTTGTCTTTAGATTTCTAGCCAAAAATTGTACAAAGTCAGATAGATTTTTACAAAGGTAGAATTTTCCTTGGATCACACCTTGTTACGTAGCATCCCAACACAAGTTAAAACACATAAAAATTCCCAAGTTGTGTGAACGAAAGATGAAACCTGCATAGCAGGCTAGGTTACCATACGGTGAAAAGGTTATCTTGCTCATCCCCCTGTGCGAATGACCCCAAGAATGTTGAGAGTTGGAAAAAGGACAAGCATCTTCCCTACCCAATTCCCCAAGAATCCCAAAATTCTCAAAAAGTTGCAAATATCCAAAAAAATTGCAAAAATTCAAAGTACAAACTCCAAAGTTTGACATCCAAACCCCTCAAAGTGCACACATCAAAAAGCACAAGAAATAGTGATTCTCATCACTCAAAATTCCAATCCCTTGCTCAAAAGAAAAAAATAAAAATAAACAGTGATTTTTATCACTACATACGAGAGCAAGTATCCCAATAAAATTAAAGAAAAGAAGGGAGTCAAACTTGAATCCCTGGAACTCTCAGCATTCGGAAGGTCATGAGGTGATCCTCAGTATCAGTTTGGTGGATAGCCTGCTGGTCACTGGCGGCAAACCTCCCGCATGATGATATATCTGTCACATTAAACTGTGTACAGATCAATGTTTGCATGTGGATGAGCTAGCTTATGGTATCCTAGATTGCACCATAGATTAATCTTACTAAATACAACAAAGGAGTTAGTGGAGCTAATTAGGTGATCCTCGATACAAGTTTGGTTGACAACCTATCTAGCACTGGCGGTATCCTGACAACTACCACATAAACAAATTCAATCGCACACACAGGGATGTGAAATAACTTGGTCAAACTCAAGTCTGATTCGTACCTTGTTCAAAAGTCTTGTAAGATAAATGTATAGTCTTGGCTAGTTAGTTAAAACATCTGAGTCTCAGAAAAACCTTAACTACATTCTAGAACACCTGTGGTACATTCCATTCTTACATCACCATCAGAAAATACAAACAAAAAAAATATTACACATGCAAAGTCATTCCAAAAAGCAATCACATAGTACAGAAAGCCAGTAAATCCTGTACAGTCTATGGTGCCACCGCCAAGTTATCAACAAATCATTTCATCCATTCCATATGCATACATCATATAATTAGAAACATCGCATTCATAATAACCCATGCATACATCAACGTAAATAAATGTGCATAAAAGTAACAATAAATCATGACAAGTGTATAATAAAAAAGAAAGTCATATATATATCACCAAAAATGCCCATAGGCTACAATAAGTCGGTCCTCTGACCTCACAAAAAAATAAAAAAACTCAAAAACCCCAAGCCTAGGGAGTCGGCCACCATGATCACGCAGGATCGGTGCGACTGGAACTACCCCCAATGGTGTGGGTCCTATGGGACCTCTCAGGGTGACTGCTGCCAGCCCCCGCATCATGCCCACTAGCACTACCCTCACCCACCCACCTGCGACGAGAGGAAGTAGACTGCTCAGTCTCACTATCTCTCATTCGGCGTGAAGATCCACCTCTAGTGAGCTCAGGTAACTGTCCACCAAGGTGGATAATCTCAGCCTCCAACTCCACCCGGAACCGACCCCACTCCACATCCCATCGGTGGTATGCAGCCAATGCTTCATCCCCGCTATGCCAACTGAGCCCGCAGGTGATCCCTCTCAACGTTGTGCTCCTCATCCCATCTCCATAGTAGCTCCTCCAATCGTGCTATCTCAGCATGATACCTAGCCTCCATATCCCTTGAGACTGCCTGAGGCATGGGCATCTCTGGGATGGCATGCTGCTCTAGCACCCACTACTCCAGAACGTCCTGTGTATCCGACTGCTCTAGAACCCCTAGGTCATCCCCAATCAAGTCGTCAACCTCCACCATATCCGCATCATCGAGCGGAGCTCCCCAACCCTCCCCTAATGCCTCTACATCCTCACCACCTGCTATTGCCGCATCCATGCCTCCTAAAGGCCCCTCACCCTACCATCGTCGCATCGTCCACCACTGGTCATACTCGATAGTCACCTCGACATTGTCCATGTCGGGGACATCAATCACTACATCCGACTCCTCACCCAGTGGCTCAATGATCGGCCAGGCCAAAGTCCTCTCGTCACCCCAACATCGATAGATCAAGGGCTCACCAAGAAATCCCTAGTGCACCCCAAACTATCAAGTCACCCGAACATACAAGAAGTACTCCTACTCGGTCCCATGTCACCCGATCAGCCACCTCCCCCTATGCACCCATCGAAGCCACTCCCCAACCTCAGGCTAGGCTGGACAGTCTCGGTATGGCCGCCAGAACACCTCTCCTAGAGCAAGATATGAGAAGGCATCAGCATAGTGCCCCACGACACCTGCCCACCACCGACTCTACCCCTGCTCCTTAGACCTCCACCATAGGGCAGCATAGCCAATCTCCCTATCCACCATCTCTCCCTGAGTGGTCCAAGGCAACCCCTACGGCCGCTCCACAGCTATGTGCTGCCATCCCCAGCACTACAATAGGTAGCTGCACCCAATCCCCTTTCACCTCCGATAGTGGACCTCGTACAACTCATCATATAACTATGCCAGTAGCGTCTGACCCCACCTCATAATCAGTGGTGCTACCGTCGGACACTCCACCAGTCTGAACACTACCTCAAGAGGTTCCAAGGGAACCTCACACCTGAGGAGTTGGGAAGCAGCATGTTGGAGATGAGGGTCATAAGCAATGTATGCCTCACCCCCAACATGCCCTTCTCAAACCACCACCGCACCAGAATCTTGCCAATCAGGCAGTCCCCCTTTGCCCTCTCCACTGCCCCATCCACCCCCATCTCTGCTGCATGCCCAAAGCACCGTGTCAGCATTGCCTTTTGCTGATCCTGAGGAGTCATCCGAATGGGTAGCCTGTCTATCAAAATTTGTAGAATCCGATAAACGTCCTCCAGAGTCACTATCATCTCCCCTATTGGGAGATGAAAGGTGTTGGTGCGGGGATCCCACAAATTGATCAGGGCAATCAGATATGCCCGATCCCCCACCACAGGCTCTAACCGAGTCACCTGCTTGAGCCCAAGGGCATCAAGCCAATCCCAGTCCGCCATAGTCAGCGCATCCCGTGCGTCAGAAAATACCGTCGGTTGACGGTACCGACTCTTCACCACCTACAAAACAAAACAACACAAAAACATTAAAACATGACAACAAAAAAAAATTGTACAACACTAAAACAAATATACAACAATGTATACAAATTGTACAACAAAAACATTTAATAAACTGTACAACAACATTAACAAAATGTACAGTACAAACATTCAAAAAAATCAATAAACAACAAACAAAAAAAAAAATTTAACCTAGGGTTTTAACCTTAGTTTAAACTAAAACAAAAACAAAATAAAACAAAATTTTTAACCTAGGGTTTTTAACCTTAGTTTAAACTAAAAAACAAAAAACAAAATAAAAAATTTTTAACCTAGGGTTTTTAACCTTAGTTTAAACTAAAAAAAAAAACAAAATAAAAACAAAATTTTTAACCTAGGGTTTTTAACCTTAGTTTAAACTAAAAAACAAAAAACAAAATAAAAACAAAATTTTTAACCTAGGGTTTTTAACCTTAGTTTAAACTAAAAAAAAAACAAAATAAAAACAATTTAAAAAAAACTAGGGTTTTGATCTTAGTTTAAACAATGCCACACAAAATACAAATACAAAACAATTAAACTAGGGTTTTGATCTTAGTTTAAACGGAAAAACGAAATACAAAATAAATTAATTATGTTTTTGAACTGTAAAATAAAAACAAACAAAATAAAGAGAAGGAGCACCTACCGGTCTTGCCTCGGCTCTGCCACTCGAAGATCTAGTCCGTGCACTCATGGTATCCATGAAATCTCGATAGCGCTCCGCTACGTAGACTCGAACTCCTCCTCACAACTCCAAATCGCTAGAAAAAACAATTGCAAATGAGCCCAAAACCTAGTTTTGGCCCTTATATAGGCTCTTAGGCCTGTAATCGTTCCACCCTGGGATGAGCACTCTAGATAGCACTCGTCCCACCCTAGGATGATTACAAAACTAGTATTCGTCCCACCCTGGGACGATTATAGAGCAAGAAAATAAAAAACAACCAAAACTGCATCCAAAATGCACCAAAAACAACAATAAAACTGCCGAACAAAGGCACCTTTGCGCCTGCACTTCAAGGCATCCAAAACCGATGTTGGGGTCACAAATCCTCACTATCCTACTCCCTAAGAAGGCTACCATAGCCGGACCACTCCACGGGAGGAAGGATTTTTGAGAATTTCATCCCCAAAAGGCGTCACAAAAAGGGTCCAAACCCACCCAAAAATAGCAATAACATTGCCGAACAAAGGCGCCTTTGCGCCTGACATTCTTGGCATACAAAACCGATGTTGGGGCCACAAATTATCAATATCCTACTCCCTAAGAAGGCTACCATAGCCGGACCGCTCCACGGGAGGATGAATTTTTGACAATTTCATCCCCAAAAAGCGTCACAAAAAGGGTTAAAACCCACCAAAAATAGGTCAGATTGTTGGGAAACTGCATAAGCATTCAATGAAAAACAACTGAAGGCACCCTTACAAAAGTCATCTTGGGTCAAGTGACTCATCACTTTTCTCATGTCGGTCATTCCCTCATCGATTCGTCGCTTGAGGGGGTAGTCACACTTAGTCACCAATCAACAAATACACACCCAATCAAGGAAATGGCATGCATTCAAAGAATCATTGACAAAGACAATCACGCTCCTGCTTGGGGCAGCAAACAAGCAATAATCACAAGCTGATCAAACACTTGGCATTCTAGAATCATGAACTCAAGGTTCCCATAGACAAAAGGTTGTGCCCTTTGCCTATTCATGACTGAACAATGTCCAAGATCAAGTAACACCTCACCGAAAAAGGTTAACACTTGAATTAAGCTCCTTAGCTCGTCAAAAGCAAGGATTCAAGAATGCATGCCCTTTCCATACTTGGGGCATCAAAATTTGGTTAGGTTACCAAGAAACCCTAATCATTAAGTGCTTTGGTTATCTATTTTTTCTCAGCATTGTGCCACGCACAATGCATCCCAAAAAGGGGCATCTGTAGACACCAAAACAACACCAATCTGATCATGTGGATACAAGCACTGATCGAATTGGCATACATAGCCCCTAGGGCAGCCCTCAGAGGTTAAAAAGTGGTCCTAACCACTCCCAAAGTAGTTTTGGAAGGTCAGAGGTCAATTTGGCACCTTTCAAGCACCCTGCTCCTTACTCGTTCCACCCTAGGGAGAATAGAATGCTATTCGCCCCACCCCGGGATGATTAGCAGCAATCGCTCCAAGGTGGGGCAAATAGCAGGTTTGATGGGAAAAAGGTCAAACCTTGACAAATGGTAGCTCAGATCCGCCACTCAACTCCACCTTCAATGCATGGGAGTGCGAGTGAGCATTTTTGAGCTCAAAGAGGCAGTCATAGAGGCAGTCATGGAGCCCTTAATCAGGGAGGAATCTTCTCTCCCCTAGGAAGGCATGATGGCCAAGTGGCACCCCTGCATGCACATTCAAAGTAGACCTTCAGGTCTATAAAATGGTGAGTCTTCTCACCCCAAAAAAAGGATAGAGCAGGAGCATTTGGAGCAATGGAGTGCTGCCGAATTACATCCTCACCCCTCACTTGTGCTTCTTACATCCTTGATCTCTCTTTTGGAAGGGAGGTTATTGGGTGAACATTGGAAGCACAATCCGGACCCAAAACCCAAACATTTGGCCACAATACCCCACCCAATTTTTTGACACAACCCCCTAGGAGGTTTTGGACCCATCCCAAGTGGATTGGTGTCGAAACCAAGCCCCAAACGATGGGCGTCCTGCCCTCGGGCGCCCCCCGCACTACTGCAGTCCTAATCGCCCCACCCTAGAGTGATTAGAAATCTGTAGCATATTTCTTCACTATTTCTTTTGCATCTTATTTTATGTCATTCATATATGCTGCCATTCAAATTTCATGCCATTCTGATGAGTTTTGACTGTGTTTTCATTGTTTTTCGCTTTCACTAACATACAAGGAGCATCTTCGGATACAGGGTGATCGGGGCTGAATCTGCAAAATCCGACCTTCTGGGTCATCTCAAAATGCCCTATTTTTCCTAACCCCAACTTTGTAGGTGTTTTGGAGGCCTCTGGATGGGACATTTAGGAGGTTGCTTTCTGACATTTTATGACAGTCCTAATCGTCCCACCCTAGAGCGATTAGAAATCTACAATAGATTTCTTGACTGTTCCTTTTGTAGTGTGTTCATGATGGTGTTTGCATGCTTCTATCCAAATTTCATCTTATTCTGACATGTTTTGATTACCATTTTAATTATTTCATGCATGCATTAACCGGAGGCCTTGGGGATTGCATGTTTCCCTCCATCCGTAGGTGCTATTAATCATTTGTTGTTTCTCTGAACGTAGGATCTCGACACCGGAGGGGTAGCAAGGAACTACAGATGCATTCATGCAAGCGGTGGTGACGTTTGGCCCACCCATTTCAAATGTGGGCACGCGGAAGATCCCGAAGGGAAGCGTACCATCCGTGGTGTAACAAAACTATATCTAACGCTCCTAGCCCCTAAAAAGGAAGGAGACATATTGTAACCTGATCTCAAAGAAAAATTAATAAAATAAAGGGCTGCACTTTACATTTGCTTTATATCTCGTTTCAGTTCATTTGTTTTCCCTTTTCATGCACTTTAGTCCTTTCTTCATTCGTAGGAGCTAGCGTTACATTTGCTTTTGTTTGCATCACACCCGGTATGCCATTGCTTTCGTATCCTCGTGCTTTCAGGTGGTCTTTGTAATGTTTTCGTAGGAGCCATAAATATTCTTCTTCTTTTATGTGTGACATTGATGAAGCCATCAATGTCAATTCTCCTTTCGTGACTTGCATTATTGCTTTTCTTTGCATGATTCATTTTTTCTTGATCAACCTATTTCTTCTCTTCATTCTTTGTGGATTCTTCATTTATGGCCTTTGATCCATTTGATTATTCTCCTTCATCAAAACCCAAACCAAATTTTATGTCTATAGTATTTTGGTTATTTATGATCTTATCCAACTTCATAGAAATTTCTTCACATTTGTGATAACAACAAATTTTCGGATTCATATCTTCTAGCTGCATTCTTAAACCAACAATCTCTTCTTCTAGCCTACTGCAATCATCTATTTTTATGGTTATTTGCACTTCGAGATCTTCAAAGATTTTCTTGGATTCTTCTATCTGTACTTTCAAATTTATTATGATTTCATTTGCATCCTCAAGCTTTCTTGAAATTTTCTATTATTTTTTCTTTCTATCTTCAATTCATCTAGAGCTACAATTAGTTCCTCTTCCAAATTCGCTTCTACATTAATTTCTTCTTCATCACATTTCTGTTATTTTTCTAGTTTTTCTTCTTTGAGTGCCATGAAAAGAGCTTCGCTTGTTTCCTTTTTAGAATCCTCACTAGAGCTAGATTTTGATGAACTGACATTCTTGGAGATGAAACTTTTCTTCTTGAAGTTGCATTTTCTAAAATTTATTTTTTTCTTCCAGTAATTTCTTTCTTCGTGCGATCCTTCATCACTTATGTTCTTCTCATTAAGTGGAAATTTAGTTGCAAAATGTCCGACGCCTCCATAGTTGAAAAATTTAAATGGTAACTTTTCCCTATATTTTATTTTTCCCCTTTTTAGTTTTCGAACAAATTTTGCTTCCATTTCATTTGATGTCTCTTCTTACTCGAATTCTTATTTTGCTTTCATATTTTTATGGTATTTAAAAGTACCTTCTCTGTCTGTGGGTTTATATTTTCCTATTCTCATCTCATATGCAATCAAAGAACCATGCATCTCATCCATAATAAAAGAATTTAGATCTTTAGCTTCTTCTATAGCTAAAAATTTAAAATCAAATATTTGGGTAAGGGATATTAATACCTTTTTCATGATGATAGAATCTTTGATTTCCTCATTGAGTCCTCTAATTGCATTAATGACTTCATTAACTCTCAGCATATATACATCTATATTCTCATTGTTGTTCATCTATAATACTTCAAACTGAGCTCGATGTGTTCGTAACTTGGCCTCCTTGACCTTAACATATCTTTCATGAATGCTCTTCAGTTTGTCCCATATTTCCTTTTCCATTTTACAACGCATAATATTTACCAGTTCGTTATCCACTAATCCACACATGATAGCATTCTTTGCTTTTGAGTCATTCTCAAACAGTTTCTTACTGATTGCATTAGTTGGAGAAGTGGTGGGTATTGTGTATCCACTATCTACTGAATCCCAAATTTTGTATCACAAATCACAAAGATATGTCTGCATCATGAGTCTCCAAAATATGTAATTAGTTTCATCAGACAATGGTGCTTTTTTTATGAGAATCCTTCACCACCTGCCATTGTGTCACTTCCAAGATCACCCTAGATGGTTAAACCTATTCAAGAACCTCACTCTGATACCAATTTTTAGTCTCACAATGACATTGATATGGGGGGTGAATCAGTGTAGCTCTTTAAAACTTAAATATTCAACACTCAAAGCCAAAACAATGAAAACATAAAACCAAATAAAGTAAGTATAACAAGAGAACATCACACAACACAAGATGTACCGAGGTTCACCAATTTGGCTACATCCCTAAAAATGACTATTTGGACTCCCATCCAAATCTAGCCTTTGCAAAGCACCAACTTTATAATAAATTTACCAGCACCCACTGGAAAGAGCACCAACCCCTGATTTATCTGCACCAATATAAAGGAGCACCAACCCCTAATTTATCTGCACCAACAAAAAGGAGCACCAACCCTTCTACCAAGCACCCATTTGATTTTGATATTGATAATAAAATGACATATATGAATGTTTTCACTGAAACAAGAACCCTCTATGTTCTGTAATATTAAAATCTAAAACTTTCTATTTCACCCAGTATAACATCCCTCTCTCTGCATTACTCAAAATTTGAATCTTCTCTTCTCACAAAAAAAATTGATTGTTCTATTATCTCGTTCTTCCAAGTGCTAAAATATTTCTAGGTATTGTGAAGCACTTTGTCTGTGAACTCCTCTCAAAATTTTAGCTAAAATAGATATCATATGAGAAAGTTATGCCCAAAATACTGAAGTGACATTTTTCACCACTCTCCAAAAATCATGGATTTTCACTCTTTATTTTTCTCCACACACACTTCTCTCTTCACAAAATAAAGTCCCCACATTTCATTAAAAACCATTGTCACTTAAAAAGCACACACTTGCATTTTTTTTCCCTTTTCAATTTTTAAAAATATTTTTTTTAATGAAGCTTCTTAAAACAATATAACTTCCTTTTTTTTATTTTGAGAAGGCATTTTGTCAAACACGTCACATGCAAAGAATTGACACCTTACTCGTTCTCTTACTTCAGAGCCATGTGACACCTCAAACCAAAAATGAAAGATGCTCTATTTGATGCCTTGAAGGTGTAACAACACTAAAACTGAAACTCTGGTGACTTTGCAAGGTCAAAACGACCAACTGAAGGATTTTGCACAAGTGGAACAAATTGACATAAAAGTGACCTATACCATTTTTACAACAATCATAACTCTCACCTCGTAACTCTATTTTCTCTAAAATTTGAAATGTATAATATCTACAATGCTAAATACATCCAGTCCACATCTCACTATATAACCCCTTACAGTTCGCCTATACCACCTCCAAAAAAACTGCTATTGACACACTTTTTCCAAAAAGAGCATTTTTGTGATAGTCTTGCAACGGTTGTAACATTCACCGTGTTTCTCCATTTTCATGGAAATTTAGAATACATGTTTTTGAATATAATGAACACCTCCAATTCGAATTTCACTATAAAATTCTTCTTGGTTTGCTCATAGTGCTTCTGACAAAACTTCCCTTTTTGGGCCTATACAACCACTTGCCAAATCATCCGCCAAGATACCAAAAATGTCGTTGATCAATCCAAACACTGTGTTGACACCTCCAACACTGTTCTAGACTATTTATTGACATGTTGGCATTTTCCAAACTGATCCATCCTATCGAACTGCGCTCGTGACAACTTTTGCAATTTTTTGACAACTTCTTGATGATTTTTTCAACTTTTGCAAATTTGCACGAAAAACCTGTAACATCTTCACCCAAACATTAAAAACATACTCATAAGCATTGAAAATCACTGCACATACTTTGAAAAACCTCTAAATAACTATCCACTACATCAACCTATCCATCTGAGTGTGTTGACAACAATGACAATACTTTCGCTCCACCTTGCTCAACATGTCATCTCCTCCACCAACGAGGAATCAAGGCATAATTGGATGATCAAGAATATTTTATTTAGGTGGACCTATTGTTTATAGCTATAAAATATTAGAGATAATTTTTTATGTTCAATATTTTGGGTCCATTCCCCTTTGCTTGAGGAGAAAGTAATGGAGTTAGGTCAAGGAATTGAAACATCCATCCAAATAGCTAATATTTCTCTACTCATATTAATTTTATTAGATGGATTTTCCTTTGTTTGCACTTTCATATACTATAATTCACTAATGGTGTTACCAATTTTTGTGAATATCTTTTCTCCTTAGAAATCCATAGGGAGAGCATATAGATTCAAAATCCATCAATATATTCTGAGGGGATTCAAACTAGGAGTCCAAGGTCATATATAGACACCCCTTTATTCAAAAAATCATTTGTATCTATAATATATTACCCTCTATATATCTGTTAAATAGAAAAGAAAACAAAAAAAAATGGGTAGTAGAGTTACTTAGAATTTACTAGACCACCAAAGTCACCCGTGAACCCAAAGATCCCTAAGATATATTTCTTATGATCAAAGAAGATAATTTATCATAAATTGAAGAGTGATTACTATCCTATTGAGTATAGTGAGTAGACTACAAACAACCTTGTTTCTACAATACTTGATTGCACCTAGGCTTTGCACCCATTTTGGTTCCATCCTCATGTCCTCTTGAGTATATCAAGTGGGATACAAATAACCCTCTTCTTGCAAAGCTTTACTGCACCTAGGGTTTGTACTACTTTCACTTCATTCCATCCTCATCTCCTCTTGAGTACAATGATAGAGTATACCTAGGGTTTGCACCCCTTTCTCTCGTTCCATCTTCATGTCCTCTTGAATACAACATGCGGGCTGTGAACAACCCTCTTCCTTAAAGGTATTATAATTATTGACTCCATAATGTTTGAAGGATTATTTTATGAGATTTTTTTAAAAATAAATAAAGAAATAGTCACCTTCAATATAATTATTAAATTGTTTACTTACTATATATATAGTATTAGATCCTTCTTTTTTTTTTTTTTTTTTTTAAGCGAAAAACCCCATGTGGGGCCGCCTTGGTCTGAGAGACCACGAACAGGGGGTTCTATACCGTCAAAGTCACCTCGGGAGTCACACCCGACCCTACTCGCACCAACATTATCAATTGGATTTTGGGTACCCAATTCAGCTTTTTGGTAGGGTGGATATTTGATCCTGGGACCTCCCTTGGAGGATTGCCCTCTCCTCTACAACTCACCTACAACACCTGGGTGTATTAGATCCTTCTTCTTCAACAATAAATATGGCCAATTTTTAGTTAAGTTTGCTTATGGCTACTTGGAATATGATTTGGATCCCTGGTTCCAGATGAAGCAAGTCTGGATTAAAGGTCTAACATCTAAAGTCAATGTGTTCTTCTAGTTAGCAATTCAAGAAAAGTGCTTTACTCTTGATAATATTCAAAAATGGGTAATTATTTTTCCTAATAGTTTCTTCCTGTGCTGTAGGGCTTTTGAATTACCTTTCCACTTATTTTCTTGTTGTGCCTATACCCTTGAAGTCTTCCATTAGTTCTTTTTGGAGCTAGTTGTTGCTTGGGTTCTTCCCAACTCATTGGAGGACTTGGTTGTTCAATGGGTCTCCCCCTTCTCCTCTCTCCACCTACACCAATTTTAAAAAATTTGGGTTACCCCATATTTGGTTGTAGGTGTGGAAGGAAAGTAAATCCCACACCTTGAAAAATATTTACCATCCTAATTCATCGGTCTTCTCGAGGACCATTGTAAATAGTGGAAGATGTGAAAGCTTTAAAACTGGATTCAATAACTTGTAAAGAGGAGATAAATTTGTATAGATCATTGGATTTTTTAACTCAGCCTCAAAATACAGTGAGCAGAGTGAGTCAGGACAAGGCTAGCATGATTTGGGAACCCTCCTCCATCGGGTTGGCTAAGATTCAACTTTGATGGAGCTTCTAAATTGAACCCAGGTCTGGTGGGTGCAGGGGGTTTATTTAGAAACTCGAAGGATGAAATCCTTATTGCCTTTGCTAAAAAATTGGGTCACCAAACTAGCCATTTCACTGAAGCTTGAGCATTATTTTAGGGTGTTTTCCAACTAAATTGGGTGAATTGTAGGAAACCAATCATAGAAGGAGTTCACTCAATGTTATCAACATTATTAATGGTAACCAAAATCTCTCCTAGACTATTGCAAATTTTATAATTGAAGCAAGGATAATGATTCAAAATTTAGAAGTCCAATTCAAGCACCGATTTAGGGAAGGTAACAAAGTTGTGGATTTCTTGGCTAATCAATGTCTTACATAGCACGATATTCACATTTGGAGAGGTAATTTCCCATATGGCCTTAGATTGTTGGACAATAAATTTAGGCAAATGTCAAACTCGAGTCAAAATGATTAGGCCAAGTGGTTGGAACCCTCCCTATTGGAAGTTGCCTTTTGAATATTTTTTTGAGTCTATGTGCTGATTGTTTTTTATCTTTGCTTAATAATGTGGGCCTGTGTGCCCAGCTTTTATCTCTATTTGTCTTATGTGTTTGGGTTTGGTCAACTAGTATATGTTGGTGTGGGTGTAGATAGTTGTGTTCAAGGGGTGGTTGGCTTTAATATTTGAAGTTTCCTCAATATCCATTAGCTTATTTTTGTTATAAGGTTTGGAGATCCTTTCAAAAATCCTTTTTTCCAACTAATAAAAAAATTAAAAAAATGAACGATGTATTGTATAGCTAATATAGTTATTTTAATCTGATTCCAACATGTAAAATATATATATATATATATATATAAATTATATATAATAAAAAAAAAAATAATGTAATATTAAAACATTCTCTGTCAAATCAAGGGTAAGTTTCAATGAGCTCCAATATTACACTGGTCGAAGACCAAAAATGGTTCCACTTTGAAGAAAACAAATCCCAAAAGAGAGTGGAGAAAAAGGTAACACAAAGGATCCCAGCTATCTTATCCAAGGATAAAGGAGGGACAGGTGTGTGAAAATTAATTAAAAATTTGAGCAGAAGAGAAGTTCCCAACCACCACCTCCATCCAAACTTGGGAAGACCACCAAAAATCGTGCTTAGGAATAAACCATCAAACAACACATACCATGAGGCACCCAATTCAAAATGGGGGTGAATATCACAAAACCTTGAAACCATGCTCCTGAACATTCCAAAAGTCAGATCTTCCAGTCCAAAAGCATGAAAATGCTTAATCAAAAGTCTAAAAAAAGAGGGCCCATAAAACCATCTGACATGGGCAATCTAAATAAACATACTAAAACTGAAGCTCCCCCTAACGTAGAAAGGACTAAAATCCTACCAAATACATTGAGCAACCGCCATCAACACAACTCCTAGAGAAATAAAATTCCCAATGAACAGATAGTGGAGCAGATGAGAACTATAATTTAAAAAATATCTCCTCCAGATGGGACCCTTCAAAGAACAGCACCACGCCTGCCATCTAACATCATAAATAGAAGTGATCATCATGACATCTAAGGCCAACCACCAAATATTAGTAGAATATAGAATGGGACAACATTTAAAATTTGAATCGAAGCTCTCCCCCATAAAAGTAGAATTAAATGATGCCACCAAACTCCCCATCTTGAAACACTTGTTTAAAATTTGAATTTGAAATTTGAAAATTGCCAATAGAAGATATGCCATTAAACTAGACAACAGTTTTCCACTGACCACGTCTTCGAGCTTATCAACTGACATTCTCAACAAACGCCAAAACATCATCAAAGTCCCAAGACTAAGGTAATCAACTTGGTGGCTTATCATCATTAACCAGTCTGATCAACTCTGTCAAAAAGTTTGAGCACCAAATCTTAAACCCTTGACTTCCAACAACCAAATTAGCCAAAAAATTGATCGTCGCGTTACCTTCCCTATACACGTGGCTAATAGAGAAATCATCGAATGAAGAAAGGTGGGCCTTGGATTCGTCAATGATATTAGAAAAATTCCAACCTAAACAACATGAACCTTTAATCAAATTCACTGTGTTCAACGAATCACCTTCAATGATGACCCTGCGCCCTCCCAAATCCTTTAATAAGAAAATACCCCTATAGGCAGCTCTACACTCAACAAAGTGGGAAGATTGAAAACCTAGGTCTTCAAAAAATGCCAGAACGATATCACCAAGATGATCTCTAATTAAACCACCTACGTTGGCTTTGCCAAGATTTCCCTTTGACGCACCATCGAAATTCAATTTTAGCCACCCAAGAGGAGGTGGGGATCACTTAACAGATTTGTGAATATTGGGCATCGGGGGAGGTCTCAGATCTGGACAAAATCCTAATTTTAACTCCACAAAATAGTCAAGATGATCCTTTGGAATAGAAAGGAGGGTCTCCTTGAGAGCGAAAGCAATGTTTTCACCAACCTTCCAAAGATTCTATAGAAAATATGAGTCAGTTCATCCTCTTTATTTTTGAAAACTCAAGCATTTCGTTCCTTCCACACTCCCCATAAAATATGAGGTAATAGGAATCTCCAGAAGCATTTCATATGAGGCGACCGAAAAGGAGATGACCACTGATTGAACATATCAATAATAGAATTCGAGAGCACCCAAGATAACCCAATTTGCTAAAGACAAAAATATATTTTTTTGAAACACCCTACATCTGAGAAGCAAATGAGAAATAGATTCCCATCCCTACTTACACAAAAAATAATGATTGACCAAATTGAATCCCCGCTTAAGAAGATTTTCAATCGTTAGAATTTTATTTTGGATAGCCAGCCAATAAAAGATGTTGATTTTAGGCATCAGATTCTTCACCTAAATTTTATCCTAGGGCCAAGCATCATTTACTTGAGGGCATAAAATAGAGTAAGCAGATATCACTATAAAGTTGCCCTCACTATCACTATTCCAAACCAACCTATCCCCCCTTTCCTCTCTACAAAGCACATACCGGTGAAGTTCCACCAGAATAGAACTCCAGTCCCTGTGATCCTAAATAGTTTGAATAAAAGGTGAGGCCAACAACTAGGTCCTTCGATTGTCTTGGAAAAGAATGAAATCCTCCACTTTGATAAAATTGGCTTCCTTAGAGAGTGCACATAAATCACCGTAACATTGATCCACCACCAAGGGACGATCCCTAAGCCACTGATCATCCCAAAATAAAATTGATCTACCATTTCCAATCACCCAAGAACTATTAAATTTAATGAAGTCCCTATATTTTATGATGCTTTTCCAGAAGGTAGAACCATCCGAGGGGAGAGGATCGGATAAAAAATTTATGAATTGGTATTTGGTAGCCAAAATGCGACACCAAAGACTATCCACCCCAGAAGCGACTCTCCAAGCTTGTTTAGCAACCAAGGCCCTATTCATGAGCACGAAATTCTTCAAGTTAAGACCTCCATATTTTTTCCTTAGACAAACTTGTTCCCAGGAACAGAGATGGATCTTACCTTTTAGCTCCGGGCCTACCCATAATAAAGCCTTACAAATACTATCAAATTTTATCGCCACTTTAGCAAGAACATTGAAAATGGACATAAAATAAATCAAAATGCTTTGAAGAGTACTCTGGATGAGAGTAACTTTACCAACCTGACTTAAAAGAGCACCCTTCCATGAAGAAAGTTTCTTCTGAATCCTCTCCACAACCGGAATCCAAAGCTCATTTTTCAAATGCCCAAAGAACAAAGGAAGACCCAAATACGTGACTGGGAGAGAAACAATACGATATTCCAATAAGGATGCAATCATGTGCTGACGGATCTCAGGAGTATTAGTGAAGAAAATATTACTTTTAAGGAAGTTAACCAGCTGACCAGAGGCTCTCCCGTAACAATCTAAAATTCTTTTAATATCTCTAGCATGGAAAACCGACGCCAAATAGGAAATCATTGTATCATCAGCAAATTGCTGATGCAAAATAGGGGGGATCTGCATAGCCGGCCTGACACCAAACTATGAACCCCACACCTTAATTGCACACCCGAGGGCCTTTGCCATAATAATAAAGAGAAAGGGGGAGATCGGATCACCCTGGCGCAAGCCTCTCAACGAGTTGAAAAAACTGTCGGAGGATCCATTTATCAAAATTGAGAACCAAGCTAAAGAAATAGCGGCCTCCATTAGACTAACCCAAGCGCCGCAAAATCCAAACTTTCTAAGGGCCGAGAAACCCTATCATAAGATTAATTAACATCCAATTTAAGGAAAAAAATGAATTTAAGAGCCAATTAATTATTTCTTTTATAATTATATTTAATCTTGTATAAAAAATTAAATAAATAAAAATATTTACTTTTAAAAATGAATTTAACAAGTTATTAGGACAATAATTTTAATATTTTTACAACAACAAATAAATGCAAAAATTAGCAATAGAACCTAATGTTTTATTTATATTATCTTCAATTAAAATTATATTTTCACTTCAATGCTCTATAATATGTATAATTATCTTTTATAAATATATAGGTAATGTATTGCTATGGTAAACTATACCTTTTTTCCTTGAAAATTTTGTAATTTTCATTTTTGAGTTTGAAAAAATTTACAATGTTATGGGTATGAAGTACTCTCAAGAATTTTACTTACAAAATATCTAGGAGTTGGTATAAACTAAATTGAGAAGAGTATTGCCTCTTTGCTATAATAAGTTATAGTCAACTTATAATCGAAAAAGAGAATCCTAATAATAGTACTAACATGTGGAAATTAGGAATAAATTCTTGATCAACCACAATTCTCAAATGAATCTTATCTGAGTATTAAAACTAAGGAGGGCTCAAGGTCTCAATTATTAAGAAAAACATTATTCTAAATCCTTTCTTTAATTAATAAAAGCAAGGGTCCCTTTCAAAACCCAATTTTTGTTGTTGCTAATTACAAATTTCTTATATGATCCTTAATCAGAGGAGGACTATGATGAAACCCTAAGCCCTTTAAGCACTTATTTACTCTACTAAGTTCTTGCTAGAAAGTTCAAACCATATTTTGAAAGACCATTTTCAACATTTAGTTCAATATAGATGTGATTGTATAAAATTTCTATTATAGAAGGTTTTAATATTTTTAGTTGCTCATAGAAATGATTATGTTTTTCATATTAACATGATCTGCAACCCAACTTATCACTAATTTAGAATCTTCAAAACTCTATAAAGTTTTAATTCCTTGCTCCATTTTTTTTTTTAAATAAAGGAGTAAAAATTTATTGATAAAAAATTTGGATTACAGAGTACAACTGAGCTTCCAACTAGGACTCAAATAAATATCCAAACAGGCTAAAACCACTAGACTAGAATGACACCCAAAAAATACAACAAGAACAAACCACATTAAGTCTGTACATCCTTATGGATCAACTCCCATAGGCATTGAGAGTCCCTAGATGGGAGACTCTCCCAATTATCGATACTCCAAGGATCCAGCAGCTCAGAAGCCCTTTTGGCCAAGTAATTAGCAACAACATTCCATTCCCTTGGAATGTGCACAAAGGATATAAATTCGAAATCTTCACTCATTATGAGAATCTGAATAGCTATAGAGGCTAACTTCCAATTAACTTCCTCCACCCTTTTACTATTTAAAACATTAACCACAATTTGAGATTCAGACTCGCATATAATCCTATGCTAGCCAAGATAAAACCCCCTTCGCAAGGCCTCAATAATTGCAAGAGCTTCCATAAAATTGTTGGAGTGAACACCTTTATAAATGGAAAAGAAAAAACTGACACCACCAATAGAATCTCTCCCAACACCGCCAATGCCAACATGTCCAGGATTACCCCTGGACGATCCATCAATATTAATTTTTAAAACTCCTCTAGGGGGTGGCTTCCACCTACAATCTCTCCTAGCCTTCTTGCTGAGTTGAGGAACTCTACTAGGGCTAGAAGAGTTCACACCATCCCCAAAGATACCAAGGGATTTTTGTACCTTCTCCTCCCTAGAATCCAAAAGAGGGTCCACATCACATTTGCTATGGATGGTTTCCTGAACCATATACATGATCCTTTGCCAGATCTGTTGAATAACCAAATAACTTTCCTGAAATATGTGTCGGTTTTGTTCAAACCAAATTTTCTAGATTATGCAAGAAGGGCCCAAATTCCAAGCCACCCAAAGGAAGGGGGCCTTGGCCGGAGGTCTGCCCAAACTACTCCAAAACTCCACCAAGGACATCACATGAAAACATGGATGGTTCCAAGCGCTCCACCAACGGTGCCAAATGTCTCTAGTAAAGGAGCATTAGAAAAATAAATGAGAAGAGTCATCCTCATTCTTACTACAAAGGACACAAAAAGAGGGACCCTGAAATCCCCTCTTCCTCACATTATCCCAAGTAAGGCATTTATTGCGAGCTACCAACTAGAGAAAGAAGTTAAATTTTGGCCAAGAAAATTTATTCCACACATTTTTCCACAAAGTGATAGGAAGACTCCCATACTTTTGCTTATCAAGAACTTGATAACCATAGGCTACCGAGTAGGTTCCCTTAGGATCAGGGTTCCAAGTAAAAATATATTTACCCCTCAATGAAGAACAAGGCCTCCCCGTAAGAATAAGAGCAAGAACCTCTCTATCCTTGGCCAGTCCTCCCTGGGGCTATTCTTGTGGATATTTCCATTTGTACATCTCCATATTTCCAAAATACTAGATTTTTTTAAAGTCCTCCACATGAGACCAGTCTGCTTCAAAAATGCTTAGGGAACGTAACCTAGGATATTGATTCAAGATAGGAGGGTGACCATCCCAAGAATCCTCCTAAAAAAGAGCATTTGATCACTAATTGCAAATCCAGAACAAACCCTACTTGATTAAATTAGCTCCTCTTTTCAGAGTTTCCCAGATAATCAAACCTTTCCCAACCAAGATGAATCTAGGGATCTCAGCCTTAGAAATACCTCTCAAGTATTTACAAGATAATACTTTAGCCCAAATATTATCTTGAGAGGTATACCATCTCCAATAAATTTTTGCAACCAAAGCCTACCCAAAAAGAGTTGTCTGTTGCAACCCAAGGCCTCCCTCTTGCACCGACCTACATATAGAATCCCATCTAACCAAACTCCATTTAGATTGATCAAGTTTTCCAGACCATAAAAATTGTCTTGACAAAGCATCCATGTCCTTGATGAAGTGAGAGGGAGCTATTTGTACAAAACATCTATAAATGGGTAAAGCTTGAACAAAAAATTTTAAAAGCAACACTCTACCTATAGTGGATATCCATCTAAAAGTCCAGTGATTCACCTTCCCTCTAAATTTATCAAGAATAGAATACCAAGAAGATCTAGGTAGAGGATGAGATGAAATTGGAATACCAAGATAAATTAAGGGGGGAGTCCCAACCTAGAATATTAGAATGTGAGAAATCCTGGATTGAATAAGAGGAGGGGTATTGAAGAATAAAATAGAATACTTGTCCTCATTAATCAACTATCCAGAAACACCAAGATATATGTCAAGAGACTGTGTAATATTTCCAGCTTCCCTGATAGTGGTAACTATGAACAAAGCAGTATCATAAACAAATTGAATGTTGGAAAGAGGTGGTAAACTACTATCCCACTTCCATCCTTGAATGAGACCCTGCATGACATGAGACTTGAGAAATCTTTCCAACCCTTTTTCCATAATGATAACCGAATAAGGAGATAAAGTATATCCTTGCATCAATCCCCTTGAGGCCTCAAACAACTCTTATGGCTCATTATTAGCAAGAACAGATAATGAGCAAGAAGAAACACAACTCATCACCCATATAATCCATTCCTCCTCAAATCCAAAAGCAACAAGAACTTTCTAAAGAAAGGACCATCTGATCCGATCATAGGCTTTGGCCATGTCCAACTTAATGAACATAGTTTTCTTCTTAGAATTTTCCATTGAGTGAATAGCTTCTGTAGCAATAACAACCCCATCAAATATTTGTCGACCTACAACAAACCCTCCTTGCTCCTCAAAGATGATTTTTCTCAACCATATCTTCAACCTCTCAACAATAATTTTTGTGATGATCTTATACACAACATTGTAGAGAGCAATAGGCCTGAAAATATCCAAGGAATTTTCTACCTATTTTTTAGGTATAAGCACCACAAAGGTAGCATTTAGGGCCCTTAGAATCTTTTTGTTATTTTGGGACTCATGGACCACCTCCAAAAAATAACATTTGATTAAATCCCAAAACTCCTAATAAAACTCAATCGTGAATCCATCTGGTCCTAGGGCTTTTCCTTTTTTCATATTGAATACAACATTTTCCAACACCTCAAGGGAAATTGGACCCATCAAGTGCTCATTCATCTCTCTAGAAACAATTGTTGGAATATAGTTTAGAATAAGCTTTTCATTCTCATCATCTCATAGGGAGTCCTCATTGAAGAGAGAGGAAAAATACCTCTTAGTCTCTTCTAAAATACCCCTAAAAGAAGAGAGCAGGGCACCCTGAGAATTCACAAGAGAGGTAATCAGGTTACCATTACGGTGAGCCTTAACTGAGTTATAAAATAAGGTTATGTTCCTATCCCATTCCTAAAGCCAATCTACTTGAGCTTTTTGTTTCCAAAAAATTTCTTCCCTCAGTTTCCATTCATAAAGGTCTTTCACAGCCTCATATTCCTCAACAAGAAACTCCTTCGTGAATCCCTGATCTCTAATATTCCTTTAAGCTTCTTCCATCCTCCTAAGAGCTGCTAGCTTAGCCAAGGAAAGGTTACCAAAATTCATTCTATTCCATATCTTCAATTTATGTTTTACAAATTGTAGTCGCTTCATAAAGTAATACATAGCGATGTCATGAGGAGGTTTGCCATTGGTCCACCAACCTCGCATGAAATCATGAAGCTTAGGATCATGAGGCCACATAAGTTGAAACTTTAAGGAGGGATTATTTTTTAGCCCTAACTCCAAAGTAGAGAGTTTGATAGGCCAATGATCAGATCCCCTACCCTCCAGAATCATAGAACTAACACTTCTGTTATTACTCATCTAATAACTGGATATCAAAAACCTATCTAGTCTCTCTGAGATGGAAGCTTCCCCACACCTTCTATTGTGCCAATTAAAGATCCTATTATCTGGCTTGATGTCAACAAAGTTTAGGGCCTGGATATGAGCACTAAAGAAAGAAGAAAAGGGCTCGATACGGTCCACCCCACCACGTTTCTCCTCTAGACAAGTGATAGAGTTGAAGTCTCCAACCAAAATCCATCCCACAAATTCATTTTACCATTGTAATAAATAGGAGCATACACATTTGTAAGTAGGATGGTTTCACCAAATTCATTATCATGCCCGACCATCGAAATAGACCATCTATTGGAAATCCAAGTAAGAGGGGATATCTTAACCGGATCCCATAAACAAGCGATGCCACCAGCATATCCACATGCACCAATACATTGGCATTGCCCCCTTCTCCACAACTTGAGAGCAATATTGAACATACTATCAATAGCCAATTTAGTCTCATGAATAAACACCACATCTAGAGAATGCACATGAACCAAATCATGAACAACTTTTTGTCTGGGGATGCTGTTCAACCCCCTTACATTCCATGAGAGGATAATAATTTTTTGGGGTTATAAAAATGGGAGTCCAATGTTCTCACCAAGACTGACTCCACCAAAGTCTCCCCCATTAAATTAATTTTATCCTGGTCCTTCTTCCGACCCACCTTCATATTCTTATCCGAAAAACTTTTTTTAATTATTTTTTGCTGCAATCCCAACACCGTAGGAGTTTTGCAATCCAAGGATGACTACATCAGTTCCTGAGTAGGAGAGAGCATAACTAAATCTATACCACTTTCCAAAATAGTTTCTTTATAGGGATAGACCCAACCATGTACCCTATACTCAGATCTAAAGCCCTTTGTTCTTAGTTTAAAACCCCTAGATCTGATTCCTTAAGTTCCCCCTCAAGAAGAGACATTTGATTTGACCTTGTTATATTTGCATTAGGTAGCGAAGTTTAAAGTATCTCCATACACTGATCAAGATCATCTAATATTTCAAAATGGTTGAGTAGAGCATCTGGCTAGCTATCCTTAAGGTCTTTGTTTGCCCTTCGTCCTCTATTTTGGGCTTTTACTAGAACAAAACCTTCCTTATCCCGTTCCCCTTCCTTTATTAGGGCTTTTCCTTTATCCAAATTTTTTCCAGACCGAGAGGGCCCAGGATTTGAAGCCACGAGTGGGACAAACTTAGGGAATTTTCTTTGTAGGTGGCCATATTCACGGTAAATCCGACAATGAAATGGAAGAGCTTCATAGTCAAGTTTTTGAACCCATGTAGTTGATCCAAATTGTATTTCAATAGAATCTAGAATCGGATTATTTATGTCAATTTCAATACAAATACGAGCAATAGAGATTATCTTTGTATCCATTGTCTGTTGTGACGGTCCAACCAGATTCCCAAGCAGAAGGGCAACCTTATGCAAGATATCAATTCTCCAAAATTCCAACGGGAGCCATGGAAGCCGCACCCATACTGGAACCCATGATAGCCACTCCTCTGATGGGTTGAAACCCACATTCTAGGGTTTAAGAAATATTCCCACTTGGTTATAGAAATAAGGACCCCCTTCAAATTCTTTGTTACGATCTGTAATACAAGAGAAAACCACCATAAAATAGTTGTTCGCACTCAGCATCACCTCTACATCACCTTCAGGATTCCAAGTCTTCCTAACCCAAGCCTCCACAAAGGGAAGAGAAATTTGGATGCCCAAAAATTTACCAATAAGGGCATGTTTGGTTAGATACACCACATCTTCTGCCACCGAGTCTGGTTGAACCACTAGAACTGGCCTGGATTCACATCATTCCAAACATCCATTGTTCTTTAACAAGATGTTCCCGACAAGCACTGTAAAATCCTGTTCCTTCCAATCATTTTCAAATGAAAAAACATCACGAGCATGCACTCTCTATGTCGGACCCGATGCCATCATGATATTCCTCCAATTTTTTAGACCTCCTTCGAAAGCTGCTACCATCCCCATAGAGAAATTTTTATTCATCAAACCCTAGTAGAGTAGTTTTTCCTCATCTGTAAATAATTATTTCTTAAAACATAGGTGATTCCTTGCTCCACTTTTATTCTCATCAAGAGGATCAATTCTTTCCATTTTTCATATTATTGGTTCATTCACCTAAATCTACCTTGAAAATGATCATATAATTTTTATTTAAGTAAAGTACTCCCCATGCCCCACCCCTACCTAGGATTCCTTCAAAAGCTCTATCAAAGAAGGCCCATGGATTCATAGGATCCACTATTAGTGTTTCTATATGCTTACTCAATTTTTATTTTGATGAGATTTTTAGACCTTCATAAAAGGATTTAATCTATATTTATACACGAATCATTGTAATTTTCTTACCTTCAAATATTCTAGCATTTTTAGCCAGTCATAAGCCCCATACCACTATCAAAGGGACACATTTATACTCTTTTAATCCTCTTTATTTGAACCACCATTGCATGTTATCTAAAATATTCCTAGCAGGTCATTGTCCTTTCCCTTGAGTCATAGGTAGAATTGAATTCCACACTTCTCTTGTGAAAGGGAAATGAACCAAAATATGGTCCATTGTTTCTTCTTCCTCTTTGTAAATGGTACACTAACATGGTACTTACCAAAATCTCCTTTGAATAACATCCCATATTAGTTATTTTTTAGCTAGAGCTCACCAGGCAAATATTCTAGTTTTTAGAGGAGCTTTTACCTTCCATATTCTACTCCACCACTATTTTTTTTCCTCATTGTTGTCATCAAATATTTTCTTATACCATTTTCTAATTTTGTACTACCTAATTGCTATATTCTTGGACCATATTAGACTATATATTTTCTAATTTAGTCTTGTATTTGCTCTTTATAGTTCCTTTGTATAGTCATGCCAAATATATGCATCATTTCTACTAGTGTTAGTTCTTCTATTGTGAGTCATCCTTGTTTCTATAAATTAGTATTCTTTAATAATACCACTTAAGAAAATACCATATTTCTTTGTCTATGAAGATGATCTATTATGTTTTGTGGAAGCTAAAAATATCCTTTGCTTCTTAGCCAAGGATCTTTGCCTATCCTTACTTCCTTTCCATTTCCTATTTTCCAAGCCAAGAAATTCTTGATTTATAAAAAATTTCTCACAAGTGTTTTTCAAATAATTATTGCTTTTGAAACTAATTTATTTTGCAGTCTAATCCAATCTACAAAGGACAAGGTGCCTAAATATTTCTCTTGAATTACTTCTTACCATAATCCTTTATCGGTTATCAATCTCCATAAACTTTTTTCTGCTAAAGCTTTTCTAAAATTATGTAAATTCTTAATGTCCCATCCTTCATCTGATTTAAGTTTAGCTATTCTATTCCATTTAACTAGTACCATTTCATCCTTTCATTTGTTTCTTGACCAAAGAAATTGGAAACACTTCTTCCTTATTTTCTCTACTTTTTTATGGGAATATAATCCATGGAGTGCAAGTACACTAATGTGGCTTCCAAAACTGATTTGATTAACATAATATGACCCCCCAATGATAACCACATATTGCACCAAGTGTTGATCATCTTCTCTATTTTGGTGTATAACTAGATCCAATCCTAGTACCCATAATAATTAGGTTTCATATGGGAGCCTAAATACTTTATCCCTTTATCAAAGTCTACTTTCTTGAAATAAAAAATTATCATTATTGCTTCTATTTGCCCTACCTAAAATCTATTGAATGCTATTTCTATTTTTTGTAAATTTATTTCTATATGTAGCCATACAATATAGGTCCAACACTTTTTTATACCTTAAGGATTCCTTCAATGTTCCATTTTCAAAAATTAAAACATCATTTGCATCCATGTGTATGTGGTCTACCAACAAGTATGCCACTTGCATTATCCATGATGAGACCTAAGTTCAATTCCCTCTACGGATGTGTATAAGAAGTATTGATAAAATAAATAACATCATTTACAAAGAGAAAATGAGTTACCTTTAAAGAGTTATAAATTTGGATACCCTTGATCATTTCCTATATTTTTTGTTCCCTATAAATATATTCAAACCTTATGCTACCAAAATAAAAAGGATATGAGAAAGAGGACACCCTTATCATAGACCTTTAGAATCCTTGAAAAATTTGTAAGTTGAATAATTTATACTCACAACAAATGAGGTTGAATTGATACATCCCATCACCCAATTCACAAACATAATACTACATCCAATTTGAGTTAGGCTCAGCTTGATATATAACCAAATTACTTTATCAAAAGCTTTTGTTAGATCTAAATTTATTACCATTGCTTGTTTCTTCCTTATATTTGTTGAATGCAGTCTTTCTTAGGCTATCCCTATTGCTTCATGAATCTCCTTTTTACTTAAAAACTTAAATAATTCTTTTGAATTTTTTTCTATGAAGATCTTTTTAATTCTATTAGCTATAATATTTCAGATGGTTTTGTAGAGGGTATTACATAAAGAGATGGGTCTATAATCCCCAAAAAAAATTGTATTATATTTTTTGGAATCAATGCCAAGAAGATGTAGTTTATGGATCCTAGCAATTGTCCCTTGATCCTTGATTCTTCTACCACTTTTAAAAGATCCTCAAAAAGTTCATAAAAACCCAAATAAAAATAAAATTTCCATCCATATTGACCTGCACATTTCCTTTTTTCACGATTTGACTATTTATTGTAACTCCTTGATGATTTTTGATAACAAAACTTTATTTTTGTTCTTCATTATTCATCTTATGTAAATTTAGAACTATTTTGATTATCTCTATTATATTTTCTATTTTTGGATTTTTATAAAAGTCATTTTAGTAGTTTATAGCTAATGGTGTCAATTCTTACAATATTTTCAAAGTGTTTCTATTCTTCTCTTCCATTTCCCAAATTGTGTTTGTCTATTTCCTTTTTTTTGCATAATTTTGAAAAAAAAATATTTTCATTTAAATGTTCTAGCCATAAAGCCCTACTTTTCATTCTCCATTTTGCCTCCTCGCATTCTAATAATTCTCCCTTATTTATTTCCAATTATTTTATTTGCATGATTTCAATTTTTGAAAACAAACTTTGTTACCTCTAGTATTGTAAATTTAATTACAACATATTCAATTTTAGTAAGTCTTACCTCTAATTCCTAGTATTAGGCTTTGGTCCAACCTAACTATATTATATATTCATGTTACAATAAATACTAAAATAGGTGCACCACTTAGTAAATAATAACGGACATATTATTGGGTCATTAATGTCAATGGTGGAGTAAAGGTGCTCTATTTTATAATAATTCATAAAGCTTAGAAAAAATAACATTTTATGCAGAATTTATACTTACATATAAAATATCAATTTTTATTTAGCATAAATAACCAATGCTTAATTAGCAATGGATAAACATCATTAAAATGTGCATATCCTCAATCAAATACTCAGTTTTGATTAATGGCTCTCTTATCGAATATTTCAGTAGTTGCAAGGAAATTCACCAAGGGGATCCTTTATCCTCCTTTCTTTTCATATTAATGGTAGAAACTTTGGGGTGATCCATTTGTGGTCATCAAACATGCCTTGAGATTTTCCCCCATCTCACACCAGTAATTTGTATATGACAAGTTGCTTTCCTTATTGGATTTTGTCCATTAGGCCTGGGTAGTTAAATCTATTTTAAGTTCATTAAACTTGACACTGAGATGGGGAGGTGAATCACTGTAGCTCTTTAAACTTGAATTTATAGCTCTTAAACCTGCAGTAATTAAAACTTATTACTAGATACAGCTAGTATAACAAAAGAGCATCACACAACACAAGATTTAATGAGGTTCACCAATGTGGCTACTCCTCAAAAATTGACTGCTTGGACTACCATCCAAATCTAGCCTTTTCAAAGCACCAACTTTACAATCAATTTACCAACACCCTACTGGAAGGAGCACCAAATCCTGATGCCAAGCATCAACTTGGAATTCAATTCTGAATCTATAAGTTTGAAAGTAATATACCTTTGCTTTTGTAAGACCCTGACTGGTCTTTTTCACCTTTGCGTTCTCTACACACTCTGCTTTCTCTGCGCAATCATAGCAGCACCTGGTCGAGCTTCAACCTCATTCACTCTCTGCATAATCTACACTCTCTATGCAATCTCTTCACACACTCTTCTTCGTTACAGTCAAACTTCACGACTGTCTTCTCCCTTCTTCGCACTCTACTTTCTCTGTGAATTTTGCACTTAGCACGATTCGACACAACTTTCTCTCTGTGCACAACGACCGTATTTCGCACGCACTCCACACACCCTAATTCTCCAAACAACCCTCCTTTTATAACAACATTTTCATGATGAAAACCCTAATCTTAGTCGACTATAAACCCTAATATTAGTCGGCTTTCATAACAATTGTAAACCCTAATTTTAGTCGGTTGTCATCGGACTTCGTCGGCTTCAACTTAACCGTGAAAATGCAACATGTGGCAATATCGTGAAACTTTTTATTTCTCTCTCTTTTTCCTTGCTTTGGCCCCCGAAAATACAACATGTTGCGATATCGCGACACTTTTTTTTTCTCTCTTTCTCTTTGCTTCGGCCCCCGAAAATACAACATGTCGTGATATCGCAACACTTTTTCCCCTTACGCTTTTTCTTTGCTTTGGCCCCCAAAAATACAACATGTCACGATATCGCGACACTTTTTCTCCTTATGATTTCTGTTTGCTTCGGCCCCCGAAAATACATGTCACGATATCGCGACACTTTTTCTCCTTGCACTTTCTCTTTGCTTCGGCTACGAAAAATACATGTATCGATATCACGACACTTTTTCTCCTTGCATTTTCTCTTCTCTTCTGGCCACAAAAATGCAACATGTCGCGATATCACGACACTTTTTCTCCTTGCATTTTCTCTTCTCTTCTGGCCGCGAAAATGCAACATGTCACGAAATTGCGACACTTTTCCAACTTACTTTCTCTCTCCTATTTTAGTCATGAAAATGCGACATGTCATGAAATCGCGACACTTTTCTTACTTGTTCTCTTTCTTCGAAAGTGTCACGAAATCGTGACACTTTTTCCTTGCTCTTCCAACATGTCGTGAAATCATGATAGTTTTTCCACTTGTCTTTTTCTCTTCCAACATGTCACGAAATCGCGACAGTTTTTCATGCTTTTTCTCTCTCTTACAATATGTCGTGAAATCGTGACAGTTTTTCCACTTGTCTTTTTCTCTTCCAACATGTCACGAAATCATGACAGTTTTTCCTGCTTCTCCTCTCTCTTCCAACATGTCACGAAATTGCGACAATTTTTCCTATTTTTTGTCTCTCTTCCAACATGTCGCGAAATCACGACAGTTTTTCTTGTCTGATGTATATGTCGCGATATCATGACACTTTTCTTACTTGTCTTTTTCTTTGATCTTTTGCATATGGGCCACTTCGGTCTTCTTGGAAAATCATTGTACATACTCTGAATACCCTTTAAACTCCTGTATTCTACATCTGAATAGATTTTGAACTTCCTATCCACTGCATCAATAGATCTATCTGACTGTGTTGACAACAATGACAATATTGTTGTTGCACCTTGCTCAATAATCTCCCCCTTTGGAATTATTGGCAACACATGTGTAATTTTCTGTAACTCTTCTCCCTCTTTGACAATAATACCAAAGGGCTACCATAGACTCCCCCTAAGTCCATGCACAACATTCTCAAGAAAAATTTATTACACTTAGCAAAAATCATGAACATGAGCAAAAAGATAATCAAATACTCAAATGCTCCCCCTAAGAATGTGATCCCTGTAGCTAGTCAATTCTTGGGAAGTGTGACCACTCCTAATTTATTGCGAAGGTACTCAAAAAATTCCTTGGGCAATGGTTTTGTGAAGATATCTGCTACTTGCTTTGTAGTTGGAACAAAATCCAACTTAACCTCACCTTCCGTAACTTTCTCCTTCAAAAAGTGATACCTAATAGCAATGTGTTTTGTACATGAATGCATAATCAGATTCTTGGAGGTGTTAATGGCACTGATGTTATCACACTTAACCGATATGGGCTCACTGAAGCTAATACCAAGATCTTTCAGGGTTTGTTTCATCCACAATACCTACATACAACATGTTGTCGCTGCAATATATTCTACCTCTACTGTCGATAAAGAAACTGACTCTTGTTTCTTACTGTGCCACATGACCAATCTGTCTCCAAGATAGAATGCACCTCCACTGGTACTCTTTCTTCATCGACACATCCCGCCCAATCTGCATCCGAATACGAAATAAGGGTGAAGTCTTTTCCTTTCGGATACCATAACCCATACTCCATAGTACCCTTGAGGTACCGAAGAATCCTCTTCACTGCTGTCACATGAGTCTCCTTGGGATTAGCCTGAAATTGTGCTACCATACATACTGCCTACAAAATATCTAGTCTGGTAGCTTCCAAGTACAGTAAGCTCCCAATCATAGATCTGTACATGGTTTGATCAACAGGTGGAGATTTGTCATCCTTTCTCAACTTGCATCCTGTCGTCATGGGAGTGCTAACTGGCTTACAATCCTCCATTGTGAACTTTTTTAACATCTCTTTCACATATTTAACTTGAGAAATAAATATGCCCTTCTTATTTTGATTAACTTGCAACCCGAGGAAATACGAAAGTTCACCAATCATTGACATTTCAAATTCTTTCTGCATCTTATTTGCTAAATATTTACACGACTCATCTTTGTTGCTGCCAAATATGATATCATCTATGTATACAACAAGAACAAATAAGCTGCCCATTTTTTGTTTTGACATACAAATTATTATCCACCATGCCTTTCTTAAACCCTTGTTGAGTGAGATAGTTGTCTAGCCTTGCATACCATGCTCGGGGTGACTATTTTAAGCCATATAATGCCTTCTTCAACTTGCAAACCAAGTTGGGATCATCACCAAGTTTGAAACCATCTGGTTGCTCAATATAAACCTCCTCTTCAAGTTTCCCATTCAAAAATGTTGATTTCACATCCATTTGATAAACTTTGAAGTTCTTGTACACTGCTAAAGCCAGAAACATTCTAATTGCCTCTAGTCTAGCTACTAGTGCAAAAGTTTCCTCAAAGTCAATGCCTTCAACTTGTGCATAACCCTTACATACCAATATTGCTTTATTTTTGACTACCTGTTCGTCTTCATTCAATTTGTTTCGAAAAATCCATTTAGTCTTGATTATATTTTTATTTGTAGGTCTAGGTACTAACTCCCAAGTTTCATTTTTCTCGATCTGATCTAATTCTTCATTTATTGCCTTCATCCAACTTTCATCTTTACTTGCGTCAAATAACGTTTTTGGGCTCAATGCTGGATAATAGAGAGTAGTTACTTACTACTCTTCTTCTTGTATGAACACCAACATTGGGGTCTCCAATTATTTGCTCTCTAGGATGATCTTTTTTCCAGCTGTCTGTTTTGAATTTCTAATTTTCTTCCACTTCTGAATCACAAATTAAATCATCTGAGTCAATTTTTTATATCTTTTAAGTTTTATTTTCCTCATCTCCTTCAATAACCTCTTCATAAATTGGGTAGTTCATTTCATATCTAATTACTCTTTCTCTACCTTTATCCAATTTAACATCGACACTATCCACAATTTTCTTTAGCCTCTTGTTGTAGCATTTGTAATCTTTGCTTTTTGATGAATAACCAAAAAAAATACCTTCATCCGCTCTATATTCAAACTTACCAAGATTATCTTTAGTTCTTTTGATGTAGCACTTGCTGCAAAAATTTTTGAGGTATTTTGTTGTTGCCCTTTTACCAAACCACAACTCATAAGGAGTTTTATTTTCATGTGTTCTCAGCATGTACCTATTTTGGATATATACCACAGTATGGATTGCTTCTTTTCAAAATTTGTCTGCTACTCTACTTTCAGCCAACATAGTCCATGTCATTTCCTACACAGTCCTTTTCTTTCTTTCTACCACTCCATTCTGCTGAGGTGTCGTAGCTACTGAAAATTGTCTCCTAATACCATATTTTTCATAGTACTCTATAAACTCCTCTGAAATGAATTCTCCTCCTCTATCTGATCTTAAACATTTGATCCTTTTTCCTGTTTCATTCTCAACCTGGTTTTTGAAAATCTTGAACATTTGAAAAGCTTCTAATTTATGCTTCAAGAAAAATATCCATATCATTCTAGAATAGTCATCAATGCACAACATAAAATATTTTTCACCATTTATGCTTTGTGTTCTCATGGGTCCACATAAATCAGTGTGTATTAGTTCCAAAGGTTTGCTTGTGTAGTACTCTTTTGTTTTGAATGTGACTCTAGTTTTCTTCCCCTTTTGGCATGAAGCACAAATGCTATTTGCAGGTTTTTTGATGGTGGGAATATCTCTCACTACCCTTTTTGAGATGATTTTTACTAGATTATCAAAATTGATATGACCGAGTCTCTTGTGCCACCAATTTTCTTCTTCTTTTCCAATAAAACAAGCTCGTTCTGAAGTTTCTGAGAGCATATACATGTTTCAAGATGTCCTTGATCTAGTTGCTATCAATTTTCCACTGTTTATTTTTCTGACTTCACAACCCTGCTTCTTAAAAACTACTTCATGACCTTTATCACAAATCTGACTTACACTCAACAAGTTATGTTTCAAACCATCCACAAACAAGACTTCTTTTGACTTAATTTTTCTATTACTAAGTTTAAATGAACCTTTACCAACTATCTTAGCTCCATCATTATTTCCAAACTTTACTTAACCACCTTCATATTTTTGTAACTTCTCAAATTTATGTTTGTCACCTGTCATATGACTGGAGAATCCACTGTCAAGTATCCATGGTACACATTTATTCTATGCTTTAAATGTTGTTTGTACGATTAAGGAATCCTTTTCTTCCTTAAGTCGTTATTTTTATTTCAACTCCATTTTGACAGTAGTTTTGGGCTCTTGTTTTGCATTTCCCTTATCAATAGCTTGTGCATGTTTTTCAGGAAGTTTTATATTTTGTCTCATCCCATTTGGTTGAAATTTTCTTCTATGAAATTGATTTGATGCAAATGTACTTCTACAGTTTCTTGCAATGTGCTCAAAATTATGATAGATATAACATTCTACTGTATAATTCATCAGAGGAAAAAAAGCATTTCTACTGGTGAAATTCCTTGGTTTTACATTATATTTGCAGTATGATATTTTATGTCCATAGCCATTGCATTTAAAACAAAAACCAAAAAAGGGATAATTGAACCTGGGTGATGGTCTTTGCCATGTTGTTGTAGGAGCCATAGGTCTTCTTCTTCTTTGATATGTGACATTGGTGAATCCATCATTATCAATTCTCCTTTCGGGCATGGCATTATTGCTTTCTTTTGCATGAGATGTTTTTCCTTGATCAACTTGTTTCTTATCTTCATTCTTTATGGATTCTACATTTCTGGCCTTTGATCCATTTGATGATTCTCCTTTGATGAAACCCAGACCAAATTTGATGCCTGTAGGCCTTTGGTCATTTATAATCTTATCCAGCTTCATAGAACTTTCTTCGTGTTTGTGATAGCAACTAATTTTGTGATTCATCCCTTCTATCTGTGTCCTTAAACCAATATTCTCTTCTTCTAGTTTGCAACAATAATCTATTTTCATGGTAATTTGTACTTCGAGATCTTCAGATATTTTCTTGTATTCTTCTGTCTGTACTTTTAGACTGGTTATGATTTCGTTTGCATCTTCAAACCTTTTTGAAATTTTCTTATTCTTTTTCCTCTCTATTTTCAACTCTTCAAGTGCGAAGATCAACTCACCTTCTAGATCTACTTCAGCCTCAGGGTTTTCATGACATACTTCAGATTTCACTCCTTCCTTTTCTAATTTTACTTCTTCAAAAGCCATGAAAAGAGCTTCACCTATTTCCTCTTCAAAATTCTCACCGAAGCTGTCTTTTGATGAACTGGCATTCCTAGAGATGAAAATTCTCTTCTTGAAGTTGCTTTTTCTGAAATTCATTTTCTTCTTCCAGTCACTTCTTTCTTGGTGCGATCCTTCATCATTTTTGTTCTTCTTATTAAGTGGACATTTAGATGCAAAATTCCCAATGTCTCCATAGTTGAAACATTTTAACGGTAGCTTTCCTCTGTATTTTTCGTTTCCCATTTTTAGTATTTTAACAAAGTTTACTTCCATTTCATCTAATGTCTCTTCTTCCTCGAAATCTTGTTTTGCATTTTTATTTTTAAGGGCTTTAAAATCGGCTTCTCTGTCTATGGGTTTAGATCTTCCTATCCTCATCTCATATGCAGTCAAAGAACCATACATCTCATCTATACTAAAATAATTTAGATTTTTAGCTTCTTCTATCGCTGAGACTTTAGAATCAAACCTTTGAGGAAGAGATCTTAATACCTTTTTCATGATGATAGAGTCTTCAATATCCTCACTAAGTCCTCTGATCACATTAATGATTCCATTAACTCTCAGCATATATGCCTCAATGTTTTCATCGTCATTCATCTTTAATACTTCTAACTAAGCTCGATGTGTCTATAGCTTGGCCTCTTTGATCTTATCATATCCTTCATGAATACTCCTTAGTTTGTCCCATATTTCTTTTACAGTTTTACAGCTCATGATCTTTACCAGTTCACTGTCTGCTAATCCGCACATGAGAGCATTCTTTTCTTTTGAGTTATTTTCAAACAGTTTCTTTTCATCAGCCTCTTTTGGAGGATTGATGGGTATTATGTATCCACTAACTACTGAATCCCATATGTTGTATCTCAAAGCACAGAGATATGTCTACATCCTGATTCTATAGAATGCGTAATTAGATCCATCAAACAATGGTGCTTTGTTTTATGAGAAGCCTTCTCCACCTGCCATTGTGTTACTTCCAAGATCACCCTAGCCGATTAATCTGGTACAGAAACTTAGATCTGATATCAATTGTTAGTCTTACAATGACACTGAGAGGTGGGGTGAATCAGTGTAGCTCTTTAAACTTGAATTTATAGCTCTTAAAATCGTAGTAATTAAAACTTATTACTAGATACAGCTAGTAGAACAAAAGAGCATCACACAACATAAGAATTAACGAGGTTCACCAATGTGGCTACTCCTCAAAAATTGATTTTTTGGACTACCATCCAAATCTAGCCTTTTCAAAGCACCAACTTTACAATCAATTTACTAGCACCCTACTGGAATGAGCACCAACCCTTGATGCCAAGCATCAGCTTGGACTTCAATTTTGAATCTATAAGTTTGACAGTAAGATACTTTTGCTTTTGTAAGACCCTGATTGGTCTTTTTCACCTTTGTGTTCTCTGTGCACTCTACTTTTTTTGTGCAATCACAGCAGCACCTGGTTGAGCTTCAACCTCTTTCACTCTCTGTGCACTCTACACTCTTTGTGCACTCTGCACTCTCTATGCAATCACTTCGCATACTTCTTCATTACAGTTGAACTTCATGACCGTCTTCTCCCTTCTTTGCACTTTGCTTTCTCTACAAATTTTACACTTAGCATGATTCGACACAACTTGCTCTCTATGCACAACGACCGTATTCCACACGCACTCCACACACCCCAATTCTCCAAATAACCCTCCTTTTATAACAACATTTTCATGATGAAAACCCTAATCTTAGTTGGCTGTAAACCCTAATCTTAGTCGGATTTCATAACAATTGTAAACCCTAATTTTAGTCGGTTGTCATCGGACTTCGTTGGCTTCAACTTAACTATGAAAATGCAATATGTCATGATATCGTGACACTTTTTCTTTCTCTCTCTTTCTCTTTGCATCGGACCATGAAAATGGTACATGTCACGATTTCGCAACACTTTTTCTCCTTACGCTTTCTCTTTGCTTCGGCCCCTGAAAATACAACATATTATGCTTTCTCTTTGTTTTGACCCTCAAAAATACAACATGTCACGATATCGCGACACTTTTTCTCCTTACGCTTTCTCTTTGCTTTGGCCCCTAAAAATACATGTCGTGATATCGCAACACTTTTTCTCCTTGTGCTTTCTCTTTGCTTCTGGCTGCGAAAATACAACATGTCGCGATATCGTCACACTTTTTCTCCTTGCATTTTCTCTTCTCTTCTGGCCGTGAAAATGCAACATATCGCGATATCATGCCACTTTTTCTCCTTGCATTTTCTATTCTCTTCTGGCCACGAAAATGCAACATGTCGCGAAATCATGACACTTTTCCAACTTTCTTTCTCTCTCCTATTTTAGTCATGAAATCGTGACACTTTTCCAACTTACTTTCTCTCTCCTATTTTAGTCACAAAAATGCAACATGTTGCGAAATCACGACACTTTTCTTACTTGTTCTCTTTCTTCGAATTTGTCGCGAAATTGTGACATTTTTTGTACTTGTTCTCTTTCTTCGAATTTGTCGTGAAATCGTGAAACTTTTTCCTTGCTCTTCCAACATGTCACAAAATCACAACAGTTTTTCCACTTGCATTTTTCTCTTCCAACATGTCATGAAATCGTGACAGTTTTTCCTGCTCTTTCTCTCTCTTCCAAAATGTCGCAAAATCGCGATAGTTTTTCCACTTGCCTTTTTCTCTTCCAAAATGTCACGAAATCGTGACAAATATTCCTACTTCTTCTCTCTCTTCCAACATGTCATGAAATCGCAACAGTTTTTCCTGATTTTTCTCTCTTCCAACATGTTGCGAAATCGCGATAGTTTTTCTTGCCTGCTGTATATGTCGCGATATCGTGACACTTTTCTTACTTGTCTTTTTCTTTGATCTTTTGCATATGGGCCACTTCGGTCTTCTTGTAAAATCACTGTACATACTCTGAATACCCTTTGAACTCCTATCTTCTGCATATGAATAGCTTTTGAATTTCCTATCCACTGCATCAACAGATCTATCTAACTGTGTTGACAACAATGAAAATACTGTTGTTGCACCTTGCTCAACATCCTCCTTTCTTTTCATATTAATGGTAGAAACTTTGGGGTGATCCATTTGTGGTTATCAAACATGCCTTGAGATTTTCCCCCATCTCACACCAGCAATTTGTATATGACAAGTTGCTTTCCTTATTGGATTATGTCCATTAGGCCTGGGTAGTTAAATCTATTTTAAGTTCATTTGAAAAGGCAACAGGGCAACATGTTAGCTACTTAAAAAGTAAAATATTCTTATTTAACACTTTTGGGGATAGATAGAGGAATATTTTCAATATTCTTGGATGTGAAATAGCTTCTTTAGCCTCCACTTACTTTGGACTATCCTTCTTGAAAGGTTTTTTAAGTCTACTCTTTGGGAACCAGTGGTTGAAAGGATCCAATGCAAATTGGAAGGTTGGAAAGGAGTTATCCTCAGCCAGACTGGAAAATTGTTCTTGGTGAAAACTTCCCTTCAGAGCATACCTATTTTCTTCATGTCCATGTTTCAAATGCCTAGTAAAATTATAAAAATAATAGAGAAAATTCAAAGAGACTTCCTATGGACTGGAGCTGAAGAAAAAAACAAATTTCATTTGGTGGCATGGGATCAAGTTTGCAGTAGTAAAGGTTGTGGGGGATTGGGATTGAGGAAGACTAATCTTATGAATATCTAATTGTAAAATAGGGTTGAAGAATAGTTCAAAATGAAAATGTAGAATCGATTAATATTGTCAAGGCTAAATACATGAACTCAGACAATGAGTTTCTTCTTGAACCTATCTCGGTTAAAGGCCCAACCTTTTGGGTGAATGCAAGTACGTCAAAATATTTGTTGATCAAAGGGGGAAAGTGGATGATTGGAAGTGACTAAAAGGTAGACTTATGGAATGGCCCTTGGCTACTTGATTATCCTTTAGCCTCCTCCCTAGATTTGGTAGTTGCTGAGGAAGCTTGCAGAATACTGTTTGGTTCTAAAGTGTCAGAATTCATCGTTTCCTCCCCTGTTTGTAGTAATTATCCCAGGTGGAGAGCTATGTGCTCAATCTCAAATTTTGACCAGTTAAATTTGTATGTTCTTAAGTTTGGAGTGGAAGAAGATTCATTCTATTGGAAGGTAGATTCATCGGGTTTATTTTTAATCAAATATTCTTTTAACCTATTGATGAATCCTACTCCCACGTGGTTCCCTAGCCATTTCTTCTGGTGTAAAGGGATGATTTCTACTATTAGTTTTTTTCTTCGGTTGACATTTAAGAACAAGGTGCTTACCCTTGATAATCTTCGTTCTAGGGGAATGATTATCCCCAATTGTTGTTACCTATGCGGGGTCAATGAGGAAACTCCAATGCACTTGTTTAATATCTATAGGTTTTCCAAAGAAGTCTTTGATTATTTTTTTTCTTATTGGGTCTCTCTTGGGCTTCCCCCATATTTCTTTCTAATATTCTCCTTCAATGGTCTCCTCCCTTCACTTACCTACTACTTTGTTTATTTTGAGTGGAAGGAACATAATCAACGTGTGTGTATCCTCCTCAACCAATATTTTTTTTCCAGAAGTATTGCTACCACCATGGAGAATTTGAATTTGTGTTGCCCTAAGGGTAATTCTAATAATACTAAGATTCACATGGAATGGAATGGTTATTGGTTTTTATGGGATCTACAGTTCTTATCAATACCAACCCTAGATCTAGTATCATGTGGCAGGGCTCTTTATTGGGGTATCCAATTAATTAGTCCTTTAGGTCATCAAAAAGTGATTGTGGAAGGTGATTCTCTTATCACCATTAACCACATGAAGGGACACCCCCAACTAATATTTCTACTGTGAACATGATTCTAGAAGCTAGAAGATATTCTCAACCTCTCAAGGAAGTTATATTTCAAGATATATTTTGAGAAGGTAATAAATATTCTGACTTCATGGTAAAATTGGGAGTGAATCAAACTGGATTTTATGTTTGGTGGTAGAATTTCCCCAAGGACTTGAGAAACCTAGAAGATACAAGGATACTCAAAATAAATGGGGAGCAAGATTAGTTTATTTTACATTTACTCCCTGGGGTGTTTAGCTCAAAGGAGATGGATACTCAAGCAAATGATATAAATTTCATATCAGTTGTGTTAATGCTTTCCTTATGAATGATGATGCAGGATACACTAAGGACAAATATTTAGGAATAGTTATTAAGATTTTTTGCCTTCAAGGAGATATTTTTTATCCTTGTTGGGTAGTGGTTTCCCTTGCATGGGATTATTTTATTTTTTAGTTGTTTATCGTGTTTGGTTTGAGGGTAAGTTTGTTGGTTTTATTGTGTTATTTCTCTCAGGTATTTGGAGGTACATTTGCCTCAAGTATTTCTTAGTGTTGTTGGGTTTCTTTTATTATTTTTGCCTCATGAGTTCTTGGCCAATTTGTTATATATATATATATATATATATATATATATATATATATATATATATATATATGATGGTGATGAAATAAGGGGTTTTGAAAGGGTCCTTGAACCTTTTATAGGGTAAAACTACTTCTCAAAAAGCAAGGGCCAAATTGGCCAAGAACTCATGAGGCAAAAATAACAAAAGAAACCCAACAACACTAGGAAAGACTTGAGGCAAATGTACCTCCATATATATATATATATATATATATATATATATATATATATATATGAGATTTGTTCACATATAAATTGGATGTATTAGAGCTCACATCATATTCAATTTGTATTTTCTATTTAAAATAAAATAAAATAAAAAATTAATTTTAATTTATTGTTATTAATATCAAATTTTTTTAAAGATATTTCATGTATTATTGAAAGCTTTAAAAAATTGTCAGTAGACATAATTATTTTTATATATTATTAAAAATATTAAAATTACCTTTTAAATTAAATATAGATGAAAATAAGTCAATACAAAAATAACTTTAAAAAATAATAATATTAATAATAATTTTTAATATGATAAATTAATCAATATTAGTTCAATTATTTTTAAGAAAAAAAATCATATTTAAATCTTATCAAATTATAACTTGTGTTTTATAAGTTTGAGCACAGCATTGCACTAACTTCAAAACGAAATGTAAACACATTACTTGTCATCAAAACGTCATGAAGACGTTAATAAGTTTTACTTATCGTTTCCTTTACCAAATACATCATATCACACATCACATTGATAGTCCCATTATCTTTATGATACCAATGTGTCAAATCCTGAAAAATAAAAAAATTTACCGTAACAGTGACCTGTTCAATTCCGCCAGATTATGTATCTTATATATTTAGACGAAATGTAAACACGTTACTTGTCATCAAGACGTTATGAAAACGTTAATAAGTTTTATTTATCGTTTCCTCTACCAAATACATCAGATCACACATCACATTGTAGTCCCATAATCTGTATGATACCAATGTGTCAAATCCCGAAAAATAAAAAATTTAACTGTAATAATGTTCAATTCCGCCAGATTATGTAGCTTTTATATTTATTGTTTCCCAACATGTACAAGAAGTCTAGAAGCATATAGCTGTTTTTACATTTTCAAAAAATCCGTATGAAATTAATATAACTTTACCATGCTCCAAGAGGACTAAAAAAACAAAACTCCAAAACCCAGGTAAAACATTCTTCACGGGATTTCTGTAAGCACCCAGAAGATGCTCCACATCCTTCCCAGATCCACCTTAAAAGAATAAAAGTCTAGAAGAATCTGTACGTAAAAAAGAAGTAGAAGGTAAAAGTAAATCAATTTCTCTAAACTCTGCAAGAGTATACTATCACATGTGCAACATAAGAAAGTATCAAAACCCTACATCCTATACAGGTCTCTCATGATAACTGTATCCTAAATGCAGAATCAGACATGCAACTTAAAAACAATAAATCAATTCATTAAACAATTAAAAATGCAACAATCTCAAACATAACTATCGTAAAATATACAAACTATAAGAAAATGGATCCTTAAAATTTATAAGTAAATTAAAATTAAAATTAATTGATATGAATTTATTTGGTTAAATCATGATTGTTAAATTATTTTAATATTATATGATTAAATTGTAATACAATAAGGTGAGATTAGATACTATCTAACGTCTCCACAAGTTAAAAATTAACTTTGATGGGACTGCAAAAGGTAATCGGCTTCATGGTCATCCTCGTAGGGGGGTTTCATTAGGAATGACAAAGGTTAGTTAGTGGCTGCATATGCTGAAGAGGATCTAGGAATTATCACAAATCATCAAGCTTAACCAAGGATCTAGGAATTATCCCAAATCACTAAGCTGAAGCAAGGGCAATGCTTACAGGCCTCCGAATTGCAGTGAATCTGGGTTTTAGGAGAATTGTTCTTGAGAAAAATTCCAAGAATATTAAGGGGAATTCCAAGAATATTATAACTTCCCTTGAAATAATTATAGCATTGACTATCTTGGGGAACCTAGAAGAAAGTCAAGTTAAACATATTTATAGAGAGGGAAACAGAGTTGCTAACAAAATGGTGAATATGGCAGTTAACTCTGAGAATTTCTAAGGTCTGGTCATATGCCCCCATAGAGTTGGAAGAGATTATAAGAATTGATAATGAAGCCAACAGATAAAAGGGCAGAGCAAAGCAGAAGCACACTAGATTACATTATTGTCAGCAGATTCTTTATCACTTATGTCATTTATGTAAATCATTGAGGAGTGCATCAGCCATATTAAATAAAAGGATAAACAAAGGAATATTATTTCAGCTTCTCCATCAACAAGTTTAAGCCAGGTTTATTTGTTTTACAAAGAAAGGGCTATCTTGCATTTGTATAATCTTCTCTTGTTTTTTTCTTTTACATATTTTGAGCTATGTGTTAAGGGATCGGGGCCTTCAACCCCTTTTTATCAATAATAAGTATAATACAATAATATTATATTTTAATTTTTAACTAAGGTTTTGAAAAAGTTACTCATGCCGACTAAATAAATTGTAATCCAAAACTGTTAATTTCAATCCTAAAATAAAATAGGGTTCTTAGAGTTTTGCACCATTAGACAATAGACAATAAATGGTTCCACCAAACAAGAAAGACAGATGTATACAGCTGAATTTTGTATCATTGATGTATGAAGCATCTTTCACCAGATGTATACAGCTGTATTTTGTATCATTGATGTATGAAGCATCTTTCACCATAAATTTGTTTATATTCCAATAATATCCACGAATTTTAGTTACGAGATTTTAATCTAAACAATATAGATGCCAATTTTCTATTCTTTAGATCTGTGCCGTATATTAAGTACCAACACTTTTGAACTAATACAAAGGACGAAACTACATAAAAGCTCGTGCAATTGCCACCAGCCAAATCATGTATTCTCCTATAAACAATTCTTTTGCAGCATTTTCTTTTAATTATTATTTTCCATCTTTGGCTGTGATGCATTTTTGACCTCATGATTCTCTAAAAGATGCGATGTATAGAGAGTAAATAGTATCATATTTAGAATATATACAAATATCACTCTCTTTTCTTATATACGGCCATGATAAGACCTCATAAACTATAGTTTACTGTTTTACGTACGTTTGTGACTTCAAAATGCACATGTATTTGCTCTCTAACATTACGCTATATTAAAATAAATGTTCTTTCCCTCTACAGAGGCATTTGATAAACATATAAAATTTGACGCTACCCGAATTTGATAGAGATTCACACTGCAGGATATAACTTCGAAGTGAAGCAATCAATACTTAATGTAATTAGGTTTACATCGATGTGGCGGATGGATGAGATGTTGGGGAAAGGTTGGACGGATGCTCAAGATGCTGCGGAAGGCTGGAAATTTACGATTAATCACTTAAAATGATCAAATAAGTTAAAAAAACAAATAAATAAAAAGGGGATAATACAAAGAATACTTAAATAAATATACATGATAATAAAATTCAAATACATCTTTAAAAATAAAATAGGATGATTGATACAATGGATAGCTCGGATCTTTTTTTAAAATAGGATGATTGATACAATGGGTAGCTCGGATCTTGATGGAGGAGAATTCATATCCTTCCATATGGTGGCCACTGGAGGAGAATTCATATTCATATCCTTCCATATGGTGGCCACTGGCCTCAGTAGAAGAGAGAAACTTTTTTTTCATTATTATCATTGAAGATAGTAGTATCTCTTGCACATAGATTTATATATCCTTGATTTTTTTGTTTAAAAAGATAATTATAATTGATTAAATATGAAAGGGAATAATGTGCATACTATATTAAAACTTAGTTTCAAAATTTTCACTCCTTAAAAAACAAAAAAGTAATCTAATTTTAAACTAATTTAATTTATAATTTTTTAACGAATCTATATATATTTGTGCTACATACTTAAGGCATCAAATGAAAGAATCACATCGTATAGAGATGGAAACCACATTACATAGAGGTGGAAACCAGTGAACAAGGAAAAGAGGACAATTCAGCAAAAGAATCACTTTTCTGAAAGAAGGTTGTTGAAACTAAATCAATTATAACGCAACATACTATTCGCCTGATTCGACCTTTGTCAAAAGTCAGTCATGTCTCTGGTTTTAAATTAAAATATTAAAACCAAACTGTCTTAGATGTTGATGGAATGGAGATCTGTTATTGGAGCCAATTGTAGCCGTATTTGCTTTGAATTTAAAGTTTTTCTTTTCCATGTTTAAGATTCTCGCCAGTCTACTTTATCTTCCTGCCGGACAACTATCTGCAAGTAAATTTTTTTATACCTAAGAAATCGGTCACCCTTTCCATGATTCGAAGAAAAACTTTGAATCAAACTTGAATGCGATTCGAAAGGCTTTGCAGTTTCATGATGACTATATAATTGTAATCTTTTACGTGGATTTAAATGAGGGGACAATGTATTATAGTAAACGCACATTGAAAATTAAAAAAAACTTTTCAATAATTTAAACTTAATGTAACAATATAACAAGGATTGGATGCATTAAAAAAATACATTAAAAAATAATAATATAACAAGGATTACTATGACGTGTGACCTTGTCTCTATATTTAAAAAATAATGATTAAGAATAAAATAAGATTAAATAAAATAATATTAAATATTTATTCTTTATTTATGCTAAATAAGATAATAATTAGTTGAAATTATTTTTCTTAATATTTAAATTGTATTAGTTTAATTTATTAATTTTTTAAGAGATCTAAGTCTAAATTGTGTAGGTAATATATATAGTATTTAAAACTTTACAATTACATCATGTGATGAAGAATGTAATATGAGTGACATCCATTTTAATTCGATAATCACTGAAAATAATAATAAATAAGAAATATAATTAAAAATAGAAATAAAGGGAGGATAAGAATAGAAAGAGGGATTTGTAGATTTGAGAAGAAGGCTAGGGATTCAAAATAAGAGGGTGAATGAAACATCTTAAGAGGTCATCTGATAAGAACTTGAACATCCAAAATTTGGATAGTCAAAGAAACAAAAAGCCACATTTTGAGCCTTGCTATGAAAGTAGGTTATCAAAAGTAAATATATAACTTGGTTTTTCGAATAAAATATTTATCTTTTTTCTAAAAATATATATAATAACTAAAATTATATATAGGTATTAAGAAAGGATGAGAGAAATGTTTCCTTCTCCTTCGCTCTCCTAGTGTGGTCTAGGTTTTCCCAAAATATCTATCAAACATAGTTGAACAATGGAACTCTCCTTTCATCTTGTCCCACTTGTGCTCCTTTTGGTCCTTTGCCTTGCCTCATGTGTGGTGGTGGTTATGGAAAGAGAGAAATTCTAGGGCCTTCAAGAACATTTCTCACCCTTCGAAGTTTGTGGTCATGCGCTCTATAGTTTCTATAGTTGAGAATGTGGATATCCTTTCTCTTGAAAAGGGCTATGCTCATTGGGAAATGGATATTGAGTTGGCCCTTGGATTTAAATCTATTGTGGCTCCCATGCCTAGGCCACATTCTCTCTCTAGGTCATAGACAGTGTGGAAACCTCCCCCCTCATGGGGTGAAATTTTTTGATGGTGCATCCAAAGGTAACCTAATACTGGTCAGTGTTGGGAGAATGATCAGGGATTTGGCTGAGAGAATCTTGTTGGCCTTCACTAAAAATCTCAATTTCTAGATAATCTATGTTGTGAAAGCAAGGGTGCTCTTCCAAGGGGTCTCCCAGATGGTATCTATATATTTTAGCAAGGTAATTATAGAGGGAGACTCCCTCAATATAACTAATATGATCAGAGGAATCTAGAAACCAAGGTGGACCATTTCAAATATGTTAGACGAGGTCCATAGACTAATATAAGCTCTCAAAGGTGTCAATTTTAAATATATTTTGAAGGAAGGAAATAGGTTTGTTTATTTTTTAGCTAATCTAGGTCTCGCATAGGAAAGTATTTCAGTTTAGTAGGATGATTTTTTAGTTGGGGTTTTGTAGTTAGATAATGATACTAGAAGAATATAGGATGAACTCCATAGTCATTTTTGAATTTTTGTGGATGGAACATGGATCCATAGATTTTTTGAATGTAAAGGACCACAAATTTTCAAATTTAAACTCAAGGATTATTTGCGCTTATGACTCGATAAGAAAGAACAGGTAATATCTTGGGCACCTAGGACTAGGAGCAATATGATTTGAAGGATGATGACATGGATAATGGCGTTGGCCCTAGTGGTACTAAGAATTGATTCTTGGCTTCCTTTATTCTAGTGGTTCTATGTTTCTAGTTTTCCATTCCTATTTTTGTACTTTTTTAGCTTTTTGGTCGACTGGTTTGGTAAGGGTGTTTTCTCTTCCTTGCATGGGATTGATATCTCCTCTTTCAATTTAATAGTGGTTGTTCTTGATCCTTTTTGTTTGATGGTGCTATATGAGAGCTATATATTTTTAGGGATCTTGGTTTCTATCATGGTGGCTTGCGAGCCCTATTTATGGTTTTAATGATGGATCCATTTTACAAAAGGTTTGGGGTCCTTTAAAAACTCCTTCATCCATCAAATCAATATATATATAGATATTAATTTCTCCAAAGCACAACTATTATTAATATTAAATTATTTTTCAAACCATTAAATTATTAACGTGTAGACATCCAATTTTGACACACCTAGCTAACATCATCCTCAATTAAGGCACCACTGACACCTCATTAGTGCATCCTAACCTTGTCAAATTAGGCATCAAATTTAGCATATTTTACCAATTTCAAATCCTCTAAAAACTCATCAATTACCTTATCTTCACAAGCCTCTTGATCAAGTAAATTAAATCAATCATCTTCATACCCAAATTTAGGGTGTTTATAGCCCTAAAAAGTAAGGTCATATTTGAGATAAATTTTGACCTATGAAATAATCTCAAAAATTCACAAAACCACCACCATTATATTGGTCTCCAAAGAGCTTTCTAACAAGTGTAAATATACCTATGTTTGGATGTCTATTGATTCCCAAAATTGTATAAAAATTGAACTTACTTAGACTAGTGGTGAATTTGGCAGTGGCAAATTTGGTCCTAGTGGTGAATTTGGCAGTGGCAAATTTGGTTGCAGTGGTGAATTTGGCAGTGGAAAATTTGGTCCTAGTGGTGAATTTGGAAAATTCTTATAATATTCTTGTATGAGCTAGGATGACAATAATCATCTTCCTCTATCCTCTTCCATTGATACCACATGCCCCAAAAATGCACCAGATTCATGAAATTTAAAATTTGGTTTTCCCTCCCAAGGCATTTTGAATCCATTTCCCCATCAATCCCTCCTACAAGAATCTATAAATAGAATCCATTGTAGAGGCAATCACCATGGTTTTTCATTGTAGCTATACTCTGCCAATACTTATGTAGCATCTCCATTCTCATATCTTTCATTTAGTAGGCATTCTCATCTATGTAACAAGCATTTATGAAGGAAAGTCAAACAAGGAAAGAGGGCTTGGTGGCAAGGAAGTATTTGTTCTTGGCAAGGCCATTGCTAGGTGATATTACTGATAAGGCCTAAAAATACCTCATTTTTACACTATGTTTGACATATAAAAACTGTCATATTATTAAGTTAAATTCCAAATAGTTGATTAGAATATATATTTGTTAAGTGTTTGCATGATTTTATGTTAGGAGCATTATATCTATGTTTTTGACTATTTTTAGCATTTTGTGACTGCTTTTGCTTGATTAAGTAGCAAATAAAAATATGCATTTCAAATAGCCAAATGTGGTATGCTGATATCCATTAACTTCACAATGCTTTATGAATGTTTCCCTACCATTAAAATTGTTTGAAGTCCACATTGAAACCAAATTATTAGGACTGTTCTAAATCTAGAAATCTACAAAAAAGAACCATATAAAAATTAGCAAGCTATCACTTTAAAGAAGCACCTTGAATTTGTCAAGAAAAGCATGAGAAAATGGATGGAATAAGTTTAGAAGGACTACATAAGACATATGACCTATTTAGAAGCATTCCCACATGGTCTAAATAGGCAACAATAGGGTATAACGGAGCAAGGATAATTGTGCAACACTGTTGCACTATTTCAACATGGTTACTTGGTGAATAAAGTGTATAAATTTACTAGCAACTTGATGTACTTATTCATGTTGATATTTGAATTATTTTTCCATGTTCTAATTTTTTTAACTTGCAATAAATGCCAATATTTTACAACTATGCAACAAATCTGGAAAATGCAGCAGTTTACCATGTAAATTCTAGCCAGCTACCAATGAATAGCAAGGCATGGAATTCACACATGGAGAAGGATAAAAGCTCTTGTAATCAGTTCCTGAGAGATAACCCACCTAAGAAAATCAGCTGAGATCACCTGAAGACCACATAGTTAGTCAATCTAAAGATCTTCGTATTGAGTAGACATCTTCGAATTGACAGAATACAGTTTCTTCGGATTGAGCCAATTATCTTTGGATTGACAATAGAAAATACTTTTTGATTTTTGACTATTTTATAACAGTGGAAAAAGGGAAATAAGTTTGAGAAGGTTAAGGGAATATATCCCCTAGTTTTCTTTGTCATATTTCCCATCAAAAATCCACCATTCATGAGAAAATCTCAATTGATCCTCTTCTAGGAGAAAACCAGGAAATGCTACAGCATAATAGGATTTGATCTACAAGATAGGAATAGTATATTTTATATTTGTAAATAGATATTATGCATCTATAAAAGGATAGCTCCCTTATTGGTTGAGCTAGGTAGGAATTAGAATAGAGGAGAGTAGTAGCAACAACAAATAGGACTGTACAACAATTATCTATAATAATTTTTAGTTTGTTTTGACAGTAATAAAAGTGTAGTCTTTTTGTCAATTTATGTTCTAAGTGTTAATTAGTTAAGGAGTTTTATTACACCTCCTTCTATATTAGGATGTATGGGCCCAATTTCAAATCTAGAAGGAGGATTTTTATGGTAAGTTTTAATCTATAATTTTGCTACAGCAAAATTAACAGATTGCTTGCCAAATTTCATTTTCTTGTTTTAATTTTGTATTTTGTTATTTATGTTTTCTTCATTATGTTTTTGTACAACTAATGTGTGTGTCAGCTAACAAATTAGATTAAATATTTATTTCCATGTTCCCTTTGCTTTTTATGTTCTTTGATTTTATGTTTCAACTACTTTCATTTTTTGTAGTTTTAATTTTACTGATTCTTATAGTAGAAGATTGACGACCTTTTGTGGCAGGATATTGACAAGAGTTTTTAGCATAGGTTTTATTTCAACATCATTTCAATTTAGTAATTTCACTTTTTTTGTTTCAATTCTGCAAAAGTAGATTAGATTTTAATTCAACCATTTTCAATTTTTGCAATTGTAGTTAATTGTTAAATTCTATAATTTAGATTTAGTTTTCAATTCCTGTAATTTATTTTAGTTTCCATTCTGTAGACTAGGTTTAGTATGACACCAAAAGGCTAAAACAAAATATGCTTCACCAATAAATGCTTAAAATATGGATGCCTGAATTGCACTCTGCCCTAACCTTCTATCGTAAACAACCTTGGACACCACCCCAAATTGATAAATCATTGAGATTAAATAATGAGACTCAATGACACTTATCATTTTAGCACCGTTATCAGGGATCATGATGTTGTTAAAGGGTAAAAGTAGTTGAATAATTATTATTGTGTTAATTTATGAAGTTCATAGTAAAATATGAATGTAATAGATGGTATAAATAATAATTATTGATAGTTGCATTTCAGTCCATTTAGAAAACAAGAAACCATAGGGAGGTGATCTTCACACTTAGGGGTTAAATTGCCTATGCTTAAAATTATTGATAAAAATTGAAAGAATTCATCATCTTCATTATCAAGAAACATAAGATCTCTTGAAAAATTTAGAAGAGCCATCTGCTAGTACTGCCCTTTTTATATCCATATCATCAGGGTAGTATAAACAAATTTATACTAGGTGTTTGGAAGATATCATGGTAGATATACAAGACTATCCCTTGAACAAAATAGCCATATCAACTACCTGTAGTATTTGTTCACAAGGACATATCATTGATGAATGCCATTTTTCAACAACTCAAAGATGTAAAATTTATTGCCTAATATGAATTCTTCTCAAAGAGAGATTCCAACAACAACAAATAGGGCATGTAAATCAACCCCCACCTTTAGCCCAACCTATGGCCAATATGAATAATACATGATAGACAACCCCTGTCTATGTAAGCTGAGTTTGTTAAAAAAAAAAAAAAAACAAAAATCATCACAAAACTTTTGCACAATCAAAATAGAAATTTACAGCTCAACGGTGATCCTAGAGTTTTACCATTATTGCTTAAATATTGTTAGGGTTTTACCGTGCTAAACCGCAACCTATCAATTCTTATCCTACAAAGACAATAGTTGATCTCATTAGAGGTGATCCTACTTGACAAGTAGTTGATCTACTAAGTTGTACACTTCTTGTCTTATTGTGCAAACCAAAAATATGATTACTTAAGTTATCTTTTTCAGCCCAACCTATGATCAGTTTGAATAATATAGGATAGGCATCCCCTATTTATGTAGCTAAATCTGGTAAAAAAAAATTATAGGAAATGTTATTAACTACAACAAGATCCAACTATGCTCAAATAAGAACTTACCTAAGCTTGAAGAGATAAAATTCAATGGATATACACAAAAACCCTTTATTCCAGACACATAAATCAGCTTTGGATAAAGGAGAAAAATTGGAAAAGCTACATATAGAAATTTTATTTCCATTAAGGATAAATTCTATCCTCCTAAAAATGAAATAAACTAAAGTACAACCAAGGAAATTATTGAACATTATTGATCGGTTGACTTATGAACAAAAAGAAAAATTGTTTGTTGTTTTGAAACAATATTTCAATCCCTTTACATGAAATTACAAAGGTATGCCAAGATTTCATCTTGATGTATGCACGTAACATATTTGAGAATTGGTATTGAATTGTTTCAAGTACATATTGACAATATTTTGCAGATTAGGAGGCATGGACAAATACTTGATTAAATAAATTTTTAGATATGAAATAGTGTTTCTTTCTCCCATTGGTGATTCATAGAGGAATTTAGTGGTGAATGGATATTGCCTTTAGGTAACCATGCACCATTAAATAAGGAGGAGTTATTGAGGTGAATAATTGGATGTACACAGAATGGAGGAGAATTTCTCTTCCATGTTAGATTTGAAGTGATGATAAAATTTTGACAAAAAAAAAATGAATAATATTGCTTGTGAACTTCCTTCATGGCCACAAGCAAGATAAGAGAAAATTCTGAAAAAGAGAAAAAAATAAAAGAAAATAAGAAAAAGATAAAAAAATTAGAAAAAAACATGTCCCACAAAATGGGGATACATGAGGACAAGCATCAATGAAGTCATCACTTCATTTTTAGAAATAAGGAGTTAAATGATGACATAAGCAGATTCTTACTACTCATCTAGAAAGGAAGGTTGCATCATTGTTATAGATTTCAGCAAAAAAATATGGTGTTTTCATACAAATATTGACATGTTTTTGTAAAATAAGAATTGTTCTCATCCAAATAAGAGTGAAATTCATTATCTCTCATTGTAGCCTCATGAGAGACACTCTTTTATTGAGGCACTTAAAAAAAAAAAATTGCAGAAGTTGGTTAAAAACCTAAAATGGTAACCTCTTCTAATGAAAAAAAGAGATGAAAAAAAAAGAGAAGAAAAAAAAATAAAAATAAAAGAGAAAAAAATGAATATTTCAGTAGTGAAAATCTCCTTGAGGTGCTGTTGAGTTGGATTGAATGAAAATCAGTTTTTCGGCATGCATTGCCTTGTTGATCCACCCATCCTTATTTCACCATTGTACAAATCTCACACTGCACGTATGTATATTTATGTTTTCAAATAGCTTGCTAACAATCATCAGAAGCAGCTTGTAAGGTGCATGATCAATTTTTAGGATTGTGAGGTATGTGTTTCTTGTATTTAAGTCATAGTAAGCATTTAGCATTTAATGTATGATAATCGGTATTTGGCATAAAACTATTCATACAATATTGGTAAGTTTAAAATGGAACATGTTTAAGATGTCAAGAAACACCCCCTTCTGCCCTTAGTTGCATGGGAGCATCTGAAGATTCTGTTTTACTACTAATGTAATAAAATAGTAATGAATAACATACAAAAAAAAGGATACATATGAGATTTTTGATGTTATGGAAGGCTTACATACCCAAGGTATGGGTCCAAAATAGAATCTGTAACCAACTTTTGCATAGAAGGTCATTTTTGTATTTTTGGATGAATCTTCAGAATAAAACAGGTTATCTTCGGAATGAACAAGATATCTTCGAAATAAGCAAAAATTGTACCAAGATTGCTGAAAATGTTGTAGAATAGTAAAAAGAGTAGGGTACATCAAATATTGAGGTTCCTAAGTTTCTACCATATGTAAGTACACCCCTCAAGCATTTTAAAATCAAAATTTTATCAATTTGTTCGAAAGGTGCAAACAATAGAAATAGACATTTAGGCTAAAATGTTGTTAAGAAAAAAAAATTTCACCAATAGTAGTGCATATACCAAATATGGTTCCACAATAAGGCTATTGCAAGATGAATCACATGATACCAAGCCTTTAAGAGGTACCTTGCAACACTAAAACTTGTAAAAGGGCAAAAAAAGAGTTAAAATTGCAGTAATTGCAGAAATTGCAATATTGAAAGATGAAAGTGCAGAAGTCAAAAATTTGCAAGTTGCAAATGAAAAATATATATATATATATATATATATATATGCAAGAAAAGAAAAAAAAAAAGAACAGAAAAAATAAAAAATTGAAAAAAATTTGCAAGGTTGTAGAATAGTGAAATACCTATGGTTAAATTGAAAAAAGCTTGGTGAAGTGTAGCAAGGACGAATTTATTAGGTAGTAGGTGTCAAAGGATGTTTTTCACAAGGATTAAACTAGCATATTACTATGGCCTACTAAGATGCATGAGGGCATGCATCAGTTCAAGTTGGGGGGGATGATGAGACTTGAAAATGTCTCATTTTTACACTATGTTTGACATATAAAAACTGCCATATTATTAAGTTAAAATCCAAATAGTTTATTAGAATATATATTTGTTAAGTATTTACATGATTTTATGTTAGGAGCATTATATCTCTATTTTTGACTATTTTCAACATTTTGTGACTATTTTTTCTTGATTAAGTAGCAAATAAAAATATGCATTTCAAACATCCAAATGTGGTATGCTGATATCCATTAACTTCCAAATGGTTTACGAATGTTTTCCTACCCTTCAAATTAGTTGAAGTCCACATTGAATCCAAATTATTAGGACTGTTCTAAATCTGTAAATCTGCAAAAAACAACCATATAAAAATCAGCATGCTGTCACTTTATAGGAGCACCTTGAATTTGTCAAGCAAAGCATGAGGAAATGGATGGAATAAGTTTATAAGGACTACATAAGACATATGACCTATTTATAAGCATTTCCACATGGTCTAAATAGGAAGCAACAGGGTATAACAGAGCACGAATAATTGTGCAACATTGTTGCACTATTTTAGCATGGTTACTTAGTGAATAAAGTGTATAAATTTGGTAGCAACTTGATGTACTTATTCATATTGATATTTGAATTATTTTCCTATGTTCTAATTTGTTGAACTTGCAAGAAATTCCAACATTTTACAACTGTGCAACAAATCTGGAAAATACAACAGTTTACCAATGAATAGCAAGGCATGGAATTCACACATGGATAAGGATAAAATCTATTGCAATCAACTCCTGAGAGATAACCCACCTGAGAAAAGTAGTTGAGATCACCTGAAGACCACATAGTTAGTCAATCTGAAGAGCTTTGGATTGAGCAAACATCTTCGGATTGACAAAATGCAGTTTCTTCAGATTGATCCAGTTATCTTCGGATTGACAATAGAAAGTACTTTTTAAATTTTTGACTATTTTTTGATGGTGTAAAATGGGAAAGAAGGTTGAGAAGGTTAAGGAAAAATATCCCCCAAATATCTTTGTCATCTTTGCCATCCAAAAGCCACCATTCATGGTAAAATATCAATTGATCCTCTTATAGGATAAAACAAGGAAATACTATAGCATAATAAGATTTGATCTGCAAGATAGGAATAGTATATTTTATATTTGTAAATATATTTTATGCATCTATAAAATGATAGCTCCCTTCTTGGTTGAGCTAGGTAGGAATTAGAATAGAGGAGAGTAGTAGAAGCAACAAATAGGAATGTACAACAATTATCTATAACAATTTTTAGCATGTTTTGACAGCAATAAAAGTCTAGTCTTTTTGTCAATTTTTGTTCTGATTTTTAATTAGTTAAGGAGTGTTTTTACACCTCCTTCTATATCAGGAAGTATATGCCCACTTTCATATCTAAAAGAAGGATTTTTATGGTAGGTTTTAATCTATAATTTTGCTACAGCAGAATTAACAGATTGCTTGCCAGATTTTATTTTCTTATTTTAATTTTGTATTTTGTTATTTATGTTTTCTTCGTTATATTTTTGTACAGCTAACGCGTGTGTGTCAACTGAAAAATTAGATTAAATATTTGTTTACATGTTTCCTTTGTTTTCATGTTCTTTGCTTTTATATTTCAACTACTTTCAATTTTGGTTGATTTCATTTTGCTATCAATTCCTATAGCAGAATATTGATGACCTTTTGTGGTAGGATATTGACAGGTTATTTTAGCATAGGTTTTATTTTAGCATTATTAAAATTTAGCAATTTCACTTCTGTTATTTCAATTCTACAAAAGTAGATTAGATTTTAATTCAACCATTTCCAACTCTTCTAATTGTAGTTAATTGTTAAATTTTGCAATTTAGATTTAGTTTTCAATTCCTATAATTTATTTTAGTTTTCATTCTGCAAACTAGGTTTAGTGTGACACCAAAAGGCTAAACCAAAATCTGCTTCACCAATAAATGCTTAAAATCTGAATTCCTAAATTGCACTCTGCCCTAACCTTCTATCATAAACATCCTTAGACACCACCTCGGATTGATAAATCATTGAGATTAAATGATGAGACTCAATGACACTCATAAATTACCCTTAGCATAGTTCTCTCCTTACATTTTCTTCCCTTTAATTTTAGCTCTCTAACATAGCTTTGCTAGATTTCTAACTTCATCTACTTGCTCATTTTCTCTTACATTCTATGCTTTTAAGTTTTTAATTTCTATTTTATAGTCATTTAATATTCATTTACAACATTATAACATTGTGTTTGCAGCCCTTTTCTTCAAGCATATCACTTCTATTTGGTTTCTAACATTTATTTTGTAGGACTACATGAATATGTCATCCACATTTTAACCATAACTCTATATTTTGCAAGGTTTTATTGCATTTATTTTTTACATATTACATAATATTTACTTGGTTTCCTTTATTTATAGTTATATTGTTTATATTGGAATCATACTAACACCTCTATTTCCTTACATGCTCATTTAATTTTATGTTTCTTTTATTTGCAAGAATAGATTTAACATAGTCATTTATTTTACATTTTCTTCTCTCATGCATTATATAATTTCATATTCCATACACATATCACTGTAGGTATAAGGCTTTGAAGAACACAAGCTTATAATGAGAGGGGGGTGAACAATATAAGACCACTTTTTACTTTTCTTTCCAATCAATATTATGCAATGTATAGATAGCAATATCAACATTATTAATCAAAGTAATGTACAAATTACTACAAACAATAAAGAAACCAGTTTAACATAGTTCACCCAATGTGGGCTACTCAATGAAAAAAATATTTTACTAAAATTTTCTCAATCAATCTCTTGGGAATCCTTTCCCTATTACAATACTTATGGACCTCTGTCTAAAGGTGATACCAATCCCCTAATTAATTTTGTGGATCTCTATCCATAGGAGACACCACTCTCCTCTAATTTGGGTGGTAATATTCTAGAAGAACTGCTACCTCCACTATATTGGCTAATGGATCTCTATCCATTGAAGACTTTTGTCCTCACTCAGAAGACCTATCCTCACTACCATGGCTAATGGATCATTATCCAATGGATACTATCATCCTCTATATTCTATCACCTCCAAATCTTACTCACAACTCTATCTCAAATCTGCACTAAACATAGTCCTTAGGTCTAGCACAAATGTTCTGAATCTATGTCTCTGAACTGGCATAATTTTATCCTCAAATATGCACCAAATTTTGTCCAAAAATATTCACTAAACATAGTCCTTCGGTATAGCACAAATCTATTCTCAATATTTTTCCTCAAGCCTTAACATAAATCTTGACTTAATCTCAAATAAATTCTATTAGATATACTCCAAACATTGACTCAAGATTTGAAAAAATTAATCAACCAACTCTACTCACAAGTCTTCTCAAATAATTGTCTCAAATCTACCTTGTAAGCTTCCATAAAAGCTCACACTAATCTGTCCACAAGTTCTCTTTATAACTTGTCCAATCTGATCAATAAGTCCTCATTAGAACTTATCCAATCTACTCAATAATTTCTATCCTCAATTCTATATTGTAAGCTCACAGTAATCTATCCACAAGTCTTCTCTAAGACTTACCTCAAATATTCTCAACAAGTGCTCACTATAACTTTTTCAATCTCATAGAAACATATAGAGAATTATTAGAAACTCAATATGCTTCAAATTCACTACAATGCTCAATCACTTTCAATATCTCTTTTTATCACAGAAACATATAGAGAATTGTTAGAGACTCAATATGTTTCACACTTACAAACACTCAATATCTTTCTCAAATCAATTTAGAAAATGGAACAATTTGATCCACAGAACTTGAACTATCACTTCAATACATCCACTCAACTAAGCTCAATCACTTCTACTTATCCAATCACTTCAACAACAATGCTTATCAAGTAATCCTCACATAACAATGATACTCATGATCTTTTCAAATCCTAGTTCAAGTTCTTAACTCAACCAATCACTTCAACAAAGAAGCATTCATTCACTCATTCAAAATTTCCAACAATACTTATAAATAAAGGTTTATAGCATATAATTCCATTTCATAAAATTCATCAACTCAACAAACTCGCAAAGGAAAACTTAACCAAGTCCTTTTCACTCCAATATCATTTTCATAAAATATGAACAAATCAATTATTTCACCCAAAGAAGAATGTGCCCATACCTTTTACTTGATGAAGAGTAGACTCAAAATTTATCTCAATTATAACCACTTTTCTAGCCAAGAACAAAGGTTAGATGACAAAAATTATCACTCTAACACTTCTTCAAAATATTTTTTCAATACAAAAATAATACTCAAATACACCTTATAATATCCAACTTTAAAATAATATTCAATAACATTCAATCTCAAAAATAAACTTTACTTACTACCTTATAACTCCTTAATCACTTAAAAATTCAATTCATAAATCAAGTTTTTGCATTCCCCTTTTAAATCCCCTAAAAAACTTATAATCCAAATTAATTATGCAAAAACTTTAATTAACATAAAATTTTGGAAACAAAAATATCTTTCCCTTTTTATTTTTCATAAGTCAATTAAACCCAAACAATGCGCATACCTCTATTATGTTACCCAAAAGGCCTTGGTAGGATTCAAACCACTGATGGTTCTCCCCCAAGCACTTCCATAGCACCGCGCCCACCAGCTGAGCTATGTGGCTCCATAAGAGCCAAAAGGCACAAACGTGCCTTTGACTTCCTTCTCCCTCGAATGACACAAATACAACACATAATTTCCTTCAACAAAATGGTATGCACGAGGTTTGAACCCACATCAGGCATCCTAAACACGTCTAACACATCCCTTGGCTACCAACTCAGCTACGAGGGGCTTCGAGTAGATTTCGGAGGCCACTCACTCTTGTCCTCTTCTACGCTCAAACACACATGCGAAAAATGCAAGTCTTTCCTTTGCATGAGCCAATAAACAATCACATGGATGATTTTTCAAATGCCAAACTTTGGCATTATTTATATGCAAACTATATCATACTCCAACGTTGACGAGTATTTGAATTTTATTTTGAATTCGAATATTAAAATATTAAATAAATATTTTAAATTAAACCTTAGCACCCATCATTATTTAAATTAAAATTTTAATCAAAGATTAAAATATTTTAATTTAAATTAAATCTACTTATGGGTATTTTCCAACTTGATCCTTGATCTTCTTAAACTCAATTTTTGATCTGAAATAATAATAAAAAAATATTATTTTTGAATTTAAACATTGCTTCTCCTTCCTTGGGTTTTCATTCTTTGAGCCCTCCTGGGTATATAATATTTAAAAAATAAATATTATAACCTATTGCTTTTCAAGACATTCTTGATTTTGCAAGAAACACTTAATGTCCTCAAATATGACAAACATAGCACAAGAATGCTTTTGACATCAATGACAAGAAACACTCCTCAAAATATCCAACAATATCCCCCTTTGTCATTGATGGTAACCCAATTACTTTTACCATTTCCTTGACCTTTTTATTTTTTGCTAACCTTGGGAAACTACTTCCCCTAACTAAATGCTTTTCTTCTAACTCAAATATCTCCCCCTTACTCAAATATATCCCCCTTTGATATAAATTGCAAAGGTTCACCTTTGGGGCTCGGGGATAAGAATGAAACTCTTAGCTTAACCCCTCCCCCACATCCTCTTGAGGTGGTTAATTATAGGGTGGGAGCATTTCTATTCCTAGAATGCACTACTCTTTTATTTTGTCTACTTTCCTCCTCATTTGATCCTTCTGATTACTATGATTATTTTGTTCCTGCTTGTCTCTAGATCCTCTGCTCTACACCACTTTGTTGTATGTCCATCATTATTACACTTATAACACTTAATGTTATCATTCATTGTAGGTGCAAATATCTTAGGATTTCTCTTGATGAAGCCCTATCTATTCCTGTCATGAACCCTATAATTAATTGCCTTGTAATAAAACTGATTGCAAGAGTAGCAATACCCTTGAAATAACTGTTTGTTATTGAAGTTCCCATATTCCTATCTTTTATGTGTCTTGCACTGTGAAGCCTTGTGCCCAAATCTGCGACATGAGAAATATCATCCATTAAAATTTCCTTACCTTGACCTCATGGTCTCTTAGTCTCTCTTACTCTGTGTTGGTTCTTGTTCCATTTGTTTCTCCTTTGTGCATTATTTCTTTCCTTGTTAAACTTTTTGTTGTCCAAATCATCCTTAGAAGTCTCACTTTCTCTTACGTTATCTTCTTCTAAAGTTTCTTCTTCTTAAGAACTTAAGGTTGACTCATCTTCTTGTTTCTTTTGTATATTTTTAAAACCAAAACCTATCTTTCTTTATGTAGGCTTTTATGTCTTGATAATCTTATTCAAATTATTTGAGATTCTTCCAAACCCATATAACATATCTTTAGACTCTTTTATTTCCTCCCTTAGTAGAGCTACTTCATGTTCTAACCTTTCACATTCTAAGATATTTGCTTCTAACTTATATTTGAACTTCTTTGTTTTAGTCATTGACTTGTTTAGATCCTTTATAAGCTTTCCTTTCTCTTCATCACATTCTTGAAACTGAAATTTAAATTGATATTTTTTCTTTCTTACCTTCTTTAATGTGTTAATAGCATAAATAAGCTCACCCTCAAGATCAAATTATCCTTTTTTATGATTCCTCCTCTATTTTTTTACCTTTAAAAACATCTTCATTATTTTCTAACTTATCTTCTATAGGATCACCTCCTTCTTCTTCTAGTGCCATTAGAATATTCTCTTCTGGTCCTTCAAGTGTATCCTCATATTCATCATCATTAAAACTAAAACCACTCTTTGTACAACTATCTTCAAGATGTCCAAATTTAGCACACCTAAAACACTTGAGAATTATTGGTGACCTTTTCTTAATTTCTACTTTTCTTCTGTCAGAAATAGAAGCTCATCTTTATCATTATCTGAGAAACTATTATCACTATAACTTGAGTACTTACATGCCTTTTTTGCATAGTAACTCCTCTTTTTGACTTTGAAAGAACTTCTTTCCTTGTTTTCCTTGTCCATCCTTACCTTTATTTTGGTACCTATATTTTTTTAATTCCCTATTATTATGATCCTATTTTTCTTCATCATTACTATTTCTAGCTTCTTGAAAATCAATTGCATGGTGACCATACTTTCCACAATTGAAACATCTAACCGATTTTGAATCTTTAAATATTTTTGGATCCTTATTCCTTCTATCATAATTTGTTTATTCATCACTAGATGACTCATTTATTGAATTTGACTTCTTACCCTTTGTTTTATTAGTATATTTAAAGGTTGCTTCCTTCTGAGGATTAGGTTCTTTTATTTTTATCTCAAAAGATGTAAGCATACCAAGTAATTCATCTGTTTCCAAAGAATCACCATCTTTTGCTTCCTCTATAGCTGAATTTTTTTTACTAAATATTTTTGGGAGATATCTTAAGATATTATCATAAACATCAAAATTATAAACCTCAATTCTAATTCCTTGCATGGTGTTAACAACCTCGTCTACATGAAGTAGATGAACACTAATGTTTTACTCATACTTCATTATTAATTCTTCAAATTTTCCTTTGAGATTTTGTATCTTTACTTTTTTGACACTTTTATCTCCTTCATATATGCCTTGCAACTTAACCCAAATATATTTTTTTGATTTGCAATGCATAAACTTTATGAACTTTGTTCTATGCAAACCTTTCAAAATTGCATTCATTGCTTTTGAATTGTAATGATGTATAATATTACCATATTTATCTATAGGTGGAGTAGCTAGTGGTGTATATCCATTATCAACTGCTTCCCATATTTTATTGCCAAGTACCATTGGGTGAATTTTCACTCTCATACTCCAAAATACATAATCGTTTTCCATCAAATACTGATGTTGAATTATCTGAGAACCTATTCTTATAATCCATTGTGTTCTTATAAGTTTTTACTTCATGTTTTTAAAATATTTTGAAATAACCCACTCTTATACCAATTAAATAATACAAGCTTATACTAAGAAGTGTGGTGAACAATATAAGACCACTTTTTACTTTTATTTCTAATCAATATTATGAAATGTATAGATATAAATATCAATAGTAGTAATAAAAGCAATGCATAAATCACCACACATAATAGAGACACCAATTTAACGTGGTTCACCCAATGTGGGCTACTCCACAAAGAAAAATTTTCACTAAAAATTTCTCAATAAATCTCTCGGGAATACTTTCTCTATTACAATATTTATAGACCTCTATCCAAAGGAGACACCAATCCCCTAATAAAGTTCATGGATATCTATCTATAGGATAGACCAATCTCCTCTGTTCTGGTTGGTGATATTCTAGAAGAACTTCTGCCTCCATTACACTAGCTAATAGATCTCTATCCACTAAATGTTCCTATCCTCACTCAGAAGACCTGTCTTCACTATCTTGGATAATGGATATCTATCCACTAGATACTATCATCTTATATACTCTGTCATCTCCAAAGCTTACTCTAAAATCCATCTCAAATCTACACTAAACATAGTCCTTCAATCTAGCACAAATATGCTCAATCTATTTCTTTGGTTTGGCACAAATATATCCTCAGATATCCACTAAATTTTATCAACAAATATGCACTAAACACAATTCTTCAGTATAGCATAAATCCGTCCTCAAGCCTTAACACAAAGCTTGACTTAATCTCAAATTAATTATGCTACATCTACCCTAAACATTAACTCAAGGTTTGAACAAATCAATCAATCAACTCTGCTCACAAGTCTTCTCAAAGAATTACCTCAAATATGCATTGTAAGCTTCCACAAAAGCTCACACGAATCTATCCACAAGTCCTCTCTATAATTTATCCAATTTGCTCAACAAGTCCTCACTAGAACTTGTCCAATCTGCCCAATAATATATGTCCTTAATTTTGTATTGTAAGCTTCCACAAAAGGTCACACAAATATGTCCACAAGTCTTCTCTAGTACTTACCTCAAATATTCTCAACAAGTCCTCACTAGATTTTTTTCAATCTCATAAAAACATATAGAGAATTGTTAGAGACTCAATATGCTTCACATTCACTACAATGCTCAATCACTTTCAATTTTTATTTTTATCATAGAAACATACAGAGAATTTTTAGAGACTCGATATGTTTCACACTTACAAAAACTCAATCACTTTCTCAAATCAATTTAGAATATGGAACAATTTTTTTCACATAACTTGAACTATCACTTCAACACATCCACTCAACTAAGCTCAATCACTTCTACTCAACCAATCACTTCAATAATAATGCTTATCAAGTAATCCTCACATAACAATGATAATCATAATATTTACAAATCCTATTTCATGTTCTTCACTCAACCAATAACTTCAACAAAGAAGCATGCATTGACTCACTCAAAATTTCCAACAATACTTATCAAACAATGTTTATAGCATTTACTTCCACTTTAGAAAATTCATTTACTCAACAAACTCACAAAGGAAAATTTAACCAAGTTTTTTTACTCCAATATTGTTTTTAAAAAATCTCAATGAATCAATTATTTCAACCAAAGAAGAATGTGCCCATACCTTTTACTTGATGAAGAGTAGACTTCAAAACTTGTCTCAATTATAACCACTTTCCTTGCCAAGTACAAATGTTATATGACAAGAATTATCATTCTAACACGTCTTCAAAATATTTTTTCAATACAAAAATAATACTCAAATACACCTTATAATATCCAACTTTAAAATAATATTCAATAACCTTCAATGTCAAAAATAAAATTTCCTTACTACCTTATAACTCCTTAATCACTTAAAAATTCAATTGAGAATTCAAAGTTTTGCATTCCCCTTTTAAATCCCCTAATCAACTTATAATCCAAATCGATTATGAAAAAAAATTAATTAACATAAACCTTTGGAAACAAAAATATTTTTCCCTTTTTAATTTTTGTATGCGAATTCAACCCAAACAATGCGCATACCTCTATTATGTTATCCAAAATGCCTTGGTGGGATTCAAACCACCGATGGTTCTCCCCCAAGCACTTTTGCAGTGCTCGCACCCACCAACTGGGATGCATGGCTCCATAAGAGCCAAAAGGTACAAATGTGCCTTTGACTTCCTTCTCCCTCGAACGACACAAACACAACAAAAAATTTCCTTTAGTAAAATGGCGTATGCGAGGTTTGAACCCGCACTAGGCGTATTGAACAGTCTAACGCAATCCTTGGCTACCAATTCAGCTACGAGGGGCTTCGAGTAGATTTCAGAGGCCACTCAATATTGTCCTATTCTGAGTTCAAACACACATGGAAAAAATGCAAGTCTTTCATTTGCATAAGCCAATAAACAATCGCATGGATGATTTTTCAAATGCCAAACTTTGGCATTATTTATATGCAAACTATATCATACTCCAATTTCGGTGAGTATTCGAACTTTAATTTGAATTTGAATATTAAAATATGAAATAAATATTTTAAATTAAACCTTAGCACCCATCATTATTTAAATTAAAATTTTAATCAAAAATTAAAATATTTTAATTTAAATTAAATCTGCTTGTGGGCCTTTTTCCAACTTGATCCTTGATCTTCTTAAACTCGATTTTTGATCAGAAATAATAATAATAAAATATTATTATTTAATTTAAACTTTGCTTCTCCTTCCTTGGTTTTTCATTCTTTGATCCCTCCTAGGTATATAATATTTAAAAATAAATATTATAACCAATTGCTTTTCAATACCTTCTTGCTTTTGGAAGAAACACTTAATGTTCTCAAAGATGACGAACATAGCACAAGAATACTTTTGACATCAATGACAACAAACACTCCTCAAAATGTCCGATAGGCTCTTATTGTCTTATTATCTCCCCCATTTCCAAGTTTCAAGCATTCTCAATTGTAATTTCCCTCTTCCTTTTGGTTACTACTGTACATTTTATAAGTGTTGGGCAGCATTCACATGTCTCAACATTTTTATTTGATTTCACCATTTAAATGCTATTTTTTAAATTAGATATTTATTATCATTCCTAACATCATTTTAGGAATTTCTAACCCTCTGCATCTCTAATTTGATTACAATTTTAGTCACATTGCTCACTGCTATATATTTTTTTAAGTCTTGGGCAAAACTTCCATTCTTTATCAATTTCACTAATATTTCACTATCTAGTGCTAATTTGCTCTTTTTAGAAGTTATATTTGTTATCCTAAATTATTCTTACCACCATTAAATATATTTTTATTCTTATTAAGTTCTATTTTAATTTCAATTTCAGTCCGCTGTAGATTTATAAATAGTTGGCAGCATTTTTACATATCATAACATTTCCATTAAAATTATCACTAATTAATGCTAAGTTTCTTTAATACAAGTTATATTGGATACTCTACATCATCCCTAGCACCATTCCATGAATTTTACATCCCTCTGCACCCTTATTCTAATTAAAATTTCAGTCATTTTACTCTCTGATTCACTGTTGTAGTTTTTTATATTTTGGACAACACTCACATATCTTGACAATCTCACTAATATTACATCACTTAGACACTGATTTTCTTTACCACACATTAAATTATTTACTTCAGATCATTCCTAACATCCTATGCATACACTTTTAGTCGTCTACACTTTTATTTCAATTGTAATTTTAGTCACTTTATCCATTTATTCACTGCTGCAATTATTTTTAAGTTTTAAGCAATACTTACACATTTCATCAATTGCATTAATATTTCACTATTTAATGCTAATTTGGTCTTGTCAGATGTTAAATTAATGATTCTACATTAGTCCTAAAAACTTAGCATGCACTTTTATTCCTCTGCACTTTCATTTCAATTGTAATTTCAGTCACTTTGTCCATTTATTCACTGCTGCAAATTTCTTAAAGTTTTAAGAAACACTTACACATTTCATCAATTGCATTAATATTCCACTATTTAATGCTAATTTGGTCTTTCCAGAGATCATAATAATGATTCTAAATCAGTCCTAAAAACATAGCATGCACTTTTAGTCCTTTGCACTTTCATTTCAATTGCAATTTCAGTCACTTTATCCATTTATTCACTGCTGCAAATTTCTTTAAATTTTGGGCAGCACTTACACATTTCATCAAATTCATTAATATATCACCGGTTAATGTTAATTTTAACTTTACAAAGGTTATATTAATGGTTCTACATCATTCCTAACACCATAAAACACATTTACCAATTGTTTACATCCCTGTTTAATCAAATTTATAGTCATATTAGTATTTTTATATTCTTTGCATGCACTTTCTAATCAAACCTCAAATTTCTTAGATCAATAGCTTATATATCTAATTTTATCAATCATAGACCTAGAAAATATTTTTAGGATCATCCCCCTTCAATCTCAACCCTTGAAACCTTCAAAATCTTGTGTTTTGATCAAATTTGCCACCCTACAAAAACTAGCGTTGAATTTGGTAAAAGGGCCAAAACCCATTCAAGGAGGTATTTTGCATTTGTTCTTAGGCATCGATAAAATAATATTCACTCTCAATTTCATCTCAAAATGTTTCAACATTCTATCACAAAAAAAAATTATTTATCAAGCTATGGTAACGTTATCATCTCTTTTTCCACTCCAAGGAAGGAACACATACTCAATATTGTTTTAACAGGGGTTTGATTAGCTGGGAATATAGCTTATCATCTCATTGCACTCAGAGAAACCCCCCAAAGTAGATACACCTTATTTTTTTTGTTCAAGTTTTGCAGGTTGTCAAACTCTCCATCAAATTCTAGAAACACTTCAACTTTTACTCAAGCTTCAGGAGAGGTAATTCAACCACTTTACCCTTCCCTAGCCTTGCAATTTCTATTTTTCTATGTTTTCTTTCTGTTTACCGATTTGTTTTTAGATAAAATCACATTTCTTTTGGAAAATCAAGGAATCTTAGCTAGAAAATCTTAATCATTTACAAAATGCTACAATTTCTAAAAGGCTAATCAATCAAGGAACCCTAGGCTTAGTTCTAGTATTTCCTTCATATTCGAGAACTTGGGCAAGAAATTGAAAAGCATATAGTTGCATTTAAGCTAGCTAGTTTGATTGTATCTCTCTTTTTTGCCCTAAAATTAAAATCTCCTTACTCTTAGCTCATTCAAATGTGAAAAGCATAAACGATAGCTCTTATTTTCATGCATTTTATGTGATTTAAATTTAAACATTGCATTTAGATGATCTTTTATGATTTATATTTAAATAATTGTTAAATATTGATAAAGAGTTATATAAATAGAGATCCAAAACTTTAGGTGTTTTCTTCAATTAAATCTCTAAAACACTGACAACACAAGCATTACATCAACGCATACAAAACCATAGGAAAAACCATTTGAGTAGGAGTCTAATTGTGTTGAGAATATTCGTAGGATCTCCTTTGGAAAGATATCCTCAAGTGGAGAAGTAGAGATTCTAACAAATCTCCCCCATGCACACTTGACATTAAGTTAGAATTTAAGAGAAAAATAAACTTTGTTTTCCATCCACATAATGGATTATCTTTTCATATAATATTTACACTTTTTTTAATAAATAGATAGCTATAGTGAAGGCCTTGGTACTCTAAACAAGAGGTTCAAGGTTTTTGAATATTTAAGGGGATAAAGATGTACACCAAGTTATAGTAATTAGATTTTGGTTCTAGCTATATTAGATAAACAACTAAACTCATACTAAATTTTGAGGTGGATTTCTTGGATAAACAACATCATCTCACATGGCTTATAAACTGATAAATATAGAAAGCATTTTTTTATTTCCAATATGGATAACATACTTTTTTTTTTATAAATATTATTATGTGGTCATGATATAACCTTTATATAGCATATCCGTAACATGTGAGGTGATGGGAGCATATCCATAACATGTGAGGGGAACATATCTGCAACATGTGAGGGAAGATATTTGAACTTGGGCCTCTCTATTTCAACTGGATAGTTTCAACTACCCGCTTGCTCTCCAACTCCTCTACATGACCGGATAACATACTTAAGGAACAATGGTAATTGGTAATTTTTATTCGATACAATTATACAATTTTTACTAGAATATTTATTTTATAATAATGCGACTTCAACAACAACTATTGTGCAAGGAAATTGCAAATAAAATAATTTTACTTAAACAAAAATATATATGGACAATGAAAGTTAAGTAATATTTTATTTGTACACAATCAAGAATGAACTTATGCAATACAAAGGTGCCAACACAGTACCTATATGAAGAGGCAATTTGTACAAAATGTAAATATCAAATAAATATCCTTATTGATAGGTCTTTTCATGTAGATATTTATAAGGCATCTAGTTGAGGCAACTTCATGTAAGATTCATCCATTATTTAGATGAAACCTATAAATTAGATATATGGATAAGTTTGTGTAGTGACATTGATTCTAATTAAAACCTCCAAAATATAGCTATGCATCCTATCACATATCTGAATTTAGAAGTTTGTTTTACCATAAATATGTCTCATATAGGTGCCAATGTGAGGCTTTGGGATAATGATGTTTTAAGGTGGTACATGATGGTAATAATTCTAATATTATTAGTAATGATAAGTGTTACTAATGATATGACCATAATAAAGAAAAAAAGAATACAATGATCAACGGACGAATAATTTTCAAAGTACATGATAATCCAAGTTGACATAGTCCAATTTGACATAGTTCAAGGTGTTCATATAGAGAACAACCTCACCACTTAACTTCTTGATCCAAATAAGTTATGTTTTATAATATAACACAATTTCCCTCTTAATATCTATATATAATGAAAAAAAATAAGAAAAAAATATGTTGATAAAAAAAGATATAAAGATATAAGTAAACATAAATCTTTATTAATAGATAATACAAATTCAAATTAAAAATTGAATAAAAAGCATTCATATGACATAGTTGACTATAATACAACATTTTAGGCTAGATGTTGTAAGCATTCTCTTATAATGTACATGTTACATTTTCAAATAGATTGAACAGATTTGTGCTAGACCGAAGGACTATGTTTAGTGCAGATTTGAGATAGATCTTAGATTAAGATTTGGAGGTGACAGAGTATATAGGATGATAGTATCTAGTGGATAGAGATCCATTAGCCAGAGTAGTGAAGATAGGTCTTTTGAGTGAGGACAGGAGCCTTTAGTGGATAGAGATACATTAGCTAGTGCAGTGGAGGCAGAAGTTCTTCTAGAATATCACCAACCATAACAGAGGATATTGGTGTATCCTATGGATAGAGATCCATGAACTTTATTAGGGGATTTGTGTCTCCTTTAGATAGAGGTCTATAAATATTGTAATAGAGAAAGTATTCCCGAGAGATTTATTGAGAAATTTTTAGTGAAAAATTTTCTGTGGAGTAGCCCACATTGGGTGAACCACGTTAAATTGGTGTCTCTATTATGTGTGGTGATTTATGCATTGATTTTATTACTACTATTGATATTTATATCTATACATTTCATAATATTTATTAAAAAGAAAAATAAAATGTGGTCTTATACTGTTCGCCCCAGTTTTAGTATAAGCTTGTATTCTTTAATTAGTATCAGAGCAGGTTTTTTCAAAATAATTTAACAACTTGAAGGAAAAACTTATAAGAACACAATGGATTATAATAATGGGTTCTCAGATAATTCAACACCAATATTTGATGGAAGTGATTATGTATTTTAGAGTATGATAATGAAGATTCACCCGATGGTACTTGATAATAAAATATGGGAAGTAGTTGAAAATGGATACACACCACCAGCTACTCCACCTATATATCAATATGGTAAGCTTCTACATCATTACAATTTAAAAGAAATGAATGCAATTTTTAAAGGTTTGCATAGAATAAATTTCATAAAGGTTATGCATTGCAAATAAGAAAAATATATTTGGGTTAAGTTGCAAGGCATATATGAAGGAGATAAAAGGGTTAAAAAGGTAAAGATACAAAATCTCAAATGACAATTTGAAGAATTAATAATGAAGTATGAGGAAAACATTAGTGTTTATCTACTTCATGTAGACAATGTTGTTAATGCCATGCAAGGACTTGAAATTGAGGTTCAAAATTCGGATGTTTGTGATAAAATATTAATCTCTCCCAAAAATATTTAGTGAAAAAATTCAGCTATAGAGGAAGTAAAAGATGGTGATTCTTTGAAAAGATATGAATTACTTGGTATTCTTACATATTTTGAGATAAGAATAAAATAACCTAATACCTAGAGGGAAGCAGCCTTTAAAGCTACTAAGAAGACAAAGGATAAGAAGTCAAATTCAATCAATGAGTCATCTAGTGATGAAGAAACAAATTACGAGAGAAGGAATAAGGATCCAAAAATATTTAAATATACAAAATTGGTTAGATGTTTCAATTTTGGAAAGTATGGTCACCATGCAACTGATTGTCAAGAAGCTAGAAATAGTAATTATGAAGAAAAATAGGATCATAAGAATAGGGAATCAAAAATATATAGATACCAAAAGAAAGACAATGATGGACAAGGAAAACAAGGAAATAATTTTTTTCAAAGACAAAAGAGGAGTTACTATGCAGAAAAGGCAAGTAAGTACTCAGGTGATAGTGATAATAGTTTCTTAGATAATGATAAAGATGAAGTTCTATTTCTGATAGAATAAAAGGAAGAAGTTAAGAAAATGTCACCAATAATTCTCAAGTGTTTTAGATGTGGTAACTTTGGACATCTTGAAGATAGTTGTACAAAGAGTGGTTTCAGTTTCTGTGATGATGAATATGAGGATACACTTGAAGGACTAGAAGAGAATATTATAATGGCACTAGAAAAAGAAGGAGGTAATCCTATAGAAGATAAGTTAGAAAAGAATGAAGATGTTTTTAAAGGTAAACAAATAGAGGAATAATCAGAAAAAGGAGAATTTGATCTTGAGGGAGAGCTTATTTATTATTTTAGCACATTAAAGAAGGTAATTCCCAATTTAAACTTCAGTTTCAAAAATTTTATGAACATAAAGGAAATATTATAGAGGATTTAAACAAGTCAATGGCTAAAACAAAGGAGTTCAAAGATAAGTTAGAAGCAAAGATCTTAGAATGTGAAAGGTTAGAACATGAAGTGGATCTACTAACGGAGGAAATAAAAGAGTCTAAATATAGGTTATATAGGTTTTGAAGAATCTCAAAGAATTTGGATAAGATTATCAATACATAAAATCCTACATAAAGAAAGACAGGTCTTGGTTTTGAACAGGTACAAAATAAACAGGAAGAGGAGTCAACCTTAAGTTCTTTAGAAGAAGACAATGTATGAGAAAGTGAGACTTCTGAGAATGATTTGGACAACAAAAATTTTAACAAGGAAATAAACAATACACAAAAGAGAAACAAATAGAACAATAACCAACACAGAGTAAAAGATACTAAGAGACCAATGAGATAAATATAAGGAAATTTTAATGGATGATGTTTCTCATGTCATAGATTTGGGCACAAGGGTTCACAGTGCAGGACACATGAAATATAGGAATATGGGAACTTCAAGAACAAACAATTATTTCAAGGTTATTACTACTCTTGTAATCATTTTGATCACAAGGCAATGAATTATAGGGTTCATGATAGGAATATACAAGGCTTCATAAAGAGAAATCCTAATATATTTGCACCTCCAAGAAATAATAACATTAAGTGTTATAAGTGTAATAATGATGGACATACAATAAAGTGGTGTAAAGCAGAGATTCTAGAGACAAGCAGAAACATAAATAGTCATAAAAATACAAAGGAGCATATGAGGAGGAAAGTAGAAAAAATAAAAGAGTAGTGCATGTTGGGAGTAGAAATACTCCCACCCTAGAATCACCTCAATAGGAGGTGGGGGAGGGGCTAAGCTAAGAGTTTCATTCTTAGCCCCAAGTCCCAAACGTGACCCTTTGAAATTTATGTCAAAGGGGGAGATATTTGAGTAAGGGGGAGAGATTTGAGTTATAAGGAAAGCATTTATTTGGGGTGAGTAGTTTCCCAAGGGGAGCAAAAAAGAAAAAGGTCAAGGAAATGGTAAAAGTAATTGGGTTATCATCAATGACAAAGGGGGATATTTTTGAATATTTTGAGGAGTGTTTCTTGTCATTGATGTCAAAAGCATTCTTGTGCTATGTTTGTCATATTTGAGGACATTAAGTGTTTCTTACAAAAGCAAGGTCTTGAAAAGCAATAGGTTATAATATTTATTTTTAAATATTATATACCCAGGAGGGCTCAAAGAATGAAAACCCAAGGAAGGAGAAGCAATGTTTAAATTAAATAATAATATATTTTTTTAATTATTTCAGATCAAAAATAGAGTTTAAGAAGATTATCCAATCTAATCAACAAGTTCTCACTAGAACTTGTCCAATCTTCTCAATAATCTATGTCCTCAATTATGTATTGTAAGCTTCCATAAAAGGTCACACAAATATGTACACAAGTCTTCTCTAAGACTTACCTCAAATATTCTCAACAAGTCCTCACTAGAACTTGTTCAATCTCATAGAAACATATAGAGAATTGTTAGAGACTCAATATGCTTCACATTCATTACAATGCTCAATCACTTTCAATCTTTATTTTTATCATAGAAACATACAGAGAATTTTTAGACACTCAATATGTTTCACACTTAAAAACACTCAATATCTTTCTCAAATCAATTTAGAATATGGAACAATTTGTTTCATAGAACTTGAACTATCACTTCCAACACATTCACTCAACTAAGCTCAATCACTTCTACTCAACCAATCACTTTAACAATAATGCTTATCATGTAGTCCTCAGATAACAATGATAATCATGATCTTTGCAAACCCTAGTTCATGTTATTAAATCAACCAATAACTTCAAAAAATAATAATGCATTGACTCACTCAAAATTTCCAACAATACTTATCAAACAAGGTTTATAGCATTTACTTCCATTTCAAAAAAATCGTCAACTCAACAAAATCACAAAGGAAAACTTAACCAAGTTTTTTTCACTCTAATATTGTTTTTAGAAAATCTCAACGAGTCAATTATTTCAACCAAAGAAGAATGTGCCCATACCTTTTACTTGATGAAGAGTAGACTTCAAAACCTGTCTCAATTATAACCACTTTCCTTGCCAAGCACAAAGGTTAGATGACTAGAATTATCACTCTAACACGTCTTCAAAATATTTTTTCAATACAAAAATAATACTCAAATACACCTTATAATATCCAACTTTAAAATAATATTCAATAACCTTCAATATCAAAAATAAACTTTCCTTACTACCTTATAATTCCTTAATCACTTAAAAATTCAAATTTAGAAATCAAATTTTTGCATTCCCCTTTTAAATCCCATAAAGAACTTATAATCCAAATCGATTATGCAAAAAAATTAATTAACATAAAACTTTGGAAACAAAATTTTTTTCCCTTTTTAATTTTTGTAAGCCAAGTCAACCCAAACAATGCACATACCTCTATTATGCTACCCAAAAGGCCTTGGCGGGATTCAAACCGTCGATGGTTCTCCCCCAAGAACTTCTACAGTGCTCGTGCCCACCAACTGGGCTGCGTGGATCCACAAGAGCCAAAAGACACAAATGTGCCTTTGACTTCCTTCTACCTTGAATGACACAAACACAACACAGACTTTCCTTCAGCAAAATGGCATACGCGAGGTTTTAACTCACACTAGGCATCTTGAACGCATCTAACGCAATTCTTGGCTACCAACTCAGCTACAAGCGGCTTCAAGTAGATTTTGGAGGCCACTCACTCTTTTCCACTTCTAAGTTCAAACACACATGCAAAAAATGCAAGTGTTTCCTTTGCATGAGCCAATAAAGAATCGCATTGATGATTTTTCTAATACCAAACTTTGGCATTATTTATACGCAAACTATATCATACTCCAATGTCGGTGAGTATTCTAATTTTAATTTGAATTTGAATATTAAAATATGAAATAAATATTTTAAATTAAACCTTAACACCCATCATTATTTAAATTAAAATTTTGATCAAAAAATAAAATATTTTAATTTAAATTAAATCTTTTTGTGGGTTTTTTTCCAACTTGTTCCTTGATCTTATTAAACTCGATTTTTGATCTAAAATAATAATAATAAAATATTATTATTTAATTTAAAATTTGCTTCTCCTTCCTTGGATTTTCATTATTTGAGCCCTCCTAGGTATATAATATTTAAAAATAAATATTATAACCTATTGTTTTTCAAGACTTTCTTGCTTTTGGAAGAAACACTTAATGTCCTCAAAGATGACGAACATAGCACAAGAATGCTTTTGACATCAATGAAAACAAACACTCCTCAAAATTTCCAACAAGATCTTATTGTCTTATTATCTCCCCCTTTTCCAAGTTTCAAGCATTCTCAATTGTAATTTCCCTCTCCCTTTTGGTTGCTACTGTACATTTTATAAGTGTTGGGCAGCATTCACATGTCCCAACATTTTCATTTGATTTCACCATTTAAATGCTAGTTTTTTCTTAATAGAGGTTAAATTAGATATTTCTTATCATTTCTAACATTGTTTCAGGCATTTCTAACCCTCTGCATCTCTAATTTGGTTACAATTTTAGTCACATTGCTCACTGCTATATATTTTTTTAAGTCTTGGGCAGCACTTCCATTCTTTATCAATTTCACTAATATTTCACTATCTAGTGCTAATTTGCTCTTTTTAGAAGTTATATTTGTTATCCTACATTATTATTACCACCATTAAATATATTTTTATTCTTATGAAGTTCTATTTTAATTTCAATTTCAATCCGCTGTAGATTTATAAATAGTGGGAAACATTTTTACATATCATAACATTTCCATTAAAATTTTCACTAATTAATGCTAATTTTATTTAATAGAGGTTATATTGGATACTCTACATCATCCTTAGCACCATTCCATACATTTTGCATCCCTTTGCATCCTTATTCTAATTACAATTTCAGTCATTTTACTCTTTGATTCACTGTTGTAGTTTTTTATATTTTGGACAACACTCACATATCTTGACAATCTCACTAATCTTACATCACTTAGACAATGATTTGATTTACCACACATTAAATTAGTTACTTCAGATCATTCCTAACATCTTATGCATACACTTTTAGTCATCTACACTTTTATTTAAATTGTAATTTCAGTCACTTTATCCATTTATTCACTGCTGCAATTATTTTTAAGTTTTAAGCAACACTTACACATTTCATCAATTGCATTGATATTCTACTATTTAATCCTAGTTTGGTCTTCTCATATATCAAATTAATGATTCTACATTAGTCCTAAAAACTTAGCATGTACGTTTAGTCCTCTGCCCTTTCATTTCAATTGCAATTTCAGTCACTTTGTCCATTTATTCACTGCTGCAAATTTCTTTAAGTTTTAATTAGCACTTACACATTTCATTAATTGCATTAATATTCCACTATTTAATGCTAATTTGGTCTTTCCAAAGATCATAATAATGATTCTAAATCATTCCTAAAAACATAGCATGCACTTTTCATCCTCTGCACTTTCATTTCAATTGTAATTTCAGTCACTTTATCCATTTATTCACTGCTGCATATTTCTTTAAATTTTGGGTAGCACTTACACATTTCATCAAATGCATTAATATATCACTGGTCAATGTTAATTTTAACTTATCAAAGATTATATTAATGGTTCTACATCATTCCTAACACCATAAAATAGATTTACCACTCGTTTACATCCCTGTTTAATCAAATTTACAATCATATTAGCATTTTCATCTTCTTTTCATGCACTTTCTAATCAGTCCTCAAATTTATTAGATCAGTAGCTTATATCTCTAATTTTATAAATCATATACCAAGAAAATATTTTTAGGATTATCTCCTTTCAATCTCAACCCTTGAAACCTTCAAAATCTTGTGTTTTGATCGAATTTGCCACCCTACAAATACCAGTGTTGAATTTGGTAAAAGGGCCAAAACCCATTCGAGGAGGTATTTTGCATTTGTTATAATAAATCACTAAAATAATATTCACTCTCAATTTCATTTCAAAATGTTTCAACCTTCTATCACAAAATAAATTTATTTATCAAACTGTGGTAACTTTAATATCTCTTTTCCACTCCAAGGAAGGCACGTGTAGACACCAAAACAGCACCAATCCGATTATGTGACTGCAAACACTGATTGCATTGACACACATAGCCCCAAGGGCAGCCATCAGAGGTTAAACAAAGGTCCTAACCACTCTCACAATAGTTTTGGGAAGTCAGATACCAATTTGGCACCTTCTAGGCACTTTGATCAGAATCCGTCCCTCCCTGGGACGAATTCAAAATGGGATTCGTCCTCCCCTCGAACGAATACAGAATCTGCTCCAGGGTGGGACGAATTCCAGGTTTGATGGGCACAAAGTCAAAGCTTGACAAATGGCAGCTCGGATCTGCCACTTAACGCCTCCTTCATTTCATGGGAGCATGGGTGAGCATTTTTTAGCGTTAGAGGCTGTTACAGGGGCAGTTATGAAGCCCCTAATCAGGGAGGAATCTTCCCTCCCGTGGAAGGGCATGGCTGCCATGTGCCACCTCTGCATGCTCATCCCAAGAGACCTCCAGGTCTATAAATTGATGATTTTCCTCATCCCAAGATATACAGAGAAGGAGAATTTTGGAGCAATGAAGTGCTATCATTTTGATTTCACACCTATTCCCCTTTTGAATTGTGCCTTTCACATCCATGATCTCTTTTGGAGAAGAGGTCATTGGGTGGTCATTGGAAGCACAAATCCGGAACCAAACCTAACATTTGGCCACAGTATCCCACCCAATTTGCTGACAACACATTACAGGAGATTTTGGGCCCATCCCAAGTGGATTGGTGCTGAAATCAGGTTCCAATGGTGGGCGGCCCTCTCGGGCGCCCTCGCACTGCTGTGAGCCTAATCTTCCTTTTTAGGAATGATTGGGGATTCATGGCAGATTGTTCTTTTTGTCACTTGTTTATTTTGCATTCCATCTTATGCTGCGTAGATAGCTTGTAATTTCAATTTTGTAATGCTTTGATCAAATCTTATCATGTTTTGTTGCTTTTGTTGTCCTCACTAACTTGCAAGTGGCAGCATCAAATTCTCACTGATGGAGGCCAAATTAGGGAAATTTGACCATCTGGGTCTTCCCAAAATGCCTCCAATTAGCTAACCCCAAGTTTGTAGGTCTTTTAGAGATCCCTAGACATGACATTTTGGGCAATATCACTTCGACACTTTGTTGCAGGTGAATTTGTTCTACCCCGAAGCGAATTACATTCGAATCCATCCTGCCTCAGAGTGAATTCAAATAGGTGAGGAATTTCTTGACTGTTTCTTTTGCAATGCCTTCTCGGTGATGTTTCTATGCCCTTGCCAAGTTTTCATGTCATTTGGATAAGTTTTAGTTACAGTTTAATTCATTTTCTCATCCGCTTATTGTAGGTTTGAGGATCGCATGCTTTTTCTTATTCGCAGGTGCTACTAATGGTTTCTTGTTCCTTTGAATGTAGGGTCTAAACATCGGAGCAGCAGCAAGGTCAACACTCGTATACACAAGCGGTAGCAATGTTTGGTCCGCCCATCTTACATGTGGGCACGCAAAAGAGAGATGGCTTTCCATTGATGTGACCAAGAGACAAGTTTGATGCTCCTCATCCCTAAAAGGGGAGGAAGCGGATTGTAACCGGATTTGAAATACGTTAATAAAAGAAGAGGGTTGTTTTGTTCCATTTGGGTTCCAATTTGTCTATGCTTTCTCCATTTTATGCATTTTAATTCATAGCATCAAGTTTAGTTTCGTTCTTGCATCACACTTGGAGTTTTTCCCTTTTTGTTTCCGTATCCTCATGCTTTCAGTGGTGATCACGATGGGACCTAGTCCTCTATTTTTAATATCTGAGATCTGATCAAAATTTTGTGGTTTTGCTTGTAGGTACCGAGTTTTTGGATGTAGGACTGTTGTTCGTTCTAGCTTGAGGTGGATATAGTTCTGTAATTCGTCCTTCCCAGGGACGAATTGGAATCCGCCTAACCCTGTGACGAATTCAGCACTGTAATTCGTTCCTACCCGGGATGAATTTCTATCTGTGTGGTTTCAGGGCAGAAACTCAAAATCAGTAGATTTTAGCAGGGGCAAGGTAAAAACTCTAAATTTTTGCTGTCTTTTTTTGTTTCCAGTTTTCTACTTTTTGTAGATTACTTGTTTGCTTAGGGAAAGTAGTTCTCCTTTGTTGTTTGCTTGTTTCATTTTGCAAAAATAAAAAGAACCCCACACACATCACGTGGAATTTTTAAACCAAGGAGTTGGTCGTAAAACCCCAGCCCTTGATCAAGACCAACGGTGGATTTCATCACCGCATTGGCTTGATTTTTGCATCCATTTACCCTGATTATCACTGTTGCTCGATGTAAATCCTGATGAAAGTTGACCAAGTGTCGTTGGGGTGATTCCCAGCGTGCGAAGATAAGTCTTCTATGGTAGGTGTCATAAACAGGAAAATCCCCCTTCCATAACGCCTACGTTCCATTTACCATCTGCTCTCACGTACCTATAGTTTCCCTCTCATAAGGGCGGGTATATAGAGAGGTTGGTATATCGGCCTGGCAATGGTATATCGAAGGGGTGACCGATTATGGGAGTCATATGAGCCTTCATTATGCATTTAAACATTCTTCAAAATTCTCAAAAACAAAAACAAAAATAAAAAACACACTGAACCAGGTTTAGGACACACTCTCAATATTTAAACGAGATAAGCACTGTTTGTGTATGTGTGTGCTCATTTCTGTTTAGTGTAGCATAAAAAATCATAAAAGAGATAAAATTTACATAGCTTGTAGGAAAGCACCACCATGGTGTACACACATAGCCAAGCCCAATCAAGGGCGGAAGTTACGGAAAGTGTACAAGGGGGCACAAGCCGCCTCCGCTATAGCCCTAAGGACTTAGTCATACCACCTGGGCAGCGTAATTCACAAGAAAGTCTGCATAAGTCCATGTCAAGATGGAATTATAGGGACACCCCTTTGGGGGACACGCCCATCCGTCATAGCCCCTTTCGGGAAGAGTCCTTACATGTGGCACTCAACATAGATAAAAGGGCTCCCTTAGAAGCTCGATATGAGTGGCCATCGTGCGATGAAGCACTGGAACAACAGAGGTTCCATGAGGAGAGGCCTCAAGATTATATCATCCCTTCATTGCCTCCTCTCTTTATCAGAAACAATAAGACAAATCCGGAGCACAAGGCTCCTTTGATAGGGCGAGCCAACTCCACCTGCCCCTTTCACACTTATGAAAGGGAGAACGAGGAAGACCCCTATCTTCCTCAAGAGCAATATACAGTGTGGGAGCAATGCACCTCCGCACCATCTATTTACCAAAACCATCCTTCGAGGCCAGAGCCTCGAATAAATGTTGCCAACCTAGATAGGGGGAAGTGACCTATAGAGATATCGGATCATCGTGACTAAGATAAGTGCATGGGAGAGGCATCTAGGCCTCCGAGACTCAAGATGGTAGAACAAATCGACCTGGTAGTCACAAGACATGCCACCCGCCAAGCGCAGATTACGTAGCTTGAGCAGGATCAATAACAACTAGAGAATTTATATCACATCAGTAAAGAGCGCATTAGGCACCAAACAGATGAGTTGTTACATAACACCATGTCGAAGAGGGTTCCAACCCCTCACACCCAAAGGGTAGAACCATATGAGAGGCGTAACCCCTTGGTACGAGATAGGTCCTCGTGACCTAACCAAGCACTGCCTCCAAGACCTCCTAGACTTGAACGGGAGGCCACTCCCCGGAACAATGACGGGCTCCCTCCGTAGGGACCCACTCATGGTCATAGGTCTCACCTAGAGACTCCTCAAGAAGCCTATGAGGAGTATGAACAAGAAGAAGAGCAGGCCAAAATGCCCTATCAAGGCGGAGGGGTTGCTATCCGACCACCTCTCCACAGGCCTCAAGTCTCCCACAACCCACAACAAGAGAAAATTAGAGTGGAAGAGATTAAGTCTTCTGATGCATATAAAGCATTGTTAGAGCGTTTGGAGTCTATGGAAACCAAAGCTGTTGGGCCCCAAAATCCCACATTACGTCAACTCCATAGTCATCCGATGCATCCATCCATGCCTGCACCCCCTTATCTTGAGCACTTTAAGTTGCCTCAGCTGGCAATCTTTAAAGGTGAGGAGGATGCCCAAGAGCATGTGACGAGGTTCTTGAGCCAATGCTTTGGCATTCAGGACAATGATGCTTTGTTATTGAGGACCTTTATAACCATATTCACAGGCCTCACCTCGGATTGGTTCACCCAATTTTCGAAGCATAACATCAGCAACTTGGATCAGTTAGTAGATGCATTCCTCGAATGCTTTACCTTCAACACCAAGAAGAAGGCGTCACTAAGTTATTTGGCCAGCCTCAGGCAGTATGAGGAAGAGACTATGGCGGCCTACGGGAATTGGTGTAGGACTCTACTTTCCAAGCTACCCTACCTTCCCCCTATGTCCGACCTTACACATATATTTTCAAGAAGTTGTTTGAGATCGATCTCTGTGCTATTGTAGCTACAGCAATATGCCACCTTAGAAGAGGCTCTGGCGCAAGCCAAAATCATCGAAGAGATCAAGATACAGGATGGTGAGATCACCAAACCTAAGAAAAAATAATGGAACAAAAACACCAAAATAGGGACTACGCAACAAAAACCCGCTACGGTTAACCAAGTTGCTATAAATGTTCCTAAGCCTGCACAAGAAATACAGCCTCAAAAGGCTAACTATCAGGTAGTGCCCCTAATTATGAAAGAGAAATCTAGAAACAAGGGCAAAATCAGCAGCATCGCCCTAGGCGACAGTTTACACCCTACATGGAGTCTAGGGACTCCCTATTTGATGACTTATCAACGGAAAATTTGATCAACCTCCCAGAGATTCAAACCATAGATCCCAATGCACCAAATCCTAAAGGGTACCAGGAGGACTTGTATTGTAAATTCCATCGACGAAAGGGACATGACCTTAATGCATGTTGGAAATTCAAAGGCTTGATACAAGACCTGATTGACAACAAGACATTGGTTGTAGAAAACCTCGTAGCGCCGAACAACCAGCAAATTGGAGTTTTCAGAGACCCTTGCCTGCCCATGAGGCGTAGGCAAAACCCTTTCAAATCAATGAGGTGCAACAAAATTGCCCCATGTAGGGGTATGTAGGGATGATAAGTATAGTGACCAGGAACAAGAAATACCCAGGAGCTGCTCCTGCGATAGCCACAAGAGAAGTTCTATCAACGTCACAGCCTCAACAAAACCCTACATAGCTACCCCTGCCTAGACCTGCGGCCACTATTTGTACTAGACTTACCCAAAGTCTATGGACCACGTCGACTAGGCTCTCCATATACAAGCTTATTCAACAATCAACGCCCCATCGAGAGGCTCTTATGGAGATATTAAAGGCTATCGAGTTGTAGCCCCAGGAACTAAATTCCTTCAACAACTTTGTAGGGCATGTCAAAAGATGCACCGAGCCAGTCATCACTTTTCAATAAGATGAAGTGAAGTTAGTGGCTGTTGACATAGCGGATCCTCCTCTACACGTTATTGCATGGGTCAACGAGATCCCCTATAAGAGGGTGTTGGTAGACACTAGCTTGTCTAGTAACATCATTACTACAGCGGCATTGAAACATTTGAAGCTATCGACATCTCACATCACGACCTCCACATATACACTGCAAGCATTTAATGATGCAATCTGCTTGACAATTGACACAATCATCCTACCCATTCAAGTAGGACAAAATATGATACCAACATTGTGCCATATTTTGGAAAGTGAGATGGCTTACAACATCTTGTTGGGTCGGCCATTGATCAGGGACATGAAGTGTGTTCCATCAATAGCACATCAATATCTGAAGTATACATTTGAAGGGGAGGTACATGTGGTCTCGACAGACTTAGAACCCTTCAAGTACTGCAACACTGTGTAGTTGATGCCGTAGTCGACCCTTCCATCAATGCATTTGGATTTCCAGTTGAATCCATCTCGATAAGATCATATTTCACAAGCCTCCCTGAAGGCAGATCCACCAAAACCCCAGCAAAGGTCCATCTTCATCAGTTGGTCCTTCATCAATGACACCACCTATCATGGCCAAATAGAAGGACAAAGGGAAGAAACCCCTGGAGGAGGCATGGCCTCTGGAAGAGGCACCACAATCAGTCTCAAACATCTCTATCGAAGAGATGCCTAGTAAAATGGAAGTGGAAGCTCCTAGCCCACCCGACATGGAGTGGAGTCCGAAAGAGCTTTCGTTCCCTCCCCCTCAGTCACCAACAATCACTTTTGAAATGGCCAATATAGGCCTAGGGGAGTATCTGGTGTAGAATGTTGTAGCAATGCCCGCACTAGATTCCATGCAAGACATGGGGAGACCTTGCCTCCCCATTGGTACAATTGTTCCTCTAGGCTACCCGCAAAATCAGACTAACTTTGTGTATGGGGGCCTTGATCATGGCACTGAGCCATACATGCAAGAGGACGATGATGAAGAGCCTTTCGTAGAGGATGTAAACTATCTGTCCAACCCATACTTCACTCTGAGATATCTTGGCCAATGCAATTGGCATGGATACGGGTTAGGCCGGTATGAGCAAGGAGTGCGTGTCCTTTGTCAACCAAGATACCAAATGCCTTATGACAAGTCAGGTGTAGGGTTCAATCACCCCCTGCCCTTAGACATCTTGGTCAAAGACATGCAAGGCCTAAGGATAGGCCACAAGGGTGGATTGGCATCGGATCCATATGCCAACCCTAACACAACATACACATTGGGGGATTATCTCCCATGGTCAACAACCACCCTTGGTAACCTTAATCGCCCTTCCCATTTGCTAGAGAGAGGCAAAAGTTTGGGGACCCACTTTCAGGGTGGATATAAACAGTGTCAAGAAGGATCTTCAAAGGATGAGTCATACTATGAGCCAGCATCATATGACCCCTTCAAATCAGATAGCAATCACTCGCAAGTGATTCCTAAGGACGCCTATCATGAGAGTCTCTTGAAAATGTTTCCTTTAGAGGCTCCAATAGAGCCAATGATACATCAAGAGAATCAGGCCCCCCCATAGATAGTGGAAAAACCACAGTGGGGCCAAATAAATTTTCTTGAGCAAGGTGAGCCTTTAATGCCGTAAGTAGTCGGAGCCAACGAAGGCCTTTGGATCTCTGATAGTGATTATGAATATGAAACAGAAATGGCATATCTTAATCACATGTGGCAGATGCAGCATCAGTGCCCCTTGGATATTAATGACATATTTGAACATATGGGCATAGTGTCAGGGCATGAGTGGTACGTAGACCCAACAGGGTGGGACCAATTGTTGGATCTATGGCTCTAGGTTTACGACAAGCACCATCCACCCTGAGACCCCAGAGTGACATCAGTGTCGAGGGTAGACCCTGTATTCCTATCTGCACATTGGGTCAATCCATTCATGCCCGTCCCTCTAGAGCCAGATCTAGAGCATAGAGAACATCTAAGATGTCTTAGTAACCACACCTGTGGTAATGGAGACCAAAATCATTCCATCAACATGATCTCCATTGACTTAACCGCCCCCATCCACAATCCGGCTGATCCGGCATAGTCATTGTATCTAGACATAGATGCCATAGACTGGGATCATGTTGATTTCCCTCCATCCCCATCTGAGTACTGGCAGTTCGATGAAATGCTTCATTTTACCCTTGGGCCAACTCAGGATATCTTCCATGCTGAAGAGGGACCCGATGTTCCTAACGATGATCTTAACTCAGAAAATGATATCCATTTGATCCCGACTCCACACCAGTTGGAATATGGATCCCACATGTCGGTCGAGGAGATGACTAATGTAGACATCGTCTCAGATCCAATGAATCCATAGATTATCAAGCTGGGGGTAAGTTTATCCCCTGAAGAGCAAGCCAACTACATTGCCCTTCTCAAAGAGAAGAAGGAGGTTTTTGCATGGTCATACAGAGATATGCCAAGGCTAGATCTGCAACTAGTCACGCATAATTTAACACTTGATCTGATAGTCAAGCCCGTTAAGCAAAAACTATGTAAGATGCACCCAACAGTGGCCTTGATGGTCAAAGAAAAATTGCAAAATCTATTGGATGCATAGTTTGTCATTTGCATGGATTATCTGTCATGGATGTCCAAAATGGTACCCGTTAAGAAGCTTGACGGGAGGATTCGCATATGCACTGATTTTTAAGATCTAAACAAAGCAATTCTTGAGGATTATTTCCCCTTGCCTAGCATCGACGCATTGGTAGATGCTACAACAGGCCACGAAATGCTATCCCTCATGGATGGTTTCTCGAGATACAATCATATTCGTATCAATCTTGACGACCAACTAAAAACGTCATTCACAATGCCCTGGGGGACATTTTGTTACAAGGTCATGCCTTTTGGCCTTAAAAATGCTAGTACCACCTACCAACATGCCATGACGTACATCTTCCATGATTAAATGCATAAAACTTTGGAAGATTACATGGATGATTTGTTGGCCAAGTCTCTCTTACGCCCAAATCATCTTGATGACTTAAGAAAGATCCTGAATCGCCTCATGGAGCATAAAGTTAGACTGAATCCCAAGAAGTGCATTTTTTGCATCACATTTGGAAAGCTCTTGGGTTTTATAGTCTCAAAATGAGGCATCGAGGTGGACCCAAACAAATTCAAGGCAATCCTTGAAATGCTTCCCCCAAATAGCATCAAGCAGCTCAGAAGTCTACAGGGTAAGGTTGCATCGATCAAGCGCTTCATAGCGCAGTTATCTGACAAGTGTCGACCCATGAACAAATTATTGCATAAAGGGGTAGCATTTCACTGGGATGATGAGTGCCAGTCAGCTTTTGATGACATTAAGCAATACTTGGCTTCATCGCCAGTATTGGCACCACCTAGACCAGGAGTGTCGTTCTACTTATACATCTCAGCTACTGAGGTGGCACTAGGAGCCATGTTAGCCTAGAAGAATGAACTTCACAAAGAGCAGGCTACTTACTATCTTAGCCGCACCCTGGTCAGCTATGAACTTAACTATGCATACGTTGAGAAACTCTACTTGGCAGTGGTGTTTTCTACCAAAAAGCTACGCCACTACATGCTGAGCAACAAGACGTATGTTGTGTTTAAGGAGAATCCATTGCGATACATGATTAGTCATACTTATCATAGTAGAAGCACGGTGAAATATATCATGTTGTTGATGGAATTTGACATAGAGTTTATCGGACAGAAATCCATCAAAGGACAGGTCATAGCCGATCAACTAGTAGAGGCTCCTATCGAAGACTATCAACCTCTGGTCATAGAACTACCCGATGACAGGGTCTTCCATGTCTTGAAATTGCCAGATTCTGATGAGCCTGAGTCACAGGCCGACATAACCCTATTTTTTGATGGTTCTAAATGTGAGCAAGGGGGTGATGCAAGAATTGTATTCTTCACACCGCAAGGGGTTCCAATACCCTTGTCATTTAAATTAGACTTCCCGTGCACCAACAATAATGTAGAGTATGAAGCCTTGCTCATAGGTCTTCAGACAACAATCACCATGAACATTAAACGGTTGAACATCTTTGGTGATTCACTATTAATCGTCAATCAAGTCAAAGGAGTATTCCAATGTAAATGCCTAGTTTTGTAGGCCTACAAAGCCCTTGTGGACAAATTCCTAGAAAATATTGAATGGTATGACATTGAGGCACTCCCTCGGTCATCGAATCATTTTGTGGACACTATGGCCTCTTTGGGGTCACTAATCCCACAAGACCTTTCTAGTGATATGACAACCATTCAAATCAAAACATTATCACAATCTGTGATGGAGCGTGCAAGCTCTGATTTAATGCTAAGAATCCACATGATCCAGATTGAACCATCCTCGGATAAGTTCTCTTGAATCCATGACTGTTTGAAGCACACCAACTAGGGGGCCTTGTTCTCCCCTACTCCCATTAATAGCAACACCACGCTATTCTTACAAGTTCTTTCCCACTCAGCTTTTGCTAGGGATGAACTTCAAGAGGGATTGGCTGTTCATATCATCGAGGCTTCTGATCATCAGGAATGGTATTCACCCCTTAGGGACTACCTCAAGCTAGGTAACCTCCCACTTGGATTGATGCACGCCACAAAATAAGCATTCAAGCAGAAAACAAAAAAGCATGTCTTGTTAGGAGACATTTTGTACCATCATAGCTATGAAAGGATCCTCCTTCGGTGCTTGGACCAGCAAGAGTCCACTTGGGCGATTGCCCAAGTGCACGATGGTACGTGTGGTGGCCACTTCAGTGGTATGGCCATCACCAAGCTCATTCTTCGCATGGGCTACTATTGGCAATCTTTAGAGCGAGATTGTTGTGCATATGTGAGGAAGTGCATGAAGTGTCAACATCATGCCAATTTGAAACACGTGCCTTCCTAGGCCTTGCATTCGATCCAATCGGCTTGGTCATTTTCATAGTGGGGCTTAGATCTAATCGAAAAGATCTCCCTTGCATCATCAGGCCATCATACGTTTATCATAACGGCCATAGAGTACTTCACCAAGTGGGTGGAAGCGGTTTTGCTAACCTCTACGACTAGACCCCACATTATGGAGTTCATTTTGCATAACATCATATGTCATTTTGGTATTCCATCCAAGATAATCTCGGATAATGGGACGTCATTCAAGAACAAAGACATGCATGCTTTGATCACAAAGTACAAAATTCAACATAGTTTTTTGACACCCTATTATCCGCAAGCAAATGGGCAGGCAGAAGCGTCAAACAAAATGCTAGTTGCTATCCTTAAAAAGATAGTCACAGACAGACATAAGGATTGGCAGATTCAGTTCCCACTTGCCCTGTGGGCTTATCGCACTAGCATTCGGACACCCACTGGGGTAACTCCATTTTTGCTTATGTATGGCTTCGATGCTGTCATGCCTCTTGAGTTGGAAATTTCCTCCTTGCACATATCAATGCAAGAGTTCATTGATGATGACACTGCGTGGCAGGCCCAGTTAGACCAGCATACGTTGCTCGATGAATGACACGTTAATGCTCTTGAGCATTTACGTATCTATCAAGAGCGGCTGAAGAAAGCATACAAAATGAGAGTTCACTTGAGGGATTTTCAGGTTGGTGACTTGGTCTTGAAGGAAAACCAGTAGAACTCTAGTTTGTCGTCCCATCTCAGGGACAAGTTCGCAGCAAATTGGTTAGGTCCATATGTAATTGATAGCAAGATAGGACCCGGGACGTACTGGCTAGCTTCCCTTGATGGAGTCAAAGAACTTGAACCCTTGAACATCAATCATCTGTGACCATTCCATATCTAAAGCAACCAATCCCAAAATGCTCCAAGGATTCCCGCAATCACTTGGTCAATCCCAAAATGCTCCAAGGATTCCCGCAATCGCTTGGTCAATCCCAAAATACTCCAAGGATTCCAAAAATCGCTTGGTCAATCCCAAAATGCTCCAAGGATTCCTGTAATCGCTTGGTCAATCCCAAAATGCTCCAAGGATTCCCGTAATCGCTTGGTCAATCCCAAAATGCTCCAAGGATTCATACAATCACTTGGTCAATCCCAAAATGCTCCAAGGATTCCCGCAATCGCTTGGTTAATCCCAAAATGCTCCAAGGATTCCCATAATAGTTTGGTCAATCCCAAAATGCTCCAAGGATTCCCGCAACGCTTGGTCAAACCAAAAATCTCCAAGGGTTCCCACAATCGCTTGGTCAAAAGAAAAACAATAAATATCAAAAACAATAAAATCATCCAAAACAACAAAAACTTGCATCTCATCTACATGCATGCTCAAAATCATCACAAAATTAAAAATCTCTTTTTACATCTCATTTTCATACTCACCAAGATCAATCCATCAAAAACACAAAAATAATAGTTGCATTAAGCATCACATCCATACATTTGCATATTTGTGGTCATACAAGTCAAGGCACCATAGACTGTCATTACTTGGCAAAGTCCATCTTCATTCCATATCTCTCCACTGTACAAACAATCCATCAAGAATAAAACGCTATCCATATTTCTTCCATACTATAATAAATTGTCTTCTAATGTATCAAGAGTTTTTTTCATTCAGTCGCCATTAGCTGTCTAGCCACATACTGTACCAAGTCAGACATATTTTACGCAGGTAGAATTTTACTTGGAACACACCTTGTTACGTAGCATCCCAGCACAAATTAAAACACATAAACATTCCCAAGTTGTGTGAACAAAAGATGAACCCTGCAAACCATAAGCGAAATGGTTATCTTGCTCATCCCCCTGTGCGAATGACCCCAAAGAATGCTGAGAGTTGGCAAAAGGACAAGCATCCTCCCTACCCAATTCTCCATGAATCCCAAGTTCTCAAAAGTTGCAAAACATCAAAATTTGCACATGTCAAAACTCCAAAAAATTTGACATCACCCTCAAAGTGCATACATCAAAAGGCACAAACAATAGTGATTTTCGTCACTCCACATCCTAATCCCTTGCTCAAAAGAAAAACTAATACAAAATAAACAATGATTTTTATCACTACAAAAGAGCAAGTATCCCAATATAATTGAAGAAAAGAAGGGAGTTGAACTTGAATCCTTGGAACTCTCAGCATTCATAAGGTCATGAGATAAACCTCAGTACCGGTTTGGTTGATAGCCTATCGGTCACTCATGGCAAACCCCCCGCATGACGATATCTTTGTCGCATTAACTTGGGTGCAGATCAATGATTGTATGTGGATGAGCTAGCTTATGGTATCCTAGATTGCACCGTAGATTAATCTGACTAAATACAACAAAGGAGTTAGTGGAGATAATTAGGTGATCCTCAGTACAGGTTTGGTTGATAGCCTATCTGGCACTGGTGGTATCCTAACAAATGCCACATCAAACGAACTCAATTGCACACACAGGGATGTGAAATAACTTGGTCAAAGACAAGTCCGATTCATACCTTGTTCAAAGTCTTGTCAAATAAAAGTATAGCCTTGGCTAGTTAGTTAAAACATCTGAATCTCATAAAATCTAACTACATTCTAAACCAACTGTAATATCTTCTCAGCTTTACTTCACCATCAAAAAATACAAAAATAACATACAAGAAAAGACATGTAGGCCTACAAAGCTATTCACCGTAGCAATCGCCTAGGACCAAAAGCCATACAGTTCTGAACAATTTATGGTGTGACCTCCAAACATCACAAATTCAATTCATCCATTCCATTTTCGCATATCACATATAAATCAAAAACATTTGCATTCATCATAACATATGCATCCATCAAAATAAATTAACATGCATACATCCATATTCATCAAACCATCATGCATAAAATCAAATCATCACATGTGCATAAACAAAATAAATCCGATATATATATATATATATATATATATATATATATATATATATATATATATATCGTCAAAAATGCCCATAGGCTACAAAGAGTTTGTCCTCTAACCCCACAACAAAATCCAAAATCCCAAGCCTAAGGCGTCAGCCACCGTTATCACATAGGATCGGTGCAACGGGAACTACCCCCCATGGTGTGGGTCCTATGGGACCCATCAGGATGGCTGCTGCTAGCCCCCGCATCACGCATACTACCGCCTCCCTCATCCAATCGCCTATGATGAGATGATGTTGACTGCTCAGTACCACTATCCCTCGTCCAGTGCAAAGAGCCACCTCTCGAAGGCTCAGGTAACCACCCACCAATCCGGATAATATCTCCCTCCATATCCAGTTGATGTCGAGACCAATATGCCTCTCATTGCAACCACTCTACCTCCCACCGATGGTAGTAAGCTACTGCATCGTCGCGCTGCACCAACTGTGTCTATAGGAGATCTCTCTCTTATGTAGCACTGGCATTCCCATCCTCTCGATGGTGCACAACGAATGTGTTCTCTCACTCCGCCATCTGAGTCTGCAGGAGATCCCTCTCCTGCAAAGCTTCCCCCAACTCCTCATCCTGCCTCTGTAGCAACTCCGCCAACCATGCATTCTTAGCACGTAACCCTGCATCCATGTCCTCCGCATCTACCTGAGGCATGGCCATCTCTAGAACAGCAACCTGCTCTAGCTCCCACTGCTTCGTGATGTCTTGCATCTTCGACTGATCTGGAGCCCCAATATCCGCATCCATACCATCCACCTCCACCATCTCTGGCTCCTCCAATAGAGCTCCCCAGTCATCACCTGGTGCCTCGGCACCCTCCCCACCCATGGCTGCTGCCCCTATGCCTCCCAATGGCCCCTCGCATCACCATCGCCGTAGGGTCCATCACTGGTCATACTCTATAGTAGTCCCAATGTCATCCACATTCGATACGTCAATCACCACATCTAAATCCTTGCCAATTGGCGTGATGACTGGCTAATCTAGAGTCCTCTCATCCTCTCGATGTTGATAGACCATGGGTTCACCAGGAAACCCTTGGAACACCCCAAACTGTCGTGTCACCTAGTTGTATGGGAAGAACTCATGCTCAGTCCCATGCTGCCCAATCAGCCACCGCCCCCTACATACCTATCGAAGCCACTGTTTAGCCTCAGGCCAGGCTGGACAGTCTTGGTAGGGGTGCCAAGACACCTCCCCTAGAGCAAGTTGAGCGAAGGCATCAACATAGTGCCCTACAGCACATACCCTCTATCGACTCTATCCCTACTCAGATCGCCACCACAACATCGCGTAGCCTATATCCTTATCCTTTATATCCCCTCGAGTCATCCATGGTAGCCCTGCTAGCCTCTCAACTGCTATGTGCTGCTAGGACCAACTCTGCAATAGATAACTATAGTTGATTCCCTTCGACTTTTGACAACGGACCTCATATAGCTCCCCATAGAGATATTCCAATAGCGTCTGTCCCCACCTCATGATCAATGGTGCCTCTGTTGGGCACTCAACTAGTCGCTAGACCACATCCAGTAGGTTCCACGAGAACCTCGCACCTGACGAGTCAAGTAGCAGCATGTTGGAAATGAGGCCCATGAGTACTGAGTGCCTCACTCCCAACACCCCCCTCTCTAGACACCATCGAACTAGAATGCCACCAATCTGGCAGTCAAGCTCTGCCCTCTCCATTGGGCTCTCTACGCCCAACTCCTCCCCATGTCCAAAGCATCGTATCAGTATAGTTTTCTTCTGGTCACGTGGCAACGTCCTGATCGGCATTCCATCTATCGAAATCCATAGAATTCGATAGACATTGTCTAGTGTCACTGTCATCTCCCCTATTGGGATATGGAATGTGTTGGTTCAAGGATCCCATAGATTTATCAAGGCCATCAGATAGGCTCGATCACTGACCATAGGCTCCAGTCGAGTCACATGCTTGAGCCCAAGAGCATCAAGCCATTCCCAATCAGCTACAGTTAGCGCCCCATGCACTTTGGCAAAAGCAGTAGGCACCCAATACCGGTTCTTCACAACCTGCACAAGAAATAATGCACAACATTAAAAATAAAAATAAAAAACAAAAAAAAACCAACTATACAAAAAAAATATGAATATCCAGCACTACATGAAAGTGTATAGCTCAAAAAAAAAAAATTCAAAATACAGTTTGTCAGTCCTAGGGTTTCTGTACTCTAAGTTTAAAACCGACAAAGTCTGCAAAAAAAAAAGCAAAACAATATTTTAATAACAGTTTTTTAGCCTAGGGTTTTCACCTATGTTTTAAAACTAACAAATCTAAACCTTAGGAAAAAAAACAAAAAAAACAAAAACAAAAAAACTAGGGTTTTTGCGTTCCTAGGGTTTTCATGTAACAAAGGCATAACACAAAATTTTTCTCTTACCTAGGGTTTACCTTAGTGTAAAACGGAATGCAAATATTAGGCGTTAATTATATCTTGTCAAAATAAAGTTACACTAGTATTTTATTTTCTACACAGCCAACTAGAAAGAAAAACAAAATTTTAACCTAAGTTTTCAGCTATATTTTTCGTTCAGTTTCCAGCCAGGTCTTGGTTGTGTTCAGATCCATTTTAGGGTTTCCATTTTAATTTGAAAAACAACACACCAGAGCAAAATAAATAAATAACTTGAAAACATAATGCAAATAAATGAGGAGGTGCACTTACCGGTATTGCTTCGGCTCCGCCACTCGATCCGGTTTGTGCACTCATGGTGGCAAGGAAATTTCAGCAACGTAAATGAGCCCAAAACCTATTTTTGGCCTTTAAATAGGATTTTTGAGCCTGTAAGCATTCCTCCCTAGAACGAGCACTCTGGTTAGCACTTGTTCCACCCTAGAATGAATACTAAACAGGAATTCGTCCCACCTTGGAACGAATTCAGAGCAAAAAAATAAAAAATAACAAAAAATGAACAAAATGACCCAAAAACAAGCAATAAAGCTTGCCCTATGAAAGTGCTTTTGCATTTGAAATCCTAGGTATGCAAAACTGACATCGGGGTTACAAATACTCACTATCCTACTCCCTAATAAGGCTACCATAGCCGAACCACTCCACGGGAAGATAGATCTTTGAGAATTTCATCCCCAAATGGCGTCTCCAAAAGGGTTAACACCCACCAAAAACAAGTCTAAATGTCAGAAAACTGCACACACATTCAATGCTAAACATCTGATGGCACCCTTACCTAAGTTATCTTGGGTCAAATGACTCGTCACTTTTCTCATGAAGGTCATTCTCTCATCGATTCGTCGCTTGAGGGGGTAGTCACACTTAGTCACTAATCAACACACACACCCAATCATAGAAAATGGCATGCATTCAAAGGATCATTGACAAAGACAATTACGCTCCTGCTTGGGGCAATAAACAAGCAATAATCACAAGTTGATCAAACACTTGGCATTTGTGAATCATGAACTCTAGGTTACCATAGACAAAATGTTGCGCACTTTGCCTATTCATGACTGATCAATGTCCAAGCTCAAGTAACACCTCACCAAAAAAGGTTAACACTTGAATTAAGTTCCTTCGCTCTTCAAAAGCAAAGATTCAAGAATGCATACCCTTTCTATGCTTGGGGAATCAAGTGTTGGTTAGGTTACTAAGAGACCCTAATCATTAGTGCTTTGGTTATCTATTTTTTCTTGGCACTGCGCCATGCACAGTGCATCCCAAAAAGGGGCATCTGTAGACACCAAAACAGCACCAATCCGATTATGTGACTGCAAACACTGATCGCATTGACACACATAGCCCCAAGGGCAGCCCCTAGAGGTTAAACAGGGGTCTGAACCACTCTCACAGTAGTTTTAGGAAGTCAAAGATCAATTTGGCACCTTCTAGGCACTTTGCTCAGAATCTGTCCCTCCCTGGGACGAATTCAAAATGGGATTCGTCCTCCCCTGGGACGAAAACATAATCCACTCCAAGGTGGGACAAATTCTAGGTTTGATGGGCACAAAGTCAAAGCTTGACAAATGGTAGCTCGGATCTGCCACTTAACGCCTCCTTCATTTCATGGGAGCATGGATGAGCGTTTTTTAGCATTAGATGTTGTTACAAGAGCAGTCATGAAGCCCCTAATCAGGGAGGAATATTTCCTCCCCTGGAAGGGCATGGCCGCCATGTGGCACCTCTGCATCCTCATCCCAAGAGACCTCTAGGTCTATAAATTGATGAGTTTGCTCATCCCAAGATATAAATAGAAGGAGCATTTTGGAGAAACGAAGTGTTGTCGTTTTGATTTCACACCTATTCCCCTTTTGAATTGTGCCTTTCACATTCGTGATCTCTTTTGGAGAAGAGGTCATTGGGTGGTCATTGGAAGCATAAATTTGGAACCAAACCTGAAATTTGGCCACAGTATCCTACCCAATTTGCTAACAACACATTACAAGAGATTTTGGGCCCATCCCAAGTGGATTGGTGCTGAAATTAGGTTCCAACGGTGGGCGGCCCGCCCGAGCGCCTCGCACTACTGCGAGCCTAATATTCCTTTTTAGGAATGATTGGGTATTCATGGTAGATTGTTCTTTTTGTCACTTGTTTATTTTGCATTCCATGTTATGCTGCTTAGATAGCTTGTAATTTCAATTTCGTAATGCTTTGATCAAATCTTATCATGTTTTGTCGCTTTTGTTGTCCTCACTAACTTGCAGGTGGCAGCATCAAATTCTCACTGATGGAGGCCAAATTTGGGAAATCTGACCATTCGTGTCTTCCCAAAATGCCTCCAATTAGCTAACCCCAAGTTTGCAGGTCTTTTGGAGATCCCTAGACATGACATTTTGGGCAATATCACTTCGATGCTTTATTGCAGGTGAATTCGTTCTACCCTAGAGCGAATTACAGTCGAATCTATCCCGCCCCAAAGCGAATTCAAATCGGTGAGGAATTTCCAGACTGTTTATTTTGCAATGCCTTCTCGGTGATGTTTCTATGCCCTTGCCAAGTTTTCATGTCATTTGGATAAGTTTTAGTTACATTTTAATTCATTTTCTCATCCTCTTATTGTAAGTTTGAGGATCACATGCTTTGTCTTATTCGCAGGTGCTACTAACGGTTTCTTGTTCCTTTGAACGCAGGGTCTGAACATCAGAGGAGCAGCAAGGTCAACACTCGTATACACAAGCGGCGGCGACATTTGGTCTGCCCATCTTACATGTGGGCACGCGAAAGAGAGATGGCTTTCCATTGATGTGACCAAGAGACAAGTTTGATGCTCCTCAGCCCTAAAAGGGGAGGAAGCGTATTGTAACCATATTTGAAATACATTAATAAAAGAAGAGGGGTGTTTCATTCCATTTGGGTTCCAATTTGTCTACGCTTTCTCCATTTTATGCATTTTAATTCATAGCATCAAATTTAGTTTTGTTCTTGCATCACACTTGGATTTTTTCCCTTTTTGTTTTCGTATCCTTGTGCTTTCAGCACGCATACTCAATCTTGTTTTAATAGGGGTCTGATCAGCTGGTAATATAGCTTATCATTTCATTGCACTCAGACAAACCCCCCAAATTATACACGCTTATTTTTTTTCAAGTTTTTCAGGTTGTCAAACTCTACATCAAAGTCTAGAAACACTTCAACTTTTTTTTTTTTGGGAAGTAAATTTCTTCATTGATTACTGGGTTTTACAGGTTAACCCAAAACCTATTACAAAATTTAGCCTTATGTTGATGCTATGGATCCTATTTATCCTAAGGATATTTTGTCCTCTACTATTGCTGATCTTCCTAACAACCCTTATCGGGTGGGCGAAGCAAACATAGACCAAAAACCTGACAGGACCAACCAAGATGGGTAACTCGCTTTGATCATCATTACAAAAATGGAAAAAGACATTAGCCATAGGAGGAATACTTCCTCTGTACAAAACATAAGACAAAAGTGAAACCCCCAGGACCCGAGGATCCTCAGGCCTCGTCTTCAATGTCTTCCTCGAGCTCCTCTTCCTTTTCATCCTCTTCTTCCTCATCATCGTCCTTGGCTTCTACTTTTGACATGTACCCCTCGTTGAAGAACACCTGAGTCAGAGTGTCGTAAGTCTCTTGCATCTGGTGGATGATGCTAGTGTGAGATTTTAGGATGAAACATTTGAGGACCATGATGGTAGGTCCCTCATCTTCCATATCGTTGGTGCTTATTTTGGAGCTGCCTTGAATTTGTTTGTTCTTCAGTCTCAAGGAGGATCTCATTGGGGGTTCCTTGATCCTTAGTTTTTTCTTAGCCGTGCCACCTCTGGTGATTGGCTCCCCCACTCTCTTCTTCATAGGAGACACAAAGGAAGGTTTGTTTGTGCCCAAACTGGCTCTTGCCCCCAAACTTTTTGCATGGTGGTTGGGCGGAATTTCCTCAATGACTAGAGGTTCAAGATTTGGTGTCATGGCCAACACCCACTTGTAAATCACTTTGAACAATCCTTGGTGCATTGGCATAGCAGACCCCCTCTTGCTATGATAAGTGTTGATGGTGTAGTTCATCGAATTCATCAGGAACTGAGGAATACTTATCGGGTTGACATCCCAAAAGAAATTCATGAATGCATAGTGGAAGCTTAACAATGTCTTACTGGGATCCTCCACCATGATAAAATCCATCACATTCTTCATGACCCCATTCCACGGGGTGGGCAAATCCATTCTGGTCAGCCCATTCTTAGCTTCCTTAAAAAATTTTGGGTTATCACGAAATTCCTTTAATTCCACCTCCCAATGGTGTTTCTGGTAGTGGATGGAGCAACATTTCACCATTTGTCTTATCACCACAGCAAGCATGTTCACATCAATGATGAACTCTCTTCCTCGGATCTCCACCTTCCTATCTTCCCACGTATCCATCATCGCCTGGGTGATGTCCTCCTCTGCCCCCAAGAATAGGTCAAAGAATTGGGTAAACCATCGCTCAGTAAGGATGGCCTGAGCAACGGGTTCCATGATGACCATACAGGGCTCTACGTATGTCATATTTCCACTAACAGACTTCTTCCTCAAAATTCTCTCAAACTTGCTCTGACTTGCGCACCATAGTTCTCCTCTTTTTCTACTGCTAGGAAGGGAATAGGGTTTAATATTATGTTGGTAAGTGTTGAGGCATTTCTTAATTGGCATGCCAACTTTGGGAATCCATTCCCCATTCACCACATGAGTATTATGCCAGCTGTCCTTAGACTCCATCCAGTTAGTGTGATTTTGCCTCACCTTGGTTGTCCATGAATCAACACATTCCTTAGGAGGAGTGTCATGCATTGGAAAGGACCATCCATATGCCTCCACCTGTGTCTTTTGCCCCCATACATGATCTGTCAGCCTCATCAACATTCCAACCACCTCCTTGTCATCATGATTTGGATCCTCATTGATTGTCATTATCACCCATTTTATAGCTCCTTCATATACCTACGTACTTTGCATGGGGAAGGTCCATTCATCAACCTCCATTTGGACCTCACGCCAGGTGGCCCTATTGATCGGTATTGTCCACTTTCTTGTAATTCGCTTCTCATTGTGATGTAGATCCATATTCTTGACATGCTTAGCAAAATTTGGAATTGTTGCCATGGGAATCCATGCATCGATGACCTCCTCCTGATCACCTATGTTGTGGCCAATAGTCATAGTCCTTTCGCCACGGAGCCCCCAATGGAAATTGGTAGTTTGTGTTGGGATGTTTACCTTTTCGTACCTCAAAATCATGTCCTTGCATTTTCCACCATTTATCCTTTTCGAGATATTTGAGAATGTTATCCCTGGAATCACATCCATCTGATTAGGATTTCTTAGTAAAGCGGACTCATGATAGTCTTGGGCCATGTGGTATTTGGCCATCCTTCCCCCACCCGCCTTAGGACATAGCTTACCTATCATTGCACAGGATGTCCTCAACTTTGCATGGCACATCACGTGTCCACGTTGTCAAACTACTAGCCTCAACACCCGCATTGGCTAGTTTATCTGCTGATCTATTAGCCTCATGGAAGACATGGCGAGCCCTCTTTTCTTGTCTGGCCTTGAAGAGGATCCTCGCCTCATGGATGATAGCTTCAATCCTCCAGGGTGGTTTTTTGCCATTAGTTAGAAGGTTAATAATGATTTTTGAGTCTCCTTCAACCATCAGGTTGCCTTGGATCTCATGAGCCAACTGTAAACCCCTCCAAAGTGCTCTAGCTTTAGCCTCATTATTGGTTCTGGATCCTAATGGTTCTGCAAAGGCCATCCTCATGCTTCCTTGATGATCTCTAATTACTCCTCTAGTGCCTGCCCACCCAGGATTATCCTTAGCCACTCCATCAAAATTTAGTTTGAACCAGTCCCTAGGGGGTGGCTCCCATTTGATCCCAGCTCTAGGATTAGGTTTTGGTACAATGACTATGTCATCAGAGGGGATACCTAAGGACAGGGCAATTTGTTTCTCTATAGGAGGAATTCCTTGATTTTTTGTAGATAGGATACTAATATTTTCTTTTGCAAAGGTAAGAATTTGGTTAAGGATGGTTTGGGAGCTATGCTTGGAATCATTAAAGGCTCTATGGTTCCTCTCTAACCAAATTTTCCAAAGGAAGTGGTGCCAGCAAATCCTCCAAAGGAACTTGAGTTTTGGGCTAACAAAGGGAAGAGGCCATTGTTGGAAGACTTCAAAAATTGAGGCCGGTTTAGCCCAAGAGATTCTAAAGGCTTGGAAAAGTCCATCAAGGATGGAGGTTGCCACTGGGTATTCTAGAAAGAGGTGTTGAACTGATTCCCAGCCTGCCCTGCACATGTAACACCGGTTAGCAATAATAATTCCTTTTGTTAGCATGTTGTCAATGGTAAGGATCCTTCCTTATATCACTAGCCATGTGAAGAAGGATATTTTGGGGATTAGGCCCTTAATCCAGACCAGTTGCGACTAAAACTGGTGATCTTCAAGATTGAGGAGTAAATTATAGGCTATTTTAACTGTAAATTCTCCACTCTCTATTTTTGCCCACACTATATGGTCTTCAACATTCCCTGTGGGTATGAGCTACTGGCCTAAGATATTCTGAAGCTCTTTAGACTCAGCTGCAAAACCTTGGACCCTGATAATCTACCATCTTGGGAAGTTCCTATCCTGCCTTATGTAGTCTACCACCTTATGCCCTATAGATCGTTCTGTGTGTTCTTTGAGCCTAACCAATTGGGGGTTCCTTGATAAAGCCTTGGATCTAGCCCACCTATCTTCCCAAAAGTTGATTTTATGACCATTGCCTAAAATCCATCTGAGCCCTTTCTTGACCAAATCTCTGCTAGTTAGGATTGCTTTCCAAAAGGCCGATCCCTTGTTTAACAAATTTCCATTGAGGAAGTTTGCTCCTTGGAGGTATTTCCTCCTAACTATGGCTATCCACTCATTTTCAATATTAGATAGTGATCGCCAAGCTTGTTTAGCTAGAAGCACCATGTTTAAGAGGGAGACTCTCCTTAGATTTAGTCCTCCATTAGCTCTGGGTTTGCATACCTTGCTCCATCCTACCAAATGGATCATTTTTTTCTCTTTCGTCCCAGACCAAAGGAAGTTTTTTTGATATTGTTCAATTTTTTGATACACTTTGCTTGGAGCTTTAAACATGGATAAGAAGTAAACTGGAATGCTCTGTAGAGAGGCCATGGTTAGTGTCGCTTTACCTTCCTGGGATAAAAGATGTCCTTTCTAGCTAGCCAACTTTTTTTGGATCCTCTCCAGCACCTTATTCCACATGGCTCCCCAGAAACACTTCAACTTCTACTCAAGCTTCAGGAGAGGTAATTCAACCAGTTTACCCTTCCCTAGCATTGCAATTTCTATTTTTCTATGTTTTCTTTCTGTTTACCGATTTTTTTGTAGATAAAATCATATTTCTTTTGGAAAATCAAGGAATCTTAGCTATAAATTCTTAATAATTTACAAAATGCTGCAATTTCTAAAAGGCTAATCAATCAAGGAACCCCAGGCTTAGTTCTAGTATTTCCTTCATATTCAAGAACTTGGGCAAGAAATTGAAAAGCATATAGTTGTATTTAAGCTAGTTTGTTTGATTGCATCTTTCTTGTTTGCCCTAAAATTAAAATCTCCTTACTCTTAGCTCATTCAAATGTGAAAATTATAAACGATAGATCTTATTTTCATGCATTTTATATGATTTAAAGTTAAGCATTGCATTTAGATGATCTTTTATGATTTAGATTTAAATAACTCTTAAATATCAATAAAGAGTTAGATAAATAGAGATCCAAAACTTTAGGTGTTTTCTTCAAATAAATCCCTAAAACACTACAACACAAGCATTACATCAACACATATAAAACCATAGGAAAAATCATTTGATTAGGAGTCTAGTTGTGTTGAGGATCTTCATAGGATCTCCTTTGGAAAGAGATCCTCAAGTGGAGAAGCAGAGATTCTAACAAATCTCCCCCGTGCACACTTGACATTAAGTTAGACTTTAAGAGGAAAATAAACTTGTTTTCCCATATACATAATGGATTATATTTTCATATAATATTTACACTTTTTTAAATAAATAGATAGCTATAGTGAATGCCTTTGTACTCTAAATGGGAGGTTCAAGATTTTTTAATCTTGAAGGGGATAAAGTTGTACACCAAGTTCTAGTAATTGGATTTTGGGTCTAGCTATATTAGATAAACAACTAAACTCATACTAAATTTTGAGGTGGATGTCTTGGATAAACAACATCATCTCACATGGCTAATAAACTTATAAATGTAGAAAGTATTTTTTTATTTCCAATATGGATAACATACTTTTTTCTTTTTGTAAATATTATTGTGTGGTCATGATATAACCTTTACATAGCATATCCGTAACATGTGAGGTGAGGGGAGCATATATGTAACATGTGAGGGGAGCATATCCGCAACATGTGAGGGGAGAGATTTGAACCTGGGTCTCTCTATTTCAACTGGAGAGTTTTAACTACCCACTTGCTCTCCAACTCCTCTACATGACCGAATAACATACTTAAGGTACGATGTTAATTGGTAATTTTTATTCGATACAATCATACATTTTTTATTAGAATTTTTATTTTATAAGAATGTGACTTCAACAACAACTATTGTGCAAGCAAATTGCAAGAAAAATAATTTTACTTAAACAAAAATATATATGGACAATGAAAGGTAAGTAATATTTTATTTGTACACAATCAAGAATAAACTTATGCAATACAAAGCTGCCAATATAGTACCTATATGAAGAGGCATTTTGTACAAAATATAAATGTAAAATAAATATCCTTATTGATAGGTATTTTCATGTAGAGATTTATAAGGCATCTATTTGAGGCAACTTCATGCAAGATTCATCCATTATTTAGCTGAAACCTATAAATTAGATATATGGACAAGTGTGAGTAGTGACATTGATTCTAATTAAAACCTCCAAAATATAGCTACGCAACCTATCACATATTTGAATTTAGTAGTTTTGTTTACCATAAATATGTCTCATATAGGTGCCAATGTGAGGCTTTGGGATAATGATGTTTTAAGGTGGTACATGGTGGTAATAATTCTAATAATATTAGTAATGATAGGTTTTACTAATGATATGGCCATAATAAAGAAAAAAAGAATACAATGATCAATAGAAGAATATTTTTCAAAGTACATGATGATCCAAGTTGACATAGTTCAAGGTGCTCATATAGAGAACAACCTCCCTACTTAACTTCTTCGTCCAAATAAGTTATGTTTTAGAATATAACACAATTTCCCTCTTAATATTTATATATAATGAAAAAATAAGAAAAAACATGTTGATGAAAAAAATATAAAAATATAAGTAAACATAAAGCTTTATTAATAAATAATACAAATTCAAATTAAAAATTGAATAAAAAGCATTCATATGACATAGTTGACTATAATACAACATTTTAGGCTAGATGTTGTAAGCATTTTCTTATAATGTACATGTTACATGTTAAAACACTAAGTTCCTAACCATGATCTGATGCAAATAAGAGAAGAATCTTATTGGAAATAAATAAATAGTCATAAGTAGCTAATCAATAACTTATTTACAATTACTGTATAAAAGTTAGTTAATAAAATGAGATGATTTTCCTTTTAAATAAGTAAAAAAAACAATGAATAATAAATATTACATTGTTCAAATGTCCAACATTATAATTATGTCCTTTTACACCTATGAAATAATAAATACAATTATATATTGAAATTTTAATTAATGTATTTATATTTTTATAATTATATTATATTAAATATATATTTTGATGATTCACTATATAATATATGCATTTTATCTACATGTTCTGTAATATTCAATCTCTAACACTTATATGCATACTTGACTAACAACACATTATTTTTTTATAGATGTAACTCATGTTCTGTAATAAGGCTTGAACTTAGGCCTCTTCACAATGAATGCACATCACTTATCACTTCACCTAAATCTCACAATATGATTGATAAAACATCTTCGAGATTGAAAATAGTGTTGAGAGTAATCTCAACCCAGCAACAAAATTTAATTTTTGCCACAATACACCACGTTGCACAATACTTAGTTTTTTCAGCCCATGTTTGTTGTTTTATTTAATGTTTGTGCAAATCATTATCTGTTTAGTGGATAAGATAGTTTTTATTTAATGTTTGTACACATCCTTATCTTTTTAGTGGATAAGATTATTTTTATTTAATGTTCATGCTCATTATTATCCCATGGAGGATAACAGTGGTTAAAAACGATGGCTAGGAAAAGATATAATTAAATATAATCTGTATGCATTATAGACAAGAGAGAAATTATAAGATATGTGACTCTATTTTTCAACAGAGAGTGTGGTTGTTTATTGTCTGTAATTTTTTGAAATAAAAAAAATTTAAAAATTTTAGCTCTTCGTTGTGTGTACTATTAATATTAGTCTTTGTGTGTTTATTTTTCTCTGACCTCTTGAATTTCTATCAGTGGTATCAGAGTGATTTATGGCTTGAAAACCAAGGAATAAATGATTCAAGTGAGCATGAGTTCAAGTCTAAATAATCCATAAATACCAAAGTTTGATGAGAAGAATTATGAATACTAGTCTATTCTGATGAAGACCTTGTTTCTGTCACAAGATGTATGGGAAGTTGTAGAGAATGGATTCTAGAGCCAGCAAATGTTGCAGCACAAAATGTATTGATGAATGCACAGAGAAATAAATTGAAGGAGAATCGGTTAAAGGATGCCAAAGCACTGCACTTTATACTTCAAGGATTTGATTTAAGTATTTTCCCAAGGATTCAGTCTTGCACAAGATCAAAGCAAGCCTGGGATACATTGGAGATAGTATATCAAGGAATGAAGAAGATAAAGACTACAAAGTTGAAGTTTGATGGGAAGAATTATGAATATTGGTCTATTTTGATGAATACCTTGTTTATGTCACAAGATGTATGAGAATTTATAGAGAATGGCTTCCCAGAGCCAGCAAATGCTACAACACAAAATGCATTGATGAATGCACAGAGGAATACATTGAAGTAGAATTGGTTAAAGGATGCCAAAGCACTACACTTTATATTTCAAGGATTTGATTTAAATATTTTTCCAAGGATTCAATCTTGAACAAGATCAAATCAAGCCTGGGATACGTTGAAGATAGTATATCAAGGAATGGAGAAGATAAATACTGTAAAGTTACAATCAATGAGGAGATACTTTGAGACTATGCAAATGAAGAAGTCAGAGACTGCAGACTCTTTATCCATATATATTGTGGGTTTTGTGAATCAAATGAGGTCCCATGGAGAGGATATTCAAAATAGAAGGGTGGTTGAGAATATTTTGAGGATTCTACCATCAAGGTTTGATTCTTTGGTTGTTGCCATTGAAGAAACCAAGAATCTCGCACAATATTCCATTGATGAGTTGTAAGCATCACTTATTTCACATGAGCATTGGTTGAAAAGGTCTGAAGGTAGTTCTTTGGAGAATACCTTCAAGTCACAAGTAAATATTTGGTCTTGGAAGAGGAAGAGGCAGAGGAAGGTATGGTTTTAGGGGCAGAGGAAGAAGCCCTACAAGAGGTGGAATAAAAATCTAGCCAAGCTTGAGTGGAAGAGGCCAAAGCCAACAAGGTCAAAAAAGCACAAGCCAGCCAAGCCAAAATTGGACGTAGAGCCAGAGCCAAGGTCAAGTCCAAAGGTATGATAAATCCCAAGTGGAATTTTATTACTATAATAAATTTTGTCATTATGCTAGTGAATGTAGAAAGCAGCAGTATGATCTTAGGAGGCAGAGAGCTAACTATAATATTGAGAATGATAATGAGAAGTGTCTAATGATGAACTTTTTTAGCTTTTAACATTGTAGTGGATAGTCAGAAAGATGTTTGGTATTTGGATTCTAGTTGTAGTAACCATATGACTGGCAATAGAGGTATGTTTGTTACTCTAGATGAAAATGTTAAGTTTGATGTAAACCTTGGTAATGATAACAAGGTTACTGTCAAGGGAAAAGGAAGAATAAATATATTGACAAAGAAAGGGGAAAAGACATTTATAAATGATGTGTATTATGTGCTTGGCTTTAAGCACAACTTTTTGAGTGTTAGTCAGTTGATAGGAAAAGGTTATTCTGTCAGTTTTAAGGATAATAAATGCACCATACTAGATAAGACACCGAGAAATATATTGGTAGCTACGGTTGAGATGACAAACAATAGGATGTTTCCCTTGAGGATATCTCATGACATGAGTACAAGTATGGTAGCATTCACACAGACTGTATTACAAGCAGATATTAAGGATAAGAATTGGTTGTGGCATTTGATATTAGGCCACCTAAACTTGGATTCATTAAATTTACTGTATAAGAATAATATGGTATTGGGAATGCCACCTATTAAAAGGTCTGGCAAAGCATGTGAAGGATGCATAATGGAAAAACAACACAGAGATGCATTCCCTATTGGAGTGACAACAAGATCTCAAGCTCCATTGGAGATAATATATTCAGATCTATGTGGTAAGATGCATACACCATCATTGCATGGTGTTGTTTATTTTTTGACTTTCATTGATGATTACACGAGGAATACTTGGGTGTACCTGTTGAAGCATAAGGATGAGGTATTCAAGTACTTCAAACAGTTTAAAGCTTTGGTGGAAAAACAAAGTGGTTATAGCATCAAGGTATTGAGAACTGACAAAGGAGGAGAGTATATGTCAAAGGATTTTTAGAACTTCTGTAAATATAATGGAATTCACTAGCAATATACAACAAGGTACACACCCTAAAAAAATGGAGTATCTAAGAGGAAGAATAGAACCATCACAGATATGGCAAGGAGTATGTTTAAGATAAATCTTTTGCCGAATGAGTATTGGGGAGCAACAATTAAATGTGTTGTATATATTCTGAATAGATGTTCAACCAAGAGTTTGGGCAATATAGTACCATAGGAGGCATGAACTGGAAGTACACATAGTATTTCCCACATGAGAGTGTTTAGATGTGTAGCATATGCACATATACCTGATGATTTGAGAAGGAAGCTGGACAACAAGTCAAAGAAATGCATATTTTTGGGTTACAATGAAATTTCCAAGGCATACCAGTTGTAAAATCCTGTTACAAAGAAAATTATAAGTAGCAGAGATGTCAAGTTTATCGAAGAGAAATGATGGAATTGAAGCATAGAGAATACTATTAATGTTGTAGGAGCTAGTCTATTTGAAGATAAATAGGGGACAACAGTAAACACCCCTACAATACAAAATCAAAATCAACAAGGACCATCAACATCAATCGTAAGTAGTTCAAATGCACAGGCACCACCAGCAACTCCTAGTAGTCCAACATCAAGTGATTCATCAAATATGCCATTGGCAAGGTTGAGAAACCAAAATTTCAGGAGCTTGACTGATATTTACCAACAAGAGCAAGGTGAGCAAGATGAAGGCTCAAATTTATTGTTTACATTGTATTCTCCAACTGAAGATCCAATTTATTTTGAAGAAGCCATCAAGGAGGAGAAGTGGATAGCTGCAATGGATGAGGAAATAGCATCTATTGAGAATAATGAGACATGGGAGCTTGTAGATCTTCCCTAAGGTAAATATGTCATTGGAGTCAAGTGGGTCTATAAGACCAAATGTAATGTAGAAGGAAAAGTGGAGAGGCATAAAGCAAGGTTGCTAGTGAAGAGCTATAAACAATAGTATGGCATTGACTATGAGGAAACATTTGCACCAGTTGCAAGGATGGAAACCATTAGAATTGTATTAGCCATAGCAGCCCAGCACAAGTGGAAATTCCATCAAATGGATGTCAAGTCAGCATTTCTTCAAGGATTGTTGAAGGAAGAGATTTATGTTCAACAACCACCTGGATATGAAGCCATAGGAAAAGAAAGGAAGGTGTATAGGCTGAAGAAGGCACTTTATGGACTGAAGTAGGCACCATGAGCCTGGTATAGCCGGATAGACTCATACTTTATGAGCTATGGGTTTAGTAAATGTGATTGAGAGCCCACACTGTATATCAAAGAAAATAAAGGTAAGTTATTGATTGTTGTTTTATATGTGGATGATTTAATTTTCATGGGAAATGATGAGGCCATAGTAGCTGAGTTTATAGTAGAAATGAAAAATGAATTTGAAATGTCAGATTTAGGCCTTTTAAAGTATTTCCTAGGCATAGAAGTTTAGTAGTTGGATCATGGCATCTTTATATCTCAGTCAAAGTATGCAACGAATATTTTCAAAAGGTTCAAGATGGAGAATTGCAAGCCAAATCCAACACCAATTGCTATGGGAAACAAACTGAAGAAGGAGTATTGGAGCAAGGATGTTAATCCCACCATGTATAAGAGCATTTTTTGCAGCCTAATGTATTTGAAAACCATGCAACCAGATATAATGTATGATGTTAGTTTGATATCAAGGTTTATGGAGACCCCCAAGGTCACACACTTGCAAGCGGTCAAAAGGATACTGAGATATGTCCAAGGAACAAAGGAGTACGGTATATTATATAAGAAAACTGATGATTTTAGACTAGCTGGATACACTGATAGTGATTGGTCAGGTAGTGTGGATGATCGGAAGAGTACTTTTGGGTATGTATTTTATTTGGGTTATGGATTTGTATCATGGGCATCAAAGAAGCAGCTCATCGTGTCATTGTCATCAAAAAAATCAGAGTACATCACAACAACAGGGATAGCCTGTCAAGCCATATGAATGTGATGAATGTTGAAAGACTTAGGGTATGAGAAACAAGAGGTGACAAAACTATTTTTTGACAATAAATCCGCCATTGCCCTCTCTAATAATGTAGTATTCCACATGAGGACGAAGCACATAGACACTCGCTACCATTTCATCAGAGAGTTGATCAATGTCGGGGAAAATGTCTTGGAGCACTACAAAACAACAAAGCAGTTTGTAGATATATTTACCAAGCCATTGGGAACAAAGACCTTCACACAACAACATGATAATATTGGTGTCACTTATGGTGGATAAAATATTGCAGTTGAGATTAAGGGGCAGTGTTGAGATTAATCTCAACCTGTCGATAAAATTTTATTTTTGTCGAAGTGCACCACGTTGCACAACACTTAGTTTTTCAGCCCATGTTTGTTGTTTTATTTAATGTTTGTACACATCATTATCTATTTAGTGGATAAGATAGTTTTTTATTTAATGTTTGTACACATCCTTATCTGTTTAGTTGATAAGATTGTTTTTTATTTAATGTTCATGCTCATCCTTATCCCATGGAGGATAAAAGTGGTTAAAAACGGTGGCTGGGAAAAAATATAATTAAGTATAATCTGTATGCATTATAGACAAGAGAGAAATGATAAGAGATGTGACTATGTTTTTCAATAGAGAGTGTGGTTGTTTATTGTCTGTAATTTTTTGAAATAAAAAAAATTAAAAATTTTCAACTCTCAGTTGTGTTTACTGTTAATATTAGTCTCTCTGTGTTTATTTTCCTCTGACCTCTTGAATTTCTATCAAATAAAAGAGCAAAAAAGTAAAGAAAATTATCCACAAATTATGCTAATCCTTTTATTAACACTAATGCACAAATATTAGTTATTAACATCAAATTTGATGCAAGATGATTTATAGACATGTTGCCAAATGTTGACTTTTGATGTTTTATTTGAGTTTCAAAACTAATTGAACCTAAACATTAATAACATTATGCAATTCTCTAGATTGCATCTTAAAGAAACATGTAAGACCTTTGCTATATGTAAAGATAGATTATTTATTTTCCATGGATAGATTCTTTAGATCTTAATTTATAATGTCAGTTAATCACATAAAATTATCCAAGCTACACACTAATTTTATAAAGAAAATTATAAATTTAAATTTAAAATAAAACCTTATAGTAAACTATATTTATTTTAAAATATAATATGACAATCTTAATTTTAAAATATATTTGACCCTAAATAAATAAATTAGGATATAAAATTAAAAAATACAATTTTAACATGAAAATTTTGATAATATGTAATTCAAATAAGTTGATGTTTATAGTTATGTCCGAAGTGTAGACCAATTGGTTCATCCAAACCCCATAAGGGGGACGGAGGTCCAAGGTTCAAATCTCGAGTCTCGTCGGACTGAACGCTTGTTCCTTTCCTAGTGCTTTTAGTTGCGTATAAAGTTTAAAATGACTGTGGGGCGGTTATAGGTGCGGACTGCGTGAAGATCCATGTTGCGACTTCCATGGCAGACAGCGTAGCTGGACATCCTGCCCAGATTCGTGGTAGCTACCAATTCCGCATGTTAAAAAAAAAAATTGATGTTTATAGTTGAAAAATTAAACCTCATATAAAAAATTAAAAAAAAAAAAATTATACTACGTTTATTTAATTTTAAACATAAGGAAAAGAAAAAATATATCTATTTTTACTATCACAATAGAGTTTTACATTATGAGAGTGAAAATTTTTAATGTATAGAAAATATAATGTAAAAATGTAAGACAATCAACTAAGGCAATGTAAGCCTACAACCTCCATCTAAATAAGAAGGTTAATGAGATCACGGTCATAATTTTTTGGTTTATTTAAATTATATAAAATAATGTATATATATGATTGTTCTTTTCTTTTTATATATATATATAGAAGCAATGGTTACAATCACGATTTTTTAGTAACTACCAGCACGGCTGGTAGGTTCAAACTATTGAAGGAATAAAATTGAATTCCTTATCGTGACACTGCAGCAAACTTCGTGAATTAAATCGCCTTTAAAATCGAGTCACAAAAATGCTTCGACAAATTTGAGCTTCGGGAGGAGTTTCAGGAAAATTTCCAGCGAGAGATTTCACTTCGGGAGAAACTTCGACGAGGGAGTAAGGTTCGGGGAAAACACTCCCGAAGTATGTACTTCGGGGGAGAGACTTGCCGAAGTGAAACTACTTCGGGCAATTTCCCAGCGAGAAAGAGTTTCGGGGGAGACACTTCCGAAGTAAATTTACTTCGGGGAAGATACACCCGAAATATGTACTTCGGGGCAAAACCTGCCGAAGTAAAATCACTTCGGGGAAGGTTGCGAGGGTTGGCAGCGTGCGGCAACTTCGTCGAAACTAAGTGCCGCAATGTGCTTCGGCACAAACAACAAACCCGACTCCTTTGCTGGATCGAACGGGTGTTTTCCCACTTCGGGCCAAACCCTAGCTCTGGACTATCTGCGGATAAAAACAATGCACAGAGACCCAAAAAATGCAAAACAAATATTTATATATTCACTATAATTTCGGTTTACAAGTGCTTCCAACTGAAGCGATTACAATCTTCTGCAAGACGAAATGTCTATAGGATAAACTTAAGACTTAAATGGGAGACTATTGCTCCACTCTCCGGGTACTGGCTGCTAGCGCTTCACCCGTTCTATTGCTCTGCTCCTCTCTTCTCTACACTTTCCTCATACTCCTAAATGACAAAATGGCCTCAGTATTTATAGGCGAGGAATGAGGACAAAAGGTGGGATAAACTCACCAACCCACTGACATAATTAGATGTCAGAGTGGCTTTTTGACTAACTGCCAGAAAACCCCAGATACTCGCATGAATGGGAAATTAATGCGTCGATTCCCATGCTTGGTTTCCACTTCGGCCGATTTTCGCTTCGGAGGGCAACTTGAAACTAGTTCGCGGCGAGACGCTTTTCGGGGGCTTTCGATTTGTCTTTTGCCCCAAACCATTTTTCGAAGCCGATTTAGAAATGTTTTGCACCGAAGCATTTACGGGTGCGAAGTTAGATTTAACATTTCCAACACCCTCCTTTAAATCTAACTTCATAAATTCTCTAACACCCAACATATCTCGCAGTCTGGCGAAGTCCTCCTCCTTCAGGGGCTTTGTGAAGATGTCAGCCAGCTGCTCCTTTGACCTACAGAACTGCAACTATACTTCACCAAATTTTACCAGCTCTCTAATGAAATGATATCAGATATCAATGTGCTTCATCCGGCCATGGAAGACTCGGTCCTTCGAGAGCACGATGGCAGAGTTATTGTCACAAAATATTGTTTTTGCTGCTTCCGATGGATGTTGTAGTTCACTTAGAACTCTTCTCAGCCAGACTGCCTGGCAAGCTGCTGAGGTGGCAGCAACATACTCTGCCTTTGCTGTAGATAGAGCCACAATTGGCTGCTTCTTTGAGGACCAAGAGACGACTCTGGATCCAAAATGGAAGGCATTTCTCGAAGTGCTCTTCCTGTCATCTATGCTACCAGCCCAATCGCTGTCGGTGTAGCCGATTAACTCAAGCTGGTCATTTCTGGCATAGTGGAGTCCATGGTTCCTTGTGCCATTGACATATCACAGGATTCTCTTGTTTGTTTTCCAATGAGTGTCTTTGGGCGACTCCATGAACCAACTGATTAAACTCACGACGTACATCAAATCTGGCCTGGTTGTAGTCAAGTACATCAGGCTTCCAACTAAACTTTTATAGAGAGTTGGGTCAACACTTCTGTTGTTGTCAGTCTTGCTCAGCTTGATGCCAGTGGCTGCCGGAGTGATGGCAGGCTTGCTGTCCTCCATCTTAAACCGCTTCAGGACATCCTTTGCATACTTGCCCTAAGAAATGAAGATGCCATCTGCTGATTGGACAACTTCAATGCTAAGAAAATATTTCATCAGCCCCATGTCAGTCATTTCAAACTCGGACTTCATGGTTGTCCTGAACTGCGTGAATAGGCTACTGTTATTGCTAGTATATATCAGATCATCCACATACAGGCAGACGATTATCATCTCACCCTTTGTTTTTGTCTTCAGGTATAGAGTGTGTTCATATAGGCATTTTTGAAACCCATTCTCCTAAAAATAGTCATCAATATGGTTGTACCATGCCCGGGGTGCTTGCTTCAATCCATACAGGGCCTTCTTCAACTTTAGGACCTTGTCCTCTTGTCCTTGTACTTCATAACCGGGTGGCTGGTCTATGTAGACCTCTTCTTCCAACACTCCATTTAGGAAGGCAGACTTGACATCCATCTGGTACACGCTCCATCCCTTTTGAGCTGCTAGTCCCAGAATCATCCTGACTGTGTCAAGTCGGGCTATAGGTGCGTACACCTCATGATAGTCAACTCCTGACTTCTGCTTGTAGCCTTTCACCACTAATCTGGCTTTATGCCTGTCAACTTCTCCTTGGGTATTAAACTTCATTTTATACACCCACTTGACCCTAATGGTCTTCTTCCCTATTGGAAGATTTGTCAACTGCCATGTCTCATTCTTCTCAATGGCTGCTATCGCCTCATCCATCGCTTTCACCCATGTGCAGTTTTGACTTGCATCTTCAAACTCCACTGGATCACACTCCATAAATAGGGCAAAGAATAATCTTCATCCATCTGATTACGAGTTACCTCATAAATATCTTGCAAGCTCCGAGTCTTCATAGGTGTTCTCAGATTTTGAATTCTGCTTGCAAGTGGAGGTGATCGAGATGATGAGGGTGTGCTTCTGCTGGCACCACTGTTGCTGCTTGAAGGTACAGGTGGCTGCACACTATCTTCCTCCAAGTTTATAGGTTCAACAATTGCTGGTTCAGGCTGACTAGTCTCTGATTTCCAGTTCCAGGCTTCATCCTCCAGGAACTTCACATCTCGGTTGATGACAAGTTTCTTTGTCACAGGGTTGTACAACCTGTATGCCTTTGCTGGTCCGTTGTACCCCATGAAAATGTACCTTTCAGATTTTTCATCCAGCTTCTACCTTTTCTCATTTGGAACATGTGCATATGCTATGCACCCGAAAACTTGCAAATGAGCCACACTTGGCTTCATATTGCTCCAAGCTTCCTCTGGAATTTTGTCCCTCACACTCTTGGTGGGACATCGGTTCAGCAGATAAACTACACAACTTACAGCTTCTGCCCAGAACTCATGTGGCAAACTCTTTGCCTTCAACATGCTCCGTGTCATCTCTATGATTGTTCTATTCTTCCTCTTAGCTACACCATTCTGTTGTGGTGTGTATCGGCAGTGAATTGCCTTCGAATTCCATGCTACTTGCAGAAGTTGTGGAATTCGTTGGAGATGTATTCTCCACCTCCATCAGTTCTAAGAGTCTTCACATGATATCTGCTCTGTTTCTCAACCAGAGCCTTGAACTCCTTAAACTTCCCAAATGCCTCTGACTTCAACTTGATTGGATAAATCCATGTCTTTCGACTGAAGTCATCAATGAAGGTCAGGAAGAACTTGTTGCCGGCATATGTGGTGGTCTATATGGGACCACAAATGTCTGAGTGCACCAGCTCCAATGGCCGTGATGCTCTCCAATACTGTCCTGCAGGGAATGCGTCCTTGTGCTACTTATCGACCAGGAAACCTTCACAAACTTGGTTCGGTTGCTCAATAAGGGGTAAACCCTTCACCATCTACTTCCTGTGTAGCAAATTTAGGCCACTGAAACTTAGGTGACCGAATCTGAGATGCCATAGCCAGGTAGCATCTTTCACAACTACACTTTGAGACATCAAAGATTCATTTTGAATCTGTAGTGGAAACATTTTGTTTTTCATCATGGACACAGTTGCGATTTGTCCATGGACTTTGTCTCTGATTGAACAAACACCGTCTTTGAACTGAACAGTGTGTCCATTCTACACAAGCTATCCAACACTCAACAAATTGTGCTTCAACCCAGGCACATAATAAAAATTTTGAATTGTTTTTCTTTCACCGTGTCGGGTGCGGATGGAGATTTTTCCTTTCCCCATCACGGAAACTTTGATGTTGTTCCCCATCTTGACTTCAGATTGGACTGTTTCATCCAATTGTGAGAACATATCCCTGTTCCCAGTCATGTGGTTGTTGCACCCACTGTCAAGATACCAAATGTTCTTCTTGCTCTCCTCCTCAACACTGCAAGTCAGTAGCATATTTCCTCCTACCGCATTTTCGGTTTCCTCCGTATAATGGGCTTGCTGCTGATTCTCGTTTGCCATTTTCTTTTTGCACTGTGAGGCATAATGTCCGAACTTATTGCAGTAGTAGCATTGGACCTTTGACATGTCCTTCTTCTGTTGAGAGCTTCCTTGCTAATTTTTGCCAGTGCCTCTTCCTCCATGCTGATGAAAGTTGCAACTGGGCTCGCTGTCATGAGGGTTTGACCTCCCTCCTTGCTTGTTACTTCTCCCATGTCTGCTTTTGCCTCTTCCTCCTTGAGAACTAGAAGCACTATGGTGGGAGTCTTGTCTGCCGTTGTCTCGGACTAAGACTTGTGCTTTGAAGGCTTGCTCCAAAGAGGACTGAGTTGAGCGGCTCAGCCTCTGCTCATGTGTCTGCAAGGAACCCATGAGTTCGTCCACCGAGAGGATTGTCAAATCCCTTGACTCCTCAATTGCGATTACCACAGAGTCGAACTTCGCTGGCAGACTTTGTAGAATTTTCTCCATGATCCTTTGATTCTGCATAATTTCACCATTCAACCGCATCTGGTTGATGACATCTGTCGTTTGGGTGAAAAAATCGCTCATGGTCTCTGAGTCGCTCATCTGCAGGTTCTCGAACTGCCTTCTAAGCATCTACAATTTTACCAACTTCACTTTTTTCGTGCCCTAGTATGAACTGGCTAGAATATCCCAGGCCTGCTTTGCCTTGGTGGCTGATGTGATTCGTGGGAAGATTGTCTCCTCCACTACTTGCATGATATAAAACAGGGCTTTCTGATCTTTCTTCTCATTCTCCTTCAGAAGATCTTTGTCGGCTTGGGAGAGGGCAGCCTATGCTGTTGCGTCTGTCGGCTCTGGGTATCCATTCTCGACCAAGTCCCACAAATCCTGAGACCCAAATAGGATCTTCATCTAGAAGCTCCAGTAATCGTAGTTTTTGTCGTTAAATCGTGAGATCTGCAACTGCAGGGAACTCTTTCCAGAATCCATCTTCTATCTCTGCATCATGGCAACTATAGGCTCTGATACCAATTTGAAGGAATAAAATTAAATTCCTTATCGCGACACTGCAGCAAACTTCGCGAATTAAATCGCCTTTAAAATCGAGTCACAAAAATGCTTCGGCAAATTTGAGCTTCGGGAGGAGTTTCGGGAAAATTTCCAGCGAGAGATTTCACTTCGGGAGAAACTTCGGCGAGGGAGTAAGGTTCGGGGAAAACACTCCCGAAGTATGTACTTCGGGGGACAGACTTGCCGAAGTGAAACTACTTCGAGCAATTTCCCAGCAAGAAAGAGTTTCAGGGGAGACACTTTCGAAGTAAATTTACTTCGGGGCAAAACCTGTCGAAATAAAATCACTTCGGGGAAGGTTGCGAGGGTTGGCAGCGCGCGGCAACTTCGCCAAAACTAAGTGCCGCAATGTGCTTCGGCACAAACAACAAACCCGACTCCTTTTCTGGATCGAACGGGTGTTTTCCCACTTCGGGCCAAACCCTAGCTCTGGACTATCTGCGGATAAAAACAATGCACAGAGACCCGAAAAATGCAGAACAAATATTTATATATTCACTATAATTCCGGTTTACAAGTGCTTCCAACTGAAGCGATTACAATCTTCTGCAAGACGAAATGTCTGCAGGATAAACTTAAGACTTAAATGGGAGACTGCTGCTCCACTCTCCGGGTAATGGCTGCTGGTGCTTCACCCGTTCTGCTGCTCTGCTCCTCTCTTCTCTACGCTTTCCTCATACTCCTAAATGACAAAATGGCCCCGATATTTATAGGCGGGGAATGAGGACAAAAGGCGGGATAAACTCACCAACCTGCTGACAGAATTAAATGTCGGAGTGGCTTTTCGACCAACTTCCGGACAACCCTAGCTACTCGCACGATCGGGAAATTAATGCGTCGATTCCCGTGCTTGGTTTCCACTTCGGCCGATTTTCGCTTCGGAGGGCAACTTGAAACTAGTTCGCGGCAAGACGCTTTTCGGGGGCTACCGATTTGTATTTTTCCCCGAACCATTTTTCGAAGCCGATTTAGAAATGTTTCGCGTCGAAGCGTTTACGGGTGCGAAGTTAGATTTAACATTTCCAACAACTATCTGCGAAGGCTTCCAGGACTTCCACCGTCTCGGTACATGGTAACCCAGCGTGAGATGGGGACCGCGCTATATATATATATATATATATATATATATATATATATATATATATATATATTTACTATATTTCAATCATGAGAAAAAGTTTAAATGCCTAAAGATTATAATCTAAAATGTAAAAAAAACTAAGGTGATACAAGCCTGCAACTGCAACCTCCATCTAAATAAATTATAACTAATGTAGATCATAGAGATAGAAAGATGAAAAATAAAAATGATGGATAAAATTGTGAAAACATTAATGAGATTACATATTGAAAAAGTTTTACATTTTAAAAAAAATCTACCTATACTATCATGAAAATAGAGTTTATAAAGATAATAAAAATGGTGGATAAAATCGTGAAAACATTAATGAGATTACATGTGCAAAAAGTTTTACATTTAAAAAAAAATCTACCTTTACTATCATAAAAATAGAGTTTTACATTATGGGAGGGAAAGTTTAAATGTCTATAATGTAAAAGGTAAGAAAATCAACTAACGTGATAGAAAAGTGCAACCTCCATCTAAATAAATTAATAAATTATGACTGATGTAGATCATCAGAAGAGACAGAAAGATGCAAAACTAAAATGGTGGATAAAATCATGAAAAATATAATGAGATCAACAATCATCGTTTTTTATAAATTATATAAAATAAAATGTAAGTTTTTTTTTTTTAAATATTTTTTATATCATTAATAATAAAAATGGTATTTTTGCCTATAAATTTCTTTTTAATATAGCAGTTTGAATAAAATGCATTTGAAACTAAAGTAGATATAGGTGAAAACTCAACTTTAAATGAGATTCAATGAGGTTAAAATATTTTATTATAGGAAAATGTTTCACTATTAATTTAAACTTTCTCTTATACAAACAAATTCACTCTCTCGCATATATATATATATATATACTATTCATCTAAAACAAAATGCTACCTCAACAATAAAAGCATAAGTACATATATAAACATATTTATATATTTATTTTATTCATTTAAAATAATAAAAAATTTAAATAAATTAATAAAGTATATATGTAAATATGTTATACATGTGCATATGTTTTTTTGTTGAGATGAATTTTATAGATAAATTGATTATTCATCTCACATTTTGATAAATTAAAGAATATTTCATGCTTTTAAGTTAAAATAAATGCATTCAAATATATAAGCAGAAGTATTAAATTCATCTTCATGGACAAGGTTTGTATATCTTAAGATTATCCTTATCTATTTAAAGAGTGAAATATAGCTTAGAAAACATGTCAAATCAAATTTTAATCTTATAAAAAAGACAATAATGCTTCTATATATAATATTGTATTCTTTTATTTATATCAAAGTTTAAAAGATATGGATCTTATATGATGGTAGAATATTTCTCTATTTATTTATAACTTTTTTTTAATTAGGTTAAAGAAGGGGTTTTAAAGTATCCCTGAACCTAAAACATATGGGACTGAGAAAGAGCAAGATATAATGCATCATTCTCAAAGAAAATAATATTTAAGCAAAAGAACATATTCATATATAAAACTAGTATCAAACTCCCCAAAAGAAAAACAAAGTGGAAAAAAATTGGCTGCAATACCCAAATGGAGATTACAAGATACAACAGAGAAGCTTTGTTGGACATTGTGAGTCAATGTTGTCATTGATGTCAAGCAAAGAAGTTGTCATTGATATCAAGGAATAAGCTACCATTGATGTCAAAAGGTCGAGATGAACAATGCAAAGGTTAAAGGAAAAATAGCTTCATAATATTTTTAATATTATGTGGAAGCATATCTTAAGAGGGTTTACATTAAAACCATGGTTGAACAAAAATAAAAGGTTTTTCATAAAAACCCAAGGAATCCCAAGGACGTTTTAATATTTATTTTATAAAATATTTAAATTCAAATTGAATTTAAATTTTATAAATAAATATTTTTTAGACAAAGTGGTAAAATTAAAAAGGGCTTTGATAAAGCCAAAAGGATTTAAAAGTTAATTTATAAAATTTAAATTCTAAGAATTTAAATAATTTATAAATTAATTATTCAAATTTTGAAGGCGTCGACATTCAAAATTAAATGAGGAAATTAGTATATATAATATATGCCTTAGTGTAATTTAAATTATCCTTCATTTGAAATAAAAAAGCGTGCAATTGTTGTTGTGAGAATTTGTATGAGGAAGAAGACAAAAACCTTGTCTTAAGCACCAGCGAAAGGGTTAATTTTATCATGGGTTAAACTATAATATCCACCGAGGTAGCATGGCCTAGTGGCAAGTGGACGAAGTGCTAAGGCATTTGTGGGTGGGGCGATCTATGTTCGATTCATGGTGGCAGCATTGTTTTTGTGTTTTGAAGTGTCGAGGGAGCGACACGTGAGTTTTTATTTTAGCGCATGTTGAGAGGAATATAGAGAACGTTGGGCTCTTGCTATTCAAATGAGTGCCTATATTGTGCAGGTGTAGAGCATTGAGCATTGTGATGAGTATAGAGTGTATTGAGTCTCTAACAATTCTCTTTATGTTTTTATGAGATTGGACAATTTCTAGTGTGGACTTATTGAGAAAAATTAACAAAAGTCTTTGATAATACTTGTGGATAGATTTGGGTAAGATTTTGTGGAAGCTTACAATACAAATTAAGAGCATATTTGGATAAGTTCATGAGAGAACTTATCGAGCAGATTTGGACAAGTTCTAGTGAGGACTTGTAGAGCAGATTAGACAAGTTATAGAGAGAACTTGAGGATAGATTGGTGTGAGCTTTTGGAGAAGCTTGCAAGGCAGAATTGAGATAAGTCTTTGTGAAGGCTTGTGAGCAGAGTTGATTGATTGATTTATTCAAAACTTGAGTTAGGGTTTGGGATAGATCCAGCTGAGTTGATTTGAGATTGAGTCAAGCTTTGAGTTAAATATTGAGGCTAGAGATTGAAGATAGATTTGTACTAGACCAAAGGACTATGTTTAGTGTAGATTTGAGAAAATATTTGTACCAGATTAGAGATGGATATTAAGGATAGATTTGTACTAGACCAAAGAACTGTGTTTAGTGTAGATTTGAGATAGAGCTTTGGAGGTGACAGAGTTGAGGATAAATATCTCCAACTATATTAGGGAAGACATGTATCTTATAAAGATAGAGTTCCATTTGGTTAGGTCAGTGGAGGCATAGGTCTTATAGAGGATCACCAGCCAAAGCAGAGATTAGGAGATTGGTATCTCCTATGGATAGAGATCCATGAACATGATTTAGTGGATTGGAATCTCCTTTGGACAAAGGTCCATAAACATTGTAATAGGGAAAGGATTCTCAAGAGATTGATTGAGAAAATTTTAGTGAAATATTTTCTCCGTGGAGCAACCCACATTGGGTGAACCACATAAATTGTGGTGTCTTTATTGTGTGTGGTGATTTGTGCATTGCTTTGATTACTTCTATTGATATTGCTATATGTACATTACATAATATTGATTAGGAAATAAAATTAAAAAGTGGTCTTATATAGTTCACCCCCTCTCTTAGTATAAGCTTGTGTTCTTCAATTGGTATCATAGTGGGTTCCTTCGAAAGAGTTTAGCATCTTGAAGGAATATCTTACAAGAACACAATGGATTCTAAGGATGAATCATCAGATAATATAGCACCAGTATTTTATGGAAGTGATTATATATTTTAGATTTTGAGAATGAAGATATCTCTAGAGGAACTTGGAAATAAAATATGGGAATCAGTTGAAAATGGATACGGCCCCTCAATTGATCCACCTATAGACAAGGAAGGTAAGCTTCTACAACATTACAATTTAAAAGCAATGAATTCAATTTTGAGAGGTTTGCATAGAACAGAGTCCATAAAAGTTATGCATTATCAAGATGCAAAAAGAATGTGGGATAAGTTACAAAGTATATATGAAGGAGATAAAGGTGTCAAGAAAGCAAAGATATGAAATCTCAAAGAAAAATTTGAATTATTAAGAATGAAGAATGAGGAAGACATTAGTTCTTATCTACTTTGGGTATATAATGTTGTTAATGCTATGCAAGAACTTGGAATTAATGTGGATGAATCAGATGTTTGTGATAAGATCTTAAGGTCTCTTACAACAAGGTTTAGTGAAAATATTTTAGCTATAGAAGAATCAAAGGATGGTGATTATTTTACAAGAGATATGTTGCTTGGTATTCTTTAAAAAATTTAGATGAGAACAAAAGAACCTAATCCCCAGAAGGAAGCAACCTTCAAATAAATTAAGAAGACAAGGGGTGAGAAGTCAGAATCAAGTAATGAGTCATCCAGTGATGAAGAAGCTAATTATAGTAGAAGGAATAAGGATTCAAGAAGATCTAGAGATATAAAATCCATTAATTGTTTCAATTGTGAAAAGTATGGTCACTATACAACTGATTGTCAAGAAGCAAAGAATAAAAATGATGAAGAAAAATATGATCATAAAAACAGGGAATAAAAAATATACTAGCATCAAAATAAAAGTAAGGATCGACAAAGCAGACAAGGAAAGAAGTTCTTTCAAAGGCAAAAGAGAATATACTATGCAGATAAGGCAAGTAAGTACTCAAGTGAAAGTGATGCTAGTTTTCTAGATAATGATAGAGATGATGTCCTATTTATGATTTAAAAAAAATACGTCCAAAAAAGAGCACCAATAATTCTCAAGTGTTTTCAATGTGGTAACTTTGGACATCTTGAAGATAGTTGTACAAGGAATAGTTATATTTTCATTGATGATGAATATGAGGATACACTTGAATGACCAGATGAAAATTTTCTAATAGCTCTAGAGGAAGAAGAAAGTGATCCCATAGAAGACAAGTCAAAAGAAAATAAAGATGTGGTCAAAGGAAAACAAATAGAGGAATAATCAGATAAATAAGGATATGATCTCAAGGGGGAACTTATTTATGCTCTTGAAATTAGAATCACAGTTTGAAGAATGTGATGAAAATAGAAGAATGCTTATAGAGGATATAGATAAATCAAAGGCTAAGAAAAAGAAGTTCAAGGATAAGCTAGAAGCAAAAGTCTTAGAATGTGAAAATCTAGAATAAGAAGTAGCTTCATTAAGGTTGGAAGTTAAAAACTCCAAAGTCAAGCTACAAGGATTCAAAAATAGCTCAAAGAACTTAGCTAAGTTCATCAAGATACAAAAGCCTACATCAAGCAATATAGGTCTTGGATTTGAACAAGAACAAAATAAATGAGAAAGGAAGTCAACCTCAAGTTCTGAAGGAGAAGACAGTTCAGAAGAAGATAGTTTAGAAGAAGACACTAAACTTCAAAATACAACATTGTAAGAGAAAATGATACATCTTAGGATGAGTTGGACAACAAAAATTTCAACAAGGATAGGAATAATGCACCAAGAAGAAACGGGTGGAACAACAATCAAAATAGATCAAGAGAGACTAAGAGACCAATGATGTCAAGACAAGGAAACTTAAATGGAAGATGTTTTTCATATCATAGGTTTGGGAACATGGCTTCACAGTGTAGGACACATGAAAGACAGGAATATGGGAATATATAGCTTTTCCATGGGTATTGCTACTCATGTAATCAGTTTTGTTACAAGGCAATGAATTGCAGGGTTCAGGATAGAAGAGGATATGGCTTCACTAGATGAAATTCTAAGACATTTGCACTTCCAAGAAATAATAACATTAAGTGTTATAAGTGCAATAACGATGGACACACAACAAAGTGGTGTAGCAGATATTCTATAATCAAGTATGAACAGGAACAAGAATAATAAAAGGAATATGGATATGAACAGGAACTGGAATAGGAAAATGGATATGAAAAAGAACAGAAATAAGAAAATGGGCATGGATAGAAACATGGACATGTAAAGGAATAGTAAAAGGAATCAAAAGTATCAGATAAGAATAAAAGAAGACAAAGGTAAAGACTAGTGCTTTTTGGGAGTATAAATACTCCCACCCTAGAACTAACCACCTCAAGAGGAGGTGGGGGAGGGGCTAAGCTAAGAGACTCATTCTTATCCCCGAGCCCCAAAGGTGACCCTTTGCCATTGATGTTAAATGGGGAGATATTTGAGTAAGGTGGAGAGATTTGGTAATTGAGTAAATAAGAGAGACTTGAAAAGAGCATTGAGCCAGGGAGAGCAATGTCCCAGGGGGAGCAGAACAAACAAAAGGTTATGTTTCTAGTAATTATAATTTGGGTTGCCATCAATGACAAAGGGGGAGATTGTTGGACATTTTGAGTCAAATTTGTCATTGATGTCAATGAACAAAGTTGTCATTGATGTCAAGGAATAAGCTACCATTGATATCAAAATGTCAAGAGGAACAATGCCAAGGTTAAATGCAAAAGAATATTATGTGGAAGCATATGTTAAGAGGGTTTTTATTAAAACCATGGTTGACGAAAAATAAAAGGTTTTTCATAAAAACCCAAGGAAGCTCAAGGAGGTTTTAATATTTATTTTATAAAATATTTAAACTCAAATTTAATGTAAATTTTATAAATAAATATTATTTATACAAAGTGGTAAAATCAAAAAGGGCTTGATAAAGCCAAAAGGATTTAAAAGATCATTTATAAAATTTTAATTCTAAGAATTTAAATAATTTGTAAATTAATTATTCAAATTTCGAAGGCGCCGAAGTTCAAAATTAAAGGAGGAAATTAGTATATATACTATATGCCTTAGTAGAATTTAAATTATCCTTCGTTTGAAATAATAAAGCATGTAATTGTTGTTGTGACAATTTGTGTGAGAAAGAAGACAAAAACCTTGTCTAAAGCACCAATGAAAGGGTTAAGTTTATCGTGGGCTAAACTATAATATCCATAGAGTCAGCATGGCCTAGTGGCAAGTGGACGAAGTTCTAAGACATTTGTGGGATGAGTGATCAACATTCGATTCACGATGGCAACATTTTGTTAGTGTGTTTTGAAGCATCAAGAAAGTGATGCGTGAGTTTTTATTTTAGTGCATGTGGAGAGGAATATAGAGCACATTGGGGTCTTGCTCTTCAAATGAGTGCCTAGCTTGTGTGGTGGTTGGATCCGTGTCTAGGGCATTGGTAGAGGCGACGTCATGAGTTCGAGTCCCACCAAGGCAAAGGTAATAAAATTTTTAATATGTGTTGTGATGCCTAAGGTTTTGACATAAGGTCCTAGAGAGTTAAAAGGGTTAGTTAAAAAGGTTTTTTAATTAATCATTATTTTTGGGTAATTGGATAAATAAGGAGTTGGCTTTATTTTTCAATAAAGTATGTTTGACATATTGGTTATTGAAGATTTATAGTTTTGAGAGGACTTAAAGCCATTGAGTTATTCTATTGACATTATTCTTGGTATTGGATATTATTTTAATTGGGATATTATAAGGTGTATTTGGTTAATAATTTTTGTAAATGTTGATGGATACTTTCTTTAAGATGGAGTGATAAGGTATATGTGTGCTTTGATATTTGCATTGTATATGTGAGATAGCTTATCGTATTCTAACTCCTTTGAGCTTGGAAAAGAAGTATTTGTGGTTGTGGTAGATTTTAGAGGTTCCTTCATCATCAAGAAAAAAGGCATGAGCACATTCTTCCATAGTTGAGTTGATTGGTTGGTTTTCTAGAAAATAAGTTTGGAGTGAAAAGGACTTGATTAAGATTTCCTTATTAAGTGTGTTGAGTTAATGCTTCAAGTTTTTCTAGAATAAAGAGTTGTTTTTAAAACCTTATTTTATAAGCATTGTTGTTGAAGCCATTGGTTGTGTGAAGAACTTGATCTAGGGTTTGAAAATAACATGAGTATCATTGTTATGTGAGATTGTTTTATAAGAATTATTGTTGAAGCCATTTGGTTGAGCAAATAACTTGAACTAGGGTTTGAAAAGAACATGATTATCATTGTTATGTGAGAGTGGTTGATAAGCATTGTTGGAAACATTTTGTGTAAAGGATCATATTCTTGGACTAAGGTTTGTAAGAAAGGATTGTTTCATTGAGTTATTGGTTGAGTAGAGTTGGTTGAGCCTAGTCAAGTGGATTTGTGAAGTGATTTTTCAATTTCCATTTTGGACAATATTCTCATGGATTTTAAAACTGATTCACCTTATTTTTGTAATTAGAATTTGGGTCTGACCTCTTATGCATAACCCTGATGTCTACCTACTCCAAAAAATATACTAGCTACCTCATGTTAGTTTTTATGGGATAGTATTACAGGAAGTACAACCACAAGATGCAAGATAACTAATATGAGATAACTATAAACTAATGGTACAATAATATGCAAGAAAATAATGATATGAAAAACTAAAAATAACTCAAAAATATTCCATTAATGAAAGTGACAAGAATAATACAATTCTATATAATGAAGGACATGAATACCCCATAAATAGATATGAAAGGACTACATTGTACCATACTACTAAACTAGATCACACACTCTCTATATTTACTATAGTATTTTTATAACACTCACTATGAGCCCTTTATATAGGAAGATAGATTCATTTGCCCTTACTCTACCTAATATTAATGTACATGTGGACTACACGCATATTTACAACTTGCACCTTGACACTTGTGCATTTATTACAATACTTGAAGTAACTAACAACTTTACTCTAAAGTAAACTCCTACTCTATTTATGAACAAAATATGGTACATTTACATGACCCAGATGATGTAATATAATTTAACACCCCCTTGTATTACATTATTTGGGTATTGAAGACTTTAGTCTTCAATATGGATATTTTATCCGGTACTGGAGTATGACTTCTCCTTCTCTATTGTCTATATCATGTTGAAGCAAGTAGTTAGTGTCTTCATAAAATTTTGTCTTCACTGAGATATATTTAACTTTAGGTTTAGCTATAAGCTCTTTCAGTTCTTTGAATTTATCATACTCATTTAGTTTAATATTTGTCCTTTCTTCATTATACTATATGTTTGTGTCCAAATTAGGATCTTTATCTTCTTTTCTTCTGCCATGTTTTTTCTTCCTTCTTCTTCTTCTTTGCTTCTACATTGTTACAATAGGAATATTTGCTTCATGGTGAATTATTATATCATCACAATAAAATTGATTTGGATTCAAGGATTTAGTACCAACATTTACTTTCTTTTGTTTCATTCCTCTAATGAACTCAAAAGTGATAAATGACAACTAGAACATTAAGCACTCTTTTAGAGAGGATAATCACATTTTGAGTATTCCACCAAGTTTTGAATAGAGTTTCATGAATATATCCAATTAATATTGTAAAGTTCTCTTCCTTTGCTTCTTTCAAAAATAAAGAGAATCTTTCTTTCAACTTTGTAGATAAGATATTGAATCCATAATTTTTTTATAAATATTTTGTGAATAGAACATAATTTCATGAGATATCATTTCAATATTCTCATTGAACGCATTCTTTATTATTTCCTCCATTATAAACCTTTTGAAGTTGTCTTTCTTATGTCACCCTAGTGTAGATTATTTGAACCAATTTTATAAAACCTTTCCAAAGCTTAGGTTTTGAAGGATTCCTTATATCTTTCAAGTGATTAGAATATGCTTAGTAAGATTTATGAAGATCTTAGCAATTATTAGTTCACCTTTTGAGTTGATTTTGAAATAGTTTGAGAAAAATAATAAACTTCTATTTCCCCTTATTTCTCCTATTGAATTATGTACTAATGTTTGGATTCCTTTTGTATATTTAATGCTAATATGAGACAAGTATAATAAATTTTAAATTTAATAAGTAATAAATATTATTTCTTCTCCATTCAATAAATCAATTCTCTAAATTCCAATTAACCAAGATTTGCAGTAGTATTCCTTATAACTCCCTAATTTAGAATTTTAGAAATTGATTAATATTTGCAATAATGGTTTGGTTTACTAAGTAGAAACCCTTATATCTCCTATGGTATTTAATTTCAAATATTTGTATTCCAACTAATATGCTTTGAAATACTATTAAATATGAAATCCTTTAATTTTATTTCCAATATATTAAGGTTGATTTTACATATCACTCTAACGTAAATGAAATATATATTTGTTTTTATTGGTAAAAAAGGATTTTGAAAGGATCCAGTAACCTTTTACAAGAGGAGAAGGTTGGGAGAAGATATCCCAACCACAAAATAGCTGAAGAAATAGACTCTTTGTGGGCTATTGGAGAAAAATAGCTAAAATAGAGAAAGAGAAGCCCATGCAGGAGCAAGAGAGAATGCCACACCAGTTGAGAAGAGAAGCCCTCATAGGGTCAGTAGGGATACCCTCAAAGGTAAGAACAAAAATAAAAAGGGTTTTTTGGTAAAGGAAAAACCTCGCACCCAAAATAAAAGGGTTTTCCCATACAAGAAAAAACCTTAGACATAGAAGGCCATACGCAAATAAATAAAGAATATATGTAGGTAAAATAGGACCATCCACAAATATGAAATAGGACCATCTGCATAGGAATCAAGACCATTAAAAAACCACATAGGACCATCCATAACCAAAATAGGACCATCCACAAAGAAACAAGGACCAACAAAAACCAGCATGAGGCCATCCACAAAATAACCCAAATCCATCCGTAAACCAAACTAGACCATCCATAAAATCCCCCATGTGAACTCCTAGAGAAGAAGGTGAAGCACAACCGAAGACAAACCATGGAAGGATGACACCCAGATCAACAAGAAACCCTAACCCTACCACTAGTAGAGAAACCATAGAATCCTTCTGCCATACATGGTCCCCCCCAAGACCAAAATAATATGATAAAGAATTCAATAGAGACCCCTGGACACGAGCCCCAAAATTCCAACCATAAGAAATAATCAACTATAAAATTGAGGCCTCCCTAAGCCTAGAAAAGGTAGTGAGTGACCAACCTGGAAAGTTGAAAACCTCAAAATGCTAGCCATGGACTGTGAACAATAGAAAAATTTCAACTGGGAACAAAAGGGTCCTTCCCCAAACCTAGAAACTAGTGAAAGGCCATATCGACTAGCATAATAGGTAAAAAAAACCATGATAAACCCTAATACACCAACCATAAAATTCAAACCATGAGAAACACTCAGCTGAGAATAATCAGGACCTCCCCCAAGCCCAGAAACTAGTGAATTACCTTCCTAGTAAGCAAAATGAATGAAACTAGACCCAATCTGAAGTAAATCCAACCCCCACATTGAGACCACAAACCAAGTTTGTCCTTTCATGTAGAATCACCCAAGAAGACTTCGTAGAACACCTCAAGAATAAGTATAGAAGGCCTTGGAGACCCTTCAGGCACCAAGTAGCGATAGGAAGGGCAATAAACCCTAGGAAAACTATGATATCTGCCTAGAAAACCATAGCACAACAATAGATCCACAAGATAATGCTAGGAAGAGCTAATGAGGGAGTGAGAAGATGAATATGTGACCTTCCACTCATAACGAGAGGTTTCTTGCTCCTACACCGGGGCATCTCCTAAGAACACTCTGATAAATGCAATATAAATTCAAACTTATACTATACACCTTATTATTCCTTTAATGAAAACAATTTTAATCGATGTATAATGTTACCTTTATGATTATCAATTATATGAGATAATTGACACATGCTCTCCTTAATATTTGATGGTGGATGTATAGCTTTCCTCAATGATAGCGGATGTATGGTTGTCTTGAATTGATGGAAAATATATGGCTTTCCTCAATCATTTATGATGGACGTATGGTAGTGATGGCAACAAGCTTACTCGAAGTCTTTAGGGTACATATTTAACCCTTTGTTGATTCTTCAAAATCTACTTCAATTTCACCTTTAATTCTCTTGACCATGTCTTTAACCTCTCTTAATCTCACTTAGAAGTGCCTTGACTTCATTGAATTCAATTCTTTGCTTAGAATATGCTTACGTATTTCTGTGTATGCCATTTAGTGCTCTTACTTTGTTGGATATAAATATGCTACCTATAGACATAAAAAATTGGCATTTTGGGTAACATAAAAACAATATTATTCTTATACCTAAATATCTATTTTTATCACTTCACAAAATTATAATAAATTTCTATATACCTAAATTCCCTAATATTCCCCTATAAAATACTTAGAAACACCACAAGTATTATATATAAATAACAAACCAAATTTTGAATGTATTCCCCACACCCACAAAATAATAAAATATAAATATCAAATAACAATAAAATCCTACACATTCCCACTTGCCACTAATATTTAATAAAATATTGAATGAAACCCAAATTAGACTAAATAAATAAAATTAAATGTCACCATCATGACCCTTATTTATGACCCCTCTTACATATAAAATAAAAAAAAATAGCAAAGGTAATTATCATTAATTAAATACATCATTAAAGACCCTTAATTATTATTTAACAATGTTCAAGGTAAATGTATTTAATGCAAATTCTCTAGAAACTTGGAAACTTTACCCTTTTAATATTTAAATATCCCCCACCTTAATACCCCTTGTGCTCTTTCCCCAAGCCATAAAAGCAATTTTAAATTTAAAAATGATGATAAGTCAACATGAGGATTTACCTCACCTAGCCATAGGACAAACACCTCACCATTTTAGCAATTTTAAAAATGCCCCCACACTTTCCCATGTGCCTTGGGAAACTAATTTTAAATTAGTTTCCCTTCCCCTAGACTCCCCCTTCCCAAAGCACTTAAATGAACCCCTCCACCTCATCCCCTTCTAGACTTTTCCCTCACCTACCTTACCCATGTGGAGACCAAGTGGAGCCTATGTGGCATCCCACTCACCCAGCCCTAAAACCTCTATAAATACCCTTGGCCATGGCCAAGGGAGGGGATTCCATTTGATTCTAGGTACATGCTACCAAAATTCTCCCACACTCTTGCCTAATCCTAATTTATCACTACCTGTATCTTTAACCACATTCCCAAACACCTGTAACCCCATAAACACCCTTTATCGAGCTTTTGGGTTGATTATTTTTGAGTTTTTAAGCATAGTCTCAAGATTCTCTCCCTTTAGATAGTTCCACACCGCCATACCACCTCCCTAGAGACAGTCTCACCTCTGTTATAAAATAATATTCACAGAATCATTTGGATGACATTTTTTGTTCTACAACAGGTATATTTTTATGTTTTCCTATGTGTTATATTCATTAATAGTAGTTATATTTCATTGCACTGTGGTTTATATTTGGATGAAAAAAGGCCCAACCTATGTGGGTCCATCTTATTTATTAACTCCTCTCTTTGTTGGTTGTGTGCAAGTATATCAATCATCTACAACAAATTTGGAAGATCCTACATACACGTACGTGTACCCATGATATTCTCATGATCATAAGTTATTATGGGAAGGAAGCATCACATCATATTGACTGTAAAAACATTATTAGGATAATTTATATTTGTATAAGATAGAGAGTTGTGTTGTATATTGTAAAATCATAAATTTGTAATAAGATTCATTGAATATCTTGTGCTCTTTGTCTTTGTATCTCTCTTATTGATGGTGGTTTCCTCATCCCTACAAAATTTCATGTTGGGTGGGACCATTCCTATAACTAGCACATTATATTTACTCTCTTTCAATTCATATCAATAGAAGGGATAGCATGCAGTCTCTATTTATGTTATTTGTTATCCTTTTAAACCACAGTTCCATTTTTATACTAACTACTATTGTTTTCTATTGTTTTGTAGGTAAAAATTGAGACCACCTTGGTAGAGACGGTCTCACACTGTCATACCTCCTTTATAGAGATGATTTCATTCCAGAGATAGATTTACAAAAACCCGCTTAGGCTTCTAGGTAAGCACCAAACTTCCTATACTTGGCCTTGTTTGACAACATATTTTGAGTTTATTTTTCATACATAGCTTCTTTAGGATTTCCCCCTCTTCTTAGAATAGTTGGCCTCCTTAGGTCCTTAATCTTAATCCTTAGTTTATTTCAGGGTTATGCATAAGAGGTAGGACCCGAAAGGTACTTATAAAAAAATGGTGAAACTGTTTCGAAACGACGGCGAAATCTGTCGAACTGCATGTATGCTGGCATGGCGAATGATTTTAATTTTTCTCAAAAAATTGGCAAAAAAGGGTGAATTTTAAAGTTTTTTCGGACCAGGCCAAAAAGATACCGGCTACGTTTAAAATCTTGGCAAAATCTTGGACGCGAATTGCGGTCCGGTCATGGAACGGATGCATAATATGATCCGATTTCGGATCGGATGCATTATATGGTCCGGATCCGAACCGGATGCATAATATAGTCTGGCCTCGAACGGGTTGCAAAACATGAAACGGTCTCGAGCCGGGTGCATAATAAGTACCGGTCTCGAACCGGATGCATTTTTATGATTGACAACGTTCAAAATTTGGGTATTCGAGTAAGAGATATGATATGGCGTCTAGTAAACATAAGGATTGTAGCACGACGCAACTTATCGCTATTGACGTTGTTAGGGGAAAAACACATGCAATATTGGCAAAGTTGATCCCACATAACTATCTATCCCACATAACTATTTATCCCACATGATTTAGTGTACTCTAATTTCAAAGCTTAAATAAGAAACTTCCTTCATAGTAAAGTAGGCGAAGATTCAAGACAAGAAGGGTGGCCTCTTTCTGACGGGTGTAGTAGGCAAGAAATCAACTACACTCGTCAAGAAGAAGACCAACGTGTCTTGTCCTGGATCTTAGCCTTTTACGACCATGGACCGGATGCAACGGATGGATGCATTTAATGTCATGATGGTACAATGGTCCCAGACATCGAAAGAGTGCATTTATGCATCCGGCATTAGGTGGATGCATTTATGCATCCGAGCATCGGGGATGCATTTATGCATCCGAGCATCGAGCGGATGCATTTATGCATCCTGGTACCGGACGGTTGCAAATTATGCAACCGGTTTAAAATCGGAGCATATTATGCATTCGGGTGTTGGACGGGTGCATATTATGCGTCCAGGTGTCGGGTGGATGCAAACAATGCTCCAACGTTAAACTGGTTGCATAATATGCAACCACCTAGTACCTCGGATGCATACTATGCTCTAACATTAAACCGGATGCATATTATGGATCCGACCATTACCCGAAACATAAAATGCATTTGGGATAATGCCCGACTTATGTTTAATGGTCGGATGCATATTATGAACCGGTAGCATAGTTTAGTCCGACCGCCATCGTACTGCCATGTGTCTAATACTGCATGTCCCATCCTGCATGTCTAATACGATGTTGCCACATGTCAAATATGTTTTAAGTCTATAAAAGGGCATCAACAGTCATTTTCCCATTTCATTTCTGTGATAGCTACAACCAGAGCTAACCTTTCTGATCGACCTTTCAATTTCCATTCCCAATCCTTTTTCTTCCACTTCCAACTACTTCCAATGGATACCCCTTCCACAATCCAACCAAAATTCAAGAATTTTGCATGCACTTTGATATCAGATCTCATGACAATGCCAGGGATGAACTTTCAGTGGTTGTATAACGTAGGTTTATCAACCCTCATTTCCATGCCACATTTTAGAATAGACAAAGTGCTCCTACAACATATTATCTCTGGTTATGACCATGACAGGGGTACTGTAAGCATTAATCTATGATCTAAAAATATTGTTTTCAGCATCACCCCTATAGATATTCATAGATTGATAGGTCTTCCATTTATTGGTTTTAATCAAGTGTCATCGAGGACACAACTTTCTCCAGATGACAAAGAACACCTCGATAACAATTACGGTCTTTCATCAGAAAATTTGGTAGGTATAAATCTTGTTAAATGTATTTTATTAATTTTCAATGTTTTAAATTTCTAAATTGACATCAAATTTTTTTATGCAGCTTCTAATGCCAAAACAAAAAGAGGTTTAACGATTAATGATGTTAACCATAAAACTCTGAAGGCCATTATCGAGTTTTTCCAGGCCAGGCTTATTCTATTGGGAAGACCAAAAATTCTATTTTGGGCACTGTATTATATTGTTCAGTCTAAAAAAAATCAAAAGTTTGATTGGTGTACCTATATTTTTGATCGAGTCAGGACTGAGTTGCACGCGGTCCAACTTGCAACCGCCAAGACTCAGCCCCCCAAGACTCAGCCCATTGTGGGCAGTGTAAATTATCTTTTAGCTTTATATTTTGAGTCTTTTCATAATTTATCAACTGCTCTTGTACCAACTGTTATGCATTCAAAACTACTGTCTATTGCCATGACACCAGAGGAATTGAGGGTAATAACTACATCATTGTCTTTGACATACTATTTTATAGTTTACCATATTTATTTTTTAAATTTTTTCATCTATATGCAGGCGAAGGCAAAAATTTCAAGGACTAAACAGATTGTTGCCAATAGGGGTCACAGGCTGGAGCAAACAGGTGATTCTGAAGATACGAGCTCTAAAGCAACACCTGTTACTATGCAGAGGTCACACAAACATGCCAGGCAAGCAACTACTCATGGGGTGTCTCGTACACCTAGGTTTGCACAAAATGTGGAAGCCGAATCTAGTGTGGCCAACCCCTCCCCCAATGCAGAACAATTGCATCACATTTCATCTGGTAAATCTATGATTCTATGTGTAGTTAATTAAAATTTAGATTTCTTTTTATTTTAAGCAGAATTGTAACAAAAATTTTTTGACTATTTTTAGTTGATTCTCATGATCAAGTAGTAACATCACAAGTTAGAGGGCATATGCCGCCACCACCTCCTCCACAAGCATCACACTCATCGGTTACACGCAATCAGCAATAGGGACAGTCACCCGTTACACACAATCAACAACAGGGACAGTCACAACCTCAGCCTATGCGAGGGCAAGTCGGTGTTGGAAAATGTTTATTTTCACAAGCCACTTCGCGAAGTTCTGGGCATGGGATTTCACAACCATAGAGATCACAAAGACCAACACCAAGTTTGGTGGGAATTGGATTCTCTCAGTTTACATTTTCTTCAAATTCATAGGCACCTGAATGTTCTGGACAGGGATTGGAAAATATTCCACTTGATGATGATTACATGATGTAGGGCCCGATTGAAGGCTTCAGGGCAACATATGTGCTTAAAGATAGAGCACGAGAAGAAGTCCTTGTAGCTCAGTAGACATCAAAACCACCCACCCAAGGAGACAACCGTCATCCTCAAGGTCCTCAAACTGAGGATGATGTTGTCAATTTTAATGAAAATATTTCATTGGCAGCCAGTACCGAGTCAACAATTCAGGAGTTTGTTTTGAAATATTTGTAGGAGTTGAAAGAATGGGAATATCGGGCAAAGGTCCTTATTAAGGAAATTAATTCCCGATATAAAAATTATGAAAAAAGAGATTCTATTTATTCTTTAGTCAAATATGAACCTGAAAAACTTGATGGCTTGCTAAAACAGGCTACTTCAGGAATAGTTAAATCTGATTTTATTTATGAAGATGATGTCTTAAATGTTGTTGTTGGTAGATTGGAGAATGTTAATGCTGAAGCCCAAGCATTTTACAACTTATGGGCTTCTGATAAGGACAGGGTTGCAGTTGCTGAGGTTGCAAAAGAGTTGGCTGAGGTAAAAAAGTTATATATATTCCAATTTTCTATTGCATTTAAATTTTTATATTTCTTGAAAATTTGTAATAATTTCAATATATCCCTTTTGAATAAAGTTTTCAATTTGTTTTGCAGTCAAACTTTGAAAACTTGAAAACACAGATTAAGAGCATGGATGTCAATATTCTTACAACAAAATCATGTTTGATGAAATCAATGGAAATGAAAAAGAAAATGCAGTCAAAGATTGCAGAAAATAATAAGTTAAAAAATTCATCAGAGAGAAGTTGCATGAAGATCCGAAAATGGTGCTTGATAAAATGAAAGAAACACTTCCAACAATACTTGAAGATCCAAACAAAGAAGAAGTTGCATGTGTGTCAAGTATTGTGAAAGTACGTGACAACCTTGTTAGAGTTGGAGCACTGCCAGAAGAAACAGAAGCTGATAAAGGAAAAGAAATGGCAACTCCAAACACTAGTGAAGCATCCATGCACCAATCAAAAAATTGAAATTTGAAAATGTTGACAATGTTTTTAAAAGACTGAAATATGTTATTTCTATTTGAATTTGGTATGTGATATTTGAGACTTGAGTTTGAAAATGTTTTCAAAATACTGCAATATATTAATTTCTCTTTGAAAATTTTATGTTATATTTGAGTTTACAAATGTTTGAACGATGTAATTTCTGTTTGATAATGTTTTAAAAAGACTGGAATATTTATTTTCTGTTTGAAAATGTTATGTAGTAGAGTTAGAAAATGGTATGTAATATTTGGGTTTAAAGTGTTTGAAAGATGTAATATATGTCTTTTTGAAATAGTTAATTTGTAGTTATGATGCACAAAATTTGGGTTTGAAAATGTTATGTAATATTTGAGTTTGAAAATGTTATCTAATATTTGGGAATTTTTGTTTGAAATTGGTATGTAAAATTTGAGATATGAGTTGGAAAATGTTTTAAAAAATATTGCAATATATTAATTTATGTTTGAAAATGTTATGTTATATTTATGTTTACAAATTTTTGAATGATGTAATATGTTTCTTTTTGAACTAGTTGATATGAAACATTCTATTTGAAAATGTCATGTAATTTCTATTTGATAATGTATTAAAAAGACTGGAATATTTATTTTCGGTTTGAAAATGTTATGTAGTAGAGTTAGAAAATGGTATGTAATATTTGGGTTTAAAGTGTTTGAAAGATGTGATATATGTCTTTTTGAAATAGTTAATTTGTAGTTATGATGCACAAAATTTGGGTTTGAAAATGTTATGTAATATTTGAGTTTGAAAATGTTATCTAATATTTGAGAATTTATGTTTGAAATTAGTATGTAAAATTTGAGATATGAGTTGGAAAATGTTTTAAAAAATATTGCAATATATTAATTTCTATTTGAAAATGTTATGTTATATTTATGTTTACAAATGTTTGAATGATGTAATATGTTTCTTTTTGAACTAGTTGATATGAAACATTCTGTTTGAAAATGTCATGTAATTTCTGTTTGATAATGTATTAAAAAGACTGGAATATTTATTTTCGGTTTGAAAATGTTATGTAGTAGAGTTAGAAAATGGTATGTAATATTTGGGTTTAAAGTGTTTGAAAGATGTGATATATGTCTTTTTGAAATAGTTAATTTGTAGTTATGATGCACAAAATTTGGGTTTGAAAATGTTATGTAATATTTGAGTTTGAAAATGTTATCTAATATTTGGGAATTTATATTTGAAATTAGTATGTAAAATTTGAGATATGAGTTGGAAAATGTTTTAAAAAATATTGCAATATATTAATTTATGTTTGAAAATGTTATGTTATATTTATGTTTACAAATGTTTGAATGATGTAATATGTTTCTTTTTGAACTAGTTGATATGAAACATTCTGTTTGAAAATGTCATGTAATTTTTGTTTGATAATGTATTAAAAATACTGGAATATTTATTTTCGGTTTGAAAATGTTATGTAGTAGAGTTAGAAAATGGTATGTAATATTTGGGTTTAAAGTGTTTGAAAGATGTGATATATGTCTTTTTGAAATAGTTAATTTGTAGTTATGATGCACAAAATTTGGGTTTGAAAATGTTATGTAATATTTGAGTTTGAAAATGTTATCTAATATTTGGGAATTTATGTTTGTAATTGGTATGTAAAATTTGAGATATGAGTTGGAAAATGTTTAAAAAAAGATTGCAATATATTAATTTATGTTTGAAAATGTTATGTTTCTTTTTGTACTAGTTGATATGAAACATTATGTTTGAAAATGTCATGTAATTTATGTTTGATTTAAAAATATTGTAATATCTAATTTTGAACGATGTAATATAAATATTTTTGAACTAGTTAATTTGAAATTTTTTGTTTGAAAATGTTTTAAAAAGACTGCAATATCTAATGTCGGTTTGAAAAAGATATGATGCACATAATTTGGGTTTGAAAAAGACTGCAATATCTAATATCTAATTTGTAGTTATGATGCAATATCTAGTTTTGTTTGAAAACATTTTAAAAAGACTGCAATAGCTTATTTCGGTTTGAAAAAGTTATGATGCACATGAAAGTTATGAAAAAAATAATTCATTTAAATAATATAAATCTGGAACAATATACAGAAACTTGCTATCAAACCAATTTGTGTTTATCATTGTCAATGAAATGAGAGTTCAGAAACTAAGACCCAAACATAAAATTTTACAATCTACAAAAATGATTTAAGCCATGTAATTTTAAAGCAATAACGTGATTTAAAAAACAATTCCTTGAAATAATATAAATCTGGAACAATATTCCGAAATCTGCTATCAAATCAATTCGTTATTATCATATTCCATGAAATGAGAGTTGAGACACTAAGACCCAAACATAAAATTTTACAATCTACAAAAAATGATTTAAGCCATGTAATTTTAAAACAATAATATGATTTAAAACAACAATTCATTGAAATCATATAAATCTGGAACAATATTGAGAAATTTGCTATCAAATCACTTCGTGTTTATTATTTTCAATGAAATCATGGAAAATTATCACTATGGAAGCTGAAACATATCAGCTTGTCCAGAATCATTATGAAGCATAGCAGAAATATGTGTCTCCACCATCTGATCACTGAAAGCATCATCATCATCGTTATCAATCGTATTCAACGTTCCTCTTCTGTCTACCAAGGAACTCCAGTATTCCAATGCCCTGTCATACGAAAATGTATCCAACTGATATGAGGACACATAAATTCTTAAACAATTTTCTAAATTCTTGTCAAGTCTATTGTGGATTTTAGATTTAACAAAAGCAAGTGCACTGAAAACTCTTTCATCTTCGAGTGACCCCAAAATCATTGTTTCACATAATTCATATAAACAAAAGTATTCACTTATAGTATCTTTTAAGACTGTGCTTGGATACAATTTTTGCCACAAACGTGTAGTGGAACCAATCTCATGGATATCTGTCATAAGTGATGTTTGCAAAACCATTGTTCTTCCAAAATGCGATGACTGTTCTTTCAAAAGTTCATTGTTGAGTAGACCATTAATTGCTACACCATTGACTTCCACACTCTTACTGAAATGGTCAATGAGATTACCCATATATTTAATAAACAACTCATTTGTAGAACTGTATTCAGTACAAGGCCCCCAAAACATGGGGTTAACCACACCCATGGACTCAAGCAACTCATCTCTCTGAAACCGTTCTCTTATCTCACCTATCAAAGTTTTTGCTATATTTGACAAATTACTCTTTGTTTTTTGTATTACAACATGAAATCTATTATGTGTTACAGGAACTTCTTCAAAATCTTCCACAACAATACTTGATTGCCTTTCAAAACAATAAACAGGTATCATCTTTTCATGAACATTAATACAGAGATGATCATTGATGTCAAACTTCAAAAAGCTTTTTGGATTGTTCACGTTTATCAATGTATTCCAACTATCAAATACAGGTTCTGTAAAATCTGCATTAGACACATATAATGAATCAAGAAGCATGCATATTTGTTTTCTCATCCTCATAAAATCAATGATATAGATAGATCTCTCTTGTGCAAGATTAATTAATCTGTTCATTTCTTTTAACATTGGAAGAATACCACATAATGTCAAAAGTGTTTCCAAGTCAGTCAAACGGAACAACATATCTTTTGCCTTATCAACTATTATGCGATTTGCATGCATAAACCCTGTCAGTGATTGATATTCTGCCAAAACTCTCTGAGCAGGTTGAAACAGTGAAATCCATCTTGTATCCACATCTTTTAACAATTTTTTCCCTTCTGTAACTCCTAGTGCAAATTGTTGAAACTCTGCAAATCTTTTCGGACTTAATGAGAAATAAGAATGAATATCACGAACAAGGTTTTCAACTTTAGCAACATTTGAAAATGTGCTCACAATTTTATATGCAAGATTTACTCTATGAGCCATACAGTGAATGGGGATCATATATGGTGCAACTATGGTTTGGAGTCGAACACACAGACCAGACCTGTGACCTTGCATAATAGCAGCTCCATCAGCTCCAACACAAATTAACTTTGTTGCAATGTCTATATCATTCATTCCCGCAATATTCTTTAAACTTTTAACAACAACATTATAAATATTTTTTGCATTTGAACTTTCCAACATCTTATGTATTCCCAACAAAATAGGCCTTCTAACATGATTTTGAAATGTGTACACATGCATGCAAATCCAAGAAGTGTTATCCACAATTGTTACCTCATCAATAGAAAGTGAAATGAATTTGGCAAGTTTTACTTGCTGCCTTAGGTCTTCTTTCTCAACCAAAGATAAACATTTTGCCATTTCCCAACCACTTTGGTCTGACCAATGAGAACTAGGAAGGTTTTGCACATTAAAAAGGCATAATAGCTGCTTATAATCAATAAAATCGGACATTGGTCTACCTTTCTTGAGAATATTGTAAACAATGGCAAACTGCTTACTTTTTGAAGCTAAAACAGTCTTTTGTAATTTGTCAAATTGGGCTCCAATTGTTCCACCTTTCTCAACAAGAGATTGTTGTTGCTTTAAGTGATTGTCATATTCTATAGCATATCTTAAATGCATACATTCTGATGCATCCTTCCACTTAACTTCTTTACTAACTTCACCATTACTTTTTATAACTTTAACATAACATTTGCCAGCATGTTTTTCAATTGTATCAATCTTGTTTTGAAGCCTATGATCCTTACCAAGTCTCCAACTACAAATTTTGCATCTACATTCTTTTTCATCAATTTGGTTATCCTCAATCATGACAAGCTCAAGCCAGGGAAATATTTCTGCCCATTCTTTCCTAAATCCCCTTCCAAGTATCCAAAGAGATGCTTTTCTTTTTTTGGAATTTTTGGTTGAAGATTCAATTGACGATTGTAATGATTTTGATTTATCACTTTCATTTTCAATTGTGATGTCATTTTACGTGTTGTCATCAGGTGTTTGTTGGATGTCATTTCTAAGGGGATTTTCAATGAAAGTCATCTCTTCTTGGGGAATATCTTCAAGTGGAGGCATATCAGGATCGATAGGGTATTCTGCATAGTAGGATACCATAATATTTTTTATCACTATTGGATGAAAAAATTTACAAAAAAATATACAAATCGTCAATCAAGCACATACTGGGAAGTAAAAAATCATTTGTACCTTGAATTTGCATAGATGTCATTGGCTCGTCGCATTTCGAAGTTTGGCTAAAATATTTGAGGATACTCTTTTCAGTAGAAGATTTGGTGCCCTTCTTTCCATCACTAGGTGACAATTTACTAGTGACAAAATAAAGTTAAAGAGGGTGTATTTTCTGGAGGCCTTTAGATATTATTGTAAATAGAATAAACAATTGTTGGGTAGTAAATTATACATACTTTTTTCCAGCCATTCTTTATTGTGAATTTATCAGTTTATGCCACTAGTTATTATTCCGGTGAAAGCACTCTAACAGAGAAAAAGAGCATCAATATGTCAATAGAGAACCAAAGCATTTACTTATGTATAATCTTAGCAATAAAAAAATATCTTAATTAAAACTAAGAATCAAAGAAAAATAGAGAAAACAAGGGAACAGACTCAACAGAGCAATGACAAAATAGAGAAAAAAGGGAACACACTCAACAGAGCAATGACATTCAAAACCTGGAAAAATAACAAGCAGAACATGGCAATATAAAGAAAAGCAGAGAAGTGACAGAGAACCTGGTGCTAAAAGATATTATGTCCGTATGCAGAGATACTAGTTTCGGTCGAACGCAGACAATGATCCTGGTAAACACAGGTCCGTCCGGTTGCACGAAAGTGTCCGGACTCAGAAATGGTTTCGTCCGATTGCACAGAAGTGTTCGGATTCAGAAATGGTTCCGTCTCATTGCACTGAAGTGTACGGATTCAGAAATGGTTTCGTTCGATTGCATAAAAGTCCCGCCCGATTGCGCGGTTGTATCCGAAAGCATAAAAAGTCCACCCGGTTGCATGGTAGTGACCAAAGCTGGGAAGGCGCCGCCCGGATGCACAGAAGGTTACGGATACAAAAGTGTCCGGTCGGTTGCACAACAGGTTCCGTCCGGCTACAAGAGAGAATCTGATTTCGTCCAGTTGCAGAGCAGGACACAGATCCATCCGGTTGCAGAGTAGGCTACAGTTTCATCCGACTACAGAGCAGGACATAGTTTTGGTCGGTTTCAGAATTAGTCCCATTCGGCTGTAGAGCAGGACACAGTTTCGATCGGTTTTAGAATTAGTTCCGTCAGGCTGTAGAGCAGGACACTGTTTCGGTCGGTTGCAAAATTAGTTCCGTCCAGCAGCAGAACATGACACTGTTCCATTCGGTTGCTGAATTTGTTGTGGTCGGTGGCAGAAAAGGTTTCGATGTTGTGACGAATTGTGTAGGTATTTTCCCTAGGGTGTTAATTATATATAGAGGTATACTTGGCGAGTTTGGCGGGATAATTTAGAAATTCTAAAATTTTAGGGCTAAAAGGGTACTTTATTTAGGCGGGATTACTTGCGAATTTTTTAAAATATTCATGATACTCTCATCAAAGGACGGCTAACCGACACCAAAAATTTATTTTTTCTCAAAAATTTTGGCTACATGGCCGACGTCCGGGTCTCAAAAATTTTGCGAATTTGAATTTTTGAAAATGGGTTTTTCGCCCCAATGGCGAAGTTTCGCCGCTATGCATAAAATTGGTTTATTTTGCCTCCATATGCTTTTCTTTAGACCACAATTTGCCCTCTTGGTCTTTAGTTGTACCTACTTGTTTAGAATAGTTTTCCCTCTTGGGCTTCCCTTTTTAACACCCATTACCAATCATATTAGTCTTCCTTAGGCTTTTATTTAACACCCTTTACACCCTTTGGAGCCTCTCTCCCACACACATACATATAGCATAGTTTTGCTCTCTTAGGCTCTTCACACACACCCAAGCCTCCTTAGGATTCTCCCTTTCATCACATATTTTTCCCTTGGGCTTCCTTCTTACACACAGACTTATACACAAGCCTCCTTAGGCTTTTCTTTAGCATAGCTTTTGCCTCCTTTGGGATCCTTATTTTGCACACTCCACTTACCTCCTTAGGCCTTTAGGATAGTTGATCCCCTTGGGATCTTCCTCATATACACATATAAGCCTCCTTAGGCTTCACTCTTAGCACACTTTGCCCCCTTGGTCTTCCTCTTTCAGGCACATAAACACCTCCATCCCTTTTAGGCTTGCTTTTATTTAGCTAGAATAGTTAGTTTTAGTGGCTTGATTTACTTTTTAATACTTTTACTTCCTTTGTAGCTTTTAATAAGCTTAGTTAATTCTTCTTTAGTTTTTAGTTTTAGTTTAGATTTTAATTTCTATTTTAAAACTATTTGTGAATAGTAGTGATTAATTCGATACTCCTTTATTTTTACTTGATTAGAGAAATAAGTTATAAAAACATTATTTACTATTTCCTTTCTGGCCTGATATTGCCTGCTTAAAGATGATATTGTACTCGATTGTTGAACTAGTGTTTTGTATTCTATATTCTACTTTATTTTTGTTGTATTGCCTTCCCAAATATGGTATCACATTCGACTACTTCATACTTGAAGGCATTCCTTCCTATCACTAATATTTGTTGTTGTTTATTGCCTATTTTCACACTACCTATTGTACCATCTCCTTCTAGATAGTCTCACTGCTTGTAACTGTCTTCTTGCAGGCGGTCTTCTCTATTGCTCATTTCCACATTGCTTCCTAACTATTTTCACACTACCTATTGTACCATATCCTTGTATATAGTCTCACTACTTCTAACCATTGCCTTGTAGACTATCTCCTCTACACACTTAACTTTTACAAAAAAAACTATATTTTTGAGTACATAGTTATCAGAATAACATTAATTTAATCTTAGAATAAAAAATTCTTCTTGTTGTTTCCTTAAATTAGAACTCACACACATTTGCACCATATTTTACATACTCCATTTCATATATATATTTGAGTGTAAGTGATGGCAGACGGGAAAATCACACGTTCTCAAACCCAACTTTTTCATTCAAAAATTTGAAAACAGTTACAAAAATAGCCCGCAGGCCTACAATAACCAGCGCTCAGCTTAGTTTTCCCACACACACTCTATATCTGTGATCTTCCAATCCACCACCCCTCTATTACAAAAAAACTAGGTTTTTATAGAGGCCCCGAACCTCTGAAACGTCTTTCAAAAAATTGGTCCACCAACCCGATTTAAGACCCCACTCTGCACGGTCCCTATCACCGTCGTCTGACCATCGTTTCCTATCAGAATACTCTGTGTGCCCATCCTTTTTGTTTCCTATGCTTTTGGGTAATCGCCCGCTTTAACTGCACCTTGGGTGCCATGTGTCGTCCCTACTCTACAACCGTCGCCTGACCTCTATCACTCTGTCACGGCCCTCAAAAATATAGCAGGTCACAAAATTGCGATGTGTCGCGATATTGTGACATTTCCTTTATCCTGCCCTTCCTTCTCCTTTTGTTCACGATATTCACGACATGTAGTGATATCGCGACGTTTTCTTTCACTGCTGCCTTTCTTGCCTTTGGGTCACGATATCGCGACATGTCTCGATATCGTGACATGTCGTGATATCGCAACCTCCCCGCTTTCTTGCTTTGTCTTTGCCTTTATGTTGTGATTTTGTGACGTCGTGATATCACGACCCATCCGCCTTCTTGCCTTGCCTTTTCTTTTATGTTGCGATATCACAACAGTCGCGATTTCATGACATGTCATGAAATCGTGACATCCCAACTTCTTCCCTTGACCCCTGCTCCGATTTCATGATTTCACAATAGTCATGATTTCATGACATGTCACGAAATCACTACATCCCAACTCCTCTCCTTTGGCTGCAGCTTCGATGTTGTGATTTTGCAACGATCACGATTTCGTGACATGTCATGAAATCGTGACATCCCAACTTCTTCCCTTTGGCTGCTGCTCCACAGTCATGATTTTACGACATTGCGATATCACGACGTCACGATATCGTGACCTCCTTGCTTCTCTGTCCTGAATTCAACTTTATGCCATGATATCGCAACATCGTGATATCATGACATTGCGAAATCATGACCTCCCTGCTTCCCTGCCTTCTCTTCTATTTTATGTCATGATTTTGCGACATTGCGATATCGCAACCAACTTCTGCCTTATCACAGACTAAAAACTCAGAATAATTTTTGTTGACGCAAGATTGTGCACTGTTGCCACCGGATGCTCCTGCATCAGACAACCGGGGTTGATGGAGAAGTGATCTTCACTTTTGGGTTGTCTGGTCACCTCCTTCTACAACACTTCCAGACATCCTCCTGCCTCTGCAGCCTACTCCAACCCAGTCTCCTGGCTAGAATAACTTCTGCCTTCTCCCAGATAGATTCTGCCACTACTGCACACTTCCTCGTCTATAGCCTACTTACACTCCTTCTCTTGCCCAGAAAAATCTTTGTCTTCTTCCAGGCAGGTCCCGACACTGCTGCACACCTCTTTTTCTGCAGCCTACAATGGCTTCATCTTCTGATGAACTCCATCTTCTCTTCTCTTCTATTTTTCCTCATGCTATCTATGCAGCTCCCTTTGCAGGGCTTTCACCTGCCTCTGTAAATCTCTTCTGAGTAGCTCCTCTTGCAGGGCTTGCACTTGCCTCTGCAATGCCTTGAACTCTTTCATTGTCATCATTTTTCTTTTTTATAGATCCTGGTGTAACTGCCTCATGTCTAGCGATCTATTTCACACTCAAGAACCCTAACTCACTCTTCTCTCACAGAACCCTACCATAGATCCTGGCGCAAACTACCTCACGATCGGCGATCTACTTGTGCACTCAGGAACACTATCTCTAATACCATTTGATGGTGGACGGGAAAATCACACTTTCTCAAACCCAACTTTTTCATTCAAAAATATAAAAATAGTTACAAAAATAGCCTGTAGACCTACAATAACCAGCACTCGGCTTGGTTTTCCCACACACACTCTATATCTATGATCTTCCAATCAACCACCCCTCTATTATAGAAAATTTGGATTTTTATAGAGGCCTCGACCCTCTGAAATGTATTTCAAAAAATCGGTCCACCAACCTGATTTAAGACCCCACTCCACATGGTCCCTGTCACCGTTTTCTGACCGTTGTTTCTTGTCAAAATACTCTATGCGCCCATCCTTTTTGTTTCCCATGCTTCTGGGTAATCATCCACTGTAACTACACCCTGGGTGCCACGTGTCATCTCTGCAACCACCGCCTGACCTCTGTCACTCTGTCGTGGCCCCTAAAAATACAGCAGGTCATAAAATCGCAACGTGTCATGATATCGTGACATTTCCTTTATCCTGCCCTTCCTTCTCCGTTTGGTCATGATATCGCAACATGTCACGATATTGCAATGTTTTCTTTCACCACTACCTTTCTTACCTTTGGGTCGCGATATCGCATGTCGCGATATCGTGACCTCCCCACTTTCTTGCTTTGTCTTCACCTTTATGTCACGATTTCACGATGTCGTGATATCGCGACCCATCTGCCTTCTTGCCTTGCATTTTCTTTTATGTCATGATATCGCGATAGTCATGATTTTGTGACATGTCACGAAATTGTGACATCCCAACTTCTTCCCTTGACCGCTGCTCCGATGTTGCAATTTTGCGATAGTCATGATTTCGTGACATGTTGCGAAATCGCTACATCCCAACTCCTCTCCTCCGGCTACTACTTCGATGTCGCGATTTTGCGACAGTAACGATTTCGTGACATGTCATGAAATTGTGACATCCCAACTTCTTCCCTTTGGCTACTGCTCCATAGTCATGATTTCGTGACGTCGCGATATCGCGACATCGTGATATCGTGACCTCCCTGCTTTTCTGTCCTGACTTCAACTTTATGCCATGATATCGTGACATCACGATATCACGACATCACAAAATCGTGACCTCATTACTTCCCTGCCTTCTCTTCCATTTTATGTCATGATTTCGTGACATTGTGATATCGCGACCAACTTCTGCCTTATCAAAGACTAAAAACTTAGAATAATTTTTGTTGATGCAAGATTGCGCTGCTGCCACCGGATGCTCCTGCATCAATAAGGATAATTTCCTTGGCGATGTTGGATTTCACCATCAACCATCAAGAGCCCTTAGTTAAGCCATAGATAGTATGATAGTCTTTTGTATTTTATCACCAGAAATTTGGTTACCCTTAAGACTATCTTGGGGTAATCATTAGGTTAGATGCCCTTTAGCCTACTTGAGGGTGAAGCAAAAGCCTGTGGGACCTTACCTCAGGTATTAGGTGAGTAGTAGGACTCAAACTGTATGGCCTTTGTCATAGAGGTATTCTTTTGTACCCTTAGGCTATTCCATACCTACCCTTCATCCTAGGAAGCCATTTTTTTTCCCACACACCTTTTTTTAGATATCACTTTGCCACCACTTTTTGTAGTCTAGGGTAGGCTTTACATAAAATACATTAAAAAATTATATATATTTGCATTTCTTTGCCTATCACCAAGATAACTCGCATGTTCACCCATAGTTGCAACAAACGTATTTCCTTACTCTTGTAATTACAATAATATAGAACCTTTGAGGAAGCATTATCCCAAGCTAATTTCATTCAGGACATTAAAATCCAATAGGATGTTATAAAAATTAAAAATAAAGAATGGAACAATGAAACTGAAAAGGATAATGCCACTTCATCTAAATCACCCCAAATCAACCAAATTATCCTTCATGCACTTCCTACTACCTTAAATCTCTAATATTTCCCATAATACCAACCTCCAAAAATATCTCAACCATCCTCAACATAATCCCTAGCCCCCAGTTCCACATCCTAACCTTTGAACAAGCCTCATTGAGTGCCAAGATGTGAATTTACTCCCCTAGTTTAACCCTTAGCCAATATATTTTAGCACCTCACAAAATCCCAACTCATCACCCTTCCTTAAATCAAACCTCTTTATGATTCCAATAGACCCTTACCTCAATCCTATAAATCCCATATTTATTGTGTCTATCATTGTTATCTGGTCCATGACATCGAACATTGCATGCAATTTAAAAATATGGTCCAAGACATGATAGAAAGGGGAAGATTCATGTAGATAATCTACTATCTAACCCTAATAAAAACCTTTGGATTTACCAAAATATTTTACCCCAACACACCACAGTCTCTACATCCTCCACACCACCCAACCAACTAAACCATATCGATCATAAACCTAGTTTTGTTGGGATGGTGCATGTGACAACTTGAAGTTAGCACCAAACCAAATGCCCACGTCTATTTCAAGCTCAAGACAAAACCTAGTCCTCAAATTACCCACTTGACACTCCTCAAATACCAAACCCTATTGTCACTGTAGCTCACAAAAAAATCCCTCCTAAACCTATCATTACCCTTACCCAAAATTAATCAACTACCTTAAACTCACCCCTACTAAACTTTTCATCTATGACCTCTTTCAATAATCCTCAACCCATTTAGAGGCTCTAATGGAAATCCTGAAATCAATTGATGTTCCTCTTCAAGATCCACATGGTTTTACCAATTTTATAGGTCATATTCATATGTGCACTAAACCTACCATTGCCTTTTACGACTATGAGATTAAGATAATGTCTATGGGGGTACCTGATTCTCCCATGCATATTATTAATTCAATTAATAACCTAGCCTATAAGAATATCCTTGTGGATACAAGATATTCCATCATCATTATTAAATTAATGGCCCTTAAGCACCTCGATATCCCCTACTCCTATATAGTCTACTCTGATTTCACCCTTCATGCCTTCAATGATGCCCTTTGTCCCACCTTAGGGCCTATAGTTTTATCCATCCAAGTTGGCCCTAAAACCATTCATACCCTATTGTATATCTTGGAAGGATAAATACAGTAAAACATTCTCTTAGTATGACCATGGATTCAAGAGATGCGATGTGTTCCATCTACCCTACATCATTATTTAATATTTGTACATGACGACCTTATCCATTGCATACTAGTAGATGATGAACCATTTAAGTATTGTAACCTAAACTTTGGGTTAAGTTCTATCATGGTGAGGTTAGGGTAATGAAGTGGATTGTGTCATCCCTTCATGTGCCTTGAAGAAATATCTTAGGTGCACACATATGTGAGCAAGGGTTAGGGTTAACCTTGATAAGATAATCCCTAGGTTAGTTAGAGGTTAGGTTAGGCATATTTTGGAATTATCCTAACTAAATAGTGGGTACACACATCTGTGAGAGTATAATTAAGGTTAATATTGATTTAAATCTAATTAAATATGTTTTGGCAATAAAGTATACTTAAGTGAAAAAAGTGGCTTTCAAAATAGAATTAGAATTACCATAATTACAGTTTTTGGAGGAAATTGTTGAATGGGAACCCTTATTAGGTGTAGGAGATGGCTTAGATGGCATAAATGGGTTTGTAGATAGCCCTTTCATGAATAGGAGGTGTTTTGGGTATGATTAGTGTAGTTTTATAGGTTTTGTAACTATGATTGACTATGATTGCCTATAATTACGTACGATTACCTATGCATACCTACAGGTGACTACGCATACCTACAGGTGTCTACACATTCCTGTAGGTGCTTATGCATACCTATAGGTGCCTACGCATACCGAAAAGTGTTTATGAATACCTATAGGTGACTATGGGTGATTATGTACAAATTTTAGGTGTCCACATTTAACCCTTTTTGTGCTATGTTGTGTAAAACATAGTTTAGTACAAAAACATGATAGAAGAAGATGATGAGGTGATTGGAAAGATGAAGAATATCTAGATGGGTGAATACAGATGATTACAAAAGAAATATAATGATGAAATAGGTGATTTTCCAATTTAGTACAATATTTTACAATATCATACTAAGTTTTTTTGGGAGAAACTTAAGACTTTTTGTTCTTGTGATTGATGCAAGATGGTCCAATTGCGAATAGAACAAATGCATTTTCAATTTTTTTCTTTTGATTGATTGATGAGGGCATGATGAGACTTGTCATACCATTTGATCTAATTGGCGAGGACATATTAGTTGCAGCATTCAAAATGTGGTTAGGGCCACTATAAAGAATTGAATTAAGGTGTATCTATTTGGTGCATGGCTCTCGTGATTTAGTAAATTTTTGAGTGGGATTGAATTTATGTTGAGATAATATTCAACACAAATTTTCTTAGACATATGTAATACCCATGATTGGATTTGTGGTTATTTAATCATGTGCAAAGTGAATGTTTATATGAATACCTTCTCAAGAGAGGAATCAACAATGGAACAGATGAAAAGTGGTGATAGAGTTGATTTATAAAATATGATGGTGACAAATAATAGAAAAATAGGGAAAACAATGATGGAAATTGGGGAGGAATCTAAAAAGTTAGAAAAAAGTGAAGATGATGTGGTGAGGTTTGGTTTGCACAACAGCGTGTGAACCAAGTTTGCATGGTAGTGTGTGAACTAGGTTCACACATGTGGGTGTGAACCTACATATTTGAAGGAATAAAACCCCTTTTCATGCATGCGAGCATCATTTGTATTATGTGAATTTGAGATAAGGGAAGTGAGAGAATTTTTGAAGCGAAGCGCTACCAAAATATCAAGCTAGGGCTAATATAGCAGGAGGACATGCGAGCACGAGTGGCAAGAGTGATACACCACTAGTAAGTGTACGAAACCCAAAAAAAATTATTTGCATAAATTTATCAAAAGTATAAAAATGCATGTTTGATGTTGAATGAATGTGCATGTTGTGCTTGATTGAAATGTTTGTACAAAGTGTGAAAATGTCCAAATGGGTATTCTATGTTATTTGTTTTTTTTTTACCGTTGGATTCTAATATTTGACTCGTATGGCATGTGTATGAGAGTTGAATTTGTTTTGTTGCATGATCGGTGTGTTGTTTATGAGAACTAAATGAATTTTAATCATTAAAGGCCAAAATGGGTATCCAAAAAAGTTGCTTGTGATAAGTACCAAAAATGCTCATTTTATATACATTCTTAAGGGGCATGATTACTAGTTTAATTAGCATGTGAGATATATTTTTATTTAACTTATGCATATAATTGATAGAAAATACGATATTATGCTTGACTAGTTTTTTTAGTGGAAACTGTGTATAAGTGTAGGGTTTACTACTAATCTGGTTTTTTCTAGTCTACACCCCACTTGGACCTGACAGTGTGCAAGAAGGAGCCTTACTCTAATGGCACATCACCTTACTCTGGTGGTGTGGTGCCTTACTCTGGTGGTGCCTTACTTTGGTGTGTGGTACCTTACTCTCATGGTGTCGTACTATGGTGGTGTGATGCCTTACTATGGTGGCACGGTACCTTACTATGGTGGTGTGATGCCTTACTCTGGTGGCACCTTATTCTAGTGGTGTGGCATCTTACTCTAGTGGCACAACACCTTACTCTGATGGCATAGTACCTTACTCTGGTGGTGCGACACCTTACTAAGGTATGTACCTTACTAAGGTATGTACCTTACTAAGGTATGTACCTTACTAAGGTATGTACCTTACTAAGGTATGTACCTTACTAAGGTAGGCACCTTATTGAGGTAGGCACCTTACTGAGGCGCCTTACTCTGACCAAGCTAGCTTTTACCGGTTGACCAGTGGGCTAAGAAGGAGGTTGCACGTGAAGACAAAAGGGGAGATATTTTATTTTATGCACTATTATTAAAATAGAATAAACACTTATATTATTTGATTGGTTGGATACCTTTGTAATGTGAGAATTATCTTCTCATGTTCATGAAAAAATTAGCAATGAACCAAGAAATTAATGCATTTCTCATTAGCAACTAAGAAGGTGATGCAAGAACATCCAAGGGAAAGCAAAATACCGCAAGGAGAAAAAGTGTCGCGATATCGCGACATGTCGACAAAGAAGAAAAATGTCACGATATCGCGACATGTCACATTTTCGCAACCAAAATCCGAGAGAAGGCTCAAGAGAGAAAAGTGTCGCGATATCATGACATGTCGCATTATCGCGACCAAAGGATGAGAAAAGGCGCAAGAGAGGAAAAGTGTCACGATATCATGACATGTCGCGTTATCGCGACCAAAGGACGAGAAAAGGTGCAAGGGAGAAAAGTGTTGCGATATCACGACATGTCATGTTTTTGCAACTCAAGAAGGAGAGAGAAGGCACGGAGCAAAAATGTTGCGATTTCGTGACATGTCACAAAATCGTGACCGAAGCAGGAGAGGGAAGGTGCCCATAGAAAATGTCATGATTTCACGACATGTCGTGAAATCACGACCGAAGTAGGAGAGAGAAGGCATTCGTAGAAAATGTCATGATTTCGTGACATGTCGTGAAATCGCGACCAAAGCAGGAGAGAGAAGGCATTCACAAAAAATGTCACAATTTCATGACATGTCATGAAATCACGACCGAATCAGGAGAGAGAAGGCATCCGCATAAAATGTCGCAATTTCGTGACATGTCCCGAAATCGCGACCAAAGTAGGAGAGAGAAGGCATTCGTAGAAAATGTCACGATTTCATGACATATCATGAAATCACGACCGAAATAGGAGAGAGAGGGCATCCGAAGAAAAATGTCACGAAATTGTGACATGTTGCAAAATCATGACCAAAAGAAGACAAGAAAGGCCAGAGAAGAAAATGTTGTGATTTCACGACTCGAAGCAAAGAGAGAAAGCAGAGAGCAAAGTTGTCATGATATCATGACATGTCACGATTTCGCGACCCAAAGAGGTGAGAAGGAAGCAGAAAGGAAGAATGTCGCGATATCATGACATGTCACGATTTCATGACCCGAGAGGCAAGGAGGAGGCAAAAAGGAAAGATGTCGTGATATCGCGACATGTCACGATTTTGCGATCAAAAAGGAGAAAGAAGAGCCGAAAAGGAAAGATGTCATGATATCACGACATGTCGCGATATCGTGACCCAAAGAAGAGAAAGGCAATGAGGAAGAAAAATGTCATGATATCATGACATGTCACGATATTGCGACATACTGCTGGTTCACGATTCGAAAAGGCATGCGTTCCCAGACGGTGTTTCCCGAGGCAATCAAAGGCCTCATTAATGCATGATTTCTTGCTCGGTAAGCTTGCTGAGCATGGCGACCACTTAAATGCTGCGCCTAGAGGTCAGAGACATTCAGATGGCTCATCAATGCATGTTTTTATGGCTGACCTAGTGGTAATTACCAGTTAGGGTAAAATATGTGAAGGTTCAGTCACGAAAGCGGGGACAAGAGCCAACTTTTTAGTTTTGGAATATGTATTCTTCCAGGTGGGTCATTAATGGCCTAGAGGGTCGGGACCTTGAATAAACCCAGAGATTGTAATAGAAGCTAGTGTTGAGCTAGGGAAAAAGGGGTTGAAAAACTGCTAAGACAGAGTTGCAGAGCTAAAGGCAAGAGGGCCACTCTAGACCTGTTTGGGCTATTTTTCTTCCAGGGGAGGAGGAAGTGCTGCTCAGATCAAGAAACTATGCCTACGGGCTAGTATTGTAATTTTTTTTAAGTTTAATGAATGAGAGTTTGAGGATTTGTTCTGAGTGATTTTGTGTCTCCCATCAAGTGGTATCAGAGCGGAATTTCTTGAGTGTGTAAACAGATCATCGAAAGTGAGGCAATTTGCACCAGGATCTATGGAAGAGCGAAACTGCCTGAGTGTGTGAGAAGATCACCAAAAGTGAGGTAGCTTGCACCAGGATATGTGGAAGGTTTGTGAGAAGAGAGACAAGAAGAATGCCTCCACGAAGAATCCATGGTGGTGGAAGAAATATGGTGCCAGCAAAAGATTTCAGAGCTTTGTAGAGGCAAGTTCAAGCCTTGCAAGAGGAGCTGCATAGAGGGATTGAACCTAGAGGAGAAGAAGGAAGTGAAGATGAAGTTGATGAATAAGAGGACCAGTTTGAGGAAGAAGAAGAGGTTGTAAATCCTACACAAGCCAGGTTATACATAGCCATCTCCCAGATTGGAAAGAAACCAAAGATGGAGGTTTCTACGTACTCTAGAAATCTAGATCCAGAGGAGTTGATTGATTGGATCAATGACCTAGAAGAATACTTTGAATATGAGGAGGTCGAAGATCCTGATTGGGTCAGATTTGCTAAGACTAATTTGAAGGTTCATGTCAGCATCTGGTGGAAGGGAATACAACTAGAAATAAATAGAAGAGGAAAGGAAATAATAACCATATGGGATAGGATGGTAGATAAGTTGAAGAGACAGTTTATTCCTGTAGATTATGAATTGGATTTGCTAAGGAAAATGCAAATTTTGAGACAGTCAAGAAAAACTGTCAAAGAATACACAAAGGAGTTTTATAAGATCTCCATCTAAACTGGCCATTCAGAGGCTAAAAAGGAAAATGTGGCCCATTACATCAATGGGTTGAGAACCAGTATTCAAGAATAGTTGAGTCTAGTTAGGGTGAGCACCATTGAGGATGCTTACCAGTTTGCCCTTAAAGTCGAAGAGAAGCTAAATAGATGGTTTGAGGGTAAGAAAAGAGGAATAGGTCATGGTGGAAGAACTGGTGGAAGAATAGATGGAGGACAAGATGAGAAGAAAGAAAAAGCTAGTAGCAATCAAGATTAGAAGGGGGATAATGATTACAGACCTTGTAATTAGAATAATGGTTACCAAAGAGGAAGAGGTGGATATGGAAGATGAGGATTTTGTGGAACCTGTTTCCACTGTGGTGAAGAAGGACATCGAGCATACAAGTGTCCAAAACATCAATAAAGGACAAATAAGAGACTTGAGGGTCCTTCTAGAGCTTTTGTAGTAGATGAAGGTGTCAAATTAGAACATTCTAAGGAGGCAGAGAGAGGATAAGTTATGGTCACAAGGAGAACCTTGTTGAATGAGGAGAAAGGATCAGACCAGAGGAGGAGCCTGTTCCACACAAGGTGCAAAAGTTTAGGTAAGATCTATAATGTTATTATAGATAATGGTAGTACTAATAACTTGGTCTCTAAAGAAATGGTTACTAAGTTACAGCTAGAAAGGAGGAGACACCCGCATCCATACAGGATTGCGTGGTTGCAGAAGGACCATAGGACATTGGTCAGTGAACAGTCCTTAGTCAAATTTAATATTTGGAATTACTGTTATGAGGTCCTGTGTGACATCCTACCTATGGATGCTTGCCATTTGTTTTTGAGAAGGCCATGGCAGTTTGATCGATGTGCAATGCATGATGGTCATGCCAAAACTTACTCAGTCACAAAGAATGGAGTGCGCAATAAGCTGAAGCCCTTGAAGGAGGCAGGCGAAAGGGTATGTAGCAGCACTAAAATATTTTTGCTGAAGGGGATGGATTAAAGGAGGTTGTTGACAACAATGAGAGTGGAATTTGTGGAGTTTGAAGAACTTAAGGGTTTGTACCCTACAGACCCAGATTTTATTGAAGCTTGGAGATCTTGTACAGCCCTAGTTAAAAAGAAGGTGACAGAACAATATAGAAGTGAAGGTCACTTCTCAATCCACCCCGGTTGTCTGATGCAGGAGCATCCAAGGGAAAGCAAAATACCGCAAGGAGGAAAAGTGTCACGATATCGTGACATGTCGGCAAAGAAGAAAAATGTCACGATATCGTGACATGTCACATTTTCACGACCAAAAGCCGAGAGAAAGCTCAAGAGAGAAAAGTGTCGTGATATCATGACATGTCATGTTATCGTGACCAAAGGATGAGAAAATGCGCAAGAGAGGAAAAGTGTCACGATATCGCGACATGTTGTGTTATCACGACCAAAAGACAAGAAAAGGCGCAAGGGAGAAAAGTGTCGCGATATCATGACATGTCACGTTTTTGCGACTCAAGAAGGAGAGAGAAGGCATGGAGCAAAAATGTCACGATTTCATGACATGTCACAAAATCGTGACCAAAGCAAGAGAGGGAAGGTGCCCATAGAAAATGTTACAATTTCGCAACATGTCATGAAATCACGACCGAAGCAGGAGAGAGAAGACGTTCGTAGAAAATTTCATAATTTTGTGACATGTCGCAAAATCACGACTGAAGCAGGAGAGAGAAGGCATCCACAGAAAATGTCGTAATTTCATGACATGTTGCAAAATCACGACCGAAGTAGGAGAGAGAAGGCATCCACAAAAAATGTCACAATTTTGCGACATGACGTGAAATCGTGACCGAAGCAAGAGAGAGAAGGCATCCACAGAAAATATCTTGATTTCGCGACATGACGTGAAATCGCAACCGAAGTAGGAGAGAGAAGGCAACCTCAAAAAATGTCACAATTTCATGACATGTCACGAAATCATGACCGAAAGAAGACAAGAAATGCCAGAGAAGAAAATGTCGTGATTTCATGACCTGAAGCAGAGAGAGAAAGTAGAGAGCAAAGTTGTCACGATTTTGCGACCCAAAGAGGTGATAAGGAAGCAGAAAGAAAAAATGTCACGATATCATGACATGTCACAATTTCGTGACCCAAGAGGTGAGGAGGAGGTAGAAAGTAAATATGTCATGATATCATGACATGTCATGATTTCACGACCGAAAAGGAGAAAGAAGGGTCGAAATGGAAAGATGTCACGATATCATGACATGTCGGGATATCACGACCCAAAGAAGAGAAAGGCAGCGAGGAAGAAAAATGTCACGATATCGCGACATGTCATGATATCATGACATACTGCTGGTTCACGATTCAAAAAGGCATGCATTCCTAGATGGTGTTTCTCAAGGCGATCAAAGGCCTCATTAATGCATGATTTCTTGCCCGGTAATCTTGGTGAGCATGGCGGCCACCCGAATGCTGTGCCCAAAGGTTAGAGACATTCAGATGGCTCATCAATGCATGTTTCTGTGGCTGACCCAATGGCAGTTGCTAGTTAGGGTAAAATATGTGAAGGTTCAGTCACGAAGGTGGGGACAAGAGCCGACTTTTCAGTTTTGGAAGATGTATTCTTCCAGGTGGGTCATTAATGGCCTAGAGGGTCGGGACCTCAAAAGAAACCCAGAGATTGTAATAGAAGCCGATGTTGAGCTAGGGAGAAAGGGGTCGAAAAACTACTGAGATAGTGTTGCAGAGTTGAAGGCAAGAGGGCCACTCTGGACCTATTTGGGCTATTTTTCTTCCAGGGGAGGAGGAAGTGCTGCTCAGATCAAGAAACTACACTTGCGGGCTAGTATTGTAATTTTTTTTAAGTTTAATGAATGAGATTTTGAGGATTTGGTCTGAGCGATTTTGTGTCCCCCATCAGAAGGATAGCCATGCAAATGAATTTTTCCAGCCTTATTATAATTCTATTCTGATAAAATAGAACAAGCTTGATTTATCCTGCAAGGGGGTAAAATTATTGTGTCTTTTTTTTAATTAATATATGATTGTTATAATTGAACAACTGCAATATTCATTGCATAACTATTGTAACTACAAGTCTAGAATAGGCTTGTCTAAATTTATAATAGAGGAATATTTTGCATTGTATAAATGCACAGGTCTTCCCTGAAGGAGGGGATGATTAATTTTATGAAGAAATTATTCTATTTTATTTTATCTAAATTATTTAAGAGTGCAATTCCTCTTATTTAATTAAAGCAAGCTCTACGTAATAAGCCAGGTAGAAAATCTACGAGAGCTTGGGACCACTCCCTTTAGTAGTCCTCCCCTATTTTATTTTAGTTCTTTATTTTTAGTGGATTAGATTTTTTATTTTTTTCATGCTTTAATTATTCTAGCTGTGTATTTTATTTCTTGCATTTTATTTCTGCACTTAAATTTATAGAAATTTAATTTTAGTTCGTAATTTATTTATTTAATCTTATGCACTTAGTTTAGTTGGTTTGGCTGACTTTCAAATGCACAAACATCCCCCATCAAACTAAATAAGGTATAGATAGATTCATTCCCCCACAATGCAGGCATATATTGCGCATGACACTCATAAGTTTACAGACTTACCGGATTGATAATTTATGAAAGAGAAATGATTATTTTTTGAGACATAATTTTTGCTTACCAGCTTATTTTTTATTTTGTGATGTTTTGACAAGTCATGTGAATGTGTGCCTCGAAGTGTGTGTCTATGGCATTTAAATTTGTTTTGATGCATGAACGGTGTGGTGCTCGTGACATCTACATGAATTTACATTGTAAAAGGTCAAATGGGTATCTAGAAAAGTTGTTTTTTTTCTTTTTTGTGATGTTTTGGCAAGTCATGTGAATGCATGCCTTAAAGTGTGTGTTTATGAGGTTTGACTTCGTGTTTTGTATGCATTGAATTTCCTGTTTTTGGGTTTTGACCAAAATTTTCCATGAAAGGGTATAATGTGTATCCAAAAATGCCATCCTTAGAATATTTGTGTAGACACCTAAAACATGTCATGTCGATGGCGACTACTCATATGGACATGCTACAAGACCATATGGAAGATCTTGGATAGACTCCAAGATAGAGCAGTGGTTCTAACCACTCAATTTAGGCTCCTTGGTCTAATCAGTCTGAACTGTAGCCTAGACCTATGGTTTATAGCTAAATCATAGCTGAGACCTACGATTTGCAGTCTAGACCACAGTTATGACCTACGATCTTAACTAAAGTTTAGTTGACCTTTAATCTGATCCAAATTGGTTGAAATGGCCATTGGATTTAGAATAAGTTGGTTAGAGGGCAGAAGCTTCCATTCCAACTATCCTAACCACCCCTTCTTGATCTTGGCTTCTCTAGGAAGCCACCCCAAGTCTTAGGAAATCCTATAAATACCCCCATCCAAATAGGAAGATATATAGATGATTTGTATAGTGAAGCACTTACAAATTATTGAGTGAGTGTGAAGTGATCAAGCGAGCAGTGAAGCCCTATCGAATTTAATACTAAATTTATGCATTTGAAGTCCACTTTTCTATTCATACAATGATCAGTTTTCCATGGAAGTTCTAGGAGCCTAGGAGGATCAAGAAACATAAATTGGGGTAAACGAAGGCCCATCACAGTGATTCAACCACCAAACCTATCATAAGGACATTGAAGGTGACCCTTGAACATCAATTATACAAGGAGGTTAAGCCCAGAATTGAGGGTAAGACTATCAAAGTGCTAACTGTGACTGTTAGCCATGGTTTACAGTGCAAACCGCGTACAAAAGTTGTGGTTTGCAGTAGAGGTATAACCGCCTTCCTATTTCCATTATTGTCTAGCTAATGAGGTTATATTAGTTGTTATATTGGTTTAATAGCATTGTAGTAGATTTCTAACTGTAGAATTAGGTTAGATTTACTTCTTATATTTATGGTTCAATTAGGACTTAAATGATTTCTTTATGCATGTTTATGCTTCATTTTCTATATTTGATCCATGCATAATATAGCCACTACTTTCCTTTATGTTATTACATGAGTCTTGATTCAATTTGCATAGCTTAGAGGCATTCTTTACATTTTCTTTATTATGCATGTCAATGGTGTCATTATGCAATTTCCCTAAAAGGGCCTCATCATGAGAGGTTGCCTATATTTTTGACATTCTTGTGTTGTTTTTTTACCATAGGGAATACTTTCAAAGGAGAGAAAACCATAAAGTTCCTTCTCCATTGTGAAGAAGAGGGCAACTCCACCCTAAAGTAATTTGTGCCATTCTGAAAGGCATTTAGAAATCACACCTACCCTTAAGAGGGAAAACAATTGTGCACTCCTATTGTAATATTGTATCAAAATGAATATCCCTAAGAGGGATGTACTTGTAATTGGATTTTGGATTTGAATACAATGGAATAAAGTGTTTTATTTCTTGTTTCATTTGTTTTCAATTTCATTTTCTTATATGCATGCTATATTTTACCATTTATCACATAGGAACCACCATCGGGTGTGACCCTTTCTGGTGGTTACAGAGGTGATCATGGTGGCATCTCGTATTTTTAGGATATGACTATGCTTTTTTGGATTTTGCATTTATAGGTATAGACCATAGCTATCAGCTACAGCCCAACAACTGAACTGCAAGTACAAGGCACGATTTACAGTCACAACCGTAGGTCAGACCTACGGTTTCCTGCTGACAACACAAACAACCAATTTTAGAACTTCAGATAGTGCAGGACATGAGGTAGGTCCTATTTTGAGACCTCTGTAACTTTTTTGTTCTTTGTGTTTTTACAATAGGTCTATTTCTAACATAAATTAGGAAAAGAACTAAAAAAATGGTAAATCAATTGTCCTAGTTTGCTTTCATACTTTGCTTTCACTAGAAAGGTATTGTTGGGAACAACGAACCTCTGATTGTAGTACACCCTAGGCTAAAACATGCTTGATAGAGATGTGTTTATGGTTTGCATGTATGAGGTCAAATTAGTGGCCATTTATCATCATAATGTACATAGTCCTAAATAGCATCTAGAGTAGCTTGCATTTTTTGAATTTGAAACATCTTTCATATGCATAGTATTTAGAAAATGAGAATGTGTTCTATCTGATGCATTTCTTTTATGTAAATTAAAAGGAACCACACACACTACAAAGCACTTAAACTCTAGTGAGTTGGACTTGACATCCAACCACTACTAGGTTTCAACGATAATGGGTGTAATTTCCATCCGTTGGCCTAAATCCTATAAACCCTTGATATATAGACCAATATCAGATCCAAGAACCTTTAGTACCCTAGAAAATTTGCATGTATTCTCTTCATAGGGTATAACACTGACTGGGGTAAAACGGGTGACGATTTGGGAGGACCTGTGCTCCTTTTCTGGGTGTGGGCTTCATTACCACACACGAGGGATTTATGCAACTTGGAGTTTATAGCCAAGTTGTTGAGCTACGAGTTTCTACATAAGATGAGAGTTTCTACATTGATACAACACATATTGAAAACACATCAAATAGTTTAGGACTCACTTTTAAAACTTAAAATGAGATAATCATTATTGTATACCTTGTTTGCTTAATAATAATAGATTTAGACTCTAGGTACACAATGGCAAACACACAAGGTGGTCAAAAAAGGTACAAATCTAACACCGATGACCAACCCCTAACCATTTCACAAAAATATGTGTCGAATCCTCAACCACATGAGCAAATCAAACGTCGTTCGACTAGCATCTGAGGAGATAATTGTTGGAACAAAATCTGCCTTCGGTTAATAGTGTTGCGCCTTAGACTTTGCCAACATTGAATAGACAGATCTTGCTTGAGATCATCTGTCTAGTCTCTAGAGAAGGCTGGTTCCTTTGAGTTTTTTAGAGAAAATGGGAACAAGAGATAAGGGAAATATAGCCTAAGCTAGAACTTTTATATGGTGCAGATTAGACAACAACAAAGACAGATTTACTTACTTCTATCCAAAGCATTTAAACACATTTCCATGCAAAAATTATATAATTCCAGATATGATTTCTAATATTTCGTTTAACATGCGTATATATTAGATTCTTATTCCAGCAATATGATTTATGTATTGCGAAAGTTCAGATATAAGAACAGACTCAATTTACAATTCAATATTGTAAGCAGAAATAAAGAACATTAATACATACACTTGCACGATATGAACCAGAAGCCAATGGGAGATGTGATTTTATTGCTTGTATTCGAAGTACATGCATTCAGTCTTGTAAACGTCCAAGAGCCGACCCTTTTTCATGGTCGACTCACTCCTATTTATACCCTAAAAAGAGTATCTTCTACTACGTACATTTAATTTCTTCAATCAATTACAAGTAATTATCTATAGTTTCTAATAATACACAACGGATTTCTCGTAGATTGGATAGATCTCCTTCGGTTAATTTTAGATGAGCCTCGTTATTCTACAATCATCCAATGGACCTGCCTAGAGTTATAATCAATAGATCATTCTTAGAAATCAGCACTTGATGTCAGTGCATGTCCCTAGTTTCCAAAAATATACTCTATTCCTTTACAGCTGGCGTGTCACGAAATCACGACATTCTTTCCTTGCTTTGCTCTTTTGCCGCCTCCAGCCACAAAAATGAGACATGTCACGAAATCGTGACATTCATCTCTTGCTTTGCTCTTTTGCCGCCTCCCACCAGAAAATGAGACATGTCACGAAATCGTGACATTCGTCTCTTGTTTTGCTCTTCTACCGCTTCCAGCCATGAAAATGAGACATGTCGTGAAATCGCGACATTCGTCTCTTACTTTGCTCTTTTGCTGCCTCCTGCCATGAAAATGAGACATGTCACGAAATCGCGACATTCGTCTCTTACTTTGCTCTTTTGTTGCCTCCCACCGCGAAAATGAGACATGTCGCGAAATCGTGACATTCATCTCTTACTTTGCTCTTTTGTTGCCTCCCATCGCGAAAATGAGACATGTCGCGAAATCGTGACATTCGTCTCTTACCTTGCTCTTCTGCCGCTTCCAGCCGTGAAAATGCAACATGTCACGATATCGCGACACCTTTTCTTTCTTGTCTTTTGGCCGTGACAAAGCAACATGTCGCGATATCGCGACACTTTTTCCCTTTTGGCCGTGACAATGCAACATGTCGCGATATCGCGACACTTTTTCTCTTTTGGCCGTGACAAAGCAACATGTCGCGATATCGCGACACTTTTTCTCTTTTGGCCGTGACAATGCAACATGTCGCGATATCGCGACACTTTTTCTCTTTTTGCCGCGACAATGCAACATGTCGCGATATCGCGACACTTTTTCCCTTTTGGCCGCGACAAAGCAACATGTCACGATATCGCGACACTTTTTCCCTTTTGGCCGCGACAATGCAACATGTCGCGATATCGCGACACTTTTTCCTCTTTTGGCCGTGACAATGCAACATGTCGCGATATCGCGACACTTTTTCCTCCTTGCTCTTTCTCTTTGCTTTGAACCGTGAAAATGCAACATGTCACGATATCGCGACACCTTTTCCTCCTTGCTCTTTCTCTTTGCTTTGGACCACGAAAATGCAACATGTCGCGATATCGCGACACTTTTTCCTCCTTGCGGTGTTTTGCTTTTTCTTTGATCTTTAGCATATGGGCCACTTTGGTCTTCTTGGAAAATATGCAAAAAAGGTGCATCAGCTATTTTTCTATAGTTAGTCACTTTTTGACTAACATTCTTGGCGCCTTCTGGGGGAATTTTTGCTAGCAAAAATAGAGACCAGGCCTTCATCCATTGGGAAACGAAGTCACCAGCACAGTTGCGAAATGTAAAATTTTGAGTGGAAAAACAAGGATAAAAGAAAAAGAATGCACTTTGGAATATAGGTGATCTTTACCTTATCAGAACCTTTCTTTTACCATTCAGGGACTTAACCTTTGTCTGAAGAACACAAAAATTCAATTCTGGGAGCTGGTCCCAGATCTAGCTACTGGCTGCTGCCCCTGATGTTTAGATCTTCTGATTCTGTCCATGGCTGCAATTATCTCTTGATAAGTTTTGCACACTTGATTCTTATTAGGCCGTAAAAAGGGAAATATTTACAAAACTCCAAACTTATAATATACTGTACATATAATGGTGATCTGTAGCTTTTATCGAAAATACAATTTCAGGTGAAAAGCATTCACCGTGATGGGTAGAACCCATCCATATTGATCTTCATTTCTCACCCAAACTTGATTGTAACCAGAGAAGCCATCTAACAGAGAAAACCTTTTTGCTCCTGCCATAGTATGAAGGATTAGGTCAATCTGGGGTAAAGGATAGTGATCCTTTAAAGAGGCTCTGTTCAAATTTTTGAAATCGATGCATAGTCGTATTTCTCCATTTTTCTTGCGGATTGGAACTAAATTTGCCACCCAGGTAGAGTGCTTGATTGGGTATATTATCTTAGCCTGCAGGAGTTTTAACAACTCCTGTTTCATTAAGGCTTCAATTTTAGGATTCACAAGCCTCTGCTTCTACCTAAAAGGTTTAGCTCCTTCCTCTAGTTCGATGGTATGCTGAATGACCTCTTTCCTATACACTTTCAGATCACTATAAGTCCAGGCTATTATATCTAGATATTCTCTACATAACTATTTTATTTGTTCTAGTTCTACCACTATACAATCGGTCCCTACTTTGATCATTTTTCTCGGTTCTAGTTCTATTTCCTTATACCGGCGTTCATCTACCTTGATCCTTCGACCTACAACTCTGTCGCTATTGTCAAAAAGGCTCTCTAGGGTGATCATTCTCCTAGGGATATGATTGTTTTTCAATTGAATAAGGCTCTCTTCGTCCTCTTCTTGTAACGCTCTATCTGTAGAGCAATTCATCTCATGAATAAAAAAATCTAGGATCTGCTCATCGTTCTCAAATACCTGCCAAAAAATGTCCTTGTCGGGCACAGAAGGCCTGTATATAAGTCTAACTATTTTAGACTTCTGAATAACATTGCTGACTGGGCAAAAATTTGATCCTACTGATGCTAACAGGTCTGCATGTGTGTTCTTCTCTCTGGAAATGGATTTCATGTTTAGTGCTTCAAAATTTTCCAATAGATCCAACACTTTTTTTTTGTAAGCCCTTAGGTAATGTTGCTTACAAATGCATTTGCCAATAACCTATTTAACGATCAGCTCTGAATCTCCATAGATCAACATCTATTTTGCACCCAGTTTTTCAACTTTCCTGAGTCCCAAACACAAGGCTTCGTATTCAGCTGCGTTATTGGTGCAACTCCATGTCAACCTATATGAAAAGGCTTTTTCTTTTCCAGTAGGTGAAATCAGAATGATTCCAGCTCCTGCTCCATTTTTGCACCTTGACCCATCAAAGTACAATTTCCATAACTGGTTTGCCGAATCATCTGTTTTAGGGATAGGAATAGGGAGCTTCTTTGGTTTCTCAATGGAATAGCTTCCCATTTCTGTCTCTATCATAGCATTGAAGTCTTTCATTGAAAACTGATCCTCAGATTGTAGTTCCTCCAGGGTTTCTTCCATTAAATCGATATTTTCTAATTCTTCAGACATCATGTTGATGGTAGTTGTTTCCTCCAGTCTTTCTACGTGGAAAGTAGATGGTTTTTCATTGTAGATCTTGACTCTTTTACCTTTGAAAGGTACCTCCAAATGAGAATAATCTAGAGACAGATAACCACCCATTTTGGCCGTGAATTCTCTGGATAAACACATACCGAAATATGGTTCTAAGTCTACAACGACTACTTCTTGTATGACGACTGCTTCTGGCATTCTGTGGAGTTGAATAGGGATATCTTTGATCACCCCGATAGTTTTTACTAGAGTACCATCTAATTGCAACACACCAGGATGACTTCGAGTATATTCCATCCCCATTATGTCACATACGGCTTTCGGCATTACCGTAGTTGCGGCCCCTGAATCAATCATACAATTGTGAACTATCCATCCCTCCATTTGCAAGGATAGATAGAATGGGGGCGGTCTATTTTTCCTAGAGGTTGACATAACATTTGAGGAAGAGGTATCATTCTTTAAATTTAGGGATTCTTGGAGGAGGTCGATCTGACCAGGAATTTGTAGTGCATCATACATGCTTATTTTGGAAGGAGTCCTCTTCATTTCTTCTGCAATGTTGAACGAAAGGGTTGCAGCTGGGGATACCTCAGCACCCTTTTCCCTTCCACTAGTAGATGTGTCGTATCTGTCTCTATAGACCTGCGTGGCTTCTGTTCTTTGCCTTTTTTTCAATGAAGGAAATCTGAGTCTTTCCTTCGCTTGCTCTTGAGCCTCGCTCCCTTTTCTAGGGGGAAATTATTTTCTTGGTGTAGTCGCAGAAGTCTGAGGAGGGTCAGAACGTCTTTTCTCACTGGACTGGTTCTTCTGCGGAGTTGCCCTGGGGGCAGGAGGAAAACCTAGTGGTTGGAGTTCCTTAGGGTCAACTGGTAATGACTTTTTTTTTATCTTGTCAGGACCGATACTTGCTCCACTGATGGCATTGCCAAATTGTGGTGCACCTCTCTGATTATGTTCACCTGTCCCTTGCCGGTTTCTTTGGATCTTTCATTAATAACTGCTTGCACCTGATGTTGATGAATCATGCATGAATCTTCTCCATGAGGATCATTGCAAGTGGTACACCAGTAATCAGAATTAGCGGGTTCTCCATTATCTCCTATCTCATTTGCATACACCACATTTTTTCTCTCTTGTACCCTTCCACTTGTCAAAGCACCTTCCTTTTGTATCTGTGGAAATATTCTTGCTTGAATATTCCTTTCCACCTCTCTCTTTTTCATGGATGCCATTTCATTTGACAACGTCTTCATTGTATCAATTATGGTCGTGTATTGATCATTGGGGGAGCTGATGCAAGGGGTGTGGTTGGTAATGCAAGGAATGTAGGAGGTGCGGCTATAGCTGGGAGGGCCTGCGTTGATGGGAGTACAGGTAGTTTAGAAATTGATGCTTGGGAAAGCTTGTGTACAATTGGCAATAGACTCTTTGATGGATATCTTTTTGTAGCAATGAGATCAGCTTCACCCTTTGTTGCCTCTAGATAGATCCCAGGAAAAGTGGTTACATGGGATTGCCTTATTATCATACTGAGATCTGAATCAAAAGCCCTTAAATAATAGCATACAGCTTGTTCTTCCGTGGGTTTTAGGCCTTGCGGTACTCTACCACGAGTTCCGGTAAATCTGATGTTGAAATCTTGGATTTCTTCTTGTGGATGCCTCTCAATGACAGTGAATTGATTCAAGCAATGTGAAAGGATCCGCATGTATATTAAATTCATCGACCAGACGGCCGACCAGTACTTCCCAAGAAGTAATGGATCCAGCGGGAAGCGCTCTGTACCAATAGAGCATCTTTCCTTTCAAAGATATAATCAACAATATGACCATTACATCTTCCTGAGTGATGTTGTAAATAGATGCTAGCGATGATACATCTAAACAGTGCTCATCTACTGTTTTGCCTATTCTATCAAAGGTCGATAATACTTTTAGTGCAGCTTGTGGAATTTGGTGGTGTGTTCCCAAGTTCAAAGGGCCAGTTTGATTCCACACAAGATGCGCTGGGGTAGGGGTGGCTGCCATGATTGCTAAAGGAGTTACAACCGCTATGGGATTGCTTGTAGATGCTCCTACAGTGGGTGTTAAAGAGGTGCTAATGGTGTCGGGCGGATTTGATCATGCGGCTAGCACAGGGTGTGCTTTTAGGCTTCCGAGATGTAGTTCAAAGAACTCGATAGGTTCTTCAGAGTTTCTAGCTCGGGATCCGGTTATCATATGGCTATATAACTAGAAGGTTTTTAGACAAGGTCTTTCTTTTATGGTCTAAATTGCAACGGAGTCGCCAGGTGGTTTTTCTTGAGATTTAAAAAAAAAAGGCTCTTAAGGTAAAACACCAAAACTTATACAATACCATGGGATTGTTGGTCCCACCGGGCGTGCCAAAAACTATTGGAACAAAATCTGCCTTCGGTTAATAGTGTTGCGCCTTAGACTTTGCCAACATTGAATAGACAGATCTTGCTTGAGATCATCTGTCTAGTCTCCGAAGAAGGCTGGTTCCTTTGAGTTTTTTAGAGAAAATGGGAACAAGAGATAAGGGAAATATAGCCTAAGCTAGAACTTTTATATGGTGCAGATTAGACAACAACAAAGACAGATTTACTTACTTCTATCCAAAGCATTTAAACACATTTCCATGCAGAAATTATATAATTCCAGATATGATTTCTAATATTTCGTTTAACATGCATATATATTAGATTCTTATTCTAGCAATATGATTTATGTATTGCGAAAGTTCAGATATAAGAACAGACTCAATTTACAATTCAATATTGTAAGCAAAAATAAAGAACATTAATACATACACTTGCACGATATGAACCAGAAGCCAATGGGAGATGTGATTTTATTGCTTGTATTCGAAGTACATGCATTCAGTCTTGTAAACATCCAAGAGCCGACCATTTTTCTTGGGTCGGCTCACCCCTATATATACCCTAAAAAGAGTATCTTCTTCTACGTACATTTAATTTCTTCAATCATTTACAAGTAATCATCTGCAGTTTCTAATAATACACAATGGTCTTCCTATAGATTAGATAGATTTCCTCTCCTCGATTAAATTTTAGATGAGCCTCGTCTATTCTTCAATCATATAGCTGACCTGCTAGGTTATAATCAACAGCCATTCTTCAAAAATCAACACCTGATGTCAGTGCATGTCCCTAGTTGCCAAAAATATACTCTATTCCTTTACAGCTGGCGTGTCGCGAAATCACGACATTCTTTCCTTGCTTTGCTCTTTTGTCGCCTCTAGCCACGAAAATGAGACATGTCACGAAATCGTGACATTCTTTCCTTGCTTTGCTCTTTTGCTGCCTCCCATCGTGAAAATGAGACATGTCGCGAAATCGCGACATTCGTCTCTTGCTTTGCTCTTCTGTCGCTTCCAGCCGCAAAAATGAGACATGTCGCGAAATCGTGACATTCGTCTCTTGCTTTGCTCTTTTTTGCCTCCCATCGTGAAAATGAGACATGTCACAAAATCGTGACATTCGTCTCTTACTTTGCTCTTTTGCTGCCTCCCGCCACGAAAATGAGACATGTCGCAAAATCGCGACATTCGTCTCTTACTTTGCTCTTTTGCTGCCTCCCACCACAAAAATGAGACATGTCATGAAATCGCGACATTCGTCTCTTACCTTGCTCTTCTGTCGCTTCCAGCCGCAAAAATGCAACATGTCGCGATATCGCGACACCTTTTCTTTCTTGTCTTTTGGTCGTGACAAAGCAACATGTCGCGATATCGCGACACTTTTTCCCTTTGGCCGCGACAATGCAACATGTCGCGATATCGTGACACTTTTTCTCTTTTGGCCGTGACAATGCAACATGTCGCGATATCGCGACACTTTTTCTCTTTTGGCCGCGACAATGCAACATGTCGCGATATCGCGACACTTTTTCTCTTTTGGCCGTGACAATGCAACATGTCGCGATATCGTGACACTTTTTCCCTTTTGGCCGTGACAAAGCAACATGTCGCGATATCGCGACACTTTTTCTCTTTTGGCCGTGACAAAGCAACATGTCGCGATATCGTGACACTTTTTCCCTTTTGGCCGCGACAATGCAACATGTCGCGATATCGCGACACTTTTTCCTCCTTGCTCTTTCTCTTTGCTTTGGACCGCAAAAATGCAACATGTCGCGATATCGTGACACCTTTTCCTCCTTGCTCTTTCTCTTTTCTTTGGACCATGAAAATGCAACATGTCGTGATATCGCGACACTTTTTTCCTCCTTGCGGTGTTTTGCTTTTTCTTTGATCTTTAGCATATGGGCCACTTTGGTCCTCTTGGAAAATATGCAAAAAAGGTGCATCAACTATTTTTCTGTAGTTAGTCACTTTTTGACTAACAATAACTCGATAAGAGGGGAGCCAATAGATTAAACCCCAAATAGAGGAGCTTCAGTACACTCCTCTAGGTATAGAGTAGAACAGGAAACCTTCCATCATGAGGGTGTTACACTTGAGATCCATTATCAAGACCGTAATGCATGTGCATCCATAGGATCAGCCAAATATTTTATTATGGAGGGGACCAGATTGGTGCCCCTACATACTAAGTCCACTAGAGGAGCTATGGCTATACCTTCTAAGTATAGAAGGACTAGAGACCCTCCCATTCAGGGGTAGGCAGATAGGTTTGCTATCGAGCATAGAACTAACCATACTCTTGTGTTTGGCCCACCATGCAAGATCATAATTGACATATCAAAGGTGGGATATAATGGCACACCACCACATGAGCGATGGTGTTCTAGACAACTAGAGGATCTAGGTAGTTTTCTAGATAATCTAGGCTATAAGCCTTCCTCTCCACCCACTCGAGCCCTGAGTGACCGTAGCGTGAGTTTCGTCCACACTACTAGAGAGCATGGGAAGTCTTCTAAGCACCCTCACGTCACACACCCATTGTCTACACATGGTGGATAAAAATATAGGACATAGTATGAGGCCAATACCATTTTTATAGATAGAGGCAAAGGCACAGCACATCAGTTCGATGGATATGGAACCCACAAGGTCACTCATATAGATAAAGGATATCAAAGGCATCCCATGACCAACCAAATTGATAGATCACATTGACTAGCATCAGAGTATAAATGCCAACTCCTCCAAGACCAATTGGAGGACACTCGCCTAGAGAGGCAGCATATTGAAGATGAAAATCTTCAAGCATAAAGGCTCATAATACAAAGGTTATATGAGCAGTACATGTGTGAAGAGTGTATCCTTACCCAAAAGAAACACGTGAAGTAGGAGGATCGGCTAGGTATGGCTGGCCTATATCCTCAAGATGAGCATCAAGAGCATACACATAGGAAGGCTTTCTCACAAGCCAAAATGCATCAAGAGGATAAAGATGTTCGTACTCATGTTAGTGCCGAATAGAGGGAGTGGCTATCGCTACTCAATAATCAAAGGTAGAGACAACATGAATCAACAATGGGATATGGATATGAGCAAGAATATCTTGAAAGCTCTTGAGCTAAGGAGGAGGAAGAGTAGAGACCTCCATCTCACACCAGTAAGACAGTACCTCCTAAGCCACCTACATGTCAACTTAGGAGGAGGACTTTCTATCTTCAGATGCCTATAAGGACTTAGACGAGAAGATAAAAGCCATTGAGAGATAAGGCGTGGCTATTGAAGAGCTAACATTGAGGAAAATACATCATGAGCCTTTGGATCCTTTGGTGTCTACTCTAGATTACCCTAAGCATTTTGATATGCCCAGGTTAGATAAGTTCAAGGGTGATGAAGACACACAAGAACATGTAATGATATTTTTGGATGCTTGTTTCCAGATAGCAAGCAACGATGCATTATTATTGCGCACGTTCATCATTATACTTTTAGGGCCTACCATAGAGTGGTTTAATCAGCTAAAGAAACACAATATAACAAGTTTTGAGTAGTTATTTGATGCCTTTCTTGAATGTTATTCCTTTAGAATCAAGAAACAGGCCAACCTTTTCGATATGGTTGCGCTAGCTCAGCATGACGATGAGCTGATAGAGCAATATGAAAAGATATGGAGGAGATTAATTGGGAATTTGGAATTCCTTATTCTTGCCATAGAATTAACTCATATGTTTATGAAGAGTTGTGCCAAGCACATCTCGTTACTTTTGTAGCTACAATAGTATCCTACATTGAAAGAGGCTTTGGTGCAAGCCAAGGTCATTAAGGATATCAAGTTGCAGGAGGGTAACTTGAAGCTTAAAAATAGGATAGAGGGACAAAAGAAGAGTACCACAAATCAACAGGGCAAGAAGGCCCACGTAATTCAAGTGGTATTTAATCTCCAATGAGAGGACAAGGGGCAGTAGAAGCAGAACTATTAGGACCAACCTCCCCTGCATAGTATGACAAGTGCAACAACTACAAGAGCAATGACAAAGAGAAACGTTTGCCTCACCAGTTCACACCATTTACAAAATTTCTAATGATAATTTTCCATTAGTTATGCAAGGCCAAGGCAATAAAATTTCTTGAAGTCAAGATGATAGACCCCAATAAACCCAAACCAAAGGGGTTTCAAGATGATCTATTTTACATATTTTATAGAATGAAAGGTCATGACATCGAGGTGTGTTGGTCTTTCAAAAACCTAGTGCAAAATATGATCAACAAGGGTGAGCTTGTAGTGCCTCACAACCTACAGGTGCTATAAAATAAAAATATGGGGATTTACAATAACCCCTTACCGAATCATGAGGCACCTCGAAACAACGTTGGTCAAGTTAACTAGGTGCGAGTAAAACCACCTACCTGGGGGTTCATAGGTATGTTCAATGTTGTTACTAGGCATGCGAGATATGAAAAACAAAATCAAACTCATGCTCCTATTCAGATACAAGCCACACCGAATCAGTGACCGACACAGAATATTCCAGGTCAACCAACAAGATCGGTGGTGACCCTAAGGAGAAGGTTGGTCCAAAACTCGCAGATAACTCCTGTGAAGTTGTCAATATATGAATTAATTCAGCAGTTCCCAAGGCACAGGGATGGAAATTTTGAGGTCCATCGAAGTATAGGCCTAGGATGTGCAGGCATTCACAAATTCCATGGGATATATATAGCAGTGTTAGGAACCAATGATCAAATTTTACGATCATGAGATAAGGATGATTTCTAAAACCATGATCGACCCATCGTTGCATATAATCGCATGTGTGAATCACATGCCATTTAAAATGGTCTTGATCGATATTGCTTCATTGATCAACATAATAACGGCCAAGGCACTATGTCATTTGAAGCTACCTAAGTCACATATTGTGCCAACTACATTTACATTGAGAGCATTTAATGATGCACTATGTTCGACTATCGACACAATTATCCTACTCGTACAAATTTTAGAAATACCTTTATATTCTATTTATTTTATTCCTCCAAATGGGTACTAATTTAATAGGTTCTACATCACACAACCATGCATTCTAGGTTTTTGGTAGGAAAAATTCAGCAAGGGGATTCATTCTAGCCTCATCTCCCCATATTTGTGCTCTTTTAGTTACAAAGTTTAAGTCCCCTCCCACCACTATATTTTTGGTTTTTAAAAAGTATTGTATAAATAATTCTTCCCAAAATTATCTTCTACTACCATAAGGACCATGTAAATTGAGTATACAAATCAGCTTACCTAGCTCCATAAAATGTAAGTCTACAACCAAACTTGCTTCAATAAAAACCTTATGAACTAGCTAGAAGAAGAAATTTCATATTATTGCATTTCCACTTAATATTCTTTTTGATTTGAACCCTACAAAGTTCCAATTTTGTAAGAGAGACAAGTATGAATATTACTTTTTCTAGATCTAGTATAGCCTCCTAGATTGAAATTATATCTAGCTTATGATGTTTAACAAAATTTATTAGTGATATTTTTTATGAGGGGTCCCAATCCCTCTAATATTTAAAGAGATAATAATTATTGATACCCTTTCCCTTGGGGTTATCCTACTCTAAGAACCCCAACTATAGATTTTTATTTACTAGATAAAATTTCCTTCAACTTTTTCTTGTGCAATTTTTAAGTAGGATTTCCTTCCTACTATAAACTCTTGAGATTAACTTGTCTCAAGACCTAAGCCCCTTGATACCTAACCATACCTAGTATATCCTTTTTATTTTTCATAGCTCTTATAGCAAATCTTTGATAATATGTATTTGCATTATGAATATTCAGCGGATTATTTAATTCTTGCTTGCTTCCTTATCTTGAAATATATCTAGATAAATAGGATGAGAACACAAAACACATTATACCTTTCTCCTCTATTTTTTCCAAGCCCTTGATAGCACCACTCTCTTGAAATGTCCTATCTAAATTATTACCTATAAAACCCTCCATAAAGGGGCTCAACCTAGGATAAGATGATATATCAAGTTTGTCATTATTAGAGTTCAAAACCCCATCCCTATAAAAAGGAAAATTTAGATTTAGGCTTTGCTAGTTACTTGATAAAATGCCTCCATATGCTTTTTTTATTATAGGTGTGGTCTCCCTTACCTCATAGAAAGTTACCTTATTATAGTTGTTGGAAACAAAATCTTTCTCCTTTGACTAGAGATTAATGACAACAAATATTTCTTTGAGTGATTCAAGAGTCTTTAATGGGTATCCCTCTATCTGCTATTTGATTACCACTACCTCCTCTAAATATTTTTGACCAAAAGAATCATCAACTTCCTTCTCTATAGTATCTTACCCTCTTCTCTTTTCCATTTCACAATTTGCTTTAAGATGACCATAATGATGAAAATTATTACATCGAAAGGGTACCCTATTGTAGTCAAGATTTTGTAAGAATACATAATTTCCTGATATATGCTCCATGATATTAAACAAACATAATTTAATATCAAGATCTACTAATATACAAGTTAATATTTTATGAATTCCCTTTGAGTTCTCCATGTATAGTCCAAGGAAAACTTCTAGGGAGTTCCCAATATTACATAGAAGTATTTCATATTAAAATTAATGGAGTAAAGAGGGTAGATTGCCTAGATAGGATGGGTGTCAGTTTTCTCAAAGGATTAATTGAACCTAGGAGTCCATTATTTTAGATTCAAAAAATTGAACACCCAAATCCATATTCCATTTTTTATGAGTCTAGCATCTTTTTCCTTTTCGAAGACAAAAACCATCCAACCCTTCATAATCACATGAAATGCAAGAGTATAGCCAAGAAATTCCAACCATTTATTTTTATCCAATCTCACAGTGTTTTTGGTTTCATGGAGCAACCCATAAATATTCCTACTAAATCCTTGTCCTTTAGTGATAAAACTTGCTCTAGCATTAGATCCTCACTAACAACCATTCGAACTATCTCCTTTTGCAAATATACAATATTTTTTCCCCCATTTTTTTCTTAGTTTGCTTATCTCCTAATATGATTGGACTACCTATTGGATCCTCAAAATCCAACTTGAGTTTTTTCCAAATTTTCAAATTTTTGGTGTTCTTTGGTTTTTTCAAATTTGCAATACCCCCTTGATTCCTTTCCAATTGGTGTAATTTTTTTGTTCTTTTGAAGTCCTATTTCACCATCCAAGAGAAATAAAAAATTTTATGTCACCAATTGCAGGCCATTTTTTGGTTTACCTAAGGTCTTTTTGTCAGTAAATATTTGGCCTAAATAAAGTTGTTGTAGGAGCCTATCTTCAAAAGAGCATAAATTTTGATCTGACCATTGTATCGGCTTGAAATTTTACAGGGAGCCAAATGAAGAGGTGGAAAAAATCATGGCAAGGTTATTTAAAAGTATTAAAGTTTTTTTAGCATTTAATCGGGTCCTAATTCCTTCATCTAGTGCCCCAAAAATGGATTTTAGTGTTTTTTTAGAAAATTGGAAGAAAGAATATTTGCAATTTAAAAAAATTTAGACATGAGTAGGTGTTAAGATTTTCTCTAAGGATTAATATGAGTAATCTAATAATGTGTATTAGTTTTGAGGTCTATCCAATATTTTTTGGTAACTTACTAAAAATAGGGGTTTTTTTGGCTAAAAATTGTAAATTGTCCAAAAATAGTAATTCCTTATCTTCAAGGTTTTAATATGTAGAATTATATTTTAGGGTTCTCACATTTTAAAATGGAATAAAACCCTAAACCATAAACATTAAAAAAAAAATGAAAACCTAAACCTCAAAACCTTAAACCCTAAACTCAAAACCCTAAAAAAAAAGAGAAAGAAACCAAAGGTAATGAGATAGTGCCTATTATGGGGCATTTCCTGTTATGGGTCATCATAGAGGTAGTTATAGTTTTCATAATTATGGACCAAAGGATCAAGATATTTAAGATATTTTCTACAACAGAAAAAGACATCAAGTTTTTCATAGTAAAATTTCATAAGAGGTATACCAGAGTGCCCATCCTTGTTGATTATATTTTTATTTGTGTCTTTTCTAGTTACTCCTTTTTTTCTTCCCCAATATTGTGTAGGTTTTTGCTGAGAAGGTGTCCAATTTACTGAGATCAGTTCCAGCGGCTGAGACTAGAAGCTAGGAGGATCTTTGTTACATCATTTGAATAAAGAGTTGTAAGTCTCTATTACATCATTTGAATGGAGAACTCATTTATATTTCCTTATCAATATTTGATTACACTGATCAAATTCCCATTGCAATGATTTATTGGATAATACCTTGCTTCCTCTTTTCAGTAGTTTTGTGTGCATTTTCGCTTGTCCTATTTACATGTTACACCATTTGAATGTGTAAATGACGTCTTCTTTCACTGAAATGCTTAATCACCTTTGTTGCATTATTTTAATGAATGTGGTTGTCTCAATTTTATCTTCTCTTGCTTTCTCTATTCAACATATTTTAATTCTTGCTACAATTACCCAATGGATAAGGCATCAGTCTAATTTTTGAAGTGCTAGTTGGGAGTTACATAGAAGCTTGGTCAACTTTTATGTTGTAATTTTATTTTATTTTTTACAATATGGATTAGCATGAGCATATAATAAATATTGTAGGCTCACCTCTATGGTTTCCTTACCTTACTCAGTTTATCTAGAGTCTTGTGATAATTCTTTCTTGAGTTAAAGAGGTGGATCCACTAGAGTCCACAATGTTGATTGGATCAGGGAAGTATTATAGCATGACAAATCTATTAAGGGTGGAAGCATTTCCCCCAACACTACCCTTTAGTGTTTCCTCTAATTTATTTGGTAACACTTCTCTTTGGTTGGACTACCCTATAGTGTGTCCTCTAGTTTTATTTGACATAAATTCCCTTTATTCATTATCCTCTTGTGTACCCTATTTTTTGGATTTGAAGCTAAATGGAATGTTAAGCATGGGTTTGAGTTGAGTCCTCCACAATATTTGTCCCCCTTATGCCACAAATCAAAAATTTATTCCTTACAAAACAATTGAGGCCTTAAAATATTCCTCAAGCTCTTCAATATATTTTACTATATCTTCTTCATAGTTACCTTGTCAATGTTAGTGATTAGTGGGCTAAGTTTACACTAGTTGAGAGTTCCTACCAAATTGTGTTTTTTTTATTTTCATTCTCCCCTCTCCTTATTGGCTCTATTGACCAAATTTTAGTGATGACAACCTCATTTTCTTGAGTGTAAGCAATTATTGTTTTTTACCAGATCCTAGTGGTCATACTCTGCCATGCCTTTATGATGATGATGACCCTATCCTTGACATTGTTAGTGGTTCTATGAATACCATGTTATTATATACCACTTTCTTCCTTGCCCTCCCTTGCTTCCTCTCATTTATGGCTTTTAATTGAGCTATGACTTCTTCCAAAGTTTGTAATGATGGTGTCTCCTAGGATAATGTTGCTTGTTGTGAAGCTAGTGATAACATCATCTACTATGATGTCCCTTTTTATTGTGAACCTAACAATGATAGCATATGCTATAATGGCTCCATCTGTTGTAGATTTGACAAAAATATTATCTATTGAAATATTCTTGTGTTGTGAACTTGGTGATGCCATCATCTTATCGTCAAACACTCACTATAGTAATTTTTAGAGCCTTATATCCTATGATCACTAGTAGAAAATCCTATGTTTATTAATTTTCCTTACACTAGGGTTTGATATCCCCACCTACTTCAATTTGTTTTTGTTTAAATATTTTTCCTGCAATAAATTTTTTTTTGCATGCCTCCTTACACTAGAGCTTGATCTCCATGGCTTGCTTCAGTTATTTTCTCTACCTACTTTAAATAGTTTTTCATTTAGAAAATTTTCCCCCTACCTTAGAAGAAATTTGTCATTGCCTCCTTTCACTAGGGTTTGATCTCTATCCCTTCTTCAAAAAAATTCTTTTCTCTTTGCCTTAATCAAAAATTTGTCACCTACTTTAGAAAATATGATCTAGCTTCAAAATTCCTTTGTCTACCTCCTTGCACAAGGATTTTATCTCTACCATATGATTTAATGTTTTTTATCTCTCCACTTGCTTTAATTTAGTTTATATCTCCACCAAGGTTATGCATAGTGGTGAATATTCATTAATTCATAAATATTAGTATTTTTGAAAATAGAAATTGATAAATTTGGGGATCCTAGACATCAGCCCATTCACCCAAAATTTATGGGTCCAATTAAATTTTAGAAGTCGGCTCACCCCACATTGATAATAATATTACCATTTTTTTTTTAATTTCCAACACTTCTACTTAAATTGAGGATACTCTTCACCTTGAAATTATAAAAAAATTATTTATCCTTACAAATTCGCCTCTTATACTACTATATATATCTAACATGGCAACCATATCCATACAACTAAAACATTCATTCTTATCGAAAAATGACCTATAGTAGCAAAAATAATAATCAGTTGTAGAGAGAAGAACAGATGATTGATTGAGGAAAATAATAATTAGTTGTAGAGTAGTGGAAAATAATAATTAGTTATAGAGAAGTGTGGTCCGACTACAAAACATCTTATTATAAAAGTGTATTTGGACCACATCTAGCTACAAAAGTGTAGTCAAACTACATCTAACTATAAAAGTGCACTCGGATGTAGTTCAACTGCACTTTTGTAGTCAGACCACATCTGACTGAAAAAGTGCACCCAAATATGGTCTCAGTGTAATTTTGCAACTAAATAAGCTTTAGCTACACTTTTGAGTCAAACCACGTCTGATTGAAAACGTGTAGTCGAATGCGGTTTGGCTACACTTTTGTAGTCATATGTGGGACTACAAAAGTGTAGATAGATCACATTCAGGTGCACTTTTATAGTTGGATATAATCTAACTATAAAAGTACAATAAAACAACACTTTTATAGTTAGATGCAGTCTGACTACATCTAATTAGTAGAGAACCTTCTAGGAGGTGTAAGTTTTGATTTATAGCTTCATTTTTAATTTTTTTTAACCACCTAGCTCGATGATATCTATGATTTAAGTTGATATTTAATTAGTTTGTAACTTGGTAAAAGCCTAAAAATAACTTCTAAAGACCTCTAAAATAAGCTCTTAAGTTGCTAAATTGTGATACCTTAGAAAATACCCTTAGAAGTCTAGTAAGGGTAATATGTAGAAACCCTTAAAGGATGTTAGGTCTAGGCAACCTAAAATTATGGATTTGGTAAATATTATTGTCTTATTAGAATAATATATGAAAAATGAGTGGTAGTAAAATTTTGTAATTGATTCACCCTATTTTTATAATTTTTGGTGGAAAATAAAGATAATTCACACTATTGATTTTCTCTATGTTGGACAATATTCGCTTGGATTTTAAAACTGATTCACCTTATTTTTATAATTAGAATTTGGGTCTAACCTCTTATGCATAACCCTGCTCTCTACCTACTCCAAAAAATCTACCATCTACCTCATGTTAGTTTTGATGGGATTGTATTACAGGAAGTACAACCACAAGATGCAAGATAACTAATATGATATAACTATAAACTAATGGTACAATAATATGCAAGAATATTATGATATGAAAAACTAAAAATAACTCAAAAATATTCCATTAATTAAAGTGAAAATAATAGTACAATTCTATATAATGAAGGACATGAACACCCCATGAATAGATATGAAAGGACTACATTGTACCATACTACTAAACTAGATCACACACTCTCTATATTTACTACAGTATTTTTATAACACTCACTATGAGCCCTTTACATAGGAAGATAGATTCCTTGGCCCTTACTCTACCTAAGACTAATGTGCATGTGGACTACATGCACATTTACAACTTGCACATTGACACTTGTGCATTTATTACAATACTTGAAGTCACTAACAACTTTACTCTAAAGTAAACTCCTACTCTAGTTATGTACCAAAGATGGTACATTTACATGACCCAGATGATGTAATATACTTTAACACCCCTTGTATTACATTATTTGGGTATTGAAGACTTTAGTCTTCAATATGGATATTTTATCTGGCACTGGAGTATGACTTCTCCTTCTCTATTGTCTATATCATGTTAAAGCAAGTAGTTAGTATCTTCATAAAATTTTGTCTTCACTGAGATATATTTAACTTTAGGTTTAGCTATAAGCTCTTTCAGTTCTTTGAATTTATCATACTCATTTAGTTTAATATTTGTCCTTTCTTCATTATACTATATGTTTGTGTCCAAATTAGGATCTTTATCTTCTTTTCTTCTGCCATGTTTTTTCTTCCTTCATGTTTTTTCTTCCTTCTTCTTCTCTGCTTCTACATTGTTACAAGAGGAATATCTACTTCATGGTGAATTATTCTATCATCACAATAAAATTGAATTGGATTCAAGGATTCACTACCAACATTTACTTTCTTTTGTTTCATTCCTCTAAAGAACTCAAAAGTGATTAATGACAAATAGAACATTAAGCACTCTTTTGGAGAGAGAATAATTGCATTTTGAGTATTCCACCAAGTTTTGAATAGAGTTTCATGAAGATATCCAATTAATATTGTAAAAATCTCTTCCTTCACTTCTTTCAAAAATAAAGAGAATCTTTCTTTCAAATTTGTAGATAAGATATTGAATCCATAAAATTTTTATAAATATTTTGTGAATAGAACCTAAGTTCATGAAATATCATTTCAATATTCTCATTGAATGCATTCTTAATTATTTCCTCCATAATAAACCTTTTGAATTTGTCTTCCTTATGTCTCCCTAGTGTAGAGTATTTGAACCAATTTGATAAAACCTTTCCAAAGCTTAGGTTTTGAAGGATTCCTTATATCTTCCAAGTGATTAGAATATGCTTAGTAAGCTTGATGAAGATCTTAGCAATTACTAGTTCACCTTTTGAGTTGATTTTGAAATAGTTTGAGAAAAATAATAAACTTCTATTTCCCCTTATTTCTCCTATTGAAGTATGTACTAATGTTTGGATTCCTTTTGTATCTTTAATGTTAATATGAGAAAAGTATAATAAATTTTAAATTTAATAAGTAAGAAATAATATTGCTTCTCCATTCAATGAATCAATTCTCTAAATTCCAATTAACCAAGATTTTTAGTAGTATTCCTTATAACTCCCTAATTTAGAACTTTAGAAATTGATTAATATATTCAATAATGGTTTTGTTTACTAAGTTGAAAAACTTATATCTCCTATGGTATTTTATTTCAAATATGTGTATTCCAACTAATATGCTTTGAAATACTATTAAATATGGACTCCTTTAATTTGCTTTCCAATATATTAAGGTTGATTTTACTTATCACTCCAACGTAAATGCAATATAATTTTTTTTTATTGGTAAAAAGAGATTTTAAAAGGATCCTGTAACCTTTTACAAGAGGATAATGTTGGAAGAAAATATCCCAATCACAAAATAGCTGAAGAAATAGACTCCCTATGGGCTGTTGGAGAAAAATAGCTAAAATAGAGAAAGAGAAGCCCATGCAGGAGCAAGGGAGAATGCCACACCATTTGAGAATATAAGCCCTTGCAAGTGTAGTAGGGAGACCCTCAAAGGTAAGCACAAAAATAAAAAAGGGTTTTTTCATAAAGGAAAAACCTCACACCCAAAAGAAAAGGGTTTTACCATACAAGATAAAACCTCAGACATATTAGGCCATCCACAAACAAATCAGGAATATATGCAAGTAAAACAGGACCATCCACAAAGATGAAATATGACCATCTGCCAACCGAAATAGGACCATCCGCATAGGAATCAAGACCAATCAAAAACCACATAGGACCATCCATAACCAAAATAGGACCATCCACAAATAAATAAGGACCAACAAAAACCAGCATAGAGCCATCCACAAAACAACCCAAATCCATCTGTAAACCAAACTGGACCATCCACAAAATTCCCCATGTGAACTCCCAAAGAAGAATGTGAAGCACAACTGAAGACAAACCATGGAAGGATGACACCTCGATTAGTAAGAAACCCTAACCCTACCACTAATATAGGAACCATAGAATCCTTCTACCATACATGATCCCCTCAATACCAAAATAATATGATAAAGAATTCAGTAGAGACCCCTGGACACGAGCCCCAAAATTCCAACCACGAGAAACAATCAACTATAAAATTGAGTCTTCCCCAAGCCTAGAAAATATAGTGAGTGACCACCCTGGCAAGAAGAACAAAGAAATGCATATTTTGAAAACCTCAAAATGCTAGCCATGAACTATGAACAATAGGAAACTTTTAATTGGGAACAAAAGGGGCCTTCCCCAAGCCTTGAAACTAGTTACATGCCATCTCGACTAGCATAATAGGTAAAAAAAAGCTATGACAAACCCTAATACACCAACCACAAAATGCAAACCATGAGAAACACTCAGCTGAGAATAATTAGGACCTACCCCAAGCCTATAAACTAGTGAATGACCTTCCTAGGAAACAAAATGAAATAAACTAGACCCAATTTGAAGCAAAGCCAACCCCCACATCGAGACCACAAACCAGGTTTGTCCTTTCATGCAGAATAACACAATAAGACTTCCTCGAACACTTAAATAAGAAGTAGAGAAGGCCTTGGAGACCCTTCAGGCACAAAGTAGTGATAGGAAGGGCAATAAACCCTAGGAAAACTAGGAGATCTGCCTAGAAAACCATAACACAAAAATAGATCCACAAGATAACCCTAGGAAGAGCTGAGGAGGGAGTGAGAAGATAAAGATATGACCTTCTACTCATAACGGGAGGTCTCTTGCTCCTACACTAGGGCATCTCCTAAGCACACTTTGATAAATGCAATATAAATTCAACCTTATACTATACATCTTATTACTCCTTTAATGAAAGTAAGTTTAATCGACGTATAATGTTACCTTTATGAATGTCAATTATGTGAGATAATTTACACATGCTCTCCTCAATATTTTATGGTGAATGTATAGCTTTCCTCAATGATAGCGGATGTATGGCTTTCTTCAACCAATGGAAAATATAGGGCTTTCCTTGATCATTGATGATGGATGTATGGTAGTGAAGGCAAAAATCTTACTCGAAGTCTTTAGAGTACATATTTAACCCTTCGTTGATTCTTCAAACTCTACCTTAATTTCACCTTTAATCCTCTTGACAATGTCTTTAACTTCTCTTAATATCACTTAGAAGTGCCTTAACTTCTCTGAATTCAATTCTTTGCTTAGAATACACTTCTGTATTTCTGTGTATACCATTTAGTGCTCTTACTTTGGTGGATATAAATATGCTACCTATAGACATAAAAATTGGAATTTTGGGTAACATAAAAAAAAAAATTATTCTTATACCTAAATATCTATTTTTATCACTTCATAAAATTATAATAAATTTTTATATACCTAAATTCCCTAATATTCCCTTAGAAAATCCTTAGAAATACCACAAGTATTATATATAAAAAACAAAGTAAATTTTGAATGTATTCCCCACACCCACAAAAATAATAAAATATAAATATCAAATAACAATAAAATCCTACACATTCCCACTTGCCACTAATATTTAATAAAATATTGAATTAAACCCAAATTAGGCTAACTAAATAAAATTAAATGTAACCATCATGAACCCTATTTATGACCCCTCTTACATAGAAAATAACAAAATAAATAAAATAATAGCAAAGGCAATTAACATTAATTAAATACATCATTAAAGCCCCTTAACCATGATTTAACAATGTTCAAGGTAAATTTATTTAATGAAAATTCTCTAGAAACCTGGAAAATTTACCCCTTTTAATATTTAAATATCCCCCACATTAATATTGTACCCCTCATGCACTTTTCCCAAGCCATAAAAGCAATTTTAAATTTAAAAATGATGATAAGTCAACATGAGCATTTACCTCACCTAGCCATAGGAAAACCACCTCACCATTTTAGCAATTTTAAAAATGCCCCCACACTTTCCCATGTGCCTTGGAAAACTAATTTTAAATTATTTTATGTTCCCCTAGACCCCCCCTTCCCAAAGCACTTAAATGAACCCCTCCACCTCATCCCCTTCTAGAATTTTCCCTCACCTACCTTACCCATGTGGAGACCAAGTGGAGCCTATGTGGCATCCCACTCACCCAACCCTAAAACCTCTATAAATATCCTTGGCCATGGCCAAGGGAGGGGAGCCCATTTGATGCTAGGTACATGCTACCAAAATTCTCCCACACTCTTGCCTAAGCCTACTTTATCACTACCCATAGCTTTAACCACATCCCCAAACACCCGTAACCCCATAAAAACCCTTTCTCGAGCTTTTGGATTGACTATTTTTGAGTTTTTAAGCATAGTCTCAAGATTTTCTCCCTTGAGATAGTTTCACACCGCCATACCACCTCCCTAGAGACAGCCTCACCTCTGTCATTAAATAATATTCACAAAAGCATTTGGATGACATTTTGGGTACTACAACAAGTATATTTTTATGTTTTCCTATGTATTATATTCATTAATAGTAGTTATATTTCATTGCACTGTGGTTTATATTTGGATGAAAAAAGGCCCAACCTATGTGGGTCCATATTATCTATTAACTCCTCTCTTTGTTGGTTGTGTGCAAGTATATCAATCATCTACAACTTTTGAAGATCCTAAATACACATACGTGTCCCCATGATATTCTCATGATCATAATTTATTATGGGAAGGAAGCATCACATCATCTTGATTGTAAAAGCCTTCTTAGGCTAATTTATATTTGTATAAGATAGAGAGTTGTGTTGTATATTGTAAAATCATAAATTTGTAATAAGATTCATTGAATATCTTGTGCTCTTTGTATTTGTATCTCTCTTATTGATGGTGGTTTTCTCATCCCTACAAAATGGCATGTTGGGTGGGACCATTCCTATAACTAGCACCTTATATTTACTCTCTTTCAATTCATATCAATAGAAGGGATAGTGTGTAGTCTCTATTTATGGTATTTGTCATCCTTTTAAACCACAGTTCCATTTTTTTACTAACTACTATTGTTTTCTATTGTTTTGTAGGTAACAATTTAGACCACCTTGGTATATATGGTCTCACATTGTCATACCTCCTTTATAGAGATGGTTTCATCCTAGAGATAGATTTACAAAAACCCGCTTAGGCTTCTAGGTAAGCACCACACTTCCTATCCTTGGCCTTGTTTGACAACATATTTTGGGTTCATTTTGCATACATAGCTTCTATAGGCTTTCCCCCTCTTCTTAGCATAGTTGGCCTCCTTAGGTCCTTAAGCTTCATCCTTAGTTTATTTTACCTCCTTAGGCTTTTATTTAGACCACAATTTGCCCTCTTGGGTTTTAGTTGTACCCACTTGTTTAGAATAGTTTGCCCTCTTGGGCTTCCATTTTTAACACCCATTACAAGTCATATTAGGCTTCCTTAGGATTTTCTTTAACACCATTTACACCCTTTGGAGCCTCTCTCTCACACCCATACATATAGCATAGTTTTCCTCTCTTAGGCTCTTCACACACACCCAAGCCTCCTTAGGCATATCCCTTTCATTATAGTTTTTCCCCTTGGGCTCCCTTACTACACACACACTTATACACAAGCCTCCTTAGGATTTTCTTTAGCATAGCTTTTGCCTCCTTTGGGATCCTTATTTTGCACACTCCACTTACCTCCTTAGGCCTTCAGGATAGTTTATCCCCTTGGTATCTTCCTCATATACACATATAAGCCTCCTTAGGCTTCCATCTTAGCACACTTTTCCCCCTTGGGCTTCCTCTTTTAGGCACATACACACCTCCACCCCTTTTAGGCTTGCTTTTCTTTAGCAAGAATAGTTAGTTTTAGTTGTTTCTTTTACTTTTTAGTACTTTTACTTGCTTTGTAGCTTTCAATAAACTTAGTTAATTCTTATTTAGTTTTTATTTTTAGTTTATATTTTAATTCTTCTTGTAAAAATATTTGTGAATAGTAGTGATTAATTCGATACTCCTTTATTTTTACTTTATTAGAGAAATAAGTTATAAAAACATTATTTACTATTTATTTTCTGGCTTGATATTGCCTGCCTAAAGATGATATTGTACTCGATTGTTGAACTAGTGTTTTCTATTCTATATTCTACTTTATTTTTTTTATTGCCTTCCTAGAGATGGTCCCACATCCCACTACTTCATCCTTGAAGGTAGTCCTGCCTATCACTCATATTGGTTGTTATTTATTGCCTATTTTCACACTACCTATTGTACCGTCTCCTTCTAGATAGTCTCACTGCTTGTAACTATCTTCTTGCAGGTGGTATTTCCTATTGCTCATTTCCACATTGCTTCCTAACTATTTTCACACTACCTATTGTACCATATCCTTGTATATAGTCTCACTACTTCTAACCATTGCCTTGCAAACTATCTCCTCTACACACTAAATTTTAACAAAAAAAACTATATTTTTGACTACATAGTTATCAGAATAACATTAATTTCATATTAGAATAAAAAATTCTTGTTGTTGTTTCCTTAAAGTAGAACTCACACACATTTGCACCATATTTTACGTACTCCATTTCATATATATATTTGAGTGTAAGGATAACTTCCTTGGCAATGTTGGATTTCACCACCAACCATCAAGATCCCTTAGTTAAGCCATAGATAGTACGATAGTCTTCTATATTTCATCACCAGAAGGTTGGTTACCCTTAGAACTAGCTTAGGCTAAGCATTAGGTTAGATGTCCTTTAGCCTGCTTGAGGGTGAAGCAAAAGCCTGTGGGACCTTACCTCAGGTATTAGGTGAGTAGCAGGACTCAAATTGTATGGCCTTTGTCATAGAGGTATTCTTTTGTACCCTTAGGTTATCCCGTACCTACCCTTCATCCTAGGAAGCCATTTTTTTGCCCATACACCTTTTTGTAGATATCATTTTGCCACCACATTTTGTAGTCTAGGGTAGGCTTTACATAAAATACACAAAAAATATTATATATATATATATATATATATATGTATATTTTTTTTTTTTTTTTTATATTTGGTGTGGTTTGTGTTCTCAATTGTCTATTTGGTATTTATATATATACACACACAGATATATATATATATATATATATAATTTCTTTTTTTGCATGATTAGTATTACCTCTTAGGATTACGACATATTAACATAATATTTTTGGGTGACTAACATTTGACTATTTCTTGTATTCTATGGTTTTGATGTGAAGACAATCCTGAGCATAAAACCAATCTACCATGGACCCTACCCAACCATATTCAATCCCATCTAGCCTACCACCTTTGAGTGGAGAGTTATTCACTCAACCCACTTCTTTTCTATGACATAATCCATTTCCTTCATAGACACATCTTAATTATGATATTTATCTTGTTATCACTACCATGGCCAATATCAAGACCATTTCTACAAACACCTCTAGTGAGGCTAGTCTGACCCAAAACCAACAATTCCCCTCACCTTTTTATACCTCAACCTTTACCTTAACTTTTATTACCATTCCCCAACCCCCATCCACGATCGCTACCATTCCCAAAATTTTATCCCAACACCTTATCAATTGTCACACCTCCCAAAACCTTACCCATACTACTACTTCCATACCACATCCCCTCCAAAAACTAATGTATCAGCATCAAATTAATGAAATCACCCATTCTATTACTCATCCCTCCACCTCAACTTTTTTAGCTACTAATGTTTGACCCTCCCAACCATCATCTTTCACACTCCTTCCTCACTTGAATGCTACTACTACTCCACCATATACTACGGTATATGGTATATCATTTTAGGGCCCTGGTGATTTTATACCTAATATTCCATTTCCAATTGACCCTCTCTTAAATTTAGCCTCAGAAAATTCTACTAACACCAATCCTCCATTGCAATCAAATACTCCCAATATCCAACCACCATCGCAAATCCAAATACCATCTAATCCCTTTTTTTCTACTCAGGTCCCCTCTCTTACCCAAAAACGCATACCTTTACCCCAATCTCAAAATCAATCTGTTATACCACCTAAAATATCTCCCTCTAATATTCTCATCCAACCTCCTTATGCCCAACACCAATCCACTACCCAAAAATAACCCCAATCATATCAATGGCCACAAAAACCCTCTCAAACTAACTCGTAAACCTTACCCTCATACCCTCAACATCAATATACATCATCTCAATCCCCTTAACTCCCCCTCCAACCTCCATATACCCCATCTTAGATTCCTCAAGACACTCATTCACATGTTATTCAACAACCCTCTCAAACTTTACCTACATATCCTCAACATCAATACATGTCATCCAAACTCTTCAACCCACCCTACCACAAGTTCCTCAACAACCTCCCCAACCACAACCAAATCCTTCACACCCAACTCCTTTTCAACCATCTCTTGATGCTTTTCAATATCATCCTTACACACCTTACCCTTCACAACCATTGCCGCCCTAATCTAATACCCAAATTTACACCTTCCAACCTCCCACCTATACCCCTATGGATTTTAATCCTATTTATAACCCAAATCCTACCCCACCTATGCTACAATCATCTTCATAGGATGAGGTACAATGACTTATTAGTTGTATGAAAGCACTAGATCTACAGACTATGGGTGCAGGCTACCAAAATACTACTTTTAGCTAAATATATACCCAACCTATTCATTTATCCATACCTGCCCCAGTATACCCTTACAACTTTGAGCTATCCAAAATTAACCCCTTTATAGGACATATGGATCCAAAATACTTTTTGAGCAAGGATCTTAATGTTTTTTTCTCATTAGTGGTATTTATCACCTCCTTCTTCATACCCTTGGTATATACCTAAGTGGTATCTATTATTTTGAGCAATTAGCAAATATTTTTCTCAAGAGATTCACCATCTTAGTCAAAAAGAAAACAAACCTCACTAGCCTCTATAGTCTTAAATAATTTGAGGATGAATCTATCCTTGACTATGGAGCTTTATGATAAACACTTATTAATGAACTTCTCTTTTCATTGCCTATCATCGAGCTAACTCGCATGTTTTTTTTTAAGCGAAAAACTCTTTATGGGGCCGAATGTTATGAGAGACCATGAATAGGGGGTTCTACACCATCAAAGTCACTTGGGAGTTGCACCCGACCCTACCCACACCAACATTATTAATTGAATTTTGGATTCCCAATTCATATTTTTGGTAGGGTGGAGATTTGAACCTAGGACCTCCTTTGGAGGATTGCCCTCTCCTCTCCAAATCACCTACAACACCTGGGTAGCTAACTTGCATGTTCACTCGTAGTTGCAACAAACATATTTAATTACTCTTGTAATTACAATAATATATAACCCTTGATGAATCATTATCCCAAGCTAATTTCATTGAGGACATTCAAATCCAATATGATGTTATAAAAATTAAAAAGAAAGAATGGAACAATGAAAATGAAAATGATAATGCCACTTCATCTAAATCACCCCAAATCAACCAAATTATCCTTCCTACACTTCCTACTACCTTAATTTTTTAATATTTCCCACAATCCCAACCTCCACAAATATCTCAACCATCCTAAACACAATCCCTAGCCCCCACTTCAACATCCCAACCTTTGAACAAGCCTCATCGAGTGCCAAGATGTGAATTTACTCCCCTAGTTGAACCCTTAGCCAATATATTTTAGCACCTCACCAAATCCCAACTCATCACCCTTCCTTAAATCAAACCTCTTTATGATTCTAATAGACCCTTACCTCAATCCTATAAAACCCATATTTATTGTGTCTATCATCGTTATCTGGTCCACGACATTGAACATTGCATGCAATTTAAAAATATGGTCCAAGACATGATAGAAAGGAGGAAATTCATGTAGATAATCTAGTATATACCGCTAATCAAAACCTTTGGATTTACCAAAACCTTTTACCCCAACACACCATAGCCTCTACATCCTCCACACCACCCAACCAAGTAAACCATATCGATCATAAACCTAGTTTTTTTGGTATTGTGCATGTGACAACTTGAATTTAGCACCAAACCAAATGCCCATATCCATTTCAAGATCAAGACCAAACCTAGTCCTCACATTACCCACCTTAAACTCCCCAAATACTAAACCTTATTATAGCTGACAAAAAAATCCCTCCTAAACCTATCCTTACCCTTACCCAAAATTAATCAACTACCTTAAACTCACCCCTACTAAACTTTTCATCTATGACCTCTTTCAATAATCCTCAACACATTTAGAGGCTCTAATGGAAATCCTAAAAGCAATTGATTTTCCTCTTCAATATCCACATGATTTTACCAATTTGATAGGTCATATTCATATATGCACTAAACCTACCATTGCCTTTTATGACTATGAGATTAAGATAATGCCTATGGGGGCACCTAATTCTCCCATGCATATTATTACTTTAATTAATAACCTAGCCTATAATAATATCCTTATGGATACAGGATCTTCCATCTTATTATTACATTGATGGCCCTTAAGCACCTCAATATCCCCTCCTCCTATATAGTCTACTATGATTTCACCCTTCATGCCTTCAATGATGCCCTTTGTCCCACCTTAGGGACTATAGTTTTATCCATCCAAGTTGGCCCTAAAACCATTCATACCCTACTGTATATTTTGGAAGGAGAAATAAAGTACAAAATTCTCTTAGTATGACCATGGATTCGAGAGATGTGATGTGTTCCATCTACCCTACATCATTATTTAATGTTTGTACATGATGACCTTATCAATTGCATACTAGTATATGATGAACCATTTACGTATTGTAACTTAATAATCGATCCCTCCCAACTCGCATTACCCACCATAAATTTTTCCATAATCTCTAATACCAATATCTCTAGCTCCTCACCCATACCCCCAACTGTTTCTCAAGTCTTGGCACCGGTGGAAGATAAATCAACCACCCCCTCCCTGTAAATCTAACACTAAGGTAAGCTTAGATTAAAGTTAGGCCAAGGTAAAAATTAACACAGAAGTAATCATAGGTGAAATATTCATTAAATTAACCAGCTTAAACATTACATTAAATTAAACCTTATATAGGCTTAATACAAGCGGAATAGTAGGGAAGGGAGGTTGGAGGAAGATCGGGAGGATTAGAGAGAACGAAGGAGTAGGAAGTGGAATGGGAGGTGGCAGCGGGTGTGGGGAGAGGAAGGAAGTGGAGTGATAAGGGAAAATGGACAGCAGGAATGGAGGAAGGACAATGGAGGGATAAGGATAAAATAGAGGTGAGAGATAAATCAAATCATGCCGACCATCAGACAAGTTTAGCCGACAAAAGGTAAGTGAGTTCACACTTGCTTAGAAAAACTAGATTTTTCTAAGCCTGTTTAAAGATAAACCCTGTTCACACTTGCTACATTCTCCCCCTTAAATTTGAGAGGACTGACTATATAGTCTCTCAGCTTTACAAATTGAGCTTTGGCCAGCACCTTGGTGAAGATGTCCACGACGTTCTCCAAAGTGTGGCAATAGTGAAGCTCAACAATATTAGTTTCCACCATATCTCTGATGAAGTGGTACTTCATATCAAAATGCTTTGATCTACTATGGTGGACAGGATTGTATGCCAACTGAATGGCACTGATGTTGTCATAGAATATTCTAGTTGGACCACTTTGCTACTCTCCAATCTCTTCTAATACCTTTCGTAGCCATAGAGCTTGAGTACTATCATGAGTAACCACTATATACTCAGCTTCTGTTGAAGATAGTGCTACTACTATCTGCTTCTTGGAACTCCAAGTTATTAGGCCCGAACCAAGACTAAAATAGTTACCCGAAGTGGATTTTCTATCATCAACATTGCTGCCCCAATCACTATCACTAAAGCCTTCAATCTTGATAGTATCATTTTTCTAGTACTGGATTCCAAAATCCAATGTACCCTTCACATATCTCAAAATCCTTTTAGCTGCCTGCAAATGCAGCTCAGATGGATTAGACATAAATCTAGAAACAAGAGATACAACATACTGAATTTCTGGTCTGGTGTTGGCGAGAAACATCAAACTCCCAACAATGCTTCTGAAAGTGGTCACATCAACTTTCGGTGCTCCATCATCCTTGCTTAATTGGATCCCATGTCCAATTGGAGTTGCAACTGATTTGCATTGCTCCATAGCAAACTTCTTAATCATATCTCGAGCATACTTAAGTTGATAGTTGACAAATGAAGATCCCTTGATCTCAAATTCCTACATCATGGAGTGCTTGAACTCCATGTTAAATTTTTCATTACTACCCATAAAAATGAGATCATCCACATACAAAAAAACTATGAGGATATCATTTCCTTGATTCAAGTAGTAGAGCATGGGTTCATTTTTGCTTCTGATGAACCCATAATCTTTAAAGTACCCATCAATGCATGCGTACCAAGCTCTCGGTGCCTGCTTGAGGCCATAAAGAGCCTTCTTCAGTTTGTAAACAAGATGTTCCTTGTATTTCTCTTCAAATCCCTATGGTTGCTCAACATACACTTCTTCTATCAAGTAACCATTTAGAAATGCACTCTTTACATCCATGTGTTGGACTGTCCATCCCTTGTGTGCAGCTAAGGCAAGAACTATTCTGATAGTCTCATGTCTGGCTATAGGAGCAAAAGTCTCTTCATAATCAATTCCATATTTCTGAGTAAATCCCTTTGCAACTAATCTCGCCTTTTTCCTCTCAATGCTTCCATCAACATTAAACTTGGTCTTGTAGACCCACTTACATCCAACACATTTCTTTCCTTTAGGAAGCTTCACCAACTCCCAAGTGTCATTGTTTTTTATAGAGGTGATCTCCTCTTTCATGGCATCTTGCCAAATATTTTGAGTACAAGCCTTCTCATAACTAGAAGGTTCAAGCTGTGTATTAGTTAACAAAGCATAGTTAACTAGATCTCCCCTAGGTTCCTGCTGGGAAACATCATCACCATACAAGTGCATATTTTCTAATCTTTGTAGAACAGAATTCATTTCACTAGCTTGAATCCTAGTGTATATTTTTGAAAAAAAATTATCCAACATATGATATGATGGATGATTCTGTAGAGTTCTCTTACCTCTGGATGGAGAATCGATGTCCATTGGTGAGGAACTTACTGATCTCTACGAAGAAGGACTTGGTGAAGAAGTTGAATCAAAAGATGAACTTGGGTTTATGGGAGGAGACTGCTTACCTTTCTGTGGTGTCTGTTGTTGCACCTGCTTAGAAACTACATCATTGGATTCATCATCACTAAAAATCTGGGGCTTACCCCATTCTCCCCCTTCATCAAAAATCACATCCCTAGAAAGCACAAACTTTCTAGTCCTGGGATTGTAGAGTCTATAAGCTTTTGTATTCTCACAGTATCCTACAAAGATACATGCCTGACTCTTTGGATCGAGCTTCTTTCTTAGCTCATCAGGAATGTGAGAATATGCCAACGAGCCAAACACTTTGAAATACTTAACATTTGTATTTTTACCATACCAAGCTTGGTAAGGTGTCTGCCCTTCCAAACTTATAGTAGGACTTCTTTTCAAGATATGTACGATGGTCCTGGCTGCATCTGCCCAATATGAATTAGTCAAATGCTTCGTCTGAAGCATATACCTTGCCATCTCCACAATGGTGCGATTCTTCCTCTCTGTGACACCATTCTACTATGGAGTGTAGGCAGCTATGAACTGCCTCTTAATGCCATGTTGCTTAAAGAAATTCAAGAACTCATTAGAGGAGTATTCTCCTCCCCTATCTGATCTAAGACATTTTACAAAATATCTACTCTCACTTTCAACTCTTGTTTTGAAATCGACAAAGCATTCAAATGCTTCATCCTTATATTTCAAAAAATATATCCAGCACATTCTAGTAAAATCATCAATGAAGAGTAGGAAGTAAGAGTTGTTACCAAGACTCTTGGTCTGCATCGGACCATAGATGTCTGTATGCACTAGCTGGAGTGGATAGCTGGCCCGCCATGCTTGTCCATGAGGAAATTTTGATCTAGCATGCTTCCCAAGAGCACACCCTTCATAGAATTCCTTACTATCCTCAACTTTAGGAAGTCTGGTTACCATCGCTTGTGAAGTTAGCATTTTCAAACTAGCTGAATTCAAATGACCATATCTCAAGTGCCATAGGACACTTGGATTGGAAATAGCAACATTTGCTAACTTATCTCCCCCTGGCTGGCCAAACTTTAAAGGAAACAATCTATTCTTTGACATTGGCACTTGTGTAATGATTCTATTACTATTATTTTTATCAAAAATAGTGCATTTACCCTCATCAAAAAGCAACTTGTAGTTCTTTTCTAACATTTGACCAACACTTAAAATATTGTGTTGGAGATGGGGTGTGTAATAGATATCACTTACTTGTTTGATGCCTTCTTTAGTTGGAACTGCCATGGCTCCAATGCCTTCAACTGCCAATGATTTATCATCTCCCAATTTGATGCTGGATTTGTATGAGGATTTTAGAGTAGCAAAGAGCTCTTCTTTGCCACTCATATGGTTTGAACACCCAGTGTCCAAGATCCATGTATCATTCATGTTCTGATCTGCCTGACCATAAGAGAGAAAGAGATTTGTGGCCTCTTCCTCTTCTCCAAAATTTCCAAACTTACTGCTCTGGCTGCTACTAGTTCCTTATGAAGTCTTTGTCCAACAGTCACGAGCATAATGGCCAAGTTTGCCACAATTGTAGCAAGATTGTTTTGACTTATCTCCTCCTTTCCCTCTACCTGATTGTTTCCCTCTGTTTTGTTGTCCTCCTCTATTATGTTGTTCACCTCTGTTTGATAATCCTCCTCTATTCTGATTTCCTCCTCTATTAGGAGTTCCACCTCTCTGATTATTTCTGCCTCTACCTCTATACTATCCTCTACCATGGCCTCTACCTCTGCCTTCATGAGAAGCAAAGGCTTTATCATCTCCTCCGTAACTTGTGGAAGGAGTTTGTTGTAACCTCTCTTCATGTGAGAGAAGTGAGCCAATTAGGGCTTCAAAAGATAGAGAAGTTAGGTCTTTGGATTCTTCTATAATTATGGCAACTGAATTCCACTTAGGAAGAAGTGTCCTTAACACTTTCTTCACTATAACTTCAGGATTTACATCTCCTAAAGTGACCATATTATCTACTACGGCTTTCACATGCATGTAGTAATCACCAACATTTTCACTCTCTTGCATTTTAAGAGTCTCAAACTCTCATTTCAAGGTTTGTAGTTTAACTTGTTTGACTTGGTCACTTCCCCTATAACTTTCTTTTAAAGCATTCCAAGCAGATTCAGCAGTTATAAAAGAAGCTATTCTAGGGAAAATACTTCTATCAAGGGCGGCTTGGATATGATAAAGGGCAGAAGAATTATTCTTCTGAGCTTCCTTTTTAGCCCTTTTATCAGCAACATTCAAAGCTGCCCAATCAGCAGTAGTAGGTTCAGTATATCCCTCTTCAATCACATCCCAAAGACCTTTGCCAATCAAAAGAGTTTTCATTTTAATTGACCAATACTCGTAATCACCACCATTGAACTCAGGGATTGGTAGACTAGTATTGGATGCCATTTTAGAAAGCAAACTTTATTTCAACTTCAAACAAGTAGTACAAAGAAGTACAAAATAGATCACTAATTTAAATCAAATCTAGCTTTCTTAATATGCTCACTGATTTGGCATTCTTCTTCTCGAGGATCACCCAAAACTGGAAAGGTGAAATTGTCTGCTTCGTCGTCACTAATTATAATGACTTCTTGTGTTGTTGTTGGCTCATAACATCTTTTGAGAACATTTTGTTCTTCAGTTGTAGGTTTCACCTCCACTGGTTCTTCTTCTTCTTCTTCTTCTTCTTCTCCTTCTACTTCTTCTGGTTCTGAATCAGGAGAGCGTGGTGTATAGATCTCACTTGTTTCTACTTCAGGCACTGCAGGTGTATAATTGTCACTTGATTGTCCTTCAAGTACTATTTCAACCATCTCGAATTCAACTATCCTTTGCCCAAATATATTATCTTCAGAATCTACCTCGTATCCAGAATCTAGTTTCCTCAGATGAGCAATCACTTGGTTTTCTAATTGGCAAAACACTGTATGAAGTCCATACCGCTGGACTTTCTCGTCAAAGCAATCAGGTGTCTCTCTTCTCAATAGAGAGAGTAATGCATTACAGCATCCAGCTGACCGCATCATCTACCCAGAATCACACCGTATGAACTGGGTTACAACTTAATATGATGCCAAAAAAAAACTTTTTATCTCAAAATATCTTTGCACCCTTTTATTTTTATAAAAATTTTCTAAAATTTGTTTTAATAAAGACCTTTTAAAAAAAAATTAACAATTTCCTATATATATATTTTTAATTATTTTTTTTTTAAATAAATGGATATTTAAAAAAAAACATAATAAAAAATATATATAGAAATTACTAAATTATTTTTTTTAAACCTTTTAGAAAAAAACAAATAATAAAAAAAAAATTAAATAAAAAATAAACCTTTGTTTTTGAAATCCCCAATGAGATTTGAACTGCTGACCTCCGTCGTCTATCCGGAAGGATTAGCCATTGCACCACGTGGCTCACTGTGCAAGAACCATATAAAAAAAAACTTAAATCCTCGTTTATCGGTGAAGTACCAAAAAAAATAAAAAACCTTTTGTTTTTTTTACCTCGATGGGATTCGACCCCGGGTCTCTTCTCTGCAAGCGGGAGACTTGACCGCTAGACCACCCTAGCCGGACGAGAGGAATAAGAAAATAGTATATATTTCAAATGGTCGGCTAAAACATTTTTTTTTTTAAGTTTAGTCCCACATGCAGTGGGAGGTGGGTGTTTCAGGCTTTATCAAAGCCTGCGAGCACACATTAGGTCGATTGCCTTCAAGAAATTGATCTATCCAACCTTTTGTCATTTCCTCGACTTGTTAAGCTCTGCCATGTGGCACACTCGGTGCACCTCTACCACGTCAGCTCCCGGCTCATCCACGTCTTCTTGCTATGCCACGTCAGCTCCCAGCTCATCCATGTCAGCACGCTGCTCGCTATGCCACATCAGCTCTCGGCTCATCCACATTAGCACCCTGCTCGCCTATGCCATGTCAGCCTCGATCCACGTGCTGCCAGCTCCGTTCCACGTCAGCATCTACCACGTCAGCTACCGCCTAGCTCCATCGCCAGTTCGACACCACCACGTCAGCCTACTATCTACGTCCAATCAGATCCTCGGGATCCGTGTGCTCCTCGAGATCCATGTGCTCCTCGGGATTCATGCACCAGTCGCTCACCGGTCGCTCCTCGGGATTCATGTGCCAGTCGTTGTGCTTGGTGCTCCTCAGGATTCATGCACCAGTCGCTCGCTAGTCGTTGCGCTTGGCTTTCATGCCTTACCTTCATCCTCGGGATCCGTGCCCCCTGAGCTCTGATACTAGTGTAGATCTAAGACTAAGGTTAGATTAGATTAAAGTTAGGCCAAGGTAAAAATTAACATGGAAGTAAACATAGGCGAACATATTCATTAAATTAACTAGCTAAAACATTACATTAAATTAAACCTTATATAGGCTTAATACAAGTGAAATAGTAGGGAAGGGAGATTGGAGGAAGATTGGGGAGATTAGAGAGAACTAAGGAGTAGGAGGTGGAGTGGGAGGTGGTAGCGAGCGTGGGGAGAGGAAGGAAGTGGAGTGATAAAGGAAAATGGACGGCAGGAATGGAGGAAGGACAATGGAGGGATAAGGAGAAAATAGAGGTGAGAGATAAATCAAATCATGCCGACCATCAGACAAGTTTAGCCGACAAAAGGTAAGTGAGTTCACACTTGCTTAGAAAAACTAGATTTTTCTAAGCCTGTTTAAAGATAAACCCTGTTCACACTTGCTACACTCCCAAACTCTAGATCTTATACCTACCCAAAAACCTCCTCCCTTACATAAATCCATAGACCTTCATCCTAATCCCCTTACCAATATTACTCCAAATCCTACCACTCCTACTTCCCAATAAGAGGATCACGGGCCTCACAACACACACCAATTAAATCCACATCTGTAGCACCAGACACCTCCCTCAATACCTTCATCGACCATATCTAATATTATCTCGATTACTTTACCCCAAAACACATTTACCACTTCTATATATCTTACTTCACCTTATCCTATAATCTTGCATGTTACTGTACATATGACCAATATGGCTATTGGTGAATACCTTGTACATAATGTACATATTAAAAACTTATAAAATGTAGAGTCAATTAAATATTTTGATAGGCCTTGTAATGTACCTTTTAGCATCGATGCTATTATACCCGTAGTCTCCCCATCTAACCATACCAATTTTGTTTATGGGGGACCACCACTCCCACATCATCATTCAACCCTATCCTCTTCGAAGATTATTTTTGTACCAACATTAACTACCTCTCTGACCCATATTTTATCATGCGCTATTCCCAAAAATATCATTGGCATGGCTTTTTCCTAGGATGATATGAATAGTGTATCCACACTCCTATTGACCTCCCATACCAATTACCCCATACACAAGAAGGCGATGGCTACACTGATATGCCTTTATTTATCTCTTTAACTAATGTTCCTTCGATTCATGATGATAATGAGGAAGGGATAGAGAAACCTAATATTATATCTTCACCCACATCTTCACCACATCCCATGTTCTCATGGTATCTTTTCACATTTTTATATCGCTTCAACTCCCTAGTGAGCCAAATTTCTTACTACCTATCCAACCTGAGGCTATTGATATGAGCCTTATTTCCACACCACCCCATCATGAGGATTTTATACCCTTCCAACAACTCATCCCATACACTCCTAATTATACCCCATTCTGTTAGAAAATTGTATGAACTATCGATACAACCAGTGTACCTCCCACACTTGTATCCATAAATGATCCCTTCCATATACCCACACCACATCAATTAGAGGAGGGTTCCCACATGCTCATTGTAGAAACATTAGATGTTGACCTTAGCTTTGACCCCACCACTCTATAGATAGTTAAAATAGGAAGAAGCCTTTCTGAGGATGAGCGAGAATGATTTATTACACTCCTAAAATAATATAAGCAGGTATTTTATTGGTCCTACAAATACATGCCTAGCCTCTATCCTAATTTAGTGGTCTACAATCTTGTGTTAAATCTTGATGCATGACCCGTTAAACAAAAATTATGGAAATTACATCCCAGTATCACCCTCATGGTGAAATAAAAATTACAATTTTTTTTTGATGTGGGATTTATACAACCTATTGAATACTCAGAATGCATCTCTAATATGGTACCTATCAATAAATCCAATGGGGAAATACATATATGCACTGACTTTTGAGATCTTAACAAAGTGTTTCCTAAAGATGATTTTACGCTACCTAATATAGACACACTAGTAGATGCTACAACTAGACTTGAAATGTTATAACTTATGGACGGTATCTTGGGTTACAATGAAATATTATTTAACCATGTTGATAAACACAAGATATCTTTTACTACTCCCTAGGGACCTTTTGTTACAAGGCAATGCCCTTCGAACTCAAAAACACTGGAGCCCCTTATCAATGAGCCATGACTTATATTTTTCGTGATTACATGCATAAACTCATGGATGATTATATCGATGTTCTCCTCACTAAATATAAACATCAACATGATCACATTGATGTTCTACAAAAAAAGTCTTTGATCACCTCTTAGAACACAATTTTAGGCTCAATCCTAAGAAGTGTGTCTTTGGCATAACTTTAGAAAAGTTACTTGGATTTATTATTTCCAAAGAGGTCATTTGAGTGGACCCTAATAAAGTTAAAGTAATAATGGATATACCTCCCCTAGAAACCTCAAGAAATTAAGGATATTTCAAGGCAATATCCAAACCATTAGATGATTTATAGCTCAATTATTTGATAAATGCAAGCCCTTTAATCACCTTTTACAAAAGGGGGTTACTTTTTACTAGACATCTGAATTCTAGGCTACTTTTGATAATATTGTAACACATGAAAAGTGAAAATCAATCTCAAAACTAATGAAATATATGCAAATTTCTCTCTTTATTTATTTTAAAATGGGGGTTACAAAACATGCTTTCTTTTAATAAATATTTACCTCTCTTTTCAATGTGAATGTAGATGCACTTGCTGATGCTTTTTTGTGCCCTTAATATAGGTGGGCTTCTTTGCATGTGTGCCACTAGTTGGATGCTTGGGGATGCCTTTAATGCTTGTTTAAACTTGCAAAAATTGATTATTGTGTTTGGGTACCTAGAATAGATAAGACCCCATGTTCATACAAACAAAAATGACCATGAAATGAAGTAAAACATGTTGAAAACTGAGGAAATGTTGTAAAAATTATAAATTGAAGATACCTACCTGATCTGTAGCTATAGGGTTGTTGTAGATATGGTTTACATGGTGGTATGTGAACCTCTGCTTGATTTCACATGGTGGTATGCAAACCTTGTTTTTTTTGACTATTTCTATTTATTCTTATTTGGATAATCTTCTAAGACTATTGTCTGATGTTTGACAGAATCTGAAATGACAAAAGATGTTATGTAGTACTTTTGGTAGAGTTTTGGTAAGTTAGCCAAAATACTGAGAGAGTGTTTCATGGTGAAAATAGCCATCTATTTATAGAGTGGGCCAAGGCTAGGTGGGAGTATGAGGTTTTCTTTGTAAGGTGGCCTAAACTTTGGGTTAGGTTCTACCATGGTGAAGTTAGGGTAATGAAGTGGAGTGTATCATCCCTTCATGTGCCTTGAAGAAATATCTTAGGTGCACACATATGTGAGCAAGGGTTAGGGTTAACCCTGATTAGATAATCCCTAGGTTAGTTCGAGGTTATATTGGGCATATTTTGGAAATATCCTATCTAAATAGTGGGTGCACACATGTGTGAGAGTAGAATTAAGGCTAATATTGATTTAACCCTAATTAAACATGTTTAGGAAATAAAGTACACTTAAGTGAAAAAGTGACTTTCAAAATAGAATTAGAATTACCATAATTAGGGTTTTTGGAGGAAATTGTTGAATGGGGACACTTATTAGGTGTAGGAGAGGGCTTAGATGGCCTAATGGGTATGTAGATGGCCCTTTCATGAATAGGAGGTGTTTTGGGTATGATTAGTGTATTTTTATAGGTTTTGCAACTATGATTGACTATGATTACCTATAATTACCTATGATTACCTATGCATACCTATAGGTTACTATGCATACCTATAGGTGTCTACACATTCCTACAGGTTCTTATGCATGCCTATAGGTGCCTATGCATATCTACAAGTGTCTATGTATCCCTATAGGTGACTATGGGTGATTATGTACAACTTTTAGGTGTCTACATTTACCCCTTTTTGTACTATGTTGTGTAAAACACGGTTTAGTACAAAAACATGATAGAATAAGATGATGAGGTGATTGGAAAGATGAAGAATATATGGATGGATGAATACAAATGATTACAAAAGAAATATAATGATGAAATAGGTGATTTTTCAATTTAGTACAATATTTTGCAATATCATACTAGGTGTTTTTGGGAGAAACTTAAGACTTCTTGTTCTTGTGATCAATGCAAGATGGTCCAATTGTGAATAGAACAAATGCCTTTTCAATTTTTTCTTTTGATTGATTGATGAGTGCATGATGATATTTTTCATACCATTTGAGCTAATTGGCGAGGAAATATTAGTTGCAAAATTCAAAATGTGGTTAGGGCCACTATAAAGAATTGAATCAAGATGTATCCATTTGGTGCATGGCTCTCGTGATTTAGTAAATGTTTGAGTGGGATTGAATTTATGTTGAGATAATATTCAACACAAATTTTCTTAGACATTTGTAATGCCCATGATTGGATTTGTGGTTATTTAATCATGTGCAAAGTGAATGTTTGTATGAATACTCAAGAGAGGAATCAATAGTGGAACAGATGAAAAGTGGTGATGAGTTGATTTATAAAAGATGATGGTGACAAATAATAGAAAAATAGGGAAAACAATGATGGAAATTGAAGAGGAATCTAAAAATTTAGAAAAAAATGAAGATGATGTGGTGAGGGTTGGTTTGCACAATAGTGTGTGAACCAGGTTTGCATGGTAGTGTGTGAACTAGGTTCACACATGTGGGTGTGAACCTACAAATTTGAAGGAATAAAACCCCTTTTCATGCACGCGAGCATCATTTGTATTGTGTGAACTTGATATGAGAGAAGTGAGCAAGAATTTTTGAAGTGAAGCACTACCAAAATATCAATCCAGGGCTAATATAGCAGGATGACATGCGAGAACGAGTGGCAAGAGTGGTACACCACTAGTAAGTGTACGAAACCCAAAAACATTTATTTGCATAAATTTATCAAAAGTACAAAATGCATGTTTGAGGTTGAATGAATGTGCATGTTGTGCTTGATTGAAATGTGTATACAAAGTGTGAAAATGGCCAAATGGGTATTCAGATATGTTATTTGTTTTTTCTTTTACTGTTGGATTGTACTATTTGACTCGTATGGCATGTGTATGAGAGTTGACTTTGTTTTATTGCATGAACAGTGTATTTTTTGTGAGAACTAAATGAATTTTAATAATTGAAAGCCAAAATGTGTATCCAAAAAAGTTGCTTGTGATAAGTACCAAAAATGCTCATTTTATATACATTCTTAAGGGGCATCATTACTAGTTTAATTAGCATGTGAGATATATTTTTATTTAACTTATGCATATAATTGATAGAAAATATGATATTATGCTTGACTGGTGTTTTTAGTGGAAATTGCGCATAAGTGCAAGGTTTACTACTAATATGGTGTTGTCCAGTCTATACCCACTTGGAACTAACAGTGTGCAAGAAGGAGCCTTACTCTAATGGCACATCACGTTACTCTGGTGGTGCGGTGCCTTACTCTGGTGGTGTCTTACTCTAGTGGTGTGGTGCCTTACTCTCATGGTGCCTTACTATGGTGGTGTGGTGCCTTACTATGGTGGCATGGTACCTTACTATGGTGGTGTGATGCCTTACTCTAGTGGCACCTTATTTTGGTGGTGTGGAGCCTTACTCTGGTGGCACAATGACTTACTCTGATGGCGTAGTGTCTTACTCTAGTGGTGCGACACCTTACTAAGGTATGCACCTTACTAAGGTAGGCACCTTATTGAGGTAGGTGCCTTACTGAGGCACCTTACTCTGACCAAGCCATATTTGACCAGGTTGACCAGTGGGCTAAGGAGGAGGTTGCACGTGAAGACAAAAAGGGAGATATTTTATTTTATGCACTATTATTAAAATAGAATAAACACTTCTATTATTTGATTGGTTGGATACCTTTGTAACGTGAGCATTATCTTCTCATGCTCATGGATAAATCAGAATAGTGAGTTTCTAGCATAGAGCGATGAACCAAGAAATTAATGCATTTCTCATTAGCGACTAAGAAGGACAACCACGCAAACAAATTTTTCCAGCCTTATTATAATTATATTCTGATAAAATAAAACACGCCTGATTTATCCTACAAGGGGGTAAAATTAGTGTGTGATTTTTTTAATTAATATATGATTATTATAATTGAACGGCTGCAATATTCATTACATATCTATTGTAACCGCAATTCCGAAATAGACTTGTCTAAATTTATAACAGAGGAATGTTGTGCATTGTATAAATACATAGGTCTTCCCTGAAGGAGGGGATGATTAATTTTATGAAGAAATTATTCTATTTTATTTTATCTAAATTATTTAAGAGTACAATTCCTCTTATTTAATTAAATCAAGCTCTACATATCTAGCCGGGTAGACAATCTACAGGAGCTTGGGACCACTCCCTATAGTAGTCCTCCCCTATTTCATTTCTGATATTTATTTTTAGTAGATTAGATTTATTATTTTTTTTATGCTTTAATTAATTTAGCTGTGTATTTTATTTCTTGCATTTTATTTCCGCACTTATATTTCTAAAACTTTAATTTTAGTTCATAATTTATTTATTTAATCTTCCACAGTTAGTTTATTTGGTTTGGCTGAATTTCAAATCCACAAACATCCCCCACCAAACTAAATAATGTATAGATAGATTCATTCCCCCGCACTGCAGGCATATATTATGTGTGACACTCATAAGTTTATGGACTTACCAGATTGATAATTTATGAAAGACAAATGATTATTTTTTGAGACATAATTTCTACTCACCAGCTTATTTTTTATTTTATGATGTTTTTACAAGTCATGTGAATGTGTGCCTTCAAGTGTGTGTCTATGGCATTTAACTTTGTTTTGATGCATGAACGGTGTGGTGCTTGTGAAATCTACATGAATTTGCATTGTAAAAGGCCAAAATGGGTATATAGAAAAGTTGTTTGTTTTCTTTTTTATGATGTTTTGGCAAGTCATGTGAATGCATACCTTAAAGTGTGTGCTTATGAGGTTTGACTTCGTGTTTTGTATGCATTGAATTTCCTATTTTAGGTTTTGAACAAAATTTACCATGAAAGGGTATAATTTGTATCCAAAAATGCCATCCTTGGAAGGTTTGTGTAGACACCTAAAATGCATCATATTGAGGGTGACTACTCATATGGATATGCTACAAGACCATATGGAAGATCTTGGACAGAATCCAAGATAGAGCAATGGTTCTAACCACTCAATTTGGGCTCCTTGGTCTAATAAGTCTGAATTGTAGCCCATACCTATGGTTTACAGCTAAACTACGTCTAAGACCTGTGGTTTGTAGTCTAGACTACAGCTGTGAACTATGGTCTTAACTGAAGTTTAGTTGACCTTCAATCTAAGCCAAATCGGTTGAAACAACCATTGGATCTAGAATAAGGTGGTTAGAGGGTAGAAGCTTCCATTCCAACTATCATAACCATACCTTCTTGATCTTGGCTTCTCCAGGAAGCCACCCCAAGTCCTAGGGAATCCTATAAATACCTCCTCTAAATAGGAAGATATATATATGCTTTGTATAGCGAAGCGCTAACGAATTATCGAGTGAGTGTGAAGTGATCACATGAGTAGCGAAGCCCTGTCATATTGCATATTGAATTTATGCATTTGAAGACCACTTTTCTATTCATCCAATGATCAATTTGCCATGGAAGTTCTAGGAGCCTAGGAGGATCAAGAAATGTAAATTTAGGCAAACGAAGGCCCATCATAGTGATTCAACTGCCAAACCTATTAGAAGTACATTGAAGGTGACCCTTGAACATAAATTGGACAAGGAGTTTAAGCCCAATCCCATTGGAATTTATAGTAAGCCTATCAGAGTACTAACTGTATAGGCACACCAAATCTGTGGTTTGCATCAAAGGTATAACCACCTTCCTGTTTCCATTTTTGTCTAGCTAATGAGGTTAGATTAGTTTTTTATTGGTTTAATAGCATTTTAGAAGACTTTTGACCGTAGAATTAGGTTATATTTACTTCTTATGTTTATGCTTCAATTAGGACTTAAATGCTTTCTTTATGCATGTTTATGCTTCATTTTCTATATCTGATCCATGCATAATATAGCTACTATTTCCTTTATGTTATTACATGAGTCTTGATTCAATTTTCATAGCTTAGAGGTATTCTTTACATTTTATTTATTATGCATGTCAATGGTGTCATTATGCAATTTCCCTAAAAGGGCCTCATCATGAGAGGTTGCCTATATTTTTGACATTCTTGTGTTGTTTTTTTACCGTAGGGAACACTTTCAAAGGATATCAAACCATCAAGTTCCTTCCCCATTATGAAGAAGATGGTACATCCACCTTAGAGTAGTTCATGCCATTCTGAAAGGCATTTGGAAATCACATCTACCCTAAAGAGGGAAAATAATTATGCACTCCTATTGTAATATTGTATCAAAATGAATATCCCTAAGAGGGACGTACTTGTAATTGGATTTTGGCTTTGAATACAATGGAATAAAGTGTTTTCTTTCTTTTTTCATTTGTTTTCAATTTCATTTTCTTGTATGCATGCTATATTTTACCATTTATCACATAGGAGCCACCATCGGGTGAAGATCAGAAAAATAGGCTTAAATAAAAGTTCAAAGTGAAGTTCAAAAGTGAAGATCAAATGAAGATCATAAATCAAAAGTTCAACCAAATATCAAATGAAGATCCAAAATCTAGTTCTAAGAGAGATCAAATGAATATCCAAATATAGTTCAAAATGAATATGGAATTGACTCCCTTGCTTCACTACATATAAGCAAGTATCCTAAAAATTGAAGGATAGAAAGGAATGAGCCTGAATCCCTGGAATTGTCAGCACTATTGTACCTTATGCATGACAAAATGTTTGATGCATTAGAACATCGCTTATGAACAAGACCAATGTTTGAATGTGGAAGAGCTAGCTTCAGGTGTCTTGCATTGCTTAGTGGCTTAGTCCAACTAAAATCTAGATTTGAGATTGGATAAGACATTTGTGGAACCCATATCTTAGCAATAGGCTGAAAGAATCCTGCCTGACATCGGGGAACACTCATTTCTTATCTTAAAATAATCATTTGCACACACAGGAATAATGAATAGTTAGGGTCTATCCTAGAAAAATCCTTTATCTTAGAAGCTTAGTGTGGTTAGTATGCAACTTTTGATAAGTCTATTAGGGTGTTTGAGTCTCATGGAAAACCTTAAAATTTTCTCCTATAGCAACAAAGTGTCAAAAATGGCAACCATATAAATCATTAAATTACAAAGTATCAAACCCATGATTCATCATTCTATAAAGCACAATCAACATATAGGATAGATACTAGATGGATATTAGCAATAATATTTAGACGGCCACTGACTATATCATGCACATTTTTCAAATTTGCAAAAGAAAATTGAATGACACATTATATCATTCACATCATAAACATTGCATACCATTGCATTTTATATATGGGTTATTAATTTATTACATTCTTATCTTAAGGATTTTCAATTACATTCATTATTTTTATACATTTTGTGGTGTCATCTGTTGGATTGATAAATATATTTGCATTCATTCCTTATGTTTTAAGTGATTAAAGCATACAGGTGCATTTAAATTATATTGGCATTGTGTAAATAAAGCATCACATACATTAATGCATACAATAAAGCAATATCAAATATGTGTTAAGAGAAAAATATAGCATCCATATGCATACATCAAAAAGCACATCTAAGCATCTAGATCACTACATATCATCATCATAAATTAAATAGATATCTAGTGCATGTCATCCATACATCACATCATATAACATCAGCATAACATAAGCATTGCATCCATGTGCATCACATAAACATAAAATCAAAAGAAAATGAGTACACAATAATGAGCCATAATAATGATCGTATCATATATATAATGTGTGTCTCAGAGTACATGGGGAGTACAAAAATACTCATAGGCTACAAATGTGTAGGTGCTTGGCCTTACACCAAAAATGAGATATATAAAAATATATCTTACAACAATAGAGCTCTAGCTCTGATCTACTCCCCCTCTACTGGAGCTCTCATCGCCTCCCTCAGTATTGTTCTCAAGAGCCTGCTCTGCCTGCTGCCTTGCTGACTTCTGTACATCTTGTTGAGCACCTTGAGTACCACCTAGCCCAAATACACCTAACACCAGCCCAACTACCCCATATGCGATGGGCACCTCTATGCACCGAGACCTATGGCTGGATGTTGCATTAGACTACCCTGCCTCCCTACTCCTGGTATGATTGTTGCTACCATATGTACTAGATGACCTATGTGTCCTCTTGTTATAATGGGTGCGATGGCTAAAGCTGGCATTGGACTATCCTATAGTATGAGATCTAGTTTGCTGGGACTATGTAGCATATGGATCCTCAGGAACCTCTGTGACTAGTATCTGAATGTAGTCAACTAGTTGGTCTACCTAAGCAACCTTGGATGCATGCCTATCATTGGCACTCATCAGAAAACCCTATATGCATTGAATTTATGCCATAGGATCTTGACCACCTAGTAGTACTACTGTTGGTGATGCCAGAGGCTTCATAATCGCCTATGAAGATGAGGAATCTCCCCTCTATGCCCTAATAAAATCCCACTCTGCCACTATCGCATCTCTCTATGCTAGTGCCAAGTCATGAGCATGGGTGAGCTCACAAATATAGGTCTCTATTGTTGTAGCAAGGGCTATAAAGCTAGTAATTTTTTGGTCTACCTATGTCAATCGATGATCTCTATCTATTAGCTATGCCTGTAGAGTAGCGATAGTAGTGTCCCACTCCCTCTGTTGAGTCTGGAATCGCCCAACCTGACTTTACAAGTCATCCATCTATGCTAAGAGTAGTCCCTCTGCACTATCAGGAGGGACCTCACCCTCCTCAGGAGCATCCTAATTAGGGTAAACCTCAGGAGCCTCCCTAGTGGTAGCCTTTGCACCTAATATGCCCTCTATCCACTGGTGCACATTGTGCCCATCAAGATCTACCTCTGCTCTGACATTATTTGTCACCCATATCAAACACACTATCCCATACCAAAATAACAAAGACCACCATCCATCATACTTAGGCATGGTCACTGCTCTATCAACTCTAGTCTCTTGGAATTCATCAGGAGCATCCCCTAAAGCTGGAGGTTGAATCCATGGTAGATCCCTCTCCAAGACTAGGTTCCTATAAGAAAACAATATCTCTGGGATGTATTGCACCATGCCAAACTGTCATAGGATACGAGATAAAAATTGGTCCTCCTAGATCTTAGCCTTCTAGATAAGTAACCATTTGTCCCAACGAGCCTGTTGAAGCCACTCGCCAGCCTTAGGCCAGTCAGGACACTCCATGTAGGGTCGCCACTCGATATCATCTAGACCGAGTCCTACAAAATAGGTAATGTAATGTTGGACATTACCAACACGGGTCCTGCTATAAAATCCCTCCTCCTCTCGAGGACAGTAGGTAGCATAATACTAATGATCATCATCGATCTTTATAATATGTATGGGTATCTCCCCAGGATGCTCTATCTGATATGCTGCTAGCCCCAAATGTGTAAGAGAAGACTGCAACTAATCCCTAGGAACCTCTAGTTAGTGATCTGATATAGCTCATGGTATAGCTAAGCTAGTAGAGTGCTCCCCCAGGCTAGGAGCAGTGGCTATTGGATAGAGCTCTATACAACTCTACGTACAGTAGCTAAGAGGGTCCAAGGAATCCTCACGCTCAAGGAGTCTGGAAGCACATATTGCACCACTAGGTGCATAAAAATAGCCTCATGCACGAAGAATATGTTCTTCCTCTGCCAGTATCCAATGTGAATCCCTCCATGTTTAATAGCTCGTTGAGCATCCTAGCTGCGAGCACCAAAGATAGCATCAAAGATAGACTCCTTGACATTAGAGGTCGAGGATACGATGGCCTCGCCATCAATGGGGATCCTAAAAATCCTGTATACATCCTCTAGTGTCATTGTCATTTCACCTGTAGGTAGGTGAAATATGTTGGTCTGCACATTCCAGCATTGGGCCAACATAGTCAGATAGGATGGATCTACCCGGATGGTGGGTAGATCTAGAATGTAGCCGAAGTCAACATCTCTGAACCACTCTTGCTCACCATCAGTGAGCTCTCTACAAATATTCTTCAGAATGTTAGGCTCTCATGCTCTAGAGGTCAATATCTGAAATAAATAGCATAATATAAGGAAAAATCTAACTAAAACAAGCAAAAAAAATTTAAAAATGACCTAAAAATCATCAAAAATAGTAAAAAACTGATAAAATTACAAAAAATGTCATCATGCAGTCCTAAAAATCAAATTTGTCAATCAGGAAGGTCAAAAATATATTAAATGACATTAATTACCTCTAAAAATTTAGAAACATTAAAAATTTTGCAAATTTTTCCTAAAGTTGGTGAACCGCGGGTCAACCTTGCGGTCCACATGTGGTCAAAAATTGACCATTGGGATTTTGAATGTTGACCACAGCTGGCAGCTATGGTCCCTAATTGACCAATTGAGAACCGCAGCTAGTACCTATGGTCTCTGATTGAAGTCTGATCGGGTGTGATACCATGACCAAAAATTGCAAACAAAATTAAATCTAAGTTACCCTAGTCTAATACGAGGTTCATTACCAGCAGTTTAGTGTAATTGATTTTACAATTTTTTAATTGGGTTCATTTTAAGTGGTAATGGTTGCAAGGTCTTGGTTTTTGATTTACCTTGCCCTCGCCTCATCCCTCATGGCTAGAAGATGCTTGCCCGTGCCCTGCCATCATGTTGTAAGTTGGTGTGTGGGTAAAGTATGGTAGGTTGCAGGTTAGTTTTGTCAGTTGTCACTATGAGAGCTCCAGTTTGCAAGTCACTATCAAGGAATAATGAGAGATATTTGAAATTTAGAATTTTTATAGACTTCTCATATTCCACATGGACTGCAGGACCTAGTCGCGGTTCGCAAATTTGTAAATGGGAACTGCAGACCCTAGTCACGGTTTGCAATTGGCAGGCAATTTAGAAAAATCCCACCATCATGGTAAGGGCCAAAAAAATAATTTAATGCCTCCAATTGATTCAGATCTCAATAAAAGAAAACTAAATTGGAAATTTGGTGATAATAAAACACTAGGATCCAATTAAAAATTAAAATTTTTGCTGAGATTATAAGTATAACTGAGGTCGTCGCTATGATAATCATTTCATGGAGCGACGCACCTCCCAACCAAATAAATAAGCTCAATATATAATTCAAAATATTTAAATTAATTATAAGGAGGAGCAGGCAGGAGCGGAGGCAGGAATGGAGCAAAGCGGGAGCAGAGGCAGGTGCAATTTTTGCAAACATGTTTTTCATTCTGTTGGAGGTGGGAAACGGGGTTTCCAAACCCCGGAAGGCTGTGAGGCTCAAGGAGGGAACAAGCAAGGTTCAGAAGCAGCGAGGAAGAGCGGGTGGACGAGTGACAAGGACAACGAGGGTTTTAAAAAATTAGAGGGACACGAACCCCACGATATTATTTTTGATAAGAATGCCCACATCAAGAATTCGAGGGCAATAAGTCTTTTGCACAGGCCCTTAAAGGTGGCAATAGGGTTTCCTTACATTCTTTACCACCTCTCACTCCCAATGGGCGAGAAGGTATCCGTGCTGAAAGCGTAATGGCGGACTTTATATCGATGGAAAATTTTTCTCTCGGTAGGCAAATTCATAGGGGGCGGGCCGGATATTGAAACGATTCGACGATGGGCATCCTTGAAGTGGAAGACTTCGGACACATGGAGATTATTGCATTATCAAGGGGGTTTTTGCGGTACGCCTTAACAATAGTGAAGATGCTAGTCGTATTCTAACGGGAGGACCTTGGTTCTTGGGCCGAAGAAGTCTTTTTCTTAGGAGATGGGGTGAGGATTTTGACCCAGAAAAGCGAGCATAAACTTTGCCCCCATTTGGGTCCACATCCCGAAACTCCCGTTTCATTGGTGGTATGAGTATTTTATTCAAGGTATTGCCAAGACCATAGGGGAATTGGTGGCCATTGATAATCCAACCCTTGCACGCACTAGAATGACGCATGCTAGGATTTGTGTAAATGCAAACCTAGAATCTGAGCTTCCTACTCATGTGGAGTTAGAATATGGAAATATAACAAGATTACAGGTCATCGAATATGAAAATAGACCGGCATTTTGCTCATTTGTAATATTCAAGGCCATCTCAAAGGACAATGCTCTTTTTTGAGAAGCCGACAAACCCTTCCTAGGAATAATGATTCCAAGCGGCGAGTCTTTCAGAAATAATGGCAAATACACGGGAATGTACGGGGTTAAAGATCCAAATGTTGAAAAGGCAAAGGCCTATGGTTTGGGACAAATGGAGAATGAGGCTGAGCTTCACATGGACAATGGTAAGGACAAGCAAATTGCTACATCACAATCTGACCAACAAAAGGTATGCTCTCCTTTCGAGAATCTAAATAAATTTAACATTTTGGCTGAAAACCAAATAATTACAGAGGAAAATCAGAATGAAGGGTCTAATGTTGAGGATATAATTCTTGGTCTCCCTGCTTACCTTGACTCCCCAACCAAATCTGGACCTTCCAATCCTCCTCCTGTTGGCCATAAAGAATGCCCTAATGATGAGTCCTTTTCTGTCCGAGAAAGAGAAAAAGTGCTTTCAGAGTTAATCAGCCCTTCCAAGCGACATTTTTCACCTTTGTCTTTGTCCCAATCCAGAGAAGGGGTTTCCGATCTTGTTATCCAACGGGTCACCCAAACCAAATTTAGCCAGAAGCAGGACTAGAAGCTCAATGAAATCCCCCATGATTGATTGTGGAGGTGAGAAAAAAAAGGGAAGAAAGTCAAATGCCCGACAATGGAAAGAAGAGGTCCAAGATGAGATAGCTAATGGAATTCGGACTACTCTGTTTCCACCAGCTGGAAATCTTCCCTTTGAAGAAAACAAAATTCTTAAGCCCCCTCAAGTCCAAGGCGGGGGAAGAGGAAAAAAACTTTAAAAGTTCCAAATGAAGATCATATCCTGGAATGTAAGGGGGCTCAATGGCCTTCCTAAACAGCGGTTAGTCAAATATTTAAGAAGAGATTTTGATCCCACTATTCTTATTTTGCAAGAAACTAAAGTCGATGAAGTTTTGTCTAGAAAAATTGCCCTCAATATCAGGAAAAATGGAGAAGCAATTTTTTGCAAAGCCAATGGAACCTCGGGTGGTCTTCTTTGTATCTGGAATCCAGGGAAGGTGGAAGGCAAGGTTATTCAATTGGGGGAAAGGGTAATGAGCATTATTTTTAAGGATAAGGTTAATGACCTTTCTTGGATATTAACAAATGTGTACGCCCCTAATTCTATATATGGGAGAGCTGATATATGGAATTTACTCAGTCATTTCAAGGAAGCTTTTCAGGATATCCCATGGATAGTGGCGGGGGACTTTAATACCCCTCTTTACCCCTTTGATAAAAAAGGGGAGTAGGAATTCCAGCAAGAAGTATGGAGGACTTTCAAGATTTCATCAACAACAACAATTTATTGGATGTCAAATTAAAAAATGCTAAATTTACTTGGAGCAATAGGAGGTTTGGAAATCAACTTATAATGGAAAAGCTTGATAGGTTTTTTTTGTCACGGGAAGCAATACAATCTTTTGGGGATGCAAATCTGTTGTCCTTGCCTCGCATTGGGTCTGACCACAACCCGATTTTACTTGAAATTGAAGAGACTCCAAAATTCAAAAGGCCTTTTAGGTTTGAATCTATGTGGATGCACCACCATGATCTCAGAGACAGAATTTCTCAGTGGTGGCGGCATTCTTGTCGAGGCGGGCCTTCATTCAGATTAGCACAGAAACTTAAAGTGGTGAAAGAAAATCTAAGGATGCGGAATAAGGAAATTTTTGGAAATATTTTTGAAAACAAGAAAGCCATCTCTGAAAGGTTATCAACCATTGAGAAAAAACTTGAAGAGGGATTGCCAGACCCTTCCCTACGAGGCAGATGAAAAGAAATCCCTTGCTGAGTACCATAATGTTCTAGACTGCGAGGAGACTTTTTGGCGGCAAAAGTCTAGAGCTCCTGGCTAAAAGAAGGTGATGCCAATACAAGATTTTTTCATGCATCTACCTTAAGGAACAGAAGCCACAATAGAATTAAAGAACTTGTTAGAGATGATGGATCACTCCTTTCTAGTCCTAATGAAATCAGAAATGAAGCAGTTTCCTATTTTCAGAATCTTTTAGGAGAAGAACATTTCAGTTCTGCCTTAGCTTCAGAATCAATGCTTTACCATATTCCTCATTTAATTTTTGATGACTTGAATGGGAAGTTAATTAAGCCTTTCACGGATGAAGAAATCAAAGAGGCCCTCTTCTCAATGAACCCTGATAAATCTCCAGGTCCAGACGGGTTTTCACCTCGTTTTTTCGGGCTTTTTGGGATATTGTAGGTTTTGATGTATGTGCTACTATCAAGGAATTTCAGTCCACAAAGCATATTCCAAGAAGTTTTAACTCCACTTTTATTGCTTTAATCCCAAAGATTCCTACTCCTAGATCTATGATGGATTTTAGACCTATTAGCCTTTGTAATGTTGTTTATAAAATTTTGACCAAGGCAATTGCAAATAGAATGAGGAAGATCCTTCCTATGTTTATTGATGTTTGTCAAGGCGGTTCAGTCCCTGGAAGGTCCATCCTTGATGGGGTCATAACGGTTCATGAAGCCCTCCATTCGGTAGTCCGAGACTAAAAAAATGCTTTTGCTCTCAAGCTGGATATGAACAAGGCTTATGACCGCATAAAGCTGAGTTTTGTCTCTGCCATTCTTCAGAAATTTGGTTTTCATCATGAATGGATCAAGCTTTTGGAAGGATGTTTTATGAAACCTTGGTTTTCGATCCTTGTTAATGGTGCTCCTGCTTGATACTTTCAAAGTAAAAGGGGCCTAAGGCAAGGTGACCCTATCTCTCCCATGTTGTTTATCATTGTGGTTGAAGCCCTTGGGAGGACAATCAAAGCTTCCTGTAATATTGGTCTTATTTCGGGAATTAAAGCATCATCACAAACACGAGCGATTACACATGAGCAGTTTGTGGATGATACTTTGTTGTTAACTCTTGCATCGGTTTTTGAGGCTAAGGTCATAAAACATATTCTAGAGCTATATGAGGATCTTTGCGGGGCAAAAGGTAAATTTTTCAAAGAGTAAAATTTATTTCTTTAACACTCCCATTCGAGAGGCGATTAAGATTGCTAGGATTCTTGGATGCTCGGTGTCTACTCTTCCATCCACATACCTAGGCCTTCCTTTATTTACGAGCGAGCCTACGATTCCATGTGGACTAATGTAATTGAAAGAATTCGAGAGGAAGGTCGAGTTTGGATGGAAAGGGAATTTGTTATCTCAAGCTGGCAAGGCAGTTCTCACCAAGTTTTCCATTCAAAGCATCCCTGTCTACTTTCTCTCTATTTTTAAAGCTCCTACAAGTGTCTACACTAAAATTGAGCAGAGATCCGAGAAGAGGTTCCTATGGGTCGGTTCCGAATCTAAGCGGCGCTTTCACTTGGTGTCCTGGGATAGGGTTTGCAAACCAAGGGAGTTTGGAGGTATTGGGCTAAGGAGAATACAACATTTAAACATGGCCCTCCTGGCCAAACAAGCATGGCGTCTTTTGACAAATGCAAATGCAGAATGGATTACTATAATCGGAAGAAAGTATTTGCAAGAAATTGAATTCTTAAGTTATTCCTTTCCTCCCGGGGGATCAATTTTTTGGAAATCAATCCTTCAAACTAAAAACTTGCTAAGCAAAGGGCTACGTTGGAAGCTGGGAAATGGAAGAAACATTGATTTTTGGGACCACAAATGGTTAAAGGACTATCCCCTCTCTGCAGACCCCATCATTTCAACCCTTAGAGCTTGGACAATTGAAGTTTTTGGTACCAAAGTTGCAGATTTTATTACTTTGTCAAACAATAGAAGGGTATGGAAGCCAATAATGAATAATGATCTACCAGGGGCATCAATAATCCTTGGAGAATGAATTAAAACGAGTCTTTACTCCCTTACGGCATTCTTGAGGACCGACTTATACGGGAAGCTTCAGACAATGGGGAATTTTCTGTCAAGACTGCTTATCTGATGCTTATTGATAATGATGAACCTACTTTCCCTCACTTGGAAGTTTGGCCCAAAAGCATTGTTCCGAAGGTTGGGTTTTTTGCATGGTTGGCCATCCAAAATAAGATCCTCACCATGGATAACTTAATAAAAAGAGGTGTGATTGTTGTTAATAGGTGTTATCTTTGTATGTACGAGTGGGAGTCTATTGATCATTTGTTTATGTATTGTAATTTTTCTGTCTCAATCTTGTTAGGTCTGTTACAAGTGTTTCATATTTATTGGGTCCATCCTCGGTCCATTTTTGACTTATTTGTCCGGTGGCCTTCCCCATTTTTGAATAGGCGTCTTAGGTATATGTGGAAGATCTGCCTTCATCACTACTTGTGGCGAGATATGGTTGGAAAGGAATCGTCGGGCCTTCTTGGATAAGGTTTCTCGGTCATCCTCTGTCTGTCAAAAATTTTAGCATATGCTAATGAGAATACTTGTTTAGTGCTGCGGCATCTAGACCTCCAAATCCTTTTGAAGCTTCATTAGGCCGGTCATTAAACTTACCTCTCACTTATGGCCTCAATCATCCTCAAGTCTGTCCTAGAACCATGATCACATGGACCCCACCCCCCCTAGGGTGGATTAAGTTAAATTTTGATGGGGCATCTAGGGGCAACCCGGGTGAAGTCAGGGCTGGTGGCTTACTTAGAGACCACAAGGGTGAGGTGCTTGTAGCTTTTGCGAGAACATCTTGGAGCTCAAACTAACAATGTGGCTGAAGCAAGGGCGGTTTGGAGGAGCCTCAAGGTGGCGAGAGAATTATCCGGGGAAGCTGTTGGTGGAAGGTGATTCTCTTATTATTATAAATCTTCTAAAGAACACTAAGAGAGCTCCTTGGAGATTTGATGACTACATCCATGAAGCAAGGGCTCTAATTCATGACCGACTTGAGGCCATAATTTTGCATACCTTTCGGGAAGCAAACATGGCGGTGATAGGTCGGCAAATGAAGGCATTGTAGCGACAAACTTGATCACGTGGACTGAAAATCTTCCTCATGCGGTCTCAATGGTGATAGATAATGAAAAACTTTAGATTGGAAGGCTCAAAGTGGATCAATGACAGAAAATGGGGGCATTTTTTTTAAAAAAAATTTGAACCTTATAATGGATTTTGTCATATTTGTTTTTTTGTTCATGTGACTAGTGTTTTTTGCAGCTGGTGGGGCACTGATATAGGTTTTTTATCTACAAATTCATGCATGGGAAAAATCTGCTTTGGCCTCAAGTATTTCCCAAGGTGTGTTTGGATTCGATGTCGCAAAAAGGCCCTAGCAAGAAATAACAAAGTGTTGGAGATCCATGACAATGAGGCACCAGACCCCACCATAATAGTCTTGGAGAAGATGACAATTTCATCGACCTCCAACGAGTATCAACCAGATTGAAGAGTACTGTCCGGCCTCATCGGTGCATGTTGTTGATTTGTGTGATTCCTTAAATCTTCGTTTTATAGCCGGCGAGTTCCAGGGGCACAAGGAGTCAAAGGCAAAATCTAAATATGATGGCAAGAACGATGATAAGAAGTTAGATGAGGACTACAAGGAAGACTGCTTGGCCTCTTGGCTGTCCATTCTATGGGATGTTTTTTTTTTTTTTTTTGACCATATTCTATTATTTTTATATGGGCACAAGCTACTCTGCATGGTGCTTGCATGATTAGTTTTTGTCTTTGTTAGTTATTTTTTGCGTCTTTCTTTTCTGATGGCCATAATATTAGGCTTCCATAGTTTAGTTTGGCTGTATTCTAATGGAAGAGTAGGTCTTGGCCATTTTTGTTGTCAGTTTAAACTTTTAGGGCTTGGCCTTTGTCCAGTTGGTCAGTGGACCCTATTTTGTAAAATGGTTTTGGGTCAACCAGTTAAAACCCGGTGTTAATTATAATATTCTCTTACTTACCAAAAAAAAAAAAAATTAAAAAAATCAAATAAATTAAAACATCAAATGCACCTCGTATTCAGTAATTTACCCTATACAGTTGGCGATTACAGCAACTTGTGATCCATGCAATCCGGAAATATGAGTAAATTACCATAAGGACATTTGGAAAAAAAATTGTCACCATTGATCTGATATGCTTCTTTTAAATCCCTAAGAATATTAGAAACTGAATCATTAGATTTCTCTTCATATTCCTGGCAAATATATATGATTTACATAAACTCCGTTGAGGCAGTTTCCAAGCTGGGTGGTTCATAAACTGATCCAAGAAAACTACGAACCACTCCTTTAACTTAATTAATGTAATACAATATATGCTAAATATTCTAACATCCCCCCTTATTACATTAATGTTGACTACACATAGCATTGCGGAACAATTCAAATTTGACTCGAGCAAGCGCTTTGGTGAAGATGTCCGCTATTTGCTCATTTGTGGGAATGTAGTGGAGCTGGATATGATGCTTTGGAACCTCATCTCGAATGAAATGACACCTAGTGTCAATGTGTTTGGTGCGATCATGAAAGATAGGATTCTTGACAAGATTCAGAACACCTTGATTGTCGCAAAATAAATGTAAAGGAAGGTTCTTTGGAAGGCCCATATTTGTGAGGATGCGACGTAACCATATGATCTCGTAGACTGCTCCACTAGCTGCTCGATATTCTGCCTCAGTAGAAGAGATAGCAACAACATGTTGCTTCTTGCTATGCCAAGAGACAGGACCAGATCCAAGGTGAAAAACATAACCTGCAGTTGATTTTCGGTCATCTATGGATCCAGCATAATCAGAGTCCGTATACCCTTGAAGATAGAACTTGTTGTTCTTTTTGTATTCCAGGCCGATATATGTCGTACCACGGACATAGTGAAGAACTCTTTTTGCTGCTTTCTAGTGGCTAACTTTAGGATCTTGCATGAATCGTGAAAGATAACCCACAACAAAACTAAGATCTGGCCTGGTGTTTGTGAGATAGATGAGACTCCCAATCAGTTGACGATAGAGAGTACTATCTATTTTAGGAGATTCATCGAATCGGGATAACTTAAGTCCTGCTTCCATTGGTGTGGCTTTGGGCTTGCGGTCAGTCATCCGATACTTATCAATTAGAGTCTTGGCATATTTCTTTTGAGTAACTTGTATGCAATGCTTGTATTGAGTTACTTCTAGACCAAGACAATAGTGGAGAAGTCCAAGATCTGTCATTTCAAAAGAGGTATTGAGATCTTGCTTTACTGTTTTGATCATACTCTCTGAACTGCTGTTATGATCAGATCATCCACATATAGTACTAGAATTACTATTTTAGAACCATTGTTCTTGATATATAGATTAGGATCTGCAGGACTTCTTCTAAATCCATGTTGCACTAGGTGACTATCAATTTTGATATACCAAGCTCGAGGAGCTTGTTTAAGTCCATATAGAGATTTGATCAGCTTACAGACTTTCTGGTCTTGCCCTTGAACTACAAAACCTTCAGGTTGAGTCATATAGACTTCTTCTTGTAGGTCACCATTTAAGAAAGCACTCTTTACATCCATCTGATGTAGCTGCCAACCAAATTGAGCTGCCATTGCACACAGAACTCGAATAGTGGTCATTTTTGCAGTAGGAGCAAATGTCTCTTCATAGTCTATGCCTTCTTTTTGTGCATAGCCCTTTGCAACAAGTCGGGCTTTATATTTATCTATTGCACCATTTGCCTTATATTTGATCTTGAATACCCATTTGCAACCAATGGGTTTCTTTCCTGAAGGCAAATTCACTAACTTCCAAGTTTGATTTTTCATTAGAGATGTATGTTCTGCATCCATAGCAGTTTTCCATTGATCTTTACTGAGTGCATCTGAGACTGATGTGGGTTCTTTTTCATCTAGTATTGTCAGATAGACTTTTTCATCTTCCATATCTATATCCTCATCTTCTTCTACATGCACAGATAAATCATCAAAATGTTGACAAAGGTCATCAACATCTGTTACTGATGTTGCATCATCTACTTTTTTGTGTTGAGTCATACTGCGAGTAGCGGGTCGATCTAGAGTTAGATCTGGAAGTGATGTCAATTTTGAATCTTGCAATGTACTAGTATACCATTTAGGAACCTTCTTTTGAGGAGGTGTTGCTTCTTTCTTAGGTTCATCTTCCTTAAGGTATACAAGTGTGTTATTTGATGTGAAAGTTTCATCAAATACTACATCTCTGCTGATGTGTGTTTTCTTGGTTATAGGATCAATCAACCGATATCCTTTTGAATACTCATCATAACCAAGAAATATACATTTTTGAGTTTTCTCATCTAGTTTCCTTCTTTTCTGTTTAGGAATGTGCATAAAAGCTTGGCATCCAAAAACTTTTAGATGAGAAATTGAGGGTTTCTTACCACTCCAGGCTTCTTGTGGAGTTTTTCCTTGTAGAGCCCTTGTAGGTGCTCTATTTAGTAGGTAAGATGTTGTGTTTACTGCTTCTGCCCAATATTGTTTTTCTAAGTTTGCTCCTTTTAACATACACCGACTCATTTCTACTATGGAGCGATTTTTTCTTTCTGCAACTCCATTTTTCTGCGGTGTATATGCTGTAGTGAGTTGTCTCTTGATCCCATGTTTTTCCAAAAATGCTGAAAATTCCTTGGAAGTGTATTCCCCCCCTCGATCTGAGCGGAGGGTTTTGATGGAACAACTTGTTTCCTTCTCAACTTGTCTCTTGAACTGACGAAAGTAGAGAAGAGCTTCGACTTGAGTGCAAGGAAGAAGACCCATATTTTGTGGGAGTAGTCATCAACAAATAGCTGAAAATACCTCTTTCCACCATGATTGGTTGGGAAAGGACCGCACAAATCTACGTGGATTAACTCCAAGGGTTTGTTCGAGCGAGAAGAACTTGTCTCAAATGGAACTCGATGTTGTTTCCCTGCTAGACAATCTGAGCACACTGGGAGAATGGATGAAAGCTGAGGAAGCCCTTTGACCATGTCATATTTGCTTAATTCGAGTAAATACCCAGAACTGAGGTGCCCGTATCTTTTATGCCATAAGGAAGTAGCTTCTTTTGTAGTGGCAATGAGGGCAGTATGGGATGTAGAAACTGTATCCAAGATGAATAATCCATGTTTGTAGGAGCCAGTGGCAATGTGGTGACCTTGATGACTGATGAAACATCTCTTTTTTCCTTTTTCAACTTGAAAAACAACATCCATATTTCTATCTAGCATCCGTGGAACAGATAATAGATTGTTGGCAAGGCCAGGAACATAGAGAACTTTCTCTATGGCACGATCACCATCGGGGAGTGTGACTGTAACATCCCCTTCACCTTGTACTTGATAGACCTGATTGTCTGCAATAGTGACAGGTTTGCCTTCTCTTGCGTGAAAAGTTTGAAACCAGGACTTATTCCCAGTCATATGTTTGCTTGCTCCAGAATCAATATACCATACAACATCGGATTTGGAAGAGGCAGTATGGGTCATGAGCACTTTGTGTGCTCTTTCGGAGTCATTATCTGAAGATGAATTAGAATCATCTGAATGGGAATCTGCATAAGCAACATGACCCTTTTGTTGTTTGCGATGTTGGGGATATTTTTGCTTCCCCTTGCCTTTCTTATTTTGTGAGGGATCATTTTGTTGTTTGTTTTTGAACCAACACCTGTTGGTATCATGATTGTTCATATCACAGATCTTGCAATATTTATCTCGCTGGAGATTGGGCTTGCCTTTGCCTTTGGAAGAAGAGCCTCCCTTATGCGACTGTCCTTGCTTGTGACCCTTTTGATGGGTGGAAAGAGCAGTGGCAGGTTCCTCATCTTTCTGTACTTGATTGGCTTCTTCAGTTTGAAGCAAATTAACCAATTCAACAAAAGTTAATTTTCTGCCAGAAACATTGAGTGAAGTGATAAAACTTTTGTAAGATGGTGGGAGTGCCCTCAAAATAATAGATGTCAAAAGATCATCATCGATGGGTTTTCCCATAGTATTGAGTTTAGCTTTCAATTCTGCCACTTTGCAGAGAAACAATTCAACAGTTTCCCCTGAATTCATATTGAGATTGTGAAGCTGAGTTTGTAGGTGAAGGATAGTGGAATTATTCTTTCCTTCATACACGATGTCCAGTGTTGCCCAAGCATCTTTACTAGTCATGGCATCACAAATATGAGGTTGAACCTCATCCGTTATGGCAAGTAACAAAAACATAAGGCCTTTCCTGTCCCGATCATCAAATGCATCTTGATCTGTCCCTGCTGTGGTGGGACGAGAGGTAGTGCCATTGACGACATCCCATAATTTTTTGACTTGAAGAATGGCTTTCATTTTATGCTTCCATGGCACAAAATTGGTGCCTTTGAGCAATTGGGCATCTGAAAGATACTTGTGCACTGTAGCCATTTTTTTTAGGGTTCCTTATAGCGCCAAATGGTCCCCTTTTCGATATACCGTTGCCAGGCCAGTTATACCGAAACTGAATCAAAACAATACCCGCCCTTACGTGAGGGAGACTATAGGTATTATGAAGATCAGAACGGTACGTGGAACATAGGCAGTACTGAAAAGGATTGCTTTGTTGATGGCACCTACCTTAGAAAGACAGGAATCCGCATGCGTGGGGCGTAACTTCCCCTAAACACTTTGGAATCCAAGACTTTCGTCAGGATTTACGCCTAAACACAATAGCAATGGGGGTAAAAAATTTACTCAAAGAGATGTTAATGACACCTGCCTGAGAATCTTCGGAAGAAGAATAATCAGTTGGAGGTAATTAAGTCAAAAAACAAAACTAGGAGAAAATTAGTGTTGGTGATAGAACATATGAAGATCCCTGTGCAAAGAGATAACTGCTTTTGGAGAACCTGTGCAACATGTGCTGAGAGAAGTAGTGGATGCTTTGATGTAGATGATTTTTAAGTGCAGAAAAAGAATGCAATAATCAAACAAGCATGCTCACAAAATGCTTCTCACATAGGTGTCGGGTTCAACCAAAAATGCACCCAACTTTGACAAAAGAAGGTGTCGAGTAAAATCGAAAATGCACCTTTGAATTGCTATCTAAATCTTCTCCTGAGGGTTTGAAAAAATTTGAATTCCCCCCTCTATCTTGTAAGAAGTGAAGGCAAAAATAGAGTATAATGCCTTTGAACAATTGCTTTTGAAAGAAAAACAAATTTACATGTCTTAAAAGCAATGACAACAAAAAAATGAGTCACAAAACAAACTTCTTGGGGCGTCAAAAAATGCCCGACGAGGCGTCAACACGACTCGGGGCGTCAAAAAAAACCTTTGTTTTTGTTTTTGGGCGTCATCGAGCCCTCGAGACGTCAATCGGATCCGTGGGGCGTCAAAATGCCCTCTTCGGGCGTCAGCAATTTGAGCGGCCACTTGAATATGTTGTCAAAAAACAAATCTCATAAATATTGTCCTTTTCCTTGCTAATGTGCGCCAGCAGTGCAAAGCAGGATAAACTGGGCTCTGGAGGAATTCCGTAGAGTTGGAATTCTGAGTGAAATTAAATGAATGAAAGCGTGTCTTTTCCGCGTAGGTCAATCTCAAACAAGGGAATACCACTGCCTGTATCTCCACTTCTTCCCTGACATGGATTGGAATTGGTTGTAAGGCATTTCGTGGATTCAACTTGATAGAACCTTTTTACCTTGTTTCATCCGCAATTTCTGACGACGGTCACTACACTTCTGACGGCGGTCACTACGGAGGCTAGTTTATTCAGAGACCCACGTGCACTACACTACAACTTTATGATATCTTATCATCTTTGGATAGTAAAGGCTTAAAATTTAAGCTAATATACCTGTTAAATTCGCTTCACAGGCTGGTACGGAAGGTGTAACGCGACGTAATGCCAATCCACGCTCCTTGTTTATTTCGAACGTGCCTGGTGTGTTTGCGCTAATCCCAGCAAGCGGCAGAAAACAGAAACGTACACGCGCTCGACAAAGCTTCTCCTGCTCGCGAGCTCCTGCTTTGATGAAGACACGCGCTCGGGGTACGCGCTCGGAGTGGTTGTAAACAAGCACGTCAAACGTAGCAGAAACATCCACAGCTTGCTTGCGGAACGTCCACAGCTTGCTTGCCGATAGCGCCTCCGCTACGAAAGCTTCTCCACGCTGTTCGGAGCGCAGAAAAACAAACGGCCGCTTCCCTTCTGGTTTGTTTTACCCGGAGAATCCAACACCGTCCGTCTGGTTTGTGAATCTAGTAATGGAGTGCCTGAATAGCACATTGCCCATCACTAAAAAAAATTCACATTGCCCAAAAAATTATTCAATGCTCTGATGCCATATTAGAAACTGAATCATTAGATTTCTCTTCATATTCCTGGCAAATATATATGATTTACATAAACTCCGTTGAGGCAGTTTCCAAGCTGGGTGGTTCATAAACTGATCCAAGAAAACTACGAACCACTCCTTTAACTTAATTAATGTAATACAATATATGCTAAATATTCTAACAAAGAAGGCCTTCACGACTAGACTACTCCATAAGAATGAGGTGTTGCATGCCATTTATTCTATGACCTCTTTTTCAACAAATCATCGATAATTTGATTCAACACAAATATTATTGGATTTGTATCAATTCGATTCCCTAAGATGGCTATTGTAGCCCAAATGCTCCATAGGATAGAAGCGTGCAAATACTATTAATAGTTGGAATTAAAATCTGAACTAGGCCTAGCCAAGGCATTAATTTGCTCAAATCTAATTTTTTTTAGATCATCCATGATGGTTAAGTGACATCATCACTTTATTCATTGTCATCAACCTCATCAACTCATCGCTTGAGGGGGTAGTCATAATATCAAATCATAATCAAAATCAATAGAAGATCCTGAAGATCGTATATCCCTTGATATTTTCAAAATTATTTTCATCCTTGCGAATCATTATCAACAACTATCATAAGCTTACCCCTTTGCTTTGGGTAAATAGCAAATATGATTTTTCTTGTTGTTCTCTACCTTTAAGATCTATGGGTTAGAATATACTTATGGAATGCACAGCTGCACCGAATGAGATGATAAGGGCACAAGCTTTTCAAGTTTAAGCCTCCAAAGAGTTGGAAGCAATTATTCCAAGATGCATGTCCTTTTGTTGGACCTGGGGCATATAATGTTGATCTAACTAATGATCATCATAGAAACTTTGACATCATTTTAGAAGGTCTATTTTTGCTTAGTGTTTTTCGATCTCACAACGCATCTCAAAAGGGACATTTGTAGACACCTAAAATACATTATGTCGAGGGCGACTACTCATATGGACATGCTACAAGACCATATGGAAGATATTGGATAGACTCCAAGATAGAGTATTGGTTCTAACCACTCAGTTTAGGCTCCTTGGCCTAATCAGTCTGAATCACAGCCCAGACCTACGGTTTATAGTTGAACCATGGTTGAGACCTGTGGTTTGTAGTCTATACCATAGTTGTGACCTACGGTCTTAACTAAAGTTTAGTTGGTCTTCAATCTGAGCCAAATCAATTGAAATAGCCATTGAATCTAGAAGAAGGTGGTTAGAGGGCAAAAGCTTCCATTCCTACTGTTCTAACCACCTCTTCTTTAACTTGGCTTCTCCAATAAGCCACCCCAAGTCCTAGGGCATCCTATAAATACCACCCTCCAAATAGGAAGAGATATAGATGATTTGTATAGTGAAGCACTGACGAATTATCGAGTGAGTGTGAAGTGATAAAGCGAGAAGCGAAGCCCTATCAGAATGCATACTGAATTTGTGCATTCGAAGGCCACTTTGCTATTCATCAAATGATCAATTTGCCATGGAAGTTCTAGGAGCCTAGGAGGATCAAGAAATGTAAATTTGAGCAAACAATGGCTCATCATAGTGATTCGACTACCAAACCTATCATAAGAACACTGAAGGCGACCCTTGAACATCAATTAGATAAGGAGGCTAAGCCCACTGCCCTTGGAATTGTGGGTAAACCTATTAGAGTGCTAACTATAGCTATCAGCCATGCTTTACAGTGTAGACTGCACACCAGAGCTACAGTTTGCAACAAAGATATAACCACCTTCCTATTTCCTTTTATGTCTAGCTAATGAGGTTAGATTATTTTTTTTATTGGTTTAATAGCATTTTAGTAGACTTTTGACCGTAGAATTAGGTTAGATTTACTTCTTATGTTTATTCTTCAATTAGGACTTAAATTCTTTCATTATGCATGTTTATGACTCATTTTCTATATCTGATCCATGCCTAATATAGTTGTTACTTTCCTTTATGTTATTACATGAGTCTTGATTCACTTTTCATATCTTAGAGGTATTCTTTACATTTTCTTGATTATGCATGTAAATGGTGTCATTATGCAATTTCTCTAAAAGGGCCTCATCATGAGAGGTTGCCTATATTTTTGAAATTCTTGTGTTGTTTTTTGACTGCAGGGAATAGTTTCAAAGGAGATAAAACCATCAAGTTCCTTCCCTATTATGAATAAGAGGACACCTCCAACCTAGAGCAGATCATGCTATTCTGAAAGGCATTTGGAAATCACACCTAACCTTAAGAGGGAAAAAATTGTGCACTCCTATTGTAATATTGTATCAAAATAAATATCCCTAAGAGGGACATACTTGTAATTGGATTTTGGCTTTGAATACAATGGAATAAAGTGTTTTCTTTCTTGTTTCATTTGTTGTCAATTTCATTTTCTTGTATGCATGCTATATTTTACCATTTATCACAATAGGAGCCACCATCGGGTGTGACCCTTTCTGGTGGTTACAGTTTGTACAACAGTGTGTGAACAATGTTTTTTAATTTGTGATGCATGATAAGTGATGAGATGTGTGTATGTGAGACATATTTGCATGTAAAAATGATAGTGAATTTGTATACATGCAAAAATGACTAACAATTTGTGTGATGTGTTGGAATGAATGCAGGTGAAGAAGATTGATCTAGGCATCACATGTGGACTTTGAGAGATATCCTAGGGGATAAGTGGATAGAAGAATATGGTAAGTGGATAGGAAATGTGTGGATTAGGAGCCTATGGAAGATGTGAAGTGTGCATTCCAACAAGGCATATATGTCAATGTTATGTGAGAGGTGGGACCCAAATAGGAACACCTTCTATCTCCCAATAGGGGATATGACGATCATGCTAGAGGGTATATATAGGATATATAAGTTATCAATAAGTGGCATGATAGTGAGAGTGATAGGAGATGGTATGCGAAGTGGTATAAAACAATGGATTTTGGGTGATAGGTGGAGGGGGTGCAACATGAGAAGGGAGTATATTATGAGCATTATTTAAAGAATGAGATTTTTGACCGCCATTGTATGGTAATGCTCATGATAGTGAGCTATTGTCTACCAGATATTTCAAGGGTGAATTCTACTAGAATATGATGGGTATAGTGTACAATATGGTGGAGTGTGATGTGGTGTTTTTGTAGGTTCCCACTAAAGCGCATGAAAACCACATTCAATTGTCTCCTTACATTCCTTAATGAAGGTGGTCTTCTTTGTATGTGTGACATCGGTTGGATGCTTTAGAATGTTGTATATGCCTATGTAAACCTACACAAATATGTTAGTACATTTGGGAGCCTGTCATGGATTAGATCCCATATTTATAAAGACAAAATGACACGTAAAATATAGTAAAATGTATTGAAAACTAAAGGAAATGCTATAAATACCATAAATAAAGTATACTTACCTGATCTGGAGTTGTAGACTAGCTGTAGGCTATTGAAGCAAGATTTATGTGGTGAAGCTGATCCAAGTAGTACTTGTTGATGTGTGATGGATGCAAAATTGGTAGAAGGTATTCTAGAGCAATTTTAGCAGAGTCTGGGTATAATATTCAAAAGAGTGAGAAAATTTTAATGAAGGATTTGGTCTTCTATTTATAGAATAAATCAAGGTGTAGGGGGTGTGGTTAGGTGTACTAAACCCTAAGGTCAAGTCCTAAGGTGGTTAGGTTAGGGTTTGTGAGGTGTCATGCATAGTCACCCTCTCACATGCCCTAAGGTAAATATCCTATCCTCACACATGTGTGAGGAGGAATTAGGATTAACTAGGATTGATTGATTCCTAGGTTAGGTTAGGGTTGAGTTAGGAAATATCCTAACTAATTTGGTGCACACATGTGTGAGGATGTAATTAGGGCTAATTTGGCTTAGAACCCTAATTAAACCTATGTAGATGATAAAGTGCACTTAAGTGAAAAGTGACTTTCAAATTAAAATTATAATTAGCATAATTAGAGTTCTTGGATGGAATGGTCCCATGGTAGCTCTAATTGGGCATAGGAAAGGGCTTAAGTGGCCTTAGAGAGCTAGTAGGTAGCCCCTTTGTGAATAGAAGGTGTTTTGGATGTAATTGGTGTATTTTTATAGGGTTTTATACCTACTGACAACTGATATGGCCTATGATGGTCTATGATTGAGAATGTGTGACTTTTAGGTGTCTACATTTTGCCTCTTTTTGTACTATACTATGTGGAACACAATTTAATACAAAAATGTGATGGGAGAAAGTAGAATATGAAGAAGGGAAAAGAATGGGATCTAATAAAAGGTATGTAGCCGCTTGAAGCGTGACCATACAACATTGATCGATAACTAGGATAATAATTGAAAAGAATGAGATCCAATCAAAGGTATGCAGCCGATCGAAGTGTGACCATACAAAATTGATTGATAGCCATGAGAAGAAGGGAATGGAATCCAGCCAAAGGTATGTAGCCGCTCGAAGCATGACCATACAATATTGATCAGGGATCTAGGGAGAGAAGAGAAAAATAAAATAAAATGAAATGAAAAATAATGTTGGTGAATGGAAGTGGATGATTTCGAAGGCAACATGATGATTTTGCTGAGTCTCTATGATATTTGTTTTGATGTCATACTGGTTTCTTGGGGGTGGTAAATTTTGACTACTTTACTTTTGTAACCAATGTAGGATGGTCCAAAGTACGAATAGAACAAATACCTATTCAATTTTTGTTTGTGGATTTATTGATGAGTGCATGGTGACAATTGTCAAACCATTTGAGCTAGTTACTGAGGTTTACTAAGGTTTTTGGACAAAACCTTTGTGTTGATTGTTTTTTTTGAGGTTTTTATAAAAAAAATTGTGTTGATTACTTTTGTTGAGGTTTTTAGAAAAACCTTTGCGTTGATTGTTTTTGCTAAGGTTTTTAGAAAAACCTTTGTGTTGATTATTTTTGCTAAGGTTTTTAGAGAAACCTTTGTTTTTGCTAAGAGATTCTAAAAAAGAATGTTCCAAAATTTTACTGAGGATTTTTGAGGAACCTTATTTTTGGAAAAATCATTGTGATGAAGGTAAGGCAAAGGGTGTAACATTTGACAAAAGGATGGACCTTTTTGAATCTAGTGATTGACTTGATTTGATGAGGTGAGGTAAAGGACACAATCTATGATAAAAGGATGCAACCTTTTGAACTTGGTAATTGATTTTATTTGATGATGGCAAGGAAAAATATGCAACCTTTTGAACTTGGTGATTGATTTTATTTGATGAGGGTAAAGCAAAATATGCAACCTTTTGAACTTGACGATTAATTTGATTTGATAAGGGTAAGGTAAAATATGCAACCTTTTGAACTTGACAATTGATTTGATTTGATGAGGGCAAGGAAAATATGTAACCTTTTTAACCTAGCGATTGATTTGATTTGATGAGGGCAAGGTAAAGTATGAAACATTTTTAACTTGGTAATTAATTGTGATGGCCAAATACCATGAGGTTTGTGGTAAAATATGTTTCTATTGAATGAATTATTGATGTATGGCAAATGGTAAAACCTTTAACAAAGGGATGCATTTTTGTAGGATCAAGTAATTTTATGAGATTAACAGTGATTTATTTGTGAGTGCCTTATTGGGTGGCACCATTATGATTATATGAGAGGTGATGAAGTGTGAATGTGCAAGGATGATTAACTCCATGAAAGGAAATTATGGTTGGAAAGAGGGAAAATATTCTCCCAAGTATAGAGTGGTCTGAAAGGGAATGCAATCCTCGAATTACAAATTTTTTTAGGATGGTAAGAAAAAATCCCCAATCGTAAATATTTTGTAGAATTGAGATGAATTTTATCAGTTGTGAATGATGAAGTGGAAGGAGGTAAAATTTACCCCCAATGTTTGAATGATGTATTGGGAGCACATGAAGTTACCCTAGTTTTGAATGGGAGGATTGGGAGTAAATGAAGTTGCCCCAGTTTTGAATGGGAGGATTGGGAGCATATGATGTTGTCCCAGTTTTGAATGATGGATTGGAAACATATGAGGTTACCTCTATTTCGAATTATGGATTAGGGGAAAATGAAATTACCTTCATTTTGAATGATGGAATGGGGGAAAATGAAATTACTCTCAATTTTAAATGATGGATTGGAAGTAGATGAAGTTACCTTAGTTTTGAATGGGAGGATTTGCAGCAGATGATGTTTTCCCAGTTTTGAATGATGGATTAGGAGCATATGAGGTTACCTCCATTTTGAATTATGGATTAGGGAAAAATGAAATTACCCCCATTGTAAATTATGGATTGGGGGAAGATGAAATTACCCCCTATTTTGAAATGTTTTGTGGGAATGAGATGAAGTTACCCCAGTTTTGAATGAAGGATTAGGGGAAAATGAAATTACCCCCATTGTGAATGATGGATTGGGGGAATATGCAATTACCCCCAATTTTGAATGATGGATTGGGAGAAAATGATGGTGTTCCAGTTCTTAATGATGGGTTTGGAGTAGATGACATTGTCCTAGTTTTGAATGATGGATTTAGATAAGATGAAATTGCCCCCCAATCATGAATTATGGATTGGGAGGAAGTGAAACTCTGCTAGATGTGGAGAGTGTGATGGAAAGAGGGAAACTCTTCCAAATAATGCATGATGGATTGGAAAGATATTGGAATGTCCTTAGTTGTAGAATATGTAGAAAAAATGGACAAAACCATTGTAGAAGGGTAATAAAATGAATGGTGGAATTATGAATATGTGATTGAAAAATTATGAACAATAAAATGTGAAGAAAGTAAGAATGGTGAACACAACATAGCAAAAAGTAATGCTATGTAGGAGGAAGGTGAAAAGTGGAAGTGGATGATGGTTGAAGTGGAGGATTGGGCACATCCCAATGTGGTAGATAGTGTTGATTATGAGCAGTGATGCTAATAATGCCAACCACTCTATGGGAATGAGGATTATGATGGACATAATTGACTTACCTTGATTGGTCTTGTTGAGTGGGTTGAGTCTCATGAGGATTAGTCCCCCCCAATATTCAGGTAATGGGTCCTAATAATTACCCAAATTTTAATTTTGTGGTGTGATGGGGTTTGAAACTTGAATAGTACCATGATCAATAAGATTATCGACTAAGTCATGGAAGGTGTGACAAGAATGGACTTCATGGCTAGGCTAACGATGGTAAACACAAAAAGTATGTTCGATGTGCCCACAAAGGTTGGGTCATATTGGATCTATAGGTCAAATATCCAGTAATGTGATATGACCAGCATCAAACAACCTCTAGAATAAAGTAGGTAAATGCTCAAAAAGTAGAGTCCAATTATGATGTCAACGTCGAGGATGGGGACCGTGAGCTCATTGTGGTTTGGATGGAGGAGGCACATTAGTCTATAATATCTATTTTTGTGGAGGAGAAGGTTTTTATATTGATGAAGAATATGGAGAGACTACCGCTACTTGGTTGGTTTTTCGTGGTTCAAAGAAGGGTTGGTTTGGTTCATTGTAATTGAAGTGAGAATCTGAATCATAGGATGGCTTATGTTGAAGTTTAATTTTTACATATTGGACCTTGATGTCCTAAATGAACTTGGCTTGGATGATGGTTTCCTCAAACGTGCAACTTTGATGAAGTTGTAAAGAGATGAATATATGTTTTTTGCAACTCTTGGAGAAGAGTATAACAAGTTTTGCATATGGGAGGCTATGAGCTAGCTCATAGCATCCCATTTGTAGAACTTGTTATACTCTTCTCCAAGAGTTGTAACAAACATATATCCATATCTTGTCATGGATGACCGATCTCCATCGAGAAATGAAATTTGTAACAGGTTCATCATCAACCTATCGTAAGGCGTAGACATCAAAAAAGTTATTTTTCTTCTTGATGTTGATGGAGAAATATTCAAGAAATAAATTGGCCAACTATTAGAATGCAAATAGGCTATGGCATACCAAGAAAGAGCATGTTGTATCAAGCAAGAGCTTGTCCCCCAATTGAGAGAGCAAAGGTACATAACATAAGAGTATCATTATTGTGAAGTTGGTAGCATGCAAATCGATAGTTGTTGATTGGTTATCGAGGATCCTCTTTACCATTGTATTTGTCAAAATTTGGAATCTTGAAACGATATGGGTAAGGAGAGATAGTAACTAAAGGGTGAACTGGATCATTACATAGCTCATTATGTGTGGCTTTTTAGGGTCCATATCCAGCTGTGTAAATATTTAGCATCTTAAATTCCTCTTGCAAGATTTGAAGTTCAGGTGATGGATGTGTAAGGGATTTTTTTGAGGCGGATGTGCCCTAAGAATGGGGAAGATAGTGCATTTGTTGTTCTTCCCAATGTGGAGGAGAAGTGTACTACAATTGCTCTTGGGGGCATGGTTGTTTAATGGCATGAGATGTTGAGGTCGATGGTATACTCTGCTTTGAAGCAGGCATCTTTTGGGTGTAATAATATTGTGACTATAGGATTTGTGACTACTGCACAAAGATTTATTGTAATGGCTACATTGCGGGGGATGATGACCTTGTAGGAGGGGTCGTAAATAATGTAGGCATGATATATTGTGGTGAATGAAGTGGAAAGGTGGAAGTATATGGAGGTGAAAGTGAAGTGGGATATGGCATAATGTACATCCTAGAAGAGGGGAAAGTAGGTGGAGGAAAGGATGAAGAAGTGATGTAGGTGTCAAAGGTGAAATACTGAAGTGAAGGATCGGTGAATGCATACACAAAGGATTGTTAGGAAGGGATTTATTGATGTTGTGAGGAAATGAATTATGGTTTTTGGGATGGGGGTTGTGATGTTTGTGAAGGAGTTGGTGCAATTGAGGTGTATTATTATTGCGAGATTAATTTTTGTAGGGTTGAATGTGGTGAAGGCATATGAGTACGAGGAGTGGATGATTGAGTATTTGAAATTATCCTGACTATGGGGGTAGATGTTGTAATCCTAGGATGTGGATGAAAAATCAAAGAGGTATTATCCCTAAGAAGGGAATGTGATGCACCCTAAAGAAACATGTGAGAAGATGTGGGTGAGGTAGGTAGAATCTCCTCATCAATAGTGAAGAATGGAGATGGATCACCTGGAGCGGTATGGATAGCATGATTGCCAAATGTGGATGGTGGATTAGGTGGAGGTGAATGAGGAAGCATAGGAAAATCGTTTCTAGAATATGTGGCATATATATTATTGTTAATAGAGGTCTTTCCATGAGACATGGTGTGTATGCAATATGGCTCAAAAATGGTGAGTAAATCAGGTGTGATAGTGGATGTTTTCATTGTGAATGAATTGGGAGTGGTAGACTAACTGGAGGTGGTGTGAGAGACCTCGTCCTTGAGAGGTGCTTTATTGCACACCCAAATACGAGTAATAAAAGACATGGTGATGTAGAGTGTGATGAAGTGCTCAATTTTTTTAGATATGTAAATATGAGCCTGTGGGTGTATTTTGTGCAAGATTTTTTGGAAATCTATGAGTTTTGGTGTGTGTATGTGTAGGAGAAGCATGTTTGCACACTGCTATATGAACCTGGATTAGGATAATGTGATATAAAAATAACAATAACATACTATAAATAGCCAAAAAGTGGGCTTCTAACAAGTGAATGTGCTGAGAAAACCAAAAACTTGGAGCTAAAGTTGAAACGAAGCTCTGGCGATTTGGCAGGAAAATTTTTGAGCAGGCGACAGGCGATGTTCTAGGGTTTCTTGAATGAAGGAAAATATAGGGCCTTTGGTGAATTGACGTAGTGGTACTTTGAAGGATTGTCTATTGTACCAGGAGGGCCCAATGGGGTCTCCTCTAGACCCTCTCTCTAGGAGAAATAGCTCATATGCTGAGATGTTAAAAGAAAATGCTTCATCTTCCAATGTCGAAGCCCAGAGGAATGCGTTTCAATCGCTCTTCAAGAATGTTGGCAAGAACTCAACTGCACACCGAGTTAATGGATGCCTACCACAATCTACCTCCAGACCTAATATTTTCATCAAACCAAAGATGGTCGAGGACACAGTCATCTATCAAGCTAACCATGATCTGATTTGTAAATTCATGGGTATCTGACCTACCCTAAATTTTTTGCACACCTGGGTCGAACGTAACCGGAGCCTCACGGTGAGTACTCCTTATGGTTTATAAGAAATGGGTATTTCATCATTAGCTTCTCTTCTTTAGCCGATAGAAACAGATAATTTGAATAAAAAAAAAGGAACCACGGTCTGACAGGGTTATTTGTTCAACCCTAGAGAGTGGGTTTCGATCCTCGTATCGAACCCATGGCTGTCCCGGTCCGGATCCGGTTATACGCTCTCCCGATGGAGTTTTGGGGTGAGCCAGTTTTGGAGATGATTGGTAATTCCCTTGGTAGACATTTGGGAATCTCTAAAGATACCATAGAGGGTAACGCAACTATTTTTGCAAGAATCTGTGTAGAAATGGATATTAGCCAGCCTCTACCGATAGGGGTGGAACTTGAGTTGGTAGGGCTATCATGGATACAGTAGTTGGATTATGAGGCCCTGCACTTTAGATGCAGAGTTTTCCATAAGCATGGCCATTTGACAAGGTTTTGTCCAAGCTTTGTGAATACAAAAGAGGAGGCCTTGCTGGGCACGCCAAATCACCCTAGGGAAGGTAAGTCTACTCTTGTCAAAGATCCATCTAATATTCCGCAAGGTAATGATGTTCAGAAGGATGGATTTGAACAGCCTAAACAAAGGAGAAAGCAAAAGAAAACTGGCAAGGAGCAAGCACAACTCAAGCCAGCCAATCTGTATGAAAATTTTAAGTCACTAGTAGATCTAGAGGACCAAGTCATGGAAGGAGTGGATGGGAATACTAAGGATAATAATACCCACACTCACTCTTCTCCTTCATCTCCTCCTATCTTAGAATAGGTGATTGAGTCCACTGAGATATTGCAGCCAGAGATTCCAAGGGCATTGATAATACATTCCCAAATACAACAAAAAATTAAGGATGTTAGTATGGGAAGTGCAAAAAAGAACAGAGAAAGGCCAGCCCTGGGGATTACTCAGGTGGAAAAGCGATCCAAGAATAATAACTCTCAAGGAGCGTGTAGGAAGTCTAATAAGGATTTAATACCAACGCAAGGATACAAGTTGATCACTGGAGGATTGGTGAGGACAGTTGATTCTTACTGCTCTCAAGGTTTTCAATGATTATTCAATCTTGGAATGTTAGGGGTTTAAACAGTAGAACCCATCAATATGTTGTTCAACGACTCTTAGGAAAATGCAAAACAAATTTTTTTCTCATCCAGGAGACAAAAATGTCTTTAGATCTTATGTGTAAAATAGTTAGTAGAATATGGAGGGGCGCTAGTTATATGGATGTGGCTGCTCAATGTGCCTCAGGGGGGATTGTCACTTTTTGGAACCCTCTGGAATGGACTGCAATAGAACATATAGCCTGGAGGGGTGTTCTCACATCTCATTTTAGGAATAATTTCATAGCTGAACATGTTTTAATTACAAATTTTTATGGGGCTCAAAGCATTGATGGCCAAAGGCTCCAATGGAAAGTTGTTCACAACATGAGGTCCTCAAGACAAGATTTAGACTGGATTATTGCTGGAGATTTTAATGCTAAATTATCTACTTGTGATCAGGAAGGTGGAACCCCAGTTTTGGATCCAGGGGACTGACTTCTGATTGCCCAGGTCCAGGATTTTCACCTAGTGGATATCAAAGGCCCTGGAACATACTGTACTTGGACTAACAAGAGGAGGGAGCCACACAGCAGGAAGGTAAATTTAGACCGTTTTCTGGTCTCAGAGGAGGCATTTGTTAATTGGAATATTAAATTCCAGATTTTGGAAGGCCTAGTTTTCGATCACTTTCCCATTCTGATGGAGGGAGGGACTATGATAGGGCAGCACCACAAACCGTTTAAATTTGAGAATTTTTGGTTACAAAAGGAGGATCTTCGAGAGAAAATTCTACAGTGGTGGGAAGAAGGCCGTCTACCTTTTGGGACAACAATGTTTAAATTCCACAAACAGCTCCATTTTGTCAAAGGTAAATTGAAACAGTGGAGGCAAGCTAATAAATATGATTTCCAGCTACAAAGAGCTCCCTTGGTGACTAGATGGGAGGAGGTGCAAAAACACTTCAGGGAAGGAACAATTACTGAACAGCTTAAAATCGAGGATGATGCCTTGCGCAAAGCGGTTGAGGACATTGATAACCAAGAGGAAACTTACTGGAAACAAAGAGCTAGAAACACTTGGTTATTAGAAGGAGATAGAAATACAAAATTTTTCCATCGATCAGCCTGTGCTAGAAGACAGATGAATAACATGGAAGTCCTTCAAGATGAGAATGGACACTCCTTTGATACTCTTCCTGGTATGCATTCCCACTCAATGGATTATTTCTCTAAAATTTTTAAGGAAAGTAGGGAGCAAGATGTGGAGGCTCAGAATGAAGTTATTGATGTTATTCCCTCTATTATCTCTCAAGAAGAAAATCAGGCCCTTCTTAGACCTATTGATAGAGATGAACTGAAGAATGTGGTCTTTGGAATGAGCACAGGCAAATCTCTAGGTCCAAATGGTTTTCCTATTGAGTTTTTTCAGGCCTTTTGGGATACCTTGGAGGAGTCCAAAACTAATAAAAGAATGCTTAAGGAAATAAATCATACCTTCATCACTTTAATTCCAAAGGGAGAGGAAGGGGTTCATATCTCTGATTTCAGACCTATTGCCTTATGCAACGTGATTTATAAAATAATCACAAAGATAATGGTTGAACGGCTTAAACCTCTCCTTCATAACATCATTTCCTCGTAGCAAGGGGGATTTGTAGAAGGCAGACAGATCTTGGATGGGGTGGTCCTCGCCCAGGAGGCAATCCATACAATGCAAAAATCTGGTAACAAGGGAATGTTCATTAAACTGGATATGTCCAAGGCTTATGATAGGGTGGAGTGGGGCTTCCTATCAAAGATGTTGGCAGCCTTTGGTTTCTCCCAGGACTGGATAGATTGGGTTATGAGTTGTGTTTCTACGCCTTCTTATTCTATTCTAATTAAGGGGCTTCCCTCACCTCCTTTTGGAGCCACACGTGGTCTTCATCAAGGGGACCCTTGCTCTCCCTATCTCTTCCTTATCTTGGCTGAAGGATTAGGTAGACTCTTCTTGAGGAGAAGACATCAAGGCCTGATAACAGGTATCAAGGTAGGTGAGGAAATTTTGACTCATTTATAGTTTGTGGATGATACAGGCCTGGTTGGAGTGGCCAGCCTCAGGGAAGCTCGAGGAATCAAAGATTCTCTTAATGTCTACCTTAGGGCCTCCAATCAAGTTATCAATGACAAAAAATCCAAAGTGGTCTTCTTCAATCTTGACCTAAGGCTACAGGACAGAGTTATAGAGATCTTGGGATTCACTAGGACCTCTCTTCCTGTAGTCTACTTGGGGGTTCCGCTACATTTCAAGAAATTAAAAAAATATATCCGGAAGGATCTCTTGGATGGCATCAAAGATAGAATGAACCATTGGTCTCATAAATGGTTAAGCTACGGGGGCCGATTAACTTTCTTACAGTCAGTTATTCAAGCCATGCCAATCTATAAATTCTCTATCCCGGCTGCCCCGCATTCTATCCTGGAAAGAGCTGGACAAAATGGCTAGAAGATTCTTATGGGAAGGAGCAAAAGGTGAGAAGAAATGGGCCTTGGTTGGCTGGGATAAAGTTACCCAACCCAAGGATAAAGGAGGGCTGGGACTGAGAAGCTCCAAGCTTAACAACAAAGCTTTGGCTGGTAAATTGTATTGGAGGTGGGTTTCCCAGCCAACATCCTTATTCAGTAGAATCTTATCCAGTAAGTATTTGGGCCATGTTCACCCCAATGACGTGAGACGTTTCCCTTTGGATGGCAATGGATCCTTAGTATGGCAAGCTCTTAAGCTGGGATCTCAAGTTATTAAAGACCAATTGTTTTGGAAAGTGGGAAGAGGGGAGAAGGCACGTTTCTGGACTGATTCATGGGACCAGTACCCACCCATCATTGCTGAGTATCCCGAATTGCAACCAATTAAATCAGCCATAGAAACCAAGGGTTGGGTCAATATTGAGAATTACTTCAACACTAGCCAATTGGGTGAGTATAAATTCAAGAAGTTTAAGCGGTTGGAGGAGTGGCCAATCACTATCCCTCCGGAGCTGGCACCCATTTTGACCAAAATATTGACAGCAAGGTTTCTCACAGGGAGAGACGAGGAGGATGAGCTAGCTTGGGGCTATGGGAACCTTGGGGTATATACAGTGAAGGAGGGATACGATAAGATTATCCCAGAGCCTCCCCCGCATTTATTTCTGATTCAAGATTGGAGGAAGATTTGGCATTCCAAGGGCTGGCCAAAAGTGAACTTCTTCACCTGGCAGTTTATGCACAATGGCATTCTCACCTTTGACAATCTCAAAAATAGAGGAATCATCGGTCCATCTCAGTGTGTTTTATGCCATAAGAATGAGGAGACAACTGATCATCTGATGTTTGAGTGCCCCTTCACATGTCAGATTTGGAAGCGTTGGTTCTCTCATTATAAACTCCAGACTAATGGTGATCTGACTCGAAACAATATTTGGGAAAGATGGAAGAGAGGCAAATTTAAATCCAAAGCTCTTCGAATTGGTTGGGAGCTTGGCTTACTCTTCATCTGGTGGCAGGTGTGGCTGGAGAGAAATGCTCGTATTTTTAGGGAAACCTTCTCCTCGCTAGATGGAATTTGGTAGGTTATCTGGAGCAAAGTCGTAGAAACAGTTGCCATATATGCTGAAGAGGAAAATCCGGTTGATCCTGGACCACTGGAAGAGGGAGCTATTGAGCAAGTGAGAAAGGACAAAGCTAGCTGGAAACCTCCCCTAAGGTTGGGTTAAAATCAATACAGATGGAGCTACAAAAGGCAATCCGGGAAGTGCTGGAATTGGTGTTGTGTGCCGAGATCATGCTGGGTCTGTGCTTTACTGGGAATTGCAAGGTCTGGGAAGAGCCACAAACAATGAAGTAGAAGCCTTTGCTATCAAAATTGCTTCCATCTGGGCTGTTAATCAGGGACACAGGAAGATAATCCTTGAGTCAGATTCTCAAATTCTGGTTGGCACTCTAGACTGCATGAGGAAATTTGCTTCGAAAGCATGGAGGTTACGGATTCTAGTCTCTCAAATCAAGGACCTATGGAGGGAATTAGAAGATGTGATCCCCGTCTATGTGCATAGAGATTTAAATACGACGATTGATTTCCTTGCAAATATGGGTGCAAAGAAAGAGGTAGGGGTACAGCTGCACAACGACATGCCTATGGAGGATGCAGTGATTAGGCAGGGGCTTGCGCAATTCTTGAGTCAATGAGCAAAATTTTTGCTAAGGGTGGTTTTTGTCGCGATATCATGACCTGTTGTGCCGTCGCGGCCCTTGGTGGGAAACTGTCACGATATCACGACAGGTTGCGCCGTCGTGGCCTTTGGAGGGAACCTATCATGATATCGTGACATGTCACGTTGTCACGGCCCTTGGCGAGATGCTATCATGATTTCGTGACCCGTTGCGTAGTCACGGCCGTTGGTGGGAAGCTGTCACGATTTTGTGACCTGTTGCGCCATCGCGGCCTTTGGCAGGAAGTTGCAGTGATTTCATGACATTTTTGGAGCAGGGGTACCAAGGAGGAAAATCATCGCGATATCATGACAGTTTTGGTGAATCGAAGAAAAGGGGAAAAACCGTCGCGATTTCGTGACATTTTTGAAGACTGGGAGCCAAAAGGAAAAATCGTCGTGATTTCGTGACACTTTTGGCGGACTGGCGACTTTGGGAAAAGACGTCATGATTTCGTGACTCTTTTGGAGCTTGTGAGTCATGAGGAAAAGTCATCGCGATTTCGTGACACTTTTGGCGTTTCGGTGCCAAGGCGAAAAGTGGTCGCGATTTCGCGACAGTTCTGGCGAATTGGCACTAAAAGGAAAAACTGTCGCGATGTCATGACACTTTTGAAGAATGGGCACCAAAGGGACTACTCGTCGTGATTTCGTGACACTTTTGAGGACTGGGCCCCAAGTAGAAAAATCGTCACGATTTCGTGACACTTTTGGCGAACTGGCACTATTTGGAAAATTCGTCGCGATTTCGTGACACTTTTGATGAATGGTCGCCAAGTGGATAACTCGTCGCGATATCGTGACACTTATGAGGATTTGCTGCCGAAGGGAAAACTCGTCGCGATTTCACGACACTTTTGGTGTGTAGGTGGCATGGGGAAAACTCGTCGCGATTTTGCGACAATCTTGAGGTCTGGGCGCCAAGTGGAGAACTCGTCGCGATTTCGTGACACTTTTGGTGTTCAGGTGCTGCTGGCTTTGGCTGTCACGATTTCGTGACATGTCACGATTTCGTGACATGTCACGTTCGGAGTCTGTTTGTGACTGGTTGCTCAGGCGCGGCCTCGGCTGGGTTGACTGTCGCGATATCATGACATGTCACGATTTTGCGACATGTCATGTTTTTGCGCCTTGTTGTCTTTTTGTGCTCTGTGGTGGAAAGTGTTGTCTTTTGCTCTTTGCGCTTGTTATCTTGCTTCTTGGTTCTTGGTAGGGATGCTTTCTCTCCCTTCTGTATCTGTTCATTGTATTAATACAAGTTTTTCAATTTTTTCAAAAAAAACAAGTGAATGTGCTGAAACCAGTTTTGTGAGCATACAAACAACCTATAACTGGAATCATTTCTAAATGCAAGAAATACAGTGTTTTTTCATTTGAGTGTGTTTTGACATTGAAAATATAATTTCCAAAAAATATCATAGGTAGTAGGTTGAGTAATCTAGAAATATCAGGAGTGTCATCGGCATAGAACCTCCTGCAACACCCAAAGGTGCACAAAATAGAATAGTGTCGCAACGGGCTAATGGTGACCTGTATGTAAGGTGCAATAAAATAATAGCATATAGGGGGGACTCAAGATGTGCTAATGAGTCCAATATATCCTCTCATAAGAAGAGGTTATGTTGTCTAAGACCTGATACTGGCATACCCATGCTTTCACTTCACCCTTGAGCAGGCTTAGTCAATAACGACAGTTACTGTGTTCACGAATTATGTAAGCCTTATGAACGAAGGTGTCTAATCATATCCCACTCTGAAGGTTACTTTTGGTGATGAAATCCAAAAGACCAATATAAAAAGTGGGGGATTTTCCAGTGATGAAGTCGAGAAAACCACTCCTGTGGGTCTACTAGGTGTCTAGGGGGGTGAGATGGTGGAGGGTACAACTCGTGCCACACCAGTCTCAAGTGATGGATTGGGGATGAAATCCAATATCACCACTTGTATGTACCACATGAGTTTGTGTGGGTTTTTGTTGTCTAATGATGATATGAAAGCAATAAATATAACTATATGCATTTTTGAAATGGAAATCTAGCCCTAGATATGCTTTTGGAAGCAAATCTAGATTAAGATGTGTTTTGAAATGAAACTAAGCCTATATGCCTTTTCGGAAAAATAAATCTACTCTATGAAGCATGACAACAAGCATAGATGAGGTGTGTGAAATAGAATTTGAAATCTATTTGTGTGTTAGAAAAATTTGAAACCCTAATATAATGACATAAAATGAAAGTGTGAGTTACCCAGAGGGTTTGAGAAAGAAGCGAGAAAAATTCAAATCTAGATGATGGAGAGAAATTTGAAATTTTGCTAATTTGATTGTGTTTTGAAAATTTGTGTGGTTGACTTTGTTTGAAGTTTGCGAATATTTTTTATTTTTTATTTTTTTTGAATTGTTTGATTTTCCCAATGTTGAATGTCTTGGTTTTGTTTTGATTTTTCTCGTTTCATTTTGTTTTTTTTGCATGTTTTTTTTTTATTTGGTTAATTTTTTTTATTTTTCTCTAATGTTTTTGTTTGTATTTGACGGTCACCCTCGTCGATCAACCGCGGGTTGACTGTCACTATTGCGCTCCAACTATGCAGGTGGTCGAAGTCTAACAAAGCCTCACACCAACCGAGGCTATCAACAAGATTATGTCCATAAAGGGCCTCTACAACCGAGGCTAAGTGGATGCCAATTGTCCACGTGCGCCCTCAACTGGCACGATCGCCAAAATATTGCATATGTGACCACCGAGAGGTGGTCTATTTTTCTCTAATGTTGATATTGTTTTTTTTTCATTTTTTTTGGATTTATTTTTGTTTTGTTAATTTTTTTATTTTTCTCTATTATTTTTTTCTTGTTTCATTTTTTTTTTGTTTTTGGGGGTCAAGGACTTATGGTTCTGTCAAGTCTAATAGAGCCTATTAGATTGATAGCCTATCAGTTTGAAAGGGCCTATCAGTCTTGGCAGGCCCTATCGGGCCTATTGGGCTGGAGAAATATGGGTCATGCGTTGCACATGGCCATGATGGGACGAGGGAGGAGAGGAACCATGTGGCGCATGCCATGCATCACACAAGGTGAGGGTGGGTCGTACAATGGTGCATGACCCACATAGGGAGGAATGAATAATTTGGGGTGGTGGGAGTATAGATCATGTGTAGTATAGCCCATGGTAAGATAGGGGAGGGTAGGGCGTTGTAAGGGGGGTCGTATGTAGTGTAGCCCTTAGAGAGGAGTGTAGGTTTGGGGAAGCATGATGGATATGGGAGATGGGAAGGGGGTTGGGGAGGCAGGCCACGCACAACATGGACTACATGAGGTAGATGTGAGTGGGTATGTAGGAGAGTATGGGGTTTGGGGAATGCAGGCCACATGGAGCACGACCTACTAGGGAGAGGGGAGAGCAGGAGGCAATGGGGGGTTTTGGGGACATGGGCCACGCACAACATGGCCCATGAGAGGAGAGGTAGGGGATATGTTGGGGGCAAAGATGAGAGGTGGGGGAAGTTGGGGGGAGCGGTGGGTGGGGGGAAGTTGGGGGGAAGCAAGGCATGTGGCCCACGAGAGGAGAGGGGGATTTAGGGGGAGTGTTGTGGGAGGCAATTGAAGGTGGGCCACGTGTAGCACGACCCGCTGGAGGAGAGGGGAGGTTGGGGTATGGAGGGCATGGACCTCATTTTTTTTTGTTTTTTAGTTTGGTTTTAAGTTTACAACCTAAAAATATAAAAATTGAAAGCAATATTATTATTTTTTAACAAAAATAAATTTGGAGCAATAAAAAAAAATGATAATAATTATATTTTTGAAAACAAAAAATTTACAACTATTTCTTTATAAAAAATAATTAGCAACAACTTTTTAAGAATTAAAAAAAATGACAATATTTTGTGTGATGTTTTCATGGTACTTACCAAGATTACTTCAGTTATGTTGGGGTCATGTCGGGCGTACTAGAATGAAGCGCATGAAAACTGTGTCTGATTGTCTCCTTGCATTCCTCAATGAAGGTGGGGTTATTTGTATGTTTTCCATCGATTGGATGCTTTTGAATGTTGTATATGCTTGTGTAAACATACACAAATGTGTTAGTGCATTTGGGAGTCTATCATGGATCATACCCCATATTTATAACAAAAAAATGATATTTAAAATGAAGTGAAATGTATTGAAAAATAAAGGAAATACTATAAACACCATAAAAAAGTATACTTACCTGATCTAGAGTTGTAGACTAGCTGTAGGCTATTGAAACAAGCTTTCTATGGTGAATATGATCCAAGTAGTACTTGTTGATGTGTGATGGATGCAAAATTGGTAGAAGGTATTCTAGAGCAATTTTAGCAGAGTCTGGGTATGTTAGTCAAAAGAGTGAGAGATGTTTAATGAGGGATTTGGTCTTCTATTTATAGAAGAAACCAAGGTGTAGGGGGTGTGGTTAGGTGTACTAAATCCTAAGGTCAAGTCCTAAGGTGGTTAGGTTAGGGTTTGTGAGGTGTCATGCATAGTCACCCTCTCACATGCCCTAAGGTAAATATCCTATCCTATGATACATTCTACAATGATCCAGGTCATACTAATATGACTCCTCCAACACAAAAATTATATCATACTAATGCACCCCCTCCATCCAAACCACAAAGAGCCCATGGTCCCCATCCTCCACGTCGACATCACAATTGGACTCCACTTTCTAATCCTCTTCCTACTTTATTCCAGAGGCTATTTGAGACTAGCCATGATACATTACCAGACATTCAACTCATCAATCGAAACTGACCTGACCCTCGAGGGCACATCGAACATGATTTTTGTGTTTATCATCGCAAACCAGGTCATGATGTATGTTCTTGTTGCACATTTCATGATTTAGTTGAGGACCTTATCGATAATGGTACCATTCTAGTTTCAAACCTTGTCACACAAAAGGGTCAAAAGTTTCAAAAGGTTGCACCCTTTACCTTACCCTCATCAAATCAAGTCAATCACTAGGTCCAAACAGGTGCCATATTTTTTTCAAAGGTTACACCCCGACCTTACCTTCATCATAGTTGTTTTTCCAAATGCCAAGTTTTTCCAAAATCCTCAGCTAAAATTTTGGAACATTATTTTTAGGATCTTTTAGCAACTCAGGTTTTTCCAAAATCCTCAGCTAAAATTTTGGAACATTCTTTTTAGGATCTTTTAGCAACTTAGGTTTTTCCAAAATCCTCAGCTAAAATTTTGGAACATTCTTTTTAGGATCTTTTAGCAAGTCAGGTTTTTCCAAAATCCTCAACTAAAATTTTGGAACATTATTTTTAGGGTCTTTTAGCAAGTCAGGTTTTTCCAAAATCCTCAGCTAAAGTTTTGGAACATTCTTTTTAGAATCCCTTAGCAACATAGGTTTCTCCAAAAACCTTAGAAAAAATCTGGATAGGTTTGTCCTAAAAACCTCAGCAAAAATAGCCTAGCCTAGCCTAGCATAGTTATAGCACACTCACAACCTAGCACATGCATAACATTCACATACACCACTACATGTTAAATCACATAAATTTTGTCATCGCCCGAGATAATCCCCTTCAATACATGATGAACAAGAGTTATCACAATTTGTGCACAACCAAATGGATCATGATCCTAACTAAATTTGACCTTGAATTCATCTCCCAAAAATCCATCAAAGGGTAAGTCATCACCTACCAATTGGCCAAAGCCCCTCTAACTAACAATCAACCCCTCATCATCCAGCTCCCTGATGATTCTATATTTCATATAACCAAAGCTAAAGAGTATGTCAAACCCGAAGTCGAAGCCGAACTCACCCTATTCTTCGATGGTTCCAAATGTCTCCATGTTGGGGGTGCAGGCATTATCTTCTTCACACCTGAAGGAGAACCACTCCCATTCTCCTTTAAAATTGACTTTCCTTGTACTAACAACAACATAGAATATGAAGCCCTAATTCTAGGACTGAAACAAGCACACTCCATGCATATTAAATGCCTCTACATCATAGGTGATTCACTCCTCACAGTAAATCAAGTGAAGGAACTTTGGATATGAAATTGCACAACAAATCCTATCCCAATTTGAGTTGTATGCCCTCAAAGTCGCTCCGTGATCATCAAACAATTTTGCAGACACTATGGCCTCCTTAGGGTCCCTCATCCCACAAAATATAACATCTGACACAACATTTGTATCCATTCATACACTTACACAATCTGCTATATCACCCACACCTCCCACAGATGATGGTGGTGTGTATGTGGTAAATACCAAACCTCACGATCCATGGTTCTCATAGATGAAATACTACATCAAGTTAGGTTTCCTACCATGCAATCTACCCCATGCTCAATTTCAAACCTTCAAACAAAGAGTGATTCACTATACATATTTGGGGGACATCCTTTACCATCATAGCTATGATGACATACTCCTATGTTTCCTAGAACCGAAAGAATCACGAGTTGTACAAGAAATCCATGATGGTACTTGTGGTGGCCATTCCAATGGTATGGCAATTACCAAACACATTTTCTGTATGGGCTACTATTGACCTAAAATGGAACAAGACTATTGTGAGTATGTCAAATGTTGCATCAAATGCCAACAACATGCCAACCTAACACATTTACCTTCCCAAGCACTTCAACCAATCCAGTCCATGTGGCCCTTCTCCCAATGGGGTCTTGATTTGATTGGACAAATTACACCTACTTCCTCCAGTAGTCACAAATTTATCATCATAGCAACAAAATATTTTACCAAGTGGGTCGAAGCCATCCCACTGGTCCAAACTACATGAGCTAAAATTGCAGCATTCATCATTGAGCATATCATATGCCGCTTTGGAATTCCCTCCCAAATTATTTTAGATAATGGGAAATATTTTAAAAAAAAGACTGTTTGAGCCCTATGTACCAAATTTCACATACACCATAGCTTTTCTACCCCATATTACCCTCAGGGAAATGGCTAGGCAGAGGCCACCAACAAAACCATCTGTTCCATCCTCCATAAAACCATAGTAGAATCCCACCGGGATTGGCATAATCAAATACCCCTAGCATTGTGGGCATATCATACAAGCATCCATACTCCCACTAGGGCAACACCTTTTTCACTCATCTATAGAGTAGAAGCTATCATGCCCCTTGAGTTTGAGATACATTCATTACGGATATCTATGAAGGATTTCATTGACGATGACACCACTCACCAAGCTCATCTAGATCATCTAGATCAGCTAACACTTCTTGATGAGCATCACACTCATGTAATCAAGCACACACAAGTCTATAAAGATCACCTTATCCATACCTACAATAGTAAGGTGCATCAACACGAGTTTAATATTGGTGACCTGGTTCTCAAAGAGAACCAACAAATCATGAGTCAGCCTCACCAACAGTATGATAAATTCACTCCAAACTGGTTGGGCCCATTCATGGTTACACACAAATATGGTTTAGGAGCATATCATCTAGTCGATCTTGAAGGCCTTAATGATCCTGAACCCATCAACATATTGCACCTTCGTGCATTCAATGCATGATGCACAATCACATTCACTATCACAAGTGTCACACAACACTAGTAGTAAATCATTAAGCACATCACCATGTGAATCTATTTTTCTTGCTTTATTATTTCAATATACATGCACGTTCATATTTCTATCATTTTTATGCTATAGGTATTTGTATTTCCTTTTGTAGGATCCACATCATCAGTAGGACATTACTACAGCAGTCTCATGCACCACCATGCAGGACCATCCACAACCACAACAGATACCTATTACACCAACTAATCTAGCCCGACCACCAGTTGCCCTCCACACCAGGTGCTCTTCATGTTCATCCCATTTAGGCCATCATACTTCACCTCAACACCATTCCCATCACCACCGAGGCTCATCCTACTCACCTCACTCTAGAGACAGTCAAATCTCCCTATCCTCCTTCAATGACAAAGAGGAATCCACCCAACCCCAAGCATAAGGGTCACCCTCCCATATGTATGATGATCTCGGACATCATTATTCACCCACAAATCACCCCCATCATCCCATAGGATCTTACCACCCACCTGATAGGGAGTATACACCTCATTCACCTCACCCTACATTTCTACCCACTTTGCTTCCCAATGGAGAGTCTACCTACACCCAGGCTTTGCAAGCCCATGCAGCTCAAGCTACTCAAGTTGGTCATGCAAACATGCCCCATTCCCATTCATACACCACTTAGAGCCATCACCTATGCCACAGGTCCTCAAGACACCACCTTCACCACTACGAGGTATACCATCCCAACAATGCTTGCATTCACCATAGTCATTCCACTCCGCTATTTTATCATCCCAGTCGCATCTATTTTCTACCATGCATCGAGTCATTCCATTTGCATTGGAATCATCATTTGCCTCCTTCCCAAATACCATCACCACCACACCATGAGATACAACATCTCATCTCCCGTATCGAAGCCCTAGAGTTGTAGATGAGCCACTACCATTACCACATTCATCCACGGTAGTCTCCCATGACCCATCCATCCTCACCGCAGGTAGACCAACCTTCATCACCTCCAATAGAGCCCCATATTTACCCCATGACATTCCCACTAACCCCATTATTAGAAATATTTTACCACCTAATGCACCAAGGCCACTTGAATCTACCAAATATTTGGCCTATCCATACCTTGTGCCCTAAACTACATAACTATCATGCGAGCAAATATTGTATCTACCATTGTGGACCAAACCACGATATTGAAGAGTGTAGAAGATTCAAAAACTGAGTGAACAACATGCTATATGGTAACCACACCATCACATCACCTTCTCATACACGTCCTGACTCGCATAGTTTTGCCCACCAGTAGGCCTTATTATATCCTTCTTCCACTTCTTCATCCATATTTCTTCTAATTTTCTCATGTAGCTACATGGCCCCCTTTGAGCAATCATATACCTATGTTAATTCACTTCTCCTCTTCTATCATATTTTGGACTTTGGTAATCCCCTCTTCTTTTTGGTTACCAAAGTCTATTTCTTCTCACTTCTTCCATCTATACATTCTACTCTTACATCTTCCCTCGTTCGATGACTATTACATACATTTATACAGCCCACAACTTATACATCTACTACACACACACACCCCACATGTTGGGGCAACCATGAGCCTAGCATCACACTTTTGTCATTATTACACACTCTATTCATCTACAAATAAATTCTTCTAAACTTCTCTTTCTACACAGCATAACTTTCCTCTTGTAAATATTGCATTCCTCTACTTGCATCATTTACAGTTACATCCATTGCACATATTCATATGCTTTATAGTTAGAATTTCAATTCATGTTTGTACATTCTCCCTCAAAAGGCACCTCAACAGGAGTAACACATGCACTTGTTAGCATCACCACCTGGATGTCCATTCCCCTCTTTTCATACATAGGTGTCGTGTTTAATTTTGAATACTCTATATTTTAGGCAATAAGTGTCACCCATAGCTACTGAGTTTTGTACATTCTTCTTATGGTCTTTTAGGCTAGTTCAACTTCTCTCATGGATCACTCACAATGGATTACACATTAAATAATTTTGAGCCTAGGAAAGAGGACATCTTGAGTAGATATCACCATCTAGCGAATGGTATCCCCTGCTCATCCTATCGCCTGTGCAGTCAACATACAACTTGGGGATAAACAAAGAGATCAAGCATAAGCAAAAATAAATGATTGGGTAGAAAACAAACTACATCACCCATACAAAAAGAGCACCACAAAAAAAAAAAAAAAAAATAAAAGAGCACTACAGTCACATAGGTCAACATTAGAATAGGGGTAGAAAACAAAAGGTAATGCCTCTTGATATCACTCATGTTATGCTTATTGCCTTTGGTCCTTAGGTCCAACATAACACCATGGGATGATTTCCATCACTAGAAATAGGCTCCAAGAGCCTGCCTACCAGTGGAATAGTCTTACGAGTGACAACACATCTCTCACATTAGTATCTCACTTTTGTATAGATCATTATTTTTGATGGATGAGCTAGCTAGTCTAGTAGCATCTACAACGGGTTAATCCTACCTCCCTCAAAATGGATAAATGAACCTTACACATTCACACACATAGGTCCAAGATAAAATTTGAACCAACCTGAATATGTTATAAGTTGCCACAAATGCTTGTATAGCTAAGGGTTTGATATTTTATGGTCATAACTATGTTAGTCAAATCCATTACACATGCCTTACATTATCCACCATCCCAAAATCATGGAATGGACCGCATCCATACAGGTCAATATCACGATACAAGTGCTTCCTTGGCATATTTTAGTAAGTCCATACATGCATTCACGCATCTATGTCATACACACCTATATGCATTCATATTACATGCATTTAAAATAGTATATCACATTCTTACATTTCAAATCACATACATCCCCAAATAAAATTACAACATTGCATTTACTCTATGTGCATTTAGTACATCACATTTGATATCACATCACACTGCATTCGAAACATAATCATGCATACTATGCTACAAATTCATTCACATGAAATAATGATAATAGATCTCAACCATTCACACATATGTATCTATTAATCATACATACCTACAGATCATATTGTACTACCTATGCAAACATAAACACAATACATCCCAAACCATCAAAATCACACATGCATAAGTAATAGCCAAAACCAAAAGGTATGTATATGTGTCATCTATCATTCAAAACTAGGGCAACTTGTCCTTGACATCATCAAATCAAATCACCGGGTTCAAAAGGTCACATCCTTTACCTCACCTTAATCAAATCAAATCAATCACTAGGTCCAAAAGGTTTCACCATTTGCCTTACATTTTATAACAAACATTCATTTTAGAGTCTTAACACACTAAGTTTTTTATCAAATTATTTAGAAAAATTTTGAACATACTTTTTAAAAATATCTTAGCAAATTAGGTTTCCCAAAAAACCTCAGTAAAACTTTGGATAGGTTTCCCCAAAAATCTTAGTAAAAATTTGGATAGGTTTCCCCAAAAACCTCAATAAAACTTTGGATAGGTTTCCCCAAAAACCTTAGTAAAACTTTGGATAGGTTTCCCCAAAAACCTCAATAAAACTTTGGATAGGTTTCTCCAAAAACCTTAGTAAAAATTTGGATAGGTTTGTCTCAAAACCTCAGCAAAATAGCCTAGCCTAGCCTAGCATAGCATAACATACATAGCCTAGCCTAGCCTAGCATACATATCATACATAGCCTAGCATAGCCTAGTGTAACACAACAATATTTTACAAAGATTTTGCTTCCATGTGCAACCTTCCCAAGGCTTGAAATTGTGCATTCACCACTTCTAAAATTAGGGTCATATTTGGTCTAACTTTTCACCTATCAAATCATCTCCACATTTCCTAAAAATTTCACCATTGTATCGGGCTTAGAAAGAGCTTTCCAATAGTATAAGATTTGTCCAATTTTGACATCATTTGGTTCCCCAAACTACCAAAACACTAAACATGTGTCAAATAGTTCAAACCCCTAATTCACCCCTTGGGTGGCGATTTAGGTCAAAATCACCCCCTGGGTGGCGAACTCAGCTCAAACCTTCAAAAATCAACCAAGTTGCCCCCAAAACCCTAGGAAATCATGCAAATTTTCTTCTAAAACCCTAGGAACTTCCCAAAGCACTTTTCATTTTTTTTTTTTGTCATCATAATCATCATGCATTGGTATCTTATCAATCATCGCATTCCATTCACCCCATTGTTGATTCCTCATTTGAGGGGGTATTCATATCCAATGTCAGCTTTGCATGCAATCACAACATCAAAAATCTAAAAGTGTGGTTAGTGCATTTGTCTATGAAAATATTTGCTGAATATTATCATACAAAATAATATCAATCACAATCAAACATGGGTTACATCAAGAGAGTTATGTGTGACAATGGAAAGGTCATCTTGGCATTCATGGAGCACAATGAATGACATGGGTGACTAATTCAGCGTAACATTTGGAAGACTTCACTCTGGCATTCATGGAGCACAATGAATGACATGTTTGAATAATTCAAATGTTAACTAACTCAAATGGTTTGACACTTATCACCATGTTCTCATCAATCAATCAAGAATAATGATTTAGTTAGTATTTTGTCCTAATCATACTTTTGGACCACACTAACCTGGTCGCAAAAGCAAAGCAGTCAAAAGTTTTCATTCTCAAGCAACTAGTATGGCATCGTAATTGTCATACGGACTCAACAAATTCACTTCATTGCATCCACAATCATCCATTTCCTTTTACCGGCATTGTTTTTATTTCTTTCCTCTTTTCCTTTCCTTCTTCTCTTCTCCTTCTTGGCTATCGGTCAATGTTGTATGGTCATGCTTTGAGTGGCTACATACATTTTATTGAATCCGATTCTTTTCCCTTCTCCTTCTTGGATATCGAGTCAATGTTGTATGGTCATGCTTCAAGCGGCTACATACCTTTGATTGGATCCCATTATTTTCTCTTCTCTTCTTGGCTATCGATCAATGTTGTATGGTCATGCTTCAAGTGACTACATACCTTTTATTGGATCCCATTCCCCTTCTATCCCTTTTCATTCTACAAAAACCCTTCATATTTTTGTATTAATATGTGTTCCACACAATATAGTACAAAAAGGGGCAAATGTGGACACCCAAAAGTCACACATTTCTATAACTACGTACTTGTAGATCCTTTTGGACACTTGTAGGTTTACATAGGCTATCCTAGGTACCTATAGGCTATCATATACCAGTGTAGACTATTGTAGACCATCCTATACATGCGTAGTTATACGTAGATGGCCGTAGTCATGTGTAGTCATGTGTAGATCGCCATAGATTATCATAGCATCGTGTAGACTCCTATATACTACTTCATTGTATTTCAGGTTCTAAACCCTCATAAGCCTTCAAAATCACATCCCATGCATTGGGATATCACCTACAACCCATTTGTACTCAATTGAGGCCCCCATGGGGTATTAATTGGCCAAAATAATTAATAAGTCAATACCTAAAATCTAATTTAATGTTGACTTCACTTAAGTCACTTTTTAGGGTAAATTTGATTAAAATAACCTTTGATATTGATTAACACTAATTGCATCCTCCCACATGTGTGAAATTAAGGTTTGTCAAGATATTTCTTTAATCATGTCCTAAATTGATTCAAGCACCTCCTAATCAGGATTAGCCCTAATCCATCCTCACACATGTGTGAAGATGAGATATTTTTCATAAGGAATATGATGTTGCCACATTGCATTTCCTAACCAAACCCTAGTTAGAATCGAACCTAGGTTTAGTCTATCTAACTCCCCCCTGCACCTTGCTATTTCCTATAAATAGTGGGTCCTCAACCCCTAATTACCTCTCTCTCACATATTCAATAAAGCATAGTTACTCTACAAAAATGGAAAGTGAACATTAGACAGTTAGTTTATGGAGAGCACAAATGGATTTTGATAGCATACAGAGGCACCCTAGCTGCCTTAGGACCGATCTACCAAAGATATCTTACCAGAGGAGCATCACAACTCAATTTGCAACCTACCCTATGAATCCGGCCTAAATTTGCAACCCGGGTCATGAATTGGGTCTACAGGCCCCAAATCACCCCAAATTTGGGAGGTAAGCTTTGTTTTAGCATATTATTACCTTCTACACATTTTATTTTAGTTTTTGTTATGTTTTTATGGTTATTTCATCTTCATAAACATGGGGCCTAACTAAGGCAAGCCCCCCATCACACTAATCCCCTTTTGTAGGTCTTTCATAGGTTATCTGGTAGATCTAAGGAAGAGGAACATCATACAAACAACAACCCTATGGTGGTACACATACAAATAAGCCCACCTACATTGAGGGATGATAGAATAAGGCATCATATTGATTGTAACATTTTTAGGAATAGAGATGGATAAAGGGCATCAAGACCCTCTTGTAACACATGCTCATTAATATCAATGGAATATAGTTTCTCTATTTAATGCATCATTGCACTTTGTGTTAGATTATAAAATATCATTTTCTACCCATTTCAATACCGATGGAAAAGGAGGGAGGAGTATTAGTGCTATATGATACAATAGGGTCTTCTAAGGTTGGATTTATAGAGTGATAGGAGGGTAGTGAGATCCAACCATTATATTGGGCAAAAACAATGGAGGAGTAGGATGAGGGATGTATGTTAGATGTGATATTTGATATTCAATATGTGATAGATGCCCATGATGATATGGATATACTATAGGAGAGAGTACAATATTCGGAGGGAATATTGAGTGAGATAGATATATATTTGGATGCTCATAGTGAGATTTTGGTAGAGGAGAGGCTAGCAATAGCCATAACATATGTGGGGGAGTTTGCCACAGAGAGATATGGGGTGAGGGCACTGTTGGAAATGAAGTAGGTGAGTCGTGCAAAGAGGGATGAGTTATAGAGAAAGTATGAGGAGTTGAGTGCACAACTTGTAGTAAAGTAGAAGAGACACATGGAGTGTGAAGGTAAGCTATGATTCTAGGTACAAGAGACCATGGAATTAGAGGAGAGAAAGATATTAGAGATTGTAGTGCTACAGGAGAGTGTACAGTGAGCATAATTTGACACTGATGTAATGTAAGTTGCACATGAGGTGGAATTAGCACACTTGTGTGAGGATATAGAGAGATATCAGTAGGCATAGGAGGAGGTAGATCATGCTAGGATAGCAAGTGATTAGGCCATGGTTGAGGTGGTAGACCTTAGGGATGAGGTGGTGTTTATGATGAGAAAACATAGACTTTTTGGATAGGTATACAGGAGAGACATCAATGAGGGTACAATACGAGATTGCATTGGTATCGTATGGTCATGTGATCCTAGATTACATAGGATCACAGGTGAGGTTGAGGTTGTAATCTCAAACATATACACACTCGTAGTAGAGTTGATGGAGTGCTTTGTTTGTAGTGCTAGTAGATCTAAGGATGGTGGTACCAATAGCATTGTAGGTGGTGGGATATACCCCAGATTCAAGTAGGGTTTCTAAGGATCAAAGGATAGAGGTGGTGATGATGGCATAGGAGGAGAGTGGTGAGACTCCTACTGGATAACAAGGATGAGATGTTTTTTTAATGCTTATAGTAATGTGGTGGCTAGGTAATCCACTCATAGATGTATGATATATGTACTCTATTTTGTAGCCCAAGGGTTTTGATGATATGATATGTATACATATATATTTATATTTTAAGGGTTTATTTACACATGTTATAATTTTGTGTGGATGAATGCATAGCTTAGGATTATGTGTATGTATAATGTAAGATGTGGTAGGTGAATGTATTATGGAAGAATATGTATGCGTGTGGTATTACAATATTAATGTATACTAGAAAAAATAGAAGATGCATGTATGTGTATGAGGAAATGAATAGAGAAAGAACTTGTATCATTGCAATACCGGTAGTAATGTGATCCATTCTATTATCTTAGAGATGTAATACGACAAGAGAGTTTTACAGTAAATTTGACTGTCATAGTTGTAGTAATCAAACCTTATGAGAAATTGAGTAAGGTCCAAAAATAATCCTAACTAACATGACTATATCAAGGTCTATCATGGACCAGTGTGTGAGATGCATGATGTTCATTTATCCATTTTGAGGGAGGTAGAACTAACCTAGTGCAAAATTAGCCAAAATAGATAGCTCATTCATAAGCACATAGTGATCTATACAAAAGAAGACCGCTAATTTGATAAATGTGTCACCACTTGTAAGACTATTCCATTGGTAGGCAAGCTCTTGTAGTCTATTGCTGGTTATGGAAATCATCCCATCATGTTATCTTAAACTGAAGGACCAAATGAACTTCAAAAACTCTAGGGCATCAGCTAGATTGCATAAGTGCTTTTGGGGTATGGTGGATCTGAAGGCTAGATTGGTGCCCTAGGAGGGTCCAATGGGGACTTCTTCGGCTCCTTTTCCAGGGAGTAGCAGCTCATACGTAGATTTGTTTAAAGAAAAATCTCCTCCAAAGAACGACGAAGCTCAAAAAATGGCATATAAAATGCTCTTCACGGCTGCTAGGAATAGGTCGATAGCACATCGTGTGAATGGATGTTTGTCACAGGCCGAAACCAGGCCAAAAATTGTCATCGAGCCAAGTATGGTTGAAGAATCAGTCATTTACAGAGCTAATCATGATTTAATATGCAAGTTCATGGGTATACATCCTTCCCTGAATTTTTTGCACTCTTGGATCTGCCAAAACTGGGAGCCTCATGGTGAGTATTCATTGTGGTTTATTAGCAATGGATATTTTATTGTTAGCTTTTTGTCTTTGGCCAATAGAAATAGGGCTTTTGAGTCAGAGAAGAAAAATCATGGCCCGGAAGGGCTATTTTTTCAACCATGGAGAGTGGGATTCGATCCTCGAGTTGAACCTACTATTGTCCCAGTATGGATCTAACTATATGCTCTTCCAATGGAATTCTGGAGTGAGCAGGTGTTGGCAAGGATTGGCAATTCTATTGGAAGACATCTGGGTGTTGCCAGAGACACAATTGAAGGGAGCATGGTGGTGTATGCAAGAATATGTGTGGAGATGGATCTCAGCTAGCATTTGCCGACAGATATGGAAATTGAATTGGTAGGACTCTCCTGGATTCAACAACTGGACTATGAGGCCCTACCCTTTAGATGTAGGGTTTATCACAAACATGGAAATTTGGTCCATTTATGCCCTAATAATTTGAATGCTAAAATGGAGGCCCCTTTAGGAATTCCAAACCTTCCTAAAGAGGATAAGGCAACACTTAATAAAGATTCTAATAGCACCGTTCAAGGCCAGGAAGCTCAGAGAGAGGGTTTTGAACAAGCCCGTAAGAAAAATACGAACAAAGAAAAAAGAGGGAAAGGAGCAATCCCATCTCAGACCTGCCAATAGGTATGAGATATTTAAGTCACTGGTTGATGAAGAGGAACAATTTATGCAAGGCATGGAGGGTAATAAGGAAAATTCTAATATTCCCATGCATCTCCCCCTCTCATCTCCTCCCGTCATATAGCAGGTAGTTGAAATATATGAGGTATCATAGCCAGTGTGTTCAGGGGATTTAGTAGTGCATAACTAGGAGCAGAGAAGAATAGGGAAAGGCCAACTTTGGGGATAACCCAGGTAGAAAAAATATCAAAAAATAGCAATTCTCAGGGAGTAGGTAGAAGATCTAATAAGGAGTTGCTAGCAGTCCAAGGAGACAAACTGATCATGGGAGGATCGGTGAGGCTAATAGAATCTTATTGCTCCCAGGGTAACCAATGATTATACAATCATGGAATGTGAGGGGTTTAAACAACATAACCCATCAATCTGCTATTCAAAGACTTTTAGAGAATCGTAATACTAATTTTTTGCTTTTACAGGAGACTAAGATGTCATTAGATCTTATGTCCAAAATAGTCAACAGAATTTGGAGGGGTGCTGGTCATATGGATGTGGCTGCCCAAGGTGCCTCAGGGGGGATTGTTACTCTGTGGAACTCTCTTGAATGGTCTGCAATAGAACATATTGCCTAGAGGGGTGTTCTCACTTCTCTTTTTAGGAATAATATCACTGCGAAACACGTTCTAATCACAAAATTTTATGGGTCTCAAAACCTAGATGGTCAGAGGCAGCAGTGGAAGGTTGTGCATAACATGCGAACCTCAAGGGAAGATCTAGACTAGATTATAGTGGGGGACTTTAACGCTAAATTATCTTCTAGATATCAGGAATGGGGAACACCATTTTTGGACCCAGGGGACCGTTTCATGATTGCCCAAGTCTAGGCTTTGCACTTAGTGGACATTAAATGTCCTGGCATTAACTACACTTGGACTAATAAAAGGTGGGAGCCACATAGCAGGAAGGTTAAGCTAGATCATTTTCTAGTTTCAGAGGAGGTGTTTGTAAAATGGAATATAAATTTTTAGATTTTAGAAGGCCCAGTTTCAGATCACTATCCCATTCTGTTGGAAGGAGGGACTAGGATGGGGCAGCATCACAAACCTTTCAGATTTGAGAATTTTTGGCTTCAAAAAGAACTTCGAAAGAAAATTCCACAGTGGTGGGAAGAAGGCCGCCCAGCTTATGGGAGAGCTATGTTCAGAATCCACAAACAACTACAATATGTCAAAACTCAGTTGAAGTATTGGAGGCGTGCTAATAAAATAGACTTCCAAGCCCAAAGAGCTCCATTGGTGGCCAGATGGGATGAGGTCCAAAAATAGTTCAGAGAAGGAGTAATTACAGACCATCTCAAAGCTGAGGATGTTGCCCTGTGTACAGCGGTTGAGGACATTGACAACCAGGAGGAGACCTATTGGAAGTAGAAAGCAAGAACCACCTGGTTATTAGAAGGGGACAAAAATACAAAATTCTTTCATCGGACAGCTTTTGCTCAAAGACAGATGAACAAGATGGAGGCCCTTCAAGACGAGAATGGTCATTCCTTTGATACACTTCTAGGTATGAATTCCCATGCTATGGATTATTTTTCTAAGATTTTTAAGGAAAGTGTGGTACAATATGTAGAGGCCCAAAATGAACTTATTTCTGTCATACATGCTGTTATTTCTAAGGATGAAAATCAGGCCATCCTCAAACCCATTGATAGAGATGAATTGAAAACTATGGTCTTTGGAATGAGCACTGGTAAAACTCTAGGTCTAGACGGCTTCCCAATTGAGTTTTTTTAGGCTTTCTGGGACTACTTAGAGGAAGATGTAATGGCTATTGTAGAAGAGTCCAGAGAAAATAAGAGAATGCTTAAATCCATAAACCACACTTTCATTACCTTAATTCCAAAAGGGGAGGAGGGGGTTCATATTTCATATTATATGCCTATTGCCTTATGTAATGTGTTGTACAAAATAATCACAAAGGTAATGGTTGAGTGCCTAAAAACTCTTCTTCACAACATTGTCTCCTCTGAGCAAGGGGGTTTTGTTGAGGGACGACAGATTCTGGATTGGGGTGGTTGTGGCCCAGGAAGCAATCCATTCAATGCAAACTTCTGGTAATAAAGGGATGTTCATAAAACTGGACATGTCAAAGGCTTATGACAGGGTTGAATGGAGTTTCTTGGCTAAAATGATGGCAGCCTTTGGTTTCTCTTAGGACTGGATAGAGTGGGTCATGAGCTGTGTCTCTACCTTGACTTACTCTGTGCTAATCAAGGGCCTTCCTTCATAACCATTTGGAGCTACTCGGGGACTGCGCCAGGGGGATCCATGTTCTCCTTATATTTTTCTCATTTTGGCTGAAGGTCTTGGCAGAATTTTCTTGAGGAGAAGACAACAAGGTAGATTATTGGGTATCAGGGTGGGTGATGAAGTTTTAATGCACCTACAGTTTGTGGATGACACTGGTTTGGTGGGAGTGGCCAGCTTTAGGGAAGCAAGAATGATTAGGGATACTCTTAATGTCTATCTCAGGGCTACTCAATAGGTCATTAATGACAAGAAATCCAAAGTGGTTTTTTTTAATCTGGAGCAAAGGATTCAGAACAAAATTTTAGAAATCTTGGGATTCACAAGGACTTCTCTCCCAGTGGTTTACTTGGGGGTCCCCTTGCACTTTAAGAAGCTAAAATTAGACACATGGAGGAATCTGCTGGAGTGTATCAAGGATAGAATTAATCACTGGTCTCATAAGTGGTTAAGTTATGGTGGCAAATTAACGTTCTTACAGTCAGTCATTCAAGCCATGCCAATTTACAAATTCTCTATCCTGGCTACCCCGATTACAATATGGAAAGAGTTGGACAGGATGGCTAGAAGGTTTTTATGGGAAGGAACAAAGGGAGAGAGAAATTGGGCCTTAGTGGGCTGGGACAAAGTTACCCAGCCCAAGGTTAAAGGAGGTCTAGGTTTGAGAAAATCTAAGCTGAATAATAAAGCTTTGGCTGGAAAGCTGTACTGGAGATGGATCTCCCAACCCACCTCCCTTTTTAGTAGAATCCTAACTAGCAAATACCTGGGATAGGCCAACCCAAACGATGTAGCTCGCATCCCCTTGGATGGTACTGGGTCCCTAGTTTGGTAGGCTCTCAAGTTAGGGTCTCAGGTTGTTAAAGATCGCTTATTTTGGAAAGTGGGAAGAGGGGAGAAGGCTCATTTTTGGATATATTATTGGGATCAATTCCCACCCATCATTGCTAAATTTCTAGAATTACAGCCAATAAAAGCATCCATTGAAGCCAAGGGATGGATCCGTATTGAAAGTTATTTCACAACTACTCAGCTAGGGGAGTGTAAGTTTAAGCAGTTCAAGAAGTTGGATAAGTGGCCAATTTCACTCCCTCCGGATTTGACTCCCATCATGACTAAAATTTTGATAGAAAGATTTCTTATATGGGGAGACGTGGAGGATGAATTAGCTTGGGGCTTTGGGAGTCTTGGTGTCTATACAGTAAAGGATGGATATGACAATATTCTCCCAAAGCCCCCCCTCATACTTTTTAGGTTGAGGACTAGAGGAAAATATGACACTCTAAAGGCTGGCCGAAAGTTAACTTTTTTTCCTGGCAGTGCATGCACAATGGAATCCTCACTTTTGATAATCTCAGATCAAAAGGTATCATCGGCCCTTCTCAATGTGTACTATGCTACAAGAGCGGGGAAACTGCTGACCATTTTTTGTTTGGTTGCCCTTTCACCCGACATATTTGGCTACGTTGGTTTGCATACTTTAAAATTCAAGTAAGTGGTGACCTGAACCGGATGAATATCTAGGAAAAATGGTAGAAAGGTAGATTCAAATCTAAAGCTCTTCATATTGGCTGGGAGCTCGGTTTAAGCTTTATCTAGTGGCAAGTATGGCTGGAAAGAAATGCCAAAATTTTTAGAGAAACTTTTACTGCTCTAGACGGGGTTTGGCAGACCATTTGGAGCAAGGTTACCAAAACTGTGGCTATTCATGCTAATGAGGAAGCTCAAATTGACATTGGAGATATGGAATAACCCATTGAACTACAAGAGGGACAGGACACAAATTGTTGGAAACCTCCCCCTGAAGGTTGGATTAAAATCAATACTGATGGAGCTGCAAAAGGCAATCCGGGTAGATCCAAAATTGGAGTGGTGTGTCGGAACCATGCTGGGACTATGCTCTATTGGGAATTGCAAGGCCTGGGAAGAACCACTAACAATGAAGCCGAAGCCATTGCCATCAAGTCTGCTTCTGTTTGGGCAGTGAAACATGGCCATTGCAGGATTATTCTTGAATCAGACTCACAAATAATGGTTGGATCTCTAGACTGCATGAGGAAATTTGATCTAAAATCTTGGAGGTTGAGGGCTCTTGTTACCAAAATTAAAGAATTATGGAAGTAATTGGAGGACGTGATCCCAGTTTATGCGAGTAGAGATTTGAACAAAGCGACTAAATTTTTGGCTAAGATGGGTGTGGAAAATGAGGTTGGAGTTTAGTTGCACAGTGACATGGATATTGAGGATGAGGTGATTAGACAGGGTCTTGAAAGGTCCTTGAGCTAATGACCTTCGAAAAAATAGAGTACGATGGGGGACCCCATGGCAGCTAGTTTTTGGTTCACAAAAATTGGCTTCGGTGCAGTTCTTCCTTTACTATTGTATGACTGTGTCCTCTCGGACCTCAACTGGGAAGAGGCTTTTCCCACATTGTAATTGATCTATGTCTTAATACAAGTTTTTTTTCAAAAAAAACTGAAGGACCAAAGGTATTCAAGCATACTATTAGTATTCTTGGAGGTTTTTCCTTTTTTTTTTCTACCCCTTTTCCTTTTGATACTCCTTTTGTGATGCTCTTTTATTTGTATTTCTTTCTTTGTTTTCTTTTTGTGTGTGGGCATTGGCTTTTGTTTTTTGCATATTTTCTATTTTTTTTTATGCTTGTCGCTTTGTTTATCCCAAGTCATATTTTTATCATGCAAATGATAGGATTATAAGGGAAAAATATTCGCTAAATGGCGATGTCTATGCAAGGTATTGTATTCCCTAGACTCAAATTTGCTTAAGATGTGAGATGTGTGAGTGGTCCATGAAAGAAATCAAACTAATCAAGTGAAGCTATGAGAATCATGATAACTTGTCAACTAGAGGTGACATATGATTGGATCAAATTGAGAATGGTCAAATCATGCAAAACTCTATACAATCCATAATCCTAAAAAGGGGAGTGAGCATCAAAATTGTGATGCTAGCAAGTGTATGTTTTAATCCTTTATGAGCACATTTTATAAATAGAATGTACAAGTATGGATATGGATGCAAAAAAGATATGTGTATATGTAATGGAAGTAATATGAAAGATATAGTATATAGAAAAATATGTACAAGAGGAATTTGTGGAGCTAAAGAAGATGAGATCGAAAAAATTCAAGAAAGAGATGAATAGATGAAAAGAATATGATGAGAAGAATGAATATTAGATGTGGTTGATCCAATATGTGAGGATGTGTAGAAAGTGGAAGAGATGAATGAAATAAGGAGAATGCACATGATTGCCTATATTGAGAGGAGTGTGATAGGATTCTAGATCCCATCTTATAATTTATAATAGATAATTGAAATTTATATCAAAATCTACAGAAGAAACCTAAATCACTATTATAAAAAGAATCACTTTTGCACTGGTAAGGGAATCCTTCCAATGGATATGAAATAAATATATATTCTTTTAATTTTATTGATGATTTCCTACATGCTATCTACTTCTATTTTATACCTATTCTAAGGTTATTATGAAAGGACACAATGGTCCATGTGAATTGATAAAACATAAATGAGTAATTAGTTAAATGATAAGGGGTTAGGATATTGAATCCTAACATGCCACCCCTCTTGGAAGAAGCTTTGTCCTCAAAGATGGGATTAAGGAAATTATTGTTGAAATTGATGAGGTGCTTTCCAAGTAGTATTTGCACAAGTTTAATGTCACTTTTTTGGAGGTAGGGATATCTTGAAGGTCGAAGCGTTAGTGGGGGGTTTCCAGGAAGAATAGGAGGATCATGATGATGGTGGGGGGAAACCCTTGGGGTTCCTCAACAACTTCAAAATTATGCATCAAAAGTGGTGGTAACACTTCTACATATTTATGTTGTTCCCTAGGATATTCAATGAAAAATGAGTGTGTAGTCCCCTTCTTGCCCTATTTTCATATAGGTTCTACCATGTGGTGAGAACTTGTGTGTAGCCTTTTTAGAGTGTATGTATGGCCTTCATTGGTCACTTCTAGTGTGTCTACCTCATATTTTCTTAGGGTATCAACCACTTCTTATACATCAACCTCATTGTCTTCATTGTTATGATTAGGTGCTTTGGTCATGTCTTGCACATATTTCTATTGGGCACTAAATTGCACCAAGTTTACTTGATACTACGATTGTCTATCTTCCTAATTTCTACTTAGGCTTGCACCCGATAGCTACAGCTCAACACTCAACATTGGATGGACTAAAATAGGGGTTTCAGATCCAACCTCCAGAGTAGGCTGGTTCCTTGTCAACTTAGCAGATTGTTGACACAATTATGCTCAATTAGGGCTTGGAGTTTAGGGTAAGAAAAGGGTAAGGTTAGAGAAATGTAGATATCAGTGGATGGATAGGTTAACAACATTGCATTACCATAAAAAGCTTCCAAAAAACCATATTAAAGATATACATCCAGATCAAATTTTATCCCAAGATAGCTCGTTTTAGATATTAAAGCATAACAGAGAAATGTTACAGCAAGCAATTTCAATATCTAGGAAATGATAATCCAAATAGCAAAATTCACCAAAACCCAAATTTTATAGAAATGCACCTTCTAATAACAAAGAACAAACTTCAAAGCAGATTTCAATTACTCATAACAGCTAGTAATCCATGATCGGCACAAACTAACCATCTAAGTATTTACAGAAATACAACTATGAAATCCGAACCTCTAACATCCAACACAGAAATGCAGCCTTGAGGCGAAGATCAATGTATTGCTCCTTGCATTCAGTCCTTCAAAAATATTTATAGTAGTACAGGAAAACACGCTAGAGCCGACCCTTGAAATCAAGGGTTCGATCTCTCTTTATAGTTTTCATATCATAATATTCAAGAAACAATACATTCAATCTTGTTACAACAGCTCAGCAAAGAGTTTAGCTGGCGTTAGCTGATTCATTCAAAATCTAGGAAATCCACTGGAAGGGCATCCGCCATGGCCATTTGGGGTCTCTACAACTTGATGATCTACCAGAAGAACTAAAGTTCAGAACCTTTCGGATCATGCGTCCCATTGATCTTTCTTGAGAACAACTTGTTGTCGTTGATCTGTAACTGCTTCTAGTTAGCTCTTCTTGAAAATATTTGATGTTTCATCTTCCAGCTGCACACCATGGTTCTGGTGCAAAAACCTTTTAAACAGTCAAAATTTGATAGGCCAACCTCCACCATTGATTCTCCTTATTGGATGACTCAGATTAAATCCGATGTGAGCTGAAAGCCATCCCGCTCATTTCCTCAGTCATAGAGTCTTCAATCCGGATCCACAACATTAAAACCTTGAATCCACTCTAGGATCTTTTATCTTCCACCTTGTCTTCGTTAATCTGCACTTTTTCATCATTGACATCATCATCTCCTCATGACTTTTGTAGATTTTAAAGATAATGCAAATTCGGGCCCGAAGTCAAACACTTAGATTATTCCACCTTTTCACCTTATCTTCATTCCGGAAAGAGAATCCTTGTTCATTTCCTGGATCACCAATCCACACATTTTTACCACTGACATCATCACTTCCTCATGACTTTTGCGGATTTTGAAACTTTCTTCAATCCGGAGTGGAAAGCAAGAAGGCTCTTCCAGAGCGGGAAGCAAAAAGACTTTCCAGAATCGGACATACGACAAGAACCAAATCCACACTTTTTATTGCTGACGTCACCATCTCTTACAAACTTTTGCGGATTCGAAACCCATCATTATTCCAGACCCGAAATGGAGTTTTCTAGAATGTCTTCAAACCTTCAAAATTGAATATCTCCCAACGGACTCATACCATCAACCTGATTCCAGAGTGGAATATCAGTCTTACCACTTAGTCAAAACTTTACTAAGTATGTGGCCATTTTGGGCCTACATTCTGGTGCCTCCTAGGTGGATTTGCTCGCAAAGCCAATCGAATCCAGAGTCTTATCCATTGGGCTACGGAGTCAAAACAAGAATTATCTTTGAGATTATGTTTTAAAGAATGATTTCCATGCAAACCCTACCCTCTAAAAACACAAATTCTATCTAGAGGGTAGAGGGTCACATAGAAACCATGCCAAGAACATCATAAAACCTTTCTTCTTAACCAGAGACTGTATCTGCAATATCAGTATTATTACTGCCTTTGTAAGCTATATACAACTCTTCTCCCTTTATAAGGCTTTATTTCAAAGAATATCTTCACACAAAAACTATTGTTCTGTAGGCTTCATACCTTTATTGCTTATTTTTGACAACTATCAGAGTAAAAATAGACATACAAAAAATGATGTATTTGTACAAACAAAAATAGAAATGACTTGAGTGTGAAGCCCTCCTGGGCATGTGAGTGCTCAATATTATCCTTACTCTTCCACACCTCCTTCATCTTCATCTTCCTCTTCTTCTTCCTCTGGAGTTAGTGCATTCTGATTATCCTCACCAGAGGTGTTCCCCAACAATTTAATCATTGATTCCAAATATTGGAGGGCATGTTTCCAAACTTCCTCGAAAGGGTTTGACATTTCTTTAAGCTGCTTATAAACATATTGTAGCTCTCCAACATCCTCATAATTAGCTGCCCTCCCCTTAATCACCAAATCTTCCATCAAATCTCTGAAATGGGTATAGTTCACAATCAATTTGGTAGCTTGTTCTTGTAATAATGGTTCTGCTAATGAATCAATCTCAGCTTCATCCTACAAAATATCTTTGATGTTCTGCTGAACTTCTTCCATAGATAACAAGTTGTGATCTTCCTTCCAGAGTCCTTTGAAACCAACATGAATCATCTCCTTATTTATGTCAATGATCTCTTTGACTCTTCTATCCATCCTGTTACATAACAACCAAGCTTTCTGTGTTGCTTTGTGCCTTTTCAACACTATCTTTGAAGCTATCCCGGCTAGATTCCACTCTTTATTAGAAATTGGTTTAGCAGCATCATCAAACCTGCTACTAACCAACCGGCCTATTTGTTCTATCGGAATCACCATAGACTATAATTCCCCCATGATTCGATCTGTATCTATCTGAATGGTGGAGAGCAGTTGGCTGGCATCTTTCAGGTAGTCAATTATAAGTTGAAGATCAGAACATTTTCCTTGGATTTTAGAAAGCAACTCTTGCTTTATTCTTTTCAAATCATCCTTGGAAAACCTCGAGGATTTGGCCTTCTCAACCTGAAGCTGATGTTTCAGATTTTGAATTTCTCTGGCCTACTTTTTATGCAGCTTCTTCTATTCTTCTAAATGTTCTTTCAACTTACTAGCCTTTTGAAATTTTTCTTGCCAACCCTTCACCTCTTCTCTCAAAGCCTTTTCTACTTCCTTTTTATCATTGAAATTATTTTTTAGCCTTTCAACCTGTTGTTCCAATTTATTCACCTTATCTTTGGCTATATCTGTCTTCACACAAAAAGTTTCTAAATGGGCCTTGGCCATCCCCAATTCATCCTCAACATGTAGTTTGTCAATATCTTCTATAATTTCTTCTACTCTATAATCTTGAGCAGTCATTTCATTCTCAGGCTTGCTTACCTATGGAATTAAGGACCTTGAAATCCTCTGCCTGGTGATAGGATTGACATACATACTTTTCCTGGTCACAACCATCCGGCTAAAAGGCTTGGTAAGATTTTTTTCCCAGTAATCACTTATGCTCTGAGCACTCTCCTGCTCTTGGGGTTTAGCAATAGACCTTGAAACATCAACCACCAAAGGAGATAATGGCATCAAAAACATAAGGGTGGACTGACCCTTTGTTGGTAGGGATGGAATGGATGAATTTGGAACACAGTGTCCCATTGATGATGATAATGAAAGAGGTGAATATGTGACAATGGTGGACATGGGAGTGGAGACCTGAGAGGTTGAGAGTGGGTTTGGAAGAGGTTGTGACAATACAAGACTAACTGGTACCTCTAAGGCTACTGATAGATTGGGAGAAGAACTATAAGGTGGAGGAGGTAACTTTACCATATCTTGAACAGAAAAGGAGGGAAATCCTTCTAGGGATTCATGAAGATGAGAAGGAGAGGAGAGATTAGAAATCATACCTTTGCTTGCAGATGTAGGGTTTTCTTGTTCAGCTTCTATTACCAGCTGTTGTTCTCGGTCAACCAACCCTTCTGTAGTAACAACAACTACTTCTCCATCCATTCCTTCTGGACCTATTTTTTGCTTCTTAGAGACCTCTTTCTCCTCTATTTCTAGGGCCCTCTTAGTCCTTCTATACACTATTTGATAAGTGGCATTTTCTCCTTCAGAATATTCCCCTCCTTCATTTCCATGTTCTACCCTTGAACGTAGAGACTGCTCAGCTATGGGTCGTAACTCATATGAAGTTGTAGGGACAACAGAAAAAGGTGGGGATATTACTTCAATTAACGGGATATTAACCACTATTTCCTCAGAATATTGTGTCTCATTTATTAATTTAGCCCTCTCGGGAAGCTTTTCCATCTGCTCAGAGAGGGGTTCAAAAATATTTGGTATTTCAGCAGTGGTCGAAGGAACCTCCCGTGCTTCTGCCAGAATCCTCTGACGCGTTAGAGAAAGTAATGATTCAGAATATTTCTGAGGCCTTTCACTTATCAAAACTATTTTCCTGACATCCTTCGGCTTCCAGGTTTCAAAATTTTTATTATAAATTCCAAAAAATTCCTTATCCATATTCATTCCAAACTTTGATTTGGGAAAAGGTTTTCCATTTTCAATCCTCATACGCCACCAATCCGCAATATTCTTTACCTCCCATGGCCCCTTTTCTACTGGTTTTCCTCTCTGTGATATATCTTCTTCAGAAGGGAGGTCTTTTAAATTGATAGATTCAATTGTCACTTTATCAATAATATCTTTGGTAAGCTGATGACTGGTCTCATGCTCTGGATCAAAATCTACTACCTGTTCATAGAAATCCAACCATGGAGGCAATTGACCCATATTTGAAACATTCCACTCCACAAGAGAAGTTTCATCATTATTCCTCCCCTATTCAAAAATAGCCCTAGGTATTTTTTCAAATTTATAGGCTTTATCTCCATTGAGGGTTTTATTTCTTATAGTAAAAATACCATCGGGATCATAACTCCACCTTTGAGGAATATAAAATAGACCTAATCTGTCAAGATACTGCTCAATTAGTTGGCCCTGCCATTCGGCTACAAGAATACTATTTTTAGGGCGGTAAGTAATTAGAGACTTCTTCTTTCTTGTAGAACCGAAGCTCGCATCAATGTATACCACCTGTCTCAGATACTCTAGGGCGAATAGTCTTTCTGTAACAAAGTGAGGTAAAAGAAAGGGTTTTCCTAAGAAACCATACAACCTGATTACTGTGCCCTCTGTTAGCAGATACCAATCTCCCTCCTCAATGTATTCTCTCCTCATAATATGCTTAGCTAAAGCAGGTAACCTAGGGCACTCATTGTACATTATTTTGAGGGTAGGTTCCAAAAATTCCAAATTGAACCTGTAATGGGACCTACTACTTTTCAAAATATCTATCCAATAATAGACTGGCAAGGGTTCTCCATCATCGGTCTTATCCTTAGCTGTAATCCATGGCATTTTGTCTCTGATAGCTGCATAAAACATCCATACCAGATTCGAGCAGTGCCTGAAGCTGGGAGTACCAACACCTCTCTTCATGTCTACCATCTGCTCATGAATCCTTTGAGCAAGAAAGGTCGGCCAGTCAAAGTAAATTACTCTGATGCCCCTCTCTTTTACCCCATTTTTGTACATCCTTTCATCAGACATACAATATGCCATGATGATTTGCCAACCGTGCACCATTTTTTCAGAGTCCAAACCCTCCATACAGGCCAACATAGAAAATAACTCTGGGTATGCAATTTCATCAATATGAATCGGGACCTCAGGCATCTCAGCTTCATTCCTGATCCTTATGAAATTAAGCCGAAGCCACTTTTCTAGTGCCTCTCTTTTTTCATCTATAGCCATCATGTTATTGTAAGCCCTATCTAGCTCTGCTACGCTAAATGGTCTGGGTTTTGATGGTGGGCCTACTCCTACGAAAAATAATTCATAACATGCCTCTCTTGTGATAGAAAATAGGGGAGTGCCCTCATGGGTTCTAACTGTCCTATTTTTTGGGTCATAGAACTGAATCATAGCAGAGACCAGTTCGGGACAGTGATGTACAGAATCACAAACGTAAGAGAACAAAAAGGATTTTATGGCTATCATACCTCGTCGCTGCATTGGCTTTCCTTCGAAATATGGGAATTCAAAATCGGTCCTGAGGTGAGTCCTTCCCACTCTAGCCATCACTGTGTCTGCGACTCGACTGGTGTGATGTGCATGCACCTGCAATCTTGTCGCTATCCTCATTGATTCAGTGGATGATTTTTTGGGTGCCATTCTGATAGCAGCAAGCTTCATTTTCCCAATTTTTTGCAGTGAATTCTTCCAAGTATGGTTGTACTTATTTTACTTTTTTGTAGAAGCAAGGGACCTCAAAGTGAATTTGGCAAATGCTTTTCATTACTTCCCCTTTCTGGAACCCACGTATCTTTTGCCATTAATGTAGCTATTATGTGATATCTTTGTGGGCACACTTTCCAATCCATTTCATTATTCAATTTGGTGGCGCAAAGGTGGCGTTGTACCTCCTCATTGGTCAAATTTTGAAATTGCACTGCCAGCTCATCACATCCCTTCGGCTACTCTTTGTTTCATGCGCGAGTTCATTAGAATTGAATGCACGAGCAATATTTAGTCTCCACGCGTCATTTTAGAACTTGTCGTTTGGTTTTGAATTGATTCCGCTCTGGCTTATTCCAAGCTTTGAGGGATTTTTGGATTATTACCATTCTCATCTTTCTTCTAGTGGATCATCCTATGGAATTGTCCATCTGGATCTAACCATGCGGATTCGAAGGCAAAACATCATTCCGGAGAACTTTAGGTGGCACCGTATGCGGAATGGAACCTTAACACGCCCTTCTCAACACTTAGTCATTTTTTGAAACAATTTTTTTTTTTTCTTTTTTTTTTTTAAAGAATCCCTTTTGAAAAAGGACCAATTACAAAGTGTAAAAGAAAACAAATACAAAGTGCAGAAAGGAAGGGAAATTTTTATGTACATATGTTACAATGAAATCACAACTCAAATATAGTAAAGCTTGAGGTGGAAACCATTCACCGAAATTGGTTGAATGTTTCCTTCCGAATCCTTCAACTGAAATACATTAGATTCTTTAGCTTCCACTATTTCAAAAGGGCCATCCCAAAAGGAATCAAATTTCTCATGTTTGCCCGGCTTTGCTCTGTCTACATTCCACCTGAGAACTAAGTCTCCGACTTGAAGTTTTTTGAACCTAGAATTTTTATCAAACCATGCTTTAATGTCTGATGAATGCTTCTGAAAATGATCATATGCTTGAGTCCGGTTTTCTTCCAGTTGCAGCAAGTGTGTCAATCTGGTTTTTACTGGATCTTCCTCCAGCTCTTCCTCTTCTGAACTGACAAGTTTAAGTGTCGGGATCTCCAAGTGGATTGGCAATACTGCTTCTTTTCCATATACCAGTGCATAAGGGGAATTTTTGATAGATTTCTTAATGGTAATCCTGTCCGCCCATAGAGCATGGTCAAGCAATAGATGCCAACTCCTCTTGTTACCTTCCAGGGACTTTCTCAAAATCCTCAATAGGTTCTTGTTAGTAGATTCTGCAAGTCCATTACCTTGAGGGTAATAATTTGAAGTATTTTTGAGAGTGATGCCATACTTGCTAGCAAACTCAATATACTTGGCCCCTATAAAAGCAGGACCATTATCACTCACCAAAGCTTCCGGGATTCCAAATCTGGAAATTAAACTCTCCATAAAGTTGATCACAACATCTTGATCTACCCTTTTTGTAGGAATAGCCTCTACCCATCTGGTTAGATAATCAGTAGCTGTCAAGATGAACTTATGTTCTATTGAAGAATTAGGATTTATAACTCCTATGAAATCTAATCCCCATTGCTGAAAAGGTTCTTCAACTTGAATAGGCTTTAGAGGAGATGCAACATTTCTAGTTCTTCCAACATACCTTTGACATTTATCACAAACCTGAGTAACTTTGAAAGCATCCTTGAAGACAGTAGGCCAATAATAGCCTGCTCTTATTATCTTCAAAGCTGTAACTCTGCCCGAGCCATGACCACCGGATGATCCTCCATGAAATTCTTCTAGGACTCTCTTTTGTTGGTCCTCCCTCAAACATTTTAGGAGAACACCATCCAAGTTTATTTTGAATAACCCTTCTGGTAATAATGCATATTTCAAAGCATGAAGTCTATACCTCCTTCTTTGAGAAGAACTCAGATCAGGTGGGCATACACCAGTTTGAAAATACCTAGTCATTTGTTCGATCCAATCAGAATCCGGAGTGTGGACAATCTCTACTTGATCCTCTTCTGTCATCTGACAATCTGTTACTCCGACCAGAGCTGAAATATCTATCAATCCTTGGCACAAGGCTCTGCCTCTTACCAGCTTGGTGGGGCGTATTTCCACATCATATTCCTGGATCTTAGTAATCCAACCAACCCTTTTATCTCCAAGGTCACCTTGTAAAATAAAACTTCTCACATCTGGATGAACTACATACACCAGAGTTTTTCTCTGCACCAGATATTGTCTGAACTTCTTAAGTGATTTCATCACAACAAACACTTGTTTTTCAATAAAATTATATTTTACTTGATAGTCATGCAAAGTCTGACTCCAAAAGAATACAGGGTGTTCATCCCCTTGATCATCCCTTTGAGTGAGTACTGAAGCATAACTTTGTTCAACTCCATAAGCATAGAGGATAAAATATTTGTTAAAATCTGGATTTATCAAAACTGGGGCTGTAGAAATGGATTGCTTGATGATTTCAAAAGCTTGCTTCCTAACCTCAGTCCACTTGAATTCTGCCCTCTTCTTGAGTAGTTCAGATATAGGCCTCACCTTCTATGCAAAATCAGAAATGAACTTTCTGACAAAATTGATCTGGCCTAAGAAATACTGCAACATCTTCTGATTAGTAGGCAAAGGAATAGCTAGGATTGCTTTAATCCTATCTGGTTCTATGGCCATACCTTCTTTTGAGACCACATGTCCTAACAGTTTTCCCTCATGTACCGCAAAGAATGACTTCTTAGGATTTAGAGAAATACCAAACTCTCTGCATTTTTGAAAAACTTGTTCCAAATGATATAGATGATCATTTTTATCATGAGAAAACACAATCATGTCATCTAGGTAAATCAGAATAACCTTGTTTATAAGTGTACCAAAGGCATAATCCATGGCCCTCTGAAATGTAGCTCCTACATTAGATAGCCCAAAAGGCATCCTCTGATAGGCAAATGTTCCCCACTTTGTAGTAAATGTTGTCTTGTATTGATCTTGGTCTTTTACCCAAATTTGGTTATACCCAGAATAACCATCTAATAGTGAGAACCTCTCTGCTCCAGCTACTACTTGTAGAATCTGATCGATCTGAGGGAGGGGATAGTGATCCTTGAGGGAAGCTTGATTCAGATTCCTAAAATCTACACATAGGCGTATATCTCCATTCTTCTTTCTTACGGGTACCAAATTAGCTACCCAAGTGGAGTGTTTTATCGGATATATTATCTTAGCCTTTAGCAGCTTCAAAAGTTCTTCTCTCATAATGACTTCTATCCTTGGATTGACAGGCCTCTATTTTTGTTGGAATGGTTTAGCATCAGGCTCTAACTCAATAGTATGTTGGATAATCCTTTTGTCATAAACCTTAAGGTCCTCATATGACCAAGCTACAGTATCTTGGTATTTTAAACATAAAGCTTTAATATCTTCTGCTTCCTCAGCAGAACATTGGACCCCAATATTTAACTTTTTTCTGATTTCGACTTCTATCTCTTTATAGATCTTCTCAGCAACCTTCATAGCTCCCACTTTCTTTCTATCTTCATTATCGAATAAACTTTCAAGGGTAACCAACCCCTTTGGGATGTGATTGTTTCTCAACTGGATGAAGTCTTGCTGATCTATCTCCTCCAAGTCTTCTTCTTGGACAGTTGTGAAGCATGCTTCTTTTATCATAAAGTCCAGAATATGTTCATCACTCTCAAAAACCTGCCAGAATATTTGCTTATCTGGCACTGCAGGTCTGAAAACCATTTTAATCCCCTTGGTCTTCTTAGTTCCAAAATCTATAGGAGGATTGAAATTAGCTCCCTTTGTTGCCAATGCATCTGCTAGGTGATTCTCTTCTCTAGGCACAAAATTTAGGTTCAGAGCATCAAATGAATCCATTAGGTCCCAAACTCTATTTCGGTAAGCTTTTAAGTAATGATGCTTACTGCTACACTTATTTCTTACCTGATGTACTATTAACTCAGAATCACCATATATGTTCAAAATCTTGATGCCCATGCTTTCAGCTTGCATTAATCCAAGGCACAAAGCCTCGTATTCTACAACATTATTGGTGCATGACCATGTCAGTCTATAAGAAAAATTCTTCACTCCTTCTGACTGTGATTGCAGAACTACACCAGCCCTTGCACCATTTCTGCATTTAGCACCATCAAAGTGCATAACCCATGTTTCATTGTTTCTTAGGGATTTATTAGAAATAGTAGGGAGTTTCTTTTCCAATTCATTTGTGATGTTGTATGTGCCCATACCAGTTCCAAATTGACTGTAATCCTCTTTGAAAGGCAACTCATCTTCAATATCTAGTTCTTCAATATTTTCTACTAGCTCAAATTCCTCCACAGGATTAAGGTTGCACATGTCTTCTTCAATTTTCTCAATATGATAAGCAACTGGTTTCTCAAGAGTTATCCTTATCCTCTTTCCCTTAAAAGGTATCACCATACTAGAATAGTCCATATACATACATCCTCCAAGATTTGCAGTAAATTCTCTCGAGAGACATAATCCAAAATAGGGTTCTAAATCTACCACCACTATTTCTTGCACTATTGTCACCTCAGGGGCTTTGTGCAACCTCATCAGTACATATTTAATAACTCCAACCATATTTACAGGTGTCCCATCTAGTTGCAACACTCCAGGACAAGACCGGGTATATTCCATACCCATCTCTTCACAGACTGCTTTAGGCATAACTGTGGTTGATGCTCCTGAATCAATCATGCAATTACGGACTACCCATCCCTCCATTCTTAGGGATATATAAAAGGGGGGAGGTTTGTTATTTAGGATAGTAGGTGTCATTTATTTCTTTTTTGAGGGTATACTGAGGATGGTGGTAGCAAATCTATTCTGGGGACTTTTACTGAGGGAAGCTTTAAGTAAGTCAATTTGGCCCGAAATGAAAAGGGTATCATACAGGCTAGCTTTTGATGGAATATTTTTCATCTCTTCCACAATGTTATACTCAGACTTGGTTAGGGATAGTCTTTCCAGTCCTCTTTCTGGCTCACCATACCTCCTTTTGTATTGTTGGGTTACCTCTAACCTTTGTCTTTTAGTAACAGAGGGGAACCTGAGCCTTTCTTGCTCTTCATTATTGTATTTCATCCTATATCCTTCCATTACTCTTTCTGGAATTCTGGGGAAATTGTTAGTCTTCTCCTTTCCCTTAGCTCGGGGAATGGGAAAAGTGTCACTATTCTGAGGGGGGAAATCAGCCTTCTTTTGAGAAGGGACCTAGAATTGTCCCATTTTTTGAGGGTCTACTTGTAAAGCTTTGTTTTTGGACCTCGTCATAACAACAATTGGGCCTTCTTCCTCCAAGTCTTTCCCAACCATGATCTGATCAGGGTGCCATAACATATTAACTCTTCCCTTTTGATTTATTTTAGCTTGATCCATGGCTTGTTGAACATGGTGTTGATACATCACACAAGACTGTGAATCATGGGGGTCATTACATACTAAACACCAGACATTTGCAAGAGTGGAATCTACAGAACATTTTGGATCCTCATACGCTGCATTCACCCTAACCTCGATACTATTACTAGGACCAGGCATTTGATCTTTGTTCACATAACCTCCTCTGTTGTGATATTTCTTGATCTCTCTTCTCCATTGAATTCATTCTGTTACTTAGAGTTTTCATGGTATTTTGTATGTCTAGGATAGCAGACAATTCTTGAGAAGGTTGGGAAGGAAGAGGGGGGAAAGAAGGTGTGGAGGACACAACTTTAGATCCAGGAATAGGATTCATCTTAGGAAATGTAGATGGTATAGAGGGAGGATCCATGTGGGAGGCTTTTGTAGATTGCTCATGGCTCCCACTATTTTTTGAGTTGTAGGGCAACACGGTCTTGGCGGGAATTCTTCCTACATTGATCAAGATATTTTTAGCATGGATGGCAGCATTATAGACTTGGGGAAAGGTTTCAATTCCATATTGTTGTGTCTATAGACCTAGCTCTGATCCTAGGGCACGAATGTAATACATATAAGCCAAACAAGTAGTTGGTCTAGCTTCAGGGGGAATTCTCTTCCAAGTTCTGCTAAATCTCAAATTAAAGTCAGAGATAGTTTCTTGCTGTGTTTTTTGCATAGTTGTAAACTAATTCAGTAGGGAAAAGGGATCAATAGATTCATTAAATTCTTCTATGAATGGCTCAGCCAATGACTGCCATGAATCAATAGACTTATCTTCCAGGGTTCTGAACTAGTGTAATATCTTTCCACGAAATGATAGGGCTAGAATTTTGACAATAATATTTTCCTCTTTTATATTATGGATTGCTGCTAGATTCAAGATATCTTGGTAGTGCTCGTAAGCTATCTTTCCAAATCCATCATATGTGGGTGTTGCCTTAGATACAACTTGAGGAATGGCATCCATTTGGGCTAAACTAAGGGGCCCAGTTGAGTCCCAGTTAGGGTACTTCTGTAGTGGCAAATTTGGGGCCACATTGTGTGCCATGTTTCTGGCTACAGGTCTTCTTGGGGGAACTACTGGGTTTTCTTCCAGAAGCTCTTCTTCTTCAATAAAATCTTGATCCAAACTTCTGATAATAGCAGACCCTCTCAGGGGTAACTCACAGTGAAAGAAAGAATTAGGGTTGTTCCTCTTGAAGGACCTGGTATACATGAAAGGGCACTGGTCTACAATACTTTTTTAGGGTCTTCTGACCAGGGAGTCACCAGATGAACTTTATTTTCTCCGCTAACAAGGTCAAGACAATTCACCAAATCTTGATTCCTTCGGGTAGAGATAACAATAATTCTTAAGATGGATTTTGTGTTCCTTGTGAACTGTCCCATCGGGCGTGCCAAAAACTATTGGGCACTGAATTGCACCAAGTTTACTTGATACTACGATTGTCTATCTTCCTACTTTCTACTTAGGCTTGCACCCGATAGCTGTAGCTCAGCACTCAACATTGGATGGACTAAAATAGGGGTTTCAGATCCAACCTCTAGAGTAGGTTGGTTCCTTGTCAACTTAGCAGATTGTTGACACAATTATGCTCAATTAGGGCTTGGAGTTTAGGGTAAGAAAAGGGTAAGGTTAGAGAAATGTAGATATCAGTGGATGGATAGGTTAACAACATTGCATTACCATAAAAAGCTTCCAAAAAACCATATTAAAGATATACATCCAGATCAAATTTTATCCCAAGATAGCTCATTTTAGATATTAAAGCATAACAGAGAAATGTTACAGCAAGCAATTTCAATATCTAGGAAATGATAATCCAAATAGCAAAATTCACCAAAACCCAGATTTTATAGAAATGCACCTTCTAATAACAAAGAACAAACTTCAAAGCAGATTTCAATTACTCATAACAACTAGTAATCCATGATCGACACAAACTAACCATCTAAGTATTTACAGAAATACAACTATGAAATCCGAACCTCTAACATCCAACATAGAAACATAGCCTTGAGGTGAAGATCAATGTATTGCTCCTTGCATTCAGTCCTTCAAAAATATTTATAGTAGTATAGGCAAACACGCTAGAGCCAACCCTTGAAATCGAGGGTTTGATCTCTCTTTATAGTTTTCATATCATAATATTCAAGAAACAATACATTCAATCTTGTTACAACAACTCAACAAAGAGTTTAGCTGGCGTTAGCTGATTCATTCAAACTCTAGGAAATCCGTTGGAAGGGCATCCACCATGGCCGTTCGGGGTCTCTGTAACTTGATGATCTACCAGAAGAACTAAAGTTCAGAACCTTCCGGATCACGCATCCCATTGATATTTCTTGAGAACAACTTGCTATCGTCGATCTGTAACTGCTTCTGGTTAGCTCTTCTTGAAAATATTTGATGTTTCATATTCCAGCTGCATGCCATGGTTCTGGTGCAAAAACCTTTTAAATAGTCAAAATTTGATAGGCCAACCTCCATCATTGATTCTCCTTATTGGATGACTCAGATTAAATTCGGTGTGAGCTGAAAGCCATCCCGCTCATTTCCTCAGTCATCAGAGTCTTCAATCTGGATCCACAACATTAAAACCTTGAATCCACTCTGGGATATTTTATCTTCCACCTTGTCTTCATTAATCCACACTTTTTCATCGCTGACATCATCATCTCCTCATGACTTTTGTGGATTTTAAAGATAATGCAAATCCGGGCCCGAAGTCAAACACTTAGATTATTCTGCCTTTTCACCTTATCTTCATTTCGGAAAGAGAATCCTTGTTCATTTCCTGGATCACCAATCCACACATTTTTACCACTGACGTCATCACTTCCTCGTGACTTTTGTGGATTTTGAAACTTTCTTCAATCCGGAGTGGAAAGCAAGAAGGCTCTTCCGGAGCGGGAAGCAAAAAGACTTTCCGGAATCGGACATACGACAAGAACCAAATCCGCACTTTTTATTGCTGACATCACCATCTCTTACAAAATTTTGCGGATTCAAAACCCATCGTTATTTTGGACCCGGAATGGAGTTTTCTGGAATGTCTTCAAACCTTCAAAATTGAATATCTCCCAGCGGACTCATACCATCAACCTGATTCCAGAGCGGAATATCAGTCTTACCACTTAGTCAAAACTTTACTAAGTATGTGGCCATTTTGGGCCTACAATTCATTATTTTCTTCATTGCTATGAGTAGATGTGTCGGTCACTTCGAAAATAACTACATCATATTCACCTTTTATGGATTAACAAGTATTAACTTCCTTCAATAAATACAACATTAGTGTAGTGCATTTATGGTGGTGTTCAAATTACTCATCATAATTATTACAAAAGGTCTTTCACTCACTACTCTTTCATTTCATCAAAGCTTAAATATTTAATTGGTAATTTTTTTTTAGTTTTGGGGGTGATATAAGTGGTTTGTAATTTTCCCATAGGTGGTTTTACTAATCGATGTTGAACATTGAATTTATATTCAACTAACAAAGTTAAACCAAAGGTCTACATCATGGTACATGGATTGAATATTTCCACCTCCTTAATTTCTTCCCTTAATCCCATGACAAAGCAACTTATGAGAAATGATTCATCTAACCCTATGGTGCGATTGATGAGATCCTTGAACTGAGTTTGATACTCATGCATGAAAGTGATTTGATGAAGGTTGTTAGCAATGTTGTCAAAAGTTGAGTCGGGAGATATTCCTCCATTGACCATTGTGAGAATAAAATTTGTGAAGTGGCAACAATGAACATCCTTTTACAAAATTGTGATAAAATGGTGCAAAAAGTTAGCAATTTTGCAAAAAATTGTTTTTAGAAATATTAATTTGACCCCTTCAATGGTTACAAATTTTAAAATTTGAATTTACAACATTCACATTTTTCAATTTCAAATGGAAAATGTTGATTTTTTGGGTGGGAGAGCACTGATAGGTGGGAATAAAGATGTGGGCTAGGGGATAGTCAACAATGGTAGGTGGGGAAGCAAGAGGTAGGTAGGGGAGACAATGATATAACAAAGTGGATAAGGAAAGCATTATTTTAGTGGAATCCATGGTGAAGGGATAGTTAGCACAAGGTATGGGAAGTCAATAGCAATAGGCACAAAGTGGGTGGCACTAGTGGTTGAATGAACAGTGAGTACGTGCGTAGGTGATGGGAGATAAGCATGACACTAATTCATGATTAATTATATGAGTGTAGATCATTTTATATTGTAAATTATACTTCACACAATTTATGTGGGATAAAAGTCCCTACATGTTAAGTTGGACTTCATTGATGATACCCAATAAGACATAAACTAGTGATAAAAAATAGTAATGGTGGCCTAAAATTTTTAAAACCTTATGTTATGTTTTAATTTTCTCTACCATTTTTTTGTTGGTATCCTAAAAAACGTCATCACAAGATAGATCATATTTCTTTTAATGGCTTCCACATTTTTTATGGTGTTATTCAGGATCTTACAGTGATCTATTATTGGAGATTACACCGAGCAGGGAGGTGATTGGAAAATTATGCTTGCTACAATGGAGATGGCTTTAATAGGTTTATGAGTGGATCTAGATATGATGTCACATAGAGAGATGAAGTGGAATCACTTCAATATTCCTACTACGATGGACAATAACATTTTAAGAGGTTGTGAGGGGAGTGATACCAGATAATATGGTTACTTATGTAAGTTGATACCATATTTTATGATGGCCTATCACCTTCTTGAAACAATTTTCTATAATACATCGATATAATAGGATAACGATATGCAATTGGTGTAATATGACATGTAATGGCTGTAATATGTTTGACATGTTGTGGTATACGAACAAGAGAGAGTGGTGAAAGATAAGGATGTGAGAAGGCACAAGAATTTTAACTGCTCTGATACCAGATGATAGGATTATAGATCCTATATTATAATTTGTAATAAATAATTAAAATTTATATTAGAATCTATAGAAGAAATATGAATCACTATTATAAAAAGAATCACTTTTGCACTAGTAAAGGAATCCTTAAAATGGATATGAAATAAATATATATTATTTTAATTTGATTGATGATTTCCTACACACTATCTACTTCTATTTTATACCTTATCTAAGGTTATTATGAAATAACACAATGGCCCATGTGAATTGATAAAATATAAATGAGTAATTAGTTAAATGATAAGGGGTTAGGATATTGAATCCTAACAAAGTGACAAGCAAAATATATGGTGGAGAAAGTAAAAGTGAAGAAAGTAGATTAACAAGGGTGAAGGAAACAAAGAAGGAAGGCAAAAGAAGAGAATAAGAGATGGGAGATTCAACACAGGTATGTAGCTACACAAAGTGTGACCATACAATAGTGTAATATAATAATAAGAAGGAAGAAGAAAAAGATAAATTTAGCACAAGTATGTAGTTGCTCGAAGCATGACCTTACAAAAATACAAATAAAAAGAAGAAGGAGAGAGATAATGGTAATCTAGAATAGGTATGTAGTCACTCGAAGCGTGACCATAAAAAAATACAAAATAACGAGGAAGAAGGAGAGATTAGGAGAAATAAAGATATATCAAGCTAAACTAGGGATGTGGGGAGTGCTGAAGCTTATATTGTGAATGACTAGGAGTAGTGGGAATGCAACTAGTGTTCTGATATGTGGTGTGGTTGGATAATTGCTAGAAGTAGTGGGCTTTGGACATGAATGATGCATGTGATGGCATGGGGTGAGGTATGATATGAGGTGCGATGCTCTAAAATCCAATGGAAGAGGTGGTATGCTCAAATTGTGGAGGATTTTTTCCATCCACCATGTCATAGATGATGTATTCAAAATGTGAAACTTTTTGATGTCATACCCCAGTTGACAATGGTAGACATAAAACTAGTTTTTGTTGTATCCCCTCAATTTAGGGTGAAGTGGGTCAATTGGTTGGATATCAGATAAAACAAGGATCCTTACATGAAGTAGTTGGTGGAATATATAGAAGAGAGGCTCCAAAAGGATATGCATGGGGTAAACATAAGATGTAGGTTTTGACAAGTGCAAGGGATGAGAGATGTGCTTGAAGTAGGATAAGGAGGTAGGAGTTGTACTAGAATGGAACATGGGTGAATGACATTAACAATGGTTGATGTATAGCTCAAGTTTATTGAGTCAAGTGAGAATGTGTTGGAGATCGATGGATGGATGGGATGGTGATGAGGTAGGAGGGAAACATGAGCCCAGTGGAATGGGGTATTTGGAATATGTGCATATAAATAGAGATGGATGAGGTGAAGGAGGTGTATATGGATAGTGGTGAGGTGGTGGTGATGGAGGTTGAAGGTGAGTACCACAAAATGGGACTATAGGTATTCAGAGAATAAGTGGAACTTGTGATGGTAGCAAATAACAATGTGGTTGATATGGGTATTTAAATGAAGGGATATACTGAGATAGGTGTTGGTTAATGGCCTGATCATAATATGACATCCCATTGGTCAGGGATGGAGGTAACCCCAGGATTAGGAAAAAGTAGTTGGGTTCCCCTTTTTGGGAGGTAAGGAGCAACAATAAGGACATATATTTGAATAAGAAGGTAGGTAGGGATCTCTTTCATTGACTAATGTGGGGGGATATGGAGCCCTTGAGTGAAGGTACAAGGAGTGGGAACATTCCCCCATATATACAAAGGAAGAGAGAGTTTCATGACTATCATTAGAGTGAGAATAAATGGATGAATCTTTATGATTGGGATAATGAGACTAGAGTGGAGCATCATGGTATGAATGGGAAGAGAAATATGAATGGTAAACATGAATAGAATCAGGTGGCTCTATATATTCGACTAGTATGATTAGTGAAGGGATGGGTTTCTAGAAGTCCTACATGATGGGCTAAAATATGCCATGATATATATCTGATGTGATGTGTCTCAGCAAAGGTGTCATGTCCGATAATAGTGAACCTGCAAGACAAAAGATATAAAAAACATAAAAATAACATATAAAGTAAAGGTATTTATGTTGTGTAATAGAAAGTGCAAAATGTGTGTTTGGTACAATGTGGATCATGAGTATATTAGTGAGGTGATATATACAACATGAGGATGATGGTATGCACAATGATTGGTGATTTGTACCTAGGAAAATTAGGCATTGAATGTGCATATATGAATGATGTTGATTGGTTTAGTTTCTGCAAGTCCTACAAGGTTAGCCAACTGATAGGAACCATAACTAAATTTGTGTGTGATAATGTAAGGACCTAGCCAATTCAACATTAATTTGTGTTTCAGCTAGTGGGATTGGTTAATTTATCTATTGGTTCTCTTTAAGAACCAAGTCATCGATTTGGAATTCATGTTGGTGTACCTTATTATTGTAGGTATGGTGAAGATGGTCTTGGTAAACATGTATGTGTTCTATAGAATGGATACAATGCTCATCAAGGAGGGTTAGTTGTTTGAGTTTGGCTTGAATAGCAATATCATCATCAATGAAATATCACATGGATATTCACAAGGAGAATATCTCAAGCTCAAGAGGTATAATATCCTCAACACCATAGACAAGATAGAAGGGTTTTGCCCCAATGGGAGTATGAATGCTCGTTCAATAGGCCAACAAGGCCAATGGAATTTGATTATGTAAATCATAATGAAATTCTACCACTATTTTGTGAAGGATAGCACAGATGGTTTTATTAGTAGCTTTTGCTTGGCCATTACCCTAGGGATAGTATGAGGTAGAGAAGTTGTGATGAATGTTGAAATTGGCTCACAATGCATGGATGTTCTTATTTTTGAAGGGTGTACCATTATCTGAGATGATCTACGAGAGGATACCAAAGTGGAAAATGATATTTTCACTAATTAAAACTATTATTTTGGCTCCTATGGTTTGTATGAGTGGGATGGATTTGACCCACTTTATGAAATACTCGGTAATAGTAATAATAAATGTATGGTTGTTGGATGAACTAGGAAATAGTTTCCCAATAATATCTAGGACCCGTTGTGATAAGGACCACATGGATTGGTGGTAGAAACCTAAAGGTACTGGTAAATAATTAAATAATAACAAATAAAAGAATACCTAATTTAAGATAATCACTGTTGAATTGATAAAGGATCCCTCCAATGGATTCATATAAATATATATTTTATATTATATTCATGGATGATTTGATATGGCTTCCTCTCATATCATATATATAGAATTTTCAATCATGACTTTTCAATCATGACTCTTCAATCATGACTTTTCAATCATGACTTTTCAATCATGGCTTTTCAACCATGAATTTTCAATAACAATGAAATATATAATAAAGTAATAAATAATAATTAATAAATAATAATTAATAAATAATGTTAGGATGTGGGATCCTAACATGCCACCCTCCTTAAAAATAAATTTATCCTCAAATCTCAAAGTAAGGAGCTTCGTTGCTTGTTTTCCAAGTTGAATTTGTGCAAGTTCTTGTACTATCTTAATATCACTTTTTCGAAGGTAGGGATATCTTGAAGGTCGGAGTGTTAGTGGGGGGTTGAAAGGAAAAATAGTAGAATATTTATTAGGAGAATCATGATGATGATGGTAGGGCAAACATTGGGGTTCCTATTGAGTTATATTTTTGCCCTATTGCAAAATAATCACCATAATCAGAGTATTGATTTGGATTTCTCCCTTGCAAAGAAATTAAGTATAAACATGAATTTCTCCAAGGTTCTGTTACACAAGCATTCTACATATATGTATGAAAGCAATGACAATATGAGATAATATATGCTAGAACTAACCCAATAACATGCAAGTGATAGTTAACAAGGGGCCTTGATGGTTTAATTCATACATGCTTAGTGATTACCTTCCTTAATCCTTAAAATGAATGTGAAATTTTCTTAAGTGAAAAATGATTCCTTTTTTGATATTCTTGGCATTAATATGTCTTACCCTGAATCCTAGTTAGTAAGCCTATTTTATCTTTAGACTAAAGGTGTAAAATTGAAAAGATTCATGGAATAGTCCACTTAATTTTAAGCTCCATGCCTTTAATGTGAGATTCATTTTGTAGTTAGTAGATTCATTTTATCTTCATCATTAATGTTCTACTAAATGCTAAGTTAGAATTTGAACATGTTAGCCAATTAGTAAGTTAGCATTCATTTGCATTATCTACCATTAATGTAAAGTAGGCATTAGTATCCTCCCTCCTAGATTTATTTTATCTTGAATTTAAATTTTATTTATTTTTATTTGTGGAAAACATCCCAAAATGGATGCCACTTTTGGTTAAGACCCAAGGAGGCAGGGGTATCCATTCCGCCAAAAATGCCCAAGACTCGAACCTGGCCTACCACCTTTGACATACTCAAGGAGCAAACAAACACACAAAACCAATTTAAAAATAAGTAAATAACAACAAAAATAAAAAAATAAAATAAAAAACATGCTCCTTGAGTGTGTCAAAAACAAAAGCACAACCAAACACGCACAATAAGATAAAAGAAACCACAACACAAACCACATAGAAAAACACAAGAACCACATAACAAAACACAAACACGACAAAAATAACAGAACACTACAAAGACATAACCCAAAAAAAACATGAAAAATAAACACAACCAAAACCTAAAAAATTAAAAAAATAAAATAAAAATAAAAATAAAAAACAACCAACAACAGACAATAAACAAAAATAAAAAACATAGAAAACACTCACACATAAAAACATGAAATAACACAAACAAAGAGAAACCCAAGAACAAGAACGAAAATACACAAGAACAATAACAAAAAAGTTAAAAAAAATAAAAAAACAACAAAAACACAAGAACAAAAAAAAACAACACAAAGAACACAAAAACAAAACAAAACAAAAGAACCCACCCACCTTAAAAAACTAAACAAAAAAAAACAAAAAAGAAAAAAAAAAAAAAAAATGAACAAAACAATGACCTATCTAGACCAGAAGACTATTAAGGCAAGAATCAACAGAGGAAATAAAATAAATAATAGAATGAGCTAGGGAACTAAAAAAAACTAAATTAACCAAAGAGAAGCAAAAAAAAAAACAAGAAACTAGGTACATTTAGAACTAGATCCATCCAAAGAAATGATAGAAAGAAGAGCTTCCCTAATTTGAGAAGCCCACCATATAGGAGGGTGGCCATAACAAGTAAGATCACCTTTGTACAAAGCCCAATTAGCTAAAGCATCAACACTCTTGTTTTGATCTCTGACCACATGATTGTAATCAACTTTCAAAAATCCCATCTGGATTAATTGAATCTTCTTAATAATTCTTTTTATTCTCCAATCCACCTTATGATTCTTAGAAGGAGTCTTTAAGAGATTAATCATAAGTTGAGAGTTAGACTCAACTAACACATTTTCCCATCCAACCTTAGTAGCCTCCTGAAGGCCTCTGAGGATACCATACCCCTCAGCAAGGTTATTGGAAAGAATACCCAAATTCTTAGTAAAAGTAAAAACCAAGGAGCCATTTGAAAGTCTACCAATTCCTCCCACACTGGCTTTTCCAGGGTTCCCTCTAGAGGCTCCATCAGTATTGACTTTTCCAAAATACTTAGGATGAGGTTGCCAATTTCTAGTCCTATCCATCTTACTAATACTAACATTCCCTTTAAGTTGGTTACCCTTAGAAGGTTTAATCTTCAATATTTGCATCACTTGATCCCATATTTGGTGGGAGTTTTGAGGGTGATTAAGGAGTTGATGGACTGATTCAACTAAGTTGGCTATGGTCTTTTGCTAAATATAGTGAATATCCTTCCTATCTTGATTAAAAATTTGGTTATTCCTTTCATTCTAAATATTCCAAAGAATAATGGTAGAACCCATCCAAACTAACTACCTAATAAAATGATCAACACCCTCTTGATTAGGCCAATCCCTCCAAAGTTGTTCAAAAGTAAAAAAAATGGACCACTATAAGCCAAGTAAAGTGGCCATTCTCCTCCATAGCTCAGAGGCTAAAGTACACTCAATAAAAATATGGTTGATATTTTCTACATTCTCTTCACACATTTCACATCTAAAAGGGCCATGAAAACCATGCTTCATAATTTGCTCACCAGTAAGCACCCTACGATGCAATAAAAGTCAATTAAAGAACCTCACCTTAGGCCAGAGCTTTTGAGCCCACAATCAAGAAAAGATGTCAGAATAATGGTTGGGATTATTATGGCATAAGGTCAAATAACCTTGAGAAACTGAATACTCACCCTTAGTAGTGTTGTTCCATCCAAAACATTTTTTTTCATGGGACCAAGAGAGGGATCTCATATGAAGGATGCCTTGGATATCTTGTCTTTGTCTTTTTGGGATTTGAATAGGCCAGTCCTCAATAGGGATCCAATATCTACCAACCTTTGAATTACCAGTATGGTACCGACAATAATTAGCCACCTTTATCCAATTAGCTCGGTGAAGCTCCTCCATCCAAGGCCTCCAATCGGGAAACTGAGTTATCAAAGGCTTGTGACCATCCCAAGAATATGTCCAAAAATTTACATGTTGACCATTATGAATGATCCAAAATAATTTTTTCTTTATCAAATCCTCACCAGTCTTAATAACTCCTAAAATGGGAGAACCTTTGGTAGGAAGTTGATAGCGAACAAGGTCTTCAGGAATTTTGTTCTCAGCATATTTAGCACGGAGATTATTGGCCCAAAGAGGATTGGGATTGTGCAACATCCTCCAATATAATTTAGTAGCTAAATCTTTGTTGTTATTAATTGAAGACCAAAATCCTAACCCCCCTTCACTCTTAGGAAGACATAATTATCCCATTTCACCGAGGCCCATTTTATTTTCTCCTTAGTACCACTCCAAAGGAAACGATGACTGATTTGATCCAATTCTCGAAGAAAAGCCTTTGGGATATTCAAAATAGAAGAAACATAAATAGGAATAGCTTGAAGGACTGATTTTACCCAGGTGATTCTAACCCCAGAAGAAAGCCACTTGTTGGTCCACTTTCCAATTTTCTTATTGACTTTGTCCAACAACCAATTCCAATATTTATTTTTCTACCTTTGAATATTTATGGGAATACCTAAATAAGTGATTGGAAGAGAGGTCTTATTATATCTTAATTTATCCAAGACCATGGATTCTTATCTAGCAGAGTAGTGAAAGAAAATAACTTTAGATTTGTCTTCATTGATCAACTACCTAGTAGCCTTAGAAAAACAACTAATGATTTGCTTAATATTAGAAGCTTCCTTAACTGTAGCTTTACCTAAAAGAGTAGAGTCATCCACAAATTGAAGATGAGAGATAGGTCTAGCTCCATGAGCAATGGTAACTACCTCAAGGGTTTTATTTTCCCTCTTTTTGGTTATAGTCCTACCCAAGCATTCAACAAGAATGATGAATAAATAAGGGGATAGCGGGTCACCTTGTCTAATACCTCTGGAAGCTAGGAAATACTGAGAAGGCCTGCCATTGATAAGAACTAAGTAGGAAACTGAAGAGATACATCCCATAATCCAATCCATCCAATCCTTAGAGAAACCAAATTGCCTCAAAACTTTGATAAGGAAGTGCCAATCCACTCTGTCATAAGATTTGGATAAGTCTAACCAAATGAACATGGAAGGAGAATTTTGCATATCCATGGAATGGATGGCTTCCTGAGCAAGAACTATCTCATCTACTATTTGATGTCCTTCCACATAATCCCCTTTCTCTGGGGAAATAATCTTATGCAAAATAGGCTTCAACCTTTTTGCCATGATTTTAGTAATGATTTTGATAAGAACATTACATAAAGCAATAGGTCTAAAAGCTGAGATATGATCAACCACTTGGGATTTTGGAAAAAGAGTAATATAATTTTTATTGATAACCTTAAAAATTTTTGTAGCTTTCCTGGCTTCTTCCACCACCTCTAATAAATCAACATGAAGGATATCCCAAAACTCTTGGTAGAACTCAATAGGAAAACCATCAGGACCTGGGGTTTTCCCTTTTTGCATTTTAAAAACTACTTGTTGAAGCTCATTTATAGTAACGGGAGCAGTCAAAATAGAGTTCTCCTTAGAAGTGATAAGAGAAGGGATTGCTTGAAGAACATTTTTTTGTGAAGCTGAGTCAAGAGGAGTAGCAACAAAAAGATTGGAAAAGTAATCAACAACAATAGAGTTCATGCCATCCCAAGTATAAACAACATCTCCAAAATCTAATTTTAAGGAAGAAATAAAGTTGTGAGATATTCGAGCTAGAAGATATCTGTGGAAGAAATTGTGTTTCGATCTCCTTCTTTGAGCCATTGAATTCTAGATTTTTGCTTCTATAATATTTCTTCTCTTTTTTCCCATTCCTCTAACTGAGTTGTGAGTTTAATTTCATCTACACTTCTCTTATCTGTGAGGCCATCTAAACGGATTTTCTTATTCAAATTTTCAAGATGAGAAATAACTTCATATTTTTTTTATGAACATCCCCAAACTCTTTCCAGTTCCAAGTCTTGATTTTGGATTTAATGTATTGCATTCTTTTGGCAAAAAAGAACATCTTAGTCCCATGCCTAGGTTTACCTTCCTTCCACCATTGTTGCACATGAGGTTTGAAGGAAATGTCTCTAAGCCACATTAATTGAAAATAAAAAGGAGAGAAACTCACATTGGTTTTCCACATTTCCACCATGACTGGCCAATGATCCGAACCAGCATTATTAAGAGTCTTCACTTTAGGAATGTGACCATGGATTAGGAAATTTTTAGAGAGCAAAAACCTATCCATTCTCTCCATTATACAAGCTAAGCCTTGCCTTCTATTAGGCCAAGTCATAAGGCCATTATTTGGTTGGATATCCACAAGATGGAGGTTTATAATATATTCACTCATGAGGTCAGTGCTTTTGTCTAAATTTCTATTTCCCCCATTTTCTCATCCAGAGAGAGGATGGTATTGAAATATCCTTCGATCAAGATCCAAGCTTTAGGAAAATGAGAGATAATATGAGTAATATCCTTCCATTGTCTTCTTTTTTCCTCCAAAGAAGTCGAAGCATAAACAGTAATGCAGAGCATAATCTGGTTGGAATGTCTACTTTGAATAGCTATAGCCAAAAAATCCCAACTGCCAACCATATGGTGAATAACTACCTCTTTTGGGTCCTAAAGACAAGCAATGCCACCCAAAGTCCCATGGGTACTGAGGAAAACCACTTTTCCAGCTGGCCAAATTTTACTGGCAATTAAGTCCATATCCTCCATTTATATCTTTGTTTCTTGAAGGAAAACAAGATGTGGATGATTTATCTGAATCATTCTTCTAATTTTATTTTGTTTTGAAAGAATCCCTTTGACTCCTCTAATATTCCAAGTGATGATCTTCATTAATACCAGGGCTAAAAAATTTGGGAAAGGCATTAATATTACCTTCCTCTACAAGCTTTTCACCTTCTTTTACCATATGATATTGATTGGTCTTGCGACCTACTTTTTGGTTAGAATCCATCTTCAATTTTTTTTTTCCTTTTTCTTGACTTATTACAATTGAATCTGAGATGGCTTCTAACCTTGACGAATACTCGTACACAACCAAAATTTTACTAGATGGTTCAACGAAGTCTATATTGGGACCTGCATTATTTAAAGTTTTGACATTTGAAATATTGTTTTTCTTGTGTAAATTTTCTCCTTTTTTTCTCGTTGAAAACCTTTGATTTGTTGGTTTGTCTTTGAGTTCTTCCCTTCATATTTAAATTGTGTTTCTAAGATTTTAGTTTCCATTATTTCCTCTTCCTCACTTGGGACATCATTTGTGGAAAGGATTTCAAACATATTAGCAGATGACTTTGATTGATCTTTCATAACTGGTTTTTTTTTAGTGTTCTTCTTCTTAGATATTTGGAAACCTATTGAGTTTATATCTTCTTTCTTTTGATTAGGAATTTTATTTGGGAAAGCACTAGCCAAATGACCATATTAATGGCAAATTCTACAATGAAAATGAATGTTCTCATAGTCCACTACTTGCTCCCAAGTGTCTTCCCCAAATTGTAATATGATATTTTTAGGTATGGGTTTGTCAAAATCCATTAAAACATATATTCGAGCATAAATAATATGTTCAAAATTTTGAGTACAATCAGCAGTCATAATAAAAGTTCCTAAATATTTTCCAATTGAAGAAAAAACAATAGGATTCCAAAATTCAATAGGGAGGCCAAAGAGTCTAACCCACATGGGAGCTATAGAAGTCATCTCTTCTTCGAATTTAAATTTAGTATGCCAGGGCTTCATGAAAAGCCCTGCCCTTCCAAAAAACCAAGGACCCCCTTGAAAAGTTTTCTCTCTATCTTCATTAGCAAATAAAACAAGAAAATAACCATTTGGATAAATAGAGATTTGTAACTCACATTTAGTTTTCCAGCTTTTTGCAGCCCAGACTTTGAAAGCAGATAGACTCGGACGAAAACCCACGAACCGATAAATTAGTCCTCTTTTTTCCAAATCTTCAATGCCAATCTGAATGTTACCTATATCAAGCTTAAAAATAGGAGTTCCATCAACTACTTTAAGACATCCTGACTTCATTTTCCTAGGATCAATATTAGGCATTCTTATAGGTTTATGGGAAGCCCTAATATTGATATTAGCATTGGGCTGAGGCTGTCCACCACGAAGGACATCCCTACAATTCATTTTTGAGATTGAGTCTTTGAAATTCATACCCTTGACAAGGGTTTTCATAGTAGAATTATTTTGTGGGTACACCTTAGCACCAAATTCACTTGAGGTATGAGCCATTTTTTGATCAACTTCTTGAAACTTGTTTCGTGATCTCTTTAATCCTTGCACTAGATGTCGTGGAAAGGTATGAGTTTCACTTTTCTTTTGTGCAGTAAATTGGAAGCCGTTGTCACTCAATTTCACAGTATGATCTGTTGAAAGACAAATTTCTAACCCATATTGTATCCCCTGCAACATTTCCTGCTAAAATATTGAGCATAAACCACAAAAACGTTGGTCGCTATGGCCTGAAGGCCCTAAAAATGAACCTCTAAAGCTGCTTGCACTCAACCTAGATGAAACCCTCACATAGCCACTTGCCAAATATATCTTTCACACATAGGGATGCACTAGGATATGTGTTTCTCAAAATGATATGAAAATTGGTGGAGACTTTCTAGGGTTTTTCAGGCATCTACCCTCAAAATTTCAGCTCAATCCGAGTCCAAATGAGTGATATATGGCCCAAACGAGTTCGGCCATTTGGACAGTCCTATGAAAAACGTCTCGATATTTTTTTCCGATAAACACTATTATATTTTTCAAATTTAGATTTGAAAACTGAAATGCTTTGTACAATTGGATGTGCAGAAATTTTTGGATATGAACCAAAATGCAAATATATGGAAACAACCACGCAAGAAATTCTATAAAATGGACCGAAATGGAAACAACCTGAAAAGAAAATTACAAAAATTATGGACAATGACCAGAATAGAAAGAACTAAAAATAAATTGTAGAAATTCCAGACAAGGACCAGAATGAATGTAAACTAAAATTCTGGATATGGACCAGAATGAAAGTAGACAAAAATTATGGACAAGAACCAGAATGAAACCAATTAATTAAAATAACCTTTTACAAAACACAATAAAAAATTAATAGAAAATAAATTTAATCAAGCTAAACCAAAGCTGGAAAATAATGCACACAAAACCTGGTATCATACTACCCTACCCTACAAAACCAAATATTATGAGATAATTCAAAAGGTAACCCGATCTAAGAAAACCTGCATGAAACACAATCAGATTAGATCAAGTGCAAGACTCAAAGGAACCAATATTATCTGCATCAATATCAATCTTCACCTAGTATAACCCCCTAAAGGCATTAAATACTTAGATACAAATCAAAAAAAATGAAGTGAAAGAATAAACCATTAAAATAGTAACCCTCGAAAAATAGTCTCCTCTGATTTTGCTCACAAAGTGTATGTTTCCAAAAATGTATGCATCAATATTCTCAAAATGTATTTTTTTACCAAAAACTCCAGCTCTGCTTACAAAAAATTCATAAGCTTAAATAAAAATTACATTTGACCCCTGGCCTTCATTTTCCCAATTTGTCTCTTCATTTTCCTTTAATTTTAAAAGATTCCCCCTTTTCCTTATTAACTCCCCATAACTTATATAATATTAAATAATAATAATAAAACAAAGGGGATAATAATATTATATATATATATATATGCAAACATATATATTATTGTAATTTTGGATATAAAAAATGTCATATGGTGTTGTATGTTCTAATGTTCAAATCCCGACCAAAGAATGAGCCTAAAAATTAAAAAAACAAATATGTATACATGTGCCCTTTTGCTGTTTGTAATCTGATTTGACAGGACCAACATTTCCCTCTACGTTCTTCAGATATGACCCAAAATGCGGTGACCTGTACCTTGACAAGGCACTCATACCATGATGATGATCGCCCGTGTCTATGAACCAAGCCTCGAAAACCATTCTCATCCTGTGTTTTACCAGCAATGTCACCTCTACCTCCTGTGTATCCATTGTCTCTCTTTGCACTCAGCAACTGGAACAAGAATCATAACTCTTTCCTCAAACAAAAAAAACTCTGCACACTCTCAAATGTCTATTTGAACATGAAGGACATACGCAATTTAGGGTTTATTGGTGGGGGCTTGCAGGTCCTCTTTGTCTCACCTGCAACTGTCGGATAACCTCCACATAGTTGTTTCTTAACCATTACCTTCAATCCATTATGCTATCCTTGATCTACAATTGAATTAGGTATGCTACCATGATGATACGCTCGAGGTCTTTGCCATACGTCTAAGCCGCATCCAAGGTGTCCGTTACTCAACAAAAATACCGCATCATCTGTTATCTATGTGGCAAGTACTAGCATTAGTTGTTATTCCATACTATGCAAATATCGTTGACTGGACTCATTTTCTATAGATGGCCAATAATCATCGCATTCTAAAATGATGATTCTACATCCCCCATTTCTGCTCTCTAACGATGCTTGGAATCTTTATTTACGCTTCTAGATCATATTTCCTGTTCACCGTGGTCTCATTTTATCACATGTTGGCTCATCAAATCCTCGTGTCTTGTATCCAGTAGAAACTATCTCAACATTACGTTGTAAAATACTAAAATATCAACATCTTCCTTTCAATTCATGGGCGTAGTGAGTGTGCCATGTTTGTCTACGCTACTCTTGGCTATTCGCCCTATACATTCAATGCGATGCTAGGTACCCATGATACGATCCACATTAACGTGTCCAAATGGACCATGGTTAGGTTTCAAATCTTCTATCACACATGTCCACCTATCACTATGTCGGATTGTAGCTAATCCTAGGTCTTATCCATAAACCTCGCTTTGTTGAAAACCAACATCAATGCACCTCCATCGGTGTTAGTGTATCCACGTCAATGTCCTAGCTTATCCCTACTATCAATGTGAGCTGGTCCATACCATGATGTGGTCGCAGTTGCTATTCTTAGACTCTACTAATTTCTATCCTTCTTCACTACTTTGTCTGTGTCGGGCAGCATCACATCCTACGGTGAGTAATCCCAACCTATACATCCGATTTAAGTCGACACATCCCTCCAATAATTATGTTCGACTATTTGTCACCCTATCATAGAATTCAAGGTGTGTCCACGTGGCAGTCTATACCGTGTTACTTCAGGTCTTTGTCGGCGGTCTCCTCATGACGATGGTCTATACATCGATTTTATCTCGTCGGATAGGGGCTGTCATCCATGTTGACAAGTGGGATCCACCTCACTTTCTCTTATCCTTTAGCTTAACTAGAGCTTTCTACCCCACACCTCGCACTACTATATTTACCGAGATGAGCTTCACCTTGGACGTTGCGCCTCCACGTTGCTTACCACATATAAAATAAAATATATTAGAATATCATATTGAAACATTTCTCCTTTGTATATATATATATTTGTTTGATTAGATAAGTATAATATATATACAAATATATATTATACTATATTTAATTCATTATGTTTTTATTTTGTTTTTATTAAATATATATAAATATATATACAAGTATAACGTATATATAAATTTAATTTTTATTTTAAGATGCGGCTTAATTAGTTTTAAAAGTTTTAATAAATTTGAATTAAAAGTAGAACTTTTTAAAACTAGCTTTGAAATCAACACAAGTAAAATAATCCCTTAGTCTACCCAAAATATTAACAAACAAGGAGACCGCAATGAAGACCAGACTTTTTACAAGAAACCAAAATGATACACTAACAGCTAAAAGAAGACTTCAATCATACAATAACATCAAATTCTCCACAACAGCCAACAAGATTATACAAACCAAGGAAACTCATTAAGGTGAGCTCATGTATAAAAATATATGAAACATGACCCCTCAAAAATAATTGAAATCCCTCACAACATCAAAACAAAAGGTGGGTCCCCAATTTTGGGGTAAGTTGTGCGACAACCACAACAAATGGTGACTCAGCTGGGAAATGCTCTTGGGCATTTTGGTGAAGAACCCAATCTGAAATGAGAACACAAAATGATTAGCAAAATAAAGTTATTTAGAAAAGTCCCAAGAAGGTGAGGGTAAATAGCTTCGAACAAAAACAATTAATTCATCTGAATTTGCTCAGTGTGTGAAAAAGTGATTCATTCTTGCATCTCTAAAAACCTCCTGGATTCCATCATCTATTTTGCATTTAGACTATGAAGCACGAATCATAAAAAGAAAGCTTTTACAAACATAGCCCCAATACCACTTAGGTATCTATAGCCCTGATAGGGTTTATCTAACTCACCCTTGTGTTTACTTAATACTTTGCAAAATATTTCTTATAATCGAGCTATGTCTAGACAGAGCCCTACTACTGGTCAAGAATCTATAGCCCTAGTAGAGTATCTAGATATTGTGACTGATTTGATCAAGCTTTTCAATTCTCATTTTCCTCTTCTTTTATTTATTTATTTATTTATTTTTTTATATATCTTTGCAAATATTCATGCATCACTAGGGTTAGGAAGCCTATAAGTAGAGCATGTTGGATTTTTGCCTTGGGTTGCAAACCAAGATAACTTCATCCTTCATAATTTCTAGAAACACCCTTTAATATATGTGAGTTACATGTGGAGCTTTAGCAAAATATTTCATTGTTCCACTCTCCACCATATTAGTCCCAAAATATGAGCATGATCACTAAATAACTCATCTTCCTTTTCTCGGGTTCACCAGTTTTTAGATTAGATACTCCAACCTACTAAATAAAGAAACACAAAAATGGGCAAAGACCATAAGTTAGTGACCGTGAAACATTACCCCAAAACAAGGGAATAACCTAACACACAAAAGAGACAAACAGACCAAAATCTAACCTAAAACAAACTAGCAATAAAGCAACACATAAAAATAAAAATCCAACACAAACAACCAAAACCAACACCCAAAACTGAAACACCAAAATTATATACATATAGTACACAATATCACACATTTTTTAGGGGTTGAAATAGTGCTTTAGATGCAGCCCATTAACAAGCAAAGACAACTCTTTTCCATCCAAGGTTTTTAATCTAAAACTATTTTTACCTAGGATTTTAGAAACTTGATAAGGGCCCAACCACAAACAATCGAATTTATCATGATCCCCTTTCTTTTCATGTCCTTTATCCCACAAAAAACTAGATCCAAAATATTGAATGTTTTAATTGTAGATCTCTTATCAAACCATATATTCACTACATATTGATGCTTACTAAAGTGTAGCATGGCTTCCTCTCTCTTCTCATAAAGATGCATTAAGTGGATTAATCTAGTTTCAACCTGATTATATGTTCTGATATATTCCTTCATAAAATGAAGGGTTTGCAATCTTAAATTGGTGGGAAAGATAGGGTCCTACCCATATACTAAGTGATAACGATATGTCCCAATAAAATCTTTTGTTCTAGTTCTATAAGCCCAAAGGGCAAATTTTAGTTTATTATGCCAGTCTCTAAGGTTATTTTCAAGCAATTTTTTGATAACACAGTAAATTTTTATTAGAAGATTTTTCCAAACCATTACCTTGTGGTCAATAATTGGAAGAGAATTTCAAGCTTACCTTGTTATCATATGCTCAATCTGCAAATTAAATGGAAGAAAATGTAGAACAATTATCACTTACTATTGCATTAGGTATTCCAAAGTGAGTCACAATGCAATCATCTAAAAATTTAATAACAACACCAGTGATCGTATGCTTTGTAGGGATTTCTTCAGTCCACCTAGTGCAGTAATCTATAGCCATAAGGATATATTTATGATAATCAAATTATTTGGGATTGATAACCCCAACAAAATCTAATCCCCATTTGGCCAAAGGTCTTGCCTCCACTATAGACTATAATGGCATAGCTGCATTTCTTTCTCTATTGCATCCCACTTGATATGTATGGCAAGATTGCACATGAGCATGTGCATATTTAAAAATATGAGACCAATAGTATCCTACCCTAAGAATCTGGTGCACTGTTGTGTTGGCTGACCCATTTCTAGTTCCATACTTACCATGGAAGTCCTTGAGCTCTTGGGTCATCTCCTATTATTTAACACAATGAAGGTAAATCCCTTCGTGGTTCCTCCTATAAAAAACACCAAACTTAATTAGAAAATTTGTAGATTTCAAACGTAAAACTCTACATTGAGTAGAAGTGAGATGTAATGAGCAGTTACCATTCAATAAAAAATATACAATATCAACATACCAATCATATTTAGTTATATCTTCCACATTGTAATGTTGACATGATATTAATGGATCAATTTTTGTGATTGACTTGACCAATCCTTGTCCACAAACTATTTTCATAGGTTGGATTTCCAGGTCAAATTCTTGGAGTGTCGAAATCCATTTTCCCCTTCTTTCACCTAGTTCATTTTGTAAAAACGTAGTCTTGACAACAGGGTCAGTGATAAAAACAAAAGCCCTACTATGCACTACGTAATATCTGATTTTTTTTATGGTTTTGAACAATGCATACATTTTTTTATCTAGGACTAAATATCTCAATTGTGCATCCTTCAATGGAGCACTCAAAAATATGATAGGTCTTTCAATGTTACCTTCACTCTTTTGAGTTAGGACACTCACAAAATAATGATATGAAGCAAATGTGTAGACATAAAAGGGCTTTGAATAATTTAGATTGACTAAATTAGGGGCCCTAGATATAGCATCCTTGATGCTCTTCAAAGCATCTCTATTTTCATTTTTCCATTTAATATGAACATCCTTTTTTAGCATGTCATTCAAAGATTTGGCAATATCCATGAATCTCGAAATGAAGTTCCTTATGAAATTGATTTTCCAAAATAAGGATCTTAACTCTTTCCTTTTATTGGATGGAGGGATGGCTTGTATGACAACTATTATTTCTATATCAACAGAAATCCATTCCTTCAAAATAACATGATCCAATAGTTTACCTTTTATTACTCCAAAGATGCATTTTCTCGGATTAAGGGAGATCCCATGTTCCCTACATCTTTGGAGGACTTTCCTCAAATCCCTAACATGATTTTCTCTTTTCTTAGAAAAAATAGGAATGTCATCCACGTAAACAATGATACACTTACCAATGAGCCCTTTAAATACATAATCCATGGCATGCTAGAAAGTTGCACCTACACTCAATAATCTAAAGGGAATTTTTCTATAGGCAAATGTTCCCCATTTAGTTGTGAAATTCGTTTTCATTTAGTAATTTGGGTGGATAAGGATTTGATTGTATCCCAAATAACCATATTGGAATGACATCATTTTTGACCCATTAACCACTTGAGGGCAATGGGTAATTGTCCTTTTGGGATGCTTTATTCAGATTTCTAAAGTCAATAACAATCTTATCTATCCATTCTTCTTTCTCACCGAGACTAGATTGGCAACCCATGTAGAGTACCTAACAGGAAATATGAATTTTACCTCTAGCAATATTTTCACCTCTTTCTCTATTAAGGGTTATAACAACGGATTGATAGGTATTTATCTCTGTCTAAAAGGCTTGGACTCTAGTTTTAATGGAATAGTGTGCATTATCACATTATAGTCATATGTTTTCAAATCCTTGTAACTCCATGCTATACAATCGACATACTCTCTTAGTGCATGAGCGATAGACTCCCTTTCCTGACTTGTACATGCCTTAGCAATGGACACCTCTTATGGATTTTGAGCACTCCCTAAGTTGATTAGATTGCATACTTCCTTAGGGAATGGTACATTTTTACCTATTTTTGTTTGATATCCAATATCAAATACATTTTCTAGTGAAATAATATCTTTTGGAATTTCATTCATCATTTGGGTTGTTTCACTATCTATATATGTTTCTTCCTTCCATCTCTTATCTTCATCTATCACCTAATTTTTGAAAATACCAGAGTTAGTGAAAAAATTAAAAATGTGACTATCACTCTCGAATACTTAAAAATTGGTAACGTTGTTTGGTATTGAAGGATAGGGCACTAGTTAAATCGATTTTTTTTTGCATTTTTTATGGTCAACTGGCTTGAGCATACTTGCTCCAATGGCTAAATAATATGCCATTCAATTGCATTTCCTATAGATGAGGGTAATGTTGAAAGCATCAGATTCATCTATCAGATCCCTAACTCTAGTTTTGTAAAGGTTTAATATTTTATCTTGACATGCATATTGCCCTTTTACCTATTTAACCACTAAATCCAAGTCTTCCAAAACTTTGAGACACTTAACATTCTTATTAAGAGCCAAATAAAATCCAAAAATAAGTGCTTTTTAATCTGCCACATTGTTGGTGGTTGGAAACTGTAATATATAGGCATCCAACATAGGATTGCTACTAAGACATGTAAGTTCAATACCACCTCTAGTACCTTGTTTTGATTTGGATCAATCAAATATGAGAATCTAGACCAAACTATCATTTTCAAAAATACCATAAGAAAGGATTTTCTTTTGAGGTTCTTCGATAGCTTCTTCTATGTGAAATTTATAGACCCCTAAATCAGTTTTAGTGAATTGGATTCATTGGGCCTATTATACTCTGTAATCATCTCTTTGAGCCTTGGCTCACTATCCACCTAGATTTGGTTTGCTAATCCCCTCCAAGGTAACCACATGTGGGAAGAATCTATCACGATGTAACCATTCAAGTTCTTACTCCAATATCTTCCCAACACCATTCCATATTTGGCGGTAATATTGACCATAAGTATACCCACATGATGTTGAATTCTATGCTCTGAATTGATTTGAACCAGGACATCATTCAAAATTTCAACCACATCTACAACATATTGATCCAATTGTATCACTTATTTATTTGAAGGGATGGGTTTGAATCCTAAATTTTGGCAAATCTCAAGGGGCATGATGTTAACCTGAAAGCATGAGATTTCGAAATAAAAGAAACACTAAGGTGCAAATAAAAACAGAACTAATTTTATGCATGTAATAACACGAATATAATCAAATTAAAAGGCAGGAGCACGACCCTTTTTATTAATAATATTCCGCTCGGTTACAATACATCTCTTTTGTTACATATTTTTTTAAATACACCAGATGAATAGTGATCTCCTTCCGCATGCCTACATTTGAAACAGGTGGGTTAAAATGTTGCCGTCGATGGTTGCTGATGAATCCTTGCTGTTTGCTGTTTTTCCTACGATCAAAGAAACAATAAAAATTTTTAATAGCACCTGTAACAAGGAAGTAAGACGTAGGCAAGAGAACATGCAGTTGAAAACGTAATGCAGATATAGAACGCAATAGCACGATAATATATAATCTCTAAACTATTTAAATATGGCAATACGTGATATATATTTCTTAAACTCCATGTTGTAAACTATGTAACAGCATACAATAAAACACAAGATATACGCGTGATATAGAATGAATCGAAATAAAGCTAGCAAAATATGTGGGGTGCCCAAGCGGGCCGCCCTCGTTAGAACTTAGTTTCAACGCCAATCCACTAGGGATGAGCTCGAAATCTAAAACTGTGGTGTTGTCAGCAAATTAGTGGGATATAGTGATCCACTGTCGAGTATTACTGTCCGGGTTCACCTTCAAACAGCCACCAATAACCTCTCTTCAGAAAGAGATTACAGGTGCAAAATATTGAATCCGAAAGGAATATGATCGGGTCGTAAATGAACAGCACTTCGTTATGTTTTCAAAATGCTTCGCGGTCTCTCCTTTTACATTGCATTGAGCTGGTTTTTATAGAGGAATTTTGCCTCTGAAACATTAATGTCAAACCCTAAGTCCGCAGGCACCGCCGAGATTTGACCGTTGTCAGATGATTATGAGACATGGCTCGCACAGATATTATCGCTAGAAAATCATATCAGCAATTATGAAGCATGGCCTCGGGCCGGATTTGTTGTTGAGACCTCTCGTCTCATTAATTCAGTTGGTGAAGTCCGCCATTCTTTAAAAATGGCATGCAGGGATGCCACGTGGCGTGAATTGCTTTAATGCTACCTTTGACCGATGAAGTCCACCGTTGAATGCTGGCGTGTCGTCTTTGAATGCTTAAATTCGGTTTATGTGTAAAATGTCGAAGTGTCATGATATCACGACGTCACGATATCGCGACGTCACGATATCGCGACACTTCGGCCGAGCCTCCCCCTTGGGGCCTTAGGTGTCGCGATATCGCGACTTGCGATATCACGACATCTAAGGCCGAGGCCTCCCTCGGGGCCTTAGGTGTCGCGATATCACGACGCGCGATATCGTGACATCTAAGGCCGAGGCCTCCCTCGGGGCCTTAGGTGTCGCGATATCGTGACGTGCGATATCGCGACATCTAAGGCGAGGTGGCCAGATGTGCGAATCACGACGCGCGATATCGTGACATCTAAGGCCGAGGCCTCCCTCAGGGCCTTAGGTGTTGCGATATCGCGACACATAATATCGCGACATCTAAGGCCGAGGCCTCCCTCGGGGCCTTAGGTGTCGCGATATCACGACGTGCGATATCGCGACATCTAAGGCCGAGGCCTCCCTTGGGGCCTTAGGTGTCGCGATATCGTGACGTGCGATATCACGACATCTAAGGCCGAGGCCTCCCTCGGGGCCTCGCGATATCACGACATCTAAGGCCGAGGCTTCCCTCGGGACCTTAGGTTTCGCGATATCGCGACGTGCGATATCACAACATCTAAGGCCGAGGCTTCCCTCGGGCCTTAGGTGTCACGATATCGCGATGCGCGATATCACAACATCTAAGGCCGAGGCCTCCCTCGGGGCCTTAGGTGTCGCGATATCACGACACGCGATATCGCGACATCTAAGGCCGAGGCTTCCCTCGGGGCCCTAGGTGTCGCGATATCGCGACATCTAAGGCCGAGGCCTCCCTCGGGGCCTTACGTGTCGCGATATCGCGACACGTGATATCGCGACATCTAAGGCCGAGGCTTCCCTCGGGGCCTTAGGTGTCGCGATATCGCGACGCGCGATATCGCGACATCTAAGGCCGAGGCTTCCCTCGGGGCCTTAGGTGTCGCGATATCGCGACGCGCGATATCACGACATCTAAGGCCGAGGCCTCCCTCGGGGCCTTAGGTGTCGCGATATCGCGACGCGCGATATCGCGACATCTAAGGCCGAGGCCTCCCTCGGGGCCTTAGGTGTCACGATATCGCGACGCACGATATCGCGACATCTAAGGCCGAGGCCTCCCTCGGGGCCCTAGGTGTCGCGATATCGCGACGCGCGATATCGCGACACCTAAGGCCCCCCTATTCGCGATATCACGATGCGCGAAATCGCGACGTCGCGATTTCGCGACATCTAAGGCCAAGGTTCCCTTTTGATTAAGGCTTGTTTGCTTTTGAAGTTTTGCTCTTGATTGAGGCTTTCTTGCTTAAGACTTAAAGTTTGTTAAAGGCTCGCTTTAGATTAAAGGCTTTAAAACGACCAACTTTGCTCTGCCATTTTTCGACCTTCTAAACTGCTGTGCGAGTGGCTAGGACCACTGTTTGACCTCTAAGGGCTGCCCTGAAAGCTGTGTATGTCAATGCGATCAATGTTTGTAGTCACTTAATCGGATTGGTGCTATTTTGGTGTCTACAGATGCCCCTTTTTGGGAAGCGCTGCGGGTGATGCGATGCTTGAGCAAAAATAGAAAACCAAAGCACTAATGATTAGGGTTTCTTGGTAACCTAACCAACTTTTGATGCCCCAAGTATGGAAAGGGCATGCATACTTGAATCCTTGCTTCGACGAGCTAAGGAATTTGATTTCAAGTGTTAACCTATTTTGGTGAGGTGTGACTTGAGCTTGGACATTGATCGGTCATGATTAGGCAAAGGGCGTAACCTTTTGTCCACAGGGGAAACCTTGTGTTCATGCTTCGGGAATGCCAAGTATTTGATCAACTTAATGATTGCTTGTTTACTGCCCCAAGCAGGAGCGTGATTGTCTTTGTCAATGATTCTTTGAATGCATGTCATTGCCTTGATTGGGTGTGTGCTTGTTGATTGGTGACTAAGTGTGACTACCCCCTCAAGCGACGAATCGATGAGGGAATGACCTTCGTGAGAAAAGCGACGAGTCGCTTGACCCAAGATGACTTAGGTTAGGGTGCCTTTAGATGTTTTTACCGTTTAAGCACGTGCAGTTTTCCGACATGTGGACCTATTTTTGGTGGGTGTTAACCCTTTTGGTGATGCCATAATGGGGTGAAATCATCAACAACCCATCTTCCCGTGGAGCGGTCCGGCTATGGTAGCCTTCTTGGGGAAGTAGGAGAGTGACAATTTGAACCCCGACATCGATTTTTTGTATGCCAAGAGTTTAAGTGCAAGAGCACTTGTGTCCGAAAATGCTTATTGCTTATGTTTTTGTGTTGCATTTTTGTGATGTTTTTGTTGTTTTTGAATTTTCTTTCTTTGTGTATATGTCATGATTTTATGCACAATGATTGATGTTGATGGATGCATGCACTAATTGATGGATGCATATGGTTTTGATATGCAAATGTATGTGATATGCAGAAATGAAATGGATGGATGGACTTTGTGATATTTGGCTATGGCACCATAGACTGTTTAGAACTCCATTATTAGACTGTGTACACATGTGGTGTTTCTTTTTTTTTGTATTTTCTGATGGTATTGCAAGGATGAAAAGTAGTGCAATTGGTTTAGAAATGTAGCTAAGGTTTTCTGAGACTCAGACAGTTTTAACTTACTAGCCATGATTGTACCTTATCTTACAAGACTTTTGAACAAGGTATGAATCGGACTTGTTTTTGACCAAGCTATTTCACATCCCTGTGTGTGCAATTGAGTTCATTTATGTGGTATTTGTCAGGATACCGCCAGTGCCAGATGGGCTTTCAACCGAACCTGTATTGAGGATCACCTAATTAGCTCCACTAACTCCTTTGTTGTATGTAGTTAGATTAATCTGCGGTGTTATCCAGGATACCATAAGCTAGCTCATCCACATGCAAATATTGATCTGTACACAAGTTAATGTGATAGATATATCGTCATGCGAGAAGTTTACCGCCGATGACCGATAGGCTATCAACCAAACCGATACTGAGGCTTGCCTCATGACCTGTTAGAATGCTGAGAGTTCTAGGGATTCAAGTTCAACTCCCTTCTTTTCTTCAATTGTATTGGGATACTTGCTCGTTTGTAGTGATAAGATCACTGTTTATTTTGATTTGTTTTTCTTTTTGAGCAAGGGATTGGGGATATGGAGTGACGATAATCACTATTGTTTGTGCCTTTTGATGTGTGCACTGTAGGATGTCAAATTTTGGAGTTTTTGACGCTTGCAAATTTTTGATGTTTTGCAACTATTGAGAACTTTGGGATTCTTAGGGAATTGGGTAGGGAGGATGCTTGTCCTTTTGCCAACTCTCAGCATTCTAAGGGTCATTCGCATAGGGGGATGAGCAAGATAACCGTTTCGCTTATGGTGACCTGGATTACTGTGCAGGTTTCATCTTTCGTTCACACAACTTGGGAATTTTTATGTGTTTTAATTTGTGTTGGGATGTTACGTAACAAGGTGTATTTCAAGTATGACTCTACCTTCGTAAAATCTGTCTGACTTGATACATTACATGGCTAAAGAGCAAAATGATGATTGAATCACGAAAACCCTTGATACATTAAAAGACCACTGACTCTAGTGTGGTAAAAGCAATGCATGGTGTTTTTGTTGTTTTTTGGAAAATGGAACAGTGTGGAACAAGATGGACTAGCGGATTTATTACAGCCTATGGTGCCCTTGACCTGTACGACCACAAATATGCAATGTATGGATGCAATGCTTTAATGCGGCTATGTATTTTTGTATTTTTGATGGATTGATTTTTGTGAATATGAAGATGAAGTGCGAGAAGAACTCTCTTATTGATGAATTTGAGTATGCCTAGAAATGAGATGCAAATTTTTGTTGTTTTTGATGATTTTTGTTGTTTTTGAATTTTCTTGATTTTTGACCAAGCGATTATGGAAATCCTTGGAGCATTTTGGGATTGACCAAGCGATTGCAAGAATCCTTGGAGCATTTGGGGATTGACCAAGCGATTGCAAGAATCCTTGGAGCATTTGGGGATTGACCAAGCGATTGCAAGAATCCTTGGAGCATTTTGGGATTGACCAAGCGATTGCAAGAATCCTTGGAGCCTTTTGGGATTGGCTCTCTTAGATATGAAATGGTCGCAAATGACTGATATTCAAGGGTTTTGTTTCCTTGATACCATCAAGAGAAGCTAGCCGGTATGTCCCGGGTCCGATTTTGCTATCAATGATATATGGACCTAACCAATTTGCCGCAAACTTGTCCCTTAGGTGGGACGGCAAACTGGAATTTTGCTGGTTTTCCTTCAAAACCAAATCACCGACCCGAAAGTCCCTTAGGTGAACTTTCATGTTGTAAGCTTTCTTAAGTCGCTCTTGATAAATACGTAAATGCTCGAGAGCATTAACGCGTCGTTCGTCAAGCAACGTAAGCTGGTCTAACCGGGCTTGCCATGCAGAATCATCGTCGATGAACTCCTGCATTGATATGCGCAGGGAAGGAATCTCCAACTCGAGAGGCATGACTGCCTCGGAGCCATACACAAGCGAAAACGGAGTGGCCCCAGTGGGTGTCCGAATGCTAGTGCGATAGGCCCATAGGGCAAGTGGGATTTGAATGTGCCAATCCTTATGACTGTCTGCGATGGTCTTTTTAAGGATGGCAACTAGCGTTTTGTTTGACGCCTCTGCTTGCCCATTCGCCTACGGATAATATGGTGTTGAAAAGCTGTGCTGAATCTTGTACTTTGTGGTCAAAGCACGCACGTCTTTGTTCTTGAAAGGCGTTCCATTATCCGAGACTATTTTGGATGGAATACCAAAATGACATATGATGTTATGCAAAATGAACTCCACAATGCGGGGTCCTGTCGTAGAGGTAAGCGGAATTGCTTCCACCCACTTGGTAAAGTACTCTGTGGCCATTATGATAAACGTGTGATGGCCTGACGATGCAGGGGAGATCTTTCCAATTAGATCGAAGCCCCACTGCGAGAACGGCCAATCATACTGGACTGTCTGCAAGGCTTGAGAAGGTACGTGCATCAAATTGGCATGATGTTGACACTTCACGCACTTCTTGACATAGGTGCAACAATCTCGCTCTAAAGATGGCCAATAATAGCCCATGCGAAGAATGCGCTTTGCAATGGCCATACCGCTGAAGTGGCCACCACATGTACCATCGTGCGCTTGGGCAAGCTGCCCAAGTGGACTCTTGTTGGTCCAAGCAACGAAGGAGGATTCCTTCATAGCTGCGACGATACAAAATGTCTCCTATCAAGACATACTTAGCCGCTTTCTGCTTGAGTGCTCGTTTTGCGGCATGAGTCAAATCAAGTGGGAGATTACCTAGCTTGAGGTAGTCTCTGATGGGTAAATACCGATCCTGTTGATCAGAAACCTCGATAGTATGAACAGCCAACCCCTCTTGAAGTTCCTCCCTAGCAAACGCTGAATGGGATAGAACCTGCAAGAATAGCGTTGTGTTGCTATTAATGGGAGTAGGGGAGAACAAGGACCCCCAGTTGGCACATTTTAGATGATCTCGGATTCGAGAGAACTTATCCGAGGATGGTTCAATCTGGATCATGTGGATTCCTGGCGTCAAGTCTGAGCTTGCACGCTCCATCACGGATTGCGATAAGGTTTTGACTTGAATGGTTGTCATATCACCGGAAAGGTCCTACGGAATTAGTGACCCCAAGGAGGCCATTGTGTCCGCAAAACGATTCGATGATCGAGGGAGGGCCTCGATGTCATACCACTCAAGTTTTGCCAGGAATTTGTCCACAAGGGCTTTATAAGCCTTCAAAACTGGGCATTTGCATTGATATACCCCTTTGACTTGATTGACTATTAACAGCGAATCACCAAAGATATTCTGTCGTTTGATGTTCATGGTGATTGTTGTCTGAAGACCTAGGAGCAAGGCTTCATACTCTGCGTTATTGTTGGTGCATGGGAAGTTTAATTTAAATGACAGGGGCATTGGGGCACCCTGCGGTGTGAAGAATACAATTCCCGTGCCCCCACCTTGCTCACATTTAGAACCATCGAAGAATAGGGTTATGTCGGCTTGTGACTCAGGCTCATCAGAATCTGGCGATTCTGAGACGTGGAAGACCCCATCATCGGGTAGTTCTATGACCAGAGGTTGATCGTCTTCAAGAGGAGCCTCTGCTAGTTGATCGGCTATGACTTGTCCTTTGATAGATTTTTGTCCAATAAACTCTATGTCAAATTCCGTCAACAACATGATCCATTTCGCCGTGCGACTACTATGATAAGTACGACTCATCATGTATCGCAATGGATTCTCCTTAGACACAACATACGTAGTGTTGCTGAGCATGTAGTGGCGTAGCTTTTTGGTAGCAAACACCACTGCCAAGCGAGTTTCTCAACGTATGCTTAGTTAAGTTCATAACTGACCAGGGTGCGGCTAAGATAGTATGTAGCCTGTTCTTTGTGAAGTTCATTCTTCTGGGCTAGCATGGCGCCCAGTGCCACCTCAGTAGCTGAGATGTATAAGTAGAACGACACTCCTGGTCTAGGTGGTGCCAATACTGGCGGCGAAGCCAGGTATTGTTTGATCTCGTCAAAGGTTGACTGGCACTCGTCATCCCAATGAAATGTAACCCCCTTGTGCAATAATTTGTTCATGGGTCGGCACTTGTCAGATAATTGCGCTATGAAGCGTTTAATCGACGCGACCTTTCCTTGCAGACTTCGAGCTGCTTGATTGTAGTTGGGGGAACCATTTCAAGGATTGCCTTGACTTTCTTTGGGTCCACCTCGATTCCTCACTTTGAGACTATGAAACCCAAGAGTTTTCCAGATGTGACGCCAAAGACGCACTTCTTGGGGTTTAGTCTAACTTTATGCTCCATGAGGCGATCGAGGATCTGGCTTAAGTCAGCGATATGATTTGAGCGCAAAAGAGATTTGGCTAACAAATCATCCATGTAATCTTCCAAAGTTTTGTGCATGTAATCATGGAAGATATATGTCATGGCACGTTGGTAGGTGGCACCAGCATTTTTAAGGCCAAAAGGCATGACCTTATAACAAAATGTCCCCCAAGGCATTGTGAACGCCGTTTTTAGTTGGTCTTCAGGATTGATACGAATCTGATTGTATCCTGAGAAACCATCCATGAGGGAGAGCATTTCGTGACCTACTGTAGCGTCTACCAACGCGTCGATGCTCGATAAGGGGAAATCATCCTTAGGACTCGCTTTGTTTAGATCTCAAAAATCGGTGCATATGCGAATCCTCCCGTCGGGCTTCTTGACGGGAACCATGTTGGACAACCATGGCGGATAATCCACGCAGATGACAAACTGTGCATCCAACAACTTTTGCAATTCATCTTTGACCATCAAGGCCATTGTTGGGTGCATCTTACATAGTTTTTTCTTTACAGGCTTGATTGTCGGATCAAGCGTTAAATTATGCGTGACTAGCTATGGGTCTAGTCCTGGCATATCCTTGTATGACCATGCAAAAACCTCCTTCTTCTCTTTGAGAAGGGCAATGTAGTCGGCTTGCTCTTCGGGGGAAAGACTTACCCCTAGCTTAAGAATCTGTGGATTCATTGGATCTGTGCCGATATCTACATCAGTCATTTCCTCGAATGACATGTGGGATCCGTCCTCCAACTGATGTGGAGTCGGGATCAAATGGATGTCATCAGCTGAGTTTAGATCTGCATTTGGAACCTCGGGTTCCTCTTCAGCCTGAAAAATATCCTGAGTTGTCCTTGGGGTAAAATGAGGTATTTCATCGAAAGGCCAGTACTCCGATGGGGATAAAGGTGAATTGACGCGATCCCAGTCGATGGCATCTATGTCTAGATGCAATGACCGTGCTGGATCGGTCGGATTGCGGATGGGTGCGGTCAGATCAATGGAGATCATGTGGATGGAATGAATTTGGTCTCCATTACCGTGGGGGTGATAACTTGATTCTTCTAGATGCTCCCTATACTCTGGATCTGGCTCTAGGGGAACGGGCACGAATGGATCGGCCCTATGTGCTGATAGGAGGACAGGGTCTTCCCTTGGCACTGTTGTCATGATAGGGTCTCGGGGTGGACGGTGCTCATCGTGAATGTGGAGCCATGGATCCAAGATCAGGTCCCACCCTGCTGGGTCTACCCACCATTCATGTCCTAATCTTATGCCCATCTGTCCCATTAGATCTTCATGAGTTAAAGGGCGGTGATGCCGTCGCGCATGTCTGAGATAGTCCATCTCAGTCTCATCTTCTGAGTCACTTTCGGAGATCTAAAAATGTTCAGTCACTTCAGCAACTGTTTGCGACGTTGAGGGTTCTCCTTGTTCCAGTAAGTTAATCTGGTCCCATTGCGGTTGTTCCACGTTTGGTGGAGGGACCTGACTCTCTTGACACTGTACTGACTCAACTGGAACCTCTAAGGGGAACAACTTCGAAAAGATGTCCGGACACCATTGATATTCTCTTTGGGGATGAGTATCCAAACTTTCGCCTCTCTCTAGCAAAGGAGAGGGATTATTGCTGTTGCCAAGGGTGTTTGTTGACCATGGGAGGTAGTCTCCCAATGTATATTCTGTATTTGGGTTGGCATAAAGATCTGGTGCCAATCCCCCCTTGTTGCCTATTTCTAGGCCTTGCATATTTTCTACCAAGATGTCTAAGGGCAGGGGGTGGTTGAACCCTACTCCTGACTTATCATATGGCATCTGATATCTTGGTTGGCAAAGGACCCGCATCCCTTGTTCATATCTGCCTAGCCCGTATCCATGCCAATTGCATTGGCCGAGATACTTGAGGGCGAAGTTTGGGTTTGATAGATAGTTGATGTTTTCAACAAAAGGTTCTCCGTCTGCTTCCTTTTGTTTGCATGGTTCAAGACCATGATCAAGGCCCCCATACACAAAGTTTGTCCGGTTGGGTGGGTGACCTAGAGGAACAACTGTTCCTATGGGAAGGCGAGGTCTCCCCATATCTTGTACTGATTCTACTGTAGGCGTTGCCACAACATTCTGCACTAAGTATTCCCCTAGGCCTGTACTTGCCATTTCAACGGTGATTGTTGATTCTTGGGAGGGAGGGAACGGCAGTCCTTCCTGAGTCCATTCCATGTTTGGTAGGTTCGGAGTCTCAGCTTTCGTTGTGCTGGATATTTCCTCTGTTGATACCGTTGAAATTGTTGGCAACCCCTCTTCTAAGGGCTGAGCCTCTTCCATGATTTGTTTTCCCTTGTCCTTCTGTTTAGCCATGACAGGTGGCATTGGTAATGAAGGAGCGGATGATGAGGATTCACCTTGCTGGGATTTTGGTGATTTGGTCACCAGTGGTGCCTGCGGTATTGGACCCTGTTTAGATGGATTTAACTGGAAATCCAAATGCGTTGAAGAGAGGGTCGATTGAGGCATTAGTTGTACCGCATTGCAATACTTGAAGGGTTCCAAGTCCATCGGGACTACATGTATTTCTCCTTCAAAAGCATACTTTAAGCACTGGTGAGCGATGGAAGGGACACACTTCATGTCCCTGATCCAAGGCCACCCTAGCAGTATATTGTAAGCCATCTCGCCTTCCAACACATGGCACAATGTTGGTATTGTCTTTTGTCCTACCTGGATAGGTAGAACAACTGTGCCGACTGTTGAGCATATTGCATCATTGAAAGCTCGCAGTGTGTACGTGGAGGCTGTGATATGAGAGGCTAGCAGCTTTAAATGTTTTAGCACTGCAGTGGTGATGATGTTACTGGACGAGCCAGTATCTACCAGCACTCTCTTGTAGGGGATCCCGTTGACCCGCGCGATGACGTGCAGGGGTGGATCTGCCGTGTCATTCGATATTGCTTTGACTTCATCCTCTCTGAAGGTGATGACCGGCTCCGTACATCGCTGCACATGTCCTACGAAGTTGTTGAAAGAATTTGCTTCGTGAGGCTATAATTCGATGGCTTTTAATATGTCCATAAGAGCTTCCCTATGAGGTGTTGACTGTTGAATAAGCTCGTAAATGGACAGCCTAGCCGATGTGGTCCGCAAACTCTGCGTGAGTTTGGTCCGTATCGTGACCTCTGGTCTAGGCGGAGGTACTTGCACAGGGCATTGCTGAGGCTGCGACGTCGTTGGAACTTCCCTCGTAGCTACCACGGGGGCAGCTGCTGGGTACTTTTTGTTCCTTGTCACTATGCTGATCATTCCCACAAATCCTTGCATGGGAAGATTCTGGCGCACCTCATTAACTTGGAGAGGTTTTGTCTGTGCCTCGTGGGCAGGCAAAGGGTCTTTGAATACCCCCATTTGTTGGTTATTTGGCGCTATGGGGTTGTCCACGGCCAATGTTTTATTGTCGATTAAATCTTGGATCAATCCTTTGAATTTCTAGCATCCATTTAAATCATGGCCCCTTCGCCTATGAAATCTACAATACAATTCCTCTCTGTATCCCTTAGGCTTGGGGGCGTTAGGGTCTATAGTTGGGATCTCTGGAAGGGTGACTAAATTTGCCATTGACAAGCGGTCAAATAAGGAGTCCCTAGACTCCGTGTAGGGGGTGAATTGTCGCCTAGGGCGACGCTTGCTGATTCTGCTCCTGTTTCTTATTATCTTTCTCATAACTAGGAGGCACTGCCTGGTAATTGGCCTTTTGAGGCTGCGTGTCTTGCACAGGCTTGGGAACATTTATCGCAACTTGATTAACCGCTGTGGGTTGTGATTGCGTATTCCCAATCTTAGTGGTTTTATTCCACTCTTTCTTTTTAGGCTTGGCAATTGTGCCTTCGCCTATCTTAATCTCTTCTATAACTCTGGCTTGCGCCAAAGCTTCTTCTAAGCTATCGTATTGCTACAGCAGCAATAGACCAGAGATTGATTTTAAGCAACTTTTTGCAAACATCTACGTAAGATCAGACATAGGGGGACGGTAGGGTAACCTAGAAAGCAAAGCCCTCCAACGATTCCCGTATGCTGTCATTGTTTCTTCCTCATATTGCCTGAGGCTGGCCAGATCACTCAGTGATGCCTTCTTCTTTGTGTTGAAAGCAAAGCGTTCAAGAAACGCATCCACTAATTGATCGAGATTATTTATGCTGTGTTTGGGTAATTGTGTGAACCAATCCGAGGCGGGGCCTGCGAATGTGGTTATGAAAGTTCGAAGCAACAATGCATCATTATCTTGGATGCCGAAGCATTGACTTAGGAACCTTGTGACATGTTCTTGTGCGTCCTCTTCACCTTTAAAAACTGCCAATTGAGGCAACTTGAAGTGTTCGGGGTAAAGAGGTGTAGGCACTGAGGGATGCACTGGATGACTGCGGAGTTGACGTAATGTGGGCTTTTGATGCCCAGAAGCTTTTGTCTCCATAGACTCCAAACGCTCTAATAGCGCTTTGTATGCATCGAAAGATTTTATTTCTTCTTCTTTGGTTTGCTCCCGTTGTGGGTCAAGGGAGACTGGAGGCCTATGGGGAGGTGGCCGATTGGCAGCCCTCCCGCCTTGATGGGGCGTGTCGGCCCGTTCTATTTCTGGTTCGAACTCCTCATAAACTTCTTGAGGAGTCCCTGGGCGAGACCTATGACCTTGATTGAGTCCCCGTTGGGGGTACCCATCATTGTTTCGGGGAGTGGCCTCCCTCTCGGGTCTATAAGGTCTCGGAGGCAAAACTTGACGAGGTCGCGGAGACCTGTCTTGCACCCAGGGATTGTGCCTCTCATATTGTTCTTCTCTATGGGTGCGAGGGGTTGGCACCCTCTCAGGTAGCTTATAGCGCAACTCATCCGCTTCGCGCTGCATGCGCTCTTTATTCAAGCGGTATAAATACTCTAACTCCTGATGACCCTGCTCAAGCTGCGTGATTCGAGCTTGGCGAGCGGCATGTCTGGCGACTACCGGGTCAACTGGGTCTGCCCTCTTTTGTTGAGGAGGCTTGAATGTTTTGCCTATGTGTTTGCCTCGATCTTGATGGTCTAAAATTTCAATGGGTTGCTTCCCTTTGTCGGGGTAGGCGACATTTGCTTGAGGCTCTAGCCTTGATGTGTGATCATGATATCTGGCGAGCGTAGAAACACAAGGTTCTCGCACTGTATGTTGTTCCCAAGGAATGTGATGATCTTCCTCGTACTCCCTTTCATGGGTGTGAAAGGGGCAGGCGAAGTTAGCTTGCCCTGTGTAAAGAGCCCTGCGCTCTGGATGTTGTTTTTCTGTTCTGATGGGAGGTAAAGAAGGGACGCCATATCCATGTTGTCCCTCCAAATGGACAGTATGCCTCTCTAGCGCTTCATCGTGCTGTGGCCATTCAAATCTAGCCTCAAGAGGCGGTTGTCTACCGACATTGAGACCTACGTGTACAGCGTCTTCCCGAAAGGGGCTGTGTTGGATGGGCATACCCCAATGAGGAGGCTCCCAATAATTTCTTTTTGATGGGGTCTGATATGGACTCTCTTGTAGGCTAGACCGCCAAGGCGGTATGGCCAAATCCTCAGGGCTAAAGCGAAGGCGACTAGCGCCCTCTCTTTGTGCACCTTCCACAGCGTTTGCCCTTGATTGGGCTTGGCTACGGGTGTACACCATTGTAGTGCTTCTCTAAGCAGATTTTATCTTGTTTTATGATGATTTGTCTTTTTGTGCACACTAAGCAGAAATGAACACACACACATACACAAAGCCGTGATTATCTCTTTTACGGATTAAATAGTGTGTCCTAAACTGGTTTAGTGCATTTTGATGTTTTGTTATGTTTTTGCAAATTTGGAAGAACGTTTAAATGCATAATGTTTGGCTCATATGACTCCCATAAATGGTCGCCCCTTCAATATACCATTGCCGAACCGATATACCAACCTCTCTATATACCCGCCCTTACGAGAGGGAAACTATAGGTACGTGAGAGCAGATGGTACGTGGAACATAGGCGGTACGGAAGGGGGATTGTCCTATTTGACACCTACCATAGAAGACTTATCCTCGCGTGCATGGGAATCACCCCAACAACACTCGGTCAGCTTTCGTCAGGATTTACGTCTAACAACAGTGACAATCGGGGAAATGAATGCAAAGCTAAGCCAAGGTGGTGATGAACCCACCGTTGGTCTTGCTCAAGGGCTGGGGTTTTACGACCAGCGCCTTGGTTTAAAATACCACGTGGTGTGTGGGGTTCATTTTACTTTGCAAGATTGAAACAGGCAGCAAAGAAAGAAAACTTTCCCTATGCCAGACAGACACTACAAACCGGAAAACAGCAAGTAGAAAACTAAAAATTGACGAATTTTTTTTTTTTTTAAATAAATAAAAAAAAAAAAAAAAAAAAAAAAAAATTTAAAAAAAAATACTAAAAAAAAAAAAAAAAAAAATTAATTATTGAATAAATAATTACATGAACAAATAAATAATTAATTAAAGCAAGAAAAACTTTATAAAAATTTTTCTCTAACTTTCTTTAATTAATTAAAAAAAAAAAAAAAAAAAACTGAAAGTAAACGATTGAACAAATAAAATAAACGGAAATTTTACAGCAGAGAATGACCTGGACAGTTAGAAACCGTTAATGTCCGGACTTGCTGCTTCTGACCTCCGACTAAAAGAGTACCTGTTAAGCACAACACACAGCAAATCTGATTAGTTTCTGTGATTTAAAAACCTGGGAACGGTCCCACCGTGATCGCCACTGAAAGCATGAGATTTCGGAATAAAAGAAACACTAAGGTGCAAATAAAAATAGAACTAATTTGATGCATGTAATAACACGAATATAATCAAATTAAAAGGCAGGAGCACGACCCTTTTTATTAATAAGATTCCGCTCGGTTACAATACATCTCTTCTGTTACATATTTTTTTTAAATACACCAGATGAATAGTGATCTCCTTCCGCATGCCCACATTTGAAACAGGCGGGTTAAAATGTTGCCACCGATGGTTGCTGATGAATCCTTGCTATTTGCTATTTTTCCTGTGGTCAAAGAAACAATAAAAACGTTTAATAGAACCTGTAACAAGGAAGTAAGACGTAGGCAAGAGAACATGCAGTTGAAAACGTAATGCAGATATAGAATGCAATAGCACGATAATATATAATCTCTAAACTATTTAAATATGGCAATACGTGATATATATTTCTTAAACTCCATGTTGTAAACTATGTAACAGCATACAATAAAACACAAGATATACGCGTGATATAGAATGAATCTGTAGATTAAAAATACCACGCCAAACAAAAGATAAAATCACAATGACAGAGTATAGAATAGTTGCACAAAAACAAACGATTTCTATTAATCGATGGAGTTTAAAAACTCCTTTTTGAATACAAGCTGGGCTCGTAACCCTTTATTTGTGATACACAGTTACAAATTATGCTAGGGTTCTCCGAAACCCTAGGCGGCACGAATGGTGGCGCTTTCGAAGAACGTATCTTCAATCCCAACAGAGTGAGTGGGCTTTGTCGTATCCCTTGCTTGGACCACTCCAGCTTAATCAGTTGCCATCAATAAACTGGATCTGTTATCAAAAACCTGCACACATTAACACTATCAAGGAGTTAGAAATTAATGAGAGGGCTCCACTGCGTGAGCCCTCAGAAACAATCTAAAACCCTATAAAAATGGAATGAGGAAATCAATAACAGATTAATACATAAAATACGGCTACTTGCTTTAAACTAATTTATACCTGTTCTCTGTTAACGCAGCTAGACCGGGCGACACAGAAGTAATGTTGTTGTCAGAATAGGCTACGGAAGGCGCCCTGGTGCACTCGCCGAACGCCCGCGTGCTTCTGGATCTGGATTACAGACGTCGGTCTGAGTCTGTGGCTGAAGGTAAACGCCCGTGGGCACTTGGTAAACGCCCGTGGGCACTTGGTGAAGGGGTAAACGCCCGTGGGCACTTGCGACAGGAATGGGAGATTCTACAGAATGCTACAGAAGGAATGGCGGCGAAGCGGCGACGGAAGCGGCGATGGATGCGGCGAAAGGGTAGCGAGAAGAGAGGAGATAACGGTAGAAGAATTAGAATCAGAGATAGAAGTAGCAAAAGACATAGGGTTTGAGCCATCAAAGTGACTCAATTTATAATCCACTCTTAGGGCACACTTTAGGGTTTTAACGACACTTTGAACGTGTGGCTAAGATTAAAGTGGATCCAAGGGTAGAGAATAAATCTTGGTTGTGGAATGGATTAAGATGGATGGACGGATGAGATTAAATGAAGGATGGATGGCTCAGATTAAATCACTTAAACTATTATTTAAATATATATATTAAAATATTAAAATATAATATATATATAAATATTAATTTAAATAAATTTGGGGATGAAAAATGGCGGGAAAGGTGAAATTGGGCCAAATAATGGCGGGAAAGTGTGGATTTGGGCCAAATAATGGCGGGAAGGTGGATGACCGACACGTGGTGACAGGAAGGTATAGATGACTTGCAAGTGGCTGGATTTTGGTGTCTACGAGATGCCCCTTTTGAGCTGCTTTGTGTGAAGACACAATGCGGCACAAAAACTTAGGACACCTGAAAAGTTGGATCGGACGCAACTCTCTCTCAAGACTAAAGCACAACTTTGAAGACCAAAGAATAAAAGAATATTTAAAATTTATCGACTTACCCCCTCAATTGGCGAGCGAGAATGGTTCTCACAAGCCAATTGGAAGAAATTCGAAAGAAAATGAACCGTTTTTGCCCCAACGGTGAAAAAGGGGTTGGTGTATGAACCATCTGTTTATGTCCCAATAGAAAAGGGGTTGGTGTACAAACCCAGAAAAGAATATGATTGAAGACGATATGAGTGATGTGAAAGATGAACCGTTTTCTACCCCAACGGTTATAAAGGGATTTTTGCCAAATTTTAAATTCCATGATCATGTAAGATGAATTCTACTATTAGGAAAGTTAAAAATTGATAACGGATGCCCCAACTCCTGTGGGTGAATCCATATTGTTGATGAAATTGCCTTGTTGGCGCCATTGATATGCAGAGATGCAATATGAAAGAGTCCAGAACTTCAGAGATGCTCCTAGTGACTGTATGGATAATTCCTCGGGTCGGAACCAATCAACCTAGGTAGCCTTAATCTCTAGCAAGACTCAAAATAATGATGATATTGAAGATTTGTCCACGTTTAAGGCCCCATGAACTAGGCCATCAATGACAACTGTTGAGCAAATTGATCTTGGTATGAGGTCACTTGAAAAGTAGGATACCCAAAATTGATTTCCAATTTTCAAACGATGAAATAATTGATGATGATAAATGGTAAGTGTCCTTATGGTGGTTTAATCCTCTTACCGAATTGCATGGATGCAAATCGTTGCAATCGCCAAGGTGATAGAATATACCACTAGATACGAGGTTTACTTTAATTTAATTTGGCAAAAATATGCATGATGAAAGAAGAATGAATGAAATTGATGATAGATCAGAAGAATTGATGAATGTGGTTAATTTTGTGAAGGTTTTGAATGTTTTTAACCCAATTTGTAAATCAATGATGAATGATGCGCTTTTTGAGAAAAATGACAAAATTTGTTTCCAAAACTGTTGTAACCTTCACAAAATGTTTTATTATGATAAGAAGAATGGATGGATGCAATTTGATGAAATTTGGAGGAGGTAAGCTTCAATTTTGTAAGTTTTGTTCTTTTATTCCATACTGACATCAAACGCCGGTATGCATTTGGAGGTGGCAGAAACGCCCGTCGGTGTTTGAATGCATCATGAAATGCCCCACTGCATCTGAATGCGCCATGAAATGCCCCACTGCATTTCAGGGTGCCAAAACCAGCTATTTAAACAGTTTCAGTGAGAATTTCGCTCATTTGTGCGTTCGAGCTTGAGAGAAGTGCGTCTGAGGGAGTGGAATGAAGTGAAGTGAAGTGAAAGGTTGTGTGGGAGAGTGAAGCACGCGGGAGCTATGGCGGAGATGGGAGCGGACGCGCCAGTGCAGTCAGCTGAGGTATTTGTTTATTTAAGCAAGTACTTTTATTTGTTTTTTTTTTTTTTTTTTTTGAAAAAAATTTGTAACCAATTTTTGTTTTGTTGTTTTGCAGCTTAGGGTGTTAGAGGCACGACACCGATTCTCCCCTATCATTCCGGGGATGAGGAGGTCATTGTCCCAGGAAGGCGGGAGACATTGGAAGCGGTAGGGCTAGCGGAGGCAGCCGGTTGGAGGTAGTTCGGGCGGATGAGGGGTACCTCTCGGCTTTGGCCGAGAGGTGGGATCCGGATCGGGGGACGTTCCAGCTCCGAGTGGAGAGATGACGGTGACGCTTGAGGATGTATACCGCATCCTCAAGGTGCCCGTGGAGGGGCGCGGGTGGAGGTTGGACGAGATAGGGCCACGGAGATGGCCAAGTTGTTTGGGGATGACTGGAGGGAGATCCGGACGGAGAGCAGGGGGATTCCTTACTTGGCCATGTATACGGCCAAGGAGTTGGTAGCGGTGGAGGCTATGATGATGTTCGTATTGGCCAACATTGTGGCCCCGAACAGCATCGGGTGCAGGTTTCCATGGAATATGATGGGTGTAGTGAGCGAGATGCTCACTAATAGGGTAGTGTATGCACAGGCGCCCGTTTTATTGGTGCGGGTGTACCGGGAGTTGTATGAGGTTCGGAGGCGGGGCCGGAAGGGCCTAGGCTGCGGTTTGGTTCTTCGGTGTTGGGGTTGGGAGCACTTCAGAGTGGCTCGACCGGAGGGGTTGCCATGTGCTTACTGGGACATGAGCCAGGCTTATGGTAGGAGATGGCTAGTGGCGGAGGAGAGACAGTCGAGCCGCCCCGTGAGATCGGGGCAATGGTATAGGAGTTTATGGGCGGACTTGACAGATGCCCAAGTCATTTGGAGGCCCTGGCGGGAGGCGAGGTGGATCGGTGATGGAGAGCATCGAGATGGGTGCGACGAGGCTAGATGGGTAGTGGGTCGGGGCCACGGCGAGGCGGAGTACATACGGATGTCTCGAGTACTCCGCCAGGTCGGATTGAGACAAGATGTCCCCGATGATCCAGTGCGCTACCGGAGGCACGGATCGAGAGGGGATTTGTCATGTGCCGAGCCATGGAGGGAGGCGACGAGAGGACGATGAGGACATGGAGATCCTCGACGTGGATGACGTCGGGGTAACAGTTGAGTATGCAGCATGGATGGCCGCAGAGCCGAGGTGGGAGCCACCATTAGTGGTTATTGGAGCTGGAGAGGACGAGGGAACCGTAGAGGTTCCCAAGCGCAGGGAGGGTCCCCGCCTTCGAGCTGACAGTCGAAGGTGAAAGGGGAAGATGGTGCGGTAGGCATCGAGGAGCGGAGATGATGAGGAGGATGATGGCGAGGGCCTAGGAGAGGCCGTAGGAGAGACTAGAGAGGTACCCCCTAGCGGGCACGAGGATGATCTGGCGTAGCTGCAGCAGCAGATAGCAGAGCGTGATGCTATGCTAGCGGTTCGGGATGAGAGGATAGCTCGGATAGAGCAACAGGTTGCGAGAGCGGGATGCCACGATAGCTATTCGGGGAGGAGAGGATGGCCGGATGCGGGCGGACTTGGATGGAGGCGACTAGGGTGCCCCGGGATGACGGGGTGACGAGACTCCGAGGAGAGCTAGCGGAGCGAGAGCGACGACACGGGATAGACATATCTAGACTTAGGTCTAGGACTCGTTATATTGAGGCTATGGAGGACACATTGTTTAGGCATCACATTGTGTTGCTTGATCCTCCATCCTCCTATGTCTCTAGGCGTAGTGAGTCTAGGCACACCACTAGGTCTAGGGCTCCTACTAGGTCACAGGGATCCTCTTTTGATGGTTAGCTTAGTGCTTAGATGCACTCTTTATGAGCCTTGGTGCTCTATTGTATTTTGTAGCCTTTTGGCATTCACTGTACGTTTTGATCTTTATACTATATATATACATGGCTTTTATTTTTAGTGTTTTACTTTCTTTTGTGTGAATGCCTATGTTTTTGTGATGCATGTTTTTATATGTTTTAATGCATATGTGATGGAATGGAATGCAAAGTTATAGATGATTAATGCGAGACTAAGTAAATGAAATATGCACTAAGAAGCACTCATACTTTTAGATAGTTAGATTTAGCCAATTGTTATCATAATTGTTTAATCAGGGGCACCGAACTTGGTGGCTTGTGAATGGATGACGTATGGAATGACATGAATATGGAAGAAGATATGGAGGTTGATATGGAAGAAAATATGGAGGAAGACTATTTTACAAAGACTCAAACATGCTAGTGGTATCAAACAAACTTACTAATATTGCCTAATTCAACTAGGACCAAATGTGTGTGCATGTGAGTTCATTAACCAAATCAGAAGCATGGTAGTGACTCTAGGCAATCAAAAACATGTGTGTGTGCAAGTGTGTTCATTAACCTCATCTTGCATAAATTAGGTAACCCTGTTATGGAGAAGACCCCGAAGCTAGTTTGTCCGTATGAGCATTCAGAGGTCTCTCTTTGAGGAGAGACATGTCGCCACGCAATGAGTATACTCCACTGCCAGTCAAGCGTCTATAGCCCCGGTGAAGGTTAACTCCATAGTCCATGTTGTTTTTGACCTTTGTAAGCCTTGGGGATGACTACCTATCCATATGATTGGACAAGTAGTATGATCCTTACAACTTATTTGGGATCAGTGGTGTGTGAAAAATGTTCATTTCCTTAGAGCTTTGGGGAATCGGATTCTCAACCGAAGTATGATGAGAATTTTACCCTATCCTTACTACTCTGTTTATATTTATATTTTGTTATTTGCTTGTGATAGTGGTAAGAACCACTATTTTATGGACTATGTTTGCATGATAGGACAAACGAGGATTACCCTATTCACTTCGAGGCACAACCCAAGGATGGTGTTATCTCTCTTTGACACAAGATGTTTTTAAGATGTGAAAATGTGATAGGTTCAAGACCGCTTTTGAAATCATTTCCCAATACTCAAGATTTTATTTAGTGTAATTTGTGATATGGCCCTAGAGAACTTTGACATGCATTTCGAAGTTTGCTTAAAACACTAGAAATGGCTGAGTGATTGAAAACATTTTGGCAATGTAAATATGTGCAAATGGAAAATGGATGTACGAATGACAATTCGGTTTGATGGATTTTATGAAGGTGCCCCTGATTAAGGCAACATGACTTTTGCTTGACCAAATTTTATATCCAAAAGATAGAATGGTCTCTAACATGATATGCAACTATGGCTGAAAATGAAATGTTATGGTTTTCAATGAGATGTATGCACATGAAATGCAATGTTTTTGAATGAGATGTATGCAACTAACAATGAAATGCAAATTCTTTTTATTTTATTTGTTTTTTTTTTTTTTTTTTTTACAAGCCATGTATATATGTACATATAAAATTCAAACTATGCGTAGAATGCCCTCAAGTGTATAACATTAAGTGGTTCGGGTTCTTCCTCTCCCTCTAAAATGGCAAGTCTATAAGTTCCATTACCCACTCTTTCAGTGACCATATATGGACCTAACCAATTAGCCGTGAATTTATCTCGAAGATGCGGCAATGCATTGGTGTTTTGTTGATTCTCTTTAAGGACAAGATCCCCTACTTGAAATTCTCTTAGATGAACTTTGGCATTGTAAGCACGTTTCAATCGGTCTTGATAAACTCGCAAATGCTCTAAAGCATTGATTCATTTTTCATCTATGAGTGTGAGTTGATCAAGACGTGCTTGTCTAGCGAGTATCATCATCGATAAATTCCTGCAAAGAAATTCGCAAGGAAGGGATCTCGAGCTCAAGAGGCATGATTGCTTCAGCTCCATAGACCAAAGAAAATGGCGTTGCCCCAATGGGAGTTATGATGCTTGTTATGTAAGCCCATAATGCCAAGGGGATTTGTGTATGCCAATCTTTATGATTTTCTTTAACAAGTTTCTTAAGAATAGCAATTATGGTCTTATTGGAAGCTTCAGCTTGTCCATTGGCTTGTGGGTAGTAAGGAGTTGAGAAACTATGTTGGATATTATACTTTTCGCAAAGAGCTCGAACATCCTTATTCTTAAAAGACTTGTCGTTATCAGAAATTATTTTAGAGGGAATACCAAAATGACAAATGATATGGTGAAGTATAAACTCCACAATTCTAGGACCTGTCGTACTGGTTAGAGGAATAGCTTCAACCCACTTTGTGAAGTATTCAGTGGCTGTAATGATGAAAGTATGTTGTCCTGAAGAGGCGGGTGAAATCTTGCCAATTAAATCGAGACCCCATTGTGAGAAGGGCCAAAGGCTTTGGATGGGCTGTAAAGCTTGTGATGGTATATGGATTAAATTAGCGTGTTCTTGACACTTTTTACATTGTTTAACATATTTGCAACAATCTTGTTCCATAGTGGGCCAATAATACCCCATACGTAAAATACGCTTCGCAATGGCCATTCCACTAAAATGACCACCACAAGTACCATCATGGGCTTCAGCAATAGCTCTATGTGTTTCACCTGCTTCTAGACAGCGGAGGAGTACTCCATCATATCCACGTTTATACAACACATCCCCCAAAAGAACAAAACGAGCTGCCTTTTGCTTAAAGCAGCGGCGGGCAGTTCGAGACAAATCAGGTGGAAGTGTTCCAAACTTGAGGAAGGCTACTATCTCACTAGACCAAGGCTCATATGGATCCGAATGGATAAAGCAAACATCTTTTTCATCTTTAGACTCAGCACGGACAATTGCAGACTTAGAGATTGTGGAAATGATTAGGGGTTGTACCTCTCCAAGGGAGTCCTTTGGAATCAATGATCCAAGAGAGGCCATGGCATCCGCAAATCTATTAGTCGAGCGAGGCAAACTAGTGATCTCATACCAATCAAACTTAGAGAGCAACTTCATTGCTACATCATGATAAAGCTTAATGGTAGGTTCTTTGGCTTGGTATTCTCCTGTAATTTGTTTAACCACGAGTTGAGAATCCCCAAATATCCGAATACGCTTAATGCTCATAGCTATGGCTGATTGAAGACCTAAAATTAAGGCTTCATACTCTGCTGTATTATTGGTGCATTGGAAGTCTAGTTTGAATGATAAAGGGATGGGAATCCCTTGAGGTGTATGAAACACAACTCCGGCACCACGACCTTTCGCGCACTTAGAGCCATCAAAGAATAGCGTGATGTCAACATCTTCCTCCGGAATGATGTCCTCTTCTTGTTCGGTGATAGCAAATACCGAATCATCCGGGAGCTCAATAATCAAAGGATGATCACTAGGTAGTGGAGCTTCCGCAAGTTGATCGGCTATAACTTGACCTTTAACAGATTTTTGGCTAATGAATTCAAGATCGAATTCGGTAAGCAACATTATCCATTTAGCGGTACGAGTGTTATTATAAGTGCGAGACATCATATAACGCAGAGGGTTTTCTCTAGCTATGACATATGTTGTATGGCTAAGCATATAATGACGAAGTTTCTTAGTGGCAAAAACCACTTCTAAGCACAACTTTTCCACATAAGCATATCGGGTTTCATAGCTTACCAATGTTCGACTAATATAATAGATAGCTTGCTCACGATTTTGTTCATTCTTTTGTGCAAGCATTGTCCCTAAGGCAAAGTCCGTTCTTTGAGATATAAAGGTTGAAAGGGACCCCTGGACGAGGCGGAGCTAAGGCCGGCGGAGATGCTAAGTCTTGCTTGATGTCATCAAAGGCTTTACGACATTCATCTGTCCATGAAAATTGTACCCCCTTTTGTAGTAGGTGGCAAAATGGCCTACATTTATCGAGAAAGTTGTGCAATAAAGCGACGGATTGAATTAATCTTTCCTTGTAAACTACGCAACTCCTTCAAATTAGTTGGGGGACACATTTCCATAATGGCTTTGACCTTGTTTGGGTCCACCTCAATACCTCGTTTAGAGATAATAAAACCTAGGAGTTTGCATGAGGTAACACCAAAGACACATTTCTTAGGGTTCAACCTTACTTTATGCTCTAGAAGTCTATCAAAAACTTTTTCCAATACATCAAAATGCTCTTGTCGAGTTTTAGATTTTGCCAATAAATCATCCACATAATCTTCGATAATCTTATGCATATAATCGTGGAAAATATAAGTCATGGCTCGTTGATAGGTTGCACCTGCGTTCTTAAGGCCAAAGGGCATCACCCTGTAACAAAAAGTTCCCCAAGGTGTGGTAAATGTTGTTTTGTGTTGATCTTCAGGGTTTATTCGAATCTGGTTGTATCCTGAAAATCCATCCATGAACGAAAGCATTTCATGACCAGCGCAGGTGTCGACAAGAGTATCAATGTTTGGAAGAGGAAAGTCATCCTTAGGACATGCTTTATTTAGATCTCGAAAATCGGTGCAAACACGTATCCCCCGTTAGGCTTGCGAACGGGTACCATGTTAGAAAGCCACTCAGGATAATCAATCGGGACGACAAATTTAACATCCAGAAGTTTCTGAATCTCCGATTTAACTAGGAGGGCCACGGTAGGATGCATTTTCCTAAGTTTTTGTTTGACAGGTTTAGCATCTTTTTGTAAGGTGAGGTTATGGACAACCAAATTAGGGTCTAGGCCTGGCATGTCTTTGTAAGACCATGCAAATATCTCCTTCTTCAGCTTGAGTAGAGCAATCATTTGCTCTTGTTCCTCTGATGATAGACTTTTAGCCGGTTTCACAATTTGGGTGCCATCTTGAGTCTGTACTAAGGTCTACATCGATAGTTTCTTCAATAGACATGTGGGAACCTTCCTCAAGGTGATGGGGAGTAGGGATCAGATTTATGTCATCTAAAATGTCATCAAGCTCCTGTGCCTTGCTCTCATCTATATCTGCCTGGAAGACCTCTGGCTTAGAAGATGAAGGTGAATGTGGAGGTGAAGGAGGAATGTAGTTGGCGGAAGCCCTTAACAATTCCTCGAAAAGGATGAACTATGAAATAGATGGAGGGGATGAAATCCGATCCATGTCAATCAGGCTTGGGTTGATCGGGATTGGCTTATCCGGATCATATGGATTATGGAGCGGGGTGAATAAGTCTTCAAAATTCATTGTCAACTTATGAAAGAAAGAATAGGCGGAATGGAAGGGAAAACCGGTGAAGACCTCGGAAGACCTGAAGTGCAAAACAACATAGTTTTTCAGTTTTTTTTTTTTTTTTTTTTGAGTTTTTTTTTTTTTTGTAGTGGTGAAAACCACTATTACACACATACATAAAGCAATAAAGTATTTTTTTATATATTTTGATTTTTTTTTTTTTTTTGGAATTTTCTAATTTTTTTTTTTTTTGGTAGTGGTGAAAACCACTATTTTAGTATATACATATAATACAAGTTTGGATTATGGCTTATGGATGTGGCGGGGGTGGTGGTTCACCTCGTTCTTGTGGAAGAAGCAAGCGAAAGATGGCCTCTTGGAGAGGGAACAATTGGAGATAAAACTCGTCTTGTTTAGTGAGGGGAACAATGGGCGCCGACTCTTCTTCAGATTCATCACCATTTGACATGACGTCAAATTCTTCATAGACTTCATCTTCGGATTCATCGGGGTGGAGGATTTCTTCTTATGAATTAAGATTAATGCTTTGAAAAGCTCGTTCAAAAGAAGAAAGGGATGGAAGTGGTTGGTAGCCCAGACCAAAACGCTCAGTGGGTCTCTGATATGGCATATCGATGCGTTCAGTTACCCCTTGCTCGTATCGACCTAGGCCAAATTGCTGCCAATTATGTCTATGGAAATAGCGAGAGGGAAAACCCTCCATCCTTTCGATATTGGCAGGGATTGGATGCTTAGGTTCTAGTATGGTGGTAGGACTAGAAGATGACTCTATTCCCCCATATACAAAATTAATGGAATTTGGCATAGAACCCATGTTATAAACCGATCCAATGGATAAATGTTGGTCATGTGGATGACCAAAATCTTTAACTGTTTGCACATTGAACGGTGTGATGTGGACATCTTGGATGGCATACTCACCAATACCTGCATCAGTGAGATGGACCTTGACTTGGGAGGGAGATGGACTTGATGATGGAATAGAAGAATGTGGGATAGAAGAATTGGAAGGATTTGGTTGGGTTGATGCTTCACTAACTTGTGAAACATCAGCTGGTGATGGTTGGGAAGATGGAGGAATAATAGGTGATGTTGAAGAAGGTGTAGAAGAAGGGGGTAATGATGTGGAAAGAGATGATTGGTCATGGCCACATGTGCATGTGGTCACTGATGAAGAAGAAGGAAGATTAGTTGATGAAGAAAGTGGTGAATGAGATGGAATAGCGGAAGAGGAAGATGGTTGCGATATGATGGGTGGCTCCTCAGGGAATGGGAGCTTTAGAAGAAGATGGTATAGAAGAAATAGATGGGGTCAAGAAAAGATGAGTGGATGGCAACACAATCTCATAAGGATTTGAGACATAGTTGCAATGTTTGAAGGGTTACGTGTCGGCGGGTACACAATGAACTCTGTCCCTCATATACATACTTGAGACATTGATGCGGTATAGAAGGGACACATCTCATCTCCCTAAGCCAAGGCCGTCCAAGCAATACATTGTATGCCATGGTCCCTTCCAAGATGTGAAACAAGGTATGCAAAGTTCGGGCCCCTACCTCAATGGGCAAGATAACCGTGCCAACCGTGGAAGATAAAGCATCATTGAATGCTTTAAGAGTAAAAGTCGACTTTGTGATAAGGGATGGCGACGACTTTAGATGACTCAACGCCGATGTTGTAATGATATTGATTGAGGAACCGGTGTCAATTAAGACTCTCTTGAATGGCTTGTTATCGATCTTGGCCATGATATGTAGTGGAGGATCTATACTTTCTGTTGACATAGGTTTGATTTCAAAATCATAGAAAGTGATGGAGGGCTCCATGCATGTTTGAATACTCCCCACAAAGTTGTTGAAGGCATTAGTATCTTGAGTTTGAAGCTCGATTGATTTTAATATTTCCATTAATGCCTCTCTATGCGGGGGAGATTGTTGAATGAGGTCATAGATCGATAACTTGGCAGAAGCCATTTTTAAAGCTGGTAGTTAACCGGCTACTCAATGACATGATGGGTCATTGGCGTTGAGTAGAATGATTTAGCAGTTGTTGAGAAGTACTAGCACGTTGTTGGGTCATTGTTACCGAGGTGGGTGGGGGTTTGTATAGGTGGGTGTGGTTCAGCCTGATTTGGTTGGTTCGCCCTTTGACCCCGGGTTACTACGTTAATAGTACCCACAAAACCTTGGTATTGTTGTACATGGTTGACTTGATTAGGAGGAGTTACCTGAGTTACTCCCCACTGAAGTTGTTGGAGCTTCCTCCCGATGTGGAAGGGGTGTTTGAAATATACCAAGATTTTGATTTTGTTGGGCTAAGGGGCTATCCAATTTAATGGCTCCAATCTCAATAAGATCTTGGATCACATGTTTGAAAGTTTGTACAATTATTGATATCGTGCCCATTTTGCCTATGATAAGGACAAAATAGGTACTCCTTGTAATACTTCCCCCTTCTAGATGGGTCTAAAGGTTTAAACTCAGGTAAAGTTAATTGATTTGTGCTATATAACTTGTTGAATATGACCGCATATGGTTCATCTAAAGGTGTGAATTGTCGCTTGGGACGATTGTTTTGCCAAGGTCGAGTTTCCATGGTTGGCCCAGTATTGGGAGTCGGTTGAGTAGGGGCGGGTACCGCATGATAAGCAATTGGTTGCGGTTGACTTTGCATTACTTGTTGTTGTTGAGCCATTACGGGCTAACTCGCCACCACTTGATTAACTTGGTTAACATTTGAGGTTGTACTAGCTTTGTGTTTGTTTGTTTTGGCCATAATTATTATTTCGTTGTTGGCCCTTTTGTTGCCATTCTTTTCTACGGGGTTTTAAAACACCCTCTTGGACTTTAATGTCTTCTATGATACTTGCTTGGGCCAAAGCCTCTTCAAAAGTCCTGTATTGTTGTAATTGGAGTAACCAAGAGATAGGTTTTAGACAACTATGGGTGAACATTTTGGTTAACTCCTCCATTGGTAGGGAGAATGGCAATTTATTAATGATAGCCCTCCAACGGTTTCCAAAGTCATAAACAGTCTCATCGTCATGTTGCTTGAGCTTGTATAAGTCAGATAATGAGACTCTCTTTTGTACATTCGGGGAGAATCGTTCTAAAAATAGATTAATCAATTGCTCGTAAGCATAAATGCTATGGTGAGCTAAATGATTATACCATTGTACAGCATCTCCTCCTAATGTATGAGGAAAAGTTCTGAGCATAAGAGCATCATTATTTTGGATTCTAAAGCAAGCATGCATGAATGAGCTCACATGTTCATGAGGATCCTCAGTTCCTCGAAATTTGTCAAACTTCGGTAATGTGAAATCAGTCGGATATGGTGGTGAAGGTACCGAAGGATGAATTGGTTGATTGATCAATGACCTTAGCGTAGGTTTATGACTAAATGAGCCAGGCGCGTTAAGCATAAGGTTGTCAATCTGTTGTTGCATAGCATGGAGTCGAGAATCTTCATTAAAATTTTGACTTGTTTGATGATTATGATGATGTAATGGAAGAGTGGAAAATTGATGAGATGGGATGAAATTGCCTGGATTAGGCGGTGTAGAATGGACATGTTGTTGGTATGGATGATACCGAAAAGAAGGTGATTGGGGTAGATGATGAACTGGACTAGGTTGGGAGAAAGGTGGGGTAGGAATGGACACCACCGAAGATTGGGGTACCCAGGTGGGGCCTGAGCTAATAAAAGTTGGTTGGGTAGAAATTGGTTGGGGTGTAGGTTTTACTACGACAGATGGTTGAGCATTTTGTTGCTTGTTGTTGCAAAATCAATTTGTCGAGATACTCCTTAACCTTATTAATCTCTAACCCAAGGGAGGTGGGATGATTGGATGAAGGTGGAGGGCAGGCTGCCATGGTAGTCACAAGAGACTGCATAGCAGGGGCAATGAAGGTGGCTGAAGTAGGCGGTACAGGAAGGAGCGGTGAACTGTGTCCCAGGTAGGGTGAAACCATAAATGGTTTGGGAAGAAGAGGGTTGAAATTGGTTATGGTTAGAGGAGTTTCCACCAACTTCATAAAGAGAATTGGTGTACACCCGGGTACATGGAGGAGAAGGTGGTCGGGAAGACACTACATTTGTCTCCAAAGGAGGACAATTGAGCATCCGGGAAGATGTTGGAGATGAAGCCGGCTGAACAAATACCACATTAGCCTCAAAAAAAGGGTTAGTGTAGAACTGAGTGAAACCAGCGGGTATGGTTGATGCAATATCCTGTTGAAAAATAGAATCTTGCATAGGGGAATCTTGGATTGGCTCAAGGACATAACCGGTGCCATCTCTTAAGTGAGTTTGCACTTGGGCCATATCAATGTGGGTAATATGACGGGAATTGTCTTCCTCCATGGGCATGGCCATGTGATAGACGGTAGAAGGACGTGAAAGACATGCAGGCGAACCTGCCTGAAATTCACTAGGATAAGTGGCTATGTTGGTGGTGGGGATGTTTTGTGAATTACCCATTTGATTATTTAGATTTAACATTTTAGATTGATTCCTTGTTAAGACCATGAAGCAATAAATCTAAACAAATTCAAAAAAGAAGAATGCAAAACTAGAATGATAAATTTACACTACAAAAATTATCAGAAAACAGTCACAACCTAGGTTTCAACCAATGTGTCTTACCTGCGGTTAATTAATTATTTTCTGATCTTAATCTGTAGTAAATTTTAAGTGTCCGGTTTATGAGTTTTGCATGTGATCTAATCTTGAATTATTCACAAAAAAAGGTAAAAACTATGGCTAGGAAAGGACAACGAGATTCTTACTTGGTGATGAAATCCGGCAAGTTTGCTCGGGGGTGACCTATGGTGTCTAAGGCAGAAGTTTAATGGATGGAGATGAATTCCACCGTCACTAAACTTCAAGCAATACATAGTGATGAAATCCGAGGATATCACTTATTTTAAATGCAATATGAAAATGCAATGATTTTTTTTTTTTTAAATGTTTTAGTTATCTAATGTGTACATACAAGGCTATAAATCAAAAGTTCTAATGATCTAAGCAAGAGGCTACTGAAAACATGTCATTTCCTCTGAATAAGGGGAGTACACCGTTTAAAACCCCTGCCTACCAATGATATCCAGATATCAAAGGAGCAACCGGAAGGTTCGTCCACTTCTCTACCTGGAATCACCCAATGGCAGGAGTACTATTGACATCCAATCAATAGTCCTACTTAGATAATTAAAACAAATAATTCGTAGCTATTCTAATATGCAGCTAGGTATGCAAATTTTTTTTTTTAATGCAAGCAACAATCAATAATGCAATGCAAAGAAAAATGTAATTAAAAATAAGCTGTTCTTTTCCAGATTACTTAGTTTTTGTTCATTTTAAAGTAATGATCCGAAAAAGAAACAAAATATAGCGAGAAAAACCAAAAACGTAAAAAGTACGACACTTACTTGGAAGCCTACGCTTTTTGTAAAGCGACTTCAAACGCCCACGGGAGTGCACGAGGTGAAACGCACCTCTGCGTTTCGTATTGGACTTCCAGACGCCCCTCTGCGTCTGCTGCGTTTTCTACAAGCTCAGAAACCCTAGTTCGCTGGAACAACGAATTTCATGATTTTTGGAACCTGCAAAATGAAACAGAAAACAAGAACAGATTAGTAAAGCAAGTATTTAAAAATATGAAACCCTAGGGGGTCCCACTATGATCGCCATTTGTAGATTAAAAATACCACGCCAAACAAAAGATAAAACCACAATAACGGAGTACAGAATAGTTGCACAAAAACAAACGATTTCTATTAATCGATGGAGTTTAAAAACTCCTTTTTGAATACAACTGGGCCTGTAACCCTTTATTTGTGATACAAGAGTTACAAATTATGCTAGGGTTCTTCGAAACCCTAGCTGGCATGAATAGTGGCGCTTTCGAAGAACGTATCTTCAATCCCAACAGAGTGAGTGGGCTTTGTCGTATCCCTTGCTTGGACCACTCCAACTTAATCAGTTGCCATCAATAAACTGGATCTATTATCAAAAACCTACACACATTAACACTATCAAGGAGTTAGAAATTAATGAGAGGGCTCCCTTTGCGTGAGCCCTCAGAAACAATCTAAAACCTTATAAAAATGGAATGCAGGAAATCAATAACAGATTAATACATAAAATACGGCTACTTGCTTTAAACTAATTTATACATATTCTCTATTAACGCAGCTAGACCAGGCGACACCTAGAAGTAATGTTGTTGTCAGAATAGGCTACGAAAGGCGCCCTGGTGCACTCGTCGAACGCCCGCGTGCTTCTGGATCTGGATTACAGACGTCGGTCTGAGTCTGTGGCTAAAGGTAAACGCCTATGGGCACTTGTTAAACGCCCGTGGGCACTTGGTAAACGCCGTGGGCACTTGGTGAAGGGTAAACGCCCGTGGGCACTTGCGACAGGAATGGGAGATTCTACAGAATGTTACGAAGGAATGGCGGCGAAAGCGGCGACGGAAGCGGCGATGGATGCGGCGAAAGGGTAGCGGAAGAGAGGAGATAACGGTAGAAGAATTAGAATCAGAGATAGAAGTAGCAAAAGACATAGGGTTTGAGCCATCAAAGTGACTCAATTTATAATCTACTCTTAGGGCACACTTTAGGGTTTTAACGACACTTTGAACGTGTGGCTAAGATTAAAGCGGATCCAAGGGTAGAGAATAAATCTTGGTTGTGGAATGGATTAAGATGGATGGACGGATGAGATTAAATGAAGGATGGACGGCTCAGATTAAATCACTTAAACTATTATTTAAATATATATATTAAAATATTAAAATATATATATATATAAATATTAATTTAAATAAATTTGGGGATGAAAAATGGCGGGAAAGGTGAAATTGGGCCAAATAATGGCGGGAAAGTGTGGATTTGGGCCAAATAATGGCGGGAAGGTGGATGACCGACACGTGGCTGATAGGAAGGTATAGATGACTTGCAAGTGGCTGGATTTTGGTGTCTACAGAATCAAAATAAAGCTAGAAAAATACGTGGGGTGCCCAAGTGGGCCGCCCTCGTTAGAACTTAGTTTCGACGCCAATCCACTAGGGATGAGCTCGAAATCTAAAACTGTGGTGTTGTTAGCAAATTAGTGGGATATAGTGATCCACTATCGAGTATTACTATCCGCGTTCGCCTTCAAACAGCCACCAATAACCTCTCTTCAGAAAGAGATTACAGGTGCAGAAGATTGAATCCGAAAGGAATATGATCAGGTCGTAAATGAACAGCACTTCGTTATGTTTTCAAAATGCTTCACGGTCCTCCTTTTACATGGCATTGAGCTAGTTTTTATAGAGGAATTTTGCCTCTAAAACATTAATGTCAAACCCTAAGTCTGCAGGCGCCGTCGAGATTTGACCGTTGTCAGATGATTTATGAGACATGGCTCACTCAGAGATTATCGCTAGCAAATCATATCAGTAGTTATGAAGCATGGGCTCGGGCCGGATTTGCTGTTGAGACCTCTCGTCTTATTAATTCAGTTGGTGAAGTCCACCATTATTTTTAAAAAAATGGCATGCAGGGATGCCACGTGGCGTGAATTGCTTTAATGCAGCCTTTGACCGATGAAGTCCACCGTTGAATGCTGGCGTGTCGTCTTTGAATGCTTAAATTTTGTTTATGTGTAAAATGCCGAAGTGTCGTGATATCGCGACACTTCGGCCGAGGCCTCCCTCGGGGCCTTAGGTGTCGCGATATCGCGATGCACGATATCGCGACATCTAAGGCCGAGGCCTCCCTCGGGGCCTTAGGTGTCGCGATATCGCGACGCGCGATATCGCGACATCTAAGGCCGAGGCCTCCCTCGGGGCCCTAGGTGTCGCGATATCGCGACGCGCGATATCATGACATCTAAGGTCGAGGCCTCCCTCGGGGCCCTAGGTGTTGCGATATCGCGACGCGCGAAATCATGACATCTAAGGCCGAGGCCTCCCTCGGGGCCCTAGGTGTCGCGATATCGTGACGCGCGATATCGCGACATCTAAGGCCGAGGCCTCCCACGGGGCCCTAGGTGTCGCGATATCGCGACGCGCGATATCACGACGCGCGATATCGTGACATCTAAGGCCGAGGCCTCCCTCGGGCCCCTAGGTGTCTCGATATCACGATGCGCGATATCGCGACATCTAAGGTCGAGGCTTCCCTCCGGGCCTTACGTGTCACGATATCACGATGCGCGATATCGTGACACGTAAGGCCCGGAGGGAGGCCTCAGCCCTAGGTGTCTCGATATCACAACACGCGATATCACGACATCTAAGGCCGAGGCCTCCCTCCGGGCCTTACGTGTCACGATATCGCGATGCACGATATCGTGACATATAAGGCTGAGGCTTCCCTCGGGGTCTTAGGTGTCGTGATATCGTGACGCACAAAATCGTGACGTCGCGATATCGCGATGTGCAAAATAGCGACATCGCGATATCGTGATCCGTGATATCGTGACATATAAGGTTGAGGCTTCCCTCGGGGTCTTAGGTGTCGTGATATCGCGACGCACGAAATCATGACGTCACGATATCGCGACGCATGAAATCACGAGGTCGCGATTTCGCGACATCTAAGGCCAAGGTTCCCTTTTGATTAAGACTTGTTTGCTTTTGAAGTTTTTCTCTTGATTGAGGCTTTCTTGCTTAAGACTTAAAGTTTGTTAAAGGCTCGCTTTAGATTAAAGACTTTAAAACGACCAACTTTGCTCTGCCATTTTTTGACCTTCTAAACTGTTGTGCAAGTGGCTAGGACCACTGTTTGACCTCTAAGGGCTGCCCTAAAAGCTGTGTAAGTCAATGTGATCAATGCTTGAAAGCATGAGATTTTGGAATAAAAGAAACACTAAGTTGCAAATAAAAACAGAACTAATTTGATGCATGTAATAACACGAATATAATCAAATTAAAAGGCAGGAGCACGGCCCTTTTTATTAATAAGATTCCACTTGGTTACAATACATCTCTTCTGTTACATATTTTTTTAAATACACCAGATGAATAGTGATCTCCTTCCGCATGCCCACATTTGAAACAAGCGGGTTAAAATGTTGCCACCGATGGTTGCTGATGAATCCTTGCTGTTTGCTATTTTTTCTACGGTCAAAGAAACAATAAAAACGTTTAATAGCACCTATAACAAGGAAGTAAGACGTAGGCAAGAGAACATGCAGTTGAAAACGTAATGCAGATATAGAACGCAATAGCACGATAATATATAATCTCTAAACTATTTAAATATGGCAATACGTGATATATATTTCTTAAACTCCATGTTGTAAACTATGTAACAGCATACAATAAAAAACAAGATATATGCATGATATAGAATGAATCAAAATAAAGCTAGCAGAAGACGTGGGATGCCCAAGCGGGCCGCCCTCGCTAGAACTTAGTTTCGATGCCAATCCACCAGGGATGAGCTCAAAATATAAAACTGTGGTGTTGTTGGAAAATTAGTGGGATATAGTGATCCACTATCGAGTATTACTGTCCGGGTTCACCTTCAAACAACCACCAATAACCTCTCTTCAGAAAGAGATTATAGGTGCAGAAGATTGAATCCGAAAGGAATATGATCGGGTCGTAAATGAACAGCACTTCGTTATGTTTTCAAAATGCTTCGCGGTCCTCCTTTTACATGGCATTTAGCTAGTTTTTATAGAGGAATTTTGCCTTTGAAACATTAATGTCAAACCCTAAGTCTGCAGGCGCCGCCGAGATTTGATCGTTGTCAGATGATTTCTGAGACATGGCTCGCTCAGAGATTATCGCTAGAAAATCATATCAGCAGTTATGAAGCATGGGCTCGGGTCGAATTTGCTGTTGAGACCTCTCGTCTTATTAATTCATTTGGTGAAGTCCGCAGTTCTTTTTAAAAAAATGGCATGCAGGGATGCCACGTGGCGTGAATTGCTTTAATGTAGCCTTTGACCGATGAAGTCCACCGTTGAATGCTGGCGTGTCGTCTTTGAATGCTTAAATTTTGTTTATGTGTAAAATTCCGAAGTGTCTCGATATCGTGACACTCCCCCTTGGGGCCTTAGGTGTCGCGATATCGCGACGCGCAATATCATGACATCTAAGGCTGAGGCCTCCCTCGGGGCCTTAGGTGTCGCGATATTGCAATGCGCGATATCACGACATCTAAGGCCGAGGCTTCCCTCGGGGCCTTAGGTGTCGCGATATCGCGACGTGCGATATCGTGACATCTAAGGCCGAGGCTTCCCTCGAGGCCTTAGGTGTCGTGATATCGTGACGCACGATATCACGACATCTAAGGCCGAGGCTTCCCTCGGGGCCTTAGGTGTCGTGATATCGCGACGCGTGATATCGTGACATCTAAGGCCGAGGCCTTAGGTGTCGCGATATCGCAACGCATGATATCGTGACATTCACGATATCATGATGCACGATATCTCGACATCTAAGGCCAAGGATTCCCTCGGGGCTTTAGGTGTCACGATATCATGACGTGCGATATCATGACATCTAAGGCCGAGGCCTCCCTCGGGGCCTTAGGTGTCATGATATTACGACGCGCGATATCGCGATATCTAAGGCCGAGGCTTCCCTCGAGGACCTTAGGTGTCGCGATATCGTGACGCACGATATCACGACATCTAAGGCCAAGGCTTCCCTCGGGGCCTTAGGTGTCACGATATCGCGACGTGCGATATCGTGACATCTAAGGCCGAGGCTTCCCTCGGGGCCTTAGGTGTTGCGATATCGTGATGCACGATATCACGACATCTAAGGCCGAGGCTTCCCTCGGGGCCTTAGGTGTCGCGATATCGTGACGCGCGATATCGCGACATCTAAGGCCGAGGCCTCCCTCGGGGCCTTAGGTGTCACGATATCGTGATGCGCGATATCGCGACATCTAAGGCCGAGGCCTCCCTCGGGGCCCTAGGTGTCGCGATATCACGACGTGCGATATCGCGACATCTAAGGCCGAGGCCTCCCTCGGGGCCCTAGGCGTCACGATATCATGACGTGCTATATCGCGACATCTAATGTCGAGGCCTCCCTCGGGGCCCTAGGCGTCGTGATATCATGATGCGCGATATCACGACATCTAATGCCGAGGCCTCCCTCGGGGCCCTAGGCGTCGCGATATCGCGACGCGCGATATCATGACATCTAAGTCCGAGGCCTCCCTCGGGGCCCTAGGTTTCGCGATATCGCGACGCGCGATATCGCGATGCGCGATATCGCGACATCTAAGGCCGAGGCCTCCCTCGGGGCCCTAGGTGTCTCGATATCATGACGTGCGATATCGAGACATCTAAGGCCGAGGCCTCCCTCCGGGCCTTAGGTTTTGTGATATTGCGATGCGCGATATCATGACATATAAGGCTGAGGCTTCCCTCGGGGTCTTAGGTGTCATGATATCGCGACGCACGAAATCGTGACGTCGCAATATCGTGACGCGCAAAATCATGACATCGCGATATCGTGATCCGTGATATCATGACATATAAGGCCGAGGCTTCCCTCGGGGTCTTAGGTGTCGTGATATCGCGATGCACAAAATCTTGACGTTGCGATATCACGACGCGCAAAATCGTGACGTTGCGATATCGCGACGCGTGAAATCGTGACGTCGTGATTTCGCAACATCTAAGGCCAAGGTTCCCTTTTGATTAAGACTTGTTTGCTTTTGAAGTTTTGCTCTTGATTGAGGCTTTCTTGCTTAAGACTTAAAGTTTGTTAAAGGCTCGCTTTAGATTAAAGACTTTAAAACGACCAACTTTGCTCTGCCATTTTTTGACCTTCTAAACTGCTGTGCAAGTGGCTAAGACCACTGTTTGACCTCTAAGGGCTGCCCTAAAAGCTATGTAAGTCAATGCGATCAATGTTTGAAAGCATGAGATTTTGGAATAAAAGAAACACTAAGTTGCAAATAAAAACAGAACTAATTTGATGCATGTAATAACACGAATATAATCAAATTAAAAGGCAGGAGCACGGCCCTTTTTATTAATAATATTCCGCTCGGTTACAATACATCTCTTCTGTTACATATTTTTTTAAATACACCAGATGAATAGTGATCTCCTTCCGCATGCCCACATTTGAAACAAGCGGGTTAAAATGTTGTCGTCGATGGTTGCTGATGAATCCTTGCTGTTTGTTGTTTTTCCTACGGTCAAAGAAACAATAAAAATGTTTAATAGCACCTGTAACAAGGAAGTAAGACGTAGGCAAGAGAACATGCAGTTGAAAACGTAATGCAGATATAGAACGCAATAGCATGATAATATATAATCTCTAAACTATTTAAATATGGCAATACGTGATATATATTTCTTAAACTCCTTGTTGTAAACTATGTAACAGCATACAATAAAAAACAAGATATACGCATGATATAGAATGAATCGAAATAAAGCTAGCAGAAGACGTGGGGTGCCCAAGCGGGCCGCCATTGTTAGAACTTAGTTTCGACGCCAATCCACCAGGGATGAGCTCAAAATCTAAAACTGTGGTGTTGTTGGCAAATTAGTGGGATATAGTGATCCACTATCGAGTATTACTGTCCGGGTTCACCTTCAAACAACCACCAATAACCTCTCTTCAGAAAGAGATTATAGGTGCAGAAGATTGAATCCGAAAGGAATATGATCGGGTCGTAAATGAACAGCACTTCGTTATGTTTTCAAAATGCTTCGCGGTCCTCCTTTTACATGGCATTTAGCTGGTTTTTATAAAGGAATTTTACCTCTGAAACATTAATGTCAAACCCTAAGTCTGCAGGCGCCGCTGAGATTTGACCGTTGTCAGATGATTTATGAGACATGGCTCGCTCAGAGATTATCGCTAGAAAATCATATCAGCAGTTATGAAGCATGGGCTCGGGCCGAATTTGTTGTTGAGACCTCTCGTCTTATTAATTTAGTTGGTGAAGTCTGCCATTCTTTTTAAAAAAATGGCATGCAGGGATGCCACGTGGCGTGAATTGCTTTAATGCAGCCTTTGACCGATGAAGTCCACCGTTGAATGCTGGCGTGTCGTCTTTGAATGCTTAAATTTTGTTTGTGTAAAATGCCGAAGTGTCTCGATATCGCGACACTCCCCCTTGGGGCCTTAGGTGTCGCGATATCACGATGCGCGATATCGCGACATCTAAGGCCGAGGCCTCCCTCTGGGCATTAGGTGTCGCGATATCGCGATGCACGATATCACGACATCTAAGGCCGAGGCTTCCCTCGGGGCCTTAGGTGTCGCAATATCGCGATGTGCGATATCGCGACATCTAAGGCCGAGGCTTCCCTCGGGGCCTTAGGTGTCGCGATATCGCGACGCACGATATCTCAACATCTAAGGCCGAGGCTTCCCTCGGGGCCTTAGGTGTCGCGATATCATGACGGGCGATATCGTGACATCTAAGGCCGAGGCCTCCCTCGAGGCCTTAGGTGTCGCGATATCGTGATGCGTGATATCATGACATTCACAATATCGCGATGCACGATATCTCGACATCTAAGGCCGAGGCTTCCCTCGGGGCCTTAGGTGTCACGATATCGCGACGTGTGATATCGCGACATCTAAGGCCGAGGCCTCCCTCGGGGCCTTAGGTGTCATGATATTGCGACGCGCGATATCGCGATATCTAAGGCCGAGGCTTCCCTCGGGACCTTAGGTGTCGCGATATCGTGACGCGCGATATCATGACATCTAAGGCCAAGGCTTCCCTCGGGGCCTTAGGTGTCGCGATATTGCGACGTGCGATATCGCAACATCTAAGGCCGAGGCCTCCCTCGGGGCCTTAGGTGTCGCGATATCACGACGCGCGATATCACGACATCTAAGGCCGAGGCTTTCTCGGGTCCTTAGGTGTCATGATATCATGACATCTAAGGCCGAGGCCTCCCTCGGGGCCTTAGGTGTCACGATATCGTGACATCGCGATTTCTCGCGTCACGATATTGCGACGTGCGAAATCGTGACGTCGCGATTTCGCGAAATCTAAGGCCAAGGTTCCCTTTTGATTAAGGCTTGTTTGCTTTTGAAGTTTTGCTCTTGATTGAGGCTTTCTTGCTTAAGACTTAAAGTTTGTTAAAGGCTCGCTTTAGATTAAAGACTTTAAAATGACCAACTTTGCTCTGCCATTTTTTGACCTTCTAAACTACTGTGCAAGTGGATAGGACCACTGTTTGACCTCTAAGGGCTGCCCTAAAAGCTATGTAAGTCAATGCGATCAATGCTTGTAGTCACTTAATCAAATCAATTCCGTTTTGGTGTCTACAAATGCCCCTTTTTGGGAAGCGCTGCGGGTGGTGCAGTGCTAAGCAAAAATAGAAAACCAAAGCACTAATGATTAGGGTTTCTTGGTAACCTAACCAACTTTTGATGCCCCAAGTATGGAAAGGGCATGCATTCTTGAATCCTTGCTTCTGACGAGCTAAGGAATTTGATTTCAAGCGTTAACCTGTTTTGGTGAGGTGTGACTTGAGCTTGGACATTGATCAGTCATGATTTAGGCAAAGGGCGTAATCTTTTGTCCATAGGGGAAACCTTGTGTTCATGACTCACGAATGCCAAGTATTTGATCAACTTAATGATTGCTTGTTTATTGCCCCGAGCAGGAGCATGATTGTCTTTGTCAATGATTCTTTGAATGCATGTCATTACCTTGATTGGGTGTGTGCTTGTTTATTGGTGACTAAGTGTGACTACCCCCTCAAGCGACGAATCGATGAGGGAATGACCTTCGTGAGCAAAGCGACGAGTCGCTTGACCCAATATGACTTAGGTTAGGGTGCCTTTAGATGTTTTTATCGTTTAAGCATGTGCAATTTTCCGACATGTGGACCTATTTTTGGTGGGTGTTAACCCTTTTGGTGATGCCATAATGGGGTGAAACCATCAATAACCCATCTTCCCGTGGAGTGGTCCGGCGATTGTAGCCTTCTTGGGGAAGTATGAGAGTGACAATTTGAACCCCGACATCAATTTTTTTGTATGCCAAGAGTTTAAGTGCAAGAGCACTTGTGTCTGGCAATGCTTATTGCTTATGTTTTTGTGTTGCATTTTTGTGATGTTTTTGTTGTTTTTGAATTTTCTTTCTTTGTGTATATGTCATGATTTTATACACAATGATTGATGTTGATGGATGCATGATGAATGCAAATGGTTTTGATTGATATGTGATATGCAGAAATGGAATGGATGGATAGACTTGGTGATATTTGGTTATGGCACCATAGACTATTTAGAACTCTATTATTAGACTGTGTACACATGTGGTGTTTCTTTTTTTTTTTTGTAGTTTCTGATGGTATTGCAAGGATGAAAAGTAGTGCAATCGGTTTAGAAATGTAGCTAAGGTTTTCTGAGACTCAGACAGTTTTAACTTACTAGCCATGATTGTACCCTATCTTACAAGACTTTTGAACAAGGTATGAATCGGACTTGTTTTTGACCAAGCTATTTCACATCCCTGTGTGTGCAATTGAGTTCATTTATGTGGTATTTTTTAGGATACTGCCAGTTCCATATGGGCTTTCAATTGAACCTGTACTGAGGATCACCTAATTAGCTCCCCTAACTCCTTTGTTGTATTTAGTTAGATTAATCTGCGGTGTTATCCAGGATACCATAAGCTAGCTTATCCACATGCAAATATTGATCTGTACACAAGTTAATGTGATAGATATATCGTCATGTGAGAAGTTTACCGCCAGTGACCGATAGGTTATCAACCAAACCGGTACTGAGGCTTACCTCATGACCTGTTAGAATGCTGAGAGTTCCAGGGATTCAAGTTCAACTCCATTCTTTTCTTCAATTGTATTGGGATACTTGCTCGTTTGTAGTGATAAGATCATTGTTTATTTTGATTTATTTTTCTTTTGAGCAAGGGATTGGGGATATGAAGTGACGATAATCACTATTGTTTGTGCCTTTTGATGTGTGCACTGTAGGATGTCAAATTTTGGAGTTTTTGACGCTTGCAAATTTTTTATGTTTTGCAACTATTTAGAACTTTGGGATTCTTAGGAAATTGGGTATGGAGGATGCTTGTCCTTTTGCCAACTCTCAGCATTCTAATGGTCATTCGCACAGGGGGATGAGCAAGATAACCGTTTCGCTTATGGTGACCTGGATTAGTGTGCAGGTTTCATCTTTTGTTCACACAACTTAGGAATTATTATGTGTTTTAATTTGTGTTGGGATGTTACGTAACAAGGCGTATTTCAAGTATGACTCTACCTTCGTAAAATCTGTCTGACTTGATACATGACATAGCTAAAGAGCAAAATGATGATTGAATCATGAAAACCCTTGGTACATTAAAAGACCACTGACTGTAGTGTGGAAAAAGAAATGCATGGTGTTTTTGTTGTTTTTTGGAAAATGGAACAGTGTAGAACAAGATGGACTAGCGGATTTATTACAGCCTATGGTGCCCTTGACCTATACGACCATAAATATGCAATGTATGGGTGCAATGCTTTAATGCAGCTATGTATTTTTGTATTGTTGATGGATTGATTTTTGTGAATATGAAGATGAAGTGCGAGAAGAACTCTCTTATTGATGAATTTGAGTATGCCTAGAAATGAGATGCAAATTTTTGTTGTTTTTTAATTTTCTTGATTTTTGACCAAGCGATTATGGAAATCCTTGGAGCATTTTGGGATTGACCAAGTGATTGCAAGAATCCTTGGAGCATTTGGGGATTGACCAAGCGATTGCAAGAATCCTTGGAGCATTTGGGGATTGACCAAGTGATTGCAAGAATCCTTGGAGCATTTTGGGATTGACCAAGCGATTACAAGAATCCTTGGAGCCTTTTGGGATTGGCTCTCTTAGATATGAAATGGTCACAAATGACTGATATTCAAGGGTTCTGTTTCCTTGATACCATCAAGAGAAGCTAGCCGGTATGTCCCGGGTCTGATTTTGCTATCAATGATATATGGACCTAACCAATTTGCCGCAAAATTGTCCCTTAGGTGGGAGGGCAAATTGGAATTTTGCTGGTTTTCCTTCAAAACCAAATCACCGACCCGAAAGTCTCTTAGGTGAACTTTCATGTTGTAAGCTTTCTTAAGTCGCTATTGATAAATACGTAAATGCTCAAGAGAATTAACGCGTCGTTCATCAAGCAACGTAAGCTGGTCTAACCGGGCTTGTCGTGTAGAATCATCGTCGATGAACTCCTGCATTGATATGCACAGGGAAGGAATCTCCAACTCGAGAGGCATGACTGCCTCGGAGCCATACACAAGCAAAAACGGAGTGGCCCCAGTGGGTGTATGAATGCTAGTGCGATAGGCCCATAGGGCAAGTGGGATTTGAATGTGCCAATCCTTATGACTATCTGCAATGGTCTTTTTAAGGATGGCAACTAGCATTTTATTTGATGCATCTGCTTGCCCATTTGCCTGCGGTAATATGGTGTTGAAAAGCTGTGCTGAATCTTGTATTTTGTGGTCAAAGCATGCACGTATTTTTTCTTGAAATGCGTTCCATTATCTGAGACTATTTTGGATGGAATACCAAAATGACATATGATGTTATGCAAAATGAACTCCACAATGCGGGGTCCTATCGTAGAGGTAAGCGGAATTGCTTCCACCCACTTGGTAAAGTACTCTGTGGTCGTTATGATAAACGTGTGATGACCTAACGATGTAGGGGAGATTTTTCCAATTAGATCGAAGCCCCACTGCGAGAACGGCCAATCAGACTGGACTGTCTGCAAGGCCTGAGAAGGTACATGCATCAAATTGGCATGATGTTGACATTTCACACACTTCTTGACATAGGTGCAACAATCTCGCTCTAAAGATGGCCAATAATAGCCCATGCAAAGAATGCACTTTGCAATGGCCAAACCATTGAAGTGGCTACCACATGTACCGTCGTGTGCTTGGGCAACTGCCCAAGTGGACTCTTGCTGGTCCAAGCAACGAAGGAGGATTCCTTCATAGCTATGACGATACAAAATGTCTCCTATCAAGACATACTTAGCTGCCTTCTGCTTGAGTGCTTGTTTTGCGGCATGAGTCAAATCAGGCGGAAGACTACCTAACTTGAGGTAGTCTCTGATGGGTAAATACCAGTCCTGTTGATCAGAAACCTTGACAGTATGAACAGCCAACCCCTCTTGAAGTTCCTCCCTAGAAAACGCTAAATGGGATAGAATCTGCAAGAATAGCGTTGTGTTGCTATTAATGGGAGTAGGGGAGAACAAGGACCCCCAGTTGACGTGTTTTAGACGATCGTGGATTTGAGAGAATTTATCTGAAGATGGTTCAATCTGGATCATGTGGATTCCTGGCATCAAGTCTGAGCTTGTACGCTCCATCACGGATTGCGATAATGTTTTGACTTGAATGGTTGTCACATCACTGGAAAGGTCCTATGAAATTAGTGACCCCAAGGAGGCCATTGTGTCTGCAAAATGATTTGATGATCGAGGGAGGGCCTCGATGTCATAGCACTCAAGTTTTTCCAGGAATTTGTCCACAAGGGCTTTATAAGCCTTCGAAACTGGGCATTTGCATTGATATACCCCTTTGACTTGATTGACTATTAACAGCGAATCACCAAAGATATTCAGTCATTTGATGTTCATGGTGATTGCTGTCTGAAGACCTAGGAGCAAGGCTTCATACTCTGCGTTATTGTTGGTGCATGGGAAGTTTAATTTGAATGACAGGGGCATTGGGGCACCCTACGGTGTGAAGAATACAATTCACATGCCCCCACCTTGCTCACATTTAGAACCATCGAAGAATAGGGTTATGTCGGCTTGTGACTCAGGCTCATCAGAATCTAGCGATTCTGAGACGTGGAAGACCCCATAATCGGGTAATTCTATGACCAGAGGCTGATCGTCTTTAAGAGAAGCCTCTGCTAGTTGATCGGCTATGACTTGTCCTTTGATAGATTTTTGTCCAATAAACTCTATGTCAAATTTCGTCAACAACATGATCCATTTCACCATGCGACTACTATGATAAGTATGACTCATCATGTATCGCAATGGATTCTCCTTAGACACAACATACGTAGTGTTGCTTAGCATGTAGTGGCATAGCTTTTTGGTAGCAAACACCACTGCCAAGTAGATTTTCTCAACGTATGCATAGTTAAGTTCATAATTGACCAGGGTGCGGCTAAGATAGTATGTAGCCTGTTCTTTGTGAAGTTCATTCTTATGGGCTAGCATGGCGCCCAGTGCCACCTCAGTGGCTGAGATGTATAAGTAGAACGACACTCCTGGTCTAGGTGGTGCCAATACTGGCGGTGAAGCCAGGTATTGTTTGATCTCGTCAAAGGCTGACTGGCACTCGTCATCCCAATGAAAGGTAACCCCCTTGTGCAATAATTTGTTCATAGGTCGGCACTTGTCAGATAATTGCGCTATGAATCGTTTAATCGACTTGACCTTTCCTTGCAGACTTCTGAGCTGCTTGATTGTAGTTGGGGGAACCATTTCAAGGATTGCCTTGACTTTCTTTGGGTCCACCTCGATTCCTCGCTTTGAGACTATGAAACCCAAGAGTTTTCCAGATGTGACACCAAAGATGCACTTCTTAGGGTTTAGTCTAACTTTATGCTCCATGAGGCGATCGAGGATCTGGCTTACGTCAGCGATATGATTTGAGCGCAAAAGAGATTTGGCTAACAAATCATCCATGTAATCTTCCAAAGTTTTGTGCGATGTAATCATGGAAGATATATGTCATGGCACGCTGGTAGGTGGCACCAGCATTTTTAAGGCCAAAGGGCATGACCTTATAACAAAATTTCCCCCAAGGCATTGTGAACACCGTTTTTAGTTGGTCTTCGGGATTGATACGAATCTGATTTTATCCTGAGAAACCATCCATTAGGGAGAGCATTTCGTGACCTGTTGTAGCATCTACCAATGCGTCGATGCTCGGCAAGGGGAAATCATCCTTAGGACTCACTTTGTTTAGATCTCGAAAATCGGTGCATATGCGAATCCTCCCATCGGGCTTCTTGACGGGAACCATGTTGGACAACCATGGCGGATAATCCACACAGATGACAAACTGTGCATCCAACAGTTTTTGTAATTCATCTTTGACAATCAAGGCCACTGTTGGGTGCATTTTATGTAGTTTTTGCTTTACAGGCTTGATTGTCGGATCAAGCATTAAATTATGCGTGACTAGCTGCGGGTCTAGTCCTGGCATATCCTTGTATGACCATGAAAAAACCTCCTTCTTCTCTTTGAGAAGGGCAATGTAGTCGGCCTACTCTTTGGGGGAAATACTTACCCCCAGCTTAAGAATCTGTGTCGATATCTACATCATTCATTTCCTTGACTGACAGGATCCGTCCTCCAACTGATGTGGAGTCGAGATCAAATGGATGTCATCGGCTGAGTTTATATCTACATTTGGAACCTCGGGTTCCTCTTTAGCCTGAAAAATATCCTAATTTGTCCTTGGGGTAAAATGAGGCATTTCATCGAAAGGCCAGTACTTTGATGGGGATAAAGGTGAATTGACGCGATCCCAGTCAATGGCATCTATGTCTAGATGCAATGACCGTCTTTGGATCGGCCGAATTGCGGATGGGTGTGGTCAGATCAATGGAGATCATGTGGATGGAATGAATTTGATCTCCATTACCACAGGGGTGAGAACTTGATTCTTCTAGATGCGCCCTATACTCTGGATCTGGCTCTAGGGGAATGGGCATGAATGGATCGGCCCTATGTGCTGATAGGAGGACAAGGTCTTCCCTTGGCACTATTGTCATGATAGGGTCTCGGGGTGGACGGTGCTCATCATGAATGTGGAGCCATGGATCCAAGATCTGGTCCCACCCTGCTGGGTCTACCCACCATTCATGTCCTAATCTTATACCCATATGTCCCATTAGATCTTCATGAGTTAAATTGCGGTGATGTCGTCGTGCATGTCTGAGATAGTCCATCTCAGTCTCATCTTCTGAGTCACTTTTGGAGATCTAAAAATGTTCAGTCACTTCAGCAACTATTTGCGACGTTGAGGGTTCTCCTTGTTCCGGTAAGTTAATCTGGTCCCATTGCGGTTGTTCCACGTTTTGTGGAGGGACCTGAATCTCTTGACACTATACTGACTCAACTGGAACCTCTAAGGGGAACAACTTCGAAAAGATTTCCGAACACCATTGATATTCTCTTTGGGGATGAGTATCCAAACTTTCGCCTCTCTCTAGCAAAGGAGAGGGATTATTACTGTTGCCAAGGGTTTTTGTTGACCATGGGAGGTAGTCTCCCAATGTATATTCTGTATTCGGGTTGGCATAAAGATCTGGTGCCAATCCCCCCTTGTTGCCTATTTCTAGGCCTTGCATATTTTCTACCAAGATGTCTAAGGGCAGGGGGTGGTTGAACCCTACTCCTAACTTATCATATGGCAACTGATATCTTGGTTGGAAAAGGACCCGCATCCCTTGTTCATATCTGCCTAGCTCGTATCCATGCCAATTGCATTGGCCGAGATACTTGAGGGCGAAGTTTGGGTTTGACAGATAGTTGATGTTTTCAACAAAAGGTTCTCCGTCTGCTTCCTTTTGTTTGCATGGTTCAAGACCATGATCAAAGCCCCCATACACAAAGTTTGTCTGGTTGGGTGGATGACCTAGAGGAACAACTATTCCTATGGGAAGGCGAGGTCTCCCCATATCTTGTACTAATTCTACTATAGGTGTTGCCACAACATTCTGCACTAAGTATTCCCCCAAGCCTGTACTTGCCATTTCAACGATGATTGTTGATTCTTGGGAGGGAGGGAACGGTAGTCCTTCCTGATTCCATTCCATGTTTGGTAGGTTTGGAGTCTCAGCTTTCGTTGTGCTGGATATTTCCTTTGTTGATACCGTTGAAATTGTTGGCAACCCCTCTTCTAAGGGCTGAGCCTCTTCTATGATTTGTTTTCCCTTGTCCTTCTGTTTAGCCATGACAGGTGGTGTTGGTAATGAAGGAGTGGATGATGAGGATTCACCTTGCTGGGATTTTGGTGATTTGGTCACTAGTGGTGCCTGTGGTATTGGACCCTATTTAGATGGATTTAACTGGAAATCCAAATGCGTTGAAGAGAGGGTCGATTGAGGCATTAGTTGTACTGCGTTGTAATACTTGAAGGGTTCCAAGTCCATCGGGACTACATGTATTTCTCCTTCGAAAGCATACTTTAAGCACTGGTGAGTGATGGAAGGGACACACTTCATGTTCCTGATCCAAGGCCGCCCTAGTAGTATATTATAGGCCATCTCGCCTTCCAACACATGGCACAGTGTTGGTGTTGTCTTTTGTCCTACCTAGACAGGTAGAACAACTGTGCCGACTATTGAGCATATTGCATCATTGAAAGCTCATAGTGTGTATGTGGAGGCTGGCAGCTTTAAATGTTTTAGCGCTGCAGTGGTGATGATGTTACTAGACGATCCAATATCTACCAACACTCTCTTGTAGGGGATCCCGTTGACTTGCGTGATGACGTGCAGGGGTGGATCTGTCATGTCATTTGATATTGCTTTGACTTCATCCTCTCTGAAGGTGATGATCGGCTCCGTACATCGTTGCACATGTCCTACGAAGTTGTTGAAAGAATTTGCTTCATGAGGCTGTAATTCGATGGCTTTTAATATGTCCATAAGAGCTTCCCTATGAGGTGTTGACTGTTGAATAATCTCGTAAGTGGACAGCCTAGCCGATGTGGTCTGCAAACTCTGCATGAGTTTGGTCCATATCGTGACATTTGGTCTAGGTGGAGGTACTTGCATAGGGCATTACTGAGGCTGCGACGTCGTTGGAACTTCCCTCATAGCTACCACGGGGGCAGCTGCTAGGTACTTTTTGTTCCTTGTCACTATGCTGATCATTCCCACAAATCCTTGCATGGGAAGATTCTAGCGCACCTCATTAACTTGAAGAGGTTTTTTCTGTGCCTCGTGGGCAGGCAAAGGGTCTTTGAATACCCCCATTTATTGGTTATTTGGTGCTATGGGGTTGTCCACGACCAATGTTTTATTATTTATTAAATCATGGATCAATCCTTTGAATTTCCAGCATCCATTTAAATCATGGCCCCTTCGCCTATGAAATCTACAATACAATTCCTCTCTGTATCCCTTAGGCTTGGGGGCGTTAGGGTCTATAGTGGGGATCTCTGGAAGGGTGACTAAATTTGCCGCTGACAAGCGATCCTACACAGAGTCCCTAGACTCCGTGTAGGGGGTGAATTGTCGCCTAGGGTGACGTTGCTGATTCTGCTCCTGTTTCTTATTATCTTTCTCATAACTAGGAGGCACTGCCTGGTAATTGGCCTTTTGAGGCTACGTGTCTTGCACAGGCTTGGTAACATTAATCGTAACTTGATTAACCACTGCGGGTTGTGATTGTGTATTCCCAGTCTTAGTGGTTTTTTTCCACTCTTTCTTTTTAGGCTTGGCAATTGTGCCTTTGCCTATCTTAATCTCTTCTATAACTCTGGCTTGCACAAAAGCTTCTTCTAAGATGTCGTATTGCTATAGCAGCAATAGACCAGAGATTGATTTTAAGCAACTCCGTGCAAACATTTGCATAAGATCAAACATAGGAGGACGGTAGGGTAACCTAGAAAGCAAAGCCCTCCAGCGATTCCCGTATGCTGTCATTGTTTCTTCCTCATATTTCCTGAGGCTGGCCAAATCACTCAGTGATGCCTTATTCTTTGTGTTGAAAGCAAAGCGTTCAAGAAACGCATCCACTAATTGATCGAGATTATTTATGTTGTGTTTGGGTAATTGTGTGAACCAATCCGAGGCAGGGCCTGTGAATGTGGTTATGAAAGTTCGAAGCAACAATACATCATTATATTGGATGCCGAAGCATTGACTTAGGAACCTTGTGACATGTTCTTGTGCATCCTATTCACCTTTAAAAACTGCCAATTGAGGCAACTTGAAGTGTTCGGGGTAAAGAGGTGTAGGCACTGAGGGATGCACTGGATGACTACGGAGTTGACGTAATGTGGGCTTTTGATGCCCATAAGCTTTTGTCTCCATAGACTCCAAACACTCTAATAGCGCTTTGTATGCATCGAAATATTTTATTTCTTCTTCTTTGGTTTGCTCCCATTGTGGGTCAAGGGAGACTGGAGGCCTATGGGGAGGTGGCCGATTGGCAGCCCTCCCGCCTTGATGGGGCGTGTTGGCCCGTTCTATTTTTGGTTCGAACTCCTCATAAACTTCTTGAGGAGTCCCTAGGTGAGACCTATGACCTTGATTAAGTCCCCATTGGGGGTACCCATCATTGTTTCGGGGAGTGGCCTCCCTCTCGGGTCTATAAGGTCTCGGAGGCAAAACTTGACGAGGTTGCGGAGACCTGTCTTGCACCCAGGGATTGTGCCTCTCATATTGTTCTTCTTTGTGGGTGCGAGGGGTTGGCACCCTCTTAGGTAGCTTATAGCGCAACTCATCCGCTTCGCGCTGTATGCGCTCTTTATTCAAGCAGTATAAATACTCTAACTCCTGATGACCCTGCTCAAGCTGCGTGATTCGAGCTTGGCGAGTGGCATGTCTGGCGACTGCCGGGTCAACTGGGTCTGCCCTTTTTTTTTGAGGAGGCTTGAATGTTTTGCCTGTGTTTGCCTCGATCTTGATGGTCTAAAATTTCAATGGGTTGCTTCCCTTTGTCGGGGTAGGCGACATTTGCTTGAGGCTCTAGCCTTGATGTGTGATCATGATATCTGGCAGGCACAGAAACACAAGGTTCTCGCGCTATATGTTGTTCCTGAGGAATGTGATGATCTTCCTTGTACTCCCTTTCATGGGTGTGAAAGGGGCAGGCGGAGTTAGCTTGCCTTGTGTAAAGAGCCCTGCGCTCTGGATGTTGTTTTTCTATTTTGATGGGAGGTAAATAAGGGACGCAATATCCACGTTGTCCCTCCAAATGGAAAGTATGCCTCTCTAGCACTTCATCGCACTGTGGCCATTCAAATATAGCCTCAAGAGGCGGTTGTCTACCGACATTGAGACCTACGTGTACAGCATCTTCCCGAAAGGGGCTGTGTTGGATGGGCATACCCCAATGAGGAGGCTCCCAATAATTTATTTTTGATGGGGTCTGATATGGACTCTCTTGTAGGCTAGACCACCAAGGCGGTATGGCCAAATCCTCAGGGCTAAAGCGAAGGTGACTAGCGCCCTCTCTTTGTGCACCTTCCATAGCGTTTGCCCTTGATTGGGCTTGGCTACGGGTGTACATCATTGTAGTGCTTCTCTAAGCAGATTTTATCTTGTTTTATGATGATTTGTCTTTTTGTGCACACTAAGCAGAAATGAACACACACACATACACAAAGCCGTGATTATCTCTTTTACGGATTAAATAGTGTGTCCTAAACTGGTTTAGTGCATTTTGATGTTTTGTTATGTTTTTGCAAATTTGGAAGAACATTTAAATGCATAATGTTTGGCTCATATGACTCCCATAAATGGTCGCCCCTTCAATATACCATTGCCGGACCGATATACCAACCTCTCTATATACCCGCCCTTACGAGAGGGAAACTATAGGTACGTGAGAGCAGATGGTACGTGGACCATAGGCGGTATGGAAGGGGGATTGTATTGTTTATGACACCTACCATAGAAGACTTATCCTCGCGTGCATGGGAATCACCCCATCAACACTCGGTCAGCTTTCATCAGGATTTACGTCTAACAACAGTGAAAATCGAGGAAATGAATGCAAAGCTAAGCCAAGGTGGTGATGAAACCACCATTGGTCTTGCTCAAGGGCTGGGGTTTTACGACCAGTGCCTTGGTTTAAAATACCACATGGTGTGTGGGGTTCATTTTACTTTGCAATATTGAAACAGGCAGCAAAGAAAGAAAACTTTCCCTATGCCAGACAGACACTACAAACCGGAAAACAACAAGTAGAAAACTAAAAATTGACGAAATTTTTTTTTTTGTTTTTTAAATTAACTATTGAATAAATAATTACATGAAAAAATAAATAATTAATTAAAGCAAGAAAAACTTTATAAAAAAAAAAAATTCTCTAACTTTCTTTAATTAATTAAAAAAAAAAAACTGAAAGTAAACGATTGAACAAATAAAATAAACGAAAATTTTACAGCAGAGAATGACCTGAACAGTTAGAAACCATTAATGTACGGACTTGCTGCTTCTGACCTCCGACTAAAAGAGTACCTGTTAAGCACAACACACAGCAAATCTGATTAGTTTATGTGATTTAAAAACCTGGGAACGGTCCCACTGTGATCGCCACTGAAAGCATGAGATTTCGAAATAAAAGAAACACTAAGGTGCAAATAAAAATAGAACTAATTTGATGCATGTAATAACACGAATATAATCAAATTAAAATGTAGGAGCACGGCCCTTTTTATTAATAAGATTCCTCTTGGTTACAATACATCTCTTCTGTTACATATTTTTTTAAATACACCAGATGAATAGTGATCTCCTTCTGCATGCCCACATTTGAAACAGGCGGGTTAAAATGTTGTCGTCGATGGTTGCTGATGAATCTTTGCTGTTTTTTGTTTTTCCTGCGGTCAAAGAAACAATAAAAACATTTAATAGCACCTGTAACAAGGAAGTAAGACGTAGGCAAGATAACATGTAGTTGAAAACGTAATGCAGATATAGAACGCAATAGCACGATAATATATAATCTCTAAACTATTTAAATATGGCAATACGTGATATATATTTCTTAAACTCCATGTTGTAAACTATGTAACAGCATACAATAAAACACAAGATATACGCGTGATATAGAATGAATCGAAATAAAGCTAGCAAAAGACGTGGGGTGCCCAAGCGGGCCGCCCTCGTTAGAACTTAGTTTTGACGCCAATCCACCAGGGATGAGCTCGAAATCTAAAACTATGGTGTTTTTAGCAAATTAGTGGGATATAGTGATCCACTGTTGAGTATTACTGTCTGGGTTCACCTTTAAACAGCCACCAATAACCTCTCTTCAGAAATATATTACAGGTGCAGAAGATTGAATCCGAAAGGAATATGATCGGGTCGTAAATGAATAGCACTTCGTTATGTTTTCAAAATGCTTCGTGGTCCTCATTTTACATGGCATTGAGCTGGTTTTTATAGAGGAATTTTACCTCTGAAACATTAATTTCAAACCCTAAGTCTGCAAGTGTCGCTGAGATTTGACCGTTGTCAGATGATTTATGAGACATGGCTCGCTCAGAGATTATCGCTAGAAAATCATATCAGCAGTTATGAAGCATGGGCTCGGGCCGGATTTGCTGTTGAGACCTCTCGTATTATTAATTCAGTTGGTGAAGTCCGTCGTTATTTTTAAAAAAATGGCATGCAGGGATGCCACGTGGCGTGAATTGCTTTAATGCAGCCTTTGACCGATGAAGTCCATCGTTGAATGTTGGCGTGTTGTCTTTGAATGCTTAAATTCTGTTTATGTGTAAAATGCCGATGTGTCACGATATCGCGACACTTCAACATTTTACACATAAACATAATTTAAGCATTCAAAGACAACACGCCAGCATTCAACGGTGGACTTCATCGTTCAAAGGCTGCATTAAAGCAATTCACGCCACGTGGCATCCCTGCATGCCATTTTTTTAAAAAGAATGACGGACTTCACCAACTGAATTAATGAGACGAGAGGTCTCAATAGCAAATCCGGCCCGAGCCCATGCTTCATAACTGCTGATATGATTTTCTAGCGATAATCTCTGAGCGAGCCATGTCTCATAAATCATCTGAAAACGGTCAAATCTCAGCGGCGCCTGTAGACTTAGGGTTTGACATTAATGTTTCAGAGGTAAAATTCCTCTATAAAAACTAGCTCAATGGCATGTAAAAGGAGGACCGCGAAGCATTTTGAAAACATAACGAAGTGCTGTTCATTTATGACCCGATCATATTCCTTTCGGATTCAATCTTCTGCAGCTGTAATCTCTTTCTGAAGAGAGGTTATTGGTGGCTGTTTGAAGGTGAACCTGGATAGTAATACTCAAAAGTGGATCACTATATCCCACTAATTTGCCGACAACACCATAGTTTTAGATTTCGAGCTCATCCTTGGTGGATTGGCGTCGAAACTAAGTTCTAACGAGGGCGGCACGCTTGGGCACCCCACGTCTTTTGCTAGCTTTATTTTGATTCATTCTATATCACGCGTATATCTTGTGTTTTATTGTATGTTGTTACATAGTTTACAACATGGAGTTTAAGAAATATATATCACGTATTACCATATTTAAATAGTTTAGAGATTATATATTATCGTGCTATTGCGTTCTATATCTGCATTACGTTTTCAACTGCATGTTCTCTTGCCTACGTCTTACTTCCTTGTTATAGGTGCTATTAAACGTTTTTATTGTTTCTTTGACCGCAGGAAAAATAGCAAATAGCAAGGATTCATCAGCAACCATCGACGGCAACATTTTAACCCGCTCGTTTCAAATGTGGGCATGCGAAAGGAGATCACTATTCATCTGGTGTATTTAAAAAAATATGTAACAGAAGAGATGTATTGTAACCGAGCGGAATATTATTAATAAAAAGGGCCGTGCTCCTGCATTTTAATTTGATTATATTCATGTTATTACATGCATCAAATTAGTTCTATTTTTATTTGCACCTTAGTGTTTCTTTTATTCCGAAATATCATGCTTTCAGTGGTGATCACGGTGGCACCTGAGTCTATTAGATAATTATGCAAATTTTTTCTGGTAATTCTAATGGTTATGAGAAAATGAGGCACTTCTCATTTTTCCTTTCGTAACACTAATTTAGACTCAGTACCTTTGACCTCATGGATTTTACTTTGTGGATATAAAGCTTTCACCAAAGCTTGCCCCTGACCTGGCAATTTAGCTACCTCAAAAATCAAGATACTAGCCTTAGTACTTTTCAAGTCCTCTACTATGTCATAAGTACATTTTTAAGGATTTTGCATCTTCTGTGTAGGTTTGGATGGTTCTACGACCACCAGAGGAGGTGGATTATTATCAACTTTGATATTAGGAGGAAGAAGGGGATTGTTTGGTAGAGTGGAAGAAGTTTTAGGATTATTGGAACTCCTCATATAATAACCATGATTTCCTTTTCCAAACTATCTAGACACTTGGAATTCCTCTATGGTTTCATCGTCATATTCTCATAATATTTTAGTGTCCTCTTCTCTTTCCTCACTTTCTTGATAATGGACAATTTTTTTTACTAAAGAATATTCTTTCCCTTGGAAAAAATAAGATGCTCCCTCACCCTGCGGATCTAATTCACTAAATTCTTCACACGCATCAGACTAATTTACTACAGGTTTAGGTACACATCCATTAATTGGTTGAGTATTCCACATCGCCCCCCTCCTATGTTTAGGATTTTGATTAGACATAGATATTTGGGAAATTTGTTTCTATATGTGTACTATGTCATTACCCATTTTGATATTCTTTTTCTTCAATTACTCAACCTGAAAATTAGATCCTTGTGATTGAGGCATTATGGTGCTAGATCCAAATGTATTTCTAGTATTTGCAACCTCTTGACTTGATGTGTTGGTTTGATTTTGAAAGTTTTGATTCAGCCAAGTATTCACACTTTGGAGAGGTGTGATCATGGTATAAGCTATCAAGGTTTGAGCATTGGTTGCATCGAATCCTTGCATGGTCATTTGATTATTTGCAAGCATAGATGTGGTGGATGGAATGATTGCATTGGGATAGGTGGGAATGGATGGATAAGTGGACATAAATGGGTATTGTTGATGGTATGGTAAGGCATTCATAATTGGAACTTATGGTGCCATAACTTGATTAATCATAGAAAACTGAATGTATAGACTAAAATGTCCTACCATGGGTAATTGGGGCATCCTCATACCTTGAGGTATCATTTTTTGCTCAATGGTCATAGCCTCTGCATACGCTAGGTCAAGGGTTGTAACCTGGGGGTTTCTCCTAGTAAACATGGTTGTCATGGGATCGAGAGTTTTAAAGTATAATTGAAGGTCCACATAAACATCAAATAGAAATGGTGAGTCACATTCATGTAAAGCTTTTGAAACCTAGCATTGAATGTCCTAATCGGCTCATTGAGTAACCTTTTATAGGTCACAAATTGGTTATACGTGATGGTAGGATCTAAAAGTGACCTAAAATGATTAATGAAGGCTCCCTCTAATTGGGCCCAAGAAGTGATGGACCCTATGGGGAGACTCATATACCATTCATAAGCCATCTGATCCAAAATCATGGGAAAAAACCTACAAGTAATATATTTATGGTTTACTGCTAGTCTAATTAGATGGCATTTGTAATTCTAGATATGCTCTTCAGCTATAATAGGACCATCATGCTTAAAATTAGGTAGTGATTTCTTGATGTTCCTTGGTATTTCATGGACATCCTCAACTATGTTCAGGGGAATATTAAGCACCCCATACCAAGGGGCTAGTAGTTGGGCCATGTTATTTAACAATGGTGGCCCTACAAGGGTAATAGCAATTGTTGAAGTAATGGGGATAGATACACTTGATGTAGCTACCATGATGGAGAAACTAGGAGTAGACCCACTAGACGTACTTGATTCCAAAGATAACCCTAGATCAAGTATACTGGGTGGGATTTCGATCTCTTGAGTTTTATTTCTTGGTTTCCTAGAATTGGGATAAAGGCTTTAAAATATGGTTTCCCCAGTGGTTTGAGAACTAGTAGCAATATACTCAGGTTGGGCCAGCTTGGGAAAACAATTGCTCTACAAGACTTCTCACAAATCACACACAACAAAACCTATAAAACACTTTACCTGTAAGTAAAACAAGGTGGAAATAAAACAACCCACATTAACCGTAAGAAAACCAATGATCTAAATCACAATGCTCTGAAAGAAGGCCTGCATTCTAGTACAAAAATATTGAGTGATATTTTTTCCCTATTGTAAAATAATCACCACAATCAGAGTATTAATTTGAAAACTCTCTCTTGCAAAGAAATTAAGTATAAACACAAATTTCTCCAAGGTTCTATTACACAAGCATTCTGCATATATGTATGAAAGCAATGACAATATGAGATAATATATGCTAGAACTAACTCAATAACATGCAAGTGATAGTTAAAAATGGGCCTTAATGGTTTAACTCATACATGATTAGTTATTACCTTCCTTAAACCTTCAAATTAATGTGAAATTTGCTCAAGTGAAAAGTGATTCCTTTTTTTATATTCTTTGTTAGTCTCTCAATGACACCGAGAGGGGGGGTGAATCAGTGTATCTCTTTAAAAATTAAATATTCAACACTCAAATCCAAAATAATTAAAGCATAAAACCAAATAAATCAAGTATAACAAGAGAATATCACACAACACAAGATGTATCGATGTTCACCGATTTGGCTACATCCCAAAAAATAACTGTTTGGACTCCCATTCAAATCCAGCCTTTGCAAAGCACCAAATTTTACAATCAATTTACCAGCACCCACTGGAAGGAGCACCAACCCCTGATTTATTTGCACCAACAAAAAGGAGCACCAACGCTTGATTTATTTGCACCAATAGAAAGAAGCACCAACCCCTCTACCAAGCACCCACTTTATTTTGATATTGATAATAAAATGACATATATGAATTTCATCACTGAAACTAGAATCCTCTATGGTCTATAAGCTCAAAATCTAAAACTTTCTATTTCACCCAACATAACATCCCTCTCTTTGCATTACTCAGAATTTGAATCTTCTCTTCTCACAAAAAAAAAAAAATAATTGTTCTCTTAGCTCGTTCTGCCAATTACTAAACGCTTTCTAGATATTATGCAGGAATTTTTCTATGAACTCCTCTCACAATTTCAGCCAAAATGGATTTCATATGAGAAGGTTATACCCAAAATACTGAAATGATATTTTTCACCACTCCAAAAATCATGGATTTTCACTCTTTATTTTTCTCCAGACACACTTCTCTCTTCACAAAATAAAGTCACCAATTTTCAATAAAATCCATTGTCACTTAAAAAGCACACACTTGCATTCTTGTTCCCTTTTCAAATTTTAAAAATATTTTCTTTAATGAAGCTCTTTAAAATAATATAACTTCCTTTTTTTATTTTGAGAAGGAATTTCGTCAAACACGTCACATGCAAATAATTGACACCTTACTCATTATCTTTCTTCGGAGCCACGTGACACCTCAAACTAAAAACAAAAGATGATCTATTTGATGCCTTTAAGGTGTAACAAAACTGAAACTAAAACTCTGGTGACTCTGCAATGTCAAAACGGCCAACTAAAGGATTTTGCACAAGTGGAACAAATTGACATAAAAGTGACCTGTATCATTTTTGCAACAATCATAACTCTCACCTCGTAACTCTATTTTCTCTTAAATTTGAAACATAGAATATCTACAATGCTGACTACATCCAGTCTAAATATTGAATAAATCCTTACGGTTTGCTTGTACAACCTCCACGAAAACTGTTGATGGCACACTTTTTCCAAAAAGAGCATTTTTGTGATAGTATTGCAATGCTTGTAACATTCGCCTCATTTCTTCGTTTTGGTGGAAATTTGGAAAACATGTTCTTGAAGATAATTACCACCTCTATTTCAAATTTCTCTATCAAATTATTCTTGGTTTACTCACAGTTCTTATGAAAAAACTACCCTTTTCGGCATGTACAACCACTTGCCAAATCATCCGCCAAGATACTATAAAAGTCACCGATCAATCCAAACACTGTGCTGACACCTCCAACGCTGTTCTAGACTATTTATTGACATGCTGGCATGTTCCAAAATTATCCATCCTATCCAACTATGCCTGTGATGACTTTTGTAATTGTTTGACAACTTCCTGATGATTTTTTCAACTTTTGCAAATTTGCACGAACAACCTGTAACAACTTCACCCAAAGATCAAAAACATCCTCATAAGCATTGAACATAACTATAAATACTCTGAAAAACCTTTGAACAACTTTTCATTGCATCAACCTGTCCATCTAAGTGTGTTGACAACAATGACAATATTGTCGCTTCACCTTGCTCAAAAATCTCCCCCTTTGGAATTATTGTCAACACACACACAATTTCATGTAACTCTTCTCCCCCTTTGACAACAAGACCAAAGGGTTGCTACAAAATCCTCCTGAGTCCATGCACAAAATGCTCAGGAAAAAATTATTACACTTAGCAAAAATCACAAACATGAGCAAAAATATAAAAAAATACATAAATGCTCCCCCTGAGAATGTGGCCCCAATAGCTAGTCAATTCTTGGGAAGTGTGACCACTCCCAAGTTATTGCAAAGGTACTCAAAGACTTCCTTGGGCAATGGTTTGGTGAAGATATCTGCTACTTGCTCTATTGTTGGAACAAAACTTAACCTCACCTTCTACAACTTTCTCCTTCAAAAAATGATGTCGGATAGCAATATGTTTTGTACGAGAATACATAACTAGATTATTTGAGATTTTAATGGAACTGGTGTTATCACACTTAACTAAAATTGGCTCACTAAAATTAATTCCAAGATCCTTCAGAGTTTGTTTCATCCATAACACCTGCGTACAACACATTGTCACTGTAATTTATTCTACCTCTGATGTGGATAAGGATACTGACTCTTATTTCTTACTGTGTCATGCGACCAACCTATCTCCAAGATAGAATGCACCTCCACTGGTACTCTTCCTATCATCTACACATCCTTCCCAATCTGCATTTGAATACACAATAAGGGTGAAGTCCTTACCTTTCGGATACCATAACCCATACTCCATAGTACCCTTGAAGTATCGATGAATCTTCTTCACTGATGTCACATGAGTCTCCTTGGGACTAGCCTGAAATTATGCTACCATTCATACTGCCTACAAAATATCTATTCTAGTAGTTTTCAAGTACAGTAAGCTCCCAATCATAGATCTATACATAGTTTGATCAACATGTGGATATTTGTCATCCTTGCTCAACTTGCAATCTATCATCATGGGAGTGCTAACTAGCTTACAATCCTCCATTATGAACATTTTAACCATATCTTTCACATATTTAATTTGAGAAATAAATATGCCCTTCTCCTTTTGATTAACTTGCAATCTAAGGAAATACGAAAGTTCACCAATCATTGACATTTCAAATTCTTTCTACATCTTATTTGCTAAATATTTACACAACTCATCTTTTATGTTGCCAAATATAATATCATCTATGTATACAAAAAGAACAATATGATGACCATTTTATATTTTAACATACAAATTACTATCCACCACACCTTTCTTGAACCCTAGCTGAGTAAGATAATTGTCTAGCCTTGCATACCATGCTCGGGGTGCATTTTTTAAGCCATATAACACTTTGTTCAACTTGCAAACCAAGTTGGAATCATCACCAAGTTGGAAACCATTTGGTTGCTCAATATACACCTCGTATTCAAGTTTCCCATTCAAAAATGTTGATTTCACATCCATTTGATAAAATTTGAAATTCTTGTAAACTGTTAAAGCCAGAAATATTCTAATTGCCTCTAGTCTTGCCATAGGTGCAAATATTTCCTCAAAGTCAATACCTTCAACTTGTGCATAGCCTTTGCATACCAATATTGCTTTGTTATTGACTACCTATTCGTATTCATTCAATTTGTTCCAAAATACCCATTTAGTACCGATTACATTTTATTTACGGGTCTTGGTACTAACTCCCAAGTCTTGTTTTTCTTGATCTGATCTAATTCTTCATTTATTGCCTTTACCCAACTTTCATATTTGCTTGCATAAACAACATTTTTGGGCTCAATGATGGATAATAAAGAGTATTTACTTACTAATCTTCTTCTTATCTGAACACCAACTGTGAGGTCTCCAATTATTTGCTCTCTAGGATGATCTTTCTGCCAGATACCTATTTTGAATTTTTTGTTTTCTTCCACTTTTGAATCACTATTTGAATCGTCTGAGTCAATTTTTGGTTTCTTTTCCATTTCCTTTTCCTCATCTCCTTCAATAACCTCTTCATAAATTGGGTAGTTCTCTTCATAGCTAATTATTCGTTCCCTTCCTTCATCAACTTTAACATCGACACTATCCACAATTTTCCTTAGCCTCTTGTTGTAGCATTTGTAAGCTTTGATTTTCGACTAATAGCCAAGAAAAATACCTTCATCCACTCTATCTTCAAACTTACCAAGGTTTTCTTCAATTATTTTGATGTAACACTTGTTGCCAAAAACTTTAAAGTATCTTGTTGTTGCCTTTTTACCGAACCATAACTCATAAGGAGTTTTGCTTTCATGCGTCCTCAACATGCACCTATTTTGGATGTATACCATAGTATGGACTACCTCTTTCCAAAATATGTCTGCTACTTTGCTCTCAGTCAACATAGTCCGTGCTATTTCCTACATTGTCCTGTTCTTTCTTTCTACTACACCATTCTATTGAGGTTTCCTGGCTGCTGAAAATTATCTGCTAATGCCATATTTTTCATAATACTTTACGAAATCATCTAAAATGAACTCTCCTCCTCTGTTTGACCTTAAACATTTAATCCTTTTTCCTATTTTATTCTCAAATTTGTTTTTGAAAACCTTGAACATATCAAAAACTTTTGATTTATACTTCAAAAATAGTACCCATGTCATCCTGGAATAGTCATCTATACACAACATGAAATATTTGTCACCGTTTATGCTTTGTGTTCTCATGGGTCCACATAAATCAGTATGTACTAGTTCCAAAGGTTTGCTTGTGTAGTACTCTTTTGTTTTAAATGAGACTCTAGTTTGCTTCCCATTTTGACATGAAGCACAAATGATATTTGATGGTTTGCCAATGGTGGGAATATCTCTCACTGCTTTATTTGAGCTGATTTTTACTAGATTGTCAAAATTGATATGAACAAGCCTCTTGTACCACAACCAATTCTCTTCTTCCTGTCCAATCAAGCAAGCTCCTTATGAAGTCTCTGAGATAGTGTACAGCTTGCCATATGTCCTTGATCTAGTTGCTATCAACTTCCTATTGTTTGCCTTTCTAACTTCACAACCTTGCTTCTTAACGATCACTTCATGACCTCTATCACAAATCTACCTTACACTCAACAAGTTATGCTTTAGACCAACCACAAACAAGACTTATTTTGACCTGATTTTTTTATCACTAATCTTAACTGAACCTTTGCCAACTATCTTAGCTCCATAATTGTTTCCAAACTTTACTGAACCACCTTCATATTGTTGCAACTTCTCAAATTTTTGTTTGTCACATGTCATATGACTGGAGCATCCACTATCAAGTATCCATGGTGCGGATTTATTCTGTGCTTTAAATGTCGTCTATACGATCAAGGATTCCTTTTCTTCCTTAGGTCACTCTTTTTCTTTCCACTCAAGTTTAATTACAATTTTGGGCTCTTATTTTGGCTTTTCTTTTTTAGTAGCTTGTGCATGTTTTTCAAGAAATTTTCTATTTTATCTTATTCCATTTGGCTAAAATTTTCTTCCTTGAAATTGATTTGGTGCAAATGTACTTCGATAATTTATTGTAATATGCCAAAAATTATGATAGTTATAACATTCTATTGCATAATCCATCAAAGGTGAAAAAAAATTTCTATTGGTAAAATTCTTTGGTCCTACATTATACTTGCAATATGAGATCTTACGTCCATAACCATTGCATTTAAAACAGTAACCAGAAAAGATATGATTGATCCTGGGTGGTGGTCTTTGCCATGTTGTTGTAGGAGCCATAAATCTTCTTCTTCTTTGATGTGTGAAATTGGTGAAGCCATCATTGTCAATTCTCCTTTTGTGCCTTGCATTATTGCTTTCCTTTGCATGATTCATTTTTGCTTGATCAACCCGTTTCTTCTCTTCATTCTTTGTGGATTCTTCATTTATGGCCTTTGATCCATTTGACGATTCTCCTTCATCAAAACCCAAACCAAATTTGATGCATGGAGTCTTTTGGTTATTTATGATCTTATCTAGCTTCATAGAACTTTATTGACGTTTGTGATAACAACTAATTTTTTGATTCATCTCTTCTAGCTGCATTCTTAAACCAACAATCTCTTCTTCTAGCTTGCTGCAATAATCTATTTTCATGGTTATTTGCACTTCGATATCTTCAAATATTTTCTTGGATTCTTCTATCTGTACTTTCAAATTTGTTATGATTTCATTTGCATCCTCAAGCTTTCTTGAAATTTTCTTATTCTTTTTTCTTTCTATCTTCAATTCATCTAGAGCTATAATTAATTCCTCTTCCATTTTTACTTCTGCGTTAATTTCTTCTTCATCACATTCTTTTTCTTTTTTTGGTTTTTCTTCTTTGAATGCCATGAAAATATCTTCACCTATTTCCTTTTCAAAATCCTCACTAGAGCTATCTTCTGATGAATTGACATTCTTGGAGATGAAAATTTTCTTATTGAAGTTGCCTTTTCTAAAATTTATTTTTTTCTTCCAGTCACTTATTTCTTCGTGCGATCCTTCATCACTTCTATTCTTCTCGTTAAGTGGACATTTAGCTGCAAAATGTCCAACGCATCCACAATTGAAATATTTAAATGATAAATTTCTTCTATATTTTCCTTTTCCATTTTTTATTTTTTAAACAAAGTTTGCTTCCATTTCATCTGATGTCTCTTCTTCCCCGAATTCTTGTTTTGATTTCATATTTTTATGGGCTTTAAAAGCAGCTTCTCTATCTGTGGGTTTAGATTTTCCTATTCTCATATCATATGCAGTCAAAGAACCATGCATCTCATCCATACTAAAAGAATTTAGATCTTTAGCTTCTTCTATAGCTAAAACTTTAGAATCAAATATTTGGGGAAGGGATCTTAATACATTTTTCATGATGACAAAATATTTGATTTCCTCACTGAGTCCTCTAATCACATTAATGACTTCATTAACTCTCAGCATATATACCTCTATATTCTCATCGTCATTCATATTTAATACTTCAAACTAAGCTCGATGTGTTTGTAACTTGGCCTCCTTGATCTTAACGTCTCCTTCATGAATGCTCTTCAGTTTATCCCATATTTCCTTTGCTATTTTACAACCCATAATATTTACCAGTTCCTTGTCCACTAATCCACACATGATAGCATTCTTTACTTTTGAGTCATTCTCAAACAGTTTCTTATCGACAACATAAGTTGGAGAAGTGGTGGGTTTTGTGTATCCACTATCTAGTGAATCCCAAATATTGTATCCCAAAGTACAAATATATGTCTACATCCTGAGTCTCCAAAATATGTAATTAGTTTCGTTAAATAATGGTGTTCTGTTTGATGAGAAGCCTTCACCACCTGCCATTGTGTCACTTTCAAGATCACCATAGCTGGTTAAGCCTATTTAGGAACCTCGCTCTGATACCAATTGTTAGTCTCACAATGACACTAAGAAGGGGGGTAAATCTGTGTAGCTCTTTAAAACAAAAATATTCAATACTCAAAGCCAAAACAATGAAAACATAAAACCAAATAAAGAAAGTATAACAAGAGAACATCACACAACACAAGATGTACCAAGGTTCATCGATTTGGCTACATCCTCAAAAATGACTATTTGGAATCCCATCCAAATCCAACCTTTGCAAAGCACCAACTTTACAATCAATTTACCAGCACCCACTGGAAGGAGCACCAACCCCTGATTTATCTTCACCAACAAAAAGGAGCACCAACCCCTCTACCAAGCACCCACTTTATTTTGATATTGATAATAAAATGACATATATGAATGTCTTCACTGAAACCAGAACCCTCTATGGTCTATAATATCAAAATTTAAAACTTTATATTTCACCCAATATAACATCCCTCTCTCTGCATTACTTAGAATTTGAATCTTCCCTTCTCACAAAAAAAACCAATTTTTCTCTTAGCTCGTTTTGCAAATTGCTAAACACTTTCTAGGTATTGTGCAGCACTTTGTATGTGAACTCCTTGAAAAATTTCAGCCAAAATGGATATCATATGAGAAATTTATACCCAAAATACTGAAGTGATGTTTTTCACCACTCTCCAAAAATCATGGATTTTCACTCTTAATTTTTCTCCACACACACTTCTCTCTTCACAAAATAAAGTCCCCACTTTTCAATAAAATCCCTTGTAACTTAAAAAGCACACACTTGCATTCTTTTTCCCTTTTCAATTTTTAAAAATATTTTCTTTAATGAAGCTTCTTAAAACAATATAACTTCCATTTTTTATTTTGAGATGGCATTTCGTCAAACACGTCACATGTAAAGAATTGACACCTTAATCGTTCTCTTAATTTGAAGCCATGTGACACCTCAAAACAAAAACAAAAGATGCTCTATTTGATGCCTTGAAGGTGTAACAACACTGAAACCGAAACTCTGGTGACTTTGCAAGGTCGAAACAGACAACTAAATGATTTTGCACAAGTGGAACAAATTGACATAAAAATGACCTGTACCATTTTTACAACAATCATAACTCTCACCTTTTAACTCTATTTTCTCTAAAATTTGAAACATATAATATTTGAAATGCTAAATACATCCAGTCCAAATCTCACTATATAACTCCTTACGGTTCACCTATTCCATCTCCACTAAAACTTCTGCTGACACACTTTTTCCAAAAAGAGCATTTTTGTGATAGTCTTGCAACGCTTGTAAAATTCACCTCGTTTCTATGTTTTGGTGTAAATTTGGAAAACACATTCTTGAAGATAACGAAAACCTCTAATTTGAATTTCACTATCAAATTATTCTCGGTTTACTCGTAGTGCTTCTGATAAAACTACCCTTTTTTGGCCTGTAAAACCACTTGCCAAATCATCCACCAAGATACAGGAAACATCATCGATCAATCCAAATACTGTGCTGACACCTTCAACACTATTTTGGACTATTTATTGATATGCTGGAATTTTCCAAACTGATCCATCCTGTCCAACTATACCCGTGATGACTTTTGCAATTATTTGACAACTTCTTGACAGTTTTTTCAACTTTTGCAAATTTGCATGAACAACGTGTAACAACTTCACCCAAACATAAAAAAAATCCTTATAAGCATTGAACATCACTATACATACTCTGAATAACCTCTGAAAAACTGTCCACCATATCAACTTTTCCATCTGAGTTTGTTGACAACAATGACAATACTGTCGTTACACCTTGCTCAACATTCTTGGCATTAATCTGTCTTACCCTGAATCCTAGTTAGTAAGCCCATTTTATCTTTATATTAAAGGTGTAAAAATGAAAATATGCATGGAATAGTCCACTTCATTTTAAGATCCATGCCTTTAATGTGAGATTCATTTTGCAGTTAGTAGATTCATTTTATCTTCATCATTAATGTTCTACTAAATGCTAAGTTAGACTTTGAACATGTTAGCCAATTAGTAAGTTAGCATTCATTTGCATTATCTGCCATTAATGTAAAGTAGGTGTTAGTACCCTCCCTCCTATATTGATTTTATCTTGAATTTAGATTTGAAAAACTAAAATGCTTTGTAAAATTTGGAGGTGCAGAAATTTTGGATAAGAACCAAAATGCAAATAGATGGAAATAACTACTCAAGAAATTCTATAAAATGGACTACAATGGAAACAACCCGAAAAGAAAATTATAGAAATTATGGACAATGACAAGAATAGAAAGAACTAAAATAAATTGCAGAAATTTTGGACAAGGACTAAAATGAATGTAAACTAAAATTATACATAGGGACCAGAATGAAAGCAGACAAAAATTCTGGGTGAGAACCAAAATGAAACTAATTAATGAAAATGACCTTTTACAAAACACAATAAAAAATTAACAAAAAATAAATTTAATCTAGCTAAACCAAAGTTGGAAAATAATGCATACAAAACTTGATATCATACTACCCTAAAGATTATGAGATAATTCAGAAGGTAACCTGATCTAAACAAACCTACATGAAACACAATCAGATTAGATCAAGTGCAAGACTCAAAGGAACCAATATTATCTGCATCAATATCAATATTCACCTAGTATAACCCCTTAAAGGCATTAAATACTTAGATACAAATAAAAAAAAAAATGCAGTGAAAGAATAAACCATTAAAACAGTAACCCTCAAAAAATAGTCTCCTCTGATTTTGCTCACAAAGTGTATGTTTCCAAAAATGTATGCATCAATATTCTCTAAAATTTCCAGCCCTGCTTACAAAAATTTCATAAGCTTAAATAAAAATTACATTTGACCCCCGGCCTTCCTTTTCCCAATTTGTCTCTTCATTTTCCTTTAATATTAAAGAATTCTCCATTTTCCTTATAATTCCCATAGCCCTATATTAATCCTCTTAATATATATATATGTATGTGTGTGTGAAAATTATAATATAAACATATATATTATTGTACTTTGGGATATAACAATGTCATATGGCATTGTAAGTTCTAACATTCAAATCTCGACCAAAGAATGGGCCTAAAAACAAAAAAACCAAATATGTATACTCATGATTTTTTGCTGCTTGTAATATGATTCAAAAAGACCAACATTGCCCTCTACATTCTTTGGCTACGATCCGAACTACGGTGACATGTAATTTGATAGGGCACCCATGCCATGACGATGATCATCCATGACTATGAACCAAGTCTCGAGTGCCATCCTCATCCTCTATTTTTCCAAAAATGTCACCTCTATCTCCCACGTATCCACTATCTCTCTTCAAACTTAGCAACTAGAATAGGAATCATAACACTCTTTCCTCAAACAAAAAAATTCTACACACTTTTAGATGGCTATTTGAACATGAAGGACTTACACGATTTACGATTTATTGGTAGGGACCTGTAGGTCCTCTATGTCTCACCTACAACTATCAGATAACCTCCACATAGTTGTTTCTTGACCATTACCTTCAATCCATTATGCTATCCTTGGTCCTCTATTGAAGTAGGTATACTACCATGACGATACGCTTGAGGTCTTTGCCATATGTCTAAGTCCTGTCCAAGGTGCTCATTACTCAACAACAATGTTGTATCATACATTATCTATGTGGTAGGTACTAGCATTAGTTGTTATTCCATACTATGCAAATGTCGTTGACTGGACTCATTTGTTGTAGACTACTGGTAATCATTGCATTTTAAAATGATGATTCTACATCCCCCATTTTTACTCTCTAATGACACATAGAATATTTTTTTATGCTACCAGATTATTTGATCATACTACCTATTCATTGTGGTCTCATTTTATCATATAATGGCTCATCAAATCCTTGTGCCTTGTATCTGGTAGAAACTATCTCAAAACTGCACTATAAAATACTAAAACATCGGTGTCTTCCTTTTCATTCATGGGGATAGTGAGTGCATCATGTTTATCTATGCTACTATTTGTTTTCATCCCTATACATTCAACGTGATGCTAGGTACCCACGATACGATCCACATCAGGGTGTCCAAACAGACCATGGTTAGGGTTTGAATCTTCTATCACACATATCCACATATCACTTTATTGGATTGTAGCTACTCCTAGGTCTTATCCATAAACCTCACTTCATTTAAAACCAACATCAATGCACCCCCATCGATGTTGGTTTTTCCATGTCAATAGCCCAACTTATCCCTACTATCAATGCGATTCAGTCCGTACCATCATGTGGTTACCATTGCTATTCTCAGACTCCACTAATTTCTATCCTTCTCCACTATTTTTTTGTGTCAGGTGGCATCACATCATATTGTGAGTAATCCCAACCTATGCATCCAATTTAAGTCTACGCATCCCTCCAATCATTGTGTTCGACTGGTTATCACCCTATAATCAAATTTGAGGCATGTCCACATGGTAGTCTATCTCGTGTTACTTCGGGTCTTCATCAATGGTCTCCTTGCAACGATGGTCTATACATCAGTTTTATCTCAATGGATAGGGGCCACCATCCATGTTGGCAAGTGGCATACACCTCGCTTTCTCTTACCCTTTGGCTTAACTAGAGCTTTCTACCCCGTACCTCATACTGCTATATTTAACGAAATGAGCTTCACCTCGAATGTTGCACCTCCATATTGCTTACCTATCACATATAAAATAAAACCTATGAGAATATCATATTGAAAAATTTCTCCTTTGTATATATATTTTTATTAGATAAGCATAGTATATATACAAATTTATATATATATATATATATATATATATATATTTCATTATGTTTTTATTTTGTTTTTATTATATATATATATATATATATATATATATATATATATATATATAAGTATAACATATATATATATATATAATTTTTGTTTTAATATGTCAATTAATTAGTATTAAAAGTTTTAATCAATTAAAAGTAGAACTTTTAAGCAAAATAATCTCTGATTCTAACCAAAATCTTAACAAACAAGAAGACCGTAATGAAGACCAGCCTCTTTACAAGAAACCAAAAGGATACACTAACAGCTAAAATAAGACTTAAATCATACAATAACATCAAATTCTCCCCAAGAACCAAGAAGATCCTACAAACCAAGGAAACTCATTAAGGTGAGCTCATGGCTAAGAATATATGAAACATAATCCCTCAAACAATTGAAATCCCTCACAACATAAAAAAAAATGTGGATACCAAATTCTGGGGTGAGTTGTACAATAGCCACAATAGTTCCTGAAAAACTTCAGAAGGATGCATCAAAAGTTGTGGTAACACTTCCATATCCTTTTGTTGTTCCCTAGGAGAGCCAATGGAAAATGAGTGTGCAATCACCTTTTTGTGTTGTTTTCGAATAGGTTTGGTCATATGGCAATAACTCATTATTGGAGGGGAATTTGAGTGTAGTTCTTTTAGAGTGTAAGTTTAGCTATCATTGGTCACTTTGATTATGTATTCCTCATCCTTTCTTGGTTCATTGATCACTTCTGGCATATCAACCTTATTGTTGTTATTTGTGTGATCAGGTATTTTGGGTATTTCTTGCTCATTGTCCTCATTTTCCACATCTTCAGTGCTATCTTTAGGTGTATCCGTCACTACTTATACCTCAATCATATTTTCATCATTGGGAAAACTACAAGGATTAGTTGCATATGAAATATATAGTTTAGGTGTAATACATTTATGAATACAAATAAATTTCTCATTGCAATGAAAGCAAAGGTTTTTTCTCTTTGTGCCTTCATTTCCATGGGGTTGATACATTTAATGGGTAAGAGGTGGGTAAGTTTTGGGGTTGTGTAAGTATTTTGTGATTCCCATATAGGTGGTTTTGTAATTTGGTCCTTCCACTAGAGGCACTCATATTTATTTTCCTCAGCTTCCACTTCCATTAGATACTAAAAATATCGTTAAGATGTTGCTCAGTAAAAATATCATTAAGACATTGCCAGTGTGCTTACCACCATTCATAGAACTATGGGTACCATATGGCTAGATCTAGCATGCTCTAATACCAAATGGTAGAACCCTAAATGTTATAGAAAATAATTAAATAATAAATAAATAAAAGAATACCTAATATAAGAGAATCATTGTTGGATTGATAGGGGATCCCTCCAATGCATTCATATAAACATGTGTTTTATATTATATTTATGGATGATTTGATATGGATTTCTCTCATATCATATATATAGACTTTTCAATCATGACTTTTCAATAATAATGAAATATATAATTAAAGTAATAAATAATAAGTAATAAGTAATGTTAGGATGTGAGATACTAAAAATTGGATGGGTTGTAGTGCTTTTGAGGGTGTGTGAGATTGGCATATTGTTGACACTTGATGGATCACTTAACGTACTCACAACAATTGTGTTCCATTTTGGTCCAATAGTGCCCATACGTAAAATGTGTTTGGTGATGGCCATTCCACTAAAGTGGCCACCACAAGTTCCATCGTGGGTCTCTTGAACTACTTGTTGAATTTCCTATGGTTTGAGACACATAGGAGGTTACCACCATGACTATGGTGGTAGAGGATCTCCCCTAGTAGTGTGTAATGAATTACCCTCTATTTTAATGCTCGATGATGATCATGTGGTAAGTTGCAAGCAAGAAAACCTAATTTGATGTAATCATTAATATGGGAAAACCAAGAATCTTGTTGTTTAATATGGATGACATGGATGTCATCATCATCGAGGATGAAGGTGAAATAACATATTGAGATAAAGTATGGATGGACACATGTGTCATGTCAGAGAGCGGGTTCTGTGGTACTAAAGATCCTAGGAAAACCATGGTGTCCACAAAATGGTTTGAAGAGTAGGGAGTGGCCTTGATATCATACCATTCAAGTTAAACAAGTAGTTGCTAAGAAATTTTTTTGTACTATTGGAGTACTAGGTGTAGCACCCTAAAATTGGCACAATGAAATTGTCATAATTACATTCACCTTAGTAAATAATTTAAAATTCAAATTTAACCTCCCAAACCGCCCGTTAACCACCGGGTAATCCATTTTCCCATTTTCTACACCATTTTTAGAGGTTGTTTTGACCGTTTGACGATATCTTTGCCGATCATACGATATCGTCCCAGATCTGACGATTTCCTCTGGGCTAGGACGTCCAGACGATCTTGTTGCAAAACTGATTTTGCAAAGTTAGCTTTTGTTCCAACAAGCCTCTAATCTGGGCAGAAGTGTGTCTGCGTCATTAGAGACCCTCCCCTGTTGGATATCTCCCAAATAGGGATGATCTCCAACCTCCTAACTACTCCCCTAAGCTTATTTAATCCTTAGGATCTTCCCCTCCCAACCCCTGGCTGAATTTCCTCGTAAATTGATTTTGCATGCATTAGAATACCTAGAACATTATTTTGCCTCTGTTATTTTGAAGTTTTCTTGTAGGGACCTCATTGATCTTCAGTTGAAGAAAGCTCAGATCGTCGCAGATGATCTCGTTCAAATCTCGGATGATCCTGTCATAATTCAAGATGATTTCATCACTTCCAGATGATTTCGATTGTAATCTGCATTGGGGGCAATCAGTGCCCAGAGTTTGTGCTTTCTTTTATTCCTTTCATTGTTTTACTCTGCATTTTAGTTAGTTTATCCTTATTGCTTACTATTTTGCATTTGGAGTTCACCCATATAACTTAAAATGCATGATAAGATCATAATTTATCATTAGAACATCGTAATTTGTTTGAATTTTTGTTCATAATTGTTTTCCAGTGTTCATACTGTCATTTTCTATTGTTTCCCCCTATTAGCACAGTAGTATTCTCTGTATTTTGCATCTATTCTTTTGTTTTTGCAGGTCTCTGATGAATTCGTCAGATCTCAGATGATCTTGTTTGATTTCAGACGATTCTGTTGAATTCCAGACGATCCTGACTACTTCAAACATCAGAATCTCCATCAGACATCTGGGTCAGGTATTCTTCTTATTCTTCATTAATTGCTCTATTTTTTTGTCTTAAATTTTTTCTCTGTATTCATTAAATCTGTATTTTCATATAGATTAATTTAGACTCATTTGGCCAAACCTAGGATATGAATGCTTAAAGTTAAAAATGAACACATAAAAACACATTCCAAACCTAGGCGTGGAAACTGCCATTAAATGTTTCCTGGTGAACTGACCATCCATCAAAAAATCATCAAAATACACCTCCCTTGAGAGGCGGGACCTTCGCAAAGTCCTCTCAGTCCGAGGTACCGCGACATCCTTTTCCCATCCCCCTTTCGGGCACAGATCCTATAGCCTGAAGGTAAGGATGCGAAAAATTTGAAGCGATACGTTTTGGTGAACCCGACGTGAATGCATCATAACCTTTTGAAAACAAAAACAAAAACAAAAACAAAAAAAAATAGAACAACTAAAACATAGATGCATTTTTAAACATTTAAAGTTTAAAATCATGTTTAGATGGTAGCTCCTAAGAAAATATTAGCAGTTACTATAAAAGTAGAAAACCAATTGGCAGCCGTAGAAATCAATTCTATGCTTAATGTGCCCGAAACAAGTAGAAATCAATTCCTGTGGAACGAACTTGATAGAAGACTTAGTCTCATCTCATCTAGGTCCACACAACTTAAGCAAATCAAGAGGCTAGTCCTAGATAGAATCCCGGATCCTCATCAACTAGTTTTTTATCATGAACTTCGGAGAGCCCGCCATAGATGGTTAGCTTATAGGAGAGCTTTAGTATCCTCAGAATTGTTCACCTTCGAGGAATACCTCGAGAACGCAGCCATTGTGCACCAGTTCCTAGGTTGTGTAGAAGACCAAGAGGTTGTTCTTATAGATAGGGAAAGATGGAATAGAGTTTCGCGAGTTGTGCTATATCGAGAGTATTGCCATGAGCTTTACTTTTATCAACCAACATCTGAGACAGATAATATCACTATAGCTCTTTTCATCAAATTTTTAAAAGAAAACTTTCAATTTGAAGAAGAACACTTCATGACTCCTGAACAACTCGAGCCTATTAATGATATTTATAAACTATTTATAGAAAACTAGATTATTACTTTCAGTCTTATTTCTTGCATTTATTGTGTTGATTGTCTTTACAATATTATTTCAAAAACTAAAAAACATAGCAAAAACTTAAACATTTCATTTCAAATATTGTAGTAGGTATATAGTAAATATATACCTCTTAATTTTTTGCATATATATATATATATAAATATATATATATTTGCTGAAATCAAAATTTAGCACCATGCCTAAACTTAGGAATGGTAAATAAAATTTAGGAGAAGAAGAAGATTGGTTACAAGATACAACTGGAAACCCAAATGTCCTTCCTGAAGATCCAACTTCAGAAGGAAAAATTGTAGTTCAACCAGAAAATGACCTAGGTGAAGATAAGGAACAAGAAGGAAGTGTTAAAGAGGATGGATCCTCATCCCCTAGAATAGCTCCAAATGGAACTATTGCTTTTGATAACATAGATCATTTCAAGAAATTTCTTAGTGATAACATTGAGGACCTTAATGTGGCAATTCGTATTGATAAAGGGAAAATTAGTGACACTCAGGCAACTTTGGAACACATGTATGATGTGCACATTAATCCCTTATCTTTCATTGATCAAGAAAGTGATAAAGCTGGACCATCCAATACGGATATGGTCTCTATGATTCAAAACATGTCAAAAAAATAGGCTATCCAACCTCCTACGAAATCTGTTATTCAACCTAAAATCATTCCCACACAAAAGAAACCTTCCTTCACTACTTTATTCCGCCAAACTATTGAGAAATATGCTTCAAGTAAACAAAAACCTAAAACGAAGCCAAATACAAATTTTCAACAATCTGGAATACAACATAATACAACTTCAAAATTCCTTCATAATACTTTTCCTACCAATAATTTGCACAATAGTAACATGGCATCTAATCTTCATGTTCCTCCATCATATGCCCATAAAACCCATGTCAATGCCCTACCGAACCCTTATGGGGGGCAAACTAGTAATCTGGAAGCCATGGTGAAACAGTTAGCTTCGCGTATGGACCAGATAGATCCCTACCGTCCCTCGTATAATTATCAAGAGATATGTAGTCAACCTTTGGATCCCATAGTTGTAGCTCAACCATACCCTAAGAATTTTCCCATGCCTATATTGCCTATATATAAAGGAACCGAAGATCGCATAGAGCATCTTCGCATATTTAGGATAGCATGTCACGACATATCGCATGATGACTTGCTATATTAAAAATGTTCCCAAAAAGTTTAGGTGGAATGGCATTAGAGTGGTACTATCAATTGCCCACTCATTCTTTGAGAAACTTCGAAGAAACAACATAATCATTTGTCCATCAATTTAGTGCCTACATCGAGAGGCATGTAACTATTAAATATTTATACAATTTAAAACAAGACAAAGATGAATGTTTTGCCGATTTCTTAGCTAGATGGAGGCAATTGACAGGAAAACTGCATTTTGTGCTACCTTATAGGGAAATGTTGGACATTTTCATCAACAATTTACAAGAACAAATATCTTATGAGCTATCGACTGCTACCTTAACTACCTTCGATCAAGCTATAGATTTAGCTCGAAGAGTGGAAGATGCCCTCATTAGGAGAGGACAACTTAGGAAAAAGTATGATGAGAAAACATCCAGAAATCAATATAAAAACAAACAAGTCATCGATGACGGAGTCACTGATAGCAGAAATTTTGCTAATATCAATGCAACAAAGACAACAGAAAAAATTATATTGAAACCTCCTTACAAGCCTCCTCGAGAATTTACTAGATTAAACCAACCCTTATCAACTATTTTATCTCAATTAATCGAAAGAGGTTTGATCCAATTACTAGCTATCCGGGAACCTGATCCAACTATACCCGGATATAGAGCTGACTTACACTGTGATTTCCATAGAGGACCTAGACATTCTACCAACGCTTGTAAAAGGTTGAAACATAAAATACAAGATTTGATTGACAATAATGAAATGGAAGTGCAAGCCTTCCAACCTAAAAAAAACCCTCCTAATAATAATCAAAATATCGTTCCCCAAAATCAAAATCAAAATGCCAATCAAACTCTAGACATGTTTCAACACCCTTTACCTCGACATGGTAAAGAGGTAGCCAATAAAATTGAACATCATAATGTTCCCCCTCCCACCCGATATGTAGGAACCATTAGCAGATAATTACCTATTTAGGATCCTCAAATATTTGACACAACCTTATCCTTGGTTACGACCAGGCCCTTACATAATTTTCAAACTTCTGATTCTAGTGATATAGAATCAGATAGTGAAAGTGAACTAGACATTACTTCAAACCAATCGAATAGTTATGAAAACAAATCAGATCCTATTCAACCCATCACAGATGCTATGGTTCCAGAAGAACCATTTCCTAGAAGAGTCACTACTCGACCTTCTTCTAATATATTCCTTTCCAATGAACAAGCCATCAATGCTCAATCGAGACCAGTTCAGCGTCTTCATTATAACATTGTAGGTACCATTGGAGTCGTCACCCGAAAACAAGCTCAAAATTCCCAACAAGAACCAAAACAGAATGATGGATCGGCTCCATTCGTTTTGAAAAACCCCAATAAAGGGAATCATGCTCCTACTGTTCAACCTAAACCCCCTTACAATATTAATGAGCAATTGTCCAATACTACGGCCTGAATTTCCCTTTTGGATTTATTAAGATCCTCTCCCACCCATAGGGATGAGTTGATGCTTACATTAAGCCAAATGATGGTACCTCAAAACATTCAACTTGAAGCTATGGCCAATACTATCATCACTCGAGAGATTGATTGTATTGACTTTCGGGATAAAGATATCCCACAACACAGTTTACATAAGGATAATCCCTTATACATTACTGCTCTAATTGGAGATGTAGCTATCAAAAGAGTTTTGATTGATAATGGCTCATCTCTAAACATTTGCACTTTTGACTTCTACCAACGATTTGGCTTTAGAAGTGATGAAATGAAGAAAACTGATATGATTATCAAAGATTTTAATGACGAAACACAAGAAACGTGTGGAGTTATTACCCTCCCATTGCAAGTTGGTCCTAGAACCCTAGAAACAACCGTGTTTATTGTACATTGCCCAACATCGTACAATATACTTTTGGGTCGCCCTTGGATCAACGCCATGCGAGCGGTCCCATCAACCTTACACCAATGTGTTAAATTTGAGTTTAAAAATCAGTTGGTCACTATCCATGGTGACCCTAGACCTTTTGATATGTGTGCTTTGGCGGAACCCGTTGGAGTGCAATTTTGCCCTCGCTCCGTCGTCCACACATCCTAGTTCTTATTTTTCATCTAAAACTGTGAAACACACACCCATAACTTCACCTATTTCCACTCCATTAATTTCATCCTCCTATATAGACCAACAACCCTCTAAACAAATCATTTTAGAACCTCAAAAAGATCTTAAATCCACAACCAATCCTTCAAGTTCTATCCCTATAAATTCAAAACCTATAGACACATCTATCATTCCTCCCACATCTAAAGATATAGGTAATAAGCCTTCTACATCTTATGCCCTTTCTGATGAACTTTTACCAGATTTATCCACAACCTTAATATCAAAAAAAACAAATGCTTTCATGCAAGATTCAATTCTTTTAAATAAATTGCCACCATATCCTCGTACTTTGGGCCTCCCACAACCTATGGAAAGTACTTACCAAGTCAGGAGTTGTGCCTTCATTTATAAAGGATATGACTGGGGAAGAATCCCTCGAAATATCAAAACTCATCATGAAGGATATGCTCGGTGTTATTTTACCAATGATTATATTAAAGCTAAACCCATGATTCTTAAAATGGGATATAAAGGGAAAGGCTTGGGACCTTTCCAAAATGGCATGAAATAACCTTTCAAGGTAGAACCGTGGCCTGTCCGTTGTGGTGTGGGCCTATTTCCTAGTAAGGGTCAACTCTTTCCTTTTGACGATGATGATCACGTCGTATGTTATCAATATTATTTGGATAGGCATGTTGATTTGCCTCTTAAAAATTAGTCATTTTCATGCAACATGCTACCATAGCTTACCCTGAAATGATTGTTGACCCCGATGAAGAGTTGGAAGGAGATATCTTCCATGATGTCTCTGTCGAAGAGATGTTACACAATGGATTTTATTTTGAGGGTTCTATACCAACTATAGCCCAACTTGAGGCCACTAATCTTCAAGATGAATTATCTAAATTAACCTTACAAGAATTACAAGAATTGGGCGTTTCACCCGCCCCACCTAATTTTGAAATAGATCTACACATGGAGGTAGAAAACATCATTAAAATTAATATTGGAACTGAGGACAATCCTCACATAATCAATATTGGATCAAAATTAAGTCAAGAAAAACAAGAACAATACATTGCATTTCTTAAAGAGTATGAATATGTCTTCGCTTGGACATATGAAGATATGCCAGGTCTAGACCCTTCTGTAGTCATGCATCATCTAGTGGTCCATCCGGATGCTAAACCTGTTAAAAAAAAAACTTAGAAAAATGCATCCCAAAGTGGCTCTACTAGTAAAAGGGGAGTTAGAAAAACTCCTGAATGTTATCTTTATACAATCTACTGATTATTCCGAATGGATCTCAAATGTAGTTCCAGTCACCAAGAAAGAAGCTACCAAAGTTAGGGTTTGCACAGATTTTAGAGATATTAACGCTGCATGCCCTAAAGATGACTTTCCTCTTCCAAACATGGATCAAATCATTGAATTTACTGCCGATAGTGGGATGATGTCCTTAATGGATGGATTCTTTGGTTATAATCAGATCAGGATAGCTCCTGAAGATCAGGCTAAAACAACCTTTATTACCCCCTGGGGTATCTTTTGCTAGAAAGTGATGCCATTTGGCTTAAATAATGTAGGTGCAACTTATCAACGAGCTATGACCTATATTTTTCATGATATGATACATGATATCCTACATGACTATGTAGATGATATTATAGCTTGCTCTATTATTGAATATAATCATTTAGATGATTTGAGAAAAGTTTTTAATCGATTACGAGAATATCTTATTCGATTAAATCTAGCAAAATGTATATTCGAAGTTAAGTCCGGTAAACTATTAGGGGTTTTAGTTTCTTTACGTGGTATTGAAATCGACCCTCTCAATATTGCAGCCATCATTGATATGCCCGCACCTACTAATATATCTGAATTACGAAGTTTACAAGGTAAACTTCAAGCTATCCATCGCTTCATTGATAAGCTGGTGGACAAAACTGGTCCCTTTCTTAAACTCCTTAAGAAGGATGTCCCTTTTAATTGGGACATAGAATGTAGAGAAGCTTTTGACCTTCTCAAAAAATACCTCCTTAATCCACCTGTGCTTTCACCACCTAAACCTGATCGCTCATTCCTCCTATATATTTCAGCTTCAAATTTTGCCTTAGGAGCTATGTTAGCTCAGCTTGATGATGAAAAGCGAGAACGTGCTAATTATTACATTAGCCGAACATTCATCAATTATGAAACCCACTACATAGCATTAGAAAAACTATGTCTAGCAGTTCTGTTTGCTATGCAAAAATTACGACACTATATGCTTAGTCAAAAAACTTATGTCATTGCTAAATACGATCCCTTGAGGTATCTCATGAGTCGACCTTATTTATCAGGTCGCACAACCAAGTGGGTTCTTGCTCTAAGCGAGTTTGATCTCACATTGATAGGATAGAAGTCTATTAAGGGTCAAATCATAGCAGATCAATTAGTTGTTGCACCCTTAGAATCTACCCATCCCCTTATCATCGAGTTTCCAGATGAATGCCTTCAATTAGAGGTAGACCATATTGAATAATGGTATTTATACTTTAACGAATCCCGATGCATGAATGGGGCTGGTGTGGATATTATTTGCTTGCACCAAATTGACATTTGCTTGCACCAACAATACTTTTGAGTATGAAGCTCTAATCCTTGGATTACGAGCTGCCCTAGCGCTAAAAATTAAACATCTTTTAGTTTTTGGTGATTCCCAACTGGTTATAAACCAAATTAATGAAGTTTATCAAACCATATATGATAAACTGTGCCCATATAAGGCCTATGTTTTACAATTAATGTCTTTATTTGATCAAGTTACCTTGGAAGCTATTCCTCGAACTAGCAACCGTGCAGCTGATGCTATGGCCGTAGCTGCATCTCTCCCCGCCCTTAGAGTTAGATGACGAATATGCCACTATCATTATTCATCGACTATAGGAACCCGCTTCAAATAAGTCATGCTTAGAGCCTTTGGATGTGTTTCTAATCAATGAAACTACTCCTGAACCTTGGTATACGGACATATTTGATTTTCTCCAAAATGGGACTTTCCCTGCCAATTCTAATAGAAACCAGCGTCGGTTATTACCTCGACGAGAAAGTTGCTTTGTAATAATTGGCAATACTTTATATAGGAGATATTTTGAAGGTATCCTATTAAGATGTTTAAACTTAGAAGAGTCTAAATCAGCCTTGAGTGAAGCCCATGATGGATCTTGTGGAGGACACTTTAGTGGTAGTGTCATTGCTAAAAAGCTCCTTCGGATAGGATAATTTTGGCCTACCATGGAAACGGATGCACATGAATATGTGTGCCATTATGACAAGTGCCAGAAACATGCTGACCTTGTCCATGTGCCTGCCCAAGAGCTGCAGGCTATTTCATCTCCTTGGCCCTTTTCTAAATGGGGTTTAGACATTATTGGCAAAATCAATCCGATGTCATCTGATGGACACAAGTTCATCATAACCACCACTGAGTATTTCACAAAGTGGGTCGAAGCTATGCCTTTAGCTTCCTACACTGGCACACAAGTCTCTAAATTTATTTTTAATAATTTGTAGGTTCGAAATTCCTGTCAATCTCATCTCTGACAATGGAACTTGTTTCAAAAATAAAGATGTTAAAAAATTATGCCAAAAATATAAGATTCAACATCGCTAGTCCACTCCCTATTATCCTTAGGGTAATGGTCAAGCGTAAGCATCTAACAAAACCTTAATCAAAATTCTCAAAATATTGGTCAATAAAACTGGCCGTGACTGGCACATTCAATTATACCCAGCCTTGTGGGCCTATCGAACTAGTGTTCGAACCCCCACGGGAACTTCACCATTTGTTTTGGTTTATGGTGCTGAAGCAGTTTTTCCATTTGAATTGGAAGTTCCTTCTTTGGCTCTGCTACTTCAAGATACCGAAGTAGGAGATGAATATCGAGCTGGAAGACTTCGTCAGCTAGAACTCCTAGATGAAAAACGCATCAATGCTTTGGAGCATCTCCGTGCTTACCAAAACAAGCTTAAAAGATCATATGCTAAAAAAGTTCGTCATCGATCCTTTGATATCGGTGACCTTATTTTAAAAGAAAATAAAAAAAATACAAATGCAACTAAGGACCTTAAAGGTAAATTTGAGCCCAACTGGCTTGGACCATACTGCTAAATTTGAATCAGGAGCATACAAATTATCTACCTTAGATGGTAAATAACTTAAAGAACCCATGAATATTTTGCATCTTAAACGTTACTATGCATAAATTTGGTCATTTCATCCATGTATATATTTGTTCAAAATAACTATCTTGTATTTCTTTCAAATTTATATAAATCCAAAAACATCAAAAACATTCATAAATCATCACAAAATCTTCAAGACTATTTGTTGCATTTATTTATGGCACTTGTTAAATTTTTTGCTCAAAAACAAAAATAAAACCAAAAATCAAAATAATGATAAAAATATAAAAACAACAATATGCTTGACTCTTTCGAAACCAAAACAATATAAAAAAGAAAGAGAGAGTCAGTATTCTCAAAATTTCTCAAAAAGTATTTATATATATTTTCTTACAAATGTTGCAGTTATATGTTTCAAATTATTTTTGATAAATTAGCATTTATTTGGAATCCCTCACTTGCACACTCACAAAAATAAATATCTTGATTTTATCTGGCATGATTACTAATCTCTCTTATATCAAATTTCACAAATTTCAATTAAATAAAGTTTGAGCATAGAGAATTGATCTTGTTATTTACTTAAACCAAGCACATATTTTCACAATAAAATGATTATATTTGTAATTTCCATGATTTGCTACATAGTAGAAGTGATTTCTTGAGCGAAAAGTTTCCCCTGCTATCCTATCATGCACATGGTCTAGAATCTTTGAGAATTGGAAAAAGGACAAGCTCACCCCTACCCAGAATAAAAATCCCTTGCTCTATAGCTAATCCGAGCAAGTATCCCTAGCAAAGAAAAAGAAAAGAAAAGTTCAAAAAAAAAAATGTTATTTTATATCATTACAGCAATATTTCAAGTACTATCTCAAAAATCAAGCAAGCAAAAAATAAATACAAAAAGAAAAAGAAAGCAAAAGAAAGCAGAAAGCAAGAAAGCAATAAAATCCTTTTCCCTACCCTTTGAAAATAAAAGAAGGGTTGATGAGCTTGAATCTCTAGAATTCTCAATTATTCAAAAACTGTGAGGTAAGCCCCATAACAGGTGGCTTGTACCCAACCTACTTGGCCTTGTGTAACTCCTAGCGTGGTGATATGTCTGTCACATTAGCGACCTTCTTTTGTATAGACCTATGTCTGCTTATGGATTAGCTAGCTCTTGATAATCTGACCTACATAGTAGTCTAGCATGGTTATATGCATCTACATCATGGTTAATGAACACTTATTTGGTTTCTTCAAATCACTTGTATCATATTATCTTGCTCAAAAACCGGTAAATGCACAAAGCAATTGCACACACATTTGTATTTGAGAGATTTTGTGTATCATTATGATAAATCAAGATTGGAAATGAATTCACATATGCACATGGGATTCCTTATAAATCTAACTTTTGTCTTCAAAATACTTTGAAATATTATTTTTGCAACTTGTGTGGAATAAATCAAGTACAGTTGTTTACCATAAAGACAACTATATAATAGAAAAATCAAAAATTTCTTTCAAAATATACACTCAAAACATATATATCTGGTTGACTTTCGCGACGATGGTATAGTTCCAAAACCAAAATTGGAATTTTATGCCTAGCGCAAGTCCTCATTTTCATATTTTCTATTTATCAAAAATCAACCATGCAATAAAACTATCTTTTTTTTTTTTTTTTTGGATTTCGCGATGATGGTATAAGTCTATACCTACATATTCTATGCCTAGCGCAAACCATCATAACAATTTTTTATTCCCCATTTATTTAAAAATCATGAAAACCATATGACTTAAATCATTTTATTACACAAATTATGCTTTTAAAAAGCAAACACATTTTCATTATTTCATGTCATTATGTCAACCTTCAATTTTGCAAAGATGGTATAATTCCTAAAGAATTATCCAAAATTTTATCACTTAGGAATTTATGCCTAGCAAAAATCATTTTAACATTATTTCATGCATACTATTTTCATGAAAATCTGAAAACAAACCATCATCACCTTCATTTTCATTATTGCACCAAAGTCTTAAGACAGTATCTTAAGCACTCTTTTTACTTTTAACAATATTTCTATCCTGGGATTAGCTTGACGACTAAGTGAGCAGCGACTCCATGAAATGGTCTATACTAGCGACAATGTCCTTTGAAATTATTGTTAGAAGTCTCTTTTTAGTTTTTATCACATTTCATCACAAACAACCAATTTATTACATCAGATTATTTCATTTAAAATATTATAGCATGACATCAAAGTTATAAATTTTCAAAACGACATAATTTTATGAATCCTCAATCCAATTATCAAATTAATCAATCAAACATAAAAGCATCATAAGCATACACATACTACAAGTCATATGATCAAAAACATATCATATATATATCAAAAATATATATACATCATCAAAATTGGATTGGTATGCCACAATCTGTACCTCAGCATACTCAATCCTCTATCAACAAAACAAATAATAATACAATGTCAGTCTGTACAAATCTGTGCAGCCCTCTAGCCTTGAGAGCCCCTCGAGCTCTTCACCTCATCTCCTCCCCTGCCCTGAGGTGGATGAGGTGGCCCCATCGCAGTCTAAGTAGTCCTAGTCCTCGACCGGGACGTGGTCCTCGATGACCCGATCCTGATCGGATCTGTAATGTTAGCTAGCAGGGGTAGTCTATTCACCTTTGGCACCAGCTGATAATACAATGTCTGTTAGAATGTAAGTTGGGCAATAGCCCGTGTCAACTCCCTAGAGCTCGCCCCTCTGCCCCATGCCCTGAGGCATACAATATCATCCCGCAGATATGCCACCTCAGCTCGGTGGCGTGCAACCTCATCCTATAGAGTCTGCACATGTGCCTGGAGACGATCTCTCTCCGCTCGAAGAGTAGCCATCTCGCTAATATCTCCTGTGTCTATGCCCTTACCCTTATCGGGCGATGGTGGCCTCTCTCTCTATGGATATGGGGGTCTTGCCTCCCTCCTTTCCCTCTACCATGGCCTCTCCTATGCCTATGGCCTCCTCGGCTCTCTCTCGCCACGACCTTAGGCTACCTCCATCACTGCCTGGCATCACCTCCCTATCCGATGCACAACCGCATGAATTGGACCCTGTGCCCTCGTCATTCAAGGAGGGCGGATGCCTGTATACCAGCCATCATAGCAATCGGCTACCCCTGCATCGTCACCATCCACTGGCTGGATGAGGGCATCGTCCGCATCCTGGCTCCAGAACCACTACATGTATGGCACCCCGCTAACTATGGTATTATCCCAGAAAGTTTGGGAAAACTCATAATCCCTCAGAGATGGGATCCCATGCTACAGACCGAACTATCGTAAAACTCGGTCATAGCGGTGGAGCTCCACCTCTCCCCTCTCCATCTGCAGCCAGAAAACTCACCTGATGCGAGCCAACTCCTGTCCATCCTCGACCCACCCTGGATGCTCCCTCCATGGCCTTCAAGTGATCTGGTCTGGGACTAAGTCATCCAATAGTATTCGAGACATCGGGAGGTCGATCCGTCGCTGTGACCCTCTCCGAAGAAACTAGTAGAACACTCGGGGCCTCTCCCCGTCTACCCTTGTCATAGGAAGCCCTATCGGCCTTCGCATTGCAATATGCTCCCAGCACCAAACCTGTAGGAGTGATGTCATCACCAGACATCAACCGCCCTTATACACGATCCCATATAGGATCCTGTACAATCGGCATAGTACAAAACTACCCCAAGAGAACCTATACCCGTGGTCCCGCATATCACAGATCACATCTACGAGCATCCATGGCACCCTGCACCCACTTTGGTGGCACGACAAAAGTCCACCAACCACTCTTGCTAGCACTTGTGTGAGTCTAGATGCCCCAGGAATCTGGCATAGTGCCTCAATATTAACTCTGCCCTTCTCCAGGGCAAAGCTCGAGTCACCACACAGTCGTCCCATAGCATGGCCTTGATTGGCCGTAGGAGTGATCAAGCGTCCTTGTATGGGGATTCTCAGAATTCTCCATACATCCTCTAGAGTGGGAGTCATCTCCCCTGTCGACAGCCGAAAACATAAGGAACCCGGATACCATCTCTCTGCTAGGGCTGTTAGTAGCCCCATATCTGTGGACACCTGTGGCATCTCTGTCACATGCTGCAAGTCGACCTCTGCCAGCTGATCTCGCTCTTCCTGTGTGAGAGTGGCAAAGTCATCCCTCAAACCTCCATACTTCCATTCCTTACTCTTTAGAAAACCTCTCTGCAACATAAATAACAAAACAACAAACAATCATTAATAAACAATTCAAGTAATTAATAATGCAAGTTAAAATTCAATTTTATGCAATTGATATCGCCCACTATTGGATGATATCGTCCCAAATTTGAGCAGAATTGTCTCCTATTTCGCAAGCCGAAATTGTCTCTAATTTGATGAAATCGTCCCCCTTTCGTCGATTTTGCCCTTGGGCGAAATTGACGAAATTGAGACGATTTCGTCGAAATCGGGACGATTTCGTCCCAATGATGTCGATGGCCCAAAAATGGCCGTGATGCTCATAATTCATCTAAAAATTACCTACAAAGCATGTAAAATTAAATTAAAGCATTCTAGTTAAAGTCTAGACTCTTACCCGTAGACCGCGCCGGACCTCCGTCGATCTGTGCATCGTCTCCACCATTTTTGCTTCAGAGCTCTAAAAAAAACCAGAAAATGAACAAGAAAATGAATTAGGGTTTTACCCTATTTTTCTTAATTTTATTCAAAAATAATTTTTTTCTTTTTCTTGTTTTCACCTCAAACGTTCGATTTGGGTAAAAACACGGAGGGGGCACCATAGTAAGCTGTTGTACGATTCGACCAAGAATCGTCACCTAAAAAATGGGAATAATTTTTGCTTTCTCGTAGATCGAGAAGAACTCATCTTTAACGCATTTTCTTCAGAAAATTCGCTAAAGAGGGGGCAAAATGTAGCACCCTAAAATTGGCGCAGTAAAATTGTCATAATTACATTCACCTTAGTAAATAATTTAAAATTCAAATTTAACCTCCCAAACCGCCCGTTAATCGCCGGGTAATCCGTTTCCCCCTTTTTTCGTGCCATTTTTAGAGGTTGTTTTGACCATTTGACGATATCATCGCCGATCAGACGATATCGTCCCAGATCTAACAATTTCGTCTGGGCTAGGACGTCCAGACGATCTTGTCGCAAAACTGATTTTGCAAAGTTAGCTTCTGTTCCAACGGGCCTCTAATCTGGGCAGAAGCGTGTCTGCACCATTAGAGACCCTCCCCTATTGGATATCTCCAAAATAGGGATGATCTCCAACCTCCTAACTACTCCCCTAAGCTTATTTAATCCTTAGGATCTTCCCCTCCCAACCCCTGGCTGAATTTCCTCGTAAATTGATTTTGCATGCATTAGAATACCTAGAACATTATTTTGCCTCTATTATTTTGAAGTTTTCTTGTAGGGACCTCATTGATCTTTAGCCAGAGCAAGATCAGATCATCACAGATGATCTCGTTCAAATATTGGACGATCCTGTCGTAATTCGAGACGATTTCATCACTTCTAGATGATTTCGATTGTAATTTGCATTGGGGGCAATCAGTGCCCAGAGTTTGCACTTTCTTTTATTATTTTCGTTGTTTTACTCTGCATTTTAGTTAGTTTATCCTTATTGCTTACTATTTTGCATTTGGAGTTCACCCATATAACTTAACTTGCATGATAAGATCAGAATTTATCATTAGAACATCGTAATTTGTTTGAATTTCTATTCATAATTGTTTTCCAGTTGTTCATACTCGTCATTTTCTATTGTTTCCCCCTGTTAGCACAGTAGTATTCTTTGTATTTTGCATCTGTTCTTTTGTTTGCAGGTCTCTGACGAATTCGTCTGACGAATTCGTCAGATCTCAGACGATCTTGTCTAATTTCAGGCGATTCTATCGAATTCTAGATGATCCTGACTGCTTCAAACATCAGAATCTCCATCAGACATCTGGGTCAGGTATTCTTCTTATTCTTCCTTAATTGCTCTATTTTTCTATCTTAAATTTGTTCTCTGTATTCATTAAATCTGCATTTTCATATAGATTAATTTAGACTCATTTGGCCAAACCTAGGATATGAATGCTTAAAGTTAAAAATGAACACATAAAAACACATTCCAAACCTAGGGATGGAAACTGCCATTAAATGTTTCCTGGTGAACCCACCATCCGTCGAAAAATCATCAAAATACACCTCCCTTGAGATGCGGGACCTTCGCAAAGTCCTCTCAGTCCGAGGTACCGCGACATCCTTTTTCCATCCCCCTTCTAGGCACGGATCCTATAGCCTAAAGGTAAGGATGTGAAAAATTTGGAGTGATACACTAGGTAATGGCATTGCCAAATTTCTTTGACTTGATTTACAACAAAAAGAGAGTCACCAAACATTTGAAGGTATCTAATGTGCATAAAGAGTGCCTAATTCAAGCAAAGAATAAGATATTCATATTCAATATTGTTATTCATATAGGGAAAACCTAATTTAAAAGAGAAGGGGAGAGGTTCTCCATCAGGTGTGAAAAATACAATTCCAACACCCCCAGCATGGGCACCATAGGAGCCATCAAAGATTATTTTCAGATCAATTACCATTTTAGGCTCCACATATTCTTTCACTTTGATGATGTGAAAGATAGAATCATCAAGAAGATGAATAAGGAGTGGTTGGTTGTCAAGCAATGAAGCCTCAATGAGTTGGTCGGTGATGACCTATCCCTTTATGGACTTTTGAGAAATGAATTCAAGGTTATTTAGTAATAAGCATGATCCATTTGGTTGTACGAGAGTTATGATAACTCTTATTCATCATGTGTCATAAGGGGTTATCTCGAGTGATAAAAAAAGTCATATGGTTGAGCATGTAATTATTGGAAATATGAGCAAGTTTTGCTGTCATTGATGTCAAGATATTGATTTCCAAGTTTCTTCATCATTAATGTCATCAGATGGATTTTCCACAAGACAAGAAAGAGGTTCAAAGGAATCGGATGTAATATTTATTTTAAATATTATATGCCTAAAAATATCTAAAAATATTAAAGATTTAAGGAAGGAGGAGCAGGTTAAAAGGAAATAATAATATTATAATATTCCGGGTCATAGGTTGGTTTGAAGGAAAAGGAAGGCCAAAGAGTTATCAAATTTTAAATCCTCCAAAGAACCCATTTGGCATATTTTGAAGACTATGGTTTAAATTATTTAAATTTAAATATTTTAACCATAGGTTAAAATTTAAATTTAAATAATTAATTAAGGCACCAAAAGGTTAAATAATTAAATTCAAATTTCCTAAGTTCGTCGACGTGTTGGACAATATGGCAAATGATATAAAAGGGGGTAAGTTTCATATCAAAAATTATCCATGCAAATTCTAATTGCCCAAAGTTTAAAATCGTACTACGTTCATTAGAGGAAAGAGAAGATTTGTATGTGTTAAAGGTTTAAGAGATCAGACGTGGCAATAAAGAGAAGGGAAGAACTAACCAAGGGTCAAGGTGCTTGGTCGCTCAAGTGGCAGCAGAGGGCTATGTTTGGACATTCACAAAGCACGAGGTCATAGGTTCAATTCACGTGATCATCTTTTTGTGAAGAAGGAAGTTTTTTTTTGCACCAATATCGAGGAGCCATAAGGCTTAAGAGGAAGGTGGCACACCTTATTGTCTCGTGAGGGCACATAGACCAAGCGATGGATGTGCTTTGCGCTAAGTCACTTGATGAGGCAAGGTTGGGTGTTTTAATCTTGCCGAAGGTTTATGTTGGGAAGAATAAAATGTATGCGCTCACATTTTAATTTGCCAAGGCTTTGATAATTCAAAAATTGCATAGTGTGGAAATTAAAAATATTTTAATTTGCCCAAGGTTTGATAATTCAAAAATTGCATAGTGGAAAAATAAAAGGTGGTTTGTGAGTTATTGAGGGAGATATAAGGGATAATAAAATTAAATATTTTATTTTAATTTTGGTGGTTAGAATTTATAAAGTAGGAGTGATAAGGTATGCAAGGAATACATTGTGATAATTTTTTTGAAGCTTGGAGATTATAAGGTGTACTTGAGATTTAATATTTCTGAATGGTGAAATAATTTTGAGGGAGATAATTGAGAGAAGATTTTTTGTTACTAAACCATTGAGATTGACAAAGAGGTTGATTGTGATTGTGACAATATTTGAGTTCAAATATCCATCAAACAAAAGGTTTAGGCATATCATACTTGTGAGCGAAATATTGTTGAATGTTGTGAAATGCAAGGTTGAAGTGAAAAGGATTATTTGATAAGCATTGTTGGAAAGAATTGAGTGAGTGTTCATGTGCATGACTAGGGTTTGTGAAAGAACATGAGTATCATTGTTATGTGATATTGTTTGATAAGCATTGTTGGAAATAATTGAGTGAGTGCTCATGTGCATAACTAGGGTTTGTGAAAGAACATGAGTATCATTGTTATGTGAGATTATTTGATAAGCATTGTTGAAAAGAATTGAGTGAGCCTTCATGCGCATGACTAGGGTTTGTGAAAATATCATGAGTATCATTGTTATGTGAAGTTGAAATCATCTTGAATCAAGGTTTGAGTTCCATAGTGTGAGTTGTTGGAAGCATTGTGAAATACTTGGTTTGGGTTTGTAAGAAAGTTGTATTTCATTGAGTGGATGCTTTAAGAAAAGTTGATTGATAATTATTGGTTGATAGTATTAGAGTGATAGTTCAAGTTATATGAAACAAATTGTTCTTTATTCTAAATTGATTTGAGAAAGATTTTGAAAGTGATTGAGTGTTTTGTGAGTGTGAAACATATTGAGTCTCTAACCATTCTCTATATGTTTTTGTGGGTTAAACAATATTCTATGTGAAACTTGTTCTTATGATTAAAGAGGTTTTCTGAAAGAGGTTAAGTTGAGTTGTGTATGCAATTTTTGTAATTGATTTGAATAAGCTTTTGTGAAAGCTAGTGGGCATATTTGAGTAAGTCCTAGAGGGGACTTAAGGATAGAGTTGTGGAAGCTTTTATGAAATCTTAAGGATAGATTTATATGAGATTTTGTGGAAGCTTACAAGCAAATTTAAGGTAAGTCTTGGTGAAGACTTGACCAGATTGGACAAGTTCTAGAGAGGACTTGTTGAGTAGATTTGAGGTAAGTCTTGGTGAATACTTGTTGAGTAGATTGGACAAGTTCTAGAGAGGAATTGTTGAGTAGATTTGAGGTAAGTCTTGGTGAAGACTTGTTGAGTAGATTGGACAAGTTCTATAGAGGACTTGTTGAGTATATTTGAGGTAAGTCTTGGTGAAGACTTGTTGAGCAGATTAGACAAGTTCTTGAAAGAAATTGTGGATAGATTTGAGGTAAGTATTTGTGAAGACTTGAGAGCATAGTTGATTGATTGATTTGTTCAAGCTTTGAGTTAAGGCTTGGAACATATCAAGCAGAGTTGATTTGTGATTGTATAAAACTTTGTGTTAAGGCTTGAGGACAAATTTGAGACAAAAATTGAGTAGATTTATGCTAAATCGAAGGACTGTGTTTAGTGCATATTTGAGATAGATATTGAGCATATTTGTTCTAGATCGAATGAATGTGTTTAGTGCATATTTGAGATGAAGATTGAGCAAATTTGTGCTAGATTGAAGGATTGTGTTTAGTGCAGATTTGAGACAAATATTGAGCAGATTTGTACTAGGCTAAAGGACTGTATTTAGTACAGATTTGAGATAGAAATTGAGAATATTTATGCTATATTGAAGGATTGTATTTAGTGTATATTTGAGATAGATATTGAGCAAATTTGTACTAGAATGAAGGACTATATTTAGTGCAAATTTGATATAGAGTTGAGAGTAATCTTTGGAGGTGACAGAGCAGAGGACAATAGTCTCTAGTGGATAGAGATCCATTAGCTAGGGTAGTAAGAATAGAGGTCTTCTGAGTGAGGATAGTGGTCTTTAGTGAAGAAAGATCCACAAGCCAGTGCCTTGGAGATAGTAGTATTCTAGAGGATCACCATCCAGATCATAGGAGAAGTTCTCTTGTGGATAGATATCCATGATCCAACTGATGGGATTGGTGTCTCTTATGGATAAGTATTTTTGTATTATTTTCAAAAAATTTTGGTCATGTGGCAATAACTCATGATTGGAGGGGAATTTGAGTGTAGTTCTTGTAGAGTGTAAGTTTGGCCATCATTGGTCACTTTGGGTATGTCTTCCTCATCCTTTCTTGGTGCATTAATCACTTTTGGCATATCAACCTTATTGTTGTTATTGGTGTGATTAGGTATTTTGGATATTTCTTTCTCATTGTCCTCATTTTCCACATCTTCAGAGCTATATTTAGGTGTATCTATTACTACTTCTACCTCAATAACATTTTCATCATTGGGAAAACTACAAGGAATAGTTGCATCTAAAATATAGGTGTAATACATTGATGATTATGAATAAATTTATCATCGTAATGAAAGCAAAGGTTTTTTTCTCTTCATGCTTTCATTTTTGTGGGGTTGATACATTTAATGGGTAAGAGGTGGATAATTTTTGGGGTTGTGTAAGTATTTTGTGATTCCCATATTGGTGGTTTTGTAATTTGGTCCTTCCACTAGAGGCACTCATCTTTATTTTCCTCTGCTTCTACTTCCATTAGATACTAAAAATATTGTTAAGACGTTGCTTACTAAAAATATTGTTAAGATGTTGCTAGTGTTCTTCCCACTATTCACAAAAATCTGGGTCCCATATGGCTAGATCTAACATGCTCTAGTACCAGATGGTAGAACCTTGAAGGTTCTAGAAATTAATTAAATAATAAATAAAATAAATAATACCTAATTTAAGAGAATCATTGTTACATTGATAGGGGATCCCTCTAATGGATTCATATAAACATGTATTTTATATTATATTCATGGATGATTTTATATGGATTCCTCTCATATCACATATATATACTTTTCAATCATGACTTTTCAACCATAACTTTTCAATAATAATAAAATATATAATTAAAGTAATAAATAATAAGTAATAAGTAATGTTAGGATGTGGGATCCTAAAAATTGGATGAGTTGTAGTGATTATGAATGCAAGTGTGTGAGATTAGGATATTGTTGACACTTTATGCATAATTTAACGTACTCACAATAATTGTGTTCCATTTTGGGCCAATAGTGCCCATACATAAAATGTGCTTAGTGATGGCCATGCCACTAAAGTGGCCACCACAAGTTCCATCGTGGGTCTCTTGAACTACTTGTTGAGCTTCCTATGGTTTGAGACACATAGGAGGTTGCCACCATGACTATGGTGGTAGAGGATCTCCCCTAGTAGTGTGTAATGAATTACCCTTTATTTTAATGCTCGATGGCGATTATGTGGTAAGTTGCAAGGAAGAAAACCTAATTTGATGTAATCCTTAATATGGGAAAACCAAGGATCATGTGGTTCAATGTGGATTACATGGATGCCATCATCATCAATCAAGGACGAAGGTGAAATAACATATTGAGATAAAGTATGGATGGACACATGTGTCATGTCAGAGAGTGGGTTCTATGGTACTAAACATCCTAGGAAATTCGTGGTGTCCATGTTGAGAAGAAACATACCCCTACTGAAAATAAAGTTTTAATTCCTTTGAAATGATTAATTTTTATTTCCAAGGGGACCCTCTTGAAGTTTTTTGTTTTTTAATCCAAGTTTTATTTTGCATTAAGTCTTTAAATTTTACCTGCATCAAGGTATCAAAAATGTTTGCTTATGCTTGAATGGTATTATTTCTAGTTAAGTGTTTTAGAAATTCTTATTTTCAATAGTTTTCCTAAGGTTTGAGGTGTTAAATTTAATTTCTAAGGTTCTTTGAAAATTACTCATGTTGCCCTAATGTTTACTTCAATCTTGGAAATGCAATATCTTGTGCCACATAAATCCGTTTTGAGTAATTTAAATTCTAGGTAAAATATCTCAAGCTCACCTTTCTAACAATACAAAATTTTCATATTTTCAAATGAGAATCACCTTCTATAAATAGCAATTTCTATTTCTAGCCAACGAACTTATTAATGCAATATATTCTGATCCAAAGTAAATTTTCAAGATTTTACTACAGATTTGGATACACATTTGGCTTATTTAAATACTTAAAAAGTTTCATTTAATTCTGAGCACTCTCATTTTTTTCCCTAAATCTCACACCACGTGAAACTAGCAACTTTCGAGCAATTAAAATTCATTTTCCAATATTTAAAAATTATTTTCGAGAATGGAGGATCCTTCACAAACCTTCAACTTCGGGAAATGTTTGATTTTCACGATGGCCAAACCAAAAGGTAAATGAAGGCAAAGATATCACGATTTTGGGACATTCCAACATTGGAAGAAAGGAAAATTTAATTTTTTTGGTTTTCATGACATTTCTATGGTTGGAAGAAGAGAAAATGAAAATGTCACGATTTCGTGACATGCTGAGGAAGATAGAAATTTTCCTAAGTACTGGAAGAGAAAATAAAAAAGAATGTCATGGTTTCATACATGTTTGATTTTCACAATGGCCAAACCAAAGAAAGAAGAACATAATATTAAAGTGTCATGATTTCGCGACATCCTATAGTTGGGCATGAAAATAATCAAAGATGTCGCGATATCACGACATTCTCATAAAAGGGCAAGAGATAACTAAAGTATCACGATTTCGTGACATCCTTTGGAAGATAGAAAATTTTCAAAGTGCTAAAGTATTGGAAGAACATAATATTAAAATGTCACGATTTCGCAACATCTCTTGGGAGAACAAATTTGCATGGTTGTACATAGAGCTATATTGAAATATCACGATATCATGACATTATTAAGGAAGGAAGTAAAGGTAATTAAAATGTCATGATTTTGTGACATCCATCGGGAGATAGAAATTTTACCCGAAAAATTTGATGATGGCCAATATCAAACCCTAGAAGATTAAAATAATATTAATAAAATTAATTAAAATCTCATCTTAGCCAGCAAACTTTGAAAAATGATTAAAAATTTAAAACCTAAAGAATTAAAAATCAAATCTTAGAAAAAATCAAATTAATTTAATTTAATTTTAAACCTAATGTTCTAACATTTGCTCTTTTTAAATATTTGTAGGAGTTTGTTGGAAAACGCATTTATTAGGGATGTAATGGCGGGATAAGAATTTCACCATGAACCAAGCAAAGGTGGTTGTGCAAAGATAGAAGATGCATGGAATTTATGATCCACCTAAATTCTCCAAGGCTTGCCACAAACAAAGATTTTGTCAGGCATGGCAGAGGGAGTGCCCATTAAATGAAGCACATCTCCAACTTGCCGAAAAGTGAAAATATTTGTATGAAGTTATCTTTTGATTGAAGATAAAATCAGATTTTATCTTCTCCATTTATGGCAAGATTATCCGAGCAGATTTCCAAAGTGGTTAGAGTTTATCAAAAATCTATTTAAAAACACCTTATATTGTAACCGCTTCGACGGTGATATTTTAAATTGTTTTTAATTCTCGGGGAGCTAGATATTTTCTAAAAATATCAGGGCATGTCTCGAGTCTATAAATACTCCCATTGAATGTAAAAGAATGATGCAAGAATTTATAATAGTTTTTTTTCTAAAATTTGTTTCTAGAAAGGCCTTTATTCTTGACATAGGATTTTTTGTGGTATTGTTACTCGAAAGTGGCATGGTCAGACATCTAATCTACTTCTGGATCTTGAACAGTACTCATTTCCTTATTCTTGTTTTCACTAAAATATCTATGGTTCTAATTGTTGTGAATTCAATTGATTCTAGTATGTTGTTGGTGTTATTTAAGAGCTAAATTGTAGTTTAATATTTCTAAAATTAATTTCTTTTCCTACTGGCTCTATTTTTATTGTGTGTGCTATGCTATCGGTAAAATCATCCTAGCTAGTTTGAAATTTTAGAAGTGTTAAGCTATCTTAATAATTATTTAAAACCGATCTAAATTTGATAGTTCTAGTCTGTGTGCATGAGCATTGGCTATTTGCAGATTCATCCTATTAATTTTAGGGAAAATTATGATTTAAATAAGTTACTTTGTCCTATTCCCCTGTGATGGAGGAGCCAAAATCACTTAGCCCAAATATTCACAAATCTCTCATTCATTATACTTGGAAAAATTTACAAAAATGGCAAACTCTGCCAAATAAAATTATTTTATAGAAAGATAGTTTATTAAATTTAACTTTACATTACACCATTCCAATTTTGGAAGAAAAATAGCCTAAAAGGTCCAGAATGGCCCTCTTGCCTTCACGACTACAACTCTGTCTTCGCAGCTTCTCGACTGCAACTCTGTCTGTGATGTTTTTTCGACTGCAACTATGTTTGCCCTATTTTCTCCTCTTGTGCATGCCTTCGATTCCCATTTTAAACTCTCTAGCGTGACTCTCTTTTTTCCTTTTCTGACCCTTTGTTTCATTTTCCATGCCCCTTCGTTATTCTAGATTTTGAAATGTTTCGACTCTTGATCTTCATCCGCTTTCACTGCACCTTGGTGCCACATGCTTATCCAGTGCTGCCAATGTAGACTTTGTCTGCCTGTCACCCAATTATGGCGTTTAGTATACCCCCCGCTTGATAATTTCCTCTGTAACGACCCTTGTAACTACCTACCATTTCTTTTCTTTCCTTCTGTTTGGTCAAGAAAAAAATGCATGTCACGATATCGCGACATTTTTGCTTTACTACCTTCCTGTCCCTCTTCGAGTCACAAAAATGCGACATGTCATGATATCGTGACACTTTCAGCTTCTCTACATTCCTGTCCTCTTCGAGTCACGAAAATGCGACATGTCGCAATGTCGTGACACTTTCAGCTCTTCTGCCTTCCTGTCCTGTTCGAGTCACAAAAATGCGACATGTCGCGATATCATGACGCTTTCTTCTCCTCTGCCTTCCTGCTTTCCTCGAGTCGCAAAAATGTGACATGTCACAATATCGTGATGTTTTTTCACCTTTGTGCTTTCCTTCATCCTTTGGTCACAAAAATGCGACATGTCATGATATCACGACATTTTTCAATCCTGCGCCTTCCTTCACCTTTTGGTCGCAAAAATGCGACATGTCACGATATAGCGACACTTTTCTCTCTTACGCCTTCCCTCACCTTTTGGTTGTGATAATATGACATGTCATGATATCGTGACACTTTTTTATCCTTTGCGCTTTCTTTCATCCTTTGGTTGCAAAAATGCAACATGTCGCGATATTGCGACATCTTTCCTCTTCGGATCCTCTTTCTCCATTTTGGTCGTGAAATCGCGACATGTCACGATATCGCGACACCTTTCCTTTTTGACTCCTCCTCGCCTTTTAGGTCATGAAATCATGACATGTCGTGATATCGCGACAACTTTGCTCTATGCCTTATTTATCTGTTTTGGGTCGCGATAACGCGACATGTCATGATATCGTGACAGTTTCCTTCCTTGCCTTATTTCTACTCCATTGGTCGTGATTTCACATGTCATGAAATCGTGACATTTTCTTCTCTAGCCCTTCTGGTCTTCTTTCGATCATGATTTCATGACATGTCATGAAATCACGACATTTTTGCTCCACATCTTCTCTTTCCTCCCTGCGCCGTGAAAATGCGACATGTCACGATGTCGCGACTTTTTTTGCTCCGTGCTTTCTCTCTCCTTCCTGAGTCACGAAAATTTGACATGTCGCGATATCGCAACACTTCTCTCTCTTGCACCCTCTCTTGGCTTTTGGTCACAATTTTGTGACATGTCGCGATATCACGACACTTTTTCTACTTGAGCCTTCTCTTGGCTTTTGGTCGCGATTCTGTGACATGTCACGATATCGTGACACTTTTTCTACTTGAGCCTTCTCTCGGATTTTGGTCGTGATTCTACGACATGTCACGATATCATGACACTTTTCTCTCTTGAGCCTTCTCTCGGATTTTGGTCATGATTTTGTGACATGTCGCGATATCGTGACACTTTTTCTACTTGAGCCTTCTCTCGGCTTTTGGTCGCGATTCTATGACATGTCGCGATATCGCGACACTTTTTCTACTTGAGCCTTCTCTCAGCTTTTGGTTGTGATAATGTGACATGTCACGATATTGCAACACTTTTCTTCTTTGTCGACATGTCGCAATATCGCGACACTTTTTCTACTTTGCTATATTTTGCCTTTCATTGGATGCTCCTACATCAGACAACCGGGGTGGATGGAGAAGTGACCTTCACTTTTGTACTGTTTTGTCCCCTTATTTTTAACTGGGGCTATACAAGCTCTCCAAGCTTTAGCAAAATTTGCATCTATAGGGTACAAACCCTTAAGTTCTTTAGATCCCACAACTTCCACTCTCATTATTGTCAGCAAACTCTTTTTATCCATCTCCTTCAACGGCTTCAACTTGTGATGCACTCCACCTTTCGTCAGACAGTAAGTATTTGCATGCCCATCATGTACCGTACTTCTGTCAAATTGCCATGGCCTCCCCAACAACAAATGGAAAGCATCTATAGGCAAAACATCACACAGAACCTCATCTTGATAAGTTCCAATATGAAATTTAACTAAACACTGCTCACTGACTAATGCTCTGTGATATTTTTGCAACCACACAATCTGATATGGATGCGGGTGCGCCCTCTTCTCCAATTTCAACTTAGCAACCATTTCTCCTAAAACCAAATTATTTGTGCTACCATTATCTATGATAACATTACAAACCTTACCTGAACATTTGCACCTTGTGCAAAACAGGCTCTTCCTCTGGTCTGGTCCTTTCTCTTCATTCAACAAGGTTCTCCTTGTGACCATACCTTCTCCTCTCTCTCTTCTCACAAATCTTAACCACAGATCCTAGTGTAAATTGCCTCACTTTTGGCAATCTGCTCACACTCAGAAACTTCTGCTCTTCCATAGACCCTGGTGCAAACTTCCTCACTTTTGACGATCTATTTACACACTCAGGAACTCCCTCTCTGATACCACTTGATGGAGGAGCCAAAATCGCTCAGCCCAAATACTCACAAATCTCTCATTCATTATACTTGGAAAAATTTACAAAAATGGCAGACTCTGCCAAATAAACTTCTTTTATAGAAAGATAGTTTATTAAATTTAACTTTACATTACATCATTCCAATTTTGGAAGAAAAATAGCCTAACAGGTCCAAAATGGCCCTCTTGCCTTCACAGCTGCAACTCTGTCTTCGTAGTTTCTTGACTGCAACTTTGTCTACGTTGTTTTTCTGACTACAACTCTGTTTGTGCTATTTTCTCCTCTTGTGCATGCCTTCGCTTCCCATTTTAAACTCTTTTGCGTGACTCTCTATTTTCATTTTCTGACCCTTCGTTTCATTTCCCGTGCCCTTTCATTGTTCTAGCTTTCGAAATGTTCTGACTCTTGGTCTTCGTCTGCTTTCACTGCACCTTGGTGCCACGTGCTTGTCCAGTGCTACCACTGTAGACTCTGTCCACCTGTCACCCAATGATGGCATTCAGTATACCCCCACTCGATAATTTCCTTTATAACGGCCCCTATAACTGCCTGTCATTTCTTTTCTTTCCTTCTGTTTGGTCATGAAAACGTGACATGTCACGATATCATGACATTTTTGCTTTACTGCCTTCATGTCCCTCTTTGAGTCGCAAAAATGTGACATGTCACGATATCACGACACTTTCGGCTTCTCCGCCTTCCTATCCTCTTCGAGTCGCAAAAATGTGACATGTTGCGATGTCGTGACACTTTTGGCTCTTCTGCCTTCCTGTCCTATTCGAGTCACAAAAATGTGACATGTCACGATATCATGACACTTTCAGCTCCTCTGCCTTCCTACTTTCCTCGAGTCACAAAAATGCGACATGTCGCGATATCGTGACGTTTTTTCTCCTTTGTACTTTCCTTCATCCTTTGGTCGCAAAAATGCAACATGTCATGATATCACGACATTTTTCTCTCATGCGCCTTCCTTCGCCTTTTGGTCACGAAAATGTGACATGTCACGATATCGTGACACTTTTCTCTCCTGTGCCTTCCCTCGCCTTTTGGCCGCGATAATGCAACATGTCGCGATATCGTGACACTTTTTTCTCCTTTGTGCTTTCTTTTGTCCTTTGGTCATGAAAATGCAACATGTCATGATATCGTGACATCTTTCCTCTCTGGATCCTCTTTCTCCATTTCAGTCACGAAATTACGACATGTCACGATATCACGACACCTTTCTTTTCTGACTCCTCCTTGCCTTTTGGGTCACGAAATCGCGACATGTCGTGATATCGTGACAACTTTGCTCTTTGCCTTCTTTCTCTATTTTGGGTTGCGATAACGTGACATGTCACGATATCACAACAGTTTCCTTCCTTGTCTTCTTTCTCCTCCGTCGGTCATGATTTTGTGACATGTCACAAAATCATGACATTTTCTTCTCTGGCCCTTCTGGTCTTCTTTCGATCACGCGCCATTTTTTATTTGCGTCTTCTCTTTCCTCCCTGCGTCGCGAAAATGCGACATGTCACGATATCGCAACATTTTTGCTCCATGCTTTCTCTCTCCTTCCTGAGTCATGAAAATGCAACATGTCATGATATCGTGACACTTCTCTCTCTTGCACCCTCTCGGATTTTGGTCACGATTCTGCAACATGTCGTGATATCACGACACTTTTTCTACTTGAGCCTTCTCTCGGCTTTTGGTTGCGATTCTGCGACATGTCACGATATCGCGACACTTTTTCTACTTGATTCTTCTCTCAGCTTTTGGTCACGATTCTACAACATGTCGCGATATTGTGACACTTTTCTCTCTTGAGCCTTCTCTCGGATTTTGGTCGTGATTCTGTGACATGTCGCGATATCATGACACTTTTTCTACTTGAGCCTTCTCTCGGCTTTTGGTCACGATTCTGTGACATGTCGCGATATCGCGACACTTTTTTTACTTCAGCCTTCTCTCAGCTTCTGGTCGCGATAATGCGACATGTCGCGATATCATGACACTTTTCTTCTTTGCCGACATGTCACGATATCGCGACACTTTTTCTACTTTATTGTATTTTGCCTTTCGTTGGATGCTCCTACATCACCCTGTTCTGCCCTTTGCTAGATAACAAGTTAATCTTAGAAAGCTAGATAATTTGTTATTCTATTTGTCCCACTTAGTGAACACAACAACATGTTTTAATTAAAAGAATGGTTAACAATTAAAATTGCAGTATTTCACCCTCTTTTTGCCCTACCCTACCCTCTCTGTTTTATTTCAGAAAGGTTCCCATTTTTTATTTTCTTTAAAATTATTTATTTGTTTAATCTGTTGAGATACGAAGAGCTAGATCAATTCACAAAAATACAAATATGATTGATAAACCAAAAAACACCAGACAGAATTTGAACCCCCTTGCAGGTACATAGGCAGTCTACTTGAAACTATTCCAGAAGTGGAAAAGAGTGAGGACGTTCGACCCAACCCTGTAACTCACACCTTGGATAACCAACAAGATCCTAAAGTGAGAGGGAATTTATTCCCATTTATGTGTTATTGGTGTTTCTTGTATACTCTTCTCAAGGTGTGTATAAAACACTAATCAAAATTATTTTGGCACTAGGAGGGTACAAATTCTTTTCATTGGCTTTTTTTCCTTCCTAGGCTATCACAGCTAATCAACATTATTTTGGTGCTAGAAGGAGGGCCGACTTACGTTCTTGGTGTGTTTAAAATGAGAAATATAGTTTTACATTGTGTTTTGTCTTTTATGGGTCATTAATCCAACAATCATGGCCAACTGGTTGGGCTCCACTACTTTGAATATTCTTGGTGCAACCCATGATTTACCCAAGAATCATGAGAAATATCTTCCAACCTACAAACATGATGGTGCTAGGATAGCTGAAGAGCACATGGTTGCCTTAAAAAATGCTCTTAAATTGTTAAATGTTCTTCATGAAGATGTTGCTTGTAGGTTATTCTCGTTTACTCTACAAGAAGTTGCATATGATTGGTTTTTGAATCTTACCAATGACTCTATCAATAGTTGGGATGAATTAGAAACTACTTTCATTTCCCAATTTGATCAAGTGATTGATCCCAACGTGTTGTATCAACAATTTTCTAGCATTAAGAGAGAGTCTAGTGAAACTATCAGGTCTTTCAATGTGAGGTTCCAAAAATCTTATGGTAGAATGATTGGTCATTACATCCCAAGTGCAAATCTGGCCTTAGAAATCTATAAGAATGCCTTGGATCCAGTGACCTCTATTTTCCTCAAGAGAGACATCAATATCACAACCCTGGCAAGAGCTTATAAGGAAGCTTTAATTCTTGAAAGATAGTTAGGACCTCAAATTTTGAGTAGTCCTTTGATATCCTATGTTACACAAAACATACCTATTTTGAATCCCATTCCACATCATGAGTTAATGCCAACGTGTCACACTCTACCCAAGGAAACTCCATTAACCATGACACACACTCAGCATGTGCAAAATGTAGAGAAATATTCTGACAAGTTCAAGGTGGAAGATGTATCTGAGATGGTCCAAAATCTGACAAATGACTTCTTGAGTATTAAGAGACAAGTCTCTGGGGGAGAAAATTTAAACAAATTCCTTACCAATAGAACAGATTTTCCAAATCTCCATATGAAGCTAATAAGAATTGCAATCAGAGGTGAAGGATCCTAAAGTAAACATATGTGACCTAGCATTACCCAAATTTGAAGCTTTTCCTAGTGAGTTAAATTTTTCTAAAAATCAAAGAAATATTGATAGTTCTGGTTCATCCAAAAATAGTACGACTATGGTTTCAAATTCATTCACCTTTCTGAATGAGTCAGAAAATGTTGTAGAAATTCCCATGGATGAAGTGCAAGGTTTTCAATAGTTCCAAAGGGACAATTATAATTTGAGATGTGAGAATCCAGAACCTACTCCTAATAATGATCCTCCCCCACCAAAGGGTAATGAAAATAAGATTCAGGATCAAACTAGTGAAGTACCTAGGAAAGGAGTATAACATCATTGAGGATATGAAGGAAATTAAGGCTACACACCTCCAATGAGTTGGCTCAAATTGCTGAACAAAAGGATAACTTGATTGAAACTTACTCTAGACCACCTATTGAATTTCAAGAAAAGGAGAAGGAAATAGTAAATGTGAATGTGGCCAACCAACTCAGAATAGACAAAGAGCCTCAGTATAAACATGTGATCACTGAACATAATATAAAAAATGAGGTTGTAAACTATGTTGATGTAGATATTGGAGTTTATAATTTGACAACTAAGAAGGTGAGACCAGTTATAGCTCCAACCAATCACAACAATGATATTTGGATATTACACATTGATGGGGTTAAATCTAAGCAAGGCTCAGGTGAAAGAGAAAATTTTGAAAATTCTACTAGAGGGATAAAAATTGAAATCTTGGATATTGGAGTAGTAGAGCAACCACAAAATGTTCAAGTTATTAAGAACTATGACGCACAAATAAAATATGATCTCTTTGAGTTGTTACATAAGTCTGAAGATGTGATGATCTGGTTCTATAAAGGCCTTAAGGTATTTGATCCTGGGATTTTTACACATTCCATCCCTTTGAAATAATCTTGCAAACCCTTCAGGCAGAAACATAGACATGTTAATGCCTTGATTTTGAAGGAGGCAGAAAAACTATATGCACTATGGGCTGATAGAATAAGACATAAGCAGGTGTTGAAAACTTCACCATTCATGTTATTATATGATTTGACTAATTTGCAGGGTGAAGGACTTGCAAACTTGGTGTTTCTATGGGACAAGGTCCATAAAAAGAGAAGACGGTAAACACACCAAGTCTTTCCCGGGTAGCAAAAATTTTGGGAAGCATAATCTGGAGTGCATTTTGTCAACAAGACCTGAAAGGTATTTTTCTAAATTTACCTGTAAATGGTCAATTTTTAAGGTACTATTTCTTTGCTTTTCCATATTCTACATATTTTGAGTGATTGAAGGGGCCTTTGTATATATATATATATATATATAAAAGTGTTTATGTTTTTTTTTAGTTTTTTTTTTCAGCTTTAAGTTAGTTTCTCCTGGTTTTCTTTGTTTTCCTTTTCTTTCTTCTTTTGGGTCTTTCTCTTGGTTTCATGAATCAAAGAGGGGTGATTTAATAAAGGGATGTTCTAAGTAGGGAGAGAGTGGTAATGTTTGCTATCCGGATTGATAGTAGAGAGATAGTTTAAATTTTGTACCTTGCCTGTCGTAATTATTTTAATCATAAAAGAACTGTTATGTTGTTTAGCTGGAGAACTCCTAGAGGAATCCAAGAAAAGTTGGTCATAAGAGGAGAACTTTGATTCACAAAGATCATTTTAATAACTCTTAAGAGGCTATTGGTGTCTGAAAACTGAAATGGTTAGTTGATCGACTATTTGGTGAATGAAATATCAAGGCAAATGCAACTTTCGAACCTTCAGTAAGGCTTCTCGGCTATCTAGTCTAGTAGTTTCAAAAAAAAAGAGAGAAAGAGAGTTCCAAAAAAAGAGAAAGAGATTTCCAAAAAAAAAAAAGTTCCATAATAAGAGGGAGATAGCCGAGATTTCTGAAAGAGAAATCTGAGACATGTTCACCAGGGCTATAGATGCTCCATGGCTATGAACCAAGGTCTTAAAAATAAAGTTAAGAGTAACTCTGTCGGGGCTCTAAAAGGCTAAACTAGCAATAGAGCTCTACTCAAATAAAATTTTGCAGCCCAAGCAGTCTAGTTAATCCTAAGTAGGAATTCTAAGCCATGGTCATCTTAAGAGGAAGAATTTATGCACTACAATCACACACCAAAGTTTTCCTTGAGTGATTCAACCTAGTATGTCCCTGGGAAATTTCAATGGATAGGCAGATAATAATTAAAATATTTTGAAAATATTTGCAACAAGGTAGGATGCATGGTTTAAATTGTTTTAAAACTAGAGTTATGGGTTCTAAATAGTGCTACTATTTCCCCGTAGACGTCGCCATTTGTTGAGAAGCAACACACCCCTACTGAAAATTAAATTTTGATTCCTTTGAAATGATTAATTTTTATTTCCAAGGGGACCCTCTTGAAGTTTTTGTTTTTTAATCCAAGTTTTGTTTTGCATCAAGTCTTTAAATTTTACCTGCATCAAGGTGTCAAAAATGCTTGCCTAGCGCATTGATTTGAATTAATTTCTTCTGAACATTTATGCTTCAATGGTATTATTTTTGGTTAAGTGTTTCAGAAATTTTGATTTTCAATAGTTTTCCTAAGGTTTGAGGTATTAAATTTAATTTCTAAGGTTCTTTGAATTTTTTCATGTTGCCCTAATGTTTACTTCAATCTTGGAAATGCAATATCTTGTGCCACGGGAATCCGTTTTGAGTGATTTAAATTTTGGGTGAAATATCTCGAGCTCACCTTTCCAACAGTACCAAATTTTCAGATTTTCAGACGTGATTCACCTTCCATAAATAGCAGTTTCTATTTCTAGCCAACAAACTTATTAATGCAATATCTTCTGATCCGAAGTGAATTTTCAAGATTTTTCTGCATATTCGGATACCCATTTGGCTCATTTGAATGCCTGAAAAGTTTCATTTAATTCTGAGCACTTTCATTTTTTGCCCTAAATCTCACACCACGTGAAACTGGCAACTTTCGAGCAATTAAAATTCATTTTCTAGTATTTAAAAATTATTTCCGAGAATGGAGGATCCTTCAAAAACCTTCAAAGTGCCAAAATGCAAAGTGTGGGGTCATTGGAATCCATGTTTAATTTTTTTAGAAATTTTGCAAAGTGCCCGGCAAGTTGAAATTTGCAAGTGTTGGAACAAAGGAGCTTCAATGAAAATGTCGTAATTTTGAGAAATGTTTGATTTTTGCAATGGCCAAACCAAAAGGAAATGAAGGCAAAGATGTCACAATTTCGAGACATTCCAACATTGGAAGAAATGAAAATTTAATTTGTTTGGTTTTCATGACATTTCTATGGTTGGAAGAAGAGAAAATGAAAATGCGATTTCTCGACATGCTTAGGAAGATAGAAATTCATAAGAGAAAATAATAAAATGCCAATATCACGAACCAGAAAAGAGCGAGAGATAACTAAAGTGTCGCGATTTCGCGACATCCTTCGGAAGATAGAAAATTTTCAAAGTGCCAAAGTGTTGGAAGAACATAATATTAAAATGTCACGACATCCCTTGGGAGAGCAAATTTGCTTGGTTTTACATAGAGCTATATTGAAATATCGCGATTATTAAGGAAGTAAAGGCAATTAAAATGTCACGATTCGTGACATAGATAGAAATTTTCAAAGTGCCTGACAAATTTGATGATGGCCAATATCAAACCCTAGCAAATTAAAATAATATTAAGAAAATTAATTAAAATCTTAATAGCAAACTTTGAAAAATGATTAAAAATTTAAAACCTAAAGAATTAAAGATCGAACCTTAGAAAAAATTAAATTAATTTAATTTAATTTTAAACCTAATGTTCTAACATTTGCTCTTTTTAAATTTTGCAGGAATTTGTTGGCAAACACATTTATCACGAAAGTAATGGTGGGATTGGAATTTCACCATGAACCAAGCAAAAGGTGGTTGTGCAGAGATAGAAGACGTGTGAAATTGATGATCCACCCAGATTCTCCAAGGCCTGCCACAAACAAAGACTTTGTCAGGCATGGTAGAGGGAGTGCCCATTTAATGAAGTACATCTCCAACTTGCCGGAAAGTGAAAATCTTTGCACGAAGTTATCTTTTGATTGAAGATAAAATCAGATTTTATCTTCTCCATTTATGGCAAGATATCCGAGCAGATTTCTGAAGTGGTTAGAGTTTATCAGAACTCTATTTAAAAATGCCTTATATTGTAACCACTTGGCGGTGATATTTTAAATTGTTTTTAATTCTCGAGGAGCTAGATATTTTCTAAAAATATTAGGGCATGTCCCGAGTCTATAAATACTCCCATTGAATGTAAAATAATGATGCAAGAATTTATAATAGAAGTTATTTTTCTGAAATCTCTTTCTGGAAAAGCCTCTGTTCTCGACATAGGATTTGTTGTGGTGTTGTTACTCTGAAGTGGCGTGGCCAGGCATCTAATCTACTTCTGGAGCTTGAACGGTGCTCATTTCCTTATTCTTGTTTTCACTAAAATATCTATGGTTCTAATTGTTGTGAATTCAATTGATTTTAGTATGTTGTTGGTGTTGTTTGAGAGCTAAATTGTAGTTTAATATTTCTAAAATTAATTTCTTTTCCTACTAGCTCTAGTTTTATTGCATGTGCTATGCTACCGGTAAAATCATCCCAACAAGTCTGAAATTTTAGAAGTGTTAAGCTATCTTAAGAATTATTTAAATCACCTGGTTTGAAGATCTAAATTTGATAGTTCTGGTCTGTGTGCATGAGCGTTGGCTATCTACAGATTCATCCTATTAATTTTAGGGAAAATTATGATTTAAATAAGTTACTCTGTTCTATTCCCCTATTCTGCCCTTTGCTAGATAACAAGTTAATCTTAGAAAGCTGGATAATTTGTTATTCTATTTGTCCCAATTAGTGAACACAGCAGCATGTTTTAATTAAAAGAATGGTTAACAATTAAAATTGTAGTATTTCACCCTCTTTTCTACCCTACCTTACCCTCTCTATTTTATTTTAGAAAGGTTCCCATTTTTATTTTCTTTAAAATTCTTTATTTTTTTAATCTACTGAGATACGAAGAGCTAGATCAATTCACAAAAATACAAATCTGATTGATAAACCAAAAAAACACCAGACAGAAGTTGAACCCCCTTGCAGGTACACAGGCAGTCTACTTGAAACTATTCCAGAAGTGGAAAAGAGCGAGGACGTTCGACCCAACCCTGTAACTCACACCTTGGATAACCAGCAAGATCCTAAAGTGAGAGGGAATTTATTCCCATTTATGTTTTATTTGTGTTTCTTGTATACTCTTCTCAAGGTGTGTATAAAATACTAATCAACAGTCTATAAAATGTTTTTAAGAGCAGGTAGATCATACCATTCAAGTTGAACAAGTAGTTGAGCAATTTTTTTGTTTTATTGGAGTACAGGGTAATGGCATTGCCAAATTTATTTGACTTGATTTACAACAAGAAGAGAATCACCAAATATTTGAAGGTGTCTAAAGTGCATAGAGAGTGCTTGCTTCAAGCAAAGAATAAGATATTTATATTCGATATTGTTATTCAAGTAGGGAAAACCTAATTTGAAGGAGAAGGGGAGAGGTTCTCCATCAGGCATGAGAAATATAATTCCAACACCCCCAACATGGGTGTGATGGGAGCCATCAAAGAATATTTTTAGATCAGCTAGTTTTTTAGGCTCCACATATTCTTTCACTTTGATGATGTGAAATATAGAATCATCAGGAAACTGAATAAGGAGTGGTTGGTTGTTAGGCAATGGAGCCTTAGTGAGTTTGTCGGTGATGACCTGTTCCTTTATGGACTTTTGAGACATGAATTCAAGATTATTCAGTAAGAAGAATGATCTATTTTTTTGTACGAGAGTTATGATAACTCTTATTCATTATGTATCATAAGGGGTTATCACAAGTGATAACAAAAGTCATGTGGTTGGGCATGTTGTTGGAAATATGAGCAAGTTTTGCTGTCATTTATGTCAAGAGATGGATGTCCAAGTTTCTTCATCATTAATTTCATCAGATGGTTTTTCCACAAGGCAAGAAAAAGGTTCAAAAGAATAGGATATAATATTTATTTTAAATATTATATACCTAAAAAGGTCTAAACAGATTAAAGATCCAAGGAAGGAGGAGTAGGTTAAAAGGAAATAATAATATTATAATATTTAATATTATAATATTCTAGGTTACAGGTTGGTTTGAAGAAAAAAGAAGGCCAAAGAGTTATCAAATTTTAAATCCTCCAAAGAACCCATTTGGCAGATTTTGAAGACTATGGTTTAAATTATTTAAATTTAAATATTTTAACCATAGGTTAAAATTTAAATTTAAATAATTAATTAAGGCACCAAAAGGTTAAATAATTAAATTCAAATTTCCTAAGTTCACCGATGTGTTGGAAAATATGGCAAATGATATAAAAGGGGGTAAGTTTCATATAAAAAATTATCCATGCGAATTCTAATTACCCAAAGTTTAAAATCGTGCACTATGTTTGTTAAAGGAAAGAGAAGATTCACATGTGTTAAAGGTTTAAGAGGGCAGACGTGGCAATAAAGAGCACCAACCAAGGATCAAGGTGTTTGGTAGCGCAAGTGGCAGTCAAAGGCTACATTGGGATGTTTGCGAAGCACGAGGTCATAGGTTCGATCCACATGATCACATTTTTGCGAAGGAGGAAGATTTTTTTTTGCACCGATGTCGAGGAGCCATAAGTCTTAAGAGGAATGTGGTGTGCCTTATTGTCTCATTAGGGAACATAGCCCAAGTGGTGGATGCACTTTGCGCTAAGGCACTTGGTGAGGCAAGGTTGGGTGTTTAAATCTTGTCGAAGGTTTTTGTTGGGAAGAATAAAAGGTATGTGCTCACATTTTAATTTGCCAAGGCTTTGATTATTAAGAGACTGCATAGTGTGGAAATTAAAAATATTTTAATTTTCCCAAGGTTTAATAATTCAAATATTGCATAGTGGAAAAATAAAAGGTGGTTTGTGAGTTATTGAGGGAGATATAAGGAATAATAAAATTAAATATTTTATTTTATTTTTGTGGTTAGAATTTATAAATTAGGAGTGATAAGGTATGCAAGGAATACATTGTGATAATTGTTTTGAAGTTTGGAGATTATAAGGTGTACTTGAGATTTAATATTTTTGAATGGTGAAATAATTTTGAGGGAGATAATTGAGAGAAGATTTTTTGTTATCTAACCATTGATATTGGCAAAGAGGTTGATTGTGATTGAGACAAGGTTTGAGGTCAAATATCCATCAAGAAAAAGGTATGGGCATATCATCCTTGTGAGTGAAATATCATTGAATGTTTTGAAATACAAGGTTGGAGTGAAAATGATTATTTTATAAGCATTGTTGGAAAGAATTGAGTGAGTGTTCATGTGCATGACTAGTGTTTGTGAAGGAACATGAGTATCACTATTATGTGAAATTGTTTGATAAGCATTGTTGGAAATATACTGAGTCTCTAACCATTCTCTATATGTTTCTATGGGCTAAACAAGATTCTATGTGAAACTTGTTCTTATGATTAAAGAGGTTTTCTGAAAGAGGTTAAGTTGAGTTGTGTATGCAAGTTTTGCAATTGATTTGAATAAGCTTTTGTGAAAGATAGTGGGTATATTTAAGTAATTCCTGGAGTAAGGATAGAGTTGTGGAAGCTTTTATGAAAGCTTAAGGATAGATTTGTGTGTGCTTTTATAGAAGCTTACAAGCATATTTGAGGTAAGTCTTGGTGAAGACTTGTTGAGCAGATTGGATAAGTTATAGAGAGGACTTGTTGAGCATATTTGAGGTAAGTCTTGGTAAAGACTTGTTGAGAATATTTGACAAGTTCTAGAGAGGACTTATTGAGTAGATTTGAGGCAATTATTGGTGAAAACTTGTTGAGCAGATTGAACAAGTTCTTGAAAGAACTTGTGGATAGATTTGAGGTAAGTCTTTGTGAAGACTTGAGAGAAGAGTTGATTGATTGATTTGTTCAAGCTTTGAGTTAAGGCTTGGATCATATCTAGAAGATTTGATTTGTGAATGGATCAAGCTTTGTGTTAAGGCTTGAGGACAAATTTGAGATAAACATTGAGTAAATTTATGCTAAATCGAAGGATTGTGTTTAGTGCATATTTGAGATAGATATTGAGAATATTTGTGCTAGATTGGAGGACTATGTTTAGTGTAAATTTGAGATAGAGATTGAGCACATTTGTGCTAGATCAAAGGACTATTTTTAGTGCAAATGTGATACAAATATTGAGCAAAATTATGCTAGATTGAAGGATTGTATTTAGTACAAATTTAAGATAGAGATTTAGAATATTTGTGCTAGATTGAAGGATTGTGTTTAGTGTAGATTTTAGAAAAATATTGAGCATATTTATGCTAGATTGAAGGACTTTTTTTAGTACAAATTTGAGATAGAGTTGAGAGTAAGCTTTGGAGGTGATAGAGTAGAGAACAGTAGTCTCCAGTGGCTAGAGATCCATTAGCTAGGGTAGTGAGGATAGAGGTCTTCTGAGTGAGGATAGTGGTCTTCAGTGGAGAGAGATCCACAAGCTAGCGTAGTGGAGGTAGTAGTCTTCCAAAGGATCACCATCTAGAGCATAAGAGAAGGATTTATCTTGTGGATAGATATCCATGAACCAACTAAGAGAATTGGTGTCTCTTTTGGATAGGTATCCACGAACTTGATTAGGGGATTGGTGTCTCCTTTTGACAGAGGTCCATAAAAAATGTAATAGGGAAGGATTCCTAAGATATTTGTTGAGAAAATTTTAGTGAACGATTTTCTCCGTGGAGTAGCCCACATTGGGTGAACCACATTAAATTTGTTAGGTAATGGATCCAAATTGATAACAAGAAATTAATTACCATTAAATATTATTGGCAAGGTTCCAAGGCCATTATTGTTGGTGGAGTTCCAAGGCCATTATTGTTGGTGGAGTTCCAAGGCCATTAAATATTGATGGGCAACATTCAACAATAGGAACATGAACGGGGTTCCAAGAGGTAGCATTAAATATTTAATTACCATTAAATATTTAATTTCCAGTAAATATTTAAAAGAAAAACTATTGTAATAATTCTATATATTTGAGTATCTTGTTTATGGGAAATATATAGGATTATGTATCTCTTGTAGAGAGACAAGGAAGCTTGGTGTAGAGCTTGATGCAAGGGTGTTTGCATGTTGAATTACTATTAAAGTAATTATGTGAAGATGTTGGTTTTGTGAAGAGGAATTTGCAGTTGGTTGTGTTGCAAGATTAATCCTTTTAGATATTGTATTGGTAATAATACAAGGACTTATTGTTTCTCTATGGAGTAGGGTACACTGCCCAAACCACGTAAATCTTGTGTCTCATTTGTGTGATTATTTTTTTGCACTACTTAACTAAAGTTTAAACTATTTTTCATTACCACTGTTATAATTTGTTTTTCTTCCATAGACTGTGTATTGTTTGTACATGGTGAATTCCTAACAACTGGTATCAGAGCGATCTTTTTGGGAAAGGGCACTCATGGGAGAGTTTTTTTTTCGAGTGGGAGAAATGGAAGAAATTTTAAAGTTTAAACTAGAGAAGTTTACTGGACAAAATTTTGGTATGTGGAAAACCAAAGTGGAGGATTATCTATATCAGAAGGATAATTTGTACTTGGCTCTAAAAGGTAATATTGATGGTCAACCTGACATGATGTATGATGAGGAATAGGATCTAATAGACAAGAGGGAACTGGGGTTGATTTGGTTGAGCCTAGATGATTTTGTTGCATACAACATTGGGAAGGAAAAGACCACCAAAGGAGCCATGGATACACTAGCTAAGTTGTATGAAAAACCCTCAGCTTCAAATAAAATTTTCTTGATTAGAAAGTTATTTACTATGAAGTTGCAAGAGGGTGGATCTATCCAAGAATACCTTAACGAGTTTTATGTTGTTATGGGTTCTTTAAAATATGTAGGGCTTTATTTTTATGATGAGGTTATGGCTTTAGGGTTTTTTTGTTCACTACCAAACTCGTGGGGTAGCATTGTAATGGTAGTGAGTAATTTTATGCCTGGATCTGGAAAGCTGGTGTTTGATGATGTGATTAGCACAATCCTTAATGAGGATATGAGGATAAAATCCTTAGGGGAGGCTTCATAATCTAGAATAGAACTATATACAGAAAGAAGAGATAAAAATAGAGAAAAAGGAAAAGGCAAAGCTATATGAAAAAGTCATAATAGAGGAAAATAAAAGGGTAGATCTAAAAGTAGAGACAAAATCAAGATTTATTTCTAGCATTGTGGGAAGAGTGGACACTTAAAGAGGGAGTACAAAGATAGAAATAAGAATGAGGAAAATAATGGGAATGATGCTCAAGAGGTAAACATTACAGATGTAATTTATCAGGATGCCCTGATTCTTGCAGCAAATTGCACGAGTGAGTATTGGGTTATGGACACTGGAGCTTCTTATCACTTATAATAGGTAGTACTTTGCTGATTATACTCTAGGTCATTATGAAATACTTTAGGTCATTATGTCTCTATTGTGTTTGGTGATTTGTGGAATGCTTTTATTATGGCTGTTGATATTACCATTGATATATTGCATAATATTGTTTAGGAAAGAAAAGTAAAATGTGGTCTTATACTATTCACCCCCCCTCTCAGTATAAGCTTGTGTTCTTTAGTAGTGGCGTAGCTTTTGTATACCAAAGACTGCATCCATGAATAGATTCTCCATGTAAGCGTATCACATTTCATATATAACCAAATTATGGATGATATAGTATGTGGATTGCTCATGGTTGAGTACATTCTTGTAGGCCAATAATATTTCTATTGCAAAAATGTATAAGAAGAATGCAAATTTTTGATGTGGTGAAGATAGAATTTTTGGTGATGTAAGATAAACTTTTATTGAGTCAAAGGCTCATTGGTAGTTAGTATCCCATTTGAAGGTGACCAATTTTTTTAATAGGTGGTTAAATGGTTTACATTTGTCAAATACTTGGATGATAAAGCAATGAATAACTTGTATTTTCCCCTAAAAACTATGAATTTTCTTGTGATTCATGGGAGGAAGCATCTCGATGATAGATTTGACTTTATTGAAGTCAACTTCAATGCCTCACTAAGAGATAATGAACTCCAATATTTTACTTGAAGTGACACCAAAAATTCACTTCTTTGGGTTTAGCCACACATTATGTTCAAGAAGGTAATCAAAGATCTTACATAGATCTGTGAGATGTTGTGAATGTTCTTTAGAATTAGCAATAATATCATCAGTGTAATCTTCCATAATCTTATGTATGTAGTCATGGAATATGTAAGTCATAGCACACTGATAAGTTGCCCTAGTGTTCTTAAGGCCAAAGGGCATGACCTTATAACAAAAATTCCCCTATGGAGTAGTAAAGGATATCTTATTTTAATCAACAAGGTTGATCTTGATCTAATTATAGCTAGAAAATCCATCCATGAGAGATCATTTTATGGTCTACTATGGAATTGATCAATGTATCGATTTTGGGAAGTGGGAAGTTGTCCTTCGGATAACCTTTGTTCAAGTTCCAAAAATTAGTGCATACTATAGACACCAAATTGTAGCCACTAATCGTCCATGCTAACCATCCCACCACCCACTTGTCCACCATACACTTTTCCCATCTTCAAAAGGCCCACTATAGCCCTTTCTCGCAATTTACTAACCCAATTGGGCTTATTTTAATATTATTTTATATTTAATATAATATTTTATATTATATTATAATATATTTATTATAAAATATGTATTTATAAACCCAATTAGCCACAGTCGTCTGATCCAATCTAATCTCCACCGTCCATTTTCATTAATCCATGCCACATCTAGAATGTAATCTCAACCTTAGGCTATTATTTAATCTTAGCCACACAATTAAAAGTGTAAAGCTAAAACCCTAAGAAAACCCTAGGTTGGATTATAAATAAGGGCATTTGTAAATGCTAAAATCTTGGAACAAGGATATTAGAAATTACACCCTAGAGGAGTCACTATTGAAGACCTAGTAAAGCAGAGAGATAGAATTTAAAGATATAAAGCCCTAGCTATCCAATAAGACTTCTACTATTCCAGTCTTCACCCATTCATCCTCCATCGCTATCACAACCCCCATCCATATGTGAAATTCGTCGCCACCCCCTTGATCTGCTTCTACAGACTCTATAGTGAGCCTCATAAGCTTTGAAGGGTGCCTACGGGTTAGGGCATCACAGGTGCTCTCCAGAGCCTACTGTATCCTACAAGTGCACACTAGAGCCTGTAAATCTTGTGTCAAAGCCTATAAAGTGCATGCCCAAGCCTACTGTAACCACAAAAACATGAATTAGAGCTTGTTGTATCATGCTATCTATTGTCAAACTACAACAACGAAGTGAAGAAACATCACAAGCAAGGTATATCTTTAGTTGGTTTTATTTTGTTACATAATGTGTTGATTTTGCATAGCTTTTTATCTATTTTTAGTTAGGGTTTATTGATGTCTGAGGGTCTCACACTATGGAGCCCTCACAGGTCTTATTAACCCCTTTCTATATTTTTGTGTATGCAGATCTATGGATTCTACATATTTTTGAATGGCTTTTAAATCTGTAGTGGTTCGGCATCGAATACCTGAAGCCCACTAATCCTATTGGAAGTGAGGACACACTAGTTGAAGACAAGCTAGGGTTTCAGATAACCCTAGCGTATTGTAAATATTTGTATCAAATACTCATTGAGTATAGATTGTATCACAAGGAGTTTATTAGCTCCCCCCCATTTATTGAATAAATCTATTCATTTTGTGCAATATTGTGTTTTTTTGGGTCATTTGCATTCTTTCATTATTTAAGTGTTGTGTTCTTGTCTTCACACATACGTGAACTTCTTTGGTGGGCTTTGGTACTAGGATAATGTTGGATACCCATTCCAGGTAATCAATTGGTTGTATGAACCCCACATAAAGAAGCTTTTGAAGTTTATATTTAAAGGTTATTTTGGGATGCATGCATCTAATTTTTTCTTAACGGGATTGGTGTCCCCATCAAGTGTGAGGTTGTGGATGACTAATAATGGGTCACATCCAAGCATGTCCATGTAGGACCAAGCAAAAAAATTGATGTACTCTTTAAGAAAAGAGGTAAATGAGGTGTGTTCCTCTAAGGAGAGACTAGTGGTAAGTTTAACATTGTGGGGATTGGTGGTTTCATCACCAATGTCCACATCGATAGTATCTTCCACAATCATGTGGGAACCATCTTGGAGTTGAGAAGGAATGGGAATGATATGGAGATCATCAATAGCCTTGGGTAAGTAAAATTCATCATCCAGATATACATTAGTATGATTAACCCAAGAAATATGAGGTGGAGTAGATGGTGAAGGAGTGTTTTTAGTGCATACCATGGGTGGTGATAGCAATAAGTCTTGTCATGAAGGTGTAGGTGATATTTGAGTGAAGTCGATGAAGTTCGGGTTAGGTGCATTAGTGTGAATTAGATGAGATAATTAGTGAAGTGGGGCGAATAAGTCAATATAAACTATGTTAATGTTTGTGGTTGAGATAGTGAAATATGGGGATCCTAAATATGAAGACTCATAAGGATGTAAATTATGTGCTAGATTAAATGGAGGATGTAGAACCATGGGTGGAGAGTGGGGTTGAGCCATAAAATGGTGGATCTATCGATGATTATGCAAAGGTATAAATGAATGAATAGTAAATGGAGGGGAAGGTGAAGGAATGTGATCTTATTAGGGATAAGAGAGATAAATGATAGTAAATCCATCGATGAGATCATCAATGAAGTAAGCAAAATTTGTGTCAGAGGTTGGTACTTCCTAAAAGAATGTGTATGGAATGTTGATAGTAGAATGTGGGGATGGACACTCATGGAGGATGTCAGTATCAAATTCCTCTTCCAAGAAGTGCATGGAAGTTGTTGTATAATGAAGGATGAGATCTTGAAGCTCATTTTCAAGTGAGTGAGCGGATGTGGGGTGATAACCAAGACTAGATTTATTTATGGGTAGTTGAACATAGGGGTTAGTGGGTATTTGCAAGCCCTGTTTGTAATGTCCTATCCCAAATAAATTCCAATGAAAATACCTAAGATAGTATAAGGTTAAATTTGGATTGGACATATGGTCTAAGGTGCCATAAAAGCTAGATTGTGATGACGGGGTCACAATTACTAGGAAAGATGAATAAAGGCTCGTATCGATGAAGTTTGTATAATTTTTTGGTGGACCAAGTGGTACAATGGTACTAATGGTTAGAAATGAGGTAGAAGAGTGACCAAAGTCATAGGTATATTGGATATTTGGAGGATGCACATGAGCATCATGAACATTATATTCACCAAGACTAGAATTGGTCATGAAAATGGATACTTGTGGTGATGTATGTGGTGGTAAACTAGGTGGTGAGTCTGAATCAAAGGAAGAAGATGAAATATAGGAATCATAGATAGTATAAGTAGAAGAATGGAATAGTTGGGAATCCATGCAAGAGGCTCACTATTTCCAATCATGACATTCAACTGTGGTCAAAGGGATGGGATAAGCCACATGTGGAAAGTATGATGTGGGGTGAGTCAAAGTAGTGCTATGATAACAAGTAAAAGATCAGGGTTGGGGATGAAATTGAAGGGGAGGGTATGAGGAGCAGGAAGTATAGGAGGATCCATAGAGGAATTCATGAAGAACACAAGCTTATACTGAGAGGGGGGTGAATAGTATAAGACCACTTTTTACTTTTCTTTCCCAAACAATATTATGCAATATATCAATGGCAATATCAATAGCAGTAATCAAAGCAATGCATAAATCACCACACACAATAGAGACACCAATTTAACGTGGTTCACCCAATGTGGGCTACTCCATGAAGAAAATATTTCACTAAAATTTTCTCAACAAATATCTTGGGAATCCTTCCCTATTACAATGTTTATGGACCTCTGTCCAAAGGAGACACCAATCCCCTAATCTGGTTTGTGGGCACCAACCCACAGGAGACACCAATCTCCTTTGTTGGTTCATGGATCTCTATCCACAGGAGAACTCCTTCTCCTCTACTCTAGCTGGTGATCCTCTAGAAGACTACTACCTCCACTACACTGGCTTGTGGATCTCTCTCCACTAAAGACTCCTATCCTCACTTAGAAGACCTCTATCCTCACTACCCTGGCTAATGGATCTCTATCCACTGGAGACTACTGTCCTCTGCTCTATCACCTCCAAATCTTGATCTCAAATATGCACTAAACATAGTCCTTCAGTCTAGCACAAATATGCTCAATATCTATCTCAAATCTACACTAAACATAGTCCTTTGGTCTAGCACAAATCTGCTCAATATCTATCTCAAATATACACTAAACATAGTCCTTCGATCTAGCACAAATATGCTCAATATCTATCTCTGGTCTAGCACAAACCTATCCTCAAATATGCACCAAAATCTATCCTCAAATCTATCCTCAAGCCTTAACACAAAGCTTGATCTAATCATAAATCAACTCTGCTAGATCTATCCCAAACCTTAACTCAAGGTTTGAACAAATCAATCAATCAACTCTGCTCACAAGTCTTCTTAAAGACTTACCTCAAATCTGTCCACAAGTCCTCTCTAGAACTTGCTCAAACTGCTCTCAAGTCTTCACCAAGACTTACCTCAAATCTGCATTGTAAGCTTCCACAAAAGCTCACACTAATCTATCCACAAGTCTTCACCAAGACTTACCTCAAATCTACTCAACAAGTTCTCACTAGAACTTGCTCAATATGCTCAATAAGTCTTCACCAAGACTTACCTCAAATCTACATTGTAAGCTTCCACAAAAGCTTACTCAACTCAATCCTTAAGTCCACTCTAGGACTTACTTCAAATCTGCTCACAAGCTTTCACAAAAGCTTATTCAACTCAACTCAATCTATCACAGAAAACCTCTTCAATCACACAAACAAGTTTCACACATAATCTTGTTTAATCTCACAGAAACATATAGAGAATGGTTAGAGACTCAATATGTTTCACACTCACAACAATACTTAATCACTTTCAAACTCTCCTTCAAATCAATTTAGAATAAAGAACAATTTATTTCATAGAACTTGAACTATCACTCCAACACTCTCAATCAATAATGCTCATCCAATTCCACTCAACCATTCACTCAATGAAACACAACTTGCTTACAAACCCTAACCAAGTGTTTCACAATACTTCCAACAACTCTCACTATGGAACTCAACCTTGACTCAAGATGATTCCAAATTCACATAACAATGATACTCATGATCTTTCACAAACCCTAGTCAAGCACATGAAAGCTTACTCAAATATTTCCAACAATGCTTATCAAACAATCTCACATAACAATGATACTCATGATCTTGCACAAACCCTAGTTCAAGATAGTTCTCAATTTCACACTCAATTGTCCTCACAAACATTCACCAATCATGCATGTGAAAACTCACTCAATCATTTCCAACAATGCTTATCAAACAAAACCTTTTCACTCCAACTTGCACTTCACAACATTCAACAATATTTCACTCACAAGGATGATATGCCCATACCTTTTGTTTTGAAGAAGTTTTGACCTCAAGACCTGTCTCAATCACAATCAACCTCTTTGACAATCTCAATGGTTAGATGTCAAAAATCTATCCTCAATAATTTCCTTCAAAAATATTTCACCATGCCAAAGTATTAAATCTCAACTATACCTTATTTCTCCTTTCAAAACAATTTTCACAATATGACTTTATTTCAACATATAACATATAACATTCTTTGCATACCTTATTACTCCTTTTATAAACTTTAACCACCAAAAATTAAAACAAAATATTTCAACTTTATTTTCCCTTTTATCTCCCTCAAAAGCTCATAAACCCTTTTTAATTTTTCCCACTATGCAATTTCCAACTTAATAAAACTTTGGGAAAATTAAAAAATAATTTATTAATTTCCACACCATGTGATTTTTGGATTCACCACAACCTTAGAAAAAATGTGAGTGCATACCTTTATTAATCACACCAAAAGAGCCTTGGCGGGTTTCGAACACCCGATCCCTTCTCTCCAAGCACCTCCGCACAATGCACACCCACCAACTAGGCTATGTGCCCTCACGTAAAAGGAAAGGTGCATGCCTCCCTTTTATTCCTTGATCGATGATGCAAATCAAATGAGCTTCTGCCTTGCAAAATAATGATCGCATGGATCAAACCCGTGACCTGTCACCTACGAGCGTCTTAGCGCAGCCCCTGGCTGCCAACTGCGCTACTCAACGCTTAGCACAATCATTGGCGCTCCCACTTGCTTTTATTTCTTCGTCTACCCTCTTAAGTCTTAAGCACATGCGAACCTTTCCTTTACAAACACACAACACACGATTTACTTGGGCAATTAATCATTCGCATGGATAAATGTTTAAATTAAAACTTGCCTCCTTTTATATGTAATGTGCCATATATCCAAAACGTCGACGATCCTTGAAATTCGAATTTAATTCGAATTTAAATTTGTCTTTGGCGCCTTAATTAATTTAAATTTAAATTTTAACCTTAGGGTTAAAATATTTAAATTTAAATAATTTAAACCTTAGACTTTAAAATCTGTCACATGGGTCTTTTGGAGGAATTAGAATTTTATAACTCCTTGGCCTTCATTTTTCTTCAAACCAACCTATAACCCAAAATATTATAATATTAGATATTATAATATTATTAATTCCATTGAACCTGCTTCTTTGCCTTGTTGGAAAAACCATTGGAGGACATTAATAACACCAAAACTTGGACATCACCCTTTTGACATAAATGCATGGATGACAATGAAACTTGGTCATGATCTTCTTGACATCAATGACAACAAATCTTGCTCATATTTCCAACAATCTCCCCCTTTGTCATTGATGGCAACCCATTTTTCCTTTTACCATTTCCTTTACCTTTTTATATTCTTCTCCCCTTGAGAAACTACTCCCCCTGACTGAATGCTCTCCCCCTAACTCAAATCTCCTCCCCTTTGACATCAATGGCAAAGGGTCACCTTTGGGGCTTGGGGCTAAGAATGAGACTCTTAGTTTAGCCCCTCCCCCACCTCCTCTTTTGAGGTGGTTAATTTTGGGGTGGGAGTATTTCTACTCCCAACATACACTGATATTTACCTTTGTCCACCTTCTTCCTCAACTGATCCTTCTGATTCCTCTGACTATTCATGTTCCTGCTTGTCTCTAGAATTTCTGCTCTACACCACTTGGCTATATGCCCAACATTATTGCACTTATAACACTTAATGTTGTTATTCCTTAAAGGTGCAAATATCTTGAAGTTTCTCCTAGTGAAGCCATATCCATTCCTATCATGAACCCTGCAATTAATTACCTTGTGACCAAACTGATTACAAGAGTAGCAATACCCTTGAAAGAGATGCATGTTTCTGAAATTTCCATATTCCTGTATTTCATGTGTCCTGCACTGTGTAGTCTTGTGTCCAAACCTGTGACATGAGAAGCATCATCCATTGAAACTACCTTGCCTTGACCCCATTGGTCTCTTAGTCTCTTTTACCCTTTGCTGCTTCCTGTTCCATATGTTCCTCATTTGTGCATTGTTCCTTCTCTTATTGAACTTTCTATTGTCCAACTCATCCTCAAAAGTCTCACTTTCTCTTACACTCTCCTCTTCTAAAGCTTCTTCTTCTTTGGAGCTTGAGATTGACTCTCCTCCTTGTTCTTTTTGTTCCTGTTCAAAACCAAGTCCTATCTTGTTTGATGAAGATCTTTGTACCTTGATAATATTATCCAATTTCTTTGAGCTTCTCCCAAACCTGTGTAGCTTGTATTTAGACTCTTTTACTTCCTTCCTTAATGAAGCTACTTCATGCTCTAACCTTTCACATTCTAAAACCTTAGCTTCTAACTTCTCTTTAAATCTCCTTGTCTTAGCTATTGAGTTGGTTAGATCCTCTATAAGCTTTCCTTTCTCTTCATCACATTCTTGAAATTGAAGCTTGAGTTTTGAGTTCTGCTTTCTTACCTTCCTTAATGCATCAAGGGAAGAAATAAGCTCACCCTCAAGATCAACTTCTCCTTCCTCTTATTTTTTTGATTCTTCCTCTATTCTTTTGTTTTCAAAATCATCTTTATTCTTTTCTAATTTATTTCCACTAGAAGCACTTCCTTCTTCTTCTATTGCCATAAGAAGACTTTCTTCTTCTGGACCTTCACTAGCATCTTCATATTCATCATCATTAAAACTGAATCCATTCCTTGTACAACTATCTTCAAGATGACCAAAGTTACCACATCTAAAACACTTGAGAATTATTGGTGACCTATTTCTAACCACTTCTTTTTCTTCTGCCAGAAATAGAATTTCATCTTCATCATTATTTGAGGAACTTCCATCACTATCACTTGAACTCTTACCTACCTTGTCTGCATAAAAACTTTTCTTATGCCTTTGGAAAAACTTCTTTCCTTGCTTGCCTTGTCCATCCCTATTTTTCTTTTGGTACCTATGTTTTCTTGTTTCCCTATTCTTATGATCCTATTTTTCTTCATCATTGCTATTTCCATCCTTTGGACAATCAGATGCATAGTGACCATATTTTCCACAATTGAAACATCTAACTGATTTTGTACCTTTATATTTTCTTGAGTCCTTGTTCCTTCTGCCATAATTTTCTTCTTCATCACTAGATGACTCATTGCTTGAATCTGACTTCTTACCCTTTGTCTTCTTTGTAACTTTGAAGGTTGCTTCTTTCTAGGGAATAGGTTCCTCTTTTATTCTCATCTCAAAAGCTGTGAGAATTCCATGTAATTCATCCCTTGTCAAAAGTTCAATATATTTTGACTCTTCTATAGCTGAAATATTTTCACTATACCTTTTTGGGAGTGACCTTAAAATCTTATCACAAACATCTGTTTCTTCAACTTTAAGCCCAAGTCCTTGCATGGAGTTAACAACCTCATCCACATGAAGTAGGTATGCAACAATGTTTTCCTCATCCTTCATCTTTAGGTCTTCAAATGTTCTCTTGTAATTTTGCAACTTTACCCTTTTGACCTTTTTGTCTCCCTCATATATACCTTTCAACTTATCCCAAATTTCCTTTGCTGATTTGCAATGCATAACCTTTATAAACTCTGTTTCACGCAAACCCTTTAAAATTCTATTCATTGCCTTTGAATTATTTAGATGTAGGAGCTTACCATATTTATCTGTAGGTGGAGTAGCTTGTGGTATGTATCCATTCTCAACTGCTTCCCATATTTCATTTCCAAGTGCCATTAGGTGAATCTTCATTCTCATACTCCAAAGTACATAATTTTTCCCATCGAACAATGGTGTCGAATTCCCTGAAGATCCATTCTGAGAATCCATCTATGTTCTTGTGAGATTTTCCTTCAAGTTGTTAAACTCTTTCGAAGGAACCCACTCTGATACCAATTGAAGAACACAAGCTTATACTGAGAGGGGGTGAACAGTATAAGACCACTTTTTACTTTTCTTTCCCAAACAATATTATGCAATATATCAATGGTAATATCAACAATAGTAATCAAATCAATGCACAAATCACCACACACAATAGAGACACCAATTTAACGTGGTTCACCCAATGTGGGCTACTCCACGGAGAAAATATTTCACTAAAATTTTCTCAACAAATATCTTGGGAATCCTTCCCTATTACAATGTTTATGGACCTCTATCCAAAGGAGACACCAATCCCCTAATCTAGTTTGTGGGCACCAACCCATAGGAGACACCAATATCCTTTACTTGTTCATGGATCTCTATCCACAGGAGAACTCCTTCTCCTCTTCTCTGGTTGGTGATCCTCTAGAAGACTACTACCTCCACTGCACTAGCTTGTGGATCTCTCTCCATTGAAGACTCATGTCCTCACTCAAAAGACCTATATCCTCACTACCCTGGCTAATGGATCTCTATCCACTGGAGACTACTATCCTCTACTCTATCACCTCCAAAGCTTGATCTCAAATATGTACTTATAGCTCTAAAAATTTTGCACTCATTTCCTTTAGGCTAATGGATCTGTACCTCGAAGGGGAATGGGAAAATGTGAGGTCTACACCTCATATGAGAGGAACTTGATATCATGTCCTCTTTGGTGATTTTTTGATGAATTGGGTGGGTTCACCAAGAAATATTTTATGGTAGTTTCCATGCTTAGGTTTTGGATTTTGTTTGATGTATTCTTTTAGATAGTCTCACATACACCTATTTTGGCCAATATGCAACTATACTAACCTATATGTGATTTTAATTCACATGCAACCAACAAATAATAGAAAATAGGAAGTGATGAATAATGCAATGATTATAAAGTGATTTGAAATTCTAACCCAAATCTGGATGGTTGATTTTTGTACTTTTATACTTGCTACAAAAAATATCAGTCAAAATCGGACAAGATCGGGTGATACGATTTGGTGATCAGTTGGTTCGATCTATGATCAGATGAGCTAATTAGAGTAGAAACTTCTAGTTTGACAATTTGACATAGAAAATAGTAAATTTACAAAATAATATGCATTTTTCAAGGTATATTAGATTAAATGATAAACTTATAAGGACAATGATTGAATGAGTGAATGTATATCTATGCTAGACACATGGACATTCATGAAAAAGTGATAAAATATGAGTAGGATATCTAATGTATCAATGGTACTGGATTTAAAATGATCTAATAGATAATAAATGTGATCTAAGATAGAAGAAACAGGGAAAAAAATACAAATAGTGAGGTTTGGATGCCCCCAAGTAGCTTAATAGAAACAATATTTGATGCAGACCAAATCATGCAGTTTTATCTAAGATCAAGCAATTTTGTTTGAGAATGGGTGGTATGATCCTACACGAATCTAGTTGATGCAAAAATCCAACCTACAAAAACATAGCAAAAATATGAAACATCAGAGTGAAAGTATGCAAAGTTTCTAGGGGGAATCCAGGGCAAGGAGCCTGGATAAAATATAATGGGATTAGCTAAGGGTTTGGGCTAAAAATGAAAGGGGTTAAAACTTTCCCTATCTTGTATGAGATCGTTCGAGTCGATCTCATAACTGCCATACAGTTGGTTAGGAAAGAATAAAGAAGTTGTAAAAAAAATTATCGCCTTGCTAAATAGGGCGACTTTCAATTTTGGGCAAGATTGGGTGATCCTATCTTGTACAAAATCGTCTGATCTCGTACAACGGTTAAAAATAAACATGTAATGGGTACAAAAATTGAGGCAGTAAATTAGGGGACAATTTAAATTTAATTTTTCCATTTTTTTAAACTTAGGATTGATTAATGTGGGTCAATTTTAATCGACTATATTTTATCCCCTCTTTAGCACATTTTTAAAAAAAATGTGTTAAAGATAAAATGGCATGCTTTATGAGAAAGCAAAATTTTATTGCAAATTTTTGTTGGTGATTTCAAGTTTTGTTGTCAAAATATTTTAGGTATGACACCCCCTTCGATTTTTTACACCAAATTCCAAGTTTGGTGAAAAACTCGAAAGTTGCATTTTTTAGGGTAATTTCTAATAAAATTAGAAAAATTAGGGTAAAACCTAATTCATTTTTATTTTACAGTTATTCTAAATTGAGCTCTGAGGAAATGGTAGAAGTTCCACACCAAGCCAATTTGGTACAAATGAGAGTCGACCAGATATAGGTAAGGATCTTAAACCATTTTTCACTTTAATTTTTTTTTATTTTTGTTTGTAATTTAGTTATTTTTTTTGGATTTAGGGCACGGTCATTGTCACACGATCGTGTCTACAAGATTGGGTCGATTTGCAAAATCAACTTGATTTTGGTGATATCAGCCGATATCAGATGAAATTAGCCGATATCAGGCAAAATCACCTGATATTACAAAAAATTGACCAATATTAGATAATATCACCTGATATTGCACAAAATTGTTCGATATCAAACAAAATTGTCCGATATCACACAAAAATGATCAATATCAAACAAAATTGATCAATATTAGATAAAATCACCCGATATAAGACAATTTTTTTCATTTGACAAGTTACTAATTAATTTTTGTTTTGTTTTGTTTTGTTAATAGAAAAAAGAACTAAAGAATTTGGAATGAGGTATGGTGGGCTTCAGGCTAACCTAAATGTCCTTTCACCAATAGAGATGAGTACTCTTGATGCTAAAAGTTCTAATAGACATGTTACTGCTGACTGCTTTGGCTGAGTGGTGGTACTCGAGCTCTTCTTGCTTTGGGCTACCTACAAGGGAGATGACCCCTACATTAGAGGACATCTAAAGGATTATTAGAGTACCTGTTAGAGGTATGTTCATTACTACTTTTGGTAATCAGATTAAGGTACTCCAAATATTGATAAGTGACCCTATCTTCCCTCTAAATAAGGGAGGCATTGGGATTGAGCTTCTGAGTCAGAGAGATGGGGTTTCTTGATTGACAGTCTTGCTTGATGGGATTGTTGGGGGATTGCTTTTGAGCCACTTCAACAGTTGACATCTTCCATGGAATCTAGTAAAGGTTGTGGTAGACATGAGGGATCATAGGATACAATTTTTATGGGGGCCATTTATGTTATACCATTTGTATAGGACTCTTTTCATGGTCATATATAAGGGTGGCACAATATTACCCCTTACTTCCTTCCTACAGGTTTGATCATGGGAACATATAGTCATGCGGGGGCTAACATGGCTTCCATTGGTAGGGGTGGCTGTAGAGAGGCCTAGGGATTTCTATTGGTGTCCACACAGAGCTCCTAGGATTCAGATTACTTTTGACATAGCTAGGATACTACTGGATGAGTTAAAGCAGATAGTATCACATGGATATCTTATAGGTATTATCTAGGGTAGGGAGAGGATGGTTACTAGCTAGCTCACTTGAGGTAATTTATTTGATTACAGGTGGACTATGGTGATGTGAAGTTGCATCATGTCGATTGATTTATGCGATAGTTTGGGTTGCAGAAAGACATTCCTAGGACTAGGGATGTCTATTTTTCCAAGGTGAATTAGGATGCTACCATAGTGAGTGGTGCTCCTAATATGACACAGTTTATGGATCTTGAGCTAGATGATGAGGTGATTGCTATGGTCGACAGGGATGATACAAGGGTGATAGATGAATATAGAGAGTGGTATGCTAGGATATATCCTGAGAGGATTACTAGGCAGAGGATTGCAGTAGAGTAAGCAACTGAGTGGGTCTAAAATAGTGATTTCTATCTATCAAGCAACAGTAACATAGGGTATAATTGAATTAGTGAATGTATTCAAGGTACAGTAACTAATATGCATTTTTCAAGGTATATTAGATTAAATGATAAACTTATAAGGACAATGATTGAATGAGTGAATGTAGATCTATGCTAGACACATGGACATTCATGAAAAAGTGATAAAATATGAGTAGGATATCTAATGTATCAATGGTAATGGATTTAAAATGATCCAATAGATAATAAATGTGATCTAAGATAGAAGAAACAGGGAAAAAAATACAAATAGTGAGGTTTGGATGCCCCCAAGTAGCTTAATAGAAACAATATTTGATGCAGACCAAATCATGCAGTTTTATCTAAGATCGAGCAATTTTGTTTGAGAATGGGTGGTATGATCCTACACGAATCTAGTTGATGCACAAATCCAACCTACAAAAACATAGCAAAAATATGAAACATCAGAGTGAAAGTATGCAAAGTTTCTAGGGGGAATCCAGGGCAAGGAGCCTGGATAAAATATAATAGGATTAGCTAAGGGTTTGGGCTAAAAATGAAAGGGGTTAAAACTTTCCCTATATTGTATGAGATCGTTCGAGTCGATCTCATAACTGCCATACAGTTGGTTAGGAAAGAATAAATAAGTTGTAAAAAAAATTATCGCCTTGCTAAATAGGGCGACTTTCAATTTTGGGCAAGATTGGGTGATCCTATCTTGTACAAAATCGTCTGATCTCGTACAACGGTTAAAAATAAACATGTAATGGGTACAAAAATTGAGGCATTAAATTAGGGGACAATTTAAATTTAATTTTTCCATTTTTTTAAACTTAGGATTGATTAATGTGGGTCAATTTTAACCGACTATATTTTATCCCCTCTTTAGCACATTTTAAAAAAAAATGTGTTAAAGATAAAATGGCATGCTTTATGAGAAAGCAAAATTTTATTGCAAATTTTTGTTGGTGATTTCAAGTTTTGTTGTCAAAATATTTTAGGTATGACACCCCCTTCGATTTTTTACACCAAATTCCAAGTTTGGTGAAAAACTCGAAAGTTGCATTTTTAGGGTAATTTCTAATAAAATTAGAAAAATTAGGGTAAAACCTAATTCATTTTTATTTTACAGTTATTCTAAATTGAGCTCTGAGGAAATGGTAGAAGTTCCACACCAAGCCAATTTGGTACAAATGAGAGTCGACCAGATATAGGTAAGGATCTTAAACCATTTTTCACTTTAAAATTTTTTGATTTTTGTTTGTAATTTAGTTATTTTTTTTTTATTTAGGGCACGGTCATTGTCACACGATCGTGTCTACAAGATTGGGTCGATTTGCAAAATCAACTTGATTTTGGTGATAGCAGTCGATATCAGATGAAATTAGCCGATATCAGGCAAAATCACCTGATATTACAAAAAATCGACCAATATCAGATAATATCACCTGATATCGCACAAAATTGTTCGATATCAAACAAAATTGTCCGATATCACACAAAAATGATCGATATAAAACAAAATTGATCAATATTAGATAAAATCACCCGATATAAGACAATTTTTTTCATTTGACAAGTTACTAATTAATTTTTGTTTTGTTTTGTTTTGTTAATAGAAAAAAGAACTAAAGAATTTGGAATGAGGTATGGTGGGCTTCAGGCTAACCTAAATGTCCTTTCACCAATAGAGATGAGTACTCTTGATGCTAAAAGTTCTAATAGACATGTTACTGCTGACTGCTTTGGCTGAGTGGTGGTACTCGAGCTCTTCTTGCTTTTGGCTACCTACAAGGGAGATGACCCCTACATTGGAGGACATCTAAAGGATTATTAGAGTACCTGTTAGAGGTATGTTCATTACTACTTTTAGTAATCAGATTAAGGTACTCCAGATATTGAAAAGTGACCCTAGATTCCCTCTAAATAATGGAGGCATTGGGATTGAGCTTCTGAGTCAGAGAGATGGGGTTTCTTGATTGACAGTCTTGCTTGATGGGATTGTTGGGGGATTGCTTTTGAGCCACTTCAACAGTTGACATCTTCCATGGAATCTAGTAAAGGTTGTGGTAGACATGAGGGATCATAGGATACAATTTTCATGGGGGCCATTTATGTTATACCATTTGTATAGGACTCTTTTCATGGTCATATATAAGGGTGGCACAATATTACCCCTTACTTCCTTCCTACAGGTTTGATCATGGGAACATATAGTCATGTGGGGGCTAACATGGCTTCCATTGGTAGGGGTGGTTGTAGAGAGGCCTAGGTATTTCTATTGGTGTCCACACAGAGCTCCTAGGATTCAGATTACTGTGGACATAGCTAGGATACTACTAGATGAGTTAAAGCAGATAGTATCACATGGATATCTTACAGGTATTATCTAGGGTAGGGAGAGGATGGTTACTAGCTAGCTCACTTGAGGTAATTTATTTGATTACAGATGGACTATGGTGATGTGAAGTTGCATCATGTCGATTGAGTTATGCGATAGTTTGGGTTGCAGCAAGACATTCCTAGGACTAGGGATGTCTATTTTTCCAAGGTGAATTAGGATGCTACCATAGTGAGTGGTGCTCCTAATATGACACAGTTTATGGATCCTAAGCTAGATGATGAGGTGATTGCTATGGTCGACAGGGATGATACAAGGGTGATAGATGAATATAGAGAGTGGTATGCTAGGATATATCCTGATAGGATTACTAGGCAGAGGATTGCAGTAGAGTAGGCAACTAAGTGGGTCTAAAATAGTGATTTCTATCTATCAAGCAACAGTAACATAGGGTATAGGTACCCTATAGGAGAGAGTATCCTCACACTAGGGGTGGGCATCAACACCGTATAAGGTGGGATAGGGCATCTAGAGTTGGTGAGAGGTCTAGGAGGGATAGGGGGGAAGAGATAGCATCTTCTTACAGGGAAGGGGATGATAGGATGGAGGAGGAGCTTGTGGCATATCCTCAGCATAATTTTGTACCTAAATTACTTGAGAAGGGCAAGAGTATTATGGATGAGGGTGAGAGAAGTGAGGTGGCTGCTCTACAAGCAAAGAACATGAGTCTAAGAGCTCATGTTCAAATACTAGATTCAAAGGATGCAATTTTGAAGACTCAAGTCCAAACTCTACAGGTAGTGGATGTGGGTTTAAGGACTCAAGTTCAGACATTAGAGACTAAGGATGCAATTTTGAGAGCAAGGATTCAGACTCTAGAGATAAATCTCACACAAGCACGGGCACAGGTAGCTTAGGGAGATAGGAAAGCGACTACTTCCCTGTCAGGACGATCAAGGAGGAGTCTATCAAGGGATGAGCTAGTGTAGTCTATATAGAAGATAACATTTTACCAAATATTGTACTTTATGATAGGACCTATAGAGCAGAGATAGGCTATGCCTCTTGAGATTATGGGTCCTATTCACATAGGATCATCATATTGCTCTACTTATAGAGTGACTTCATCTAGGATGGCAATAGTAGGGGATAGTTTCGAACACCATCACCACCCCTTGGCAGATATGATGATGCTCAGAGCTCTAGAGGCTTGATAGGAGCTTAGGGGTTGATATAGGAGACTATTTTTGTTAATACTGTTGGTGACTGAGTATGTCGATGTTGGAGATTGTGGCATACCAGTCTGAATCTATTTTATGTATAGAATTTTGAGATATATATATATATTGATCCTCTTATCATATGTGACTTTGTATTATTTGATTTCATTTGATTGTATTTATTTTATGATGTTTAAATTTATTTATGATCGTGCTTTCTATTTTAAATGTTTTTATCATGCTTAACGTAAAAGAAAAATGGTTTTGTTTTTTGGTAAAGAATATACTTTTAAAATGGTATTTTAAATTATGATAGATTTGATGAATTAGCAATGAACCTTAGAGGATGTTGTGATGTTATATGACCTTTGGTGGATATCAGTGCTCGCTAGGTCATGAAGTGAATCTTGTTACGAGGGAGTTTTATATTGCTAATAATAGAAAAGTTTTTGTGGGGCTCAAGAGTGATCTTGAGGCTTATGATGATTAAAGAAGATGTTTGATTTTTTTTATAATATTTGAAAAATATTTTGATAAATATTACTATTATGTGAAAATAATGTGATTTAAACATGAAATATTGTGAAGGATGACTTGCGCTAGGCATATAATTCCTAGTGTGAAAATTTTGAGGACAATAGTTACTAGGAATTATACCATCATTGTGAAGTCAAAATGTAATGCATGATAATATGAAATTTTTTCTTCTTAAAATATAAATTTATATGAGTCAATTCATCATACCATATGCTTAAGAATATTTGATAAATATGAAATAATCTAGACTATAAATTTATATGAGTCAATTCATCATACCACATGCTCAAGAAGATTTGATAAATATGAAATAATTTAGACCTAAAATTTGAGAAATATGACTTGCACTAAGCATAGAATTCCTAGAGTGAAATTTGAGAAACTAATTACTAGGAATTATTCCTTCATCGCGAAGTCAAAATACATTGTATGATAAATGATTTTTGGACTACAAGTTCTTTTAGAATAAATTATTTTTGAATATTTTAAATTTTTTGAAATATCTATGTAATAATGATAAACTAATGTTATCCGACAAATTTTAAAGAAATATTTTAACTTATTCCTAAGACAAAGTTAAATTTATCAAGAATTAGTGTGTGACGTGTGATTTCATTATCCATCTTGATTTGTCATAATGATACGAAATCTCTCAAAGATCAAATGTGTGTGCTTGTGAAATTGATTTACCGATTTTGAGTGAGGTAGTGATACAAGCCAACTTATATGAACCAATGTGTGTGCAAGTAAAATGTTCATTAACCATGATTTTATGCATGTCATTGTACCAAACTACTATGTAAGTCAAGTTACCAAAAGCTAACTAATCCACAAGCGGACATTGGTTTGTACAAAAGAAGTTTGCTAATGTGATAGACATATCACCATGTGAAAGGCTTACCCAAGGCCAAGCAGGTTGGGCACAAACCACGAGTTATGAGGGTCACATCATAGCTTTCAAATAACTGAGGAATTCCAGGGATTCAAGCTCATTTTTTTTGGTAAGTTAATCATTTTCATTAAAAAATGGGGTATTTGAAAGGCACCCCAATACCTTGTACAATAGGAAAGCAAGATGAACAAAAGAAAAGAAACACTGAGACAACCTAAATAGGATGCTGAGAAGGAAAAATATACATCCACATAGGGACAAATGGAAAAGAGTAGCCCTAAGAAAGGATAAAAACATCACACAAAACCAGAGAAAAACTAACTAAGAGACAAGACACACAAGGGGATTAATTAGGTGCATCATTCTGCATAGGAGAAGCAACCACAATCTCCTAGTCAACATCCTTAACAGGGTCCTTGAGAGCATCCTTAGAGGCATCCTTAGATATTTCCTTTGCAATCTCAACAACTTCATCATCCTTGATGTCAAAAATACTGGTAGCAATAGAAACAACATGCCCCTCTTCATACACGTCATAGAAAAAGAGTATACTGAGAGCATTACGTTGTTATTTGAGCTAAGCTATTCCTTTCCCAAGCGCACCATAGGCAATTTCCAAATGATCAATGGTAGCAGAAGTGGTCTGGATAACAAGTTTGTGGAGATACTTTTCCACCACATCAGGAGAGTCAAAATCAGATTTGTGTTCTTTCTTGATGACTTCAGGGGTGGGAGTATCCTTAAACTTAAGCCTTTGAGAGCATCAAACAGGTGTTTTTTCAAGCTTAACTTTCTTTTTGACATTGGAAATAGACTGGGGCTTCTCAGACTTACTCTTTATTTTGGATTTGGAAGCTTTAGGGCTGGGAGTAGAGGATGAATTCTCTTCAAAAGAGGCAGGGGTAGGAATGTTTTCTTTAGGAAAATTCTGGAGTAGATAACCATAAAGGATTTTAAAAAGCCCTTGATGGGAAGGCCAGCCTTCCTCCTTCTTGCCACGGGTGGAAGTAATGGTGTAATCAATGGACCAATACAGAGCAGCAGGGATGTTTAACATTTTAGCATCTCTAAAGTGGTTAATGAAGGACAAATGGAAGCTACATAATTGGGATTCTAGATCATCTACTATAAGATACTGCATGACAGACTTAAGGATTTCCTTCCAAGGGGTGGATAAGTGATGACGATACAGATATTTCTTATGGAATTTTCACACCTGGGACAATGAGTCAAAATGGGATAGCTTAGATTCCCAGTTGTGCTTGTGATTTGGAACTCAATTCCATGTATTGTGATGACGTCATTCTCCCAAGTATTTGCAAATGTTGTCGTAGCATCCCAGTTGATGCCAGAGAACATTTTAAAGAATGATATGAGACCTCATTTATATTTCAATATAGCTTCAGTAGTTATCTACAACTCGTAGACCTCAGGCTCAACATAAACAAATTTTCCTTCCTTCATGGTTGAAAAAAAAAAAAACAAAAGGATGAAACAAGGCAAGGAAATTGCAACCAAAAATAGCCACAAGGATATAGGAATACTCGAGAGGAGAATATGCATGTAGAGAACAATACGGGGCTTAAAATAGTAATATTTGACCAGTAAATGGACCTCGAAAAGGAAAAAACCCTATTAAGGATCAAATATTGGGCAATGCAAGTATCAAGAAGAATTTTTGGATATCAAAAATAGCAAATAGAGATTAGAAAGTGTTTAAAATGAGGAAAACATTGACTTAATTGAACACTTAAAAATTAGGACCAAAAAGGAGCAAAACTGGCACTAGCTCAAGCTCATTACTTCCTTTTGGGATTCAAGCTCATTACTCCCTTCTAGGATTCAAGCTCATTACTCCCTATTGACTTAATTGAACACTTGAATCCCAAAGTTCTTTTGGGATTCAAGCTCATTACTCCCTTATTTTCTTTTGATTTTTGGAGTAGGAATTCTTGTCCATTTTTGAACAAATGGAATTTTATTGCTTTTTCTTTTCTTTGCTTTTATTTCTCTTTTTATTTTTTTGTTTGCTTTTTTTCTTTTTCTTTTTCAGGATACTTGTCCAAATTAGACGTAGAGTAGGGGATTTTATTTGTGTAGGCGGGAACTTGTCCTTTTGCCAATTATCGGTATTCTAGACCATGTGCATTATAGGATAGTAAGGGAAACTTTTTGCTTAAGGAAACAAGACTACTATGTAGTATCCTTTCCGAATTTGCAAAAAATTATTTTTAAGATGTGAGAATGTGTTTGTTGAGTGTTAATTTTATCCAATTGTAAAATTACAGGATTTTGATCCCAAAACCCTGTCATGCAAAGAATTTAAACAAACAACTTATCCAAGGTCTCCTTTATATTAGCATTTGCATATGTGTATTAGTAATCTCAATAAAAATATATCAATTCAATGCTAGGAACACCTTAGTGATTGCAAGTAATTGTAAACAAGGGGCATGTGTTGGTTTATTTTACCATGCTACTTTAATGATTGTTCATGAAACCAAAATAAAAGTAAATGTGAATTGGCCCTCATATGACCATGATGTAGTGCCTTAGTTCCTTTTATCTTGAGGATTTTAAGGTAGATTTTATCTTCCCTTATTAATTATATTTTAATCAAGCTTTACCTTGCATTAAATCCTACTTTAAACATGAAAGTAAATATTAAAATCTATCCATGAATGTGAATCCAAAATGATGAATAGGCTCCTTAAATTTAGCTTCTTATCATTGAAGATAAAGATAGCCTTTGCTATGAATAATAAATTATTCCTCTTTGGTGAAATTGATTTTCACAAAGAGACCATAATTTATAGCCTTGAAATAATGGCTTTAAAATGTCATTTAATTATCCTCCTTTAATGAAATAATTTTTATAAAGGAAAATAATTTAATGCTTCAAAATAATAACCTTCAATGTAATGCTTGAATTGCCTCTCTTTGATAAAATTAGAATTTTTATGAAGAGAAGGCAATATAATATTCCAAAATTGGTAGCTTATGAAATATCATTAAAATTCACCCTCCTTTGATGAAATTGGAGTTTTCATAAAAGGGAGTTTATTTTATCAATGAAAATAAAATATAAAACTGAAAATTTATCAACTTCAGTCTGAAAATGAAAAAAATAAAATTTTGAAATTTTAAAATCTGCACTATAACAACAACTTTAAATTATTTTTTAAAATTTGAAATGACTCTGGAACAAAAACGTAAATGTGCAAAATGAAACTTTGATGTACATTCTACACAGTTGTGCAATTATTTTTGGATTTTAAAGTTTTTTTAATTTTTATTTTAATGTCTGAACATTAAAAAAAAATTACAAAAATAAAGTCAGGAAAAAAAAACGAAAAACGAAAAACGAAAAATGTTGCAACTCCTAATGTCTCCACAAAACCTGCAGGCATGAATATTCTACATAGAAAACTAGCATTAACGTTACCCTATTACGCAGTCAAACAATTAATGTGGTGCGAGCTTCTAAGGAAAAATAAGGTGCAATAAACTGGAAATAAACAAATTAACCATAACAACATGCATCAAATCTGTCATATCTCCATTATGGAAAGGTATTCAATGGTCACAAAATATGCAAAACATTACAGCCCCTAAATAGGCATAATGTGGGAAAAACAGTTCAATGATTGACAACAATCTTCAGAAATCTGGTCCTCCAACATGGTGCAACCAGAACTCAAAAAATCCAGTCCCTATTCAGTCTTCCAAATGAACATTTAAAATTTTCTATATTGGCTCTTCGTTTTCATTTTAATTTCCCTCCCTTGCTTAGAAACGTAAGGTTTTCTTCTGTTTTCTTTCGCTTCCGTTTCATTACGTTTGACATGAAACACTTTCTTTTCTTTGTTTTCTTCAAACGAGTGGCCGCAACCTAGTCCTTTTCATAAAGACTCCTTCATCAAGTTTTGATTTTTTCTTTTTTATTTTAGAGGTTTATAACCTCTATGCTTTGAATAATTGCCCTTTTATTAATAGTAAAACTTTTACCAAATCAATTTCACATTCTTTGTAACATCGGCGGTCCCCATTCAAATGGCGCCCCTTTTGTCTTATTCACACCACCATTTGCTTATTTATTTGCCATGTTATCCAAAGCACGATTAACATCACCTTGTCTCACCAAGGGTTGTATATCCTGTACATACTGATGAAACAGAGGGGCTATGCATACCTTGCAAAGGAGTTAAACACTGTATACGATTCCATGTAGATAAGATTCTTTTTTTTATGCCCATAACAGTGCTAAACACCTCCTTTGCACCTATTTAACCACACACCCACTTTGTCACTGCGTCGTTCTGACATGAGGGTTGTTTTGACTGCTCCCGATAACTACAACTCCATCCATAATTTAAATATAATCCCAAGTGTTGCTGCCTCAGATAACTAATTTGCGCCTGGATGGTTCACATCATTTCCCACTTGGCCTCTACTTCGATAACATTCACATTCCACCATGAATCTGTCAAGTATGGTCGCCCTCCGAGATCCTTCATTTTCAGAAATTACATGTTTATCGACGGGGTGTGCGACATTTCCCATTTGGTACAATGTGACTCTAGCGTGTCCCAAATTTCGTTCGAACACTGCATTGACGTCATTTAAAAATGTGGCTTTGTGGTATTTTATTGATTCCATTGTAATATGTAAGCCTTCTAAATGATTAAACATCAGAATCTTCTCCAATACCCGCCACATGGGCCTGTCTTAAATGGCAGCCATCGTCAAAATCCACCCTTGTAAATACGTGACCGTTTCACCTTGTCTTTACTAAATTTGGGTAACTCCTTTCATACGTGAACGTCCGTCGGCTCATGCTTACCACCTTGCAAGTCTGCACATCCCTGCTGCCGAACTACCGTCTATCACCTCGCCTGGCGTGGGTATCCTTAGAAAATCCAACATCGCTGCCTAAGATTTCCTCCTCCGTCAAGTGAGTCTGCCTTGGAGTCCGCCGCAATCAAATTAGACACCTGTTCATGTGGAACATATTAATTAGTTTACCCGAATCACTTTATAACCAAGGGAATCACTTTCACTTGCTATCTGGAATATACTATAAAGGATTGTATCATGCACTTCATAAAATAAAATAATCAAACGGCATGAACACTTTCTTTTTATTTTATTTTGTTTATTTATTTTGTTTATTTTTTCATTTATTCTATTATTTTTTATTGACCTTATATATATTATAAAGTATTTATATATATGTATTTTATTTAATTTTATCTTATATAATTTTTTTAATCACAACCTTTTATTTTTAATATATATTATTATTATAATATATATATATATATATATATATATATATATATATATATATATATATATATAATTATATTATATATATACATACATGTATATATATAGAAAGAAAGGCTTTAAAGTGAAATGCATTTCCATCCTTTTATATACACACACATATTTTTTATTTTTTATTTATTTTTATTTTTTAAGAAATGATTTTGGTTTTAATGATATCTCCACTAGTTTAAAGGAACAAAAGGAAGCACAATAACACTAACCTTTAAATAAAAACAAAAACTTTATCAACACAACAAAACACTCCTAACCCACACAAGTGGAAACTATGCAATTAGGACCCTTGGAGGCTGAAATGCACACTTCAAGGAATAGGACCCTACTAACTAGTCACCCAAGGATATCAAAATCCTCAAAAACACAAACAAAAGGTGGGTCCTCAACTTTGTGGTACGTTGTGGAGTAGCCACAACAGTGTTCTTGGTTCAAGAATTAGCAAGATCATTTCCCAAAACTCAATTTTTTTTTAGTGAAGTAATAGTGCTTTTTAATACAAGAGAGATTTATAATCAAAGTGACAAAATCAAAATTATTAAAGATGTAAATTAAGTGCATGGTCCAAGATAACTTTTGATTTTATCTAAATAAAATAAAATATAACCTGAATTGTGGAAAATAACACACACTGATGCAAAGAATGAGAGTTTTAACATTTTGGAATATTTTTTGGAAATTTTTCATATTTTTGCAATTTTTTTGGTTTTTTTGATAATATGATAATTGCAAATTGAATGATCAAGAATTTTATATACAAATATATACAGAGATGGAATTTTTTCTTTATGCATAATATCTTTTGAGATGCATGATATTCATTGGATCCTTAAGATATGTTCCCTCCAAGATAGCCAAGTGATATGCACATGATCCAAATTTAGCAGTGATGACAAATGGTCCAAGACAATTAGGTTGAAATTTACCTTTTAAATATTTTTTAGAATTAGTATTTTTTTATTTTCTTTGAGTATTAAATCATCAATTTCAAAATATCGAATATGAACTTTCTTGGCATATGATATTTTGAGTTTGTCTTGATAAGAGTGAAGATGATCTAAAGCACGAATATGCTTCTCATCTAGAAGTTCTAACTGACTTAATATTCCAGAACGATATTCATCTCCTACTTCAGCATCTTGAGGTAGAAGATCTAGAGAAGGAACTTCTAACTCAAATGGAAAAATAGCTTCAACACCATAAACAAAGACAAAAGGTGAAGCGCCTGTAGGAGTACAAACACTAGTTTGATAAGCCCACAAGGCAGGATATAATTGCATATGCCAGTCACAACCTAATTTATTAACCAATCTTTTTAAGATTTTGATTAAGGTTTTATTAGAAACTTCAGCCTTACCATTTCCTTGTGGATAATAAGGAGTAGACCATTGATGTTGAATTTTATATTGTTGGCATAATTTCTTAATATCTTTGTTCTTAACACATGTTCCATTATCAAATATGAGAGTTGATGGAATTCCAAATCTACATATGATTTGATTAAAGATGAATTTAGACACTTGAAATCCTATGAAAGAAGCCAATGGCATAGTTTCCACCCATTTTATAAAATATTCTATTGTTGTTATGATAAATTTATGACCATCAGAAGATATAGGATTAATTTTACCAATAATGTCTAAACCCCATTTAGAGAAGGGCCAAGGAGAAGATATATCTTGGAGTTCCTAAGCAGGATCATGAACAAGGTCTGCATATCTTTGATACTTGTCACAATTATGCACATAATAATTAGCATCATTTTCCATGGAAGGCCAAAAATATCCCATACGAAGGAGTTTCTTAGCAATGGCACTTCCACTAAAGTGTCCTCCACAGGATCCATCATGGGCTTCACTTAAGGCTTTCTTAGACTCTTCTAGATTGAGACATCTTAATAGTATACCTTCAAAACATATTTTATATAGGGTATTACCAATAATTACAAAGCGAAAAAATTGCTTACATAATAGCCTACGTTGGTTTCTATCTAATCCTTTTGGGAAGGTCCCATTTTGGAGAAATTTAAATATATCTATGTACAAATGTTCTGGGGTTATTTCATTAATTAAAAACACATATAATGGCTCTAGACATGACTTAGAGGAAGTTAGTTCTTGGATTTAATGAATAATGATAGTAGCATATTCATCATCCAACTCTAAAGGTAATAAAGAAGCAGTAGCAGCCATCAGCAGCATGGTTGCTAGTGTGAGGGATAGCTTCTAAAGTTACTTTCTCAAATAATGAAATAAGCTTTAATACATACTCCTTATAAGGATGGATTTTATCATATTATGTCTGATAAAATTCATTAATTTGATGTATCACAAGTTGAGAATCTCCAAAGACTAATAATATTTTAATTTTTAATGCTAAAGCAGATCGTAACCCAAGGATTAGAGCCTCATACTCTACAGTATTATTAGTACAAGCAAATTAAATTTTAAAATATAAAGGAATAAGGCGTGTTTACAGAGATATTAATATAATACATGCACATGCACCACTCATGCATCTAGCTCCATAAAAATACAAAGACCAATATTTGAAAAGATCCTCTTCTAATTTAAGACACTCATAAAGAAATTCTATGGTTATAGGATGAGTAGATTCTAGAGGTGCAACAACTAATTGATCAGTGATAACTTGGCCTTTAATATATTTTTGACCAATAAATGTGATTTCAAACTTACTCAAAGCAAGAACCCACTTAGTTGTGCATCCTAACATGTAAGTTCTACTCATCAAGTACCTCAATGGATCAGACTTAGCAATGACAAATATTTTTTGACTCAGCATATAATAATGCAATTTTTGCATAGAAAACACAACTGCAAAACATAGCTTTTCTAATGGATTATAACGGGTTTCATAGATTATTAATGTTCTACTTATATAATATGTGGCTCTTTCTTTCTTGTCATCATTAATTTGAGCCAACATTGCTCCAAGTGCAAGTTCATAAGTAGAAATATATAAAATAAAAGGACAATCCAATCTAGGAGGAACAAGCACAAGAGAATTAAGAAGATATTGTTTAAGGTTTTCAGAGGCTTATTTACATTCATAATCCCATTGAAATGGGATGTTTTTCTTAAGTAACTTAAGAAAAGGTCGGGTTTTATCTACCAACTTGTCAATGAATTGACATATAGACTATAATTTACGTTGTAAATTTCTTAATTTTGATATGTGTTTAGGTGGTTGCATATCAAGGATAGCCTTAGTTTTAAGGGGATATATTTCTATACCACACATAGAAACAATGACTCCTAATAATTTTCTAGATTTAACTCCAAATACACATGTTTTTGAATTTAAGTAAATCATATATTCTCTTAGCCTATCAAATATTGTTCTCAAATTATTAATATGTTCTTCCTTAGTTGAACAATCTATAATATCATCTACATAATCATGTAGAATATCATAAATCATGTCATGAAATATATACATCATAGCTCTTTGATATATTTCTCCTACATTATTTAGACTAAAGGGTATTACTTCCCAACAGAATGCTCCCCAAGGTGTGATAAAAGCTATTTTGGATTGGTCTTTAGGAGCTATTCTGATTTGGTTGTATTCTAAAAATCCATCCATGAGGGATAACGTCCCACTTCCAACTATAAATTCTATGATTTGATCCATATTAGGGAGAGTAAAGTCATCCTTAGGGCATGCATCATTAATTTCTCTAAAATAAGCATTTGATATCCAATCTACATAGTCAATAACTTAAATAAAACTACATTTAAAAGTTTTACTAACTCATTTTTGTCTAGAAGTGCTACTTTAGGATGCATTTTCCTAAGTTTTTGCTTTACATGTTTTGCATCAGGGTGCACTTCTAAGTGGTGCATGACCACAAAAGATTCTAGGCCTGGCATATCTGCATATGTCCAAGCAAAAACATTGGCATATTCTGTGAGAAATGCAATGTATTCTTTCTATATTTATTCACTTAATTCTACTCCAATTTTGACCATGCGAGGGTTTCTTTTGTTCCAATGTTAACTTGTAAAATATTTTCTACCACAATATTTAAGTCTCTTTCAAAATTGGGTGGTGTAGGTGACACACCCATCTCTTGCAATTCTTCTAAGGTTAACTTAGTTGATTCTTCTTGAGGGGTAGTTGCTTCAATGTGGGATATAGATGGTATAGACCCTTCAAAGAAGAATTTATTCTTTAAAACTTCATCAAGAGAAATATCGTAAAATATATATCCTTCCAAATATTCATATGGTTCAGCAATCATGTTTGGGTATGCTATTGATAACATATTACAAGAATATATCCTCCTACTTGGTTTAAAAATTTCTTGATGTGCTAAATATTCTTGATATGTTACAAGTTGATCATCATCCTCAAATGGGAAAGGTTGGGTTTTTGTAAGAATTTAACCAATGCAACATCAAGCTGACCATTCCTCAACTTCTAAAGGTTCTTGTATTCCATTTTCATGAGTTCCCAAACCTTTACCTCTATAACCCATGCCACACATCATTTGTTTTGATTTTATATATCATTAGAAAAGTAACATATAATAAAAATATTTTGATCAATCATGACTCTCACAATATTAATTTTACCATAATCATAGCCTGTGTAGACAAAGGCACAACTCTCAATATGATAGATACTTCCCAACTTTTGTGGTAAGCCCATAATTATGGGAGATGGTGGTAATTGAGATAAAACCAAGGAATCTTGAGTGGCAAAATTATTATATTCTAAAGTTTTGAGTATTGAAGATAAATCTGGTAATACTTCATCCAAAGTAGGATATGAAGTAGAGGGACTATCTTCTTTAGATATAGATTTAGGTGGTGTATGTTTAGATGATGGAGGTGGACTAGGGTGTGTTGCAGACATAGTAGGACAAAATGAGACTCTTATTGCTTCTGCCATAGCACATATGTCAAATGGTCTAGGATCACCATGTATAGTAACTAGTTGGTTTTTAAACTCAAACTTAACACATTAATGTAATGTAGAGGGTACCACTCTCATTGCATTGATACAAGGTTGACCTAGAAGGATGTTGTATGATGTTGAGCAATGTCCAATAAACACGGTTGTATCCAATGTCCATGGACCAACTTGCAATGGAATTGACAATACTCCACATGTTTCTTGAGTTTCATCATTAAATTCTTTGATAATAATTTCAATTATTTTTAAATATTCATTTCTAAATCCAAATATTTGGAAAAATTCATATGTGCATATGTTTAATTATGATCCATTATCAAGTCAAAATATTTTGACACCTACATCCCCAATTAATGTTGTGATGCATAAAGGATTATCTCTATACATGATTTGAGGAGGGATATATTTATCTTGAAAATCTATATAATTTATTCCTTGAGAAATCACAACATTTACCACAACATCAGGTTCTATATGGATAGATGAAGTTCTCAGAAGATACAAAAGATAAATCCTAGCTATGATATTTGACAATTATTCATTAATATCATAGGAATATATGTATTGTGTATTTGATATATTATTTCCTTTTGTAGGTGGCTTTAACACAAATGGAGTTGATTTCTCATTTTTAGTTTGAGTTTGTGATTGAGAATTTTGATTTTGGGCTTGTTGTCTAGTGATGGCTCCAATAGTACCCACAACATTATTGTTTCACAAATAACCAAAATGAGGTCTAGCATTTTTTGTTTGTTCATTTGTAAGCATTTGTTGAGATGAGGGTCAAGTGGTCATTCTCCTCGGGAATGATTCTTTTGGAACTAATAAATCTGTGATGGGAATAATTCGACCTGACTCATACTCAAAACTATTTGAATTATTTAAGGTGATGTCTACTTCACTTTCTATCTCACGTTTTGTGTTTTATGTATCACTTCTGGTATCTTCTGAAGATAAAGATTGAAAATATTGTATTGGTCTAGTTGTGACTACAGATAAGGTAGGTACATAGGAAGTTTACAAATCTTTTTGTGGAAAAAAATTACTAATGGTTCCCACATACCATGCTAGAGGAGGAACATTATGATGTTCTAATTGATTTATAGCCTCTTTACCATTTTTAGGTAAAGGATGTTGAAAAATATCTAGGTTTTGAGTTGCATTTTGAGTTGGTTTTTTTGGGTGTTATTTTGAGTATTATTGTTTGCAAGAAATTTTTGTACTTCTATTTTACCTTTATCAATCAAATCTTGTATTAAATATTTTAGTATTTTACAATAATTGGTAGAATATCCATCCACTTTTTGAAATTTACAATGTAGATCAGCCCTATATCTAGCTGTCGTGGTATCCAGTTATCATATCTCTAGAAACTGTATTACACCTTGTTCTAATAATTGAGGCAAAATCATGGTTAAGGGTTGATTTAAATTTGTAAATTCTCTTGGAGATTTATCAATAATTTTCAAAAAAAACTTCTTCATAGATTTTGTAGTATTGATGTTTGAGGTATTTCTACTATCAATAACTCCATCACCTACTATTTTTTTGTTCTTGTATTGGTTTTTACAAGTTTTATCTTCATCCTTTTTCTTAAATTTTCCTCTTCTGATAAGAGAATATTCTATCCTTCTTTCTAATTATATGGCTTGATAAAAAGATGTTATTGTAGCTGTAGTAAGCTCATAAGATAATTGTTCTTGTAAATTGCCAATGAATATTTCCAATATTTCTTGATGAGGTAAAGCAAAATGTAATTTTCCTAGAAGTTGCCTCTATTTGGCTAGGAAGTCATCAAAGCTCTCATATTTCCCTTGTTTCAAGCTGTATAAATCCTTAATAGTGATATGTTTTTCTATGTATGCACTAAATTGGTGAATAAACATTTTCATTATTTCTTCAAAGTTCCTTAAATAATTTGTTGGTAGTTGATAATACCATTCTAGGGCCATGCCTCCAAGACTTTTAGGGGATATTTTCAATAACAACAAATCATCATAAGAAATATCATGACATGTTGTCCTAAACATGTGAATATGCTCAATAGGATATTTATTTTCTTTATATATCGTGAGGATAGGCATAGGGAAATGTTTTGGGTATGGTTGAACAACCACAATAGGATCAAAGGATTGACTACACATCTCTCTATAAATGTATAAGATATGGTAGGGATCCATTTGGTCTAGTCATGAAGCCAAATATTTAACCATATCTTCAAGCCCCTGTGGTTGTCCACAAAATTGATTTTTTTGCACCATGTTGTTGTGTTTCTGATAATAAGGTTGTGGTATCACATAAGGATTTCCAGTTGAAATACTATTGTGTAAAGTGTTTGTGGAAACAATATTGTGAAATTTATATGGGATTGTGTTTTGTTGAATATTTTTTATAATGATTGGTATTTTAAATTTTCTTAGCTCTTTGTGAAGTAGCTATTTGTTTATTAGGAGCTTGATAAGTAGAAGAATTTTGTTTTGGTTTGGAATTTTGTTGTGTTGCTGATTTTTTATTGTTCAATTCTATATTTTGATTAGATGGGCCAACTTGATTCTAGTTTGTGTTACCTATGTATGTCATTGGATTTGTATTTAATTGGATATAAGCTTCTATAGTAGCCTCCACTGATTAATCTCCCAATGGAGTAGATGTTCTATCTTTATTACATGATAAAGTTCATCTATATGGTCTTTCATGAAATTTTTCAATTGTTGAATAGATTTAAAGCTAACATGTCCTTCAGAGTCCACAAAATATTGATTAGAATATCCTTCTTCTTCTCCTCCATTATCATCCTAACCTTGGTCTGTGAGTTTATCATCTTCAATATTTACCCTATCATCAAGGTTTTCTTGATCTTGTTCTTCAGATTCTACTTGTTTTCCACTTCTCAAAATTCTAGGTATTTTGTTTTAAGATATTTTTATCTTGCAAATATATATATGCTTAAATTCTTGGGGTATATATGTTATATATACCTATATATATGCAAATATGTAAATATGTTTTATTTTTGGTTTTTTATGTTTTTTTGAAAACAAAGAAGAAAATAAAAATTATAATATCCTATATATTATACTTTAGTCTTCCTAAAAGAGTCTATAGGTATCATTAGTGGGTTCAAGTTTTTCAGGTGACACGCAATGTTCTTCCTCAAATTGAAAGTTGGATTTTAAGAAATTGATAAAATGGGCTATGGTGATATTATTAGTCTCATATGTTGGCATACAAAATCATAGCTTGTGACAATACTCATGATAATGAACTGCCCTAGGAGTTCTATGAAATCTTCTCTTATTTTCCAAGACTATTTCTTGATCTTCTATGTGTGCTAGAAACCTGTGTATTGTTATGGCGTTTTCAAGGTAATCTTCAAAGGTATAAATAGTTGAGGAAACACTTGCTCTTTTATCCATCAACCACCTCTCTCAGGCCCTTTGAATATCAAAATAGTGAGAAGTATTTTTAGGATCCAATATTCTAGCTATGTCAAACCTTATAATTTGGCTAAGTCTTAGTTTGTTGGCTTTTATAATGTCTAATCTCTTCCAAAGTTCATTCCACTGTTCTTGAGATGGGATACTAGAGTTTTCAACTGTTAGAGAGAGTTCTTGGATAGATAGCAAGGCTCTAACATCTATTCTTGTAGCTCTTCCTATGTTGAAGTCTAACATCTATGAAATTTACTTAAAATGTGCAAATTTGACTAATGATCTTTTTGGTTTTGGTTTTTATTTTTATAGATTTTTATGCTTTTTTTGTGTGTTTTATAAATTAGAAATATGTTTATGTTATTCATGTCAGGTTCATCAAATAATGTAGCTCTAAAATTTTTGCACTCCTTTCCTTCAGGCTAATGGATCCACACCTCGAAGGGGAATGGGAAAATGCTAGGTCTACACCTCAAAGGAGAGGCACTTGAGATCATGCCCTATTTATTGATTTTTTTGATGAATTGGGTAGGTTCAATAGGAGATATTTTATGGAAATTTCCATGTCTAGGTTTTGGATTTTGTTTGATGTGTTCTTTTTAGATAGTCTCACATACACCTAGTTTGGCCAATATGCAACTATACTAACCTATATGCAATTTTAATTCACATGCAACCAATAAACAATAGAAAACAGGAAGTAATGAACAATGCAATGCTTATAAAGTTATTTGAAATTCTAACACGGATTCAGATGGTTGATTTTTGCACTTTTATGCTTGTTGTAGACAGGATCGATCAAAATCGGATGATATCAGGTGATACGATTTGGTGATCGATCGGTCCAATCTATGATTGGATGAGCCAATAAGAGAAAAAACTTGCAATTTTATAATTTGACACAGAAAACAACAAATTTATAGAATAATATGCATTTATTGAGGTGTATTAGATTAAATGATAATATCAAAAGGACAATGATTGAATGAACGAATGTAGATCTATCCTAGACACATGTACATTCATGAAAAAGTGATAAAATATGAGTATGAGATCTAATGTATCAATGGTAATGAATTTAAAATGATCTAACATATAATAAATGTGATCTAAGATAGAAGAAATAGGGAAAAATAATGCAAATAGTGAGGTCTAGATGGCCACAAGTAGCTTAACAAAAAAAATATTTGATGTAGACTAGATCAGGAAGTTTTTTTTGAGATCGGGTAATTTTGTCTGAGATAGTGTCGTATGATCCTACACAAATCCAACTGATGTACAAATCCAACCTACAAAAATAGAACAAAAATGTGAAACAATAGAGTGAAAGTATGCAAAATTTCTAGGGCGAATCCAAGGCAAGGAGCCTAGATTAAATAGAATGGGATTAGCTGGTTGGGCTAAAAATGAAAGGGGTTACAACTTCCCCTATTCTATATGAGATCATTTGAGCTAATATCGTAAATGCCATATAGTTGGCTAGGTAATGACAAAGGATTTGTAACAATTTTTTTCACCTTACTAAACATGACGAATTTTAGTTTTGGATGAGATTGGGTGATCTAATCTCATAAAAAATTGTACAATATCATACAAAACCATATGATGTCATACAATGGTTAAAAATAAACTTACAACAGACACAAAAATTGAGGTAGCAAGTTAGGGGATAGTTTAATTTTATTTTTCTAATGTTTTGAACTTAGGATTGATTAATGTGGGTCAATTTTAACCCACTACAGTACTAAAAGTAGTCCTTTTTTCTAGCATAAATATAATCAATTATTTTCTCAAATATGTACTAAACACAGTCCTTCGATCTAGCACAAATCTGCTCAATATCTATCTCAAATATGCATTAAACATTGTCCTTTGGTCTAGCATAAATATGCTTAATATTTATCTGTAGTCTGGCACAAACTATTCTTAAATATGCACCAAAATCTGTCCTCAAATATATCCTCAAGCCTTAACACAAAGCTTGATCTAATCACAAATTAAATCTGCTAGATTTATCCCAAACTTTAACTCAAGGTTTGACAAATCAATCAATCAACTATGCTCACAAGTCTTCTTAAATATTTTCCTCAAATCTATCCACAATTCCTTTCTAGAACTCGTTCAAACTACTCTCAAGTATTCACCAAGACTTACCTCAAATATACATTGTAAGATTCCACAAAATCTCACACTAATATTTCCACAAGTCTTCACCAAGACTTACCTCAAATTTGCTCAACAAGTTCTCACTAGAACTTGCTCAATTTTCTCAATAAGTCTTCACCAAGACTTACCTCAAATATTCATTATAAGCATCCACAAAATCTTACTCAACTTAGTCCTTAAGTCCACTACTCAAAAATGCTCACTAGCTTTCACAAAAGCTAGTTCAAATCAATTGCAAAACTTGCATACAAAACTCAACTCAATTTCTCACATAAAATCTCTTCAATCACCCAAACAAGTTTCATATAGAATCTTATTTAACTTACAAAATAATATTTAGAATTGTTAGAGACTAAATATGTTTCACATTCACACAACACTAAATCACTTTCAAACTCTCCTTCAAATCAATTTAGAATAAAGAACAATTTGTTTCATAGAACTTGAACTATCACTCCAACACTATCAATCAATAATGCTCATCCAATTCCACTCAACCATTCACTCAATGAAACACAACTTGCTTACAAACTCTAACCAAGTGTTTCACAATACTTCTAACAACTTTCACTATTAAACTCAACCTTAACTCAAGATGATTCCAAATTCACATAACAATGACACTCATGATCTTTCACAAACCCTAGTCAAGCACATGAAAGCTTACTCAAATATTTCCAACAATTATTATCAAACAATCTCATATAACAATGATACTCATGATCTTACACAAACCATAGTTCAAGATAGTTCTCAATTTTACACTCAATTGTCCTCACAAACATTCATCAATCATTCATGTGAAAACTCACTCAATCATTTACAACAATGCTTATCAAACAAAACCATTTCACTCCAACTTGCACTTCACAATATTTAACAATATTTCACTCACAAGGATGATATACCCATACCTTTTATTTTGAAGAAGTTTTGATCTCAAGACCTGTATCAATCACAATAAAACTCTTTGACAATATCAATAGTTAGATATCAAAAATCTATCCTCAATAATGTCCTTAAAATATTTTACCATGCCAAAGTATTAAATCTCAACTATACCTTACTTCTCTTTTCAAAACAATTTTCACAATATGACTTCATTTCAACACAAACATATAACATTCTTTGTAAACCTTATTACTCCTTTTATAAACTTTAACCACAAAAAATTAAAACAAAATATTTCAAATTTATTTTCCCTTTTACCTCCCTCAAAATCTCATAGACCCTTTTTAATTTTCCCACTATGCAATTTCCAACTTAATAAAACTTTAGGAAAATTAAAAAATAATTTATTAATTTCCACACCACACAATTTTTGGATTCACCACAACCTTAGAAAAAATGTGAGTGCATAACTTTATTAATAATACCAAAATATCCTTGGTGGGTTTCGAATACTTGATCCCTTCTCTTGAAGCACCTCCGCATAATGGGCACCCACCAATTGGGCTACGTGCCCTCATGTAAAAGGAAATGTGCATGCCTCCCTTTTATTCCTTGATTGATGATGTAAATCAAATGAGCTTCTACCTTGCAAAATAATGATCGCATGGATCAAACCCATCACTTATCACCTATGAGCATCTTAGCACAACCCCTGGCTACCAATTGTGCTACTCAATGCTTTGTACATTCAACGGTGCTCCCACTTGGCTTTATTTATTCATCTACCCTCTTAAGTCTTAAACACATGCGAACATTTCCTTTAAAATACACAACATATAATTTACTTGGGCAATTAATCATTCACATGGATAAATGTTTTAATTAAAACTTATTGCCTTTTATATGTAATGTGACATATATCCAAAACATCAATGATACTTGAAATTCTAATTAAAATTTGACTTTGGTGCCTTAATTAATTTAAATTTAAATTTTAACCTTAGGGTTAAAATATTTAAATTTAAATAATTTAAACCTTAGACTTTAAAATCTGTCACATGGGTCTTTTGGAGGAATTAAAATTTTATAACTCAGCCTTCATTTTTCTTCAAACCAACCTATAACCTAAAATATTATAATATTAGATATTATAATATTATTAATTCCATTGAACCTGCTTCTTTGCCTTGTTGGAAAAACCATTGGAGGATATTAATAACACCAAAATTTGGACATCAACATTTTGACATAAATGCATGGATGACAATGAAAGTTTATCATCATCTTCTTCCCATCAATGACAATAAAACTTGCTCATATTTACAATAGAATATGGAATGGAAAGAGGAGGAGACCACGAGGAAGATGGAGAAAAAAGTATGGACACAAGATGGGTATCCATGGAAGTAGATGGGTGAGAAGGATGAGGAGACCACAAATAAGGTGGTGAAAAGAGTATGGATGCATGACGGGGGTCCATATAAGAGGATTGAAGCATGTTGGAATCATATGCAGGGAAATGTGAATGTGTTATAGGTGATATATGTGAGGATGAGGTATGTGGTGAAGAGAATGTACATATCTCTACCTAATGGTATGAAGGAATAGGAATGACCTAGGTAGAAGACAATAAAGGTATTGGTGGGAGGTCTGTGATATTGTAAAATTTGAATGGATCATTGTTAGTGGAAATACAATGGACTAGTATATCATGCACATATTTGATGCAATGATGTAAGGTTTATGGAACATATTGCATGTCATGGATCCATGGATGTCCAAGAAAAATATTGTATTGCATTTCACCTTGACTGATGTGGAATAAGGTATACATGGTCCTTACACCTATGTGAATGGATAGGATGATGAAACCTACTATGGGGTGCATAGAACCATCAAAATCTTGAAGATCAAGAGATGGTGTAGCAAAATGAGTAGGTGGAATGTTTAGATTATGAAGGGTAGTAGTAGAGATGATGCTAATAGAACAACCAGTATCAATGAGGATATGCTTGTAGGTGATGGCATTGATGGTCGCTTGGATATGGAGGGGAGGGTTATCTCCCTCACCCATAAGTTCAGTAATATCATGGTTGTGGAGGTTTATAAAAGGTTGCATGTAGTAAGGGATGTTCCCAAAAAAATCACAAAAGCATTTGTGTCATGGGTTTTGACTTTTATTGAGTGAAGAATTTTGTTTATCTCCTTGTGATGAGGGTGAAATTACTGTAAAAGATAGAATATGGTCAATATAGCCAAGGTATTCCATAATTGATGAGTGAGACTACCACAAATAGTAAATGATATTATGCGGTAGGTGTGGTGAATCATTTTATGCTATAGGTGATTGAGGAGAAGCAAATGGTGGTGGTGGTGAAGCAATGGGAGTATCCTAGCACAATCCATAAAATTGGATACGAATAGTAAGGTTAATCATGCCAACCACTTTGTGTAAGGGAGGATAGTAGTGGACACTATTAACTTACCTAGATTGGTCTTGTCAATTAGATTAGGCTCCTTTGGGATTGTTCCCCTCGTATTCTAGTAGTGGATTTTTATGGATACCTATATTTTTATTTTGTGGTGTGAGGGTGTTCAAAACTTGGATAGTACCTCAATCAATGAGATCCTATTTCAATCTACAAAAGGAATGATAAGACCCTACATCATGGTTATGCTATCAGTGTTAAGCACAAAAGGATTGTTCATTGAACCCACAAGTTTTGGGTTGATTTGGGTCAATAGGTCTAACGTTAGGTAAGGTGATATGACCAGCATCATACAACATTTGGAATAAAGCTGGAAGTAGCTTTGAAAGTAGAGTCCAGTTGCATCATGGGGCCTGAGGATGAAGACCATGATATTGTTATGGATTATATGGAGGATGTGTATTAGTTTGAAACATCTATTTTTATGGAGGAGGGGTCATGAGATTGACAAAGATGCCATAGAGGTTGTTGCCACCTGATTGGTTTGTGATGGTTTAGAAAAGGGTTGATTCAGTGTATTATGATTGAAGTAAAATTTTGGGGTGTAATATGGTTTTTGCTAAAGTTTTATTTTGCAATATTGGACCTTGATGTCCTTGATGATCATTACTTGAGAAATGGCTTCATTAAATGTGCAACTTTGATGAATTTGCAAAGGCATAAAAACGTGTTTGTGATAGATTTGGCAAATAGTGTAATGAGCTCGGTAGATAAGAGGCTATGAGCTAGGTCATGGATGATATATATAATCGAGAAATAAAAACCATGATAGGTTCATCATTAGCCTTTCACAAGGTATAGACATCAAAAAAATTATTTTCTTCTTGATGTTGATGGAGAAATGTTCTAGAAATAAGTTAGCTAATTGTTCAAATGTGAACATACTATGGTCTGGGAGCATGTTGTACCAATCAAGGTCTTGTCCCCCAAGTGAAAGAGCAAAGGTACATAACATGAGTGTAATACTACTATGAAGTTGGTAGCATGCAAAGCAAAGTTACTAATGTGTTCTCAAGGGTCTTATTTATCTTTGTATTTCTCAAATTTTGAAATATTAAAATGGTATGGTAAGGAGAAATGGGAACTGAAGGATGAATAGGTTCATTGCACAACTCATTATATGTAGGTTTCTAGGGCCCATAACTAGTTGTGCAAAGATCCAACATCTTAATTTGTTCTTGTAAGAGTTGAAGTTCAAGTTATGGGGATATAATTAACTACAATGAGGTGATGGAAGACTGATAATGAGGGGGGTACTGGAGTTGTTGTTCCTCCCATTGTGAAAGATGCATATACTAAAACCATTTCTATAGATGTGGTTGAAAAATGGGAGACATAGAGGCTAATGGGAGAATATGGTATGGGGTAAACATCTACTGTGAATGGTAATATTGTGGCTACGGAGACTATACCTACTACAAAAAAAATATACTATGATGGTTGAGTTGTTGGAGAGGATGACTAGGAATGAGGTGTTATGAAGAATTTAGGAGCAATAGAGTGTGGTGTGGGAAGCGGTGTTTGGATATAGGATGAAGGTGGATGGTAAGATGATGTGCCAAAATATGGTAACTACGTCAAACCAGATGAATGGTGAATGGAGAACTCAGGTTGGGAAGAATAACATGGGGGATTGGCAATATGATATGTATAGAGTGGATTATATGCAGATGAATGGAAGGAGGAGTCTAAAATGAGTGAGGTGCAGGAATTCAAAATATGGAAGTAGATGAAGGTGAAAGTGGAGTGGAATATGGCATATCATACATCCTAAAAGAGGAGAACGTAGGTGGAGGAAAGGATGAAGAGGGAGTATAGGTATCAAAGGTGAAAGCCTAAGAACAAGGCATGTTGAATGTATCCATAATTATTTGTGAAGATAAAAATTTTTGATTTTGTTGGGGAATGAATTGTTGTGATTAGGATGGTGGTTGTGTTGTTGGAGTGAAATATGAAAAGTACAATTTCTAGGAAGGTGGTTGTTTTCGTGCTTGGGAAGTGCATTGTTGTGATGATGTGAGTGGAGTGTACTATTGTTGCAATAATGACTATTCTAATGGTGATTATGATAAAGGTTCCTAAGTACCCAAAGTGGAGGATTTGGGATCAAAAATCATCCCTACTATGGAGGTAGATCATATAGCCTTAGGGTGAGGGTGATTTACCAAGGAGGGATCATCCTTGAGAAGGGAATGAGATAAATATTAGAGGAAAGGATGAGAGGAAGTAGGTGAGGTAGGTGGAGTCTCCTTATCAATAGTGAATAATGAAGATGGATCTCCTAGAGTGTTATATATAACATGATTACAAAATGTGGATGTTGGATTAGGTGGAGGTGAATGAGGAATAAGAGGATGATCCTCATCAGAAGATGTGGCAATCATATTACTAGAAATATATGTCTCACTATGGGACATGGTGTACATGCAATATGGCATAAAACTAGTAAGGAGATTAGGTTTTAGAGTGTATGTTTCCCTCGTGAATGGAGGGGGAGTACTAGACTGGCTAGAGGTGGAACAAGAGGTCTCCTCCCCAAGGTGTACTTGATTGTATGTCTGGCTATGAGTAGCAATAGGTATGATGGTGTATAGTGTGATTACATGTCCAAAAGTGTTCAAAAATATAAATTTGAACCTGTGATTGTATTTTGTGCAAGATACTATGCAAATCTATGAGTTTTGGTGTGTTTCTATGCACTAGAACAAAGTTTCCACACTACTGTGTGAACCTATACTATAGGAATTTTGTTCACACAATGTTGTGCGAACCTACAATAGAAAGTAAATCTAATAGAAAAATTATAGTCGTAGACTATGAATGGTCATCAAGTGAGCTACTAGCAAGTGAATGTGCTTAAATCAGTTTCTATGAGAGTGTAATACAAGAACGTAACTAGAATCAATGTTGAATAAAAATAAATAAATGTTTAGATATTTTATGTATTTTAATGATAGTAGTAGCTCTATGACATGAAACTGGAAATGATATGAGACTCTAAAAGAATAGAACAATGTGTCAAAACCCAATGGTACAAAGAATAAAACAATGTGTCAAAATGTGAGTAGTGACTAAATGGAAGGTACAGTAAAAATATATAAAAAAGGGAGGGACTCAAGATGTGCTAATGAGTCCAAAATTCTCTCATGATAATAGGTGGCATTGTCTAAGACCTACTGGCCCAACCAAATGGTCACTTCACCCTAGGGTGGGCTTAGTCAAGAATGACAATTACCTATTCACAAATTGTATGAGCCTTGTGAAAAAAGGCATATAATACTATCCCACTCTAAAGTTCCCTTCTGGTGATGAAATCTAGAAAACCAGTCTCAAGAGTAGGGGATATTTCGATGATGAAATCTATAAAATCACTCTTAGGGGCTACTATGGTGTCTAGGGGGCGATATGGTGGAAGAATATGAATTCCAATGTCATTAGTCTCGTGTGGAGATTGGTGATTAATTCCAATATTATCACTATGTATGAAACATAAGTGTGTGGTGGTGAGTTTGCTACCAATGATGTGAAAGAAAAAAACTAGCTAAATGCCTTTTCAAAAAGGAAACTAAACCTAGATGCCTTTTGAAAAGAGAAACTAAACCTAAATTCTTTTTGAAAAGATAAATTAAACCTATATAGTTTTGTGAAAAAAGAAACTAAACCTAGATGTTTTTTGGAGACAAAAGAGATCTACTTTAGGAATATTGAAAGGCAATCAAATAGGAGGTGCATGAAAAAGAAATTTGAAATATATGTGTTGGAAAGAAATATGAAATCTAATATAATGAATTTAAAGGAAATATGAAATTTACCTAGATGATTTATGAAATATATGGGAAAGTCTTAATCTAGATGCTTTGAATGAAAATTTGAAATCTATCCTAGTAATTTGAAAAGAAATATGCAAGTTACCCAGAGGATTTGTGAAAGAGATTTGAAAATTTTAATCTAGGTGATTAGAAAGAAAATCTAAAAAATCTCATCTAAATGTGATTTTGAAAGGGATATGAAAGTTATCAAAAGGATTTGTGAAAAATATCTGAAAATTCTAATCTAGATGCTTTGAAAGAAAATCTAAAATCTACACTAGTGATTTGAAAAGAAATATGCAAGTTACCCAAAGGATTTGTGAAAGAGATTTGAAAATTTTAATCTAGATGCTTTGAAAGAAAATCTAAAATCTACACTAGTGATTTGAAAAGAAATATGCAAGTTACCAAAAGGATTTTTGAAAGAGATTAAAATTTTTTAATCTAGATGATTAGAAAGAAAATCTAAAAAATATGATCTAAATATGATTTTGAAAGATATTTGCAAGTTACCCAAAGTATTTGTGAAAGAGATTTGAAAAATTTAACCTAGATGCTTTGAAATAAAATCTAAAAAGTCTGATCTAAATGTGATTTTAAAAGATATTAAAATCCTAATTTAGTTCTTTAAAAGAAATTTGAAAAGGACTTCAAATTTTTAACCTAGTGATTTGAAAAGGATTTGAAAAGCTAACCTAGGTATTTTGAAAGATATTAAAAACACTAATTAATGTGCTTTTGAAATAAATTGAAAAGTGAGTTGATGCTTTTGAAAGAGAGCATTATTCACGAAATAATAATGAAAGATAGTTGTTCTGAGAAGAATACCTAACTCCTTGGATATTGGATGATCTTCCTTCTGCAATGGTCAACTATTTTGGATTGTTCTGACACTATTTAGTAGGGTTTTCATGGTAGTGTGCAAACCTGATTGGGGGTTTGCATGATGGTGTGTGAACTAGGTTTAGAAGCCTATAACTTCTTAGAAGAAATCCTGAGATGTGTTTCAAGGATTTTATAGACTCTATTCTAGGTTCATAGTGTAACACCAAAAATAAATCCATAGGATAAATTGGATAACAAGAAGGCTAGTCTAAAATAGTTTTGTGGGGGTTCCACTGGGTGTGCTAGAATTTAACACATGAAAAATGAACATCAATTTCAAAACTAATGAAAAGTATGCTAAATGCTCTCTTTATTGATTTCAAAAGGGGTTTACAAAACATGCTTTCTTTCAAGAAATATTTCCCTTTTTTTCAATATGAATGTAGATGCACTTGTTGATGTTTTCTGATGCCCTCAATGTATGTGGTCTTCTTTGCATGTATGTTATCAATTGGATGTTTGGGGATGTTTTTAATTCCTATTTAAACCTACAAAAATGTATTAATGTATTTGGGGACCTATCATAGATCAGAACCCATGTTCATACAAATAAAAATGACCTTGAAACAAAGTAAAACATGCTAACAGCTGGAGTAAATACTATAAAAAACTATAAATAGAAGATACCTACCTAATCTATAGATGTAGGGTTGTTATAGACCTGGTTCACATGGCAGTGTGTGAACCTCTACTCAGGTTTGCACGACGGTGTGTAAACCTTGTTGTGGTTGACTATTTTTGTTGATTCTTGTTTGGATAATCTTCTAACACTATTGTATGATGTTTGATAGAAGCTAAAATGATTGAATATGTTCTGTAGTAACTTTGGTAGAGTTTTGGTAAGTTATCCAAAAGGGTGAGAGAGATTTTCATGGTGAAAATGGCCATCTATTTATAGAGTGGGCCAAGGCTAGGGGGAGTATGAGGTGTCCTTTGTGAGGTTACCTAAACTCTGGGTTAGGTTCTGTAGACACCAAAATCTAGCCTCTTGTCATCCATCCATAGTTTCCCACCACATTACCCATTATTTATATATATTTGTTTAATATATATTTAAATAATAATATTATATATATATTATATATATATATATATATATTTAATATATATATATATAGATATGTATGTATGATTAATCCTAGAAATCCATCGTGTTTAAATCCTATCCATTCATTTACCTTAATCCATGCCACTTACCCCACTTTAATCTCCACCCTTTGTCATGTTTTAATCTCATACATACATGTCATGTCACTGAAAAATGTGCCTAAGGGAATATTATAAAGAGGAGTCATTTTGTTGACTTAGCCCCTAAGATTTCTATGATCTAAACCCTAAGTTTCCCAAGCTTTGGAATACCCTAAGTCCTCCATCACTTCATCTCAACTCCTCTACATCGATCGATGTCCACCTTTGTGACCTTCCCCTCAACTATTGAATGCCTCTCAAATCCTCCCAAGCACTTGCCAATGTTTGCAAAGTGCCAATTAGAGCCTACCAGGTGCCTCTAGGCATTTCTAGTCAACACCAAGCACCCGTGAATGTTTCCTATCCTAGTTATATAGCCCTATAACCCTTAGGTGTTTCTAGGGCACATCTACATAATCATCCTCTACAAAAAAAATGAAGACAAAAATGACAAGTCAACGAAGACAAGGTAAACAATTGTGTGCATTTATTTCATTCTTGTATTATTATTTTCAATATTATTCTGCAACATCTAGGGTTAGTAATCATATTTTAAAAGGGTCTCACACAATGGAGCCCTCACATGTATTATTAACTATTTGTATGTTTTCTATTGTTTGTAGGTGTAGGAATCATATTGTTGGAAGCTATTGAAGCTCGGGTGGCCCTATCAAGGATATCAAAAGCCCATCCATAATTTGTTGGGATCAGATCAGTCATGAAGACACCACAATCATTTCTTAACTAGAGTTTCAGAGAACCCTAGTATATTTTAATAATTATATCAAATAACAAGATTTGTAAACCCCAGATTTAGGGTATTCTTGATTGTATATTGGAGATCTACTGGCGTTAATAAAAGAAACTATTTTCTTGTGCAATCATTTGTGTATTTTATATTGCTTATTTATTTCAATATTATATTTTGTGTTGCTTTATTTTGCATTAAAAAATGGTGATCATGGTGGGACCCACAAAGGGTTCTAAATTTTAAAATATCTTGTCACTGACCTGTGGTTTTCTATTTTTCATTTTGTAGGTTTTCAAAAAATGGATCGCATGAATTTCATATAATTAGGGTTTTTGAAGAATTCTAGAAGTTGCATAAGTTACATAGATACCCTGTGGAATCGAGGGGCATCCTCCAGAGTTCATAAGGTGCCCTGGTGTGTTTTAGAAGCACCTAAAGGAATTCCATAGAGAGTTATCTGTATGTCTCCCTCAAAACCCTAACCTCTCTATTTTGTGCATTTTTACGTTTTTTAGATAAAATGCTAAAAATAACATCATTAAATGTATGTTAAAAATAATCAAATTAAATCTACATTATAGACATTTAGAATAATTTTTTCATCCATATTCAATCACAAATTTCACATTTCTAATCAAAATTTCATTGTTTTCTGGTGTGGTGCACTTAGAATCTTGCATTTTTTTTCATATGAATTGTAAATTGCATTATAGGGTTAGGAATCTCTCTTTTTTATTTTCTAAGTAGGAACCATATCAGGATATCAAAATTATTCCCATATTTGGTGATTCAAGGTGGAAGAGTAGACGAACCCTCCTCTGTTTAGAGAGCAGTATTAAGTAGTGTATGCTACTTCTTTTGAAGAAATTGATATCTCTATTGTTGGTTTCTGATTTAGACTTGGAAAATTAGTTATTTTGACATTGTATGTACACCATAAAAAAATGAAATTTTAAAAGGAATCACACACAAAATGTATCACATTAAACAATAATGTGTTAGATATCATCACCAACCATTTCTTGAGATTTGGCAGTGATGGGTTTCATCTCCATCCACCAATATCTGCCCTTAGCCCCCTTAGGATACCCTTGAGAAAACTTCCTAGACTTCATCATCGGGAAGAATATCATTGATTTCACCCATCATAGTTCAGATTAGTACATCAAAAGACAAAAAAAAATATTAAAATGAGATTAAAAAATAGAACATAAGATAAGACACATTTTTTGTATAAACATAGTGAAGAACACAAGCTTATACTAAGAGGGGGGTGAACAGTATAAGATCACTTTTTACTTTTATTTCCAATCAATATTATGCAATGTATAGATAGCAATATCAAAAATAATAATCAAAGCAATGCATAAATCACCACACACAATAAAGACATCAATTTAACGTGGTTCACCCAATGTGGGCTACTCCATAGAAAATATTTCACTAAATTTTTTTCAATAAATCTCTTGGGAATCATTTCCCTATTACAATGTTTATGGATCTCTATCCAAAGGAGACACCAATCCCCTAATCAAGTTCATGGATATCTATCCACAAGAGACACCAATCTCCTCTATTATGATTGGTGATATTGTAGAAGAACTGCTACCTCCATTGCACTAGCTAATGGATCTATATCCACTGAAGAATCCTATCCCCAATTAGAAGACATGTCCTCACTACCCTAGCTAATGGATCTCTATCCACTGGAGATTGTCATCCTCTATAATCTATCACCTCCAAAGCTTGCTCTTAGCTCTATCTCAAATCTGCACTAAACATAGTCCTTTAGTCTACCATAAATCTGCTCAATCTCTATCTTTGATCTAGAAAAAATCTATCCTCAAATATGCACCAAATTCTATCCATAAATATGCACTAAACATAGTCCTTCTATCTAGCACAAATCTATCCTCAATCTCTGTCCTCAAGCCTTAACACAAATCTTGAATTAATCTCAAATCAACTCTGCTAGATATGCCCCAAACCTTAACTCAAGGTTTGAACAAACTAATCAACCAAATCTTCTCACAAGTCTTCTCAAATACTTGTCTCAAATTTGCCTTGTAAGCTTTCACAAAAGCTCACACTAATCTATCTACAAGTCCTCTCTATAACTTGTCCAATCTGCTCAACAAGTCCTCACTAGAACTTGTCCAATATACTCAATAATATATGTCCTCAATTCTATATTGTAAGCTTCCATAAGATCTCAAACCAATCTATCCACAAGTCTTCTCTAAGACCTACCTCAAATCTGCTCAACAAGTCCTCACTAGAACTTGTTCAATCTTGTAGAAACATATAGAGAATTGTTAGAGACTCAATATGCTCCACATTCAAACCAATGCTCAAATACTTTCAATCTCTCTTTTGATCATAGAAACATATAGAGAATTGTTAGAGACTCAATATGTTTCACACTTACAAATACTCAATCTATTTCTCAAATCAATTTAGAATATGGAACAATTTTTTTCACAGAGCTTGAACTATCACTTCAACACATCCACTCAACTAATCTCAATTACTTCCACTCAACCAGTCACTTCAACAACAATTATTATCAAGTAATCCTCACATAACAATGATACTCATGATCTTTGCAAACCCTAGTTCAAGTTCTTAACTCAACCAATCACTTCAAAAACAATGCTAGTCAAACAATCCTTACATAACAATAATACTCATGATCTTGTAAACCCTAGTTTAAGATAGTTCACCACTTCACATAACAATGATACTCATGTTTTTTCAAGCCCTAATCCAATATTCAAACTCAACAACAAGGGATCCAATAATGCTTATCAAACAAGGTTTATAGTATTTACTTCCATTTCATAAAACTCATCACTCAATAAACCCACAAAGGAAAACTTAACCAAGTCCTTTTCACTCCAATTTTATTTTCAAAAAATTTCAACCAATAAATTATTTCAACCAAATAAGAATGTGCCCATACTTTTTACTTGATGAAGAATATACTTCAAAACCTATCTCAATTATAACTAATTTCCTTTCCAAGCACAAAGGTTAGATGACAAGAATTATCACTCTAACACTTTTTTAAAATATTTCTTCAATACAAGAATAATACTCAAATACACATTATAATATCCAACTTTAAAATAATATTAAACAACCTTCAATCTCAAAAATAGACTTCCTTACTACCTTATAACTCCTTAATCACTTAAAAATTCAATTCGAAATCAAAGTTTTGCATTCCCATTATAACTCCCCCAAACAACTTATAATCCAAATTAATTATGCAAAAACTTTAATTAACATAGTCCTTTGGAAAAAATATTTTTTTTTCTCTTTTTATTTTTCGCAAGCCAAGTCAACTCAAACAATGCACATACCTCTATTATGTTTCCCAAAAGGTCTTAGCAGGATTTGAACCACTGATGGTTCTCCCCTAATTTCTTCCATAGTGTTCGCACCCACCAACTAGGTTGTGTGCATCCACAAGATCCAAAAGGCACAAGTGTGCCTTTGAATTTCTTCTCCCTTCGAACAACATAAACACAACATAGACTTCCCTTCAGCAAAATGGGGTGCACAAGATTTGAACCCACATCAGGCATCCCGAATGTGTCTAACATAGTCCTTGACTTCCAACTCAACTACAAGGGGCTTTGAGTAGATTTCAGAGGCCACTCACTCTTGTCCTCTTCTGTGCTCAAACACACATGCGAAAAATACAAGTCTTTCCTTTGTAAGAGCCAATAAACAATCGCACGGATAATTTTTCAAATGCCAAACTTTGACATTATTTATATGTAAACTATATCATACTCCAACGTCAACGAGTATTCAAATTTTATTTTTAATTTAAATATTAAAATATTAAATAAATATTTTAAATTAAACCTTAGCATCATCATTATTTAAATTAAAATTTTAATCAAAGATAAAAATATTTTAATTTAAAGTAAATCTTCTTGTGGGTCTTTTCACCTTGATCCTTGATCTTCTTAAACTCGATTTTTGATCCAAAATAATAATAATAATAAAATATTATTATTTAATTTAAACTTTCTTCTCCTTCCTTGGGTTTTCATTCTTTGAGCCTTCCTACGTATATAATATTTAAAAATAAATATTATAGCTTATTGATTTTCAAGACCTTCTTGCTTTTGGAAAAACACTTAATGTCCTCAAATATGACGAACATAGCACAAGAATGCTTTTGAAATCAATGACAACAAACACTCCTCAAAATATCCAAAAACCAATTACTTTTACCATTTCCTTGACCTTTTTCTTTTTTGCTCCCCTTGGGAAACTGCTCCCCCTGATTGAATGCTTTCCTTGTAACTCAAATCTCTTCCCCTTACTCAAATATCTCCCCCTTTGACATCAATGGCAAAGGGTCACCTTTGGGGCTTGGGCTAGGAATGAAACTCTTAGCTTAGCCCCTCCCCCACCTCCTCTTGAGATGGTTAATTCTGGGGTGGGAGTATTTCTACTCCCAACATGCACTGATCTTTCCTTTTTTCTACTTTCCTTCTCATTTGATCCTTCTGATTACTTTGACTATTTATGTTCCTACTTATCTCTGGAATCTTTGCTCTACACCACTTTGTTGTATGTCCATAATTATTGCACTTATAACACTTAATATTATTATTTCTTAGAGGTGCAAATATCTTGGGATTTATCTTGATGAAGCCATGTCTATTTCTATCATGAACCCTGCAATTCATTGCCTTGTGACCAAAATTATTACAAGAGTAGCAATACCCTTGAAATAACTACACGTTCTTGAAGTTCCCATATTCCTATCTTTCATGTGTCCTACACTGTGAAGCTTTGTACTCAAATATGTGACATGAGAAAAATCGTCCATTAAAATTTTCTTATTTTGACCTCATTGGTCTCTTAGTCTCTCTTAATCTGTGTTGGTTCTTGTTGCATCTATTTCTCCTTTGTGCATTGTTTCTTTCCTCGTTGAACTTTTTGTTGTCCAAGTCATCCTCAAAAGTCCCACTTTCTCTTATACTATCTTCTTATGAAGTTTCTTCTTCTTTAGAACTTGAGGTTGACTCCTTTTCCTGTTTATTTTGTACCTATTCAAAATCGAGACCTGTCTTACTTGATGTAGGCTTTTGTGTCTTGATAATCTTATCCAAATTCTTAGAGCTTCTTCCAAACCTGTATAACCTATATTTAGACTCTTTTATTTCTTCTCTTATTAGATTCACTTCATGTTCTAACCTTTCACATTCTAATACCTTTGCTTCTAACTTATCCTTGAACTTATTTGTCTTAGCCATTGACTTGTTTAGATCCTCTATAAGCTTTCCTTTCTCTTTATCACATTCTTGAAATTGAAGCTTAAGTTGGGAGTGTTGCTTTATTACCTTATTTAAAGTGTTAAGAGCATAAATAATCTCTCCCTCAAGATCAACTTCTCCTTTTTATGATTCTTTCTCTAGTTTTTTTCTATTTGAAAACATCTTCATTCCTTTCTGACTTGTCTTCTATAGGATCACCTCCTCCTTATTCTAGTGCTATTAGAATATTCTATTCTCACCCTTCAAGTGTATCCTCATATTCATCATCACTAAAACTGAAACCACTCTTTTACAACTATCTTCAAGATGTCCATAGTTACCACATCTAAAACACTTGAGAATTATTGGTGACCTTTTCTTAACTTCTTCCTTGTCTTTTGTCAAAAATATAACTTCATATTTATCATTATTTGAGAAACTATTATCACTATCACTTGAGTACTTACTTGCCTTGTCTACATAGTAAATCATATTCTATCTTTGAAATAACTTCTTTCCTTGTTTGTTTTATTCATCCTTACCTTTATTTTGGTACCTGTATTTTCTTAATTCCCTGTTCTTATGATCCTATTTTTCTTCATTATTATTATTTCTAGCTTATAGACAATTAGTTGCATAGTGACCATACTTTCCACAATTGAAACATATAACAGATTTTGTGTCTTTAAATATTCTTGGATCCTTATTACTTCTACCATAATTCACTTCTTCATCACTGGATGACTCACTGCTTGAATATGAATTTTTACCCTTTGTCTTCTTAGTAGATTTAAAGGTTGCTTCCTTTCAAATATTAGGTTTTTTTGTTATTTGAAGAACACAAGCTTATACTGAGATGGGGGGGTGAACAGTATAAGACCTCTTTTTACTTTTTCCTTTATATTACAAAACAGTAAAGCAATATACCCACAGCAATATCAAAACAATGCACAATATCATCCACAAAGTGACACCAATTTTTACGTGGTTCACCCATAATGGTTGGGCTACGTCCACAAAACTTTTCTCTAAAAGTTATCTCAAAGTTCTTTGGGAATCCTTCCCAATTACAATGTTTATGAGCCTCGGCCCAAAGGAGATACCTTCCCCCAAACAGAATTTATGAGCCTCTCGCTCAAAGGAGATACCTTCCCCCAATCTGAATTTATGAGCCTCTCGCTCAAAGGAGATACCTTCCCATCTGCTTTGGAAATGATCCTTCAGAAGATCAACTGTCTCTACCTCTTGCCAGCACGTGGAACTCCTTTCCACCGAAGACCTCCTGTCCTCAATGCTTAGCCTAAGAGACCTCTGCCTTCTATGATCACGTCCACAGCAGCTCAACAACCAAATCTATTCTCAGGTTCTTCTCAAAGAACCAATGCACCTCTGTCCTCAAGTTCTCTGATAGAACTATCAAACTTAGTTCACAAGTCCTCTGCTCTTTCTATGCAATCCCAGCCGCACTTGATCGAACTTCAACCTTTGCACCTCTATGCAATCACAGCGGCATCGTCTTCGCACACTCTGCCTCCTTTGTGATCTTTCACACTTAGAATGATTCGACGAAATGCACTCTGCACACTACGATCGAATTCGCACTCTGCTCTCAGCGATCGAACTTCTTGCTCTGCGTACTATCTGCGAACGTCGCACTTTAACAACACACTCATTCACCACTTCAACTCTCCAAATAGTCCTCCTTTTATAACAGAATTTTCATGATGAAAACTTTAATCTTAGTCGGCTGTTATACCAAAAACAAACCCTAATCTACGTCGACTGCAAGCCCTAATTTTTGTCGGCTAAAATTTAACTTTGTCGGCTTCACTGCCTTTGTAACTCTTCTGTAGCTTCTGCCGTGAAACTACAACATGTCACGATATCGCGACACCTTTGCAACCGTACACTTTCTTTTGGCTTTTGTCATGATATCGCGACACTTCAGCCTTTGTCGACTTCAACTAAGCTCTTGTCGCGATATCGTGACACTTTTGTCTTTGTCAGCATCAACTTTGCTTTTGTCGCGATATCGTGACACTTCTCCCTTCGTCGACCTCCTTTCTGCTTTTGTCATGAAATCGTGACACTTCTCCCTTCGTCGACCTCCTTTCTGCTTTTGTCGTGAAATCGTGACACTTCTCCTATAGAAGGCCTGCTTTCAATTTTTGTCATGAAATCGTGACACTTTCGCTTCCTTGCACTCTTCTCTGCTTGCACTAGCGAAAACATGACATGTCGCGAAATCGTGACACTTTCGCTGCCTTGTGCTTTTCTCTGCCTTACGCCCATGAAAATGGAACATGTCATGAAATCATGACGCTTTCGCCTTTGAGCTCTTCCTTCTTGAATTTGTCATGAAATCGTGATGCTTCTTCTTCCATGCTCTTTCATTTTGCTTCTGTCACGAAATCGTGACTCTTCTCTTGTTGAAGACTTGCTTCCTATTTTTGTCGTGAAATCGTGACACTTTCTCCAACCGTATGCTGCCATCTCAATCTGTCATGAAATCGTGACACTTTCTGCATCCGTAAGCTTTCTCTTCAACCTGTCATGAAATCGTGACACTTTTTGCATCCATACGCTTTTTCTTCAACATGTCACGAAATCGTGACATTTCTTACTTCAAAACCTTTCCTTTGCTGCATGTCGCGAAATCGCGATAGTTCTTACTTGGAACATTTTCATCTGTAGCATGTCACAAAATCGTGACACTTTTCGTGTTACTTTCTCTCTCTTCGAACTTGTCACGAAATCGTGACAATTCACACTACGGACTCTCTCTTCTGCATTATGTCATGAAATCGTGACACTTTTCCTTTCGGACTCTCTCTCCTGCAACATGTCACGAAATCGTGACACTTTTTCGTCCGTACAACCTTCCTTGCAATATGTCATGAAATCGTGACATTTTGACTCCGAACATTCTCTCTCCTCTTTGAGTCGCGAAACTGCGACATGTCGCGATATCGCGACACTTTTCTAAAATGCTTTCTCTCTCCTGCTTAAGTCGTGAAAATGCGACATGTCGCGATATCGCGACACTTTTCTAACTTACTTTCTTTCGAACTTGTCATGTCGTAACCTTCATCAAAACAAATTATTTTACATCAAATCAAATTCCTTCAAAAGCTTCTTGACATCAATGACAACTTATACACTTGAGCAAAGGCAATGTACCCAAAGTACCCAAAATTGCCAACAATCTCCCCCTTTGTCATTGATGGCAAACCTTTATCGAAAACACGTCTCAAGAGCCAAAACTGAAACCAACTATGCTAACAACTGAGAAACTGTGCCCACAACCGAGAATCTTCCTTTGAAGTTTTGCTCCCCCTGACTTGAAGCTTTCCTCTTCACTTGAAGCTCTCCCCCTTACTCATATCTCTCCCCCTTTGTCATCAATGGCAAAGGGCCACCTTTGGGGCTCGGGACTAAGAATGAGCCTCTTAGCTTAGTCCCTCCCCCACCTCCTGATGAGGTGATTAATTCTGGGGTGGGAGTAAAACTCCCATTAGGCACTGATCATCATCAGCGTCTATAATTTCCTTGTCGGGCCTTCTCTTGAACTCTTTGCCCGTATTCCTGTTCTTGTCATTGTTCTTGTTCTTGTTCTCATCCCTGTTCTTGTTCATGCCTTGATCCTTGGACCTGATCATGCCACTGTTCCTGTTCCTGTATTCTGGAATTTCAGCTCTACACCGTCTGATTGTGTGACCTTCATTGTTGCACTTGAAACACTTGACGATGTTGTTTCTCTGAGGTAAACCTGATCTTTGAATCCACCTGTTCTGGCCGAACTTGTTCGACTGAACCTGTTCTGACCAAACCTGTTCCTGTAATTAACCTTGCAATAGACTGCCTTGTGCCCAAACTGTTGACAAGAGTAGCAATACCCTTGAAAGAAACTAGCACTTCTGAAATTGCCGTTTACCTTCTTCACTTGAGCCATGCAATGTGCAGCCATGTGACCAAACCTGTGACACGCAAAACATCTGCCTTGAAATTTTCCTTTATTTGACCTCTTGGGTCCTGAAAACCTCTTCTTCTCATTCTGAATTCTGTTTTCTGTTTTTGCGCATCTATCATTCAAGGACTCATGATCTGAAATACTTTCCTCATCAGAACTCTCTTCCTTTTGGAGTCTCTTACTAGACTCTCCAACTTGTTCCTTGTGAGGCTTAACAAAACCAAGGCCTGTTTTATCTGGTTGTCTTTCTTTGACCTTTGATGAGTGACTTAACCTTTTTGGAGCTATCTTGAAACCTGTAAAGCTTATCCTTGTACTCTTTAGTTTCCTCTTTCAAAGAAGCCATTTTTTGTTCTAACTCACTATAATCAAGAACCTTAGACTCTAACTCATCCTTGAGTTCTTGTGTCTTAGCTATAGAGAAATCAAGATTTTCTATAAGATCATCTCTCTCCATACAACATTCATCTAACTTATCCTTGAGTCTAGCATTCTTCTTTCTTTCCTTTTTCAAAGCACTAAGAGCATTAATAAGTTCACTTTCAAGATCCTTTATTTGTTTGCTTTCAGAATCATCAAAGCCTTTTTCAGATTTCTTATCACTAGAGGTGCTACCTTTTTCAAAAACCATACATGCATCTTCCTTATAGTTTTCTGAAGCATCCTCATACATACTAGAAACCAAATCATTATTTGTACAATCATCCTCAAGGTGACCAAAATTTCCACATCTAAGACATTTCATGATAATGAATCTATGTTTCGGTTCTTCCTCTTTTTTTGATATGAACAACATCTCATTTTCATTATCACTTGAAGAACTTTCACTATCACTACTAGAACACTTACTTGCTTTGTCTAGATAGAAACTCTTCTTGTGCTTGTGAGAATACCTCTTTCCTTGATTGTTGTGCTCATCTTTGTTCTTCCTGTGATGCTTGTGCTTTTCAGAATCCTTGCTCTTAGAATCTTGTTTATCTTCATCACTTTCATTCTTGAGAACAGTATAGTCAGTAGCATAATGACCAAACTTTCCACAATTGAAACATCTTATATTTTTCATGCTTTTGTGCTTTCTAGAGAATTTGCCTTTCTTGTTGTAATATGCCTCTTCATCACTAGAAGACTCATCACTCTCTTGAAGTTGTTTACCCTTGGATTTCTTGGTAGCCTTGAAAGCTGCCTCTTTCTTGACGTCAACCTTCACTTGAGTTCTCAACTCAAATGCTGCAAGTATACTATGGAGCTCATCCTTTTTCAACTTATCCAAATCTTTAGCTTCCTCAATAGCAGAAATATTTTCACTAAATCTATTAGGAAGAGATCTTAAAATCTTATCACAAACATCATTTTCAGCAAGCTCAAGACCTAAGTCTTTCATGGAGTTAACAACCTCATCCATACGAAGCATGTAGTCACTAATATTTTCATCATCATTCATCTTGAGTTGTTCAAACATACCTTTGAAGTGTCTCAACTTGGCCTTTCTCGACATTTGTATCACCTGTATGAACCACCTACAATTGTTTCCACATTTCACTAGTTGTCTTGCAGTGAATCACTTTAGTGAGATCTGCTTTCTGTAAGCCTTTTAGAATTGCATTCATTGCTTTTGAATTGTCTGTGATGTAGGAGCCTTTCTTCTTTAGTATTTGGACCATGTACAGGAATAGTGTACTCATCTTCAATTACTTCCCATACCTCATTACCAAGTGCCATTAGATGAACCTTCATCCTTGCACTCCAAAGACCAAAATCTGACCCATCAAGAATAGGTGTTGCATTGCCACTTGAATAATCCATTGTGTTCTTTACTAGCTTTTCCTTCAAGTTGTTAAACTTTTCGAAGGCACCCGCTCTGATACCAATTGAAGAACACAAGCTTATACCGAGAGGGGGGTGAACAGTATAAGACCTCTTTTTACTTTTTCCTTTATATTACAAAATAGTAAAGCAATATACCCACAGCAATATCAAAACAATGCACAATATCATCCACAAAGTGACACCAATTTTTACGTGGTTCACCCAGAATGGTTGGGCTACATCCACAAAACTTTTCTCTAAAAGTTATCTCAAAGTTCTTTGGGAATCCTTCCCAATTACAATGTTTATGAGCCTCGGCCCAAAGGAGATACCTTCCCCCAAACAAAATTTATGAGCCTCTGCTCAAAGGAGATACCTTCCCCTAATCTGAATTTATGAGCCTCTGCTCAAAGGAGATACCTTCCCCTCTGCTCTGGAAATGATCCCTCAGAAGATCAACTGTCTCTACCTCTTGCCAGCACGTGGAACTCCTTTCCACCGAAGACCTCCTATCCTCAATGCTTAGCCTAAGAGACCTCTGTCTTCTATGATCATGTCCACAACAGCTTTGCAACCAAATATGTTCTCAGGTTCTTCTCAAAGAACCAATGCACCTCTGTCCTCAAGTTCTTTGATAGAACTATCAAACTCAGTTCACAAGTCCTCTGCTCTTTTTGTGCAATCCTAGCCGCACTTGATCGAACTTCAACCTTTGCACCTCTGCGCAATCACAGCGACATCGTCTTCGCACACTCTGCCTCCTTTGCGATCTTTCACACTTAGAATGATTCGACGAAATGCACTCTGCACACTATGATCGAATTCGCACTCTGCTCTCAGCGATCGAACTTCTTGCTCTACGTACTATCTACGAACATCGCACTTTAACAACACACTCATTCACCACTTCAACTCTCCAAACAGTCCTCCTTTTATAACAAAATTTTCATGATGAAAACTTTAATCTTAGTCAGCTGTTATACCAAAAACAAACCCTAATCTACGTCGATTGCAAGCCCTAATTTTTGTTGGCTAAAATTTAACTTTGTCGGCTTCACTACCTCTGTAACTCTTCTGTAGCTTCTACCGCGAAACTACAACATGTCGCGATATCGTGACACCTTTGCAACCATACACTTTCTTTTGGCTTTTGTCATGATATCGCGACACTTCAGCCTTTGTCGACTTCAACTAAGCTCTTGTCGTATCATGACACTTTTGTCTTTGTCAGCATCAACTTTGCTTTTGTCGTGATATCGTGACACTTCTCCCTTCGTCGACCTCCTTTCTGCTTTTGTCATGAAATCGTGACACTTCTCCCTTCGTCGACCTCCTTTCTGCTTTTGTCGTGAAATCATGACACTTCTCCTATAGAAGGCCTGCTTTCAGTTTCTATCACGAAATCGTGACACTTTCGCTTCCTTGCACTCTTCTCTGCTTGCACTAGCGAAAACATGACATGTCACAAAATCGTGACACTTTCGCTGCCTTGTGCTTTTCTCTGCCTTACGCCCATGAAAATGGAACATGTCATGAAATCGTGACGCTTTCACCTTTGAGCTCTTCCTTCTTGAATTTGTCACGAAATCATGACGCTTCTTCTTCCATGCTCTTTCGTTTTGCTTCTGTCATGAAATCGTGACTCTTCTCCTGTTGAAGACTTGCTTCCTATTTCTGTCATGAAATCATGACACTTTCTCCAACCGTATGCTGCCATCTCAATCTGTCACGAAATCGTGACACTTTCTGCATCCGTAAGCTTTCTCTTCAACCTATCATGAAATCGTGACACTTTCTGCATCCATACGCTTTTTCTTCAACATGTCACGAAATCGTGACATTTCTTACTTTGAAACCTTTCCTTTGCTGCATGTCGCGAAATCGTGACAGTTCTTACTTGGAACATTTTCATCTGTAGCATGTCGTGAAATCGTGACACTTTTCGTGTTACTTTCTCTCTCTTCGAACTTGTCGCGAAATCATGACAATTCACACTACGGACTCTCTCTTCTGCATTATGTCATGAAATCGTGACACTTTTCCTTTCGGACTCTCTCTCCTGCAACATGTCACGAAATCGTGACACTTTTTCGTCCGTACAACCTTCCTTGCAATATGTCACGAAATCGTGACATTTCTGACTCCGAACATTCTCTCTCCTCTTTGAGTCGCGAAACTGCGACATGTCGCGATATCGCGACACTTTTCTAAAATGCTTTCTCTCTCCTGCTTAAGTCGCAAAAATGCGACATGTCGCGATATCGCGACACTTTTCTAACTTACTTTCTTTCGAACCTGTCATGCCGTAACCTTCATCAAAACAAATTATTTTACATCAAATCAAATTCCTTCAAAAGCTTCTTGACATCAATGACAACTTATACACTTGAGCAAAGGCAATGTACCCAAAGTACCCAAAATTGCCAACATTATTATCTCAAAAGCTGTTAGAATTCTAAGTAATTCATATCTTGTTAAAGAATCACCATATTTTGCTTCCTCTATAGCAAAAATATTTTCACTAAACCTTTTTAGGAGAGATCTTAAGATCTTATCACAAACATCTGATTCTTGAACCTCAATTCCAATTCCTTGCATGGCATTAACAACCTCATCTACACGAAGTAGATAAGAACTGATATTTTCCTCATCCTTAATTCTTAATTCTTCAAATTATCCTTTGATATTTCGTATCTTTGCCTTTTTGACACTTTTATCTCCTTCATATATGCCTTGCAACTTAACCCAAATATATTTTTCTGATTTGTAATGCATAACCTTTATGAACTTTGTTCTATGCAAATCTTTCCAAATTGTATTCATTTCTTTTGAATTGTAATTATGTAGTAGCTTACCATATTTATATGTAGGAGGAGTAGTTGGTGGTGTATATCCATTTTCAATTGCTTCCCATATTTCATTTCCAAGTGCCATCAGATGAATCTTCATTCTCATACTCCAAAATACATAATCGCTTCCATAAAATACTAGTATTGAATCATTTGAGGACCCATTCTTAGAATCCATTATGTTCTTGTAAGCTTTTTCTTCAAGTTTTTAAACTCTTTCGAAGGAACCCACTCTAATACCAATTGAAGAACACAAGATTATACTGAGAGGGGGTGAATAGTATAAAATCACTTTTTACTTTTCTTTCCAATCAATATTATGCAATGTATAGATAATAATATCAAAAATAGTAATCAAATCAATGCATAAATCACCACACACAATAGAGACACCAATTTAACGTGGTTCACCCAATGTGGGCTACTATAAAATATTTCACTAAAATTTTCTCAATCAATCTCTTGGGAATCATTTCCCTATTACAATATTTATGGACCTCTATCCAAAGGAGACACCAATCCCCTAATCAATTTCATGGATATCTATCCATAGGAGACACCAATATCCTATGTTATGGTTGGTGATCTTCTAGAAAAATTACTACCTCCACTACACTAGCTAATGGATCTATATCCACTAAATACTCCTATCCTCACTCAGAAGACATGTCCTCACTACCCTAGATAATGGATCTCTATCCACTAGATATTGTCATCCTCTATAATTTGTCACCTCTAAAGATTGCTCTTAAGTCTATCTCAAATTTGCACTAAATACAGTCCTTAAGTCTAGCATTAATCTGCTCAATATTTGTCTCTAATCTGGCACAAATTTATCCTTAAATATGCACCAAATTCTATTCACAAATTTACACTAAACATAGTCCTTTGGTCTAGCACAAACCTATCCTCAATATTTTTCCTCAATCCTTAACACAAAGCTTGACTTAATCTCAAATCAACTATCTTAGATCTGACCCAAACCTTAACTCAAGGTTTGAAAAAATCAATCAACCAATTATGCTCACATGTCTTCTCAAAGACCTGTCTCAAATATGCCTTGTAAGCTTCCATAAAAGCTCACACTAATCTATCTAAAATTCCTCTCTATAACTTGTCCTTATTAGGTTCTTTTGTTATTATCTCAAAAGTTTTTAGAATGCCAAGTAATTCATCTCTTGTCAAATAATCACCATATTTTGCTTCCTCTATAGCAAAAATATTTTTACTAAACCTTTTTGGATGATATCTTAAGATCTTATCACAAACATCGGATTCTTGAACCTCAATTCCAAGTCCTTGCTTGGAATTAACAACCTCATCTACACGAAGTAGATAAGAACTAATATTTTCCTCATCCTTAATTCTTAATTCTTCAAATTATCCTTTGAGATTTTGTATCTTTGCATTTTTGACACTTTTATCTCCTTCATATATGCCTTGCAACTTAACCCAAATATCTTTTTTGATTTGCAATGCATAACCTTTATGAACTTTGTTCTATGCAAACATTTAAAAATTGTATTCATTGCTTTTGAATTAGCTTACCATATTTATCTGTAGGAGGAGTAGTTGGTGGTGTATATCCATTTTCAATTGCTTCCCATATTTCATTTCCAAGTGCCATCAGATGAATCTTCATTCTCATACTCCAAAATACATAATCACTTACATCAAATACTAGTATTGAATCATCTAAGGACCCATTATTAGAATCCATTATGTTCTTGTAAGCTTTTCCTTCAAGTTGTTAAACTCTTTCGAAGGAACCCACTCTAATACCAATTAAATAACACAAGATTATACTAAGAGGGGGGTGAACAATATAAGATAAATTTTTACTTTTCTTTATAATAAGTATTATGTAATGTATATATAACAATATCAACAACAATAATCAAAGCAATGCATAAATCACCACAAACAATAAAGACATGAATTTAACGTGGTTCACCCAATGTGGGCTACTCTATAGAAAATATTTCACTAAAATTTTCTCAATCAATCTCTTGGAAATCCTTTACCTATTACAATGTTTATGGATCTCTATCCAAAGGAGACACCAATCCCCTAATCAAGTTTATGGATATCTATCCACAAGAGACACCAATCTCCTCTATTACGGTTGGTGATATTCTAGAACAACTACTACCTCCACTGCACTAGCTAATGTATCTATATCCACTTAAGACTCCTATCCTCACTCAGAAGACATGTCCTCACTATCCTAGCTAATGGAACTCTATCCACTGGAGATTGTCATCCTTTATAATATGTCACATCCAAAGCTTTCTCTCAGCTCTATCTCAAATCTACACTAAACACAATCCTTTAGTATAGCACAAATCTGCTCAATATATGTCTCTTATCTAACACAAATTTGTCCTCAAATCTACACCAAATTTTGTCCATAAATCTGTACTAAAAATAGTCCTTAGATCTAGCACAAATCTATCATCAATATTTTTCCTCAAGCCTTAACACAAAGCTTGACTTAATATCAAATCAACTCTACTAAATCTTCCCCAAACCTTAAATCAAGGTTTGAACAAATCAATCAACCAACTCTACTCATAATTCTTCTCAAAGACTTCTCTCAAATCTACCTTGTAAGCTTCGATAAAAGCTCACACTAATCTATCTAAAAGTCCTCTTTATAACTTGTCCAATCTGCTCAATAAGTCCTCACTAGAACTTTTCCAATCTACTCTATAATATTTGTCCTCAATTCTATATTGTAAGCTTCCACAAAAGCTCACACCAATCTATCCACAAGTCTTCTCTAAGACCTACCTCAAATCTGCTCAATAAGTCCTCACTAGAACTTGTTCAATCTCATAGAAACATATAGAGAATTGTTAGAGACTCAATATGCTTCACATTCATAATAATGCTCAAATACTTTCAATATCTCTTTTTATCACATAAATATATAGATAATTGTTAGAGACTTAATATGTTTCACACTTACAAACACTCAATATCTGTCTCAAATCAATTTACAATATGGAACAATTTATTTCACAAAGCTTTAACTATCACTTCAACACATCCATTCAACTAATCTCAATCACTTCCACTCAACCAATCACTTCAACAATGCTTATCAAGTAATCCTCACATAACAATGATACTCATGATCTTTGCAAACCCTAGTTCAAGTTATTCACTCAACTAATCACTTCAACAAAAATGCTAGTCAAATAATCCTTACATAAGAGTGACACTCATGATATTACAAACCCTAGTTCAAGATAGTTCACCACTTCACATAACAATGATACTCGTGTTCTTTCAAACCCTAATCCAATCTTCAAACTCAACAACAAGGGATATCAATCACCCAACAATGAAGTATGCATTCATTCACTCAATATCTCCAACAATGCTTATCAAATAATGTTTATAGTATTTACTTCCATTTCATAAAAATAATCACTCAATAAACCCACAAAGAAAAACTTAACCAAGTCCTTTTCACTCCAATATTATTTTAATAAAATCTCAACCAATCAATTATTTCAACCAAATAAGAATGTGTTCATACCTTTTACTTGATGAAGAATAGACTTCGAAACCTATCTCAATTATAACCACTTTCCTTGCCAAGCACAAAGGTTAGATGACAAGAATTATCACTCTAACACTTCTTCAAAATATTTCTTCAATACAAAAATAATACTCAAATACACCTTATAATATCCAACTTTAAAATAATATTCAACAACCTTCAATCTCAAAAATAAACTTCCTTACTACCTTATAACTCCTTAATAACTTAAAAATTCAATTCAAAAATCAAAGTTTTGCATTCCCCTTTTAACTCCCCTAAACAACTTATAATCCAAATTAATAATGCAAAAACTTTAATTAACATAAACCTTTGGAAACAACAAATATTTTTCCCTTTTTATTTTTTGTAAGCCAAGTCAACCCAAACAATGCATATACCTCTATTGTGCTACCCAAAAGGGCTTGGTAGGATTAGAAAAACCGATGGTTCTCCCCCAAGCGCTTCTACAGTGCTCGTGCCCACCAACTAGGTTGCATGGCTCTACAAGAGCCAAAAGGCACAAACGTGCCTTTGAATTCCTTCTCCCTTTGAATGGTGTAAACACAACACATACTTCCCTTCAGAAAAATGGTGTGCATGAGATTTAAACCTGCACCAGGTGTCTCAAATGTGTCTAACATAGCCCTTGGCTGCCAACTTAGCTATGAGGGGCTTCGAGTAGATTTTGGAGGCCACTCACTCTTGTCCTCTTCTACGCTCAAACACACATGTGAAAAATGCAAGTCTTTCCTTTGCACAAGCCAATAAACAATCGCATGGATGATTTTTCAAATGCCAAACTTTGGTATTATTTATATGCAAACTATATCATACTCAATTTCGATGAGTATTCAAATTTTAATTTGAATTCAAATATTAAAATATTAAATAAATATTTTAAATTAAACCTTAGCACCCATTATTATTTAAATTAAAATTTTAATCAAAGATTAAAATATTTTAATTTAAATTAAATCTGCTTTTGAGTCTTTTTCACCTTGATCCTCGATCTTCTTAAACTCAATTTTTTATCCGAAATAATAATAATAAAATATTATTATTTAATTTAAACTTGTTTCTACTTCCTTGGGATTTCATTCTTTGAGCCCTCCTGGGTATATAATATTTAATAATTAATATTATAACTTATTGCTTTTCAAGACCTTCTTGCTTTTGGTATAAACACTTAATGTCCTCAAATATGATGAATATAGCACAAGAATGCTTTTGACATCAATGAAAAAAACACTCCTCAAAATTTCCAACACTTAGAAGTGAGTTGTTTTACTTGATTTCTGTGAAGTTTTTATTCACAAAACTTTATTGCACATTGCATATATTTGATTCATTTAGCTTATGGTCTTAACTAGAAATCATCAAAAAAAGGCAGCATTGAATAAAATTTACATCTCACAACACATTGCATCCATGGATAATTCATCATCCCTCTCCACCACTAGTGATATAAAAAAGTCATTCAGATTTGTTTGTGAGTTCCTCACACACTGTGTTATCTACACAGTCATTCCACATGGCCATTCCACAAATTGAGTTATCTTAACCTACCTTTGGTCACCACATCACCCATATAGACATGGCCCAAGTATAGGTTCTTCAGATATTTGATAACTATGTCTTAGAGTCAGTCCATAACTCACCTAGGCATGATCCTTCTTTCTAGTATGAAATTATCTCCTCCTAGCCTTTAAGCCTTACCCAGATGTATAAAAATCCTCTTTTTGATGCATCAACTACACCTTCCCAACTTTGTTCCATCCCTTAATCAGCATGTGCGCAAAGCACATCCATCCCATCATCCTACACATCTACATATGTCAATCCTTTGTATGAAGCACATGTCAATGTTGCTTCACAAATGCCAATATCCACCTCATCCAATGTCACCAATACATTTGTAATTCCTATTGCAACTTGTCATCCACCCACCTCATCAATTTCATCCACATCCATGCCTTCCCCTTCAAATATGGAAATACATGATGCATGGGAACACCTTAACAAATTTCTTAAGAAGTGATAGAATTATCAATAGCAAGTTCAAGTGGTCAATTCTAAGCCTCAACATATTTCCACTCAACCCACCTTCATCACCCAGAGCCCATCATGGGTGTGATAATATTCTATGGTTTCCATCCCCACACCACCATCAACCCATACCTATGACATTCCCATCAATAATCATTATAATCATAGTCCTCATACATCATATCCATTTCAGCGTTCACCATCATTTCTTCACCAACCTTATTATCATCATTTTCAATTCACTTCACCTCAACATTGAAGAACACAAGCTTATACTGAGAGGTGGGCGTGAACAGTATAAGACCAAATTTTATTTTTCTTTCTAAAATAAAATTACCCAATGTTATAAATTGTAATATCTTTCCAAATCAATATCAACTAATATCATCAATAGCAATAATAAAGTAATGCATAAGTCACCACACAAATGAGACACAAATTTAACGTGGTTCACCCAATGTGGGTTACATCCACAGAGAAAATATTTCTTCTAAATTTTCTCAATAAATATATTGAAAATAAATTCCCTATTACAATTTTTATGGACCTCTATCCAAAGGAGATCTCAATAACTAATGCTTTGATTTATGGATCTCTCTTCATAGGAGAAATCTATCCCATTTTACTCTAGTTTGTGGATCTCTCTCCACAGGAGAACTCTATCCCCACTGCTCTAGTTTGTGGATCTCTCTCCACAAGAGAACTCTATCCCATTTGCTCTGGTTCATGGATCTCTCTCCATAGGAGAACTCTATCCATTATGCTCTAGTTTATGGATATCTCTCTACAAGAGAACTCTATCACCTTTGCTCTGGTTTGTGGATCTCTCTCCATAGGATAACTCTATCCTATTTTCTCTAGTTTATGGATCTCTTCCCATAGGAGAACTCTATCCCCTTTTCTCTGGTTCATGGATGTCTCTCCATAGGATAACTCTATCCCCTTTGATCTAGTTTGTCGATATCTCTCCATAGGATAACTCTATCCCCTTTGCTTTGGTTCATGGATATATCTCCATAGGAGAACTATATCCCCTTTGATCTGGTTTACTCCAAATTCTACTCTCAATACTATCTCAAATCTGCACCAAACCTCATCATAAGGTTAGCACCAATCTGCTCTAACTTTTACTCATAAATTTATCTCAATGTTATTTCAATTCTTCACAAGACTTGCTAAAATATACCTTAAATTTACTCCAAGTATTCTCACAATACTTTCTCCAATCTACCTCAAAGCTATTATAAGTATTTTTTAAGATCCTACTATAAAATATACTAAACAACACACTCTCAACTCAAATAAACACACTCTCACACATTTGCTTGGAAATAAACTCACAAAAACATTATAACAGTATTCATAACTAAATGCATATGATAACAAAAATTACTTAAAATGAACAATCTCACAATAGATAGAATTGCAGGCCTCTTCGAGGGGGCAACCTCCTTCAACACTTCATTAATTTGCAAAAAATATGATTACATTGGTGCCTTTTTGGGTATTTAAAGAGTCTCCTTCCAAGGTTGGCTTACATGCAAAATGCCACCTGGATTACATGCATAATTCCACCCGAATTACATGCATAGTGCCACTTTGAATTACATGCACAATGCCACTCGAATTACATGCATAATGCCACATGAATTACATGCACAATGCCACATTACCTAACCTATCTACCATGTGTTACATAGAAAATGGCACCATTTTTCATAGGCACTACCTAAGCTAAAACTTAGAACATTACAAAATATTAGTCATGGGTACTACCCACGTTCACTAGGAATTATTACATCAAGGAAGTTATTACATTAAGGGTTAGGATGAGATCCTAACATGCCCTTCTCCTTGAAGAAGCTTTGTCATCAAAGTTAAAAATGAGGAAACTGTTGCTGGAGTTGATGGAGAGACTCCCATGTAGCATCCTCAGGTTGAAGCCCATGCCACTAAAAAAGGACCTCTGTAATGGTACGGTTGCGTAGAGTGCGAGTTCGACGATCCAACAGCTACTCAGGTGCAAGTAAGATGGAGCCTTCTTCATCCAATTTGGGAAGTGTTGATTGAACCTGTACCTTTGTGCCCACAACTTTCTTTAGAAGGGAAACATGAAAAATAGGGTGGAGCTTTGAAGTGGGGGGAAGAGCCAATTTGTAAGCTATAGGGCCAATCCGTTGTAGAACCTGATAAGGACCATAGAATTTTAGAGTGAGCTTCTAACACCTACGAAGTTGTAGGGATGATTGTTTGTATGGCTATAAGCAAAGGAAGACCATATCACCTACATCAAAACTATGCTCAGAAGGATGCTGATCAGCTTGTTGGTGCATTTGATTCTGGGCCATGTTCAAATTTTTCTTGAGTTGGCGGAGGACCTCGGTGTGTTGACTCAAAGCATTGTCAACGGCCTAGACCTTGGAGCTACTCGGAATGTAGGAGGAAGGCGTGAGTGGAGGGCACCCGTAAACTGCCTCAAACAGTGTGAGTTTGGTGGTGGTATGATAGGAAGTGTTGTACCACCATTTGGAAAAGGAAAGCCATTTTTCCCAATGAGTAGGATGATCAGAGGCAAAGTAGCGAAGGTAGGTTTCCAAGCATTTATTAACAACCTCTATTTGACCATTCGTTTATGGATGGTAGGCTAAACTCATTTTGACCTGAGTCCCCTGCAACTTAAAAAACTCTTGCCAAAAATTGCTAGTAAATGTGGGATCACGATCAGATACAATGGAGGTTGGCATGCCATGAAGGTGAAAGATGGAGTCAAGAAAAATTTGGGCAATAGTGGATGTTGTGTAAGGATGGGCTAGGGCACAAAAGTGAGCATACTTTGAAAGGTGGTCCACTACTATGAAAATAACTGACTTGCATCCAGATTTAGGTAGCCCTTCTATAAATTCCATGGAGATGTCAGTCCACACCTACTCTGGGATTAGCAATGGTTGAAGAGTGCCCGAAGAGTGCATTGTTTCCCCTTTCATCCTTTGACATGTATCGTAGTTAGCTACAAAAGAGCAAATGTATTGTTTCATACCTTTCCAAAAGAAGGTGTACTTGAGTTGCTCATAAGTTTTTAGGAACCCTGAATGGCCAGCAGATGGAGTAGCATGTGATTCCTTCATGAGGAGCTCTCGAAGTGGGGACTTAGAAGGAAGAACCAGGTGTTGATGATAACACAGATCTTGGTCATCCCAAATATATCCTGGTGTAGACTCTGGATCATCCATAAGTGAAGCAACCAAGTCTTTCAAATATACATCCTGGAGTATTTCTTGACGTAAGGGCTCAATCCATTGGGGCAATGGTGCAGAAATGGCACACAACATACTAAGGGTCTCAAATTGGTGAGAGAGAGCATCCACCACAAGATTCTCCTTTCCTTTTTTGTACGTGATGTCATAATCGTAGCCCATGAGTTTTGATACCCACTTTTGTTGCTCGAGGGTGGCAACCCGTTGTTCTAGAAAGTATTTTAGACTCTAGTGGTCAGTTTTTATGGAGAAATGATGCCCAATGAGGTAAGGTTGCCAATGCAAGACTGCATGCAATATTGCCAACATTTCCTTAGCATTTGTGGATTTTCCTAAATTGTGATCAGATAGGGATTTGCTGGTAAAATCCAAAGGGCATCCTTCTTGCATCAATATTGCCCCAATACCATGACTAGAAGCATCACTTTCAATGAAATTTTTTTTAGAGAAGTCTAGCATGGCTAAAACTAGAGTGGTGGTCATGGCATGCTTGAGTTCCAGGAATGCTTGCTCAGTCGACCCTGTCCAAGTAAAATAATCCTTCTTCAACATGGAGGTGATGGGGGTGGCTATATTTCCATAATTATAGACAAATTTATGATAATAGCCTGTAAGCCCTAAAAATCCTTGAAGTCCCTTGAGAGTGTGAGGTTTTGTCCATTCTTGTACTGCTTGGATCTTCTTAGGGTCAACCTTGACACCAACCTTTGAGACAATGTGTCCCAGATACTCCACTTCAGTCAAACCAAAGTAACACTTGGATATTTTTGTGAATAGTTGATGGTCAGCCAATAGTTGTAGGGTTTGATATACATGCTTGAGATGCTCTTCCCATGTGTGACTGTAAATCAAGATGTCATCGAAGAACACAAGGATGAAATTCTACAAAAAAGGGTGAAATATGTTGCTCATCAGGATTTGAAATGTGGAAAGAGCATTTGTGAGACCAAATGACATTACCAAGAATTCATAATGACCTTCATGAGTGCAAAAAGTAGTTTTAGGAATATCTTCATCCCTAAGCTGGATCTAATGATACCCAGAGTGAAGGTCTAGCTTGGTGAAGTACATGGTCCCATGTAATTCATCTAGTAATTCATCAACCATAGGTATAGGAAATTTATCCTTGACAGTTATCTTTTTGAGTTCTCAGTAGTCAATACACAGTCTCTAGGAGCCATCCTTCTTGAGGACCAGTAAGACTGGTGCAGAGTAGGGACTAGTACTAGGCCGAATGATACCTGCCTTGAGTAATTCTTGTATCATTTTCTCAATATTCAACTTCATGGCATGAGGGTACCTGTATGGTCTGATATTGGGAGGTGCATTATCCTACAATAATGGAATGGCATGGTCATGAGAGCGATGTGGTAATAGTGTAGTTGGTTTCAAAAATATGGCCTCATGTTTGTGGAGAATCTTTTGCAGTTCTAATGGTGTTTCACCCATATGAGAGGTGGATGGTTGGATGGAGAATAGTTGTGCAATGACCCCACATGATGATTTCTTTAGCAATTTCTCCATGTCATTTGAACTAATAATTTGAGGTGTTCCTACTGGGGAGCCCTTGATGATGTGTGTTTATCCATTTTTGGAGAACTGCATCCAGAGTTTGGCAAAGTTCCAACTAATAGTGCCCAACGTACTCAACCATTGATATCCCAAAACAATATCACATCTACCCAACTGGAGGGCAAACATGTCCTGCTTGATTTCATAGTCCCCTATCTTGATTTTAACATTGTAACATTTTCCTTTACAAGGTAAGGTTCCTCCATTGGCTATCATGACCTCAAAGGAATTACAAGTGTGGATATAGCAATTTTCCCACTGAGCAACTCTATGGTCAATGAAATTGTGCATGCTTCTCGAATCCATAAGGATGGAAATACATTGGCCCTTGAAAAATCTTGCAACCTTCATGGTTTTTGGAGTAGTAATTCCTGCAAGAGCATGGACTGTAATTGTTGTCTCAGGTTCCTATTTCACTTCTTCTTATGGAGAAGGTGTTTCTGGAGGGTCCTCATCCTCATCACTTTGGTCAGAGTTATTAGATTCTTCAACATCTATCAAGAACAATTTTTTGTGTGCACACTTATGCCCTTTAAAAAACTTTTCATCATAATTGTAGCATAATCCTTGGGCACGATGTGCATCCATCTCTTCTATGGTTAGGCACTTGGGTGCAGCAGGTTTATTATCAACTGGGTGTTGGGATCAATGAGGAAATGAAGGTCTATTTTGAGGAAAATTTGATGGGAGCCTTTGGGTAGAGAGTTTAGATTCGGCCAAACGGGCCAAACTAATAGCTTCCATAATAGTTTGTGGTTTCAACATTCTTACTTCTACTTGGAGTTCCAAACTCAACCCACTGATATAATAACTCTAGAAGAACCCTACATTCAATCCTCTTGTCTTATTGGCCAATTTTTCAAATTGAGCTTGGTATTCACAGACTAACCCTATTTTTTGTAGTTTGGTCAAGTCCCCTATAAAGTCCTCATACTCACTAGGACCAAATCGAGTGAGTAGTTGGGATTCAAAATTCTTCCAAGAGAGATTTGGGTTGGCAATACGTAACCATTAAAACCAGTGTAGAGCCTTATATTCCAAGTTAAAGGAAGCCATATGGACTCAATGAAATATAGGGACATTATGAAGTCTAACGAATTGATCAACCCTACATAGCCACCCATCAACATCCTTCCCACTAAATTTGGAAAAGTCCAATTTGGGCATTCTAAAGGATGGATCATGGTCATGATTCCTTGCAGAACCCTTAGCTTGGTGTTCTATTTTGGGTGGTCCTCTTTTTAGTTTGTTGTCTACTTTTGTTAGTGCTTCTTCTAAGCGGTTACTGGTGGTCTCATGCTCTAGGCCAAGACCTTGGACTTCTTCCCTTATGGAGTGAAAATTTGAATGCAAGTTCTCAATGGCTTTTGTTAAGGATTCCAAGTGGTCTAGTTCTTTTTGATGTCCACGGTTAGCCTGGGCCATTTTGAAACCTTTTGTGACCAATTACTAAAAATAGAATTGAGTTTTTAGGACTTACTATTTTTAGTAAGTTCCCAAAAAAGTTCTTAGGTGCTATATATCAAAATGATCAGCTCGAAGATGTGGTCACAATGAGCTATATCTCTCAACACTACTTTTTGGCACCCTAGATTTTTTTATTTTTATCTCCTATTTTGCTGAGTCTAACAGTGTTTACAATTTTTGATTTTGAGCTACAGAGCAAAAGTTGGGTACTGGAGCACTATCTATAACTAGCCTCGTGTCATGCTCTCACTGGTTGGCCTAGTCCTGATAGTTTCTCGAACACTACTGACCTCACTAGCCCCAATATTCTCTGTATTTTATAGGTGACTATTATGACAGTTATGTTCTGACCCTAAAAACTGTAAATTCTACCTTGACTGTCCTGACCTCTCTGACCTGACTGACCTGACTATGACTGCCACTATAAATTTGATTGTTATTCTCCAGACTGTCAACTTAAGTGTCACCCTCATGGTCTATCCTGAATGCATGTCCTTTCTATTATTTTTTTAGTAGAGGACTCCTTTCTATTAGGATCCTTAATCCTAACATTATTAGTTAGTATTAGTTAGTATTATTAATCATTTAATTATTATATTATTAACTTATAAAGTGAACCATCACAACCCTTCATAATGTGAACCATCATGTCTCTTCACCAACGTAGCTTTAGGGTAGATATATATATTAGGTTGGCCATCCATATCAAATCATCCAAGAAGAAGAATAATAAGCATAGATTCTAAGGAGGGAGCCCCCTATAGTGGAAAAATTATTACAAGGGAGCCCCTTTTAAGTGGCCTATGATTACATTTACATTAATTTTTTAATAATTTTATAGTAAGACCTTGGGGTCTTGCCATTTGGTATCAGAGCCATGTTGAACCCAGTCATTTTTAGTCTCACAAAGACACTGAGAGGGGGGGTGAATCAGTGTGGCTCTTTAAAACTTAAAAACTTCAACTCTTAAATCCAAAACAATGAAAGCTTAAAACCACATAAAGCAAATATAACAAGAGAGCATCACACAACACAAGATGTACCAAGGTTCATAAATTTTGGCTACTCCTCAAAAATTGACTGTTTGGACTCCCATCCAAATCTAGCCTTTGCAAAATATCAATTTTATAATCAATTTACCAGCATCCACTAGAAGGAGCACCAACCCCTGATTTATCTGCACCAACAGAAAGGAGCACCAACCCCTAGTTTATTTGCACCAACAGAAAGGAGAACCAACCCCTAATTTATCTGCACCAACCCCTAATTTATCTGCACCAACAGAAAGGAGCACCAATCCCTAATTTATCTGCACCAACAGAAAGGAGCACCAACCCCTAATTTATATGCACCAACAAAAAGGAGCACCAACCCCTAATTCCAAGCACCAACTTGGACTACAATTTTGAAACTATAAGTTTGACATAAAAATGCCTTCGCTTGTACAAGACCCTGAATGGTCTATTGCTAACCCAACCTCTATCTCTATTCACCAAAACACCACACACTCTTATGGCTCTGCTTACTACACTTTTATGGCCCTCTTACAACCCTCTTGATGTGCTTATTACTACATTCTTACACCTCTCATGGCTCTGCTTAACGCTCTCTTACGACACTCTTCCAACCCTCCTTTTTGTAGCACTTTCACTCTATTCAACAGCACATTAATTCTCTATGTAGACCTCCTTTTATAACAAAGTTCTGACTCTATTTTTAACTTCCATATTTATGCATGCAACTTATTAATAGACACTTCTATATGTAACTCCTTTATCACACATTATTCTCTCATGCATCATATTAATAGTTATTGCTCGTTGTTTGGTCTTCGACTGATGACTTTCAGTTTAACCATCGCTTAATGCTTTCACTTCGTAACTTGCCCTGTAACTATCGTTCTGACTTTAGTTCACTGTTCTTATTTTAGCTGCATGATTTTTCTCTATAACTGCACCTGTAACTAACGTACTAACTTTAGTTAACTCTTCTTATTTTAGCTGCATGATTTTCTTCTGCAACGGCCCTTGTAACTACTGTATAACTTTAGTTAACTGTCACATATCTTATTTCAGCTGGGTTCTCTTCTTAGCTCGCACCAAAATGACCTGTCATGAAATCGTGACACTTCTGCCTCTTTGTCCTCTTCTCGGACTTGTACCCACAAAAACACATGTCACGATATCGCGACACTTTTGCCTCCTTGCTACTTTACTTGGTTTGAACCTGCAAAAACACATGTCGCGATATCGTGACACTTTCGCCTCCTTACTACTTTACTTGGTTTCAACCCACAAAAACACAACATGTCACGATATCATGACACTTTTTTCTCCTTACTACTTTACTTGGTTTGAACTCGCAAAAACACAACATGTCACGATATCGCGACACTTTCGCCTCCTTACTACTTTACTTGGTTTCAATCTGCAAAAACACATGTCACGATATCGTGACACTTTTGCCTCCTTACTCTTTCTCTTTACTTTTGTTGTGATATTGCAACACTTCTGCCTTCTTACTTTCTCTCTCCTCCTTTAGTCGTGAAAATGCAACATGTCACGATATTGCAACACTTTTTCTCCTTTACTCTTTCTCTTGCCTTCGGGTCATGAAAATGTGACATGTCGCGATATCGTAACACTTTTCCTCCTTTGCTCTTTCTCTTGCCTTCGGGTCATGAAAACCCAACATGTCACGATATCACGACACTTTTTCTCCTTTGCTCTTTCTCTTGCCTTCGGGTCATGAAAACCCAACATGTCGCAATATCGCGACACTTTTTCTCCTTTGCTCTTTCTCTTGCCTTCGGGTCATGAAAACCCGACATGTCACGATATCACGACACTTTTTCTTTCGGACTCTCTCTCCTACAATTTTTCATAAAATCATAAAACTTTTTCTTTTGTACAATCTCTCTTGTAATATGTCAAGAAATTGTGACACTTTTTCTTTCGGACTCTCTCCTACAATATGTCATGAAATCGTGACACTTTTTCTTCCGTATAATCTCTCTTGCAATATGTCATGAAATCATGACACTTTTTCTTTCGGACTCTCTCTCCTGCAATATGTCACGAAATCGAGACACTTTTTCTACTTGCCTTTCTCTCTTCCAACATGTCATGAAATCATGATAGTTTTTCTTGCTTGCACTTTCTCTCCGAACATATCGTGAAATCATGACAGTTTTGCTTGCTTGCGCTTTCTCTTTGAACATGTCACGAAATCATGACAGTTTTGCTTGCTTGCCTTTCTCTCTGAACATGTCATGAAATCATGATAGTTTTGCTTTCTTGCGCTTTCTCTCCAAACATGTCATGAAATCATGATAGTTTTGCTTGCTTGTGCTTTCTCTCCGAACATGTCGTGATATCACGACAGTTTTGCTTGCTTGTGCTTTCTCTCCGAACATGTCACGAAATTGTGACAGTTTTTCTTTCTTCTCAAATTGTCATGATATCATGACAGTTTTTCTTTCTTCTCAACATGTCGCAATATCACAACAGTTTTTCTTTCTTCTCAACATGTCACGATATCACGACAATTTTTCTTTCTTGCTCAACATGTCGCGATATCGTGACAGTTTTCTTCCTTGTGATTTTCTTTTGATTTTTAGCATATGGGCCACTTTGATATTTTGGAGAATCACTATACATACTCTGAAGAACCTCTTAACTCCTATCCACTACATCAACCGATCTGTCTTACTATGTTGAAAACAATGACAATACTGTTCCTACACCTTGCTCAACAATCTCCCCTTTGGAATTGTTGGCAACACACATGCAATTTCTTGTAATTCTTCTCCCCCTTTGACAATAATACCAAAGGGCTACTACAGACTCCCCCTGATTCCATGCACAACATTCTTAGGCACAAATTAATATAGTTAGCAATAATTACAAACATGAGCAAAAATATAATCAAATATATAAATGCTCCCCTTGAGAATGTGATCCCGATAGCTAGTCAAATCTTGGGAAACGTGACCACTCCACAATCTATTGTTGGAATAAAAATCTAACTTAACATCACTTTCTGTAACTTTCTCATGTGTACAACACATTGTCACTGCAAAATATTCTACCTCTACTGTGGATATAGAAACTGACTCTTGTCTCCAAGATAGAATGCACCTCCACTAGTACTCTTTCCGTCATCTACACATCCTACCCAATCTGCATCTTTTGGATACCATAACCCATACTCCATAGTACCCTTGTGATATTATAGAAGACTCTGTCTCTCTGCTGCACTGACTGGTGGACCTCTCTCCACTTGAAGAATCCTCACTTAGATCTATCTTCAACTGTGTTGGCTATTGGATCTCTATCCATTGATAATTTGTCCTCTGTATTCTGTCACCTCCAAAGCTCTATCAATAGGCTCACTAAGAACCTACTTAACAAGCTCACATAGAACTTTTCCAATGTTAAATAACAAGCTCATACAAAACTTGTCCAAATTTGCTCTAGAAATCTATCCCAGCATTGTCCTCAAATATTTTCCAAAGGCCTTCTCAAAGGCTCAATCAATCATGCTCAAGTAGTACTCAAAATGAACTCAATAATTAATGGCTATCTCAAATCAAATCCACTTCATAGAACTTTAAAAATTACTTCACACATAACTTGACTAGGCTCATTCAAATCAACTCAACCAATCATCACAAGGGACAACTCTCTCTCACACAACCCTAGTCCAAGTATGTATCAACCAACTCAAATATTTCCAACAATGCTCAACCACAAATATCACATAACAATGATACTCATGTTCTTTTCTAACTCAAGTTCTTTCATAACCAATGGGCTTCAACCACTATGCTTATAACATAAGTTTTAAACACAACTCTCAATTCGGAAGACCTTGATGCATTCAACCAACCACTTTCAAAAAAGGAAACCATAAACAATCATTTTCCCTCCAATGATATTTCAAAATTCAACCACCATAATGCTGTCACATGAGTCTCCTTGTGATTAACTTGAAATTGTGCTACCATGCATACTTCCTGCACAATATCTAGTTTGGTGGCTATCAGGAACAGTAAGATTCCAATTCAAAAATTTTGATTTCACATCTGTCAACAAAATTTACAAGTGACTCACACTTGTACCAAATTTTGTCCAACACTGTACCGACACTGCAATTTTACTACCAACTCTGTGCAAGCATCAAACACTATATCACAGCACCAACCAAATCCCTTTTTACATTTTCAACTTGGTCTATGTTTTCTACAGTCATCGCTGGTCACACCTCACTTTCAACTATTTGAATCAGGAGACAATATTTTGTTAAACACTTCACGACCAACTATGGTGCACCTTACTCAAACTCATACTTTTGTACCTTGGATAGGTAAGATTCACAAAGCAAAATTGCTCATCTTGATGAGCTAAACATGAATCAATGATCAGACTTCAATATTTTTCACCACAACATCATAAGATATCTAACAATCTTCACGTCAATGTGTAGTTCAAATACACACTACTTTTATCGAAACACATATATGTAGCTAGAGCAACATTCTTTCACTAACCAAATTATCTGAACTGTTATAATTCTTAACTTTGGATAGTGGCAGTAAGAACCATCACCAGTACAACAATGACATATAGCAATACTACCAATAATGACAACTCTTAATTTAATCACCACCCTTCACAACACTTCCACAAACAACTACATGAATTGAAAACACGCTTCGACAACTATACGACAACTTCCTTGAATACTTGCCTTTCATCCTCAGGTAATCAAACAAATACATAGGAGCATTAAAATGAAACTTCAAGATTCCTCCCCTTGATAATGTGCTACCTAGAGTTGCTTAGTGCAATAGCGAAGTAGTCTCCTTCAGTCCAAGGAGACACGATTTCATTTCTTCTATATTTCTTGAAACTTTCTTGAACTCGGGCTTGGATTTTTCAACTACATCCTTGTTTTGCACCTTTTCGTGAACTCAAAAATTTCTCTTGTGTGGTTGTCTCTTGTGCATCCTTGATGAATGATTATTTTCCTTTCTTTTATGTACATGATTTATTCCCTGTCTATGTTGTGTTCTTTGCGTCTGATGAAATCTAATGTTTTGCCTTAGATTAGATACAAAAGTGCTTGGACAAAACCTTTCTATGTGCCCATGACCATTACATTGAAAACATTGTACATAGTGTTCATTCAGAAATGTAGATGTATTTCTATCAGCATAACTCTTTGATTTATTATTCAATCCACAATAAATTGTCTTGTGACCATACTGGTTGCATCTGAAACAATAGCCATTAAAAGTATTATTATGAATAGAGTGAGAGTGATAGAACCTCTTTTGTTGTGGTTGTTTTGTTGTAGATCTCCTTTGATATTTTCTTCCTTTTGAAGATTCATCTTCAAACTTTTCTTGCTTTAATCCTTCAGTAGTGAACTTCTTCTCTACAAAGTTGGAAGATGAAGGTTGTTCAGCTTCATATCCAAGACCATGCTTATCCATGGAGCTTCTTTGTTGGCTTATCATTTTATCTAGCAACTATGTGCTCTTCTCAAATTTGAGATTTGTATTGGCCTCTTCTAGTTTTTTCTTCAATAGAACAATCTCTTTCTCATTGATTTGTGACCTGAGAGTTTCTTCAATCCTTTTGAATTCTTCTACCTATACTTTCAAACTGGTTATTATTTCATTTGCATCCTCAAGCTTTCTTGAGATTTCCTTATTCCTTTTTCTTTCTATCTTCAATTCATCCAGAGCTACAATTAGTTCCTCTTTCAAATCACATTCCTGTTCTTTTTCTGTTTCTTCTTCGAGTGTCATGAGAAGACCTCCACCTGTTTCCCTTTTAGAATCATCCTCTATGTTCTCATCGTCTTTATCATCCAGGCGTGACTTCAAGGCTTCTTCTATTTTCTTGGCTTTCTAAATTTGTAAGAGGAGATATTCAATATTATCCCCATATTCTTCCAACTTCTTGGACAGTCTTATATTCAACTCTTTACATGCAGTGATCAACTCACCTTCATCACATACTTTAGAATTCACTCCTTCAACCTTTTCTAGTTCAATTTTCTCTTCCACAAGAACTGAAACTAACTGAGATGCCCTTTTATAGGAGGATCTATTTTTCTTACCCATTGCATACTAATCCAAGATCAACCTTGACTGATTTAGCCTGAGAAGGGAACTTGGCTCTGATACTAATTGTTAGTCTCACAATGACACTGAGAGGGGGGGTGAATCAGTGTGGCTCTTTAAAAATTAAAAACTTCAACTCTTAAAGCTAAAACAATAAAATATTAAAACCACATAAAGCAAATATAACAATAGAGCATCACACAACACAAGATGTATCGAGGTTCACCAATTTTGGCTACTCCTCAATAATTGACTATTTGGACTCCCATCCAAATCCATCCTTTGCAAAATATCAATTTTACAATCAATTTACCAGCACCCACTAGAAGGAGCACCAACAGAAAGGAGCACCAACCCCTAATTTATCTACACCAACAGAAAGGAGCACAAACCCCTAATTTATCTGCACCAACAGAAAGGAGCACCAACCTCTAATTCCAAGCACCAACTTGGACTACAATTTTGAAACTATAAGTTTGACATAAAAATGCCTTCGCTTGTACAAGACCCTAACTGGTCTATTGCTAACCCAACCTCTCTCGCTATTCACCAAAACACCACACACTCTTACGGCTCTGCTTACTACACTTTTACGACCCTCTTACAGCCCTCTTGCTATGCTTCTTACTACATTCTTATGGCTCTCATGGATCTGCTTAACACTCTCTTATGACACTCTTCCAACCCTCCTTTTTGTAGCACTTTCACTCTATTCAATAGCACGTTAATTCTCTATGCAAACCTCCTTTTATAACAAAGTTCTGACTCTATTTTTAACTTCCATATTTACGCATGCAACTTATTAATAGACACTTCTATATGTAACTCCTTTATCACACAATATTCTCTCATGCATCCTATTAATAGTTATGGATCTTTGTTTGGTCTTTGATTGATGACTTTCAGTTTAACCACCGCTCGATGCTTTCACTCTGTAACTGGCCCTGTAACTATCATTTTGACTTTAGTTCACTGTTCTTATTTTAGCTGCATGATTTTTCTCTATAACTGCACCTATAACTGACGTACTGACTTTAGTTAACTCTTCTTATTTTAGCTGCATGATTTTCTTCTACAACGGCCCCTGTAACTATCGTATAACTTTAGTTAACTGTCACATATCTTATTTTAGCTGGGTTCTCTTCTTAGCTCATGCCAAAATGACCTATCATGAAATCATGACACTTCTGCCTCTTTGTCCTCTTCTCGGACTTGTACTCATGAAAACACAATATGTCACAATATCGTGACACTTTTGCCTCCTTGCTACTTTACTTGGATTGAACCCACAAAAATGCAACATGTCACGATATCGCGACACTTTCACCTTCTTACTACTTTACTTGGTTTCAACCCACGAAAACCCAACATGTCGTGATATCGCGACACTTTTGCCTCATTGCTACTTTACTTGTTTTGAACCTGCGAAAACACATGTCGTGATATCGTGACACTTTTGCCTCCTTACTACTTCACTTGGTTTCAACCCATGAAAATACATGTCATGATATCGTGACACTTTTGCCTCATTACTCTTCCTCTTTACTTTTGTCGCAATATCGTGACACTTCTACCTTCTTACTTTCTCTCTCCTCCTTTAGTCATGAAAATGTGACATGTCGTGATATCACGACACTTTTTCTCCTTTGCTCTTTCTCTTGCCTTCGGGTCACGAAAATGTGACATGTCATGATATCATGACACTTTTCCTCCTTTGCTTTTTCTCTTGCCTTTGGGTCACAAAAACTTGACATGTCGCGATATCGCGACACTTTTTCTCCTTTGCTCTTTCTCTTGCCTTCGGGTTGTGAAAACCCGACATGTCGTGATATCGTGACACTTTTTCTTTCGGACTCTCTCTCCTACAATATGTCATGAAATCGTGACACTTTTTCTTCCATACAATCTCTCTTGCAATATGTCATGAAATCGCAACACTTTTTCTTTTGGACTCTCTCTCCTGCAATATGTCACAAAATTGTGACACTTTTTCTTTCGTACAATCTCTCTTGCAATATGTCACGAAATCGTGACACTTTTTCTTTCGGACTCTCTCTCCTGCAATATGTCGTGAAATCACGACACTTTTTCTACTTGCCTTTCTCTCTTCCAACATGTCGCAAAATCGTGATAGTTTTGCTTGCTTATGCTTTCTCTCTGAACATGTCGTGAAATCACGATAGTTTTGCTTGCTTACACTTTCTCTCCGAACATGTCATGAAATCGTGATAGTTTTGCTTGTTTGCACTTTCTCTCTAAACATGTCATGAAATCACGATAGTTTTGCTTGCTTGTGCTTTCTCTCCGAACATGTCATGAAATCACGACAGTTTTTCTTGCTTGCACTTTCTCTCCGAACATGTCACGATATCATGACAGTTTTTCTTTCTTCTCAACATGTCGTGATATCATGATAGTTTTTCTTTCTTCTCAACATGTCGTGATATCGTGATAGTTTTTCTTTCTTGCTCAACATGTCGCGATATCACAACAGTTTTCTTCCTTGTGATTTTCTTTTGATTTTTAGCATATGGGCCACTTCGATCTTTTGGAGAATCACTGTACATACTCTAAAGAACCTCTTAACTCCTATCCACTGCATCAACCGATCTGTCTGACTATGTTGACAACAATGACAATACTGTTCCTGCACCTTGCTCAATAGTCATGTGGGAATTGCTCAAAGATCTTCATCAAATCACTTCTATATGTGAGTATCAATCTCAGTTTGAGGATATCACCAAACACAACACAATATTGGATGAATCAATTCTCATAAGTGGCTTCATTAGGGCATTAAAGAGGAAATTGAAATGGAGGTGACAAGGTTCAATCCCTATACAATGATGCAGACCTATGGATTGGCAAAATTAGCTGAAGATAAAATCAATGCATAACAAATATTAGAGAAACCACTTATGGAAAAATCATCGACCACTTACATCGCTCCAAAACCTATGCATAATGGAAAAGCACTTACACAATCCCTAAATCTAACCAAAATTTATGAATTAAACATCTTAGCTTTGAGGAGATGAAGGAACGACGATAAAAAGGACTCTGTGATAATTGTGATGAACAATTTGGATCCCACCATAAATGTGCTACACTAACATTATATTTATTGAAGTAAATTGATCCATGTCTCTCCATAGAGCAAGCAGATGAGGTAGTTGTGTCCGAAGCGACCAGTGCACCTACTCACCGCAATGAATACAATGAGGTTGATGTGCAAGAAGTGATTGATGTACCAAGCAAGGATGAGGTAGACATACCCAAAGTGATCAATGCTAGCCAAACATGCACTCTACAAGACCTACACATACCTTCCTCATAAATAGTGAGTTCTTGCCATATGACCAAACCTATTCGGAACCAACGCAGAGTGACTACACACTCCTCCGTTAGCACTACCAAGGAACCAAAAAATGATATGAAATCATTACCATAACTTTTGATACATCATTCTAAAGTATTTGAGGAACCCCAAGGGTTGCCCTCCCATCATCATCATGATTTTCCTAAGGAAGATTCTACTATTGTTCTTGGCAACCCCCCGCTAATGCTTCATCCTTCTTGATATCCCTACCTATGAAAGGATGCGATTAAAAGAGTCCAAGAACTTACAAAAATCCTTCTTGGAAAACAAAGGACAAAGCTTCTCACTTTGAGCTTTGAGAAAAAAGCTCTTTTTAAGGAGGGTGGCATGTTAGGATCCTCAATCCTAACATTATTAGTCAATATTAGTTAGTATTATTAATCATTTAATTGTTATATTATTAACTTATAAAGTGAACCATCACAACCCTTCATAACGTGAACCATCATGTCTCTTCACCAACGTAGCTTTAGGGTAGATATATATATTAGGTTGGCCATCCATATCAAATCATCCAAGAAGAAGAATAATAAGCATAGATTCTAAGGAGGGAGCCCCCTATAGTGGCAAAGCGATTACAAGAGAGCCCCCTTTGAGTGGCCTGCGATTACATTTACATTAATTTGTTAATAATTTTATAGTAAGGCCTTAGGGTCTTACCACTTTCTCTTATGCTCACTTTTGGGGATTTGAAATGTAGGTTTACGAATAGGGAGGTTTGGTTTTTTTTTTTTTTTTTTGCATTTTTCACAGGTTGAAGTTTTAACAGAACCAGGGAATGCTAGGTAGAGGAGTATGTACCACCCATAGGCCCTCTAATATATTGACAGTGATGAACAATAGTGCTCGGACCAATATTTCAGGCCACTACTCAAGGAGGATTCCACACATACCCTTGAGCACACTACCTACCTCTCTGAAAATATGGGAGGGTAATCATCCAGGATGTTGTGTCCCGTAGACTATGAGTAATACAAGGCCAAAAATATTCCTAATGGCTAAAATTTTGTTTAAACCTAGATGGTCTCCCGATATACCCAAATATACGTGGGAGCTCAAGTCCGTGTGCGAGTTCTGTCTGAGGCCTAGGTATTGGAGCCTAATCGCCCTTCACTTCACTAGATGCTTTATAGGCTATCTATCTTATCCAATAATGACAAATTCTTCACGATATTTTAAAACCCCTAACATAGGGTTTCTACCTACTAAACTAAAAAGATTTTTTTTTTTTTTGGTCTGGGAAAAAAATGCACTATATTTTTTGGATTTTTTTAATAAAGAAAAATAGGAACAAAAAAAACACACAGAATTTATACCTAACATGCGGATTGGATGGCAAGAATCATTGCAGTTGCAATAGAACTTGGCCCTGGAAAGCGCTCTGATACCACTTGTTAAGATCCTACTATAAAATATACTAAAAAACACACTCTCAACTCAAATAAACACACTCTCACACATTTTCTTGGAAATAAACTCACAGAAACATTATAACAGTATTCATAATTAAATGCATATGATAACAAAAATTACTTAAAATGGACAATCTCACAATAGATAGAATCGCAAGCCTCTTCGAGGGGGAAACCTCCTTCAACACTTCATTAATTTGCAAAAAAGATGATTACATTGGTGCCTTTTCGGGTATTTAAAGAGTCTCCTTCCCAGGTTGGCTTACATGCAAAAATGCCACCTAGATTACATGCATAATGCCACCCGAATTACATGCATAGTGCCACTTTGAATTACATGCACAATGCCACTCGAATTACATGCATAATTCCACATGAATTACATGCACAATGCCACCTTACCTAACCTATCTACCATGTGTTACATAGAAAAGGGTGCCATTTTTCATAGGCACTACCTAAGCTAAAACTTAGAACATTATAAAATATTAGTCATGGGTACTACCCACATTCACTAGGAATTATTACATCAAGGAAGTTATTACATTAAGGGTTAGGATGAGATCCTAACAGGTCTTCTCACAAGACTTTCTCAAATCTACATCAAAGTTGCTCCAAGTATTTTCACAAGACTTGCTCAAATCTACCTAAACGTTTCTCACAGAACCTTCTTAAACATTCCTAAAGCTTGCATATAAACAATGTTTATATTTCTTTTATAAATGATTTCTTCAACTAGGAAATTCAAACATATTATACCTAGAATTATTTTAACCTCTGGAACATATAGAGATTGATATATAGTATCAAATATCCAATATGTTCATCATATTCACAAATCTTGAGTTCAATTAATCCAACCTCTATCTATTTCAAAAACCCTTTCAAATCAAATCAAAATAGTGTATAAATTTCTTCACAAAGCTTGTCTAATTTTCTTGTAAAGTTTCTCTCAAATATCAACCACACTAATGCACAAATTTCCCTCACAAGACTGATTTCAAACACTTCCACAATTGCTTTCAATATCTCTCAAACCAATGTTCAAAATATTTCACAATGATGTACAAACTTGGTTCTCAACTCTAGCTCAAGTATTTCCAATCATGAAGCACAAATAGTTCTCAAACCCTAATGCAATTGTTTCAACTTTCTCTCAACAATTGATGCACATGTATGTCTCAAACCCTAACTCAAATATTTTCAACAATGCATACCAAACAACCCTTTTATCTCCACCTTATATTCCAGAAACATTTACTCAACAAAACACCTTAAACAAGGAATGATATGCCCATACCTCTTATTTACTATGATGAAGATATATCCTCAAAAACCTATCTCACAAACAACTGATATTTCTTGTGCCACTTCAAGGGTTAGATAGCAAAACATTCCTTAAGTCATTTTTCATGAAAAGCCTCCACAAAATATGTGCATAGCAAAGCTGAAAATAATACTTTATTATTTTCTTTTTATCTTCACAATAATGCAACTTATAGAACCCTTAAATTTTTTCTCAAGATGTGCAAATATTACAAAGTACAATGAACTCACATACACCCTTTTCTCTCCTTTCTTGAAAGTAATTATTTCAACTCTCAACTATTACCCAAAGCACATAGAAGTCACTTTTATTTCAATCAAATGTTACATAGACATATCAGACTCTAAACACCTTATGACTCCCTCTAATGTAATTTCCACATGTGCTATTTCTTTCACAACATAACCTTATTACTCCTATACACAACAATACACTCTAAAGCACACTTAGAAATAACTCTTCAATCCAACCAATTTTAACCTTACAAAAATTAATCAAATCAACATTATATTTCCCAAAAATATTGGTGCTCAATGAGAAATAAGTACCTCTTATGTTGTAACAATTTAAACCATGGTAATACGCACAATAACACCCTCCACAGTGCTCAATGTCCAGTTGTGACACCACAGCTTTGGAGCTCAAAATGGTGATCTATGATTTAGCCCAACACTACCTTGCATCAACGAAAAACTCCTACCTAGGAAATCATGCAACCTTTCTACCCAAAATATTGTCAAGGAGATTTGACCCCAAGACATATTTTATCCTATGCTCTAGCTCTCAACCAGATGAGCCAACTACACAACACCAATCAGTGTATCACTATTCGGATTTCTTTTAACCTTGTCTCCACCTCCAGTGCCCAACTAACTCGCTATCCCTATCGTTCCTTATCACTCATTTGAATAGGAATCAACGTGCTCAAGTGATCATTATCCTAAGGTTCAACCTTAGGTTTATATACGTTTTCCTTCAATTCTTGGACAATGTCGGTGCTCATTTAATTTATGGAGTGTCTTCTTTTACCTTGGTCTACGTCGACGCTCGAGTATATAAACCTTTGATAATATTTTTAATTAAAATATTAAAATATTTAAATTTAAATTATTTAAATATTTAAATAATTTAAACATTTAAATTAATTAAATCCTTCTTGGAATATATCTGCCTTATGAACTTTTGACATCAACCCTTTGACATTAATCCTTTTATGGTATTTGCCTTGAAGATAAATCTCACTTTTGACATCAATATACTTTTGTCATCAAACCTTTGATAATAATGACATCTCAATAAGCTTTGCTTTACCACCATTGAATAATATTTCTTTTACCACTATTGAATAATATTTCCACCTTTCCTATTATGCACCTTTGACATCAATGACAACTCAATATGCTCAAATTTCCAACAATCTTCCCCTTTATCATTGATGGCAACCCTTTCTAATTTTTTATTTTACCACTGAATTTTCAAATTTGCTCCCCTTGATAAGTTGCTCCCCTTGACTAAATGCTCTCTTCCTTTCTCAAATATATTCCCCTTTGACATCAATGGTGATTAATGTCATCAACTATTCATCATTTAATCATTATGTTTATCAATCCAAGGTGGTATCCAAGGCTATATACGATAGGAAAGGCATGCAATTTAAGGATTAGTTCATTCAGGAGATGTCTTTATTGGTGAAATAGTTAGTACTTGGGGGAGTTTGTGTCTCCTTTTTAACTCCTAAAAACTGAAATTGACTCCTATTTACCCTTGCAAAAATGAATTTGCAGGAATTGAAACAGTTGCAAAAAAAGGAAAACTATCTACTACTTCAGAATTGAAAATGATAGAACTGAAATGTTGCAGGAATGAAAATAGAAAAAAATAAAACTTGCAAAATTTAAATCACACCTTGCATAAATGAAAATCTAATTACAATAATAGAATTTAAGGAATAATAATCAAATGTTGCAGAACTGAAACATGAAAATATTCTTTGATGTAAACTGGAAATTATAGAATCTGAAAGTAACTTCCTGAAATAGAAGATTAACAGAAAATGTTGTACGATGCAAGAATTTATGCTAAGTGATCATCTAATATGAACACACTCCTATGATTATTACAATTTATCACATGTAATATTAAAATAATACAACTAAAATTATGAAATACAAACTTGACAGATTCCTGCTAATTTGTTGCAACAAGGAATGAGCAGGAAACCTAGGAAAGTTGCTCCTTCTCCTAGACCTGGAAGTGGGACCTTGCTCCCTGACCTAGAAGAAGGTGGAAATAACTATTTTAAACTACCTATATCTCACACACACTCATTCATATTTCCAATGAAATAAAAATAGTGCACCCTTTATTGATTCTTGCAAATTGCAGAAAAAAACCTGCAAAATACTGTTCTACTATGATTACAAGGAAAGCTTATAAAATTATGCAATTATATATCTTTTCTATCTATCTATATCCATACCTATTATCAACCAAATAGGAGCATTTTATTTATACAAGTAGGGTACATTATTTATAATGTTTTGTGCTACAATATAGGACTGTTACAACTGTGGCAAAACTGTTTCTAGAATGCAGGGATATGATCCATTATCCCTTATCTATTTCATTTGTTGGAATGCATCCATTGAATAAAAAGTGTTGTAAAGGATAATTATATCCCTTAAATGGTTGCAACCACTATTTACCACTTTATTTGTTGCATTTAAAGGCTCTTTTGACCAAAACTATTGCTTTTGCACTCATTCCAAAGCTGCTCTAAAATATCAAGTAGTAGAACAGAGTTTGCAACAATTCTTGCACTAGAAGCACATGCAAATATTTGTGATGGCATAAATAGTATGCATGTGTGCCCAGAAGACTAATTCCATCTTGTGCATCAGCTACAGTGGACACATTCCAAACCATGTTGTATATGTACAGATGGCTGGAATTTGTATGGAAAAATTCTTGTTTTCTGCACAGTCAACTATTGAAAAAAAATTTGGCACATTTTGGTTATTCAAAGTGAGTGAACAATGGGAAAAACTTGTGAAAGAAGCACAAAACCAAATATATAGTAGTACCTTAATATTACAACTTTAATTTAATGCAAAATATACTAAAACATACAACTAAAATAGACTATAAAACATAGAAAAATAGTCAAAATAGGATATATGCACTTTAACATTTATAACATGTAAACATCAATACAGAATGCATTATATCACTATAATTAGCATCAAAAAATAACATAAGGTGTTCACAAGTGTTTATAAGTTATCAAAACTAGTCCATGGATGAGGCATTTGCAGGCCTCATAATTTCCCCCCAACCTATTTTAATGCATGTCCTCATGCATTTGTGTAGCCACAATAGCACAAAGATCTACATCTAGATTCCATTCTTCATAACTCAACTTTGGTCCTAGAACCTTATAATATCCTCTGACTACTTGCATTTGCTAGAGTCATTCCTATAATTGCTCATATGATTGGGGATCACTATCAAAGAAATAAAGAACTAGAGTTATCACATTTGGAAGCCTACACCTCAAACCTACCCAATAATCCTACAACTTGTGGATAACCTATACTGTGCCTTCTACTCTCCTTCTAGACTATAGTAAATTGTTAGGTGAGATAGGTTCCCTATTATGAAGTGATATTGACAATTATTCCCACTTGTTTTTACAAGTTGAGATAGCATTACCAAAATGTTGATTACAGAAAACCTAAAATTTCTTGATACAATCAATAAGATTTCTCTTATATACTTCTTTGATTTTTGGTTCTCTCATCATAGTAAAATGCTAATTGATGGACTCCCTGTAATTAGTATGGGTTCTTTTGATTAGTAACTCAGATGTTAACTCCATTTCCTTGCTTGCATTTTTCTCCTCCTCCCAATAAATCTGATTTTGCACTAAATATATAAAGGCTCTTAGTTGAATATATCCTATAAAGATGTGTGGCAAGAAGGTTCCATTTTTAGGTAAGAAGAAGTTATGCAAAAATAGTTCATAAAGTAGATTCCTCTGTTCCTCTAGACTATGCAAATATGTTTTCACAAATTCTTCAGCAGTGTCCAGTTTATATGGAAGTTTGGAAATAATTCTCATTAATTGCTAGCAAAGGTATTTTTCCTTTAAGATTAGAGTATAAAATCTTGCAGGCCTTCTGCACTGAACTAAGTACTCTACAATTTGGCACATATCCTGTATTTGTTCTTGTAACTTAGATATATCTGTAGTTTGGGCTTCTAGCTTCTACTTCAAAGGTTTTCAAGTTGAAATTTGTGCCTCCATATGTTGACACTACAACATCCAATGTGCTATGTCCTCATTAAATTTTATCATTGTAACTATTTGTGGGGGCCTTATGACTGATTGTATTTTTGGATGCCCACTTGTACACCAATTTTTTATGTGTTAAAAGTGAATAGATGTACTTGCACTCCAATTTTTGTTGTTTCAAATTGAGGTGATTCAGCTATAATTAATTCAATAGATAGTTTAGGAGAATGTATATTTACCTATTCTTGCACTTCCTCCTATTCATTGGCCTCCTTAGCTGCTTGAATTGTTTGTACCTCCTATTGTGAATTTTTAGAATGTTCTGTAGAGGCTTCTGAATCTATCATGCTGACATCTTGCTAGAAAATTTGGGTTGTTTTTTCTTATAGGTCCACTCCTCTTATGGGTGATTCTTCCTCAGTTAAGGCAAAATATCTATGATATTCTACTAATTCTAATATAATTATCACCAATTCATCCTTAGAACTTGTTTCTATAGACTGTTGTTCTAGAGTGGACAACCGAGCCCTTAGTTTGTTCACCTCTTCCTGTAAATTAGTAATAAGTTTATCTTTCTCTATGTGAGAGGCTTCATGTTGTTCAATCCAACCCATTTGTGTCTTAATGACACTTCTAGTAGCATGTAACTGGGTTTTTATATTAGGTTCTTCCTCTTCTCTTATTGATTATTTGTTAGAATCAGAATCTTTAGAGTCTGAATAGTCAACAAGTAAGAATGTAGGTATTTTTGTATCTGTGATTATTGTCTCTACCTCCAATTCTTCTATGTACATATATACTTCCTCTGATCTCTCTTCTGTAAATTTTTCTACAAGCACTTCTTGTCCTTGCTCTGTATTTAACTACTGAAACAATGGTGTAGCTTCTTCATCCACTATTTCTTCTATTACTTTTTTTTTTTTAAAGTTTGGAAGACCTTCGTAACCCCATAGGAGTTTGTTTAACCTTTTTAGGTAACTCTAGAACAAATTATGATGATTCTAGAGTAGAACCTACTTTAGGCATTTCTTTCCCTATTTACCTTTCTTTACTTGAACTACCAGGCTGCTCAATAGGTTGTGTTGGTAAAACAGTTACATTCTCAGAAAATGTAACTTTCTTTCTTTTTCCTACAGGACCAGATTTTGACTGTTTCTCCCTTTGTTTCCTAGTCCTAGAGGATGGAGGTCCTTGTGGTGAAGAGGGGGCTTCTTTTTTAGAGGATTCAGTTTCAATTTTAGGTTCAGACCTTGTAATTTTTGTTTCCTCTTCAAACTCAGACTTCTCACCTTCTACCTCTTCCTCCGATTCAGGGCTTTCACCCTCCAATTCATTCTAGGTAGAGAACAACCATTCAAAACTCCTAGGGTTTCCTCTAAAGTGATGTTTGCAGATGATCTTGATGAGCCCATGGTGTTTGGGAGTGCCCCTTCCTTGTTGGTATTTTCTAGCCATAGTGCTCAATTCTTGATGAAGGTATAAGGGCAGATTTATCTTGACCTTTAGGTTTGAATGACCATGTCGTAGATGATTAAAATTTTTGATATGATGCCCAGATAGAAAATGAAATTGTCCATCATAGGTTAAAAACCTAATAATCCACATAGCTACATCATTCCATGGAGGTGGTAGACTAGACCGCTTAACCCATTTACAAATATTTTTGCTCATTAAAATTTCAATTGGCCTGTCCCATTCTCTAAATTGATTGACAATTTCTACCAGGGCATTCTTTCAAGTTTTTACAATTTCAACTCCTTGCAAAGGCATTTCAGTAATAGAACTAAGAATTTTTGGAGTTACTTGGATGGTCATGCCGCTAATAAGGACTTGGTTTTTTTTTAACGTTTGGGAAAATTCGGCTGCCAACCCTTTAGAGTGTCCATCGATTTTTTGCAGAAACGACATAAACCCTTCCTCTGTGAAGATACGTAGCGATTCAGGATCTCCCTATAGGCAATCTGCATTTTATGGCTCAATATGATTTTTCTTACCCCCCATTTTTATTTTTTTGTGTTCTATCTCTTCTCAATGCTGAAACAACAACGTTGTTCCTGATTCTGGATCAAATTATTTGCAATTGCAAGGCAAAAATAGCTTTTGGGCTACAAAATTAAAATTTTACAGTGGTCGAAAGAATGCTTCAGAATGTGTTGAAGCATTTTAAAAATTAAATTTCTCCTTTACATATCACATGGTAGATTTCTATTTCTCTGAAGGAATGTGATCTGTTGCATTTGATTAAATGATTACGATGCATTATTGTGGCAATCATCTATTGGCCACATCATGTACTATGTTTAGAACTTTATTTTTTCCCAAAGTCCTTGTGAATGTGTCGAAGAATTTTGCTTATCGCAAAATGTGTGATGATTTCCAACACCCTTGTTCCCATTGTTGTGTTGGAAACCTGCATCTTTAAAAATTGTGCCATAATTTTTCCTTATTTTGTAAATAGTAATTGGATTATGATGCCAAATGTCATTTCATTTTTATCCTTACTCATTCCAAATTTTTTCTTCGAGATTTGAACAATTTTTTTATTCCTAAGCACACCCCTTTTTATGCTGAAGCCGCTTTTGTTAAAACAACAATTTTTTTTTCCAGAGCTTCCATCATTCCGAAGTTGAACAAAAATCTTACTTCGAAGCATTATCATGTTGAAGCATTTGAAGGTAAAAAATTTCCTGCTGTTTTCACAACTGACTAGATGGATAATTTTTTTAAAATAACCTTATCTATGCCTCATATACTAACTAAGGATATTATGCACTACATATTTGATATCAAAAATGTTCTAAAATGAGAAAGGCACATACCTGATATAACCATTTATCTATAATTGTATAGTGGTTATTTCTGTTGATTCTTTGTTGGCTTCTCTACTGACTAAGACAGGTGCAATCTAAAAATAGGTGAACCAATGATTACGAGAAAATATATGGTGGGTACAAATGGTAAGTCACTAAGGTAAACATACTAGAAAACCAATTTTCATGCAAGCCTAATTCATATGTGCCTCAAAGAGGTTTTCACTTTATGAATTTATTCATTTTTTTTCATTTTTTTCATTTATTTTATGTTACCCTGCTGAGTCTAGTGTGGAAGAAGTGTTTTCTTCCAAGATGTGTACATCCAAGTTCTCCACTTGCTTGAGAAACTCCTCCTTGGTTAATGGTTTGTGATATATCCAAATATGATGACCGTTAACCACCATATTACTTCTTGAATCATCTATTGGTGAAAGACATACAACTCCATTTGCAAATACCTCCTCAACCTGATAAGGTCTGAGCCACCTGTTGAGCAAGATGCAACGACAGTATTGTCATTATTTTCAACACACTCATATGGATATGTTGATGCAGTGGATAGTTTTTCAGAGTTTGTTTAGAGTATGTACAGTGATTTTCAATGCTTATGAGGATGTTTTTGATGTTCAAGTGAAGTTGCTACAGGTTGTTCGTGCAAATTTGCAAAAGTTGAAAAAATCATCAAGAAGTTATCAAAAATTTATAAAAGTCATCATGGGTACATTTGGATAGGATGGATCATTTTGGAACATGCCAACATTTCAATAAATAGTATAGAACAACATTGGAGGTGTCAGTATAGTGTTTGGATTGATCGGTGACATTTTCGGTATCTTGGCGGATGATTTGGCAAGTGGTTGTACAAGCCAAAAAAGGGTAGTTTTATTAGAAGCACTACGAGTAAACAGAGAATAATTTGATAGCAAAATTCAAACTAGAGGTGTTTGTTATCTTCAATAACATATATTCTAAATTTCCACCAAAACAAAGAAACAAGGTGAATGTTACAAGCATTGCAAGATTGTCACAAAAATGCTCTTTTTTGAAAAAGTGTGTCAGTAGCAATTTTTGTGGAGGTGGTATAGACGAACCGTAAGGAGTTATATAGTGATATTCAGACTGGATGTAGTCAGTATTGCATATATTCTATATTTCAAATTACAAAGAAAACAGAGTTACGATGTGAGAGTTATAATTGTTGCAAAAATGGTACAGGTCACTTTTATGTCAATTTGTTCCACTTGTGCAAAATCCTTCAGTTGGTCATTTCGACCTTGCAGAGTTGCCAGAGTTTCAGTTTCAGTGTTGTTACACCTTAAATGCATCAAATAGAGCATCTTTAATTTTTGGTTTTGAGGTGTCACATGACTCCGAAGTAAGAGAATGAGTAAGGTGTCAATTCTTTGCATGTGACATGTTTGACGAAATGCCTTTTCAAAAAAAAAAAAAAAAGTTATATTGTTTTAAGAAGCTTCATTAAAGAAAATATTTTTAAAATTGAAAAGAAAAAAATAATGCAAGTGTGTGCTTTTTAAGTGACAAGGGATTTTATTGAAAAGTGGGGACTTTATTTTGTGAAGAGAGAAGTGTGTGTGGAGAAAAATAAAGAGTGAAAATCCATGATTTTTGGAGAGTGGTGAAAAAAGTCACTTCAGTATTTTAGGCATAACATTCTCATATGATATCTATTTTGGCTAAAATTTTGAGAGGATTTTGCACAATACCCAGAAAGAATTTAGCAATTGGAAAAATGAGATAATAAAATAAGTAGCTGTTTTTGTGAGAAGAGAAGATTCAAATTCTAAGTAATGCAGAGAGAGAGATGTTATACTAGGTGAAATAGAAAGTTTCAGATTTTGAGCTTACATACCATAGAGGGTTATGGTTTCAGTGAAGACATTCATATATGTAATTTTATTATCAATATCAAAATCAAGTGGGTTCTTGGTAGAGGGGTTGGTGCTCCTTTCTGTTGGTGCAGATAAATCAAGAATTGGTGCTCCTTTCTATTAATGTAGATAAATCAAGGGTTGGTGCTCCTTCCAGTGGGTGCTGGTAAATTGATTATAAATTTGGTGCTTTACAAAGGTTGGATTTGGATGGGAGTTCAAACAGTTATTTTTGGGGATGTAGCCAAATTGGTGAACCTCGGTATATCTTGTGTTGTGTGATGTTCTCTTTTTATACTTTCATTGTTCTGGCTTTGAGTATTGAAAATTTAAGTTTTAAAGAGCTACACTAATTCACCCCCCTCTTAGTGTCGTTGTGAGACTAAAAATTGGTATCAGAGTGAGGTTCCTAAACAAGCTTAACTGGCTAGGGTGATCTTAGAAGTGACACAATTGGTATGTTGAGAGTTAATGAAGTCATTAATGTGATTAGAGGACTCGACAAGAAAATTAAAGATTTTGTCATCATGAAAAAGGTATTAAGATCCCTTCCCCAAATATTTGATTCTAAATTTTTAGCTATAGAAGAAGCTAAAGATATAAATTATTTTAGTATGGATGAGATGCATGGTTCCTTGACTGCATATGAAATGAGAATAGGAAAATCTAAACCCACAGACATAGAAGCTGCTTTTAAAGTTGTATCGCTCCAAATTTTTTGCATCCTTACCTTCAGGCTATAGGATCCACGCCCGAAAGGGGGATGCGAGAAGGATGGGACAATACCTCGGACTGAGAGGCCCTTTGAAGGTCCCGCCTCTCGGGGAGGGGTATAAGGGTGAATTTTCGATGGATGGTGGGTTCACCAAGAAACTTTTGAGTGGCAGTTTCCATGCCTAGGTTGATAATAGGTTTGATGTGTTCATTTTATGCTTTAATCATTCAATTCCTAGGTTTGGCCAAGATGAATCTAAACTATTCTATATGCCAATGCTGATTTTTATGGATACAAAAAACATGAATAAATGCTAAACATAGAGAATATGCTAAATGGGATAGAACATACCTGATTTCGGATGTCTGATGAAGATTCTGAGTCTTGCAGCAGTCCAAATCATCTCAAATCATACGTAATCATCTGGAATTACATAGAATCATCTCAGATCTCAGTCGGTCGTCTGAGATCAGACGAGATCATCGTCGATCTGACGAATTCATCAGAAACCTGCAATCACAGAAATAGATACAAAATACCAAAAATGCAATTGCAAAAGCAAGGGGAAATGATAGAAATAATAGTAAATTTGCCTAAATGATAGATCCAGATAGCAATTAAAAGGAAATGCATCAATTTGACAATTTATTTTGACTTTATCATGCATCTATATTAAATGAGGTGAACTCCAAGATGCATAAATATAATAACTAAGATAATGCATAAAGAAATGCAGAAAAACAATAAGGAAATGCAAACTCTGGGCTCTGATTGCCCCCAATCTGGACTACAGTCGAGATCACCTCCAATCGTACGAGATCATCGTCGATCTATGACAGGATCGTCCGAAATCATCTGGAATCGCCTGCGACGATCCAAGCTTGCTCCAGTTGAAGAATAGTAAGATTCCTGCAAGAAAACTTGAAATATGCAATGCAAACAAAAGTATGAAGGTGTTCTAAGGCACAAGGAACTAAATTTGTAGGGAAATCCATCATATAGGGGGTTTAGGGGGATAAACTAAGAAAATCCCAGTTTATATAGGATTAGGGAGAGGTTAGGAGGTTGGAGATCATCCCAATTTGGGAGATCTCCAATGGGGGAGACTCTAACCGCAGACACGCTTTTTTCCCAAGTTAGAGAAGCTATTGAAACAGAAGCTAATTATGAAAATTTGGTTTTGGGACAAAATCGTTTGGACGTTCTATTCTAGACGAATTTGTCAGATCTGGGATGATTTCGTCTGATCTGTGACGATATCGTCCAATGGTCAAAACAAATCCTAAAAATGGTACGGAAAACAAGGAAAGCGGGTAACGGGTGGTTAACGGGCGGTTTGGGGTTAAAATTCAAATTTTTATCTTTTTACTAAGGTTTAATTGTGCCAATTTTAGGGTGCTACATTTTGCCCCCTCTTTAGCAAATTTTTTGAAGAAAATGCGTTAAAGACGAGTTCTTCCCGTTTTACAAGAAAGCAAAAATGTACTCAATTTTTTAGACGACGATTCTAGGTCGAATCGTATGACTGCTTACTATGGTGCCCCCTCCGTGTTTTTACCCAAATCAAACGTTTGAGGTAAAAGCACGGAAAAGCAAAATTGAAAAAAATGTTGTTGTATTAAAAAAAAAAGAAAGGGAAAACCCAATTTTCCATTTTTTTTTGGCAGGGGAGAAAATGATTGTATTATTATTACTTTTTGATGGGATTGAGTATGCCAGGGTATTGATTGTGGCATACCAATCCAGATGATGTACATAATTGATTGATATATATAGATTGTATTTTTGATGATATGACTTATGTATATGTTGTATGATGCTTTAATTTTGGATTTGTTGAGTAATTATTTGTGTAATTATATCGATGGAAAGGAAATATTTATGCCATGCTATAAAATTGTAAATGAAATAATGTGATGTGAATAAATTGGTTGTTTTGTGGGATGTGATTTGATGAAAAATAAAAGGGACTTCTAACAATAATTTCAAAAGGACATTGTCGCTGTTATAGACCATTTCATGGAGTCGCCGCTCGCTAGGTCATCAAGCTAATCCCAGGATAGAAATATTGTTAAAAGTAAAAGAGTGCTTAAGAGACTGTCTTAAGACTTTGTGTTGTGATGATGGAAGTGATGATGGTGATGATTTGTTTTCAGATTTTCATAAAAAATATTATGCATGACATATTAAAGAAATATGATTTTGCTAGGCATAAATTCCTAAGTGTGATAAAATTTTTGAATAAGTCCCTAGGAACTATACCATCATTGCAAAATTGAATGTTGACATAATGACATGAAATAGAATAAGTGTTCGTTCATTTTAAAGCTCAATTGTGTAACATAATGATGTAAGTCATATGTTTTTATGAATTTTTTAAATAAATGGGAAATAAAATTAGAACAATGGTTTGCGCTAGGCATAGAATTATAGGTATAGACTTATACCATCATCGCGAAATCCAAAGAAGAAATTGATATTTTAGTTTTATTGCATGATTGATTTTTGACTTTTGATAAACAGAAAATAATAATATGAACATGACTTTATTGATTATATTTGTGTCATATGTTGTTTGAAAGCATTTTGTGATTTTTGAAAACAATGTATGTAATTGTTTTTATACTAAACAGATGTTCTGAAATAAGAAGATAAAATTATTCCAAAAAGAGTTGCAGAAATATTTTACATTATCTCAAAGACAAATGTAGATTTATACGGAACCCTCATGTGCAAATGTGAGTTCATTACCGATCTTGCTTTATCATAATGATACAGAATCTCTCAAATACAAATGTGTGTGCAATTGTATTGTTCATTCACCAATTTTGAGCAAGAAAATTTGATACAAGTAATTTGACTTAACCAAATGAGTGTTCCTTGACCATGATTTATATGCATGTAACCATACCAGACTACTATGTAAGTCGGGTTATCAAGAGCTAGCTAATCCATAAGCCGACATAGGTCTGTACAAAAGAAGGTCGCTAATGTGACAGACATATCACCATGCTAGGAATTACCCAAGGCCAAGCGGGTTGGGCACAAACCACCTGTTATGGGGCTTACCTCACAGTTTTCGAATAATTGAGAATTCCAGGGATTCAAGCTCATTCACCCTTCTTTTCTTTTCAAGGGGTAGGGAAAGGGATTTTATTGCTTTTGCTTTTTCTCTCTCTCTTTTTTTTTTTTGTATTTTTGCTTGGGACTGAGATAATGCTGAAATATTGCTGCGATGGTACAAAATGATATTTTTCTTTTTCTCATTTTCTTTGACTTTTTTTTCTTCCTATACTAGGGATACTTGCTCGGATTGGTTGTAGAGCAAGGGATTTTTATTCGGGTAGGGGTGAGCTTGTCCTTTTGTCAATTCTCAAAGATTCTAGACCATGTGCATGATAGGATAGCAGGGGAAACTTTTCGCTCAAGAAACCACTTCTACTATGTAGCATCATATTGAATTTGCAATGAAATCATTTTAATGTGAAAAGATATGCTTGGTTCAAGTAAATAACAAGATCAGTTCTCTATGCTCAAAACTTTATTTAATTCAAATGTGGACTTTGATATAAGAGAGATTAATAATCATACCAAATAGAATCAAGATATTTATGCATGTGAGTGTGAAAGTGCGGGATTCCAAATAAATGCTAATTTATCCAAAATAATTGAAAATATAACTGCAATACTTCAAGAATTGATGGGTGCAAAAATAAAAAATGTTTTTGAAGATTTTGATGATTTTGATGTTTTTATATTTTGATTTTAATTTATGAATTGAGAGAATAAATACTATTACTGTTTTTTTGAAATTTTATATAAATGACTAAAAGGAAACAATATGCAAAATACACAATATATACAAATGATGAAAATGACCAAATGTTATGCATAATAACGCTTAAGATGCATAATGTTCATAGGTTCTTTAAGATCTTTACCATCTAAGGTAGCTAATCGATATGCTCCCGATCCAAATTTAGCGAGTGATGACATATGGTCCAAGCCAGTTGGGCTCAAATTTACCTTTAAGGTCTTTAGTTGCATTAGTATTTTTTTTATTTTCTTTTAAGACAAGGTCGTCGATCTCAAAGGATCGATGATGAACTTTCTTGAGGTATGCTCTCTTAAGCTTGTTTTGGTAGGCACGAAGATGCTCCAAAGCATTGATGCGCTTTTCATCTAGGAGTTCCAGCTGACTAAATCTGCCAGCATGATATTCATCTCCTACTTCAGTATCTTGAAGTAGTAGAGCTAAAGAAGGAACTTCTAATTCAAAGGGAAAAATAGCTTTAGCACCATAGACCAAAACAAAAGGTGAAGTACCGGTGGGGGTGCGAACGCTAGTTCGATAGGCCCACAAAGTAGGATATAATTGGATGTGCCAATCTCGACCATATTTATTGACCAGTATTTTGAGGATTTTGATTAATGTTTTATTAGATGCTTCTGCTTGGCCATTACCCTAAGGATAATAGGGGGTGGACCAACGATGTTGAATTTTATATTTTTGACATAATTTTTTGACATCTTTATTTTTGAAACAAGTTCCATTATTTGAGATGAGATTTGTAGGAATTCCGAACCTACAAATAATTTGATTAAAAATAAACTTGGAAACTTGGGTTCCTATGCAAGAAGCTAAGGGCATAGCTTCAACCCATTTCGTGAAATACTCAGTGGCGGTTATGATGAATTTGTGTCCATCAGATGACACGGGGTTGATTTTTCCAATGATGTCTAAGCCCCATTTTGAAAAGGGCCAAGGAGATGAAATAGCCTGTAGTTCTTGTGCAGGCGCATGGACAAGGTCAGCGTGTTTCTGGCACTTGTCGCAGTGGCGCACATAATCATGTGCATCATTCTCCATGGTAGGCCAAAAATATCCTATCCTAAGGAGCTTCTTAGCAATGGCGCTACCACTAAAATGCCCCCCACAAGATCCATTGTGGGCTTCACTCAAAGCTGATCTAGATTCTGCTAGATTCAAACATCTCAGTAAGATGCCTTCAAAATATCTCCTATACAAGGTATTACCAATAATCACGAAGCGACTTGCTCGTCTACGTAATAACCGACGTTGGTTGCTATTACAACCTTCAGGGAAGGTCCCATTTTGCAAAAAATTAAATAAATTAGTGTACCATGGTTCAGGAGTAGTTTCGTTGATTAGAAACACATCCAAAGGTTCTAAGCATGATTTGCTTGAAGTGGGTTCCTGGAGTCGACGAATAATGATGGTAGCATATTCATCATCTAACTCCAAGGGCAAAAGAGATGCAACTGCAGCCATAGCGTCAGCCGCACGGTTGCTAGTTCGAGGAATAGCTTCCAAGGTAACTTGATCAAATAAAGATAATAATTGTAAGACATGTTTTATATGGGCATAATTTATCATCTCTGGTCTGATAAACATCATTGATTTGATTTATGACAAGTTGAGAATCACCAAAAACCAATAAATTTTTAATTTTTAGTGCCAAGGCAGCTCGTAATCCAAGGATTAGAGCCTCATATTCAGTAGTATTATTAGTGCAAGCAAATGTTAGTTTGAAGGACAGAGGTATAAGATGTTTCTGTGAAGATATTAAAATAATACTTGCACTAGCCCCACTCATGCATCGGGCTCCGTCAAAGTATAGGGACCATTGCTCAGGATGGTCTGCCTCTAATTTAAGGCATTCATCAGGAAACTCAATGATGAGGGGATGGGTAGACTCTAAGGGTGCAGCAGCTAATTGATCTGCTATGATTTGACCTTTAATAGACTTTTGTCCTATAAACATGAGTTCAAACTCGCTTAGCGCAAGAACCCACTTGGTTGTGCGACCAGATAAGTACGGTCGACTCATGAGATACCGCAAAGGATCGAATTTAGCAATAACATACATTTTCTGACTGAGCATATAATGGCGTAGTTTTTGTGTAGAAAATACGACTACGAGACATAACTTCTCTAATACCGTATAATGAGTTTCATAACTGATTAAGGTTCTACTGATGTAATAATTAGCATGTTCTTTCTTCTCATCATCAAGTTGAGCTAACATAGCTCCTAAGGCAAAATCTAAAGCAGAAATGTACAAGATAAATGGATGATCAGATCTAGGTGGGGAAAGCATCGGTGGTTTAAGGAGATATTTCTTAAGGAGTTCAAATGCTTCCTGACATTCATCATCCCAATGAAAAGAGACATCTTTCTTAAGAAGCTTAAGAAAGGGTCCGATTTTTTCCGCCAACTTATCGATGAAGCGGCGAATAGCTTGAAGCTTACCTTGTAAACTTCGTAATTTAGATATATTTGTGGGTGCGGGCATATCAGTGATAGTCGCAATCTTGAGAGGGTCAATTTCAATGCCACGTAAAGAAACGATAACCCCCAATAATTTACCGGACTTAACTCCGAATATACATTTGGCTGGATTTAGTCGGATAAGATATTCCCTTAACCGATCAAATACTTTTCTCAAGTCATCTAAATGATCATCTTCTTTGATGGAACGAGCTATAATATCATCTACATAATCATGTAGAATATCATGCATCATATCGTGAAAGATATAAGTCATGGCTCGTTGATATGTTGCACCTGCATTCTTTAAACCGAATGGCATCACTTTCCAACAAAAGGTTCCCCAAGGGGTAATAAAGGTTGTTTTAGCCTGATCTTCAAGGGCTATCCTGATCTGATTATAACCAGAGAATCCATCCATTAGGGATATCATTCCACTCCCAGCAATAAAATCAATGATCTGATCCATGTTGGGAAGAGGAAAATCATCTTTAGGGCATGCAACATTAATATCTCTAAAGTCTGTGCAAACCCTAACTTTGGTAGCTTCTTTCTTAGTTACTGGAACTACATTTGAGATCCATTCAGCATAATCAATGGCTTGTATAAAAATAACCTTCAAGAGTTTTTCTAATTCTCCTTTGACTAGTAAGGCCACTTTAGGATGCATTTTTCTAAGTTTCTGTTTAACAGGTTTAGCATCCGGATGGACTACTAGGTGATGCATAACTACAGAAGGGTCTAATCCTAGCATATCTTCATATGTCCAAGCAAAAATGTCTTCATATTTTTTAAGGAATGAAATGTATTTATCTTGTTTTTCTTGGCTCAATTCTGATCCAATGTTGATTATGTGAGGGTTATCTTCGGTTCCAATGTTAATTTTTATAACGTTTTCAACTTCCATATGTAGATCTCTCTCAAAATTAGATGGGGCGGGTGAAATGCCTAATTCTTGTAATTCTTCCAAGGTTAGCTTGGATAATTCGTCTTGAGGAGTCGTGGCCTCAAGCTGGGCTATACTAGGTATAGAGCCATCGAAATAAAATCCGTTATGTAACAATTCCTCAACGGAGACATCATGGAAGATATCCCCCTCCAACTCATCGTCGAATTCAACAATCATCTCAGGGTAAGCTATGGATAGCATATTGCATGTAAATGGATTATCCCTTAAATGCAAAGCATCGCGTTTATCCAAATAATCTTGGTAACATATGAGATGGTCATCATCCTCGAATGGGAAGGGCTGACCTTTACTAGGAAATAGGCCCACACCACATCGGGCAGGCCATGGTTCTACCTCAAAAGGTTCTTTCATACCATTTTGGGAAGGTCCCAAACCTTTCCCTTTATATCCCAATTTAAGCATTATAGGTTTAGCTTTAATATACTCATTAGCAAAATAATAGCGAGCATACCCATCATAATGAGTCTTGATGTTTCTAGGTATTCTTCCCCAATCATATCCCTTATAAATAAAAGCACAACTCCCGACTTGGTAGATACTTCCCATAGGCTATGGGAGGCCCAAGGTATGAGGAGAGGGTGGCAATTTATTTAAAATATGGGAATCTTGCATAGCAACGTTTGTTTTCTCTGATACAAGAATTTTAGATAAATCGGGTAAGAGCTCATCAGTAAGAGCGTAAGAGGTAGAAGGATCATTTCCTATGTTTTTAGATGCAAAAAACATGCCTTTGATAGGCATAGACATTGTAGAGATGTCGATGGATGGGTCTAAAGGTATGGAAGTTATAGGAGTAAAACAAGAAGCATTGGTTGTGGGTTTAGGATCTTTTTGAGGTCCTAATGTGGTTTTTTTGGGAGATGGTTGAACTATATGTAGAGGTGTAGTTGGTGGGGAAAAAGTAGATGATGTTATGAGTGTGTGTTTCACACGTTTAGGTGGATGATTAGAATTAGGATGTGTGGATGACAGAGCAGGGAAAAATTGAACTCCAACAGGTTCTGCCAAAGCACACATATCAAAGGGTCTAGGATCACCATGAATGGTAACCAACTGATTTTTAAATTCAAATTTAACACACTGATGTAAATTTGAGGGAACAACTCACATCGCGTTGATCCAAGGGCGACCCAAGAGTATATTGTACGATGCAGGGCAATGTACAATAAACACGGTCGTGTCTAAGGTTCTAGGACCAACTTGCAATGGAATAGTAATAACTCCACATGTTTCTTGTGTTTCGTCATTGAAGGCTTTTATAATCATATCAGTTCTTTTCATTTCGTCACTTCTAAACCCAAATATTTGGTAGAAGTCAAAAGTGCATATGTTTAAAGATGAACCATTATCAATCAAGACTCGTTTAACTGCTACATCTCCAATTAGGGTAGTAATATATAAGGGGTTATCCTTATGTAAACTATGTTGTGGTATATCTCTATCCCGAAAGTCAATACAATCGACTTCTCGAGTTATGATAGTATTGGACATGGCTTTAGGTTGAATATTTTGTGGTACCATCATTTGGCTTAATGTGAGCATTAATTCATCCCTATGGGTAGGAGAAGATCTTAAAAGGTCCAAAAGGGAAATTCTAGCTGTAGTATTTGATAATTGTTCATTAATATTATAAGGAGGTTTAGGTTGAACATTAGGCGCATGATTCCCTTTATTGGGATTTTTCAAAACAAATGGAGCTGATCCATCATTCTGAGTTTGATCTTGTTGAGAATTTTGAGCTTGTTGTCGAGTAACAACTCCGATGGTACCTACAATATTATTTTGTGGATGATGAATGGGTCTTGGTCTAGCGTTTATGGCTTGTTCATTAGAAAGTAATTGGTGAGAAGATGGTCGAGTAGTGACTCTTCTTGGAAATGGTTCTTCCGGAATCATAGAACTTGTGATAGGTTGAATAGGATCTGATTCATCTTCAGAACTATTCGATTGATTTGAGGTGATTTCCATGTCACTTTTAGTCTCATATTCGGTATCACTAAGATCAGGTGTCCAAATATTATGTAGAGGTCTGGTCGTAACCATGGATAAAGTTGTGTCAAATATTTGCGGATCATGAATAGGTAAATGTCCACTAATAGTTCCTACATATCGAGTAGGAGGGGGAACATTATGATGCTCAATTTGATTAGCCACCTCTTTACCATGCTTTGGTAAAGGATGTTGAAATATGTCCAATGATTGATTGGCATTCTGATTCTGATTTTGGGGGATGTTATTTTGAGCATTATTAGGAGGATTTTGTTTAGGTTGAAAGGCTTGCACCTCCATCTCATTGTTATCAATTAGATCTTGTATTTTATGTTTTAATATTTTACAAGAGTTGGTAGCGTGTCCAGGTCCTCTATGGAAATCATAGTGTAAATCAGCTCTGTATCCGGGTATAGTTGGATCAGGTTCCCGGATATTTGGTAATTGGATCAATCCTCGTGCTAGTAATTGTGGGAGAATGGTTGATAAAGGTTGATTTAACCTAGTAAATTCTTGGGGTGGTTTATCAGGAGGTTTTAGTATAAATTTCTCTATTGTTTTTGCAACATTAACAGTAGCGATATTTCTACTATCAGTGACTCCATCGCCCACAACTTGTTTATTTTTATATTGATTTCTGGATGTTTTCTCATCATATTTCTTTTTAAGTTGACCTCTCCTAACAAGAGCATCTTCCACTCTTTGAGCTAAATCTATAGCTTGATCGAAGGTGGTCAAGGTAGTAGTTGATAACTCATAGGATAGTTGTTCTTGTAAATTATTGATAAAGATATCCAACATTTCCCGATAAGGTAACACAAAGTGCAATTTTCCTATCAACTGTCTCCATCGAGCTAGGAAATCAGCAAAACATTCATCTTTGTCTTGTTTTAGGTTGTACAAATATTTAATGGTTACATGCCTTTCAATGTAGGCACTAAATTGATGCACAAAAGACTCGACGGTTTCTTCAAAATTTCTCAAAGAATGAGTGGGTAGTTGATAATACCATTCCAATGCCATCCCTCCTAAAATTTTTGGGAACATTTTTAGTAATAACAAATCATCATGTGATATATCATGACACGCTATCCTAAACATACGAAGATGCTCTATGGGATCTTCAGTTCCTTTGTATATAGGTAGGACAGGCATAGGAAAGTGTTTAGGATATGGTTGTGCTACAACTATAGGATCTAGAGGCTGACTACACATCTCTCGATAATTGTACGAGGGACGGTAGGGATCTATCTGGTCCATGCGGGAGACTAACTATTTCACCATGGCTTCCAGATTACCAGTTTGTCCACCATATTGGTTTGGTGGTACATGAGTATGGGATTTGTGAGCGTAGGATGGCGTGACATAAGGATTAGATGCTATATTGTTGTTATGCAAATGGTTGGTAGGAAGAGTATTATGAAGAAGATTTGTTGTAGCATTATGTTGTACCCCAGATTGTTGGAAATTGGTGTTTGGTTTTGTTTTAGGCTTTTGTTGATTTGAGGTATGTTGATCAATAACTTGGCAAAATAGAGCAGTGAATGATGGTTTCTTTTGTGTGGGAATAACCCTAGGCTTGGTAACAGGCACTCTAGGTGGTTGGGTAACCTGTTGTTGTTGCATGTTCCGGATTATAGCGGCCATATCCAAATTGGATGGTCCAGCTTGATCACTTTCTTGATCAACGAAGGACAAGGGATTAGTGCGTGTGTGATATATGTCTTCTAGGGTTGCTTGAGTGTCACTAATTTGATCCTTGTCCATATGGACTGCTCTATTAAGAGTGCCAATATTAGTATTGAGGAACTTCCAAAAATGTTCCATGTTCTCAAAAGTAACAACTCCCTCCGGAGATATTCTAGGAGATGAGGATCCTTCCTCTCTAACAATTTCTCTTTGTTCATTTGCATCATCAAACTCTTCTTCTTGTTGGTCTAGGGTTCCTTCTTCCTGAATTGGGTCTTCAGGAAGGACATCTGGTTTATTTACTATTTTTCCTAACCAATCTTCTTCTACTTTAGTCTGTTTTCCATTCCTGAGTCTAGTCATTATGTTTAAATTTAGATTTTAGCAAATATATATTGATATATATATATATTTGCAACAAATTTGGGAGGTATATATTTTAATTATATACCTACTATAATACTTAAAAGAAAATGTTTTGATTTTTGTTATGATTTTGTTTTGTTTTTATTTTTTATTTTATTTTTTTGTTTTTTTTTATGATTATAAAGACAACAAACAGCACACTAAATGCAAGAAATAATAATAATAAAAGAATGACTTAGTTTTCTATAAATAGTTTATAGATGTCATTGATAGGATCAAGTTCATCAGGAGTCATGAAATGCTCCTCTTCAAATTGGAAATGGTTTTTCAGGAACTTAACAAAGTGTGCTATGGTGATGTTATCTACTTTGACTCTGTCTTGTAAAAATAGAGCTCATGGCAATACTCTCGATATAACACAGCTCTAGGAACTCTATTCCATCTTTTTCTATCCGTAAGGACGACCTCTTGATCCTCTATACGAGATAGAAATTTATGTACTACAACTGCATTATCGAGGTATTCCTCAAAGGTGTACAATTCAGAAGACACAAGGGCTCTTTTATCTACTAACCACCTATGGCAAGCTCTCTGAAGCTCATGATACAAGGTCACTTGATCAGGATCCAGGATTCTATCTAGGACAAACCTCTTGATTTGCCTAAGTTTGGTTGATCTAGACTCAATGATATTCAATCTCCTATTAAGTTCGTCCCATAAAGGTTGAACCCTATTTGTTTGAGGTACTCTAAGTATAGAAGTAATCTCTATAGCTGCTAATTGATTCTCAACATTAATGGTGACAACTCATCTTTTATTATAATCTACCATCTAAATATGATATGCAATATTTGATTCTAAATGCATTTATGTTTTTATTTTTTTTTTTTGGATTGTTTTCAAAAGGTTTTTAGTTTTCATGTCGGGTTCACCAAAATGTATCGCTCCAAATTTTTTGCATCCTTACCTTCAAGCTATAGGATCCATGCCCGAAAGGGGGATGCGAGAAGGATGGGACAATACCTCGGACTGAGAGGCCCTTTGAAGGTCCCGCCTCTCAGGGGAGGAGTATAAGGGTGAATTTTAGATGGATGGTGGGTTCACCAGGAAACTTTTGAGTGGCAGTTTCCATGCCTAGGTTGATAATAGGTTTGATGTGTTCATTTTGTGCTTTGATCATTCAATTCCTAGGTTTGGCCAAGATGAATCTAAACTATTCTATATGCCAATGCTAATTTTTATGGATACAAAAAACATGAATAAATGCTAAACACAGAGAATATGCTAAATGGGACAGAACATACCTGATTTCGGATGTCTGATGAAGATTCTGAGTCTTGTAGTAGTCCAAATCATCTCAAATCATATGTAATCATCTGGAATTACATAGAATCATCTCAGATCTTAGTCGGTCATCTGAGATCAGACGAGATCATCGTCAATCACAAATTCATCAGACGAATTTTTTAGTCAAAATTCATCGACGAATTCGTCAGAAACCTGCAATCACAAAAATAGATACAAAATACCAAAAATGCAATTTCAAAAGCAAGGGGAAATGATGGAAATAATAGTAAACTTGCCTAAATGATGAATCCAGATAGCAATTAAAAGGAAATGCATCAATTTGACAATTTATTTTGACTTTATCATGCATCTATACTAAATGAGGTGAACTCCAAGATGCATAAATATAATAACTAAGATAATGCATAAAGAAATGTAGAAAAACAATAAGGAAATGCAAACTCTGGGCTCTGATTGCCCCCAATATGGACTACAGTCGAGATCACCTCCAATCGTACGAGATCATCGTCGATCTGTGATAGGATCGTCTGAAATCGTCTGGAATCGCCTGCGATGATCCAAGCTTGCTCTAGCTAAAGAACAGTAAGATTCCTGCAAGAAAACTTGAAATATGCAATGCAAAAAAAGGTATGAAGGTGTTCTAAGGCACAAGGAACTAAATTTGCAAGGAAATCCATTAGCTAGGGGGTTCAGGGGGATAAACTAAGAAAATCCCAATTTATATAGGATTAGGGAGAGGTTAGGAGGTTGGAAATCATCCCAATTTGGGAGATCTCCAATGGGGGAGACTCTAACTATGCAGACACGCTTTCTGCCTAAGTTAGAGAAGTTGTTGAAACATAAGCTAATTATGAAAATTTGGTTTTGGGACGAAATCGTCTGGATGTTCTGTTCTAGACAAATTCATCAGATCTGGGATGATTTCATCTGATCTTCGACGATATCGTCCAACGGTCAAAACAAATCCTAAAAATGGCATGAAAAATGAGGAAAGCGGGTAACGGGCAGTTAATGGGCGGTTTGGGGTTAAAATTCAAATTTTTATATTTTTACTAAGGTTTAACTGTGCCAATTTTAGGGTGCTACAAAATCCCATAAAAATATGAAAGCAAAAAAGGAATCCGAGGAAGAAGAGACATGAGATGAAATGGAAGCAAACTTTGTTCAAAAACTAAAAAATGGAAAAGAAAAATACAGAGGAAATTTACTGTTTAAATGTTTCAATTGTGGAGGCGTTGGGTATTTTCCAGCTAAATTTCCACTTAATGAGAAGAACACAAGAGATGAAGGATCGCATGAAGAAAGAAGCAACTGGAAGAAAAAACAAATTATAGAAAAGGTAACTTCAAGAAGAAACTTTTCATCTCCAAGAATGTCAGTTCATCAGAAGATAGCTCCAGTGAGGATTCTTAAAAGGAAATAGGTGAAGCTCTTTTCATGGCACTCAAAGAAGAAAAACCAAAAAAAGAATAGGAATGTGATGAAGAAGAAATTGAAACGAAAGTGAATTTGGAAGAGGAATTAATTGCTGCTCTAGATGAATTGAAGATAGAAGAAAAAGAATAAGAAAATTTCAAGAAAGCTTGAGGATGCAAATGAAATCATAACAAATTTGAAAGTACAGATAGAAGAATCCAAAAAAATATTTGAAGATCTTGAAGTGCAAATAACCATGAAAATATATTATTGCAGTAAGCTAGAAGAAGAGATTGTTGGTTTAAGAATGCAGCTAGAAGAGATGAATCAGAAAATTAGTTGTTATCACAAACATGAAGAAAGTTCTATGAAGCTGGATAAGATCATAAATAACCAAAATACTACAGGCATCAAATTTGGTTTGGGTTTTGATGAAGGAGAATTGTCAAATGGATCAAAGACCATAAATGAATAATCCACAAAGAATGAAGAGAAGAAACAGGTTGATCAAGCAAAAACGAATCATGCAAAGGAAAGCAATAATGCAAGGCATGAAAGGATAATTGACAATGATGGCTTCACCAATGTCACACATCAAATAAGAAGAATATTTATGGCTCCTACGACAACATGGCAAAGACCACCACCCAGGTTCAATCATATTTTTTTTTGTTACTGTTTTAAATGCAATGGTTATGGACATAAGATCTCAGATTGCAAGTATAATGTAGGACCAAGGAATTTTACCAATAGAAATGTTTTTTCACCTTTGATGGATTATGCAGTAGAATGTTATAACTGTCATAATTTTGGGCATATTGCAAGAAATTGTCGAAGTACATTTGCATCAAATCAATTTCAGGGAAGAAAATTTCAGCCAAATGGAATAAGACAAAATAGAAAATTTCCTAAAAAACATGCACAAGCTACTAAAAAATAAAAGCCAAAACAAGAACCCAAAATTGTAATCAAACCTGAGTGGAAAGAAAAAGAGTGACCTAAGTAAGAAAAGGAATCCTTGATCGTATAGACAAAATTTAAAGCGTAGAATAAATCCACATCATGGATAATTGATAGTGGATGCTCTAGTCATATGACAGGTGACAAACAAAAATTTGAGAAGTTCTAGCAATATGAAGGTGGTTCAATAAAGTTTGAAAACAATGATGGAGCTAAGATAGTTGGTAGAGGTTCAGTTAAGATTAGTGATGGAAACATCAAGTCAAAATAAGTGTTGTTTGTGGTTGGTTTGAAGCATAACTTGTTGAGCGTAAGTCAGATTTGTGATAGAGGTCATGAAGTGATCTTTAAGAAGTAAGATTGTGAAGTCAGAAAGGTAAACAATGGGAAGCTTATAGAAATTGGATCAAGGACATCTGGAAACCTATACACTCTCTCAGAGACTTCAAAAGGAGCTTGCTTTATTGGATAGGAAGAAGAGAATTGGTTGTGGCATAAGAGGCTCGATCATATTAGTTTTGACAATCTAGTAAAAATTAGCTCAAAGAAAGCAGTTAGAGATATTCCCACCATTGGAAAACTATCAAATAGCATTTGCACTTCATGTCAAAATGGGAAGCAAAATAGAGTCTCATTTAAAACAAAAGAGTACTACACAAGAAAACCTTTGGAACTAGTACATACTGATTTATATGGACCCATGAGAATGCAAAGCATAAATAGTGACAAATATTTCATGTTGTGTATAGATGACTATTCCAGGATGACATGGGTACTATTTTTGAAGCATAAATCAGAAGCTTTTGAGATTTTCAAGGTTTTCAAAAACCAAGTTGAGAATAAAACATGAAAAAGGATTAAATTTTTAAGGTTAGATAAAGGATGAGAGTTCATTTTAAAGGATTTTAGAGAGTATTGTGAAAAATATGGCATTAGGAGACAGGTTTTAGCAGCCAGGACACCTCAGCAGAATGGTGTGGTAGAAAGAAAGAATAGGATAGTGCAAGAAATGGCACAGACTATGTTGAATGAGAGAAAAGTAGAAGATATATTTTAGAAAGATGCAGTCCATACTGTGGTATACATCCAAAATAGGTGCATGTTGAGGGCACATGAAAGCAAAACTCCTTATGAGTTGTGGTTCGGTAAAAAGGCAACAACAAGATACTTTAAAGTTTTTGGAAACAAGTGTTACATCAAAAGAACTGAAGAAAACCTTGGTAAGTTTGAATATAGAGTGGATGAAGGTATTTTTCTTGGCTATTCATCAAAAAGCAAAGCTTACAAATGCTACAACAAGAGGCTAAGGAAAATTTTAGATAGTGCTGATGTTAAATTTGATGAAGGAAGGGAACGAGTAATTAGCTATGAATTACCCAATTTATGAAGAGGACATTGAAGGAGATGAGGAAAAGGAAACAAAAAAGAAACCAAAAATTAACTCACAAGATTCAAACAGTTATTCAGAAGTGGAATAAAACAAGAAATTCAAAACAGGCAGTTGGCAAAAATATCATCCTAGAGAGCAAATAATTGGAGACCCCATAGTTGGTGTTCAGAAAAGAAGAAGATTAGTAAGTAACTACTCTTTATTATCCAGAATTGAGCCCAAAAATATCTCTAATGCAAGCAAAGATGAAAGTTGGGTAAAGGCAATAAATGAAGAATTAGACCCGATCAAGAAAAACAAGACTTGGGATTTAGTACCAAGACCCAAAAATAAAAATGTAATCGATACTAAATGGGTCTTTCAAAACAAATTAAATGAAGATATATAGGTAGTCAGGAACAAAGCAAGATTGGTATGCAAAGGCTATGCACAAGTTGAAGGTATTTAATTTGAGGAAACCTTTGCACCTGTAGCCAGACTAGAGGCAATTAGAATGTTTCTGGCTTTTGCAATTTACAAGAATTTCAAAGTTTATCAAATGGATATGAAATCAGCATTTTTGAATGGGAAACTTGAAGAAGAGGTTTATATTGAGCATCCAGATGGTTTCCAACTTGGTGATGATCCCAACTTGGTTTGCAAGTTGAAAAAAGCGTTATATGGCTTAAAACAGGCACCTCGAGCATGGTATGCAAGGCTAGACAATTATGTTACTCGGCAAGGGTTCAAGAAAGGTATGGTGGATAGTAATTTGTATGTCAAAACAGAAAATGGTCATCATATTTTTCTTGTTGCATACGTAGATGATATCATATTTGGCAGCAACAAAGATGAGTTGTGTAAAGTTTGGCAAATAAGATGTAGAAAGAATTTAAAATGTCAATGATTGGTGAACTTTTGTATTTCCTCGGATTGCAAGTTAATCAAAAGGAGAAGGGTATATTTATTTCTTAAATTAAATATGTGAAAGAGATGCTGAAAAAGTTCACAGTGAAGGATTGTAAGCCAGTTAGCACTCCCATGACGATAGGTTGCAAGTTGAGCAAGGATGACAAATCTCCACATGTTGATCAAACTATGTATAGATCTATGATTGGGAGCTTACTATACTTGATAGCTACCAGACTAGATATTTTGTAGGCAGTATGCATGGTAGCACGATTTTAGGCTAGTCCCAAGGAGACTCATGTGACAGCAGTGAAGAGGATTCTTCGATACCTCAATGGTACTATGGAGTATGGGTTATGGTATTCAAAAGGTAAGGAATTCACCCTTATTGCATATTCAGATGCATATTGGGAAGGATGTGTAGATAATAGGAAAAATACCAGTGGAGGTGCATTCTATCTTGGAGATAGGTTGGTCATGTGGCACAGTAAGAAACAAGAGTCAATCTCCTTATCCACAACAGAGGCAAAATACATTGTAGTGACAACATGTTGTACGCAGGTGTTATGGATGGAACAAACTCTGAAGGATATTGGCATTAATTTTAGTGAGCTAATTTTAGTTAAGTGTGATAACACCAGTGCCATTAATATCTCAAAGAATCCGGTTATGCATTCTTGCACAAAACATATTGTTATCCGGTATCATTTTTTGAAGGAGAAAGTTATAGAAGGTGAGGTTAAGTTGGATTTTGTTCCAAAAATAGAGCAAGTAGCGGATATATTCACCAAACCATTTCCCAAGTAATTCTTTGAGTACATTCATAAGAAATTGGGAGTGGTCACACTTTCAAAGAATTGACTAGCTATTGGGGCCACATTCTCAGGGGGAGCATTTGTGTATTTGTTTATCTTTTTGCTCATGTTTGTGATTTTTACTAAGTGTAATAATTTTTGCCTAAGAATGTTGTGTATGGACTTAGGGGGAGTTTGTATTAGCCCTTTGGTCTTGTTGTCAAAGGATGGTAAGAGTTACAGGTTATTGTGTGTGTTTTGCAAATAATTCCAAAGGGGGAGATTGTTGAGCAAGGTGTAGCGATAGTATTGTCATTTTTGTCAACACATTTAGATGGATAGGTTGATGTAGTGGATAGTTTTTTAGAGGTTTTTTGGAGTATGTACAGTTATATTCAATTCTTATGAGGATGTTTTTGATGTTCGGGTGAAGTTGTTACAGGTTGTTCGTGTAAATTTACAAAAGTTGAAAAAATCATCAAGAAGTTGTCAAAATTTTGCCAAAGTCATCACGGACATAGTTGGATAGGATCGATCAGTTTGGAACATTCCAGCATATTAGGAAATAGTCTAAAATAGTGTTGGAGGTGTCAGCACAGTGTTTGTATTGATCGGTGACATTTTTGGTATCTTGGCGGATGATTTGGCAAGTGGTTGTATAGGCCAAAAAAGGGTAATTTTTTTAGAAGCACTATGAGCAAAACGAGAATAATTTGATAGTGAAATTCAAACTGGAGGTGGTCATTATCTTTAAAAACATGTGTTCCAAATTTCCACTAAAAAGGAAAAACGAGACGAATGTTACAAGCATTGCAAGACTGTCACAAAAATGCTCTTTTTGGAAAAAGTGTGTCAATAGCAGTTTTTGTGGAGGTGGTATAGGTGAACCATAAGGATTTATATAGCGATATTCATACTAGATGTATTCAATATTGTAGAGATTCTACATTTCAAATTTTAGAAAAAATAGAGTTACAAGGTGAGAGTTATGATTGTTGCAAAAATGGTACAGGTCACTTTTATGTCAATTTGTTCCACTTGTGCAAAATCCTTCAGCTGGCCATTTCGACCTTGCAAAGTCACCAGAGTTTCAGCTTCAGTGTTGTTACACCTTCAAGGCATCAAATAGATCATATTTTGTTTTTGTTTTTGAGGTGTGGCTCCAAAGTAAGAGAACGAGTAAGGTGTCAATTCTTTGCATGTGACGTGTTTGACGAAATGCCTTCTCAAAATAAAAAAAGGAAGTTATATTGTTTTAAGAAGCTTCATTAAAGAAAATATTTTTAAAATTGAAAAGGGAAAAAGAATGCAAGTGTGTGATTTTTAAGTGATAAGGGATTTTATTGAAAAGTGGGGACTTTATTTTATGAAGAGAGAAGTGTGTGTGGAGAAAAATAAAGAGTGAAAATCCTTGATTTTTGGAGAGTGGTGAAAAACATCACTTCAGTATTCTGGGTATAAATTTCTCATATGATATCCATTTTGGCTAAAATTTTTATAGACGTTCAAAAAAAAAGTGTTGCACAATACCCAGAAATATTTTAGCAATTGGTAGAACGATCTAAGAGAACAATAAGTTTTTTTTGTGAGAAGAGAATATTCAAATTCTGAGTAATGCAAAGAGAAGGATGTTATACTGGGTGAAATAGAAAGTTTTAGATTTTGAGCTTACAAACCATAGAGGCTTCTAGTTTCAGTGAATACATTCATATATATCATTTTATTATCAATATTAAGATCAAGTGGGTGCTTGGTAGAGGGGTTGGTGCTCCTTTCTGTTGGTGCAAATAAATCAGGGGTTGGTGCTCCCTTATGTTGGTGCAGATAAATCAGGGTTTGGTGCTCCTTCCAATGGGTTCTGGTAAATTAATTATAAATTTGATGCTTTGTAAAGGCTATATTTATATGGGAGTCCAAACAGTCATTTTTGGGGATGTAGCCAAATCTGTGAACCTTGGTACATCTTATGTTGTGTGATGTTCTCTTGTTATACTTGTTTTATTTGGTTTTATGTTTTCATTGTTTTTGCTTGGAGTTTTGAAGATTTAAATTTTAAATAGCTACACTAATTCACCCCCCCTATCAGTGTCATTATGAGACTAACACCATTGAGTCTGCAACTTGACAGGATAGTCTTCATATCGTGAGTCAAACAACAAAGCCCAATCACCTTGCTAAAACTTCCTCTGCTGAATGTGACTATCATGCCACAATTTTCACTGTCCTTGGATCATCTTAGTCTAGTGCAATGCATCCCTACGGAGCTCATACAATGCATTGAGCTGTAGAATTCGGTCCATTTGTGCCTATGACAAATAAATACCTATATCCAAAGCAGTTCGAAGAGTCAATAACTCAAATTCAATAGGCAAAAGAGGTTTTTTACCATAAACCAATTCATATGGTGTGAATCCAGTAGTGGATTTCCAAGTAGTTTTGTAAGCCTAAATTGATTCAGGTAGTTTGCCCATCCAATTGCTCCTATGGGAAGCTATGGTTTTGGTTAATATTCTCTCTAGTTCCCTATTTGTTACTTCAACCTGAACATTGTCTTGTGGATGATATGGTGAGGATTTCATATGCTTGATTTCATATAGTTGAGTGAAAGCTTCAATAAACCTTGAAGTAAACTAAGGTGCTTGCTTTGTAGTGATGGACTATGGGGCTCCAAAACGTAGGAAAATCTATGTATACAGGAAATCAGCAACCTTTTCTTCCTGAGCATGCTTAAAAGCACGGGATTCTACCCATTTTGTTACATAATCAGTATATACCAAGATATGCACTTTCCCTTGAGAAGGAGGGTCACTAGGTCCTACAAAATCTAGGCCCCACCTCTCAAATGGTTCTATTCCTACTTGATGTTGTAATGGTATTTCACAAGTGAAGGTAGGTTTTCCCATCCTTTGACATGCATCACAATGTCTAACATAATTTTTTACATCTTTATGCAAAGATGGCCAGTAATAACCAGTACCCAATATCTTTTGAATTGTACTCTTGACTAAATAGTGTCCTCCTTAAGGTTCATCGTGACATGCCCGTAGGATATCATATACCCCATCCTTGTGGATGCACCTATACAAAACATTGTCAAGAATGCATTTGAAAAGTAAACCTCATATCCATTTGAAATAAGAACTTTGCTTGATTAACTATTTCTTTTTTTTAGGAGTAAAGTGAAGAGGAATTTTTCTTGTAGCCAAGTAAATAGATATATATGCAAACCATGGGGACTTAAAAAAAATAGCAAATAGTTTCTCATCAAGAAATGCATCTTCAACCAACTCTCCTGTATCTGCTTTTTGTATTCTTGACAGAAAATCTGCAACTACATTAACTTTCCCTAGTTTATTAACTATAGTGATATCAAATTCTTGCAACAATATTAACCAAATAATAATTCTTGCACTAAATAGAGGTTTATTCATTAGATATTTAATGGCAGCATGATCTGTATGAATGAATACCTAATATCCTGTGATATAGTGCCAAAAATTATTAATAACATATACTACAACTAAGAATTCCTTCTCAGTAGTAGTGTAGTTCTTTTCAACTCCTGTAAAGTTTTTACTGATGTAATAAATGGCATAATGCTCCCCATTGTCAATTTGTCCTAATGTAGCTCCAATAGCAGTATTGGAAGCATATATTTGAATATGGAAGGGGAATTCCCAATTAGGTCCTCTCAATATAGGGAGAGTTGTTAAATTTTATTTTAATTCATCAAAATACTTTTGACACTTAGTAGACCAAGAAAATTCAGAATCCTTCATTAGTAATGCAAACATTGGATTGGCTATGGTATTGAAATTTGCAATAAATTTGTGGTAGAAACCAATATGCCCTAGAAAACTCCTTACATCAATTTGAGTTTTTGAGGAGGAAGGTTTTTGATAAATTCCACCTTTTTAGGATCAACCTTGATCCCATAAGAGGAAATATGATGACCAAGGACAATCCCTTCTTCCATCATTAAGAAGCATTTCTCAAGACTAAGATATAGATGGTATGTTTCACAATGTATTAAAAATTTTTCAAGTTGTTCTAAGGTATATTCAAAACTATCTCCAAATACTATGAAATCATCCATGTAAATTTCTACACTCTCATTTGTCAAATCATAATATATGGCCAAAACAGCTCTTTGAAATGTTTTTGGAGCATTACATAAACCAAAAGGTAGAAATCTATAAGCAAAGGTTCCCCAAGGACATGTGAAAGTACTTTTCTATTGGTCTTCAGGTGCAACTTGTATCTGATTATAACCACTGAATCCATCAATAAAAGAGAAAAGTGTTTTACTAGGAAGGGTATCTAACACTTGGTCTATGAAAGGTAATGGGAAATGGTTCTTATGTGTTACCTTTTTTAACTCTCTATAATCCACACACACTCTCATTTTCTCATTTTTCTTTGGAACAATGACTAATGGAGAAACCCACTTACTGTCTGAAATTGGGTAAATGAATCCTACATCTAAAAGTTTTTCAATTTCTTCTTTAACAATATCTTTCAAAGCAGGATTCAGGTGCCTTTGAGGTTGTCTCACTGGTTTAATATATTTAGTGTATATCCTATGTGTACATACATCAGGATGAATGCCAATCATGTCCTTATAATTCCAAGCAAAATCCTGAACATGTTTTTGTAGGACAACAAACAATTTGGCTTCATGTTCAGTAGTCAGCCAACTATTAATATTTAGAAATTTATTTGGCTATATTTCAATTTGTTTAATCCCTAGATAAACAGAATTGACTCCTTCATATCTGTTGATTAAATAATTTAATGGACAATTATGTGGCTAAAAAGTATGAAATACTCTAGATTCTATTTCATAAGTGATACCAGATGGAATCATTCCCTGCATAGGACATGTGAAAGAGGTAAGAATATGATGATGCCATCCATGTGGTAGTGTGAAAGAGATTTCCTGTATGGGAATAAGTGACAGATATTCTAAAGTTTTTTCTTCATCCTTCCATAGCAGGCGATGAACAAGAATTTGATCATTCTTAAGTCCTTCCTCTTGTAATGTTTCAACTAGGACAATCTCATCTTCAAAAATTTCTCTTTCTGGTGAGTTGATTTCCTCAATGTGTTCCTTCACTATTATTGTGGCCAAAGTGGCAATAGTTTCTTGTTCTTTATTAGACTCAAGATACTATATTTATCTAGATAATTTGGTTGAAGGTTGGGCTGGTGGATACAGAGAAATATTCTTAAGGTCAATACCATTTGAAATAGTCATTTCTCCTGACCTGCAGTCTATAAAAGTAGCTACAGTAGCAAGCCAAGGTCACCCTAGGATGATGGGATAACCACTGACTAAATTTCTAGGTTTCAACACCAAGAAATCTACAGGATATTCCCAGGAAGAGACTTCAATGGTAATATCTTCTAGGATTCCTTTTGGATTGGCAACTGACCTATCTACCATTTCTAAAACTATAGTGGTAGGACTGATATTATTGAGCTGTAGTTGTTTCATTGTTTCCTTAGTCATTACATTGATTGTAGCTCTAAGGTCAATTAGTACATTTGGAATTTGTACTAATCCAATAGTAATTATGTCTATTGGACTTCCTAGATCACTATATTTGGGAGGCACTAGTTTTCTAGATGGCAAGTCAGCCAACTTCCCTTCTACCTGCATATTTTTAGGAAAAGGTTTTTTCTTTCTGCCAGGTTTCTTGATACATAAATCTTGAATGGTATTCTTCATTAAGGGCACATCCTTTATTTCTTACAACAAAGGAAGATAAATTATCATTTTCTTAAGTTCTGTAACCAATTATGATTTAGGATTAGTTGTAATATTTTGAAACCTTTTAGGGTATGGTACTTCTTCTATAGGGGGTTCTTGCCCATTTTCTAGTTTTTCTTCTTTTTCTTTTGTTTTCACTGGTTTTGAATGTGGAGATTCTTGATTTCCATCAATCTCTTCAATGGTGGGTGGAGCAGGGTCAGGTAAAATTTTCCCTAAACACAACTGGATATTACTACAGTCAAGTACATGAACTACAGCAAAATAATCAGACTTAGCTCCATAAATAGGGGTTGCTTGTCTGGTATTATTTAGGTTAACCACAAGCTAAGCTGGAAGTGGAGTTTTCTTAACTGGTTGTGATTTTTGTGGTGGCATTCTTCCTTGAAATTTTTGATTAGGAGCTGGAAATAGGTTTTGATTTTGTCCTTGATACCTCTACTACCCTTGATATGATGGGTATTGTGGCCCTCATCTTTGCCCAGATTGTTGATTTTATGTCCAAGATGGATTAACAAGATTCCATCGTTGATTCCAACTAGAATGTGACTAGTCTTGAGGGGCTAACTAAGATTAATTCCATGGTTGTGAAGGTGGTTCTAAATATCCCCAAGGCATATTCCAAGGATTTTTTCCCCAACTTGTAGAAAAATGAGGGGCATTCTGGTATTGTGAAAAGTTACCTCCTGGCCTTTGCCCGATAACATTAAGTGCTTTAGTTTGGGTTTGCAAAATATTTTTAAGGTGAGGCAGAATATGGAACTTATCATTGTTATGCTCTTTTGAACAAATGCCACAAATAGTTGAGATAGAGGTTCTATCCAGAGGATAATCATGTAGGGCATGTTTATTCCTACATCTAGGACAATAGATAGCTAGGGGTGGTGAAGAATTGGATTTTAATTCCTTTCCCCTAATGCAATATTTAATTGAACAAGAATATCAATTTTCATGTTAGCCATTTCTTCCATCAAATATTTTATATTAGTATTACCAGGACTCCTCTTCCTTATTTGCCTAGTGCAGGAATAATTTTTGCATAACTCTACAATATCATTAATCTCAAGCTAGTTTATATCTCCTTTTCCCATTAAGTCCAATACTTCTCTGGAATCATCCTACAAACCTCTCAAAAATATAGTTTTTAATAAGTTAGTTTCCACAAGACCACATCTCTTTTTGATAAATGTAAATCTATCAAGATAATCCTCTAATTTTTTATCCTCTTCTTGTCTAATCCAGAATAACTCATCATTCCTATTTCTCACTCTACAGTACTCCTAATACTTATCCAAAAATGCAATTTCCATTTGATCCCAAGCACGGATTGAATCTAGTTCAAGGCTCATAAACCATTGTAAGGCTGCATCTTTGAGGGTAGAGGGAAATAATTTTAGTTTTTGGTTGTCATTGACATAGTCATAAGTCTAACACAAGACTTTGAATTCAAACAGGAACTGGTCAGGATCTTCAAAAACAAATCCCCTAAATATTGGCAATACTGAGTGTGAAATTATTTTCATAGGAGCATTCTGAGTAGGATTCATATGAATAGGTTATTCAAAATTTCTAATAGGAGGATTGTCAGCATCATGACCAATAATTTCCCTATCATGTTCTCCTTGTTCTACCATAGGTGCTTCTTCAGTTTTGACTTGTTCAGCTGGTTCAGATGGATCATCCCTATGGGTATGTCTAGAAGTAATTGCCTCTAAGATCTATTCTTGCAAAGATCCTGATATTTCAATTGATGAAGAATATGATTATCTTTTAAGTCTTTCAAGAAGTTCATACACAAGCAGATCGTCACCGGATCGTGAAGAACGCCTTGGTGGAAAAGAACCGGTTTTGATAAACCTTCCTCTTTCATCTCTTGGCCTATTCATCAATGCTTGTCCACTATATGAACTAGAATTTAGTTTTCAAGAATTGTTACCTATAACAGGATAGTTTTCGGGCTGCTATGCTTTCCTAACAACACCTAGTGTTCCCCGATAATGGTGCCAAAAATTATGAGTGTCGTAACTCTTCATCATTTAATCATTATGTTTTTCAATCCAAGGTAGTTTCCAAGGCTATATAGGATAGGAAAGGTAGATAATTTAAGGATCAGTTCATTCAGGAGATGGCTTTATTGGTGAAACAGTTAGTACTTGGGGGAGTTTGTGTCTTCTTTTTAACTCCTAAAAACTAAAATTGACTCATATTTACCCTTGCAAAAATGAAAATAGCAAAAAATAAAACTTGCAGAATTTAAATCACACCTTGCATAAAGGAAAATCTAATTAAAATAACATAATTTAAGGAATAATAATCAAATGTTGTAGAACTGAAATATGAAAATATTCTCTGATGCAAACTAAAAATTATAGAATCTGAAAACAACTTGCTGAAATAGAAGATTAACAAAAAATGTTGTAAGATGCAAGAATTTATGCTAAGTGATCATCTGATATGCATACACTCCTATGATTATTACAATTTATCACATGCAATCTTAAAAGAATACAACTAAAATTATGAAATACAAACTTGACATATTCCTACTAATTTGCTGTAATAAGGAATGAGCAAGAAACCTGGGAAAGTTGCTCCTTCTCCTAGCCCTAGAAGTGGCCCCTTGCTCCCTGACCCAGAAGAAGGTGGAAAGAACTATTTTAAACTACCTAGATCTCACACACATTCATATTTCTAATGAAATAAAAATAGTGCACCCTTTATTAATTTTGCAACAGCATTGCAAGAAAAAGCCTACAAAATAATGTTCTACTATGATTACAAGGAAATATTATGGAATTATGCAATTCTATATCTTTTCTATCTATCTATATCCATACCTATGCTCAAAAAAATTGGAGAATTTTATTTATACAAGTAGGGTACATGATTGATAAGGTTTTGTGCTACAATATAGGATTGTTACAACTATGGAAAAACTATTTCCAGAATGCAGGGATATGATCCATTATCCCTTATCTATTTCATCTACTGGAATGCATCCGTTGAAGGAAAAGTATTGGAAAGGATAGGGATATCCCTTAAATAGCTGCAACCACCATTTACCACTTTTTTGTTGCATTTAAAGACTCTTTTGACAAAAAATGTTGCTTATGCAATCATTCCAGAGCTGCTTCAGAATATCAGGCAACAAAATAGAGTTTGCAACAATTCCCACACCAAAAGCGCATGCAAAAAGTTGTGATGACAAAAATAGTCTCCATGTGTACCCATAATACTAATTCCATCTTGTGCATCAGCTGGAGTAGAAAAATTCCAAACCATACTTTATATGTATAGATGGCTAAAATTTGTATGGAAAAATTCCTATTTTCTGCAGAGTCAACTATTGATAAAGTTTTTGGCACCTTTTTGTTATTCAAAGTGAGTGAACGATGGGAAAATCTTGTGAAATAAGCACAAAACCAAATAGATAATAGTACCTTAATATTACAACTTTAATTTAATGTAAAATATACTAAAACATACAACTAAAACAAACTATAAAACATAGAAAAATAGTCAAAACAAGATATATGCACTTTAACATTTACAACATGTAAACATCAATACATAATGCATTCTATCACTATAATTAGCATTAAAACATAACATAAGGTGTTCAAAAGTGTTTATAAGTTATCAAAACTAGTCCATGGATGAGGCATTTTTAGGCCTCATCAAATGGCAAAGGGAATCCTTTAGGGATAAATATAAGACTCTTATCTCAGCCCCCTCCCCACCTCCTCTCCTTGACGTGATTATTTTTGGTGTGGGAGTATATCTACTCCTAGCATACAATGCTCTCTTTCTTTGTCAACCTTCTTTTTTAATATTTTTGTAGCCATACCCTTTTAATCCTTTTGACTATCCTTGTTCTTTCTTGTATTTGGAATTTTTAGAAACTCTATTCTAAACCACTTAGCCTTATTCCCAAGATTATTGTACTTTTAACACTTAATGGTGTAGTTCTTGGAAGGTGCAAATGACTTGAAGTTCCTCTTGGTGAAGCCATCATCATTTCTATCATGAACCCTACAGTAGATCACTTTATGACCAAAGTGATTACAAGAGTAGAAATACCCTTGAAAGAGATATCCATTTTTAAATGAGTTGAAGTTCCTCTTAGTGAAACAATAATAATATTATCCATGAACCTTGCAGTGCATAGCTTTGTAACCAAAATTATTACATGAAAAGTAATGCTCTTTGAATAAATATTCATCCTATCTTGGACAATTTGGTCTCTTCATCCTTTATTTATGATGATCCTTGTTTCTTGTTTGTGCATTGTTTCCTTTCTTAGTGAAGCTTATATTCTTTAACTTATCCTCACAGGACTTAGTTTCTTCTTCACTCTCTTCATCTGAAACTTATTCTTCTTTTGATATTGATCTTGATCCTTCTTCTGGTTTCCCTTGTCCTTATTTAAAACCAAATCTTGTGTTAGGATCCCACATCCTAACATTACTTATTAATTATTATTTATTACTTTAATTATATATTTCATTATTATTGAAAATTCATTGTTGAAAAGTCATAGTTAAAAAGTCATTATTGAAAAAGTCTATATATATGATATGAGAGGAATCCATATCAAATCATCCATGAAGAAGAATATATAATTTTTTATTGAATGCATTGGAGGGACATTCCTACCAGTGAAACAATGATTCTTTATCAAAGTGATTCTTTTAATTTAGAAGTTATTTTAGTTATTTATTTACTAAAATTATGCTAGAACCTTCAGGGTTCTACTTGTTGGTATTAGAGTCATGTGGGACACAACCATGTGGTATTTGTTCAAGGAATTTCATCAAAACACTTGGGACCTTCGTCAAAACACTTTTTTGCATGACTATGAAATTTTATTTAAGGATATCACCAAACAATACATAGGGTTGGATGAAAAAACTTTCATACATTGTTTCATTAGTGGATTAAAGGAAGAGATTTGGCTAGAGGTACAAATTTTCAACCCTAGTACCATGATGCAGACTATTGGATTGGCCAAATTAGCTAAAGATAAAATCAACACACAACGTCAATTAGGGAAACCACCTTTGGGGAAATCTCAAACCACTTACATTACCTCCAAATATACGCATAATGGAAAGGTACAAAGCACTTACACAACCACCAAACTTAACCCAACCCTACCAATTAAACATATCAGTTTTGAAGAAATGAAAGAACAACAAGAAAAATGCCTTTGCTATCATTGCAATGAGAAATTTATTCACAATCATCAATGTATTACACCTGCACTATATATTTCAGATGCAACTATTCCTTGTAGTTCTTCCAATGACAAAAATGCAATTGATGTAGACATAGTGACAGATATACCTAAAGATAGCACGAACTATGGAAACTATGAGAAAAATAAGGAAAATGAGGAAGCCATAGAAGATAAGAAATAGGAGGAAGATGTGGAAATTAAGGACAATGAGCAAGAAATATCCCAAACACTTGATCACAATGATAAAGGCAATATGATAGATATGCTAGAAGTGATCGATGCATCAGGTAAGGATGAGGTAGATATTCCCAAAATGACCCATTATGACCAAACTTACACTCTAAAAGAACTAAACCCAATTTTCCCTCCAATTGTGGGTTCTTACCATATAACCAAACCTATTCAAAAACAACACAGAAAGGTGATTACACACTCATTCATTGTTGGCTCTTCCAGGGAACAACAAAAGGATATGGAAGCATTACCACCACTTTTGATGCATCCTTCTAAAGTGTTTTAGGAACACCAAGGGTTGCCATCCCATAATCATAACAATTATCCTAAGGAATATTCTACTATTTTTCCTGGCAACCCATCACTAACACTTCGACCTTCAATAGGGACCTTTGAAAAAGTGACATTAAGATAGTACAAGAACTTACACAAATTCAAATGGGAAAACAAGCAATGAAGCTCCTTACTTTGAGCTTTGAGGACAAAGCTCTTTTTAAGGAGGGTGGCATGTTAGGATCCCACATCCTAACATTACTTATTAATTATTATTTATTACTTTAATTATATATTTCATTATTATTGAAAATTCATGGTTGAAAAGTCATAGTTAAAAATTCATGATTGAAAAGTCATGATTTAAGAGTCATGATTGAAAAGTCATGATTGAAAGGTCATGATTGAAAAAGTCTATATATATGATATGAGAGGAATCCATATCAAATCATTTGTGAATAAGAATATATAATTCTTTATTAAATGCATTGGAGGGACCTTCCTACCAGTGAAACAATGATTCTTTATCAAAGTGATTATTTTAATTTAGATGCTATTTTAGTTATTTCTTTATTAAAATTGTGCTAGAACCTTTAGGTTTATACCATCCTATTTTGATAGATGAAGATCTTTGTGCATTGATAATTTTATCCAAAGTTTTTGAACTTTTCCCAAACCTGTATAGCTTATCCTTAGAATCATTCACCTCCATCCTTAGAGAAACTACCCCATTTTCTAATATTTCATATTCTAACTCTTTTACCTCTAAATTTTAACCATGACCTCTTTAAAACTCCTTGCCTTAGCTTTTGAGTTTGTTAGGTCTTGTAGAAATTTTCCTTTTTCTTCCTCATGTTCTTGAACTTGAGACTTTAGTCATGAATTCTACTTTCTAACCTTTTTCATTTTTTTGAGAGAAACAATAATTTATTATAGATTAACTATACCTTCCTCTTCACTTTCTGAATCTTTATCTACTTCTTGGTCTCCAGGAGCATCTTCATACTTTTTGACTTTATCTTCAATAGGAGCATTTTCTTCCTCTTCTATTACCAAAAATATAATATATTCTTCTTCACTATCTGAGAGTCTTTCATCACTATAACTTGAAGCCTTGATTGCCTTGTTAACATAGAAACTCTTTTTATGCCTTTGAAAGAACTTATTTTCAAGATTTCTTTGACCATACCATTTTTCTTTTCATACTTGGATTTTCCTTCTTCATTTTTCTTATGATCCTATTTCTCTTCACTGCTATTGTTTCTGGATTGTGGAAAATTAGATGCATAGTGACAAAAATTACCATGATTAAAACATTTCATATTCTTCATACCTTTGTGCTTTCTTGAGTCTTTCTTGTTTCTTCTCACATAGTTAGCTTCTTCATAATTGCTTGAATCACCACTTGATTATGGTTTCTTATCTTTTATCTTCTTTGAAGATTTGAAAGCTACCTCTTTCTTGGAGTTGGGATCATTTAATTTTCTCATCTCATAAGCTATGAGAATTCCATGTAACTCATCCATAATCAACTTATCAATATCTCTCATCTCTTATATAGTTGAAACATTTCCATCATACCTCATAGGGAGTGATCTTAATACTTTTTGAGCAACACTGAAGTATTTAATTTTGAATCCAAGTCCACACATGGTATTAAAAACCTCATTTACATGAAGTAAGTATGTAGCAATATCTTCCTCATCCTCCATATTGAAATCTTCAAACCTTTTCTTGTGCTTTTGCAGTTTTGCCAATTTGACCTTCTTATCTCCTTCATATGTTTGCTTCAATTTTTCCCATATTTATTTTGCTAATTTGTAGTGCATAACTTTCACAAATTTTGCTTCATGTAATCCACTTAATATTCCATTCATAGCCTTAGAATTATTCACATGTAATAGGTTACCATATTTATATGTGGAAGGAGTAGTTGTAGGTGTGAACCCATCCTCAATGGATTGTCATGTCTCATATCCTTGTGCCATCAAATAAGTTTTCATTATTATACTCCATAAGATATAATTATTCCCATAAAATAACGGAGTCTTATTTTATGAATATCCATTCTGAGATACCATTTGTGTTCCTATAATATATTCCTTCAAGTTGTTAGACTTTTACAAAGGAACCCACTATAATACCAATTAAATAACATAAGATTATACTGAGAGGCAGGTGAACAATATAAGACAAACTTTTACTTTTATTTCCAAAATAATATTACCAAATGTTATCAATTTCAATATATTTCTAAATTAATATCAACCAATATCATCAATAACAGTAATAAAGCAATGCAAAAATCACCACACACATGAGACACAAATTTAATGTGGTTCACCCAATGTGGGTTACACCCATGGAGAAAATATTTATTCTAAATTTTCTCAACAAATATCTTGGAAATCAATTCCCTATGACAATGTTTATGGACCTCTGTTAAAGGAGATCTCAATCCCCAATGCTCTAATTTTTGGATCTCTCTCCATAGGAAAACTATATCCCCTTTTGCTCTCATTTTTGGATCTCTCTCCATAAGAGAACTCTATCCCCTCTGCTCTGGTTCATATATCTCTCTCCATAAGATAACTTTATCCCCTATGCTCTGGTTTGTGGATCTCTCTCCAAAGGAGAACTCTATCCCCTTTGATTTGGTTTGTGGATCTCTCTCTACAGGATAACTCTATCCCCTTTACTCTAGTTCATGGATATCTCTCCACAAGAGAACTCTATCCCCTTTGATCTAGTTCATGGATCTCTCTCCATAGGATAAATCTATCCCTTTTGCTCTGGTTTGTGGATCTCTCTCCATAGGATAACTCTATCCCCTTTGCTCTAGTTCATGGATCTCTCTCCATAGAAGAAATCTATCCCCTCTACTCTGGTTTTATCCAAATATTGCTCTTAATATTGTCTCAAATATTCACCAAAAATCATCACATGGTTAGCACCAATATGCTCTAACTTTTCTCACAAATTTGTCTCAATTATATTTAGAGTCTTCATAAGACTTACTCAAATCTACCTCAAAGCTACTCCAAGTCTTCTCACAAGACTTGCTCAAATTTACCTCAAAGCTTCTCCAGGTCTTCTCACAAGACTTGCTCAAATCTACCTCAAATATTCTCCAAGTATTCTCACAAAACATGATCAGATCTACCTCAATGTTGCTCATAGAACCTGCTTAAACATTCCTAGATCTTGCATACAAATAATGTGTATCTCTTTCATAAATGCTTTCTTAAAATAGGCAATTCAAACATATTCTACATAGAATTCATTTAACCTCTTGAACATATAGATAATGATATGTACTATCAAATATCCATTATGTTCTTCATATTCACAAATATTACATTCAATTAATACAATCTCTATCTCTTGAAAAAATCCTTTCAAATCAAATCAAAATAATATATAACTTGCTTCACAAAGCTAGTCTAATTTTCTTACAAAGTTGCTCTCAAAGATCAACCACACTAATGCATAAATTTCTCTCATGAGACTGATTTCAAACACTTCCACTATTTCTTTCAATATCTCTCAAACCAATGTTCAAAATATTTCACAAATGATGTACAAACTTGGTTCTCAACTCTAGCTCGGGTATTTCCAATCATGAAGCATAAATAGTTCTCAAACCCTAATGCAATTGCTTCAAATTTCTCTAAATAATTGATGCACTTGTATGTCTCAAGGCCTAACTCAAATATTTTCAACAATGCATACCAAACAACCCTTTTATCTCCACCTCATGTTCCATAAACATTTACTCAATAAAACACCTTAAACAAGGAATGATATGAATAACACAAGCTTATACTGAGAGGGGGGGTGAATAGTATAGTTCCCACTTTTTACTTTCTTTCCAAAGCAATATCAATTAGTGTCCTTAATTGCTATAACCAAATATAGCAGTGTTCATTAATGACATAGATAGCAATAGTAAGAAAGTGCACAAATCACCACACACAATTGAGACACAAGATTTAACATGGTTCCCCCAATGTGGGGTAGTCCACAAGATAATATCCTTATAATATTTCATAAATAAATAGGGATCCTTATCCCAATACAAATAATTAATTTAATTTTATCAAAGCTAGGCTATCCTAATCTACTCAGGTGGGTTCCACTAATCTTCTCAACTAGGCTATCCACTGATCTACTTAGCTAGGCTATCCACTGATCTATTCAGCTAGGCAATCCACTGATCTGCTTAGCTAGGCTATCCAGTAATTTGCTCAACTAGGCAATCCACTAATCTACTCAGCTAGGCTATCCACTAATCTGCTCAACTAGGCAATCCACCGATCTTCTCAGCTAGGCAATCCTGATCTTCTCAGGTGGGCTCTTCACTGATCTACTCAGCTAGGCAACTGGTGTTGGTATGTTTTTCTATTTCTGTTCTATCTCTTTCATTGCTCACAAATCTGCCTCAATGCCTTCTCACAAGGCTCAAACAATACTGCTCAAATGCTAGTCCCAAATATGTACTCAAGGTATTCTCAAAAATGCTCAAATTTTGTCCCAAATATATCCCAAAAGCCTTATCAAATGCTCACTCAATCATGCACAAAAGCTGCCTCAAATATGTCCAAAAATTATATCCCAAAATCCTTCTCAAAGTCTCACTCAATAATGCACAAAAGCTGCCTCAAATATGTCCAAAACTTCTGTCCAAAACTTCTGTCCCAAAAGCCTTCTCAAAGGCTCACTCAATCATGCACAAAAGCTGCCTCAAATTTGTCCAAAAATTGTGTCTTAAAAGCCTTATCAAAGTCTCAATAAATCATACTCAAGTAGCACTCAAATATCATCCACAAATCAACGAACGCAAGGCTCAATGATAAACTCAACAATGAATGGCAATGTACTCTTCAATGGATGATAATAATGATCCACAATAATATCAACAATGTATGACAAATACTCTATCAAATGAATGATAAAAATGCTCAAAAATGTATGAAAAATACTCTCTCAAGTGGATGATAACAATGCTCAACAATAAACTATCAAATATATGGAAAATGAGCTCTCTCAAATGGATGATAACAATGCTCAAAAATGAACTCTCAAATATATGTAAAATTATCTGTCTCAAATGGATGATAATAATGCTCAACAATGAAATCTCACATATATGGAAAAAGAGCTCTTTCAAATGGATGATAACAATTCTCAACAATGAAATCTCAAATATATGGTAAATGAGATCTCTAATGAAAACCTCTCCAAGTAATAACAATGAGGACTTTAGCCAACCAAGGACAATATCCACAAGTGATAGCAATAGGTTCTTAATAATATCTTCCTCATGCAATGTCAATGAGCTCTTCAAGGAACAAGCACAACTCCTTCAAGCAAAGGGCTCTCAAATAGCCAAAAATGATCTCCTCAAATGAAATATAAATGTATCCACAAGTGAATAGAAAATTATCTCCTCAATGGTCTCAAATAGTGGCAATGTACTCAACAAGTAACCAACAATAATCTCCTCGAGCAATGTCAAAAACCTCCTCAATAATGGCAATACTCTCAATGAACTCCACTAAAGCAATAATGAACTCAAGCATCAATTTTATCCACAAAATTGATTTTCTAATCCATCCACTTCTTCTTAATAGCCAAGGCACATAATCAAGAAATTTGTCTTCAACTTCAAACCCTAACTCATGTGCACATCTTCTAATTCAAGGTGGCAATTAACTAGGCCTCAAGTTCCTAGTTTAATTTCATAATTAAATCATGCACTAGAACATATAACAAGTTCAAAACTTTCCAACCTTATGACTCCGTAATTTTTATTAATACATACAACAAAAACCTATGCTTTTATTTTTAATTCCACACCTTATAACTCCACATACAACAATCACAAATATTTAACTTCAAACCTTATAACTCCCTAAGCACATACAACAATCATTTATTTTTATTAAATACCTTATAACTCCCTAGTTATAATAGAAATTATTTTCAATGCATCAAAACTTTGGCAATATCAAATATTACCATGCACTAGAGATAAATACCTTTTTACGAAATACCTTTGCCAAAATTAATGTGCCTTCACCATCTTCAAAATTGTTAATGCCTTGACAAAAATAATGCGCCTTCACACCTTTGTGGGAGTCGAAATCTATTCCTCTCACTTAGCACTGTGAAGCACTTACCACATGGGTTTCAGCCCACATTGAGATTTAATTCCAAACACCCAACTTTGCCTGCACTCAAATCTGAAAACTCAAATTGCCTTCCTTAGCAAAACACTTTGCCCCTGGCGGGATTCGAACAACGAACCTACCTTGTGCAAATTCTGTGCGCTACCAACTGCACTATAGGCTCGTGTGTGATGTCACTTTCCCATGCTATCTCCTTGACCTTGCTCTCAAATGAAATTTATTTTTCTCTATTTCTTCGCTGCTCCCCTTATGACGATTCTCACTCATGAGCAATATTCTTGATCTATTATAAACAAAGGTTTTACCTTTTATTTATATGCACCTCCATGCCTTCGAATGACGTCGATGGATTTTATTAATCTCCCCAACCATTGCACGTTGGCGAATAATAAAATTCAACTTTAGACCTTATAATTATTGAATAAGAATTTAATAATTCACCTTTTAACTTTGAATTGGGATATCTCCTTCATTATTTTGAATTTTACATTGAAACTTTTTGAACCTAGGTTTTATTTGAAAAACCTTTTCATCCATGATTATTTGGAGAAGTCTTAGCATAGTTTTTTTAATGAAAAACCCTTTCCAATGGTTTTAATAAAAACCCTTTCCATTGGTTTTAATAAAAATCTTTAGCATTGGTTTTAATAAAAACCCTTGCCATTGGTTTTAATAAAAACCTTTACCATTGGTTTTAATAAAAAACATTAATATAACATTTAAAAATTAAATATTATATGCCTCTTGTGCCAAAAAACCCTGTATACATCCATGCTCTCCAAAATATCATAAATGATTATTTATGAAGTGCTTTTGCCACCAAAACTCAATGTGATCCATGTGACATCAATGAAAACACAAAATAACTCAAATTGCCAACATGATATGCCCATACCTCTTATTTACTTTGATGAAGATATGTCCTCAAAAACCTGTCTCACAAACAACTGATATTTCTTGTGCCACTTCAAGGGTTAGATAGCAAAATATTCCTTAAGTCATTTTTCATGAAAAGCCTCCACAAAAGATATGCATAGCAAAGCTAAAAATAATACTTTATTATTTTCTTTTTATCTTCACAATAATGCAACTTATAGAACCCTTAAATATTTTCTCAAGATGTGCAAATATTACAAAGTACAATGAACTCACATACACCCTTTTATCTCCTTTATTGAAAGTAATTATTTCAACTCTCAACTATTTTCTAAAGCACATAGAAGTCACTTTTATTTCAATCAAATGTTACACAGATATATCAGACTCTAAACACCTTATCACTCCCTCTAATGTAATTTCCACATGTGCTATTTCTTTCACAACACAACCTTATTACTCATATACACAGTAATACACTCTAAAACACACTTAGAAAGAAATAACTCTTCAATCCAACCAATTTTAACCTTACAAAAATTAATCAAATCAACATTATCTTTCCCAAAAACATTGGTGCTCAATGAGAAACAAGTACCTCTTATGCTGTAATAGTTTGAACACTGTAAATGCGCACAACAACACCCTCCACGGTGCTCAATGTCCAGTTGTGACACCACAAATTTGGAGCTCAAAATGGTGATCTATGATTTAGCCCAACACTACCTTACATCAACAAAAAAATCCTACCTAGGAAACCATGCAACCTTTCTACCCAAAACACTGTCAAGGATGTTTGACCCCAATATGTCTTTTGTCTTGTGCTCTAGCTCTCAACCAATAGCCAATTATGCTACACCAGCCAATGTATCACTAATCATATTTCTTTCAACCTTGTCTCCACCTTCAGTGCCCAACTAAATTGTTGTCTCTATCATTCATTGTCACTTACCCAAATAGGAATTGACGTACTCAAGTGATCATTGTCCTAAGGTTCAACCTTAAGTTGATTTATGTGTTCCTCCAATGCTTGTATTATGTATATACTCATTTAACTTATGGAGTGTCTTCTCTTACCTTGGTCTATGTCGGCACTCGAGTATATAAACCTTTGATAATATTTTTAATTAAAATATTTAATTTAAATATTTAAATAATTTAAACATTTAAATTAATTAAATCCTTCTTGGAATATATCTGCCTTATGAACTTTTGACATCAACCCTTTGACATTAATCCTTTGATGGTATTTTCCTTGAATATAAATCTCACTTTTGACATCAATATACTTTTGTCATCAAACCTTTGATAATAATGACATCTCAATAAGCTTTGCTTTACCACCATTGAATAATATTTCTTTTACCACTATTGAATAATATTTTTGCCTTACCCATTATGCACCTTTGACATCAATGACAACTCAATATGCTCAAATTTCCAACAAACATCAAAATATTATTACACATCAACATCTTTCCACCCCACCTTCAATTAATCATAAAGTGATTCAAGTTTTTCGTATTCCTGGGGAAGACCCTAGGATCCAAACTATACAACAATAGATTGATAGTCTGATGCAACATACTCCTAGTTTCATGAACTAGAAGCCCACTTTACGTCAACTGATCAATCAACCAATCCATCCTTTAGTACCATCATCGCCATATCTGAGAGACTTCACAGTACCAAAGTTTGACAAATTTAAAGGGACCTAGGACCCTAAAGAACACATGATCACATTCACCCATTCATGCTTTCAAATCCAAATTAATAATGTTTTTATACATAGAATATTTCCTCCTACATTAGGGGGAGATGTAGAATGATATAATCACTTGCCTCATCATAGTATTTATAATTTTGAGCAATTGATTGACCAATTTATTAAAATATTTTCCCTCAATGTTAGAAGGAAAGTCTCTTTATATGATATATATGGTCTAAAACAATATTATGATGAGTCTATCTATGACTTTGGAAACTTTTGGAGGGCTATTATCACCAAATTTCCATTTGCCCTACCAAAGAAAGAGCTTACTAAACTATTCACTAAGAGTTATCTAAAACCCATCTGTTGGTTTTTCCAATTGCAACAATACTGATCATTAGAGGAAGCTCATGCCCATGCCAACATAATTGAAGAGATAAAAATCCAATACGGAGTGCTCAAGCCTAGAAAGAAAGAATGACAAAGTAAGGGCCAATATAAAGGTAACTATTATGGCTAATCAAAATCAAACCAGGCCAATCCGACCAACCAAGCTAACCAAGTTAATCAAGTGGTGATGAGCCAACTGGTAATGGCTCAATAAAAAAATGTGCAACAACTATGATAAATTCAGTATCATGTGGTTCCCTCAAAAACTCAATCAAGTCAAAACATAGTTCCAACTGTGGAAAATCGACCACATCGACAATCTATTTGAAAACCTCATCAATACACCCCATTAGCCAAATATTATGTTTCCATATTCTGTAGGTTATATGAAACTAACCAACTTTCTTTACCTAAGGTTAAACCAGATGATCCCACTAAGCATGGTACACATTATCAAGAAAATTGTTTTTGCCCTTATAATAGGAAAAATGGGCATGATATTAACATTTGCCATGTATTTAAAGATAGAGTGCAAGATCTCATTGAATTGGGAGCCATCAAGCTTGATAATCCCCTAGCTCAACAAAACCAAAACCCTAATCTATTTAAAACACCACTTCCTCATCATGAGGAAGTGCAACCAACAACATGAGGGTATCATACCAAGAATCCCCCAAATCAATTTAATCATGTGTAACAGTACCAAGATTTTGTGGGTGCTATTCACATAGTAACCCGAGGTCAACAACAATGCACAAATCAAAAAAATGTACAACAACAACCTATTCCACCATCCATACCTTAACAAGCAATTGTATCTCAAACTATAAATTTATCATCACCCATCTAAATTTCTACCAATACATATCAACCCATCCATATTCCAAGACATCCAAATCCTCCAATTCATCCCATCAATCCTCCCAAGGCCAATCATCTCCTTGAGAAAACGGTTAACCACAATTCTTAAAATATCTTCAAAAAAATTATCTATATACAAGATCATTCAACAATATCCTCCACATCACAAGGCATTAATGGATATTCTAAAATCCATTGAACTTCAATCCCAATATCCTAATACCTTTATCAATTTTGTGGGGAGTATCCAAACATGTATGGAACCCTCCATCACTTTCTATGATTTTGAGATCAAACCAATATCATCAAAATTGGTGGACCCCCCATTACATATTATGGCTCAAATTGATAGGAAGCCTTTCAAAAGAGTTTTAATTAACACCAGCTCCTCCATTAACATCATCACCATATCCACCCTTCAACATCAAACGCTTCCACCATATCACATTACTAAATCCATTTTCACCCTAAAAGCATTTAACAATGCTTTTTGCTCTACAATTGGCATTGTTGTTTTACCCTTTGAATTGGGGGTCAAAACATTGCATAATATGTTCCACATCTTGAAAGAGTCCATGGCATATAATGTACTCTATGGATGATCTTGGATGAGGGAAATGAAATGTATCCCTTCTATACTATATCAATGCTTGAAATGCATACATGAGGGACAAGTATATTGCATACCAGTGGATTTTGAATTGTTCAAGTATTGTAACTTTATCACAAATTCTTATGAGCCCATGCTACCTTCCACTCATCTATTACTAACTTCATCAACCAACTCATAAACCACCCCATCCTTATCTTCATCCAAAGACCATATTTTGAAGGAGTCTCTCATTACCACTTCACATCAAAAATCCACTTCCATACCTCCATATTTATCACCATTGACTACATGCACATGTGGTCAAATTCAATCTACATTAGCCACATTATGAATATCATCATCTTCCATAATCACTCCTTCAAAATCATCATTATCCACCCAACCAAATCCATCTCCATCCCCATAAGCCATCAAAAGTTGAAATGATAGATCGTGAGATACCATCAGCCAACCATGAGTCAGTTCCATCTACATCCAATCCATCCACATCATCCCAAGTCGAGGTCCACCTTACTAATCTTGTTATTGGTGAATATGTGATCCAAGATATCAATTTTACACTACTCAACATTCAAACTACTAAATAATACAGTCACCCAGGTGACCCACACTTATCTATAGGAGTGGTATATAACATGGGTTCAGTGCCTAATAGCATTGATTTTATATGTAGGGGACTCGATTCATCATCCAATATAGTTACTCCATATGAACTCAAATCACTAGAACCTACCAATATACAACATATGTTAGGTTTTTTATCCTGATATTTTCACATTGTTAATTGGTAAGGATATGGCCTAGGATGGCACAAATAGGGAATACGCAAAATTATTGATGTTTCATATAAAGAAACACATGATCATTTGGGTTTAGGCTATCATCCACTTTCATCCAATTATTCTCTTGAACAATCCTTCCAAAGCTTAAATTTAAATTTAGGAGAACATATCCATCACATTGATGACTTCGAAGATGAAATATATGAAGAATTTAACCTTATATCGATATCTTCTAATGAATCTAAAAAGGAATCACAACCTCTTATTCCACACACTGAACAAGATGATTTTTATCTTAGAATTTTCTCCATCCATAAACCCATAATTCTCTTGCTTCTTCCACAATATTGAACCAAACTAACTGGTGAACCACCACCTCCACTTCGTTGATCCACATCACTAGCTTTTTTGCTTGTAATATATGTACATAAAAAAAAAAATCCAAAAATAAACAAAAATAAAAACAAAAACATTTTACATGTATATTGCATTTATTTGAGTTGATTGATGTTGTTCAGGTTTAATAGATTTCTAGCATTGGTTCTACCAAATAGGATCCACCCATACATTCACCGTTACCAACCATCCATTTTTCCCTTAAGTGAACATGAATCATGTTGACTTATTCACCCCACTCCATAATCCATACAATTTGGCAAATCCAATTCCTATTGATATAAGCCTTATTGATATAGATTGGATTTCCTTACCACCATTCTTATTCAAGTTTGTCCTATTTGAGAAAGTGTTAAGGGCTTCAACCAACTATATTCCTCCATCCTCCCCACCTTCACCTTCACCTTCATCTTCATATTCACCTTCAAATCCTAAGATTTTTTAAGTATGCATAGATGAGATTGAGTTAGAATAATTTTATGACATCATATATGATATTCATTTGATCCCAATGCCCCATCAACTTGAGGAAGGTTTTCACATGTCTATTGAAGATACTATCAATGTGAACCTTACTTCAAATGCAAACAATCCCCAAATTTTCAAACTTGGCAAAAGTTTATCCATAGATGAATAAGAGTAATTAATTTATCTCCTCAATAAGAATAAGGGCATTTTTATGTGGTCCTATAAAGATATTCTTGGTCTTGACTCTGATTTGGTTGTCCACAGTACCACCTTAAACTCTAATGCTAAGCAAATCAAACAAAAAATTAGAAGGATGCATCCTACTATTGACCTCATGGTTAAATAAGAGCTTCAAAAGTTAGTAGATGTGGGATTCATTGTACCCATTGACTATCATGAGTGGATTCCAAACATAGTATCCATTTGTAATCCTAATGAGGCGATACATGTTTGATTATTGAGATCCCACATGATTCAGTATTTGATATCACTGAACAAGAAGAAGATATCATTTTGGAGGAGGACATTGATATCATACTATTATTTTATAGTTCTAATTGTGAAAAAGGTCAAGGTGTTGGAGTCATATTTCATACATCCAAGGGTTCCTATCCCCTTATCATTCAAACTAGACTTCCAATGCATAAAAAATAACACAGAGTATGAAATCTTAATCTTAGGTCTTCAAGCAACTATAGCTATGGGTATAAATCATATCAAAATATTTTGTGATTCTCAAATTGTCGTTAAAAAAGTAACAATAGAATACCAATGTAAATAATCTACCATAAAAATTTACCATGAAGTAGCAATTGTTGGGGCAAAAACACTAGTTAAATTTGGCCTAATTTTGTCACAACCCTCGCATTTAAATTGTCAGACCAGGGAGCTCATAAACTTTTGAAGTGCCATGGTTAAGGCCAATCACAATACCATTCCTGAGATGAGTCCGCTAACCTATCATTGGGGGTGTTTATAAAATGGCATTGATTCATCCACACCAAAGGAAAACTATGCATAAATGAAAGTACAGGAAATTAAATCAAACCACACTGCATTGGAAATTAAATGAAAGCATTAAAACACACCTTGCATAATTTAAAAGAAACAGCACACCAAATCAAATAAGCTAATCTAGAAGACAGTAAAATGTAGGGGAGGAATACTAGCTTGGAGTGGGCCCAAGCTCCAATAGATCCTGCCTGACTGATCACGAAGACAATACGCTAATGAAGGAACTCTCGAGCTTTTATTAATAGTGCAATGCAATGTTTACATATGATAATATTCTCAGAAATATTGCCTCCCCTATTTTAGAGAAGTCCATGTGTTTATATAACACACACAGGACTTCTTGTTACAGTGTTGTTACAACAGAAGGTCTGGTTACAGTCTAAACTGAGATAGTTTAGTTATTGTAATAGGCACACGATAAACAACTTTTTGTCTTTTTTTGGTGATAGAATGATCTCTGCATTGTTCGTGTTCTACTTCGTTGAGTGGTTACGCATTCATCCACTCTAGCTGGGATAACTCATACGTTCAGTGGCGGTCCCATAGATAGCCTACGTGACGTGGAACTGAAGGTTTACTGTGGTCAACGGGGTCCTCTATAGCCATCCGGTCAATGTGCTTATCGTTGAGTAAGGCACATGCTTGGTGCCTACTTGAGTAAGGTGCCTGCTTGGTGCCTACTTGAGTAAGGTGCATGTTTGGTGCCTACTTGAGTAAGGCGCCTACTTGGAGTAAGGTGCCTACTTGAGTAAGGCACCTACTTGAAGAGTAAGGCACCTACTTGAAGAGTAAGGCGCCCACTCAATATACCTTAGACCCATGAAGCAGAAGCATGCTAGGTCCACGTAGGACCTCGACTGAGCAAAAGATGACAAAATCAACAAATATCTACACAAAACACACTTCACACACAAATTAGATAATGCACATAATTTTATTAAATAGATACATAATAATTCATAAAAATATACAACTCGTATTATATTTCCATGCAAAAACCATTAGAACTCATACAAAAATATGAGCATTTATGATGCTCATCATCCCCCCATACCTAATATGTGCCATGCCCTCGTGGCACCTGAAACTCGGTAGTCAACCTCTTCCAGTTGGTCGTATCCTTTTACTTTCTCTTCTTATTGGTGGCCTTGGCCTTCCCTTCATTCTGAGACTTTCATTTCTACTGAGGGGCATTGGTTTGTTGTGGGGCATTTTTGGGTTGCACTGGTTTTTGGCTACATTGGCTTTCGATTGTGTTGGGTTGGCTCTCATCCTTCAATTGTGTTGGCTTCCTATTATATTGGTTACACCTCCCTATTATTCTTGGTCCAACACCTATGCTAGGTATCACAGCCATGGTCATTTCTACCTTCTAGAATGCAACCTCTACTTCCTTCCAGAGATCGACATGTTGAGGGTCATAATTCTCTAAATGGAATATCAAAGTCATCCCTTTATCGTATGACCACACTGGCCTTGTATAGCCAAATCTCCTTAGGGGTGAGGCCAACGTTTTCTTCTGTGATCACTACCACCTCTACCTCTGGTCTGAATACCCCCTATATTTCCAACTATTTCCTCATTTTGGAGGGTTGACCCTATGATGAACCATATATCTCCTAGAACTGGTCATCTGTAGTAGGGTCCACACAAATGCTAGGCCCCCTTTCAACCTTCTTGGTAGCTTTTCTAGCTACCTTTACTACCTCGAATTCTTTGTAGAAGCCTTTCAAATTTCTCCTTCCACTCAGCAAAGCCTCGCATACCTTCTACCCATTCTTCATCCAATTGGGCGTTTGGTTCTGCAAATGTAACCTTGGCCTTTTTCTTGGCCCTCTTCTACGATGTTTGAGGTGCCTTCCCCTTGGGCCTCTCTAGTATTATGGTAGATTGTGTGGGGATATCCTCCTTCCCCATGAGAGATGCCTCCCCATTGTCATTAGAGGGTCCAAGGATCTACCCCTCTAGTCTTAATTCACCATAGTTGTCTCCCCTATTTCGTGGTCACCCAATGACTGCTCTATGGGTCCTTTAGGTATGGGTCCTTCAATTGTGGATACCCATTGCTCCTAAGAGTCCTCCTTGGCATCAAATTTAGTGCCTTACCTCTAGATCTGACCTGAGTGCTCCTCATCATCAATAATATCAATTACAGGGGTTCTATTTGAAAAATAGAATTCCCCTATTCCTCTATCATCACTCTATCAGAGGTGAACGAACTCTCTCCTACCTCCACTTCTTCATTTTGGGCATCCGACCTGACCACCCCGGATGAGACTACCCTCTCTGGTGAGGTTGGAGAGTTCATGGGCACTTCAATTGCCCAATATATTTGGGTGGAGGTGTCTCATCTTTCCACCACCTTGGCCTACAACTACTAATTTTCTACCCTGAGCTGCTGAATTAGTTGTTGTAGCTGAGCTATGGTGGCCTCCTACCTCTAAATTTTCCTTGTAGTCATCTCCTTAAATTCATAAAACAGTACCTACATCATGAAATTCTCACTCTACCTAGTGAGGTCCTCTTCTATCGGCACATCGAGCTACTATTGTAGGCCTACCGAAGGTTGTGGGTCCTGTGGACTTCGAGTGGCCAAATTCTGTAAGGTTTGGGTTGTGAATCTGACCTTCGTGTCTTCCTCTTCTTCCTCACTCAATAGAATTAGTCGTCATAGGCATCTTCGGTCGTGTATGTGGTCTGTTCGATGAGCTATCGGTTTAGGGTTGGAGGACTCTAGCCTATCCTCTATATAATCGAGTAGAGGAATATACCCTTCTTCTACAACATCCAGTGAGGTTTGGGATCGTTCTCCTTCTTCTTCAACCATTCCTCATAATTCAGCCTCCTACCCTACTTTACCAATTCCTCATAATTTAGCCTCTTATCCTGCTTCAAATGTTGCTTGCATCCTGTGCACCAGAATGTTTAGCCCCTACTATCGATGAGCCTCCCTTATGTTCCTCAACATGGTGAATTAGGGTTGTAATTAGCCCATGATGGGCTAGGGTAGAGGTCACTCCTCTCTGGTATCATGTGGCCTCATCCTTCAGGGTGCTTTCCAAATAGAATGGCACATTAATATTTCGCCCATGCACCAAGTGATTCAAGAACTGCATGTGGTTTGCATTTAGGTGTGAGTACTTCCCTGTGCATGTGAAGTATCTCGTAACCTATTCGAAGAGCTTCTATAGGTGCATTAAAAGTCCTTGCTTTGGGAGCCCTCCATGGTCGAGTCAGACATTCACCTACCCGAGCAACAATTATGTGCATTGGACTACCATGTCATCCTTGTATGTGCATTCTCCAGTGAGGGGGAGGCTAGTAACATGAGAGATGTGCTCTAGAGTGACTAGAATTTCTAGTTCGCATAATCGAGTGACCTCTCCTCTCACAGTGGCAACAAACTCCTTTTCTACCTTGATGTCCTAGTTTTGGCTGACCAAGTGACAATAATCCATCCACCTAGCCACCTCAAACCGATTATGAACTTCACCTCTAATTCCCTCAGTGCCACTAGGCTCATGCTTCTTGAGTGCATGGTTCTTTGATTGGCCTCCCATGGTGAATTCTCGGATTTTTTTGATTGGTTTGATGCCTTATTCTCACAGTAAGGTGCCTTCTTATAGATTAAGGTGCCTACCCCTAATGAATTGCTTCTGCATTGGGGTTGATAGGGTATGCCACCCAAATTGATTTTTGGCATGACGTATTAGGCATGAGGGGCCAATTCAATTCTTGCATCAACATTATTTTTAGAGAAGCATAACTTATGAAAAATTATGTATATATTTAAAAAATCATGCGCATACCTGATTGGTTATTTTGTGCATTGTGGAGCATGCCGATTTGGTAATCCATGATAATGGTGATGGCGTATTTCCCATGTGCTGATTACATTACCTTGGTCACTACAATTCTGGTTCACTCGAGGTCCCATGCTAAAAATACGATGGATCCGATTGGTTCAGATTGGGATGCATATTTCCTTCGATGGTTGGCCTTGGGACATGCAAAAATCCTACCCAATGATTTCAAAATATTTTTGGATGCCTTCAGATTTCCATCATGTGAAGTGATGATGTTGGCTTCGACCGCTCCACGTACCGCCAAGTTGCACAGGTGTTTTTGATTAAATCGATGCGCCTCCTTGAAGAGTAAGGCACCCTTGATCAAGGTGCCTACTTGAAGAGTAAGGCACCATTGATCAAGGCACCTACTTGAAGAGTAAGGCATCTAGAGTAAGACATCAGAGTAAGGCACCAGAGTAAGGCACCTACTTGAACATTTTTTTGCCCTTGATGCATAACATCAAGGCACTTTTTTTTAAAGGAAGAATTTTGGGCACCTCCAGAGTAAGATGCCTACCTCTAGAGTAATACACCTACCTAAATACTAAGGCACCTACCTCTGGATTAAGGTGCCTCTTTGAGAGTAAGGCACCTACATTTAGAGTAAGGCACCTCCTATTCGGAGTAAGGCATCTCTCTTATGGATTAAGGTGCCTGTATTTTAGATTGAGGCACCTCTCTTCTGGATTAAGTTGCCTCCCTTTCATAGTAAGACACCTACCGTTGGAATAAGGCACCTCTCTTCTGGTGTAAGGCACCTCCCTTTCAAAGTAAGGCACCTCTCTTCTAGAGTAAGGCACCTCCCTTTTAGAGTAAGGTACCTTATTTGGAGTAAGGCACCTCACTTCTGGAGTAAGGCACCTCTCTTATGGAGTAAGGTGCCTCTCTCTATAGTAAAGTGCTCTCCCACCATTGAAAAGTTAATAGCAACTGATGTGTTCATTGATGCAAGGTTGATCAAGCCTTCTAAAATTTTTCTCATGCTACATTAGTGTCTGCTTTACCCAAGCATGGGGGTGCATAATTTTTCCTTTATGGGGAATTGGTGCCCACGTCCATGCTTGGATCAAAACTATCTCCTCAAAAATGTGCAGGTTCATGGATGTTGAGCCGGTCTAGGCCTTGTTTCCCAAGATGCCTATTTTTCATACAATCAGGCCATTCACCTGCAAAAAGAAAATGAAAAAAATAAAATGTAGTTAAATGCAATCCATGCCTGTTAGGCCCTGGCTCTCAAGATACCTATAGCTTGCATGTGGGCGTTGTCCCTACAAAACACATCATAAGCTAGAAAGTAAAAAAATATGTAGGTTTGGTGCAATCTGTGCCTGTTAGGCCCTGGCTCTCAGGATACCTACAACTTGCATGTGGGCACCATCCCTGCAACACACATGAAAGGAAAAAAAACTAAGACTAAATTATTTTTAGTGGACACTCTTGTATCCATCGTGTTGCTGAGAAGTTGACATGTTTTCAATTGGATGGGGTCTCCCCCATGCCTATTCTAGACTCCACCATTAAATTCTTGGACGTGTGGTATGGACGTAACCGATGGTCATTAACTATCAGGATGGTGTTATTGTCGTCAATTGTCTTGATGCGCACAACACCATTTCTAATTAGCTCTACCACCTCGTATGGTCCCATCCACCTCTGCATCAGTTTACCTTTACATTCCTAGAACCTGGAGTCATACAATAATACCTAGTCTCCTTCCTTGAACTACTTTGACTTAATGTGGTGGTCATGCCACTATTTCCTTTGCCTTTGGATGATTTCTATATTTTGTAGGGCATCCATTCGATATTCATCCAGCTGATTCAGCTACTGAATTCTCTCCCTCTATGCTTCATCTAGGCTCAGGTTCAATTCCACTATAGTTCTAAGCATTTTTAATTTCAAATTCGATGGGCATCATCGCACTCTTCTCGTATACTAGTTAGAACGAGGTAAAGCTTGTGGTTGTTTTCCACATTGTTTTGTATACCCATACTACCTTCGGTAGCCTTGCAACCCAGTCCTTCCTATGCTATTGCACTATTTTTATCAGGATATTCTCTATCTCCCTATTGGTCACTTCTACCTATCCATTCGCTTGTAGATGGTAGGGGGTGGTTCTGTTATGTCAAATCTTGTACTACCACATTAGCTCCTCAATTAACTTGGAGGTAAATTGGGGTCCCTGATCCATTGTAATCTCCTTGGGTACCCCGAACCTCATGAAAATATAAGCAAACAAGAATTCTACCACCGTTCCTTCCTTGGAGTCTCTCAGTGCCTGTACCTCGACCCATTTGGTGACGTAGTCTGTGCAGATGAGAATGTATCTCTTTTCGGCCAAAGGTGGGTTGATTGGCCCCATGAAATCCATACCCCATTTTTCAAAGGGCTCTATGTGTACGTGAGGTTGGAGGGGCATTTCATCCCTATGGGTTGGCCTACCCATCCTCTAGCATTCATCACACTGGCTGGCATATTTGGCTACATCCTTGAACAACGTGGGCCAAAAATACCTAGCCTGTAGGACTTTGTATGCGGTCCTTCATCCTACAAAATATCCTCTACATGGCTCACTATGGTAGGCTTTGAGAACTTCTAAAAATTCATGCTCAGCTATGCACCTTCTTACAATTTGATCAGGCCCTATTTTAAATAGGAGGTCATCAATCCACAAGAAAGAGGTGCTCTTTTCTATTACCATATGCTTCTCTCATGATGAAAGAGCAGGGGATGTTCTACCGATGGCCAAATAATTGGTGATGTCTGTGTACCATGGTGTCTATTCACTGATGACAAATAAATGTTCATCCAGGAACTGGTCTTCCACAACTGCATGATCCGATGGTATTAGTCTAGACAGGAAGTATGCCACTACGTTGTCCTTGTTAAGCTTATCTACGATGGTAATATCAAACTCTTGTAGAAGCAAGAGCCACCTGATGATTCTACCATTGATCACTAGTTTACTCATTAAATACCGGATAGTTGCATGGTCCATATGGATGAACACCTTGTAACCAATGATGTAGTGGTGAAACTTGTTGATGGTATGCACGACTATGAGGAATTCCTTCTCTATCATCATGTAGTTGAGCTCGATCCTTGCTAAATTCTTGTTGACATAGTAAATGGTATAGAACTCCTCACCATCCTTCTACCCGAGGACCACTCCTATTGCGTTGTTGGATGCATCACAATAAATGTGAAATGGAACGACCCAATTTGGGCCCCATAGGACTGGGGTAGTAATCAACTTTTCCTTCAATATTTGAAAAGCTCATTCATAGTCTTCTATCTAGATGAATTCCACATCCTTGGAGAGAAATGTGTGTAGGGGTTTGGTGATTTTGCTAAAGTTGGTGATAAATCACCTGTAGTACTGATAGAGCCGAGAAAACTTCTTACATCCCTCTACATCTTAGGACTCGGTAGGTCCTTTATGACCTCAATTTTATTTTTATCCACCTTAATCCCTTCTACTGAGAGGTGGTGTCCCAGCACTATGCCTTCATGCATCATCATGAAGCATTTTTCATTTCTGAGGGACAAATTATTTTCTTCACATCATTAGAGCACTCATTCCAAGTTAGTCATCACCTCACCAAAGGTTTCATCATAAATGGTGAAATCATCCATGTAAACTTCAACTGCTTCCCCCATCATATTTGAGAATATTCTTAGCACCACCCTCTAAAAGGTGGTTGGTGTGTTGCACAACCCGAAGGGTAGTACTCTGTAGGTAAACATTCCCCATGGGTAGGTAAACGTTGTCTTGTCTTGGTCCTCCTCTCCGATCTGTATTTGGTTGTAATCCATTAAACCCATCTAGAGAAGAAGTACTTTCTCCTAGATAATGTATCCAATACCTGATCAATGAAGGGAAGCAAAAAATGATCTTTCTTGGTCACCTTATTCAATGATCTGTAGTCAACATAGATTCACCATTTCCCATTTTTCTTGGGAACCACCACTAATGGTGACACCCATTCACTATCAGATATGGGGTAGATAAACCCTACTGACAAAAGCTTCTACAACTCAGCTTTGATGATTTCTTTCATGGCAGGGTTCATCCTCCTCTACGGATGTCTGATTGGGGTCATCTACTCTTCGAGGTAGATTCAATGGGTGCAGATTTCTAGGCTGATTCCCTTCATATTTGAGTAATCCTAGGCAAATGCTCATTGATGTCTAGTCAAGAGATCTTTTAATTCTATCAGTTGCATGGGTGTCAACCCACTACTAACGTTTAATGTTCTACCAAGCTCAATTTTGATTTGCCTGGTGTGGTGATCCTGGGCACCGACCAAAGGTGATTCGGGAACAATGGGGGAGGACTCTCCTTGGAGGAATCTTGTAATGATGTCATCTTCATCGGCTTCCTCCTCTAATTATTTCAATGCCATCATCGGCTGGAGCATGGACAATGACCCATCCTCTTGGTTGTCCCACATGGGTTCTCCCAACGTATCTATCGATTGTGCAGGGGGAGAGATTATCAATATTTTGATGTTTTGACCATTTGAAATGGTCATCTATCCATCACGGTAGCTGATGTAGGCATCGACTATTGCTAGCCATGGCCTCCCTAAGATGAGTGGGTAGCCACCCAATCCTGATTTAGACTATAGAACCAAAAAGTCCACTAGGTACTCCCATGCATCCACTATCACAATAATATCCTCGAGCATTCCCTTCTGGTGCTACCATTGACCTATCAACCAATTGTAGCACCATCTTGGTGGGCTTCAAATTTGTGAGCCTTAGCTTCTACATGGTCTCCTTCGGCATAACATTGATGGCTGCACCCAAATCAACCAAAGTATTAGTCAACAAATGCCCACCTATTTTTATAGTCAAAACTGAACTACCTGGGTCTACGTATTTAGGATGGCATGCATTCCCCATCATCAAGTCGGCCAACTTCCCTACTACATTGATGGTCTGGGCCACTTTTCATCCTAGTTTCCTCAGACAAAGTTCCTTTATTGCCTTGGTGTATATAGGAACATCATGAATAGCTTGGAAGAGTGGAATAGTGACTATTAAGTTCCTCAAGCTAGAAAGGATATCAAACTCAAGTTGTGTCAATCTTCTCTGCTCCTATAACCTCTTGGGGAATGGAGCTTCTATTTTCTCAGAAACATTTTCTTCTTCAACCTCTTCTACAAGAGGTGGTTCTCCTACATTTTCCTCCTCTTCTACCAGGGGAGGTGCTTCTACTACTAATTGTCTACCTGATCTAAGTTGAATCAGATTACAACTAATATTATACATCGGATACATCTCTCCTTCTAGTTGGTATGTAGGATGGTTCACCTTATTATTTGGATTGACCATCGACTATGTTGGTAGCTGTGTAGGTCTCACTATAGGGAGAGCTGGTAGGCTTTACTATGGTGGAGCCTGCACCATGTTCTATGGAGCTGAGTTCCATGAATCGTGGTTTCTCCACTATTGCTCAAATTGTTGGTATGACATCCATGGTTGTTGGTTAGGAAATGTGGCCCCTAGAGGTACGTTCATCCATGGTGGTGGTCCCCACCACCCCATATTGGGTGGTTGAGGCTACCCTTGTGGCATATAAGGTCCTCCTCCATAGGGTGGCATCCCCATTGACATATTCCCCATAGGGGGTTGCTACCAATTTCTTTGATTGCCCATAAAATAAGCTTCACTGACTTCAACATCCTCCTTGATATTGGGCAGTTGTGGGCATAATCGAGTCTTATGATTTTGCTAGAAAATAGTGCATACTCTAACTTTGTTCTTCGAGCATGCATTCCTCGCATGCTTCCCTCTACATTTTGGGTAGAAATAGGCTAACACGACTTTGTTCTCTTGCTTCTTCTTCTCTAGCAAGAGCGTGTCTAACTACAATGCTAGAGAGGAGAGCATTTCACTCTTCAGATCCTCCAACATATTGCCTATCTCTATTTTTGTGATCGAAGTGGTTGCTTTCACGGTCCTGGAAGTTGGTTTACCTCTTCTTCGTGAGTAGTTCTGACACAATTGTTGGATATCTTCCATTGGGTGCTGGTAAACGTCACCTCCAAAGATTAAGTTGAGAGCTTTGAGTGATTCATTGTTAAGTCCCCTCAAAAAAATACTTCTAAGGGACTTGTCACCTAACTTCGTATGAGGGGATCACTATAGATTGAAGTTGAATCTCTCCTAGTACTCCTCCAGGGATTCATCCTCCTTTTGCATCATGCTTAGAACCTCTTCCCTGGAGTCTCATGCTCTACCAAAGTCTTGGTACTATTCTAGGAAGAGCCTCTTCATTTCCTCCCATGTGGTGATCTATTTTTTTCCCAACTCGATAAACCAACATAGATCTGAGTCATCCAGTGTTGACGGGAAGAGTTTTAGCTTCTGTGCATCTGATTTATAGTCGATGGACCTGCACAACACATCAAATTTAAATAAAAATAGGTCAGGGTCTTCGGTTGGGTATCCTCTAAAGGTAGGGAGATGGGTAAGGGATATGTTCTTCATTTTGGTTTCCCCTACACCTTCCTCTATCGGGAAACTAAAACCATTCAAAGTCTCTTCAGCCATTTTTTTAGGAAATATGGTCTCTAATGCAGATTCTATAGCCTTTCGATCATTTTGAATCTTTTGTACGAGAGCCTCTAAATCAGCTGGTGTTATAGTTTGATCCTCTATGGCTTTCCATAGTAATTCCTCTTCGGAAGGTGTCCTTTTGAATAGAGGATTATGTATAATTTGCTCTTTTCCTGGTCGATGAGATGAGGAAGAGCTCTACACAAAGATAGGGTGTTTACTCTAGTGTACTTCTGGTGGTGATTCAGGAGAATCTAACTCAAATTCAAAATTTTTGGCTGACTCAAATTTTTCCTGTGGGCTCTATTTTATGAAATGACCATCGGGTCCTCTTTTCCTCAATGGACTCATACAAAGTTAGATAGAAGGTTTTATGGTATTGCAATTAATCTATTAGTGGTGCTTCCCCGACAATGACACCAAAATATTGGGGCAAAAACACTAGTTAAATTTGGCCTAATTTTGTCACAGCCCTCACATTTAAATTGTCAGACCAGGGAGCTCATAAAATTTTGAAGTGCCATGGTTAAGGCCAATCACAATACCATTCCTGAGATGAGTCCACTAACCTATCATTGGGGGGTGTTTATAAAATGGTATTGATTCATCCACACCAAAGTAAAACTATGCATAAATGAAAGTACAGGAAATTAAATCAAACCACACTGCATTGTAAATTAAATGAAAACATTAAAACACACCCTACATAATTTAAAATAAATAACACACTAAAGCAAATAAGCTAATCTAGAAAATAGTAAAAGGTAGGGGAGGAATACTAGCTTGGAGTGGGCCCAAGCTCCAGTAGATCCTGCCTGGCTGATCATGAAGACAATACACTAATGAAGGAACTCTCGAGATTTTATTAATAGTGCAATGCAATGTTTACATATGATAATATTCTCAGAAATATTGCCTCCCCTATTTCAGAGAAGTCCATGTGTTTATATAACACACACAGGACTTCCTGTTACAGTGTTGTTACAATAGAAGGCTTGGTTACAGTCTAAACTGAGATAGTTTAGTTACTATAACAAGTGCACAATAAACAACTTTTCATCTTTTCCTAGTGATAGAATGATCTCTACATTGTTTGTGACCTAAAATGTATCATTTTTAGGAGACTAACCATATGGACACATTCGTATACCATATGAATCCTCTTGGATCTCTCCAAGAGTAAGCAATGGTCCTAACCATTCAAAAAGGATAGTTCTAGTCCATCCAGGCTTAGCCACTCTCAAGTAGAGTGGTCACCACATCTATCCACTAAAGACTACAGAAGCCACACCTAGTTGCTAAAATTGATAATATCTAGTACCATTCATAGTCTAGCCATGAATACGGGTTCATATCATGTCGTATGACTACACTTTGCATTGTTTACAGGCAAATTTTAGTGAGGAACTCCTTGAGTTCCTCCTAACTGCCCCTTCAATGCCAGTTTGTAACTGATGCTTTCCAATTGGGATGGTCAATCGCATGAGATTTGGATTGAATATTCTCTAGGAATCCAAGGTCTAGATCTAAGAGAGAGGAAATTCTACATATGGACTCTCCCACAAAGAACAAAATGAGATCCATAATTTTTTAGAGTTTATGCAGCGAAGCCTTTTTATATTGAAGAGTGACTTATGCACCCTTGAGGAGCAATGAAGTGCTATCTGGTGAAGGAGATACTACGCATATGATATTCACATCCACTATTATTCATTACCATTCTGCGTATTTGACACATTCAGTGACCCTTGAACATCAATTGGCGCATAGAATTTGGTGCTACAACCCTTGGATCGCGAGGAGGAAGGTCTATTTCGTGGTCATTGTCTTGGATAATTGCCTGTAGGTATAATGTAGGGTTTTGACATTAGTTTATTGTTTTTAGCATTAGATTCAATGGCTTTCTACTTCAACATTTATTTCTAGCATAGATCTAATTTACTATATACATTTATATTATTATTCCCTAAGATATGCACATGTTTTTCATTAATTTCATTGCATTTAATAATATTATACTTGTATAGCTTGCTTATCAGATTTAACACTAACAACCTATTCTGGGGAGGTATCCTAGACTACTAAGCATGCTCTTTTATTTCCATGTATGTAGATCTACAGGTTTACAGGACCATTCTAAGACATTCAGAGCACAAGATCCCTCTTGGATGAGAGAAGGAGAATGAGGCATCTGTGAGCACTTAGATAAGTTCATTTGCAATATTGGAAAGCCTAAAAAAGTGCACCACCCCTTTGCATGGGGGATATTTATTCCATATTTTTTTTCCTCACTTGAAATCCATTGTATCAAACTGGGTATCCCTTAGAGGGGTGGACATTGTAACCGAATTCAGATTTGAAATTAATAATAAAAATAAGATATTTCTTTGTTGCTTTCATTTTCATGTTACGCTTATCTATTTTCTTTGTTTCTTTTCTATTTTATATAATAATTAATTAAACTACAAGCAGGGACTGCGATGCATGCTCCCCAGAGTCGCACAGATGGCGATCACGATGGGATCCCCACCAGGTTTTTATTTTTTGTCAATTTACTAACATTTACATATTTTTTGTGTGTAAGTTTGGCCGCTCTGGTCAAAAACAACCTGTAGATTTTGACCAATCTAGTCAACAACAACCAGAAGATCTTATCCACTCCTTAGTCAGCAACCAACAACCACTCTGGTCAATAATGATCGGCATAAAAGTGTGATAGAGGGCATAATTTCCATCACCAAATCAGGATTTGAGGTTGGTTGCATTCTCTACTTTCTCTGTATTTTCTATGTGCAACTTTTTTCCCAAAAAACAACGTAAATCATTTTTTTCAAGGAAAATATAAATAAAAATGGAAAAGAAAATGCACTTGATATTTCCTAGGACTTTATTTAGTTTTCTCTAGGTACTAATAGGAATAGCAAGGCTCTACTTGTAAGGTCTGCCCTAGTCTCCAATGTTCTAGGATTCTGTATATTTAATTTTCTTGCATGCGGCCCAACCAGTGGCCATTAATTCATAAAATAGGATGCATTCTATGAAGTTCATATAAGCTAAATACATACATCTTTATGAAATAAAACATCTTTTATCTTAATCATATAGGAAATATCATGTTTTATTGGTGATGCATTTTTTTACATGCAAGGTTAAAAATAACCCCACACACATCACGTCTTATTTTTAACATCAACGACATTGGGCTTTCACATACAATTCATTATCCGAGACCAATAGTGGAGGTCATTACCACTTGGTTGGCTTGTGAGAAATAGTATCATCAGGACCCATCCTTAGCCAAGGCTGATCCAATAACCATCCTAACTATGTAAAATACCATGCACTCCTCCTTGAGGGGTGTATCGTTGTACATGAGGTGCTGGTTGAGGGTTGGTAGTACCTGTGATACCTCGTTGAGTATGAATTTCATCACCATTTTTGGCTTGTGCAAGTATATAGGTGAAATCCTTCAAATAGTTTAAGTATACCATCCAAAAAAAATGTAAAACACAATGAGAGTTAGCTTATATATCTAACAAATCAAAACACACTAGACAGTTTAAGGAACACATACATAAATCCTTAAAATAAGATAAACATATTCTTGTTTTGTTTGTGTGGTATGTAATTAACCTAAGAAGATAACTCATAAGTCACCATGGTATACACTCAGATCAACCACCCTTGTTCCACCACCAACGTATAAATAGATGCTTCACACACTCATAGTCACACTGGCATTGAGTCGTCCATCCATAGGGTCACCAGATGAAGTTCAAAAAGTCTTAGGGATGACAACTCAACCCTTTGAGGGACTCCTCGAGAAACCCTGGCAAGAGAGCCACGTCCTAGTTCCTCATCACATAGACAAGAGGAGACCTCATCTCTCATAACTCAAACACATGGAGGCATCACGACCTCCTTTGATGCGTAGTTGTTATACACATCATTAATTCTCAATGAATTTGTCAATCCAGGGCAGTGTACAAGGCTATCTACGAAAGAAGGGGTGAACAGGGTTATAACTTAGGTCAATCTAGAGCAACAGGTCTTATTGGTGAAACCGATTGTGTGGGGGATTTAGGACATTCCTATCTCTAAATTGCATAAATTAAACCTTAATCTAGTTGCAAAAATGGAAACTAATCATTAACTGCAAAAATGAAATCCTAATTACAATTGCAGAATGAGACCTAATTATGTTGCAGAAATAACAATTGCAGAATTAGAAGTCTGATTATAATTGTAGAAAGGAAATCTATTTACTTTTGCAACAATGGAAACCTAATTATAGCATGGAAATGAAACCCTGTCAAGGCTCTATAATAGAAGGTTGTCAATATTCTATGCAGGGGTTGACAACAAAACACAAAATGCAAGAAATTACAAAAAATAGTAAATTCTGGAAATGATAGTCTGCAATAAATTGAAATATTTGCTGAAAGTGGAGATTACAACCAAACCATTAATCACAAAACATAAAATAAGCTAAGATTGCAAATACTATTAGTTTTTTACAAAGAAATGAAATGACAAGTTCTACAACTCATTCTGCTACAACAAAATCAGAATAAAAACCTGTTGTTAGTCCTCCTCCTAGGTCTGGAAGTGGCCAGCCTCCTTGTCCGGAAGAAGGTATGAGTCTCTCTCTCTCTAGATCTTACTCACACTCATTTACAAGCAATATGAAATAGAAATAGTACACTTTATTGATTCAAGAACATGATTACAATAATTCTGTTGAAAACCTATTACAGGACTGTAATAGTCACTTTTCTGATTATTGCCTATTTTCTCCTATATTTCTCTACTCTCTGCTTTCTCTATCTTCTACCTAGCTCAACCTGAATGGGAGCCATATTTATAGATGTCCTAAGATCTACTGACAAACTAAGAATATCTCAAAATATCTAATCCTATTATGCTGCAACAATTCCTGGTTTTATCCTAAAAGAAGATCAAACTTGATCTTTCCATAAATGGTGGCTTTGGTCGGCAAGGACGACAAAGTCAGATGGGAGATATTTTCCCTTACCCTTTTCAATATTTATTTCCCTTTTTCCAGCATCAAAAATCGGTCAACAAGTCAAAAAGCACATTCTGTTTTCATTCCGAAGATAAGTGGCTCATTCCGAAGAGACTGCAATTCTCATTTCGAAGATCCGCTCATTCCGAAGACACTGTGTTTTCTCATTTCAAAGACATCTGTTCATTTCGAAGAGACTTCAAAATGAACAAATGTGTGCTCTTTAAATGATTTCCTCTGCATTTCTCAGGTGGGTTATCTCTCAGGATCAGATTTCAATGGTCTTCATCTTTTTCCATATGTGAATTCCATGCCTTGCCATTCATTGGCAGCTGGCTAGAATTTACATGGGAAAAACCAGTTTTTGTTGCACAGTAATAGTTTGCTTGCACTATTGCTAGATTTAGGTAAAATAAATGTTTGAGACATATCAAAACATGATTAGTGAAATGTTGCTATCAACCTAAGCATATCTCATTTAGCAAGTCATAACAAAATAACATAAAACTTATGCAAAAAGCTATAAAAATCAGAATATAGTATTTCGTATACATTTATCATGCAAATAGTTAATACACAGCATATTGAATCAACTTAACTAGCATATCAGATTAAACATAAGAGTTTGTAGGCAATTTTAGTGTTCAAAACATGTTATGATTGAGGCATTTCTAGGCCTCATCATTTTCCCCCCAACTTATATTAATGCATGTCCTCATGCATTCTGTTGGGCTATGGAATCACATATGTCCATGTTCAAATTCCATGACCTGTAGAACAACTTCTTGCCTATATAATATCCCCTGTTCTCCTGAAGGTTCCTGAGCCATTCTTCAAATTGTTCATCAAGTTGGGCATCTTCTTCAAAGTAGAATGGAACTGGAGTGATGATGGTTGGAGGCCTAAATCTGAGACCTATCCAATGATGTTGCATGATTTCAATCAACCGTATCACTCCTTCTGCCCTTCTTCTGGACCATTCTAAGTTGATGGGGGAGATGGGTTCTCTTTTCTGTAAAGACATGGAAAGTTTAGCCCATCTGTTTCTACAAACTGATAATGCTGACATAAAATTATCATTACAAAAATCTTGGAATCTGGTCACACAGTCCCTCAAGTTTGTCAAGTACATCCTCTTTATATCATCCATGTTCATCATGGTGAAGTGTTGTCTGGTGATAATTAGGTGATTTGGCTGAATTGCTCTGACTAACAATTCAGCTCTTGTTTCAATTTCTTTATTCTGCATTTTCTCCTGGTCCCAATAAAACTGATTCTACAAAGTGGACATGAATGCCCTCAATTGAACATCTCCAATGTAAATTTGAGGGTGAAATTCTACTTCTTCTAGAATAAAGAAGTTGTGTAAAAATAGTTCACATAGAAGATTTTTTTGCTCTATAGGGCTGTCAAAATATGCTTCCAGGAAATCTGTAGTTGTGTCCAATTTATATGGGAGACCTGAGCTAATCCTCATGACCTGCCATCTGAGGTATTTCTCCTTTAGAATAAGACTGTAAAATCTGGCTGGCCGTCTGAATTGGACTAAAAATTCAGCAATTTGACATAAATCAGACACTTTTTCTTTTAATGCCTGAATCTCTGTTTCCTTTGCCTCTAGCTGTTTTCCTTCCAATTTGAATTTTTTAGTCTTAGTGGCAAGCTTCTCATATCTAATCACCCAACTGGCTATGTCTGCATTGTATTGTTCTAGGGACACAGTATTAGGTGGTCTGACTATAGGTGGAACTCTAGGTAGCAGATCTACCTGAACCCCTTTTTTGCCACTTCTACTAGTTGATCATCTGTCAACAATTCTACCTGTACCCCCTTATCTGCTATTTCTATTGGTTGGTCATCAGACAGTAATTCCACTTGCACCCCCTTATCTGCTATTTCTACTGAAGGTGTAACAATTTGAAATACAGGGACATCAATAGAAGGAGTACTTACTTGAACAATTTTATGATGCTGCTTGGACTGTTCCTATGCTGGTGACTCATCTCCAGTATCTTTTTCTATGCTCTTTGCCAATTCTGAAGCATCTTCAGAATGAGAAGGTAATGCTTCAGAATGAGAAGGCATTTCTTCAGAATGAAAGGGTGCTGCTTTAGAATGAGCACCTATGTCTGCCTCAATAGAGTCATCTGCCCTAGATAAATCCACAAGCAATTGAGCCAAATCGTCCTCATCAATGGATATAGTTGGCTATTTTTTAGACTGTGACAACCTTTCTCTCAATTCTGCCACTTCCTATTGTAACTCTACAATTTTTCTTTCCTGCATCTCAATGATGTTTTCTCTCTCTTCAATCCATCTGGTTTGTGTTTTGACAACACTTCTTGCTGCTCTCAGCTGCTCTGTGATGTCTTCCTCCTCTATTTCTGCTTCAGAATCTGATGCAGACAAGTCAGCTACAGTTGGCTGCTCAACAACTATCTCTTCCTCTGTAACATTTGTCTGCTCTTGTTCAGGAGGCTCTATGAAACTATCTATAATTGCATCTACCATTTTTATGGCCTGTTGAACTATAGCCACCTCCAAGCTATCCTGTCCAACCTCTTCCTCAATTATCTGTTTAGGGAATTCTAGAAAGTTTTCAGGGGCTGGTTGTATTTTTGTGACATTTGGACTGCTTTGTCCACCTTCTTCTTCTATGACCTATTCTGCCATTTCCCTCAAGTGGAGTCTTGTAGACCTCCTAGTTCCAGATGCAAACTTCTTTTTGCTTTGTTTTCTGGTGACAGCAGGGGTTATGGGGACAGTTTCAGATGCTTTTGTTTCCCTTGTTGTTTCTTCCCCTGTTGGGCTAGGTGCTTCACTTCCCTGTTCTGACAAATCAGTAACAACTTCAAAAAAATGGACCTTCTATTTTTTTGTTCTGCTACCAGTTCTAGACCCTCTTTTCTTTTATTTCTTGGCTCGTGAGGTTGAAGGTTCTGGAGCAAGGTGTTCTGTTGTTGTTGTTGGGTGTGTTTCTTCCTCTACAACAACTTCTGCAACAGTTTTTGTTTCTTCTTCTGCAACAGCCTCTACAACATTTATTTCTTCTTCTGCAATAGCATCAACAACATCTGTTTCTTCCTCCTCATCCTCATCTCCAAAAATTACATCATTTAGGGTAGAGTAAAACCTATCAAAGCTCCTAGGGTTTCCTCTAAAATGGTGCTGGCAAACTAGTTTGATGAGACCATGGTGGCGAAGGCTCCCTTTTCCTTCCTGATATATTTTTGCCATGTTTTTCAATTCCTGGTGCAGGTATAGGGGAATATTTACCCTAACGTCTGGTTGTTGCCTACCATGTCTGAGATGGTTTAAAATTTTTAGATGATGCCCTGATAATAGTACATACTACCCTTCACAGGTTAGAAATTTGATTACCCATGTGGCCACTTCATCCTAGGGTTCCTGCAGGCTAGCCCTTTTTACCCCCTTGCATGTGTTATTATGTGTTAAATATTCTGGCTCCCTATCGTTTTCTTCCAAAAATTGATTAACTATATTTACCAATGTATTTTTGCCAGACCTAGAAATTGGAAGACCTTCTAATGGCAGCTCAGTAATTTGACTCAAAACTTTAGGGGTTACCTCAATTGTCATGTCGTTAATGTGTGCCTGGTTGTTTCTGAATGTGTGGGTGAACATGCCAACCAAATATTCAGAGGACCCATTAAACTTATCCAAAAATGGCATAAGCCCTCCATCTTCAAAAATCTGCAACACTTCTAGATTTTCCCGGAGGTGGGTGGTATCCGTTGGTTCCATTTTTGTCTTTCACCCCATTTTCCTATCTTGGTATGTTAAAAACCGCTCACTTCTACTGCTATTCCTTTGCTAGATCTCTGGTTTCTGGTGTTTGCAGACTTGTAGGGTTTGGTTCCAAGTTTTCAATTGCCCTATTTTTCTTCTTCGGAATGAACCGTATCTGAGCATTGTACCTCGTAATCATTTTGAGTTTAGAAAATATGTCTTCAAAAAGAAGGGTGGCACGCGTTTCTATTTTTTCTCCGAACACATGTCCATCAATGGTTGCATAGATGTCCTTGCCATCAGATCCACCTTACTCATTTTTAGTTTTTCTGTTTTGTCTCATGGACTTTCACGTGCATGTTTATTAGTATCAAAAAATGGTGGCATACTATTGGTCACGTCCCCCATGATTCTGGTACTTTCTAAATGGGTGCAAAAACAAACCACATCCTAACTGACACATGTTCATTTATCGTATGCAGCCAAAAGAATTTTTACTTGATCGTATTTTTTTTCTTCCTTGGATGCCACGTGGAGATGTTATATTGAATGCTCTTTCCGAAGATTATGATCTATTGCAAAAACAAAACCTCATTCCAAAGATTATGATTTCATTTCGAAGACAAGTCTTCATTCCGAAGATCATGCTTCTTTGCGAAGTCAAATCCTCATTCCAAAGATAAATCCTCATTCCGAAGACAAATCCTCTTTTCGAAGATAAATCCTCATTCCGAAGACAAATCCTCTTTTCGAAGATCAGGCTGCATTGCGAAGGCAAATCATTCTGAAGATAGAACTTCATTCCGAAGACAAATCCTGCTACATTCCAAAGACAAATCTTGCTTCATTTTGAAGATGATGCTTCATTGTGAAGGCAAATCATCATTCCAAAGACAAAGCTTCATTTTGAAGACAAATCGTCATTTCGAAGACAAAGCTTCATTTCGAAGACAAAGTGCAACATTCATTCTACTGTCATTCCAAAGACAATTTCAATCCGAAGACAATACAACAATTAATCTAAAGAAGATAGCAGGCACTATTTTTGGCATTCTTGTTTCGAATATTAGGCAGAAATCAATATTCTCATGCTCAAAACATGTTTTAAGTATGCCAACTCTTATGGATACCTTTTATGCTAATGGTTAATTGTTATATACTATATACCAATCATTTAAAATGAAGAAATGTAAGAAATATATACCCGATTAAAACAAGTTAATGCAAGTTTTGAAGAATGACTCGCCTTTGTTGATGTTCTCACCGAGATTTTCTCGCAATATTTCAAAACAAGTGCAATTGGTGAATTTGTACAATGATGGTTCAAAAATTTTCAAGGTTATGCATGCCAGAAAACTGGTTTTCATGCATACCAACCCAATAGTGCCTTAGAAAAGGTTTTCACTGCTGAGTTATTCATTTTTCTCTCTTTTTTTTTTTCTTGGTTTCCTTTTTTTTTTTTTTACCTCTCCTTTTCTCTTTTTTTTTTCTTGATTCTGACTATGCCCATGAAGGAATTCATGATTTCCCTGAAATCATGCCCATGAAGGAATTCATAATCATAATTTATTCATATTTTTGTTTTCTTTTTTTATTTTTTTTTTGTATTTTTCTATTTTTTTCTTGAAATCCATGATCATGCTGATTGTTTTGAAGTGGAAGAGGAAATATCTTCCACCTGTTGTGTATCCAAACTGTCAAGTTGCTGCAAGAATTCCTCTCTAGTCAGAGGTGTATGGTACACCCTGAGGCGATGTCCATTCACTACCAACTTTCTCTATGACCCATCAATAGGAGATAAACGAGCTGCTCCATTGTCAAATACCTCTTCAATTTGGTAAGGTCCAAGCCATCTAGTTCTTAGATTTCTAGGGAAGTCCTCATAGCGAGAATCAAATAGCAAAGCCCAATATCCTTGTTGAAGTTTCCTCTGCTGAATGTGACTGTCATGCCACAACTTCCTCTGCTCCTGAATTACTTCAGTTTGGTGCAGAGCATCCAACCTAAGTTCATCCAATGCATTCAGCTACAGAATCCTATTTGTTTGTGCCTGTGACAATTCAATTCCAATTTCCAATGTTGTGCGCAATGTTAGTAGCTCAAATTCAATAGGTAAGAGGGGATTTTTACCAAAGACTAGTTCATACAGTGTGAATCCAGTAGTGGATTTCCAAGTAGTATTGTAAGCCCACACTACTTCAAGTAATTTATCTAGCCAGTTTCTCCTATGAAAAGCTACTATTTTTGTCAAGATTCATTCTAGTTCCCTATTTTTTACCTCAACCTAGCCATTTTCTTGTGGGTGATAAGGTGATGATTTTCTATGTTTGATTTCATATAATTTTGTAAATGCCTCAATGACTTTAGATGCAAATTGGGGTCCTTGGTCTATGGTGATAGACCGGGAGCTCCAAATATCTAAAAAATTTGAGTATACAAGAAATCAACGACCTTCTCTTCACGAGCATGTTTGAAAGCACGCACCTCTACCCACTTTGTCAAGTAATCAGTGCATACTAGAATATGCACCTTTCCTTGAGAATGTGGATCAATAGGTCCTACAAAATCAAGCCCCCACCTCTCAAATGGCTCTAAAACCAATTGAGGCTGCAGTGGCATTTCATTTGTATGAGTGGGTTTCCCCATTCTTTGGCATGCATCACAATGCCTGATGTACTTTTTCACATCCTTGTGAAGAGATGGCCAATAATATCTTGTCCCTAAGATTTTCCTAATTGTGCTTTTTACAGAGTAGTGTCCACCTGAGGGTTCATCATGACAAGCCCTAAGGATATCATATACCTCATCCTTTCGGATGCACCTACGTAACACATGGTCAGGATTGCACTTAAAAAGTATACCCTTAATCCATTCAAAATAAGAACTCTGTTTGATCAATTATTTTTTTAGTTTTGAAGTGAAATGTGGAGGAACTTTCCCTGTGACCAAATAATTGGCTATATCTACAAACCAAGGTGATTGGACTGATATAGCAAATAATTTTTCATCAAGAAAGGTGTCTTCAACTAATTCCCCTTCATCTATGTTCTGTAATCTGGACAAGAAATCTGCTACAACATTAGCTTTTCCTAGTTTGTTGATTATAGTGATATCAAATTCTTGTAGTAACAAGAACCAACGAATAATTCTTGCACATACCATAGGCTTATTCATCAAATACTTAATGGTTGTGTGATCTATGTGAATAAATATTTGATAACCTGTGATGTAATGCCTGAATTTATTGATGGCATAAATTACTGCCAAGAATTCTTTCTCGCTTGTGGTATAATTTTTCTCAGCTCCTATCAAATTCTTGCTAATGTAGTAGATGGCATAGTGTTCACCATTGTCAATTTGTCCTAATGTTGCTCCAATTGTTGTATTGGAAGCATCAGCCTGTATGTGAAATGGTAATGTCCAATTAGGTCCTCTTAACATAGGTGGAGTTACTAATTTCTCTTTTAGAGCTTCAAATGATTCCTGACACCTTGCAGTCCAGGAAAATTTAGAATCTTTAGTCAATAGGGCAAACATGGGATTGGCTATTGTGCTAAAGTTGGGAATAAACCTATGGTAAAAACCAATGTGTCCTAGGAATCTTCTGACATCAGTCCGATTTTTAGGAGGAAGAAGATTCTTGATAATTTCCACCTTCTTTGGATCAACTTGGATCCCTTGAAGAGAGATGTGATGACCAAGAACTATTCCTTCCTTCATCATCATAAAACATTTTTCTAGATTCAAGGATAACTGGTATGTTTCACAGCAAGTTAAAACTTTGTCAAGGTTTTCTAATGTAAATTCAAAAGTCTGCCCACATTCTATGAAATCATCCATGTATATCTCAACACTATTGGTAGTCAGATCAGAAAAAATTGCTAAGACTGCTCGCTGAAATGTTGCTGGGGCATTACACAAACCAAAAGGTAAAACCCTATAGGCAAATGTTCCCCATGGACAAGTAAAGGTTGTTTTCTCTTTATCTTCAGGTGCAATCTAAATTTGATTATATCCACTAAATCCATCAAGAAAACAAAAGTATTTCTTTCCATAAAGGGTATCTAAAACCTGATCTATGAAAGATAATGGAAAATGGTCTTTGTATGTCACTTTATTCAGCTCTCTATAGTCTACACATACTCTCATTTTTCTATTTTTCTTAGGAACTATAACCAATGGAGAGACCCACTGGCTATCAAAAATTGGGTAAATGAATCCTACCTCTATAAGTTTTTCAATTTCTTCCTTTACAATATCCCTTAGGGCAAGATTCAGTCTTCTCTAGGGTTATCTTACTGGTTTGACTTCTTCAGTATAAATTCTATGGGTGCATATATCAGGGTGAACTCCTAACATATCTTTATAGTCCCAAGAAAAAGCATGAACATGCTTCTACAATACAACTATCAATTTTTCTTCCTCTTCCCTAGTAAGCCAACTGTAAATGTTTAGAAATTTTCCTGGATGGACTTCTATTTGTTTTGTATTTGGAAGAAATGAATTCACTTCTTCATATCTGGTGATTAGGGAATAAAGAGGACACTTCTGATATGGGAAGAAATAAGAATTTTTTGTTTCATTACTTCTTGATGGAAGAATATCCTATATGGAATAGTGAGAAGGAAAAATTAGGTGATGGTGCAACCCATGTGGTAGTGAAATAGAGTTTTCCTATGATAGTACAGATGGTTCACCTTCATAATTTTGGTTTTCCTCATTCCTTAACAATTGATGGATATTTACTGCTTCCTCTTCTAACCCTTGTTCATGTATAACATTCATTAGGATAGTTTCATTTTCTAAATTTTCTATGTCATGGAGGTCTTATGTGTGTTCCCTTACTACCAAGGTGGCTAGTGTGGAAATAACCTCCTCTAATTCTTCATCTGAATTAGGAAACCATAACTGACCTAAAAATTTGCTAGATGGGTTTGCAGGAGGATACAGAGAGATCTATTTTAGATCAATACCATTTGAAATAGTCATTTTTCTAGATCTGTAGTCTATGAAGGCTACTGCAGTTACAAGCCAAGGTCTTCCCAAAATGATGGGATATCCATGTGCTGAATTTCTTGGCTCTAAAACCAAAAAATATGTAGGAAATTCCCAAGAAGAAACTTCTATAGGAACATCTTCAATGATACCTTCAGGTTTTGCAACTAACCTATCAGCCATTTCTAAAACTATAAATGTGGGGCTGAGATGTTTGAGCTGTAATTGTTTCATTATATCCTTGGTCATGACATTTATTGTAGCTCCTAGATCTACTAAGACATTTGATATTGGTACTGAATCTATGGTAACTGTGATAATTGGACTTCCTTGGTCACTATACTTTGGAGGTACTATTTTTCCATACAGGAGATCAACTATCTTTCCTTCAACCTGAACAGTCTTGGGAAATGCTCTTTTTTTTCTTCCTGCTCTTCTAATGCACAAATCTCGGATAGTACTTTTAATCACTGGTATATCCTTAATGGCTTGCAATAAGGGAAATGATATAGTTAAATTTCCAAGTTCCTTGACCAGGTCTAACTCAAAATCTTTTGCTATGGTATTGAATCTTTCAGGATATGGAATTATCCTTGATGAAGGTAACTGTTCTTCCTGTGGGTCTATTTTTTCTTCTTATTTCTCCATTGTTGGTTTAAATCTAACTTGTTCCAAAGGTTCTTGCTCTTCATTTTCCTTGATTTTATTTGAAACATGTTCAGGTACAACTTTTCCTGAATGAAGTTGGATGTTACTACAATCAAGAACATTTATTTCAACATTTTCTTTAGCTTCAGCCACATAGACAAGGGATGTCTGTCTCATGTTGTTTGTATTAGTGACTGATTGATCTGGAATTTGAGGTTGTTTCAATTGTTGTGTTTGCTATGGTTTTTTCTATTTTTCTTAAAAACTTTGGTTAGGTGCAGGCAGCAAATGCTAAGTTTGACCTTGATTTCTTTGCTGCATTGGATAGGACTAGTATTGCTAATTCCATTGTGGTTTATTTTGCATCCAATGTGAAGAACACAAGCTTATACTGAGATGGGGGATGAATAGTATAATACTTAACCAATTAATAATTTTAAATTTAGATAGCAGTGGCATCAACACAACATTAATCAAGACAGAAAGCATCACACATTGAAGACCCATTTTTAACGTGGTTCACCCAAAATGGTTGGGCTACATCCACAAAAACTTTTCTCTAAAAGTTATCTCAAGGTTCTTTGGGAATCCTTCCCAATTACAATGTTTATGAGCCTCGGCTCAAAGGAGATACCTTCTCCCAATCAGAATTTATGAGCCTCTCGCTCAAAGGAGATACCTTCCCCTCTCGCTCCGGAAATGATCCCTCGGAAGATCAACTCGCCTCTACCTCTTGCCAGCACGTGGAACTCCTTTCCACCGAAGACCTCCTGTCCTCAATGCTTAGCCTAAGAGACCTCTGCCTTCTATGATCACGTCCACAGCAGCTCAACAACCAAATCTATCCTCAGGTTCTTCTCATAGAACCAATACATCTCCGTCCTCAAGTTCTCTGATAGAACTATCAAACTCAGCTCACAAGTCCTCTGCTCTCTCTGCGCAATCACAACCGCATTTTGGTCGAACTTCAACCTTTGCACTGTCTATGCAAACACAACGGTACTTAGAAAAATTCACCATGACTCTTCGCTCACTCTGCACACTTCGATCGAATTTTGCACTCTGCTCTCAGCGATCGAACTTCTCACTCTGCGCTCTATCAGCGAACGTCGCAACACACACATTTTTAACTCTTCAAAATAGCCTACCTTTTATAATAACATTTTCAAGATCAAAACCTTGATCTTAGTCGGCTGTAACAACCCTAAACTTCGTCGGCTGCAAACCCTAATCTTCATCGGCTCACATTTAACTTTGTTGGCTCACATTTAACTTTGTCGGCTTCAACTGCCTCTGTAACTCTTCTGTAGCTTTTGCCGCAAACTACAACATGTCGCGATATCGCGACACCTTTGCAACCGTACACTTTCTTTTGGCTTTTGTCACGATATCGCGACACTTCAGCCTTTGTCGACTTCAACTAAGCTCTTGTCGCGATATCGTGACACTTTTGTCTTTGTCAGCATCAACTTTGCTTTTGTCATGATATCGCGACACTTCTCCCTTCATCGACCTCCTTTCTACTTTTGTTGCAAAATCATGACACTTCTCTTATAGAAGACCTACTTTCAATTTCTGTCATGAAATCGTGACACTTTCGCTTCCTTGCACTCTTCTCTACTTGACTATTTCAAATCGTGACACTTTCACTTATGTCACAAATCGTGACACTTTGCCTCTTTGCTTTTCTCCCCACCAAAAAACATGTCATGAAATCATGACACTTTCGACATTCGTACGCTTTTTCTTCAATATGTCACTAAATCATGATCACTTTCTTTTAACCTTTCTCTTCACCTATCACGAAATCGTGACATTTCTTACTTCGAAACCTTTCCTTTTCTGCATGTCACGAAATCATGACAGTTCTTACTTGGAACATTTTCATCTTAGCATGTCACAAAATCATGACACTTTTCGTGTTACTTTCTCTCTCTTCGAACTTGTCGCGAAATCGTGACAATTCACACTACGGACTCTCTCTTCTGCATTATGTCACGAAATCGTGACACTTTTTCTTTCGGACTCTCTCTCCTGCAACATGTCACGAAATCGTGACACTTTTTCGTCCGAACAACCTTCCTTGCAATATGTCACGAAATCGTGACATTTTTGACTCCGTACATTCTCTCTCCTCTTTGAGTCGCAAAACTGCGACATGTCGCGATATCGTGACACTTTTCTAACTTGCTTTCTCTCTCCTAAGTCAGAAAATGCGACATGTCGCGATATCGCGACACTTTTCCAACTTACTTTCTTTCGAACCTGTCATGCCGTAACCTTCATCAAAACAAATTATTTTACATCAAATCAAATTCCTTCAAAAGCTTCTTGACATCAATGACAACTTATATACTTGAGCAAAGGCAATGTACCCAAAGTACCCAAAATTGCCAACAATCTCCCCCTTTGTCATTGATGGCAAACCTTTATTGAAAACACGTCTCAAGAGCCAAAACTGAAACCAACCGTGCTAACAGCTGAGAAACTGTGCCCACAACCGAGAATCTTCCTTTGAAGTTTTGCTCCCCCTGACTTGAAGCTTTCCTCTTCACTTGAAGCTCTCCCCCTTACTCATATCTCTCCCCCTTTGTCATCAATGGCAAAGGGTCACCTTTGGGGCTCGGGACTAAGAATGAGCCTCTTAGCTTGGTCCCTCCCCCACCTCCCGATGAGGTGATTAATTCTGGGGTGGGAGTACAACTCCCAATTTCTCCCTTAGATACTCAAACGTATCTCTTGGAAGAGGTTTGGTGAAGATATCCACAATCTGCTCTTTAGTAGACACATACTCTAGCTTGACCTCGCTTGTCTTGCACTTTCTCCCTTAGAAAGTGATACTTGATGGAAATATGCTTTGTCCTTGAGTGCATTACCAGATTTTTGGAAATACTTATGGCACTTGTATTATCACAAAGTATGGAGATGGGTTGTTCATGCTTGACTTTGAAATCCTCCAAGGTGGTTTTCATCCATAAAACCCCGTGTACACCCAACCACTGCTGCTATGTATTCAGCCTCTCGTTGTAGATAAGGAAATCGAAGGTTGTTTCTTACTTAGCCAAGAAACCAAACTCTTTCCCAGAAAGAATGCTCCACCACTAGTGCTTTTCCTGTAATCGCCCTGCCCAATATACATCTGTATAGGCCGTGAGGGTGAAATCATCACCTTTGGGATACCAAAGCCCAAGGTCCATAGTGCCCTTCAGATATCTCGAATATCCTTTTAACTCGCTATAACATGAGAATATTTTGGAGCTGCCTGAAATCTTGCTACTAACCCAACCGCCTGCATGATATCTGGTCTGGTAGTCGTAACATATAATAAACTGCCAATCATTGATCTCGTACAACTTTTGATCTGCCGCTGGAGATTCATCATCCTTACTCATCTTGCACCCTGTAATCATTGGAGTACATACTGGTTTGCTGTCCATCATCCCAAATTTCTTCAACATTTCTTTGATATACTTCCCTTGAGAGAGAAATACACCATCTTTTGATTGAGCAATCTGAAGACCTAAAAAGAATGACAACTCTCCAATCATAGACATCTCAAATTCCTTCTGCATGGTGTTAGCAAAATCTTTGCACATCTGAGTCTTATTTCCCCCAAAAATAATATCATCAACATAGACAACCATAATCAACATATCATCATCTTCATTCTTAATATACAAATTGCTATCTACCACGCCACGCCTTTCCTGAAGCCTTGCTCATGAAGATAACTCGTCAAGTCTTGAGTACCAAGCCCTCGGTGCTTGCTTTAACCCATACAAGGCCTTTTTTAGTTTACACACATAGTCCGACTGTTCTTGAGAGAGACACTCCTTCTGGCTGTTCTATGTAGACTTCTTCTACCAACACGCCATTTAGAAAAGCTGACTTTACATCCATTTGATATACCTTGAATGATTTGAAGCTTGAAAGTGCCAAAAACATTTTGATAGCTTCAAGACGAGCAACAGGAGCAAACGTCTCTTCGAAATCAACACCTTCTACTTGAGCATAACCTTTGCAGACTAACCTAGCTTTGTTTCTGACAATTTTTCCATCCTCATTGAGTTTATTTCTGAATATCCATTTTGTGCCAATGACATTCTTGTCCTTAGGTCTTGGAACCAAATCCCAAGTTTCACTTTTCTCTATTTGATTTAGCTCTTCATCCATTGCTTTTACCCAAAACTTATCTACACATGCTTCACTGAAATCTTTTGGCTCAATCTGAGATAATAATGAAACATTTGTAGAATCATGTGAAGGAATGACTCTTCTTCTTGTTTGCCTGCTGTTTGGATCACCAATGACCAAATCTTTGGGATGATGTTTTCGAACATATCGTGAAGGAGTTTTGGGAAGCAGTTGTTGTCTTTCCTCTTCTTCATCTGAAACCTCTCTGAATTCTTCTTGACAAATTTCATCACCGAGTTCCTTGACCGGTTCTCTTATCCCTGTCTTTTCATCAACTCGTTACATTTATGCTCTCTACAACTCGTATGAGTTCTTTTGTTGAAGCATCCTGTAGGCCTTGCTTTCGCTGGAATATCCAAGAAAGATTCCCTCATCACACCTAGGATCAAACTTACCCAAATTCTGATCTTCCCTTCTGATGAAGCACTTACTCCCAAACACTTTGAAGTATTTTACCGTAGCTGGTCTTCCTTTCCACAACTCATAAGGAGTTTTATGATGATTGACTCTAAGTTGGGCCCTGGTGATAATGTAGATTGTTGTACTGACTGCCTCTTTCCAAAAGCCATCCGAAAGTTTTGATTCATTTAACATAGCTCTAGCCATATTTTCAATAGTTCTATTTTTCCTTTCAACTACTCCATTTTGTTGAGGAGTTCTTGCTGCTGAATATTCTCTTTTGATTCCTTGTTGCTCACAGTACTCCACAAATTCATTTGAAGTGAACTCTCCTCCTCTATCTGATCTTAAGCATTTGATTCTCTTGTCAGTCTCATTTTCAATCATTTCTTTGAAAGCTTTAAATTTTTCAAAAGCTTCAGATTTTTCTTTGAGAAAAGTAACCCAAGTCATTCTAGAATAATCATCTATAAACAACATGAAGTAGCTTTCTCCCTGAATGCTCCGAGTTCTGGTAGGGCCACATAAATCAGTATGAATAAGATCCAATGGTTTTGAAGAAGTATACCCTTTTGATTTGAAACTGGTTCTGGTCTGTTTTCCATGTTGACACGGACCGCAAATGATGTTATGGGGCCTTTTTATTTTGGGCAAGTCTCTAACTCCTTCCTTGTTACTAATATTGACAAGATTATCAAAGCTCAAATGCCCCAATATTTTATGCCATAGCCAACTCTCATCTTCTTGAGTTAGAAAACACTTTTCCTTTTTTATCTCACTTAGCATGTAAAGATTGTTTGGAGTCCTTGTAGCACTAGCAATGAGTTTTCCATTTTTTTCTTTACTTATCTCACATCTATCCGAAAAGAAAGATACTATGTGCCCTTGATCACAAAGTTGACTCACACTTAGAAGATTATGTCTTAGGCCTTCTACATAAAGCACATTTTCTATTTTGGATTTCCCATCCAAACTAAGAGTCCCTTTACCATAGATTTTAGCTGACTCGTTATCTCCAAAACTGACTGTTCCTCTGTTTTTTTTTTTTAAGACCAAAAACTTTTCCTTTTCACCAGTCATATGTTTTGAACAACCACTATCAAGATACCATTTTTCTACTTTGTCTTGAGCATGAAAAGCAGTTTGAACTATCATTGACTTAGATTTGATCTCATTTCTCTTTTTAGTGAACTCAAGGCTAGATCTATCCAAACTGCACATCCTTGCTATATGCCCAAAATTCTTGCACTTGTAACACATGACATTTTTATTCATAAGAGGTGCAAAAGAGTTAACATTTTCCTTACTATGGCTATTCAAAGACTTATTGCAATGCATAGCTTCATGACCAAATTTCTTGCAGGAAAAACAATAGCCATGGAAAGTATTATGTAACCTATTTTGATGCCTTGGATGGTTGTTCTTCTTGTGACCAACTGGAATCCACCGCTCTTCAGGATGAAGATTGATCTTGCTTGAAGACCCTATTTCATAAATGGTGATACCATCCTTCTTTTGCTTTTCACACGGAGTATTCTCGTTTTGAGAGTCAGCTGTTCCAGCTTCATTCTAAGAGACATAACCTCTTCTTCTAGTTTCTCGCAATCAGCTTCCTTTCCTTTTAGAGCCTCTCGTCGAACCCGTTCAATCTTCTTCCCTTCTTCAGCTAGAATTTTGAAGTCTATAACACTTTGAGACAATTCTTGATCTTGCTATCTCTTCTTCCTGACATTGATACTTGAGAACAAAATTCTCTTCCCTGAATTTCTCAAGCTTTCTTAGAGCCAAGAAGAATTCACCTTTGAGATCGAACTCAACCTCTTCATCTCTTTCTGAATCTGTATGTTCCTCTGATAGATCCTTCTCCAAGCTGTTAGGCTCTTTCTGGAGAGACCGGCTCTGATACCAATTGAAGAACACAAGCTTATACTGAGAGGGGGGGTGAACAATATAAGACTTAACCAATTAATAATTTTAACTTTAGATAGCAGTGGCATCAACACAACATTAATCAAGACAGAAAGCATCACACATTGAAGACCCATTTTTAACGTGGTTCACCCAAAATGGTTGGGCTACATCCACAAAAACTTTTCTCTAAAAGTTATCTCAAGGTTCTTTGGGAATCCTTCCCAATTACAATGTTTATGAGCCTCGGCTCAAAGGAGATACCTTCTCCCAATCAAAATTTATGAGCCTCTCGCTCAAAGGAGATACCTTCCCCTCTGCTCTGGAAATGATCCCTCAGAAGATCAACCGCCTCTACCTCTTGCCAAGCACGTGGAACTCCTTTCCACCGAAGACCTCCTGTCCTCAATGCTTAGCCTAAGAGACCTCTGCCTTCTATGATCACGTCCACAGTAGCTTAGCAACCAAATCTGTCCTCAGGTTCTTCTCATAGAACCAATACATCTCTGTCCTCAAGTTCTCTGATAGAACTATCAAACTCAGCTCACAAGTCCTCTGCTCTCTCTGCGCAATCACAGCCGCATTTTGGTCGAACTTCAACCTTTGCACTGTCTGCGCAAACACAACGGTACTTAGAAAAATTCACCATGACTCTTCGCTCACTCTGCACACTTCGATCGAATTTTGCACTCTGCTCTCGGTGATCGAACTTCTCACTCTACGCTCTATCAACGAACGTCGCAACACACACCTTTAACTCTTCAAAATAACCTACCTTTTATAATAACATTTTCAAGATCAAAACCTTAATCTTAGTCGACTGTAACAACCCTAAACTTTGTCAGCTACAAACCCTAATCTTCGTCGGCTCACATTTAACTTTGTCGGCTTCAACTGCCTCTGTAACTCTTCTGAAGCTTTTGCCATGAAACTACAACATGTCACGATATCATGACACCTTTGCAACCGTACACTTTCTTTTGGCTTTTGTCATGATATCGTGACACTTCAGCCTTTGACGACTTCAACTAAGCTCTTGTCACGATATCATGACACTTTTGTCTTTGTCAGCATCAACTTTGCTTTTGTCGTGATATCGCGACACTTCTCCCTTCGTCGACCTCCTTTCTGCTTTTGTCACAAAATCATGACACTTCTCCTATAGAAGACCTACTTTCAATTTTTGTCATGAAATCATGACACTTTCGCTTCCTTGCACTCTTCTTGCTTACTATTGTCATGAAATCGTGACACTTTCCAACATTTCAAATCGTGACACTTTCCTTTGCTTCTTCATGTCATGAAATCATGACACTTTGCTTCCGTACGCTTTTTCTTCAATATGTCGCAAAATCGTGACACTTTTACTTAACGCTTTCTCTTTGCAAACCATGTCATGAAATCATGACATTTCTTACTTCGAAACTTTTCTTTCGCATGTCACAAATCGGTGACGTTCTTACTTGAACTTTTTCAAGCCATGTCACGAAATCGTGACACTTTTCGTGTTACTTTCTCTCTCTTCGAACTTGTCACGAAATCATGACAATTCACACTACGGACTCTCTCTTCTGCATTATGTCACGAAATCATGACACTTTTTCTTTCGGACTCTCTCTCCTGCAACATGTCACGAAATCGTGACACTTTTTCGTCCGTTCAACCTTCCTTGCAATATGTCACGAAATCGTGACATTTTCGACTCCGTACATTCTCTCTCCTCTTTGAGTCGTGAAACTGCGACATGTCGCGATATCGTGACACTTTTCTAACTTGCTTTCTCTCTCCTGCTTAAGTCGCGAAAATGCGACATGTCGCGATATCGCGACATTTTTCCAACTTACTTTCTTTCGAACTTGTCATGCCGTAACCTTCATCAAAACAAATTATTTTACATCAAATCAAATTCCTTCAAAAGCTTCTTGACATCAATGACAACTTATACACTTGAGCAAAGGCAATGTACCCAAAGTACCCAAAATTGCCAACACAATGTGGATTAGTCTAATTCTGATTCCAAGATGGGTTGTTTTGATTCCATGATGGGTTATTCTGATTCTGATTCTAGGCTAAATTACTCCAATTTGTTTATGGCCATTCTTGGGAATTTGTCCATTGAGGATAATTCCAAGGACGTTGGGGTGGTTCTGATTGTCCCTAAGGCATATTCCAGGGATTATACCCCCAATTTGTAGGAAAACAAGGGGGATTTTGGTATTGAGATAAATTTCCCCCTTGTTTTGGTTCAAAATAGTTGAGTTCCTCAGTCTAATTTTCTAACACAATTTTGAGTTGTGGTAGCAGGTGGCATTTATCAGTTGAATGTTTCTTTGAACAGATACTACAAATGGCTGAGATAGATGTTTTATTCAAAGGACATTCCTGCAAAGTATGTTTATTTCTATATCTTGGGCAATAAATTGCCAAAGGTTCTATGGTTTTTGCTTTTGCAGACATTTCCCCCAAAGTTGTGTTTAATTGCACTAGAATATCAGTTTTAAAATTTGCAAGTTCCTCTATTAGGTCCTTCACATCAGTGCCATTTATACTCTTTTTTCTTCTTCCTTGCTTAGTGTGAGAGTAATTCCTGTAGAGACCCACAATTTCCTCATTACTGAGAGTATTTACATCCCCTTTTTCCCATCAAATCCAATACTTCTCTGGATTCATCTTGTAATCCTCTCAAAAATATGGTTTTTCATAACTCTGGTTCTACAAGTCCACATCTCCTTTGAACAAAGGAGAACCTATCAAGATAGTCTTCTAATGTTTCATCATCTTCCTTTTTAATCTTGAATAACTCATCTTTCCTATTCCTTACACGAAAATACTCCTGATATTTGTCTAAAAACATAGTTTCCATTTGATCCCAAGTTCGGATGGAATTTGGCTTTAAGCTCATGAACCAGCGTAATGCTAAGTCCTTGAGTGTTGAGGTAAAAACCTTAAGTTTTTGATTGTCATTTACATAATCATAGGTTTGACACACTACTTTGAATTCAAATAAAAATTAATCAGGATCTTCAGATACAACACCTCGAAAGGTTGGAAGTACTGAAGGTGAAATGATTTTCATGGGAGAGTTTTGTGTTGGATTTAAATGGATAGGATATTCAAATGTTCTGGAAGGTTAGGGCATATCTTGATCATCTCCTTCATTATGGACATAGCCATGTTGGCCATCTCTATATAGATTGCCTCCCTATGCCATAGTTTCCTGTTCCTTGGGAACAGTTAAACCTATACAAATTTCACTCTCAAGAGGTCCAAGATCCTCTGTTGATGATGATTCTGATGATTTTTCTTTCTCAAAATGTTATAATGATGATGAAACTGGTGATTTTTCTTTCAATATTTCTGGTAGTTCAAACATAGGTGATTCACCCTTAGGCATCAAGATATCCTTAATGGAACAAGCCAGGGATCCTTTTGGGTAATTCTACCTTTTTCATCCCTAGACTTACTCATTTATGTTTACTTTGAAATGACATAAATTATAGGTCAATAGTTGTTACTTTAACCAGCTGTTCTATTCAGATTTTATCCTGAATCTTCACAACTTAGTCTAATTAACAACTATTAGACTGTTGTCACCTTATAACAACACAATTACCTGGAAACGATACCAAAATTATGTGTAGTCATTATACACATCATTAATTCTTAATGAATTTGTTAATCCAGGGCAGTGTACAAGGCTATCTACGGAAGAAGGGGTGAACAAGGTTATAACTTAGGTCAATATGAAGCAACAGGTCTTATTGGTGAAACCGATTGTGTGGGGGATTTAGGACATTCCTATCTCTAAATTACATAAATTAAACCTTAATCTAGTTGTAGAAATGGAAACTAATCATTAACTACAAAAATGAAATCCTAATTACAATTGTAGAATGAGACCTAATTATGTTGCAAAAATAACAGTTATAGAATTAGAAGTTTGATTATAATTGCAGAAAGGAAATTTATTTAATTTTGTAGCAATGAAAACCTAATTATAGCATGGAAATTAAACCTTGTCAAGGCTCTATAATAGAAGGTTGTCAATCTTCTGTGTAGGGGTTGACAACACACAAAATACAGGAAATTACAAAAAATAGTAAATTTTGGAAATGACAATCTGCAATAAATTGAAAGCTTTGCTGAAAGTGGAGATTACAACCAAACCATTAATCACAAAACATAAAATAATCTAAGATTGCAAATACTATTAGTTTTTTACAAAGAAATGAAATGACAAGTTCTACAACTCATTCTGCTACAAAAAAATTAGAATAAAAACCTGGTGTTAGTCCTCCTCCTAGGTCTAGAAGTGGCCAGTCTCCTTTTCCAGAAGAAGGTATGAGTCTCTCTATCTCTAGATCTTACTCACACTCATTTACAAGCAATATGAAATAGAAATAGTACACTTTATTGATTCAGGAACATGATTACAATAATTCTGCTAAAAACCTTTTACAGGACTGTAACAGTAACTTTTCTTATTATTGCCTATTTTCTCCTATATTTCTCTACTCTCAGCTTTCTCTATCTTCTACCTAGCTCAACCTTAACGGGAGCCATATTTATATATGTCCTAAGATCTATTGACAAACTAAGAATATCTCAAAATATCTAATCCTATTATGTTGCAACAATTCCTAGTTTTATCCTAAAAGAAGATCAAACTTGATATTTCCATAAATGGTGGCTTTGGTCGACAAGGATGGCAAATTCAGATGGGAGATATTTTCCCTTACCCTTTTCAATATTTATTTCCATTTTTCTAGCATCCAAAATTAGTCAACAAGTCAAAAAGCACATTCTATTTTCATTCCAAAGATAAGTGGCTCATTTCGAAGAGACTACAATTCTCATTCCGGAGATCCGCTCATTTCGAAGACACTGTGTTTTCTCATTCTGAAGACATCTATTCATTTCGAAGAGACTTTAGAATGAACACATGTGTGCTCTTTAAATGATTTCCTCTGCATTTCTCAGGTGGGTTATCTCTCAGGGTCAGATTTCAATGGTCTTCATCTTTTTCCATATGTGAATTCCATGCCTTGCCATTCATTGGTAGCTGGCTGGAATTTACATGGGAAAGACTAGTTTTGCTGCACAGTAATAGTTTGCTTGCACTGTTGCCATATTTAGGTAAAATAAATGTTTGAGACATATCAAAACATGATTAGTGAAATGTTGCTATCAACCTAAGCATATCTCATTTAGCAAGTCATAACAAAATAACATAAAACTTAGGCAAAAAGCTATAAAAATCATAATATAGTATTTCAGATACATTTATAATGCAAATAGTTAATACACAGCATATTGAATCAACTTAACTAGCATATCATATTAAACATAAGAGTTTGTTTGCAATTTCAGTGTTCAAAACATGTTATGATTGAGGCATTTTCAGGCCTCATCATCCTTCATCACAAAGATATGAGGAGGCCTCAAGGTATTCCTCATCGCATAGGCAAACAGAGGCATCATGACCTTCATCCTTAGATTGACATGTGGATGCATCATGACCTCTCTCATCACACAAGCGTATGAAGGATTCAATACCTCCATCATCATGCTAGCATGAGGATACATTAAGGCCTCCATCATCGCATAGGTATGCAAGGGTTGTAAGACACATGATACACATAGGATAGATCAGCCCACTAAGGGGTAAGACACTAGGTTTACACACAGTCATAGACCCAGGACATCCTATAGAGTCCTTGTATATGGGAGGGTACCCTTGTATTACTAGCTCATTGGTGCCAATGGAACTTCATGGGATTAGCCATGGAGAACCCAAAAACTTGATGAGTTGGATCGAGTTCCCTCGAGACCAGCTCCAAGAAGTATTGCTACCAAAAATTTTTCTTTAATAATTTCACATAGCATAGCTACTAGACACACTAATGAACCATGGGAATCTTCAAAGTGACCCCATAGCACATACACTACTTTCAATCATGGGGGTACTCAACCCATAACATAGTACACAGAATAGGTCACCCTAGTGGACAAGGGTAAGTACATAGTAGGATCCTCCCCAAAGGGACTAAACATTAGAACTTCTCGCATAAAGTTAGAAATGCATGAACCTTTAGTAGCAGGTTGATATGACCATATACGTAGGTTAGACAAAGCACTACAAATTGAGCGAGAGCATGTATAAGCTCTTAAGTAAGAAGAGTGAAGGAAGAGGTGTTTGTGCCTATAGGAGCAATTCTCAAGAGAAGAAAGAGTTGAGCATGAGGAGCTAGCAAATAGGCTAGCTCAAGCAGATGCACACGTAGGTGGTGAGAGATATCAATATGAGAGACATGTTGATTCTTAGTAAGAGAGAAGCACTACGTAAATAAATGAGCATGCTCACCACACTTCATAGCATCAACAACACCTAGACCTTGAACAAAAACAATTCAATGAGGAAAAGGTAGGAATGCAAGGTCAAGAATAAACATATCCTAAATCTCCATATGACTATGAGATATGAGTATATATGCTTGAATTAGGAAAACATGGAATTACCTCCCTTACCATCATGAGTGAACCTTCAAGAAAAATAGATTACTTCTTTAATGCATATCAGATACTCGCTGAGAGGGTCAAATATCTTGAAAAATAGGACATAGGTGGATAGAAGCCAACATTGAGCAAGATACACAACCAGCCTCTATATCCCCTAGTCCCGAGTCCTGCGTATCCTAGGCACTTTGATATGCCTAGGATGGACAAGTTTAAGGGAGAGAAATATGTGCAAGAACACATTACCAACTTCATGAATGTGTGAGACAAGCAAAGTCTCTCCAAGATTTAAGAATGCTCCACAAGATCAATCACACACAAAAGAGGAAAAACCACAACACCAATATTAAGTGGTAAAACCCTACTTCAAATGAAGAAGGAAAACATCCACTATGAAGCTCACTATATTACTCAATGATTCAAAAATACAAGAATGCTTCAATGTTATGCAACAATATGCATCAACATGATATCACAATATGTAGTAGACAACACCCCTATTTAAAGAGAAGATTTTCTACTACAACCCTAAAATTTCCCTAATATTATCACAATCTTATCTTGAGATGTGTGACAAGTGGCATCTATAAAATATTAAAAAGTGATTGGTTACTTTTTAATATTTGTTAGAAAAGGAGAAATAAATTTTTCCCAAAAATTAAATATTTCTAGCACCCTTATTTTATTTATTAATTGGGTGGGAATATTTTTACATAAAATAGAATAATTTTCTTTTTCAAATATTATTCTTTAGACTTTATATTTTAGTCTAAGAATAATTTACACAATGTTGCATTACATATTCCAACACTCCCCCTTAATGTAATATTGGGAAAAGAAATTATGAAACAAATAAACATTCTCCACCTAAAGATACAAACGGGGATGAGAATCAAATGAGTAATATAGTTACAATGAGCTTCTATGACCAAGAATGGTCTACAATAAGGCACCAATACAAAATGGACCAAAATGATACTGGAAGCCCCCAACGAAGTAGCTTCAGATACAAGCAGCTTACAAAGCCATCCATCAACCACAAGTGGTTGCAAATAACAAGAAGAAAACATCATAAGGGTGTCTTTAGTAAGCCTGCAAAACCCCAAATGGAAGTACCTGCAAGCTACAAGTAGCTCAACATAAGATTAGTTAGATACATCATCATAAATATATTCACCACAACATATATGAATATCCAAAGATGATAACAAAATTGATCTAACAAATAGTGAACTATAAGTCATCACAAAAATATGTCAAGCCATACTTATAGTCACATGCTATATAGTTTTTCAAAAAATATCATGTACAAAGTTACATAAAACAAATAAGGAGTACCATGATAATGCAAACTCTAAAGTACCACATACAAAAGTAGCACAAGGCTAACAAAAAAGTACCATGTACAAGAGTTGCATAAGGTATATGAAAATAATAATGTGTGCACACCCGTTGCATAAAGCCAACCATAAAATATCATGTACAAAAGTAGCATAAATGCTAACAAGAAAGTACCATGATAAACCAATTGCATAATTCCAACTACATAAAAACATGTACAAAGTTGCATAAGGCAACAAGAAAGTACCATGTAAAAGAGTCGCATAAAGCAATTGCATAATATACCATAATTGCAAAATGCCATCTACAAAGTAACATGTACAAAAGTTGCACAAAGCAAACAAGAAAGTACCATGTTCAAAAGAGATACAAAAAGAAATTATACCACCAAATATCAACTTATATATAGCACAAAACACCTCATAAGGATGAAGTTGTCATCACACAAGTGTAACTACACTTCATTCCCCCTTGAGGACAACTTCACCAAACAAAGTGAGTCCCTCAGCTTACAAAAATTCTCCTTGGGAAGAGGTTTGGTGAACAAATCTTCAGAATTAGAATATGATGGGCAATACTCCAACTGAATAGTCCCATCCAGTACCTTCTCTCTGATAAAGTGGGCTTGTATTTCAACATGCTTTGTCCTTTGATGCATTACAGGATTTTCCTAGTTATGAGATTTTTATTTGAATATTTTTCTAGGCCATTTACTTGAGGATAGTAATTAGTTGAATGGATCAACTCAATGCTATACTTATTGCAAAATTCTACCATCTCATATGAAATACAATTGCTACCATTATCAATAACTAGCTCCCTGGGTAATCCAAATCTGATTAAGATATTTTCCTTCAAAAACTTGATAATTACTTCAATCGTTGATCTCTTCAATGGGGTAGCTTCTACCCACTTGGTGAAATAGTCAGTGGTAGTTATTATCCATCGATGACCAATTGATGAATTTGGATTAATTTCTCCTATCAAGTCTAGACCCCATTGAGTGAAATGAGCCTCCTCTATCATAGGTTTTAAACATATTATAGGTAACTTTTTCTTACCATAAAATATTTGGCAATTATGGCATCTTCTTACAAACTAATGTACATCCCTAAACATGGACATTCAATAGTAGCCTACTCTCATTATGTTGTTAAAAATTGCCTTAGGTATGAAATGCCCTCCATAAAAACTAGTATGAAACTCTTCAATTATTCCAAGCACCTCCTCTTGGAAAAGGTAAAGTAATAATACACCACTTGGGTACCTCCAATACAGTTTATTTTCCTGAATGTAGTATTTTGTGCTTGTAATTCAATACTCATCATTCTATTTTGAGAATAGCTAGCAGGGAATGCCAATGTTTGCAAGTAATTTATAACATCCTTGTACTAGTCATCTTCATATGCTTCTATTCTAGCCATACATTGTGCATTTACTGCTACTAATATATTGTTAAAATATTCACCTCCTTTGGTTACCATATACTTGGCTAAACCTTTTCCTTTAATGGTTTTCACAACCTTGAACTTGATCTCATACTACTGCAATTTAATCATCCATATGTTTGATGTACTTATAGGTTCATTTTGAGTAAAGACAACTTTGATGGCTATGTAAGGGATGCAAGCTATCACTTTGTTTGACCCAAAAATTCTTTTGAAATATTCTAATGTCTTTATGAGTGATAAGGCCTATTTTTCTATCATGGTATACTTCATCTAAGATCCTTTTAATGCTAAACTCATAAATACCACTAGCCTCTTCATGATTTTTGCATATTTTTGTGACAATACAGTAGAAATGGTGTCTTTAGAAGCAAAGGAGTATATGTTAAAATCTTGGTGATAATCTAGACATGCTAATACAGGGGCTTGTATGATGGCATATTTTATTTCTTGAAAAGCCTGTAAATTCTCCTCTATCCATCTAATAATTTCCTCTTTTTTTATCATGTCATTTATGGGCTTTGCAATTTGAATAAAAATATGGAACAATATGACCTGACTCCCTTCAAGTTATTTGGTGGAGGAATATTTGCAATGGCCTCAGTTCTTTCAAGATCAATACTAATTTTTTCTTTAAAAACAATATGTCCTATTAGTTTGCCTTACTTTTCCCCAAAGATACACTTCTTGGGATTCAATAAGATTATTAGGGCAGATATGATTATTGCATTATTTTATTTACCTACGCTAATAATATCTTTATTGTTAGTTAGTGTTATTTAGTATTTAGTGGAATATTAGTTGTTAATTTTATTTTATTGTTGAGCGACTATCTTTAGGCTAGCTAGCATGTATATATCTCTACTACATTATCAATTGTAGGCTAATATTCACTCCACATTGGTATCATAGTGGACACAGGAATGGAAAATCAAGGTAACTTCATTTTCATTTTGCTACATGCTTTTTGAGATGTCTTTTGAGATGTATTTCATGGGGTAAAGTTGACCCTTGTGCTTGGACCTGTAAAAATTGATGATGACATTAAATTGGATAGGATAGACCTATATCGATGCACACAATAGACCTAGACCAACTGCTGGTGAAACAAACTCCTAGATATGGACAATATTGATCTATCAAATTTTGACATAGGTCCCTTTGATCGACACCTCAAAACCTGTTAGAATATGAGTTCACAATTTTTGAGAAGCTATTTTATTTGACTTGGATGCTTCACTATGGATTTGACTCTTTTAGATATATGACAAGACACAATACCAGGAAGGCATAATTATTGAGAAGTGGATAGTTGATGTAGATGATCTAGATAGAAGCAGACCCCTAATCCCAGGATAACACATTTTTTGAGGACCAACTAACATGGATGAAGGACATACATAAGATAACATGGATCATGAGGTGAATGACTTGATTTCCTAGATGTAAAATCCCTACTGACATGGTGGATGATAAACACTACTGATGTGCATGGATGGAAAACTCAACTAATGTGGCGATCTAATCTGACAAGCTATTGTGGCATCTGTGCTGACCTATAGTGCTTAAGTGGTGACCAAAATATGGGTGAGCATATCATGAAGACATACGACAAATAAATATGGGTCACATATGGAAGCTTAATGGGTGGATAGTCTACCTAAAGGTAGACATATAACTGCATAGTCATTTTTCCTTTTAAATGACTAACAATGCTTCCTCCTAGCAAATGTGTGACAAAAGATTTTCATTTTTTTCTAATCAGTGTGGAAAGAAGACTTCAAATAAGAGGCATTACCATTTCCTTTTGTTGGTATTGGTAGCCTATATGGTAGCTCGGGTGGGTGCTAAGGCACAACGGATGCTGAGTTTAGGGGTTCAAATGCCGCGTAGGTCGCAAACATTTTTTTTTTAAAACAAGGTATATATTTTTTGTTTTTTTTGCACTTCATTATTTTTTCAATTATTATTTTTTTAGTTTAATATTTTTAACCAATTGTTTATTTTAATAATTTATTTTTTATATTTAATTATTAATTTATAATTAATTTGATTAAATTATTTGATTTGCAATCAAAACAAAAAAAAAAAAGGAGGCACTCAACCAAGAAAAGACAATTTTTTTGCAAAATCTAAAATTGCATTGTGCATTTTTTGAAACAAGGAGGAACTCAAAACATTGCACATTTTTTTGCAAACTCCAAAAGGGAGATCTCATCAAATTGAAGACAAAAATATTGAATGCGAACCTTTTTTATTTTGCAAACAAAAGGGGGGACAAAAATTGTATTCTTTTTGCAAAATTTCAACACAAGGGCAAAGTAGTGAATATCAATTTTACAAATTTTGCAAATTTCTTGCAAAATTGTTGTAATAGGTGCATTTTCGATGGAATTCGACACCTAATTGGCTTTGTATAAAAGGTGCATTTTTGGTGGAATCCAACACCTTCAAAAACATAAATTTGTGGGTAAACATTGATGTATGATGCATTTAATTTCCTATTTTTTGCATTAACATAATTGTTTTGTTACAACAAATAAGACCCCAAATTTATACCTATTTTTGTGTAATTTATTGCACACATAGTGTTAGGTATTTATGGTACCTCTAGCCCACACTTACAGGTAAATGTTATCGTACCTTGGGCTACTGTATCTAATTCCTAATATATCTACAACAATGATGTATGGGATATTTTTCTCTATAAATCGTTAGGAACAAATAAGGAAGCCAAAATTTGATTGATATTCACTCCATCACATACCCTATTTACTCCTATTGCTTGGCTTAAACTCCTCAAACTGATCATCCTTTTTTGGAAGGGTTTTTAGGTAGGTGCCAACAATTTGAGTGAATCCCTTTCAGTATTGCTTAATTGTGGTATATTGAAATGGGGACCATTTTGGTGATATAAGGAACCTTCACAATGACCACTATAAATAAATATATTTCATATACTCAGTTGCTTAAATTTTCCAATTATGCTCCATGGAAAACCAAAATGAGATTCATTTGTGGGATATTGTAACTGGCACTTCTAAATGTCTCACTACAATAGCTACCACACAATATGAGTATGACAAAAAGGATAAGAGGGCCCTCATGCTCATCTTACTTGCTACTACTGATGAAGTACAACCTCACATTTGTGACAAGAAACATGGTAAATATGCTTGGGATGCATTAACTACAATCTATGAAGGGAAGAATCAATCCATAATTCTTAACCTTCAATCATAGCTTCACAATATCAGCATGAAGCATGGTGAAACCGTAGAATTATTCCTTTGCAGAGTGGTAGAATTGAAGTCCAAATTGAATGCCTTGGGAGAAAAAGTTGAGGATAAGCTCTTGACATCAATCATTTTGAGAGCTTTACCAGATTCCTACAGAATTCTTATCACTTCCCTTCAAGTGTCAAACTGACAAGTTACTTTTGAAGAGTTGGTAAATTTACTCCAAATAGAGGAGGCAAATCAAATTCAAAGAGATGAAGTGTCAAATAGTGCACTTTACTCTAACAAACAGGTTTATGATCCTAAAAAGCATACACCTAATATAGTAACAATTGAAAATCACATAAAGCATACAAGAATTGACGAAATTACAAATAACCAAAAGAAAGGTTTATTTTATTGATTTCCAAATGAATCTCAGTTACAAATCCATCCCTCTTAGGGATACCCAATGTGATACAATGTTACAATCATAAGAACTCCCTCGCAAGGGTAGGTGTAATCCACAGACTCTTTAGAATGACATGAACTACTCCAAGGTGTCGATGACCTTCTTCCCCATGATTAGAGGTATTTGTTGCCTTGCATGTCAAAAACATGTTAGTCCTGTGTGTAATAAACAAAAAGAAGCATTAGTAATAAAGGATGCCTCTCTTGATGAGGCTTTTTGAGAAAATTGCATGAAAAGATGATGTCATTAGCATATAATAAATAAATTGCAAGAAAGATAGTAAACCTATGTAAAACATAAAAATATTCTATGAAACATGTAAATTAAAAGCATATGTATCTATCTAATGGCCTAATTACCAATTTGAAAGTATGGAAGCATTAAAAATATCCATTAGTATCCTAATTACAATATTGAAAGCAAGATAACTAAACAAGCTAAATCTACTGGTCAAAAATATCTAACAATATAATTAAACCTAAATTATGCTTATACTAAGGCCATTAAAAAATCCTATAGTGAGAAAGCAAGGAAAACAGTGATGATACCCTAACCACGGCTGACAACCATGACAGAGCTTGAAGTGTGCTTGTCCTCCAATTCAAGGGCTAAATATCTGAATCCTCTTGCCAAATTGATGGTCAAGGGTCACCTCTGTGTCCTCTGATAGATTTTGTGGTTGAATTGCTCAGGTCAGTGATAGAATAGGCTTGATTGCATTTCTCAATTCCTCCTAGCCCTCCATAGCCTTCTTGGTTCCAAATACCATTTGATCTCCAATTGAGTAACAAAATTGTTCCTCTCAATGTATGCAAGTGAGTATGCAATTAGACAGGGTTTCGCTGCTCTTCAACTCAAGATTTTGTCTATATATTTACCAATTTAGAGGGGGTTCTTATAGCATTTGAGGAGGCCATGTCCTAGATTCATGGAGAATCCAAGATCAGGAATGGGTAGTTATAGTGGTTGGAAGGAAGCTTCTAGATAATTCCACCCCCAAATCGCTCGGATCTACACTCAATTGGATATTTGGAACCAACTTTGACTCAGTCAAAGGCCAACTAATTTTTGATGCTAACCATGGAACTGAGGCATGGTTAGCACTGCTAACCGTGGGTGTCAATCGTGGTTAACACTGATTAGGCCAAACCGCCTAATTGAGTGGTTAAAACCACTACTATACCTTGGTATTTGTTCAAGGTCTTCCATATGGTCTTCTAGCATGTCCCATATGAGTAGTCATCTTGACATGACATGTTTTAGGTGTCTATAGATACCCCTTTTCAAATGCGTTGTGAGATCGAACAACGCTGAGCAAAATTAGACCTCCTAAAATGGTGTCATAGGTTGGACGATGATCATTAGTCTGATCAACATTAGATGGTTAGGATCCAAAAAAGGATACGCATCCTAGAATCATTGCTTACAACTGGATGGAAGGCTTAAATTTGCAAAGCTTTTTCAAGCTCCAACGACGATCGGGTAGCTCAGGGCTACTATAGGCTTCCATGCCATATAGATCTGAAAGGAGGAGACCTACTAACTTAACTGTTATATTTGTTTTTTTCCCTAGCAAAGGGTAAGCTTATGATAGTTATTGGCAATGATTCGTAAGACGAATGTAATTTTTACAAGATTAAGAGATCTACGATCAAGGGATTTTTAGTTGACTTTGATTATGATTATGATATTATGACTACCCCCTCAAGCAACGAGTCGATAAGGGTAGGATAATTAAATGAAGTGACGAGTCACTTGAACTCTATGAATAACTTTGAACAAAGTAAGATTTAGCATTTAATTACTTCATTAGGCCTAATCAACTATGATTGCAACTGTTAATAGTAATTGCATATTTCTATCCCATGGAGTAGTCCAACCGTAATGGCCTTCTTAGGGAATCAAAATGATAGCAATTCCAATTAGGCATGTGTTGAATCACATTGTTTGATGATCTGCTAAAAATGTCATAAAATAAGTGATATGATTGCTTCGTTCCCATCGAGTAGTCTAGCCGTCTAGGCCTTCTTAGGGTTTGAAATGAAGCATACCAATTCAATGATGACCAATTTACCCCAAATGTCCTTATGGTAATTTACTCATCTTGTTGGACTGCATTGAGCACAAGTCACTACAACCACCAAGTGTATAGGGTAAGTTACTAGATATGAGGTGCATTTGGATTTTAGCTTATCTAATTTTTTTGTTATTTTGTGAATTTTTTTACAATTTTGGTCAAGTGGGTATTTTTAATTTGGCATTCAACAACTCTCTACAGTGGGATGTTTGATCATTTATTGTAGTTTTATAACCACATTTGACAACAACAGCCAAAAATTTCAAATTTCTTAGCCATGGGTGATACCCATGGTTGAAAAACTTAATTCTCCACCTACAGGTGTTAGCCACAGTCAGGAAAAAAATAGGAAATATTTAAACTTTTTTCTATCATTTTCGATGTTATTGTCAACTGACAGCTTTGCAAACTCTGAGCGCTCTGAGAGGTGAGTTAACAATTCTGATGTGGAGAGTTGTTGAAAACTCAACCTCACTCCCACCTGGAATTATGGTAGCCTAACCTGGAGGACCTGGTGTGACTAAGGTAGAAGCACACGAAACCCTTGACCATTTTATTTTATCAGATTTTAAAATTAACCTCACTAATTAATGGGTTAAATTAACTTCATTAAACTATTGGTAACGAACCTCACCCTAGTTAGGTTTAGCTTAGGTTAGCTTAAGGGGAGGGGTTTTAATTTTATTTTGCTTTGTGTGTTTTTATCTCTCTTTTTTTATTATTATTTTTATTATTTGCTATTTTATGGGTATACAGGGATGAGAAATGACCCTAAAAAAGTCATCCTTGCTAGTCGTGACTATCAGCCATGGCAGGATTCAAAATCTAATGGTCAAAATTTTGACCACCTCCCTAACCACAGGTCTAAGCTGTGGTTCGCAACATTAGCCAATTGTTTTTTAATTTTTTGATTTTTTTTAGCAGTTTTAATTTATTTTTTTTATTTTTAAAGTGTGTTTTTCTATATTTTTTGGTATTGTGAAATTTTTTAATTTGTTTGATGTTTTCAAGCTTGTTTTTTTGATGTTTATAGTTGATTTTTATTTATTTTTATCTTATTATCCTGATTTTTATTAGATCCTAACTATGAGGGTGAGGGAGTCAGATATCCTTCACAACCTGTGTGGCACCCTTTTGATGGTGGATAAGGCATGGTTCAAGGCTGTAGGATTTGGTTATGTCTTGTGCCTCCCTTCCATAAGGGTCGATCAGGCCTACATGACTGCATTGTCTTAACACTGGGATGCGTAGACCAACACCTTTTTCCTACCTACAGGTGAGATAACCATTACTCTGGAGGATGTCTATCGCATCTTTTGACTCTCACTAGATGATGAGGACATCACATATTCATTGAAAATGATGAAGGATGCAATTTTTTCTTAGGTATTTGACCACCATAGTGCTACAACACAATGATATTCAGATCATGAAAGGGTCCATATTGAGCACTGGTTCAGACAGTAAGTTTTCACTGAGTGTGCAACCGTTTTTATGAACCTGATTGTGCAAATCATGCTACCCGACACATCTGGAGTGAGGTTCCCATGGAATCTCCTAGCTAGGACTATGGAGGTCCTAGAGAGCCTGACTGATCATCCTCTGATCCTATCCTAGGGGAGTGCCCTACTAGCGTAGCTCTATAGTGAGTTGTACCAGATTACATGGAGGAGTAGAGTTGGCATCGATTATAGTCTACTACTATAGATATGGGGATGACAACACATCAATATCGAGGAGCATCCCATTGGCCTACCTTGTGAGATTGGCACCATTGAGTAAGTGCACTAGTGTTATACTACATGTTGGCCTTGAAATTAGGAGGGCTTCTAGAGCAAGTCTCACATAAGGGACCTGGTGCACTACATTGATTGGTTTGCAACACTACAAGTGGATCAGATTGAGTGACGCCCCTACTTAGACTACTCTCCATGTATGGAGGATAATGATCGATTGTGTCAGGCATACAAATACATATGGTTTATTAGATGCAAGTCCAAGATACGAGAGTTATTCTACTTCTTATGCGTCACCTGATAGTTTAGGATCAGGTAGGACATTTTAGAACTGCTTACTATCTATTGTCACCTCACATTGGAGAGGGGCTTGACATGGCCTAGGGTGACTCCACTGGGCAATGAGGATGATGAATTTTAGGATTCAAGTTTGACTGATGCAGGAATGACTCCTAACTATGAAACTTGGTGGACCCTCAAAGTATGGCAAGGCTTTAAGGGCCCCTTAGGCAGGGTAGCTGATGAACCTACAGAGGGTGATCCTCACGAACACTGAGTTCATAAAAGGAATGAGGGTGGCTAGGGTGAAATATCTATAGAGGATGCACCTTTGGTTAATTATGAGGACAACGCTCTCAAGGAGGGTGAGGCACCACTAGAAAATGAGGTTGGGCAGCTCAGGGCCTAGGTTGCTAGCCTACAGACTTAAGTAGGCTCCTTACAGATGTAGTTCTTACATTGGGATACCACCATTGCCACTTTACAAGCAAATATGGGGGATCTCCAGTCTCGGATCATAGTAGGGAATACTCAGTGGCATAGCTACAAGGAGGATAATACTGCTTTAAAGGTTAGAATCACTACAATAGATGTAAAGATCCATAAGGTTACAAGGTAGCATATCCTTCTGTAGTCACAGGTAGATGTTATAACAACATATATTGCTACACTCTAGAGTGGGAGGTCAGATCCCTCCTCATCACAAGTTGCTTTAGCACCCCTACTTTAGTAGTATCAATAGTAGCAAATGCGCCAGTAGTGTAGGGATTAGCAAGGTTGGAAAAGGGAGCAAAGATCAGGAGACTTCAAGCCCTGGTGCAACAACACATCGATGATGATGCACGGAGTGTTTCCTACATCTCTACTCTAATAGGAGCTATTGGACTACTCGAGGGTGAGATTCCAGAGATACCCACAACTTCAATATCTTAGAGGACTCACACTCGAGAGATAGGGTAGTCATTAGTGAGCTCCAATCACAAATCTCATAGATCATAGAGGACCTTCGGTTCCAGCTCAAGGAGGACTCATAGGGATGGTAGAGGCAACATTAGAGTCTCTTAGGGTGGGTGTGTAGGTACTTCTACTTATTATAGATATCATAGATATTATCATACCATTTTTATGTGTAAGGTCGAGGACCTACACTGATGTAGCCTGTAGGTATTTTTTACACATGTCAATGTACTGTTTACTGTCTATTTTTTGATACACATATATATGATCTGACATTGAGACTCATTATATGTGTAGTTTTTATTTGCATTTATTATTTTATGAGATGCATATGGATGCAATGTTTAGATGTGATGCTTATTTTATGCGCTATGATGTGATGTATGGATGACATGCACTACACAGATTATGAATATATGATTTTAAATGCAATGATATATATGTGTAGGTGGACTACTTATGATGAATGTATATGACTATGATATATGATGTTTAAATACATGTTTGATTTATTTTACTTGTATGCATTCAATTTATGTTGTTATGATATAATCTATGCCATGTATGTATTGTATAATTTTTGTGTTCTTTGAGAATATTTTTTCTAAAATGGATATGTATGTTTTAATTTCTTAAAACATCATGTATAAATGTAGTATGAGTTTGAAAATCGAATGGATGACACCATAGAATGTATAACAATCATGAGATGTAATTTTTATATCTTATTATATGATTTGATCTATTGAATACCCATATGTGAGATGCAATGATGTATTGTTTATGTTTATAAGATTTTGTAAATTAAAATAATATGTATAACATAGTCAGTGGCCATTTAAATATCATTTTTGACATCCATCCGGTATCTAGCCTATATTACACATAATTTATAATAAACAAACTCTCATTAAAGAAAAATAATTTTTGATGATTGCATTGAAAATTATTTGCTACTATTTGGGAATTTTTTAGGTTTACCATGAAACTCAAACACCCTAGTCGACTTATCAAAAGCTATATACTGACCATACTAGGCTTTTGAAACATAAAGCTTTCGCTAGGATAGACCCTAACTATTCATTATCCCTATGTGTACAAATGAGTATATTTAGATAAGGCATAAGTATACCCCGATGTCAGGCAGGATTCTTTTAGCCCATTTCTAAGATTGGGTATCCTCAAATTTCTATCCAATATTAGGTTTAGATTTTAGTTGGACTAGAATACTAGGTGATACAGGACACTTGAAGCTAGCTATTCCACATTCAAACATTGGTCTGCACAAAAGTGAAATGCTAATGTATTAGACATATCATCATGCGTAAGGTACAATAGTACTGACAATTCCAGGGATTCAAGCTTGCCCCCTTATTTTATTTAATTTTTTGGGATACTTGCTCATATAAAGTGATAAGAATCACTATTTATTTTGTACTTATTTTAGTGATAAAAACCACTATTTATTTTGTACATTTATGTCCTTTTTCATATATATATCTCTTCTTTTCTTTGAGCAAGGGATTTGATACTGATAGGATTTCACTTTGAATTTGATATTGATTTGATTTGATTTTTAAGGATTTAAATTTAAAATTTCAATTGGGGAATTCATTATAGTATTTTTCTCATTTATTTGTAAGCAAGGGATTTATTCAGGTAGGGAGCAAGCTTGTCCTTTTGCCAACTGTCAACATTTCTCAAACTGTTCGCACAAGGGGATAAGAAAGAATAAACTTTTCACATCAGGATACTTGGTCTCGCTTTGTAGCATTCATATTCCCCTATTCATTATTATGATTGTTTAGTTTGTTTATTAGTGATAGGATTCTGATATGCTAAGGGCTATACAAACTAGACCTCATCTACAAAAGTAAAGCAACCTTTCTACTAAACTCCTGAATGATGAAAAAACCTTAGTATATTCTTCATAGCAACAAGAAGGGTTGTTTTGGAAAACATAATTGCTCACAAGGGTGAATAGATCATAGATGATGGTGCAAATATGCATGATTGAAGTACAAACGTGGTTTTTTTTGTAAGATTGTAAACACAAACTATCCTAATGCAAGTGTGATGAATGATATGCCTAATGTAGTGCAATATGAAAAGCATGCGGTAATTGGAATACGGTGATGCAAATGAAATGTAATGCAATGTTTTTGAATTTTGATATTTTACCAATTTTTTTGGATTTTATTACTTTTTAATTTGAACAAAGGGCTTATAGACACCTTTGGAACCTCTTACTAGATGACCAAAGGGCTTATTAGTGATTTTGGGGCATTTTATGGTTTTAGGCATAAAATGCTTTAAGGTGAAGGATGTTGAGAGGTTCAGGCTCTTCTCGGAGATGATATACGGACCTAAACAATTAGCTACAAATTTATCTCACATTTTAGGTGGTATATTTGAGTTCTATTGGTTCTCTTTCAGCACAAGATCACCAACCTCAAAGTCTCTCAGATGGAATTTATCATTGTAAGATTTTTTTAAGCGCTCTTGATAAACACGTATATGCTCCAGGGCATTCATGCAACATTCATCATGTAGTGCCAATTGATCTGGGAAAGCTTGCCATGCAGTGTCATCATTGATGAACTCTTTCAATGTGATACACAAAATTGGAATTTACAACTCTAATGGAATAATGGCCTCAGTGTCATATACTAGTAAAAATAGAGTTACCGCAGTGGGTGTCCGAATACTAGTCCTGTAAGCCCATAATGCAAGGGGTGGCTAGATGTGCCAATATTTGTGGTGTTCTTGTACTATCTTTTTCAATATGGATACCACTATCTTGTTTGAAGATTTAGCCTGCCCATTTGCCTATGAATAATATGGAGTCACAAAATTGTGTTTTATCTTGTATTTAATCATCAAAGCTATCATAGTTTTGTTTTTGAATGACGTTCCATTATCTAAAATTATCTTGGATGGTATCCCAAAACAACTTATGATATTGGTGAGTATGAACTCAGCAATACATGCTCCACTTATCATTTTTAACAAGATTGCTTCCACCCACTTAGTAAAAAAGTACTCAGTAGATATAAAAATAAATTTTTGCCATCCCGATGACAGAGGAGAGATCTTACCAAAGAGATCCAAACCCCACTGAGAAAATGGCCAAGCCACTTGAATGGGTTGTAATGCATGTGGTGGAAGGTACACAATATTAGCATGATGCTAGCATTTAATGCATTTCTTGATATATAGATTGCAATTCTTCTCCATAGTGGGGCCAATAATAACCCATGCAAAGAATGCGCTTGAATATGGCCCTGTTGTTGAAAAGGCCACCGCACGTACCATTGTGAGCTTGTGAAATTATCCAATATGAATCTTGGGGCTCAAGACAATGAAGGAGAACTCCATCATAGATTCAATGATACAAAATTTCCCCTAAAAAGACATACTTTGTTGCTTTCTATTTAAATGTGTGCTTTGCAACATGAGATAATCCTTGAGGGATTACACCAAGCTTAAGGAAGTCGTATATCTGTGATATCCAGTTATGATAGCTCTTAGCCTCAAGTGACAAGATAGCATGTTCCCCCTATGGTTCAACATTCACAAATGTAGACTAGGAAACAAGATTATGAGGAATGCTAGTACCATTCCCCATAGGACCCTGTAAGATCAATGACCCCCCAAAGTGCTCTCTTGAGAAAATATTTAGCTCTATAGAACCACTCCTAGTTCGGTTCTATCTTAATCATGTTGATTGACTCTTTTTTATCCAAAGCTTCACGTTACATAGTAGAGTGTGAAAATATTTTTACATGGATGGTAGTAAAATTAGTAGATGGATTCTGAGGTATTAAGGATCCCAAATATACCATAGTGTCTGCAAATATGTTCGACGAATAAGGGATTGCCTCGATGTCATACCATTCCAACTAAGCTAAATATTTATCAACAAGATCTTTGTAAGACTTCAAGATAGGACAATGACACTGAAACAATCCCTTCACTTGGTTAACAATGAGAAGGGAATCACCAAAGATATTTAACCTTTTAATATTCATGGTGACAATTTTTTGGAGGCCTAAAATTAGGGCTTCGTATTCAACATTATAGTTAGTGCAAGGAAAGTCCAACTTGAATTCCAAGGGCATAGGAGCACCTTGCAACGTGAATAATACTATTCCTGCACCATCCCCTTGCTCACACTTTGAGCTATTGAAAAACAAACTTATATCAGCTTTGTTATCTGGTTCTTTAGGTTTGGGTGCTTTTGATAAGGCAAAAAATGCATCATCAAGAAGCTCAATGGTGAGGGGACTGCTATTTTCAGGAGGCACCTCAACCAGTTGATCAGTTATGACTTGTCCCTTAATGGAATTTTAGCTAATGAATTCCAAATTGAATTTTGTTAATAGCATGATCCACTTTGCAATATGTGTATTATAATATGTTTTACTCATCATATACTAAAAAGGATTTTATTTTGATATGACATACGTCATATGACTTAACATATAATGTCACAATTTCTTTGTAGCGAACACTACTTCTAAACATAGCTTTTCCATGTATGCATATCCTATCTCATAACTCACCAATGTTTGACTAATGTAATATATGGCTTGCTCTTTGTCTTGCACATTTTTTTGGGCTAACATGGTCCCTAGTGCAAATTTAGTTGCTGATATATATAGCAAAAAAGGCTCATATGATCTTGGTAGAGCTAGCACTGGTGGCATCACCAAATATTGCTTAGTCCTAGCAAAGGCTATTTGATAGTCTTCATCCCAATTGAATGGGATCCCATTCTATAGCAGTCAATTCATAGGTTGACATTATCCAATAACTACACGATAAATCACTTGATGGATGCTACTTTGCCTTGAAGGCTTATTAATTCCTTGATATTCGTGGGCGGATGCATTTCTAAAATTACCTTTACCTTATTTGGATAAAATTCGATGCCTCACTTTGAAACAATGAATCCTAAGAGCTTTCCTGAAGTTATACCAAATATGCACTTCTTAGGATTCAACCCGACATCAAGGTTCATTATGAATCTTATTCAAGGTTGCCAAATACGCATCATTGCTTCCAATATGAAAGCACATGTATAAAAATCTCATGATGTGCTCCTGAGTGTCTTCCTCTCCTCTAAAATTTTCAATTTTAGGCATTTCAAAATGCTCAGGATAAGCCAAAATAGGCACTGACGGACATAAAGGTTCATTTTGAATCTTCAAGGTTGGATTTTGATAATATGTTCCTTGATTTGCTATAGCTTTGACATTTTATACCAAGAATTTATAAGCCTATGAGTATAAGAACTCATCTTCTATGGATTGCCTTGGAGGTACCTTTGAAGGTATGTTCCTCTTAGGTTAAGTTGAAGGATTAGGCTTATCCTCCTCTTTGACTTGGGATATTTTGAGATGCTCTTAATCTAATTCATATCCCACTTATTCTTTGTACTACCTATGCCCACGATGCTCGGGTGGAGGGCACCCATATCTACGTTGGAATGTGTAGCAAGTATGGACATCTATATACTTAGGTTGCAAATCGGGTTGCGAAGCAACTCGTTTGTCAATGCACTCCCTATGCTCGCTACGGGGATATAAACTAATACTAGCCAATTGATTCTCCTTCTCAACATGCTCCTTTTGATCAAGGATGTGTTTTTCATGCATGCATTGTTCATATAAACATTTTCTTATGAACCTTTGCCTATGAGTATTCTCATTTTCGAGGTGTTCTTGATCTGCGTGAATATCCTCCAATTGGTCTTGGAGGATCTAATGTATTTTCTTTGACACTAGTTTGTGAGATCTATCTATGTGATCAGTCATATGAGGCATTTCGTGTGTGCACTCTATTTGAGAGGCTTTGTGGGTGTGTTCCCCAATGGACTGATCTGCTATGCTCTTGCCATTTTTTGTGAATACAACATTCACATCTAGCTATTGCCTAAAATCTATGCCTACATAAGATGCAGGGGCACACATATCTTGAGAATACTTGGAGCACTCTTCAGGTTCTCTGATAATCCTAATGGTACTACCGCTATGTACACTCATGGAGCGAGAAGGCATAGGAGTAGGATTGAAACCTAGCTACCCTAGAACTTTACCCAAACCATCCAACTGTAATGGTACTATTGCTATGCACACACATGGAACGATAAGGTGTAGGAGTAGGCTTGTAACCTAGCTACCCTAGAAATTTACCCAAATCATCCAACTATCTACTATGTCATGGCTCATGAGGTGGCATACCATTTGCTCCCACTTTGGATACATCTATGATAATCCTACAAGAGTCACCCTTATTGGGAGTTTGAGTGGGCCTACACTCGAAAGTAGCCCTATCTATTTATCCCTAAATGTGTGGATCCTAAACTCATCTATACTTAGATGTTAGGGGCTTCAAGCCTCCCTTAGCTACCAGATGAAGAGGTACCAATCTAGATCTCTCAATGAAATACTCTTCAGTAGATCTTGTGGATGTACCTGGAATGCGGTCATGGTGAATACTAACATATTTGGAAATCCCATGTTGGGAAGCTCCCTGCTTTGATCTATGTATCGAGGAGTGTATAGTAGCTCCTTGTACTAGGGTAGTCTCAGCAAGATCCACACGCATATAATTTTCCCCTCTAATACTCATCAAATGACATTGGGGAGGATTATGTGATTGATGGCACTATGCATATTATTGTACATTGGATGGAGCTTTAGCCTCGACCTTAGATCTATACTCAGGTTGGCCTCTCTATGTATCCACCATAATTTTATATTATCTCTTATGTAATTTTAAAACAAATAAAGTAAACAATGGTGATTATCTCTTTTAAAGTTTAAAGTGATCCCTAAATTATTTTATGTGTTTTGCAATTTGTTGTATCAATAAGTACCTCTCATCATTTTTTCAAATATATTTATGATATACTCAATTGTTAAAGGGATTTCACCTGTATAATCGTATCTCGACAAATAGAAATGAAAGTCATGGTCACGTAAACCCCCAAAAATATGAAGATGAAATCCACACTCAGGTAGGGAGCACAGGTCCTCCCGGTCCTCACCCTATTCACCTGTGCATAGTGATACACCCCTTCGAGGAGGAATGCATGCTATTTTACATAGGCTATTATGGCATCTTGGATCTAGTATTGTTCTAGTACCAAAAGGATCGAGGGAGTAGGGCCAATGGATGGAAATCACTACCACCATCGTTGAACCCTACTAGTGGTTGGATGTGACTTCCAACTCACTAGCATTTAAGCATGTCATGGTGTGTATGGTTCTTTTTATTTTGCAATAAATTTAATGCATAAAACAACACTCATGACTCTTCTACATGTGATGCAAATTAAAAAGAATGTTTAACTTTCAAAAGTATGCATGATTAATCTATATGACTTTTCAAAGAAAATGCACACTAATGACAATGACAAAGTGGCCACTAGATGGACCTCACACAAGCAAACCAATATACAAGAAGGGCCTAGACTATTGGAGACTAGGGTAGACTACACTTAGAGGTCCACTGTTCCTAGTAGTGACTAGTAGAACCTAAGAAAATACCTAAGGAATCAATGCATTTTTCTTCTTTGTTGCATTCCCTAATTATGCTAGAAATTTTGACTTTCTAGAAAAACATAGACATATAAATAGGGAAAATCAGAGAAAAATAGATACTACCTCATATCCTCATCTGATTAAGCTTTTTCTACCTACTGTATGGCCTATCAGATGTTGACTGCGGCTCTGTGGTACGGTTGAGACTGTTGCCCATGGGTCTGTGCCACAACAATAAATTTTGACCATGGCTATCACCTGCAATTAGCACTTGTCATCACAAACCCTAAAATTTAGTGATCTATGGTATTTTATGTAGAATTCCCATTGTGATCACCTTCTGTACGATCCTAAAAAGCATACACCTAATCTAGTAACAATTGAAAATCACATAAAGCATACAAGAATTGATGAAATTGCAAATAACCAAAAGAAAGGTTTCTTTTATTGATTTCCAAATGAATCTCAGTTACAAATCCATCCCTCTTAGGGATACCCAATGTGATACAATGTTACAATCATAAGAACTCCCTCACAAGGGTAGGTGTAATCCGTAGACTCTTTAGAATGACACAAACTACTCCAAGGTGTTGATGACCTTCTTCCCCATGATTAGAGGTATTTGCTACCTTGCATGTCAAAACCCTATTAGTCTTGCATGCAATAAACAACAAGAAGCATCAATAATAAATGATGCCTCTCTTGATGAGGCTTTTTGAGGAAATTGCATGAAAAGATGATGCCATTAGCATTAAATCAATAAATTGTATGAAATCTAGTAAACCTATGCAAAACATGAAAATATTATATGAAATATGTAAAGGAAAAGCATATGTATCTATCTAATGGCCTAATTACCAATTTTAAAGCATGGAAGCATGAAAAAGATTCATTAGTATCCTAGTTACAATATTGAAAGCAAGACAAGTAAAAATGCTATATCTATCGATCAGAAATCTCTAATAATGCAATTAAAACTAAATTATGCTTAATATAATACCATTAACAAATCCTACGATGAGAAAGCAAGGAAAATAGTGATGATACCCTAACCATGGCTCTATGGCACAATGAGCACTATTAGCCATGTATGACAGCCACAACAAAGCTTGAATTATGCTTGTCCTCCAATTCAAGGACTAAATCTTTGAATCCTCTTGCCAAATTAACGGTCAAGGGTCACCTATGTGTCCTCTAATAGATTTGGTGGCTGAATTGCTCATATTGGTGATGGAATAGGCTCGATTGCATTTCTCGATTCCTCCTAGCCCTACATATCCTTATTGGTTCTAAATGCCATTTTATCTCCAATTGGGCAACAAAAGTGTTCCTCTCAATGTATGCAAGTGAGTATGTAATTCGACAGGGCTTCGCTGCTCTTCAACTTGAGATTTTTTCTATATATTTTCCAATTTAGAGGGGATTCTTATAGCATTTGAGGAGGCCATGTCCTAGATTCATGGAGAAGCCAAGATCAAGAATGGGTAGTTAGAGTAGTTGAAAGGAAGCTTCTTGATCATTCCACCCCCAAACCGCTCAGATCTGCAACTAATTGGTTGTTTGTAACCAAAGTTGACTTGGTCAAAGGCCAACTAATTTTTTATGCTAGCAACATCTCTGAAGTACAGTCAGCACTGCTAATCGTAGGTGTCAACTGTGGTTAACACTAATTAGGCCAAAATACCTTATTGAGTGGTTAAAACCACTGTTATACCTTGGTATTTTTCCAATGTCTTCCATATGGTCTTCTAGCATGTCCCATATGAGTAGTCACCTCGACATGACCCATTTTAGGTGTCTACAATAGGGATAAAAAAATAAGGTAATTTTTGGAAGGGGGGTCTTCTTCCAAAGGTGCCAAATAGAAATAACCACAACAAGTACAAAATAGCTATTGTAAAATATGTGATATGGATAATCATGACACCAACATGTGTTGTTTTAAGAATAAACAAACCATAAATGAATAATAAGTAAGCAAATGGAAATATTGCTATTGAGGAATCAAACTCATATTTTGAGATAGCACACAAGGTGCTCATGACTCATACATATTCTAAGCAAAAGGATCCTATGTGGTATATTGATTATGGGTCCTGTAAACACATGATTGGTGATAAACAATAGTTTGAGAGATTTAAGGGTAAATAAGGCAAACCAGTTACCATAGTTGATGATAAGACCTACAAATTCTAGGGTGAAGGAAATTTTATAGTCACTCTTCCTGATGGAAAATATCACATTGAGAAATTCCTTTATGTTCCAGGATTGGCTAATAACTTGTTTTTAGCACCTCAAATATTTGATAAGAATATGGTGGTTGATTTTGGAGTTGAGAATGGAAAGAAACATTGCTTCATCACAAAGAAGGGCCTACAAGCATGGCTTGTTTTCTTTAGATGTCCTTTCTATCCCTCATTATGCCATGGTGGTAAACACAAAAAAATACCACTTTTATTTGGCATAAAAGATATCGATATCTAATTTTAGGATATTTACTTGAGTTGAGTATATATGAAATGGTGAAAGGTATTCCCAACATTTCATCCACTTTTCCAGTTTGCTCGGATTGCTTAGCAAGGAAGAAACACCGAATACCATTTAAGTTGAGCTCTTCATGAGCAAACATACCATTGGAGATGGTACACACCAATCTATGTGGTCGTATGCCTAATTGTTTGTTAGTCTTACAATGACACTAAGAGGGGGGGTGAATCAATGTAGCTCTTTTAACTTGAATTTCTAGTTCTTAAAACCGCAGTAATTAAAACTTATTACTAGATACAGGTAGTATAACAAAAGAGCATCACACAACACAATATTTAATGAGGTTCACCAATGTGGCTACTCCTCAAAAATTGACTACTTGGACTACCATCCAAATCTAGCCTTTTCAAAGCACCAACTTTACAATCAATTTACCAGCACCCTACTGGAAGGAGCACCAACCCCTGATGCCAAGCCTCAAATTAGACTTCAATTATGTATCTATAAGTTTGATAGTAAGATACCTTTGCTTTTGTAAGACCCTGACTGATCCTTTTCACCTTTGTGTTCTCTGTGCACTTTGCTTTCTCTGTGCAATCACTTCGCACACTCTGCTTTGGTATAGTCAAACTTCATGACCATCTTCTACCTTCTTCACACTCTACTTTCTCTACAAATTTTGCACTTAGCACGATTCAACATGACTCGCTCTCTATGCACTACGACCAAACTTTGCACACTCCGATATCTCTTACTTCTCCAAAACAACCCTCCTTTTATAACAATGTTTTCATGATGAAAACCATACTCTTAGTCAGCTGTAAACCCTAATCTTAGTCGACTGTAAACCCTAATCTTAGTCAGCTTTTAGAACACCTGTAAACACTAAATTTGGTCTACTGTCATCGGTCTTTGTCGGCTTCAACTTAACCATGAAAATACAACATGTCACGAAATCACGACACTTTTCTTTTTCTCTCTTTATCCTTGCTTTGTCCCCTGAAAATACATGTTGCAATATCATGACACTTTTTCTTTCTCTCTCTTTCTCTTTGCATTGGACCGCAAAAATGCTACATGTCGCGATATCGCAAAACTTTTTCTCCTTATGCTTTTTCTTTGCTTCGGGCTCCAAAAATACATATCGCGATATCGCAACACTTTTTCTCCTTACACTTTTTCTTTGCTTTGGCCCCCAAAAATACAACATGTCATGATATCGCGACACTTTTTCTCCTTGCTCTTTCTCTTAGCTTTGGCCCACAAAAATGCGACATGTCACAAAATTGTGACACTTTTCCAACTTACTTTCTCTCTCTTGTTTTAGTCATAAAAATGCGACATGTCATGAAATCGCGACACTTTTCCAACTTACTTTCTCTCTCCTATTTTAGTCGCAAAAATGCGACATGTCACGAAATCGTGACACTTTTCCAACTTACTTTCTCTCTCCTATTTTAGTCATAAAAATGCGACATGTCACGAAATCATGACACTTTTCCAACTTACTTTCTCTCTCCTATTTTAGTCGTGAAAATGTGACATGTCGCAAAATCATGACACTTTTCCAACTTACTTTCTCTCTCCTATTTTAGTCGTGAAAATGCGACATGTCACAAAATCATGACACTTTTCTTACTTGTTCTCTTTCTTCGAATTTGTCATGAAATCGCGACACTTTTTCTTGCTCTTCCAACATGTCACGAAATCACGACGGTTTTTCCACTTGCATTTTTCTCTTCCAACATGTCACGAAATCGCGACAATTTTTCCTGCTCTTTCTCTCTCTTCCAACATGTCGCGAAATCGCGACAATTTTTCCTGCTCTTTCTCTCTCTTCCAACATGTCACGAAATTGTGACAGTTTTTTCACTTGTCTTTTTTTTCTTCCAACATGTCATGAAATCGTGATAGTTTTTCCTGCTTCTTCTCTCTCTTCCAACATGTTGCGAAATCATGATAGTTTTTCTTGCCTACTGTATATGTCGTGATATCACGACACTTTTCTTACTTGTATTTTTCTTTGATCTTTTGCATATGGGCCACTTCGGTCTTCTTGGAAAATCATTGTACATACTCTGAATAACCTTTGAAATCCTGTCTTTTGTATCTGAATAGCTTTTGAACTTCATGTCCACTAAATCAACAGATCTATCTGACTGTGTTAACAACAATGACAATATTGTTGTTGCACCTTGCTCAACAATCTCCCCCTTTGGAATTGTTGGCAACACATGTGCAATTTCTTGTAACTCTTCTCCCCCTTTGACAATAATACCAAAGGGCTACTGCAGACTCCCCTTGAGTCCATACACAACATTCTTAGGCAAGATTTATTGCACATAGCAACAATCATGAACATGAGCAAAAAGATAATCAAATTCTTAATTGCTCCCCCTGAGAATGTGATCCCTGTAGCTAGTCAATTCTTGGGAAGTGTGACAACTCCCAATTTATTGTGAAGGTACTCAAAAACTTCCTTGGGCAATGGTTTTGTGAAGATATCTGCTAATTTATTTGTAGTTGGAACAAAATCCAACTTAACCTCACCTTTCATAACTTTCCCCTTCAAAAAGTGATACTTGATAGCAATGTGTTTTGTGTGTGAATGCATAACCAGATTCTTGGAGATGTTAATGGCACTGGTGTTATCACACTTAACTGATATTGGCTCACTAAAGCTAATACCAAGATCTTTAAGGGTTTGTTTCATCCACAATACCTATGTACAACATGTTGTCGCTGCAATATATTCTGCCTCTGTTGTCGATAAAGAAACTGAATCTTGTTTCTTACTATGCCACGCGACCAATCTGTCTCCAAGATAGAATGCACCTCCACTGGTACTCTTTTTGTCATCTACACATCCTGCCTAATCTGCATTTGAATACAAAATAAGGGTGAAGTCTTTACCTTTTGAATACCATAACCCATACTCCATAGTACCCTTGACGTACCGAATAATCCTCTTCACTACTGTCACATGAGTCTCCTTGGGATTAGCCTAAAATCATGTTGCCATGCATACTGCCTGCAAAATATCTGGTCTGGTAGCTGTTAGGTATAGTAAGCTCCCAATCATAGATCTGTACATGGTTTGATCAACATGTGGAGATTTGTCATCCTTGCTCAACTTGCGGCCTATCGTCATGGGAGTGCTAATTGGCTTACAATCCTCCATTGTGAACCTTTTTAACATCTCTTTCACATATTTAAATTGAGAAATAAATATGCCCTTATTATTTTGATTAACTTACAACCTGAGGAAATACAAAAGTTCACCAATCATTGACATTTCAAATTCTTTCTGCATCTTATTTGCTAAATCTTTACACGACTCATCTTTACTACTACCAAATATGATATCATCTACGTATACAACAAGAACAATAAGCTGCTCATTTTTTATTTTGATATACAAATTACTATCCACCATACCTTTCTTAAACCCTTGTTGAGTGAGATAGTTGTCTAGCCTTGCATACCATGCTCGGGGTGCCTATTTTAATCCATATAATACCTTCTTCAACTTGCAAACCAAATTGGGATCATTACCAAGTTCGAAACCATCTGGTTGCTCAATATAAACCTCTTCTTCAAGTTTCCCATTCAAAAACGTTGATTTCACATCCATTTGATAAACTTTGAAATTCTTGTAGATTGCTAAAGCCAGAAACATTCTAATTGCCTCTAGTCTAGCTACTAGTGCATTTCCTCAAATTCAATGCCTTCAACTTGTGCATAACCCTTACATACCAATATTGCTTTATTCCTGACTACCTATCCGTATTCATTCAATTTTTTTCGAAAAATCCATTTAGTCCCGATTATATTTTTATTTGCAAGTCTAGGTACTAACTCCCAAGTGTCGTTTTTCTCGATTTGATCTAATTCTTCATTTATTGCCTTCATCCAAATTTCATCTTTACTTGCATCAGCAATGTTTTCGGGTTCAATGTTGGATAATAGAGAGTAGTTACTTATTACTCTTATTCTTGTCTGAACACCAACATTGGGGTCTCCAGTTATTTGCTCTCTAGGATGACTTTTTTGCCAACTGCCTATTTTGAATTTCTTATTTTCTTCCACTTTTGAATCACAACTTAAATCATCTGAGTCAATTTTTTTTATCTTTTCCATTTTATTTTCCTCATCTTTGTCAATAACCTCTTCATAAATTGGGTAGTTCATTTCATAGCTAATTACTCGTTCTCTACCTTCATCAAATTTAACATCGGCACTGTCCATAATTTTCTTTAGCCTCTTGTTGTAGCATTTGCAAGCTTTGCTTTTTGATGAATGACCAACAAAAATACCTTCATCCGCTCTATCTTCAAACTTACCAAGATTATCTTTAGTTCTTTTGATGTAGCACTTGCTGCCAAAAATTTTGAGATATTTTGTTGTTGCCCTTTTACCGAACCACAACTCATAAGGAGTTTTGCTTTCATGTGTTCTTAGCATGTACCTATTTTGGATATACACCGTAGTATGGACTACTTTCCAAAATCTGTCTGCTACTTTGCTTTTAGTCAACATAGTCCGTGTCATTTCCTGCACTGTCCTGTTCTTTCTTTCTACCACTCCATTCTGCTAAGGTGTCCTGGCTTCTGAAAATTGTCTCCTAATACCGTATTTTTCATAGTACTCTGTAAAATCCTCTTCTCCTCCTTTGTCTGATCTTAAACATTTGATCCTCTTTCCTATTTCATTCTCAACCTTGTTTTTGAAAATCTTGAACATGCTAAGAGCTTCTGATTTATGCTTCAAGAAAAATATCCATGTCATTCTATAATAGTCATCAATGCACAACATAAAATATTTGTCACCATTTATGCTTTGTGTTCTCATGGGTCCACATAAATCAGTGTGTATTAGTTCCAAAGGTTTGCTTGTGTAGTACTCTTTTGTTTTGAATGTGACTCTAGTTTGCTTCCCCTTTTGGCATGAAGCACAAATGCTATTTGTAGGTTTTCTGATGGTGGGAATATCTCTCACTACCATTTTTGAGATGATTTTTACTAGATTATCAAAATTTATATGACCAAGTCTCTTATGCCACAACCAATTTTCTTCTTTCTGTCCAATAAAACAAGCTCCTTCTGAAGTCTCTGAGAGCGTGTACAGGTTGCCAGATGTCCTTGATCCAGTTGCTATCAATTTTCCACTGTTTGTTTTTTTTTACTTCACAACCCTGCTTCTTAAAAACTACTTCATGATATTTATCACAAATCTGACTTACGCTCAACAAGTTATGTTTCAACCCATCCAAAAACAAGACTTCTTTTGACTTAATTTTTTCGTTACTAAGTTTAACTGAACCTTTGCCAACTATCTTAGCTCCATCATTATTTCCAAATTTTACTGAACCACCTTCATATTTCTGTAACTTCTCAAATTTCTATTTGTCACCTATCATATGACTGGAGCATCCACTATCAAGTATCCATGGTACACATTTATTCTGTGCTTTAAATGCTATTTGTACGATTAAAGATTCCTTTTCTTCCTTAAGTCACTCTTTTTCTTTCAAATCCATTTTGATAGTAGTTTTGGGCTCTAGTTTTGCCTTTCCCTTATCAATAGCTTGTGACTATTTTCCAGGAAGTTTTATATTTTGTCTCATCCTATTTGGTTGAAATTTTCTTCCCTAAAACTGATTTGATGCAAATGTACTTCTACACTTTCTTGCAATGTGCCCAAAATTATGACAGATATAGCATTCTACTGTATAATTCATCAGAGGAGAAAAATCATTTCTACTGGTGAAATTTCTTGGATTTACATTATATTTGTAGTCTAAGATTTTATGTCCATAGCCATTCCATTTAAAATAGAAACCAAAAAAGGGATAATTGAACCTGGGTGATGGTATTTGCCATGTTGCCATAGGAGCCATAGGTCTTCTTCTCCTTTGATATGTGATGTTGGTGAATCCATCATTGTCAATTCTCCTTTCGTGCCTAGCATTATTGCTTTCTTTTGCATGAGACATTTTTCCTTGTCACCTATTTCTTATCTTCTTCTTTATGGATTCTACATTTTTGGCCTTTGATCCATTTGTGATTCTCCTTTGACGAAACCTAGACCAAATTTGATGCCTGCATGCCTTTGGTCATTTATAATATTATCCAGCTTCATAGAACTTTCTTCACGTTTGTGATAGCAACTAATTTTGTGATTCATCCCTTCTATCTGCGTTCATAAACCAATATTCTCTTCTTCTAGTTTGCAACAGTAATCTATTTTCATGGTAATTTGTACTTTGAGATCCTCAGATATTTTCTTGTATTCTTATTTCTGTACTTTCAGACTGGTTATGATTTCGTTTGCATCTGTAGCACCCTAAAATTGGTGCAGTAAAATTGTCATAATTACATTCACCTTAGTAAATAATTTAAAATTCAAATTTAACCTCCCAAACCGCCCGTTAACCGTCGGGTAATCCGTTTCCCCCTTTTTCGTGCCATTTTTAGAGGTTGTTTTGACCGTTTGACGATATCGTCGCCGATCAGACGATATCGCCCCAGATCTGACGATTTCATCTGGGCTAGGACGTCCAGACGATCTTGTCGCAAAACTGATTTTGCAAAATTAGCTTCTGTTCCAACGGGCCTCTAATCCGGGCAGAAGCGTGTCTGCGCCGTTAGAGACCCTCCCCCGTTGGAGATCTCCCAAATAGGGATGATCTCCAACCTCCTAACTACTCCCCTAAGCCTATTTAGTCCCTAGGACCTTCCCTTCCCAACCCCTGGCTGAAATTCCTTGTAACTTGATTTTGCATGCACTTAGAATCATCCTCGAACATTCTATTTTGCCTTGGTCTCTATATCAAGTTTTGTTGCAGGGACCTCATTGATCTTCGGTCGGAGCAAGCTCACCATCGTCGCAGATGATCTCGTTCAAATCTCGGAGGCGATCCTGTCGTAATTCGGAGATGATTTCATCACTTCGAGACGATCTCGACTGCAGTCCACATTGAGGCAATCAGTGCCCAGAGTTTGCGCTTTCTTTTATTCCTTTCACTGTTTTACTCTGCATTTTAGTTAATTTATCCTTATTGCTTACTATTTTGCATTTGGAGTTCACCCATATAGCTTAACTTGCATGATAAGATCAGAATTTATCATTAGAACATCGTAATTTGTTTGAATTTCTGTTCATAATTGTTTTCTAGTGTTCATACTATCATTTTATATTGTTTCCCCCTATTAGCATAGTAGTATTCTCTATATTTTGCATCTATTCTTCTATTTGCAGGTCTCTAATGAATTCGTCAGATCTCAGATGATCTTGTCTGATCTCAGATGATTCTATCGAATTCAGAGACGATCCTGACTGCTTCAAACATCAGAATCTCCATCAGACATCCGGATCAGGTATTCTTCTTAATCTTCATTAATTTCTCTATTTTTCTATCTTAAATTTGTTCTCTGTATTCATTAAATCTGCATTTTCATATAGATTAATTTAGATTCATTTGGCCAAACCTAGGATATGAATGCTTAAAGTTAAAAATGAACACATAAAAACACATTCCAAACCTAGGCATGGAAACTGCCATTAAATGTTTCCTGGTGAACCCACCATCCATCGAAAAATCATCAAAATACACCTCCCTTGAGAGGCGGGACCTTCGCAAAGTCCTCTCAGTTCGAGGTACCATGACATCCTTTTCCCATCCCCCTTTCGGGCATGGATCCTATAGCTTGAAGGTAAGGATGCGAAAAATTTGGAGCGATACATTTTGGTGAACCCGACGTGAATGCATCATAACCTTTTGAAAACAAAAACAAAAAAAAAAAATAGAACAACTAAAACATAGATGCATTTTAAAACATTTAAAGTTTAAAATCATGTTTAGATGGTAGCTCCTAAGAAAATATTAGCAGTTACTATAAATGTAGAAAACCAATTGGCAGCCGTAGAAATCAATTCTATGCTTAATGTGCCAGAAACAAGTAGAAATCAATTCCTGTGGAACGAACTTGATAGAAGACTTAGTCTCATCTCATCTAGGTCCACACAACTTAAGCAAATCAAGAGGCTAGTCCTAGATAGAATCCTGGATCCTCATCAACTAGTTTTTTATCATGAACTTCAGAGAGCATGCCATAGATGGTTAGCTTATAGGAGAGCTCTAGTATCTTTAGAATTGTTCACCTTCGAGGAATACCTCGAGAACGTAGCCATTGTGCACCAGTTCCTAGGTTGTGTAGAAGACCAAGAGGTTGTTCTTACAGATAGGGAAATATGGAATAGAGTTTCGTGAGCTATGCTATATCGAGAGTATTGCCATGAGCTTTACTTTTATCAACCAGCATCTGAGACAGATAATATCACTATAGCTCTTTTCATCAAATTTTTAAAAGAAAACTTTCAATTTGAAGAAGAACACTTCATGACTCCTGAACAACTCGAGCCTATTAATGATATTTATAAATTATTTATAGAAAACTAGATTATTACTTTCAGTCTTATTTCTTGCATTTATTGTGTTGATTGTCTTTACAATATTATTTCAAAAACAAAGAAAAACTAAAAAACATAGCAAAAACTTAAACATTTCATTTCAAATATTGTAGTAGGTATATAGTAAATATATACCTCTTAATTTGTTGCATATATATATATATATATATATATATATATTTGCTGAAATCAAAATTTAGCACCATGCCTAAACTTAGGAATGGTAAAGAAACTTTAGGAGAAGAAGAAGATTGGTTACAAGATACAACTGGAAACCCAAATGTCCTTCCTGAAGATCCAACTTCGGAAGGAAAAACTCTAGTTCAACCAGAAGATGACCTAGGTGAAGATAAGGAACAAGAAGGAAGTGTTAAAGAGGATGGATCCTCATCCCCTAGAATAGCTCCAAATGGAACTATTGCTTTTGACAACATAGATCATTTCAAGAAATTTCTCAGTGATAACATTGATGACCTTAATGTGGCAATTCGTATTGATAAAGGGCAAATTAGTGACACTCAGGCAGCTTTGGAACATATGTATGATGTGCGCATTAATCCCTTATCTTTCATTGATCAAGAAAGTGATAAGGTTGGACCATCCAATACGGATATGGTCTCTATGATTCAAAACATGTCAAAACAATAGGCTATCCAACCTCCTAAGGAACCTGTTATTCAACCTAAAATCATTCCCACACAAAAGAAACCTTCCTTCACTACTTTATTCCGCCAAACTATTGAGCAATATGCTTCAAGTAAACAAAAACCTAAAACGAAGCCAAATACAAATTTTCAACAATCCGAAATACATCATAATACAACTTCAAAATTCCTTCATAATACTTTTCCTACCAATAATTTGCACAATAGTAACATGGCATCTAATCTTCATGTTCCTCCATCATATGCCCATAAAACCCATGTCAATGCCCTACCGAACCAATATGGGGGGCAAACTAGTAATCTGGAAGCCATGGTGAAACAGTTAGCTTCGCGTATGGACCGAGATAGATCCCTACCGTCCCTCGTATAATTATCGAGAGATATGTAGTCAACCTTTGGATCCCATAGTTGTAGCTCAACCATACCCTAAGCATTTTCCCATGCCCATCTTGCCTATATATAAAGGAACCGAAGATCCCATAGAGCATCTTCGCATGTTTAGGATAGCATGTCATGACATATCGCATGATGACTTGCTATTATTAAAAATGTTCCCGAAAAGTTTAGGTGGAATGGCATTAGAGTGGTACTATCAATTGCCCACTCATTCTTTGAGAAACTTCGAAGAAACAATGGAATCATTTGTCCATCAATTTAGTGCCTACATCGAGAGGCATGTAACTATTAAAGATTTATACAATTTAAAACAAGACAAAGATGAATGTTTTGCCGATTTCTTAGCTAGATGGAGGCAATTGACAGGAAAACTGCACTTTGTGCTACCTTATAGGGAAATGTTGGACATTTTCATCAACAATTTACAAGAACAAATATCTTATGAGCTATCGACTGCTACCTTAACTACCTTCGATCAAGCTATAGATTTAGCTCGAAGAGTAGAAGATGCCCTCATTAGGAGAGGCCAACTTAGGAAGAAGGATGATGAGAAAACATCCAGAAATCAATATAAAAACAAACAAGTCGTCGGTGACGGAGTCACTGACAGCAGAAATGTTGCTAATATCAATGCAACAAAGACAACAGAAAAATTTATATTGAAACCTCCTGACAAGCCTCCTCGAGAATTTACTAGATTAAACCAACCCTTATCAACTATTTTACCTCAATTACTCGAAAGAGGTTTGATCCAATTACCAACTATCCAGGAACCTGATCCAACTATACCTGGATACAGAGTCGACTTACACTCTGTGATTTCCATAGAGGACCTGGACATTCTACCAACGCTTGTAAAAGGTTGAAACATAAAATACAGGATTTGATTGACAATAATGAAATGGAAGTGCAAGCCTTCCAACCTAAACAAAACCCTCCTAATAATACTCAAAAGACCATTCCCCAAAATCAAAATCAAAATGCCAATCAAACTCTAGACATATTTCAACACCCTTTACCACGACATGGTAAAGAGGTAGCCAATCAAATCGAACATCATAATGTTCCCCCTCCTACCCGATATGTAGGAACCATTAGCGGACAATTACCTATTCGAGATCCTCAAATATTTGACACAACCTTATCCCTGGTTACGACCAGGCCCTTACATAATTTTCAAACTTTTGATTCTAGTGATATAGAATCGGATACTGAAAGTGAACTAGACATTACTTCAAACCAATCGAATAGTTCTGAAAATGAATCAGATCCTATTCAACCCATCACGGATGCTATGGTTCCGGAAGAACCATTTCCTAGAAGAGTTACTACTCGACCTTCTTCTAATATATTCCTTTCTAATGAACAAGCCATCAATGCTCAACCGAGACCAGTTCAGCGTCTTCATTATAACATTGTAGGTACCATTGGAGTCGTCACCCGACAACAAGCTCAAAATTCCCAACAAGAACCAAACCGAACGATGGATCGGCTCCATTCATTTTGAAAAACCCCAATAAAGGGAATCATGCTCCTATTGTTCAACCTAAACCCCCTTACAATATTAATGAGCAATTGTCCAATACTACGGCCAGAATTTCCCTTTTGGATTTATTAAGATCCTCTCCCACCCATAGGGATGAGTTGATGCTTACATTGAGCCAAATGATGGTACCTCAAAACATTCAACTCGAAGCTATGGCCAATACTATCATCACTCGAGAGATTGATTGTATTGACTTTCGGGATAAAGATATCCCACAACACAGTTTACATAAGGATAATCCCTTATACATTCCTGCTCTAATTGGAGATGTAGTTGTCAAAAGAGTTTTGATTGATAATGGCTCATCTCTAAACATTTGCACTTTTGACTTCTACCAACGATTTGGCTTTAGAAGTGATGAAATGAAGAAAACTGATATGATTATCAAAGCTTTTAATGACGAAACACAAGAAACGTGTGGAGTTATTACCCTCCCATTGCAAGTTGGTCCTAGAACCCTAGAAACAACCGTGTTTATTGTACATTGCCCGACATCGTACAATATACTTTTGGGTCACCCTTGGATCAACGCCATGCGAGCGGTCCCATCAACCTTACACCAATGTGTTAAATTTGAGTTTAAAAATCAGTTGGTCACTATCCATGGTGACCCTAGACCTTTTGATATGTGTGCTTTGGCAGAACCCGTTGGAGTGCAATTTTGCCCTGCTCTGTCGTCCACACATCCTAGTTCTTATTTTTCATCTAAAACTGTGAAACACACACCCATAACTTCACCTATTTCCCCTCCATTAATTTCATCCTCCTATATAGATCAACAACCCTCTAAACAAATCATTTTAGAACCTCAAAAAGATCTTAAATCTACAACCAATCCTTCAAGTTCTATCCCTATAAATTCAAAACCTATAGACACATCTATCATTCCTCCCACATCTAAAGATATAGGTAATAAGCCTTCTACATCTTATGCCCTTTATGATGAACTTTTACAGATTTATCCACAACCTTAATATCAGAAAAAACAAATGCTTTCATGCAAGATTCAATTCTTTTAAATAAATTGCCGCCATCTCCTCGTACTTTGGGCCTCCCACAACCTATGGGAAGTACTTACCAAGTCGGGAGTTGTGCCTTCATTTATAAAGGATATGAGCTGGGGAAGAATCCCTCGAAATATCAAAACTCATCATGAAGGATATGCTCGGTGTTATTTTACCAATGATTATATTAAAGCTAAACCCATGATGCTTAAAATGGGATATAAAGGGAAAGGCTTGGGACCTTTCCAAAATGGCATGAAAGAACCTTTCGAGGTAGAACCGTGGCCTACCCGTTGTGGTGTGGGCCTATTTCCTAGTAAGGGTCAACCCTTTCCTTTTGACGATGATGATCACGTCATATGTTATCAAGATTATTTGGATAGGCATGTTGATTTGCCTCTTAAAAATCAGTCGTTTTCATGCAACATGCTATCCATAGCTTACCACTGAAATGATTGTTGACCCCGATGAAGAGTTGGAAGGAGATATCTTCCATGATGTCTCTGTTGAAGAGATGTTACACAATGGATTTTATTTTGATGGTTCTATACCAACTATAGCCCAACTTGAGGCCACTAATCCTCAAGATGAATTATCTAAATTAACCTTACAAGAATTACAAGAATTGGGCGTTTCACCCGCCCCACCTAATTTTGAAAGAGATCTACACATGGAGGTAGAAAACGTCATTAAAATTAATATTGGAGCTGAGGACAATCCTCACATAATCAATATTGGATCAGAATTAAGTCAAGAAAAACAAGAACAATACATTGCATTTCTTAAAGAGTATGAAGATGTCTTCGCTTGGACATATGAAGATATGCCGAGTCTAGACCCTTACGTAGTCATGCATCATCTAGTGGTCCATCCGGATGCTAAACCTGTTAAACAAAAACTTAGAAAAATGCATCCCAAAGTGGCTCTGCTAGTCAAAGGGGAGTTAGAAAAACTCCTGAATGTTATCTTTATACAAGCTATTGATTATGCGGAATGGATCTCAAATGTAGTTCCAGTCACCAAGAAAGAAGCTACCAAAGTTAGGGTTTGCATAGATTTTAGAGATATTAACGTTGCATGCCCTAAAGATGACTTTCCTCTTCCAAACATGGATCAAATCATTGACTTTACTTCTCGGGAGTGGGATGATGTCCTTAAAGGATGGATTCTCCGGTTATAATCGAGATCGGGATAGCTCTCGAAGATCAGGCTAAAACAGCCTTTATTACCCCTTGGGGTACCTTTTCTTGGAAAGTGATGCCATTTGGCTTAAAGAACGCAGGTGCAACTTATCAACGAGCTATGACCTATATTTTTCATGATATGATGCATGATATCCTACATGATTATGTAGATGATATTATAGCTCGCTCTATTATTGAAGATAATCATTTAGATGATTTGAGAAAAGTTTTTAATCGATTACGAGAATATCTTATTCGATTAAATCCAGCAAAATGTATATTCGGAGTTAAGTCCGGTAAACTATTAGGGGTTTTAGTTTCTTTACGTGGTATTGAAATCGACCCTCTCAAGATTGCGGCCATCATTGATATGCCCGCACCTACTAATATATCTGAGTTACGAAGTTTACAAGGTAAACTTCAAGCTATCCGTCGCTTCATTGATAAGCTGGCGGACAAAACTGGTCCCTTTCTTAAACTCCTTAAGAAGGATGTCCCTTTTAATTGGGACACAGAATGTAGAGAAGCTTTTGAACTTCTCAAACAATACCTCCTTAATCCACCTGTGCTTTCACCACCTAAACCTGATCGCCCATTTCTCCTATATATTTCAGCTTGATTACGCCTTAGGAGCTATGTTAGCTCAACTTGATGATGAAAAGCGAGAACGTGCTAATTATTACATTAGCCGAACCTTCATCAGTTATGAAACCCGCTACACAACATTAGAAAAACTATGTCTAGCAGTCGTGTTTGCTACGCAAAAATTATGACACTATATGCTTAGTCAAAAAACTTATGTCATTGCTAAATACGATCCCTTGAGGTATCTCATGAGTCGACCTTATTTATCGGGTCGCACGACCAAGTGGGTTCTTGCTCTAAGCGAGTTTGATCTCACATTCATAGGACAGAAGTCTGTTAAGGGTCAAATCATAGCAGATCAATTAGCTGTTGCACCCTTAGAGTCTACCCATCCCCTCATCATCGAATTTCCAGATGAATGCCTTCAATTAGAGGCAGACCATATTGAACAATGGTCCTTATACTTTGATGGAGCCCGATGCATGAGTGGGGCTGGTGCGGGTATTATTTTAATATCCCCACAAAAACATCTTATTCCTCTGTCCTTCAAATTGACATTTGCTTGCACCAACAATACTGCTGAGTATGAAGCTCTAATCCTTGGATTACGAGCTGCCCTAGCGCTAAAAATTAAACATCTTTTAGTTTTTGGTGATTCCCAACTAGTTATAAACCAAATTAATGAAGTTTATCAAACCAGAGATGATAAACTATGCCCATATAAGGCCTATGTTTTACAATTAATGTCTCTATTTGATCAAGTTACCTTGGAAGCTATTCCTCGAACTAGCAACCGTGCGGTGATGCTATGGCCGCAGTTGCATCTCTCCTACCCTTGGAGTTAGATGACGAATATGCCACTATCATTATTCGTCGACTCCAAGAACCCGCTTCAAATAAGTCATGCTTAGAGCCTTTGGATGTGTTTCTAATCAATGAAACTACTCCTGAACCTTGGTATACGGACATATTTGATTTTCTCCAAAATGGGACTTTCCCTGCCAATTCTAATAGAAACCGGCGTCGGTTATTACGTCGACGAGCAAGTCGATTTGTAATAATTGGCAATACTTTATATAGGAGATCTTTTGAAGGTATCCTATTAAGATGTTTAAACTTAGAAGAGTCTAAATCAGCCTTGAGTGAAGCCCACGATGGATCTTGTGGAGGACACTTTAGTGGTAGTGTCATTGCTAAAAAGCTCCTTCGGATAGGATACTTTTGGCCTACCATGGAAACGGATGCACATGAGTATGTGCGCCATTGCGACAAGTGCCAGAAACATGCTGACCTTGTCCATGCGCCTGCCCAAGAACTACAGGCTATTTCATCTCCTTGGCCCTTTTCTAAATGGGGTTTAGACATTATTGGCAAAATCAATCCTGTGTCATCTGATGGACACAAGTTCATCATAACCGCCATTGAGTATTTCACGAAGTGGGTCGAAGCTATGCCTTTAGCTTCCTGCACTGGCACACAAGTCTCTAAATTTATTTTTAATCAAATCATTTGTAGGTTCGAATTCCTGCAAATCTCATCTCTGACAATGGAACTTGTTTCAAAAATAAAGATGTTAAAAAATTATGCCAAAAATATAAGATTCAACATCGTTGGTCCACTCCCTATTATCCTCGGGGTAATGGTCAAGCGAGAAGCATCTAACAAAACCTTAATCAAAATTCTCAAAATATTGGTCAATAAAGCGGCCGTGACTGGCACATTCAATTATACCCGGCCTTGTGGGCCTATCGAACTAGTGTTCGAACCCCCACGGGAACTTCACCATTTGTTTTGGTTTATGGTGCTGAAGCAGTTTTCCATTTGAATTGGAAGTTCCTTCTTTGGCTCTGCTACTTCAAGATACCGAAGTAGGAGATGAATATCGAGCTGGCAGACTCAGTCGATTGGAACTCCTAGATGAAAAATGCATCAATGCTTTGGAGCATCTCCGTGCTTACCAAAACAAGCTTAAAAGATCATATGCTAAGAAAGTTCGTCATCGATCCTTTGAGATCGGCGACCTTGTTTTAAAAGAAAATCAAAAAAATACAAATGCAACTAAGGACCTTAAAGGTAAATTTGAGCCCAACTGGCTTGGACCATACATTATTATTGCTAAATTTGAATCAGGAGCATACAAATTATCTACCTTAGATGGTAAAGAACTTAAAGAACCCATGAATATTTTGCATCTTAAACGTTACTATGCATAAATTTGGTCATTTCATCCATGTATATATTTGTTTAAATATTTCAAAATCACTATCTTGTATTTCTTTCAAATTTATAAAAATCCAAAAACATCAAAAACATTCATAATCATCAAAAATCTTCAAAACTATTTGTTGCATTTATTTATGGCACTTGTTAAATTTTTTGCTCAAAAACAAAAATAAAACCAAAAATCAAAATAATGATAAAAATATAAAAACAACAATATGCTTGACTCTTTCGAAACCAAAACAATATAAAGAAGAAAGAGAGAGTCAGTATTCTCAAAACTTCTCAAAAGTGTTTATATATATTTTCTTACAAATGTTGCAGTTATATGTTTCAAATTATTTTTGATAAATTAGCATTTATTTGGAATCCCTCACTTGCACACTCACAAAAATAAATATCTTGATTTTATCTGGCATGATTACTAATCTCTCTTATATCAAAGTCCACAAAATTCAATTAAATAAAGTTTGAGCATAGAGAATTGATCTTGTTATTTACTTAAACCAAGCACATCTTTTCACAATAAAATGATTATATTTGTAATTTCCATGTTTTGCTACATAGTAGATGTGATTTCTTGAGCGAAAAGTTTCCCCTGCTATCCTATCATGCACATGGTCTAGAATCTTTGAGAATTGGCAAAAGGACAAGCTCACCCCTACCCAGAATAAAAATCCCTTGCTCTACGACTAATCCGAGCAAGTATCCCTAGCAAAGAAAAAGAAAAGAAAAGTTCAAGAAAAAAAGAGAAAAGAAAAATGTTATTTTATATCATTACAGCAATATTTCAAGCACTATCTCAAAAATCAAGCAAAAAAATACAAAAAGAAAAAGAAGCAAAGTTCAAAAGAAAAGCAAAAGAAAGCAGAAAGCAAGAAAGCAATAAAATCCCTTTCCCTACCCTTTGAAAAGAAAAGAAGGGTTGATGAGCTTGAATCCCTGGAATTCTCAATTATTCGAAAAGCTGTGAGGTAAGCCCCATAACAGGTGGTTTGTGCCCAACCTGCTTGGCCTTGGGTAACTCCTAGCGTGGTGATATATCTGTCACATTAGCGACCTTCTTTTGTACAGACCTATGTCTGCTTATGGATTAGCTAGCTCTTGATAATCCGACCTACATAGTAGTCTAGTATGGTTATATGCATCTACATCATGGTTAATGAACACTTATTTGGTTTCTTCAAATCACTTGTATCATATTATCTTGCTCAAAAGCTGGTAAATGCACAAAGCAATTGCACACACATTTGTATTTGAGAGATTTTGTGTATCATTATGATAAATCAAGATCGGAAATGAATTCACATATGCACATGGGATTCCTTATAAATCTAACTTTTGTCTTCAAAATACTTTGAAATATTATTTTTGCAACTTGTTTGGAATAAATCAAGTACGAGTTGTTTACCATAAAGACAACTATATAATAGAAAAATCAAAAATTTCTTTCAAAATATACAATCAAAACATATATATCTGGTTGACTTTCGCGACGATGGTATAGTTCCAAAACCAAAATTGGAATTTTATGCCTAGCGCAAGTCCTCATTTTCATATTTTCTGTTTATCAAAAATCAACCATGCAATAAAACTATCTTTTTTGGATTTTCGCGATGATGGTATAAGTCTATACCTACATATTCTATGCCTAGCGCAAACCATTGTAACAATTTTTATTCCCCATTTATTTAAAAATCATGAAAACCATATGACTTAAATCATTATATTACACAAATTATGCTTTTAAAAAGCAAACACATTTTCATTATTTCATGTCATTATGTCAACCTTCAATTTTGCAATGATGGTATAATTCCTAAAGAATTATCCAAAATTTTATCACACTTAGGAATTTATGCCTAGCAAAAATCATTTTAACATTATTTCATGCATACTATTTTCATGAAAATCTGAAAACAAACCATCATCACCATCATTTTCACTATTGCACCAAAGTCTTAAGACAGTCTCTTAAGCACTCTTTTACTTTTAACAATATTTCTATAAATGGGATTAGCTTGACGACCGAGTGAGCAGTGACTCCATGAAATGGTCTATACTAGCGACAATGTCCTTTGAAATTATTGTTAGAAGTCTCTTTTTATTTTTTATCACATTTCATCACAAACAATCAATTTGTTACATCAGATTATTTCATTTAAAATATTATAGCATGACATCAAAGTTATAAATTTTCAAAATGACATAATTTCATGAATCCTCAATCCAATTATCAAATTAATCAATCAAACATAAAAGCATCATAAGCATACACATAATACAAGTCATATGATCAAAAACATATCATATATATATCAACAATATATATACATCATCAAAACTGGATTGGTATGCCACAATCTGTACCTCGGCATACTCAATCCTCTATCAACAAAAATAATAATAATACAATGTCAGTCTGTACAAAGCTGTGCAGCCCTCTAGCCTCGAGAGCCCCTCGAGCTCTCCGCCTCATCTCCTCCCCCGCCCTGAGGTGGACGAGGTGGCCCCATCGCAGTCTGAGTAGTCCTAGTCCTCGATCGGGACGTGGTCCTCGATGACCCGATCTGATCGGATCTGCAATGTTGGCTGGGAGGGGTAGTCTATCCGCCTCTGGCACCAATTGATAATACAATGTCTGGTAGAATGTGAGTTGGGCGATAGCCCGTGTCAGCTCTCCAGAGCTTGCCCCATGCCCTGAGGCGTGCAATCTCGTCTCGTAGCTGTGCCACCTCAGCTCGGTGGCGTGCAGCCTCATCCTGTAGAGTCTGCACCTATGCTTGGAGATGATCTCTCTCTGCCCGAAGAGTAGCCATCTCGCTACTCTCTCCTGTGTCAATGCCCTTGCCCTTATCGGGCGATGGTGGCCTCTCCCTCTATGGAGATGGGGGTCTCGCCTCCCTCCTCTCCCTCTGCCGTGGCCTCTCCTGTGCCTGTGGCCTCCTCGGCTCTCTCTCGTCGTGACCCTGGGCCGCCTCCATCGTTGCCTGGCATCGCCTCCCTATCCGATGCACAACCGCATGAATCGGACCCTATGCCCTCGTCATTCGAGGAGGGTGGATGCCTACGTACCAGGCATCGTAGCCATCGGCTACCCCTGCATCGTCACCATCCACTGGCTGGATGGGGGCATCGTCGCGTCCTGGCTCCAGAACCGTTGCATGTCTGGAGCCCCGCTAACTATGGTGTTATCCCGGACGAGTCGAGAAAACTCATAATCCCTCAGAGATGGGATCCCCTGCTGTAGACCGAACTGACGCAAAACTCGGTCATAGCGGTGGAGCTCCACCTCTCCCCTCTCCATCCGTAGCCAACAAACTCGCCTGACGTGAGCCAACTCCTGTCCATCCTCGGCCCACCCTGGATGCTCCCTCCATGGCCTCCAGGTGATCTAGTCCGGGACTAAGTCATCCAATAGTCTCCGGGACATAGGGAGGTCGATCCGCCGCTGTGACCCTCTCTGGAGCCACCAGTAGAAGACTCGGGGCCTCTCCCCGTCTACCCCTATCAGAGGAAGCCCTACCGGCCTCCGCACTGCAATGTGCTCCCAGCACCAAACCTGTAGGAGCGATGTCATCACCAGACATCGGCCGCCCTTGTACACGACCCCATATAGGATCCTGTACAATCGGCATAATACAAAGCTGCCCCAAGAGAACCTATACCCGTGGTCCCGCATATCGTAGATCACATCTACGAGCATCCACGGCACCCTACACCCGCTTTGGTGGCACAGCAAAAGTCCACCAACCACTCCAGCTAGCACTCGTGTGAGTCTAGATGCCCCAGGCATCTGGCGCAGTGCCTCGATATTAACTCCGCCCTTCTCCAGGGTGAAGCTCGAGTCACCATACAGTCGTCCCATAGTGTGGCCTTTATTGGCCGTAGGAGTGATCAATCGTCCTTGTATGGGGATTCTTAGAATCCTCCATACATCCTCTAGAGTGGGAGTCATCTCCCCTGTCGGTAGCCAAAAACATGAGGAACCCAGATACCATCTCTCTGCTAGGGCTGTTAGTAGCCCCATATCTGTGGACACCTGTGGCATCTACGCCACATCTTGCAAGCCGGCCTGTGCCAGTTGATCTCGCTCTATCTGTGTGAGAGCGGCCAAGTCATCCCTCAAACCTCCATACTTCCATTCCCTGCTCTTTAGCAAACCTCTCTGCAAACATAAACAACAAAACAACAAACAATCATTAATAAACAATTCAAGTAATTAATAATGCAAGTTAAAATTCAATTTTATGCAATTGATGATATCGCCCACTATTGGACGATATCGTCCCAAATTTGAGCAGAATCGTCTCCGATTTCGCAAGCCGAAATCGTCTCTAATTTGACGAAATCGTCCCCCTTTCGTCGATTTCGCCCTTGGGCGAAATTGACGAAATTGAGACGATTTCGTCGAAATCGGGACGATTTCGTCCCGACGATGTCGACGGCCCAAAAATGGCCGCGATGCTCAAAATTCATCTAAAAATTACCTACAAAGCATGTAAAATTAAATTAAAGCATTCTAGTTAAGTCTAGACTCTTACCCGTAGACCGCGTCGGACCTCTGTCGATCTGTGCGTCGTCTCCACCATTTTTGCTTTAGAGCTCTAAAAAACCAGAAAATGAACAGTAAAAATGAATTAGGGTTTTACCCTATTTTTCTTAATTTTATTCAAAAATAATTTTTTTGCTTTTCTGCGTTTTTACCTCAAACGTTCGATTTGGGTAAAAACACGGAGGAGGCACCATAGTAAGTTGTCGTACGATTCGACCAAGAATCGTCGCCTAAAAATGGGAATAATTTTTGCTTTCTCGTAGATCGAGAAGAACTCATCTTTAACGCATTTTCTTCGAAAAATTCGCTAAAGAGGGGGCAAAATGTAGCACCCTAAAATTGGCGTGATAAAATTGTCATAATTACATTCACCTTAGTAAATAATTTAAAATTCAAATTTAACCTCCCAAACCGCCCGTTAACAGTCGGGTAATCCGTTTCCCCCTTTTTCGTGCCATTTTTAGAGGTTGTTTTGACCGTTTGATGATATCGTCGCCGATCAGACGATATCGCCCCAGATCTGACGATTTCGTCTAGGCTAGGACGTCCAGACGATCTTGTCGCAAAACTGATTTTGCAAAGTTAGCTTATGTTCCAACGGGCCTCTAATCCGGGCAGAAGCGTGTCTGCGCCGTTAGAGACCCTCCCCCATTGGAGATCTCCCAAATAGGGATGATCTCCAACCTCCTAACTACTCCCCTAAGCCTATTTAGTCCCTAGGACCTTCCCTTCCCAACCCCTGGCTGAAATTCCCTGTAAATTGATTTTGCATGCATTAGAATACCTAGAACATTATTTTGCCTTTGTTATTTTTCAAGTTTTCTTGCGGGGACCTCATTGATCTTCGGTCGGAGCAAGCTCAGATCGTCGTAGACGATCTCGTTCAAATCTCGGAGGCGATCTGTCGTAATTCGAGACGATTTCATCATATCTAGACGATTTCGATTGCAATCCGCATTGGGGGCAATCAGTGCCCAGAGTTTGCACTTTCTTTTATTCCTTTCACTGTTTTATTCTGCATTTTAGTTAGTTTATCCTTATTGCTTACTATTTTGCATTTGGAGTTCACCCATTTAGCTTAACTTGCATGATAAGATCAGAATTTATCATTAGAACATCGTAATTTGTTTGAATTTCTGTTCATAATTGTTTTCTAGTGTTCATACTGTCATTTTTTATTGTTTCCCCCTGTTAGCATGGTAGTATTCTCTGTATTTTGCATCTATTCTTCTGTTTGCAGGTCTCTGACGAATTCGTCAGATCTCAGACGATCTTGTATGATCTCAGATGATTCTGTCGAATTCCAGACGATCCTGACTGCTTCAAACATCAGAATCTCCATCAGACATCCGGATCAGGTATTCTTCTTATTCTTCCTTAATTTCTCTATTTTTCTGTCTTAAATTTGTTCTCTGTATTCATTAAATCTGCATTTTCATATAGATTAATTTAGACTCATTTGGCCAAACCTAGGATATGAATGCTTAAGGTTAAAAACGAACACATAAAAACACATTCCAAACCTAGGCGTGGAAATTGCCATTAAATGTTTCCTGGTGAACCCACCATCCGTCGAAAAATCATCAAAATACACCTCCCTTGAGAGGCGGGACCTTCGCAAAGTCCTCTCAGTCCGAGGTACCGCGACATCCTTTTCCCATCCCCCTTTCGGGCACGGATCCTATAGCCTGAAGGTAAGGATGCAAAAAATTTGGAGCGATACAACATCCTCAAACATTTTTTAAATTTTCTTATTCTTTTTCCTCTCTGTTTTCAACTCTTTAAGTGCAGAGATCAACTCACCTTCTAGATCTACTTCAGCCTCAAGGTTTTCACCACATACTTTAGAGTTCACTCCTTCCTTTTCTGATTTTACTTCTTCAAAAGACATGAAAAGAGCTTCACCTAATTTATCTTCAGAATCCTCACCGAAGTTGTCTTCTGATGAACTGGCATTCTTGGAGATGAAACTTCTCTTATTGAAGTTGCTTTTTCTGAAATTCATTTTCTTCTTCCAGTCACTTCTTTCTTGGTGCGATCCTTCATCATTTTTGTTCTTCTTCTTAAGTGGACATTTAGACGCAAAATTCCCAACGTCTCCGTAGTTGAAACATTTAAATGGTAGCTTTCCTCTATATTTTTTGTTTCCCATTTTTAGTTTTTTAACAAAGTTTACTTCCATTTCATCTGATGTCTCTTCTTCCTTAGACTCTTATTTTGTGTTTTTATTTTTAAGGGCTTTAAAAGTAGCTTCTCTGACTATGGGTTTAGATCTTCCTATCCTCATCTCATATGTAGTCAAGGAACCATACATCTCATCTATACTAAAATAATTTAGATCTTTAGCTTCTTCTATCACTGAGACTTTAGAATCAAACCTTTGAGCAAGAGATCTTAATACCTTTTTCATGATGACAGAGTCTTCAATATCCTTGTTGAGTCCTCTGATTGCATTAATGATTCCATTAACTCTTAGCATAAATGCCTCAATGTTTTCATTATCATTCATCTTTAATCCTTTGAACTGATCTCGATGTGTCTGTAGCTTGGCCTCTTTGATCTTATCATCTCCTTCATGAATACTCCTTAGTTTGTCCCATATTTCTTTTGCTATTTTACAACTCATGATCTTTACCAGTTCACTGTCCGCTAATCCACACATGAGAGCATTCTTTGCTTTTGAGTTATTTTCAAACAGTTTCTTTTCGTCAGCCTCTTTTGGAGGATCGATGGGTATTGTGTATCCACTAACTACTGAATCCTAGATGTTGTATCCCAAATCACAGTGATAAGTCTGCATCCTGATTCTCTAGAATGCATAATTAGATCCGTCAAACAATGGTGCTTTGTTTGATGAGAAGCCTTCTCCACCTGCCATTGTGTTACTTCCAAGATCACCCTAGCCGGTTAAGCTTGTACAAAAACTTAGCTCTAATACCAATTGTTAGTCTTACAATGACACTAAGAGGGGGGGTGAATCAGTGTAGCTATTTTAACTTGAATTTCCAGTTCTTAAAACCATAGTAATTAAAACTTATTACTAGATACAAGTAGTATAACAAAAGAGCATCACACAACACAAGATTTAATGAGGTTCACCAATGTGGCTACTCCTCAAAAATTGACTGCTTGGACTACCATCCAAATCCAGCCTTTTCAAAGCACCAACTTTATAATAAATTTACCAGCACCCTACTAAAAGGAGCACCAACCCTTGATGCCAAGCCTCAACTTGGACTTCAATTTTGTATCTATAAGTTTGACAGTAAGATACCTTTGCTTTTGTAATACCCTGACTGATCCTTTTCACATTTATGTTCTCTACGCACTCTGCTTTCTCTATGCAATCACTTTGCACACTCTACTTCAGTATAGTTGAACTTCATGACCATCTTCTCCCTTCTTCACACTCTGCTTTCTCTACGAATTTTGCACTTAGCACGATTTGACACGACTTGCTCTCTACGCACTATGACCAAACTTTGTACACTTCGATTATCTCTTGCTTCTCCAAAATAGCCCTCCTTTTATAACAATGTTTTCATGATGAAAACCATACTCTTAGTCAGTTGTAAACCCTAATATTAGTCGGCTATAAACCCTAATATTAGTCGGATTTTAGAACACCTATAAACCCTAAATTTGGTTGGCTGTCATCGATCTTCGTCGGCTTCAACTTAACCGCAAAAATACAACATGTTGCGAAATCGTGACACTTTTCTTTTTCTCTTTCTCCTTGCTTTGTCCCCCGAAAATACAACATGTCGCAATATCACGACACTTTTTCTTTCTCTCTCTTTCTCTTTGCATCGAACCATGAAAATGTTACATGTCGCGATATCGCGAAACTTTTTCTCCTTACGCTTTTTCTTTGCTTCGAGATCTGAAAATACAACATGTCACAATATCGTGACACTTTTTCTCCTTACACTTTTTCTTTGCTTTGGCCCCCAAAAATACAACATGTCGCGATATCGTGACACTTTTTCTCCTTACGCTTTCTCTTTGCTTCGTCCCCTAAAAATACAACATGTCGCGATATCATGACACTTTTTCTCGTTGCTCTTTCTCTTAGCTTTGGCCCATGAAAATGCTACATGTCGCGATATCGCAACACTTTTTCCTTCTTGCTTTCTCTCTCCTATTTTAGTCACTAAAAAGTGACATGTCATGAAATCGCAATACTTTTCCAACTTACTTTCTCTCTCCTATTTTCGTCATGAAAATGAAACATGTCGCGAAATCATGACACTTTTCCAACTTACTTTCTCTCATGTTTTAGTCATAAAAATACATGTCGCAAAATCGCGACACTTTTCTTACTTGTTCTCTTTCTTCGAATTTGTCATGAAATCGTGACACTTTTTCTTGCTCTTCCAACATGTCACGAAATCGTGACAGTTTTTCCACTTGCCTTTTTCTCTTCCAACATGTCGCGAAATCGCGATAGTTTTTCTTGCTCTTTCTCTCTCTTCCAACATGTCACGAAATCATGACAGTTTTTCCTGCTCTTTCTCTCTCTTCCAACATGTCGCGAAATCGCGACAGTTTTTTCACTTGTCTTTTTTTCTTCCAACATGTCGCAAAATCACGATAGTTTTTTCACTTGTATTTTTTTCTTCCAACATGTCGTGAAATCACGACAGTTTTTTTTGCTTCTTCTCTCTCTTCCAACATGTCACGAAATCATGACAGTTTTTTTTTCCTGCTGTATATGTTGTGATATCATGCCACTTTTCTTACTTGTCTTTTTATTTGATCTTTTGCATATGGGCCACTTCGGTCTTCTTGGAAAATCATTGTACATACTTTGAATAACCTTTGAACTCCTGTCTTTTGCATCTGAATAGATTTTAAACTTCCTGTCCACTACATCAACATATCTATCTGACTGTGTTGACAACAATGACAATACTGTTGCTACACCTTGATCAACATAGTTATGAAGGAAGAGGTATTTTTAGTTGTTTGTTAATGACTACTCATGGAATATGTGGGTTTTCTTTCTACAACTAAAGTCAAAGGATTTCTATTTTTAGTAGTTCAATAAAAGTGTTGAGAAGGCATCATGATGTTCCATTAAGACCCTCCACTCAGATCAAGGGGGGAATATACCTCCAATGAATTTTCCACATTTCTTACTACACATGGGATCAAGAGGCAGCTTACTATAGCCTATACTCCATAACAAAATAGAGTTTCTGAGAGGAGGAATCATTCCATCATGGATATGGTTCATTATATGCTCACAAGGGCACATATTGAGCAACAGTATTGGGCAGAAGTTATCACTATAGTAGTGTATCTCCTGAATAGAGCACCCACAAAATATCTTAAAGGAATGACCCCACAAGAAGCTTGGAGTGGTAGAAAACCCTCCATTTCTCATCTCAAGATATTTGGATGTAAGGCATTCATGCACATTAAAAAAGCAAAGAGAAAGAAGTTATATGAAAAATCCTTGCAGTGTATTTTTTTTTTATGATGATACATCCAAGTGATATTGTTTTATAGATCCTAAAACCAAGAAAATTCACATAAGTTGATATGTGGTATTTGATGAAGCTTCCACATTGAATAAACCAGATGACACATCTCCTACTATATACTCAGATTTTGAGAATCCTATGAAAGAGTCCCCACCTCAGAATAAAACTCCAAAATGGTATACTAGCACAATGAGAGACTCAAAGTTGATTGCACCTCTAGATCTTACTTCAGATAGGCCCCATACTCGCAGTATGACTCATCAAGAGAGATCAGAAGCTGAAGTTGCACAAACTATAGAATATTCAAAATTAAAATATGTAGATGAAGAAGAAGATAGAGGTTTTATGACTTTTAGTGGTGGAGCATGAACCTAATTTATTACAATATGCACTTAGTGTACCTCAATGAAATGCAACTATGGATGCTAAATATTTATCTCATCTCAAATACAAAAATTGGAAGCTAGTTGATCTACCTCTTAGAAATAAGACCATCGGCTGCAAATGGGTATACAAAGTGAAGTATAAGGTAGATGGAACTATAGAAAAGCATAAGGTCCGCCTTACTCCAAAGGTCTATGGACAAAAAGAAGGCATATACTATGAAGAGCAATTTACACCAACTGCTATAATGACTACCATTCATGTACTTTGTTCTATGGTATCCCAATTCGAATGGAAGCTACATTAGATGGATGTGAAAAGTGCCTTATTGAATGGTGATTTAAAGGAAGAAGTGTATATGACTCAGCCAAAAGGATTTGTGGTTGAAGGCCAAGAGCAAAGGGTTTTAAAATTAGTTTAATCCTTGTACGGTTTAAAACAAGATCCACAAGCTTGGTACATAAAACATTGACAATCACCTATTGCAGCATGGTTTCAAGAGAAGTCCTTCATATGCCAATATCTATTTCAAAAAAATTGGTTCTGAAATAGCGATTATGGTGCTCTATGTTGATGATCTGATCATCACTGGCAATTCAAATAAATTGATAGAAGTAGTGAATGGTGACTTGAAAAAGTCATTTGAGATGATATATTTGGGACTTATTCATTATTGTGGCTTAGAAGTAGAACAAAAGAAGATTCACATCAAAGTGATTTAGATGAAATATACCAAGACTTTGATTGAGAAATATCATGTCTAATTGTAAGCCAAAATCAACTCCTATGGAAATGGGGCTAAAATTATCACAATATGATAACTTTTCTCAGGTAGATGGATTTCTATCACTATTTGATTGGTAGTCTCATATATCTAACAAATACCAGGCTAGATATCAGTTTTACTATGAATTATATTTTTAGGTTCATGCAAGAACCTAAGGTTACCCATTGGAAAGTAGTAAATGAGTTCTTCACTATATTCATGGTACTACAAAATATGGCCTAGAATACAAGAAAAATGATAAGTTATTCTTGCAAGGATACACGAACTCTGATTATGTTGGATCTATTGATGATAAAAAATCAAATTTAGGGTACACTTTTCATCTTAGATATGGTCATGTTTCTTGGTACAACAAGAAGCAACAGGTTGTTGCACTATCATCTACAGAGGTAGAATATCGCACATCACATGGAGCAGTTTGTGAGGTTATATGGTTACATCGTATTCTTTCAAGTATGGGTCTTCCAAATAAATTACCAATTCACTTGAATGGCGATGACCAAGGTGTTCTGAAACTTGTAAAGAATCCAGTGTTCCATGAACACACTAAGAATATTGAAACTCATTATCACTTTATTCGAGATGAAGTTCCAAAGTACAAGATTCAGCTTTAGTACATTCCCACTGATGAATAGGTTACAAATATTTTCACTAAGGCACTTGCACATGTCAAATTTGAGTTGATTTACAATTCTATTTGTGCATAAAATAATGTAATAATGGGGGGATGTTAGGATATATATGCTTATTACCTTATTTGCTTTACCTATGATAACAATATCTTTATTTTTAATTTTTAGGGTTGTTTAGTATTTAGTGGGATATTAGTTGTTGATTTTATTTTATTGTTGAGTGATTATATTTAGCCTAGATAACATGTATATATCCCTTCTACATTATCAATTGTAGGCTAATCTTCACCCTACAAAGATGTCAAATTCCTTACATATTGCAAAAACTTGGATGATATTATTAAAGTGGTCTTCAGTATTCTTAGAGAAGATAGATATGTCATCCAGGTAAACTACTACCATATTAAACATTAAGCCCTTGAAAGTGAAATCCATGTCTTTTTGAAATGTGGCCCCTACATTCATCAAACCAAATGGCATCCTAAGGTATTCAAATGTTCCCCATGGAGTTGTAAAAGTTGTTTTATGTATATCTTCATGATTGACTTAAATTTGATTGTAACCAGAGAATCCATCTAACAAAGATATCCTAGCTGATCCTGCAACATCGTGTAGCAATTATTCCATGTTGGGAAAAATCCACACACATCCAGTTATCTCAATTTTTCTTTCTTATTGGCATTAAATTGGCTCTCCACGTAGAGAATCTCACGTTTTTTATAATCTTGGCATCCAATAATTTCTAGACCTCCTTTTGCATTACAACATGTAATGTGGGATTAAACTTTCTCTATTTTTGCTTGTGTGTCTTAGTGCCTTCTTTCAAAGGAATAATATTCTTCATCACTTCTATGTGAAATGTTTTGAGGTATTCATAGATCCATGTAAATGTATCCTTATGTTTTCTCATGTATTTTATGTAATCCTTATTTTCTTTATCAGACATAGATTTTTCAATCTTGACCATTTTAGGATCTTGTTTAGTTCCAATATTAATTTCCTCTGCTTCCAATCCTTGTAGGGAAGGTTTGTGAGATTTATCAAAATCATCAAATAGGCTCTCTAATAAAATCAAACCTTTGGGTAGTTTGTTAGGATTTAATTGTATAACTTCTACAAATTATCCAGATGCATTTTTTATTTTCTCATCATCTTCCTCATCACATATAATATCAGCATAAATATTTTGTAATGTCATAAAATATTTGATATCTATGTCATCTTGGAAAACTTGTAGATATACTATGTTATCTAGTATAGATGGATGATATATTGAAATAGTAGGGAACCTCTCCTAATATTCTGTATCTATATCTGGACTATTTGAACAAGAAGTATTTATGGCTAAAAAATTGACTACATGATTTTTATCCCTAGGAATATACATGATATTGAAAGCCAAAAAATTATCAATTTCCTCCTAAACAACCTTCTTGTATTGTTTTAACCTAGAGTGCTTGGTCTTATATTTACCTTTAATCTATTGTATTATCAGTTTGACATCTCCATATACAGTCAAATAATTGATTCCTAGTTCTTTGGCTTACCTCAACCCTAGTAACAATGCTTCATACTTTACCACATTATTAGTACATCGAAAGTGTAATCTATATGGTATGCCCAAATAATTTCTATTAATGTTAGTCAAGTTAATCCATGCCCCTTCTCCATTATGTGATTTTTATCCATCAAATTTTAGGGTCTACATTTCGAATATCAGTATTCTTGTAGACTTAAAATCTACCTATGTTTTTGCTTATGGGTCCATGTTTATGAATTTTGGTACCTTGGCTATGAAAGGTGAATGCCAAATAGATTAAACAACTATCTCCTCTTTAAAGGATTAAAATAAATTTATAGTGGTATTATTAGAATTCTTTAGTAATTAAGTAGATCCTCCTAATTGTTCAGCTCAATTTCTTGATAACAATAAATAGAAGAAAGGGTCTACATCAACCACAACTACATCCATAATTATTCCTTTATTTGGATATTATTCCAGGTAAAATAATAGTCCCATGATGATCCCAACATAAGTTATTTGTCTACTATCTATGATCGATATTAGGGGAGAATCTCTAGTGCACATTAAACCTAATTGATCAGCTACTTGTTTTGGTATGACATTATGTGATGCTCCACTATCCAACATATAGTTATGGATTACATATTGATCCCCTAACTCTAAATTATACCTTAAGGATATATAAAAAGGTCTAACTAATCAAGGGTTCCTAGGAATGGGCTTGGGTTTTTTCTACTATTGAAACATTGCATATATGAGTATTTGGTGGCTCAACTAGACCAAAATCTCGACACACTTGATATTTGTATTTTGGGACGATCATTAGTTTTGCAAAGGTAATATTGATTTTCTATTTGGATAACTTTTGACCTACATAAAATTCAACCTTATTGAATTATGTGTTTTTGTTAGAATCCAATAGTTTATGAGCTTCATTCCTTACTTCAACTTCAGAGGCTACTTGTTGATTACTACTGTTATGTTTCTTGGCAACTTTATATTTATTTTGAATCTATTGATTTGTATCATTCCTATCTTCTTGAGGTCTCTTTAATATTTCAACATTTTTGAGAATGAAAGCTCTTGAATATTTTTCTAACATGGGCAGTTCATCCATTTATTTTTTGAACTGTATTTCTCTCTCTTCATCATATTTAGTCTAACAAGTATTTATTCTTATTTCTTCAACTGATTATTCCTCCAAATTGATATTGGTATATGTACTCAGGTATATATCGTAGGTAGCTGGGTTGTATGGGGCATCACATTTTTTGCAAAAGAATGAAAATCAAAAACTGTATTAGTAGTGGCCATGGGGTTTGGAATTGAATCCATATCTTTTGATCCTTATTTCCTCTTTCAGCCATTATTACCTCCATTTTTATTTCCTTCTTATCCATTATTTCTAACCTATTTTTTGTTGAAATTTCTCTAAAATTTGGGGTTTGTTATCATTTTTTGATTGAGCGGGTGGCTCATCATTCACTAGTTTTTCTCTCTCAATTCTGGACAGTCTACTATTGATTATGTTGAACATCTCTGTAAACTAGTTGGATAATTTTCTATGGGATCTATCTCAGTCTTCTTTAATAGTGAGAACCCAACATTTTTAGGCTTCCTATATACTTGATTGAAGCTCGAATTATATGTGTATGGCTTCATCTTTCCACTATTTAGCATATTCCTCTCAATTTCCAGGGCTTGTTCTATATGTTCATCAAAAGTATTTGTTCTATGCTACCTTAATTCATAGATAAATTCTCCTAGAAAAATATTTAAAAAAAAAAAATTACTTGGTGGTCATTGGGCCTTAAGGTTGTGGGAATTTTATTTTTGGTTTTGAAGAAATGTCTATTGAAATATTCAACTAACTCACTTTATCTTTTCCTAACTATTGGAAGCTTTTTTAAGAGAGATTGCTTTCCCCATATTTCTTTAGAAAAGCTTCTTCCATGGTTTGAAAAATTAGGAATATGATTAGGTGGGAGGTAATTAAACAAATCCCTTGCATCCTTTTCCAGTGTTTACAGGAATAGCCTAAGGACTACATCCTCATGTTCAACCTCAAGACTATCTAACGCATATAGGAACCCTTTGATGTGATCTTCCCCAAGTAACTACAGTATTACCTTAGAATTTAGGTAGATATTTATGAGATTTGGTTGGCAAGGGATGCAATTTTTTGGGTAATTGAAAAGGTCTATACCTATTAGTCCTCCATATTTAAAGGTTGAATTTTTTTGGGCCATATTGATTATGGTAGTATAGATGGTAGGATGGATGGGGGTACTGGCCATAGGGGTACTAAAAATAGGTGTATTGGTAGCAAAATTAATTACAAAAATATACTTAGTATATTTACTACCAATAAATATTATTTATTTTGATATACAGATTTCTTAAGAACTAGGACTTTTCAAGAATGGTTTAATGCCTCTAGGTCTTCAAATTTTGGAAAGAGTTATTTACCGCTCCATATAGTATGCACCAAGTCAAATTATTCTATTTCTTCTTTTGATTTTGTTAAGAGTCACTAGCACTTTGGTGTGATCGAATTGTAGACACCAAAACAGCACCAATCCGATTATGTGACGACAAGCACTGATCGAATTGACATACATAGCCCCTAGGGCAGCCCCCAGAGGTTAAACAGTGGTCCTAACCACTCCCACAGTAGTTTTGGAAGGTCAGAGGTCAATTTGGCACCTTTTTAGCACTTTGCTCCCTACTCGTCCCACCCTAGGATGATTACAAACTGGTATTCATCCCACCCTGGGATGATTAGCAGCATTCGTCCCAGGGTGGGGCGAATAGCAGGTTTGACTGGAAAAAGTCAAACCTCGACAGGTCCGCCACTTAACTGCACCTTCAGGGCATGCAATTGCGAGGAACGACTTCAAATCAGAGAGAGAGACTTCAGTCATGCATGCCTTGATTTTGGAGGCCTCATGCAAGGAGACTCTAAATCAGGGAAGAATATTTTCTCCCAAAATAGGACAAGCAACTCAAGTGGCGCCCTCGCATGCGCATTCAAAGAGAGAGACCCTAGGTCTATAAATTGGTGAGTCTTCTCACCCCAAAAGGAGGAACAAGGAGGAGCATTTGGAGCAACGAAGTGCTGCCAAATTACATCCTCACCCATCGTTTGTGCTTTTACATCCTTGATCTCTCTTTTGGAAGGGAGGTTATTGGGTGATTATTGGAAGCGCAATCCGGACCCAAACCCAAACATTTGGCCACAATACCCCACAAAATTTTCTGAAACAACCCCATAAGAGGTTTTGGACCCATCCCAAGTGGATTGGTGCTGAAACTGAGTCCCAAACGATGGGCGTCCTACCCCGGGGCACCCCGCACTATTGTAGTTCTAATCGCCCCACCCCGGAGTGATTAGAAATCTATGGTAGATTTCCATAATTTTTCTTTTGCATTTGATTCTAGGTTACTTACATATGCTGTCATTTAAATTTCATGTGATTCTGACAAGTTTTGATCATGCTTTTGTTATTTCCCGCTTTCACTAACATGCAGGGAGCATCATCATATTATGGGTGATAGAGGCCGAATTGGAAAAATCCGACCATCTGGGTCATCCCAAAATACCCTATTTTACCTAACCCCAACTTTGTAGGTGATTTGGAGGCCTCTAGACTAGACATTTAGGAGGTGGCTTTCGGATAGGTTATGACAGTCCTAATCGTCCCACCCCGGAGCGATTAGAAATATGTGCAAGATTTCTGGACTATTCCTTTTGCAGTGGCTTCTTGGTAATTTTTTATTGCTTCTATAAAATTTTTAGCTCATTCTGATATGTTTCAGTTATCATTTTAATCATTTTATGCATGCACTGACCGCAGGCCTTGGGGATCGCATGTTTCTCTCCATCCGCAGGTGCTACTAATCCTTTTCTATTTCTCTGAACGTAGGATATCAACACCAGAGGGGAAGCAAGGAACCATAGACATATTCACGCAAGTGGCGGTGACATTTGGTCCACCCATTTTACATGTGGGCACGCGGAAGAAAGCGTATCAATCCGTGGTGTAATAGAGCCCTACTTAACGCTCCTAGTCCCCAAAAGGGAGGAGACATATTGTAACCCGATTTTAAAGCAAATTAATAAAAAGGGTTGTACTCGAAATTTTCTTTCTATCTTGTTTCAATTCATTGATGTTTCTCTCCTTTCATGCATTTCAGTTCGTAGGACTTAGCGTTACGTTTTGCTTTTGCATACATCGCACTTGGCATTTCCGTTTTGTTTTCGTATCCTCGTGCTTTCAGTGGCGATCATGGTGGGACCACTGTCCCTTGATTTTAAGATCAAATTTTTGATCAAAATTTGTGTGTTTTTGCTTGCAAGTATCAATCTTTCAAGCACTAGACTACTGCTCGTTCCATCCTATAACGAATACAGAGCTAGAATTCATGCCACCCTGGGACGAATAGGAATTCATCTCACCCTATGATGAATACAGATCTATTATTCATCTCACCCTAGGATGAATAGCTCTCTATGCAATTTTAGAGTAGAAACTCAGAGGCATCCGATTTGGGTAGAGAAGAGGTAGGGGTTTTGAGCATCCTCTATCATTTTTTATTTTTTGTCTCTATCATTTCTTATTTCTTTGCTTGCATAGGAGAGTTTTACTGCATGTTTTTCTTTCTTTTCGCAAGTAAAAATAACCCCACACACCACGAGATAATCTAAACATCAAGGCATTGGTCATAAAACCCCAACCCTTGATCAAGACCAACGGTGGATTTCATCACCACCTTGGCTTGAAATATTGCATACATAACCCCGATCGCGACTGTTGCTAGACGTAAATCCTGATGAAAGCTGACCAAGTGTAGCTGGGGTGATTCCCAGTGCATGAGGATAAGTCTTCTATGGTAGGTGTCATAAATAGAGTGATTCCCCTTTCGTACCGCCTATGTTCCATGTACTGTTCTGCTCTCACGTACCAATAGTCTCCCTCACGTAAGGGCGGGTATATAGAGAGGTTCGGTATAATGGCCTAGTAGTGGTATATTGAAGGGGCGACCATTTTGGGAGATATAAGAGCCCTCATATTGCATATACAACAAAAATTTCTTTACAAGGTTTTCAAAACAAACATCAAAACACACTGAACCAGATTTAGGGCACACTTTTAATCCATAAACAAGATAATCATTGCTTTGATTGTGTGTTTCCCTTTTGTTTAGTGTAGCATAAAAAATTGTAAAGAAGATAAAAATGTACACATCTTTAGAAAAACATCACCATGGTGTACACCCGTAGCCGAGCCCAATCATGGGCAGAAGCTACAAAAAGTGTACAAAGGGGGACAAGTCACCTCCGATATAGTCCCGAGGACTTGGTCATACCACCTTGGTGGCCTGACCCACAAGATAGTCCACATCATGCCATTACAGAATGGGACTATAGAGGCACCCCTTTGAGGGGCACTCCCACTCAACATAGACCCTTTCAGGAGGAGGCCATACACGTGGCACTCAACATAGATGGGAGGGCTCCCTTAGATGCTCGTTATGAGTGGCCACCACGTGATGAAGTGCTAGAGCAACATAGGGTCCATAAGGAGGGGCCACATGATTACGTCATCCCTCATTTACCCCTTATTACTATCAAAAATAATAGGCCAAATCCAGAGCACAAGGCTCTTCAGATAGGGCAAGCCAATTCTACCTGCCCCTTTCACACATACGAAAGGGAGTACGAGGAAGACCACTACATTCCTCAAGAGCAATACACAACATGGGAGCAATGCGCCTCCATGCCTGCTATGTATCAAGATCACCCACTGAGGCCAGAACCTCGGGTGAATGCCGCTAACCTCGACAGAGGAAAGTGACCCATAGGGATCTCGGATCACCACGACCGAGATAGACATGTAGGAGAGGCATCTAGGCTTCCTAAACACAAGACAGTGGAACAAATTGACTTGGCATTTGCCAAACATGCCACCCGCCAAGCGCAAATCACGTAGCTCAAGCAAGACCAACAATAGTTAGAGCACCTGTATCGCCTTAGCAAAGAGCGCATTCAGTGTCAGACAGATGAATTGCTCCAGAACACTATGCTTGAGAGGGTCCCAACCCCTCGCACGCATAAGATAGAATTGTATGAGAGGCACAACCCCTTGGTGCGAGACAGGTCTCCATGACCTTATCAAATATTGCCTCCAAGACCTCCTAGACCTGAGCGGGAGGCCACTCCCAGAAACAATGATGGGCACCCTCCATGGGCACCCACCCATGTTTATAGGTCTCACCTAGGAACTCCTCAAGAAGCCTATGAGGAGTATGAGCAAGAAGAAGAGTGGGCTGAAATGCCCTACCAAGGCAGGGGGGATGTTGTCCGGCTACCCCTCCATAGGCCTCAAGTTCCCCGCAACCCACAATGGGAACAAACCAAGGAGGAAGAGATCAAATCCTTTGATGCATATAAAGTGCTGCTAGAGTGCTTAGAGTCTATGGAGACCAAGACTTATGGGCCCCAAAAGCCCACTTTATGCCAGCTCTGTAGTCACCCTATGCATCCGTCAGTGCCAGCACCCCCATACCCTGAACACTTTAAACTACCCTAGTTGGCACTCTTTAGAGGGGAGGAGGATGCCCAAGAGCACGTGACTAGATTCCTGAGCCAATGCTTTGGCATTCGAGACAATGATGCTTTGCTGCTAAGAACATTTATAACCATGTTCGTAGGCCCTACCTCGGATTGGTTCACTCAGTTGCCAAAACATAGCATCGGTAACTTGGATCAGCTAGTGGACGCGTTCCTCGAATGCTTCACCTTCAACACCAAGAAGAAGGCATCACTAAGTGACCTAGCTAGCCTCAAGAAGTATGAGGAAGAAACCATGGTGGCCTATGGAAATCGATGGAGGACGTTGCTTTCAAAGCTGCCCTACCTCCCTCCCATGGCCGACCTGACCCAAATGTTCTCAAAGAGCTATTTGAGATCGATCTCCATGCTATTGTAGCTACAACAATATGCCACTCTTGAGGAAGCCCTGGCGCAAGCCAGAATCATTGAGGAGATCAAGATACAGGATGGCGAGATTGCCAAGCCAAAGAAGAAAGAGTGGCCTAAAAATGCCAAAATAGGGACCATGCAACCGAAACCCGTTGTGGTCAATCAGGTTGCTATAAACATGCCTAAGCCTACACAAGCAACACAACCCTCACAGGCTAACTATCAGGCAGTTCCTCTTGACAGCTATGAGAAGGAAAATCATCGGCAAGAGCAAACTTAGCAGCGTCACCCTAGGCGACAGTTCACACCCTTCATCGAGTCCAAAGACTCCTTGTTTGACCATTTGTCCATGGCAAACTTGATACACCTACCAGAAAGTTGACCCATAGACCCCAATGCACCAAAACCTAAGGGCTATAGGGAAGACTTGTACTATAGATTTCATAGGTAGAAAGGACATGACCTTTACGCATGTTGGAAGTTCAAGAGCTTCGTGCAAGACCTAATAGACAACAAGACGCTGGCGGTGGACAACCCCGTAGCACCAAACAACCAATAGATGGGAGTCTTCAAAGACCCCCTACCTACCCATGATATGCAAGCAAAGACCCTTCAAGTCAATGAGGTGACACAGAACTGCCCCATGCAGGGGTATGTAGGGATGATAAGCATAGTGACTAGGAACAAGAGGTACCCAGGAGCTGCCCCCATGGTGGCCACAGGAGAGGTTCCATCAACGTCACAACCTCAACAGCACCCTACGCAACCTCCCCCACCTAGACCAGTGGCCATGATTTGGACTAGACTTACCCAAAGTTTAAGGACCACGTCGGCTAGGCTCTCCATTTACGAGCTCATTCAACAATCATCGCCCCATCGGGAGGCTCTAATGGAGATATTAAAAGCCATCGAGCTGCAGCCCCATGAAGCAAACTCTTTCAACAACTTTGTGGGACATGTAAAACAATGTACAGAACCAGTCATCACCTTTAGAGAAGATGAACTAAAATCGATGACTGGTGATATGGCGGATCCACCCCTGCACGTCATTGCATGGGTCAACGGGATTTCGTATAAGAGGGTGTTGGTGGACACTGGCTCATCTAGTAATATAATTACAATAGCGGCATTGAAACACCTCAAGTTGCTAGCATCTCACATCGTGGCCTCCACCTATACTCTTCGAGCATTCAATGATGCGATATGCTCGACGGTTGGCACAATTGTCCTACCCATCCAAGTGGGACAAAAGACTATTCCTACATTGTGCCACATCTTGGAAGGTGAGATGGCCTATAATATCTTGTTGGGGCGGCCTTGGATCAGGGACATGAAGTGTGTCCCTTCGATAGCTCATTAGTGCCTAAAGTACACATTTGAAGGGCAGGTGCATGTAGTCCCGATAGACTTAGAGCCCTTCAAGTATTGCAATACGGTGCAACTAATGCCGCAATCGACCCTTCCATCAACACATTTGGATTTTTAGTTGAATCCATCTAAACAGGGTCTGATTCTGCATGCATCCCCATTGTTAAGTCCATCAAATCACCAGCCGGGTCCATCTTCATCATCTGGTCCTTCACCAACAATGCCACCTACGGTGGCCACACCGAAGGACAAGGGGAAGAAACCCCTAGAAGAGGCACCGCCATTAGTCTCAACCATCTCTACCGAAGAGATGCCTAGCCGAATGGAAGTCGAGATGCCTAGTTCACCCTACATGGAGTGGACCCAGGAAGAACTCCCATTCCCTCCCCCTCCACCACCAACGATCACCATTGAGATGGCCAATACGGGCCTTGGGGAGTATCTAGTGTGGAACATTGTAGCAACACCCGCACTTGAGTCCATGCAGGACATGGGGAGACCTCGCCTCCCCATCGGCACTGTGGTTCCTCTAGGCTACCCACCCAATCAGACAAACTTTGTTTATGGGGGCCTCGATAATGGCATTGAACCTTACATGCAAGAAGAAGAAGATGAAGAGCCCTTTTCTGAGGACGTCAACTATTTGTCCAACCCAGACTTCGCTTTGAGATATCTTGGCCAATGTAATTGGCATGGATATGGGTTGGGCAGGTATGAGCAAGGAGTGCACGTTCTTTGCCAACCAAGATATCAAATGCCATACGACAAGTCAGGAGTAGGGTTCAACCACCCCCTGCCCCTTGACATCTTGGTAGAGAACATGCAAGGCCTAGGGATAGGCAACAAGGATGGGTTGGCATTAGATCCATATGCCAATCCTAACACAACATATACATTGGGGGATTACCTCCCATTGCTAACAACCAACCTTGTTGACCTTAACAACCCTTTCCCTTCGATCGAGAAAGGAGAAAGTTTGAGGACTCACCTACAAGAGGGATATAGACAAGGCCAAGAAGGGTCTTCAGAAGACGAGTCAGAGTATGAGGTAGCACCTTGGGACCCTTTCGAATCTGATAGCAATCATTCACAAGTGACCCCCATAGATGATTATCAGGAGAGCTTCATGACAATGTTCCCTTTGGATGCTCCAATCGAGCAAGTGCCACCTCAAGAGAATCAGGTCCTCCCGTAGAGAGCGGAACAACCCCGATGGGACCAGATCAATTTGCTCGAGCAAGATGAGCCTCACATGTCGCAAATAGCTATCGGAGCCAACGAAGGCCTATGGATCTCTGATAGCGATTATGAAGATGAGACTGAGATGGCATATCTCAATCATATGCGACAACAACAATACCCCATGGACATTGACGACATGTTTGAACAGCTACACATAGGGCCAAGGCATAGGTGGCACCTAAACCAGGCATAGTTGGACCAACTACTGCACCCACCACTTTAGGTATACAGAGAGCACCTTCCACCCGGAGACCCTATAGAGCCATCAGTGCCAAGGGCGGACCCTATCCTTTTATCCGCACATAGGGCCGATCCATTTGTGCCAGTACCCATAGAGCCAGATCCGGAGCACAAAGATCACCTAGGATGTCCGAGTCACCACACCCATGGTAATGGAGACCAAAATCATTTCATCAACATGATCTCCATTGACTTAACCGCCCCCATCCATAACCCAGCCGACCCAACATGGTCATTGCATCTAGACCTAGATGCTATAGACTGGGATCGCGCTGACACACCACCATCCCCATCAGAGTACTGGCCTTGTGGTGGGATGTTCCATTTCACCCCGGGACAGACTCAGGATGTCTTCCATGCTGAAGAGGAACCCGACGTTCCGAACGTATATCTAAATTCAGCAAATGATATCCACCGATCCCAACTCCACACCAGTTGGAGGACGGGTCCCACATGTCAGTTGAAGAGACGACTGACGTAGACATCGGCTCTGATCCAATGAATTCACAAATCATCAAGTTGGGGGTAAGTCTATCCCCCAAAGAGCAAGCCGACTACATTGCCCTTCTCAAAGAGAAGAAGGAGGTTTTTGCATGGTCCTACAAAGACATGTCGGGGCTAGACCCATAGCTAGTCATGCATAATCTAACGCTTGATCCGACAGTCAAGCCAGTTAAGAAAAAACTACGTAAGATGCACCCAACAGTAGCCTTAATGGTCAAATATGAGCTACAAAAGTTGTTGGATGCACAGTTTGTCATCTGCGTGGATTACCCACCATGGTTGTCCAACATGGTGCCCATCAAAAAGCCCGATGGGAGGATTCGCATATGCACCAATTTTTGAGATCTAAACAAAGCGAGTCCTAAGGATGATTTCCCCTTGCCTAGCATCGATGCATTGGTAGACGCTACAGCGGGCCATGAAATGCTTTCCCTCATGGATGGTTTCTCGGGATACAATCAGATTCGTATCAATCTCGAGGACCAACTAAAAATGGCGTTCACAACGCCTTGGGGGACATTTTGTTATAAGGTCATGCCCTTTGGCCTTAAAAATGCTGGCGCCACCTACCAACGTGCCATGACATACATCTTCCATGATCACATGCATAAAACTTTGGAAGATTACATGGATGATTTGTTGGCCAAATCTCTTTTGTGCCCAAGATCATCTCGATGACTTAAGCAAGATCCTCGATCGCCTCATTGAACATAAAGTCAGACTAAACCCCAAGAAGTGCGTATTTGGCATCACATCTGGAAAGCTCTTGGGTTTCATAGTCTCCAAATGAGGAATCGAGGTAGATCCAAACAAAGTCAAGGCAATCCTTGAAATGCTTCCCCCAACTACCATCAAGCAGCTCAGAAGCCTACAAGGAAAGGTCGCGTCAATCAAGCGCTTCATAGCGCAGCTATCTGACAAGTGCCGACCCATGAATAAATTATTGCACAAGGGGGTAGCATTTCACTGGGATGACGAGTGCCAGTCAGCCTTTGATGACATCAAACAATACTTGGCTTCATCGCTAGTATTGGCACCACCTAGACTAGGAGTGTCATTCTACTTATACATCTCAGCTACTGAGGTGGCACTGGGCGCCATGCTATCCCAAAAAAATGAACTACACAAAGAACAGGCTAATTACTATCTTAGCCGCACCCTGGTCAGTTATGAACTTAACTATGCATACGTCGAGAAGCTATGCTTGGCAGTGGTGTTTGCTACCAAAAAGCTATGCCACTACATGTTGAGCAATACGACGTATGTTGTGTCTAAGGAGAATCCATTGCGGTACATGATGAGTCGTACTTATCATAGTAGCCGCACGACGAAATGGATCATGTTGTTGATGGAGTTTGACATCGAATTCATTGGATAGAAGTCCATCAAAGGTCAAGTCATCGCCGATCAACTAGTAGAGGCTCCTCTTGAAGATGATCAACCTCTGACCGTAGAGCTTCCAGATGATGGGGTCTTCCATGTCTCAGAATCGCTAGATTCTGATGAGCCTGAGTCACAGGCCGACATAACCCTATTCTTCGATGGTTCTAAATGTGAGCAAGGGGGTGGCATGGGAATTGTATTCTTCACACCGCAAGGGGCTCCAATGCCTCTATCATTTAAATTAGATTTCCCGTGCACCAACAACAATGCCGAATACGAAGCCTTGCTCATAGGTCTTCAGACAACAATCACCATGAACATCAAATGTTTAAACATCTTTGGTGATTCGTTGTTAATTGTCAACCAAGTAAAAGGGGTATTCCAATGTAAATGCCTAGTTCTGTAGGCCTACAAAGCCCTTGTGGATAAATTCCTGGCAAAGCTTGAATGGTACGACATCGAGGCACTCCCTCGATCATCGAATCATTTTGTGGATACTATGGCCTCCTTGGGGTCACTAATCCCGCAAGACCCTTCTGGTGAAATGACAACCATTCAAGTCAAAACATTATCGCAATCCATGATGGAGCGTGCAAGCTCTGACCTAATGCCAGGAATCCACCTGATCCAGATTGAACCATCTCAGGATAAGTTCTCTCGAATCCGTGATTGTCTGAATCATGCCGACTGGGGGTCCTTGTTCTCCCTGACCCCTCTTAATAGCAACACAACGCTATTCTTACAAGTTCTTTCCCGCTCAACTTTTGCTAGGGATGAACTCCAAGAGGGATTGGTCATTCATACCATCGAGGTTTCTGATCAGCAGGATTGGTACACACCCATAAGAGATTACCTCAAGTTAGGTAACCTCCCACTTGGATTGACACACGCCGCAAAAATATCATTTAAACAGAAAGCGGCAAAACATGTCTTGCTAGGAGACATTTTGTATCATCGGAGCTATGAAGGAATCCTCCTTCGTTGCTTGGACCAGTAGGAGTCCACTTGGGCGATCACCCAAGCGCACGATGGTACATGCGGTGGCCACTTCAGTGGTATGGCCATCGCAAAGCGCATTCTCTGCATGGGCTATTATTGGCCATCTTTAGAGCGAGATTGTTGCGCATATGTAAAGAAGTGCGTGAAGTGTCAACACCATGCCAATTTGACACACGTACCTTCTCAGGCCTTGCAACCGATCCAATTGGCTTGGCCATTTTCATAGTGGGGCTTAGATCTAATTGAAAAGATCTCCCCTGCATCGTCAGGTCATCACACATTTATCATAACGGCCATAGAGTACTTCACCAAGTGGGTGGAAGCAATTTCGCTTACCTCTATGACTGGAACCCGCATTGTGGAGTTTATTTTGCATAACATCATATGTCATTTTGGTATTCCATCCAAGATCATCTCGGATAATGGGACGTCATTCAAGAATAAATATGTGCGTGCTTTGACAACAAAGTACAAAATTCAGCATAGTTTTTCAACACCCTATTATCCATAAGCAAATGGGCAAGCAGAGGCGTCAAACAAAATGCTAGTTGCAATCCTCAAAAAGATGGTCACAGATAGTCATAAGGATTGGCACATTCAAATCCCGCTTGCCTTGTGGGCTTATCGCACTAGCATTCGGACGCCCACTGGGGCAACTCCATTTTTATTGGTGTATGGCTCTGAGGCAGTCATGCCTCTCAAGTTGGAAATACCTTCCTTGCGCATCTCAATGCAAGAGTTCATCGATGATGACACTGCATGGCAGGCCCGGTTAGACCAACTTACGTTGCTCGACGAATGAAACATCAATGCTCTCGAGCATTTACGTATCTATCAAGAGTGACTTAGGAGAGCATACAACATGAAAGTTCACCTGAGGGACTTTCAAGTTGGTGACTTGGTCTTAAAAGAGAACCAATAAAATTCTAACTTGCCACCCCATCTAAGGGACAAGTTTGCAGCAAATTGGTTAGGTCCCTATGTAATTGACAGTAAAATAGGACCTAGAACATACCGGCTCACCTCTCTTGAAGGAATCAAGGAACTAGAACCCTTGAACATCAGTCATTTGAGGCCATTCCACATTTAGAGAGCCATAGCCCACCCGAAAAGCTCCAAGGATTCTAGTAATCGCTTGGTCAAACCCCAAAATGCCCCAAAGGTACCCATAAACCCTTTGGTCAAACCAAAATCTCTAAGGATTCCTACAATCACTTGGTCAACCCCAAAACGCCCCAAACGTATTAATAATTCCTTTGTGTTGAGCAAGGTGCAGCGACAGTATTGTCATTGTTGTCAACACAGTCAGATAGATCGGTTGATGCAGTGGACAGGAGTTCAGAGGTTATTCAGAGTATGTACAGTGAAGTTAAATGCTTATGAGGATGTTTTTGATGTTTGGGTGAAGTTGTTACAGGTTGTCCAAGAAGACCGAAGTGGCCCATATGCAAAAGATAAAAGAGAAGCGAAAAAGCAAAAGAAAAAAAGTGTCGCGATATCGCGACATGTTGCATTTTCGTGGCCAAAAGAGAAGAGAAAATGCGAGGAGAAAAAGTGTCGCGATATCGCGACATGTTGCATTTTCGCGGCCAAAAGAGAAGAGAAAATGCAAGGAGAAAAAGTGTCGCGATATCGCGACATGTTGCATTTTCGCGGCCAAAAGAGAAGAGAAAATGCAAGGAGGAAAAAGTGTCGCGATATCGTGACATGTTGCATTTTCGTGGCCAAAGAAAAGAGAAAGAGCAAGGAGGAAAAAGTGTCACGATATCGCGACATGTTGTATTTTCGTGGGCCAAAGCAAAGAGAAAGAGCAAGGAGAAAAAGTGTCATGATATCACGACATGTATTTTTACGGGCCAAAGCAAAGAGAAAGAGCAAGGAGAAAAAGTGTCGCGATATCGTGACATGTATTTTCACGGTCCAAAGCAAAGAGAAAGAGCAAGAAGGAAAAAGTGTCGCGATATCGCGACATGTCGCATTTTCATGACTCAAAAAGGGCAGGCAAGAAGAGAAAGAAAAAGTGTCACGATATCGCGACATGTCACATTTTTGACTCAAAAAGAGGGAGAGAGAAAAAAGTGTCACGATATCTCGACATGTCCACATTTTGCGACTCAAAGAAGGCACAGGATCGGAGAGAAAAAAAGTGTCACGATATCGCGACATGTCGCATTTCTGACTCAAAAGAGGAAGAAAAGTGTCACGATATCCTGACATGTCGCATTTTTTCTGACTCAAAAGAGAGAGAAACAAAAGTGTCACGATATCGCGACATGTCGCATTTTTGTGACTCAAGAAGAGCCTCAAAATAGAAACGAAAAGCCTTTTTTGAAACCAAAACACATGCATGCATAAGGAAAAGAAAACGAATAGTCATGAAGGAGAAAACGAACATAAAGAAAATGAATAGTCATGAAGAAGAAAATGAACAGTCATGAAAAGAAAATGAACAGACATGCAAAGAGAAAATGAACAGTCATGCAAGGAGAAAATGAACAGTCATGAAGGAGAAAATGAATAGTCATCGAAGGAGAAAATGAATCATGACTGAGAAAATGAACAGTCATGGTAGGAGAATATGGTGTCAATTATTTGCATGTGACGTGTTTGACGAAATGCCTTCTAAATATATACAAAAGGAGTTACATAAAGGAGTTACAATTGACAAGTGGCGCATGAGAATATGAAAGGAGTTACAACTGGAGTTACAAAGAGAAAGGATGGTTATAAAAGGAGTGTTGCTTGGAGAATTTTAATGAGTGGATTCTATCTTGCGAAGAGAGCGAGAGGAGAGCGAGAGGTGAGCGAGAGGTGAGTGAGAGGATGTGTGTTTTGTGAATTGTGGGCGATGTTGAGTAAGCAATAGACCAGTCAGGGTCTTGTAAAAGTGAAGGCATTTTTATGTCAATCTTCTAGTTTCAAAATTGAAGTCCAAGTTGGTGCTTGGCATCAGGGGTTGGTGCTCCTTCCAGTTGGTGCTGGTAAATCAGGGGTTGGTGCTCCTTTCTATTGGTGCAGATAAATCAGGGGTTGGTGCTCCTTTCTATTGGTGTAGATAAATCAGGGGTTGGTGCTCCTTTCTATTGGTGCAGATAAATTAGGGGTTGGTGCTCCTTCTAGTGGGTGCTGGTAAATTGATTGTAAAGTTGTGCTTTGCAAAGGCTGGATTTGGATGGTAGTCCAAACAGTCATTTTTGAGGAGTAGCCAAATCGGTGAACCTCGGTACATCTTGTGTTGTGTGATGCTCTCTTGTTATACTTGCTTTATTTGGTTTTAAGTTTTCATTGTTTTGGCTTTAAGAGTTGAAGATTTAAGTTTTAAAGAGCTACACTGATTCACCCCCCCTCTCAGTGTCATTGTGAGACTAACAATTGGTATCAGAGCGAGGTTCCTGAACAAGCTTAACCGGCTAGGGTGATCTTGGAAGTGACACAATGGCAGGTGGTGAAGGCTTCTCATCAAACAAAGCACCATTGTTTGATGGAACTAATTACGCATTTTGGAGACTCGGGATGCAGACATATCTTTGTGCTTTGGGATACGACATTTGGGATTCAGTAGATAGTGGATACACAATACCCACCACTTCTCCAACCGATGTTGCCGGTAAGAAACTGTTTGAGAATAACTCAAAAGCAAAGAATGCTATCATGTGCGGATTAGTGGACCGTGAACTGGTAAAAATTATGAGTTGTAAAATGGCAAAAGAAATATGGGACAAACTGAGGAGCATTCATGAAGGAGACGCTAAGATCAAGGAGGCCAAGTTACAAACACATCGAGCTCAGTTCGAAGTATTAAAGATGAATGACAATGAGAACATAGAGGCATATATGCTGAGAGTTAATGAAGTCATTAATGCGATTAGAGGACTCGACGAGGAAATCAAAGATTCTATCATCGTGAAAAAGGTATTAAGATCTCTTCCTCAAAGATTTGATTCTAAAGTTTCAGCTATAGAAGAAGCTAAAGATCTAAATTCTTTTAGTATGGATGAGATGCATGGTTCTTTGACTGCATATGAGATGAGAATAGGAAAATCTAAACCCACAGACAGAGAAGCTACTTTTAAAGCCCATAAAAATATGAAAGCAAAACAAGAATCCGAGGAAGAAGAGACATCAGATGAAATGGAAGCAAACTTTGTTCGAAAACTAAAAAGGGGAAAAGGAAAATACAGAGGAAAGTTACCGCTTAAATGTTTCAATTGTGGAGGCATTGGGCATTTTGCAGCTAATTGTCCACTTAATGAGAAGAACAAAAGTGATGAAGGATCGCACCAAGAAAGAAGTGACTGGAAGAAAAAAACAAATTTTAGAAAAGGCAACTTCAAGAAGAAAAGTTTCATCTCCAAGAATGTCAGTTCATCAGAAGACAGCTGTAGTGAGGATTCTGAAAAGGAAATAGGTGAAGCTCTTTTCATGGCACTCAAAGAAGAAAAAATAGAAAAAGAACAGGAATGTGATGAAGAAGAAATTGATGCAGAAGTAAATTTGGAAGAGGAACTAATTGCAACTCTGGATGTATTGAAGATAGAAAGAAAAAAGAATAAGAAAATTTCAAGAAAGCTTGAGGATGCAAATGAAATCATAACCAGTTTGAAAGTACAGATAGAAGAATCCAAGAAAATATCTGAAGATCTCGAAGTACAAATAACCATGAAAATAGATTATTGCTGCAAACTAGAAGAAGAGACTGTTGGTTTAAGAATGCGAGATAGAAGAGATGAATCGTAATATTAGTTATCATCACAAACGTGAAGAAAGTTCTATGATGTTGGATAAGATCATAAATATCCAAAGGACTACGGGCATGAAATTTGGTTTGGGCTTTGTCGAAGGAGAATCATCAAATGGATCAAAGAATGAAGATAAGAAACAGGTTGATCAAGAAAAATTGACTCATGCAAAAGAAAGCAATAATGCAAGGCACGAAAGGAGAATTGACAATGATGGATTCACCAATGTCACACATCAAAGAAGAAGAAGATTTATGACTCCTACGACAACATGGCAAAGACCATCACCCGAGGTTCAATCATCTCTTTTCTGGTTACTTGTTTTAAATGCAATGGTTATGGACATAAGATTTCAGATTGCAAGTATAACGTAGGACCAAGGAATTTTACCGAGTAGAAATGTTTTTTCACCTTTGATGGATTATGCGGTAGAATGTTATAAGCTGTCATAAGTTTGGGCACATTGCAAGAAATTGTCGAAGTACATTTGCATCAAATCAATTTCAGGGAAGAAAATTTCAACCAAATGGAATGAGACAAAATAGAAAATTTCTCGAAAAACATGCACAAGCTACTGAAAAAGAAAAGTCAAAACAAGAGCCCAAAACTGTAATCAAACCAGAGTGGAAAGAAAAAGATCGATCTAAGGAAGAAAAGGAATCCCTGATCGTACAAACAACATTTAAAGCACAGAATAAATCTGCACCATGGATACTTGATAGTGGATGCTCCAGTCATATGACAGGTGACAAACAAAAATTTGAGAAGTTGCAGCAATATGAAGGTGGTTCGATAAAATTTGGAAATAATGATGGAGCTAAGATAGTTGGCAAAGGTTCAGTGAAGATTAGTGATGGAAAAATCAAGTCAAAAGAAGTCTTGTTTGTGGTTGGTCTGAAGCATAACTTGTTGAGCGTAAGTCAGATTTGTGATAGAGGTCATGAAGTGATTTTTAAGAAGCAGGGTTGTGAAGTCAGAAAAGCAAACTATGGAAAGTTGATAGCAACTGGATCGAGGACATATGGAAACTTGTACACTCTCTCAGAGACTTCAGAAGGAGCTTGCTTGATTGGACAGGAAGAAGAAAATTGGTTGTGGCACAAGAGGCTTGGTCATATCAGTTTTGACAATCTAGTAAAAATTAGCTCAAAAAGGGTAGTGAGAGATATTCCCACCATTGGAAAACCATCAAATAGCATTTGTGCTTCATGCCAAAAGGGGAAGCAAACTAGAGTCTCATTTAAAACAAAAGAGTACTACACAAGCAAACCTTTGGAACTAATACATACTGATTTATGTGGACCCATGAGAACGCAAAGCATAAATGGTGACAAATATTTTATGTTGTGTATAGATGACTATTCCAGGATGACATGGGTACTATTTTTGAAGCATAAATCAGAAGCTTTTGAGATGTTCAAGGTTTTCAAAAACCAAGTTGAGAATCAAACAGGAAAAAGGATTAAATGTTTAAGATCGGATAGAGGAGGAGAGTTCATTTCAGAGGATTTTATAGAGTACTATGAAAAATATGGTATTAGAAGACAGTTGTCAGCAGCCAGGACACCTCAGTAGAATGGTGTGGTAGAAAGAAAGAACAGGACAGTGCAGGAAATGGCACGGACTATGTTGACTGAGAGCAAAGTAGCAGACAAATTTTGGAAAGAGGCAGTCCATACTACAGTATACATCCAAAATAGGTGCATGTTGAGGACGCATGAAAGCAAAACTCCTTATGAGTTGTGGTTCGGTAAAAAGGCAATAGTAAGATACTTTAAAGTTTTTGGCAGCAAGTGTTACATCAAAAGAACTGAAGAAAACCTTGGTAAGTTTGAAGATAGAGCGGATGAAGGTATTTTTCTTGGCTATTCATCAAAAAGCAAAGCTTACAAATGCTACAACAAGAGGCTAAGGAAAATTGTGGATAGTGCCGATGTTAAAGTTGATGAAGGCAGGGAACGAGTAATTAGCTATGAAGAGAACTATCCAATTGATGAAGAGGTTATTGAAGAAGATGAGGAAAAGGAAACGGAAAAGAAACAAAAAATTGACTCAGATGATTCAAACAGGGATTCAGAAGTGGAAGAAAATAAGAAATTCAAAACAGGCAGCTGGCAGAAAGATCATCCTAGAGAGCAAATAATTGGAGACCCCACAGTTGGTGTTCAGACAAGAAGAAGAGTAGTAAGCAACTACTCTCTATTATCCAGCATTGAGCCCAAAAATGTTGTTGACGCAAGCAAAGATGAAAGTTGGATGAAGGCAATAAATGAAGAATTAGATCAGATCGAGAAAAACAAAACTTGGGAGTTAGTACCAAGACCTGCAAATAAAAATATAATCGATACTAAATGGATCTTTCGAAACAAATTGAATGAAGACGGACAGGTAGTCAGGAATAAAGCAAGATTGGTATGTAAAGGCTATGCACAAGTTGAAGGTATTGACTTTGAGGAAACCTTTGCACCTGTGGCTAGACTAGAGGCAATTAGAATGTTTCTAGCTTTAGCGGTTTACAAGAATTTCAAAGTTTATCAAATGGATGTGAAATCAGCATTTTTGAATGGGAAACTCGAAGAAGAGGTTTATATTGAGCAGCCAGATGGTTTCCAACTTGGTGATGATCCCAACCTGGTTTGCAAGTTGAAGAAAGCATTATATGGCTTAAAACAGGCACCCCGAGCATGGTATGCAAGGCTAGACAACTATCTTACTCAACAAGGGTTCAAGAAAGGTATGGTGGATAGTAATTTGTATGTCAAAACAGAAAATGGCCATCTTATTGTTCTTGTTGTATATGTTGATGATATCATATTTGGCAGCAACAAAGATGAGTCGTGTAAAGATTTAGCAAATAAGATGAAAAAAGAATTTGAAATGTCAATGATTGGTGAACTTTCGTATTTCCTCGGGTTGCAAGTTAATCAAAATGAGAAGGGCATATTTATTTCTCAAATTAAATATGTGAAAGAGATACTAAAAAAGTTCACAATGGAGGATTGTAAGCCAGTTAGCACTCCCATGACAACAGGTTGCAAGTTGAGCAAGGATGAAAAATCTCCACATGTTGATCAAACCATGTACAGATCTATGATTGGGAGCTTACTATACTTGACAGCTACCAGACCAGATATTTTGTAGGCAGTATGCATGGTAGCACGATTTCAGGCTAGTCCCAAGGAGACTCATGTGACAACAGTGAAGAGGATTCTTCGGTATCTCAAGGGTACTATGGAGTATGGGTTATGGTATCCGAAAGGTAAGGACTTCACCCTTATTGCGTATTCAGATGCAGATTGGGCAGGATGTGTAGATGACAGAAAGAGTACCAGTGGAGGTGCATTCTATCTTGGAGACAGGTTGGTCGCATGGCACGATAAGAAACAAGAGTCAGTCTCCTTATCCACAGTAGAGGCAGAATATATTGCAGCGACAACGTGTTGTACGTAGGTATTATGGATGAAACAAACCCTGAAAGATCTTGGTATTAACTTCAGTGAGCCAATTTTAGTTAAGTGTGATAACACCAATGCCATTAACATCTCAAAGAATCCGGTTATGCATTCTCGCACAAAACATATTGCTATCCGATATCACTTTTTGAAGGAGAAAGTTGCGGAAGGTGAGGTTAAATTGGATTTTGTTCCAACAACAGAGCAAGTAGCGGATATCTTCACAAAACCGTTGCCCAAGGAAGTCTTTGAGTACCTTCACAATAAATTGGGAGTGGTCACGCTTCCCAAGAATTGACTAGCTATCGGGACCACATTCTCAGGGGGAGCATTTGTGTATTTGTTTATCTTTTTGCTCATGTTTGTGATTTTTGCTAAGTGTAATAATTTTTGCCTGAGAATGTTGTGCATGGACTCGGGGGAGTCTGCAGTAGCCCTTTGATATTGTTGTCAAAGGGGGAGAAGAGTTACAGGAAATTGCACGTGTGTTGCCAACAATTCCAAAGGGGGAGATTGTTGAGCAAGGTGCAACGACAGTATTGTCATTATTGTCAACACAGTCAGATAGATCGGTTGATGCAGTGGACAGGAGTTCAGAGGTTATTCAGAGTATGTACAGTGAAGTTAAATGCTTATGAGGATGTTTTTGATGTTTGGGTGAAGTTGTTACAGGTTTTCCAAGAAGACCGAAGTGGCCCATATGCAAAAGATAAAAGAGAAGCGAAAAAGCAAAAGAAAAAAAGTGTCGCGATATCGCGACATGTTGCATTTTCATGGCCAAAAGAGAAGAGAAAATGCAAGGAGAAAAAGTGTCGCGATATCGTGACATGTTGCATTTTCATGGCCAAAAGAGAAGAGAAAATGCAAGGAGAAAAAGTGTCGTGATATCGCGACATGTTGCATTTTCACGGCCAAAAGAGAAGAGAAAAAGCAAGGAGAAAAAGTGTCGCGATATCGCGACATGTTGCATTTTCGCGGCCAAAAGAGAAGAGAAAGAGCAAGGAGGAAAAAGTGTCACGATATCGCGACATGTTGTATTTTCACGGGCCAAAGCAAAGAGAAAGAGCAAGGAGAAAAAGTGTCGCGATATCGCGACATGTATTTTCGTGGGCCAAAGCAAAGAGAAAGAGCAAGGAGAAAAAGTGTCACGATATCGCGACATGTTGTATTTTCGCGGGCCAAAGCAAAGAGAAAGAGCAAGAAGAAAAAGTGTCGCGATATCGTGACATGTCGCATTTTCGTGACTCAAAAAGGAGAAGAGAAAGAAAAAGTGTCACGATATCGCGACATGTCGCATTTTCATGACTCAAAAAGAGTAGGCAGGAGAGAAAAAAAGTGTCGCGATATCGTGACATGTCGCATTTTTCGTGACTCAAAAAGGAGAGAGAGAAAAAAAGTGTCGCGATATCGCGACATGTCGCATTTTCGTGACTCAAAAGGGAGAGAGAAACAAAAGTGTCACGATATCGCGACATGTCGCATTTTCATCGACTCAAAAGGGTAGGGAGAGAAACAAAAGTGTCACGATATCCGACATGTCCATTATGATACGACATGTCGCATTTTGACTCAAGAAGGCCTCAAAATAGAAACGAACCAAACCAAAACACATGCATGCATAAGGGAAAAGAAAACAAACATGAAGAAAACGAATCATGAAGAGAAAATGAACAGTCATGAAAGAGAAAATGAACAGTCATGCAAAGAGAAAATGAACAGACATGCAAAGAGAAAATGAATAGTCATGAAGGAGAAAATGAACAGTCATGACCGAGAAAACGAATAGTCATGGTAGGAGAATATGGTGTCAATTATTTGCATGTGACGTGTTTGACGAAATGCCTTCTAAATATAAACAAAAGGAGTTACATAAAGAAGGAGTTACAATTGACAAGTGGCGCATGAGAATATGAAAGGAGTTACAACTGGAGTTACAAAGAGAAAGGATGGTTATAAAAGGAGTGTTGCTTGGAGAATTTAATGAGTGGATTCTATCTTGCGAAGAGAGCGAGAGGAGAGCGAGAGGCGAGCGAGAAGGATGTGTGTTTTGTGAATTGTGGGCGATGTTGAGTAAGCAATAGACCAGTCAGGGTCTTGTAAAAGTGAAGGCATTTTTATGTCAATCTTCTAGTTTCAAAATTGAAGTCCAAGTTGGTGCTTGGCATCAGGGGTTGGTGCTCCTTCCAGTTGGTGCTGGTAAATCAGGGGTTGGTGCTCCTTTCTGTTGGTGCAGATAAATTAGGGGTTGGTGCTCCTTTCTATTGGTGTAGATAAATCAGGGGTTGGTGCTCCTTTCTGTTGGTGCAGATAAATCAGGGGTTGGTGCTCCTTCCAGTGGGTGTTGGTAAATTGATTGTAAAGTTGTGCTTTGCAAAGGCTGGATTTGGATGGTAGTCCAAACAGTCATTTTTGAGGAGTAGCCAAATCGGTGAACCTCGGTACATCTTGTGTTGTGTGATGCTCTCTTGTTATACTTGCTTTATTTGGTTTTAAGTTTTCATTGTTTTGGCTTTAAGAGTTGAAGATTTAAGTTTTAAAGAGCTACACTGATTCACCCCCCTCTCAGTGTCATTCTGAGACTAACACTTTGGTCAAACCAAACTCTCCAAGGATTCTCACAATTGCTTGGTCCACTTAAAACGCCCCAAAGGTATCCATAAACCCTTTGGTCAAACCAAAAGCTCCAAGGGTTCCCACAATCGCTTGGTCAAAAACAAATATTCAAACACAAAAAAAAAAAAAAATCATCAAAAATAACAAAATAATTGCATCTCAATTTCATGCATACTCATAAACTTAAAAATACAAAAATATAATAAACTGCATTAGGCATCGCATCCATACATGACATATTTGCTGGTCATACATGTCACAAGCACCATAGACTATGATTAATTGGTAATTCCATCATTTTCCACTTTCAATCCATTTTATAAATACATCCATCTAGAATAACACCATCCACATTTTAGCATAGTCAGTCGTCTCCTAATGGATTTAGGGTTTTCGCCATTCAGCTATCTTTAAATTTTTAGCCAAAAAATGTACAAATTCAGACATATTTTACAAAGGTAGAGTTTTACCTAGATCACACCTCATTACGTAACATCCCTACACAAGTTAAAACACATAAAAAAAAATACCAAACAAAAATTAGCAGTTAACCTAGGGTTTTCCTCCTAGTCTACCAAAAATAAAAAAATAAACTACACAAAATAGTTAAACTAGGGTTTTCATCCTAGTATAAACTGACAAAAAAAAAAACAAAATACAAAAAACAGTTAACCTAGGGTTTTCATCCTAGTCTAAACTGACAAAAAAAACAAAAATACAACAAATAATTAACCTAGGGTTTTCATCCTAGTCTAAACTGACAAAAAAAAAAACAAAATATAACAAATAGTTAACCTAGGGTTTTCATCCTAGTCTAAATTGACAAAAAAAAAAACAAAATACAACAAAAAGTTAACCTAGGGTTTTCATCCTAGTCTAAACTGACAAAAAAAAACAACAAAATATAGCAAAACAGGTAACCTAGGGTTTTCATCCTAGTCTAAACTAAAAAAAAAAAACAAACTACAAAAAATAGTTAACCTAGGGTTTTCATCCTAGTCTCAACTGACAAAAACCATCATACAACAAACAGTTAACCTAGGGTTTTCATCCTAGTCTAAATTCACACAAAAAAAACAAACAGTTAACCTAGGGTTTTCACCCTAGTCTAAACTGACAAAAATAAAAAATAAAATTAAATAGTTAACCTAGGGTTTGAACTTAGTCTACACTGATAAACCATAGCAAACAAAATAAAAACAAAGAGAAGTTTTTGACCTTCGTTTAAACTAGGGTTTTTTTATCTTAGTTTACAAAAAATCAAAATCTAACCTAGGGTTTTTAAATTCTAGTTTAACACAAAAAAAACTACAAAAAAAAAACAAAAGGGTTTTCGTTTTACTGTCAAACTAAAACATACAACACACAATAAAATTTTTTAGTTCCTAGGGTTTAACATTCATCTAAAACTGATAAACAATAGAAAACAACATGAAAACATTTTTTTTAAGTTATACTAGGGTTTTCTTTTTTTTTAGCTTACAACAAAAAAACAAAAACACGGTTTAACTAGGGTTTCGATCATAGTTCTAACAAATCACTACAAAACATAAATTCACACAAAAATAACAAACATTTAACTAGGGTTTTCATTTTTAAATCGAAAAACAAATACAAAAGAGGAAAAAGAATTATGGTTTTACACTAACACTAACCAAACAAAATGCAGAGGAGTATCACTTACCCGTCTCGCTTTGGCTTCACCGCTTGATGATCCAGTCTATGAACTCATGGTGTTCGATAAAATTTGACAGTGCTCCACTATGTGAACTTGACCTCCTCCTCCTCACAGCTCTCAAACACCAGGAAAAACAAATGCAAATGAGCCCAAAACCTAGTTTTGACCCTTAAATAGGCTTTTAGGCCTGTAATCGTTCCCCCCTGGGATGAGCACTCTATTTAGCACTTGTACCACCTTGGTATGAATCCTAAATTGGTATTCATCCCACCCAGGGATGATTACAAAGCAAGAAATTCAAAAACAACAAAAACTGCACCAAAATGCACAAAAAAATAGCAATAAACTTGCCAATCAAAGGGGCCTTTGCACCTGTGATTCTTGGCATGTAAAACCGATGTTGGGGTCACAAATCCTCAATATCCTACTCTCTAAGAAGGCTATCATAGCTAGAACACTCCACGGGAGGACATATTTTTGATAATTTCATCCCCAAATGGTGTCACAAAAAGGGTCAAAACCCAACCAAAAATAGCAATAAAATTGCCAAACGAAGGCGCCTTTGCGCCTGACATTATTGGCATCCAAAATAGACATTGGGGTCACAAATTTTCACTATATTACTCCCTAAGAAGGCTACCATAGCTGTACTGCTCCACGGGAGGATGGATTTTTGACAATTTTAGTTCCAAAATGTGTCACAAAAAGGGTTCAAGCCCACAAAAAATAGGTCAAAATGTTCGAAAATTGCATAAGCATTAAATACAGAACAACTGAAGGCACCCTTACCTAAGTCATATTGGGTCAAGTGACTCATCGCTTTTCTCATGTCGATCATTCCCTTATCGATTCGTCGCTTGAGGGGGTAGTCACATTTAGTCACCAATCAACAAAAACACACCTAATAAAGGAAATGGCATGCATTCAAAGGATCATTGACAAAGACAATCACGCTCCTACTTGGGGCAGCAAACAAACAATAATCACAAGCTGATCAAACACTTGGCATTCTAGAATCATGAACTCAAGGTTCCCATAGACAAAATGTTGTGCCCTTTGCCTATTCATGATTGAACAATATCCAAGATCAAGTAACACCTTACTGAAAAAGGTTAACACTTGAATTAACCTCCTTAGATCATCATAAGCAAGGATTCAAGAATGCATTCCCTTTCCATACTTGGGGCATCAAAATTTGGTTAGGTTACTGAGAAACCCTAATAATTAGTGCTTTGGTTATATATTTTTGCTCAGCGCTACACCTTGCACAGTGCTTCCCTAAAAGGGGCATCTTTAGACACCAAAACAACACCAATATGATTATGTGGCTACAAAAACTGATCGAAGTGACATACATAGCCCCTAGGGAAGCCCCTAGAGGTTAAACAGTGGTCCTAACCACTCCCACAACAATTTTTGAAGGTCAAAGGTCAATTTGGCACCTTTTTAGCACTTGGCTCCCTACTTGTCCCACCTAGGGATGATTGCAAACTGGTATTCATCCCACCCGAGGATGATTATCAGCATTTGTCCTAGGGTGGGGCGAATAGTAGGTTTGACTGGTAAAAAGTAAAACCTCTACAGGTCCGCCACTTAACTACAATTTTAGGACATGCAATTGCGAGGAACGGCTTCAAATTAGAGAGAGAGACTTTAGTCATGCATGCCTTGATTTTGGAGGCCTCATGCAAGGAGACTCTAAATCAGGGAAGAATATTTTCTCCCAAAATAGGACCAGCAACTCAAGTGGTGCCCTTGCATGCACATTCAAAGAGAGAGACCCTATGTCTATAAATTGGTGAGTCTTCTCACCCCAAAATGAGGAACAAGGAGGAGCATTTAGAGCAATGAAGTGCTACCAAATTACATCCTCACTCATCGTTTGTGCTTTTACATCCTTGATCTCTCTTTTGGAAGAGCGGTTATTGGGTGATTATTGGAAGCGCAACCCGGACCCAAACCCAAACATTTGGCCACAATACCCTACCAAATTTTTTGACACAACCCCATAAGAGTTTTTGGACCCATCCCAAGTGGATTGGTGCCAAAACCGAGTCCCAAACGATGGGCGTCCTGCCCCCGGGCACCCCCTGCACTGTTGCAGTTCTAATCACCCCATCCCAGAGTGATTAGAAATATGTGGTATATTTCCATGATTTTCCTTTTGCATTTGATTCTAGGTCACTTACATATGCTGTCATTTAAATTTCATGTGATTCTGACAAGTTTTGATCATGTTTTTGTTATTTCTTGCTTTCACTAACATGTAGGGAGCATCATCAGATTATGGGTGATAGAGGCCAAATTGGAAAAATCCGACCATCTGGGTCGTCCCAAAATACCTTGTTTTACCTAACCTTATCTTTATAGGTGTTTTGTAAGCCTCTAGACTGGACATTTAGGAGGTGGATTTCAGATAGGTTATGACAGTCCTAATCGTCCCACCCCGGAGCGATTAGAAATATGTGCAAGATTTCTAGACTGTTCCTTTTGCAATGGCTTCCTGGTAATGTTTTATTGCTTCTATCAAATTTTTAGCTCATTCTAATATGTTTCAATTATCATTTTAATAATTTTATGCATGCACTGACTGTAGGCCTTGGGGATCACATGTTTCTCTCCATCTGTAGGTGCTACTAATCCTTTTCTATTTCTCTGAACGTAGGATATCGACACTAGAGGGGCAGAAAGGAACCATATACATATTCACACAAGTGGTGGTGACATTTTGTCCACCCATTTTACATGTGGGCACGTAGAAGAAAGCATATCAATCCATGGTGTAATAGAGCCCTACTTAACGCTCCTAGTCCCCAAAATGGAGGAGACATATTGTAACCTGATTTTAAAGCAAATTAATAAAAATGGGTGTACTCGACATTTTCTTTCTATCTTGTTTCAATTCGTTGATGTTTCTCTCCTTTCATGCATTTCAGTTCGTAGGACTTAGTGTTACATTTTGCTTTTGCATACATCGCACTTGGCATTTCCGTTTTGTTTCCGTATCCTCGTGCTTTCACGAATCTCACTCAGGCCAAGATTGCTCGGTTTTGAAATTCTCTCAATCTCTTAGATATGTATAGATAAATCCCAAAACTCACAAACTTTCAAAAAAATATGGTTACACATAAATAATTGTTTCCAAAAATTGTGGCATTGGTGGGTTAGAAATATGTCGTTTAGGGGTATGGAATTTAATATGTAAAAATAAAAAAAAATCATCCCCAAAAATGGTGCAAACAAATTGTTATAAAAAAAATTGAATATCTTTAAAGAGTTATCATGCTATTCAGATTTCTTTTGACCCACAATTAGATATGCGAGCTCTGCTAGACTCACTGTTTTATCCTCGAATAACTTGATAACTAAACATGTTAGTTCTGGATACACTAACATGAGCCTATAATGTTGTTCTTTAGACAAATATGCTCAACCATATTTTAATGTATTATTTATGTGCAAAATGATGATGAAACATGCAAATGAAGTGTTTCAAAAATAGAAGCAGATCGGTGCCTTATCCATTGGGTTAACGTAGAATATTTTTAACTAATCACATGAACAAAGAGAAAAATAAAAAAAACTGATAAACCAACATTCTTTTGAATATCACAATCAACATATATTTTTAAATTAGTGAGAGAAACGTTTCTTGCATATTCAAATAATAGAATTTACAGACAAGGAACACACACACATTGCAGTAAAAATATGCCAAAGAGTAGAAATCAGATAGTTTGTATTATATTCAAATTTTGATGGATACAATGATAAAAACCAGCATAATTCTTGGATCTCTTAATGAATACAATACAAAGCTCACCCCATTTGAATAATGTAACAAGGGAACTATAATCTACTATCCTAATTATAGTGACATATAGACTCTAGATCCTTGGAGCAGCTCTTGGAAATGATCTTAGGTGGCTACTTGACTCTTATGAGTACATGCACAAATGTGGGAAGAACTAAGAAATGGTGAAAATAAAGAAAACACAAATATAATAACCCTCGATAGAACACTCAGAATACCTCTAACAAGTTTGCTATCTCTTTGCTTGATGGTGAAGTTTGTCTACTTCAGCTCCTTATGTATCCTGGCTATCCAAAATCTATTACAAAATCTTGGTTCTAGTTTAGCCACATGTATTCTTATCATATCTATGTCTCTTTAGTTTCCTAAGTATGTTACAGGAAGAACAAAACCAATTGATGCCAACTATCAAAATTTATTTCAAGCTACTATTTATTTAAAATTATGCAATTCACTACTGCAACTCATATTTTTAGCTTCTTTAGTTCTAATCACTTTATATATTAAGGGGGCTCTCAACCGTGGTGGGCCAATATTTTGATTTTATCTTATATTTTATGCAAAATATAAAGATGTATACATATTTTTTATATTCCTGTTTATCCTAGTCATTTGTTTCTTTGTCTTTAGATGGACCTTGACTAGGTTGCTGATGCAAATAAATTTTTAAGGTGAAATAGAGGGGGACCCAACGTGACGGTGAAGGGAGAAAAGAAAAAAATTAGAGGGAACAATTGGATACAATGGACATGGAAGACTATAGAAAATGGTGGTGAGATGGTGCTTTGTGGAAAATATAGTGACAATGATCAAGATAGAATACCTATAAATAGGAGGGCAATGGGGTATGAGAGGAAAAACATAATGAAAAACAAGATCTCAAGGTATTCCAATTAAAAGGAATGACAATAACGGGGTACCTCCATAACTATACTCCATCAGAGTGATACCTCTATATCTATATTCTATCAAGGTGCTTGTATCTTTCTGAAGTAGGCGATGCACTGAAGCTTCAACGTTTGCTTCCTTTTGATGTGTCTTTTGCATATATTACATAGGAACTTGTTACATTGCTTACAATCTTCTAAGAACACAACCTTTTGCACACTCTAGCCAATTTTTACCACTGAATTCTTTACTTTGATCATTACCTCCATATAAAGCCTTGTCGAGATGATCCATTTTATCAGTTGATGGTGGCAACATCATGTTCTATAGATTCAAGTGGATCTAAATATCTTGTACCTACATCAGATCTATTCTTTTAGTTGCTTACTCTATGAAGCTATCCTTCTTAGTATAGTCTGTGAGGTCTCAACTTGTGTGGTGAATTTTATTCATGTGGTTTGATACTTTCTATTTTGATCCATTTTCAAGTTCACCAATATTCATTGCTCAATTTACTTTTACTATATTTTGATTAGCATTAGGCTAGTGTTACTTATTTTGTGCTAACTTAGGCTTCTGCACATATCTATGCTTATTTGGTGGTATTGTGAGAAATTGTTGCTTTTGGATATGGGACCATCCATTTCATCACGCCTTGGTCATCCACCTCATTATACCTTTTGTTAGTTCTCAGATAGTGAGAAATACTCCTTTCTAGACTTCTTATGTGAAGTATAGCTGGTGAACCACATATAAATGATCTCTTTGGATTGATCTGGATTGTTTATGCATTTTTTGCTCTTCATTAATGGCTTATCACTGATGCATCACCAATAGGATTTCTTGATGGGTGATGAAGATTTCATAAAATAATTGATTTTTAATTACCTAGATCTATCATCAATGGATTCATAACAATACTTTTGCAAGGGTGATAACTAAAAATCTATCACTAATTAGATTACATTATCACTGATGAAAGAGCAAAGAAAGAATTCTATCTGTGATGGGTAGACCTTTAAGGATTTTTTGAAATACTTAGGGTAGATTATTTGATAGACACAAGGTTTATTAAATATGTGATGGAAGAGGAGACACTTAGGTTAGATGATGGTTGGACCCTTAAATGACTCAAAATATTAGTCATTGATGGATCAGTGATGGGACTTTCACATGGGAAACAAGGGATAACCTTTTTGGCTAAATACATTTTATGGTTATTGATAGGTAAAACCTTTCACTGATGTATCAGTGACATGATATTTAAAATCAATGATAGACCAAACTCAAACTTGGGATATAATTGTTTAGATGAAAGTTTAGGTTTATAGGCTTAGGTAGGTGAAGACTAAGTGGAAAAATATATGACCTAGGGCTAAGGCATTGTTTATGGGAATTTGCTATCATTGATGGATCAACAGTAATGTATTTAGATGAGCAATAGTTTACATTTTAGATTACACTATCACTTATGGCTTGGAGTGATCACTGATATATGAGTGATGGAGACTTTGGATGGATAACAAGGGCTTTAAAACAACTTGGTAGAACTTATTCCATTAGGATGGGGAATGATTAGGGCTAACGATGACTAAACTCTTAATTCAGCCTTGAAATACTCTATCACTAATGGGAATGAATGGTCATTGATGGATTGGCAATGAGGATTTTGCAAGAGCGATAGTTGATTTTAATTTATGCCAGGGCTTTATACGGCCATTGATTGAAATACATTGTCATTGAGGATCAGCGACGATGGGTTCAGATGAGCGATAATACTTTTTAGGCTTAGGTTGTAATCGATGGTTTACTCTGGTCATAGATGCATTAGCGACAGGGTTTTTGTAAGGGCAAAAATAACTTTAGGTAAATGGTCTTAGAAAGAAAAATTAGGCTAAGGCTTGATGTCTAGGCATACTTGGAGACTTAGGACTTAATGAAAAATAAATCAAGGTGGGCTTCATGGTATTTTCAGCCATGGTCTATCTTAGGGATGCAACATGAATTTTATTATTATATCATGGATTTTAAAAGGAATTGCGATGGTTAGATGACCTAAATGATATGGGGTAAATGGGGGCTATGTGTGATGAAAATGTTAATGGACTAAATGATATTTTTAAAGGGTATGGACTAAATAATGAAAGTGGACTAAATGATATGAAATCGAATGGATAAATTTGAAAATAAAGGTCTTAAAAATGGATGAAATGGATAATATGGTGAAGGGTGATGATATGGAAATAATGACCTTATGTATGAATGGATGGATAGGGATGAATTTATGGAGGATATTTTGGATGAATCAAGCTCAATATGACCAAGACCTATTCCTTCAATGACCATGGGAATTCCTTTTGAATTAGAGTGAATCTCAATGCTTTTCTTTTTCTAGACCAACAAATACATCCTATAATCACCTAGAAACTCAATTTTGCCAACCTTTGAAAACTAGGTGTGAAATATAAGTTGGGTTTTCTGAAGCCCAACAAGTTCTTGAAAAAAAAATTATTAAGTATAAGAACAAACCAGTGTTCTACTTAGGATGTAAAAAAAGTGGACATGGTATTAGTGGGTTTCCAAACAAGGATTCCTATATTTTAAAGTATGGGTGGAAAATAAGAAGACTTTGGTTGACTAGGTGATTTCTAGAACTTCATCAAGAGATCAAACCCCAATGTCTTTTGGTATTGTAGTTGATGGCTATCAACAAAGTGAAGTAGTACCAATGGTAAAACAAATAGATTCTCTTCAAAACCTAGTATTCTTGGCATGTAACCCAGAGTCTGGTCTAGAATCTAGTTGGATTAATTCCTTAAAGGGTAATTATTTTGAATGCTTAGACTCAATTTTAATATGTTTGAAAGAAAAGGAGAAGCCCCCATAATATTCCAGTGTGTCAAGTCTGATTACCTTATAATGGAATACCCATGCCATGCTAGCATGATGATTATCCCATAATAAGGTTCTAACATCAAGTTTGGTTGCCTTACAGTGGGATCTCCCTCTCATGCTAGCATGATGATTACCCCAAAATAGGGTTCTTCATCCAAGGGGATTAGTAATGTTGTAAAGGAGCCTTTATCCCCTAGTAAGATCTTATTAAAGGATCTAAGTCCTCCCTCCAAGGGAAAAATATCCATAGGAAGTGTCTCTATAATCCCTCGAACTATGACCAAAACTAAAAAAATGGACCATGGATGTTGAAGTTGATAAAATTTTTAGAAAAGCTTCAATCAAAGACCTAAGGAAGTGAGCTACAAATATTGATATTGTCAATGGTTCTCAAGTGGTTTTGAAGCTTGAGGGAAGTATTTTTATGTGGAGAATGCTTCATCCTCTTTAGTATTAAGGACTCATCTCTCGAATAATTTTGATGGTGGCAAGAAATATTCCAAATCTCATAAATTAATATCATTTTGTGGAATGTGTGAGACCTTATGTTGTAATCACAATGACACTGAGAGGGGGGGTGAATCAGTGTGTTCTTTAAAATTTCTAAAACATATGGTTTTAAATCCAACAGCAGTTTAAAGCAGATAAAAGAGATACTAAATGCATCAAGAAAGCATCACACATAACACAACAATTTAACGAGGTTCACCAATGTGGCTACTCCTCAAAAATGACTGCTTGGACTACCATCCAAATCCAGTCAATGCAAAGCTACAACTTTACATAATCCTTTACCAGCACCAACCCCTTAACTTTATCTGCTTCAACAGAATGGAGCACCAACTCCTATTTTACCAGCACCTACTGGAAAGAGGCACCAACCCCTTATACCAAGCTGCAACTTGGAGGACAATAAAGATAATAAAAATGATAGAATAAAACTTTATTCCTTACAGTCTGCTATTTTTTTGCATTCTGCTTCTGCGCAAAACTCTTCGCACTATTCGATCGCTTCTGTGTACTTCTTCGCAATATCTACTGTAATCGGATGATCGACACTTCTGCTATTTGCGCTCTAACATTTTGAACTTAGAACTCCATCTCTACACATTGTGCTTTTCATCCATGCAATCACGATATGCAGATTCGAACTACGACTTTGCACTCTACTCGATCGAACTTCACTTGTGCAATCACTCTTCTCGCATTCGCACATTATCTCATCGCAACACACTTCACTTAACCTCGCAACAGCCCCCTTTTTATAGAAGAGAATTCAAAACAATTCTTAAATCATAGTCGACTGTAACTCTAGGACGTCGGCTGCAAACCCTAATGATGTCAACTTCAAACCCTAGAATTTTTTTGGTTGCTTAAACCTGGTGATTGTCGACTGCAAACCCTAAAAACGTCCGCTATAAAACCCTAGCAAATGTTGGCTTCAAAACCCTAAAAATGTCCACTGTAAAACCCTTGACAATGTCGGCTTTAAAACCCTAAAAACGTCCACTGTAAAACCCTTGACAATGTCGGCTTTAAAACCCTAAAAACGTCCGCTGTAAAACCCTTGACAATGTCGGCTTCAAAACCCTAAAAAATGTTGGCTGTGAAACCCTAAAATCGTCGGCCTCGATTCAACTTGTCGGCCTTAACTACTACTACCACCTCTGTCACCTTTTTGTAACTGTTGCCACAAAACACAACCATGTCGCGATATCACGACACTTTTTGTAGCCGTACGCCTTCATATCCTTGCTATCATGAAATCGTGACCATTTTGGCCTTTGATAGCTTTGCCATCGTTCTTGTCATGAAATCGTGACACTTCAAACTTTTTCTTACGTCATCCTCATTCTTGTCATGAAATCGTGATGCTTTCGGCTTCCAGCAACTTTTCTTGCACCCTGTCACGAAATCGTGACACTTTCAATTTTGCTGACGTCATCCTTAGCTTTGTCACGAAATCGCGACGCTTTCGACCTCCGTACAATTCTTGCTTCATGCGGTAGCGAAATTGCTACACCTTTGTGCCTTGTGCTTTCGACTTGCTTCAACTTTGAGTTCTGATCTTTTGACTGGTAGCAAAATCGCTACACCTTCACGTTGTGCATTTTTTGACTTGTAGCGAAATCGCTACATCTTTAAGTTCTGCACTTTTGTCTGGTAGCAAAATCGCTACACCTTCGTGTTGAGCATTTTCAACTCGTAGCGAAATCGCTACACCTTTGTTTTGTGCAACTTTTACCCATAGCGAAATCGCTACACCTTTGCTTTGTGCACTTTTGACTTGTAGCGAAATCGCTACAACTTTTCAACTCAACGCTTTCTCCTTGCTTCGGCCAGCGAAATTTTGACATGTAGCGAAATCGCTACAACTTTTCCACTTAACGCTTTCTCCTTGCTTCGGCCAGCGAAAAATCAACATGTAGCGAAATCGCTACAGTTTCTTGACTTAGCTTCTTGGCCTCCAACATGTCACGAAATCGTGACAGTTTGCCTTGCGCCTTCTCTTTCCTTCGACTTGTCACGAAATCGTGACATTTTCAACTACGCCTTCTCTCTCCTCCGACTTGTCGTGAAATCATGACATTTTCAACTGTGCCTTCTCTCTCCTTCGACTTGTCATGAAATCATGACATTTTTGACTGTGCCTTCTCTCTCCTCCGACTTGTCGTGAAATCGCGACAGAAAACATGTCGCGATATCGCGACAGTTTTCTAACTTGTCTTTTTCTTTAAATTTTTGAAACTGGGTCATCTCTATTTTCCAGGAAACTTCTGTCCTCTGCATCTGAATGACTCCTACACTGTCTGTCCACTGCATCATTGGATCTAACTGCCTGTGTTGACAACAATGACAAACTTCTTGCAACACCTTGCTCAACAATCTCCCCCTTTGGAATTGTTGGCAACACCTGTATACAGTCCTGTAACTCTTCTCCCCCTTTGTCAATAATACCAAAGGGCTGCTGCAGACTCCCCCTGAGTCCATCCTCACACTTCTCAGGCACAATTTGTTGCAACTGGCACAAATTATGATCATGAGCAAAAGAATAGTCAAATACTCAAATGCTCCCCCTGAGAAAGTGATCCCTGTAGCTAGTCACTTCTTAGGAAGGGTGACTACTCCTAATTTGCTTCGAAGGTACTCAAATACTTCCTTGGGCAAAGGTTTTGTAAAAATATCTGCTACTTGTTCTGTAGTTGGGACATAATCCAATTTAACTTCTCCTTCTGCAACTTTCTCTTTCAAGAAATGATACCTTATAGCAATGTGCTTTGTCCGTGAGTGCATTACTGGATTCTTAGAGATGTTAATTGCACTGGTGTTGTCACACTTTACTGATATTGGTTCACTAAAATTAATACCTAGATCTTTCAAAGTTTGTTTCATCCATAAGACTTGTGTGCAACATGTTGCTGCTGCAATATATTCTGCCTCAGCTGTAGATAAAGAAACTGACTCTTGCTTCTTATTGTGCCATGCAACCAATTTGTCCCCCAAATAGAATGCTCCTCCACTGGTACTCTTTCTGTCATCAACACATCCAGCCCAATCTGCATCTGAATATGATATAAGAGTGAAATCTTTGCCTTTTGGATACCACAACCCATACTCCATGGTGCCTTTGAGATACCGAAAAATCCTTTTAACTGCTGTTACATGAGTCTCTTTGGGACTGGCCTGAAATCTGGCTACCATGCAAACTGCCTGTAGAATATCAGGTCTGGTTGTCGTTAAATATAGTAGGCTTCCTATCATTGATCTATACATGGTTTGATCTACAGGTGGAGATTTGTCTTCTTTACTCAACTTGCATCCTGTTGTCATGGGAGTGTTGACTGGCTTATGAGTCCTCCATAGTGAACCTCTTTAGCATTTCTTTCACATATTTGATTTGGGAAATGAATATGCCTTTCTCATTTTGATTAACTTGTAGCCCAAGAAAGTAAGACAGTTCACCAATCATAGACATTTCAAATTCATTTTGCATCTTATTTGCTAAGTCTTTACAAGATTCATCTTTGTTGTTGCCAAATATGATATCATCTACATAGACAACTAAAACAATGAGATGCCCACCTTCTGTTTTCACATACAGATTACTGTCCACTAAACCTTTCTTGAATCCCTGTTGAGAGAGATAGTTATCTAGCCTAGCATACCAAGCCCGTGGTGCTTGCTTTAATCCATACAGTGCTTTCTTTAATTTGCAGACAAGGTTAGGATCCTCACTAATTTGAAATCCATCCGGTTGTTCAATATAGACCTCTTCTTCGAGTTTCCCATTTAAAAAGGCAGATTTTACATCCATCTGATACACCCTAAAGTTTTTGTGAACTGCTAAGGCCAAAAACATTCTAATTGCTTCTAATCTGGCCACTGGAGCAAAAGTCTCTTCAAAATCAATGCCTTCGACCTGTGCATATCCTTTACAAACCAGTCTTGCTTTGTTCCTAATGACCTGTCCGTCTTCATTTAATTTGTTTCGAAATATCCATTTGGTGTCGATTACATTCTTGTTTGTAGGTCTAGGTACTAACTCCCAAGTTTTGTTCTTTTCAATCTGATCTAACTCTTCATTTATTGCCTTCATCCAATTGTCATCTTTGCTTGCTTCATCTATGTTTTTGGGCTCAATCTGGATAAAAGAGAGTAATTACTTATTACTTTCTTTCTTGTCTGAATGCCGGCTGTGGGATCTCCAATTATTTGGTCTCTAGGATGATTTTTCTGCTAGTTGCCCGTTTTGAATTTTTTGTTTTCTTGCACCTCTGAGTCATCTGATAAGTTATCTGCATCAACCGTAGACGTATTTTCTGTTCCATGCACTTCATCTCCTTCAATGACTTCTTCGTAGATTGGGTAGTTTTCTTCAAAGTTAACTGTTTGTTTCCTCCCTTCATCGAATTTAACATCTGCACTGTCCACAATTTTCTTGAGTCTCTTGTTGTAGCATTTGTAAGCTTTGCTATTTGGAGAATAACCAACAAAAACACCTTCATCTGCTCTATCTTCAAACTTTCCAAGGTTGTCATCAATTTTTCTGATGTAGCACTTACGGCCAAATACTTTGAGATGTTTTGTTGTTGCTTTTCTACCAAACCACAACTCATAAGGTGTTTTGCATTCATGAGTTCTTAACATATACCTGTTTTGAATGTATACTACTGTGTGAACTGCTTCTTTCCAGAATCTATCTGCTATTTTGTTTTTTGCCAGCATGGTGCGTGCCATTTCCTGTATAGTTCTGTTCTTCCTCTCTACTACACCATTCTACTGGGGAGTTCTAGCTGCTGAATATTGTCTCCTGATACCATATTTTTCACAGTATTCTATAAATTCATTCGAAATGAATTCTCCTCCTCTGTCTGATCGCAAGCATTTAATCCTTTTTCCTGTTTCATTCTCAACTAGCTGTTTGAAGGTTCTGAACATTTCAAAAGCTTATGTTTTATCTTTTAGGAAGAATATCCATGTCATTCTGGAATAATCATCGATACACAACATAAAGTATTTGTCGCCGTTTATGCTTTGAGTCCTCATGGGTCCACATAAGTCTGTATGAATGAGTTCCAAAGGCCTGCTAGTGTGGTATTCTTTTGTTTTAAATGAAACTCTGGTTTGCTTTCCCTTCTGACATGAAGCACAAACGTTGTTTGAAGGTTTCTTAATGGTTGGAATATCTCTCACTGCTTGTTTAGTGCTGATTTTCACCAAATTATCAAAACTTATGTGTCCAAGCCTCTTATGCCACAACCAGTTCTCTTCTTCTTGTCCAATGAAGCACATACCTTCTGAAGATTCTGAGAGTGTGTACAGGTTTCCAGACGTCCTTGAGCCGATTGCTATTAATTTCTCGCTATTTATTTTTTTGACTTCACAACCCTGCTTCTTGAAAACCACTTCATGTCCTTTATCACAGATTTGACTCACACTTAACAGGTTATGTTTCAAACCATCCACAAATAAAACTTCTTCTGACTTGATTTTCCCTTCACTAATTTTGACAGATCCTTTACCTATTATTTTGGCTCCATCATTATTGCCAAACTTCACAGAACCACCCTCATATTTCTGTAGTTTTTCAAATTTTTGCTTATCACCTGTCATATGACTTGAGCAACCACTGTCAAGGATCCACGGTACACATTTATTCTGAGCTCTAAAAGCTGTCTGCACTATTAAAGATTCTTGTTCTTTCCTGAGCTGTTCTTTTTGTTTCCATTCTGTTTTAACTGTGGTGTTGGGTTCTAGCTTGGATTTCCCCTTTTCAGAATCTTGCACATATCCTTCAGAAGAAATTCTATTTTGTTTTGCCCTATATGGTTGAATTCTTCTTTTTTGAGATTGATTTGAAACAGAAATACTACGACAGTTTCTAGCAATATGCCCAAAGTTGTGACACTTAAAGCATTCTATTGCATAACTCATTAGAGGAGCAAAAGCATTTCTACTAGTGAAACTTCTTGGACCTATATTGTACTTGCAGTCAACAATTTTATGCCCATAACCATTACATTTAAAACAGAAACCATAGAAATAATGATTGAACCTGAAAGATGGTCTTGGCCAAGTTGTTGCAGGAGCCTTAGATCTTCTTTTCTTTTGATGTGTGACCTTGGTAAAGCCATCATTGTCAGTTCCTATTTCAGGATTGGCATTACTGCTTTCTTTTGCTTGATTTGTTTTTCTTTCAATAGCCTGTTTCTTGTCTTTACCTTTTTCACTTTCAACATTGCTTGCCTTTGGTCCACTTGATGATTCTCCTTCAGTAAAGCCCAGACCAAATTTGATACCTGTGGATCTTTGATCGCTTAGAATTTTGTCCAGCTTCATTGAACTTTCTTCACGTTTTAAATGACAACTGATTTTTCGATCCAGCTCTTGTATCTGTATTCGAAGACTAACATTTTCTTCTTCCAATTTGCAACAATAATCTATCTTCATGGTTACCTGTACTTCAAGATCTTCGGACATTTTCTTGTACTCTTATGTCTGTGTTTTTAGACTGGCTATAATGTCATTTGCATCCTCAAGTTTCCTTAACAATTTTTTATTCTTTCTTTTCTCAGATTTCCATTCCATAAGAGCAGACACCAACTCACCTTCTAAATCAACTTCAGCCTCACCTTTTTCAATAGATACTTCAGAGTTCATTCCTTCTCTCTTTTCTATGTTTTCTGCCTCTTCTGATTCGTCTATTTCAAATGCCATAAAGAGAGCCTCACCTGTTCCTTCTTCAGAGTCTTCACTAGAACTGTCCTCTGAAGATTCTCCATTTCGGGAGATAAAGCTTTTCTTTTTGAAATTGCCTTTTCTAAAGTTTGTTTTCTTCCTCCATTCACCTCTTTCTTGATGTTGAGTTTCTTCACCTTTGTTCTTGTCATTGAGAGGACATTTGGTAGCAAAGTGTCCAATGCCTCCACAATTGAAACATTTAAAAGGTAGCTTTCCTTTGTATTTTCCTTTTCCTTTTCTCAGCTTTCTTACAAAATTTGCTTCCATTTCATCTGAAGCATCCTCTTCTTTAGATTCTTGTTTTGTGCTTTTGCCTTTTAGGGCTTTGAAAGCTGACTTCTCTATTTGTGGGATTAGACCTTCCTATTCTCATTTCAAAAGCAGTCAAAGAACCATGCATCTCATCCATACTAAAATGATTTAGATCTTTGGCTTCTTCTATGGTAGAGACTTTAGAATCAAATCTAGGAGGAAGCGATCTCAATACCTTTTTCACGATAGCAGCATCGGTTAATTCTTCGCCAAGACCTTTGATTGAATTGGTGATCCCATTGACTCTTTGCATGAAAGTCTCTATGTTCTCATCATTGTCCATCTTTAAAGATTCGTATTGAGCTCGATGTGCTTGAAGTTTGGCCTCCTTGATCCTATCATCTCCTTCATGAATGTTCTCTAGTTTATCCCATATATCTTTTGCTGATTCACAATTTATGACCTTGACTAGCTCACTGTCCACTAGTCCACACATGATGGCATTTTTTGCTTTTGAATCATATTCAAATGCCTTTTTACCAGTGGTATCTGTTGGAGCGGTGGCGGGAGCTTTGTAACCATTAACTACCGCACCCCAGATGTCAAAACCCAAAGCACTGAGATATGTCTGCATTCTAATTTTCCAGAACGCATAATTAGTCCCATCAAACAATGGTGCTTTGTTCGAGGAGAAACCTTCACCACTTGCCATTGCGTAACTTCCAAGATCACCTTAGCTGTTTAAGCCTATTCAGGAACTTGGCTCTGATACCAATTGTTGTAATCACAATGACACCGAGAGGGGGGTGAATCAGTGTGTTCTTTAAAATTTCTAAAACATATGGTTTTAAATCCAATGAGTAGTTTAAAGCAGATAAAAGAGATACTAAATGCATCAAGAAAGCATCACACATAACACAGCAATTTAACGAGGTTCACCAATGTGGCTACTCCTCAAAAATGACTGCTTGGACTACCATCCAAATCTAGTCAATGCAAAGCTACAACTTTACATAATCCTTTACCAGCACCAACTGGAAGGAGCACCAACCCCTTAACTTTATCTGCTTCAACAGAATGGAGCACCAACTCCTATTTTACCAACACCTACTGGAAAGAGGCACCAACCCCTTATACCAAGCTGCAACTTGGAGGACAATAAAGATAATAAAAATGATAGAATAAAACTTTATTCCTTATAGTCTGCTATTTTTTTGCATTCTGCTTCTGCGCAAAACTCTTCGCACTATCTGATCGCTTCTATGTACTTCTTCGCAATCTCTGCTGCAATCGGATGATCGACACTTTTGCTATTTGTGCTCTAACATTTTGAACTTAGAACTCCATCTCTACACATTGCGCTTTTCATCCATGCAATCATGATATGCAGATTCGAACTACGACTTTGCACTCTACTCGACCGAACTTCACTTGCGCAATCACTCTTCTCGCATTCGCACATTATCTCATCGCAACGCCCACCTCTTAACCTCGCAACAGCCCCATTTTTATAGAAGAGAATTCAAAATCAATTCTTAAATCATAGTCGGCTATAACTCTAGGACGTCGGCTGCAAACCCTAATGATGTCAACTTCAAACCCTAGAATTTTTTTGGCTGCTTAAACCTGGTGATTGTCGACTGCAAACCCTAAAAATGTCCGCTATAAAACCCTAGCAAATGTCGGCTTCAAAACCCTAAAAATGTCCATTGTAAAACCCTTGACAATGTCGGCTTTAAAACCCTAAAAACGTCCGCTATAAAACCCTTGACAATGTCAGCTTTAAAACCCTAAAAATGTCCGCTATAAAACCCTTGACAATGTCGGCTTTAAAACCCTAAAAATGTCCGCTGTGAAACCCTAAGAATCGTTGGCCTCGATTCAACTTGTCGGCCTCAACTGCTACTGCCACCTCTATCACCTTTTTGTAACTATTATCGTGAAACACAACCATGTCGCGATATCACGACACTTTTTGTAGTCGTACGCCTTCATATCCTTGCTGTCACGAAATCGTGACCATTTTGGCCTTTGATAGCTTTGCCACCGTTCTTGTCGTGAAATCGTGACACTTCGAACTTTTGCTTACGTCATCCTCATTCTTGTCACGAAATCATGACGCTTTCGGCTTCCAGCGGCTTTTCTTTCACCCTATCGTGAAATCGTGACACTTTCAGTTTTGCTGATGTCATCCTCAGCTTTGTCGCGAAATCGCGACGCTTTCGGCTTCCAGCGGCTTTTCTTTCACCCTATCGTGAAATCGTGACACTTTCAATTTTTCTGACGTCATCCTCAGCTTTGTCGTGAAATCGCGATGCTTTCGGCCTCCGTACAATTCTTGCTTCATGCGATAGCGAAATCGCTACACCTTTGTGCCTTGTGCTTTCAACTTGCTTCAACTTTGAGTTCTGATCTTTTGACTGGTAGCGAAATCGCTACACCTTCACGTTGTGCATTTTTGGACTTGTAGCGAAATCGCTACATCTTTAAGTTCTGCACTTTTGTCTGGTAGCGAAATCGCTACACCTTCGTGTTGTGCAACTTTTCAACTCATAGCGAAATCGCTACACCTTTGTTTTGTGCAACTTTTACCCGTAGCGAAATCGCTACACCTTTGCTTTGTGCACTTTTGACTTGTAGCGAAATCGCTACAGCTTTTCAACTCAACGCTTTCTCCTTGCTTCGGCCAGCAAAATTTTGACATGTAGCGAAATCGCTACAACTTTTCCACTTAACGCTTTCTCCTTGTTTCGGCCAGTGAAAAATCAACATGTAGCAAAATCGCTACAGTTTCTTGACTTAGCTTCTTGGCCTCCAACATGTCACGAAATCGTGACAGTTTGCCTTGCGCCTTCTCTTTCCTCCGACTTGTCACGAAATCGTGACATTTTCAACTGTGCCTTCTCTCTCCTCCGACTTGTCGTGAAATCGTGACATTTTCAACTGTGCCTTCTCTCTCCTTCGACTTGTCATGAAATCGTGACATTTTCGACTGCGCCTTCTCTCTCCTCCGACTTGTCGCGAAATCGCGACAGAAAACATGTCGCGATATCGCGACAGTTTTCTAACTTGTCTTTTTCTTCGAATTTTTGAAACTGGGTCATCTCTGTTTTCCAGGAAACTTCTGTCCTCTGCATCTGAATGACTCCTACACTGTCTGTCCACTGCATCATTGGATCTAACTGCCTGTGTTGACAACAATGACAAACTTCTTGCAACACCTTGCTCAACACCTTAATGGTCTCACCAAATAAAGACTAGTTTTCTCTTTGAGAAAGGACAAATCAGACAACATTCTTCATGAAAAGAGCTTGTGTGGATGTTGATTTACCTCAAGAAGACCTATGGTGAGGAGGATCTGGAGTAGCCACTCTAACTCTCTATTTTCTAGTGCTATGTTTCTATTGGATCTAGAGTTATTTGGATCTTTGATGTCATGTTATTTTTATCTCCATGATGTTAGATGTTTCTTTTCTATTTTCATTATTAGTTAGGCCCTTCCCTTTGCTTTTTTATTTTTCTTGTGTGTTGCTAGAACTACTTTGTTCATCCAATTTGTAAATTTGTAAAAGTTTCAAGGACCCTTTCAAAATGGCTTCTTTTCCACATAATCAAAAAAGAATTTATAGTATTTTAGAATTGACTAAAAATGATTGCTTTGAGGTGTTTCTTTATTTAATATTGATTACTAGTGTGAATTTACTAGGTTTTCCTTTTATTTAATATTGCTCATATAATAATATATGTAGCATATGTAAAACTTATGTCATCGTTTTATTGTGATAGGTAATATTAAAACAATATTTTTATAATTATACATAGCCTAATCATACAAAATTTACACTTAATTTTTTAAACTTAAAAATTTTAAATATTAATATCATTTAAAGAATTTAAATATAGAAATGTATTTTTTTTAAATATCTTAAAAATGGTTAAAAAATACATAATTAAAGTATATGAAATTTTAGAGGATTAATATATAAGTATCAATATTGAAATGAATTGAAATTTTTAGGGAAAAAAACAATGTTATTTATTTTTCTTGATTTTTTTTTTGGATTTGGTTATTGTGAGAAACTCCCTATGACCGACGTACAGGGCTGAGCAGTCTCCTCCCAACCATGACCCCTCCTAAAGTTGAGAGCTATACTTATCAATAGGGAATTTAACACAAAACCACCACACACCCACCATCTCACATACTCACCCACGTCGTGGTTTGAACCTTGGACCTCCCAAAGAAAAGCCAAAGCCCAAACTGTTGGGTTGCACCCTAGGTGCATTTTTCTTGAAATTTTATATAAGTGTCGTATTTATTTATATTTTTAAATGAATAACTTTTAATTCAATTCAAGAAGAATAACAATAACTAATTCATATATAAAAAATAAGTCTCCTCCCAACCATGAACCCTCCTAAAGTTGAGAGCTATACTTATCAACAGGGAATTTAACACAAAACCACCACACACACACCCTCTCACACACTCACCCACGTCGAGGTTTGAACCTTGGACCTTCCGAATAAAAGCCAAAGCCCGAACTGTTGGGCTGCACCCTAGGTGCATTTTTCTTTGAAATTCTTTATAAGTATCATAGTTATTTATATTTTTAAATGAATAAATTTTAATTCAATTCGAGAAGAATAACAATAACTAATTCATATATAAAAAATACTTGAGTTCCTTAGGTTAAATTTTTCAACTTTCAAGTAAGAGATTTTGGTTTGAGTCTTATATGCATAATTACCAAGTTGTTATAACATCATTATGTGGCTATGACCATATGGATGGTATCCATTTCAAACCCATATAACTAATTAATAAATGTGTATATAAAAAATAAATAAAAAATAATTATAATAATTCAATGTTGTAACAATGAGTATAAATGTTCATAATAATTTTAAGCTAGAGGAAATAAATACTTCATAATAAAATTAAAAAGAAGAGGGGTAAAATCTACAATTAAGACCCATACAACATAAATCTATATATAGTATATTTTGATTCATATTTACAAGGATACATTTAGTACTTAGTATGCATGGGAACATAATGTCTTTGTGTTAAATAAAATTGGATGACCCATGCTTCAAATTAAATATGTGTGCTCTATTATTAACATAAAATAAAATTTATTTTATGTTAAATTTCATCACTTCACTCATGACCTAGAATATTGTTGCTCCATCACCCATTAATTTGGATTTTAATATTTTTTATCATATAATTAATTAAAAAATAACTAGTATATAGATAGATAAAGGGAAGAAACAATAAAATATTATGACAATTAATATTGTAAAAAAATTAGATACTTTGTAATTAAATTAAAACATAGAGGGTCACAATCTAAAATTAAGAACTTTAGAACCTAAAGTTATATAGTATGTGTTGAGTGGTATTTTCACCCGATTGTGAAAGTACACTCTCCTTTAGGATTTGGGCTCCAAATCCCCTCTTGCAAAGAAGTTAAACAAACAACTTCTCCAAGGTCTCCGCTGTATTAGCATTTGCAAACTGTGTATTAGTAATCTTCAATAAAGATATTCAATTTAAATGCTTGGAACACCTTAGCGATTGCAAGTAACTGTAAACAAGGGGCAATGTCGTTCTATTTCACCCTGAAACTTAGTGATTGTTCATTGTTTTTTTTGGATTTTGTAATTTTTAAATGTTTATTTTAAATAAGTTAAACTTTCTAAAAAATGAAATGCAGAAACTGAAAATGAAATGCAGAAAAACTGAAAATAAAATGCACTCAGTATGATGCTATCCTATTTTGGCAAAACCAAAGATGTGAGGTCTCCATGCATGCAACCTAACCTATTGGACTTGCAAAACAAGCACAATCCCCATAGACTAAGTGTTGGCTCCTAGGGTACGAAATAAAATTCAGATTTCAAATATTCGCCTAATGTAACCCAAAAAAAATGGCATTAACATTATCTATTTATTCGAAACCTAAAAAAAATGAAATAATAAACATTAAATCCATAGCATGCAAAGAAAATCTCCTTCTTTCTTGCCCACAAGATGCAAATTTTTGAAAACTTTCTGCATTAAAAATATGTCATTTTACAATAGCAGAATCTCTGGTTCTCACAAACCAGTCTGTGGAAGAAAAACAACTTAAACAGGTCCAGAATGGCCTTCTCGCCTTCAAATCTGCAACTCTGTTCACAGCAATTTCTGACCCCTCTGGCCTCTTTGAATGGCGTATTTAAACTTCTGAACAAATTGCTTCCTCTTCCCTGACGGTTCGTTTCACTTTCCCATCGTGTGGCTGCTTTCGTTTCCATCTTGTGGCCCCTTTGCTGCATTTTCTCCTCATTGGCTTGCGTTCGTTTCCCTCCGTGTGTAACGGTCATCTTGAATGATCATGTAACGCTTTGTCTTATTCATTAGATTTTGTCCTTGTGTCCACGTCACTATGTAGGTCCGTTACCTTGGCGAAACTGGAACATGTCGCGATATCGTGACACTTCTTGTTTCTCAGCTTGGCGAAATGCAACATGTCGTGATATCGTGACACTTTTTTTGTTTAGATCTCTCTCTATGCTTTGAATCGCGAAAATGCAACATGTCGCGATATTCGCGACACTTTCTCCTGTACGGATCAAAAACGCAACATGTCGCGATATCGCGACACTTTTCTTTTCTTGTTCTTTCTTGTCTTGTACGGTCGAAAATGCAACATGTCGTGATATCGTGACACTTTTTCTCTTTAGCTCTTTCTCTTTGCTTTGAACCTCCCTCGAAAACGCAACATGTCATGATATCGCGACACCTTTTCATTTTTCTGCCACGATGGAGCAACATGTCGCGATATCGCGACACCTTTTCATTTTTGGCTGCGATGGAGCAACATGTCGCGATATCGTGACACTTTTTCTTTCTAGGCCGTGATGGTGCAACATGTCGCGATATCGCGACACTTTTTCTTTCTAGGCCGTGATGGTGCAACATGTCGCGATATCGTGACACTTTTTCTTTTTGGACCGCGATGGTGCAACATGTCGCGATATCGCGACACTTTTTCTTTCTGGTCCGTGATGGTGCAACATGTCGCGATATCACGACACTTTTCCTCCTTGTGATATTTTGCTTTTTTCCTTGATCTTTAGCCTATGGGTCTCTTCAGTCTTCTTAGAACACATGCAAAAAAGGTGGGTCCCCAATTTTGGGGTACGTTGTGGATCAGCCACAACAAATGGCGACTCTGCTGGGAAATGCTCCTGAGCATTTCGGTGAGAACTCAACCTGAAAAGAAAAAACATAGACTCAAATACAAGCGTCAGCAAATATCCCAAGAATGAAACTTAGACGAGAAATACATGAAGCATTAGAATTATTAAGCATCAGCTCGGTGTGTGCAATGTGCTTCATTCCCTATCGTTTGAAATTGATCAACATTCCACTGTCAGTTTCACTTATGATTCGTATGCAAGGCCATGAATGATTTGTGCATGATTTGATGTATGACAATTATGCTAGAGATAACGACCTGCTTTGCAAAGGTTCAAACCTTCTAGTATCACGAACAATATATCAAAACTGTCAAACCCTCTTAGGACCAAATATATGCATACTGAATTAATTTATTAGATCCCAAAGTTGGCTATGTGTCACTACCATCTTGAACCCATGTGCAGGTGTAAGTGAGATCAGAGCTTTGGGGAATAGGATTCCCAACCTAAGCGAGATGGGAATTTAACCCTATCCTTACTACTATGATCTGGAGTTCATTACCTCATCTTGAACAAAATGATTTAACCTATTATGGATGAAATTGTCAAGCTAGCCTGTCCGTTTGAGTAGTCAGTGGTCTTGCTTTTAGACAAGACATGCTGCCACGCATGAGCATACTCCACTGCCAGCCAGGCATCTATAGCCCCGATGAAGATCAACCCCATAATCTAGGATTTGACTTTACTGTGATTTCTTGGACCTTGGTGATGACTACCCATCCTTGCAAGGGACATGTAGTACGATCCTTCCAGTCCAGTATTAATAAAGAAATGAAAAATATTTTCTTTTGAATTTCAAGTTCTTGAGTGGGCAAAATGGAAGCTTTGGGGAATCGGATTCTCAACCTAAGCGAGATGAGAATTAGACCCTATCCTTACTACTCCATGAAGGTCAAATCAGAGCTTTGGGGAGTTGGATCCTCAACCTAAGTTCGATGAGGATTTAACCCTATCCTTACTACTCTGATTTTAGGCTTTAAGCACTATGGGAGTGGTGAAAACCACTATTTTAAGGATCATGTTGCATAATAGGACAGACACGAAATATTCCTTTCGCCTCACCTTTTCTTCCAAGTATGGTTTTGACCATTTTGCTCAAGATTCTCTTTAATATGCGTAGAACGTGCTTGGTTCAAGATAGTTCGGGCATCAGTTCCCAACCTTAGGATCCTTTTAATATATGTTATGTAATGACCCTAAGAGGATTCGACACCTTTACTATAATTGCACATGAAATGAAGATGCAACTGAGATGGAATGTATATGCAATGTGGAATGTACATGAGATATGAATGCATTGCTTCTTTTGAAATGCGGATGAAGTATACCACCTACTTTGCCGTAATTTATAAAACTGACAACTTCATGCATCACAAGTTCCAAATGATATTCTTTATTGCATTTGCAAAATTCGTGGAGCTTTCTGCAATACAATTCCGATGTTTCATATTCTCCTAGTCTTAGTCAACATTCGTAAGGACCACACACAAAACTTAAAACCAAAATAAGATTCAATCCAAAACCAAAACACGAAAACCAAAAGTATATACAATATAATACAAGATGATGCAAAAATTTGGATTATCATTTTCCCGGATCCCAAACCTGATTAGAGCATTCCAAAAGACATATAATATGATACACATGCCGAATGTGGAAGGAATCAAACGAAAACAAGATTAGACCAAACCATGCAACCAACTTCAACTTTCCTCCCTCACCCCACCAATTAGATTTAGTTCCATTAGTATTCTCATAGGTGAGATTCAAATTACCAGATTGATTAGACAATGGTTGATTTTCAATTCTTTCTTGTCTATTCTTTAAGGTGCAAATTTCATAATCCCATTCATGATTTAGAACTAGGCTTTCTTTATTCAAAATGAAATTTTGTAAGCAAGAGCCTATTTCTAAAAATTTCAAAGCTAATTCATTTTCCATGTTCTTAGGCCAATCAAAATTGTGCAACAATTTACAAGCATCTAGGATATTTACTAAATGGGAATCATTAAGAATTTTTATCCTAGATTCAAGAATTAATTGTTGATGAATTTGATTTAGCAATTTAAGTGCATCAAGCTCCTTTTCATTCGTTAAAGTAAGGTTATCAAAGGTGTGGTTAGAAATTAATCCTTGTTCTTCATTCACCTTCAACGACATTTCATCATAAATATTATTTGAATTATGCAAATATTCACCAAAATCTTGGATGTTTGGACATAAAGGTTTAGATTTTACCTTTTTCACACTTTCATTTACGAAAACTTGGTGAGGATTTGCAATTTCCTCTTTTACCTCTTGGTCTTCATACTCTTCATTGATTACTTGTTCATCAAACATACCAAAATTGGGCACCCAATTAAAAACATGCCCATCCTTTTCAACCCTCAAATATTCTTGGTTGAAGTGTATGTCAAGTAACTCATCTTCATGATCAATCGCTTTTGTTGCTTCCAATAGATCAACCACTTTGTCATTTAATTCCAATTCTTTGTTCACTATCCCTGGTATCTCTTCCAAAACATCCTCAAATTGCACAGGAGTTGTAATATCTTCCTTTGAGTAGGCGATTATGTTGTCCTGTATATCAATTGGCACACAAGTTTCATTAACAGTTTTGGAGTGAGTGTAGTCTTCCCACTTCTTCCATGAATCATAGTAGTCATCCTCCAAGTTCAAATTGTGATGTTCAACTACTTCTTCTTCCTCTTCTGATTCATCAACATGCTTCTCATCCAATTCATCTTCACCTTCCATAGATGGTCCAGTTATTTCCAAAAGTGGGTTATTTCTTGAATTCAAATTGGTAAAGCTATCATAATCCAAATTTGTAACCCATGATTCAATTTTATCACAATTTGGAAGGTGTGGATCCTCTTGGTCATCACTCTCTCGACGATATAGAGTTTCCACCACCAAAATGTTGTCCTCCCATTGTTGATGTTGGGGTGCACCCTTATTTGGCACAAGTTCCAAATCATCCACTTGAGCTTGGAGACAATGAGTATACATAGCAATTTTGGGACAATTCCTTTCATTATGCTCCCTTGTATCATGCAATCTACACCCATTTTCCCATGCAAAATCAGAAATATTAAGAATGGAACTAGAGTGACTTGGTCCTGTAGAAGTATCTATCTGATTAGCAATAGAGGAAGGCACACCCCCATTGTTTGGCTTCGTATTCCACTGTCTCCCTCCATTGTTGAAATTTTGATTTGGGTGAGGGGCATGGGATTCATACTTCTGTTGTTGAACCAAATCATTACTCAATTTGTGAACCATATTTTTGAGCTCTTCAACCTCTGAATAAATCTCTTTTGGTTGAGCTATGTTATTGCTAGTTCCAATAGGATTTGCGTAATTGGTGAGATCTTGACTTAACATTTGAGTTGGATTTTGGGCCACTTGGTTTGCATAGGGATTCACGCTTTGAAACGGAATTGGATTGGGTGCGTAAGCGGGTGTTGATGAATATGGTTGTTGATAAGGCAAAGCATTTATGCCTGACATTTGCGGTGCCATGATCTGATTCATCATAGGAGCTTGACCATATGGACCATACTGTCCTACCATAGACATCTGGGAAAACCCATAACTCTGTGGTGTCATTTGTTGCTCAATGGTCATAGCTTCATTGTAGGCTAGAGCAAGAGTGGTAACTTGAGGATTTCGCCTTGCAAACATTGTCGTCATAGGATCCAATGCCCCAAAATATATTTGCAAAGCTACTACGGGATCAATAGCAAAATGCCGAATTGCTCTATTATAGCACTTCTAAAATTTTTGATTAAACATTCAGATTGGCTCATCCTGGCCTCTCTTGCATGTAATGAACTGATTATATATGATTGTGGGATCTAATGGTGACCTGAATTGGTTGACAAAAGCATTCTCCATTTGCGTCCATGACGTAATGGAACCAGTAGGTAAGAAAATATACCATTCGTAAGCCACTTGGTCTAGGCTCATGGGGAAGAGTCTACAAGCCACATCTTCATGTTGAACTTGCAATCTTATCAAAACATCCCTATAGGCCTGAATATGCTCTTCTACGGTCCTTGGGCCATCCGATTTGTATTTGGGCAAAAATCTCTCTATATTCCTAGGGATCTCGTGAATATCCCCTGCAATATTCAAAGGAATGTTATTGACTCCGTACCAAGGAGGTGGTGGAGGTTGGGCCATCTGATTCAAAATCGATGATGATAACCCTACAAAAACCTGGCAAACTCTCAGTACCTCAAAGGAAACCTGCGACACACAAAAAATCCTGCAATTAATGAAATCCAAAGAATAACTTCAAAACCAATTTGTTAGTCATAAATAAAAGAAGGAACCCTGAAAAAGTAGTATTCTAAAAATGTAAGTTAGTTTCTGATTCACCAGATCACATATGTGCAAGTGAAGAGCATACTCCTAATGTTGTAGGCTTTCTGATTCACAAGATCGCATTACGCGCAGGTGAAGAGCATAATACCGACAACAAATACATTTTAGACAAAATAATTCCTTACAAATAAGCATGAAATGACTAGCAAATATCAAACATGTAACGTATGAATAATCGTGTTAGCATCAACCAAGAGGTGTATCCATTAAAATTGAATGAAAGTAATTGCATGGAGACAACCTCATTAGTCAATTTTTTTTTTTTTAAATCAAATCAAGACACATTATTCCTGTATGAACAATCAAAAGCATTAGAACAATGCATAGCAATTCATGTCCTCCTTTTAACACTACAAGGTTGTATTGTTAAAAGAGGGCTAAAGATAATAATCAATAGGGCATGAAATATTAAAAATTTAAATCCCTATAGCATTTAAATCACTTTGAAATAAAACAATCAGGCCCTCCTTCTAGCGCCAATCTGTTGAGTGGTATTTTCACCCGATTGTGAAAGTACACTCTCCTTTAGGATTTGGGCTCCAAATCCCCTCTTGCAAAGAAGTTAAACAAACAACTTCTCCAAGGTCTCCGTTGTATTAGCATTTGCAAACTGTGTATTAGTAATCTTCAATAAAGATATTCAATTTAAATGCTTGGAACACCTTAGCGATTGCAAGTAACTGTAAACAAGGGGCAATGTCATTCTATTTCACCCTGAAACTTAGTGATTGTTCATTGTTTTTTTTGGATTTTGTAATTTTTAAATGTTTATTTTAAATAAGTTAAACTTTCTAAAAAATGAAATGCAGAAACTGAAAATGAAATGCAAAAAAACTGAAAATAAAATGCACTCAGTATGATGCTATCCTATTTCGGAAAAACCGAAGATGTGAGGTCTCCATGCATGCAACCTAACCTATTGGACTTGCAAAACAAGCACAATCCCCATAGACTAAGTGTTGGCTCCTAGGGTACGAAATAAAATTCAGATTTCAAATATTCGCCTAATGTAACCCAAAAAAAATGGCATTAACATTATCTATTTATTCGAAACCTAAAAAAAATGAAATAATAAACATTAAATCCATAGCATGCAAAGAAAATCTCCTTCTTTCTTGCCCACAAGATGCAAATTTCTGAAAACTTTCTGCATTAAAAATATGTCATTTTACAATAGCAGAATCTCTGGTTCTCACAAACCAGTCTGTGGAAGAAAAACAACTTAAACAGGTCCAGAATGGCCTTCTCGCCTTCAAATCTGCAACTCTGTTCACAACAATTTCCGACCCCTCTGGCCTCTTTGAATGGCGTATTTAAACTTCTGAACAAATTGCTTCCTCTTCCCTGACGGTTCGTTTCGCTTTCCGATGGCTGCTCGTTTCACCTTCCCTGACTGCGTGTGCTTTCGTTTCCATCTTGTGGCCCTTTGCTGCGTTTTCTCCTCATTGGCTTGCGTTCGTTTCCCTCCATGTGTAACGGTCATCTTGAATGATCATGTAACGCTTTGTCTTATTCATTAGATTTTGTCCTTGTGTCCACGTCACTATGCAGGTCCGTTACCTTGGCAAAACTGGAACATGTCGCGATATCGTGACACTTCTTGTTTCTCAGCTTGGCTGCCCCTTTTGAATCGCGAAAATGCAACATGTCACGATATCACAGTCACGATATCGTGACACTTTTTCCCTTTAGCTCTCTCTCTTTGCTTTGAATCGCGAAAACGCAACATGTCGCGATATCGCGACACTTTCTCCTGTACGGTCGTGAAAACGCAACATGTCGCGATATCGCGACACTTTTCTTTTCTTGTTCTTTCTTGTCTTGTACGGTCGCGAAAATGCAACATGTCGCGATATCGCGACACTTTTTCTCTTTAGCTGTTTCTCTTTGCTTTGAATCGCGAAAATGCAACATGTCGCGATATCGCGACACTTTCTCTGTACCGTTGTGAAAACGCAACATGTCGCGATATCATGACACTTTTTTCTTTTTTCAAAATGCAACATGTCGTGATATCGCGACACTTTTCTTTGCTCTTTCTATGCTTGAGTGGAGCAACATGTCGCGATATCGCGACACTTTTTCCTTTACGGCCATGGAGCAACATGTCGCGATATCGCGACACTTTTTCATTTTTGGCCGCGATGGAGCAACATGTCGCGATATCGTGACACTTTTTCTTTTTGGGCCGCGATGGTGCAACATGTCGCGATATCGCGACACTTTTTCTTTCTGGGCCGCGATGGTGCAACATGTCGCGATATCGTGACACTTTTTCTTTCTGGGCCGCGATGGTGCAACATGTCACGATATCGTGACACTTTTTCTTTCTAGGCCGCGATGGTGCAACATGTCGCGATATCGCGACACTTTTTCTTTCTGGGCCGCGATGGTGCAACATGTCGTGATATCGCGACACTTTTCCTCCTTGTGGTATTTTGCTTTTTTCCTTGATCTTTAGCCTATGGGTCTCTTCAGTCTTCTTAGAACACATGCAAAAAAGGTGGGTCCCCAATTTTGGGGTACGTTGTGGATCAGCCACAACAAGTATGCTTTGTTTTTTGATTGATGGAAAAATGAAATGGTTTTGAAATGGTCCCAAACCTTTTAAAAAAGATACTAGAGACAATATGTCTCATCAAGGAACAATAAGAGAGGAGACAACCAAAAAACAACACTGCAAGAACCAAGTGAATCAATGCCAAAAAAAATAACAACAAGAGAAAGACCACAGAGCCAAACACCAACCAAGAGGTAGACCAAAAGCATCATAAAAAACTTAGTCGTGATTGTGGTTGTTCTCCATGAGATCCATCTTAGATGTCTCCTCATCTTGTTTCATTTTCTAGGAGATCTGATTGGTATAGAATACAAAAATTTTGATAGATCTCTTCAGATTACTTACCAGAACCAACACAAAGTCCATCGGATTACTTGGGGATCCATGCGATCCAAGTTGAGCATAACATTGAAGTTGTGGGGAATCACATATATATAGTATATTGATTCACATATATAAGGATATATATTTTATATGTACATGTAAGGATATAATATCTTCATAAGCCCACTTGTATATGTGATTATATATAATTAAAGCTAAAATTAAAGATATCAACATTTAGAACAAGACTAATTAAGCTTTTTTATTTTATAAATTTGGTTTTCCATTTATGGTTTCAAAACTTATTATGATATGTGTGGTAATTAAAACAAATATTAATGTAATATAAAAATAGGAAAATAATTAGAAAACACAATTACACAAAAACTATCTAATAAGCACAATGTTTAAATGTGTATGTTCAGCTTCACAATGTATATATGTTTTGATTTTTTATCTTATTGTTGTCTTGTTTTGGTTTTTTTCTTTATTCTTGATTACTTCTACTTTTTTTTTTCATTTAGTGGCATAATTTTTAGAATTCTCCTCTTGGATTTATTGGGAAAATTTTTATTCTATCTTTAAGTAGAATAAACAAATTCTTTAACACTATCTTTGTAAAAATTTCTACATATTAATCTTCTAAATTATAGTGTTTCAACTAAACTTCCTTTTCTTGAACTAAATCTCTAATAAAAAGAAGCTTCAAATCAATGTACTTCACTTTTGTATGAAAAAAATGAATTTCTATCATTTGAATTGCATTGTGTTATCCCAAAAATGATAGTGGGTATTTTTTGCTTTCTATCAAGGTCTTATAGAATCTATCACAACCACACTACTTTTGTGCTTTCTGATGTAACTATTGTTTACTCTACCACTATTGTTGAGAATGCAACTACTACTTGTTTCTTCAAAATACAAGTTAGAAATCTATTTCTCAAAGACTCAATGAAAATCAATTTGCTAATGTAGATTTCATATCATCAATAAGCCTTCCCAATATAAATCACTAGATCCAACTAAAGCAACCTTATTTGGATAATTATGATAGATTCTATAATTTAAAATTACTTTCACCTGTCTCAAAATTATCTTAGATACTCTCATATGATATTTTGATGGCTTCCTTATAAATCATGAAAAATAAGGACACTTTAGCCGCAATAACCAAAATTCTATAATTCCTCTCGTCCATGCTTTGAGATTCATCATCGTTACACATTCTTTTAGCTTGTACAATTGGGGTAGCAACACCTTTCCAACTTTCCATGAAAAATCTTCAGCATATTATGTGCATATTTAGATTGAAAAATGAAGATCCTATCGTGTGTTTGATGTAACTCCATGCTAATAAAATAATGTAGTAGACCCCAATAGCTCATTTTAAGTATGTGTATCACATGTTGCTTAAAATATCTATTCATTATTGATATACTTACAAAATTATATTATCAAAATATAGACAAACGATAAAAATATTACCGCCATTAATTTTGTAGTACAATGAAAGCTCATTCATACTTCTAACGAATCCATCATTCAATAAGTATGCATTGCTTATTGAATACCATACCATGGTGTTTATATCAATCCACATAATATTTTTAACTTGTAAATATCTCCTTATTTACCTTTCACTTCAACCTTGTGGTTGTTCCACATATACTATTTCTTAAATATTCTCATTCAAAAATGCACTCTTTACATCAAGTTGATGTATAGACCATTTTTTGGGATACCAGGGATAAGAATTTTTTATTGTATCTTGATTTGCAACAAATGCATATGTATCATCATAATCTATATCTATTTATTGTGCATACTCCTTTTCCACTAACTTTTATTCCTTCCAACTAATCCATCACTATTATACTTGATCTTGAACATCCACTTAACTCAAACCATATTTGTGTTCTTTGAAAGTTCACACAAATTCCAAACATTATTTATTTCACTTGCATTTTATTTTTCTTTTATGGTTTTGGTTCATACCTTGATTTGGGATGCTTCTTTAAAACTTGATAACTCCACTTCAATCTTATACAATATTTCATAGCTCACCATATTAACTTCTTCTTCCATTTGCCTTTGTTCTTGGGTTTGTGATTGAAGTTTTATGTGTTGAAAGTGTTAAATTATTTGGTACGTTGCAAGTATTTTAGTTTAAAGTATGAAAATATTTAATTTTAAAGTAGGTGTTATGTAAATATTTAACATGTGCAGAGTTATGTAAATGTTAATCTTTATTTGTGTGTAATCATAAAAAAAAAATTAGATATAGAAGGGGTTTTGAAAGGGTCCTTGAACATTTTTACAATATGATATTCCCTACAAAAAATGGCCTAAGACCAAAAATACAAGAACAATAACAACTATAAAGCACTATAACTAGCCACCCATCACCAAGTGGTCCAACTACAACTTGATACAAGAAATAATAAATTAAAACAACGCAGCCAAGGGATGCCCAAAATGCAAAATAGAAATAAGTTAGGAACACCATGTGACAAAGTTGACCCTCCTCCACATGATCCACTTGAGGTAAGAAACACATGCAATCCCACTACCTCAACATAAAAACTTGCACCAAACACAATGATAAACAAATTCAAAATACCACCAACCAACCCTACCTCAGACAAGTTTGGTGAGCCCCCTAGCCAACCAACACTCCCACTTGGCTGAGCCACAAAATATTTCTTCATAAATAGTAAAAGGTTATAAAACAACAAGAAGAATGCATCGCTAAATCTAGTTGAAGAAGACCTTTAGGAAAATTGTCTATCCAAAAAGATAGACCATTGAGACTTATACCTAGGTTTACCATGAAGTTAGCATGGCAATTTTCTTCTCTCAAGATATGCTTTTTATTTGTATACTCTCTAACCTAAATAATCCACATAGACTCCATAATCATAGCCTCAATGTTCTAATCGGGGATTGAATCACCTTTGACCAAGTTTATAATATTAAGCAAGTATCTTTCAATGCAATTTGTTTTGTACCACATCGTCTCCACAAGCAAGAAATCCTAGTAAAGGTATTTAGCCTCCATAACATGGCAAGTTTGGATATCTAAGAATTTTGTATACACCAGTAGAAGCCTAGATTTATTATTTGTAAGCACCCCACAAGCACCAGCATTACTAGGATTAACTTTCGAATCTCCATAGAGGTTCAGTTTAACCCAATCCAAAGGAGGTTCTTACCTCACACTGGCTTAGGGATTAGAACCAGGAATACCAATAAACCTATTGATTTGAAAGTCAATTTTCATTTTGAGCTTAGCCTCTTTAAAATTGTCCTCATCCAAAACTAGAGAGGATACATTCTCTAGGATGGAAGCCAAGGCTTTGGTGAAAACAGAGGAAATATCTCTTTTAAAGTTTTAAAAAATTTTCTATTCCTCTCCTTCCACACCCACTAGAAAATATGTTGCAAAAATAATTTCCAAGAATATTTCTACCTTGTAAAGTAAAAATAAAATGACCATTGAGCATAAACATTAAAAATTAAACTTAGCACCACCGAAATGAGACCCAAAAAATTAAAAATAAAGTTAAGACTTTCTACAGAGAATGAGCATTGAAAGAATAGATCGCTTGTTTATTAATCATTATCATCATAGAGGTGACATCTGTTAAGCATCGACTAACCTCTTTTCTTGAGATTTTCAATGGTCAAAATATTATTCAGAGTTTCCAACAAAAAAAATATATTCACCTTCGGCATTAGATCATTAAATCACAATTTAAAAGATGAGATCCATGGAGGAGTCCTAACAACCAAAAAATTATGGGTGGACTTGACTAAAAAGGATCCATTATTTTACCCTACCTAGAAGATCTCATTCTCTTTATTTATTTATTTAATGACCTGATACTTCAATTTATTAGTAGTTAGAATCCAATCTTCAAGTTGAGCATTGTTTACAATAGACAAATCTAACAATTTTCAAACCTTTAGCCCATTGACCACATCAATAAAGGCAGACACCTTATACCCAAAGACCAATCTAGTCCTAGGCTCCAAACACACCAAATTTAGAATCTATGCAAGGGGTTAGTTTATCAACAAAATATATTTCTAAAAATCAATCTTTATTCCATCACCCAACCTTGACTTGAAACCTTTGGAGACTAGCATCCTTAACTTTTGCAAACTCAACCAAAATATTGAATCAAAATTCAGTAGACGATTAGTCAGAAAAACATTTTCCTATCTCAAATATTTGGTTGACACAATGTTGACCAACTAATTTCAGTTTTGTTTACCAACTTCCATCCCTTTTTTAAAACCAGAACCTTATTCATCTACCTAATTTTATGAATACCTAATCCTCAATCCTTTTTAGCTCTACAAATTTACTACCAACCCAATAAGTAAATGTTTTTCTTCTCATCAGACCCAAACCAAAGAAATAAATTTTGAATATGATTAATCTTTGATAACATATTGATAGAAATTCTAAATATAGATAAGAAAAATATTGGAATACTCTAAAGAGTAGACTTTACTAGGGTATCCATTTTGACTTTACTAAGGAGGGTTCCACCCAACCAACTTTCTCTGCAACCTTTGCACCATAGGTTCCTAACGTGAATCCTAAATTTTACCTTTAAACGAAGGCATTCCAAGGTAAATATATGGGAGAGCAACCATCTCACAATCCAAGATGTGAGAAATTATTCTTTACCTCACTAAAGGGGTTAAAAAAGAATATTTTGATTTTTATATAATTTATCTTTTTCCTAGCTACAATTTCAAAATCCTCTAAGATTCCTTTTAGGACCTTTACTTGGATAACTGAAGCATGGAGGGAGAGTAGAACATTATCTATAAATTGATGCTGAGATATAGGATCCATCAACAAAGCGGACTTGATATCTTTCACAAAGGGTTCTAACTTGATAACCCTACCTAGAGCTTTTTCCATTTAGATATAGAGGTAAGGGTACAAGGGGTCCCCTTGGTGAATGCCTCTTAAAATTGAAAAATAACCTGTTGGGGATCCATTTATTAAGACTAAAAACTTGGCAAAAGAGATACAAGCATGAACAAGTTTTATCCAATTTTGGCAAAAACCAAATTTTCCCAAAACCTTTAATAAATCTTCCATGAAACCCTATCATAATAATTTATCATTACTAATTTGAGGATGATATTAGCTCTACCACTTTTATCAGATAAATTAAGGATTTCATGGATAACTATGATATTGGACAAGATCTATCTTCCTGGCCCAAATCCACTTGTGGCTAAATCAATCACAATTGGAAGAAAAGATTTTAATATGTTAACAAGGACCTCTGTCAAAATTTTATAAATAATATTAAATTGGTTGATGGGTCTAAAGACACAAAAGTCCTTTGCACCAACATTCTTGGTGATTAGGGTTAAAAAAGTAGAATTTACTTCGAATGAGATAATATTTGTGGATTGGACCTCCTGAAGGGCATCATAATATCCTTCCCCAAAATATTAGAGTATATTACATTATTAGGATACATGTCAATGTAACAACTTTGGTACATTATTATATTAGAGTTTTATCTTAGGTTAAGTAGTTACTTGAGGGAGAAGTAACAAATGGACAAGTTTTGATGTGCAATGATGTAAATGTAAAAGGATTCCACTTATACATGAGTCATAGGAAAGGTAGTTAGGAATAGTAAGGACCAAGTAACTAATCTTCTTATATATAAACCCTAGAACATATACAAGAGAAAGACATATACATAAATAAAGAAATAATTAATATGGAGTTGTGAGTAGGTACAATATAGTTTTCATTAGAGTTTGGAGTGTTCATTTCCTCCATTACATTGCATTGTACTATTTTTGCAACTTTCTATAATAGCATATTTCAGTCTTATTGTAGAATTTCATTATCTTACTTTTTTGCATATCTTACATCTTGTGATTGCTTTCTCCTATATAATACATTATTAAAAGCTAACAGTGATATCAGAGCCATGGTATATTAGATAGAAATAGGCAGAGCCACAAGAGAGATTGGGAGGAGAAAAGAAAATCTTAGTTCCAAAATTTTTGAGATTGCATTTGGCTAGAGTATTTCCAAAGAGTTAAAAAAACTCATGAAGACTAGGAATCAACATTCATTATACTAGATTGATAAATAAACTAGTGAAGATTCATCATTAAGAATTTCTTCCATTATAGTCTTAATACTTTATTGAAGAAGAAGAGAAGATTCTAGGAACCTGAGGAAAGTCCTATTGCAAACTTGCACAGTGTAGAAGAAGAAAAGGCCATATGATCCTTGTTCAATATTTGAGAAAGAGACTCCAAAGAAGAGTCTAAGAGAAGATTTGATATTGGTGATCTCCAGTAAAAAACTCCAAGTAATAGATTGAAGAGACTCTAGAGAAGAGTCCAGGAGAATATTGGAGGTTGGTGACCTCCACTGAAAAAAATAGAAGATTGAAGAGAATCCAAAGAAGAATATAGAATAATATAGGAGATTGGTGATCTCCACTGAAGCCTATAGATAGTATATGAAAAACTTCTTCTAAACGAAGCTGAAGAAGACCCACATAAGGTCTCATTGAAGAAATTATAGTATTGGAATATTGAAAAAGGACTAACAAGTCCTTGTACCTAATTTTAGTAGCAAAAAAAATTAGAGATATGAGAGGGAGATATCATTGCCAAAACTTCCATAGTAGAATGTTGAAGGAAATGTATCTTGCTTGAATAAGAGAAGCGATAGACCTCACAGATAGCAGAAGATAGGATTAAGGAGTTGGAGGCACAACTCAAGGTAAAGGAGGAATACATGACAACATAGTTGGCTAAGAAAAATGAGCAAGTGGTAACACAGGATAAGTAGATAGAATAACTTCAAAAGGACAACAAAAGATATAATGAATTGGCCCTAGAGAAACAAGCACAATTGAAGGCCAAGGAATATAATGTTTTTGCCTTGGAGGATGATATTAATCACCACATGAAGACCATTACTAAAAATAATGAAGAGCTTCAGGTGGCAACCCGAACATAAGCTCACTTGCAAGAGAGGTTGAAGAGGAGTGCCACTAATTGAGAAAATCAAATGATGAAATTCCTAAATACTGCTGAAGAGAAGGCTAATTTTCATGGAGTGAAAGCAGTATAAATGGGAAACTATGTAGCCAAGTTGAAGAATGAGCATGCAATTATTCAAACCAAAGTGACTGACTTGTAAGAGTTAGTTGTAGACTATGATGCACAACTGAAGTAGAAATATCAGTCGATGATGACACCAACCAAAGTAAATGGGAGGGCAGATGTAGGCAGCAAATCCATCTTCCAGAAGAAGAGAAAGTGACAAAAGGAATTTGCTCAAATTTGATAGTTTGTACAATTTTTACAAATCATACAGATAGGAGTAAATTGTACAACCAGGAGGGAAAACTGTACAAGTCAAAGTAAAACCATACAAGGCACACTGAAATATAGTGAAATGCATGGGAAATATAATTTCAGGTTGAAATAACACATAGGTTTGATAATTAAGGTGTTAGAGTTAGTAAAAGTCTTAATTAATGCATTATGTTATGTATGGGTGGTTGTAAAATAACTAATTTTTTGAGAACCACTTTGGAATAGCCTGGGCAATGTTATATAAGGCCCCATTTTCAATTTTATAGGTCTATATATTTGCTGGTTGTAATATGAATACGTTATGCTATTATGTTCTGAGTTCTAGCTATAATTTTTGTAGATCAACCATGTTGTAAGTGAAATCAAGAAAAATTAATATACACATGAGCACAATTACATTTTTCTAGGTTGTATACGATTCTAGCATGGATGAATGAAAATTTATGGCTTAATGATGTTGCATGCACTTTATGGTGAATGTTTTGGCTAATTTATGTCTTATTGTGATAGAATGGATTAATCCAGCACTGGTAAAGCTTTGTATAATGATCTATAATTATTGCAGCATTATAGAGGAAGTGATGAACCCTATTGTATGATTTTTGGATGTAGCCCTTTTATTTGCATCTCTCTAGCCCTGATGATAAGTATTGCATGTTACAGGAAAGGGACTAATTGGCATATTAAACCCTTACAAAACCTATCTAATAAAGATTGGTCCATTAGAGTATCCAATTTGAAACTTATCTATACTTTCATTTCATACAGATCGTACACCAGATTTCATACAAATTGTATAAAGACAACTTACCCTATTTGGCAATCCAAGTGATTGAGGATAACTTACTCGATTTGGCAATTTTGGGGAATTGACTTATTCACTACAAAACAGTATACGAAAGCTTGTAAAACCAAATCTGAAGGATTTTTTAAGTGTAGAATCATACAAGCCATGTCACTGTATGATTTTATATTGTACAATATATCGAATTGACTTTCGTACAAGCTATTCATTGGACATTAAATGGTAATTTTAGGGATTGTACGATTGTACGACTTGGTATTTAAGTTATATATAGTAAATTGATCATTCTAATCACTAGAAACCACCTTAAAACTAGGAATACTACACATTTGTGCTACAAATACCATGGTTGACTGGTATAACCATTGTCAATATTGTGAGTATCATAGAATGGAAGGGAACATGACACATTCATGTAAGAAGTTGAAACATGTGGTTCAATATTTAATCAATGTAGGTTGTCTTGTTATAGAGGATTCTCAATCTACTCCTAACCACAATCCTTCAAAAACAATCAACCTCCTACATAAGAAACATCCACAACTAATCAAGACATAGGGATATTTCAAAATTCCCTACCTAATCATGGGTAACAAGTAGCTAATCAAGTATCATATCTTAAAATGCCACCTCCTTATAACAATATGGTTGGTATGATAGCAATAACTACAATGCTATAATATCAAGTTCAACCAACTCAACAATCTTATCAAGAGATAATTTCTACATCCAACCAACCTTCTAAACCACCCTTAGTTTTAAAGAGTACCTAAAAAAGAAGCACAAGAGTAGAAAACCTGGTAGGAACCTAGGGTTCCTAGCACATAAAATGATAAATAAATAATAAATAGACCTAAAACTAAGAGAATCGCCTTTTGTATTGTCCGGAAGTCCCTTCAATAAATTGTATTATATTTCATATTCATGGATATTGGAATGATAAGTTCTTACAATATTTTATAACCACTCTAGGGTTATAGGTGAAAGGTTGCAATGCTTCCTAACCCTAATCTTATAATAATAATATAATAATTAATTATATTAATTATTATATTATTTATTATTATATTATTTTATTATTATAACTATAGGATATGAAATACATTATTACTATTATTATTATTAATTAATGTTAGGATAGGACCCTAACATTCCACCCTCATTAAAACAAGATTTGTCCCTAACATTCCACCCCTCTTGGAAAAACGGCTTTGTCCTCAAAGCGACCAATTTCGTCTCATAATCGTTGCGAGTGGGTTATATTTGAATGGAGCGTTTGCTTGTTTCATTTAAGCAGCTGACATACCTGCAATATCTGGATTTTTCCAATTGTAGGAGGCTCAATTTTACGTTAGAGAATTTAGATATTTTGGAAAACATCACAATGCTTGACTATTTGAGCTTTTCATACTACGAGGAACTGCAAGCATTGCCTCATTATATCACAAACCAGCCATTCTTGAGAGAGTTCAATTGTTCTTGTACTAGCATAAGGAATGTGCCTCCTAACATATATAAACTCTACAATTTGGGAGTGAGGAATATAGAGAGCATGGTGTTGAGAAGCTTGCCAATTAATTTTGGTAATTTGTCTAACTTGACTAAATTGGATGTTACGGATTGGAATGTTTGCCACCATATTTTTAGTTAATTTGTCCAGCTTGATTTCACTGTATATTTATTTCTGTGTAAGTTTGGAGTTTTTTCCCGACTCTCTGGGTGTCTCAATATTTTAAATAATTGTCATACCATAGAGTATCGTGAACTGCAGTCTTCTTGTTGTTCTCAACCTAAGTTCCAATAATATTTTTTTGTGGTATACTTCCAGAGCTAGGTCATATCTCGAGTTTTCTTCTCTGTTGTACTGTGTTTGACCACTTTGTTTGGTGTAAGTGATGGCAGCATAATTTTTGAGGCCCAAAGGATTAGCAACATCTCTTAAGAATTTCATGTGAGCTCCAAGTTATATTTGTGGCCAGTGTCTCTACTGGACATGACATTAATGCAAATGCAATGCAGCCAACAGTGGAGATAAAAATGTATTTTCCAGCATAGCGAAAGAGTTACAAAGCTACCCTTTAGCTTCAAACTGCAGTGGCAATACTCTAGACAAGAATTGCTGCAAAATACCACCTTCCAAGTATAAAAAAGAGAACCAAAAGCCAATGAGAACGGACCAAAATTGGAGTTGGGGATATGGAAATATTTCCACTGGTGGACATATTCCCCCTCATGTGAAAACTGCAGGGCCAAAATCACACATCGAGTAGCAAGTATTGGACTAGTTCCATTATGAAAATAAATAAGACATAAATAGCTATTCCATTTTCTATGTTGAGGTTTCTTTCACCAGAATAAAGACAGATATTTGTATTGACTGATAGCTATTCTATGGGACAACTGAAATTTCCATGTAAATCTAAATCTGTATCCACTCTTTTTTCTTTTTTTTTTAATTCAACGTGGTGGATATAATTCTAGGAAGGGATTTATTAATTGTAATAAAATTTGGTTAATCCATCATCTCTTGATAACAAGCGTTACCCATAAGAGTTCGTCATCTTTTCGAGTTATATATATATATATATATATATATTTTGTAGCTTGATCATTTAAATTTTTATCTACATGGATAGGCAACTTCAATGTCTACAATATGTTAATATCTTTAGTCATGGAATTATAAGAGCCTTCCTATCATGATACCTACGTAATAGAATTCGCATATGCATATCTATCATGGTATTGCATTGTATTTCTCAGGTAATTCAGGCTACAATAGCTCTTAGGTTTCAATATTGATCATATTACTTTGATTTTTGGTGTTCTGATTTAGTATGTGCATGCTCCTACTACGATTGTTGAATAGGGGTCACCTTAGCAATATTAAAAATGTCTCCCTACGAGCATGTGACCTATTGTGAAATTAGATGAACCCTTCATGCATGCACTGCATCTTGGCTCCTTTTTCTTATAGAATACGTGTTGGTACTTTTCTTCTGACATTGCTTCTTCAACCATTTCTATCTCCCACTTGGCACTAGGTTGCTCAGGTGATTATAACATTTGGCCAGAACTCAAGTTTCTTATTCTTTCCTTCTATTGTGCAAGATCATGACATGTTACAAGGCATACCTTATACAATTGCATTTTCCCTGCTACAATCTGGATTTACATCAGTGACTTTTCAAATATCTTCGAGACGTTTAATATCCATAAATAATGTTAATATTTCATGGTGATGTCCATATTGAGATTACAAAAACACTGTTATTAGTGGTATAACTTCTAAATTTTTGAGTATTTTATAATACCACATCAGTTGGTGGAAGAACAAGAAAGGGTCTTCCATTTTTGTCAGTATTGTATTTTGTTCTCCTCACAATCGTAAAGTGAATCATCCAATGGTGATATCAGTTGTTGTAAGTGATCATAATCACAATTATGCTTTGAGTGGAAGGAAGTCTTGGCATGATCTAAGCTCCCATGCATTGGCATAGTGGCTTTTTCCACTCTGGAATAGCATTGGGTAGCCCAGAATATTCATTAAAATGCAGCTATTTTCAAGCCACAGTGTTAGAAACTAATTGAAATGGTGGAAGAACATAATAGTATTATAATTGGTACCTACTTTAGGTAACTCAAAAGGTAGAAGCTTGACCACATCGAATGGATGTCAACCATAATTTATCATGAAGTGGCAATTGTTTTCATCTATCAAGGATTACATATGGATTACATCTGTCTAATATTATAAGGTTGCTGAAATCACTTTCTATCACAACGATTTTTTAGACAAATTGAGCAACAATAAGTATGATAGCAATGCATTATTCACAGATGTATTCATCTTATTTAATGCATATGCTAGTTTACACTCACACCTTGCTGGATCTATTTGGATGACGCACATGTCATGTGAGTGAGCGGAGAAGGAGGTGGCCATGGAGGAGGTCGCACGGATGAGAGTTGTGTGCAGGTGGTGGTTGTTTCAATTTTCCAGTTGGTGTTACAGTTATCGTAGAATTTTTTATAATTCAACTGGTAAAATGCAAGGGAATAAAGCAGTAAACCATGGAATATTTTTTATGGAATTTCCAGTAGGTTTTTTTCTATGGAAAATTTTGCACTGTTGCTGGAAAAGACCTCTTTTTCATTTATTTCTTTAAAAAAAATTGTTTTTTTAGGGTTTGCATAATTTTCTTTTGGAAGTACATCATGTATCATTTGAAAATTTATGGCTTCAAGCTCTTCCGAAAAAAAATTAGGGTGTGAATCATATTTTTTCTTTCTTGGGGAGTGCAATGGTTACCACTTGGGATTCGTCGGATATGGGTTCTTCCTCCACCTGGGATTCCATGGCTATGGGTTCTTCCTCCTCTACCTGAGATTTCATGGCTAGGGTATCCTCTTGCATTTCCCTTAAATATTGTATAATACGATTGTTGAGAAGCAACACACCCCTACTGAAAAATGAATTTCCATCCTTTGAAAATATTGAGCTTTCATTTTGCAGTAAGGACCCTCTTGAGTTTTTCGGGTTTTAAATTCCAAATTTGCTTGCCTCTTTTTTCAAGTTGTGCATTTATTTTGTATCTGGCTTTGATTTATTTCAGAATTCATTTTTCACATGTTAGAATCATTGCTGAGTAAAGAAAATCTTTCACTGATACGAAAAAATGCAGAATACAGACAGAAAAATTCATTAGAAACCAAAACTTTCCATTTTTGGAAGTGTCGCGATATTGTGACACTTCCATTTTTGGAAATGTCGCGATATCGCGACGGGTTTTGAAAAAGTCGACCAAGTCGCAAAAACGTAGCGAAATCGCGACACATCCATTTTTGGAAATATCGCAAAATCGCGATAGGTCTAGATAGAGAAAGCAAATGCGTACGGAATGTCGCAAAATCGTGACATGTCGCATTTTCATGATAGTAGGAGGCAAAAGGAAGCAAAGGGCAAAACAGGTCGCAATTTCGTGACATGTCACGAAATCGTGACGTGTCGCAGTTTTGCGGCTGCCAGGGAGAAAAATGGTTAAGGCATGGAAAGGGGCGCGATTTTGTGACATGTCACGAAATCGTGACATGTCACATTTTTGCGGCGCATTCAGAGAAGAAAGAACCCAGTGCGCAAACATGTCGCAAAATTGTGACGTCGTGAAATCGTGACATTTTTCCAGAAAAGAGCCCAAGGCGTACGGACTGTCGCGCTTTCGCAACATGTCACGAAATCGTGACAGGTCCAAGCCAAAACAAAGCGAGCAAGAGGAATCAAATGCAAAAAAATGGCTAAGGCATGAAAGAGGGCACGATTTCGCGACATGTCATGAAATCGTGACATGTCGCATTTTCGCGACAGTGCAGCCAGAAAAGACGCCAAGGCAAGGACGTGTCACAAAATCACGACGTCGCGATTTCGCAACATCACGAAATTGTGACATGGTCCAGAAGTCAAAAAGGTCGCAAGGGAAGAAAGAAAGGTAAGGTTTCAGTAGAGCAAAGCAAGCTAAGTCGTAAGGTTGCTAAAGTCAGAAGAAGGCAAAAGGCCTAAGGTAAGAGTGTGTCGTGAAATTGTGACGCGTTTGGCAGAAAGCGCTAAGGGTCTCGAAGTGTCACGATTTCGTGACGCCTTCAGGACGTCGTGAAATCGTGATAAGAAATTGAGAAAACGCCAAGAAGGAGTGGGTGTCACGAAATCATGACATCGCAAAATCGCGACACGCCAAGAGAGAGGGAGCCCAAGGGAACCAGAAGAAGGCAGCGCCAAGAAGGAGTGGGTGTCGCAAAATCGTGACACCAGTTCAAAATGGAAGCCAAGGGCAGCGCAGAAGGCAAAGGAAGAACAGGAAGTGGAGGTGTCGCGAAATCACGACGTCACGATTTCATGACATCGTGAAATCACGATGCAATTAGAGAAGAAGCGCCTAAGTCAAAGGAACGTCATGATTTTGCAACATGTCATGAAATCATGACATGTCGCATTTTCATGGCGTACAGTGCACAGAGCTGCCAAGGCGCCAGGGGACATCATGATTTTGTGATGTCATGAAATCAAGACGCAGTCAGAGAAGAAGCGCCTAAGTTGGAGGAACGTCACGATTTCGCAACATGTCACAAAATTGTGACATGTCGCATTTTCGTGGCTTACAATGCATAGAGCTGCCGAGGCGCAAGGGGACGTCGCGATTTCGTGACATGTCACGAAATCACGACATGTCACATTTTTACGGCTTGAAATAAAAAGAGCCCGAAATGAAAGACAGCTACAGGAAGCGCCACGTTTTAGCGACACGTGTCAAATAAGCAAGCCACGTGTCAGATAAATAGAGCCGACATGCAAATAAAATTTAGGGTTTCGATTTAATAATAAAAGTTTTGATTTAATATTTAAAATACTAATCCATCTTTTTGTCTTTTTGCAGAAAGCCATCTGGCACTTGCATGATAACGAAAGAAATGTCCAGAAAGATAAAGTTAAGTGCAAATTAATCGAAGACCGCCATATTGAAATGGGAGATGCCGAGAATTGTTGTTTCATCCAAATTTTACAGATCTGGCCGCAAAGAGACTTTACGGTAACTAAGCAGCTGCCCATTTAATGGAGTATGTCAAGAATTGGTCGAAAAATGAAAATATCTACACACAGTTATCGAAATTTGCCGATGAATGCATTTAATGATAATTTATGGCAGAATTAATGGCGTGCAGAGATTTTCAACTCAGGGATGGCTCTGCGAAGATGAAATGTCAGAAAAGTGGTGACTCATCCAAATTTTTGAGGGAATTAATGAGGGCATTTACTCATAGTTGCGGGTGAATGCAAGTGGCATTAGAATTCTATCTTCTCCATTTATGGTAAGTAACTGCACTAAGTTGCAGAATGGTTAAGTTTTATCAAGACTTTATTTTAAATGGCTTTATATTGTAAAACCTGGGTACTAGGGTTTAAGATGATAAGATTTAGGGTTTTAGAAGAAGATATTTTTGAAAAGATCAGGGTCTATCCTGAGTCTATAAATACTTCTTCTAAATGTAATCGCAAGCAGGCGGAGACTTAGAAATAAAAGGCTATTGAAGCAATTTCTTGCAAATCTTGTTAAATACTTTATTTCTGGACTTGGAGTTGATGTGCTTTTATTTTATGTGATAGCATCGGCCAGGAGCCTAATATTTTTTAGATTGTGATAAGTTCATCTTCTTTTGTTATCCGTTTCTTTAAAGTTTATTAAATATATGCTGTAAATCCGTGTTATCAAGATTAAATATGTTGTTGGGCTTCATTTGTTCTATTGTATGCTAGGGAAAATCATAGATTTAAGGTTCAAGTTTGTTCTAATTGCTCTATCCTCACTGTGTGAGCTATGCTGCTGGTGATAAATACCAATTTTAACGGACTTCCCTTCTTTTTATGATTTTATTTTAGATCTGTTCCATCTCTATCTTATGCTCTTAGTAGAAAGTGATCTTAGAAAGCTAGACACTTTCTTCTTTGATTTGTTCTGTTGTGAAGCTGATAGTATAAATAAAATTGGTAGTTTTGGTCTTATAGCTAAGTTTGATAGACTTCTCTTTCTGCCCTACCCTACTCTCTTTGTTTTACCGTGAAATGATCCATTTTTATTTTCTTTTAAATTTGTCTTTTATTTAAATTTGTTGACCCATAAGAGCTAGATCAAAGAACTAATTTTAAATCTGATTGTCAACAAGTGACAACTTCTAAACCTTACTAAACAAGTTCAAGAACCCGTTGTAAGGTAATAGATAGTCCATATTGAAAACTATTCTAGAAGTAGAAAAGAGTGAATAGACATTCGACCCAACTCTGTAACTCACACCTTGGATAACCAGCAAGATCCTAAAGTGAGTGGGATTTATCTCGTATAAGTGTTATCAGAGTTTCATGCTCATTCTTCGTAGGGTGTGTATAAAAGTCGGACCAACATTTAAAAATGGCGCTAGAAGGAGGGCCCACTAAACTCCGATCAGTATTGTAAGTTGTCAGTACAATATTTAAAATTGCCAGAAAAGAAGACCTCAAGTTTAGTAGTCTGTTAAGGATTGTAAGGTTGTAAATGCTTGTGAAAAGATGGATTCTACATACAGGGTAACAAGGTCCCACCCCAGAGCTGGAGAGCTCCTTGTGCTTGAATTAGAAACTCCAAGAAGAAGTAGCCTCAGAAGGGCCAAGTCTCTGTCTCAAATAGTTTTATCACCATTGGTAGTTACTCCAACTACAACTCAGAATATCATCGTTAATCAAGTAGTAATGGCAAACTGGTTGGGTTCCACTGCTTTAAATATTTCGGGTATAGCCCATGACCTGCCCAGAAATCCAGAGAGATATCTTCCTAGATATAAGCATGATGGAACAAGGACAGTAGAAGAACATCTGGTAGCTTTCAAGAATGCTCTAAAATTGTTAAATGTACAACATAAAGATGTTGCTTGCAGATTGTTCCCGTTCACTCTCCAGGAGGGAGCTTATGACTAGTTTCTAAATCTCACTAATGATTCTATTACTAGTTGGAATGACTTAGAAAAGGTTTTTGTGTCACAGTTTGGTGAGGTAATAGATCCTAGTATATTATATCAGCAGTTTTCTGGTATCAAAAGAGAATTAAGTGAATCTATCAGATCTTACAATGTCATATTCTAGAAAGTTTATGGTAGACTTACTGGTTATTACGTACCGAATGCAGACCTGGCATTAGATATTTTTAGAAATTCTCTAGATCCAATGACTTCAATTTTCTTGAAAAGAGATCCCTCTATTACTAATTTAACAGAGGCTTATAAAGAAGCTTTGATTGTGGAAAGACAGTTAGGGCCCCAACCTTTAAATGCTTAGCAAATTCCTTTGGTTACACAAGCTCCCCCTGTTTTCAATCCCATACCACATCAGATGATGTTGGCAGTGTGTCAGACTCTACCATCAGCAAATCCATTGGTTGTAACACCTGTTGAGAATGTACAGAACCCAGGTAAAGAGGTCGAAAATGCAAGAGTTGAAGAAGTCTCAAAAATAGTTCAGAAGTGCCAATATTTTAGTTAAAAGGCAGGTTTCTACTGGGGAGAACTCAAATAGGTATTCATATCAACAGAACAGATTCAATCGGCCCCCATACGAACCTAATAAAGATTACAAAGGTAAAGGTCATGATGTGAATATTTGTGATTTAGCTTTGCCTAACTGGTGTAGAATACATGCTACTTCTTAGCACGGGGAGTTGGATTGTTTGGAATTTTGTAATGCATTTGAAGCTTTGTCTGGGGATTTGATTTCTCCTAAAAATCAAAGAACTGCGGAGGGCCCAAGTTCATCCAGCCACAGTGCAGCTATGGTCTTGGATTCTTTCACTTTCTCGGATGAATCTTAGAATGTAGTTGAAATGCCTATGGATGAGGTGTAGGCTTTCCAATAGTACAGGAGGGACAACTACAACCTGAGAAACAGAAATCCGGAGCCCAACACTACATCTACCCCTCCGAACAACTCTCACAATGTTCCTCTAGATCCATCTTCAAGCAATAATCCATCTCCACCCAAGGGAGGAAATCTGAGAGGACCAGATGCTTTTGTCCCTCCACTTAATAAGGGATATAACATAGTGGAGGACATGAAAAAGATCAAAGCCAACATTACTCTTCATGAGTTGGCCCAAATTTCAGAACAGAGAGACAACCTGATAAAAACATACTCTGGCCCTACTACCAAACTTGTGGACAAAGGAAAGAAGATGGAAAATGCAAATGTAGCCATGTACAAAGAGAAAACTGAGGTTCCACCTTTTCTACTGATTGTACATATTTTTGGAAAAAACTTGCACAATTGTCTGGTAGATTCGGGTGCTTTAGCTAATGTTATGCCTTTGGAAATTTGTCAACAGTTGGGTTTGACCCCAATGAAATCTAAAAGAAGAGTTGTCCAATTGGAAAAATCAGAGGTTAAAGTAGTGGGAGAACTTCAAAATATTCATATCCAGTTAGCATCTGAGCCCAGGGCTCAACACAGAATTGAAATTCAGGTTGTGGATATCCCTGTGGGGTACGGGATGCTTTTGAGCAAGGATTGGTCGAGATCTCTGAACAGATACTTGATAATAGACTTTTCACACATGTGGTTATCGTGGAAAGGAGTGGCAAATAAATTACGAGTTGAAAGAGAACCCAGGTACAAGCATACGATTACTGAATACAATGCAGAGAATGAGACTGTAAATATTGCGAAGGTAGATATTGGAGTTTATAATTTAACAACAGGATAAAATGAGAAGCTTAGTAAAGCTCATCCTGTTCATAGTAATGAATTTTGGACGCTTCATGTGGATGGGGCTAAGTCTAAACAGGGTTCTGGCACAGGGGCAGTCCTTAAAGGGCCTGAAATTTAGACATATTTTATGTCTTATCACCTATAGTTCCCTTGTACAAATAATTTAGCAGAGTATAAAGCTCTGGTATTAGGTTTGAAATTTGCTTTGGACAGAAGTGTAAGAAATATTCAAGTTTTTACGGATTCAAAATTGGTGGCTAATCAAGTTAAGGGTAAATTCTAGTGTAAAGCATCTTATTTAAAAGGATACAAACATCGGGCTTGGGATCTTGTAGAAGATTTTGATGCTTTTAATCTGACACACATACCCAGAGAGCAGAATTCACGTGCAGATGTCTTGGCTTCTTCAGCCGTAATTTTAAAACCACTGGAAGAATTTAAATGGAACAAGTTTTCAATTGAGTTAGTCCCTTGTCCTTCAGTCCCAAATAATATAGATAATTTTTAGGTTTTCTCTGATGATCAATAGATTGTAAAATTTTTGTAGAGTACTAACACATTTGAAAATGCTATAATCGATGAGGGCCAAATGGATACTCTGTTGGAGCAGTTAGATGATGACAGGGGAATAATAAGGTTGAAAGACAACAGAATTCCAAAAGGGATGGTGGAACTGGAATGACTCTTTGATGTTGACCAAATCAGGAAAAAAGTGAATTCTGAGAATTCTATGGGTGCAACAGACAGTGAGACTGAGAAGCTGAACATGGGGATTGAAGAAGATCCCAGGCACATCAAGTTGGCTAAGAACTGTGATCCAAAAATAAAAGGGAATATGATTGATTTTCTTCATAGGTCCAAGGATGTTATGGCCTGGTCTTACAAAGACTTAAAGGTATTTGATCCAAAAGTTTACACTCATATTATACCTTTAAAAGAATTTTGCAAACCTTTCCGAAAAAAATAGAGGCATGTCAACGCTTTGTTAGAGCCCCTCATCCAGAAAGAGGTAGAAAAACTATTGAGTGTCGCCATTATTTTTCCCATCAGGCATTCTACTTGGGTGGCCAATTTGGTGTCGATCAGAAATAAAAATGGAGAGATCCGCTTGTGTGTGGATTTTAGAAATTTGAACAAGGCATCTGAGAAAGATAATTATCCTCTGCCTTCTATGGATGAGGTGTTACATATTTTCAATGGTTTGGAGATGATGTCTTTCCTGGATGGTTTCTCAGGGTATAATCAGATATTAGTTGAGAAGGAAGATAGAATGAAAACTGCCTTCACAACTAAGTGGGGAACTTTTGCTTACAAGAGGATGCCATTTGGATTAATAAATGCCGGAGCTACATTTCAAAGAGCAATGGATCATGCCTTCAAGGGCCTTATGGGTAAATATATTGTTGTTTACATAGATGATTTAATAGTCTTCTCTAAATCTCGGTTTGACCATGTAAAACACTTGGAGTCTGTGTTCAACAAATGCAAGGAGTTTGGCATTTCTTTGAATCCGAAGAAGTGCTTTTTTGGTGTAACAAAAGGAAATCTCCTTGGGCACTTGATCACAAAAGATGGCATTTCCATGGATCCGAACAGAGTTGAAGCCATATCCGGCATACCTTTTCCCAACTCTAAGAGAGAGTTGAGGTCCTTCTTTGGAAAAATTAATTTTGTCAGGAAGTTCATCTCCGGTTTTGCAGAGATAGTCAAGCCACTGAATGACATGCTAAAGCAAACTGCTCAGATTTTCTGGACCACAGAAGCTAAAACAACGTTCCAAGAAATCAAGACCGCCATCAAACAAGCACCAGTTTTGGTAAGCCCAGATTTCAGTGCAGATTTTTATCTGTACACCTTTTCTTTTGAACACACACTTGCTGTAGTTCTGACCCAACGGAGGGAAATCGGAGAACATCCAATTGCTTTCAAGAGTACCAATTTAAAGGGGGCTGAGCTGAAATATTCTCGTTTAGACAAACAAGCTTATGCCTTGGTGAGAGCAGTTAAGCAGTTCAGGCACTACATACTAAGAAGTAGAGTTCATGCTATAGTTTTGGACCCGGATGTTAAATACCTATTAAGTCAGAACGAATTAGGTGAACTAAGAGGTAATTGGGTTACAAGGCTGCAAGAATATGACTTAGAAATTTGGCCTACAAAATTGATCAGAGGACTTGGTTTGTCCCGACACATTGCCGAAATACCTGTGCAGCAAGAAATTAATCAGTTAAATTTTGAATCTGATGACTGGTATGGAGATATCATTCATCTGCTGCAATTTGGAGTTTGCTCGTCTCACTTGAATAGAACCCAAAGGAGAGCACTAAAACTGAAAGCTACTCATTATCTCCTCAAAGCAGGTAATTTGTACAGAGAAAATTATGCTGGCATTTTCCTGAGATGCATTTCTCGGGGTGAAGTCAATGAAGTGATGTCCAATTTTCATGAAAAGTTAGGGGCAGGACATTCCTCAGGATCTGCTACTGCACATAAAATATTGAGAGCAGGCTATTACTGGCCTACATTATTTAAATATGCCCATTAGCATGTGAGAACTTGCCATCAGTGCCAAACTTTTATAGCCAAAGAGGCCAACCGGGCTCTACCATTGCAACCTGTTGTAATAAATAAACCTTTTATGAAATGGGGACTTGATTTTGTGGGAGTGATAAACCCAAATTCTTCAACAAGGCATAAGTATGTTCTAACAGCTATTTATTACTGCACAAGATGGGTCAAAGCAGTAGCCACCATAAGAAGTATAGCTCATGAAGTGATCAAATTTCTAGATTCAAATGTCATAACCAGGTTTGGGGTTCCTTTGAATTTGGTGTGTGATAATGGACCAGCCTTCCAATCATTGGAGTTTGCATAATGGGCATACCAGATGGGGATAGTTATCAAATTTTCATCCAACTATTATCCCCAAGGCAATGGACTAGCTGAGTCCACAAATAAGAATTTAATGAATGCCATTAAGAAATCTACAGCAGACAAACCCAAGCAGTGGCATACATTATTGAAATATGCACTTTGGGCTGACCGGATAAAATATAAAGTGGCTCTTAAGACTTCCCCTTTTGCTTTGCTGTATGGTACCCAGCCAATTGTTCCCATCTCTTTGAAATTACCTACTTACCAATTTGTCTTAGACTATTTTGAGGATCAAGCAGATGCAGAGGCTCGTGTTTTGGATCTAACTAATTTGCAGGATGAAAGACTCCAAGCCTTGGAACATTTTAGTCGGCACCAAGAAACCGTCAAGCACTGGTTTGACAAGAGGGCCAAAGTGAAAGCTTTGATCGGCGGACACTGGTGCTTCTATGGGACAAGGCCCATGAAAAGAAGGGTAAGCATACAAAGTTGCAGCCACTGTGGATAGGCCCGTACCAGATTGCTGAGATTCTGGGTAATAACGCATTTCATTTACAAGACCTTGATGGTAATTTTCTGGACCTCCCTGTTAATGGTCAATACTTAAAGCATTATTTCTCGGTTGTTCCATCTAATGTATCATTTGAATGAGTCACAAAGAAGTTGTAACATGTGTATACATTGTAAATAACTCTATAGTTTTATTTTATTTTAGCTTATTTTTCATGTCTGTACAGTGTTGTTTATTTTAGTTTTATTTTAAATGCCTGTACAGTTTTTAGTTTCATTTTATTTTATTTTATTTTAATTGTTTGTGCAGTTTTATTTTGTTTTATGTTTAAGGTCTGTACACTCTGTGTCTTTCCCTTTCAGGTCTGTACAGTTTTAGTTTAGTTTAAAGTTCTGTATTTTTATTTTTTTTTAAAAGGTCTGTGCAGTTTTATTTCCTTTGTTGTCTATACAGTTTTATTTTATTTCCTTTGGTGCCTCTGCAGTTTTATTTTGTTTTATTTTAAAGTCTGTGCAGTTTTATTTTATTTTGTTTTTAAAGGTCTGTGTTTATCCTTGGAAGTCTGTACAGTTTATTTTATTTTAAAATTTTTATTTTTAAATTTTGCCTGAGCATCAATAAAAAAAGGTTAGCCTTCCAGAATTGTTTTTATTCTGAGTTCTAAATCCAGTGTCCATTCTATTCATTATTCTAATTGAGATAGTCTACTTTAACTGAGCAGTGGGACTATTTTGTTATTCAGAACAACAGTGGAAGGATGATTGGATTTTGTGTCTTGCTTGCCACAGTTGTTTTAATTATAAAGAAACTGCTATGCTATTTGGCTGGAGAAACTCCTAGGGAATCCAAGAAAAGTTGGTCATAAGAGGGGATTATGATTCATGTAATTATTTGAGTATCCATAGAGGCTATCAGTACCCAGGCTAAAGCAGTTCCAGACTGATGAAATATTAAAAGAAAATTGTTGTTCTTTTTAAGGCCTTTCAGACTTCGGTATATTCCAAAGAAGAGAGAGAGAAGATGAAAGTTGAGCAAGACAACATAGAATTGGCACTCTGTTATTTCCAATATATATAAAAAAAAAAAAAAGTAATGTAATCAAAGAGACAGCCAAGACTTCAAAATATGTTTTTCTTCTACCAAGTTGTAGATTCTACCTTACAGTTGTGAATTTGGGTCGTGTAAATCTAAAGGGTAACTCTATCAGGGCTGTAAAAGGCTAAACTAGTAAATAGAGCTCTACTCGATTTCTCCTTTTTTATAATCTAAAAAAGCTGATCAATCCAGAGTTCAAAATTTGAAGGCCCAGTCATTCTTGAAGAAATTTTTATACGCTTGTAATTGCACATCAGAAATCTTCCTTAAATGATTCAGCCTAGTATGTCCTTTGGAAATTTTGACAACTATCGACTAGTAGTTAAATTGTTTTGAAGAATATCTATGGCAAGGCATGATACATGGTCTATGTTGTTTTGAAACTAGAGTCCTGGGTTCTAAAATAATGCTACTATTTTACCCGTAGATATCGCCATTTGTTGAGAAGCAACATACCCCCACTGAAAAATGAATTTCCATCCTTTGAAAATATTGAGCTTTCATTTTGCAATAAGGACCCTCTTGAGTTTTTTGGGTTTTAAATTCCAAATTTGCTTGCCTCCTTTTTCAAGTTGTGCATTTATTTTGCATCTAGCCTTGTTTTATTTCAGAATTCATTTTTCACGACATGTCACATTTTCACAGCGCATTCAGAGAAGAAAGAACCCAGCACACAAACATGTCACGAAATCGTGATGTCACGAAATCACGACATCATGAAATCGCAACGTTTTTCTAGAAAAGAGCCCAGGGCATACGGACTGTCGCGATTTCACGACATGTCACGAAATCGCGATAGGTCCAAGCCAAAACAAAGCGAGCAAGAGGAATCAAATGCAAAAAAGTGGCTAAGGCATGAAAGAGGGCGCGATTTCATGACATGTCATGAAATCGTGACATGTCACATTTTTGCGAAGCAGTGCAGCCAGAAAAGATGCCAAGGCAAGGACATGTCACAAAATCGAGACGTCGTGATTTTGCGACGTCGCGAAATCGTGACATGGTCTAAAAGTCAAAAAGGTCGCAAGGGAAGAAAGAAAGGTAAGGTTTCAGCAGAGCAAAGCAAGCTAAGTCGTAAGGTCGCTAAAGTCAGAAGAAGGCAAAAGGCCTAAGGTAAGAGTGCGTCACAAAATCGCGATGTCGCGATTTCGCGACGCATTTGGCGGAAAGCGCCAAGGGTCCCGAAGTGTCATGATTTTGTGACACCTTCAGGACATCACGAAATCACGACAAAAAATTAAGAAAGCACCAAGAAGGAGTGGGTGTCGTGAAATCGCAACGTCGTGATTTCATGACGTCGCGAAATCACAACACGCTAAGAGAGAGGGAGCCCAAGGGAACCAGAAGAAGGCAGTGCCAAGGAGTGGGTGTCACGAAATCGTGACACCAGTTCAAAATGGAATCCAAGGGCAATGCAGAAGGCAAAGGAAGAATAGGAAGTGGAGGTGTCACGAAATTACGACACAGTCGAAGAAGAAGCGCCTAAGTCGGAGGAACGTCATGATTTCACGACATGTCACAAAATCATGACATGTCACATTTTTGTGGCTTACAGTGCACAGAGCTGTCGAGGCACCAGGGGACGTCGCAATTTCGTGACATGTCGCGAAATCGTGACATGTCATGTTTTTGCGGCTTGAAAGACAAAGAGCCCAAAATGAAAGACATCTGCAGGAAGCGCCACCTTTCAGTGACACGTGTCAAATAAGCAAGCCACGTGTCAGATAAATAGAGCCGACATGCAAATAAACTTTAGGGTTTCGATTTAATAATAAAAGTTTTGATTTAATATTTAAAATACTAATCCATTTTTTTGTCTTTTTCCAGAAAGCCATCTGGCACTTGCATGATAACGGGAGAAATGGCCAGAAAGATAAAGTTAAGTGCAAATTAATCGAATACCGCCATATTGAAATGGGAGATGCTGAGAATTGCTATTTCATCCAAATTTTATAGATCTGGCCGCAAAGAGACTTTACGGTAACTAAGCAGCTGCTCATTTAATGGAGTATGTCGAGAATTGGACAAAAAATGAAAATATCTACACACAGTTATCAAAATTTGTCGATGAATGCATTTAATGATAATTTATGGCAGAATTAATGGCGTGCAGATATTTTCAACTCAGGGATGGCTCTGCAGAGATGAAATGTCAAAAAAGTGGTGACTCATCCAAATTTTTGAGGGAATTAATGAGGGCATTTACTCATAGTTGCGGGTGAATGCAAGTGGCATTCGAATTCTGTCTTCTCCATTTATGGCAAGTAACTGCACTGAGTTGTAGAATGGTTAAGTTTTATCAAGACTTTATTTTAAATGGCTTTATATTGTAAAACCCGGGTACTAGGGTTTAAGATGATAAGATTTAACATTTTAGAAGAAGATATTTTTGAAAAGATTAGGGTCTGTCCTGAGTCTATAAATACTTCTTCTAAATGTAATCGCAAGCAGGCGGAGACTTAGAAATAAAAGGCTATTGAAGCAATTTCTTGCAAATCTTGTTAAATACTTTATTTCTAGACTTGGAGTTGATGTGCTTTTGTTTTCTATGATAGCATGGCCAGGAGCCTAATATTTTTCAGATTGTGATAATTTCATCTTCTTTTGTTATCCGTTTCTTTAAAGTTTATTAAATATATGCTGTAAATCTATGTTATCAAGATTAAATATGTTGTTGGGCTTCATTTGTTCTATTGTATGCTAGGGAAAATCATAGATTTAAGGTTCAAGTTTGTTCTAATTGCTCTGTCCTCACTGTGTGAGCTATGCTGTTGGTGAGAAATACCAATTTTAATAGACTTCCCTTCTTTTTATGATTTTCTTTCAGATCTGTTTCATATTTGTCTTATGCTCTTAGTAGAAAGTGATCTTAGAAAGCTGGACACTTTCTTCTTTGATTTGTTCTATTGTGAAGCTGATAGTATAAATAAGATTGGTAGTTTTGGTCTTACAGCTAAGTTTGATAGACTTCTCTTTTTTCCCTACCCTACTCTCTTTGTTTTACCATGAAATGATCCATTTTTATTTTCTTTTAAATTTGTCTTTTATTTAAATTTGCTGACCCATAAGAGCTAGATCAAAGAACTAATTTTAAATCTGATTGTCAACGAGTGACAACTTCTAAATCTTACTAAACAAGTTCAAGAACCCGTTGTAAGGTAATAGACAGTCCATATTGAAAACTATTCCAAAAGCAAAAAAGAGTTCGACCCAACTCTGTAACTCACACCTTGGATAACCAGTAAGATCCTAAAGTGAATAGGATTTATCCCGTATAAGTGTGATCAGAGTTTCATGCTCATTCTTCGCAAGGTGTGTATAAAAGTCGTACCAATATTTAAAAATGGCGCTAGAAGGAGGGCCCACTAAACTCCGATCAGTATTGTAATTTTTCAGTATAATATTTAAAATCGCCAAAAAAGAAGACCTCAAGTTCAGTAGTCTGTTAAGGATTGTAAGGTTGTAAATGCTTGTGAAAAGATGGATTCTACATACAGGGTAACAAGGTCCCACCCCGAGCCGGAGAGCTCCTTGTGCCTGAATTAGAAACTCCAAGAAGAAGTAGCCTCAGAAGGGCCAAGTCTCTGTCTCAAACAGTTTTATCACCACTGGTAGTTACTTCAACTACAACTCAGAATATCACCGTCAATCAAGTAGTAATGGCAAACTGGTTGGGTTCCACTACTTTAAATATTTTGGGTATAGCCCATGACTTGCCCAGAAATCCAGAGAGATATCTTCCCAAATATAAGCATGATGGAACAAGGACAGCAGAAGAACATCTGGTAGCTTTCAAGAATGCTCTAAAATTATTAAATGTATAGCATGAAGATGTTGCTTGCAGATTGTTCCCGTTCACTCTCCGGGAGGGAGATTATGACTAGAACTTTGCAGTCTAGGTCAAGATGGAATTATAGGGACACCTCATTGGGGGACACGCCAGTCCATCATAGCCCCTTTCGGGAAGAAGCATTACATGTAGAACTCAACGTAGATACAAGGCCTCCCTTGGAAGTTCGATACGAGTGGCCACTGTGCAATGAAGCACTGGAACGATGGAGGGTCCATGAGGAGAGGCTTCAAGATAATATCATACCTTCATTGCCTCATCTTATAATAAAAAACAATAGGACAAATTCGGAGCACAAGGCTCCTCTGATAGGGCGAGCCAACTCTGCTCGCCCCTTTCATACTTATGAAGAGGAGAATGAGGAAGATCATTATCTTCCTCGAGAGCAATATATAGCATGGGAGAAATGTGCATCCCCACCTGCTATGTACCAAAACCATCCTTCAAGGCCAGAGCCTCAAATAAATGCCACCAACCTATATAATGGAAAGCGACCTGTGGAGATATCGGATCACCACAACCAAGATAAGTACATGGGAGAGGCATCTAGGACACTAAGACTCAAGATGGCAAAATCGATCGACCTGGCAGTTGCCAGACATACCACCCACCAAGCAAAGATTACGCAGCTTAAACAAGATCAACAGCAACTAGAGCATTTATATCACCTCAATGAAGAGTGCATTAGGTGCCAAATAGATGAGTTTTTCAATAACACTATGCCAAAGAGGGCTCTGACCCCTCGCACCCAAAGGGCAGAACCATATGAGAGGCATAACCCCTTGGTACAAGATAGGACCCTGCGACCTAACCAAGCACTACCTCTAAGACCTCTTAGACTGAAATGAGAGGCCACTCCCTGGAATAATGGCGGGTTCCCTCTTTGGGGACCCACTCATGGTCGTAGGTCTCACCCAGAGACTCCTCAAGAAGCATACGAGGAGTACAAACAAGAAGAAGAGCAGGCTGAAATGCCCTATCTAGGCGGAGGGGTTGTTTTTCGACCACCTCTCCACAGGCCTCAAGTCTACCCCAACCCACAATGGGAGAAAATTAGAGAAGACGAGATTAAGTCTTCTGATGCATATAAAGCGCTATTAGAGCATTTGGAGTCTATGGAAACCAAATCTGCTGGGCCCCAAAAGCCCATGTTATGTCAACTCCGTAGTCATCCGATGCATTCGTCCGTGCCTGCACCTCCTTATCCTAAGCATTTTAAGTTGCCCTAGTTGGCACTCTTTAAAGGTGAGGAAGATGCACAAGATCATGTGACAAGGTTCCTGAGCCAATGCTTTGGCATTCAGGACAATGATGCGATGTTGCTTAGGACATTCATAACCACATTCACAGGCCCTACCTCGGATTGGTTCACCCAGTTGCCAAAGCATAGCATCAATAACTTAGATCAATTAGTGGATGCGTTCCTTGAATGTTTCACCTTCAACACCAAGAAGAAGGCGTCATTGAGTGATCTAGCCAGCCTCAGGCAATATGATGAGGAGACAATGGTAGCCTATGAGAATTGATGGAGGACTCTACTTTCCAAGCTACCTTACCTTCCCCCTATGTCCGACCTTACACATATGTTTGCATGAAGTTGCTTGAGATTAATCTCTGGGCTATTGCAGCTGCAGCAATATGCCACCTTAGAAGAAGCTTTGGCACAAGCCAAAATTATCGAAGAGATCAAAATAGGGGAGGGCAAAATCGCCAAGCCTAAGAAAAAAGAGTGGAACAAAAACACCAAAACGAGGACTATGCAACAAAAACCTGCTGCGGTTAACCAAGTTGCTATAAATGTTCCCAAGCCTGCACAAGACATACAGCCTCAAAGGGCTAATTATCAAGCAGTGCCCCCTAATAATTATGAAAGGGAAAACCAGAAACAGGGGCAAAATTAGCAACGTCACCCTAGGCGATAGTTTACACCCTACACGGAGTCTAGGGACTCCCTATTTAACCGCTTGTTAGTGGCAAATTTGATCAACCTATCAAAAATTCAAACCATAGATCCAAATGCACCGAAGCCTAGGGGGTATTGAGAGGATTTGTATTGTAGATTCCATCGGTGACAGGGACATGACCTTCATACATGTTGGACATTCAAAGGCTTGATACAAGATTTGATTGACAAGACATTGGTTGTAGACAACCCTGTAGCGCCAAACAACCAGCAAATGAGAATTTATAGAGATCCCTTGCCTGCTCATGAGGCATAAGAAAAACCCCTCCAAATAAATGAGGTGCAACAAAACTTCCCATTTTAAGGATATGTAGGGATGATCTCCATAGTGACGAGGAACAAGAAATACCCAGGAGCTACTCCCGTGGCAGCCACAAAAGAAGTTCCTTCAACATCACAGTCTCAACAAAACCCTACGCAGCTACCTCCACCTAGACCCGTGCCCACGATTCGGACTAGACTTACCCAAAGTCTATGGACCACGTCGGCTAGGCTCTCCATATATGAGCTAATTCAACAATCAACGCCCCATCGGGAGGCTCTTATGGAGATACTGAAGGCTATAGAGTTGCAGCCCCAAGAACCAAATTCTTTCAATAATTTTATGGGGCATGTCAAAAGATGCACCGAGCTAGTCATCACTTTTTGGGAAGATGAAGTGAAGTTAGTGGCTGATGACATAGCGGATCCACCCCTACACATTATCGTGTCGGTCAACAAGATCCCCTATAAGAGGGTGTTGATAGACACCGGCTCGTCTAGCAACATCATCACTACAGTGACATTGAAACATTTGAAGCTGTCGGCCTCTCACATCACAGCCTCCATGTATACACTGTGAGCATTTAACGATGTAATCTGCTCGACAGTCGGCATAATCGTCCTACCAATTCAAGTGGGACAAAAGACAATACCAACATTGTGCCATATTTTGGAGGGTGAGACGGCTTATAACATCTTGTTGGGCAGGCCATGGATAAGGGACATGAAGTGTGTCCCATCAATACCACATCAATGCCTGAAGTATACATTTGAAGGGGAAATACACATGGTTTCGGCAGACCTAGAACCCTTCAAGTACTGTAATGCAGTGCACCTGATGCTGTAGTCGACCCTTCCATCAACGCATTTGGATTTCCAATTGAATCCATCTCAACAGGGTCTAATTTTGTGAGCATCCCCAAAGGTAGATCCACCAAAACCCTAGTTAGGTCCATCTTCATCAGTTGGTCCTTCATCAATGACGCCACCTATCATGGCCAAACAGAAGGACAAAGGGAAGAAACCCCTGGAGGAGGCACAGCCTCTTGAAAAGGTGCAACAATTAGTCTCCAACATCTCTATCGAAGAGGTGCTTAGTACAATGGAAGTGGAAGCTTCTAGCCCACCCCACATGGAGTGGAGTCCAGAAGAACTTATGTTCCCTCCCCCTCGATCGCCAACAATCACTGTTGAAATGGCCAATACGGGCCTGGGGGAGTATCTGGTGCGAAATGTTGTGGTGATGCCCACACTATAATCCATGCAAGACATGGGGAGGCCTCGCCTTCCCATTGGTACAATTGTTCCTCTAGGCTACCTACCCAACCAGACTAATTTTGTGTATGGGGGCCTTGATCATGGCACTGAGCCATACATGCGAGAGGACGAGGATGAAGAACCTATCGTAGAGGATGTAAACTATCTGTCCAACCCAGACTTCACTCTGAGATATCTTGGCCAATGCAATTGGCATGGATATGGGTTAGGCCGATATGAGCAAGGGGTGCATGTCCTTTATCAACCAAGATACCAAATGCCTTATGACAAGTCAGGTGTAGGGTTCAATCACCCCCTACCCTTAGACATCTTGGTTGAAAACATGCAAGGCCTGAAGATAGACCATGAGGGTGGATTGGCATCAGACCCATATGCCAACCCAAATACAACATACACATTGGGGGATTATCTCCCAGGGTCAACAACCACCCTTGGTAACCTCAATCGCCCTACCCCTTTGCTAGAAATAGGTGAAAGTTCGAGGACCCACTTTCAGGGCAGATCTCCATAGTATCAAGAAGGATCTTTGAAGCATGAGTCAGACTATGAGCCAACATCATACGACTCCTTCGACTTAGATTACAATCACTCACAAGTGATTCCTATGGATGACTATCACAAAAATCTTTTGACAATGTTTCCTCTAGAGGCTCCAGCCGAGCCAGTGATACGTCAAGAGAATCAGGTCCCCCCATAGAGAGTGGCACAACCATAGTGGGGCCAGATAAATTTTCTTGAGCAAGGCGAGCCCTCAATACCGTAAGCGGTCGAAGCTAATATAGGAGGTTGGATCTTCGATAGTGATTACGAAGATGAAACAAAAATGGCATACCTTAATCACATGCGATAGATGCAACATCGATGCCCCTTGGAGATTAATGACCTACTTGATCAGAAGGGCATACTACATAGGCATGAGTGGTACGTAGACCCAGCAGGGTGGGACCAAGTGTTGGATCCATGGCTCCAAGTTTATGATGAGCACCATCCACCCCGAGACCCTATAATGACATCAGTGTTGAGGGAAGACCCTGTCATCGTCTCTGCACATAGGGATGATCCATTCGTTCCCATCCCTCTAGAGCCAAATCCAGAGCATAGAGAACATCTGAGATGTCCGAGTAACCACACCTACGGTCATGGAGACCAAAATCATTCCATCAACATGATCTCCATTGATTTAACCTCACCCATCCACAATCCGACCGATCCGACAAAGTCATTGTATCTAGACATAGGTGCCATAGACTAGGACCATGCCAATTCCCCTCCATCCCCATCTGAGTACTGGCCTTTCGATTAAATGTTTCATTTTACCCCTGGGCCAACTCAGGATATCTTCCATGCTGACGAGGAACCTGAGGTTCCTAACGATGATCTTAACTCAGCAAATGATATCCATTTGATCTCAACTCCACACTAGTTGGAGGACGGATCCCACATGTCGGTCAAGGAGATGACTTACGTAGACATTCACTCAGATCTAATGAATCCACAGATTATCAAGCTGGGGGTAAGTTCATCTCCCGAAGAGCAAGCTGACTACATTGCCCCTCTCAAAGAGAAGAAGGAGGTTTTTGCATGGTCATATAGAGACATGCCGAGGCTAGACCTACAGCTAGTCATGCATAATTTAATGCTTGATCCGATAGTCAAGCATGTTAAGCAAATATTATGCAAGATGCATCCAATAGTGGCCCTGATGGTCAAAGATGAATTGCAAAAACTATTGGATGCATAATTTTTCATCTGCGTGGATTATTCGCCATGGCTGTCCAACATGGTGCCCGTCAAGAAGCCTGATGGGATGACTTGCATATGCACTGATTTTCACGATCTCAACAAAGCGAGTCCTAAGGATGATTTTCCCTTGCCTAGCATCGATGCATTGGTAGACGCTACAGCGGGCCACAAAATGCTATCCCTCATGGATGGTTTCTTGGGATACAATCAGATTCGTATCAATCCCGAGGACCAACTAAAAATGGCATTCACAATGCCTTGGGGGACATTTTGTTACAAGGTCATGCCTTTTGGCCTTAAAAATGCTAGCACCACCTACCAACATGCCATGACGTACATCTTCCATGATTACATGCATAAAACTTTGGAAGATTACATGGATGATTTGTTGGCCAAGTCTCTCTTATGCCCAAATCATCTCGGTGACTTAAGCAAGATCCTCAATCACCTCATGGAGCATAAAGTTAGACTGAATCCCAAGAAGTGCATTTTTGGCATCACATCTAGAAAGCTCTTGGGTTTTATAGTCTCAAAATGAGGCATCGAGGTGGACCCCAACAAATTCAAGGCAATCCTTGAAATGCCTCCCCCAACTACCATCAAGCAGCTCAGAAGTCTACAGGGTAAGTTTGCATCGATCAAGCGCTTCATAGCACAGTTATCGAAAAAATGCTGACCCATGAGCAAATTATTGCACAAGGGGGTCACATTCCACTAGGATGACGAGTGTCAGTCAGCCTTTGATGACATCAAACAATACTTGGATTTGCCGCCAGTATTGGCACCACCTAGACCAGGAGTGTCATTCTACCTATACATATCAGCTATTGAGGTGGCATTGGGTGCCATGCTGTCCCAGAAAAATGAACTTCACAAAGAACGGGCTACATACTATCTTAGCCACACCCTGGTTAGTTATGAACTTAACTATGCATATGTTGAAAAGCTCTGCTTGGCAGTGGTGTTTGCTACTAAAAATTTGCACCACTACATGTTGAGAAACAAGACGTATGTTGTGTCTAAGGAGAATCCATTGCGATACATGATGAGTCGTACTTATCATAGTAGCCGCACGGTGAAATGGATCATGTTGTTGACAAAATTTGACATAGAGTTTATTGGACAGAAATCTATCAAAGGACAAGTCATAGCCAATCAACTAGCAGAGGCTCCTCTTGAAGACGATCAGCCTCTAGTCATAGAACTACCCAATGATGGGGTCTTCCATGTCTCAGAATCACCAGATTTTGATGAGCCTGAGTCACAGGCTAACATAACCCTATTTTTTGATGGTTCTAAATGTGATCAAGGTGGTGGCATGAGAATAATATTCTTCACACCATAGGGCGCTCCAATGACCCTGTCATTTAAATTAAATTTCTCATGCACCAACAACAACGCAGAGTATGAAGCCTTGCTCATAGGTCTTCAGACAGCAATCACCATGAACATTAAATGATTGAACATCTTTGGTGATTCGCTATTAATCATCAACCAAGTCAAGGGGATATACTAATGCAAATGCCCAGTTTTGTAGGCCTACAAAGCCCTTGTGGACAAATTCCTGGCAAATCTTGAATGGTACGACATCGAGGCACTCCCTCGATCATCAAATCTTTTTACGGACACTATGGCCTCTTTGGGGTCACCAATCCCACAAGATCTTTCTGGTGATATGACAACCATTCAAGTCAAAACATTACCGTAATCTACGATGGAGCATGCAAGCTCCAATTTAACACCAGGAATCCACATGATCTAGATTGAACCACCTCAAGATTGGTTCTCTTGAATCCATGACTGTTTGAAGCACGCTAACTGGGGGGCCTTGTTCTCCCCTACTCCCCTTAATATCAACACTATGCTATTCTTACAAGTTCTTTCCTGCTCAACTTTCGTTAGGGATGAACTTCAAGAGGGATTGGTTGTTCATACCGTCGAGGCTTCTGATTAGCAGGATTGGTATTCACCCCTCCGGGACTACCTCAAGCTAGGTAACCTCCCACTTGGATTGACACCCGCCACAAAAAAAGCATTCAAATAGAAAGCGACAAAGCATGTCTTGTTAGGAGATATTTTGTACCATCATAGTTATGAAGGGATCCTCCTTCGGTTTTTGGACCGGCAAGAGTCCACTTGGGCAATTTCCCAAGCACACGATGGTACGTGTGGTGGCCATTTCAGTGGTATGGACATCGCCAAGTGCATTCTTCGCATGGGCTACTATTGGCCATATTTAGAGTGAGATTGTTGCGCATATGTGAGGAAGTGTGTGAAGTGTCAACATCATGCCAATTTGACACACGTACCTTCCTAGGCCTTGCATCCGATCCAATCGGTTTGGCCATTTTTGTAGTGGGGCTTAGATCTCATCAAAAAGATCTCCCCTGCGTCGTCCATCCGTCATACATTTATCATAACGGCCATAGAGTATTTCACCAAGTGGATGGAAGCGGTTTCGCTAACCTCTACGACTAGACCCCGCATTGTGGAGTTCATTTTGCATAACATCATATGTCATTTTGGTATTCCATCCAAGCTAATCTCGGATAATGGGAAGTCATTCAACAACAAAGATGTGCATGCTTTGACCACAAAGTACAAAATTCAGCATAGTTTTTCAACACCCTATTATCCATAGGCAAATGGGCAAGCAGAGGCATCAAACAAAACGCTAGTTGCTATCCTTAAAAATATAGTCACAGACAGTCATAAGGATTGGCACATTAAGATCCCACTTGCCCTGTGGGCTTATTGCACTAGCATTCGGACACCCACTAGGGCAACTCTATTTTCGCTTGTGTATGGCTCCAAGGCTGTCATGCCTCTTGAATTGGAAATTCCTTCCCTATGCATATCAATGCAAGAGTTCATCGATGATGACACTACATGGCAAGACCGGTTAGACCAGCTTACGTTGCTCGATGAGCGGCACGTCAATGCTATCTAGCATGTACGTATCTATCAAGAGCAGCTAAAGAAAGCATACAACATGAAAGTTCACCTAAGGGACTTTCGGATTGGTGACTTGGTCTTAAAGGAAAACCAACAGAACTCTAGTTTGCCACCCCATCTCAAGGACAAGTTTGTGGCAAATTGGTTAGGTCCATATGTAATTGATAGCAAAATAGGACCTAGAACATACCGGCTAGCCTCTCATGATGGAGTCAAGGAATTAGAACCCTTGAACATCAGTCATTTGTGACCATTCCATATCTAGAGTAGCCAATCCCAAAATGCTCCAAGGATTCCTAAAATTGCTTTTGGTCAAACCAAAATGCCCCAAGGATTACTAAAATCGCTTGGTCAAACCAAAATGCTCCAAGGATTCCCAAAATCGCTTGGTCAAACCAAAATGCCCCAAGGATTACTAAAATCGCTTGGTCAAACCAAAATGCTCCAAGGATTCCCAAAATCGCTTGGTCAAACCAAAATGCTCCAAGGATTCTCGTAATCACTTGGTCAAACCAAAATGCTCCAAGGATTCCCAAAATCGATTGGTCAAACCAAAATGCTCCAAGGATTCCCACAATCACTTGGTTAAACCAAAATGCTCCAAGGATTCCTGCAATAGGTCAAACCAAAATGCTCCAAGGATTCCCGTAATCGCTTGGCCAAACCAAAATGCTCCAAGGATTCCATCAATAGCTTGGTCAAACCAAAGAGCTCCAAGGATTATCGTAATCTCTTGGTCAACTGCAAAAAGCTCCAAGGATTCCCGCAATCGCTTGGTCAACCCAAAAAGTTCTAAGGATTCCCGCAATCACTTGGTCAAAAGAAAAATAAAATCATCAAAAACAACAAAAATTGCATCTCATCACCATGCATAAATCATTAAAAAAAAAAAAATTAAAAATCTCTTTTACATCTCATTTTCACACTCACCAAGATCAATCAATCAAAAACACAAAAATAATAGCTGCATTAAGCATCACATCCATACATTTGCATATTTGTGGTCATACAGGTCAAGGCACCATAGACTATCATTACGTGACAAAATCCATCTTCATTCCATATATCTCCGCTATATAAACAATCCATCAAAATAATGAGCTATCCATATTTCCGCAATACTATAACCAGTGGTCTTCTAATGTATCAGGAGTTTTTGTCATTCAGTCGTCATTAGTTGTCTAGCCACATACTTTACCAAGTCAGACAGATTTTACACAGGTAGAATTCTACTTGGATGATACCTTGTTATGTAGCATCCCAGCACAAATTAAAACATATAACAAAATTCCCAAGTTGTGTGAACGAAAGATGAACCCTGCAAAGCAATCCAGGTCACCATAAGTGAAACGGTTATCTTGCTCATACCCCTGTGCGAATGACCCCAAAGAATGCTAAGAGTTGGCAAAAGGACAAGCATCCTCCCTACCCAATTCCCCAGGAATCCCAAGTTCTCAAAAGTTGCAAAACATCAAAAATTTGCAAAAGTCAAAATTCCAAAATTCAATATCCCAAAGTGCACACATCAAAATGCACAAACTACAGTGATTCTTGTCACTTCATATCCCAATCCCTTGCTCAAATGAAAAACAAATAAAACAAAAATAAACAGTGATTTTTATCACTGCAAAAGAGCAAGTATCCCCTTACAATTGAAGAAAAGAAGGGAATTGAACTTGAATCCCTGGAACTCTCAGCATTCCGATAGGTCATGAGGCAAACCGTAGTACTGATTTGGTTGATAGCCTATCGGTCACTCGTGGCAAACCTCTCGCATGACGATATATCTGCTGCATTAACTTGTGTGTAGATCAATGTTTGCATGTGGATGAGCTAGCTTATGGTATACTAGATTGCACCATAGATTAATCTGACTAAATACAACAAAGGAGTTGGTGGAGCTAATTAGGTGATCCTCAGTACAGGTTTGGTTGATAGCCTATCTGGCACTGGCGGTATCCTGACAAATACCACATGAACGAACACAATTACACACACAAGGATGTGAAATAACTTGGTCAAAAGCAAGTCTGATTCATACCTTGGTCAAAAGTCTTGTGATATGAAAGTACGGTCATGGTTAGACAGTTAAAACATCTGAATCTCAGGAAACCTTAACTACGTTCAAAACCAACTTGTCATCCTTCAGTATCCCATTGTAAACAAAAAAAAACCATACAGTTCTGAACAGTCTATGGTGCCCTAACCAACCATCACATATTTCATTCATCCATTTCATTTTGCATATCACATATAAATCAAAAACATTTGCATTCATCATAACATATGCATCCATCAAAATAAATAAACATGCATAAATCCATATTCATCAACCATCATGCATAAAATCAAATCATCACATGTGCATAAACAAAATAAAACCGGTATATATATATATATATCATCAAAAAAAAAATGCCTGTAGGCTACAAAACTGGTCCTCTGACCCGAAAATCATACAACAAAACCACCCAGCCTAAGGCGTCGACCACCATGATCATGCAAGATTGGTGCGACGAGAACTACACCCCATGGTGTGGGTCCTATGGGACCCCTCAAGGTGGCTACTGCTAGCCCCCGCATCACTCCTACTATCGCCTCCCTCATCCAACCGCCTGCGACGAGATGATGCTGACTGCTCAGTAGCACTATTCCTCGTCTAGTGTGATGATCCACCTCCCGATGGCTCAGGTAGCTGCCCACCGAGGTAGATAATCTCCCCCTCCATCTCCATCCGATGCCGGAACCACTCTGCATCTTGCCGACGATAGTAAGCTAATGCATCGTCGTGCTGTGCCAAAACACTGGCTCCTAACAATCTACAAGAGAAAATAATCCAAAAACATTAAAATCATGGAAAAGAACTGTACAACAATAACATGAACATACAACATTGCCTATCAATGTATAGCAAAAACAAACACAAAAAAAAAAAATACAAAAATCAAAAATTAATTTTTCAGTCCTAGGGTTTCTAATCCTAACTGATAAAAAAAAAACAAAACATAAAAATTCAAACAAAGATTAATGTTTCAGTTCTAAGGTTTCTAATCTTAACTGATTAAAGTAAAAACAAAAAAAAAAAAAAAACAAAACAAAATTCGAAAATTAATTTTTCAGTCTTAGGGTTTTTAATCCTAACTGATTAATTTAAAAATAGAACAAAAATTCAAAAAAGAAAAACAAAACAATTAAGTCCTAGGGTTTAGCGTTCGGTTTATCCTAGGGTTTAGTTATAAGCAAAATAAAACTATTTTTTTTTTACCCACTACGTTTAGTTATACACTAAGTCTTAGTTGTCTTCAACTAAGTTTTAGGGTTTTAGTTAAAATTGTGAAAAGCATCGTTACAAAGAAAATTAAATAAAACACTTGTAGTTTTAAACAAACTAACAACTCTAGGGAGCACTTACTGGTCTCGCTTCGGCTCCGCCGCTCAACCCGGTATGTGCACTCATGGTGTCAAGGAAAATCCGACAGCGCTTTGCTTCGCAAAATTTACCTCCTCCCCAGAGCTCCAAATCGCAATAAAAATTAGTTGCAAATGAGCCCAAACCCTAGATTTGGCCTTTAAATAAGCCTTTAGAGTTGGAATTCGTCTTCCCCTGGGACGAGCACTCTGGTTAGTGCTCGTCCCACCCTGGGACGAATTCTAAGATGCTATTCGTCCCACCCCGGGACGAATTCAAGCCAGAAATTTCAAAAACAACAAAAAAAATGAACAAAGATGCACCAAAAACTGCCAATAAACTTGTCAGTAGACCTAAAACTAAGAGAATCACCTTTTGTATTGTCGGGAAGTCCCTTCAATAAATTGTATTATATTTCATATTCATGGATATTGGAATGATAAGTTCTTACAATATTTTATACCCACTCTAGGGTTATAGGTGAAAGGTTGCAATGCTTCCTAACCCTAATCTTATAATAATAATATAATAATTAATTATATTAATTATTATATTATTTATTATTATATTATTTTATTATTATAACTATAGGATATGAAATACATTATTACTATTATTATTATTAATTAATGTTAGGATAGGACCCTAACAAAACCCACCCTTAGTGTTGAAATCACAACCTAAATTCTGGTACCCCAACCAATATTCCATATTAGAGCTTTTGCAAACTTCTACAATTCATAGGAAAGCCTTGTTGAAGCTTCTAAGCCAACAATTTATTCCTCAAGATATTTTCCCAAATGATATAGCTGATGTTCAGGTTCCCTTATGATACATCATATAATATTTTTAGATGATAATATTCCTTCCTAAAATTTTTGAGAGGATTCTTCCCTCTACATCACCACATATATTTGTGACACATTTATAAAGTAAATTTTGATAGACAATGGTTCCTTCCTCAATATATGCACCTTTCAAATTTTCCAAACTTTTGTATTAAAAGGGGAAGATTTAATTAAATATGATGTCATCATCAAAGCTTTTAACAATGAGTCTCAAGAGGCTTGTGGTATTATATCCCTCCCTCTTAGGGTTGGACCTAAGATCTTATATGCATTATTTTATGTGGTACCTCAACCTACATATTTTAATATCCTTATTGGATACTCTTGGATTCATGCGATGAGGATTATCCCTTCTACTCTTCATCAATGTTTGAATTTTGAATTCAAATGTAAACTTGTCACCATATTGGGTGACCCTCATTCATTCCAATATTATTAAATGGTTGAGGAAGATCAATCTAGTCTCAATTTATGTCCATCAGTTTCCTCATCTCACATCACCAAGCAAATTGAAAATTTAAAAATAAGGAACCACTACTCAATGTTTCATCACAAGATTAGGCCAATCCTTTTCTCCAAGAACCTCTTCTCAATTTATACAAGCTACCACCTTCACCTTAGACTATGGGTTTACCTCATAAAAAATGTGAATTAGTACATGCGTACCTTTATCTATGTGGTTATATCCCTCAAATAAAAAAATTGTGGTAGCAACCATCCTCTTGTAGAGCTATTTTTTACCCATTGTTATATATCCATTGATTACTCACTTCCTAAGCAGATCTTGTCTAGTATGGGATATGTAGGTAAAGTTTTAGGGCCACAATAGAAAGGTATTCAATAACCTTTGTAATTTAAGCTTTATCATGGTATATGTGTCATAGGCTACATTACCAATAAAGTCCAACCCTTACCAATTGATGATGATCACCTTATTACCTATGCTGAATTTTTAGATCATCATGGCTTAGAATGTCATGATGAGGATGAGGGACCTCCTTCTCCCTCTTTTATTTGCAATGTGATAAATTTGGTGCACCATGAGTTAGTGGTGACCCTAGGGGAGTATGCTAAAGGGGACTCTTTGTGACATGAATCATGCGGATATCCTTTGAAACAACTTCTTGGTCATTCTGTACATTAAGAGAATCATGTTCAAGATTTAAGATGAGTTTTTGAATGACTTTGGTAGTATAGAGTTTGTCTTGAGCGCTCTAAGTATGTCTTTGAAGTCACATCTGGCAAGTTGTTAGGTTTCATCATGTCTAGGTGAGGTATTGAAGTGCACCCCACTAAGATAGTATTATGAAACTTTATTATTAAACATAAATCATTCACCAATATGCAAAAATATCAAATCATTCATTCATAATTAATTATCCACAATTGAGAGAGATATATAATACCCTTCAGGTAGGGAAACACCAATAATAATCCTTAAGGAAGGAACAACTCCACAAGATCTCCCAAGATGAGAGTGCCACATAAGGAGGGCAAAGTCCCATAAGCCACTTTTTGGGTAAATATGATTACATAATATTGTTCTCCCTGATGATTACAATGACAAATATCTCTTCTTTATATATCCATCTTCTAATTATACTTTGTGAACCAAACTACTAATATAATATAATATTATAATATAATATAATATTATAATACAATCAAGCTTGGGTTATGTGTGGCCCATGCCAACCCTTATAAATATAATAATATTTCCCCAAATATCTATTCCTAGGTACCCTAACAGATAGCATTCATCATCAACATGCCTCCTCCTCGTAACCTAACCAAGTTACATATCCTGTAGGGTAAAATTCAAGCTATTCATTGATTCATAGCTCAATTAGTTTGCTGTAGGGTAAAATTCAAGCTATTCATTGATTCATAGCTCAATTAGTTTGCTGTAGGGTAAAATTCAAGCTATTCATTGATTCATAGCTCAATTAGTCTATAAGTGTCAATCCTTTCTTAAGATCCTTAAGAAATATGTAGTTTTTCAGTGGGATTCTAAGTGTCAACAAGCTTTTGATAAATCAAAAGGTATCTCACTTCCCCACCTATCTTAGTTTCCCCTAGATTAGATAAGTATTTTATACTTTACATATTAGCCATATCTCATGATTTGGGAGCCATGTTGGCTCAACATGATGATCAAAACAAAGAGCAAGCCATATGTGATGTCAGTAGAGCCTTGGTTAGCTATGAAACCTAGTACACCCCCTTAGAGAAGCTTTGCCTTGTTGTAGTTTTTGCTTCTCAAAAGTTAAGAAACTACATGCTTAATCATAAGATATTGGTAGTTGCTAAGTTTTATCCTTTGCAATACTTATCAAAGGTTAGGTGATTACTGATTAGCTAGACTCTACTCTCTTAGAGTTAACCCATGCCTTAGTCATTGAGTTTTCCAATGAATTCCTTAGTCTAGAATATAAAGAGCTAGAGTCTTAGAATTGTTTTTTATAGAGCTCGATGTTTAAAGGGAACTAGTGCTAGAATCATTCTAGTTGCCCCAAAAAATATCTCATCTCCCTTTCCTTCCAGATTCATTTCTCTTGCATTAATAATACTATAGAATACAAAGCCTTGATCCTTGGTATTAGAGCATTATTAGCCTTTAAGGTTAGATTCCTTTTAATTTTTGGTGACTCTCAACTTGTGGTTAATTAAATCAATGATGCTTATCAGACTCAAGATGATAATCTAAAACCTTGGAAAGATATTGTCACCAATATTTTATCCACATTCAATCGAGTAACCATAATGTCTATCACTAGATCATCCAAATGTTATGTGGATTCCATGGTTGATGTTGCATCCTTGTTTCCATTGGATTTGGAAGATGATCATGCATTGATTATCATTAGACAACTCTAGGAACCCATGCAAGTTAGTTCTAGTCTTGTTTTATTAGATGTTCTAACCATCGAAGCTTCCCCATTTGAGCCATGGTATAACAACATATTTAATTTATTTAAGGATGGTTCGATTCTTGATGATTTAGACCACAATCAATGTAAGCTTTTGCACAAAAGAGCATGTCAATTCGTTATAATTGGTAATACTTTATATCAATGTTCTTTTGAAGGCATCTGCTTGTCATACCTTAATTTTGATGAATTCCAACTAGATCTTCGTGAAACTCATGAAGGATCATGTGGAGGTCATTTTAGTGGTAATTTTGTTGCTAAGAAGCTCCTTCAGATGGGGTATTATTGACCTTCCATGGAGAAATATGCATGTGACTATGTTCAATGTTGTGACAAGTATCAATGCCATGATAACCTTGTTCATGCTTCTTCTCAAAACCTTCAGGTTATTTCTTCTCCTTGGTCATTTTCCATGTGGGGATTGGATATCATAGGGAATATTAACCCAACATAATTTGATGGCCATAAGTTCATCATTGTGATAATAAATTACTTCACTAAATGGGTCGAACCCATACCCTTGGCTATGTAGATTGGAGCTCAAATCTCCAAGTTCATCTTTAACCAGATCCTCTATAGGTTCAAGATTCCTTCAATGATTTTTTTTTACAATGGAAATCCTATCAAGAACAAGAATATCCATAAGCTTTGTGCTAATTACAAGATTCAACACAAGTGGTCAACCCTATATTATGCTTAGGGTAATGGTCAAGCTGAAGCATCCAATAAGTCTTTAGTCAAGACCCTTAAGAAGTTGGTTAGTAAAACTAATCGATATTGGCATATCCAGCTTTATCCTACCTTATGGGTCTATCATATCACTATGCAAACTCTTATAGGCACTTCTCCATGTCTTGGCCTATGGGATTGAGATAGTTTTTTTTGAGTTATAGGTTCCTTTTTTGCACATATTTTTGCATGATACCTCAGTCGATGATGAGTATCATTTAGATCATTTAAACCAATAGGAACTATTGGATGAAAAGCACATTCATACCTTAGAGAATCTTTGAGACTACCAAAATAGGCTCAAGCGATCTTATTACAAGAGAGTTGATAATAATTATTTTGAGGTTGAGGACCTTATCCTCAAGGAGAATAAGAAGAACACTAATACTAGATCATATCTAAAAGGTGAGTCTTAGCCCAATTGGGTAGGTCCCTTTGTCATAACAACCAAGTTTGGCTTAGGAGCCTGTCATTTAGTGTTGTTATATGGTAATGATTTAAAATAGATAATGAACATAATGCACCTAAAAATATATTATGCATGATTACACATCTTCATTATTCGTCCTATATTTGGTCTTCTTGTGCATACTATAATATTGCCTACCATATTTTGCATTGCTTGACATTTTTTTCCATTTGTATATTTTCTTATCATATAGTTGCATTTTTGTTTGATCATACTTGCATGATTGCTTGATCATATAGATTCTTAGGGAATTTGTGAGGATGTAAAGTGATGAAACCTAGTTAGGTTCTAGTTCACATGCATTGCACTCATACTAGGGCTCTGATGCTTAGTGAATCCCCAACCAAGGGCATATCTTCATGCATTTTTCATAATTGTATTTGCTCATTATATTTTCTTCTTTTCTCTTCATATATATTCTTTGGCCTTGAAAGTTTCATTAATTTCTATTTCTCTAAGTCAAAGGACATAGTTATTCATCTCTTGTATGTCCTTTTCCTTTTAAAAGTTTTAATCATTTTTCTTTTTTTTAAAATAAAGGATATACATTCCTCCTTCCAATCTATGCATCTTTTTTTTATTACACTCTTCCTTCTTGATATTTTTATTGTTAAGGTATCCTCGTGGGATAGGGTAGACACCACATGAATATCATATATGGTGTTTGTACAATAAGAGAGTATCCTACACACATCTCTTATCTCTTAAAATTTCAATAAGGACACACACACGCACACTATTGTTTGCTCTTTGTTTCTCTCATTCTTCCATCTTATTCTTATCTAACACAGGAACAGACACACATTTTTTTTCTTGTGATCACTCATATTTTATGCACACCGCATTCCTATCAGGTTGTACTCATTTTGGCAAATCAATCATAAATTTCATCCATACATGATAGCTTCATGGTCATGAGTGAGGAGTAGCCTCCATTTTACCATTTGTGAGAAAACATCCTAGTGGGTATCTCTTCACATATAGCCATTAGCGAGCACCACACCCATAGCAATAATCACTCCACACTTGAACATTTCTTACGAGCATAACACCCTTATGAGATAGCTTCATTGCCAGTAGTGAGGGGCAGCCTCCATTTGACCATTTGCGAGTATGCATCCCTATCGGGTTCTGGTCCACCATTTTCTTTTTGCTTGGTTTGTGTTTGTTTGATCACACTAAACTTTGTGGTCTACTCTGATTCAAATGTCATACTCTAAGCACTTTTTTATTTTCCTTTCCCTTTGTTGACCTTCTCTATATTTTTATTCTTCTTTTATTTCCTCTTCACCAAATTCATACCCTATGCATATGGGGTGTGAATTCACTCTACATTGAACTCACAGTCCATTTTTATGGAGCATGAATTCAATTAGAGCCATGTTTTTATTTCCTTTTTCTTCTCTTTTTTCTTCCACCTCTTCATTCATTCATGAATTTCATTAATTAGTTAGCTTCATCACATCATGCATTATATTTATTTAGTCTATTCATACATTCAATAGTAAAGTTATTTTCACTTATTTATGCATAATCAAACTTAAAAGCACTAATAAACTTAAAAATCACAAACACACATCAATAAACATATTTATATATAATGCAACATGATATTACTCGAATGTCATAGTACACATCAACTCAGTCGGTTTATCAAAATTTAAGCCCAACACACTCAACCCTCATTATGGGTGCATGCCATAATCAAAATTGACATGTCACCCTAACGCTAGCCCTAGCTTTATGAGCTTATCTCCTTTGCTTCACCTATCAGAGGTGGTCCTAGTGGGTTCATGTTCATGGATCATGAGATAGTCTATGACCTAGATCATGATCGATCCTATGTCTAAAAGGAAGATGATAGAGGTATCCTTTGCTCTATTAGAACTACATAAAAATATAAGGGTTGGTAAAATGTCTCCCTCTATATAGCTACCTCCAACCTCTCCTTTACCCTCTATAGATTTGCTTGTAGTAGGAATATCCCCTCACCAGATCCATACCATCCTCATCCTATCTAGGGTTTAGATGCCATGGTCATCTTATTATCATATGGTCTCGTAGCTCATGTATGACCCACCTCCCTAATGGTAAGATGCCAATGTACATCCTCTAGACTTTCTCTAGGTTTCTAGCCCATTTGTATACTATTGGTTACTCTAGGTTGGAAAATGGACTTGGAAATGCATGTGGTCTTTGGATAGCTCTGTGCTCCTAGCACCACACCTAAAGTAAGGTCATACAAACTAGCCATGTATTCTACTTGTACATAATATTATATAATATCTCATACAAATGGGCTAACACCTATGGACCCCATGTGAACTACATCTAATGGTCTTGCATGTCTTTAAATACTATCATTACTGCCCATAGTAGATTTTTCCTTATGAGTATGTCACACTAGGAACCCTACCACTACCCCACAAAGCATGGTCATCAAAGCATCAAGCCCGTGTCACCCTACTAGCTCATTGATGTGGATCTCACTTTGCTAGATCTCATGGGTCCAATCATCTAAAAATATCTAAAATGTGGCCTACTACCCTTGTGCTCTATAAACTACTCTTCCCCTAATAAGGATATGCAAGATGCACCACATATCCTCTAGTGTGACTGCCATATCCCCTATCGATAATTAAATGATAGATGACTCTAGATATCATCTCTCTACCAGTGCCATCAGTACTTCTCTATCCACCTCAACTTGGGGTATCTATACTAGATGCAATAGCCCCACCACCCCTAGAGTATTCCTCTCTATGATTTTGATCTCTCGTAACTCCTCTTCAATATGTAACAACCCAAATCTAAATCACTTAGTTGTACTATAAAAACAAGTCATAAACAAATCACTATAATATTTTTTTCATTTTTATACTACAGTCATACTTAAGTTTACCTTCATGTTCCTAGCAATTTTATTTCATACATTTAATTCTTTGATAAATATTAACATAATACATAAATAATACACCACTTTTGGGTTAAATACTGCTACATACAATTTTCCAAGTGGACGAGATCGGCCATATCCCGTAATGGTATCATTAGTGGAGTTAACTTATCTCACTTAACATCCTCATTTTCTAGTATGAGGGTAAAACTACGATAGGGGTTATCCTCTAGGGCCCATAACACCTAGAGGGTGGACGCTTGCTTCCCTATTCCTTATTATTCAAAAACTTTTACTTTTCATCGTCCTTGTTCCTTTTTGAATGATTGGAAAATAGTGTACTTATACCCAAAGTCTAGCTGATTGTCCTCTTCATAGAGTCAGTTAGATCCATGCCAATACACTAGCCTTGGACTTAATCATGCATGCTCTTTATGACCCATATTAGAATGTACCATGCCATACAACGAGGCTTAACCAACTAAGTCAAAGATGCATGGGATCTATCACAGTACTATTCTATATGTAACTTGGAGAAAATGTCTCATACCACTTCTATTTATAGACTTGAATTGGTTATTTTACTTGACCATTCCTATATATATTATAGTTTCTCTAGTCACCTTTTTGTGCCTATATACACCTCAAAAATTATGGAGAGAATACATTTTTATTTGAACATCCTCTTTGCTCGATGCTCATTCTTAAATTTAGATTAGGATTTCTCAACCCTCACAAGGGTTATCTATCCCTAATGAACAAGTTTATATTTTAAGTTATCCATCATGCTCTTAAATTTATGTTTATTTTATAGCTCGAAGCACAAGGAAGGGTTAGGTATAATTAATTTTTCCTATGCATCTATTTAGAGACTTATATATATCACAAGCATAACCAAACTAGAATACCCTTTTTCTTTTCTTACTTAGCTACATCTAAGTTTTCAGTCTTGAAAGCTTTCCACATAAAGCAATGATTTAAAAACTCATAAGCTAGTTACATCAATAAAACATAATAAGACTTAGCTCATACTTTATCAGCAACCATCTGTTGAACCATGCCAAAAAAATTTATAAATAAAGCCATAGTCTACTTTACACTCATGTACAATTTTTTACGTTTCCAACTTAACAATAGTAATATACAAAGGTTTTACACTCTATCCCAATACTTTGTCCCAACTCCACTCATCGTAGGATAGCATCAATTAAAATATAGGGATTGACTTCAATTGCTAACGTAATGCAGGGAACCAATGGCTAAATATTTGTCTTACTCAAAAGGTAGCACTAAGTTTGTTTTAATTTTCAGCAAAATAAGTGCATAGGTGGTTCCCTCCCAGCCTTAAGTCTTCTATGTAATAATCAATACAAATTATACTCATACAACTATTAGCAAGTACAAAGCTCAACATCCTAAACTTGATATGTCTCCTTACTTAGTTGCACAAAATCTAAATATAATTTTTAAGACTCTTCGTTACAAGTAAAAATCACACATTATGCAGCATACAAAAAGGGTACTTAGACTTTTACCTAGCAAGCCAGTTCTCAACATTGATTCTTCAAAACATAACTTCTACTACACAATAATCGTTTCCCAAAAGATATAGAAATAAAATCAATCTATATTTGATTAACAAATAATTAAACCATATTGAGACATTCCTTTCTCAAGAAAACCAAACCTTTGAATATATATACACTCTGCATGTGACTATCATCCCAAAATATTTACTAGTAAAATCATAAGGAGTGTCTTCCCTATATAGAAACCTTTCAGTTTTTTGTTCACTACTAAATATCAAAGGCAGATTTAATTTTTGATTTTGGAATCTATATAATATACAATTTGACACCAAAAAAGATTCTATTCCAAAACTACTTTCATATAATACAACAACTGCAACATACACTCTTCAAATTTCAATTACGTTTGCTCCAATTGAATGGAAACAATTGTTGAATTTCAATACTAAGACATATGTTTGAATTTCTTTCCAAGTCTTTAGTGATGTCAATCTTTTCCTCAGTCGTTGTCAATATTGGTTCCTTTCTCTTACTGTCAGATGAGACTCCTTTCTCTTTCATGATGGGTAAAGGTTTTTTATTGATTGAAGGGTTTAGATTTCATCTACTTAATCCATGAATGCAAATTCTAATACACACAATCATGCATACTTACAATTAATCCACAACTTCACATATCACTCAAGAATGAAATGCATGTGATACTCACAAAGCACATCTTCAATTCCTGAGTATCTACTTAGTTCATTATTTAACAAGAAATTATACTAAGTTATAAGATTGTGAAGTAAACATGCACACAATAATACTTCAAACAAAATCTTTCACAAAGGTGTTCGTGTTTCTTTCACGTACAAGACCATAAAACAATCAAACCATATTACACAAAAATATTTCAAATGAAATCTTTCACAAAGGTGTTCCTATTTCTTTCTCACACAAAACCATCAAACCATCAACTGGATTTTCTTTTTTCTTTTTCATATTAAGTCAGGTTTAATTTTACTGGAAACAAGTTTTATGAATGATCTACCTAAGAATTTTTGTGTGCTTATCCTTTATAATATTGCTTCGCTCTTCCTCATTTTTCCATTGTCACCTCTTCTTTTTGTTATTTTTCCTCCTTCATTCTCATAACAAGCCAAGCATTTCTTTTTTTTCTCCTTCCCATTTTTCTGATGGTCTTTTCTTTTTCCTTGTTGTTGTTATGACCACTATGTTTGTTCATATTTGTACTCCCCTCTCCTTCCTCCCTTCTCGTTCCATAGTTAATGAAAAAATATGAACCATCATGATTTGAATGCATTACCAAAGTGGATAAGATGACCTCTAGCCCACGCCACCACTAATTCGTGCCACACCATTCAAGCTCCATGAATAAAAATCATTTTCTTTTTGTAATACATATTACTTATTACAAGCATAGATTCATTCATTTATTTCATTTAAAATAAAACTTGAGCATAAAATTTACCCCATAAAACTAACGTCCATAGCAACCCATTTGCATTACGTATTTATCTTTTTAAAACAAAACATACACAACCTTATATTAACATTCCCATGTTAAATTTTAGTTTTTTTTTTTTTTTTTTTAAATTAAACTATATGCATAACAAAATAATCAGTGGCTCCCATCATCATCACCATCAAACCAAACACAAAACCAAAAATCTATATGATATGCAAGTATGAGAGCGTCCATGCACTCGCACGCCGAATCATCACTTCCTTTATTACCTTTCCCCATTAACTAACTTCTCTTTATTGTCAACTTTGAACCTGGTTCTGCATACACAATAGAAATCAGCAATACCACAATTTACAAGAAAATGTAAGGTTATTACTAATTTGCTCATATAAAAATATTTGTGTGAGGAGGGTCGTTACAGCTTGAGCTCTCGTAACTCCTCTTCCAAGGATATTGGTCACCATTCCCTGCTCTCCAGTACATCATGTTGAAACAAAAAATAACAATAAATTTTTAATTAGCTCCACAAAATAATAAAAATTAAACAAAAATAAAATCAAACACATTTAAGCAAGATCATCTAATCCCTCATTTCTCTTCTTCTAATTTTTTTTTGCCTTATTTTATTTTTCTTTGCTTTTTTCTTCTCTTTGTTGAAATCATGCCCCACTCTTGCTGAGAATAAATTTTTCCTCTTATTTCTTCATTCAAACTTGTACCCCATCCTTGTAGGGCATGAATTAATGAGTTTACACCCTATAATTCTAGGGCGTAAATTTAGTTGCCACCATGAACCATCTAAATTTGAGGTTGACCCTTGAATTTGCATTGGTTTGTGCATGGTGATTTCTTCTAAAAAGATAAATTAAATTCTTAAAGGAACTAAAAACCTAATCTAGTCCAGTCTAGAGGAAGTGTTTTAGTCCTTACCCTTTCTCACTTTGTTGCTAAGCCGATCTCACCCCTCGCAATGGCTTAACGGTGTGTGGGAAGCATCATTTAATTTTTTTCTCCAAAGCTCCTTTTCTTCTTCTCACATGGTGAAAATAAATTTATTTTCATCCTCTCCCTTTCTTATACCCCTCTTTGTCTCCCTCTTGTTTGTATTTTTTTCTCTTTTCTCTTTGTATGTTGTTCTATTTTCTTGTGTGTTTTCCTTTTTTTAGTTTCCTCAAGATTTTGGCATTCCTTCTAAAACTCGAGGGGGCACCCCAACTTGAGAGGCATTAAAGTCATTAATACCTTATTTTACATGCAAAAATTCTAAAGTGTTTAGAATAACACCATTTTTGCACCACCCCTTTCTTCTAAACTAGCCACCGTTTTTTGTGTTAGTCATTCTTCACGCATAGGTGTTTGCATCTTTCTTTGACATTTATTAAGCCATAAATGCATCAAAGAGGGGGGAAAATGTAGACATGGAAAATTTACCCACCTAAAATGAGTCATTTTTTCCTAGAATCCCTAAGAAATCCCTCAAACTTATCAAGTGCAATTTTAGGCTTCTTTCCCCCTTTTTCTTTGTCTTCTTCCTTAGTTTTTCTAAATTTGTGGTCGCCTAGTATGAGGTACTAATTCAAAAAATTAGTGTTTTCTCATAGAAAACCCAATTTTTTGGGTCGACCTCTAAGACGTCGGCTCTCCCCTAGTTTTTTCTCTTTTTTTTCCCAACCTTTTGCCCTCCAAACATCTTATAAATAGAGGATTTGGATTTTTTTTCTAACAAGCATGCTAACAAGTTTTTCCAAGTGATTTGAAAAAAGTTCTCCTAGCAAGTTCAAGTTTTGAATGCCATCAAGTATCTTCAAGTGTTCTTCTACCTGCTCTACTTTTATGATTTGTTGCTCTTGGTGGAAAAGTGTTAGAGACTTGAGGAGGAGTCTATCATCTTGTAGAGGTCTTCATCCTTTGGTTGTTCTTTTGTTTATTTTGGTAAGTCAAAGTTTCATTAAAAGGGGTTTTGAAAGGGTCTCAAAACCTTAATACAATAGGTCACTAGACCACAAGCAAGCCTGCAGGAAAGGCCATTAGAAAGGCCAAAAGAAATGCTCTAGGAAAGGCCTAAGGAAAGTCTTAAGAAAAGCCTTCAGAAAAAACACGTAAAAAATGTTCCCGAAGCTAGAAAAAGGAACGTCCCACCCAACCAAAAATTTGAACATCTCGCTAATTGGAAAAATGAAAAAGTAGGAATTTTAAAGTTTGAACACTCTTGCCTAGACACTAAATTGAATAGCCCAATCAACGAGAAAAAATAAGAAACCCTCCAAAGAAGGGAAAATACAAAAATGTACAATTCTGTGCAAGGAAAAAGCCATAATGAAAATTCTCGTGAATGGGAAATACCAGAAATTGGCCAAGAAAACTGGAAAAGCAAAAGGGCATAACCCAAAACCACCCCAAACACCAATATGGAGTAGAGAATCATCCACCAAGATTCATCCCACCCACAAAAGGCTAGGAAACACATAGGGATGTAAAACATACCAAAAAAGTATCACGTAAAGGCCTGGAAAGTGGAACAACAATCAAAGGATCTCCACAAGCCATGAAATTTCTTTGCAATGAGGTGAACAACCCAGAAACCAAAAGAAATAGGGGTAGAAGCAAATGTAGAATCACAAGCCATAGGAAAATTTGGGATGGTCTTAGGGAACCCAAACAAAAGGAGCCACTAGTGAAACAAGCTACAGGCATGAAGCACAAGTCTTCCCCAAGACCAAAAAATATAGTCAAAGACCAGAGACAACCAAAAATAGCTTTAGGGATCTAGAGAAGTAAGACCAATGGGATATCAGTAGCAATTAAAGTAGAGGCATCCCCAAGCCACGATAAAAATCTGAGATTCTACCAATAATTCCACAACCAAACACCCAAAGAGTAACTCCACAGGAATAAGCATGTGGCCTATCACAAACCATAAAGATATTGTGCAAAAATGCTCATGAAGCAACACTCCCACATCCGTGATGCACCACATCTGAAGAACCCCAGAAACCTAGAACCAAAAAAGACACCTTCAAAAACCTGGGATAGAACTGAGAGCACTAGCAAAAAATCCCTAAAACCACACAAACCAAAGGTACCCGAAGGAAGCCCCTTTGGTTATTATTTTGTTCCACTAGGTTCATTCTTGCATTTGTAGTCTTCTTAGATTGTTAATTATCCATCTTGTGTTTTATTTTGCATTGGTAGATCATTTTAGCATCTTTACCAAAATTTGTGCCTCATTTGTACAAGGCATGAATGTAGCAGGGTTGAATTCATGGTTACCCCTTATGGGATACAATTTTGGTTCCTTTAGGTTTGGGGGTAAAGTTTCACTCCCAAACACTTAGACTTCTTCTATATGTTTCATTTAGATCATAATATCATTATTTGCACTCTATTTTTTATACTTCTTCATTTTGTTGCATCTTGTCTTGTTCACTTCCAAAAGGGTCAATGATCACTTTTGTTTTCAAATGGTCAGCTAAAAGGACCAAGGGGGCTTGACTGTTGCACCTCCAAGCTCAGTCACATAGCAACCTAAGTAGGCCTCCAAACATTGATCATTTTTTTATGGTTTGTAAAGTTGTTTTACAGGTTGTGAAGTTGTTGGATATATCTGGATGCAAGTTAAAATCTAGGGTCAACCATCGGATCAAATAAGTACCCTGAGTAAAATTCTTAGGCTATTTGTTATTTGTTTGTTGTCTATTTCTTTTAAACATTCAACTCATGATAAAATACAATAAAAAAAATGACTTTATTTTAGGTATTTGAAAGAGAAAAAGCATATAATTTGTACTTTAGGTTAAATTTGTTTGTGCATTCTCTTGAACCCTTGCTAGAAAGAAAAACGTACTTTATTGTAGGTTAATATTTTAGTCTTCATTGAAAATAAAAATTATTCTAGGGTTAGTCTTTGCTTGGTTGCATCATTGTTTGTATTGCATTGTTCTTTAATTCCTTTTAGCTTAGATATTAGAAAAGCCAAGCATAGATGCTTGCTCAATATACACATCAAATACTTCATCCTAGACTTGGAGCAAATCTTTAAATTATTCCTGGTGAACCCTTTGATCACCCAAGCCCTTGAGTGTAGAGAAATATAACATACCCCCATGGTCACCTTGGCCTCTAGCGGATCCAATAAAAAATCATACATGGTAGGACAGTTTTCCCCCATCTACAATATGTAAACTGAATAAGGTAAAATATAGTGGGAGTCCTTGTTTAACCCCTACATCTCTTCTAAGGCATTCATATAGGCATGCTTGAGTGTTGATTTTAGCTTGAACCTCCTCATGAAATTTACGAATTGTTGCTTTATATTATTTTGGTATTCCTTAGTCCTCCATTATACTCCATAGTTTACTCCTAAGAATTATGGAAATATATTTCTTAAATCCCACAAAACAATAATAGTCTTTTCCTTTTCCATTCCATATTTTTTCAATGATATGTCTCAAACTTTAGTTTGTTTGTTTTTTTTCTAGGACTCACTTTTTCTTTTGCCCTCTTTCCCTATTATTTTTTCCACTTACTAATTCTACACTTAATCATGCTTTCAAAATATGTTTGTAAACAAGGGATTGACCATAATTGAAGGATATTTTATACTTTCTTTCATAAAAAGAGGTATATTTTTTCAATGATATGTCTCAAACTTTAGTTTATTTTTTTTCTAGAACTCACTTTTTCTTTTGCCCTCTTTCCCTATTCTTTTTTCCACTTACTAATTCTACGCTAAATCATGCTTTCAAAATATTTTTGTAAACAAGGGATTGACCATGATTGAAGGATAGTTTATACTTTCTTTCCTAAAAAGAGGCATATTTTTTCAATGATATGTCTCAAACTTTAGTTTGTTTAATTTTTTTCTAAAACTCACTTTTTCTTTTGCCCTCTTTCCTATTCGTTTTTTCTCTTACTAATTCTACACTTAATCATGCTTTCAAAATATGTTTGTAAACAAGGGATTGACCATAATTGAAGGATAGTTTATACTTCCTTTCCTAAAAAGAGGCATTATTAGACTTGTCCAATTCCTTGGAAATCCATGCTAAATGATGTTGTTGAATATCTTCTTCATGTGTAAAGCCAAGTTATCTATTACCCATTTTAAGTGTTTTGCCTTTGGTACATTCATGCCATAAGCCTTACATGTTTCCAACTTCTTAATACCTTCTTAATCTATCTTAAGGTGAACAAATTTGTTAATGTGTTATTCAACGCAAATAAGTTAACCAATTAATCATTTAAAAATATAAAAAAAAAACAATATACAAACACCAATTATTTTAAACATCCTATACTTTTTTTTCAAAATAAATCAAATGCAAATAACACTTAAAAAGGGAAAAAAAAAAAAACATTATGCACTCGTCTGCATCTATCACTTTACATGTAAAGTATTCTTATACCTATGAAAGCAATCAACGTCCACTTTTTCAACACATCGACTTAGTGGACAGGCCTGTTTGGGACCGGCCCACTTTTATGAGTCTTATCTAATTACAATTTCTCTTAACAGAATGCAATTATACAACTTTCCATTCTTCAATTATGCACAACCTATTGAATTTTTAGATGCATGCCTTCCTTATAAGTCCACAACATCATCTACTGGCCAAACCAGGTCCATGGTGTGTTTGCTCCACAGGAGACATGGACAAGACATTTTGAAACAAGTCCATAATGGACTTCAAATCGGAGCCTTTGTCTTCTGATAATTATCTTAAAAGCTAGACCTGCCACGTTAGAATTTACTATTTCTTCACATGGGTTTCTCCGTCTGCTTTTGAAACAAATGGAAACCAACCAGATCACACTATGCATGGACCTCACATATAGATATTGCATGTGTTAGCTTCTACTTTTGCTGTGGAAAGGCCGGCATGATATGGCCCAAGTAGGTATTTGGATTCTTTTCATGGTATAGGCTGAACTTTCATCTCCTCTTCCCTCCCACAATACATTGTGCTTTTTCTAAAGCTATTTTCTTGTTTGTTTTTTATCGTTGGTACTAGAGAAGCCATTTTTATTTTTTTATTTTTTTTTGAATGAAAGGACCTTATATTAATTGGAAATAATCATTTTCATACAAAAATGTTGGGTGGAATTAACACACCCCGTGGCACACACCCAAAAAATTATTACAGGATGGCATGAATCAACTCAAAAAGCCAATATTACAGCAGAACTGAGTAAAGAAAAGAAGACAAAATAGAGACAAGTGTATGCAGTTACTGGATCAATTGGAATCAAGCGAACATCCCATCCACTAGAGGTGCGGAATTGGACTACAGTGGAGACCAATGATGCTAAGAAGTTGGAGCAGATAAATGATCTCTGCAACTACTACGAGAACGAGCTGAAGGTGAGCCTGTGCAAGAGAAGCCACGAGTTCTGGACACATGGTTGTCAGAAGGAAGCCGGCTAACAGAGCAAGGTGCATTAGCCCAATGATCCAGAAGTGATCTAAGATATTGTAGCTCCACCTGAACTTTCTCCACCTGAGTAAGGATCTGTAACCAACAATCATAGAAGATAGCATATCTAGCAGCAACGAGAGAAGGAGGTAGAAGCCTCCCTGTCTCCCAAAGATAATATTATTTCTTGTTTTCCAGAGATGGTATAAAATACTAAGACAAAAAATATGCCAAACTTCATTGAGGGGAAGAGAAAAATCTAGGGGATCCCCAAGTAGTGCATTAACCCAAAAACATTGCTCCAGTAAAAAGGAATTGAAAAAAGAAAGAACCCAATCCCAAGCATTTTTGGCTATTTGACAAGCCCAAAACACATGAACAAAATTGTCAGGACCTCTACAAAAAAAACAAACAGGATTAGCAACCCCCATATATTGTAACCTATGACCAAGGGGAAGGCCTTGATGTAATAAACTCCAGGCAAAAAAACAATGCTTAGATTCAAGATAGGACTGCCAAACCACAGAAAAGCGAAGGCTCCATCTAGATTGAGAAGAAACTAGATCCCAAAGGTGGTTTAAAGTATCAACCAGAGGAGAATGAGGGGACAACATATGATACCCTAAAGAAGGTTTATATTTCACGAGAGGAGTATGATTAGGCCAACACCAATCAGATGACCAATGCTGTTGAAAGTTCTTACCAAAATGTAGCCAAATAGAGAAAGGAGTGTTGTCGAGAACCACATCAAAAGTTGCTCGATCATCTGGCTTAAGACCAAACTTCTGGCAAAACTGATCCCAAGAATACCAATGCTTGGTATGAGCATCAAAGAAATCTGAAAATGTTACAATACCCTTTTTGAAGAAGCGTAATGCTCTAACCCATTGAACTTTTTACTTTTAGTGAGTTTAACTTAAGACATTAAATTTTAAAAAATTTAAATAAAAAATTAAAAATATAATAAAATTATAAAAAATACATTATACAAAGAATTCTAACCGATCAATGAAAATCGTAAAAATAAGCTATACATCAAACTTAAATAAAGTTTGGATAGTTTATAATTTGCTTATGCCACTAAGCACTTTCCTTTTCATGAGAAACTCTTTCAATTACTTATGCTAAAATTTTCATATGAAATCCTGGCTTTCAGTCACTATTACTAAATTTAAATAACTTTATTAAATAAACAACATAATTTAATATAATAGAGAAGGGTTAACAACTGCTTTCCTTTCCTCATCTCATTTGAGACTCTCGTTGTCAGCCACTTCTACCAAAATCACCTCACCTCAATATGGTTTTTAATTTCATCTCGGATCAAAATTTGATTTTAAAAACAAATCAAAGATAGTAATAAGGACCTTGGTGGGTTGAAAATAAAGGTCAAGTATATCTAACCGGTAATATCTTCCCAATTTACTCAACATTGATCTTTTACTCAACATTGATCTTTAACGAAGTACAAACATTAAGAGCAACATTAAAAGTGTGTATATATTCAAACAATGACATGTGATGTGTTCAAATTAGGAGCATATTCAAAAAATAGTGCATTTTAGAATCATATAAGTTCTGTAAAATGCTTTCTCTACATCGTTAATCTTTTTATCCTAGGTCATTGTAGCAATAATCCCCCCATCCTTCAACAATTGCTTTTAACTTTTTATAATGTCCCTTTTTTCCTTAGCCCCTTGATCAGGGAAGGTGGAATTTCATGATGTCATCACTCTAAAAATTCCCAGCCTGCATACTATTTTAGGACTCTAATCTATTTTTGGTAAAGTTCCATCAATCTACATCTATTCCATAGGCCACGCATTGTGTAGATAGTTTACTCAGGTTTTGAACTTGAGTGGCTACAGCTACGAAGCCCCACTTTAGAGAGTGACAACACTTCACTATTATTAATTGTTTATTTCTAGGGAGCCCCACTTTAGAGAGTGACAGCCCTTCGCTATTATTAATTTTGTATTGCTAAGTTAAAAGATAAGTCAGCACAATTATATTGGGATCACATACTGGACATAGTTAGATCATTCCCAATGGGCAACCGAAGCTGTTCTAACTGCAACTCAGCTAACGATGCAAAAATCAGGATATTGCATGCCAATGGAAGCATCAAACTTGTAAAGGGCCCTATCAAGGCAGGAGAGCTGGTAGAGCAGTATCCAGGCTACTGGATTTGCCATTCTGAGGCTTTTTATATAGGGAAACCCATTGTTGGGCTACCTTCCCATGAAGACCTAAAAATGGGTCACACATACTTTCTTCTTCCAAAGAGAAGTTTCCAGTCTGCTCTCACAGTCTCCATGGTTGCTTCTTTCATTTCAAAGGTGGCAGCAGCATCTGCAACACAAAGTAATCCAACCATGAGAGGTGGTGGAAGGACTCTTAGGATGCAGGCCAAGCCCTTCAAGATACAAAAGAGAGGTAACTCTCTGCAAGTCAAGATTTCTGCAAATTTTCTTGCAGATCTGGTTATGGAGAATGGTCTGTCATTCAGGGATTCTTACGGTGCTGCTAGGCGTCTCTGTGACAGTTATCAGCTGATGGAGGATTATGCCAAGTTGGTGACACCCAGAAGCCGGCTATGGAAGCCCAAGCTGAGCACAATCACTGAGTCTGACCATTTAATTGGTAAGCCGACCTTTCTATTGAGATTGCTTAGTGTGAAGAAAAACAACTTTGTATATGGAGCCTGATATAGCAGGCCTCATACAATGGACGTATTGTGACCTAAAAACTCACTTTCACCTTTATATTTGTATTTATAGAAGATATGAGGCTATATTTTGGACTATTAAGTAGTATTGATGCTAATCATATATATGCTAATTATGCTATCTCATTGTATTATCTTGAATGATTTTCTGAGATATATTGTTGTGTATAAATAGTTCCAGTTAATCTTAGACTCAAACACTTCTTTCGTCAAGAAAATCTTGATTTAACTCAGGTAAGTGCTTTGAAAGTAGTTCTGCCCTTGATATGCTGAGCTTGGATTACTCCATGAATCGTAAGGTTAAGTTAAATTGATATATTATAATGTGAAATAAAATTAAAAAAATTCAGATTCTTTGCTATCAATAACCTAAAAAATTCAGATTGGTAAAATAAAACTTTCCAAGTTATTTATAATTAAGCCAAAATATTTCTGGCCATATAATTCATTTTCTCATTATAATTGAATCTATTAATTACTCTTCATAATTCAATTCATTATCGTTGAATTCAATGTTAAAGAAAATAATGGTTTAATATACATCCACTGAAAATAGTAATTCACCTCCACTCGCGCAAGCCATTTTCCAAATAATGCTTTTAGATTTTGTTCGGAGAAGGTCATTCAAATTGATAGTTGAATTTTTTTTATATATTCACCCATTCTTGTGTTGATCGCTTTATTTTAGTTTTTTTCTTACATGAAAATACTTAAATGTTTTTAATGTTAAATGTTCAAATTTGTTGTATTATTTAATCCCGTTAAACTAGTTTGATTAATACAAATTATTTTTAAAAAAATAGCCGTATATTCACTTGCATTTACATATACTGTGCAACATAAAGTTAATATCACTCTAAGTTATCCATGATTCAGAGCTATTGGCTTCTCCTTATCAATTTGATTTTGACAAATGTTATAATCTTTGAATTCAGCTCAGACAAAAGCTTAGTTTTGAATTTCTTTTTGGTTTTAAATATTTATATTTTATCTTGAAACTGAAGTGAAGTGTGCACAGTCGAAAAGGAACAGGAACATAAGGAATCTGCATAGGTTGACAAGATCTTGTACTTTTTACTGTTTTTGATATCTTCATAGGTTGACAAAATCTTATTACTTTAGTGTGGGTCATTAAAGTGATCGTGCACAGCTCATATTGAGATCGGATTGTAACTGCTTTATCTGCACAGTGCTAAAGTATAGAGATCTAGTCAAAGAAAATGTAGTCAGCAGAATAAAAATTATTCACAGGAAGTTTAGATTAAATTAAATGGAGGCGGTTACATAGTAAGCCGTCTTCTTTTTGGGGGTGGCAGGGGAAAAGGCTGATTTGACTACTTCTACATGGATTATTGTTAATGCAGTAATATAAATATAATTAAAAGTAACAAAGTTTAGATTATTTTATGTTGAAGCGTTAAAAAAATTAAAATAAAAGAAAATTAATGTAACAATCTAGTGGAAGTTGTCATATTGAATATGGTTGAAATTAAAATAAAATTAAATTAAAAAAATAAATTAATAATAATTAAAAATATATATTCACTTAGATTTAAAGGGAATGTAAAGTATTAGGAGTTTTTTTTTAGAAAATTAAAAGATATTTTATTATTTGTATATAAATATAGTGTATTGTATTTCAAATTGTATTTAAAATTTTGAAGAGTAAGAAGTGTTGTGTGGGAATTTTATTCAAACTTATTTTGTTTATTTTTTGCCTATGTATTAAATATCTAATTTAGAGTAGTATCACATGCCACATACTAGTATCATAGCTTGGAGATCATAGATTGGAGAAGTGGAGAGCTTAAGGATTTGATTATCTTTAACTAGAGAATTTAGAATTCAAGTTTGTGGACAAAAACTTCATACATTATTCTAGATTTGATTATCTTTAACTAGAGAACTTAGAATTCAAGTTTGTGTACAAAAACTTCATACATTATTACTTCCGCCATCCCCACCCTTAACTTCATACATTTTTCTAGATTTGATTATCTTTAACTAGAGAAATTAGAATTCAAGTTTGTGTACAAAAACTTCATACATTATTACTTCCCCCACACCCACCCTTAATATAAGGGTGGGGGTTGGTGAAGTAATTTCTTCCCCCACCCCCACCCTTTTAGTTGTCATGGCTCATGATAATGCTTCATTGGGCATCCCAAAATTTAAAGAAAAAAAATTATTATTATAGATGCATAAAGATAAGGAATACGTTTGTTGCTAAAAAATTGTAGAGTGTTATGGACAATGGATATAAAGAACCATAATGTTTAAGTATTTTATCAGTCATCCCAAAAAATGGAGTAAGTATACGAAAAACATGCCTTAGCTTTGTATCACATACAAGTGGCTCTTGATGCATGATTTTTTTCAAAAATTGTAAGTGTCAAGACAACCCATTAAGGGTCTAATAATGTGAAATTACTGAAGTTATAGACATTGAAGAGAGAATATGAAAATATAAGAATTAAAGATAATGAGAATGTGAAAGATTATTGTGTAAGGTTATGCAACATTATGCACCAAATAGGTCTCTATGATGAAGAACCAATGCAAGGAGATGTTTTCAAAAAGGATGTGTTGACATCAAAGTGGAACAATTTTTCAATAATTATTTAAGAGACAAAAGATTCGAAGAAGTTAAAATTTGATGAACTTGTGGGATTTCTTATGTTCCACAAGAAACAATTAAAATAGTGAAGTTTTAAGCAAGATTTTGCTTCCAAAAATAGAGTGTCAACTAATAATGGGGTTAGCTCACGATCCGATTCCCAACCATAAATATGGAAGCAACAAATACAACATTCTAAAATAATAAGAGGACAGGGTAGAAGAGAAGGATATAATGGAAAATATAGAGGTATATTTGTGGATAAGAGAAATCTTCAATGTCACTATTGTTGATGTTATGGCCATTATGAAAGATAATATAGAACAAATATAATTATTGAGGAAAAAAATAAACTTTTCACATGAAGAAGATGAGATCATAAAAATTATGTTCTTATCATGTAATATGGAAGAAACGTCAACTAGGGAGTCTTAGTACTTATATTTTTAATTGTTCAAACCATATGATTGGTAATAATAATATGTCTATGGAGTTGGATGACTCTTACAAGAGCAGGATGAAATTTAAGGATAACAAAGCATTGGAGGTTGAAGGAAAAGGAACATTACAAATTGATATAAAAATAAGGGAATTAATTTATCCAAAATAATCATTTCACACATGCTTAAAGTACAATTTGAGAAGTATAGAGCAATTAGTAGAGAAAACTATAAAGTTGTATTTAAGAATAAGGAGTGTATTATTTGTGACATAGTAAATAGAAACCAAGTAGTGGCTATTATACCTATGAAAAAATAGAATGTTTTCTTTGAAGCTTTGGTAAAAATAGTAACTTGTGTTATATATCCATTGGTTACATTAGCTAGTTAAGTCACTAAATGAATGGTCACCTAAATTTCTCTATATTATGTTGGACTAGTAGGGTGCTGGAAAAATTTTATTAATTAGAATTGATGTTCTTCATACAACAAGATGGAGTTGGTTCATGTAACTACCTATAACCAACTCACCTATATGGGTCTAACAAAAAATCGATTATTATTAAGACTAACTCTAATAGAAGTGGCCTATAATGCGTTTAAGGAGTATGCTTCACATTATCAAAGTATACATATACTAATGATGTAATAAATTCTTAACATTCCCTCTATTATATCATATTTCAAACAAGGGTAGGAATCAACAACTTACATAGTTCAAAAATATGATAGACTAGGACACACATATTAGTCCCTAATTTACATCATCATAAACTCAATTTCTAACCTCAATGTAACTAACTATACTAGACTCAATCAACGATAGGGAAAACACAATTGTCCAACATTTTACATTAAATGGGGATAAGAATATACACACTATCGATCTACATAGTTGCAAATAAAGACACACTAAACTATCGTCAAACCTCCATGATTAGGGACACACTCAACCAATCATATATACAACACTTTTCTTGTGAATAGGGACACACACTACTATCCATAAAATTTAAAATCTCCACTTCTCTCAAATGAAGCATTATCTCTAGTAAAAAATACAGTCTAATTTTATCTTTAGAATGGATCATAAATGGGTCAATCATGTGACCACTCAATCTAAACAAATTTTTTGAACGTGTGGTCTTCAAAAATATTTGGCAACTTTATTCACTAGGATGGTTGCATAGGAAAAAATAACTAATTTTATCTTTTGTCAAAGACTCCAAAATTTGAAAAATATAGGTTTTATGTGTGTCTGTGTGTATCGAGCATGATTCATCAAACTTCAAGTAAAAGGTCATTCAAAATTTTGAAAAATTGTGTGTGTGTATCGATCATGATTCATCAACCTTCAAGCAAAAGGTCATTCAAAAACTCATAGTGCATAGCAATAACATTCTTAAAACACATATACATAACACATGAGTGCAAACACGATATCACTAATGCGTACTATTAGTGCTAAAAATATATTCTATAGAACTAATGCAAGATAATAGAGGTGTTTTGTGTCCAAAAAGTTATTCAAATATGTCACATACACATTATGACTGCATGACTATAATTTAAATGGTGTCAACCAATATAAACAACATGATTGTAAGTATTTCCATTGTTTCAAGCAAGTGATGTCCACCATATGACATCAATTTTTTTTATAAATCCTAATACAATATAACTACCAAAGACAATGCTTACCTTTTATATCTAAAAAAAATGAATTAAATTGAATCCATAACAAATGTGTTCAACCAATCAACTTGAGCTACAATATTTCTTTATCATTGATTTTCAATCGAATGATTCAAATTTACATGCAAAATATAAAACATTGTCCTATTATTCATAAATATAATAAAAAAACTATAAATTTACCTCATCCTTCACTCACCAATTGCAAATCATTATGTCTCCCTCCAAAATGGACATGCTACAATAAACATTGGTGCTCTAGTTTAACAAGGTCAACACTACAACTTGAATCTTCAAGGAATATTTTATCAATATTCTATGGTGATTAAAAATTGTGATTCATCATTTTATCACCTATATTTAATAATAAAAATTTAAAATTAGTTTTTAAAGGCTTTAGAGATCCTTCCATGAAGCATACGAGATTTTTTATTTTTATTTATTTAAATATTTTGGCACCTCCTTTCCATTTATAGAGTCATGTTATTTTCATGTAATTGATCACACATAGAACTTTCCTCCAAGTAAACTATAGGTAATAGGTATTTTTTAATGTACAATACAAGCTTTAGTTGGTAGCACTTTACTAGAAATCAACTTTTATATGTCTATTCATTGACTAGAAGATAACTTCACAATAGATTAATTCATTCATATTTATATTACCTTTAGTCCATGCTTGTGCGGAGTGAGCATAGTTATGGACAAAAACCCTCCTTCTATATTAGGTTAGGATACATTTTAACAGTTTTTCAAGAATTTTTGTGAATTTTTGTCATTTTCTCTATAAATCATCGTACACAACCCAGGTGCAATTTTGTAGGTAGATCACAATTTTGTCTTAGTTAGTGGTGATGAGAAAAATCATGCCTCAGAATTATGGGATGTGATTTTGTGAAATTGTACCTCAAAAATAGGGGGCACAATTTTGGAGAAAGAGAAGAAGGATGAAATCGTACCCAAAGCTACGCGAGCATGATTTTTTCAAAGAGAGGAGAGAAGAAAGAAAGAGAAAAAATAAATTAAAAAATATATAGAGAGAGAGAAAAGAAGATAAAAAAAGAAGAAAGAAATAAAGAGAGAAATCAAAGCAATCTAACAAGTTGACTTAATTTTATTAATTTTAATTTATTTATACAATAAATTGATGAATCTTCTTATTATGTTTGTGGATGTAGCATGATGTACTAGAGAGCCATGAGTGGCAACCGAGCTCCTTGGGGGTAGAGCTAGATGGCCTTGCACAGGCTGAGATAGAAACCTTAGAGGCAGTTGAGCTAGACCACTTGGCAGAGATGTCTCGAGTAGAGGCAAATAGGGTGCTACTAATAGCATTGGTAGAGAGATGGTACCTAGAATCCTCTACCTTCTGGTTACCCACAAAGGAGATGATAGTCTCACTAGAAGATGTGTGGTGCATATTGTGCATTCCTATTAAGAGGAGGATAGTTTATAATACATGGGGGTAGTAGACCACATTGGAGAGATTATCAAATGGTTGGGCCCACCAAGTCTAAGAGAGGATGATCTCGATTGATGATATGGGAAGGCACTATGGGGATGATGCTCTGATGACCATGATCTATAGGGTGGTGGATAGGTTTCTAATGTGCCATACCAGTAGGCAACATATACCATGGGTGATGGTGAGTGTAGTGGCAGATATGTGAGACCAACATGTGAGGTTCACATGGGGTCTATATGTGCTATCCTATTTGTACATGACATTCTACAATATTATGTACAAACGATATATGAGGTTAGTGTGTACGATACTACTCTAGGTGTGGATCTAGGGACATATAGTGGTCTGAAGACCATACACACTCTTAGGGCCATTGCTTAGCCTAGAGTGACTAGTAGCATACAGATGGTCCAGGTCCTTTGAGTAGTTCTAGAGGATATATGTTGGAAACCTACCACTAGCGAGGTAGGTAATAGATGAGCTACGGAGACCAAATATCATATGGCAATCATGGCATCTACACCTTAGATGGGTTGAGGATGCAAAGGAGTTGGCCATGGTGAGGAGGATCAGGTGGCTCTCTATGGAGAAGGGATATTTGGAGCTCTTCTAATTTTATAAATTCCAATGGTAGCTCAGGATCCTCTAGGAGAACCTGATCTTAGGTGACTATTGGTACAGGTGGGTGTACCAAGATCCATCAGGATTCAAAGGGAACCCTAATGTAGTGAGGTGGATAGAGGATGACCTAGATGATCCACTCTATGTGGATCTAAGAGTGGATGATTTTAAGGTGGCCCTCAACTACTGGATATGGTATAGAGGTTTCATACCCCCAAGGATCTCCCCACCAATACCAGTGTATAGCTACCAAGTTATAAGCCAGTGTATACAGCTAGAATAAAGGGAGACCACTCAATGCACCATAAATAGGTAGGGGTAGGGCCAAGAGAGCCCAAGGAAGAGGTATACATGGGTTTTATTGGAGGTAGTGGTAGTTTCCACCATTATAGTGGGGATTAGGGAGGTGGAGGTGACCAAAGTTACCCCCACAATTGATAAGGAATTAAAACCAACCAATACCCTACGTTTAATTATTCCCTAGACTAAGTCCTAACCTAAGGTTTTATTGAACCTTTAAACATAACCTATGCCTATCCTATTATATCCATATCAATAACCAAGATAATATTCATCTCCTACAAAAGATTCTTAGAGTAAGACTCTTAAAGAAGGAACCTCAAGCTCAAAAGGAAAATAGTCTCGGTTCCATAGACTACGATATAGGGTGTTGAACTAGTATGGGTTTGAAGGCTATGAAGTTCTATGAGGTTATTAAGATGTGGAATGTCTACAATAGTTGATATTTTACCAAGGCTTCAATCCCATGATGGGATATGATGAATCCTAATAGATTACATGTTGTCAACCCAAAGATACACTTTTTTGGATTTAATAAAACTTTATTTTCTTGCAATTGCTCAAATATGTGGTATAGGTCATGGACATGGTATTCATGCTTTAGGAAACATCCTAAGTGGTTGTCTACATAATATTATATAATATCATGCATTAGGTCATGAAAAATATAAGTTATTACTATTTGATATATTTCCATGGTGTTCTTTAAGCCAAAGGGCATGCCATGGTAGTAAAATATTCCCTAAGGAGTAGTGAAGATAGTCTTTGATTGATACTCAAAAGTGATTTTGATTTGGTATTAATCTAAGAATCTATCCATAAGGGATAATATTTTGGATTTAGTGGTAAAATCAACTATCATGTCAATATTAGGTACAATAAAGTCATATTTGGGACAAGCTTTGTTTATGTCTCTAAAGTTGAACCAAATTTGGATTAGCCTTACATTTTGGCAACAGGAATAATATTAGAAATCCAATATAAATAGTCAATTGCCTTGATGAAATTAACATCTAAAAGCTTTTGGATTTTATATTTAACTAATTGAGTGACTTTGGGATGCATTTTTTTCAATTTTTGTTTAATTGATTTAGCATCAAATTGTACAACAAGGTGATGGATGACGAGGGATAGGTCAAGTCCATGCATGTACACATAGGTCAAAGTGAAAATATGGCTAAATTATTTTAAAATATTAGTGTACTCTATGTGTTCATTATCCATCAAGACTTTGTCTAATCTTAGAATTCATGGATTATCTTTAGTACCAATATTGACATCTATGGTTTTTTTTATTTAGATATGTGACTCATCTTCAAATTTAGGAGGAGCAGGTAAGACTCCTAGGTTTTTTAGATCTTCAGTGTCCATAGATGATTGTTCCAATTGCAAGGAATTAATATTAGATATTTAAAAAAATATCCCCCAACATAAGAGTTATCATGGTAAAAAGGACTATAGGGGACTTCTTCTTCCTCAAGTTTTTCTATGCTAGCTATTAATTCAGGATGGATGATAGTTAGAAGGTTGATGCTAGAAAAGTGCATTGTCCTATAGGATCTTGAACTAAGGATAGACCAATTATGGTTTTGGCATCACTTTTTGTTAATAGTGAAGTGGTTAATTGTTCATCCTTACTAGGGATATATCCTATTCCATAGTATCCCATTAAATATTTTTCCTATAATAGTTCCTTAATATCGTGTTCATGTCCACCTAAACTTTTCCCTTGATATCCCATGTTGCCTAATATTTGTCTAGGAATGGAATATGTAGGAGATATATAATATGATGCATATAGTCATTCTATTGGGAGGGGGTTACTACCATAATTTTTTTCTTCATGAGAAGTGACAATACAAATAAAACAATTTTCTATGTGTACCTTTTTCTCTTTTCTATTTGATAAACCTAAAGTACGAGGGAAGAGAAAAACATTAACTAGGTTTAGAAATAGATCTTTATTTTGATTAATCAGATTTATTTGATCTTTTTATTGTGATTTATGATCATCATTTAGATTCATGGGAGGATTTTTAGGTTCATTGTTATCATCCTTAGATTGAGAATAGATAGATGGTAAAATGGAATGAAGATATGGGAAAATATTTTATTTAGATTTTTTTATTCTATTGTTTAGCAATAAGCAAAGGGTTTGAGGTCAAAAAGAATGTGGAAAATCCTTCCTTGGTATTCATACTTAAGATATTGATGTAATGTGGAAGGAATAGCTTTCATAGCATGAGTCCAAGGTCATCCAAGAATTGTTTTATAAGTCAAATCATAAGGAATGACATAGCAAAAGGTATTTAGGATTTAGGGTCCTACTTTGAGAGGTAAGGCTATTGTTCCAATAACTTCTAATTATTTATTATCAAAATACCTAATGATGAGGTCATATTTGTGTAAGTCCTCCTTGGTTAACCCAAAATGATTGAGTAATTTCACATGAACTCTTTTAATGAGTTTCTCTCCAATATGGGTTGTTATATAGAGGGGTAAGTATCCTAACATTGAAGATAAGGGCATGTCAATTTCATGAAATGCTAAGATAGCACTATTGATCCCAATGAATACTACTATATTGGTGATATCATTGGAAGGTAAGTCTTGGAAAATTTCTTGTTCACTTAAGATTTTGAGTGTTATATCTCTATGGGTGGGTGAAGTTCTTAGTAACTTTAAAGAGAAAAATTAGCATGTATGCTCTCTAATTGTTGTTGAAGGTTGAAATAATTTTGATTGCCTTTGAGAGTTCTAAGTAGTAAGGGTAGTGTATTGGAAGAATTTGTCCTTGTATTCTAGTGAAAAATGAATGGTGATTGTGAGGGTTTCTCTAAATATTGGTTCTTAGCTTGTTGTTGGGGTATGGCACAAGAGGGATTAACCAAATAAATTGTGTCTACCATGTTATGATCTTGAACATAATTAGTATCTTTATAATTATGGGTTGGTAAAGGACTTTGAAATATTTCTAGGTTTTGATTAGTTGAATCTTTCTTATTATTAAAGAAATTTTCCCACCATCTATAACTTTTGAATGATATTATGTAAAGAGCTGCACATATTAGTGGTGTGTACATCGACACAATGATAACCAGTTAGGTAGATATTTTATGGTATATAGAGGTCTAATAGGTGGGAGATTTATCATTTTTGCATTAAGGAGTAGCTTTAAAATGGTTTCTAGGTTTGACCAGTGTTAGTGAGTTGGCACCTAGGTTATCTTGTTTTTCCAATACAAATATTTGAGGAGCAATGGCTAGTGTATTTATATTATTTGTTTTATAATAATTGATAATACTATCTCCTACTACATGTTTATTTTTATGTTTTCCTTTATTTCTATAAGAATTAGGTTTATCATCTTCTTTATTGTATTTAAATTATCCCCTGTATAGGAAGATGACTTCTACACATTTGGGCATGTCTACTACTTCTTCAAAGGAAGTAATATTTATAGTTTTCAAAGGATAGGACAACTACTCATGAAGATTACATATGAAGATATGTAACAGTTCCTTTAACAAGGTAATGTATTGGAGACTTCCAACAAGGATTCTCTATTTTACCAAGAAAGCGGTGAAATTTTTTTCTTTGGCTTGTTTCAATTGATAAAGGCCATCTATTGTGATATTTTCTTCAATATATACTAAAAATTGTTTTACAAATGCATCCATAAGTTCTCTCAATATTTTAATAGAATTATGGGGTATTTGGAAGTACCATTCCAATGCTAGGCCATAAAGGATTTTTAGAAAGAGCATAGGAAGAAACATGTCATCATGATTTACATCACTACAAGCAATTTAGAATAATCTAAGATGGTTAACAAGATCCTTCTTGCCATCATACATTTGAAACTTTGTTATATTAAAATTTTGTGGAAATTGATGGGTAGTGACTATAGGATCTAATGGTTGACTATAAAATTTGTTAGAGGAATACTTTTTTTCAATTGAGACCCCTTTAAGAGAGGCAATTTGGCATTCTTATTCTTCAAATTTGGAGTCTTATTTTTCAATATGTTCTAACTTAGCATTGATAATTTGAAATTGAATGGAGGGTTGAATCAAATATGCTTGTGGAAATACCAATGGGGGTTGAGAATTGATATAGGGGAAATTTTTATATACTTGTGGTACTATTTGATTATATATTATAGGTGTTTGTGCATAATTAGTACCTAAGTTAGTTGATAAGAAAGGATTGGTAGAAACAATATTTGAAGTAAGTGGAATATATAGAGGAATGTTAGAAGAAGAGATAGAATTAGGTATACCTTTAGAAATTATAGCAGTAATAGAATCAATTAGATGAGCTAAAAACACATTAGGATCTGAAGTGCTTACTTGATTTTCATTTAATTATGTAATGAGAGATTTGATTATTTGAATGTTCACTATTTTTGTTTCTTATATCAGAACTGGAAGCTTCTCCTCTATTTTGATTAAGTTATTCTCTAAGGATGTCTAGAAAGAAATTTTATTTTGTCTTACATATTCCCTGATATGATCAACAAAATTAAAGGTTAACTTTTTTACAACATGTTCCACCTCTTTATAATTAGGGTTTAACCATGGATTTTCTTGCTCTTCTTGGGAATGTGGAAATGGAGGGTATGAAGATGATGTTAATTCTCTACTATGGGTATTATATCAATGTTTAGACATAGATAAAAGGTTAGGAGAAAAGGGTTTATTAATTAATTAAACATTGATTATGATAAGTAGAAAATGTTATGAATATTAAAAAAAATAGTCGATATACCTTAAGAGGGTCTCTTGATATACCTGAACCTATCTAATTACTTGCCCCCCTAAGATACCCATTGGTACATTGAATATGCTTAGTTATCTCAATATACATGGTTGTACATAAGTACAAACCTTGAGGTACATGAACAAGAAACCATATGAGGATCAACCACACCTAGATACATGAGTCAGTATTGGCACTTTAACATTGGTAGAAGGAAAAATTCTTAATATTGATTAATGTGATCTAGAATTTTAAGTAATATTACTTAAATTTATATTAATTTTATCTTTAATTAAAGTCTACGTTTGTTCATGTCGGGTTCACCAAAATGTAGACAAACCATGCACGAGTTGAGATCCTGGATCCCTTTCCAAAGGGGACCTAAGATCACATAGGTTGGTCTACATAAATATTTTTATGTATAAGTATATGTTTCAAATGAATTTTTTATGTGTAATTTCATAAATCACCTAAGGTTGTATCACCTAACCCTAATACTTCTAAAGTAAGAACCAAAAATCTATAATAAAAAGATAAATGATGCAAGAATACAAGTATCCAAGCAAACAATGATCCTAAGCTATGTGTTCTTTTGATTTTAATGATTGTGAATAAAATAAAAGAGTATTTCCTTTTCAAGGACAAACAAATAGATGATGCACGAAAACAAAATAGCCTAAATGCAAGTAGATGCTTTTACAATATCTTGCTTAAAGCATTTTAGCAAAATAAACTGTCCTAGATTTTTTTCATTTACCCTTATGATTAAGTTGTTAAAAAAAGATAACAAATTATAGAAAAAAACATAAAACAACAAAAAATAAACTATAAGAAGTAAATAAATGCAACTAGATATAGAAATTACCTAATTTTTATGTCTAAGCAGTAGCATTGACTTTCTATAGTAGTGATAATACTTATGCTATCACGGATTTCTAATGCTATCATAGATGTACCTAAAAAACTAAAAAAAAAATCAATCGGAATTAGGTATAGAGGGTCTATCTATAGATACCTAAAATATTTTCATCTTGTAATTCCTTGAACCCATTTTGATCAATTTTGCAAATTTTCCAATCACTTACCAAAACCCCCAAAATCCACAATTTTTTCAATGAGTTTACATAGGCTTTTATGAAGGGTCCCAATACCCTCATACTGAGTGGGGTTTGAACCTTGGATCCCCCAAATTCCACAATTAATTCACAATTCTAAATTAATTCCTAAAATTCTAACCTTTTTCCCAAAATCCTCTTTATCCCACCTTTGCAACCTTAAAAAAAAAAAAAAATCCCTATTTCCTAATATTTTTCCTCCCATTAAATACCCTCCTACACTAAACCCCTAATCACCATGTGACTTACCATACCCTATCCTAGTGTAGACACCTAAATCATGTCATGCTTAGGGGAGCTGCTCACATAGACACATTCATAAGGTCATAAGACATAATCTTGGACTTTCCAAGCATCAACAGTGGTTCTAACCACTTATTTGGGGTCTTTTCAAGCCATCCAAGCCTAGCCACTCAAGCCAAGAGCGGCCATATCCTAACCGCTCAAGCCTAGAGCAGCTAGATCTTAGCCATTGCAGACGACAGCGGATATGCCATTAGAAGTAGTTTACCAAAAAATAGACCTGATCACAGGTGGAAGTGGTAGTCTACATGTAATAAAGGTGAGCGAGAGTAACTTTGCATTCCTTTTCATGACCAGTTCACATAGGAAACTTGAGTTTGCATTTAAAATTTAGTTAACTGACCTCCAAGCATAAACAAAGGACAAAAGCTTCTCATGCTAACGACCAGTTCGCATAGGAGACTCAAGTGGGTAGTTAGATTTCAGTTAACTAGACTTCAAACATAGAAAAATGATATAAGCTTCTCATGCTAACTTGCACTATGCATGAGAAATTCATTCCTAGGGCTTGGACATAGACCTAGGATTTCACACTATAAAAGGTGTAAGCCTAAGAGCACAAAAAAATATCACATATAGGAGATCATCTTCTATCATCGAGACATCTTTTATTGAGGAGAGCTTTCAAGACTTGGAGATTTCCCTTGGAGATCAAGTGTACGACGAAGCCCTGACGAATTGAAGAGCATAACACCTATTATTTTGACATCAGATACAGGCTTTGACCCATAACTTTGGGGTAAAGAGAGCAAGGTTTACCTTAGCAATCGTTGTCTTGGATAGTGGCCCACAAGCTTAGCTTAGATTTTAGACATAGCTTCTTTTATTCTATTTATTTATGTTTTCATATCATTAGCATATATTTACATGATTTCATGGCATAGTTTCATCATATTTTTGTTACATTCTTTTATTACTAACAACCTCATCCGGGGAGGCAATCTTGGACACCTAAGTTTGTGTTGTTGTTTCATTACTTGTAGGGCCACAGGTTCATCGAATGAAGTTTACAACATATGAGAGCAAAAGGGATCCCTCTAGGAAATAGACCTGGATAAGGAGGCATCTGTAAGCCCTCATACATTTTTGTGTGCAAAATCGAGAAGCTTTTATAAGCACACCACCTCTTCATGAAAGGGGCACTCTTTACATATTTGTAACTTATTGTATCAAAATGGGTATCCCTAAGAGGGACCGACATGTAACCAAGCATCAATATCAATAAAGAGATATATCTTTGTTATTTTGTGTTATATATTTTTTCTTCTTGTCTTCCATTTCATCTTGGTTTTTTTAATAACATTGCAAGTAGGGTTACAAGGGTCGATGTGTGCATCCTGGGGTCATTATAGATGGTGGTCACAGTGGGACCACCACTAATTTTTCATTTTTTGCTAGAATACTAACTTAATTTTGATGGTAGGTCTAGCCGCTCTGAGCTACAACAGCCAGAAACTAGTCGCTTTGAGCTATAGCAACCAATAGAGCTTAGCCACTCTGAGCTACAATGGCCAAGAACTAGCCGCTATGGTCAACAATGGCCAAAAATGGAGTGCAACAGAGGTCAAAAAACTGACTCTCTAAGTTGGATCAAAGGTTGGTATAGCTTCTCTAATATTTTATAGCTTTTTGTATGCTTCTGTGTGTCCAAAATAGAGAACTTAAAGCACATTTATGTTTGGAAATTGAAAGAATAAAAGGAGAAAGAATTAAGCATTTTGCATATCTTAGATCTTCTTTTAAATTTTCCACTAGGCATTGCTAGGAACAGCGACTTATGCCTGAAAAGTTTGCCCTAGAATCCAATGTGCTAGACATTGTATGTTGTTTGCTTGCTTTGAGGCCCTTCTAGAGGCTATAGCTGCACGAAATAAAGTGTGCTCATACAAATCATAGTAGTTCATGCATTTTTCTGAATATTGAAATGTATTTTTGCACTTAGGCATATAGGAAAGATTCATTGCTACTATATAATACACTTTATGTTACACAAGCTTAAAATGAACACCAAACACGCACATCTCATTTAAACATTAGGGAGTTGGATTTCATCACCAACCTTCAATTCATTCCAATGATGTTGGCATTCATATAATTCCACTGGTTTTCCCCCTAGAGATTCCTAGAAACGGATTAAGAAACTTAATTATAATGACACTAAGTTACTTGTGCTCAAACTGTATCCCATTGTTGGAAAAATCATTGGTTCAGAGTGGAAGAGCTAGGCGAACCCTCCATTGGGTCTTTAGTGGTGTACCCTAGCTTCTTCTGAGAAAATCATGTTTGGCATGAGTTTACTTGATTGTCACTATGGATGAGTCTTCTCATTCTTAATCCAAGAAAAAGAGCAAAGAAATTGAAAGAACAACACATCAAAACACACCAAATAGTTTAAGGCACATTCAAATCAGTAATCAAGATAAACATTTGTTTGGTATTGTGTGGTTATTCCTAAATTGCAACTCAAAAGATCAATTCATAGACAACATGGTCAAAACAAGAAGTAAGAACCCTCGATCTGATATCGAGGGAGAGATAGAAGCAACTCATACCCATAGGTGAAGTCGTAGTAACATTGAACAACCTACCCGTAAGACCGTGAGACGTAGCTCCATGAGCCTAAGGGGTGATAACTCAACCCTTGGGGGATATCCTCGAGAAACCCCAAGCAAGGAACCACATCATGGAACAAAATCACATAAATAAAAAGAGGCTTCACAGCCATCCTCATCAATGAGACATGAGGAGACTTTAAGGGCCTCCTCTAAACACATAGAAACATCTCAAAGATGTGAGGAAGCTTCAATGGCTTCCTCCTCACATGGACATAAAGAAGGTGCTAAAACACATTCTTCACATAGGGATGACGATACTGCTACATATCCATCCACATGGAGAAAACATGTTACCACAAAGCCCTCTTCATCAAGAAGGCAAACAAGAATTGCAACACCTCAAGACTCACAAGAAACATATGAAACATGACTACCTACTGAAGGGCAAGAAACTAGAGCTACATCTAGCCATGGGAATAAAATAGAAGAAACCCTTCACACAAAAGGAAATATTCCCGTAGACTATGACCTCATAGGAGTGAATGGTACCCCATAAGACCAGCCATGGAAAACAAGACAATTAGACGGGTTGGATCGGTTTCCTACACAACCAACTCAAAGAATTATAGCTACTGAGAACTCTACATCTGGAAGCTCATGAAAAGTGACTTCTAAACATGTCTCTCAATCTAGGGGTACCTCAGGGTAACCCCGTAGTAGATGCATGGAGTCTGATCGTAGGGATACTCAACAGTACATTGAATAAGTCACATTAGCTAGCAAGAGTACAGATACATCAGAAACCTCCTCGATGAATATGTGAGTCAAGACAACAAAAATAGAGTCAGATAAATATAAGTCATCTATAACAGTACAAACTGATCGAATGAGGTGGTTAGAAAATGTATTACGTAAGGAGCGAGAGCTAGTGGAAGATCTCAAATAAGAGAAACAAATAGAAAGACTCTTGCACCAACATGAATAGTGTTTAAGAGAGCAAGTTGAGTAGCTAGCTCTTAACAATTTATAGACAAATTATGGTGACCACAAAATAATAAGATGTGTTGACTCACCTAAGGAGAGGTGCACTAGACAAAATAGCCCACAATGAAATCTCCCACCAAACCATGAACAAAATCCAACTGATGGGGGAAGGGAAAACACAAAAAACCAGGATTACAATCTTGAGTCCCCTCATAGGAGGGAGAAAAATGAAACAAATAAAATGGATAGAGAGTTACCTCCATTTCCATTGTGAATAGGCTTACAAGAGGAGGAAATATGTGCACCAAAGGCATTTCAAGAGCTTGCTAAAAATATGAAAACCTTTGAGAAATAAGAGGTAGCTGGGAACTCACCAACATTGATCAAAATACATAACCAACCATTGTGCCCATCAATCCCTAGCCCTCCATATCCTAATAAATTTGAGATGCCTAGGTTAGAAAAGTTTAAAGGTGAAGAGGATGCACAAGAGCATGTCACCAATTTTATCAATGCCTGTTTTCATCTTGAAGATAGTGACGCTCTCATGCTAAGAACATTTATAATGACATTTTCAAGTGCTGCCACTCAATGGTTCAACCAAATACCTAAGCATAGAATAACCAAATTTGAACAACTATTAAATGCATTCTTAAAGCATTTATCCTTTGGTGCTAAGAAGAAGGTGAACCTTTCAGACTTGGACAACTTGAAATAGTATGATGATAAGCCAGTAATGGATTATGGGAATATATGGAGAAAAGTCATGGTAAAATTATCATTCTTCATTCCCACAAAAGATATCATTCACATGTTCACCAAAATTTATTCTAAACACATCTTCCTCTTACTACAACTACAGTAGTATCCTTAGTTTGAGGAAGCTTTAGCACAAGCCAAGCTCATCGAAGAAATAAAAGTAGATGAGGGAACCATTAAACTCCGAAACAAAAAGGAGTGGAACAAGAATGGTGTAACATAGCAATGGAGTATTCTTGGTGGGGAGGTATCTTCCTATGGTCAAAATAATCCCTAGGATGAACTTGATATTAAGTACCAAATCGAGCAATCTTCCAAGTACCCGAACTACCCTCGTACGAATTGTCAATCTCTTGTACGGCCTTCTACACATACACTGTATGATCTGAGATCATATAGTGGCCAAGATGGTACGATCTTGCACTCAGAAAAACTTATGGATGTTTTTTTGGAGGCTTTCGTACACATTTTTGTAATCGTTCAAGCCGATTACCAAAACTGCCAAATCGGGTAAGTTTCTATCAATCGCCTGTTTTACCAAATCGGGTAAGTATTCTGTATATGATTTGTATGATGTAAGATATGTACGATACAAAGGTACAACAAGATAGTATTTTCAATTCTCTTCTGCTCCAATATCTCTTCGAAAGGTTTTGTAAGGTTTTAACAGTCCAAACAAGATGATTCCACACAAGCAAAGCATCCAATCCGAGATTATAAGTGATTTTGGTCAAGCAATTATACCCAAAAATCATACAGTCTACTTCAATACGTCCTTGAAAATATCCTCATGCTCCTAAATCATTCTCCATGATTCCCACTAGTAGAAATCTGCTCACAACCTGTAATGAAGCCTAAAACTAACATATGACAATAAGGAAGAAACTCAATCACACAATAATCATCCACAATGTATCAACCATACACACAGGATCGTACACTGTCATCCACAACGTCTGTTCTTTATTATTAATGGTGATCAACTCAGTACAATGTGGAAACTCTATCCATACTATAGCAATAACTCAAAAATATGGCTAACTCTCTATCCTAGCAACTATGAACCAGTAAACTAGTAGCCAGACTCATAAATTCAAAAATGGAGCCTTATATAACATTTCCCAGGCTGTTCCAAAGTGGTTCCTAAGACAATTCGTTATTCACAACTGCCCAATTACAACTGAATACATTATTTTGACCTTTTCCTAATTTTACACCTTAGGTTAGCAAATCCATGCGATATTTCATTTCGAAATTACATTTCCTTTACATTTTAGTGAATTTCAGTGTGCCTGTATGATTTACCACTACTTTGTACGGTTTGCTACTTTAGTTGTATGGTATTATGTATGATTTTCTCCCTACTGTATGATTTCACAAAATTAAAGCAAATCATCTCCAAAATAGTCAAAACTTTAGCAAATCACTTCTTCTTTATCTGGGAGGTGGATTTGTTGCCTACATCTGCCCTCCCCTTTATTTGAGTCGGTGTCCTCGATGACTCGTTTCGCTTCTTCTATAATGTTTCCAGTCGAGCTACCTCAGCCTCCAATTCCTTTACTTGGGTCTTGTACATTTCTCTCTCATTTTTTAGCTTGGTTGTGTAGCTCCCCATCTCGACGACTTTGGCTTCGTGAAGGTTAGACTTTTCCTCGGTGGCTTTCACGAAGTCCATCATCTACTTCTCTTGGTTGGAGGCACTCTTTGACAACTTATCTTTCCAATGAGCCTCGACTCTAGCAACCGCTTGAAGCTCTTCGTTCTTCTCATCAATCGTCTTCAAGTGATGCTTGATGTCAGCTTTGAGAGCTTGTATCTAGTCTTCCTTGGTCCTTATTTGAGCCTACTTGTCCAAGACCATCTCATTGAGCTTCTTGTCGTCCATTGTCAATTCTTCTATGTGCTTTGCCTGCATAGCTATTTGCTTATATTTCTCAGCCAATTGAACTGACATCTGCTAATACTTTGATTGGAGTTGTGCCTCCAACTCCTTGATCCTATCTTCTACCATCTAAGCGATCTATCGCTTCTCTTCCTCAAGTGTTGTAATCTTGGCTTCAAACTTTGTTCTGAAACCTGATAGATCCTCCTCCAACTTCCTTATCTTTTCTTCTACCACTGCCCTACTTTTTTGTAGTTCTTCCTCCATTGTGGCCAATTCCTTTTGAGTGGTTGCAGTCTCCTCTACTTGCACCTCCTTGAGTCGATGGATTTCTATCAACCCAACGCTTAGCCACTCTATCTAATGAGTCAGGAAGTTCAACTTCCATAGGGTAATGGACAAACCTATGGCAACCCGTATATACTCCATATCTATCATATTGGTTGGGCAAGTTGGATGACTCACTCTATCCAGGTAAAGCCTCGGGTACCTCCTGTAGTTTGTGACCATCCCTTCTGGCAAGTCTTCTCTTCTCAACATCATTGTTACCTCTTCTCTGGGTAACCTCCATGGATGTTGTGTGTGGATCACTTTTGTCTTCTTTATCTGCTCCACACTAATCACCCATTCTGTTATATGCTCCAATTCGAGAGACACTTGTTGTTCCCACAATGCCAATTATCCTACATGGCAAATACAAAATGTTGTTCTTGCACTATTCATCATATGGCCTAATTTACTGAAGAAGTGCTCCACCTTATCCTCTATAATTCAGTCGTAATTCTTTTGAACCGCAATATCTCCAAAAGATATCTAGATTACATTCCCCGTCGTTCTTCCTCTGAAGGAGTCCTCAGTTTGTCTTCTTCTCTAAGGTGGCTAGATCTTCCTCCAAGATCTCTAAGTGCTCTCTAGATATCAATATTTTCTTTATGTGGAGACTATTTCTCTTGTTCCTCCTCCCCATTGTTATCTACAATGTTTATGATCTCTTCCTGAGATCACTGCTCATCCTGTCCTTGAGCCTTCTCTGCTCCAGATGAGCCTCCCTATGGCTCCTTCGTATTGTCTTAGCCTTCCTCCTTGACCTCCACTTTTTGTTCTTCTACCACTCTTTCCTCCTGTAGTTGTTGTGCATCCTCCATTATGGCCTTCGGGGCAACAAGTGCTTCGCTTTCTTGTGGCACTTCCTTCTCTGAGACTTCATGTCTACTAGAGCTTCCTGATACAAATATGTATCGCATATTCTTATTCGGCTCTACTACTACTTCCTCTTGGGTAGTTGCCACTCCATCGTGCCCTACCTTAAATCCTCTAAAGAAGTCATAGGCATCCATCTTCTCATATTGAGAGAAATTTTCCAAAAAGCATACTATTTTCTCTACCTCTACCCGATACACTTCATCCAGCTCCGTCGCTTTTGAATCTGACTCTTCCATTCTTCATACTTTGGGAGCTATTTTTCCTGCCATCCTCTCTCTCTACCTTCTCATCTTGATCTGAATCGGACTACTCTCCCTTTCTTTCTCAAGAGGCTACTCCTGCTACCTTCTAGCAGGTACCGATTATTCCAATTCTAGCTCCAACCATCTTGGGCATTTCCTCTAATGATGTACATTGGCATCCTTCTCCGAAGAAGTATCTTCTTGAGCTTCACTCTTGTGTCACTCACTCTATATCTATGGTTTCTCCGGAGTCACCTTGGCTATGGGTACAGTCTTTACCCATTTTAGTATAGTTGGTTGATCTGGCCTAATCTCCCTAGGCTATGTCAACCCTGGGAATGTCATCCCTACTTTTGTCACTACATTGAGAAGTAAACCAATAGCCTGAAAGGCCATCCCAAAGTTCTTCGATCTCTTCGTCAATGCTTCATGCATTCTTCACTCTAGATAGGTACCCCAATCATATGAAATCCCCTAGGTAATACCTTCTACATACTGGGCCATCCACATAGGCATATCCACTATCCTTATGTCCCCTGATAGTTGAACCATGACTATGTTCATTGCACAAGCCCAGTGTTCATCTCGTAAGTGGCTCGATTTTATTTTGTGCGTCCCTGCATCAAAAATATTAGCCTCTATTAGTGATTTGATAGTTGTCAAAGTAGTGACCAGGCGGTATGCTTCAATAGGGTCTACCAGTTTCTTTACTATCTCCATACCCTCCGTTGGTAGCCCAAAAGTTTTCCTGAACACCTCCACAGACACTTCAACCTTCATTGATCTCCTACCTACATTGACGTAGGTTGTCCTTGCTGACACATCATAAGTCTGAACTATCTGGAGAAGATAGTTCTCCAAAAATGTCTTGTGAAATGGTAGAATATGTGCAATGACCACCACATATGCATTCTCAAATTGTTTCTTCCATGGATGAGATTTATTCTTCTCATAATTCCACTATTTCCTACATGCTTCTGCCCCATGCTGTACAAATACCATATTTTTCAATTCCACCTGACATTCTTCCTATCCACTACTTAGGTGTTCTTCTTGTTGTGGTACATGTACTTCACTCCTCAAGTCCCTCTATGAGGTAGTGATGTGTGCTATTTTTGTTGCTCTGTACCTTGGTGACATTCTATTCAAATGCGCTTGCTAATGGCCTTGTCTCCTCCACGACCTCTGTCCTCCTCTTCTCCATGGATGATTACCATGCCTATCATGGGATTGAAACTAATGCTCGAAGTACTATCGTGAGGATGCCTCTCTCTCGTGGAGTGGCCTTGATGATCTCTCCACCTTGTTGGTTGCAATCCACCTCAATCGGCATCCAAACTCCTATGTTGATATCATTCCTTCAACATCTCGTTGATTTCTCTACTCGCTTCTCTACAGTAAAAAACGTATCCAAAATCATACAACTCTCCATAAAAGCATACTATGTATGATTCTACGTATAATGTATGATCTTGCTTTTCTTCACTTCCTCCAAAATCGTAGACCCATTGATAGTTTTTCCTTCTATCTCCGTCATTCCTCCAATGGTTACTTTTTTGGCAAATCATACCACGATGACTTTGAAACTATACAAGGCACCAATACTTCGTACACTACTTTCTGTTGGCTGCCCTCCCCTTTAAAACTGGTATGATTTCATACGGTTCTGTACGATATGGTGAAAAACTACCAAAAATGGCAAAATAAACACCCAACTTGTGCTCTTTTCCCTGAAAATCATACAACATAGTCCAAAATCATACAATACGTCTGCACAAACCCTTATGCTGAAAAATATCAAGATTTTGGCCTCCTTCCACAATTCCAACACCGACCCAGTGGCTAAAATGGCTTGATCTACTTTTTACTGACTTTTCACAACAGACAGTTAACTCCTTTTCTCTCGGAGCAATTTTTCTCAACTTAACGAATTCCTAGCACTATGGTACGGCTGTATGGTCCTTTTCTCATGCTTATCAGCCCATATTTTCTAGATTTGTAATTTTTTAGGGTTTCAATATCCTATTTCCATGCCAATCCACCAATTTCCACCACCAATCACAGCTTTCTCAATTTTAATGTGCAATTTCCCTGTTCATAATCTATACACTGATGTATTCTAACATCTCTAGTTGTAATTAACATGAATTTCCTCCCATTTTTGCTGGAGAAACCCTAATTTCTCTCTTCTCAAGTTAAAATTGCAAGATAAAGAAAACTGAGAAGACCATTCCCTAAACGCCTTAAAAAGTGAAACAACATAAAGAGGAAAATCACAGGCAACGAAATCCTCATGCAGTGGAACAACATCCTGGAGGATGGTGCATCAGTAGAACAGGAACAAGAGGAACTTCCCAGGCTAGCTTCTCAATACCTTATTATCCTCAAGGCAATGGCCAAGTAGAAGCCACTAACAAAACAATTTACACCATCCTTTGTAAAAATTATTGTTGACTCTCATCACGATTGGCATAACCAAATTCCTCTAGCACTCTGGGCATACCGAACAAGTATTAGAACACCTACTAGGTCAACATAATTTTCCCTTGTTTATGGTACTAAATACATTATACCCCTAAATTTAGAGACCCATTCTTTATGAATATCACTACAAGAATTCATCAACAATGATACTGCTCACCAGGCTTATTTAGATCAACTTACATTGCTTGATGAATGTCAAATAAATGCAATTGAGCATCTTCATGTTTACCGATATCACGTTCAACATGCATACAACACTAAATTTCATAAAATAGAACCCAAAAAATCCAAACCAACCACACCATTTATGAGATAAATGCATCCCCAATTGGTTGGGTCCATACATTATCAAATAAAAAATTGGTTCTAGAGCTTACCAACTAGCCAATCTTGAAGGAATAGAGGAACTCAAACCCCTTAACATAATTCATTTTTGTGCATTCTATGCTTGATATTAGATTCTTGTACATTAAATATCTGATATTACAAAAACACAAAATACAAAAAAAATAACAACAATAATAAAAACAAAAACAACCAAAATGCATTTAACGACACTACTCAATTTATTATTTATAAAGTCACTTAATGCAAGTGACTCAAGAATTCAACACCATTATTTATTCTTTTTGTCCTTCTTCGACCTCATTTTGACATCCTCCATTTTTAACTTTGTGCTCTCATCTCCTCCCTTAGATTCCTATCGATGTTGTATGGTCATGCAAGATTAGCTACATACCTTCGATTAGTTCTATTTTTCTCTTCTCCTCCTTTGCTAAAAATTCCCTCTTTGTCTTATTTTATTTCTTTTTAGGGTACCTATCAATGTTGTATGGTCATGCATGAGTGTCTACATACCTTTGATCAGTATCTTTCTCCTTTTTCTTTTTTTCTTTCTCTTCTTCCTCTCATATTATCTTTCTTCTTTCATTTTCTTTCGTTTCTCTCTAACTACCTCTCTCACCAACATTTGCATTTCTTCTTCATTATTTCTTCATGTTGATTCTGTCAAACATTGGCATTTCACTCAATTTTTCACATTCATACATTACTCACTAAAGTTTCCAATATACTAACTTGGTCACCTTTTAGATGCATGAGTATGTGTTAATGTATTTCACTTAGTTTTCCTTATCAATGACCCATTGGTTACATGTTAGTTCATGTCAATGAACATTATGATATTCCATATTATTTTGCATACTACTCACTTGCAATTGTCATTATCATGCAATTGTGATGATTTGCTCATACATCCACACCCACCATTTTGCATACACTACACGAGGAGATAAACATGCACTAGTTAGTGCAACTATAGTGATGTCCAATCCTATTCTTTGGTGGCTTGATAAATAGAGATCGTTTATGTTATTCAATCATTTTTAGTTGATCCAATCATCCTTTTTTTAATATCATCATGTTCTAAAACACTTCAAGGCCTCCCCTAGCTAACATGAGTTCTTTCATGGACTAATCACACATCAAACACTAAGAAAAATCCTCAGCATAGGGAGGAAAACACATTGAGTAGACTTTCCATAAAGTGAACCATTTCCCTTGCTTGTCCTATCATTCACATAATCCAATCCTAAGGATATAGACAAGGATAAGTTGCAAAAAAAATTATAAAAAAAAAAAGAGAGAAGAAATAAAGAGTACTAAGGCCTCAAAAGAGCACTACCATACAAATTGAATTATTTGTATCCTAAGGTATTTTAGACATATCCACCAGGGCTATAGATGCCTAGCTGGAAATGGAACAACATTAACATATTATGGAAATAATATCCACTAGGGCTATAGACACCTATCTAGCAATGGAGTATGTCGTATGAGTGACAACATGTCTATCACATTAGTAAACTTCTTTGGTACAGACCATTGTGCGCTTGTGGATGAGCTAGCTTATATTAGCTAAGTTTACAACTACTTAGTCCAACCTTACTCACAATTGATAAATGAACATCATTGTACACACATTGGTCCATGAAAGACTTAATTTTAGTCAGGATAGTCAAGACTTTTTTAGGATACTGAATGCCTAATAAATAAGTTTGATTGCTCAAACTATGGTGTTTGAATTTCTAGAAATTCCTCTATAATCTAAAATTACTTAGAAATGAGAATGGACAATATCACAACTAGTTTTACCAAACACAAGTGCTCTCTTTGTTTCCTTAGCATCACGAAAATTTATAAAATTATCACTTCATTATGCCTGGTCCTTAGTTATATTTTTTTACCATCATTTGCACCACTTACCCATCTCTATTAATCACTTTTGCATGCATCATACACATTGCATCTTTGTTTCTATCATTTTATGATAGTATGTCTATGTGATTACGCTAGTATCCTTGATTTATTAAACCATTTGATACTATCCAATCTAAATAAATGCATTTAAAAATATAATTTCACATGCACATATCAAGTGTACATATGATACATTTTTCACATCCACACATTTTATCTCCTAAAGTAATGCTACATCTCATGTACCATTTATCCCACACATCATCAATGCATAATTTCATGTATAACATCTCTACAAACATACACCATACATAATAAATGCACAATACATCATCATAAGTAATAAAATATGCTCATCATATATCATATATAGAAAAGATATATACAAAACCAAAATTTCTCGTACACTACATCATATATATCATGTTGTACATCACCGCATATACAACTATCATAATATATAAAAATAGTGGTATACCCACCATACCAAAATAACAATATTAGGTACTACTACCTCATCTAGTAGCATATCTAAGTCCCTCACTAGGAGTCTCCCCATTCCCCTCCTATGCTCCTATCCACTCATCCCCGATCCTCTAAGGCCTCCCAACATCCTATGTTGGAGAAGATACCTCTACCTATGATGTTGTAGTCTCCACCACTCATGGCATTGTGGGAACAACTAACTGTGTGCTCCTATAGCTCCATTATAAGTTTAACCGAGAATGAGACTCTAACTATTTCAGAATTGGCAACCCCTATTTCACCAACTTCAACTCCAAAATAGTTATCATGGTCTTATCTCAAACATAAAGAGCCTCAACTTCCTCTCATGCTAACTACACCTCCTCCATCTAGGCACTTTGTATCCTTACTATCCCACCTCCTCTTGGAGTTTGGTCATCTCTGCTAGTGCTACATCTTACTCACTCTATAGCCTCTCTCACTTAACCTGAGACCTCTTCTACTCTACACTCATCATATACAATCATCTCTATAGCTCCTCCCACTCTACCTGAACCCTCTCCTACTCAACCACCAATATAAATAACCACCCCTTCATGCTCCCCTCACTATATCAAACTTCTATTGTAGTCTCACCCTATCCACTAGAGTTACATCTCTCTCTCCTATTGTTCCTAATCTCTCCAAGGTCCAATTTGTCTCCCTATCAACCATTTATACCTCCACCTATCGCACCATATCTCTCAACATGTTGGACTTATCCATGGCATCCAACATATCCTATATTTGTATGGTGTGATATACACTCATCCCTCCAACCTCAAGTATTGATGTCTCGTCTATCGATATCTCTAAATCTCCCTCAACTGGTACCCCTAATGGGCTTGCTTCATTTTCCAATTGATGATGAACCTTTCACCTCAATATTGACCCCTCCTTGGAGTTATCCTCCTCATCACTATCTACATCTATGGCTATACTTGGCCTACCTTCTCTTACTTCTAAGCCACTAGTTATGGATACCATCTCACTTACAGTCCACTCTTATCCCCCTATAAATGTTGTTGCCACCTCTCTTGACCCATCCACTACTTCTACACCATGCTCCCATATCTCAATTTCCCACCATGCATAATATTTAAAAGTAGTCCCTACATCATCTACATTGAGTAGAACCATATCCTCATCCAATCATATATCCAATGGATCCAGCTCTCGTCATCTTCCCTGGTCTTCCTTGACCCTCCAGATCACTACTTGCAAATCAGGAAATCCTTGGCATAGCCCAAACTATGTGATCACATGGAAAAATGGAAAGAACTCAATTTATATATTATCCTAACCAACCACCCACCTACCATGCCTCACTCAGTATAGCTCCTTTACATCCTCTCCGCATGATGGTGCTTCTCTCCATGGATGCCATATAATATCCTATGCTCGTAAGTTGTCAAACACTCCTCGGTAATGCAATGGCCTATCCTAAGAGGTTCTCCTAATTCACTCCTCCATATATGTCCACCATATCAAGGCATATGACATATCATCTCCCATCAACTCATGCACCCTATAGGAAAATCCCTTTGGTCTCATCAAATATATGTGCTCCTAGGCCTAAATTCATAACAATAAGCTACAACTCAATCCTATTTGTTTTGTCATACATACACCATGTAACTCACTAAATGTTTTTACCAATAGTATAGAAACCCATGCATATCATAGATCTCCTCCACCATATCACATAGTACTTCTATAATTCTCTAGGAAAACCTTACCCCTAATGAATTTGGAAATACAAAGCTAGAGATCAAAACCATTGCCAAGCAATATATCAGTGATAACTCCTCAATCGCCCAATAACCCTCATATACCTATAGATACACAATTTACACACTCCTTTCCTTCAGGCTAATGGATCTGCACCTCGAAGAGGAATGGAAGAATGATAGGTCTACACCTCGAAGAGAGACACTTGAGTTCATGTCTTCTTTGGTGATTTTTGATGAATTATTTAGGGTTCACCAAGAAATATTTTATGGCAATTTCCACGCCTAGGTTTTGGAGTTTGTTTTGATGTGTTCCTTTCAACAAATCTCACAATCACCTAGTATTTTTCCAATATGCAAATATATTAACCTATATGCAATTTTTATTCATATGAAAATAGAAAATAGTAGAAAATAGAAATTTAATGGACAATGCAATGCTTAAAAAGAGATTAGAAACTCTGACCTATATCTAGAAGTCTGAAGAAGATTATGATTTTTTTGTTTGCAGATAAGATCGTATGCAACAGGGCAAGATCATACAATTCTGGTCAAGATCATATGTACGATCTGAGATCGTACCATCTGATCATTGATCAAATGATATGATATTGATATAAACATGTAGTTTCATGGTTATAGTGCAAAAAATAGAAAATAAGAAATGCTACTGATCCTTTTAAGAATGAATTAGATTAAATGTCGGCTATTGAATAATACAATGAAAGAAATTAACATATGAATTCTTTAAACTATATGAAATGTGCAATTAAATATGAATTGGTGAACTCCAGGAATGCAGATGATTAAATTTGATGCTATATGAAATAAAAATGATAGATAGGATGATAAATATGCAAAATGAGGTCTTAAGAAGTGTAAACTAGCACTCAGGGTTACCCCCAAGTGATCTATAGGTAATATCATACAGAAAGAGAAAAATCATACTGAAAGTGCAAGATTGTATCCTCCGATCCCAAATCGTATTCCTTTGATCGATGATCGTATCCTTCAATCCTACACAAAATAGAAAAATACCTAGGTCTAATGCAAAAATTGTAGTGATTTGAATGCGAAAATTATGTCAATGATCCAGGAGGGATTCGAGGTAAGGAATGCCTGATTAAATAGGTTGTTGTAGGAAGTGAAAATAGCTTGAAAAAAAATTTAGTTACAACTCCTTCCAAGCTAGGACTGATAGATAGATCTGATCCCGTAACTACAACATGATTGCACATGTAAATATAAAACCCAATTCGGCACCTGAGAGGTGAATTGAGGCTGGATTCACGGGGCAAGGGGTGATCTGAGTTGTGATGCCTCTTTTGCAAAATCCTTTCGGTGTATCGACTCCTAGGTAGCTAGGTTGCCTCTGTATACCATTTAAATCTAACAGTGTGCATCGGGAAATGATTGTTCAATATTGGCTTTCCATTTCAGCAGAATAACTGTGCTTTGTTGAATTTGTGAATTAGACTTAATTAGGGGTTTGGGACCCATTATTTATAGACAAAGACAAGGTGCAGGGGGGTTAGATAGACTAAACCTAGGTTTGATTCTGACTAGGGTTAGATTAAGAAATACAATGTGGCAACATCATATTCCTTATAAGAAATATCTCATCCTCACACATGTGTGAGGATGGAATAGGGCTAATCTTGATTAGGAGGTTCTTAAGCCAATTTAGGACATGATTAAAGAAATATCTCAACAAATCCTAATTTCACACATGTGGGAGGATGTAATTAGTGTTAATCAATATTAAGGGTTCTTTTAATCAAATTTGTCCTAAAAAGGTGACTTAAATCAAGTCATAATTAAATTAGATTTTAGGTATTGACTTATTAATTTTTTTGGTCAACTAATACCCCGTGGGGGCTCAATTGAGTGCAAATTGGTTGTCGGATGATATCCCAATGCACGGGATGTAATTTTGAAGGCTTATGAGGGTTTAGGACCTAAAAGCCGATGAAGTAGTATACGAGATTCTACATGATGCTATGACAATCTATGGTGATCTACGTACGACTACGCATGACTACAACCGTCTATGTATGACTACGCATGACTACAGCAATATATGCATGTCTAGGAGGATCTACAATAGTCTACGCTGGTCTACAATAGCCTAGGGGTACCTAGGATGGCCTATGTAAACCTACAAGTATCTAGAAGGATCTACAAGTATATAGGTATAGCAGTGTGCAACTTTTGGGTGTCTACATTTGCCCCTGTTTGTACTATACTATGAGGAACACATTTTAATACAAAAATGTGAAGGGTTTATGTAGAATGAAAAGGGATAGAAGGAAAATAATGGGATCCCATCAAAGATATGTAGCCACTCGAAATGTGACCATACAACAGTGACTGGATAGCCAATATGGAGAAGAGAAAAGAATGGGATACAATAAACGGTATGTATCCGCTCGAAGCATGACCATACAACATTGGCTAGATAGCCAAGAAGAGAAGGGAAAAGAATGGGATCCAATAAAAGGTATGTAGCTACTCGAAGTGTGACCATATAACATTGACTAGATAGCCAAGAAGAGAATGGAAAAGAATGGGATCCAATCAAAGGTATGTAGCCGCTCAAAGTGTGACCATACAACATCAACTTGATATCCATAGGGGAAGAAGAGAGGAAGGAAAGAAGGAAAAGAGGAAAGAGATAAAAACAATGCTAGTAAATGAAAATGAATGATTATGAATGCAATGATGTGATTTTGTTGAGTCCATATGACATTTACAATGCCATACCAGTTTCTTGAGAATGACAACTTTTGACTGCTTTGCTTTTACGACCAGATCAACGTGGTCCAAAAGTATGATTAGGACAAAATCCTAACTAAATATTTTTTGTTGATTTATTGATGAGAACATGGTGACAAGTGTCAAACCATTTGAACTAAGTTGACATTTAGATTATTCAAAAATGTCATTCATGATATTCTATGAATGCCAAATATAAATACTCTAAATGTTGCGCCAAGATCATGCCAAATGTATCATCTGTTATGTACTCGACATACAAGAATGCTATATTGACTTCTCTATTGTCACTCATAGCTCTCCTGATGTAACCTATGTCTTATTGTGATTGAGATTATTTCATATGATAATCTTCAGCAAAAAAAATTGTAGACAAATGCACTAACCGTGCTTTTGGATTTTTGATGTTGTGGTTGCATGCAAAGCTGACTTTGGATATGAATACCCCCTCAAACGAGGAATCAATAATGAGATGAATGGAATGTGGTGATTTGATGATGCAGCGCTTGATAAAAATATCAATGCATGATGATTATGATTGCAAATGAAGGTAAAAGTAATTTTGGAAGGTTCCTAGGGTTTTAGGGGAAAAATGCCTTCTTTCCTAGGGTTTTGGGAGCATTTTGGGGTGTTTTGGTTGAATTCACCACCCGAGGGGTGATTTTGACCTTAATCACCACCCAAGGGTGAATTGGGTTGAGTTCGCCCCTCGGGGTGCAAATTGGTGGATAAAGTATATTTAAGCCCTAATTTGCATGTGGGGGGCTCATTTTGACGGTGCACAAGATTGGAAAGCGACTTGTGAGAGCATTCGATGGCATGAGAGGAGCGCGGGTGATGATTGCAAGGGTGACGATGATGAGAGGATGCAAAGCGGCTGGCAGCAGGCACGGGGATCCACCGGTAAGTGTCCTTTTGCCTTGTTTTATTTTTTTGGGAAAATGTGAATAAGGGAGGGGGAGGTTTTTGTCTTGATTTAAAAAATTTGTGAATTTTCTAATTAAAATTTAAACACAAAGTGACAAATAAACCAAATGGGTATCCAAAAGCGCGATCGGTTTTTGAATTAGACTTGTTTTGACACCGATTTGACCGGGTGAAGGGTAGAGTAGGTGTAAGGTTTGACTGTCAGTTTTTGGAAGTAACGATGTACTGACATTGATATGTTTTTGTATTTTATCCATTAAAGTGGGAAATGGGTATCCCATTTTGTGACTATTATATTTTTTTGACTTTGTTTGATGTGATTTTAGAATTTTTTGCTTTTAGGAGTAATTTATCAAACCTAGACTGTTAGATTTGACATGTTAGAGGTAAAATTTTTGAAAACCGATGAAACTTTCATCATAGAAGGGCAAAATGAGTGTACAAAAATGTTGTTTGTTTTGATGAATGACTATATTTGGTCTACCTTTGATTTACGTTCCAAGGTGTAGATTAGTGTTAAACTGAAAATGAGCTATAGGGAGCCTGATTTAGACTGTACTCAACGTCTGTTTGAACTTTCACCACTAAGTGGGCAAATGGGTATCCAAAAATATGACTGTTATTTTTTAATTATGTCTTCTAATGTGTGTTCAATTTTGGTGTATGTATGATAAATTTGATTTTTAGATCTGTGTAGATTGGTATGTTGGTTTTGAATTTTGTCAACACATTTATCGATAAGTGGGAAAATGGGTATCCAAAAATGATATTTGTTTTTGTAGATGTTATTGTTTGTCTTATATTTTATTTGCGTACCAATTAATGGGTAGTTGTAAATTTGAACTGGGTTTTTGGGAGTCCAAATGATGTTTGTCACGTCAATTTTAACTTTTGCCATGAAATGCCAAAATGGGTGTCCAAATGTGTGACTGTTACGTTGATGTTTGTTGTCGTATGTTTTATGCATTGTCTAACATCGAAGTGCATGTTAAATTAAATGTCTTTAATTTGCAAATTTTGATTGATGTAGTTTGATTTGATTGTATTGTTATGTGAGTTATTGATGTGTGGTTTGTTGTGTTTTGGATAGGTGAAGATGCTTGAGCCCCATCATCGGGTGAGGAAATTCAAGGAGGGTTTTGAGGAATTGATGAAGACTGAGGATGAGTTACGGTGGTTGGATGACATACATTTTTGGGGTGTGTGGGAATGTAAGAGTATCCACACTAATAGAGCATATGTGTCTACACTATGTGAGTGGTGGGATGCAGACAGGAACACTTTTCATTTTCCCACTAGGGAAATGACTATGACTTTGGAAGATGTATATCGTATTTACCGATTGTCGATTGAGGGAGTACCTGTGAGGGCTACCGCAGCTGAGAGCAAGAATGCTATGTTGGAGAGATTATTTGGGGTAGCGTGGAGAGAAATTGATATCTCTAAGATAGATTATGAGTGGTTATGGGTAAAGAATAAGATATCAGAGCGACAGTGTGTAGCGATGATGATGATCTCGACATACGCTCTACCTGATAGTTTCGGGGTGTTGTTTACCTGGAACATGTTGGATATAGTGAGTGATCTGGTGGAGAGGAAAGTTGTGTTTGCATGGGTGCCTGCACTGTTGGCCCAAATGTATCATGAGTTATACGATGTTGTTCAAGGCAGAAGGACAGGATTGAGTGTGATTCCCTTTCTATAGGTATGGGCATGGGAGAACATATCTATTGAGAGGTCATATTTACTAGCTAATCCTATACATATGGAGAGCAAAGAGTATTTATGCTATTCTCTTAGATGGAGTATAGAGGCAAAGTAGGGTATTAAGAGGCCGCATGAGGGTGACCCACTATTTTGGAGGGGTAAGTTTGAGGATGCTACTCTTTAGGACATCATATGGAGACCCTAGTTGGGTGGAGTGAGTTGGGATGAGGATGATGAGTAGTTACGAGCCATCAGATAGGGTAGATGGTTTATGGGGAGGTATACTCGGTAGACTGAGTACTTTTAGTTTAACTGAGTGAGGAGGCAATTTGGTTTGCAGTAGGATGTCCCTGGGACTCTTGTAACTTACTTTAGGTAATGAGGAGATAGATAAGAGCAGCCTATGGTGTCACCATGGGTTAGAGAGAGGGATCCTTCTATGGATATCCTAGTTGTAGGGCATTTTGGGATGACTTCAGTGTTTGATACATGGTGGGCTTGGTAGAGTTAGGTGTCTGGCAGGGACGTGACTGATTGATGGGTGGTACCTAATATTGGGGTACCTCCATCGGATGTGAGGATGGGTAGGAGATCTTGGATCGAGGATGTGGTTGGTGATGTAGAGGATATTCCTCTATGGTGCTCGTGATGCCGCTTGGGTGGTGGAGCAAGTACCCAAGACATGAGGGTGGAGGAGGTGCATGTGGATGTAGATGTTGGTATGGGATAGGCTGTTGGGGCCAAGGTGGAGGGAGGTGTTGGTACTATTGTGGGTGATGTGGATGACACCATTGAAATTGGTGTATTCATGGATGCAGCACAGCAGATTCTTGTTGATATCCCCGTAAGGGGGGATGCAGTGAATGAGGCACGAGCACTACGAAATAGAGTCTATCAGTTGGAGGTTGAGGTGGAGTAGCTGAGGGCTGATATGGTTAGGTAGGGTACTAATATGAAGCAGTTGAGGGTCATGGCGGTGAGGCAGGTTCAGACAATTACAAGCCTGACTACTCAACTGGGTGTGGAGACTACAAAGAAGTTATTATGTGAGACTTCTTTATTGGTGCATGAGATTTCTTTCCCTGATTATACATAGGTGGTGTCACAGTCTGGGATACAGTCATGAGTGCGGGCACCCTCTCATCATAGTTAGCACAGTGTTGCTCTGGTGGTAGAGGTTGGTTCTAGAGTTGAGGTGTCGAATCTTCCTGTTGTGGAGCAACCTATAGTAGATCTAGTTTTAGAGATCATTGTAGAGTCGATCTAGGCAGAAGAGAGATGATATATTTGAGAGGGACGTGGGGAGACTCATGGTAATAGTTAGGAGTTATATCTTTGATTGTAGCCTACGAGTATTTTAGATGTTATATGTGATGGGCATGGTCCCAGGTTGTAGCCTTTGAGAATTTTTTAGATGATGATATATATATATATACCTTGATTTTAGCTATTATATATGATTTGTGATTTTGATGGTTTGAAATGTATTATGTTTATGTTTGCATAGATAGAATAATATAGTTCATAAGTATGTATGATTAGTAAATACATATGTGTGAATGGTTTAGATCTATTATCATTCTTTCATATGAATGAATTGTGAAATAGTATGCATGATTATGTTTTGAATGCAGTGTGATGTGATATCGAATGTGATGTTGTTGTATATGTATGTAAATAGAATAAATGCCATGTTATAATTTGATTTTAGAATGTGTGTAGAATGAATGCATAATGTAATTTAATTTCGTGAATGTATGTAAGGCAAATGAATCACTATAAGGTGTAGAAAATGTATATGACATAAATGCATGGGTGCATGTATGGACTTACTAAAATGTGCCAAGGAAACACTTGTATCATGGCATTTACCTATATGGATGCAATCCATTCCATTATTTCAGGGACTGTGGATAATGTAAGGCATGTATAATGGTTTTGACTAACATAGTTATGACAATCAAATCTCAAACCCTTAGCTATACAAATTTTGTGGCAACTTATAATATAATCGGGCTGGTTCAAAATCTATCTTGGACCTATGTGTGTGAATGTGTAAGGTTCATTTATCCATTTTGAGGGAGGTAGGATTTACCTGTTGTAGATGCTACCGGATTAGCTAGCTCATCCATCCACAACAGTGATCTCTACAAAAGCGAGATGCTAATGTGAGAGATCTGTTGTCACCTGTAAGACTATTCCACTGGCAAGCAGGCTCTTGGAGCCTATTGCTAGATATGGGAATCATCCCATGGTGTTATGTTGAACCTAAGTACCAAAGGCGATAAGCATAACATGGGTGATATCAAGAGGTATTTCCTTTTGTTTTCTGCCCTTGTTCTAGTGTTAACCTATCTAATCGTGGTAGTGTTATTTTTCTTTTTTTCTTTTCTTCTCTTTTTTTTTCTTTTGTGGTGCTCTTTTTGTATGGGTAATGAAGTTTTTTTTCTACCCAATCATTTATTTTTTCTTATTCTTGATCCCTTTTTTATCCCCAGGTCGTATGTTGACCATGCAGGCGATATGACAAGTAGGGGATATCGTTTTCTAGATGGTGATATCTACTCAAGATGTCCTCTTTCCTAGGCTCAAAATTGTTAATGTGTAACCTATTGTTGTTGGAAATAAAGCTAGTAAAAGGATTAAAAAGGAGTAAAAAGGTGTAAAAATTTGTTTCAACTGTAATATTTGGATCTTACCCCTTTTACCTCCTTGGACGGCAACTGACTAGGCAGGTAGGTTGACTTGGACGGTTGCTGACTGGGCATATTAGATGGCAAGGGCGGCAAGGAAAACCAATTCTATTTCCCTTTCTCTTTTCCTCCCTATTTCTCCTATTTTCCTAACTTCCCTATATTCCCTAAATTTGTTTGGAGTTACCATTATAAATACCATTGTAATCTCAATTTTCTAAGGTTCAATATATATTATTTTCTATTCACTCCTAATTTTTCTCTCACAAACCACATTTGGTATCAGAGTCGAAGTTGAGAGGGCATGAGGATCGAGGCGAGTGAGGCCCAAGAATCGAGGTGAGAGAAGTCTGCAACACACAGCCAGAAGCGAGGTCGAGGTGGGTCCTGCAACACATAGCTTGAGGTGAGAGAATCTTGAAGCATGCAGATCGAGGTGAAGTCTAGAGTAGGCTAGCACAGCAAGCACACGGAGATAGGAGCAATGCAGGAGGACCTATCATAGAGCGACACATGGCGAGAGGAGGACGACTCAAGAGCTGACGCAGATAGACACATGGCACGAGGAGGAGGAGCAACGTGGCAACAAAGGGAGCAATGTGGTGAGGAGCAGTTGGTCAAAAGGAGGCAAAAGGGATGATCGATGATTGCCTAAAGGTAATCGCTTCATTACTCACCCACCTAGGGTTATAAACCCTATTTTTATCCTTGTCCTACTCAATGTGGGACAAAAGAATTTCAATTTTTTTATTAAAATCGTCGTCCACTACATTTCAAATAGAAAATATTCCTCCTTCATACCCAACCGTGGGCATAGCTTGAGTGGCTAAGGAGGAGCGCTTGTGAGTAGGGTGTCTTGGGTTCGAATCCCACCAGGCACATTTTTAGTTTGTTTTTTTTTTAATCTTTGGTAAGCACAAGCTAGAAAAGGATCGTGGATCCTTTATGTTTAAAATAGACACTGTGGTGCATTGGTCAAAATTTTTCTGACAGTCAAGAGGTCACGGGTTCGAATGGGCTAGAGGATAAATTTTATTAAAATAATTTTTATCATTTAAAATTTAGAATATTTAAAATTATTAAATATTAATTTAATAAAATTAAAACTAATTTATAATTATTTTAAAACTTACGTTTTTAATAAATATAAAGTATTTTTTTTATTAAATATGAATATTTAATTTTTTATTAAGTTTAAATTTTAAAAAATTTATTGTAAAAGCCCTAGAGGCTTGATATTGTCAATTATTGGACCCTTGTAAATTTCACATTTTGTGAAAATTTCAGAGATTGTAAAAGAGGTTAAAACTTTCCTAAGAGGAAAGAGTGTGTAATAAGCCTAAGAGGCTTAGTTTTTTTGTAAAGGGCATTGATGATAAGAACGAATGGTTGTTATCATACCTTATGTGTAATTATAGCAATAGAAGGTTATCATACCTTATGTGTAATTATAGCAATAGAAGGTGCAGAAAGGTTTGATGAAAAGGTAAGAGGTTATGGACTCAACATTATGTTTAGTCAACTCCAAAATGCAGTAATCACACATCAAAGGCATATTGACTTAGGGTACGAAGCATATTTTAAAGATAACTCATTCAGGAGTCAATTTGAACAATAAAAATCCATACAAGCTGCACCACAAGAATCAGAGTACACACACTATAATATTTCAATAGAAATATTAGAACCAGAATTACCAGAAATCATACAGATAAGTGATGACGAAGAAGAAGTGGCAGATAACTTTGTAAATCAAGAGATAGCATCCCCACATAAAGAGTAACAAGCAGTCAATGATAGAGTAAAACAAGTCATATTTGACTTAAATTTGTAAGCTCTTCTTTCTTCTTCTTCTTTCCTTATTTCAAAAAGCAAAATTACTTTATTGTAACCATGAAATAAAGAGAGTTTTTTGGTAACTATGGCCTCACACAATAGCTTACCTATACCAAAATTTAACGATTATGACTATGAGTATTGGTCTATAAATATTAATAACTTGCTCATAGGTAGAGGTTTGTGGGACATCATAGAAGAGGGCTACATAGAACCCTCAAATTGGACAACACTTAGTGTCGTAGACAATAAAACTCGAAAAGAAGAGAAAAATAGCAACTCCTCTGCTCTTTCTTATCCCCAAGTTGCATTGGAGAAAAGCATATTTCCCATAATCGATGCTTGTACGACTGCATAAGCTGCATGGAAAGCATTGAGTGATGGATTCCATGGTAGTAATCAAGTGAAGCAGGTAAAGCTTCAAACATTGAAGCGAGATTTTGAAAATCTCCGAATGAAAGATGATGAAAAAGTTGGTGATTATTGTGTTAGAGTAAAAACAATTGTAGATAATGGTTATACTAGGCAAAGAAATCAAGCCTGAGACAATTATAACAAAAGTGTTGAGAAAACTTACATAGAAATGGAACCATATTGCCATAATAATAGAATAATCCAAAGATCTTTCCCTTTTAACATTCGATGCATTGATCGAATCATTAATGTCACATGAAGAGAGGTTTCCTGAAACTCCTTCAACAACCTATGAAGGTGATGATAAGGCCTTCACTTCCAATTAAAATAATGGAAGAGGACGGGTAAGAGGTCAAGGTAGAGGCAATCAAATAGGTAGAGGTAGAGGCAACTATAGAGGAGGCAATTCTAACAGAGGAGGCAACCATAATAGAGGAGGCAATTCCAATAGAGGAGGCAACTCATACATAGGAGGCAACCAACAAAGAGGTGGAAATCAGAATCGAGGTGGAAATCAAGGACAAAGTGGTAATCAAGGGCAAGGAAGTGACAAGTCCAAATCAGCATGTTTCAACTATCGCAAGCCGGGTCACTTCGCTCATGATTGCTAGTCAAAATCTTCACAAGGCAGTAGCAGTCAATATGGTAATTATGGAGAAGATGATATTTCTAATATTTTTTTGTCATATGGCCAATCAAAATAGAATCTAAATGACACATGGATTCTGGATACTAGTTTTTCCAACCATATGACTGGTAAAGAACATTTATTTGCTACTCTCAATTCCACTTATAAATCCCAAATCAAATTAGGGGATGATAAGATATTGCAAGTAGAGGGTATTGGAGCCATGGGGGTTCCAACCAAAGAAGGACTAAAGAAAGTGCATGACATCTGTTACACTTCAAAGATCCAACACAATCTACTAAGCGTTGGACAAATGATGGAGAACAATTACAAGCTTGTATTTGATGAAGGACAATGTATTATTTTTTATAAGAATAATTGTAAGCATGTCATCACACAGGTCCCCATGACCAAGAACAAGTTATTCCCTCTCAAGTTTGATAAGCTAGGGGGAGCTCAAATTGCAAATGTCGCTATAACAAATCCAAGTGTCCTTTGGCACTTGTGATATGGTCACCTTAATTTCGCTTGCTTGAAACTTCTAACTTCTCAAACTATGGTGATAGGACTTCCCAAAATCAATGAACAAAAGGAGGTCTATGAAGGATGTGCTTTAGGAAAGCACTCAAGGTCGAAGTTTTTGATAGGACAATCATGGAGATCCAACTATCCACTATAGTTAGTATATTCAGATATCTGTGGTCCAATGCAAACACAGAGTCTCGAAAATAGTTCTTATTTTCTCACTTTCATAGATGACTTCTCTAGAATGTGCTGGATTTACTTTTTGAAACACAAAGATGAAGCTTTTGATTTCTTCATCGATTTTAGAAACAATGTAGAGAATCAGAGTGATCATTATGTAAAATGTCTTAGGATAGATTGAGGAGGTGAATACTCCTCAAAATATTTTTTGAAATATTGTAAAGCAAGTGGGATCAAAATGCAATTTACCACTGCCTATACCCCATAGCAGAACGGTGTGGTAGAAAGGAAAAACCACACCATAGTTGATATGGTGAGATCGATGCTACAGTCTAAGCATATAACTCATATGTATTGGGCAGAGGTTGTAAGAACCAGTGTATATATTCTAAACATAAGTCCAACTTCTAGTTTAGATGGTGTCACTCCTTATGAGGTATGGTATGGAAAGAAACCTAATGTAAAGCATTTCAAAGTGTTTGGTTCTTTAGCATATGTACACATTCCTAACGAGAAAAGGAAGAAGCTTGATCCAAAAATTCAAGCTTGTATATTTGTAGGGTATTGTGAGTCTACAAAAGGATATAGACTCGAAAATTCCAAGACTCATAAAGTTGTAACCTCTAGGGATGTAATTTTTGATGAAGGGGAAGAATGGGGTCATCAAATAATTTTTGTTGATGATGAGTCCCAAGATGTAAGTTCTTCATAGGTACAACAGGTGTCTCCAAATAAAAGCAAAGGCACACTACCCCCTCCAAGCCCATACAAGAGTACTACATCAAGTACTTCAAAAAACACTCCAAGTCCTTCTCCACAGAGATCAGTAAGTTCTTTATCGATGGACATCGATAGACTCTCCATAAATAGGCAGAAGAATATTACAAAATCATCGATCCTTTCAAATGTTGGATCAGAATATCCAGAGAAGATTCACTAGAAGTCAAGCTAGTGAGATGAATATAGTTTTGCAACAACTTGAAAATTTGCAATTGTATGGAGATGATGACTCCCATGATCCTATGGGAGATGTATTCAATTATGCTTTATTGGCTAGTACACAGCTAGAACCAGCTAGCTATGAGAAGGCATGTACTCAAAATGTATATCAAAAAGCCATGAAAGAGGAAATAACCTCTATAAACAATAATGATACATGGGAGCTAGTAAAGTTACCCAAAAAAAAAAATGTGTGTTGGTTGTAAATGGGTCTACAAGACCAAGTACAATGCTGATGGAAGAATTGAAAGGCATAAGGCAAGACTAGTAGCAAAAGGTTTTACTCAAAAATTTGGCATTGACTATGAGGAAACCTTTGCTTCTTTTGCACGACAAGAGACAATCAGATAAGTTCTTTCCTTAGCAGCCCATAAAGGATGGAATGTACAACACATGGATGTGAAGAGTGCTTTTCTAAACGGATACATGATAGAAGAGGTTTATGTTCAACAACCTCAAGGTTTTCAAGAAGAAGAAAAAGAGAACCTTGTTTAAAAATTGAATAAAGCACTTTATGGCCTCAAGCAAGCATCAAGATCCTGGTACTCACGCATTTATGGCTATTTCAGCAAGTATGGATTCACTAGAAGCAAAAGTGGACCAACTTTGTACTACCTAAATCAAGGAGTAGACATTATCATAGTTTGTTTGTATGTGGATGATCTAATATTTATGGGTAGTAACAATAAAATGAATATGGAGTTCAAAAACTCCATGATGAATCAGTTCGATATGGAATATCTTGGTTTAATGTGATACTTCCTAGGCATGGAAGTGCATCAATCAAATAAAGGGATCTTCATATGTCAACACAAGTATGCTCGAGACATGATCAAGAAATTTGCCATGGAGAAGTGCAAATAATTTGCAACTCCAACTAGACATGGGATCCAATTGAGCAAGGATGATGGAGCATCAAAGGTTGACATGACCACTTACAGAAGCATGGTTGGGAGTCTGATGTTTCTCACCAACACCATGCCCGATATTCAATATGTAGTTTCTCTAGTTTCAAGGTTTATGACTAGTCCATATGAGCTACATTTACAAGCAACTAAAATAATTTTAAGATATGTAAAAGGTACAGTGGATTTTGGAATCCATTACCAAAAATGTAATTCTATGAAATTAGTTGGCTTCAGTGACAGTGATTGGGGCAGCAACATAGATAACATGACATTAGGGAATTGTTTTAGTCTAGGATCAGGACTAATTACATGGAGTTCCAAGAAATAAATTGTTGTAGCATTGTCATCAACTGAGGCTAAGTATATAGCCATCACTTATGCTAGTACTCAAGCCCTATGGTTAGGAAAAGTTCTTGAAGAGATTGGAGAAAGTCAGAGTGGTCCAACTCGACTGTATTGTGATAACATAAGTGACATTCATTTGGCATACAATCCAGTCCACCATAGCATATCAAAGCATTTCGATACGAAGTATCACTTCATTCGACATATAGTGGAACAGCAGATAGTTTATCTTGAATATTGTAACACTTTGGATAATATTGCAGATATCTTCACCAAAGGTATAGCTAAAGCTCAATATATAAAGTTGAGAGACTGTATAGTCAATCCTCTCAACTTTAAGGGGGAGAATGTTGGAAATAAATCTAGTAAAAGGAGTAAAAAGGAGTAAAAGGGTGTAAAAATTTGTTTCAACTGTAAGCTTTGGATCTTACCCCTTTTACCTCCTTGGACGACAGCTGACTAGGCAGGTAGGTTGACTTGGATGATAACTACCTGGGTGGATTGGATGGCAAGGACGACAAGGCAAACCAATTCTATTTCCATTTCTCTTTTCCTCCCTATTTCTCCTATTTTCCTAACTTCCCTATATTCCCTAAAGTTGTTTGGAGTTACCATTTTAAATACCATTGTAATCTCAATTTTCTAATTTTCAATATATTATTTTCTATTCTCTCCTAATTTTTCTCTCACAAACCATAGTTGTGAGCGATCCATGAGAGAAGTTGAACCAGCCTAAAATACCATAAGAAGAATGTACAAGATTTAGTAGCTATAGGTGACACTTGATTGCCTAAACTACAGAGTAGTCAAAATTAAACACGACACATATGTATACCATGATCTTGGAAAGGGGGAATGGACATCCAAGTGGTGATGCTAACAAATGCACGTATTATTCTTGTTGAGGTGCATTTTAGGGGAGAATGTACAAACATGAATTAAAATTTTAACTATAAAGCATATGAATATGTGCAATGGATGTAAATGTAAATGATGCAAGTGGAGGAATGTGATATTTACAAGAGGAAAGTTACATTGTGTAGAAGGAGAATTTTAGAAGAACCTATTTATAGATGAGTAAAGTGTGTAATGATGACAAAAAGCATGATGTTAGGATCATGGTTGCCCTAGCATGTTGGGTGTGTGTGTGTAGTAGATGTATAAGCTGCGAGCTGTATAAGTGTATGTAATAGTTGCCAAAAAGAAGGAAGATGCAAGAGTGGCATATACAGGTGGAAGAAGTGAGAAGAAATAGGCTTTGGTAACCAGTCAAGAAAAGGGGATCACCAAAAGCCAACAAATATAGGAGAGAAGAAACGAACCAACGTATGTAAGAATTAGAGGAATGAGATAGAAGAAGAGTAACTGAAACTACTATCGGGCGAAATGGCATAGATCCAAGTGGGAGCGGGATGGTGAAGTGATGACATGGCTAAGATTGCGGTTGGAGCCATAGTTGGAAATGTTATGAATATAGCGGGATGGCACTGTTAGGGTGCTACGAGGTGGTAATGTTCTCGAAGTGGTGTGGCATGGAGGACTGACAAGTCGGCTAAATGGAAAAGAACACTTTGGTGATGGGGTACGCTCGTCGTGCAACATGTTGTGCACCAGGGTTTTGAATGATCTACACTCTTTGATATCATGGCCTGGATGGTGATGGTAAATATAAAATTGATTCTCATTGTAGTTGCATGGTTTAGGATGAGAGGGATCAATGGGTTGAATCTCGGGTAGGTCAATAAGGCCTTGATGCATGATATGATGGAACATTTCAAAGAATGGCATGTGTGGGATAGGCATAGGATAAATGTATGGGTCTACTGAAGGAGAGCGAGTCCTAGATGAAGGATGATCTTGTAATGGAGACATGGGTCTGGGTTCCATCATGGGTCAAATCTGAGGTCAGAGAAGAGGTCTACGTGGCGATGAGGATGGACGGGTCATGGGAGACTATTATGGGTGAACATGGCAATGGCAATGACTTATCTACAAATCCATAGCTTTGACACAGGAGATGAGATGTTGTATCTCATGGTATGGTGGCGATGAAATTGGGGAAGGTGGTGATCGATATTCCAATGCGAATGGAATGGCCCGATGCATGGTAGAAAATAGGTGTGGCTGGGATGATGAAGTAGCAGAGTGGAATGACTATGGTGATTACAAGCATTGCTGGAATGGTATACCTCGTAGTCATGAAGGTGGTGTCTTGAGGACCGATGGCATAGGTGATGGCCCTAAGCGACAATGTGAATGGGAAAGAGGGATGTTTGTGTGACCATCTTGAGTAGCTTGGGCCACACGGGCTTGCAAAGCCTGGACGTAGGTAGACTCACCATTGGGAATGGGAGATGGTAGAAATGCGGGGTGAGGTGGATGAGGTGTATACTCCCTATTAGGTGGGGGATAGGATCCTATGGGATGATGGGGGTTATTTGTGGGTGAATAGATATGTCTGAGATCATTCGATGAATGGGAGGGTGATCCCTATGCTTAGAGTTGGGTGGACTCCTCTTTATCATTGAAAGAGGACATGGTGATCTGGCTGGCGCCAGAGTGTGGTGAATAAGATGAACCTCGCTAGCAAGGATAATGATATTGAGGTGAGGTATAATGAACTGAATGGGATGAATGTGAGGAGCACTTGGTATGAAGGGTGACTGGTGGTCGAGCGAGATTGATCAATGTAATGGGTTTTTGTTGTGGTTGTGGATGGTCCTGCATGGTGGTAAGTGAGGCCACTGTAGAGCTCTCCTACTGATGATGTGAGTCCTAAAAAAGGAAAAATAAATACCTCGAGCATAAAAATGGTAGAAATGTGCAACGTACATGTACAAATAAATAATAAAGTAGAAATAATAGATTCACACAGTGACGTGCTTGGTGATTTACTTCTAATACTATGTGACACTCATGATGGTGATTGTGTCTATGCATCATACATTGAATGCATGAAGATGCAAGATGTTGATGATTTCAAGATTGTTAAGGCCTTCAAGATTGGCTAGGTGATATGCTCATGAACCGTATTTGTGTGTGATAATAAATGGGCCCAACCAGTTTGGGATGAATTTATCACGTTGTTGGCAAAGCTGAATTGTGATTTGCTAGTTTTCTTTGAGAACTAAGTCACCAATCTTAAACTTGAGTTGATGTACCTTACTATTGTAGACACGGCAAAGGCTATCTTGATATACTCGTGTGTGATCGATGGCATGGATGCAACGTTGATCGAGGAGTGTTAGTTGATCTAGATGAGCTTGGCGATAGTGTCATCGTCAATGAAATATTTCATAGATATCCATAAGGAGGGTATCTCAAGCTCAAGGGACATGATATCTTCTACCCCATAGACAAGTGAAAAAGGTGTTGCTCTAGTAGGAGTATGAATGCTTGTACAATATGCCCAGAAGGCTAGGGGTATTTTATTATGCCAATCCCGATGAGACTCTACTACAGTTTTATGGAGAATAGAACATATGGTTTTATTTGTGGCTTCTGCCTAGACATTTTCTTGAGGGGAATATAGGGTCAAAAATCTATGGTGTATGTGAAATCTATCACACAGGGCTCGGACAGTCTTTTTTTTTTAATATTTCCCATTATTTGAAATAATTTGGAATGGAATTCCAAAGTAGCATATGATATGCTCCATGATGAATGCTGCAATTTTGGCTCTTGTAGTGTGGACCAGTGGGATGGCTTCGACCCACTTGGTAAAATATTTTGTTTTTGTGATGATAAATTTATGATTGCTAGAGGATGCAAGTGTAATTTGTCCAATTAGATCCAGGCCCCATTAGGAGAAGGGCCACATGGACTGGATTGGTTGAAGTGCTTGGGATGGTAAATGTGTTAGGTTGGCATGTTGTTGGCATTTGATGCAACGTTTGACATAATCATAGTAGTCTTGATCCATTTGAGGCTAGTAGAAGCCCATACGAAGGATACATTTGGTAATCGCCATGCCACTAAAATGGCCACCATAAGTATCATCATGGGTTTCTTGTACAACCCATTGTGATTCTTGCGGTTCTAGACAACACAAGAGTATGGCATCATAGCTGCAGTGATAAAGGATGTCCCCCAACAAGGTGTAGCGGATCACTTTTTATTTAAATATTTGGCGTTGGGCGTGGGGTAAATCACATGGTATAAAATCTAGTTTGATGTACTCTTTTATCTGTGAGAACCATGGGTCATGAGGTTCGGTGTTTACCACATACACACCACCATCGTCTCTAGGAGGCTTAGGTGATATAGCAGATTACGTAAGTGTATGAATGCATACAGATGTTTTGTCAAACATTGGGTTTTGTAGGATGAGGGATCCTAAGGAGGCCATAGTGTTTGCAAAATAGTTTGATGATCGCAAAACAAATTTGATATAATACCATTCAAATTGGGATAGGAGTTGTTGGAAAATTTTATTGTATTGTTGGAGAACTGGGCAATTGCATAGCCAGAGTTCCTACACTTGATTGACAATAAGAAGTGAATCACCTATGATGTGGAGGTGTTTGATGTGCATAGAGTGTGCTTGTTTCAGTCCTAGGATTAGGGCTTCATATTCTGTGTTGTTATTGGTACAAGGGAAATCAAGTTTGAATGAAAATAGGAGTGGTTCTCCTTTAGGTGTAAAGAAGACAATGCCTGCACCCCCAGCGTGGAGACACCTGGAATCTTCAAAGAACATGGTGAGGTCAGCCATAAATTTTGGTTCAACGTATTCCTCATCTTCGGTTATGTGAAATATGGAATCATCGAGGAGTTGAATGAGTAGGGGTCGATTTTTAGTTATAAGGGCTTCAACTAGTTGGTCAGCGATGACTTGTCCTTTGATAGACTTTTGAGACACAAATTCTAGGTCAAACTCGGTTAGGAGAATGATCCATTTGGTTGCGTGTGAATTATAATAACTCTTGTTCATCATATACCATAGGGGATTGTCTCGGGTGATGATAAAATTTGTGTGGTTTAACATGTAGTGTCTTAACTTCTAGGTGGCGAATACTACTACTAGACATAGCTTCTCCATGTATATGTATCTCATTTTGTAACTAACTAGCGCTAATGTAGTAGATAGCCTGCTCTTTGTTGAGAGCATTCTTTTCAGCTAGGAGTGTACCTAGCGCAAGTTATGTGGCTGATATGTATAGAGTCAATGGTAATTGTGGGTGTGGTGGTGACATGACTGATGGTGATGTGAGGTAAGTTTTGATAGCATCGAATGCGGCTTGATAGTTATCATCCCATTTGAAGTGTACTCCTTTTTGTAGGAGATGATTGAATGGTTGGCATTTGTTTGATAATTGTGCTATAAATCTGTGAATAGAGGTAATCTTGCCCTAGAGGTTGTGCAATTGCTTTAGGATGGTAGGAGAAGGCATCTCAATGATGGCTTTCACCTTAATAGGATCTACTTAAATGCCTTGTTGGGAGACAATGAATCCTAGTATTTTCCCTGATGTAACACCGAACACGCACATTTTGAATTAAGGCACACGTTGTGTTCTAGTAGTCGATCGAAAATCTGATAGAGATCTTCGAGATGGTCAACATGTTTCCTTGATTTGGCTATGAGGTCATCTACATAGTCTTCCAAATTTTTGTGCATTAGATTATGAAATATGTAGGTCATGGCTCGTTGATAGGTTGCCCCCATGTTTTTAAGGCCAAAAGGCATGACCTTGTAGCAAAATGTCCCCTAGGGTGTTGTGAAGGAGGTTTTGTGTTGATCGGTTGGGTTGATCCTAATTTTATTATATCCAAAAAATCCATCCATGAGGTAAATCATTTTGTGACCTGTGATGGAGTCAATGAGGGAGTCAATGTTGGGCAAAGGGAAGTTGTCTTTGGGACAAGCTTTTTTTAGGTCATGAAAATCTATGCAAATGTGAACATCACCGGATGGTTTGGGGATAGGGACCATGTTGGATACCCACTCGGGATAGTCAATGGGTACTATGAAATCAATGTCTAGGAGCTTTTGGAGCTTAGATTTTACTATCAATGCGATAATTGGATGCATATGTCGTAGCTTCTATCTTATTGGTTTGTCATTAGGATCTAGTATAATATTATGCACTACTACAATAGGGTCAAGTCCCGAAATGTCTTTGTAACACCATACGAACACTTTTATATACTTTCATAGGAAGTTCATGAAGGCGATGTGTTCCTCGGGTGAGAGGCTAACGGCTAATTTGAGGATGTGTGGATTTTTTGGATCGTCGTCGATGTGGATGCCGATCGTGTCCTCGATGATAATGTGAGATCTATCATGCAATTATTCGAGGATATGAATGAGGTTGAAGTCATCAATGGCCTCACTGTACTCATACTCATCATCTATGTAAATGCTCGTGTGATGGACTTGAGGGGTTTGGGATGACGTGGATGAGGAAGGGGTATTTGTTACCTGCAATATGTGAGGAGGGAGAAGAAATTCTCCAAGTGCTGGTATGAGTGAGATGTGTGCAAGATCAATAAAGTTTGGGTTTGGGGTATCGTCTCGAATCCACTTGTGGATGTAAAGGAGGGGAGAACGTAAGTCTACCTCAACCATGTTAGTCGATGTTGTAGGTGAAGTAGGTGGGGTAGAGTCTGGTGAGGGAGGTTGGATAGGTTATGTGCATCCTAAGAGACTCAAGGGAGGTCGTAGGATGACTGGTGGTGAACAAGGATGAGAGGCTACTCTCTATAGCTATCTATGTATAGGCGGGAATATAGGCAAGCATATCGGTGGTGGGTTAGGCAGGACTGGGTCCAGCTCTATCGATGGTGGATCAGGTGGGAGTGTGTCTAGCTCTATTGGTGGTGTAGCCAGAGATAAGGTAGCAAAGTGTTCTGCCAATATCTAAACATCATAGAATAAAGAGGTATCGACTATAGGAGATTCTTGGAAGAAATCATAGGGGATGGTGATGGTTGATATGGGCAAAGGCGTGTCTTCTATCATGTCCATATCAATGTACTCTTCCAAGGTGTGTGTTGGACATGGAGGAGGATGTAAGGATAGATCTTGGATCTTATCTTATAATGTATAGACGACGGTTGGGTGTTAACCTAGGTCATGTTGTGGCTGCTCCACAACTAGCCCCAAAATTGGGGACCCACATTTTTGTTTTGATATTACGGTGTCTGCATTTTTTTGTAGGTGTCTTATGCTTTTCTTGGTTTGGGGTTTGCAGTTTTCATGAAGATTGTTGTCAATAGTTTTTTTATCAGCAATTTATTGTCGATGAATTTTTTGTCGTCAATTACTTGTCGACAGTATTTTATTGTCGATGACCTTTTCTTGGTCGATGATTTTTATCGTCAATTTGTTGTCTATGATATTTTTATCGTCATTTTGTTGTCGATAATTTTTTATCATCATTTTATTGTTGATGATATTTTTATCATCAATTTGTTGTCGACGACAGTTTTTTATCGTCATTTTATTATTGACGATATTTTTATCATCAATTTGTTGTCGACAATAGTTTTTTATCGTCAATTTATTGTCGATGATTTTTTATTTGTCGTCAATTTATTGTCGACAGTATTTTATTGTCGACAACCTATTCTTTTCGATGACTTTTTTGTCGTCAGTCTCTTGTCGACGACTTTTGTCGTCAATTTGTTATCGACAATTTTTGTCATCAATTTCTTGTCGACGATTTTCTTTGGTCGACTTTTTTTTTTTGGCAATTTTTATCGTCATTGTTGTTGCTGATTTTTTATAGTTAATTTTGTGTTTGCTTTTATGTGAAAGTTTAAAATGAAAAGTAAAAAATAAATAAAAAGAAAATATAAGTACATATGCATTTATGTTTTCATAACAAAATTTTGATTTAAGTAATAAACAAAATAAATTATTTATTTATATATATGTTTATATATTTTTATATATAATATATATGTAAATGAATAAAAAAATAAAATAATAAAAAGAAAGGTAAAATTTTATATATATAAAGCCTTTGCTTTTGATTTTAATGAAAGTATAGAAAAGGCTTTTGCTTTGTTTTTAATAAAGGTGATGCACGTTTTAGGCAAAGACATGTTATAAGGAAGTTTATTTTTAAAAAGTAATTTTTCTCTTAACTTCGTTGTTTGTCTAAAGTGCAGGTCTCGCAGCGAAAGGAAGGAACCACGAAGCCGATATACCATCTCGGCAACCTTGCGAATGGGCTCTCGAAAGCTCACTACAGTGGACACAGGACGATGGTATGGATCGGACAGCACCGACGCAGGGAGCAGAGAAGAATGGCGAATATGTGCATGTTTACCACAGCAACGATTGATGAGAGGCACGATGGGGCCAAAAATAAAAATCACAGTGAGAACAAGCTATGATGGGGCATCAGATGCCGGACAGTGTGGGGATTGCTGTGTTTGAAGCATCGAAGCACCACACGCAAATGGGAACGTTGTGCAAGGTTGATATGGACTGAAGCAGTTAAGATAAGAGGTGTTCAATTCAAAAGCCTAACGGGTGGCAGTTATTATAGAAGGCCATAACGCAAGCATCATTAAATAATGGCAGTGGAGCAAGGCTATGAATTATGTTCACATGCGGCACTGTTTAATATACATTGCCTTCATTTTCATATTTATAAAGCAAATTAATATATTGCCAAATTAATATGCCCCAAATAGGGGTTATAGAAATTCATTATGAGTGAATTTTGTCGGGTTTTCTTGACAAAAATAAAAATAAAATGAAACCTTAGATACTTACGAAACCTTTAGAGAAGGTTTGACGGTCACAATGCTCATGTCCAATGGTCACAAAGTAAAAAAATGAAACGGCTGCGTACCATGTTATGGTATAAGGTAATGAAGCACTTGGAATAAGGGTCCAAATAACACATGTTCGAAGGAGACTTGTAATGCAAGAATAGCCGTTACTAGGTAAACGAATTTGCATGGGAGGAAGCCAAGCGACTGGAGAATGAAAAGTCAGGAAATGTGAAACGAAAGGACTGTGAATCCAAATGAGAGTGCAAAATGTAAACGAAAAGGAAAATTTGCAAAGGTTAAATATTCCATCAAATGGAGGAAAAAGGATTGGACTTTTTGAAGGCCAGATGCTGCCGGATTTAACATGTAAAAACTGGAAACACATTTTAATGCAAGGATTTTTCAGAAATTTTTGACTTCGTTAGCAAGAAAGAATGGGATTGTTGTTCAAGTTTGTGGGTCAAATAAGCTAGGTTGCATGTATGAACTTCTCACATATTTGGTTTTGCAGGACGGGGTGCTATCAAACTGAGGGAACTTTGCATTTCTGCATTTTCAGCACTTAATTTTATGCAGATTTTTATTTTTTTTAGTTTTCAAAATTTTATTTTCAGATTTTTTTTTTATTTTCGGACATTAAAATAAACAGCAAAAAATTTCAAAATCCAAAAATAATTGCATGGCTACATAAAATGTTATTCAAACTTCCATTATGCACTTAGACATTTTTGCTTTGGAGTCATTTCGTATTTTTAAAAATTCGTCAAAGTTGTTTTAATGCAGATTTAAAAAATTCAAAATTTCAAAATTTGCATTTTTGGGCCAAATTTCATTTTTTCAGTTTCAGATTTCATTCATGAGCCTATGATGACATTGCCTTCATGAAAATTTCAATTTCATGGAAGGAATTATGTTTTATGGCATTTCACAAATTACCATTTTTGGAGCAATAAAAGCACCTTTCTTCATGAAAATTTTGATTTCATTGAAGGGGGTAATTTTACATGTTACATTGAAGGTCATTATTTTAAAGCACTAAATTATTCATCTTTATGAAAATTTGATTTCATTTACAAGGGATAAGTTGAAGTGATATTTTAAAGCCCTTATTTTAAGGCCATAAATTATTGTCTCTTTGTGAAAATCAATTTCACCAAAGAGGAATAGTTTATTGATCACATTGAAAGCTATCTTTATCTTCATGATAAGAAGTTACATTCAAGGAACCTATTCATCATTTCAGATTTACATTCATAGATAGATTTGATCTTTACTTTCACATTTAAAGTAGGATTTAATGCAAGATAAAACTTGATTAAAATATACTTAATAAGGGAAAGACAAAATCTATCTTAAAACCCTCAAGATAAAAGGAATTAAGGTTACATCATGGTCATATGAGGGTCAATTCACATTTACTTTTGTTTGGTTTCATGAACAATCATTAAAGTAGCATGGTAAAATAAACCAACATTGCCCCTTGTTTACAGTTACTTGCAATCACTAAGGTGTTCCAAGCATTGAATTGATACATCTTTATTTGAGATAACTAATACACATATGCAAATGCTAATATAGCAAAGACCTTGGAGAAGTTGTTTCTTTAACTTCTTTGCAAGAGAGGGCTTTGAGATCAAAACCCTAAGGGAGAGTGTAATTTCACAATTGGGTAAAATTAACACTCAACAGGGGTGGTCTTATCGGTAGGTGATCGAACACAACGGTTAATGGGTGTATGTAGCCCTTGCTCATAATGATCTAACCTAAACCCATGCCAATGAAAGCATTGTAGGTAGCATAAGGAAAATTGAGGGTTGGATAGGTGTGTAATTGCATCACCAGAGCTAGATTATGGTGGTGAAGAAGTTGGTGAGGGGATCGAAGAGTTGACTCCCACATACACAAAGTTGGTGTAGTTTTCAAGACTTCCTAACTATATGATGGTTTCAATAGTCAACATCGAGACTGAGGGATGGACAAAATATTGGGTAGATTGGATAGGGGTGTCGCATACACAGGCATCGTGTACGTTATAGTCTCCTAAGCCATTATTTGTCATGAAGATGGATATGCATGGTGTGGCACGCTCTAGCAACTAGGGTGGTGTATCCGAATCAGATGAGGAAGGAGAAATTTGAGATTCCCTAATGGTGGCATTTGAAGGGTGTGGAGGTTCATCTAAGCTGGGTGTTGGTTGTTCGAGTTCATGATGTTTGGTTGTTGTGGCTTGAATAGGTTGTTTGTTCTATGTAGGGGATGGCATCGATGTAGGTGTAGGGATGCATGGAGACATGAATGTCTTAGGTTTTAGTCAAAAGGGAAGAGGAGGTGTTTGCGGTGTAGGAAGGATAGGGGCTTCCATATGCAAGGGTGGAGGCAGTAATATAGTCGATTGTGTTATGGGTGGCAATGGTGGTTGCGACACAGCGGGTGGAAATTAGAATGGTAGAGGTTGGGAGGATTATGGAGGCCACAAGAGCGACAATGAGGAAGGCATGGTATCAATTTTAGGTCCCTCAAAAGATGATGCTAATGGTGTAGATATCGAGGCTTGTGTTGTTGACGAACACTGGGATGTTGGGGTGGAAATTTGGAAGGATACCAATGCTCCTACTAACTGGTGCAAAGATACAAAGAATAGTTGAGAGGATGAGAATGAAGGCGTAGGGAGAAGGTCTGCGACATTGCAAAACTTAAAGGGGTCTCCATCGACTAGGACACAATGAACAAGTCCATTATGGACGTACTTGAGGCAATGGTGCAATGTGGATGGACACATTACATATCTCTAATCCAAGGGTGATCGAGGAGAATATTGTATTGCATTTCTCTTAGGATGATGTGATAGAGGATGGGGATCGTACGGATGCCTACATGAATGGGTAGAACTATGGATCCTATGGTAGGTCTCATGGAACCATCGAAAGCATGCAGGTCTAGGGAAGGTGTGGCAAAATGGGCTGGAGGGAGGTGTAGGTGATGTAGGGCTACTGTGGATATGATGTTGATGGATGAGCCCATGTCAACGAGTACCCTCTTGTAGGTAATATCATTGATATTAGCTTGTATGTGAAGGGGAGGATCGACTCCTTCACCAACGAGTTCCATGATCTCGTGGTCATTGAAACTAATTGAAGGTTGAAGGCATCGTGGGATGTTTCCTACAAAATTTATAAAAGCATGTGTGTCATGTGTCTCTAAGTCAATGGAACGTAGGATGTCATTCAATGCCTCACGATGGGATTGAGACTACTGTAGGATATCGAAGATAGATAACCATGCGAGAGCATTACATAGCTGATGGGTTAGACTACCATGGATGGTAATCACATTTTGAGGTGGTGGTGGTATGGTATTAGGTGTTTGGGGTGTTTGCAAGGACGTAAACTAGACAAGGGGAGAAACAATAAGTGTTGTCTGGCATGATGGGTACCATTGGTTTCTCGTAGTAAGTTTTATCATACCTACTACCCCACGTGATGGAGGATCATGCTGGACATTGTTGACTTGGTGAGGTGGCACTGGAGGATTGTTTAGAGGTTTAGGAGGATTGGGTCCTCTATGATCTGGTAGAGGGTTTTGGAAAATCCTTAGGTTTTGGTTTTGCAGGGCTAGAGGTTTTGCTACCTGAATAGTGTCTCTATCAATTAGATATTGAACTTACCCTCGAAAGGAGCGACATGATTTGATATTATGGTCACGCTGCCTATGAAAGGGACAGAAGAGCTACTCATTATAGTCACGAGGCTTAGGTGAATTTGGATCCAATGGGTGGATCTCGGGTAGAATGATATGGTTGCCCTCATACAATATATTGAACATGGCTAGTAACGGTTTAGATAAGGGTGTAAAGTTGCGTGGTGGACCCTGTGGGTGCATACCGTGGTATTTTTGTGGTTGATGTGGGGTAGAAGCATTAGCTTGGAGTGCTTGCGATTATGGTGTATAGGGTGGAGGATTCAATACTAGTGCTAGGGTAGCAGGTGCAACTTGGTTTTACGATGGTCGTGGGTAAGGTTTATTTGGTGCGGGTCTATTGAAGTGGAAGTTGGAGTTATAGTTGGATTTGGCTCTCAACTTAATCTTCCCAAACTGGACCTTAATATCTTTGATCACTTTTTCTTGTGAGATAGCATCTTCAAAAGTACGACTTTGGTGAAGTTGGAGGGATGTGGAAATGTGTTTGTGGCAACTCTTGGAAAAGAGTGTCACAAGCTCCAAGGTGGGGAGGCTATGGGCGAGGTAATGGATAATCGCTCTCCATATAGCAACAAACTCAGTAATGGGTTCATCGTCCGTCTATCGTAAGACGTAGACATCAAAAAATGTGGTCTTTTTCTTGATGTTGATCAAAAAGTTCTCTAAGAAGGAATTGGCCAGTTGTTCAAAGGTCTATAGGCTATGGTGTGGTAGTGTGTTGTGCCAATCCAATGTTGGTCCAGTGAGAGATAGGTAGAAGGTACACAACATAAGAGGGTTACTACTATGAAGCTAGTAACAATAGGAGCGGTAGTTGCTCACATGTTCTCTGGGATCTTTCTTACCTCTATACTTGTCAAATTTTGGTATTTCGAAGCGATAGGGATAAGGAGGAATAGGTATTGATGGATGAACTGGCTCATTGCACAATTCATCATAACAAGGCTTTTGTGGCCCATAGCTAGAGGTGCGTAGGTTCAACATTTTGACTTCATCTCACAAGATTTGAAGTTCGAGTGTCATAGGAGTCGACGATTGGACTATGGTAGGTTGACCCTATGGATGTGGTATATATTGGTATTATTGTTATTCACAATATTGTGGGGAATATCGTTGCACCTGATCGTGATAAGGTGGGTACTGGGTGACATGTGTTGTTGTGTCTATAGGCACACTAGGTTGTGGGGTAGGTGTCTGTTGAGGATAATAGTACTGTGACTGGGCAACATGCGGTTGTGGTAGGGGTACTTGTTGGTTTGGAGTCTGTTGTACTGGTTGGACCATGGGTGGTGATGACCAAACTGGAGGAGGCATAAAGAAGCTAGGTGTATCTAGTGGTAGTGTAGGTGTTGGTGCTACTAGTGCTAGGGGTGGTCAAGACAAGGTATCAAAATATGGGATCTATCTCTGCCTTGGAGGGTAGAAAATAGGGAAGCTAAACTGTATGGAATAATTTGGTTCAGTGGGTGGATAAGCTATTAGTGTTGATCCATAGGTAGGATGGATATGGGTAGTGGGAGCTTGAAAATAAATTGGTGGCAATATCTTAAAGGTCATCATAGGCAAAGGTGGCTCCAAGGGTTGGATGTCGTACACTCCGAATACTTGGGAGATAGGTGAGAAAGCTATCGAAAAGGTGGGATAAGCTATCGAGGTAGGATCTTGGGTTAAGGGGAAAGTGTATGTGTACACTCCTGCTTGGGTTTTTGCATCTTGTTCCTGAAGAGGCTGTTGGGAGGTACCCTCATATATGGTGAAGAACGACTGTTGGGAAGATAATGGTTGGTACTCTTGTGAAGAGTATGGGTGTGAGGTTTGAGGGAATGCATGTGGTTCTAGTTGGAAAGGGATCTATTGTGTAGTTTGGAAGGGTGGCTTTCAACTTCCTGCAATAGAGGAGGATGGGTCAGACACCATTCCTATGGTTAGAGTAAATAATGCAACCTTAGGACAGGTACGATTTAGAAGGGAGGAATCATTCTCAAACAGGGATTGAGATAGATTCTAGAAGAAGTTATGTGCAAAGGTGGGTGAAGTAGGCATAACCTACTCATCAATGGTGAAGGATGGAGGATATTGTCCTAGTGTTGTGTAGATCACATGGTCATAGAACGTGGTCGATGGATTAGGTGAGTATGGGGTTGAAAGGAGCGGGTAATATTCTGTGAGTGAAGTAGCGAGGATTTCACTCAAAGTTGACGTCTCCTTATGAGGCATCATGTGTGTGAATTGTACATCATATTCTACGTGTGAATTAGATGAATCTATAATCCTCTCCTTCATGATCGAAGGAGTAAGAGTGGACTGACTAGAGGAAGGGGAGGTCATTCCTCCAAAGAGTGTGCTTGCTCACGCGCTCTACTACAGGTGACCACAGGCATAGTAGCATGTGTAAAAGGGATTTTTAAGAATAAACCCTGTGTGATGTAGACTCAACTGTGTCTAATATACGTGTGAAGTAAGTGACATGTTGTGTGTAGTAAAACAATATATAATGCAATGTGTTTTTATTGGTCTGTGATCATGCAAACAACGATAGACCGAAATCAATTCTAAATACTGAGAAAATAAAAGTGTTATGTTCGTTTTGTGTGTTGTAATGTTGATACTCCCTATGTATAATCATAGGTAATGGAGTGAATACTCTAGAAATTTGAGAATGTCATCAATATAAAACCTCCTGCAACACCCAAATATGCATAGGATAGAATGGTACCGTAACGTGCGAATGGTGACCTATATGGAAGGTGCGGTAAAATGATATCCTAAAGGGGTGGAACTCACTATGATGAAGTGAGTCCACAATATCCTCTCACGATAAGAGGTGGCACTATCTGAAACCTACTACCGGCATACCCATGCTTTCGCTTCACCCTCGAACGGGCTTAGTCAAGAATGATAGTTACAAATTCCATAAATTATACAATCCTTGTGGATGAAGGCGCTAATCCTATCCCACTTCGTAGGTAACGACTGGTGATGAAATCTAGGGCCCAATCATAAAAGTGGGGGATTTTTCAAGGATGAAATCCAAAAAACCGCTCCTATGGGGCTGCTAGTTGTCTAGGGGGGTGAGCTAATGGAGAGTGCAACTCGATCCACACTAGTCTCGAGCGATGGATTGGGGATGAAGCCCAATCTCACCACTTGTTTAATGTACCACGTGAGTGTGTGTGGGTTTATGTTTTTCTAATGGTGTTTGCAAGGTAAGAAACTAACTAATTACCTTTTCAAAAGAAAACTAATCCTAATGTCTTTTTTGAAAGCAAATGATTAGATAGCTTACAGTATTTGTAAAGAAATAGTCTAGCCTAAATACCTTTATGAAGCAAACTAATCTACTTTGCAAAATATAGAAACATGCAATCCAAATGTTTGGAATAGAGGGGATTATGAAACCCTAACTTGAACTTTTAGAATGCAAAATTCTTTCAGGGAATGTAAGAGGGGGTTAGAAACCCTGATTTTACTTTAGAATGTAAAGTTCCTTTTAGCAATGGAAGCTATAAACAAAGGAAGAACAACTTAGGCTTATGCTACATGCAAAAATAAAAAACAAATGCAAATTTATTTGAGAAATAAATTTTGTACACTTTCTGGAAAGTTGCAGGTCCTAAAAATTTCAGAAACCCTAAAGATTCGACAACTTTGAAATGAAATCAAAACTATCTAGCAATGATTATTTAACTAGTTAATGAGATTTTTGTTTCTAAAACTTGCAACAGAGGAAGAAAAAGTGAACATACCTACATTATGATGCTAAGGGGGGTTTTCTTGGCCCCTAAAAAGATCACCCCAGCTAATTTGGGGGTTTTTGAGGCTTTTGTGTTCAAATCACGACCCGAGGGGCGAATTTGACCCAAATCACGACCCAAGGGGTGAATTAGGACTAGTTCACGGGGCGGGGGGTGAATCAGGTTTAGAGGCTTCAAATATGAGTTCTGATGATCTAGGGTGTTTCCTAAGGTTTTAGAGGTCTTTGTGGAAAATAGCTTTGGAACCTGCAAGACACATAAACAAAGGATAATGTTAGATTTACAAAGAAAATGAATCTAGCACTATCCGTTGTGGGGGTCCCATCGGCAATGCCAAAATGAAATGGTCAGAAAATGACATTTGATAATTTAACACAAAACACAATGATGCATTAAACAAAGAGACTATGATTCCATTGATATTAATAAAAATGTGTTACAAGAGGGACATGATGCCCTTTATCCATTTCTCTTCCTAACAATGTTATAATCAATTTGATGCCTTCTTCGTTTGTCCCTCAGTGTAGGTGGTCTTCTTTGTATGTGGGCCATTACCGGGTTGCTGTTGATTTGATGATGCTTTCCCTCTTCATATTTGTTGCATAACCTGTGATTAACCTGCAAAAGGGTGTTAGTATGATGGCGAGGCTTTCCTTAGTCAGGCCCCATATTTATGAAGATAAAATGACCATAAAAATATAACAAAACATGAAATAAACTATGCATAAGGTAATAATAATATGAAATGGAGCTTACCACCCAAATCTGGAGTGATTTGGGGCCTGTAGACCCAATTCTCCACCCAGGGGGCGAACTGAGGCCGAATTCATGAGGCAAGGGGCAATCTGAGTTGTGATGCCTCTTCGGCAAAATTATTTTGGTGGATCGACTCCTAGGAAGTTGGGGTTCCTCTGTATACCATCGAAATCCAACTGTGTGTGCTGGGAAATGAATGTTTAATATTAGCTTTCCATTTTCGCAGAGTAACTGTGCTTTGTTGAATTTGTGAATCAGACTTAATTAGGGGTTTGAGACCTATTATTTATAGACAAAGACAAGGTGCAGGAGGGTTAGATAGACTAAACCTAGGTTTGATTCTAACTAGGGTTAGGTTAAGAAATGCAATATGGCAACATCGTATTCCTTATAATAATATCTCATCCTCACACATGTGTGAGGATGGATTAGGGCTAATCCTGATTAGGAGGTGCTTAAGCCAATTTAGGACATGATTAAAGAAATATCTCAACAAACCCTAATTTCACACATGTGGGAGGATGTAATTAGTGCTAATCAAGATTAAAGGTTATTTTAATCAAATTTGCCCTAAAAAGGTGACTTAAGTGAAGTCAACATTAAATTAGATTTTAGGTATTGACTTATTAATTGTTTTGGTCAACTAATACCCCATGGGGGCCTCAATTGAGTGCAAATTGGTTGTTGGATGATATCCCAATGCACGAGATGTAATTTTGAAGGCTTATGAGGGTTTAGGACCTAAAATCCAATGAAGTAGTATACGGGAGTCTACACGATGCTATGACAATCTATGACGATCTACACATGACTACGCATGACTACAGTCATCTACATATGACTACGCATGACTACAACAATCTATGCATGTCTAAAAGACTAACAATGATACCTAGTGGTTGATTAGCATGTGTGGCCTTACTGAATATGATAAGTGTGAAGCCTTTATGTGGAGACTAGCGGTGTGGAAGTGTATTTCTTACTGTCAGATGGTTTATCTTGGTTGAGTGTTGCTTCCTTTGTCCTTTCTTTATGTTGGTCTTTGCACTTTTCTTTACCATGTTTCGAATATATTATTATATTTTGATGATGTCATTGTCAAAAGAGTCTAACAACTATATTTACCTATGTTGAATGCTAGACATCAAGTTTTTTGTTTTATTCTTAATGTTTTATTATTGTGTTTCTTGCATTTGATTTATTTTTCATCTAGAATTCATTTTGATTTACTAGGTATTTAAGCTCTTGATTTTTTTTATTAGGTAGAAAATAAGGGGTTTTGAAAGGGTCCCCAAACCTTTTACATATTTACAAACTAGACCAACAAAGTAGCCCTAACAACATCCAAGAAAAATATCAAAGCATAGGGGAAGGCCTAGCCCACAATAGAAACATGGGAGAAATGATTGATAACAAACACATAAATAAAATAGAACAGAGAACCAGATACAAAACCCATCAATTCTAGATCCAATAAAAACAAATTAAATAGAGAAACTAAGAACCAGAATACCAAATAAGAGATTAGAATTAGTTGTTTTCATTGATGAGGACAATATCATTTCTCACCAAAGAAATAAGGTCTTATAGAAAATTCTCTTTCCAGATAGACATACCTTCATTTTGAACCCCAATATTGGCAAGGAAATTTACAACCTTGTTACCTTCCCTATAAATATGCTTACTTTGGGAGTTCACAAATTTTCTTAGGAATATTTTTTATTCATCCATGAGATTACCAATATTCTAGTTGGGTGAAGCTTGTTCAATGAGGATATTGATAATGTATAAAGAATCCCCTTCTATAATAACCTTATCAGCCCCCATTGAATCAAGTAGGGATAAACCTTGGAAGAGGGCCCTAGCCTCTAGAATTGTTGGTTTGGAAACCAAGGTTCTCAGCAAAGGCTAGAAAAATTTCTCCATTGGAGTTTTTGATCACTCCTCCAACTCTCGCCATCTCCAAGATTTCCTTTGGATGCTCCATAAAAATTCAATTTAATCCATTCCAAATGGGAAGAGCTCCATTTGGTTTGCATCCTACTTGAGCCAGCATGAGGGGGACCAAGGACCCCAATGAGTAACCCTAGGCTAGCAAAGAGAGAAGCCTCAAAAGGGGGAACATTAGAGGGGGAAAGAGATAACCGAGATATTTTCAACTAGAGCACTAAGAATTCTAAAACCCATAGAGGAGGTGTTCGAAGAACAGTCTTTAAAGGCCCTACAATTCCTTTCTTTCCAAACCCCCAAAATAAATGAGGGAGGTAAAGCTTCCATAGGATATAATATTTGGGGCTAAGGGAGAAAAGGACCAATGATCAAAAAGTCTTTCAAAGAATTTGGGACCACCCAACTGACTCCCAAGGTTGAAAGAAGAAAGGAAAGGATATCCAAGGAGAAGGAGCATTCTAAAAGGAGATGTTGAGTGTTTTCCTCATGATCCCCACACAGATAACACCGGTTAGGAATGACCATTCCTCTTTTCTTAAGATTCTCCAAAGAAAGAATTTTGTTTTGGAGGGCAAGCCAAAGAAAAAAATTAACTTTGGGGGTAAGTTCCTTGAACTAGACCAAACTATAAGGGAACCAACATACATTCTCATCAACAACTAGGTAGTAGGTAAACTTCACCAAAAAGGTGCCACTCTCCTCTTTTTTCTATATTAACAAGTCCACACAAATGGAGTTCCTGACAACCTAATATTTTAATGCAAGATCAAGGGCTTTCAAGGGAATCTCCACTCCTTGAGCTGGGATAAACCTTAGAATATCTTTCCATTTCTTAATACCACCGACTTCTTCAATATAGTCTACCACTTTGGGACCAAAGTACTAAGAAAATATGGGCCTTAAGATAGCAAAAGAAGAAATGTTCATGAGAGTTTGATCCTCAAGCCATGGTGCTTACTCCATTGCCTAATCTCCATTTAAGACCTTTTTGAAGAATATTTTTTGTTTTAACAATGTTGTTCCAAAAGGTTGAGCCATGCAAGGGGTTTTGATCTTCCATGAAGCTTAATCCCCTGTTCAAGTATTTAGCAAAGATAATTTGGGCCCATCCATTGTTTTCTTGAGAAACAAGTCTCCAACTTTGTTTTTCCAGTAAATCTTTGTTCATATGTTTAATCTTTCTCAACCCAAGGCCTCTTGCACTTTTCTTGGAGCACACCTGGTCCTAGGAAATGAGATGGAATCTCTTTTTATCCTCTACCCCTGACCAAAGAAAGGTTTTTTGAAATTGTTCTAATTTTTGAGCGATTTTCCTAAGGATTTTAAAAATAGAAATAAAGTACATCAATAGGCTTTGAAGGGTAGATTTGACTAGTTGGACCTTACTTGCTTGACTTAGAAGTGCTCCCTTCCATCCTGCCAACTTTTTTTGCACCCTTTCCAAAAGTGGATTCCATAGGTCTTCTTTGATCCTTCCTTTGAACAAAGGCAACCCTAAGTAAATAGAGGGGAATTCAACAATGGTACATCCTAGGATTCTAGCAATAGCTCTTTACCTATTAGGAGGGGTATTAAGGAAAAACAACTTTTTTTAGAAAGTTAATATATTTCCCAGTAGCTAGCTCATAGTCCTTCAAAATTACTTTGATTTCCTTGGCTTGAGGAATGGAGGAGAAGATAGAAAGGAGAGTGTCATAAAAAAATTTTTGATGGGTAATTGGATCAATGGGAGAAGCAATTTTAATGCCTTCAATGGATTTGGAGATAGTTGCAACTTTTAGAGCTCTCCCAAGGGCTTCAACAAGAATAATGAACAAGCAAGGGGAAAGAGGGTCACCTTGCTTGAGACCTCTAGAGCTACTAAAGTACCTTGAAACCTCACCATTAACAATGACTGAGAACATAGGGGTAGAGAAGCATTGTTTAATCAAAGAGATCCATCTATTATGAAAATCAAATTTAAACAACACCTTTTCCAGAAAGCCCTAGGAGACTCTATCATATGCTTTACTCATGTCAAGTTTGAGAAACATACCAACTTTGCCACTCTTATCAACTGAATGAATCAACTCATGGAATTTTATGATTCCATCCAAAATTTATCTCCCTAGAACAAATCCCTCCTGATTGGAATCAATGATTCTGGGAAGGATCTGTTTGAGCCTATTAACCATAGCTTTGGCCAAAATTTTGTAAATAGTATTGCATAGGCTTATAGGTCTGAATTCCTTGAACTCCTTAGCTCGACACTCTTGGGGAGGAGGACTAGGAATGTGGAATTAACTTCTCTTGGTAGGAAACATGATCTTTACACATCAAAGATTTCTTCATTGAAATCAACTCCTATAATGTGACAGTACTTTTGAAAATTAGCACGAAAAATCCATCCGAACCTAGTGCTTTCTCACCAACCATAGAGAAAATATCTCCTTTGATTTCATTAGGCTCAAAGGAGGATATCAATGTGGAATTCATTTCTTCAAAAATGAGGTTGGGGATGTTGGCTAGCAGTCTTCTTTCCGTAATAGAATCACACTAACTTTTGGCACCTAGTAGAGATTCAAAGAATTTGACCGCTTCATCCTTGATATCTTTTGGGTCCACTAGACTAGATCCATCCTCTTTGATAATTTCTCTAATTTTGTTGTGACTTATATGTTTGAGGGAAGTGGCATGAAAAAAAATTGTATCACTCTTAACTTCTATTTTTAGCTAGAGCACCCTTGATCTCTATCTCCAGAAGGACTCTTCTCTTATCAAGGTATTATGGAATTCTAAGAGCAAATATTTTTCTTTGCTTTTGATATCCTCATTAAACAAGCCTAATTCTTACACAGACTCAATTTCCTTCAACTATTGTTTCAAATCCTCATTTTTTTTTTTTAAAAGGTGACCAAAAACTGATTTATTCCATGCTTTAAGATTGACTTTTACAAATTTGAGCTTTTTAGCAAGTTGGGATATTAAAGGGCCTAAGAATATTTTAGACCACCATTCCTCTATTTTGGGCTCTAGCTCTTGATGATGGGTCCACATCGATTCAAATCTAAAGGGTCTTTTAAGTTTTGAGTTGCCCGAGAGAATTTCCAATGCCAAGGGGTTATGGTTTGACCCTATTTTGGGGAGGGAACTCAAGGAGGAATTTCCCAACAAATCCAAGCCACCCTTTGAGATCAAAATCATATCAAGTATTATCTGAATTAGCTGAGAACCAGATCTTCTATTGCTCCATGTGTATTTTCTTCCCCGCAGCTCAAGGTCTAGCAACTAAAAATGATTAACAAAACTAAAAAATATCCTCCATACTTTTGGACATTATAGAATTTCTTCCTTTTTTATCTAAGGGGTACAAGGGGTATTGAAATCACCCACTAGCATCCAAAACTCATTCAAAAAAGAGACCCTCATCTAACCCAGAATTGACCAAAGAGTACCTCTTTCAGCCCATAAATTTTGGAAAGAATCCATCTTCTATTGGAAAACTTGCAACAAAAAAAAATATTAACAATTCGGCTAGAAGAAGAAACCAAAAAACCATCAACTCTTTTTGGGTCCCATAAACAAAGCAGTCCCCCAAAAGAACCTTGGGCATGACTTGCAACAAAATTCACATATTTCCACAAAGAGTTCTTTATCCTAAATAAATTATTCTCATCCAACTTAGTTTCTTGAAGCAAAAGAATATGTGGTGATAAGTCCTTTCTCAAAGAGGAAACTAGTCTTTGTTTGGTGAGACCATTGAGGCCTCGCACATTCCACAAAATAATTTTCATTTATGGGGTTTGGAATGTTTCTTGCCACCATCGGATTATCCAAGAGATGAGTCCTTGATTCTAAAGTGGGGGAAGCATTCTCCATCTAAACATTATTGCCCTCAATATTTAGGACCATTTGGGAACCATTAGCAATATTTTTCTTTGTAGCACACTTTCTTAGGTATTTATTTGAGGGTTTTCCAACTTTTTAATCGATCCCAACATCCACACTCCATTTCTTTTGAGTTTTTATCACAATTCAAGGGGTCACAAATCCAATTCCCATGTATATTTTACCTTTTGAGGGGGATCTTAAATCTTTTAGCAGGATCTTGATAGAGGACTCAGGCTCCATTACACCAGAATTAATCCCATTGGAAGGAGAATCTTGTTTAGGAGAAACCAAAATGCCAACAAGGGAGGGGGATCCCATTGGGAGGCAACCAAACTTGGCCCTACCAAAAATAGGGGGCTCTTTCATTTCATCCAAATAATCTAGAACTAAATCTAAGCATCCAAAGGGATTACCCTTAAGGAAATTAGACAATAATTATTTAGGACTAGACTTCGAGCATACTTGAATCACTAGATTTTGGAGATTTTCAACTTCTTTTGCCATAGGTACCATTTCAATTTACTAGCAATCATCAACTAGAGCACCAAAGGACCTCTAGGAATGAATTCCTGATGAATTTCCAGCAAGCTCCTGGTCTGTCAAAATATTCTTCTTTTTTTCCACCCAAACTTTCTTACCCTACAAATCCTTATTTGGGCACCCACTAAGAGCATGATCATTTTTATTACATTCTAAGCAAAACACTAGCCTATTCTCATAATCAATGGGTTGGTTTCAAGATCCATAATCAGATATGAGATCAATTAAGTTTAGGAGGTCCTCCAAAGGGTCAATAATAACACACAACCTGGTGTAGACCATGTGCAACTTGGCTCTAAAAGTAGCTCCCTAATAGATCTAGAATTACCTTTTAGAATATATTCATGCCATAATTTGAAGGATAGGCCTAGGAGCTTGACCCAGAGAAGGGTGGTGTTAATATTCTACATGCTAGAATAAAATTCCAACCCTCATTGTCTAAGGAACATACTCCTTTTCCCAAAAAACAAGGATCACCCCTCAAAATTTGCTTCATGTCTTATTCTTCCAAAAGGTTGATCAGGAAGAAACCCTTAGGTAAAGTCATGATTTCCATTAGGCCTCTAGGAGACCACTTTCAAAATGCATCAATATTTGGGTAAGCTCCTAAGAACTTGCCAACCAAATTGCAAGAGCCTTATTCAACATTGAGATCCATCAAGCCCCGAGGCACTTTCAAAGACCTCCTAGAAGGTAGAAGATAAAAAAAAACAATAGTAGGAGTTGATTTCTTTGAAAATTTAGACATAAGATGCAAAAGATACCCTACTTCTGGGTTGGAGGATACCCAAGTGGACCTTGAGAATTTATCAAAAAGGGCGGAGTATGACAACATACCTCCAAAATATCCACCCAAATAGAAATGCCATCACCAACACCAATCCCACACACCACCTCGTCATGCTCCTACTTCTCACTCATGGACATGTTTTAGAAAAATCCTCCAAATAATTACTTAATTCAAAATAAATTTTCTTTATATTCTACTAAGTCAACAACAGAGTTTGGCATTTAAGCTCTTGATGATGATGCCATCACCTCCTAAATTTTGGTACCTTTGCAAGCCTTGTAGAGCATGACATCGAATATTGGATGCCAGATCCAAAGCCTTAGAATATTTCTTGCTTAGGTATTTCTTCATATTACATCGGATGTTTTGTGTTGCCTTGTTGACATTATCATTATTGTCCATCCGATTTGTTTCATTCTTTTGATCTTTGCCTCAATGTCAAATATCGAATTCCAGAGCCTTCACATGCTTTGCTTTTTCTCCTATTAGGTGTTGGTTTTTTATTATCCCTTTTTTGACATCAACATTTCAAATATTTGGCCAACTTTATTAGACAAATTTTCATGTTTTTGCTCTATTTTTTGGATCTGATTCCTTATCATTTTTTATTGTCTGATAAGCATTTTCTTATTGCTTTGCCACTTATTTTACCTAATATCAACTTTCGGCCATACCTTTATGTTCCTAATGTTGCTCTATTATCTTTTGGCTAGATTTGTACCACCCTTTATTCTACATCTGCCATAAGAGCTTCATCTAAAACTACTCTAGTTGCCTTCTGAGCTATTTATATGTAATTTGCTACACTATTGCCTTAGAAAAATGACTGGGTGACTTGGAAAAAACCATGTCGTGGATGTAGGTGATGAAGTTTACCTATAAAACCTGTGATATTTTATGGTAGTAAGACTTAAAATCCAATATATTCAACACTAGTAAGGTGAGAATAATTTTCTTTTTTACTTGCAATCTTACTTGGAAATGCGTCCAATATTTCATGTAGAACTCCTCAAGATATATCATCATACTCTACTAGAGTTTGTGGTAGTGCAACACCCTCTAGATCTTAGACCTGACTCAATTGGAATATATAGCAACAAACCAATTTTTTTGTATCACCAACAAGGGTACTTACTAGGGAGACACAACCTATTCAAGGTTGAATAACAAGGTTAAGTTTCTTCTCAAACTAAATTGTATATGCTTGATATACTTGAGAATTATTTTCCATAGTTGGAGGATGATGCAATTGGAACCATTGATTTATAGGGGATGAATGATCTTAGTAAAGTAGGGGTTGCTTAGACTACCAAGGAAGAGGATGTCATAGTAATTTCAACTTGGAGGCCTTGGAACCTATCTAGGATCTATGTTGGATAGGGTTTAATACCAACCTTTCTAATGGAATTAGACTTTGGCATGGTGCCAACTAGATTTATGGTGTCATGACCTCTATGGCACCAACCTTCCTTTGGTACAAATTTCATTTATCATCATGAGGCATTATAATGTACAAATAACCTTCTACCTCTAGGTGCCAAGCACATCTCTACATATATCTAGTTTACCACTTGGCACCCTCAAACTAGCACCAACTATAGAGGAAGTAGAAAGATTATTTATTCGTACAGTGAACCAAATCACCTTCCAACTTCCTTGTAATTGTTGTACATATTATATCAAGCTTAGAATAGAATCTTCTCTTTGTAAAATTTTATTCCTTTTGTCTCCATCTATTTCCTTCCTTTAATTTTCTCACCTTTTAGAATTAGGTTGTTCTTGTTGCCTAGGATTTTGTTCTACTACTTTTAGTGCACTAGAACAAAATATTGTACATCTTGCAACACCCTATACCTCATGTAGTAAGAATTTATATTATTGCCAATAAATGTATAAACCTTGTATTCATAATTGTATTCTACATTTGCAACATTTGTGAATAAATATTATTATGAATGCATATTAGTTGCAATAAACTTTGCATTAGTGTGATAGTTGTGTATATAATTAATATTCAAGAATGGATAGACCTATAGCTACAACTTATGTTGGACATTTTGAGTCCTAAAAGTTAAAGTTGTCATTGATGTCAAGAAATGAAGTCATATTTAATGTCAAGGAATTCGGCAAAAAATAAAGTCGTCAAAGGTGTCAGGAAGAAGCTTCAACAGTGCAGAAGTTAAAGGCAAAAGGGCTCCATAATATTTTAATATTATATGAGAGCATAAGTTAAAATGGGTTTTCATAAATACCCAAGGAGGCCTATTGCAAAGTTCAAAGGAGGTCTAATATTTATTTTATAAAATATTTAAATTCAAAAGGAATTTAATTTTTATAAATAAATATCATCAATACAAAGTTATGCAATAAGAGAAGGCCTTAAAAGACAAAGGTTATAATTATAATTTATAAAATTTAAATTCCTTGGAATTTAAATCTTTTATAAATTACAAAGGATAAATGCGTCGACGTCATTGAAAATTTGGAGCACTGACGTTTGAAGATAATGGCAACTTCATGTATAAAAAGGGAGGCCAAAAGACCTTGAAGATTATCCCTCGAACGATTGATATGCGCCAAGGTTGAAATATTTCGTATGCGATTTCGAGAGCTTCGTTGAGGAAGAAGACAAAAAATATTTTCGTCTTAACCGCCAGGCATAAGGTGAAGAGGTTGGAGATTTCTAAGCACGTTGGACACGGTGGTCCATTGGTAGCTAATGATCTGCGAAAACGTTGGTGGAAGCAAGAGCCCGCGTTCGAAACCCGTTGGTGGTAAGCGCCAAAGGGAAAGGTTTTCGTGCTTCGCATTTTTTGATTAAGGCGCCAGGGAAGGAAGATAGTGCACGTAGAGCCTTTTGGTTCTCAACGTGCATTGAGCGCACGTGGTTGAGGAGCCCATGGCTAGGGCATTCGCGGAGGCAGAGGTTAAGGGTTCGAAACCCGTGGAGAGGCAAAGGTAATTTTTGTTTATATTTTTATTGCCTAAAGTTTTAATTAAAGTCTTTATTAGGAGTGATAAGGGGTTTGTTAAAAGGTTTTAGTTAGGCAATAAAATTAGTGGTTAGGAGAAATAAGGAGTGATAGCAAATTGTCATGTGTTGAATTGTGATTTATAAAAGAGGATATATTCTTTTTAAATTGGAGTAATAAGGTAGTAAGAGGTTGTGATTTTTAGTGAGTGTTGATTTTATTTGTAAAAGGATTTTTGCCAAAGAGATTATTATGAGGGTATTGATATTATTTTAAAGTTGGAGTGATAAGGTGTATTTTGTTTGATATCATTTTGTATTGTGTTTTGTTGAGGAAATTATTATCTTCTAACCCTTATTGAGATTGGCAAAGAAGAAATTGTGAGTGTGGCAGATTTGTGAGATCTACTCCTTGTCAAGCAAAAAGGTATGGGCAAATTCTTTCTTGGTTGAGTTGGTTGATTGGCCTTCTAAATAAAGTTTGGAGTGAAAAGGATTTGGTTAGGGTTTCCATTTCGAAAGTGTTTGATTTAATGCTTCAAGGTTTTCTGGAATTAAGAGTTGTGATTAAAACCTTGTTTTATAAGCATTGTTGTTGAAGCCATTGGATTGTGTGAAGAACTTGAGTTAGGGTTTTGAAAATATCATGAGTATCATTGTTATGTGAGATTTGTTGTTGAGCATTGTTGGAAACATTTTGAGTTGGTTGATATATGCTTGGACTAGGGTTTGTGAGAAAGGGATGTTTCATTAAGCAATTGGTTGAGTTGAGTGGTTGAGCCTAGTCAAGTGGTTGTATGAAGTGATTGTTCAAGTTCCATAAAACAAACTATTCTTTATTCTGATTTGAGTTGAGAAAGTGATTGAGCATTGAGTATAGAACATATTGAGTCTCTAACAATTCTCTTTATGCTTCTATGAGATTGAAAGTGATTGAGCATTGAGTATAGAACATATTGAGTCTCTAACAATTATCTTTATGCTTCTATGAGATTGAAAGTGATTGAGCATTGAGTGTAGAACATATTGAGTCTCTAACAATTATCTTTATGCTTCTATGAGATTGGACAAGTTCTGTGTGGACTTGTTAAGCAGATTTGAGGTAAGTCTTTGAGGAGACTTGTGGACTGATTTTGTGTGAGATTTTGTGGAAGCTTACAATACAAATTTGGTTAAGTTCTAGAGAGAACTTATTGAGCAGATTTGGACAAGTTATGTGTGAGCTTGTTGAGCAGATTTGGATAGGTTTTGAGTGGACCTATTGAGCAGATTTGAGCAAGTTTTGAGTGGACTTGTTTGAGCAGAGTTGAGCAAGTTCTGAGTGGACTTGTTGAGCAGATTTGTGCTAGACCGATTGGATTGTGTTTAGTGTAGATTTGAGTGGACTTATTGAGAAGATTTGTGCTAGACCAACTGGACTATGTTTAGTGCAGATTTGAGTGGACTTATTGAGCGATTTATGCTAGACCGGCGTGTGTAGGGATAGTATAAAAAGGAAGAGAGAGGAAAAGAGAAAAAAAAAAAGAAAAAAAAAAGAGAGGAGGGGGGAAAGGAAAAAAAAGAAGAGAAAAAAAAAAAAAGTGAAAAGAGAGATGTATAGAGAATAAAAAAAAAAAAAAAAAAAAAAAAAAAAAAAAAAACATAGAGTCTGAAGAGAAAAGAGAAAAAAAAAAAAGATCTCTTTGGACAGAGGTCCATAAACATTGTAATAGGGAAAGAATTCCCAAGAGATTGATTGAGAAAATTTTAGTAAAATATTTTCTCCATGGAGGTAGCCATATTTGGGTGAACCATGTTAAATTGGTGTCTCTATTATGTGTGGTGATTTGTGCATTGCTTTTATTACTATTATTAATATTGCTATCTATACATTGCATAATATTGATTTGGAAAGAAAAGTAAAAAGTGCTCTTATACTGTTCACCCCCCTCTCAATATAAGCTTGTGTTCTTCAATTGGTATCAGAGTGGGTGCCTTCATAAGAGTTTAACAACTTGAAGGAAAAGCTAACAAGAACACAATGGATCCTAAGGAGGTGTCCTCAACTAACTCAACACCAGTATTTGATGGAAATGACTACATGTATTGGAGTATGATGATGAGGATCTACCTAATGGCACTTGGCAATGAAGTTTGGGATGCAGTGGAATTTGGATATGATCCAATAGTCAATCCTCCTACAGATAAGGAAGGTAAGCTTCTACAACACTATAATTCAAAAGCAATGAATGCACTTGTGAGAGGTTTGCGTAGAACAGAGTCTATGAAAGTTATGCATTGTAGAACTGCAAAAGAAATGTGGGATAAATTGCAAGGTATATATGAGGGAGATAAAAGTGTCAAGAAAGCAAAGATACGAAATCTCAAAGGACAATTTGAAACATTGAGAATGAATGAAGAGGAAAATATTAGTGCTTATCTAATTCGAATTGATGAGGTTGTTAATGATATGCAAGGACTTGGAATGAAGATTGATGAATCAGATGTTTGTGATAAAGTCTTAAGATCTCTTCCAAATAGATTCAAGTGAACAGGTTTCTGCTATAGAAATATCATTGGATGGTGATACTTTGACAAGAGATAAGTTGCTTGGTATGCTAACAACTTTTGAGATAAGAACAAAAGATCCTACTCCCCAGAAGGAAGCAACATTCAAAGCAATCAAGAAAACAAAGGGTAAGAAGTCAGAATCAAGAAGTGAGTCATCCAGTGATGAAGAAGCTAATTATGGTAGAAGAAATAAAGGTTCCAGAAGATCCATAGATCTAATATCTGTTAAGTGTTTCAATTATGGAAAGTTTGGATATTTTGCAATAGATTGTAAAGAACCAAAGAACAACAATGGTGAAGAAAAATAGGATCACAGGTACAGGGAATCAGAAAGATATAGGTAGGATAAGCATCAGAAGAAAAGCAAGGATGGACAAAGCAGACAAGGAAAGAAGTTCTTTCAAAGACAAAAGAGGAGCTACTATGCGGATAATGCAAGTAAGTACTCAAGTGATAGTGATGCTAGTTTTTCAGATAATGATAGAGATGAAGTTCTGTTTATGATTGAAGAAAAAGAACCAATTAAGAAAACTCCAGTTATTCTCAAGTGTTTTAGATGTGGTAACTTTGGACATCTTGAAGATGATTGTACAAGGGATGGTTATAGTTTTAGTGATGATGAGTATGAGAATGCACTTGAAGGACCAGATGAAAATCTTCTAATGGCATTATTAGAAGAAGATGAAAGTGATCCTATAGAAGACAAGCCAAAAGAGAGTAATGATGTGGACAAAGGCAAAAAAATAGAGGATTATTCAAAAGAGAATGGTTATGATCTCAAGGGAGAACTCATATATGCCCTTGACATGGTAAAGAAGGTAAGGAAGCAACACTCTAAACTTGAAATTCAGTTTCAAGAATGTGATGAAGAAAGAAGATTGCTTATAGAGGATTTAGAAAAATCAAAGGCTAAAGCAAAGAAGTTCAAAGATAAGTTAGAAGCAAAGATCTTGGAATGTGAGAAGTTAGCACAAGAAGTGGCACTACTAAAAGAATATTTAGAGGACTCCAAGATCAAGATGAAGGGATTTAAAAATAGCTCAAAGAACTTGGATAAGTTCATCAAGACACAAAAGACTACATCAAAGAAAACAGGTCTTGGATTTGAAAAGGATCAAAAGAAATGGGAAGGAGAGTCAACTTCAAGTTTTGGAGGAGAAGAAACTTCAGATGAAGATACTTCAGAAGAAGATAGTGGAAAATAAAATGAGTCATCAGAGGATGGGTTGGACAATAGAGAGTTCAACAAAAATAGGAACAATGCACAAAGAAGATACAGATGGAACAACAATCAGAATAGGAGACCTATGAGGTCAAGACAAGGAAACTTTAGTGGAAGATGTTTTTCATGTCACAGGTTTGGGCACATGGCTTCACAGTGCAGGACACATGAAAGATAGGAATATGGGAATGGATAAATTTTTCATGGGTATTGTTACTCATGTAATCAGTTTGGTCACAAGGCAATGAATTGTAGGGTTCATGACAGAAGAGGATATGGCTTCACTAGGAGAAATCCTAAGACATTTGCACCTCCAAGGAATAATAACATTAAGTGTTATAAGTGCAATAATGATGGTCATACAACAAAGTGGTGTAGAGCAGACATTCCAAAAATAAGTATGAACAGGAATAGGAACAGGAACATGGATGTGAACAAGAATAGGAACAGGAACAGGAATGATGACATGGACAGGAACATAGACATGGATAGAAATAGTCAGAGGATTCAAAAAAGAAGAGAAGAGGATAAAGGTAAAGAACAATGCTTTTTGGGAGTAGAAATACTCCCACCCCAGAATTAACCACCTTAAGAGAAGGTGGGGGAGGGGCTAAGCTAAGAGGCTCATTCTTAGCCCCGAGCCCCAAAGGTGACCCTTTGCCATTGATGTCAAAGGGGGAGAGAGATTTGAGTATTGGGGAGAGATTTGATATTTGAGAGAGCATTGAGCCAGGGGGAGCAGTGTCCTAGGGGGAGCAACATAGAAGAAGAAGTCAAGTTTTTGATAAAAGTTTTTGGGTTGCCATCAATGACAAAGGGGGAGATTGTTGGACATTTTGAGTCCTAAAAGTTAAAGTTGTCATTGATGTCAAGAAATGAAGTCATCTTTAATGTCAAGGAATTCGAAAAAAATAAAGTCGTCAAAGGTGTTAGGAAGAAGCTTCAACAGTGCAGAAGTTAAAGGCAAAAGGGCTCCATAATATTTTAATATTATATGAGAGCATAAGTTAAAATGGGTTTTCATAAATACCCAAGGAGGCCTATTGCAAAGTTCAAAGGAGGTCTAATATTTATTTTATAAAATATTTAAATTCAAAAGGAATTTAATTTTTATAAATAAATATCATCAATACAAAGTTATGCAATAAGAGAAGGCCTTAAAAGACAAAGGTTATAATTATAATTTATAAAATTTAAATTCCTTGGAATTTAAATATTTTATAAATTACAAAGGACAAATGCATCGACGTCATTGAAAATTTGGAGCGCCGACATTTGAAGATAATGGCAACTTCGTGTATAAAAAGGGAGGCCAAAAGACCTTGAAGATTATCCCTCGAACGATTGATATGCGCCAAGGTTGAAATATTTCGTATGCGATTTTGAGAGCTTCATTGAGGAAGAAGACGAAAAATATTTTCGTCTTAACCGCCAGGCATAAGGTGAAGAGGTTGGAGATTTCTAAGCACGTTGGACACGGTGGTCCATTGGCAGCTAATGATCTACGAAAACATTGGTGGAAGCAAGAGCCCGCGTTCGAAACCCGTTGGTGGTAAGCGCCAAAGGGAAAGGTTTTCGTGCTTCACGTTTTTTGATTAAGGTGCCAGGGAAGGAAGATAGTGCACGTAGAGCCTTTTGGTTCTCAACGTGCATTGAGTGCACGTGGTTGAGGAGCCCGCGGCTAGGGCATTCATGGAGGCAGAGGTTAAGGGTTCGAAACCCATGGAGAGGCAAAGGTAATTTTTGTTTATATTTTTATTGCCTAAAGTTTTAATTAAAGTCTTTATTAGGAGTGATAAGGGGTTTGTTAAAAGGTTTTAGTTAGGCAATAAAATTAGTGGTTAGGAGAAATAAGGAGTGATAGCAAATTGTCATGTGTTGAATTGTGATTTATAAAAGAGGATATATTCTTTTTAAATTGGAGTAATAAGGTAGTAAGAGGTTGTGATTTTTAGTGAGTGTTGATTTTATTTGTAAAAGGATTTTTGCCAAAGAGATTATTATGAGGGTATTGATATTATTTTAAAGTTGGAGTGATAAGGTGTATTTTGTTTGATATCATTTTGTATTGTGTTTTGTTGAGGAAATTATTATCTTCTAACCCTTATTGAGATTGGCAAAGAAGAAATTGTGAGTGTGGCAGATTTGTGAGATCTACTCCTTGTCAAGCAAAAAGGTATGGGCAAATTCTTTCTTGGTTGAGTTGGTTGATTGGCCTTCTAAATAAAGTTTGGAGTGAAAAGGATTTGGTTAGGGTTTCCATTTTGAAAGTGTTTGATTTAATGCTTCAAGGTTTTTTGGAATTAAGAGTTGTGATTAAAACCTTGTTTTATAAGCATTGTTGTTGAAGCCATTGGATTGTGTGAAGAACTTGAGTTAGGGTTTTGAAAATATCATGAGTATCATTGTTATGTGAAGATTGTTTTATAAGCATTGTTGATGAAGTGAGTTGTTGTGCAAAGAACTTGAACTAGGGTTTGAAAATATCATGAGTATCATTGTTATGTGAGATTTGTTGTTGAGCATTGTTGGAAATATTTTGAGTTGGTTGATATATGCTTGGACTAGGGTTTGTGAGAAAGGGGTGTTTCATTAAGCAATTGGTTGAGTTGAGTGGTTGAGCCTAGTCAAGTGGTTGTATGAAGTGATTGTTCAAGTTCCATAAAACAAACTATTCTTTATTCTGATTTGAGTTGAGAAAGTGATTGAGCATTGAGTATAGAACATATTGAGTCTCTAACAATTCTCTTTATGCTTCTATGAGATTGAAAGTGATTGAGCATTGAGTATAGAACATATTGAGTCTCTAAAAATTCTCTTTATGCTTCTATGAGATTGAAAGTGATTGAGCATTGAGTGTAGAACATATTGAGTCTCTAACAATTCTCTTTATGCTTCTATGAGATTGGACAAGTTCTGTGTGGACTTGTTAAGCAGATTTGAGGTAAGTCTTTGAGGAGACTTGTGGACTGATTTTGTGTGAGCTTTTGTGGAAGCTTACAATATATATTTGGTTAAGTTCTAGAGAGAACTTATTGAGCAGATTTGGACAAGTTCTATGTGAGCTTGTTGAGTAGATTTGGATAGGTTTTGAGTGGACCTATTGAGCATATTTGAGCAAGTTATGAGTGGACTTGTTTGAGCAGAGTTGAGCAAGTTCTGAGTGGACTTGTTGAGCAGATTTGTGCTAGACTGATTGGACTATGTTTAGTGCAGATTTGAGTGGACTTATTGAGCAAATTTGTGCTAGACCGATTAGACTATGTTTAGTGCATATTTGAGTGGACTTATTGAGCAGATTTGTGCTAGACCGACTGGACTGTGTTTAGTGCAGATTTGAGTGGACTTGTTGAGCAGATTTGTGCTAGATCGACTGGACTGTGTTTAGTGCAGATTTGAGATAGAGCTTTGGAGGTGATAGAGCAGAGAGGATAGTAGTCTCTAGTGGATAGAGATCCATCAGCCAGGGCAGTGAGGACAGGTCTTCTGAGTGGGGACAAGAGTCTTCAGTGGAGAGAGATCCACAAGCCAGTGCAGTGGAGGCAGTAGTCTTCTAGAGGATCACCAACCAGAGTAGAGGAGAAGGAGTTCTCCTGTGGATAGAGATCCATGAACCAGATTTAGGGGATCAACATCTCCTTTGGATAGAGGTCCATAAACATTGTAATAGGAAAAGAATTCCCAAGAGATTGATTGAGAAAATTTTAGTAAAATATTTTCTCCGTGGAGGTAGCCATCTTTGGGTGAACCACGTTAAATTGGTGTCTCTATTGTGTGTGGTGATTTGTGCATTGCTTTGATTACTATTGTTAATATTGCTATCTATACATTGCATAATATTGATTTGGAAAGAAAAGTAAAAAGTGCTCTTATACTGTTCACCCCCCTCTCAGTATAAGCTTGTGTTCTTCAACTTATTATAATTATCCTTATAACTTTGGAAGTATTTTTTGTGACATTTCCCCTTGTAGAAACCTATTTTTTCTACTTTAGTCCGCACTAGAGCATAACAACATTTGATGTCATGCACGTCAATACCTCTCATCTTATTCTTGTTCTAAAATTATGGTATCTACATTAAATTTTAACACATTCATTATACAATAAATGCATCAAAAAATGGAAAAATGCATACACCTAATTTTGCACACTTTAGTCCAACTTAATCCTCATCCACCAACCTTCTAATCAACCAAACTATATCCAGCTTCATTACACCCATAGTTGGAACGTCATCTTTGGGGCATTAATATTTATTTTAAATTATCACAAAATTATAAATAAATGCCTCCATTAGAACAATCTGAAAGATGGCTTCTCAATGAGTATAAATATGCATATACTCCTATAATGATCAATGTCCCAAACTTGCTTAAACGTCCAACCTACAATATTGCACTCCATGAAGCGCTACATCCTGATGATGCTCTTAAGGCAAAGAGGATAAGCACCAAACTCAACATAAAAAATACACCAAAACTATTATCTTACATCAGATGAGTTGATGGAGTAATATAGTATGTACCCTTTCAATACTTAGCCTAATGAACACACTCTAGACTTGGGTCCCAACTCTTAAACCTATAGAGGACTATAATGCCAAATGATTAAAGTAGACCAATGTTAGACTTAGAAAGTATAACAAGTTAGAATAATTAATCAAGATTTCCAAAGGAACTCCAACAAAAAAAATAATAATGAAGTGTAGGAAGCAACCAAACCAAATAAGAGTGGGAAAAACCCAAATAGTTTACCCCATGTTCAATGAAAGTACATACAAGAAAATCTCAAAAAATAAATAAACTTAATGCATGCAAGAGACTTTGTAAAATATTTGCACATTGATCTATAGTAAGATATAAATGAATTTTTATGTTATTTTCTTAAACATATTTGCAAATGAAGTGACATTGAACTCCAATGTGCTTTATTTGCTCATCAAAAAATGGATTTGAACAAGTTTAAGAACTCATTGATTGTCCCACTTCAAGATCATTAGTTGCTTCCATAGAATTCCCATTCTTAACATGATATAATGTAAACATATCACCTCATAGAAACTCCTATAGTATAATATTCATCCTTAATAGAATATCAAGCAACAATATGTTGCTTCATACTTCCCCAAGAAATTAGATCAGATCCCAAAAAGAAATATATCATATGTAGATATCCTAGCATCAATAAATCCTATATAGTCTACATATATGCAACCTATCAAGAATAATTTATCATTCTTCTTGTACTCTAAACCTTACTAAGTTATACCACAAATAGACCTAAGCACCCATTTTATTGCTTTCTAATGACACACTCTTATTTCTTGTGTGAACCATAAAAGATAGGTGATAATATATTTGACATCTAGTTTTATATAAGTGAGATAAATGAGACTTCCAATCAATTAGATATAGAGAGTTATGTCTATCTATGAAGATGGATTGTATCAAGATAGTTGTAGTCATATTTTCATCAAGGTAGGCATGAGCTTGCAATCTATCATCCAAAAAATGTCAAGCAATGTCTTGGCATACTTCATGTATGACATGAAAACATGATTTTTAATCAACCACACCTCTAAGCTAAGACAATAATGCATAATCCAATATTAGTTATGTCAAAAAAAAATTTCAACTTTCTTGGTCATTTCAATCAACTTCTTTGAACTTCTAATTCTAACTAAGTCATCAACATCCACCATTATAATTGTTATCTTTTTTGCTTGTTGTTTGAAGCATATGTTCAAATCATAAAGACTATAAAAAAATCCATGTCATATAAGATGCTCATCAATCTTCATTTATTGGGTTATAGGATCTGGCCTTAGCTCGTAGAGAGGTTTGATGAGCCTGCATAACTTCCTCTCCTAACCAGTTATAATGAATCCATTTGGCTACATCATGTATACTTCATCAGTGAGGTCGTTAGTGAGGAATGCACTCTTTACATCCATCTGATTCAACTTCCATCAAAATTGAGTTACCATCGTAGAAACCATTTGAATGGTCTTAATCTTTGTCATTGATGCAAAGGTCTTGCCATAGTCAATTCCTTCCTTCTATGCATAGTCATTTATAACAAGTCTTGCCTTGTACTTGTCAATACTCCCATTAGCTTTATGTTTAATCTTGAATACCCACTTACAACTAATGGGTTTTATTCTAGGTGGAAGATCAACGAGTTGGCACATCTTGTTCTTTATGAACACCTAATATATGGTATTCATGGCATTGTTTTATTGTTTTTATGTAAGAGATTCATAAACCATTGATGGTTTAAATTTTTGCACAAGTGTGCTAACAAGGGCTAGGTTGACCTCATTTTGAACTCTACTACAAGTTTTTGGCCCTAAATTTTATGTATTTGGGACATCATCTAAGTTCACATCATGAATTGGACTGATATAACTTGGGCCTATGAGTGGTACTTGAAGAAGTTGGTCCTAGTTCTTCAACTCCATTAGGATCATCTCCATTATCATCATCTCTCTCAAAGGCATCATCATCATCATTAGATAGTAGAACAATAATTTATCTAAAAGCATGTTGCCTAGAGGAAAAACTACGCCCATTCTTATCATCAAATATGACATCATAGATTATCTACAACTTTTTGCTATCAGGGTCCATGAGTCGATATGCCCTTGAGTTATCACTATATATGATGATAATTCATTTCTTGGATTCTTCATCTAGGTTCATCTAATTTTGTTTTAAAATGTGCATAATTGTTTTGCATCCAAACACTTAGATATGTGACATAATGAGATTAATGCCCATCCATTCTTCGTTAGGTGTAATACCAACCAATGAGATTGTGGATGTATATATATATAAGAGTCTACAATGGCATTAAAATAACGATCTGTTTTAATATATGATAAAACAAAATCATTCATAAATTAGGTTTATTAAAATTAATTTTGATGAAGTTCCAAAGAGAGATCATAGTGATAAATCCTTTATTTTCATGGGGAAGACCCAAATTCAAACCTTGGTACAAGGGACTGAGACCTCTCATCAAAACCCATGTCTCTAACTCAAAATTTGAACTCCATGTAATCAACAAAAAAAATATTAAAAAATATTAATACTAATGATTATCATTTATTATTAAAGACAATCTTAAGCATATCTATAAAAAAGAATATCAAATAACATATAATTTAGTTGACATTATCTACATCTTACTAAAATTCAAATCAACTTTTAAAAGATGACTGAACAAGTGAGGTTTTCTCTTTTAAGAAAAATATGTACAAAGCTTATTGTAGAAAAATAAAACTACGAAGAAGAATTCAATGAAACCAAAAAAAATTATAATAATAAATAATAAAAAATAAAAAATATAAGCTTCCTTCATTCCCTAAACTGAGCAAAAATAAATAAAACCTTTAAAAAATATATTAAAAATGTTTTAATATTAACAAAAATCTAATAAAAATATTAAACTTAAAGCATTTAGTGCAGTGCAACAGTTTAGGCTTTGGTTTTTCTTGGGGAGGTCCAATATTCAAACGTGGATGTGTCGTGGCTTTGTGTTAAATTCTCTATTGATAAGTATAGCTCTCAACTTTAGGAGGGGTCATGGTTAGGAGGAGACTGTTCAACCTTGTACGTCGAATATATGGTTATAGAGGGTTTCTCACAATAATCAAATCAAAAAAAGAAAAAAAAAAAATTAAAAAGAAAAATAGGTAGTTGTCTATCATTGGGGTTCAATTGATTTCGCTTTATAGAGGCAACATTCAATAGTGTTACGGATTTTCATACATAAAACAATTTAAAACATATAAGATTCTTTTCTTTTAAGTGCTCTACACAATAATTTATAAAAATCAAACTTATATTTGTAACACCTATAGTTTGTTCCTAGTTTTTCATTGTTTAAAGAGGTAAATAAAGTGGTACACCTGGAGGTTATAGTGGCAACAAGGAAAAAGTTTAAAAAAAATTGTAACTAGTATAAAATAAATAAATAAAAATATAATTTTTTATATTTAAAAAGTCATGGGTCATTTGGCTCTTCTTGAGATTCAAGTGGTATGTGTGTAGTTGTCTATTAATAAGCTTAACTCTCAACCTGTCATAACTAAAATAAAATGAAAGTATAAATAATAAAAGGTTCTCACACTAATCAAATCAAAAATATATATATATAAAATCTACTATCACCAAGATGATGTTTTAGGTCACACAATGGAAGAGGTGGATAGGGAATGGCTGCCATCCATAGAAATAATTCCCTGTAATTCTTATCAAATGGGTTTCCTTGTAGGCAATAGATTTACCGACTTGATTCACAGTAGAGTTTCTAAAGATAAGATTTTGCAAGAAGAGATGCTCCCATTTGCCATGTCCGCTGATGGGCATTCACTTATAGAAGCTCTTTCAAATGCCAACAGGTAACAATTAATTATTAGCTGAGTCCTCTCTTTGCTAAATCATAGTACACATAAAATTTCTGATAATCATGGCATTCAATCCATCATTCTGCTCCGTACAAAGTTGTAGCATTCAATCCATCATTCTGGTCAAATGTTGTCCTGTAGCATTCCCTCCATATGTTATTATTGTGTCACATCTGTGTTGGTTTTAGAAAAATTATATATATAACGACTTGGGTTGCTTAGATTCAGAATTGGTTTCCATATTTGATTTTACAAAAGTTAGATATGTGTATATAAATAAAATGATGACTTCTATTGGCTAGCTTCGGAATTGGGTTTTAGCCCCGAGCAGAAATGTTAATGTTTTTACTGTTTTTGACTCAAAAGATAATCCTGGGTATTCTTCGGATTGAAGGCAGTTTTTGTAGGAGCATAAATCTAGCCAGCCTAAAATAATTTTGGACGACCACTAGAAGTTGTTTTTGTTTTTATTGATTGACTTCAAACAGTGGATAACTTTTTGTTTTCTTTTTCAATAAACCCATAATACATGTGATCAGAAGAAATCTATGCTTGTACCGATTGAGTTTACTCGTGTTAAGTTTACTGTCATCTTGTTAAGGTTCTATGCTATTTTAGTTTCGGAGACTCAATTTTAATTGTTGGAGTTCTTTTTAGCACTCTGCTTGATGTACTGTTGAGTTGTATTGTCTTCCTTTGGTCATCCGTGGATGTTAATATGATTTCCTTTTATCTATACATGGAGATCCATCCACTGGTGTGACTATGCCACCTAAAATGAACACGAACATACACGCCTATGGTATCTGTGGATGTACTCATATTTATATTTCACATTAATATGTTTGTCTACTTCAAATTTTGGTTCACTAAATGTAATGTGTATTTCAACAATGTGTTATAGTTTCTCAGATTCAATTTGATTCAATGAGGGTTTAAGAAGCTAAACCTGAAACATCATCTAAAACCATCTATGCTGTGTTCCAAAATTGTTTTATGTTCTGTAAATGTATCTAATAAAAGTCTAAGATCTTTAAAATGTGTCATAGTTTGCATCTTCCATATCCATCTTTCAACCAATGCCCAATTGGACAAGGTAAACGTTCTTGCCTTGTTATTATTCCCAAAGGCGATACTATTGGGCCTTTAACAGTTGCCAGGCTGAGGTGATTCGCCCTACGGCTAGGTGTTAAGCTTACTGCAGGATCACCTTCCTTTAGCAATTGTTGTGCATCCTCTCTGCAGCTGAGCTTTGAACTCAGGCATCCAAATAAGTGTGTGTTGGGATTTTAAGCCTGAAGTCTAAGCAGCTCAAAATCAAGAAACATGTACATAAAGAAATATTGTAATAAATCATATTTATTTTCATTTTATTTTATATTCTTGTCGATGCTGCATGACATTAAAAGGCTTCACTAAGATTTTTTCAGGAGTAAGTATCCAAAATACTGGGATGAATTGCATGGGATTGCAGAAGGCAGTGGCATGCCATTTCTTCAAGTATGTTCTCTGATTCTTCTGCATCCATTGAACTCTTTCAGTTTCTGACTAAACATAATGCATGATTTCTTCTTTCAGAAGAGATAAATTTTATATATGCTGCTTTAAGGATTTTTTGACTGGATACATTGGCCAATGCTTGCTTCAAGCAGCTATGGAACTGAAGAAGTGAGGATGTTGTTAAAAGATACTACCTTTATAAATTTTAGAATGTGTTTACTGCTTTTGTATAAATATTGTCTCTATGAGTAAGAAATAAAAATTTACATAATTTCTTAGAACTTTGGAATTTCATGAAACAGGAGCATTATTGTAGATGAATGTTGATGATTTCTCATCTGAAGATTGAATCCTATACAATATCAAATAATGAGAACATACAGTAGCTCTTAATCTGATAGCATCAAAGTTATATAGAAAGGTTCAGAGGACAATTAGAGTGTTGTGATTTTAGCACAACCTTTGGAAACTGAGAAACCTATGGTCTTATGCATGTTCCTTAGTTCTGTGTATAGCCTGCAACATATTAACATAACCATCAACATGTAGAATTTGACCCTAGCACACACTGTCAATTGAGGACATGGAGTATTAGGTGGAACTAATCTCTGGCTTTCCTTAACTCCTCTGGATGCATTGTATAATGACCCAATACATGTGTATATGTTACAAGGATCCTCATGCATGGGAGACACATATATCATAACTGGGGAATCCAGACATAAGTCATCATGAATGATTAGTACAACACATCAAGTTCTGACCCCCTTATTAACTCATTATTAAGACATAAAGCAGAAAGAAAGTTGAGCACATCAAGAAAAAGTTAATTCTAACACTTGCATTTACTCTATAACTGGATGACTCTTATCCCAAATCCATTTTGAAATCTTCAAACTTCTCACGACCACCAATTGTGGCAGAGGCATCTGCTAGTTTCTCCCCTGTTGGCTAGAAGACCAAATCAATCTACCTCACAAGCTGCTGCAACTGCAGCTTTGTACTTTGCCTGAATTAATAAAATAACGACATCAGGTTGGTACTTACTGCTTCAATACACAATGAACCAAGATTGGAGAATCCCTGAAGTGGACATTATGCTATCTCTGCAGCCTCCCTTGTTTGAGACTTGAAACTCAAGTCTGAAGTGGTCATTGCAGACAAATTCCAGGGTATACTGCAATGTACATTGCACGTGTCTCTCCACATGCTTGACAGCTTCCAGTGACTTTGTGTGGGATTGATAATATATCAGGATAGCTTACAAACTGAACACAAGATATATGGTCTCATTGGAGTCAAATAGATCAAACTACTAACTAGTTGTGGATACATTATGTCATCCATTGGTTTCCCTTCCTCATCAGTTAATAGTTTTGTGGAATTTCAACATGTTTGGAACATGGATCCGTGAATTCTAAAGCAAAGCAAAGGATCACAATCATGAATCAGTGTTGATAGACACCATAAAGATACAGATGACCCATATCTGGATCAAAGGAATACAAGAATGTGATGTTATGGATGGGTGCATATTACTGTATTTTACATACCCCAGGGGCCCAAACCATAGTTATGAGACTCCCGAGTCCTATGAGCACTCTAAGCTTTGCAAGTAAGGTGACACTGGTTGAGTTATTTTGAACCTGGGCATGTCTCTTTCTTAAAATCTACTGTATTTTATGTTTTTTTCCTTATTTATCAAGTCATTGCCGAGATTTTCCCTGAATTTTGATCCAACCCCAACTCTGGGTCAAAAATTCAGGCTTGTCGACTCCAAAACTCGATCCTATGCCCCAAACCATGGAATCATGGATCCGCACACACAAGTTTGCGATCCATGGGCTATAATAAAATTGAAGAGACCTGAAAGTCAGGTTTACCACTAGTACATATTCTAACAAATTTAATATCTGGTTCCACTGGGGTAAATCTCAGTATGCATTCCTCCATCTGAACCTTTTGAAACTTTCCTGTGTGTACCTGTTGTGAGGAATGAAAATTTTTGCCAGGCTACTCTCAAACCTCTACTTCAAGGCAGTAGAAGAGAATTCCAAGATCTGTCATCTCAATATTTCTCTTCAAATTTTCAATCATTCCATCATTATTGCTTATGATGATCAAGTCCTATACACAACCCCATTGTCATCACTTGGTCATTCCAAGCCTGGAAATGCATGTTTGAATTTGCTGAAGACTTACCCTCTTTGCAAGAAATATTCATCAATCTTACAAACACACATCAATGAGATTTCCATTAAGGAAAGCATTTTTTATGTCTAACTAATGGACCTTCCATTTAAATTGGGGGACACAAGGAAAGGGCAAATTTGATGATGTTCATTTGGCCTCAAGTGCAATAGTTTTGTCTTTATTTATGCCTTTCTGATAGGATTTTAAACATAGTATATTATCATATTCACTCATTCCTCAACATAAGATATGTACACATACTTGTACATACAATGGTATGTCTCTTGGATGTCTCATGAGACTATTCGTGCTTCACCTTCATCACTAACTGTTCAACTTCTCTCAACCTCCCATGAGCTGTAACTATAATCAAATAATGATAATGTAATAATTAAATTATGTAATAAGTATCTACCATCCCTCCCTTATTACATTATTTGGTATGGCAAACATTTGAAGGTGTCAGTCACAACTGAGAATGCACCTTTTACAAAAAATTTTACCTCCCCTCCTGGCCCTTAAATTTGACTTCCTAGGGTAGTAAAATGAAATTGTGGTCTGGATCTGGCTCTGGCTCTTGCTCTAGCTCTAGCATTGGCTCTAGCTCTGGCTCTTTCTCTAGCTTGGATTCTGGCTTGGGCTCTCGCTTTGGCTTTGGCACTTTTGACCACACATTAGGAATCTTCCACATGATGTTTCACTGTAGGATCTGTCATTGCAGGCTTTCCAAGCATAGCTCGGGTCACATCTATTTATTTCGATGCAGAAGTCATGCATCTCTTCTCCTAAAGAATCCCCAGAATGTATTGCTCCATGGTTTCTCTCAACCACCAAACTTTGTCTTATCCTTGCTCTCTTCTGAGGACAAAACCTTCTTTTGTAAAATCCATTCAACATTTCTTTCATTCTATCCCATTCTATCACATTCATCCATCCACAATCAACATGTATTTTGTTGGCCATTTTATCTTTGTGCCAACAATGTTTCTAAGAGTGATTATTACCTCCACAAATCTCACAAGGATGCAGATTCCAACACCTAGCTGTCACATGTCCAAATCGTCCACAATGACTGCAACAATTTATTCTAAGAGTTTCACTCTCTGCATAGGTTTTTCTTTTTACAAACTTGGTCTCACCACTTCCTATTGGACCATCATAACCAAGGCCTTCATTCTTTGGCCTTACATTTGGTTCTATGGGCTTTTTCATGCCTTGCCCATTCCTTCCCAATCTTGTGCCATTATAACCCATTATTTTCATTAATTTTGAGCCAATTCCTTTGGTGTGCTTTTCAAAGCACCCAATTTCTTCATCATTATGTCCTTCATCAACATGGCCTTTGTCATGGCCAACACCACCAACAATGTTCAAACTCCCAAACTCTTCATCATCACTATGGTCTTCAGCAACATGGCATTTGTCATGACCAATACAATCAATGAGATCATGATGCTCATCTTCAACACAAACACCACTATCATTAACAAGGTTCAAATCGTCAGTATCACAAGTAAAATCTAAAATCTGTCTTTTTGATAAGGTTGCTTGTGTTACAAGAAACATTTGCCATCATGGGCTTGTCAACAATGTCAGTCTCACAAGAGAAATTGGTCCTTTAGATAAGGTCGCTTATGTCACAACAAACATTTACGTTCAATCTTTCATTTGTTTCCCCTTGCTTTTTATGCTTAAAGATGTCAAGAGTGATTAATGCTATGTGTACTGACCTCACAACATGTATAAGAAATGTAACACCATTTTCAAATCAGTCTTCACAAGCATTAGCTTCTTTATGAATTGTGCATAAGCAACTTTTAAGTGTTAAGAATTTTTCATCTTCATAAATATATTTGCCTTATGGGAAATAAAGATCTCTCTAGTGTCACACACTTTTGAACTTCACCTTGCTTCTCTCTACCTTCACTAGCTTCAAGGAAATAAATATTATTAACTAGTGTCGCACACTTTTGAACTTCACCTTGCTTCTCTCTACCTTCACTAGCTTCGCAGAAATAAATATCACTATCTGATGTCTTACATTTCTTAACTTTAGCTTGCTTCTTGGGTTGTTTCCTCTTTGCCTTTCACATTTTGTCAAGTGGTGTAAATGTTGCTTCTTATAGTCTTTGGAATCTTCAACACAATAGTGAGGGTTCCTTATGTCTCTCAAATGTTCCCTCTTTCAATATACCATCAGTTCTATATACCCCCCCTTCCTATATACCCATTGGTACATGGAAGAAGCTAGTCCTCTCGATACACATAGTCGTATGTGAGAGAGACCTTAAGGTAAATGAAAGGATACGATACATGGTACCAAGGTAGTATGGAAAGGGATTCACCCTATCAATGAAACCTACTTAAGGAAAAAATAAAAATTCATGTTCGTGGGCATAACTTCCCTATATGCTTGGATTTTTTCAATTTCAAGATTTACATCTAACAATAGTGATGAATAGGGTAAAAAATGGAGTGAAAGAATCAAAACAAAATGGTGTCCTTATTTCTCCGTGACGATTTATAAAGTCGATGCCTAGACGTCATTATGGCAGCTATATTAAGCTATAGACACAGTTGTTTAACATGACAACTTTACTTGTAAACGCAAGCCAAGGGTGTCGTTTATACTAAACGCTAGTTTTGAAACAAATGAACACCTTAAATACAATGCTTCTTGACCATAGACCAACCGAATTAAAAAAAATGTTGGAGGCACAATTAATTATCAAAACATCCTTGTCAATCAGATGAGAGGCACCTTCACTCAACACCCTCACAACGACACTTCAAAGTGCGTGGAGCTCCACGTCATCCTGCTTGCCCATATGGATCCCTTGGCAGTGTAATGTTTGGTGGCGAACTCTTGGTACCAAATGAACTGAAGTGTATTTTCGTCCTTGAGTATCCGGCCCTTGTAAATCAGTCGTTCCGCAGGAATTTCACACTCCTTAGCCAGCAACACCTTAAACACCACCACAGTGACCACTAGGTCTCGAATCTAGAGGACAAAAGCAAAAAAAGAATTCGCTCTTCAAGCCTTCCATTAAAGGGGGAATATATCACCGAAAAATTTACCTGCTTTTGGAATTCGAGCCACCTATCGGCATGGAAGAAGAGCACACATGTGACGGGTTCTTGGTGATTTCCCCACACCTCCAATGTCAAAGTCGTTACTGCACACTGGAAACAACACTTTGCTTTTCTCCCTTTGAAGAAATTGACACAAATACGATCTTATTTTTCTCTTGGGAGGCAAGGAGTCATGATGGCAAGGTTTGAGAACGTGACCTCCTCCAGCACGCCCACTACACCTTTGTGAGCTCAGGCACTTCACAAGCATCAATTCTGGATCTCGGCCACCATCATCAGCTTCTTTTGCACAATCGGCTTGCACGCTAATTCCTTGCCACTTGCCTTTAGCTTCCTCTCCTATCACAAACTCAACTAGAAAAGTATACCAATGTGGCTGAAGAACACCATTAGCATCTAAGATTTCGTCACATGAACGATTTACATTTTGGTTTCTCCCTCGATGCTTATGGCGGCCAATGCAATCATTAAGCACCTAAAATAATGCAAAAACTCTGTAATTGCCCTAATACCACTGACAGGATTTTAAACACAATATTTTATTTTATTCACTCATTCCTCAACAACAGATCTGTACACATATTTGTACATACAATGGTATGTCTCTTGGATGTGTCAAGAGACTTTTGGTGCTTCACCTTCATCATTAACTGTTTAATTTCTCTCAACCCCATGTGAGGTGTAACTATTATCAAATAATAATAATGTAATAATTAAATTATGTATTAAGTATCTAACACTTTTTGCTTACATTCTTCATCAATTGCAGCTCTCCACTTTTGCTTTGTACTTGCCTTCCTAAAGGTGAAAGGATCTTTTGCATTCAAAATTTCATCCATCATTATAATTATATAGGACTTGACAAGATATATAAATTTAGACTAGGTAGGAGGTGTCAACGACAAGAAATCAACCATAATATATACTTTGATTTTGAGGTGGCATGCAATTTCATAGAGCAGAAGCAAGGAACCTGCTATTCTTCAGTAACAACAATTTAATGCTACACTAAGATTTGTGATAATCATGGTGTTATCAAGGTAGCATAGAATCTATTTGATTGTACAAGGAGAATTTTTTTTTTTTTGATGAAAAAAACAAATTTACATTAAATTAAGATAAAAGCCTTTATAATCAAAAATAAAGTGGGTGGATTAACACACCCCATGGGGAATCAAACTAACCCTCGTTGACAAGGGTTAGGAAACAAAGCCGCCAACAAAACACAAGTTTACCAATCATGATCATTGATGATCATTACATCAAAGAAAGCATATCATATGGAGTAATGTGCCCTGGCGTGTTGTCCTGCATAAACTGCTAGTGATTATGGGATGGGAATCCACCCCTCTGCATTGCGATTAAGGCCTTCAATACCCGCGTTGCTCCAACCAATAACTGGCCTAGGTGAAACTAGTTGAACATCATCCCACCCCCCAACCTGGTGGGATGAACAAGTAATGTCAACATTAGGCTGCTTCCTGATTGGCGAGGGTTGGGACCAGTGCCTGTATGCGGGAGCACTTCTTGCATATGACGGAGGCCAGCGGTGAGAGTGGGATTGAAAACGCTCCTGAGAAGGGCGCTCTAGGGGGATCCGGTTGACAATACAAGGAGAATTTTATTTAAGAGCAAGTCAAAGGTGGAGAAATTGAGTTAGCATATTGCACTACACAAGAGCGCACGGCAGGTATCTTCATCAAGGCTTTGTTGATAGACACATTTGAAAACTGTAGAACCATGATTGTAATTCTGTTTAAAAATATGACCATCTATATTTTTCTATTAATGTCCACATAGAGGGGATGTTGGGATAATTAGTTTTTTTCTGTTATATGTTTGTAAAATTTTGTACCACATGTTTTAGGCTATACTGTGTTGGTCAACATGACAGGGTTTGATGTTTCTAAAGAACCTTAAAACATGCATTGGATTATTTAAGTATTTCAATTAATGTGAAGATTGCATGTATGCTTCCCAAGCTCAAGCTGTCTTATCAAGGTTCTGCCTCTGAAATTGACATAAACGGTAAGAGTTATACAGTTTGGAAGAGGATTACACATACAATGTCTTGCATGACAAAGAAATATCATATGTAACATGCAATATAATTGCATTATATCTGAATAGTGAACCTATGTTGTAGATACTAGCAGTTTTGTTAGATGTGTGGAACAACAAACTATACTACAAAATAAGAAATCGACTAAATACCATGACAGAGAAGATGTACACAATGTGGAAAAGTATATAGATATCTATATATGCTTGGCATGCATGGCATTTGATTAATATGCTAAACTGCACATGTGCAGGTATTGTTATTAAACTTCAGACAGGAGATAGCTCCCTTTCTACAAAGGAAAATACCAGCCTCGGAATTAAGAAATGCGGAAGAGTGTTCAGACATTCTTGTTATTAATAGCGACACAGCAGTTGTTGTACATAATGAGGATGCAAATGTTTCTGTACTTGGCCATGTGTAATGCACCACACACATACTGATGCCTTCATAATTCCATGCATTGTTGATGTCTCCATACAAATTAACATATTCCCTTTCCCATATTTTTGCTTATGAAGTTTGACTATAACATCTTTATATATTATAGACACTGGCAGTTATTTCATTTTAGATTTCAGGTATTTGCTAAAAGCTACTCTGCAAGATGGAAGTTCATTCACAGCATATACATATGCTGGGGAGCTCCCTAGCTGTGCTTTTGGCTTTAATAGTCATGGGGTGGTAAGCCTGGTCTTGCCATATATGAAAACAACTTGTGAAATTTAATTTCAAAACTATTACAAGGATTTCATAAACTGAAACTTATGTTTGCAGGCTTTTACGTTGAACGCAGTCCCTCCAACTAAGGAGGAAGTTGAAATGGGGGGCATTGGAAGAAACTTTGTGTCACGCGATTTACTTGAAGCAGTTAGCATTGAAGATGCACTACGAGTATGTACTGAAAACAAACTTCATTTGCAGTGATAATTTTCTTATTTCATCCATTTTCTTCAATAATTTTGTATATAAAATTGCTGGTTTCAGCCAACTTATGGTCATATGAATCATTTCATGGCTTAAATCAATGCAATGATTTTCCCTTTATGAATTGGATTTACATTCCAAATGCTTTTGTTTGATTCTAAATAAACATTCTGCAACTTTCCTGAATCTTAATCTAGATTCATTACTTCAATATAAGTTGTTGTAATTACTACCTTGTGTGCTTCATATAAATGTTCAGACAAAATTTTGTCATTCACTTACTTTCTTGTGATTACTATGTTTCTATTCAAACCATTAGAAATTCAGGAACCAGTGCCTTGGATTGATTTCCATGTCTTCATTGTGCAGCGTGTTCACGTGCCAAATATTTCAGTTGGGCATAGCTACAATCTGGTTGATGTGAGGCAGCGTAGAATCTTGAATGTTGAAACTGCATCGAAAAATCGGATTTCAGTGCTCGAAGTACGCTCAAATCCATTCTTCCATGCAAATATGTATTTGCACCTTGAGCTCAACCAGGTATCATTTTTCAAAGAAGACCTGGCACTCTATTTTTTCAAACTTAATATCAGTGATAAAATGATTAAATAAGATATTTTACAATTTACTCAGGATCAATTACCACAAAAAGATTATGCTCTATAAATAATTTAGTATCTCATAACTTAAAATCTTGGGAAATCTATCCAAAATGACTTATTAGGAAGTTTCATAGCCATGCTTAGTTCTGAATATTTGACAGAGAAACTTGATGCAAAGGCTAACTGCATTTCGTGTTATCTTGCAACAAGGTAAATGATGAAAATTCTAAATGCAGACAGAGACGTGCAGCTCAACTCCCAAAATCATGCCTTCGAGAAACACTTTCCCTTCTTGGAGACATGAGTGATGAAAAATATCCTATTTACATGCAAGGTATTATTGAATGTTTCTGATAACCTTCAAGTTGAACAGGGCAATTCTTCTCATTTGTTTCCTTCCTATTGAAGTGGAAATATATTTATATTTACAAGGAAGTCATCATTGATATGTCTGAACTTTTTCACAATTCTTTTTTTCCTTCTGGAACCAGAGTCTGTTCTGTGCTCTGCACTTATTACATCTTCAACTATATAAATTCTCAATTCTCATAGCAGTTTTTTTTTATTTTTATTTTTCACCTCATTTGAAAAGATGTTTTTATCATTTAGACGGATTGTGATAAAAATACAGACAAGCTAGGGACCCCTAACATTGTGTACAAATATCCTTCAATTGCCCCTTGCACATTCCTATGACAGGTCAAGAGATGAATGCCTAAAGAAGTCCTACAAAGACTATAAAAATTAGATAATCCTAATGTGAATATCTTCTAAAACTATATACATCGAATTTGGCTTCTTCAAATAATTAAGTTTATTACATTTTTTTTTTTTTTTGGTAAGTAGATGATTATATACAAGAGGGGTTTTTTAAAGGATCCCAAAACCTTATTACAAAAGGTGTCGGAGCACTGCCATGGCAGATGAGACTGAAAATCTAAAACAGAGCCTAAACATACAAAGCATAAACCTGTAACAAAAATCCCGGCATGTCCAGGAAACCGGGAAACCAAACAAAAAATTTACAGCCACATACCCCAGAAGCAGGGCAGAATGCCATCCCAGAAACAGACTTGAACAAAGAGGGCGCCCCAGGACAGGGGGACGCACTGGAAACCGGGCCACCATCGTCACGGGCCGTCCCTGACATACCCTGAACCCAGCCTGCGGCGAAGCTGCTTGAAAATGCGCACTGAGGAGGATGTCGTGTTGGCCACCGAAGTCATGGTATTGATTGCCATATCCAAAAGAAGCTTGGTGGGAAAGGCTTCAAGGTCGCCCTCAGAATCTGAGATGACCTCCGAGATGGCCTTCTGCTCCTGTTTTGGCTTTTTGAGCCGCACTGACACTCTGGTACCGCTAGGAACACTAGAACCACCGGGGGCATTGGGACCGCTCGGAGCACTGGAATCACCAGGGACACTGTGACCGCCCGGAGCACTGGGCCCGTCGGGAAAGCTGGGATCACCGAGACTGCTGGGACCGCCAAGGGACCTGTCGGACACCCTCCGCTTCCTGGAAGGGTTACGTTTTCTGATTTTGGGAGGCGTCTTGTTAGAGGTATCGAGGCTGCCATCCCTATCCTTGGAGTCCTCGGGGGAGGCCGGGGAGTCGGGGGGAGGGGTCGCTGAGAGGGAGGAATCTGCTGGGCAGGGGGGTGATTGGCAAGCACATGCCGGTAGATGACGGCCATGAGCCCCTGGTGGATAGGCTTGAGCTAGGTTTTCTTAGCTTTCTCAATTGCAATGGTTAGCGAGTACAGAAGATACCTGGGGGTGCAAAGTTGAGTGAACTCGCGGAGGTGATTCACAAAGCTCAGGTGGAAACTGCGGAGGGGTTGTTCAGGGTCGTCGCAGGTGATAAACTGCATGACCGGGACAATGGCCTCATTGTAGGGTTTAGGCAAAGCGGATCTGTAGAGGGACGATTTATCCCATCCATAACCCTTGCCTTGGTCGGGAAACTACTTGAGTTCTTCCTCCCAATTATGTTTGTCCCTCCTGATGAATTTTCTTTTTGCCTCCTGATAAAGCCCAGTGACTTCGAACATCAGCTCCTTGGTAACTTTGAAATGAACGCCCTTGACGACCACCTCGCCATCTTGCCAGGAATTGACGAAGTTCTCAGTGACTTCGTCATTGGGGCCAGCAAATTTGTGGAGGAAGGGGGTGAGGGATTTGGCTTCCATGAAGACCAGGGTGGTATTGCTGAGGGACAGGGTGGCTGGCTCGACGTAGACAATGGCCATGGGGGAGGGGATGGGGAGCAAAGCCCGCAGAGAGTTAAGGATGAGCTTCCAAAGCCACCACCTCGCACTTGGGAAGCAATCGACAACAAAGCAGGGAAGGGGGCGGAGAAATGAGGTGGGCGTTCTCCGATTGAGATATAAAGCCTTGAGGGGAGTCAAAGCACCATGGAAACAATGCATGCAACGGGACTCGACGGCGCAAAATACGAGGCGCACGCTTGAAAGGTGAGCGAGGCAACTAGCACCCAGACGGCGGTGGGAGGTGAGCTTCTCAGGAGGCGGGAAGTGAGGTGGCAGCCAGAGCAAAAGCCAACTCGACATCAGACCCGGGGAAGCCGTCGCGTCGGCGAGGGGGAGATGAAAGGATGGATCGCCGTGACGACAGAGCTGGGCGGGCACGGGGTACAACATGGCTCAAATGATGAGGCTGGCACGGTAAAAAGGAAAAATGCATGGATCCAACTAGGAGTCAAGGACAGGGGTGAGGTGGCAATTGAGGAGTGGCCCATCGGAAAAAGGCTCGCTGAGGAAGCCCGCTCTGGGACCCGAGGGGCACATGGAGCTAGAAGAAATCCTGGATGGCAAATTCAACGGTGCCCGCGGATTGGAGCTTCTAAGATTCTGCTTGGGAAATGTCCACATCTTGGTAGGGGGATTTTTCTTGGGAAGCCGCCGTTAATAGGTCTGCGGGAAATCTTCTCTCCAAATCTGGAGCCCTGATGACGAGGCCACTGAGTTGGCCATGGTGTCCGCCAGCTTGTTACCTTCCCTGTAGATGTGGTAGATGGACGACTGGGGGAAGCTTTGGAGGATGGAGCGAGCTTCTTGAATGATGTTCAAGATTCTCCACGACAGATCTCTTAGCTTGGTCATGAAGTTTATGGTGTTCAGAGAATCCCCCTCGATGATCACGTTTGTGGGGTTTTCCTTGAGGATTACCAGTCCACGAAGGAGCGTCGATGCTTCCGCAAAGTTGTTGGTTTGGGTGCCGAGGGACTCTGAGAAGGCAAGGATCAGATTCCCCTCATGATCGCAGATGACCCCACCAGCTCCAGAGAGCCCAGGGTTTCCTTTGGAGGCACCGTCGAAATTGAACTTAATCCATCTGGGAGGGGGGGCTCGCCACCTGACTGAGGCTCTGTGATTGGGGGAAGGGTCGGGGGGATGGGCGTGGATGTCGAGGTGGCCGAGGAGGGAAAGCTTGCTCCTCTTCAAGGGAGAGTGGGGCGGGGGAAGGAGGCGGAGGTTCTCTGAGGCATAAGCAAGAGCTATGTTGGCCACTGCAAGGGGATCCCTGGGCAGGGAGGAGAAATCTCTGTTGATGCGCTCCAACCAAAGCTGCCAGATCAAGTGGGGGAGGCAGAAGGCCCAGAGGGAACGGAGGGTGGGATGGGAGAAGGAATCGGGCCACTGGGTGAAGAGATCGGGGATGGAATTGGGAGGGACCCACTGGATGGAGAAATGGTGGAGGAGGTGGCCCAGGTGGTCAGAGGAGAAGGAGCAACTCAGAAATAAATGGTTAGTCGATTCCCAATCAGAGCAGCAGAGGTAGCAACGATTTGGGATTGGGAATCCCCTCTTGGCCAAGTTTTCGATGGTGAGGATTTTGTTTTGAATGGTCATCCAAGCAAAGAAACTGATTTTGGGGATTAGCTTTTTGGCCCAAACTTGCTTGACAGGGAAACGGACCTCTTGGGGGTCCCTTTGGAGAGTGTAGGCAGACTTGACAAAGAAGGATCCGCTGCTAGTGCCATGCCAGACGCACCTGTCCTCTACCTCGCCTGAAGGGATAATAGCTGAACTGGGAAGGGCAGAGAGGATGGCCGCCTGGGGGGGGAACCGGGCGTCTTCAATGGGACACCAACCAGACTTCCCCTGAGCCCTGATTATGTAATTGGCCACCTTGGACCCTAAGGAGGCTTCCATTTGGGGCCTGAGGGCCGAAAGGACTCTGTCCTCCCTCAGGGCCTCGTCCCGGATCCACTTGTCCTCCCAGAAGTTGATCTTACTGCCGTCACCAAGGATCCACTGGGACCCCTTACGGATGAGGTCTTTCGTTTGGGCGAGGGATCTCCAAAAGGCAGAACCGTCACGGGGTTGGTGGTCATTGAGGAAGGGGTGGTGTTGGAGGTATTTCCTTCTCACTATGCGAACCCACTCAGTCTGGACGATGGTGAACACTTTCCATGCATGCTTGGCCAGGAGGGCAGTGTTCATTTGGGATACACGCCTGAGGCCTATCCCGCCTTCGCTCTTGGGCCGGCAAACCAGGGGCCCGAAAACCAGCGGGATCCACTTCTTTTCTTCGCTCCCAGACCACAAGAAGCGCTTCTAGATCTGTTCAATGCGGGTGCTGATCGAGGCCGGGATTCTGAAAACAGACATGAAGTACACCGGGATACTCTGGAGGCAGGCGGTCATGAGGGTGGCTTTGGCGGCCTGAGAGAGGAGGTGCCCTTTCCAGGAGGCCGGCTTTTTCTGGATTCTCTCGACAACGTTGGTCCACAAGGCTTTGGAGGGGAACCCAGAGAATAGGGGTAGCCCAAGATAGGTGGTGGGGAGGGCGTCTGGGGTGCAACCCAGGATCCGGGCAATTTTGGCCTGCCTTGCTTGGGGAGTGTGGATAAAATAGATTTTGCTTTTGGTGAGGTTTATCTTCTGCCCAGCCGCACTCTCGTACAAATTGAGAATCTTTTTGATAACCTTGGCTTGGGCCACAGAGGCGGAGGTGGCCAAGATGGTGTCGTCCACAAACTGCTGGTGGGAAACTAGTGCCAGACTGGATGCCAGTCTGATCCCTGAGATGAGCCCGCTTCTGGTTGCGCTCGAAATGGTTCGCCCGAGGGCTTCAGCCAGGATGATGAACAGGATCGGGGACAGGGGGTCGCCCTGCCTCAGGCCCCTCGAACTAGGGAAGAACCCCGTGGGGGATCCATTGACCAGCACCGAGAACCAAGGGGACAACACACATTGCTTGATGAGATCAACCCAGGATGGGTGAAAGCCAAATTTGAGGACTTCGACGAGGAAATCCCAACTAACTCTGTCGAAGGCTTTTTTCATGTCCAGCTTAAGAAGGAAAGTTGGTTTCTTGGCTAGCGAGGCAGAGTGCAGAACCTCGTGGATAATGACAATCCCGTCTATGATGGCCCTCCCTTTAACAGAGCTCCCCTGGCAGGAATCTATGATATGGGGGAGGATGTCCTTGAGTCTGGTCGCAAAAGCCTTGGTGAGAATTTTGTAAAGGACATTGCACAAGCTAATGGGGCGGAAGTCGGATAAGGATTTGGCCGCCTGGGTTTTGGGGATCAGGGCAATGAAGGTGGAGTTGATGCCCCTAGGGATGGAGCCGCCAAACTGAAGGTCCCTAGCAGCAGCGCATAATTCTTGGCTCACTAGATCCCAAAAAGCCTGGAAGAAGCGGGGGGGCAAGCCGTTTGGACTGGGGGCAGCATCGGCTTTCATGGAGAAGAGGGCTGCCCTGATTTCCTCATCAACCAGAGCGCTTAGGAGCAGTTCGTTGGTTTTCGGGGAGATGGAGGGAGGGATGTGCTCAAGGAGGATCTCGGCCGCATGGGAGAAGGTCTGGGATACGGATCCAAGGAGATCCTGAAAGAAACTGGAGGCCTCAGATCTGATTTCTTCCTCATCCCTGGTGGACCTGTCGTCACTGCATGTGAGCTCAAAAATTTTGTTAGTGCTTCTGTTCCTAAGAGTTGAGGTGTGGAAAAATTTAGTGTTGGCATCGCCATCCTTGAGCCACAGGGCCCTCGACTTCTGCCTCCAGAAGGTCTCCTCTCTTGCTAGAACGTTGTGGTAGTCAGCAAGGATCCTGCTTTCCTCCTCTCTGGACCCGGGTTCCTGGATGCCTTCCTAAAATTTGCGCTCAAGGTCCTCCAACTTCTCCTTCAAAATTTTCTTGCTCTCAAAGATGTTGTCGAACACCTCTCTATTCCATGTCTTGAGGTTGACTTTGAGGGACCTAAGTTTCTGGAATAGTTGTCCAGCGGGGGACCCACCGACGGGTTGGTTCCACCACCTGCCTACTTGCGACCTGAAATCTGGGTGATGGAACCGCATAGACTCGAATCTGAAGGGGCGCTTGGATGGAGGGTGCCTGTCAGCTTCAAAGAGGAGGGGGCTATGATCCGACCCGATTTTGGGAAGGGCAAGGAGGGTTGAATCAGCAAAGAGGGGGATGGCTTCCCTAGACAGGAGGACTCTATCTAGCCGAACCTGGATAAGGTTGGCCTCGGCTCTTCTGTTGCTCCAAGTAAAGTTTGCTCCTTTCAGGTGGACGTCCATGAGCTCGTTGGAATCAATGAAGGCCCCGAACTCCTCCATGCTTTTGGAATGCAAGGTGGCTCCCCCACGCTTGTTAGATGGGAACAAGGGGTTGTTGAAGTCACCTGCCAGGATCCAGGGGAGGGGTTTGAATGCTTCACACATGAGGCTGATTTCATCCTAGAGAGAGGCCCTTTCAATCGGGTTGTTGGGGGCATAAATTTTGGAGAGGATCCAGGTCTGGCGGGACCCCAGGCTATGGAACATGATGTTGATGATTCTTGGGGAAGATGAAATCAACCTTCCTTCAACTGTGGCCGGGTCCCATAAGCACAACAAGCCCCCAACAGTGCCTTGGGCCGGGGTGAAGAGAAAATTGTTGTTGCTCCATACAACTTTGGCCACTCTGGAAGAAGAGATCTCATCAAGTTTGGTTTCCTAAAGAATGAGGATGGACGGCTGGTGTTCCTTTCGAAGGTGGGCAAGGGTGCGTCTCTTGGGGTCTCCATTGAGCCCTCTCACGTTCCAAGTGAGTATCTTCATTTGACACCTTTGGGGGGTCTTTTGCCTTCCTTCCCCTACTGGGTGGGAGGTTTGGATCTCAGTGGTTTTTCGTTCAGAAGGTATAGGGTTTCAGACAGGAGGGTCATCTGGAGGCCGCTGGCAATGTCATCTTCTGTTGTCTTTCTTCTCTGTTCGCCTAAGGTGAGGCGCCCTCTTTTCCTGTCGCTGCCATAGTCTACAGTGAATCTTTTGCTACGAGTCCGTTTAGGACTAAAACCTTCTAGGGCCGACTGGGAGAAGGACGGGCTGCCCTCGTCGTCCTCCTCGGACATATCAGAGCCACCCTTTGAGCAAGCCCGGGAGGGGTGGGGAAGATGAAAGGGGGGGAGGGTTGGGGGCATCGAAGGGGGGTTGTTCACGAGGGGTACGGGGGATGCTCTACGGGGGCTTCTGGGCCTGGCTTCGGGTCGGGGACAATCGTGTCCGAGGGGTGGGAAGGGGGTGGGTCGACGGGAAGGCCCGCTGGAGGGGAGGGGGGATCAACTGGATCATCGAACGTGGGGGGGAGGGTCCTCGGGGGAAGTCGGGAAAACTATTGAAACTTCAAAATGAGGGTTGGGATGAGTACATACTTGGTCAAGATCCGTCGTCGGGATGGGATCAACCTTTTGCTTCCCTTTGTCTGCTGGATCTGGCCTCCTTTGGCGCCACAACGGGGGCTGTAGTGGTCTCTGGGTTGGGCGTCCGCTCTGAGATGAGCCTCAGGGAGGAGCCCTGCTACTGGACGGAGCCTTCGGTATGGAGTCCCCATCTGGTATGGGACCTTTGGAGAGGGGACACTGATTGGGAAGGTGTCCTTGCATGCTGCACAAGGTGCAGAAGGTCGGTTTATTCTCGTATTCTACGAGTTGGAGCCATTGGTAGGATCCAGAAGACAGGGTGACTGAAGATGGAAGCTCATATTCGAGGTTTGCGTTGACACAAAGTCTGGCATGGATTATTCGAGAACCCGCCTTGGTTGCAGAATCAAAAGCCACAAGGTCCCCGATAGCCTGCGCGATGAGTTTGAGCACGTCCTCTTGCCAGAGGTGAAACAAAAGGTCTGGCAACCGGACCTAGATCGAGGCATAGTTTATGCTCTGGGTGTTGGTATTGAAGTCAACAACCCAGCGCCTAAGGAAGAGGCTTCTGCGGCCCAAGAACCAGGGGCCACCCGTGAGGATCCGGCTGGAGTCGTCCCCATTATTGAGCTTGATGAGAAAAAACCCTTTTGACAGGGCAACGATTTCCATGTTCCTAGAGATCTTCCATTTGGAGAAGGCCCAGCCGCGGATAGTTTCCATGTTCGGGCGACCCCCGATGAATTTCCCAACCAGGGAATAGGAGGCCCTTGACACGAAGGTAGAGAAAACGTCATCGCGGATGGAAATGTGCGTCCCAACCTGGGATAAGCCCGAGGTCGGAGGACGGGGTTGGTTCGCCTCTCCCGCGAGGGCCTGAACATAGGATTTTTGGACCCCCCAAGGAGGGTCTCCTCGACCACCTTTTTGGGAGGCTCTTTGTCCGATGGGACTGAGTGAGCATTTGCAGAGGGGCCCGCAGACGAATCCTCATTGCCCTTTCCTGGGCTCGGGCCCCCAGACGCTTGTCAGGATCCCGAGCCCCGGATCCCTAAACCACCATCTGAGGCCTCCGGACCTGCACTCGCTCCTGCTCCCGCTCCCGCCATCCGTTTTTTCGGATTTCAGATCATGTCATTTTTCTTATCATTACAAATTATGATCATCAAGTTTATTACATTTGATTTACAGACAAATGTTGTCTTTTACCCAGTCTTTAATACAAATAGTGTAAAAAATAATTGATTAGGCATGAAAGAAAACAACTGGCTTAATCACCTTCCATATCAAATGTACTATGCAAAAAAAAAAAATAGATCCAAAGATGTTGTCTCCGTGCACCAGCAAAACAATCTCCAATTTTTGGTGCAATATAGTTTCCAGTGTTTCAAAAAGAAGTGCCATCACATAAAATATGTAGCATTCCACTAGACCAGTCTGTCTTATGAATAAATGGCCATTACATAACTTAATTATAATGGTTTTCCAAGTTTACCAATCTCCAATATGTTTTAGGAATAAAAAAGGAATGGGTGGAACTAAAATGGCTTACACTGAGAGCTGAACGACCTAGTAGTCAATATGGCAACATTGCATCACAAAATTTGACCACTATTGCAGATCTGTTCTTAGCATTTGGGTCAAAGGATCACCAAAGTCTATGAACAGAAATAAGAAATTTTATGAAGTAGAACGGGAACTAGTTATATCCAATGACATGAGCTCAAATGGTTAAGAACATGGGCTTTCAATGCAGAAACCCAGGTTGAAATCTTGCCAGGAGATATATGCATAATTGCCAAAACGTAGTTGTAATCCCATTATGTTGTCGTTTGTTGAAAATACGCCATACACCATCACTATATAAAATGGGTGGGGTCCATTTCAATCCCACATAACCAATTAAAAAAAATATGGAACTAATTATGACCAAACACACATACACCAAAAAAGCAGTCACATTTTTCGAAGGCCAACACATAACTGAGGGAACTTATCCAAATAGTATATGACATCCTCTATGCAATGCCTTGTATGAAAGATACAATGTAATATGGTAGGAGTAGTTCAAGAGAATAACTTAATTTGTTTCTTGCATATTTCCCTGTATAGATGCTCTTATGCATCTCCAACAAGTTCTGCAAGATATTTTTGTAAATAACATTGTCCTAGTTTGATGCTATCATATGCAGCTGGTGTCTGGACTATTCGTTGACCTTTCAGATTTTAGAAAAAAAAATTTAAATGCTAAATTTATACCTTTGTATCTGTGTTTCTGTTGAAATTTCTTATTGATTGACCCAAGCTTATCAGTGTAGATTTGAAAGTTGTGTGCACTTTAAGCTATAATTTTTTCTATATTTTGAATTCCATGTTGGCATAAGAAGCATGTCAGAATGTTCCAAATATTACATCAAGAAGTAACTTCCTTTTCATATGACTTATTTTATATTTGTTTTGTTATTCCATCTCACTTGAAACCTTTATGTAGTTCCCTCAATGTTGGTTCATTTTCTGTCTTTGATATTTATCCCCATTAAGTAGAATTTTAAACAAAATATGTAAATGAACAGAACATAGAAGATGATATAAAACTTTAATTCTAAAATACCCCAATATAAAGCTAGTGAAGGTACGCTGACTTGATTCCAAGTTTTATTTAAATTTTACAGGACCAACTCTTTGCACATTATGCACTGTTGTGATCAATCTGGATGAAAAAAAGATATCAATATATCGTGGGAACCCAAAGTTGGAGAATATTGTATTTGTTATTCCTCTTATATAGGAAATTCACAATAAGTAATGAAAGTCTTTTTTTTCAATCATGAAATAGAAGCAGAAATAATTTGCATGAATATTGTGTATCAATATTTGGAATTGCAAATTACTCTCTCATAGATGCATCAGAGGGAGAGTGAACCGAATGGTGTTCAGTTGCTATATAAAGTTCAATTTCCATGTCAATTTTTTTCTTTCATTTTTTGATTATGATGCTACTGTACATTTAAGAATTAACTATAAATTATCTAGATGAATTGTTGTCCATACATTGAGAAAATTGAGAGAACTGAAGACTGAAAATTTTGCAGGTCATATACATCCAATATAACATTATGTATTGTTGCTTTTATGCATTTATTATTACACGTATTATTTTGTACGGTCAGATAAAGGCGAAATGTTACCCCTTTGAGACCATCTTTTGATCTTAGTATTTTAGTTTATATTCTTTCCTGAAATATACATAGTTTGTCCCTAGTGGGTTAAAGTATTGGTGTGAATTTGGGTTCACATTGCAAAGACTCAAGTTCGAATCATGGGGAAGGTAGCCCAATTGTGCCCCAAACTGTATGTTTAGGCTGTTAAAGTATATATATATATAGTTTTAATAAAAGATGGATACTTTGTGTTTAATATTATGGCAGTCAAACTTACTTTTAAATGCCTCTTCCTTACAATAAACAGGATCTGGTTGGTTTTGATTGTGCTTCAATTTGTGCAAACTTGACTTGGCCAAGCTAATGCCATTAAGGTGTTGAGTTTTCTTATTTTTGTGTACACCTAAAAATGTCACATTTATCCTTGTGTAGTGTATTGGTTAATCAATTTGCAATGTCCTCAAATTTAGCTTCATTTGCCTAAAAACATTATTCATCCCCTTTAGCTCCTTTGGCCACCTAAGCCCCTTCCTATGCTTAGCCCCTGGTCACCATGCGACCACCCCTTAAACCTAATCTAGGGCCACCTCACCTTAGTCTACCCTTTGACTAGCCTAACTTCCACCTAAGCCTAGCCTACCCTAGCCTAGCCTTTCCACCTCATCATGCCCATTCAATGCCATCAAGAGGGTGAGGACTTCTCTCACCCATGTGCATTAAAGGCATTGATGATTCATCATCCACCATGCCATAAATGGGTGAAGACTTTCCTCTCCCATGCATTTATGAGGCATGGTGCACCCATGCCCATTTAATGCATGTGGGTGGATGAGGTATGGTGCACACCTCCACCTCACATGCCAGCTCATAGGACACCTCAGCCTCCGCTAACCTTGGCCAAATTCTATAAGTAGATGGTCATTTCCTCCATTTCCAAAATATCACACATTTACATAATAGAACTCTGCAGAAATCACTTTAGCCTCCATTGCACACAAACCTCCTTTGCTACCAACCTCCATGGATGCTTTCATGTGCCTCTTGTTTGTCTCCTTTTGTGTTATAAACTGCTCATAGGTGAAGATTCAAAAGGCCACCAAACTCGGGCAGGAGCTTCCACAAGACTAGCAAAACCACCTTTTCAAAAGAAGATTTTGTCCTCATAAATGCCCTTGGGTGGAGGAAAGTCTTCATCCACCCACATGCATTAAATGGGCATAGGTGCACCATTCCTCATAAATGCATGGGAGAGGAAAGTATATACCCATTTATGGCATGGTGGATGATGAATCATCAATGCCTTTAATGCACATGGGTGAGATAAGTCCTCACCCTCTTGATGGCATTGAATGGGCATGATGAGGTGGAAAGGCTAGGGTAGGGTAGGCTAGGCTTAGGTGGAAGCTAGGCTAGTCAAAGGGTAGACTAGGGTGAGGTGGCCCTAGACTAAGGTGAGGTTGCCCTAGACTAGGCTTAAGGGGTGGTCGTATGATGACCATGGGCTAAGTGTAGGAAGGGGCTTAGGTAGCCAATGGGGTTAAAGAGGATGAATAGTGTTTTTAGGTAAATTAAGCAAATTTTGAGGACATTGCAAATTGATTAACCAATAGATTGATTAACCAATAGCACTACAAAAGGATGAATATGACATTTTTAGGTGTCTACATTTGCCCTTTTTTTGTACTACATTGTATAAAACATGATGCAATGCAAAAACTCATGACACCAGATTGGTGGTTGACTATGAGAAAGATGAATTGGTGGTTGACCTATGATTGATTACAACTTTTGACGTGCTGCAATGATTGTTGAGGGAGGAGATGCAAGATTATCTCGAGTCATGAACAATGTGAGATGCCCCAATTGTGGAAGGGATAAATATCTTTGAAACTTTGCCTTTGATAGATTGTTGATCTTGATTGATTGGGTGAGTCGGCCAACCATTTGTTGGTATTTTCATGATGCTTCAATCACAAGTGGTCTTAATTTGCCACGTCCATGAAGGAAATTCATGAGTAACCGTACAGTCACAGGCATGGGGCATACCAAATTTTATTAGATTGGAGTTTGATTGAGAAGAGAAATTATGCTTTTGTTTACCCCAGCAAAGGAGGGCTTGTGATAGTTTTAGAAAAAGTTCTTGGACAAACGCAATTCCAAGATTGAGTGTTTCATATTAATAATGCGTAAGACGACATTAATGGGTAATATCTACCCCCTCAAGCGATTAGTTGATGGGTGAAGAATCTGAACACAACAACGAAGCGCTTGACAAAGATGTCATTGCGAAACTACAAAGTGGATAAGAATGATGAATGTGATGAAATTGGAGAAAATTTTGATTGAGATGTGGATGGTACAGTCAAAGTTAAATTCGATCATACGAATATGTACGGTCAAAGTCAACCGTATGGATCTGTACGATCTAGACGCGTCTAAGTATATAAAAATGCGGTTGAATGGTAGAGGGGTCATTTTTACCATGGGACTAGGAGAAATTGGGATGAGAGTGATAGTTGAGGAAAAATAATTTGACCCAGAACATTGTCGAAGGGAATATGCAAACTCACGAGATGGTCGATGGTAGTGCGGGACCTAGTTGGGGGGAGCGGGAGTGTAGTGTTGGTTAGTTGATTTTTGCCTCTATATTTTCTGTTGGAATTTTTAGAATAAAATGAACCCTAGGGCCCAAGTCTTAGAGAAATGAAATTGTAGAAAAATAGGATAACATAGGATAAAATGTTGAATGGATTGTGGGTGGGGTATTTGTATACATGTTTGTTTGTGCCTGCTTGTTTTTTTTGTATGTATTTTTTTCGTGTGTATGGTTTTCGATGTGAATGTGTGTGCATTGTGGTTGAATTGTGTTTTTTGTATTTTTTAGCATGTGGTTCAACTTTTTGGTGACGTTGGGTGTTTTTAGGAAAATGGGTATCCAAAAATACCCTTTGTTGCCCAACCATATGGGTTTGTTTGGTCATGACAACCGTATGGATCCACACGATTTGTGAGGGGAATGTTTGACATGGGAAAATTATGGCAGGTGAAGGTGTTGCAGTCACGACATCAATTTAGGCCGCTTCTTGATGATATGAGGGGTGTGTGGAGTGAGGATGATCAAGATTGGCTGAGGGTGATTGGTTTTTATGGGGTTGCGCAAATGGTGACCGCTCACTGTGATCATTCATACTTGTTAGCATTATGTGAGCATTAAGATCATGACAGGAACACTTTTCATTTCCCAGCAAGGGAAATGGCGATCACCTTGGAGGACATATACAAGATATATAGGTTGTAAGTGGAGGGTTGTACTATTATAACTGTTGGACCTCGGTAGAAGGAGACAATAATTTAGAAGGCCTTCGGACTTGGATAACGAGCAGTGGAGACAAGGAGTGGTGGCATATTTTATGAGTTATACTATCATGCAGAGGTATTGACATAGAGATATGCATTAGTAATGGTACTCATCTCTAGGTATGTGTTGCCAAATTCATTAGGAGTGATGTTCCTATGGAACCTATTGGGTATTGTTTATGATTTGATGGAGAGGTTGGTTAGATATGCATAGGCGTCAGTGCTACTACCTTGGATTTATAGAGAGCTACATGGTGTGAGGACAACAGAGAGGACAGGGCTGAGTTGTAGTCTGTGGATACAACATTGGGAATGAGAGCATATAGCAGTGGGATTGTCTTATGAAATACATAGGTTGATGGATGAGGATGTGCCATATGCGTTGAGATGGTGTTCTAACAAGGAGATACGGGTAAGGAGGCCTCACGAGGGAGATACCTTATACTATCAAGGTAAATTTGATAGTTTGAGACCTCAAGACATTAAGTGGCAACCATAGAGGAGAGCACCAGCATGGAGAGAGGATGTGATAGAGTTATGTCGAGCGAGGAAATCGAGATGGATCATTGATTGTAGGGGTACACAAGTGGAGTTCTTCCAGCACACTTAGGTGCTTAGACAATTTGGGTTCCGATAGGGCTTGCCTAATACATTGGTGATATACTATAAAATCAAGGGGGATAGTGGGCAATGACCACGTATAGACCCATTGGATGTGGAGAGGGATGAGGATGTAGTAGTACTCGATGTGGATGATGTCAAGACCACCATAGAGTATGATAGATGGTGGGTGACATAGGGATGGCACCCATGATGAGTGTCGTAGGAGGATGCAGATAGAGAGGAGGGTGCAATAGCAACTAGCAGGGCAAATGAGGAGGAGTCGCTTAGGCAATGAGTACGTCATCAGATAGAGGTGGGAACATGTCCATTAGGGGCAACAATAGAGCAGACACCAAGGACAATGTTTTGGGAGGGAGTTGATGATATTGTGTAGTGGGGTGATGTTATGGATGTTGTGGAGGAGGTCGAGATGCTGAGAGATCAGTTTCGGTAGGTAGAGGCATGACTAGTTGACTAGGAGGCATCATGGGGATTAGAGAGGATGGGGTTGCATGCCAAGAGGGATAGGTTACAGAGTGAGAGAGACTCAACCCTATTATAGAGATGAGCTCTAAAGGCGAGTGGATATATTGACCATTGAGGACAGGGGCTAGGTAGAGAGGGAGGAGCTGCAAAGAGAGTGAGATGTTGTGGTAGCCGAGAGCGATAGACTTTGAGAGGATATAGAGTGGTTGTGGACATAGGGTGATATGGTAGCTTTATAGGTAGAGATTTCTTAGTTGTGACATGCTAAGGAAGAGTACATGGGTCTTTATGAGTGGGAGAGGGACAAAGTGGTAGCTTGCAATAATGTACTAATTTCCTAGGGTTTAGCTATTCCATCCTTCTTGAGTACTAGATCTTGGCACAACCATAGGAGCATAGCATCAGTGGCTCTAGTAGTGTCACAGTTCACAAATATAGTAACATCTCAAGCAAGGGGATCAGGTCTAATGCAGGGTGATGAGAGGCTACAAAGAAGCGGAGGCAAGAGATTAGGAGCACAGGAGGGGAGTGGGGAGACTCCCAATGGTCAATAGGGATGATTCTATTTTTAGTGTGACAAAGGGATCACCATTTTTGTAGATCATTAGTTTTGGTGAGATGATCATGAGGATGCACAATGCGACATATATATATATATATATATATATCAAACAATCACAAGTACATAAAATGGCTTGTATATATATATATCTCTGATGGTCATTTTGATATTTGTTAGGACTTGATGTATGTTTATGGGATTGTTTTGATGTGATGATTTATTGATGTATGTGAAGATATAGATAGGATATGTTAGATGACATTTATTTGATATGGTTGATGTTATGAATGAAGATGTGTTGTTGCGGAAGTGTATGGTTTAAACATCATAGTGCTTGTTGAATCAAATTTTTGGATGTATGTATTTGAATTTTACAATCACAAATGGTTTAATTAATCAATGACAAGTTAACAATCACACAAACATATTAACAAAACATAAGACAAGTGAACATGCAATGTACATGATGAATGCAACTCTAATATTGAACATAGGTAGGCTATGAAAATAATGGTTTGATCATTAAGCAATGAACAATGAACATAAGACCATGACAAATGAACATTGAACTAATGATTTGAAGAAGGAGCTAGTTATTAGCGAAACTAGTCGTGATGCTATTTGTTGATATTTCAAAGGGATTTTGGATGCTAGAAGAATTTCTTGAAATTCAAACACCTTATTTTGAACAATCAAACTCATATACTAGTTAGTCAATATTCTGTAGAAATCTTGACCATCTCGAATAAGATTAAGCTTATCATGGACCAAAGTGTGTACAATGATGTTCATTTTTAAATTTTGGGTGAGGTTGGACTGACCAGTTATAAACTTAGCCAATATAAGCTAGTTCATCCACAAGTGCACAATGGTCTATACAAAAAAATGTCTCTAATGTGACATACATGTTGCCACTCATAAGACATACTCCACAGTCAAACATGCGTCTGTAGCCTCAATGGAGATTAGCTTCATAATATTTCAATGTTGCTCCATTGCCAGCCAAGCATATATAGCCCTTGGAGTTGTCTAAAATGCCCGAGGGAACCAAGGACAAGCTATTGGTAGTTCTATTTTCATTATTTTATCATTTGCTTTTGATTCTTTAGTGCTATTTTTTGCTTTCTTTTCTCGTATTATTTTTATTTTTTATTTGTTTGCAACTTGTCTTGTTTTAGATTCTTAGGTTTGGATCATGTGAATGATAGGATGAGTAAGAAAAAATTCACTTTATGGAAAGAATACTCAAGGTGTTATCTTCCCTAAACTAAAAATCTGTTTAATGTTTGATTAATGATTGGTCCAAGAAAGAACTCAAGTCATTCAAGGGAAGCCTAAAATTGATTTAAAACATAACGACATTCAATAAAGTTTGATTGGATCAACTACGAATGGTTTAATAACAGAAGAAACTTCTACTACCAAGCAACCTAATAATATGATTGAACAAGACAAAATGATAGTTGTGATAACTAGCGTATGTTTATTGACATTGTGCGACGTTGCGACGTACAAAGGGTGGGTATGTGCAATATGATTGACACGACAATGTGACGAAGAAAAAGACCCAAAACTTAGGCACATGACAACTAATCAAACACATGATGCATATAAATAGGAACAAAAGTGTGTAATCAAACATGCCATTGATTAATTATGTCAATTTGGGATTGGTCAACTTGTATCCACACATTCAAAAGGTGACCAAATTAGCACGATATGATCTGAAAGTTATTTATGCATGAATGCTCAATGAACAAAATGTAAAACAATAATGAGGGAGAAAAGGATATGGATTGGAGAAAAAATGGTGCAAAGAAGAGATTGGAGAAAGAGGAGCATGAAGAGGAGAAGAATTGGAAATAATAGAAAGGATCAGTCAAAGGTAGGTAGCCACTCATGCGTGACCATACAACATTGACATGAGACCTTAGATAAATAATAAAGACAAGAAAGAGAATGAAGTGGAAAAGAGAGTTAGGAAAGGAATAAATAATGAGAAGGAGAAATAGGGAGAAGAGATAGGACTAGTCAAAGGTATGTAACTGCTCATGCATGACCATACAATATTGACGAGGAGCCTAGGGAGAAAATGAGGGAAGAAGAGAGTGGAAAAGATTCATGGAGAGGAGATGAGAAAAGAAGAAACGAGAAAGAAGCTAATTGAATTAAGAAGCCTTGAGGTAGCTTTGTTAATTTGGAAGAAGAATGAATTTGAAAGAATGAAATAATGAGTTTGCAAAATGTGATTACAATTGTTTGTTTATTTTTGTTGATGTTGTTTTTGTGTTTTTGTTGTTTTTGAGATAAGAATGTACAAGAATTTGAGAGCCTTATGCAATGCAGTTAGGCATAGAAAGCATGGATATGGATGATATTGAGGGGTTCAAGTTCCTCTATTCTTTAGATTGGCAAGCCAATAAGCTCCAAAACCAAATTTTTGTTTGACAATGTAAGGTACTAGCTAATTGGGAGTGAATTTATCCCTCAAGTGGTGTGGTTGATTTGGATTTTGTTGATTCTCTTTAAGCACTTGGTCTCCAACTTGGAACTTGTGCTCATGGACTTTGTTGTTGTATGCATGCCAAACACAATCTTGGTAAACTCAAAGATGCTCAATACCATTGATTCAACGTTCATCAAGGAGTGTACATTGGTCTAAACGAGCTTGGCATATAATGTCATCATCAATTAATTCTTGAAATAAAATTCACAAAGAGGGGTTTTCCAACTCTAGGGGCATAATGGCCTCAGTTCCATAGACTAATGAGAATGGATTTGCCCCAATGGGTGTGCGAACGCTTGTTATATATGCCCATGGTGCTAAAGGAATTTTATTGTGTCAATCATGATGAGACTCAACAATTGTCTTGCAAAAGATGGCACAAATGGTTTTGTTAGTGGCTTTGGCTTGATTGTTACCCTGAGGATAATAAGGAGTCGAGAAGCTATTTTGGATGTTATATTTTTCACACATTACTCGAACTTCCTTATTCTTGCATGATGTGCCATTATCTGAGATGATTTTAGAGAGAATGCCAAAATGATAGATGATGTGATGTATGATGAATTCAACAATTTTGAGTTCTATCATTTTGACTAGTATATGGCTTGCTCTTGACTAGCCTCATTCTTCTGATCCAACAAGGCTCCTAAGGTAAAATTGGTTGCAAAAATGTATAGGTGAAAGGGGAAACCTGACCTAGGTTGGGACAAAACTGGTGGGGATGTGAGGTATTGTTTGATTTTCGTAAAAGCATCCCGACATTCTTGATTCTTTTCAAATGTGACCCCCTTTTGTAATAGATGGTTGAACGGTTTGAACTTATTTGATAATTACAGAATGAAGTGATGAATCACTTCAATCTTGCATTGCAAGCTATGCAATTGCTTTAAGTTCATAGAGGGTGGCATTTATGTGATGGCCTTCACTTTGTTGGGGTCCACTTCAATACCCCACTGAGAGATGATGAACCCAAGAAGTTTTTTTGAGGTAACACCAAAGATACATTTCTTGGGATTCAACCTTACGTTATGTTCTAGGAGTTGGTCAAAGACTTTCCACATGTGTTGACTGCACTTCTTGGATTTAGCCAATAAATTGTGCACATAATATTTCATAATTTTATGCATATAGTCATGAAAGAGGTAGGTCATGGCGCATTGATATGTGTAGACACCTAAAATCTCACATTGTATCTCATCCCATCAACACGACAAATAAAATTAAAAAAGCCCTTTAATTTTACATTATTTGCCTAAAAACACTATTCATCATCCTAAGCCCCCTTGGCCACTTAAGCCCTTTTCTATGCTTAGCCCCTGGTCATCATACAACTACCCCTTTAGCCTAATCTAGGGACACCTCACCCTAGTCTACCCTTTGACTAGCCTAACTTCCACCTAAGCCTAGTTCACCCTAGCCTAACCTTGGTTAACTCCTAATATTGGTCAAACTCCATATCATAGTCAAACATAAACCCATGGTTAACATTACCATGTCTAGCTTCCACTAAAGTCTAGCCTCCACCTTACCTTGATCAAACCTAAACCCATTGTTAGCCTAAATATGGTTAACATAGATCCTTGCTCCACGCATGTTTTTATGCACATTTATATGTCATAAATGGCATTTGAATACTTTTGCACAATCAAATACATTTTAAAACATGGTCATTATCCACCTCAACATGCCATAAAATACATTTGGAGACTTTCCTCCACCCATGCATTTATGAGGCATCAAACCCTAATGCCCATTTAATAAATATGGATGGGTGAGGACTTATCACCCAAAACCATTATGAGATATGACACCCCATTGCACCTCAAGGGAAACCTCACACAACACCTCGAACCCCCTCCAAAACTTGGAAAATTCTTTAAATAAAATGTCATTTTCATCATTTGTAGGAATAACTCACTCACATACCCAAACTTTGCAGAAACTACTCTAGATCCCAAGTGCATCTAACCATCACTCACCATCAACCACCATGGAGGCCCATATAAGCTTGACAACATCCCAATTTTCTTTGTGACCTACTCTTGTTTGCAAGTACAAAAGACCACTCAACATAGGCCAGGAGTTGCAACAACATCAGAAGAACCTCTGTAACAAAATAATACTTTGCCTAGATACCACATATGGGTTCGTAGGGCAAGGTACAAACCAATCTAGAGATTGGATTCAATCCTGAAACTCTACAATAGATCACCAAATAAAGTAAGCAATTGTATTTTACTATTTTTTGTCACTTTTAATCATTTTTACCATGTAATAGACTCGATCTTTGAGTCTTTTTGTCTGTCATTGGAGGGGTTTGCTTGAGATAGGTCCCCAAATATTTGTAACAATTTTTGTAGGGTTATGCAAATTTAGAGGATCTACATGACTAATAGTGGCCCATGTGCAATGAGCCCAATCCCCCTTTGAGGAATACAAAGAAGACATCTATAGTTTCTTGTCAGTTTCATTGAAAGAGGACTTCATTGTGGAAGATCCATATTGTAGCCTTCAAAGGTAAAACTTGTAAAAAGGCAATTCTTGTAACCCCCTTTGAATATCAATTTGAAAGTAATAGTTTTCTTGTAGTTCATTATGGCAATCATGGTAGGACTAACCCACGTAGTTACTATTTTGGCTAACTCCTTATACACATCTAAAACCTCATTTCGAGGGCGATTACTCATATGGACATGCTACAAGACCATATGGAAGATCTTGGACAGACTCCAAGATAGAGTAGTGATTCTAACCACCCAATTTGGGCTCCTTGGCCTAATCAGTTTGAAGTGCAACCCAGACCTATGGTTTATAGGCAGAACCATGGCTGAGACCTATGGTTTACAGTCTAGACTATAGCTGTGACCTGCGGTCTTAACTGAAGTTCAGTTGGTCTTCATCTGAGCCAAATTGGTTTGAACGACCATTTGTTCTAGAAGAAGGTTGTTAGAGGATGGAAGCTTCCAATCCAACTATCCTAACCACCTCTTCTTGATCTTGGCTTCTCCATGAAGCCACCCCTAGCCCTGGGACATCCTATAAGTATCCCTCAGAATTAGGGCAAAGATATAGAGGATTTTGATAGTGAAGCACTGTCGAAATATAGAGGAGGGAGAGCATTGGATATTTGAGCAGCGAAGCCCTGTCAAATTGTACACTCAACCGAGTATACTAAGAGAGAGCTATTGCACTTATCCCCTACCTACTTGCCAAGATTCATGATGAATTACATTATGGATGCCCTAGGAGCCTAGGAGAGCCAAGAAACGTATATTCGGGTAAATGAAGGCCCTTCACAGTGAATCAACTGCTAAATCAGTCTGAGGACACTAAAGGCAACCATTGAACATCAATTTGGACAAGGAGGTCTAGCCCACTGCCTTTGTAATTAAGGGAAAACCTATTATATTTCTAACTGCAGCTTTCAGCTGCTGTTTACAGTGCAGACCGCTCATCAGAGCTGCGGTTTGCAGCATAGGTATCACCACCTTACCCTTTTTATTTCAGTTCAATTAGTTAGCTTAGATTAGCTATTTTCATGGTTTAATTGCATTTTAGCAAAATTCTAACTAGTAGAATTAGGTTAGATTAGTTTCTTTATGTTTATCATCAATTAGGACCTTAATGGATTCTTCATACACTTGTATGTTTTATTTTACATAATTGATCAATGCATAGTGTAGCTGTTATTTTCCTTCATGCAAATATATGAATCTTGATGCAATTAACATAGTTTAGAAGCACTTTTCATGTTTTCTTGATTATACATGCTTAATGGTGTCTTTATGCAATTTTCCTAAAAGGGCCTCATCATGAGAGGCTGCATATATTTTTGATACTCTTATATTGTTTCTTGACGCAGGGAATAGATTCAAAGGAGACTTAACCATCAACTTCCTTCCTCAACGTGAAGAAGAGGGCAAATCCACCCTAGAGCAGTTTGTGACCAAGAGAAAAGCACAATTAGTGCGCCTACCCTGTTGAGGGCTTTGGCATTGTATTAATCGTATCATCATTTGGGTGACCCTAATAAGGGCATGATTGTAATCGAGATTCGTTGCAATTATTAATACAAGAAAAGTCTATTTTGTTGAATCTATGCAATCTTGTCAATTTTATGCTTTGAATGAATGAATACGACATAGTACAGTAGATAGGTGCACGCTTTTTGGTTGGATCAGAAGGTGATCTCGACAAAACTCCATAATTCTAGCATCTGACTATGTTTTGTGGTTTTTGTGACTTCTAGGTACAAGTCGTAGCTACCAGATGCGGGCCAACAATTGAATCGTAGGTTCAACCCACGGGCCACAATTAGAACCACAACCTATACCTGCGGTTTCCAACAAACATAGCAGACAGTAGAGGGATAAAGCTCAATCAGATGAGGATTTGAGGTAGGACCTACTTTCCACTCTGTCATTTTCTTTATCTCTGTGTTTTTCCAGAAAGTTAAATTTTGAATGCAAGTACAAAATTAAAAAAAAAGAAGAAGAAATGAATTAGGTCTTAGTTGCATTTATCTTTCATGTTATTAGAAAGGTGCTACTAGGAATAGCAGATCTCTAGTTTTAATATGCCCTAGAATCCAGCGTGCTTGATAGATTTTGTGTGATTGGTTTGCATGTGTGAGGTCCAATTAGTGGCCAATTATCATTGTAATGTGCATAGTCTCAAAGAGCATCTAGAATAGCTTGCATTTTTTGAATTTGAAACGTTCTTTCATTTGCATAGAATTTAGAAAATGAGCATGAATGTTATATGATGCATGTCTTTTATGTACATTAAAAGGAACCACACACACCACTTGGCACTTAAATTCTAGTGAGTTGGTATTGACATCCAACCGCTAGTAGGGTTCAACTACGGTGGGCCTAACTTCCATCCGTTGGCCCAAATCCCGTGAACCTTTGTGGATACTAGACCAATATCTAATCCGAGAACCTTTCATTCCCTAAAAAATTTACATGTATTCTCTTCGGAGGGTATAACGCTGACTGGAGGAAAATGGGTGAGGATCTAGGAGGACCTATGCTCCATGACCGTGTGTGGGCTTCATTACCATACATTATAGGTTGGATTACATGACTTGGAGTTCATAGCCAAGTTTTTGAGCTGCGAGCGTACAGGTGAAAGCCATTAAACTGAGAATAAAATCCAACAAGGTTTGCAAAACACAATAAGAGTTTCTACACTGATACAACAAATCATTGAAACACATCAAGAAGTTTAGGGCTCAACTTTTAAAATTTAAAAGAGATAATCACATTGTTTACTTTGTATGTTTCTTTATTGCTTAATTCATTAAGATAAGGTCCTCGTTGAGGCCACAATTTTTAGTAAGAGAGGAAACCTCTCAAGTCTTGTTTAGTCGGTTCATTATGGCGACTAGGCATGATAGAGCTCAATCACGGGCTAATGAGTTGGAGAGTTCATGGAGAGGCTCTAAATGCTCCCGATATTCTCTTGATAATATTTCAAACCTCGTACACCTCCTTGCTAGGTGTCGCACTCATCATGCACCTGAGGATAAAATCCTCCTAGAGCGACATTCTGATAGTCGTCACGAGCTCCCTTCATCACGCAGGGGGTTCACCCATACATATCATGGGGTTTCTTAACATATGGTGAGAACCCAAGTCATTAGGTCTTCACCTGGAGAGATAAAGAGTTGTAGATCGTACTCAACGAGTCAGTCCTACATGTAATCTAAGTCTCATGCAGCCCATGAGAGGCAACTACTCCAAAAGCAATTGGATGAGGCGCACTGTCAGCGTAAGCACCTCGAGCGTGAGTTCACAGAGATATAGAGTGCATCAACAAATGTTGGATGAACTCCAACGATGTGAAGAGAGGATTTACCAACAGAAAGCACATGAAGAGCAATCATGTGAGGTAATTTTTGCAAAGAAGCTCATACTTAAAGTGCTTAGGCAACAAGTCAACGCAATGCACCCAGTGCATCATCAAGAGTTGCCACTTAAGTGAGTAGATAGCCATTCTTCTAGATAGATGGACATGCCTAGGGCTATCGAAGAGCATCGAAAAGAGACATCTAGGGATCCCATGCGTAAGCATGAGGTCGAGAGTAGTCAATTTTGACAGGTGAGCAGCATCAATGCTTGAACGTCGTCACAATCCTTGGGGCATATACAGTCTATTCCATCATATAAGGAACCTGTGATTACTTTCCATAAATAGGAAGTCAAACTTGTCCCTATCAGGGAATCTGATCCTCCATTGCATATCATAGTGAGGATACAATAGAGTGTGTATAAGCGAGTATTTGTGGATACAGGATCATCGATTAATATCATCACCACCTTAGTGTTCAAACATCTCAAAATTCCACCGTCCCACATAAAGGAAACAAATTTCATATTACAAGCCTTTAACGATGTGGAATCCCCTACAGTAGGTACAATAGTCCTCCCCATCGAGGTGGGACAAAAGATTATTTCTACATTATGCTACGTTTTAGAGGGGTCAAGACAGTATAATCTGCTGCTTGGAAGACCGTGGGTAAGAGCCATGGAGTGCATGTCGTCAATAGTGCATCAATGCATTAAGTACACCCATGGAGGGCAAGTCCATGTAGTTGAAGCAAACCCAGATCCCTTCAAGTATTATAAGCCTGAGGATAATCCACAGGAACCTGGTGAGGCACCTATGCATATGCAAGCTAAATTGGATGAGCGTATCCAAAGTGTGGACACAACCTCGCAGACCGTGGTGGAGTTACCATCCCCATCGCTATCACCTGTAGAGTCACCTACATCCCCTACACTCTTAACACCGCTTAGCAAGGAAATATTAATGAATACCCTTACAGAGTTGCTCACAGCCGCTTTAGAGGTATCATTAGAGGATCTTCACACTCCTATCAAGGAGGAAGAACCTAGCATGGTCATGGATGCACCCGGGTGTATCACACCCTCTTCATCCGATATGTCACCAGATAGTTCTCACGAGGACTATGGTGAGTATGAAGATCTTATAGATGCCAACATTACGATGCTGCCCACCATAGAATCTACTAAGGATTTAGGTCAATTTTTTATCGAGTCTCCACTTGCGGATCCTATCTTGGAGACATCGTATGAGCATGAAGAAGGTTCAGTTATCACGACTGAAATAGGACAACCTTAGTATGTTGATGAATTACCTATGACACATGCAGTTGTGGAGTTTTCTCATGAGTTTGTGGGAATGGTCGACATTAAGCCAGAATATCAAGTGATTCCTAATCACATAGAGCTAGATATGGGGCAATCCAGTGGTGTTTTCACATCACCAGGGCTAGAAATTTTGAAATTGGTCACTCCTGACTCATTTCTCATGACACCATATCAAGAGCACAAACAAGTAGGTTCCTCACATCAGATTGGGGGTACCGAAACTGACACGGTTCAACACAATGAAGTGAAACAAGAGCTTGAACTGAGTCATATGCCTGAGCATGTGGATAACACTAATGAAGTGTGTCATCAAGAAGCATCCACATCAACTCAAGTGAAGGAAATAGGTAATTTGCAATTACCTAGTGGATCCATAACATCCACTTTTTTGTTTCCTTCAAATGACAAAGGTATTTCGAATCAGTACTTGGAAGTACATATGAATTCTTTGTCAGTATTGCAATCCATCTTAAGTCGTCTAGAGTGGATGGAGCATCGAATGGATGAGCAAGATAAAGCGTTGTATTTTATAAAGAGCCATATTGAAAATTTGGAGTTACAAAAGCAACCCTTGTTTGAGGTCAAATCGCTTCCTGTGAAAGTACAAGAAAAGCCTCGATGAAAGCAAAAGCCCATGCGGCCAAACCAACCATTGGATTCTCAAAGCAAACCAATGCAGGGTAAGAGCCCAAAATAGTCGCAGCATAGTGGGACTTCATTACAAGAGTCTATGTCTGGTATCTTTCAGAAGCTACAAGAGGCTAAGGTCATCACCTTGCCTAATGTAATCCCTCTAAACCCAAATAGAGTTAAGCCTATGGGTTATAGGAAGCATCACTATTGTCTCTACCACCGAATAAAGGGTCATGGCATTCGAGATTGTTTTGAATTTAAGAATATGGTGCAAAATATGATAGATAAGGGGGTTTATCATGTAGACGGTTCTCTTAGAGTGCCCCAACATGCTAAAGTGGAGGTCACACCACCTCAAGAGCGACCTCGGAGTCATCAGTCGCCTCTTAGGCCCAACAGGCCAATGCAATGAGTAGTTTCATTTCAGATGACTACTTTAAATCTGTTTCAAAAGTTACGTGAGGCACAAGCATTCATATTGCTCGAAATCAATCATAGGGCATCCGAGACTAGGTCACCTGATAGGGGTTCCTTTTGTATGTATCATCGAATGCATGGACATGACATTCGGAGTTACCAATCATTTAAGAGGGTCATCAAAGATCTAGTGGAGCAAGATAAGATTCACAAGGATGGTTCTCTCGCTCACCCATGCCAAAGCATAGACACACTACTGAGGTATGATCTTCACCTAGGCGAGTCGATTTTTTTCACTCTTGCTAAACAAGCTAATTACTTTTTAGTAAATAGCATGCACACTAGGGGTCTTCAAGGTAGCATACCTTTCCCACTAGCCATGCCACATTCGATAAGGAGACATGAGGAATCTAGAGGTATTGCACCTCCATCACCATCATCGAATGACACACTCACTAGGGAATATAGGGCAGCATGCCCTTCCCAAAAGGCTCCAAGGGTTACTGAAACCACTTGGTCGTGTCAATCAAAATCCTCGAGGATGTGGTTATAATTGCTTGGTCATTCTAAAAGGCTCCAAGCTCATCTATGAGTAGTTTGGTGAATCAAAAGGCACCAAGAGTTTTTGAAAAATTGCTTGGTCAACCCAAAGGTTCCAAGGATTCTTAAAATCACTTGGTCACCCCAAAATGCCCCAAAGGTATCGATAATTCCTTTGGTCAACCTAAAAGCTCCAAGGATTCTTAAAAATAACTTGGTCAATCTAAAGGCTCCATAGGCATGTACTCGTCGTTTGGTCAATTATGAGGCCCAAAACCCATAAAAATTATAAAATAAATAAAATCCATAAAAATTGGTAAAACATAAAATCCAAAAAAATTGGTAAAGCTTAAAATCCAAAAAACATTTGCATTTGCATTTGAATTTTGCATTCTCATTTTGTATTTACACATGCATTCGCTGCATTACTACATTGCATATAGGCATTCGTCATCCGTTGCATTCCGTAGTAGGAGGGATTATGCTTATCAGTCTTACAAATGATCCCACGTTTATGTTTAAATCATGCATCTTTGCATTTATCATGATCCATCATTCATGTGAGTAATTGCGTTTTTCAAAATAACCTATAATGTTGCTATGGAGATATACTAGGATTTTTCGGTCACTCAACCATACCTAGGAGTCTTATTAAGAGTTGGTAGAAAGCTTTCTTTGCTTTTTTATCTAAGGTTCAATAAGTATAGCCCTTAGCATATCAGAAGCCTATCACTAATCAACAAATTTAAACAATCCTAACAATGACTAGGGGAAGATGAAAGCCGCGAAGCAGGACCAGGTATCCTGAAGCAAAAAGAGTTATTCTTGTTTATCCCTTTGTGCAGACGATATGGGAAATATTGGTAGTTGGAAAAAGAACATGTTAGTTCCCTATTCAAAATTCCTTTCTTACGATAAAATGAGCAATATCCCCAAGAGATATCCCATATCAAATCTCATGATTGATACTCTAGATCGATATCATAGATCAACTTCCTAGATTGATATCCCATATTGATATCATAAGATCGATATTCTCAATCGGTATACCAAAAATAGTTTTCCCAAGTAAATCCCCCCAAAGGAAAGTTTCTAAAGAAAATTATCAAATTTAAATGCCAAAAAGTGAAGATCAAATGAAGATCAGAAAACAGGCTTAAATCAAAGTTCAAAGTGAATATCAAATGAAGATCATAAATCAAAGTTCAAGTGGAGATCAATGAAGATTCAAAATCTAATTCAAAGAGAGATCAAATGAAGATCCAAAGATAGTTCAAAATGAAGATGGAATCGACTCCCTTGCTTCACTACATATGAGCAAGTATCCCAAAAATTGAAGGATAGAAAGGAATGAGCTTGAATCCTTGGAATTGTCGGAACTACTATACCTTACACATGATGATATGTCTGACGCATTAGCACCTCGCTTATAAATAATACCAATATTTGAATGTGGAAGAGCTACCTTCAGGTGTCCTGCATTATCTAGTGGCTTAGTCCAACAAAAATCTAAACTTGGGATTGGATAAGACATTTGTGGAACCCCTATCTTAGCAATGGGCTGAAAGAATCTCGTCTGGCATCAGGGAACGCTCGCATCTTATCTTAAAATAATCAAGTGCACACACAGGGATAATGAACAGTTAGGGCCTATCCTAGCAAAAACCTTTTATCTTAGAAGTCTAGTGTGGTTAGTATGCAACTTTTGATAAGTCTATTAGGGTGTTTGAGTCTCATGGAAAACCTCAAAAATTTCTCTCATAGCAACAAAATGTCAAAAATCGCAACCATATAAATCATCAAATTGTAAAGTATCTAGTCCAGGATACATTATCATATAGTGCACAATAAAAATATAGGATAGATACCGGATGGATATTAGAAATAATATTTAGACGACCACTGACTATATTGTGCATATTTTTCAAATTTTGTAAAAGAAAATCAAATGACACATTATATCATTCGTATCATAACATCGCATACCATTACATTTTATATATGGGTGATTAAGTGATTAAATTCTTATCTTAAGGATTTTCAATTACATTCATAATTTTTATACATTATGTGGTGTCATCCATTAGATTGATAAACATATCTACATTTATTCTTTATATTTTAAGTGATTAAAGCATACAGGTTCATTTACATTAGATTAGCATCGTGTAAATAAATCATTACATACATTAATGCATACAATAAAGCAATATCAAATATGCATTAAGAAAAAACATTGCATCCATATGCATCCATCATAAAAAGCACATCTAAGCATCTAGATCATTGCATACCATCATCATAAATTAAATAGTTGTCTAGTGCATGACATCATACATCGCATCATATAGCATCAACATAACATAAGCATTGCATCCATGTGCATCACATAAACATAAAATAAAAAATAAATGAGTACACAATAATGAGCCAAAATGATCAGTCATATCATATATAAATATGTATCTTAGAGTACATCGAGAGTACAAAAATACCCACAGGCTACAACTGTGTAGGTCCTCAACCTTACACTAAAAAATGGTACACTACATATAAAATATGTACTAAGGAGGGCTTGTGCCCCCAGCCTACGAATCACCCCCATCATCCCTGTGGCTCCTGTGAGAGCTGGCTTCGTGTGTGCTAGAAGACCGGTGAGTCCGCTTGGTCCTATGAGTCCGATGGATGGAACTAGCTGAGGACTACCCTGTAGTCCTGGTCCTGGTCCTCTGTGACCCCACAGCCTTCCTATCCTTTGGAACCTATAAACCCCTCAACTCGTTGAAGCCCTATAGCTAAGAGATGTGAGCTGCCCTCACATCCAATCGGTCATTTATCTCCTCTACAAGAGTAGTGAGCCATCTGATATCTGCCATAGGATCCACACCTATGACTAGTGGAGCGGTTGGAGGTCCCATGACAACATGAGAGGATGGAGGGTCTCCCCTCTATAGCCTAAGCATGTCCCTCTCTACAACTGCCTCACCCCACTGTGTCACTACTACATCACAGGCACTAGTGAGCTCTTAGACCCGAGCCTCTGCTATTGTAGCTCATTCTATGAGACTAGTGATCTCCTCCTGCGTCTTATCTAGCTACCTATATTGATCATCTAGCTTCACCTCCAAAGTGGTGATAGTGGTGTCTCGCTCCCGTTGCTGAGTTTAATATCTGCCAAGCTGACTCTACAAGTCAGCAACCTGATCTAAGAGTAGCCCCTCTACACTGTCAAGAGGAACCTCGTCCTCCTTTAGAGCCTTATCATCTGGGTCATCCCTGGGAGCCTCCTCGATAGTGGCCTCTGTGCCCCATCTATCGTCTGTCCACTGGTGCACCCTACGTTCATCAGGATCCACTACTGCCTCTTCCTGGTCATCAAATCTACCCAGAGGTCCTGATCCATGCCATCGTAGCATCGACCACCATTCGTTGTATGCTAAAGTGGTAACAGCCCTGTCAACTCCAGTCTCCTAAAAATCATCTAGCTCATCCCCTAGAGCCGGAGACTGGATCCATGGTAGATGTTTCTCTAAATCCAGGCGCCTATAGATAAAGGGGATCTCTGGAATATCTTGCATCAGGTCGAACTATCACAGGATGCAAGAATAGAAATGGTACTCTCTTATCTTGGCCTTTCGATCGAGTAACCATCTATCTCGGTGAGCCTATCGAAGCCACTCATCGACCTCAGTCCAGTCAGGGCACTTCATGTAAGGCCACCACTTGATATCATCCAGGTCGACTCTTGCAAACTATGTAATATAATACTATGTGTCACCAACATGGGTCCTGCTCCTGAATCCCTCCTCCTCACGAGGCCAATAGGTAGCATAACACTGGTGGGCATCATCAACCTCTGTGATGTGCAGTGGAAACTCCCTAGGATGCTCTATCCTGATGTGCTGCCAACCCCAAATCTAAAGAAGTATAAATCAGTTGAAGCTCCCTGGAAGCTACAGTTGATACCTCGGAAGCTTCAATTAGTGATCTAGTATAAATCTCTATACAACTAGTAGATCAAGGTGCTCCCCTAGGCTAGTCGTAGCGGTCGAGTCATGGAGCTCTGAACCACTATACGGACAGTGGCTAGGAGATTCTAGGGAATCCTCATGCCCTAGGAGTCTGGAAGGACAACTTGCACCACCAGGTGCATAAATACGGCCTTGCGTACAGAGAAGACATTCTTCCCTTGCCAGTAGCCGATATGGATCCCTCCATGATCAATATTGTACTGAGCCTCCTTGCTTTGGGCATCGAAGATAGCATCAAAAATGGGCTCCTTAGCCCCAGAAGTAGAAGAGACAATGGCCTCACCATAAATGGGGATCCTAAATATCCTATAGAAATCCTTTAGGGTCACTGTAATTTCATCTGTAAGCAGGTGAAATGTGTTGGTCCGCGTATTCTAGCGTCGGACCAATGTATTCAAGTAGGCTTGATATACCCTGATAGTGGGCAGATCCAATACATAGCCGAAGCCGACAACTCCAAACCATTCTCGCTTCCCAGGAGTGAGCTCTCTGTGAAGAGTATTAAGGATGTTAGGCTCTCGAGCTCGAGAGGTCAACCTCTGAAATAAAAAGCATAATATAAGAAAAAAATTTAACTAAAAACAAGCAAAAACATTTAAAAATGACCTAAAAATCATCAAAAACATCTAAAAACTGATACAATTGTAAAAACATGTGATCATGTAGGCCTAAAAATAAAAAATGTCACTCAAACAGGTCAAAAATGCATTAAAAGACATTAATTGCCTATTAAAACTTAGAAAAATTAAAAATTTGATAAATTTTTTCTAAAGTTTGCGAATCGTGGGTCAACCCTGCGGTCCGCATGTGGTCAAAAATTGATCGTTGGGATTTTAAATGCTGACCACAGCTGGCAGCTATGGTCCCCAATTTATCAATTGGGAATCGCAACTAGTACCTATGGTCTCCGACTGAGATCCCATCGGGTACTTTATCGCGACTAAAAAAATAAAAAAATGAAAAAAATAAAAGCCTAAGCTAACCTAGCCTAAGGTGTGGTTCATTGCCAATAATTTAGTGTGATTGATTAACCAATTACTTAATTTGGTTTGTTTTATTGGTAATGGATGTGAGGTCTTGGTTTCGAATTACCTTGCCCTCGCCTCGCCCATCGCGGCTAGAAGAAGCTTGCCTATGCTCTGCCATCGTGCGGTGTGTAGGTATTAGTGTGAAGTTTGGTAGGGTTTCAGGTGAGTTCTCAACTGTCATTTTCAGAGCTCCAAATTGCAAGTTGTTATCAAGGAATAATGAAAGAAATTTGAAAATTGAGCTTTTTATAGTTTTTTCTTATTTCGCGCGGACCACAGGCCCTAGCCGTGGTTCCCAATATTGCAATTGGGAACCGCAGGTCCTAGTTGCGGTTTAAAATTGGTAGCAAATCTAGTTAAATTCCACCATGGGAAGGTCTAAAAAGGTAAATTAATGACTTCCATTGGGTCAAATTTTAATAAAAGCAATCAATTTGGAAATTTGGTGATGATCAAGCACCGGGATCCGTTTAAAAATCAAATATATGGCTGAGATTATAAAGTACATTCAACCGAGGTCATCGTTATGATAAACCTTTCATGGAGTGACGCACCTCCCAACCAAATAAATAAACTCAATTCATAATTCAAAACAAAAAAAAAAATCAAATAATTAAAAACACCAATTGTGCTTCGTATTCAGTAATTTACCCTATACACTTGGCGATTACAGCGATTTGCGCTCCATACAATCTGACAAGATGAGTAAATTACCATAAGGACATTTGGGGTAAAATTGTCATTGTTGATGTGAATGTTTTTTTTCAATCCCTAAGAAGGCCTCCGCGGCTGGACTTCTCCACGGGAATGAGGTGTTTCATGTCATGTCTTCTATGACATTTTTCAGTAAATCATCGATAATTTGATTCCATACAAATCTGATTAGATTTGTATCAATTCAATTCTCTAAGACATCTATTGCAGCCTGACTGCTCCATGGGATAGAAATGTGCAAATACTATTAATAGTTGGAATCAAAAGTTGAACTAGGCCTAACCAATGCATTAATATGCTCAAATCTAAATTTTTTTAGATCATCTATGGTGGTCAAACGACATCGTCGCTTTAATCATTGTCATTACCCTCATCGACTCGTCGCTTGAGATGGTAGTCATAATATCAAATCATAATAAAAATCAACATAAGATCCCAAAGATCATAGATCCCTTGATCTTGTCTTAATTGTGTTCGTCCTTGTGAATCATTGTCAATAGCTATCATAAGCTTACCCCTTTGCTTAGAGAGAATAGCAAATATGATAATTTTTTTGTAACTCTCATCCTTTAGGATTGACAGGCATGAAAGCCTACTTGGCATTGATGCTATCCGAATGTCTGATGATGAGTACAGACTTTTCAAGTTTAAGCCTCCAAAGAGTTGGAAGCAATGATTCTAGGATGTGCGTCCTTTTGCAGGACTTGGGACATCTAATGTTGATCCGACTAATGATCATCATAGAACCTTTGGCATCATTTTAGGAGGTCTATTTTTGCTCAGCATTTTTCGATCTTACAATGCATCTCAAAAGGGGCATCTATAGACACCTGAAACATGTCATGTCGAGGGTGACTACTCATATGGAAATGCTACAAGACCATATGGAAGATCTTGGACAAACTCCAAGATAGAGCAGTGGTTCTAACCACTCAATTTGGGCTCCTTGGCCTAATTAGTCTAAACCGCAGTCCAGACCTACGATTTACAAGTTGAACCACGACTGAGACATGTGGTTTATAGTCTATACCGCAATTGTGACCTACGGTCTTAACTGAAGTTCAGTTGGCCTCCATCCAAGCCAAATTGGTTTGAATGACCATTTGTTCTAGAAGAAGGTGGTTAGAGGATGGAAGCTTTCAATCCAATTGTCCTAACCACCCCTTCTTGATCTTGGCTTCTCCATGAAGCCACCCCTAGCCTTGGGACATCCTATAAGTACCCCTCAAAATTAGGGCAAAGATATAGAGGATTTTGATAGCGAAGCACTATCGAAATACAAAGGAGAGAGCATTGGAGATTTGAGCAGCGAAGCCCTATCGAATTGTACACTCAATTGAGTATACTAAGAGAGAGCTATTGCACTTATACCCTACCTATTTGCCAATATTCATGATGAATTGCATTATGTATGTCCTAGGAGCCTAGGAGAGCCAAGAAAAACATATTCAAGCAAACGAAGGCCCTTCACAGTGAATCAACCACCAAATCAGTCTGAGGACACTAAAGGCGACCATTGAACATCAATTTGGACAAGGAGGTCAAGCCCACTGCCCTTGGAATTGAGAGTAAACCTATCAGATTGCTAACCGCAGCTTTCGGTTGTGGTTTAAGTGCAAACTACTCATCAGAGCTGCAATTTGCAGTAGAGGTATCACCACCTTACCCTTGTTATTTCAGTCCGGTTAATTGGCTTAGATTAGCTATTTTCATGATTTAATTGCAATTTAGTAGACTTCTAACCGGTAGAATTAGGTTAGATTAGTTTCTTTATGTTTATCATCAATTAGGACCTTAATGGATTCTTTATGCACTTTCATGCTTTATTTTACATAATTGATCCATGCATAGTGTAGTTGTTATTTTCCTTCATGCAAATATATGAATATTGATACAATTAACATAGTTTAGAAGCACTTTTCATGTTTTCTTGATTATACATGCTTAATGGTGTCTTTATGCATTTTTCCTAAAAGGGCCTCATCATGAGAGGCCGCCTATATTTTTGATACTCTTATGTTGTTTCTTGACCACAGGGAACAAATTCAAAGGAGATTTAACCATCAACTTCCTTCCTCAATGTCAAGAAGAGGGCAAATCCACCCTAGAATAGTTTGTGACCAAGTGAAAAGCACTATTAGTGCGCCTACCCTGTTGAGGGCTTTGGCATTGTATTAATCGTATCGTCATTTGGGTGACCCTAAGAAGGGCATGATTGTAATTGAGATTCGTTGCAATTATTAATACAAAAAAAGTCTATTTTGTTGAATCTATGCAATCTTGTCAATTTTATGCTTTGAATGAATGAATACGACATAGTACGGTAGATGGGTGCACGCTTTTTGGTTGGATCACTCCTTAGCTCAATAGTTGACATCTTTGTCATCTTTTGTGTTCCAAGTGGCCTAAAAACTAACACAAAACCCTCCAAAACCCTAAAACCCACCTTAGGTCCAAGATATAAGCCTTTTTGGTCTACGATCCAAGTTCATATAAAGGGGTACGAATAAAAGGTTTGTATGGGCCCTTATGAAATCTTCAAGTGCTCGAGAAACTAGGTACTTGACAACAAAGTATCAGTTTCTACACAACCCATAACAACTGCATAGTTGAATGTAATTTGGGGATAGATTTTTCCCTAGAGATTGCTACCTCACTTGTCCTCTTGCCTTCATAGGCCAAACTGCCTTCTACAATGACATTCCCAAGGTGAAATCACTCACTTTAACTCTACCTTTGCTTATCACAAAACTTGATTGTACACCATCTTACAAACTTTCTTAGTTAGCTTAGTTTATTTCTTGCTTATATACAACTTTTCAAAAAAAATCTAACTTTATGTTTTTTCTTTGTTGGAGGAATTTCTCAAAAATCAGTTTTGCAATACACAAGTCACACACCATATATAAAATTGCTCAAATATCATCCTTGCTTTGATTCACACCCTAGGGTACAAACCAGTTTGAGACACAATTCAAACCCTAAAAACATTCTAGAGATTAGAGATCATAGGTAATCACAGAAAAACCTTGTTATTCAGTTGAAATTGCATGTTTTTCTCTTCCAAATTCAAAATATTTGAGTTTCAATTTTTGTATTTACCACTTTATCAAAGCCCCAAATTACTTTGGGCGTATTTACAAAATACAGTGTTTCCACTTATACACTTTACAAAACGCACCAATATCACTTTGGTCATTAGTTTAGAAGCTTTCAAAAGCAAATTTATTTCATAAATGCTTTAGTTCATAGTTAGTTATGCATTTCACTTCTAATTAGTCTGGCATACTGCACTTGCATAAGGCACAAGGAAAGCCTCAAATTTATTTGTCCATTTGATATGAGAATAGATCTCGATCTATCTCATACATAAAGCTCTTATGGGGCATCTGACCATAGCCTTAATTGGTCTATCTAGGTCAATATAGATAGATTTGTGATCCAACAAATCTTAGAGTAGTTTTTGTTGAAAGCATGCGATCCTTTCCCTTTTTTTTGTCACATAGGTCTTTGCTTACCAAAATGCAAATTCTATTGTTTGCTTAGTGTAGACTTTCCTTTCAAAAGGCACTTTTTTTTTAAGTCAAAAGGCATATTTCTTTATTGCTTAACTAGATTAATTTATTTTCTACATCTTAGTTTCAAGTAAAATCAACTCACACACTCGCACATATTTTACACATTGGTTTGGTTGGACTTCATCACCAACCCCCAATCAAGACCAATGATGTTAGCTTTCATCTCCAATCATTGACTCACCCCCTAGACACCATAATAGCTCTTGTGAGTTATTTTATGGACTTCATCACCAAAAAGTCCTCTATCCTTGAGAGTACCTCAAGGTATATTACGATTAGATACCCCTACTCACAAGGTTTTATATAATTAGTGAGTGTGCAACTATCACTAGTGACTAAACCTGGTCGAGGGTGAAGCGAAAGCTAACTATCCTATGTAGGTATTAGATAATTTCACCTCTTTCAAAAAAAAATTATATTTTCCCTTTTGGTTACCCTGAGCCATATCCACCATTAGAAGTTATTTGCCTATTGTTACATAGTTCTTCTTGACATGTCGTTGGATGTTGTAGAAAAACATGCATCGATGCACCTTCATAGCATAAATTCATCACCCACCTCTCTTTGTTTTTTTAGATCCTTCAAAAACACACAAAAGCAAAACAAATACATCATAAAATGGATATAAAACACAAAATCCAATTGATACAGGCTCCCAAAACTCTTTGGTTTCTATCTCACTTTGTTGAACTTGTAACCTATACGTCATTGGTTTATATGGATAGGTACGAACCTTTGGTTCATATAGAAAGGTACAAAATCTTATATTGTAACATAGAAAAATCCAGAGGTACCAAAATCACTCAGAGAACTACCCTCATTCCCTCATTGTCTAAACTTAGCTACAACCCAGTTTTGCAACCCTTAACCCCTCAATCACGATTCTCACACAAGGTTGAATCTTGAGAGGAAGTACACTTAGCTATAGAGGCTTCTCCTATGATCCCTTATTCTCCAACCAATTCATCAGGGAATTCAAAGGAAACCACCTCTACCAATTCTCAAAATCTATCCACTTCTTTGCATAGCTCATGCTTGACTAGCATGTTATATAGTTGGATTTCATCCTATGATCATGAAATCAAGCATCAGTCTAATCACATTGCTCCCCCCATGATCCATTTCAATAGGACCACTCTCTCCTCCTCGCACTACTCTACTCCCTATCATACCTCTCCCCTTTAGGGGCCACGTCCTCCACCTTTGCTTCCATCATATCGCTTTTCATCCCAATGAGCTCAACCAGTTGGTATGCCACAACCTCCTTGTCCCTCATTTCCTCCATATTATCCATATGCACATTCATACCCACATAAATCAACCTCAAACCCTCCTTCGATTGACATGCAACACATATTAGATGACCTCAACAATATCAAGCTATGGTTGAGCAATTGTAGGTGTCATACACCCACCCATAATCCAACCATGAGAGGTCCTGCAATGCCTCCACCTCAACAAACTCCTCACCCTCAATGGTGGGATTATTCATAGCCTATGCAAGAAATCACGCCATAAATATCTAATCAACCTCTCACTCCCCAATGATATCCTCTGCATCCACCTCATAATGGGACCCCTCTCTTTGAGCCTATCTCACATTATTCCATAGCTATATGACACAAGACACATAGCTCTATGTAAAGTCAAACTGAAAGATCCAAATCTACCAAAACTAAGAGGGTACAATGAACATCAATTTAGCATCTATCATTGCCAAAAAGAGTATGATATTAATAACTATTGCTTCTTCAAGCAACTAGTCCACGATATGACTAATGAGGAGGAAATGCAAACTGTTTCATCTTTCAATAAGAATATGGGCACATATCCAAATCCATTCCTCCAACAAGTGCCTCCACAACCACAAGCTGACACCTTGGCATCTCCACTTACACCCCAACAAGTTTATCATGTCAATGACACTTCTTACCAATATGTTAGTCATACCAATCTTACATCTAAAAATTTGCGGCCTCTAAGATGATATCCCCCAGCAACATAGCATTTCTTTTTCTTCACTATGGTCATAATCCATTATTTCCTTGAATCTTCTCTAACTGCTCCTTTCTCACTTCTTCATTATTCTCTTATTTATTTTTCATAAGTTCCATATCATTATTGTATGATCATGCACGAGCAGCTATGTACCCATGACTGATTATTTTCCTCTTCTTCTCCTCCCCTTCTCTTCCTTCGTTTCCTCCTCAATCTTCTTTTCATCATCATTTCTACATCTTCCATAAATAAATATCATGATTGGGGGAGTCCTCCCTATTTAAAAATAAGTTCATAAAAAGGGTAGTTCGTCCCTTTAAAACCATATTTAAAGACAAGAGTAGTCCACCCCCTACCAAACTATTTCCATGACTGGGGGAGTTCCCCCTCTTTCAAATCATATTTTTGCTTGGGGGTTGATACACCTCCCAACCAATTTTGTGTCTGGGGGAGCTAACCCTCTTTCCATGCAAAGTATTTCACCTCTCATCTACTCAATATGGTGCCACTCAATGTCTCAATTACAAATCAACTACCAGGTTCAAAGGTTGCACCCTTTGCCTTACCATCAAGCATCAATTACTAGGTTCAAAGGTTGTGCCCTTTTCCTCACTTTCATCAAACTCATCACTAGGTTCAAAATATTACATACTTTTGTAAAAGGTTGCACCCTTTACCTCGCTTTCACAATCCAATCAACTATTAAGTTCAAAATGTTGTATTCTTTTGTTAAAGGTTACGCTCTTTGCCTCGCTTTCACAAAATAATCAACTATTTGGTTTAAAAGGTTGCATCCTTTTGTCAAAGGTTGTTCCATTTTCCTTGCCATCACAAATATCCCTTAGCAAAGGCACCATTCATTTGGTCAAGTTTTTAGAAACCATAATTCTTTTTAAAAATATTTTAGCAAATGCACCATTCATTTGATTAGGTTTTTAGAAACCACAATTCTTTTGAAAAGATCTCTCATCAAATGCACCATTCATTTGGTCAGGTTTTAGGAAATCAAAATTCTTTTTTTTTTAAATCTCTTAGCAAATGCACCATACATTTGGTCAAAATCCCAACACCAAGTTTTTAGAAACCAAATATTTTTTAAAATCTCTTAGCAAATACACCATTCATTTGGTTAAAAATCCCAACACCAAGTTTCTAGAATCCAAATTTCTTTTTAAAATCTCTTAGCAAATGCACCATTCATTTGGTCAAAAATTTCAACATCAGTTTTTTAGAAACCACAATTATTTTTTTAAATCTCCTAGAAAATGCACCATTCATTTGGTCAAATTTCAAAATTCTAGTTGAAAGGCTCCAAAGGAACAAAACCCCTTTGGTCAAAATTTAATTCTAGTTCAAGGCTTCAAAGGAATAAAATCCCTCTGGTCAAATTTCAAATCTCAGTTCAAATGCTCCAAAGACATAAAACTCCTTTGGTCAAATTTACTCTCAATAGAATAGAATAGGTGTTCAAACTCACTTACATGTCTAAGGGGGGGTTAATCCTCCTTATAATCGACTAAATTTTGTATATGGAGAAGTTTGTATTACCTAATTCAATTTAAATGGAATAGAGGAACCCGAACCTCTCAACATCATCCATATTTGTGCATTCTACGCCTAATTCCATCAACCAAGGCTCTCACATTCTTGTACATTCTATATCTAAAACAACAAAAATACAAAAACAATAACAATAATAAAAACAAAAACAACAAAAATGCATTCAATGATAATACTCCATTTCATTCATCCACTTCCAATTCTTTATCTAACCACTTAACGCAAGTGACTTACAAATTCAATAATCTAATTTTATATTTCCTTCTATCTTTTTGTACCATTCATCATTTCTATCTCGCCTTCTTCATCCCCTCTATCCCATTCTCATCCATGTTGTATGGTCATGCACGAGCGGATACATACCTTGGATTGATTCTATTCTTCCCATTTGCTCTTATCATTCTCACTTTTCTTCTCAAATTTCTCCTCTTTATTCTTCTTTGGTTACCCATCAATGTTGTATGGTCACACACTAGAGGATACATACCTTTGGTTGGTTTCCTTTCTCCTCCCTCTTTCTACCTTTCTCCATTTTCTCTTTTTCCTTCTTTTTTTCTTCTCCTATCCTAATTTCCTATTCATTGATGTTAATACTACCAAATATTGGCATTCAACTCATTCACGATATTCATACACGGATCAAACAAATCCTTCTACTGAGTTGACAACATCAAGCTTTTAGATACATGCATATGCATTAACCCATCACACGTGGTTTACTTATGCAATGACACGTTGGTCGCATATGTTTATTCACATCCATAAGAATTATGTCATGTCACATGGTCATGCATATCAATATGTTGTATTTTTTATTTTCATGCGGTCATCTCATGTTACTTGTATTTATGCATCCATAACTTTTCATACCCTATATGAGGAGATAAACATACACTAGTTAGCATAACTATAGTAATGTCTGATCCTAGATTTTAGTGACTTGGTAAATAGAACTCTTTTATGTTATTCAACCACTTTTAGTTGATCTAATAAACCTTTGTTGAATTTCATCAAGTTCTAAAGCACTTCAAGACTTCCCCTAATTGACTTGAGTTCTTTCACAGGCCAATCACACATCAAACACTAAGAAAAATTTTGAGCATAAGGACCACACCTTGAGTAGCCTTGCTATTTAGAAAATAGTTTCCCCTGCTCATCCTATCATTCACATGATCGAAAATTAAAGATATAGACAAGGAAAATATGTAAAAAAAGCAAAAAAAGAAGAGTACCACAAGCCTCAAATGAGCAAAGAACAAAAAGAGCACTACCCTAAACATCTTGAATCCTTGGTATCGTAAGGTATGTTAGATGTATTCACTAGAGCTATAGATGCCTAGCTGGCAGTGGAGCAACGTTGATAAATTATGGGGATAACCTCCATCAGGGTTATAGACACCTATTTGGCAATGGGGTATGCCTTACGAGTGGTGACATGTCTGTCATATTAGCAACCTTTTGTACAGACCACTGCATGCTTTTGGATGAGCTAGCTTATACTACCTAAGTTTACAACTAGTTAGTCCAACCTCGCTCAAAATGGATAAATGAACATCACTTCGCATGCACTTTTCCATGACAAGCTTAATCTCAGTAAGAATAGTTATGATTTTGGTGGCAGTTTTGCATCATGCCACATTGGTTTTAAATAAATCATTGATTGTAATGTAAAAAATTCATGATTTCACATTTTGCTCAGAATGTTTAAAAACATTGCAGTCATTTCAGTTTTTATGTAATTTTTCATTCTGAAAATAAACAAATTAACCCCAAATTGTGACTTGGAAATCCGCTTCGGATTCACTTCGTCAAATTATCCACAACAGTAGTTGAAAAGATAAAAAATAGTTTCGCTTCAGAGGTGAAGTGGCAGTAAGAAATTGAAGGCAGTGAAATCAAAAAAATAAAGACAAAAGAAAATCGACTAAGTGAAGAATGCAAATGCGTTCACCTCATTGGAGGGGCGAACGTCACGTTCGCCCATTGGAAAGGTGAACGCGCCCCAAAAGAGGAATGCGCCAAACAAAAGGGAGAATAAAAAGAACGCATCGTGTTCGCCCCTTAAGTGGGGCGAATGTAGTGTTCGCCCCTCATTTGGGCGAACACGATTTCAATATGCGTCATGGTCACTTTAAAGTATTCACGATGGATTTATTCATTATTTTTAAAGGTGAATGGCATGGAGAGATAAAGTTTGGGCGACGACAATTTTTAAATGGTTTTCACCCTTACACTCAGGTAAAAGGGGCGAACGTCATGATAGATGCGGCGAAGATATTTTGAAGGTGAATGTTGTTTGTTTTTTAGCACATGTGATTAAATTTCTCCAGAGGCATGAGTAGAATTAAATGGGGTAAATTTTAATTATTAATTGCCATCATCTTTGGCAATTTTAGAGCTTGATTTTTCCAGTTGAATATTTGCTTTGGGTAACTGTTGCAATTTAATGTTGGTGACGAAGTGGAAGCATTTTTGTCATTTTCAAGAACATCTTCTCGAAGGTTTTACTCCCTCTCCAAAGCAAATTGAATATGGAGTAAATTGTTGAAGCTCGTGTTTGATTTCTAAGAAGATGGAGGTGACTCAAATTTAATGATACGATGTCTGAATGCTATCATCTCAAACCATTTTCAGGATCGTGTCTACCGAAAGAAGATTTCCAAGAAATGATGACTCATTTGATGTATTCAATGAAAGAGGCGCAAACCTCTATAAATACTAAGAAAAATTTCATTGTAAGGGGTTGGAAAAAATAGATATTCCTACGAGAAAACACTTCAAGTTCTCTATAGTAATAGTGAATTCAAAATAGTTGGATTTGCAAATGACTTGGTGTATTGTGGTCTTCTATATTACGCACTTCTTTTACACAATTAACTTTATTATTTGTTGTTAGATTTAAATTCTGCAAGTTGGATTTAAATATTGCAAGTGAGAGAGTGAGTGTTGGAGTGTTGATCTGAAGATTACATGTGCGAAGTTGTACGGAAATTCTGTTGTTTGATCATCTATTTGCATGCTATTTTCAGCTTGGTGTGAATTCCTGCTATCAATCTATTCCCATCCTACACAATCGGCCTGTGGCCATATTTCCCATTTCTTTACGCATTTTTTGATTTCTTTCCTGCATCCTTAGTCTTCAACCATTTTAGAATTAGTAAGGGAACCAGCCCTCTCTGGAGATTGACACGGGGGACATCTCTTTCCTTCGGTATTTCAATGTTGGCCGTGTCTAGGGTGCACAAACGTAGTTTTGTATGATTAGGCAGATATTTGACCAACAATTTTTGGCACGCCCGGTGGGACAGGCAGTTTTTGTCCCAGTAAGATCCATAGTCGGTGGAACAAGTATTATCCCAAGTTGACAAACCCACCGATGCCAACAATTTTTTTGGGACTTCAAAAGTTCCACTTTAAACAACGTTAAGGTTTGATGTTTGCCTTCGTGCTGTAGAATTAGAACATCTGGCGACTCGATTATACTCAAAAATCTCCACACGTGAGTACAACGAAAGTTGTGTCTCATGAATACAAGATCGAAGGCCAAAAATCCAGATCACCAAATTGAGTTCTATGAACTTGATATCCAAAGGCTAGGGGAACATCCTCAATTAGCCACTTTTCATCGTACATCTTCATTACCTCATATATCCCATATATCGTCTATCACATCATCACGACTAGCTGGTGTATTTTCTGCTCCCGCAAGCCCAGGTAGTACTGCCACTAGTCTTCCTCAACCTCCGCCCCACACGATTACTGGTATTCCTTGAGCTCCACCTCATATACCAGTCCACATGGCTCAGAATCCACCACCCAGGCAGTTCCCAACGTGGAATAGCTCAGGGGCTTTGAACTTACAAGCACAAAATCTAGTGCCCCAAGCTGCTTTGAAGGCTTTGCCGACCTATGACGGTACTAGAAAAATTGCATATGAGCATATTCAAGATGTAGCTTCTTTGGCGACCATTCATGACATAGTAGATGAAGATGTGATGATAAAATTACTGGTATTATCGTTGAGAGGGAAATTGCTATATTGGTACCGATCACTGCAACCAGGTACTATTACATCATGGGATCAGTTAGCGGAGTTGTTGATTAAGAATTTCCATGAACAAGCTGATCCATACTCCTTGTTGCACCAGTTCACAATGATTCAAAGACACCCACAAGAGGAGATAGTCGATTTTAATGTCAGATTCACCCAGAGTTGGAAAAGAGTTCTCGACGGTCTACGTCCCACACATGAGCAAGCTGCTTTCTACTATCTCAGGGCATTTAACACCAAAATCGGTATGGCTATGCATCAAGCCAATGTGACTACATTCCCAGACCTATATACGTAGGCACAGAAGGCCGAATCTGATCTGATTGTTGTAGGTAGACTTCCTCCGAAGATGACTATGCCCATTGTTCCTGATCTTCCACAATATTTATATTCCAGTTCAATTTTGTAGCCTATGCCTTCCATGTACCCAGTTCCCTCATGGAGCTCGGGTCAGCCTCAGATTGCACCTATTCCTGCTCCACGACATATGGCTCCAAGCTTCCCACAGCTACCTAATCAGTCACTTCCACAATTGCCCGCTTCTATTCCTGCTCCTGCACTACCAGCACCACCAGTTCCATTACCATTGCCCGTGCCTCCAACACCTTTGCCTCTACCTGCACCCCTCGCATCTTCTAATCCTGATCCTTTCACGGTGTTGTTGCAAGAGGTGAAATCTAATAACGCAACCTTAAGGACGATATCAAATGAACTTACAATAGTAAGAAAGAAGCAAGCGGAGGCTGAATTCCGATCACGAAGATTCCAAACTCCATCGATCACTCGAGAGCAGACATCTACTAGTAGAGGCCCTAAAAAGAGCACAACGGTGCAAGAAAATGAAGAAATTAGCACAACAGAAAGGGCGTATTGGTGCTCAACATGCAATGATCCTCATGGAGAAGAAACATGCATGGTGCATATGAATTATGTACAAATGCTAGCAGAGAGTTCGACTGGAGGACAAGTCAATATGATCAGGGAAGCCAGTCACAATTTCATGATGTCGTCTGTAGAGCAAGTTTTGGTTCTCACACGGTCTGGAAAGAAACCAGTAATAGTAGATCCTGTTGAGCTTGAACCCTTAAAGGTGCCAGCGGAACCAAAGGTGCAGGATGAAAAACAACAACCTCCAGCAAAAGTGCCTATAGGGGTAGCTAAAGAGCAAGATTCCATCAAGTTGAAATATTTGATGCATAAGCAAACTCAGGGAAGGACACAAACGAGAGCATCTTCCTCACAACCTGTGACAACTACTCAAACACAAGATGAAATGAGAGAACAAGCCAAAGAGCGGCTCAAGTACCCATATTTGACCAAGCGACAAAGGGTGGAAGCTACCCAACAATACCGAGACAAGTATGAGCGGGTTGTAGAAGAGAAGGCTCTGACTATTTTGAATTATAATATTGTGGAAGAGATGAAAAATATTCCTGCAAAAGTAAGTTTGTATGATGCACTTCAATTGCCAGGACAGGTTGACCTGCTGCAAGAATCTTTGAAGACTGCTAAAGATCAAAAGAAAAATCCTTCTCAAACAGTCTTGGTGCAAACGCTTCCAACTTCAGCTACGAGAAAAAATAGACCTCCCCCATTTTATTTATCACTCAGAATGGAAGGGTGGATTGTACACAACTGTATGATCGACTTTGGAGCTGCAACTACTGTCATGCCAAAGGCAGTATGTGAAGTGATGGGGATGGAATATACAAGGAGTAGCCCAGGAGTGTTGCAGCTGGATGGAACTCCGGTCAAGATGGTGGGAGTAATTAAGGATATTCCCATTGTCCTCCATAGTATGCCATAAATTACAGTCATCCAGGAAGTGGTAGTGGTTGACCTGGAACCATACTTTAGCATGTGCCTCTCAAGGGAGTTCATAGCTAAGCTGGGAGGATATCTTTCCTTAGACTACTTGCATTTAGAGATACCATTCAAGGGAAAGAGGATTCACATTCATAATGAGAAGCCCTCGCCTTTTCACATTGAGAAGCTAGAGGAAGAAGAATCTCCAGGAGCAGTTAACATGTTGACTGAGGAGATAGAAGAGATCGATTTAATGGAGGAGGCACTGGGTGGGCTTCACCTCGAGGATGAGTTTTCACTCATGGATTTCAATGCGATGGTTGGAACGGACATTGGTTGCTATACTATAACTAAGCCAGAGCAAATTGAAGAGAAGGTCTCTGATTCTCCCAATCCTATTGCAGATCAGTTATGGAGAATGTATTTTGATGGCGCTAGGTGCAAGAATGGTGCAGGAGTCGACGTTGTGTTGATCTCTCCTGAAGGGTTGCAAAAAACCTATTCTTATAGGTTAACTTGGGGTTGCACAAATAACGCAGCTGAATATGAGGCACTATGCCTTGGATTGAAGAAGGCTGAAAAGTTGGGCATCAAGCAGTTGCAGATTTTTGGTGACTCTGAACTCATAATTAATCAGATCACTAACAAGTGTGTGTCAAAGCAACACTACTTGAAGGCCTACCGCAATAGAGTGTGGGACTTGTTTGAGTCTTTCACTGCTTTAAATGTTCAGGCGATTTTGAGAGAGCTAAATAAACATGCAGATATTATGGCCTCTCTTGGTGCTAATTACTCTCCTATGGAGCAAGTAGTTAGAAAGCCTAAGACAGTTAGGGTAATTTACAGACCCTCAGTTCCCGACAAAAATATCCATTGGCAAGTGTTTGACAATGATGAGCAGATAGTCAACTTCTTACTTAAAGAAACTGCAAGTGCTGATGATAGAGTTCTTGTCGAAGAAGAGAGAGAAGGGATGATTCAACTAAAAAATAATCACATCCCTAGGGGACTGATTACACTTGAAAGTCTGTTCGACCAGAGTGATCGGGTTGAGAAGCACAGGATCAAAGTAGATGCAAAGGAGTATAAAGAATTGCATTTGGAGCCTGAGAAAATCATCAAGGTTGGAATAGATGGCACCCTAGAAGAACTGGAAGATATCAAGAAATTGTGTTACGAGTATCCAGACATTGTTGCCTGGAGCTACCATGATTTGAGGGGTTACAATAAGAATGTGATCCAACATACTATAGAACTACAGGAAGGGGTAAAACCTTTTCATCAGAAACAATGACCTATCAATCCCAAGATTGAAGTCCTTATGAAAGCAGAGTTGTTGAAGATGTTGGAGGCCAAGATAATCTATCCAATCAAGCATTCAACATGGGTGGCTAACCTGGTCCCAGTACGAAAAAAGAACGGTGACATTCGGTTGTGTGTAGATTTTTGTAACCTGAACCAGGCATCACTTAAGGACCATTACCCTCTACCGTAGATCGATCAAATCCTTCATGTAGTAGCTGGCGCTCAGAGATTCTCATTGCTTGATGGTTTCTCTGGGTATAATCAAATTTGGGTGAAATATGAGGATCAATATAAAACAACATTCACTACTAAGTGGGGAACTTTTGCCTACCAGCGGATGCCATTTGGATTGTCAAACGTCGGTGCTACTTTTTAGAGGGCCATGGACATCGCTTTTGGTGAGTTATTGAATAGGATTATTGTGATATATCTTGATGATATGACTATGTTTTCACATCGCAGAGAAGACCACATTGCTCATCTAAGGCAGGTATTTGAGAAGTGTCGTGAGTTCGGGATTTCTATTAATCCGAAGAAGTCAATTTTTGTTGTAAAGGAAGGGAAGTTGTTGGGCCATGTGATCTCACAAGAAGGATTGTCAATCGATCCTGCAAGAGCGGAAGCTCTAATGAAGTTACCATTGCCTGCTAATAAAAAATATTTGCAATATTTCTTTGGCCAAATTAATTTCATCCATAAATTTATTTTTGATTTCGCTCAGGTGGTGAAACCCATGACTGAGCTTTTGAAGAAAAATGTTGAGTTTAAATGGACTGAGACAAGGAGACAGGCTTTTAAGGAAATCAAGGAGAGGATTACTCAAGCTCCGGTATTGATTAATCCTGATTATTCTAAAGATTTCATTCTCTATGTCGTAGGCGAACAGGAGAGTTATGTTGCAGTTTTGACACAACGACAAGAGGATGGAGATGAGAAGCCAATTGCTTTCTTGAGTCAGGTTATTGCTCCTCATCAAGAGAAATATAATTTTATTGAGAAACAAGTATATGCAATAATGAAAGCATTGAAGAAATTTTGACACTTTGTTTCTCAGAGCAAAACGATTGTGTATGTCATACACCCTGATGTACGAAATTTTATTCTCCAAGGAGAATTAGGAGATAAGAGAGCAGGTTGGGTCACGAAAATTCAAGAATATGATGTGGAGATCCGACCAACGAAGTTGGTTCGTGGGAGAGCTCTATGCACGGAGCTAGCCAAAAGTGCGGCCTCCGAATCATTTGATGTGGTGCATGAGAACAGCCTGGGCGAAAGCATTTGCGCAAATCATACTGCCAGCGATCTTGATTGGACTGAAGAGATAATTGATTATTTTATCTCAGGCAGATGTCCATCTCGCCTTGATGCTTCGCAACGTCGGAGATTCAGGTTGCAAGCTCTCAGATATACTCTGTTGGCCGAGGGGTTATTTCACAAGAACATTGATGGAGTTCTTCTCAGGTGTGTGAGGGACTCCGAAAAAGAAAAATTTTTAGAGGAATTTCATTCTGGACTATCGGGAGGTCATTACGCGGGAAGGCCTATGGCCTTAAAAATCATTCGAGCAGGCTACTTTTGGCCTACTCTATTTGCCGATGCACATAAGCTAAGTACACACTGCGATAGTTGTCAACGATATGTTGGCAGAATCAAGAAAGGGGCATTGCCTCTTCGCCCGATTCAAGTAGAAGCTCCTTTTCAGCAGTGGGGTCTTGATTTTGTGGGAGTTATTGACCCACATTCTTCTGCAGAACATAAGTACATTTTGATGGCAACTGATTACTTTACCCGATGGGCGGAGGCCATTCCTACTAAGAAAGCGGATCAAGCAACTGTAATCTCTTTCTTGGAGGGAATCATCACTCGCTTCGGTGTCCCGGACTCAATTATAACAGATAATGGAACTCCATTTATTGGGGCCAAGATTACTGAGTTCGCTAGCAAATACGGGATTTATCTCAAGACTTCGTCCAATTACTATCCGCAAGGGAATGGCTTGGCCGAATCTACTAATAAGAATTTGCTGCGAATTCTGAAAAGGACACTAGGAGACAACAAACGGAGCTGGCATTTGTTGTTGAATCAAGCACTCTGGGCAGATCGCATTTCAGTTAAAAAGTCCATTAAAACTTTGTCGTATGCCTTGGTGTATGGGAAAGAAGCAGTTATGCCTGCTCATATTGAGCTTTCGGTCCTTCAGACATTGCAGCTATTTCAGGAAGAAGATGAAGAGTTTGATCCCTTGAGTGCACGATTAGCATAGTTGATTCAGTTGGAAGAGGATAGAGAAAGGTCCTACCAGGAGTTTGTCGAACATAACAAGGAGATGCAGAAATGGTTCGGAAAGAAGTCGATCGAACGCAGTTTTCAAGTCGGAGATTTGGTCCTCAAGTGGAATGCAAAAAAGGCCAAGCCCGGAGAGCATCACAAGTTCGATGCTATTTGGGAAGGTCCTTTCCAAATCTCGGTTGTGAATTCCGCCAACGCTTACCATCTGCAAGATATGGAGGGCTGGGAGCTTCCAATTTCGATGAACGACCTTCATTTAAAGACTTATATCCAATGACGGAATCGTAATGAGGTACCTATGTAAATATGTACATATTCGTTGTTAAGTTTATTCATTTTGAAAAGAGAAAAAAAAATTGCTTAGTAAACTTTAGAAAAGAAAAAAAATTGTTCACCCATTTCCTTGGGCGAAATTGCAAAAAAAAAAAAAGGGACGACATCGCGTCCACCTCCCCCTTAGAAAAACGTTCGCCCCAAAGGAGGGACGAACGTCACGTTCATCCCTCATAAGGGCGAACGTATAAAAAAAAAAAAAAAACTTAAAAAAAAAAAAAAACATCCACCCCCCAACCATAAAAAAAAAAATAAAAATTAAATAAAAAAAAAACATAAAAAATAATAATAAAAAAATAAACATACTCCCCCCATGGGCGAACGTCACATTAAAACAAAAAAAAAAAATGACTCACCCAATGGGGGACCCCGCCACTTAATCAATGGAGCACTCGCCCCAATGATGGGGCGAACGCCCCATTCACCCCAACGTGGGGCGAACGTTACGTTCGCCCCAACGTTGGGGCGATCCCCATAAAGGGAGCTCCACGCTGGGCGCTCCTCCCATAAAGGGAGCTCCACGTGGACGCTCCTCACCATTAAAGGAAGCGCCATGACGCTCCTTTCCCCTCATTAAAGGGAAAGCGCTCACGTTGAGGCTTTCCCTTCCTTCTCCATTAATTAATGGAGATCCTTCTCCATTAAAATAAAAAATATTAAAATTTAAAAAATATTAAAATTTAAAAAAAAAATTAAAATTAAAATTAAAATCGAAGAAATTAAAATTAAAAATTAAAAAAACAAAAAGGGCGTTCGCCCAAATGGAGGGGTTAGCGTCACGTTCGCCCCTCCATTGGGTGAATGTCTCATATTTTAAGAAAAAAAAAAACTTTAAAAATTTAAACTTAAACTTTAAAAAAAAAACTAAAATCATGTCGCCCATTCCCATGAGCAACCAAGATTTAAAAAAAAAAAAAAAAATTAAATAATAATAATAATATAAAAAATAAAAGTTATAATAAAATATTAAAAGGTAATAAAAAAATCCAACAATAAAACTATAAAAAAAAGGGCAGTTCTTGAAATTTTTGATGATGAAAAAAAGAGAAAAAATGAAAAAAGGGCAAAGGATCAAAGTCTTTAAAAGGAGAGCCTTCACCCCAGTTTTATCAAGCAGATCATAAGCATTCCGAAGGAGAAGCAGATTTAAGTGAGCAAACATTCCTTTTGATTTCCGAGATTTAGTGCGGACATATTGCCCTTCTCAAGACGTGGCAACTATTGGAAAGCATGCAGACAAGGGGAAGTTTTCTTTCTCGGGGAAGCACAAGGAGCATTTAATTGGTTCAAGGGGCCAATTTATTTTTTCAAATCAAGCTTCTGCAGTCAGGGCACGGTTTACGACACAGTTATGCGGCCAAGGAAGACGCTTTTTTTGAAGCCGACCAAGTAACTCAGTATTTATTGTGGCGGTCGAAAAGGGGTCTATTTAAACAAGACGAGGTAACCCTTGCAGTTATTCTTTTTAATTTTTCCTGCTACCGTGTGTTTCAAGGGATTATTGCAGAAGTGCTCAGAAAGTGTGCGGGAAATTTGCTCGAAGTTTTTTTAATAAAAATGGGAAGGCGTGGCAAGGAGCCTCAAGAAGTTTTAGAATCGAAGAAGTCAAAAAGAAGAGAAGTGACTACGAGGTCCAAGAAGGCTCGGAAAAATGATTATGTTGATTTGGACCCGTATGAAGATTCGATGGTTGGAATCAGTGACTGCGTCATCACTCACAAAGGAGTAGAAAAATTACGGCAAAATGTCGAATTTGCAGTGCAGCAGGGATTGACATCGGGAAGTTGGTTAACAGTACCTTATCACTCACTGCTTTTTTGGTATTTATGCCCTCCAGTACATCCTTGTCCCGAGCTTGTGTTGCTTGTTGCCAGATATTATGATCCTTCAACCAGGGCTGTCAGGAATGCGAAGAGGGAAATTCTTTTTACCATTACTCCCGATGAAGTCCGAGAAGCTTTTGCCTGTGGGTTACGGCCTCCCAACTATGGAGTCCATAAGAAGCTGCATATTGATGAGCAAGAAGACAAATATGTCTCCACTGTGGCCATGCGTCAGTTTATGGAGACTCAGTTGATTAAAGATCCACCAATGGGACAACTTTCGAACCTGCCTAGACCACTTAAATATTTTAAAAGCTTGGATATTTATTCCATGCTAGCATGGGTTGTGGGTTTGCCCTCAGATGATATAGTTCACAAATGGCAAGCGGTTGTGGCACAATGCATTTGTCGTGTAGAATTTTATTCTCCTTCAGCCATGAAACAGGACACCAATCCAATTTTCTTTGATTGGGCTGATTATATTTCACGGAGATTAAATTCGCAGCTGGAGAGCTTGCAGACTGGAGCAGATAAATCTTTCAAGCATACTTCATTTTTGGTATGGTTTTTCTTCTTCCAACTACAGTGTCATTTTCCTTTTATTGTTGTTTCGACTACAAATGAAAAGGATGAGCCTTTACCGGTTTACCAGTGGACTTCTGTTTTATTGAAAAAAGAATCTTGTTATAGCTTTAATAGTTTATTTTTGGGACCGAAAATTGAGTTGCTTTGCGGTACCTGTGAAAGAGTGCCACGAGAATTGAAAGATATAATGGTTACTCAAGAAAAGGGTGACATTTTTTTGCTTACCCAAGGCGTGGTAGTGAGAATTTTTGGTTTCACGAGTAAGTCGTTCCTACTGCCATATTTTGCTACAGAGCATGTTTTTGCTATGGAAGTAGTGCGCCAGTCAGATTACGTGAATGACATATATGGAGCTGGGTGCGGAAGCAAGACTACATGCAATATGTCATTTCAGTTTGGTGGCATAACAGTAAGTCAAGTTGGACAGAATCGTCTTCTTACCATTGCATTGCAGGATTTGGGGCTGATTGAGTTACCACAATGGTGGAGGTATGATCCTTTAGATAAGTTTAAAGACTTTGTCAAAATGAAATCATTTCATTGTTGTCCTCGACCGGACATTGAGCGTAATCGAAACAATTTTAATGGGTCGGACATGAACTGGCATATTGAGAAAATGGCTACACTTCCCCCTTGGCATGACTGCTATGAGCAGGAAGTAGAGTACAGGTCTCAAACTCCTCCGTCGGGTTTGTTTGACCAAGTAAAATCCAGTAAGCCCGAATGGTTTGAAGAGAAGATAATGAATTGGTGGATAATGAGAGTTCACCATGGAAAACCTACAACTGCTTACGGGCTCAAACTTGATGATGCCTTTTCAGCGGTTTATGATAAATATGTGGATTCCTACCAGCCAGTTGCTTTCGCCAATATTTTGCCATACAGTTTTCAACAGTCAGAAAGTGGTGAAAGCGAGATAGAAGAACACCATCCGTTGATCATAGAAGAAACTCCTGAGGAAGAGGAACCACAATATGCATTTCAACGAAGATCTCAATGGGCAAAGCAAAAGATAGAGGAAGTACCAAAGCCAAAAAAGCGTGATGTACAACAGGTGCCACTATTTCCCAAGGTGGCTAAGAAACCAAGGACTGGTGCCATCACTATTTCTTCAGGTGATGTTGCAGTTAATATGACTGTTGTAACTTCTGTCATTTCGGCGATAGTTGTTAGTGCTCCCATGGTGACTGAGGTTCCAACAGAGGTAGCACTGGAGCAACAAGAGGAGGATTTTGCGTAGCCCTTTCTATCACCACATCACACGGTGCTTGCGCCCGAAGGTACGTCTTCTCTCCCTTCTTCTTCTTCTCTTTTGGAGCAAGTAGTGACTATGTCAGTTTCACTTCCGTTAGTTTCTATGTCCATTTCTCCACCCTTCAATATGCCCTCCATATCCCTTCCACTTTCTTCATCCATCATTCCCGAAGTCACTACTGCTCTTTCTTCTATTCCCTTTTCTTCGTCCTCCCTTTCTTTTAGTTCATATGCGTCAGGATCGAATCCATTTTTGCGTTCATCCCCATCTATCACTTCTACCATTTCTACCGAAGTTGTAAGTACGCAAACTCCTTCTCGGGTGAGCGTAACTGCAGTTAAAACTAGTTTACCCATCCATTCCACCATTTCTATTCCACCACTTCTAACCACCACGTCAGTTTCACAGCCTAACCACTCTGAAGCCCTCATTCCCTTCACCCCATTTTTGGAATTACAATCTTTGCCTAACATTCAAGTGGCATCCAAGCAGTCAGATGTAGAGAAAATCAATCGAGCACATTTGAGTTCATCCCAATGGTTGAAAAGTAGGTGGTGAAAGGAAGCTCTCGAACCAGCACGTCCTCTAAAGAGGGTCACTTTTGATCCTGTTACAATGGAGGCTCATATCACCAAGATTACTCCATTGGTTCAGAAACCGCAAGGAGAATTGTTGCCAGATGAACTTATTTTTGAGACCATCACTGAAGACCTCACGAAGATTGATCCTATGGAAAATATGGGCAATATTCAAGTGGACATGAGTTCAGTTTACCTGCATGGTGAGCATTACAAACAAAAATACTTTGATCAGGCCGATAGGATCATTGAACTCGAGACCGCCTTGGCTAAAAGTAAAGCACAAGAGGAAAAAACTGCTACAAAAAATGAGCATTTGAAGCGACAGGTTGGAGTGCACCTGAAAGAGAGAGATGTAGCACGCATTGAGATGCACAATCTTCACCAGACGCTTGAAGTTGTCTAGAGTCAGTTGGCAGAGAAAGCTGCGTAGGCTACAGGTTTTTCTCGTAATAACATCAAGGAAATGCGCCTTCGCTCCGCACACAGTTGTGAGAAACTAGCTCCTGAAGCAGTTCAAGTGTTGCGCTATCTGTGGGCGGCTCATCTACATATACAAATGGGACAACAAATAATTGATAACACGGAGGAGTTATTATCGCCACATCTAGAGATGGTAGTAAAAATACAGGCCTTGGCGAATTCCACCATGTATGTGAAACCTTTGAGCACAATGGATCATTCCTGGTCAGCTGCAAAAGTCACACTACGCAGTTATTTTCAGCAGATGGATCTAATGTGAGAAGGTCAAAAAATTCTCAATGTTATAGAGCGGGAACATACTATTTCAATGACTCATCTTAACGCTCTACGTGACATGGGTTTTCCAGAATTTATTGATGAATAGGGTGAACCTCTTCCACAAGCACAATTGGAAGCAGCATGGAAGCAGTTCATGGAAGATTCTTCGGAGATTGATGCGTGGGAAGAGCCAATCATAGATGTTCAGGTCTTACCATTCATGCAGAAGTATACTCGTATGGAGCTTTCACTTTTTGAGTTAGCCCAACGAGCAAGGCGCCTGAGTTTAGAAGATATTCAAAATTTGTGCTTCGTATATGAGTCCCTGAGCACTCCTTCTTTGTTTACTACACAGGCATGGGATTCTATGGTTGCAGTTTATGAGGTTACTTTTGAGGCCCTCAAAGAACAAGCAGAGGCAGAAAAGGAAGCAGAAGCCATTGAGAAAGCAAATGAAGAGGAGGAGCATCATCAAGCATCTACATCAAAAGCATCATCCAAGGAGGTTGGGAAGAAGACTCAAAATCGCCCAATGGATTAAGGCCTGGGATCGCTTGCATCCATGCGAGCTGGATACCCCGAGAGCCGCCAAAAATATTGGCAGTTTTGCATCATGCCACATTGGTTTTAAATAAATTATTGATTGTAATGTAAAAAATTCATGATTTCACATTTTGCTCAGAATGTTTAAAAACATTGCAGTCATTTCAGTTTTTATGTAATTTTTCATTCTGAAAATAAACAAATTAACCCCAAATTGTGACTTGGAAATCCACTTCGGATTCACTTCGTCAAATTATCCATAGCAGCAATGAAAAGATAAAAAATAGTTTCGCTTCAGAGGCGAAGTGGCAGTAAGAAATTGAAGGCAGTGAAATCAAAGAGAATAAAAAAAGGAAAGACAAAAGAAAATCGACTAAGTGAAGAATGCAAATGCGTTCGCCTCATTGGAGGGGCGAACGTCACGTTCGCCCATTGGAAAGGCGAACGCGCCCCAAAAGAGGAATGCGCCAAACAAAAGGGAGAATAAAAAGAACGCATCGCGTTCGCCCCTTAAGTGGGGTGAACGTAGTGTTCGCCCCTCATTTGGGCGAACACGATTTCAATATGCGTCATGGTCACTTTAAAGTATTCACGATGGATTTATTCATTATTTTTAAAGGTGAATGGCATGGAGAGATAAAGTTTGGGCGACGACAATTTTTAAATGGTTTTCACCCTTACACTCAGGTAAAAGGGGCGAACGTCATGATAGATGCGGCGAAGATATTTTGAAGGTGAATGTTGTTTGTTTTTTAGCACATGTGATTAAATTTCTCCGAGAAGCATGAGTAGAATTAAATGGGGAAATTTTAATTATTAATTGCCATCATCTTCGGCAATTTTAAAGCTTGATTTTTCCAGTTGAATATTTGCTTCGGGTAACTCGTTGCAATTTAATGTTGGTGACGAAGTGGAAGCATTTTTGTCATTTTCAAGAACATCTTCTCGAAGGTTTTACTCCCTCTCCAAAGCAAATTGAATATGGAGTAAATTGTTGAAGCTCGTGTTTGATTTCTAAGAAGATGGAGGTGACTCAAATTTAATGATACGGTGTCTGAATGCTATCATCTCAAACCATTTTCAGGATCGTGTCTACCGATAGAATATTTCCAAGAAATGATGACTCATTTGATGTATTCAATGAAAGAGGCGCAAACCTCTATAAATACTAAGAGAAATTTCATTGTAAGGGGTTGGAAAAAATAGATATTCCTGCGAGAAAACACTTCAAGTTCTCTACAGTAATAGTGAATTCAAAATAGTTGGATTTGCAAATGACTTGGTGTATTGTGGTCTTCTATATTATGCACTTCTTTTACACAGTTAACTTTATTATTTGTTGTTAGATTTAAATTCTGCAAGTTGGATTTAAATATTGCAAGTGAGAGAGTGAGTGCTGGAGTGTTGATCTGAAGATTACATGTGCGAAGTTGTACGGAAATTCTGTTGTTTGATCATCTATTTGCATGCTATTTTCAGCTTGGTGTGAATTCCTGCTATCAATCTATTCCCATCCTACACAGTCGGCCTGTGGCCATATTTCCCATTTCTTTACGCATTTTTTGATTTCTTTCCTGCATCCTTAGTCTTCAACCATTTTAGAATTAGTAAGGGAACCAACCCTCTCTGGAGATTGACACGGGGGACATCTCTTTCCTTCGGTCTTTCAATGTTGGTCGTGTCTAGGGTGCACAAACGCAGTTTTGTATGATTAGGCAGATATTTGACCAACGAGTTCTATGAAATACTGATTGACAAATAGACAATTTTGATTGCTCAAACTATGGTGTTTGACTTTCTAAAAATTCTTTTAACATCCAACATCACTTGAAAGGAGCAAACAACATCATAGCTAGTTCCACCACACATCAGTGTTCTCCTCACATCCTTTGTACAATACACAAGCATTATGTTGTTAGAATTTACATACATAGCTATTCAGCGCATACTCAAATCATCATTTGCATCAATTACTATATTTATTGTTAATTTTTGCATTCATCCCACACATTACATGTTTGTTTATCTCATGTTAGGCTAATATGTCAATGTGACTATTAAGCATGTCATTAATTACCTTAAGCCACTTGTGATGGTCCCCTTGTAAATACATGCATCCAAACATGTAACAACATAAACACATCTCAAGTGTCCATATGATACATTTTTCATGTGTATAGATTTTCATTACTAGAATGCAAACCAAAAACAAATCATAATGGAAAGATACATCTTACATACCATCTATCATATCATGCACATCAATACATAAATCATGTGATTCAAATCTCTACAACCATAACGTCATACACAATACATACAAACATATATAATCATCAACACAATGCAATCAACACCAATCACATATATCATATATATATAAGGTATATACATAATTAACAATTTTCCATAGGCTACATCATACATGTCGAGTTATACATCATCCTATACATATCATGCACAAACAAAATATAAAAATATTGGCACATATGCCACATCAAAAACAACCTTAGCCCTACTGACCAACAAAGGTCTCTTTGCTCCCCTTCTACACTCAAGGATGCAATCTAGGCATCTTGCCTTTGTCCCTTTATGTCATCTCAATAACTTACTCTAACACAAATTCCTATGTCTATGTTGTTGCAGCCTCAACACCCCTAGGCATTGCTAGAATCACTAACTATGTGCTCCTCTGGCTATGCTATGATTAAGATTGAGACTCTGAATATGATGGAATTGTCACGTATTGTCTCACCATCTCCACCTCCAATACTAACACTTTGTTCCTTTATTATAAGTAGAGCATCTCAAAATTATCTTTTAATCATTGTAGATCACTAATATCTACTTGAATACTTGTCACATCACCTTGTACCCTCAACTACCCCACCTCCTCTTAGATTCTAGCCACCTCTACTATCGCTACATCTTGCTCATCCTGTAAATCCTCCATCGTTGTTTTAGCCCTATCACGTGCTACTATCATTGCATCCCGCTTGCCCTACAACTTCTCTCTCAATCTAATACCTCTCCTAATATACAACCATCATAGACAATCATATTTGTAACCCCTCCCACTATTCCTAAGCTCTCTCCTGCAGGTTTTATTGAACCTTAAAATATAACCTATGCAACTTCCCTTTCAAGGATCCTCTTAATACATCCATATCTTGTTGTAAACTCACTCTATCCACCAAAGTTATGTCTCTCTCTCCCACTATCCTCAACCTCTCTAAGGTCCAAGCCTCCTTTTTTTCCATCCATACCACTACCTGTCGCACTCTAATCCTTAGAATATCAACCTTATCCATGACATCCAACATATCCTACAACTCATTGACATCAAATACATATCATGACCCAACATCCGATACTGCCACTCTCTCTTTTGGTACCCCTATTGCTTCCTTTGCTGCCACCATAGAAGGATAGGGTTCACTATCTAAGCATCATCACACATGTTGCCTAATTGAGCCCATGACCTATTTCAACTCAATAGCCTTTGTATAAATAGTTATCTAGCACCAAAATAATGTTCACATCATTCATGTTCTCTTATCTAACTCTCCCTTAGCAACTTGAAATCTTTGAAGCCAAGAATTTTTGGTATAAGACCCACTCTTGAGCCCATGACCTATTTCAACTCAATACCCTTTGTGTAAATAGTTATCTAGCACCAAAATATTATTCACATCATTCATGTTCTCTTATCTAACTCTCCCTTAACAACTTGAAACCTTTGAAGCCAAGGTTTTTTTGTATTAAGCTTTTACATAATAAGAATTTATTTAGATGCCCTAAGATAGGTAGAGCGAGGTAGATTTTGGATGAGAATATGAAGCTTCTCTTCCCTTCAAATGGAATAGGAGAGAAAGAACCCATTCTAAATAGGCATCAACTCTACATCCTTATTTAATATTAAGGGAGAAGCAAGAACTACTCAATCTAAATTATGTATGTAACTAGAATCTTATCATGTTGACTTGACTCAACCTAGATACAAGTATTTTAAAGAAGATCAATCTCAAATTACAGAGATCATTTTTAATACATGTTCTAGTGGAGATGCATATTTTTTATGTCTCAAATTTGATGTAACAATGGGTATGCCTTCTCTCTTCAAGGTCATTTATTCACTTAAAACTAAATACATTATAAAGCTCTCCTTTAGTAATATACTTGAAGTGGGGACTCTTTAAAACTTGGAGATACCCCAACCTCCAAACCTTACCTCACTTTTATAAGGAAAGGATAAACATACAATTGATGTGTAACTCTTAAAAGGAGTGTATCCCCACTTTTACAAGAATAAGAACTTGGATTTTGAGATAATTATTTTTTCATATTTAATATTAAAAGAGGAAAGGAACTCAACTTATAAAATAGGATTTAAGGCTTTATGGTCCCTAGTTGCATGTATGGATTCTTAGAAATTATTCACATAGTAGGGTCAAGTATTGAACATCTTACCACCTATGGATACTACATGTCTCTCTCAATATTACAAGGGATTGACTTATTAGGAATTTTCATGATCAGTTTGGAATTGTGTATCAAAAAATTACCAACCTTATTCTTGAGTTGCATAGAACATTCTAAATCACCAATGATCTAGCTAATGAAGTGACATATTACCACATATCTTGTTATAAGGGAGTATGGAAAAATATGAATAATCTAAATGAATGGTGGACCTAGAGCAACAAAATGATTTGTCAAGCAAACAACTGATGAATTCTTCTTATTAGCTTTCTTCAATTTAATTTCAGCAATATAATTGCATGATTAGATCCACTTGATTCTAGGTATTGCCATGCTAAGAAATGATGTAGAGATATCAAAATGATGAGATATACCATCCATAATATATATGACACTCCATTTTTTATATCCTATTCCTATCTAAGTCAATTTTCAAGCTAGATTCACATTCATGGCATAACCATAGCTCACCCTCAGTGGAACCCAAAGTTTTCTCCCTTTGATAATTTTTGTAGAGAACTTCAAGACATAAAGGATCTAATTTAATTCTTCTTTCATCTATTTTAGTATAAATTCTATACATAAAAATATCAGCTTTATTTCTGTCACATTTCCTTTATTTAAATGAAAATCATAGTTTGTTCAATAGATATTCAATGATAAACACTAAAATTATGCATTCATAGAACTAGATAGATCTATGTCTGAAGGAGCCTATGTTTTATTTGAAGTATTTCCATGTGCCAAACAATTATATTCCCTTTCCTTGATAAGGTTTTTTTTAGTTACTCTTCTAGTGATGGAACTAAATGCTCATTTTTTGAAGAATAATATCTCTTAGGTGGGTGCAAATTCAATCCAAAATAAATATCCCACTAATTTTAAGGTGGTAGAACTAAAAGAAAATTATAAGAAACTAATATAGCCAACCCACTACCAATACGATATAAAGGGGGGATTATTGATTAATATGGTACTATGATCCTCTGAATCCCATTTTAGATCCTTTGACTCTCGTTGTAGATCGATCCTCTATGAATGTTGTCTTTGTCTTCCCTCATATTGGGTCTCGCTACCAAGCTACAGTGACAAGTTATTACTTCACTTGGGTAGGGTTATATTCCCATTCATCTCTAAATCCTAAACAATAACATGAGTGTTTGAGGTATTGATTTCACATAAGGTAAAAATCTTCCATGAAACTCTTTTGTAGGTCTTTATATACTATTTTTTAATGTCGCTTTGATTTAGGTTTGCTCAAGTGCAACCCTAAACCCTTAAGATATTAAGTTTTGCATAAGATATAAAGATTTGCTTAATATATAAATCAGTTTGGATAATTTAAAGTTGGTTCAACTTAATCCTTGCTCATAACCTTTTCCAAAATCCTTATGCTTCTTCATATTACATCATTAAGGATGGGTACACTTTTTCATCCATTTGGTGTAGGGATTCTATGCATTATACTAGTCCTATCAACTTTGGATATTTCCTAGTTCAATTTATAATTGAAGTTACATTACTTAGGGACCCTAACTACCAACTTTGTTGTCCATCTCTTGAATTTGGATGCCACCTTGTTAAGGATTAAAATATTATTAATTAATTAAACTTTATGTTTAATTAATTAATTAAACTTTATGTTTAATTAATTAATTAATATTAATTAGGTTTTATAATTAAAATGTTAGAAAGGTCTTATCGTCTGGTTTGCCAAGTCTTGAAAAGTAGATTGGAAGCCTTTTTGTTTTATCAATTTTATATGATCATCCTATAATCCACTCCTACTTTTGAGCCTCTGGTTGAGCCCATCAGCAATTTTTGTAAAATTTATATACACATGTTTGATCAATAAAATTATCATGCAAAATTTATTAAATTTTGATCCTCATTACACCCACCTTTGTATGGTTTTTGTGAAGTATTATTTCTTCTCAACACCGACACTAGTCTATTTGCGTACTAAAATAACAAGCACAATTTAATTGATGTGTCTGCTACTAAAAAATGATTGTACTTGAGACTTTAAATTTTAAGTTCAAAATATACACAAATAGGACCAACTATTCTCACTAGTAGAACATACACATCATCCCACCTTCCAACATATTGCACTATGTAATATAGGCCACTTGTAGCTCTAAAATTCTTGCACTCATTTCCTTCAGGCTAATGGATCCGCACCTTGAAGGGGAATGGGAGAATAGTAGGTCTACACCTCGAAGGAGAGGCACTTGAGGTCGTGCCTTCTTTGGTGATTTTTTGATGAATTATTTAGGGTTCACCAGGAAATATTTCTTGGTAGTTTCCATGCCTAGGGTTGGGAGGTTGTTTGATATATTCTTTTTATTTGCTCATAATCGCCTATTTTTGGCTAGATGCAAATTCGCTATACTAAATGCACTTTAGATTTCAATGAATACAATAAACAATGATTTACAGAAGATAAACTAATGAAATTACTTAATTATGAAGAAATTTGATGTTCTTACTCAATACGGATATCTGATGTAGAGTCAGTTTACTTGTTGCTGGTAATATCGGATGTTGCAGGGCAAGATCGGATGTCCGATTAATGATCGTATCCGCCGATCTACATATTATCAGATCCGATCAGAGCATAAACCTACAATTTCACAAATATAGAGCAAAACAAAAACTTGTAATGTGATATTAAATCATTGTAAAAGCTCATTGAATGAAGTATTAAGAAAAATAATATGAATATGGATCATGATATGCAAAATATGCAACTAAATGCAAATGTGGTGAACACCAAGAATGATAATGGTAATTTCTATACTACATGAAATGATAAATGAATAAATGGGATGCTAGAAATGTAGATCTAGAGCTAAAGAATGCAAACCAAAGCCTGGAGTTACCCCCAAGCAGCCTACAAGCAAGATCGAGATACAACAAGATCGGATCGGATGCTTACTGAGCAAGATAGGATGTTCGATCTTAGATCGTACCAACATATGCACAATGATCGTACCTCCGAACCTGTAAAGAACACATAAAATAATGAATGCTAAAGCAATACCTAAGTAGCTAGGAATCAAAATTTTGCCAGAGAGTCAGGGATAATTCAGGGGGGAATGCCTGGTTAAATAGGCTAGGTAAGTTGGAGGAGTTGGGCCAAAAATAGAATAGGTTGTAATCTCTTCCACTTTGGGGTGATAGACATATCTGATCCCATAATCGTCGTGTAGTTAGGTAGATAGAGACAAATAACGTTGTAACCATTTTGTCATTTTGCTGACCTAAGCATTTTCTATTTTTGGATGAGATTGAATATCCGATCTCGTACATTAAACGACTATTAGGGATTGAGAATCTGATCTCGTAACTAGGATGGCTATCATGAATCAAACATTCGATCTCGTGTATCGAACATCTGATCTCGTGGATCGGACATCCGATCTCATCAAAATATAGTCGTTACCACCAAGGAAGGCATGACAAATGAGGCAAAAGGGGAGGAAGTTGCTTTAATTGATTTTTTGAATGATTTTGACTTAGTGTGAATTAATGTGAGTCAATATTAAGGTGTTACATTTTACCCCCTCTTTAGTGCATTTTTGAAACAAATGCGTTAAATAAGAGAATGACACGCTTTACAATGAAGCAAAAATTTATTGCAAAATTTATTGATGTTTGAAGTTTTATTGCAAGTTGCATTAGGTGTGATACCCCCTTCAATTTTTTATGCCAAATTTGCGTTTTGGTGGAAAACTCAAATTTTTTTGCATTGAGGGTAAAATGAATAAAATAGAAAAATATAAAGAAAACCTAATTCATTTGTTATTTACTATTTCTGGATTTTGAGCTCTGGGGAGAAACTATGGTAGAGACTATCCATCACGCAGATGAAGTCTGAGCGGGGCCTAGGAGCATGAGAGTAAGTATTTTACACCTCCTTAACTTAGATTTTTTGTGTTTTTACATTTAATTTGGATTATATTTGGATTTTTAGGGCATGGCTACCATCGCATAGCCATAATAGCAAGATCGAATTGATCCGAAAATATTGGATCAATTTTGGTAATATTGAATCATCCGATAGCAATATCAAATCTTTCGATATTATCAAAATAGGTCCAATCTTGGTCAATATCAGACTCATTTTAGCAATATCATACAGAGAGTACGATATCATCGTAATTGATCCAATTTTATACATTTGAGTACAATTTTGCAAATTTAGGTTCGATCTCTGATTTTTAAGTCCGATCTTAATTATTTGTTATTTTATTTTGTTAACAGAAACCAGCTTTGAAGAACAGAGAGTGGAGATATGCTAGTCTATAGACGGACTTGAGTGCTCTTTTGATGATGAGAGAACTATTCTAGAGGTAGGTGGGTTACGACATGTGGCAGAGATACTACAAATACCAGTTGATCTGAGACTTTTGATATTACTTGCAGAGAGATGGTATCCAGATTCATCTTATTTTTGGCTACCTACCGGGGAGATGGCTACCATATTAGAGGATGTTTGGAGAATCCTTAGGGTGCTTCTCATAGGTATTCATATAGCTTTGTCTAGAAATCAAGACCAAGCACTGCAGAGATTGACTGGGGACCCGAGCTTCGTGCTCAAGAAGAGTGGGATCACCATTGAGAAACTCAGACAGACATATGGAGTTTCTCGGTTGACCATTCTATTGAGTGGTACAGTGGCAAGCCTTATGCTATGCCATATTAGTGGGTGTCACTTACCATGGACTTTTGTAGAGGTTATCTACGACATGCGAGATCAAAGAGTACAATATGCTTGGGGGTCATACATTCTTTGCAGGTTATACAGGACCTTACACAAGGTGATATACAAGAGAGGTAAAGAATTGGTACTTACTTCATTTCTACAAGTATGGTGCTAGGAGCACCTGGTTATTAGGAGGTCTGTAGGAATTCCTTTGATACGGGTAGAGGATGAGAGACCCAGGGTGGAGGATGATAGACCCAGGGTATTCTCCTACCATTTATAGAGAGGGCAGCATGGATGGGTTAGCCTCGATGTAGTGAGGTAGCTATTGGATGAACTTCTTACAAAGAATATCCAATGGAGACCCTGAACAGATTTTCCAAGGTGGGGGAGGATGGATATGAGCTGGCTCGCATGAGGTGGGTCATTTTTCTATGGATGGATCAGGGGGTGTTGGAGCTACACTGCGTGGACAGGATGATATGCCAATTTGAGCTATAGTAAGACATTCCTCAATATAGGAATGCCACATTTTCCAAGGTGACTCGAGATCACACTACTATTAGTGGTGCTCCCAACATGGCTCAATTTTTGGATCCATAGTAGAACGATGAGGTAGTGGATACAATAGAGGGAGATAATGTTGGGATGACATATAGGTATTTATGGTGGTATACCAACATTCGACCTGCATGACTAACTACATCGAGGAGTGTAGTGCAGTAGGCAGCTGAGCAAGTTCTCAGATAGTGTCTTACATCTAGCCAACAACAATAGTCAAGGACACAAGTATCCTCTAGGAGAGAGGGACCTCGTACTAGGGGTAGGCATCAACACCATCTAATGTGGGATAGGGCATCTATAATCGAAGAGATATCCAAGGGTACCAGCGAGGAGAGGAGAACATCTCCTCATAGGGTGGGGGCTGATAGGATGGAGTAGAAGCATGTAGCATCTCCTCAATAGGATTTTGTACCTGACTTTCTTGAGAATGGAATCATGATAGAGGAGGTGGGGGAGAGCACTGAGATGGCTACTCTATAGGTAGAGAACATGAGTCTAAGGGCTTGTGTTCAGATACTAGAGATAGAAGATGTGGGTTTGAGGACTTGGGTCTAGAAATTAGAGATAGAGGATACGATTCTAAGGGCTAGGGTTTAGACTCTAGAGATAGAGCTTGCATAAGCATGTGATTAGGTGACTTAGTGAGTTGTGGCTCCAGCTCCTACATCTTCTCAATCAATTCACTTGGGGAGGAGTGACTCAGGGAGATCTCTAGCTTGGGATCTCCATTTTATGGGTTTTTATCAGGCTTTATACTTTGCAGTAGTGACTATGGAGCAGAGACATCTGGAGCCTCTGATGGCTAATATACCTACGAATTCGAGTCGCTTGAGATCTCACTCGACTTCCAGGATAGCTACTACTACAAGAGCAATAATATTTAGACCACTGCAACCCCCTAGTGGGGATGATGCTCAAATTTCTAGGGCTTCTAGAGGATAGGGGTTGACCTATGCTATGGTTTTTGTGATTGAGTATGTCGATGTTGGAGATTGTGGCATATCAGTCGACTCTATTTTGTATATAGACTTTTGATATATATATATATATATATATATATATATATATATATATATATATATTGATATTATAATCTTATGTGAATTTGAATGATTTTATTGCATTTGATTGTATTTGTTTTATGATGTTTAATTTTTTTATAATCATACTTTCAGTTTTAAATATTTTGATCATGCTTAACATAAAATAAAAATGGTTTAATTTTTGGTAAAGTATATATTTTTGAAAAATATATTTTGTATTATGATGGAATTGATTGATTAGCAATGAACCTCAAAGGATGTTGTGTTGTTATATGACCGTTGGTGGATATCAGTGCTCGCTATATCATGAAGTGAATCCTGTTATGAGGAATTTTTTGTATTGCTAATAATAGAAAAAGTTTGTAGGGCTCAAGAGTAATCTTGAGGCTTATGATGATTAAAGGAGATGTTGATTTTGTTTTTGAAAAATTTTGATTATTAAGAAAATATTTGATAAATATTATTGTTGTGAGAAAATAAAGTGATTTAAGCATGAAAATTTGGGAAGGATGACTTGCGTTAGGCATAGACTTCCTAGTGTGAAAATTTTGAGAGAAATAAATACTAGGAATTATACCATCATCGCAAAGTCAAAATGCAATGCATGATAATATGAAATTATTTGTTCTTAAAATGCAAATTGATGTGAAACAAATCATTGTGTCACATGTTTTAATAATATTGAGAAATATGAAATGATTTAAACCTGAAAATTTGAGAAGGATGACTTGCGCTAGGCATAGAATTCCTAGTGTGAAATTTGGAAAAATAGTTACTAGGAATTATACCATCATCACAATGTCAAAATGTAATGCATGATAAATAATTTTGGAAATGCAATTTCTTTTGGAATAAGTCCTTTAGAAGATTTTTAAATTTTTGAAATATATATGTAATGAATTAATATGAATAGTGATAAACTAATGTTGTCTAACAAATTTTAGAGAAATATTTTAAATTATTTCTAAGACAAAGTCAAATTTATCAAGAACTAGTGTGTGATGTGTGAGTTCATTATCTATCTTGATTTATCATAATGATACAAAATCTCTCGAGGATCACATATGTGTGCTTGTAAAATTAATTTACCAATTTTGAGTGAGGTAGTAATACAAGCCAAATTTTAAGAACCAATGTGTGTGCAAGTGAAATGCTCATTAACCATGATTTTTTAAATGCCATTGTACTGAACTACTATGTAATTCAAGTCACCAAAATCTAGCTAATCCACAAGCGTACATTAGTCTATACAAAAGAAGGTCGCTAATGTGATAGACATGTCACCACATGAAAGGCTTACCCAAGGCCATGCGGGTTGGGCACAAATCATGTGTTATGGGGCTCACCTCATGGCTTTCGAATAACTGAGGAATTCCAGGGATTCAAGCTCATTACCCCTTCTTTTCTTTTTATTTCTTGGAATAGGGATTCTTGTTCATTTTTGAACAAGGAGATTTTATTGCTTTTTGTAGTAAAACTACTTTTTCTTTCTTTTTTTTTTTTTTTCTTTTTCGATATACTTTCTTAGATTAGAAAATGAGCAAGGGATTTTATTTGGGTAGGGGGGAGCTTATCCTTTTGCCAATTCCCAGTATTCTAGACCATGCGCATAATAGGATAGCAAGGGAAAAAAATTCTTAAGGAGCTAAGACTACTATGTAGTGTCATTTTTCAAATTTGCAACAAATCATTTTAAGATGTAAAAATATGTTCTTGCTTCAAGAAGTAGCAAGATCAATTTCCAAAACTCAAAATTTTATTTAGTGAAGTAATAGTGTTTTTTTATACAAGAGAGATTCATAACCAAAATGCCAAAATCAAAATTTAGTAAAGATGTGAATTAAGTGAGTGGTTCAATATAACTTTTGAGTTTATCTGAAATAAAATAAAATATAACTTGAACTTTTGAAAGACCACACACACTCCTGCAAATATGAGAACTTAACAATTTAAAAAAAAATTGGAAATTTTCCATGTTTTTTTGTTTTGTTTTGATAATATGATAATTGCAAACTGAATGATGAAGAAGTTATTTACAACTATATATAGATATGGATTTTTTGCTTTATGCATAATATCTTTTGATATGCATGATATTCATTGATTCCTTGAGATATTTTTCATCCAAGGTAGCCAAGCGATATGCTTCTGATCCAAATTAGTAGTGATGACAAATGGTCCAAACCAATTAGGTTGAAATTTACCTTTTAAATATTTTTTAGCATTAGAAATTTTTTTTCTTTAAGTACTCAATCACCAATTTCAAAAGATCACTATGAACTTTCTTGGCATATGATATTTTGAGTTTGTCTTGGTAAGAGTGAAGATGCTCTAGAGCATGAATACGCTTCTCATATAGAAGCTCCAATTGACTTAATATACCAACACAATACTCATCTGCCACTTCAACATCTTGAAGTAGGAGAGCTAGAGAAGGAACTTCTAACTCAAATGGAAAAACTACTTCAACATCATAGACCAAGACAAAAGGTGAAGCACATGTAGGAGTATGAACACTAGTTCGATAAGCCCACAAGGCGAGATATAATTGCATATGCCAGTCATGGCCTAATTTATTTACCAATATTTTTAAAATATTAATTATGGTTTTATTAGAAGCTTCAGCCTGGCCATTTTCTTGTGAATAATAAGGAGTAGACCATCAATGTTGAATTTTATATTTGGACATAATTTATTAACATGTTTGTTCTTAAAGCATGTTCTATTATCAAAGATGAGAGTTGATGGAATTCCAAATCTACAGATGATTTGATTAAATATGAATTTTAACACTTGAACTCTTGTGCAAGAAGCTAATGGCATAGCTTCTACCCATTTTTTAAAATACTCTATTATTGTTATGATAAATTTATGGCCATCAGAAGAGATAGGATTAGTTTTACCAATGATGTCTAAACCCCATTTAGAAAAGGGCCAAGGAGAAGATATAGCTTGGAAATCCTGAGCAAAAGCGTGAACAAAGTTTGCATATCTTTGACACTTGTCACAATGATGCACATAATCATTGGCATCCTTTTCCATTGAAGGCCAAAAATACCCCATTTTTAGGAGCTTTTTAGCAATGGCACTGCCACTAAAGTGTCCTCCACAGGATCCATAATGGGCTTCACTTAATGCTTTCTTAGACTTTTCTAAATTGAGACATCTCAAAAGGATACCTTCAAAAGATCTTTTATATAGGGTATTGCCAATAATTACAAAGCTAACAGCTCGCTTATGTAATAGCCTACATTGGTTTCTATCTAGTATTTCTAGGAAGGTTCCTTTTTGGAGAAAATTAAAGATGTCTATATACCAAGGTTTTGGAATTATCTCATTAATTAAAAATACATCAATGGTTCTAGACAAGACTTAGATGAAGCTGGTTCTTGGAGTTGATGAATAATAACTGTAGCATATTCATCATCCAACTCCAAAGGTAAAAAAAGGTAGTAGCAGCCACGACATCGGTAGCACGATTGCTAGTGCAAGGGATGGCTTCTAAAATTACTTTCTCAAACAATGAAATAAGCTTTAATACATACTCTTTATAAGGATATATTTTCCCATCTCATGTTTGATATACTTCATTGATTTGATTTATCACAAGCTAAGAATTTTCAAAGGCTAACAAAAATTTAAATTTTAAGGCTAAAACGGCTCGTAACCCAAGGATTAGAGCCTTGTATTCTGTAGTATTATTAGTACAAGAAAATTGAATTTTAAATGACAAAGGGATAAGATGCTTCTACGGAGATATTAATATAATACCCGCACTTACACCAATCATACACCTAGCTCCATAAAAATACAAGGACCAAGATTCAGAAAGGTCCTCTTCTAAGTTAAGACACTCATCAGGAAATTCAATGGTTATAGGATGAGTAGATTCTAGAGGAGTAGTAGCAAGTTGATCGGCTATAACTTGGTCTTTAATAGATTTTTGGTCAATGAATGTGAGTTCAAACTCACTTAGAGAAAGAACCCACTTAGTCGTGCATCCTAATAAGTAAGGTCTATTCATCAAATACCTTAATGGATTAGATTTTGTAATAACAAATGTTTTTTGACTCAGCATGTAGTGGCATAATTTTTGTGTGGAAAACACAACCGCCAAAAAAGTTTTTCTAGAGGTGTATAACGGGTTTCATAACTTATTAATGTTCTACTTATATAATATGTGGCTCATTCTTTCTTATCATCATCAATTTGAGCCAACATTGCTCCAAGTGCAAGTTCAAAAGTAGAAATGTACAAAATAAAAGGACAATATGGTCTAGGAGAAACAAGCACTGGAGGATTAAGAAGATGTTATTTAAGATTTTCAAATTCTTCTTTACACTCATCATCCCATTGAAATGAAATGTTTTTCTTAAGTAACTTAAGAAAATGTCAAGTTTTATTTGCTAATTTACTAACGAAACGACGGATAGACTGTAATTTACCTTGTAAACTCCTTAATTTTGATATGTTTTTAGGTGGTGGCATATTAAGGATAGCTTTAATTTTAAGGGGATCTATTTCTATACCATGCATAGAAACAATAACCCCCAACAATTTTCCAGATTTAACTCCAAATACACATTTGTCTGGATTTAAGTAGATCTTATATTCTCTTAGTCTATCAAACATTTTTCTTAAATCATTAATATGTTCTTCTGTAACGAACCTAACTCGTCCACTGATTTTATTTTTGATACATATAAACTCATTGTCCATCCTTTGATGAGTCACAACTCTAATAATGAATAAATACATAGTTATCCCATTAGAAAAGATAATCTTATTTGCAATTTATTGAACATATAGAGACACCCATCTCTATAGTTCATTAAAATCCCAAATTCTAGTAGGAACACCCATCCCCACCTTACCATCTCACCATCCCATACTGGTAGACAGATAATAACATTTAAAGGATTTAAATTCCCCTTAAGTTATTTATGTATAACAAGGGTCATAATATGGTTTTATCAACCAGATAGGATGGAAATTACCCTTCCCAATTCTCCATACTACCAGTGAGGTTAGTATTTAGGAGATCTATTCATCCATTGCAATTATGGTTACCAATGTATCATGGGATTTTTTAGGAACCTACTATTAAAATAAAGCACACTCACACAAAATACTAAAAAATAACTGACATACATCAAATAACTCAATATCACTATGCATAAATCAATTACAAAAATGAAACAATCTCATAGTAACACTGAATCGCAAGCCTCTTCGAGGGGGCAACCTCGTTAAATATTTCATTAGCTTGCAAAAGGATGATCTCGTACACGGATTCATATCTTTTTAAATGAAAACTACATGCAACCCTACCTAACTTCTCAAGAGGTGGCTTACATGCAAAATGCCACTTGAGCTAGAATCTCCCACCAAATGGTGGTTACAATCTTGATTAAAACGGTTACATGAAATGGTACCACTTGGCAAGGTATCTTACTACATCCATTACAATATTGATAAAAATGGTTACATTAGATGGTACCACTTTGCGAGGTACCTTTATTGCCACCTACATTACTAAGTATTGCATAATAACAATTAAATATGATCCCCACGTTGGAAGTGGGTTATTACATAGGTAATTGAGAATTACAACATGGTGTTAGGATAGGATCCTAACAGGATTATATGCTCTAGCCATTATTAAATAATTTTTCATCTTTGAGGTATTGACAAGTTCATTAGTATTAGTTTGAGTTTGTGAGTTTTGTGACCATAATGATCCCTTTTTACATTTGGGTTGTTCACGAATTCATCATCTACCACTATAAATCGAATACTCAATTTATAACTTAAAGAAAACAAATGCATAACAACTAAAGAACTTTCTTGATGCAATAAATCTTCCAAATGATATTTATTTCCAAATATTACATAATCTACACCAAGGATAAAAGAATTACACCATTTACATTGCTTCCATACTATCTAACATTTCTATCTTGTTGTACATCATTTCTATCTAATTGAAATGCTTTCATCATTTAAAGACTTCCTTTCTACTTTGTAAAAGCAATAAGAGAATTACATCAAATATTACAACCCTTGGCTTTATCTTTTCAACCATTTAAAATTACATTAATAATGAATATAATCAAATATACATCAAAAGTCTTCAATATTGGCTTCTTGGATCTTCTCTAGAATACTTGCATCTTCATGCAGTGAGAGATGAGTGGTAAGGGATCAAGACAACTCGAGTGCAGAAATGCCAATGCATCACAACACATCATGCTTATGCAACTAAGCATTCATATAAATACTAAATAATGACACATATAATGCAACCACCAAGTATGCAAAAGTAATTCATTCTTATCCACATATTCCATGATAAATATCAATTCAATTTTTAATAACATTCATTTTGTAATATGTTCAAACATGGGGAGAGTTCCATACCAATTCTCAAGGGTTGGACACCAATCCAACCACATTAAACAATATTTTTCATATCCAAAACAATTCATCTATTATGAACACCAATCATGAGTTAGTTAATGGTGACATTCGATATAAAGAATCCATTATTACTTAACCAAATAATACAACTCATTAGTTGATGCTTTCATAAGGAACATAAAGCTTATTGCGCCTTCTACCTTGAAAATTAGATCATTGTATAATCTAACTATAAATCAATCCACATTTTATTTTTAATTCTAACATTTATATAATAAGCAATAGGATCTAATCCCTTGTTATCCATAAATCTACATAAGACATACGCTAAGCTCTCAAAAATATACAAGTACTTAGGTGCAAAAGGAAACTGTCCCACTAATTCAAGTCAACCATAAACCATAGGCTTCACTAATATTAATAAGAGGCTTTAGTTTACCCCCAAAGTAGTCAAAGTATCCCAACTACATAGTACACATCTTTTGAGTGGATTAGCTTCTACAAAGCATAGAAAGAAATCTTCTAAAATGAAATATTAAATTAGTTTGAAAGAGCTTCCTTAAATCTAAAACCCCTACTATATGTAGGAATTAATTACAATGACTAAGGTATTCATACATCAACTCTGATGGAAATACTATTTCTTTCCTGTATATCCTATGTATGGTAGAAAGAAATGGAGGTCAACCGAATACTTGTGAGCCTGGTTAAAATTGATTTATCTCTTGGTGACACAATCACTGGAGGGTGACACCTAAAAACATCATTATAGAAACTCAACCTTCGATAGAAGAGGTACTAAAGTGGAAAGAAATCCCAACTAAAATTTTCTATAATCTACAAACTATGGGACCTCCATTGGCGTCAGGTTGATTTTACACAAAGGTTATTAGTAAAACTTGTAGCGAGACTCGAACAAACTCTCATATAAGATTGGGCCCTGAAGGCAGTGAAAAGAAAGAGTGAAGCTGGATAACACTATTTAGCGATATTGACCAGTCACCATTACAAATCAAGGGTAACCGAACAACAAGTGCTTGATGGTGTTGTCGTGCTAATACAAACTATAATATTAGTCATGGGTTTGATGATGACTCAAATACTACCATTGGAAGTGGTAATACAACGAGTGCAGGTCAAGACCACCAGTCTTCTTTTGATGGCATGGCATCGAGGAGTTGCGTAACCCCATGTATGTCAAGGGCGGAGGACTGTATTTCGATTTAGGAATATCACATGTCCCAAGGAGAATATCATCCAAAAATTTAAGAAAAATATTGATGTATCGAGTATAATTAGTTCTACCAGAGTCTCTCTGGAGTGTTGGTAAAGAAAATATAATTCTAAAATGTATTGGCCATAATCAATTTTTGCCATAAATAAAGGAACATGCATGGTGGATATCTAAACTTGGGAAATCACAGTATCAAGCCCCCCCTTTACTGCGTACTCGAACTATATTAACTGGTGGAAGGATTGATTTCCAAGCCTAGACACTCTGAGGCGGCCTGACCATGGAGGCGAAGCCGACCAACATATTTTTTTATAACGTGGACAGGTGGCTCCAAGGTCGTGGGTATGATTGTTTAGCACTAGAAGTCCAATATTTTTTTTAATCTAAAATAACTTCCTTTAGTCAGTGCTCGAAGTATAGTAGATGGATATAATATAACTTAGATGGAGTCATAATTCATTTACCAAAGTAAAGATAATTCATTACAGCATAAGGCTATTATCATGCAACATGTCGTATATACATTATTACAGCAAAGAGGAACTATAAAAATTACACAAAATGAGATAAAAGTAGAAACTCTCACACATGGGAAAACAAAGTCACAAAACCAATATGCTTGAGGGTCTTTCTCCCGGTCCAGCCTCCCTCTAAAATTCCCAAGACATAGCCTACATAGCCCTCCTTTTTTAAAATTCATGGGCTATTTATAGACCAATTTCTTCTCAGTAGTAGGGAAGCTTCTCAATATTTTATTAATTCTCCCTCTCTCCTCCACATGCAAACTTCCTTACACATATATATTATTTTAATGTAGGGAGGGATTCCCTAGAGATAAGGTAGGGCTGGTTACATGTCCTTTGTCAACACTAATACTGTTGAAGGCATGAGTGCTCTGATTTGAAACTGTTAAAGATAAGAGAGAAGTCCTACAACTCTCTAAAATTGCCATGTGTATGGAGGATGTAATATTTTATTTATAAGGTGGTCCTTTCATTTTTTTTTGGTCCAATAGAATTTGGACAGGTCCATAAAAGACAAGTCACCTAACTTTATTTCAAAAATGGGATCAATTACTTTAGAAAAGCATGCTTAAACAATTAATATTTTCTCTAGAGAATACTCAAATTGTATGCATAAAGGCATATATTTTAAAATATTAAAATGCCAAATATTAATAAATGTGCATTTTCAAGGCATACTTTCTTTATGCAAATTAATGATGCAATCAACTTATGTCACATAAATAACATGCAAACACTCGATGAATTTGCTCTTCGTTTCCCATCACCATTCTTCCTTTGAGTGGCAGGAATTTGGAATTAATTCCTTAGGTAACACCGCCCTCAGGGAGGTAACTAGTGATGGAAGAAACAAGAGCTTTACCTGGTGAGTTGTCGTAGTCATCATTTCCCTTCTCATATCTCATGGTTGATCTTCCCACTTGAGAGAATATTTGTTCCTGCACATTCATCAAAGTATACAACATCATTTTCTCTTGATAAAACCCATTATAAGGCAAATACATCAAGCATTAAAACTAGCTATCAAAATACAAATAGCATGTCCATAAGGTTCTTCCAAGGTGGGTCATGACATACTCCCCCCTTAGAATAAACACAGTCCTCTATGTTTCCTGCAATATTACATATCAAGCAATAAAAATATAAGGTTTGCTTAGTTCCCACTTTCCTAAGTGGTAAATGTATCAACCTGTATTATTACATAGCATTATCAAATAAGTAGGGAAAATGTCTTTTCATATCTTCCACTTTTTCCCAAGTGGAATTCTTTTCATAATATTGGTCCCACTAGACCCTGCACTGATCAATGTTTCTTTTCCTCATCGTCTTGGAACGAAATTCCAAGATCTTCACCGGCTTCACTTCAAAGGTTTTCGGATCTGCCATCTGCAAGTTAGAGACATCTAACACATGATTAGGATCAACAATATATTTTCTAAGTAGGGATACATGAAAAGTGTTGTGGATCTTTGACAGGTTAGGTGGTAAGTCAAGCCGATAGGCTACAGGACTTATTTTTGCCACAATCTCAAATGGTCCTACAAATCTAGGATCCAATTTGGTTGATTTAATTGCACTTTTCTTTGGTTTCACTCTAAGAAACACCCTGTCACCCACAGAGAATTCTCTAGGAGTTCTTTTCAAATCTGTGTAACTCTTCTGTCTATCTGAGGCTTCCTTGAGCCTTTTTCAGATTAGTGCTAGCTACTCCTCCATAATTCTAACCATTTCTGGTCCAATGACAACCCGATCCTCGGGATTGTCCCATGATAAAGGTGTTCTGCATCTTCGGCCATACAAGGCTTCGAAAGGGGCCATCTTCAAAGAAGAATGATAGCTATTATTATAAGCAAACTCAACCAGATACAAATAGTCCTCCCAATGAGACTTTTGGTCCATGCAATACATGTGTAACATATCTTCTAGAACTTGGTTTACCATTTTCAGTCTGTCCATCCATTTTCGGATGATATGCAGAACTAATATTCAAAGTTGTGCCCATTGCACGATGGAGAGCCTACCAGAACTCAGAAGTAAACCTAGAGTCTCTGTCTAAAATTATCATTTCGAGAAATCCATACAACCTGAATATTTCCTTGGCATATCTATTGGCAACAACTACAACATCATCTGTAGTACTCCCTGCTATGAAGTGTGCAACCTTAGTGAGTTTATCTACTACCACAAATATTGCATCATGCTGATATTTTGTTTTAGGCAACCCAACGATAAAATCCATTGACACAACCTGCCATTTTTGAGTAGGAACATAATGAGACATTAATTTTCTTGTTGGATGCTGATGTTCAGCCTTTACCTTCTGACATTGTAGACATCGTGCCACAAAATCGGTGATATCTTTCTTCATACCAGACCAATAAAAGGTCTTTTTCATATTCTCTCTCATCTTGGCTCCTTCGGGATGAGCGGAGTATGGTGAATTATGAGCTTCTTGCATAATCAATCTCCTTAGATTACCTATTTCAAGAATGACCACACGTTCCTTAAAGCATAAAAGTCCATCCTTTATGCTATAATCTGGATTCTCATTCAGGTTTTGTTCTACCTTAATCTGAATTTCTTTACATTTTGGGTCCTGACCCTGCATTTTCATGACTCTATCCATTAAGTCCACATGACTACGAGTCAATGTTGCTATGTGTTTCCTCCTACTTAGAGCATCAACAACCTTGTTTTCCTTTCCTTTGATATATTCAATACCAAATTCATACTTAGCTAAGAACTCCATCCATCTTTGTTGTCTAGCATTCAACAATGGTTGAGTAAAAATATACCTCAAACTCTGGTGATCAGTTCTTAATTCAAATGGTCTACCCACCAAATAGTGATGCCAAATTTTCAAAGCATGCACAACTACAACAAGTTCTAGATCATGAGTAGCATAATTAACTTCATGCTTTTTGAGTTTCCTAGACTCATATGCTACTACGAAATCATCTTGAGATAGGACTCCTCCAAGTCCTTCTAATGAAGCATCAGTGCAAACTGAAAAACTACCAGATGGATCCAAAATTTTTAGAATAGGAGTTGTGGTGAGCTTTTGTTTAAGCAAATTAAATGCGACTTCGCATTTTTCCATCCACTTAAACTCCTTTCCCTTCCTTTGTAGGTTGGTTATAGGATAAGCAACTTTGGAGTAGTCTTTCACAAATCTCCTGTAATAACCTGATAAACCCATGAAGCTTCTAACTTTTGTCACATTTGTTGGAGGTGGCCAATTCAAAATGGCTTCTATTTTCTTTGGATCCACTACAATTCCATTGGCTGATATTATATGCCCCAAATAATGTACTTGAGAAACATAGAACTCACATTTGGACAAGTTTCCATAGAGCTGATTCCTCCTTAACAACTCTAATACCACCCTTAGGTGCTTTTCATGTTTCTCTCGATTGCGAGAATAAACCAAGATATCATCTAGGAATATCAACACAAATCGGTCTAATTTATTTTTGAACACATTGTTCATAAAATTCATGAAAGCAGTTTAGTCAAACTGAAGGGTAATACTGTGAACTCGTAGTGACCATATCTAGTCTTAAATGCAGTTTTGTGTGTCTTCCTCTCGGATTCTTAGCTGATGATACCCTGAATTCAAATCAATTTTGGTGAAAATGGAAGCATCTTTCAATTGATCAAACAGATCTTCAATCCTTGGTAATGGATATCTATTTTTGACTGTTGCCTTGTTCAACATTCTATAGTCTATGCAAAGCCTCAAAGAACCATATTTCTTCTTTACGAATAAGACGGGTGCTCCCCAAGGTGATACACTTGGATTTATTAGACCTTTATCAAGCAACTCTTGAAGTTGCACCTTCAACTCTTGCATTTCAATGGGATTCATTCTATAGGGAGCCCTATGGATAGGCTCTGTTCCTAGCAACAATTCTATGGTGAAGTCAAATTCACGCTTAGGAGGTAACCCTGGTATCTCATCAACAAAGACATCTTGATATTCTTGTAAAAGTGGAAATTTGTCAAGGGTTTCTTCTCTTAATTCCTCCTCTATTTCTTTGATTTTTACTGCATAGACCATTCCTCCTTTTCTAATTGTCTTCTTTAATTGCATGGCTGAAATTAGCTTGGGTTGGAATTCCCTTGCCTCACTATATATCCTTTGCCTCTCCTTGGTTTCATTTATAAACTCAATCCATATTTCTTGGAAGTTAACCAAGGCTTCATGAGCCTTCAACCAATCCATTCCCAAAACTATATCAAATGCATGTAGGGGTGCTACATATAAATGCCACCTAGTAGAGCCTTTGGGTAAGGTAATTTGAGTGGAGGAAAAACATTGACTAACATGATAAGTCTATCTTGATCCATACTCTACTTTCCACCCTTGTGCCAAAGATCCTGGATTTTTCAGGTATATCCCTTAATAAGCTATTTGAAATGAAACTATTTGTAGCCCCACTATCAATTAAAATTTTAGCATCTCTATCAAAAATTTTACCATTCAAGAGTAAAGGAGTGGCCTGACCATCCAAGTCTTGTGTTGTGGTAGTTGCGTAGATCTTGTGGCTTGACCTATCAACACTAGTACTGGCTCACTTTGGGTAGTTGACAGCATAATGTGGTCCTCCATAGTCAAAGCATCTTATATTTGGGTTTGAATTTCCTCCTTGAACCTATTTCCCGGTATCTACCACCTATAGTGGAGTTGGTTGTTGAGGGGTTTGGAAGTTCCTGTTATCATTCCTGTGGTGAAATTTCTTTTTGAACTCTTTCTTACCACCATTGCCATACTTCCCAAATTTTGAATTTCCTTTGTTTTTCTGACCTTTTCCCTGATCCCATTTTCTTTTCTTCAAAAATTTCTGTCCTTTATGTGACCATTTTGAGGGATTGTTTTGGGCTTCCCTAGCGGCTATATTTGCTTCTGCTTTGTGAGCCCTATCATAGGCCTTCCACATAGTTTTTTGGACATGCATGTTCACACTTTCTCTAACCGCAAGCCTTAGTCCATGGACAAATTTTTCTATCTTCAACTCATTGTTTTGATTGTAAGATGGTACATACTTGAGGAGTCTCACATATTGCTCATAATATTCTTCCACCATGAGCGATCCTTGTTGAAGGGCAAAGAATTCCTGATACCTGTTCGTATAGAATTGCTTTGTAAGGAACCTATCCTTAAAAGCTTCCACGAACACTTCCCACTTCAATTTGTTAGGAGAGACATTATGTGCTCTACTATAAGCATTCCACCAATCCACTCCTCTTTCTCCCAGATGGGAAAGAGCAAATGTCGTCTTAGTAGTGGAGGAATAACCTCTTATGGCAAAGTGAAGTTCAAGTTCCTCGATCCAAGCTTCAACTGCAATTTCTCCTCCTTTTTCGGTGAACTTAGTTACTTTGATATGCTTCAAGTTAATACCAATTTCTTTTTCTGTACGGATCCTATTTGCACGTTCTTCAGGATCTTCATCCACTCTAGTCTCATCATCTGAGATGTTCATCTCATGGTTGTTATTGGGATTTTGTTGAGAATTTATGGCCTATAAAATCTATTGAATCTGGTCTTGTATAACAGTTACCGTAGTAGTAATATTTTCAACTTCCTTGTTTGAGTTCCCTGAACTCTCTCCTATTTGTTTGACTTCAGGAGAATTAGGACTAGCTTATTGTGAGGTCATCACCCTCTTGCCTCTTCCTCTCATTGCCATGTTAACCTGGGGATATGAGTTGTATTAATACTTTCTCATTCCTAAGGTCCCAAAATTCTAAATAACTAGAATAATTTATGTGGCTATGTTGAATTCCCAGTTTTCTTCCTCTAACTCTGATTGAGATTTATACATTCTTGGCGTAAGGAGTAAGTAGATCTTAAGACAAATATGCCGAGTAGTTTCCCAAAAGAGTCTAGGGTACACCGCTCAAGTCCCATTAAGGGGGGTTCGCCTAGCTCTTCCACTTTTTGAACGACTGTGGATCTACTTTGTGGGAGAAAGGAGCTCGGACATCAGTGATCTCAATAGCTGACATAATCCTTAGCAAGTATGCATCATCAAGAGTTAGGGAGTTCATGTTTTGAATCATGTCCCAAATATTTTCACTAACCTAGATTCATCTAAAATCTATCAGTTAGCCTAAGCTCTGATACCAACTGTAACGAACCTAACTCGTCCACTAATTTTTTTTTTATACATATAAACTCATTGTCCACCCATTGATGAGTCATAACTATAATAATGAATAAAGACATAGTTATCCCATTAGATAAGGTAATCTTATTTGCAATAGATTGAACATATAGAAGCACCCACTTCTATAGTTTATTTAAAGCCCAAATGCTAGTAGGAACACCCATTCCTACCTTACCATATCACCATCCCATACTGGTAGATGGATAATATTATATCAAGGCTTTAAATTCCCCTTAAGTTATTGTTGTATAACAAGGGTCATATTATGGTTTTATCAACCAGGATAGGGATTACCCTTCCCAATTCTCCATACTACCAATGAGGTTAGTATTTTAGGAGATTTATTCATCCATTGCAATTATGGCTACCAACATATCATGGGATTATATGCTTTAACCATTATTAAAGAATTTCTCATCCTTGAGGTATTGACAAGTTTATTGGTGCTAGTGTGTGAGTTTTATGACCATAATGAGCCCTTTTGTATTTGGGTTGTTCATGAATTAATCATCTACCACTATAAACCGAATGCTCAATTTATAACTTAAAGAAAACAAATGCATAAGCAAATAAAGAACTTTCTTGATGCAATAAAGCTTCCAAATGATATTTCTTTCAAACCTTACATCATCTATACCTAAGGATATAAAATTACACCATTTACATTTCTTCCATGCTATCTAAAATTGCTATCTTGGTACATCATTTTTATCTAATTGAAGTACTTTCATAATTGAAAGTCTTCCTTTCTACTTTACAAAAGCAATAAGAGAAATACATCAAATATTACATCCCTTGGATTTATCTTTTTAGCCATTTAAAATTACATTAATAAAGAATATAATCAAATATACATCAAAAGTCTTCAATATTGGCTTCTTGGATCTTCTCTAGAATACTTGCATCTTCAGGAGGTGAGATATGAGTGGTAAGGGATCAGGACAACTCGAGTGTAGAAATGCCAATGCATCACAAGCACACCATGCTTATGCAACTAAGCATTACATAAATGCTAAATAATGTCACATATAATGCAACCACCAAGTATGCAAAGGTAAATCATTCTTATCCACATATTCCATGATAAATATCAATTCAAATTTCAATAACATTCATTTTGAAATATGTCCAAACACGAGGAGAGTCCCGTACCTCTTCCCAAGGGTTGGACACCAATCCAACCACATTAAACAAGAGTTTTCATATCCAAAATAATTCATCTATTATTAACACAAATCATGAGTTCTTTAATGGTATCATTCGATATAAAGAATCCATTCTCACTTAACCAAATAATACAAATCATTAGTTGACGCTTTCATAAGGAACTACTTACTGCCTTCTACCTTGAAAATTACATCATTGTATAATCTAACTACAAATCAATCCACATTTTACTTTTAATTCTAACATTTATATAATAAGCAATAGGATCTAATCCCTTGTTATCCATAAATCTACAGAAGACATACACTAAGCTCTCAAAAATATACAAGTACTTATGTGCAAAAGGAAATTGTCCCACTAATTCAAGTCAGCCATAACCATAGGCTTCACTAACGTTAAAAAGAGGCTTTAGTTTACCCACAAAGTAGTCAAAGTATCCCAACTACATAGTACATGACTTTTGAGGGGATTAGCTTCTACAAAGCATAGAAAGAAATCTTCTAAAATGAAACATTAAATTAGTTAGAAAGAACTTCCTTAAAGCTAAAACCCCTGCTATATGTAGGAAGGAATTACAATGACTGAGGCATTCATACATCAACTCTGATGGAAATACTATTTCTTCCCCATATATCCTATGTACGATAGTAAGAAATGGAGGTCAACTGAATACTCGTGAGCCTAGTTAAAATTTATTTATCTCTTGGTGACACAGTCATCGTATGGTGACACCTGAAAACATCATTATAGAAACTCAACCTTTGATAGAAGAGGTACTAAAGTGGAACGAAATCCCAACTAAAATTTGCTATAATCTACCAACTATATGACCTCCATTGGTGTCAAGTTGAGTTTACACAAAGGTGATTAGTAAAACTTGTAGCGAGACTCGAACAAAATCTCATCTAAGATTGGGCCCTAAAGGTAGTCAAAAGAAAGAGCGAAGCTGGATAACACTATTTAGAGGTAGTTACCAATCACCATTACAAATCAAGGGTAACCAAACAACAAGTTCTTGATGGTGTTGTCATGCTAATACAGACTATAATATTAGTCATGGGTTTGATGATGACTCAAATACTACCATTGGAAGTGGTAATACACGAGTGCAGTTCAAGACCGCCAGTCTTCTTTTGATGGCATGACACCGAGGAGTCGCGTAGCCCCACGTATGTCAAGGACGGAGGATTGTATTTTGATTTAGGAATATCACATGTCCTAAGGATAATATCATCCAAAAATTTAAGAAAAATATTGATGTATCGAGTATAATTAGTTCTACCGAGGTCTCTCCGGAGTGTTAATAAAGCAAATATAATTCTAAAATATATTGGCCATAATAAATTTTTACCATAAATAAAGAAACATGCATGGTGGATATCTAAACTTGGGAAATCACAGTATCAAGCCCTCCCTTTACTGTGTACTCGAACTATATTAATTGGTGGAGGGATTGATTTCCAAACCTAGACACTCTGAGGCAGCCTGACCATGGAGACAAAGCCGACAAACGTATTTTTTTTATAACTTGGACAGGTGGCTCCAAGGTCGTGGGTATGCTTGTTTATGCACTAGAAGTCCAATATTTTTTTTAATCTAAAATAACTTCCTTTAGTCAATGCTCTAAGTGACGGGGCACCGGATCACACCCTTCTGCACTAACCCTGCCTTTTCATTAAAACAGTTAAAAATATACATGTAGAAAAAAAATCACAGCCCGCAGGCTTACAATCACCGACCCTCGGCTCGGTTCTCCGCTTCCTCACTCCTAGACTCTAAGGGTATTCTCCGGTCCACCGTCCCGATTAAAACAATAAAATGGGTTTTTATAGAGGCCCCGACCCTCTCACGCAATTAATGCTCCACCAAACAAGACCTCCAATTTTGAATTTCCCTCCTTCCCGGGTTTTCAAAATTGTCATTAATGGCAATCTCTGCCCGATCTACACTGTTGTTTGCATTCGTGGTCTCCCTCGACCTGCAACCACCGCCGTACTCTGCACTGTCGTCTCCTCCATACCGGCCATGCTCTGAAACAGCTGTTTTGTCAAAAAGACTTTCAAATGGTGGTTCTCTTCCTTTAATGCATGCGGTTGTTCTCAACAACCCGAATACGTGTTCTCCACTTTTTAATTTAAACACGTAGCTAACCACGTGTTTAAATTCGGCTTGCCCTCTCCTTAATGCGCAATATTCAAGGCACGTGCCCTTTACAACTTCGAGGATACACGTGGCAGTCCACGTGTCCATTTCGAACAGTCTTTGAAAACACTGTTCTCGCCATCTTTTTCTCTTCCTCCCGCCCCATTTTCTCTCTCCGTCGTGATATCGCGACATGTCGCGATATCGCGACGTTTCTGGCTCCTTGAGCTCGCTTCTCATTTTGGTCGCAATATCGCAACATGTCACGATATCGCGACCATTTTGCCTCCTGCCCCTCCGTTGAGAAACTCGTCGCGATTTCGTGACGTCGCGATATCGTGACGTTTCTGGCTCTCTGCACTTGCTTCTCATTTTGGTCGCGATATCACGACCATTTTTCCTCCACACCCGCTTGTCCAGTTTGCGTCGCGATTTCGCGACGTCGCGATTTCGCGACGTCGCGATGTCGCGATATCACGACCGTTTTCTCGTTCTCTCTTCTGCTCTGCAACCTATCGCGATTTCGCGACATGTTGCAAAATCGCGAGTCGCGATTTCGTGACATGTCGCGAAATCGCGCCCCCTTCTGCACCTTCGTCCCTCTCCGACAAGTCGTCATGATTTCGCGACATGTCACGAAATCGCGGGTCACGATTTCGTGACACGTCGCGAAATCGCGGCCCCTTCTGCTGCACTTCCTCCTTGCCAATTTCTGTCACGATTTCGTGACATGTCACAAAATCGCGACGGTTTTCTGACTTGGCCATTTTTTCTTCCTTCTTGCTTCTTGCTTCTTCTTCTCCCGACTCTTCAGCATGATTTTTCTCGAACTTTGTCGCTTCGCTCTCTGGTGCTTGCCGGATGCTCCTGCATCAGACACTCGGGGTACGTAAAGAAGTGATCTTCACTTCTGCTGGGTCCGGTTGCTGCCTCCCGCAACACTTTCGGACTCATCTCTGTCTCTGCAAACTGCTTCGACCTCGGCTCCGGGCCCACACTTCTGTCTTCAACCGGACAGATTTCTCCACTGCTGCAAAATTCTGCTGCAGTCGGCTTTAACTCTTCCTCTTGCACAGAATAATTTGTGCTTTCTTTCGGGCAGGTCCCAGTACTGCTGCTCTCTTCCTCTTAAGCCTCCTTCATCTTCTCTTCTTTCTTTCTTCGTCTCTCTTCCCGCCTTTTCTGTCGTTCTTCTTTCTCCCGTAATTTCATTACGGGCCATTCCTTTTGCAAGGCTTTTAATTGTCGTTGCAATGCTTTGACTTCCTCTTCCGACACCATGTCTTCCTCCTTGCTGTCCTGTCTTCTTCGGGAATACATTTTGCTCTTCTCACAAAGCTCTAACTGATCCCGGTGTAGCTGCCTCACGTACGGCGGTCTGCTAACACGCTTGGGGATGCTAAAATCTCTCTTTCTCTCTTTCTCAAAACCCTCCCATAGGTCCTGGCGCAAACTGCCTCATGGCCGGCGGTCTGTTTACGCACTCAGGAACTCCCACTCTGATACCACTGACGGGGCACCGGATCACACCCTTCTGCACTAACCCTACCTTTTCATTAAAACAGTTAAAAATATACATGTAGAAAAAAAATCACAACCCGTAGGCTTACAATCACCGGCCTTCGACTCGGTTCTCCGCTTCCTCACTCCTAGACTCTAAGGGTATTCTCCGGTCCACCGTCTCGATTAAAACAATAAAATGGGTTTTTATAGAGGCCCCGACCCTCTTACGCAATTAATGCTCCACCAAACAAGACCTCCAATTTTGAATTTCCCTCCTTCCCGGGTTTTCAAAATTGTCATTAATGGCAATCTCGCCCGATCTACACTGTTGTTTGCATTCGTGGTCTCCCTCAACCTGTAACCACCGCTGTACTCTACACTGTCGTCTCCTCCATACCGGCCATGCTCTGAAACAGCTGTTTTGTCGAAAAGACTTTCAAATGGTGGTTCTCTTCCTTTAATGCACGCGGCTGTTCTCAACAACCCGAATACGTGTTCTCCACTTTTTAATTTAAACACGTAGCTAACCACGTGTTTAAATTCGGCTTGCCCTCTCCTTAATGCGCAATCTTCAAGGCACGTGCCCTTTACAACTTCGAGGATACACGTGGCAGTCCACGTGTCCATTTTGAACAGTCTTCGAAAACACCGTTCCCGCCATCTTTTTCTTCCTCCCACGCCATTTTCTCTCTCCGTCGCGATATCACGACATGTCACGATATCACGACGTTTCTGGCTCCTTGAGCTTGCTTCTCATTTTGGTCGCGATATCGCGACATGTCGCGATATCGCGACCATTTTGCCTCCTACCCCTCCACTGAGAAACTCGTCGCGATTTCGCGACGTCGTAATATCGTGACATTTTTGGCTCTCTGCACTTGCTTCTCATTTTGGTCGCGATATCGCGACATGTCGCGATATCGCGACCATTCTCCGCACCCGCTTGTCCAGTTTGCGTCGCGATTTCGCGACGTCACGATATCGCGATATCGCGACCATTCTCCGCACCCGCTTGTCCAGTTTGCGTCGCGATTTCGCGACGTCACGATATCGTGACGTCGCGATATCGCGATCGTTTTCTCGTTCTCTCCTCTGCTCTGCAACCTGTCATGATTTCGCGACATGTTGCAAAATCACGAGTCGCGATTTCGCGACATGTCGCGAAATTGCGCCCCCTTCTGCGCCTTCGTCCCTCTTCGGCAAACTGTCGCGATTTCGCGACGCAATTTCACGACACGTCGCGAAATCGTGGCCCCTTCTGCTGCACTTCCTCCTTGCCAATTTTTGTCGCGATTTTGCGACATGTCGCGAAATCGCGACGGTTTTCTGACTTGGCCATTTTTTCTTCCTTCTTGCTTCCTGCTTCTTCTTCTCCCGACTCTTCAGCACGATTTTTATCGAACTTTCTGTCTACATTCGTCAGTGTCGCGGATGCTCCTGCATCACTAAGTATAGTAGATGGATACAATATAACTTAGAGGGAGTTATCATTCATTTATAAAAGTAAAGAGAATTCATTACAACATAAGTCTATTATCATGCAACATGTCATATATACATTATTACAGGAAAGAGGAACTATACAAATTACACGAAACGAGAGAGAAGTAGAAACTCTCACACGTGCAAAAACAAAGTCATAAAACCAATATGCTTGAGGGTCTTTCTCCCGATCCAGCCTTCCTATAAACTTCCCAAGCCATAGCCTACATAGCCCTCCTTTTTTAAAATTCATGGGCTATTTATAGACCAATTTATTCTCACTAGCAAGGAAGCTTCTCAATATTTTTATTAATTCTTCCTCTCTCCTCCACATGCAAACTTACTTACACATATATTATTTTAATGTAGGGAGGGATTTCCTAAAGATAAGGTAGGGTTGGTTACATGTCCTTTTCAACACTAATATTGTTGAAGGTATGAGTGCTCTGATTTGAAATTATTAAAGATAAGAGAGTAGTCTTACTATATCGCTCCAAATTTTTCGCATCCCTACCTTCAGGCTATAGGATCCGTGCCCGGAAGGAGGATGGGAAAAGGATGGCGCGGTACCTCGGACTGAGAGGACTTTGCGAAGGTCCCGCCTCTCAAGGGAGGTGTATTTTGATGATTTTTTGACGGATGGTGGGTTCACCAGGAAACATTTGGCGGCAGTTTCCACGCCTAGGTTTTGGAATGTGTTTAGATGTGTTCATTTTTAACCTTAAGCATTCATATCCTAGGTTTGGCCGAATGAATCTAGATTAATCTATATGAAAATGCAAGTTCAATGAATATAGAAAGCAGATTTAAAAGCAAAAAACAAAGAATTTATAGAATGCAAATGAGGAATACCTGATCCGGATGTCTGAAGAAGATTCTGATGTTTGAAGCAGTCTGGATCGTCTGAGATTCGACAGAATCGTCTGCAATCTGACAGAATCGTCTGAGATCTGACGAATTCGTCAGAAGAATTCGTCAAAGACCTGCAAAACCAAAAATAGATGCAAAATACAAAAATACTACAGTGCTAACGAGAGGAAACAACACTAAATGGCAGTATAAATATTGAATAATAGTTATGAACAGCAATCCAAGCAAATTATTGTATTTTAATGACAAATCATGATCTTAGTATGCAATCTAAGCTAAATGGGTGAACTCCAAATGCAAAATAACATAAACACTGAATAAATTATCTAATTTGCAGAATAAAATAGCAGAGAAAAAGTTGAGAAAAGCAAACTTCAGGCACTGATTGCCTTAATGCTGACTGCAGTCGAGATCGTCTCGCATCAGTACGAAATCGTCTCGAATTCGACTGGTTCGCCTCCGATATGGACAGGTTCGTCGGCGACGATGGGTGCTGGCTCCGACTGAAAAATAGTGATGTACCTGCAACAAAATTGGTATAGATCTAGTGCAAATGCAAGATTGGGATGCTTTAACGTAGAGGGAATCAATTTGCAGAGAATTTCAGCCGAGGGGTTGGGAAGGGAAAATCCTAGAGACTAAATAGGCTTAGGGGGAGTAGTTAGGAGGTTGGAGATCATCCCAATTTGGGAGATCTCCAACAGGGGAGGGTCCCAACGGCGCGGACACGCTTCTGCCCGGATTGGAGACCCGTTGGAACAGATTCCAACTTTGCAAATTCAGTTTTGCGACAAGATCGTCTGGACGTCCTAGTCCAGACGAAATCGTCAAATCTGGGGCGATATCGTCTGATCGGCGACGATATCGTCAAACGGTCAAAACAACCTCTAAAAATGGCACGAAAAAGGGGGAAACGGATTTTCCGACGGTTAACGGGCGGTTTGGGAGGTTAAATTTGAATTTTAAATTATTTACTAAGGTGAATGTAATTATTCCAATTTTATTGCGCCAATTTTAGGGTGCTACATTTTGCCCCCTCTTTAGCGAATTTTTCGAAGAAAATGCGTTAAAGATGAGTTCTTCTCGATCTACGAGAAAGCAAAAATTATTCCCATTTTTAGGCGACGATTCTTGGTCGAATCGTACGACGACTTACTATGGTGCCCCCTCCGTGTTTTTACCCAAATCGAACGTTTGAGGTAAAAACGCGAAAAGCAAAAAATTATTTTTGAATAAAATTAAGAAAAATAGGGTAAAACCCTAATTCATTTTTACTGTTCATTTTCTGGTTTTAGAGCTCTGAAGCAAAAATGGTGGAGACGACGCACAGATCAACAGAAGTCCGGCGCGGTCTACGGGTAAGAGTCTAGACTTAGTTTAGAATGCTTTAATTTAATTTTACATGCTTTGTAGGTAGATTTTAGGTGATTTTTGAGCATCGCGGCCGTTTTTGGGCCGTCGACGTCGTCGGGACGAAATCGTCCCGATTTCGACGAAATCGTCTCAATTTCGGCAATTTCGCTCGAGGGCGAAATCGTCGAAAGGGGGACGATTTCGTCAAATTAGGGACGATTTCGAACTACGAAATCGGAGACGATTATGCTCAAATTTGGGACGATATCGTCCAATAGTGGGCGATATCATCAATTGCACAAAATTGAATTTTTAATTTGCATTATTGCTTACTTGAATTATTGATTAATGATTGTTTATTGTTTTGTTGTTTATGTTTGCAGAGAGGATTACTAAAGAGCAGGGAGTGGAAATACGGAGGGTTGAGAGACGACTTGGCCGCTCTGACACAGGCAGAGCGAGATCAGCTGGCACAGGCCGACTTACTGCATGTGGCAGAGATGCCACAAGTATCTACAGACATGGGGCTACTGACGGCCCTAGCAGAGAGGTGGTATCCGGGGTCTTCATGTTTTCGGCTACCGACAGGGGAGATGACTCCCACTTTGGAGGACGTATGGAGGATTCTGAGAATCCCCATACAAGGACGGCTCATTACTCCTACGGCCAACCAGGGCCATGCTATGGGACGGTTGTGCGGTGACCCGAGCTTCACCCTGGAGAAGGGCGGAGTTAACATCGAGGCACTACGCCAGATGCCTGGGGCATCTACACTCACACGGGTACTAGCTGGGGTGGTTGGTGGACTTCTGTTGTGCCACCAGAGCGGGTGCAGGGTGCCATGGATGCTTGCAGATGTGGTCTATGATATGCGAGACCATGGCTACAGGTTTGCTTGGGGCAGTTTTGTTCTATGCCGATTGTACAGGATCCTGTATGGGGTCGTGTACAAGGGCGGCCGATGTCTGGTTATGACATCGCTACTACAGGTTTGGTGCTGGGAGCACATTGCGGTGCGGAGGCCGGTAGGGCTTCCTCTGATAGGGATTGACGGGGAGAGGCCCCGAGTCTTCTACTGGTGGCTCCGGAGAGGGGCACAACGATGGATCGACCTACCGATGTCCCGGAGACTACTGGATGACCTAGTCCCGGACCAGATCACCTGGAGGCCATGGAGGGAGCATCCAGGGTGGCCAGAGGATGGACAGGAGTTGGCTCGCATCAGGCGAGTCTGTTGGTTGAGGATGGAGAGGGGAGAGGTGGAGCTCCACAGGTACGATCGAGTTTTGAGCGATTCGGTCTACAGCGGGGGATCCCATCCCTCGGGGACTACGAGTTTTCCTGGACTATCCGGGATAACACTACGGTTAGCGGGGCTCCGGACATGCGGCGGTTCCGGAGCCGGGACACAGATGATGCCCCCATCCGGCCAGTGGATGGGGACGATGCAGGAGTAGCCGATGGCTACGATGCCTAGTATGCGGGGCATCCGCCCTCCTCAGATGACGAGGGCACGGGGTCCGATCCACGCGGTTGTGCGTCGGATAGGGAGGCGATGCCGGGCGGCGATAGAGGCAGCCCGGGGTCACGACGGGAGAGAGGCGAGGAGGCCACGAGGCACGGGAGCGGCCGTGACGAGAGAGAGAGGGAGAGGAGGGAGGCGAGACCCCCATCTCCATAGAGGGATAGGCCACCATCGCCCGATAAGGGCAAGGGTGTGGATACAGGAGAGAGTAGCGAGATGGCTACTCTTCGGGCGGAGAGAGATCGTCTGCAGGCTCAAGTGCAGACGCTACAGGATGCGGCCGCACAACACCGGGCTGAGGTGTCACAGCTACGAGACGAGATTGCACGCCTCAGGGCACGGGGCGGAGGGGCGAGCACACAAGAGCTGGCGCGGTCGATTGCTCAGACCGCGTTCTACCAGGGCATCTACTTCCAGATGGTGCCAGAGGGTCAGAGGGTACAACTGCCAGTCGGAATTGCTGACCCTATCAGGATTGGGTCCTCGAGGACTACATCTCGATCGAGGACGAGGACTACACAGACAACGATGGGGCCACCTCGTCCACCTCAGGGCGGGGGAGGAGATGAGGCAGAGAGCTCGAGGGGCTCTCGAGGCTAGAGGGCTGGACTGACATTGTATTATATGATTATTTTTGATAGAGGATTGAGTATGCCGAGGTACAGATTGTGGCATACCAATCTAATTTTGATGATGTACATATGTTGATATATATATATATATGAGATATTTTTGATCATATGACTTGTGTTTTGTGATTTGTATGATGCTTTTAGATGTTTTAATTGATTGATTTGATGATTCATTGAGGATTCATGTAATTATGTCGTTGGAAATATTATGTTTTGAATGTCATGCTATAAAATTTTAAATGAAATAATCTGATGTAACAAATTGATTGGTTGTGATGAAATGTGATAAAAATAAAAAGAGACTTCTAACAATAATTTCAAAGGACATTGTCGCTATTATAGACCATTTCATGGAGTCGTTGCTCACTCGGTCGTCAAGCTAATCCCAGTATAGAAATATTGTTAAAAGTAAAAGAGTGCTTAAGAGACTGTCTTAAGACTTTGTTGTGATAGTGCAAATGATAATGATGATGATGGTTTGTTTTCAGATTTTCATAAAAAATGTTTGTGCATGAAATAATGTTCAAATGATTTTTGCTAGGCATAAATTCCTAAGTGTGATAAAATTTTTGGATAATTCCTTAGGAATTAAACCATCATTGCAAAATTAAAGGTTGACATAATGACATGAAATAATGAAAATGTGTTTGCTTTTGAAAAGCATAATTTGTGTAACATAATGAATTAAGTCATATGGTTTTCATGATTTTGAATAAATGGGGAATAAAAATTGTTACAATGGTTTGCGCTAGGCATAGAATATGTAGGTATAGACTTATACCATCATCGCGAAAATCCAAAGAAAAATAGTTTTATTGCATGATTGATTTTTGATGAACAGAAAATATGAAAATGAGGACTTGCGCTAGGCATAAAATTCCAATTTTGGTTTTGAAACTATACCATCGTCGCGAAAGTCAATCAGATATATATATGTTGATTTTTTGTATATTTTGAAAGAAATTTTTGATTTTTCTATTATATAGTTGTCTTTGTGGTAAACAATTGTACTTGATTTATTCCAAACAAGTTGCAAAAATAATATTTCAAAGTATTTTGAAGACAAAAGTTAGATTTATAAGGAATCCCTATGTGCATATGTGAATTCATTTCCGATCTTGATTTATCATAATGATACACAAAATCTCTCAAATACAAATGTGTGTGCAATTGCATTGTTCATTTACCAGTTTTGAGCAAGATACTATGATACAAGTGATTTGAAGAAACCAAATAAGTGTTCATTAACCATGATGTAGATGCATATAACCATACTAGGCTACTATGTAGGTCGGATTATCAAGAGCTAGCTAATCCATAAGCAGACATAGGTCTGTACAAAAGAAGGTCGCTAATGTGACAGACATATCGCCACGCTAGGAGTTACCCAAGGCCAAGCAGGTTGGGCACAAACCACCTGTTATGGGGCTTACCTCACGATTTTCGAATAATTGAGAATTCCAGGGATTCAAGCTCATCAACCCTTCTTTTCTTTTCAAAGGGTAGGGAAAGGGATTTTATTGCTTTCTTGCTTTCTTTTGAACTTTGCTTATTTTTCTTTTTGTATTTCTTTTGCTTGATAATGCTTGGAACATTGTTGTAATGATAAAAGAACATTTTTTTCTTTTCTCTTTTTCTTGAATTTTTCTTTTCTTTTTCTTTTTCTTTGCTAGGGATACTTGCTCGGATTAGCTGTAGAGCAAGGGATTTTTATTCTGGGTAGGGGTGAGCTTGTCCTTTTGCCAATTCTCAAAGATTCTAGACCATGTGCATGATAGGATAGCAGGGGAAACTTTTCACTCAAGAAATCAGTTCTACTATGTAGCAAAACATGGAAATTACAAATATAATCATTTTATTGTGAAAAGATGTGCTTGGTTTAAGTAAATAACAAGATCAATTCTCTATGCTCAAACTTTATTTAATTGAATTTTGTGGACTTTGATATAAGAGAGATTAGTAATCATGCCAGATAAAATCAAGATATTTATTGTTGTGAGTGTGCAAGTGAGGGATTCCAAATAAATGCTAATTTATCCAAAATAAGTTGAAACATATAACTGCAATAATTGTAAGAAAATATATATAAATGATTTTTTGAGAAGTTTGGAGAATGTTGACTCTCTCTTTCTTCTTTATTTTATTTTGGTTTCGAAAGAGTCAAGCATATAGCTGTTTTTATATTTTTATTTTGATTTTTGTTTTTAAGTAAACAATTTAACAAGTGCCTTAAATAAATGCAATAGATAGTTTTTGAAGATTTTTGGAGATTTATGAATGTTTTTGATGTTTTTGAATAAATTGAAAGAAATACAAGATAGTAATTTTGAACAAATATATACATGGATGAAATGACCAAATTTATGCATAGTAACGTTTAAGATGCAAAATATTCATGGGTTCTTTAAGTTCTTTACCATCTAAGGTAGATAATTTATATGCTCCTGATTCAAATTTAGCGATAATAATGTATGGTCCGAGCCAGTTGGGCTCAAATTTACCTTTAAGTTCCTTAGTTGCATTTGTATTTTTTTGATTTTCTTTTAGAACAAGGTCGCCAATCTCAAAGGATCGATGACGAACTTTCTTAGCATATGATCTTTTAAGCTTGTTTTGGTAAGCACGGAGATGCTCCAAAGCATTGATGCATTTTTCATCTAGGAGTTCCAGCTGGTTGAGTCTGCCAACACGATATTCATCTCCTACTTCGGTATCTTGAAGTAGCAGAGCCAAAGAAGGAACTTCCAATTCAAATGGAAAAACTGCTTCAGCACCATATACCAAAACAAATGGTGAAGTTCCAGTGGGGGTTCGAACACTAGTTCGATAGGCCCACAAGGCTGGATATAATTGAATGTGCCAGTCACGACCAGTTTTATTGACTAATATTTTGAGAATTTTGATTAGGGTTTTGTTAGATGCTTCTGCTTGACCATTACCCTGAGGATAATAGGGGGTGGACCAGCGATGTTGAATCTTATATTTTTGACATAATTTTTTAACATCTTTATTTTTGAAGCAAGTTCCATTGTCAGAGATGAGATTGGCAGGAATTCCGAACCTGCAAATGATTTGATTAAAAATAAATTTAGAAACTTGTGTGCCAGTGCAGGAAGCTAAAGGCATAGCTTCGACCCACTTCGTGAAATACTCAGTGGCAGTTATGATAAACTTGTGTCCATCAGAAGACACGGGATTGATTTTACCAATAATATCCAAGCCCCATTTAGAAAAGGGCCATGGAGATGAGATAGCCTGCAGCTCTTGTGCAGGCGCATGGACAAGGTCAGCATGTTTTTGACACTTGTCGCAATGGCGCACATACTCATGTGCATCCGTTTCCATGGTAGGCCAAAAGTATCCTATCCGAAGGAGCTTTTTAGCAATGACACTACCACTAAAGTGTCCTCCACAAGATCCATCGTGGGCTTCACTCAAGGCTGATTTAGACTCTTCTAAGTTTAAACATCTTAATAGGATACCTTCAAAAGATCTCCTATATAAAGTATTGCCAATTATTACAAAGCGACTTGCTCGTCGACGTAATAACCGATGCTGGTTTCTATTAGAATTAGCAGGGAAAGTCCCATTTTGGAGAAAATCAAATATGTCTGTATACCAAGGTTCGGGAGTAGTTTCATTGATTAGAAACACATCCAAAGGCTCTAAGCATGACTTATTTGAAGCGGGTTCCTGGAGTCGACGAATAATGATAGTGGCATATTCGTCGTCTAACTCCAAGGGCGGGAGAGATGCAGCGACGGCCATAGCATCAGCTGCACGATTGCTAGTTCGAGGAATGGCTTCCAAGGTGACTTGATCAAATAAAGACATTAATTGTAAAACATAGGCCTTATATGGGCGCATTTTATCATCTCTGGTTTGATAAACTTCATTAATTTGGTTTATAACCAATTGGGAATCACCAAAAACTAAAAGATGTTTAATTTTGAGTGCTAGAGCAGCTCGTAATCCAAGGATTAGAGCTTCATACTCAGCAATATTGTTGGTGCAAGCAAAGGTCAGTTTGAAGGACAGAGGAATAAGATGTTTTTGCGGAGATATTAAAATAATACCCGCACTAGCCCCACTCATGCATCGGGCTCCATCAAAGTATAAGGACCATTGTTCAGGATGGTCTACCTCTAATTGAAGGCATTCATCCGGAAACTCGATGATGAGGGGATGGGTAGACTCTAAGGGTGCAGCAACTAATTGATCTGCTATGATTTGACCCTTAACGAGACTTCTGTCCTATGAATGTGAGATCAAACTCGCTTAGAGCAAGAACCCACTTGGCTGTGCGACCCGATAAATAAGGTCGACTCATGAGATACCTCAAGGGATCATATTTAGCAATGACATAAGTTTTTTGGCTAAGCATATAATGTCGTAATTTTTGCGTAGCAAACATGACTGCTAGACATAGTTTTTCCAATGTTGTGTAGCGGGTTTCATAACTGATGAAGGTTCGGCTAATATAATAATTAGCACGTTCTCGCTTTTCATCATCAAGTTGGGCTAACATAGCCCCTAAGGCAGAATCTGAAGCTGAAATATATAGGAGAAATGGGCGATCGGATTTAGGTGGTGAAAGCACAGGTGGATTAAGGAGGTATTGTTTGAGAAGTTCAAAAGCTTCTCTACATTCCGTGTCCCAATTAAAGGGGACATCCTTCTTAAGCGAGTTTAAGAAAGGGACCAGTTTTGTCCGCCAGCTTATCAATGAAGCGACGGATAGCTTGAAGTTTACCTTGTAAACTTCGTAACTCAGATATATTAGTAGGTGCGGGCATATCAGTGATAGCCGCAATCTTGAGAGGGTCGATTTCAATACCACGTAAAGAAACTAAAACCCCTAATAGTTTGCCGGATTTAACTCCGAATATGCATTTTTTTGGATTTAATCGAATGAGATATTCTCGTAATCGATTAAAGACTTTTCTCAAATCATCCAAATGATTATCTTCAATAAGAGAGCGAGCTATAATATCATCTACATAATCATGTAGGATATCATGCATCATATCATGAAAAATGTAGGTCATAGCTCGTTGATAAGTTGCACCGGCGTTCTTTAAGCCAAATGGCATCACTTTCCAGCAAAAGGTACCCCAGGGGGTAATAAAGGCTATTTTAGCTTGGTCTTCAGGAGCTATCTTGATCTGATTATAACCGGAGAATCCATCCATTAAGGACATCATCCCACTTTCGACAGTGAAGTCAATGATTTGATCCATATTTGGAAGAGGAAAGTCATCTTTAGGGCATGCAGCGTTAATATCTCTAAAATCTGTGCAAACCCTAACTTTGGTAGCTTCTTTCTTGGTGACTTGGAACTACATTTGAGATCCATTCAGCATAATCAATAGCTTGTATAAAGATAACATTCAGGAGTTTTTCTAACTCCCCTTTGACTAGCAGAGCCACTTTGGGATGCATTTTTCTAAGTTTTTGTTTAACAGGTTTAGCATCCGGATGGACCACTAGATGGTGCATGACGACAGAAGGGTCTAGACCTGGCATATCTTCGTATGTCCAAGCGAAGACATCTTCATACTCTTTAAGGAATGCAATGTATTGTTCTTGTTTTTCTTGACTTAATTCTGATCCAATATTGATTATGTGAGGATTGTCCTCAGTTCCAATGTTAATTTTAATGACATTTTCTACCTCCATGTGTAGATCTCTTTCAAAATTAGGTGGGGCGGGTGAAACGCCCAACTCTTGTAATTCTTGTAAGGTTAATTTAGATAATTCATCTTGAGGATTAGTGGCCTCAAGTTGGGCTATAGTTGGTATAGAACCATCAAAATAAAACCCATTGTGCAACATCTCTTCAACAGAGACATCATGGAAGATATCTCCTTCCAACTCTTCATCGGGGTCAGCAATCATTTCAGGGTATGCTATGGATAGCATGTTGCATGAAAACGACTGATTTTTAAGAGGCAAATCAACATGCCTATCCAAATAATCTTGATAGCATATGAGATGATCATCATCCTCAAAAGGAAAGGGTTGACCCTTACTAGGAAATAGGCCCACACCACAGTGGGCAGGCCACGGTTCTACCTCGAAAGGTTCTTTCATGCCATTTTGGAAAGGTCCCAAGCCTTTCCCTTTATATCCCATTTTAAGCATCATGGGTTTAGCTTTAATATAATCATTGGTAAAATAACACCGAGCATATCCTTCATGGTGAGTTTTGATATTCCGAGGGATTCTTCCCCAGTCATATCCTTTATAAATGAAGGCACAACTCCCGACTTGGTAAGTACTTCCCATAGGTTGTGGGAGGCCCAAAGTACGAGGAGATGGCGGCAAGTTATTTAAAAGGTTTGAATCTTGCATGAAAGCATTCATTTTTTTTGATATTAAGGTTGTAGATAAATCTGGTAAAAGTTCATCAGAAAGGGCATAAGATGTAGAAGGCTTATTACCTATGTCTTGAGATGTGGAAGGTATGATAGATGTGTCTATAGGTTTTGAATTTATAGGGGTAGAACTTGAAGGATTAGTTGTAGGTTGAAGGTCCTTTTGAGATTCTAAAATAATTTGTTTAGAGGGTTGTTGGTCTATATAGGAGGATGAAATGAATGGAGGGGGAATAGGGGAAGTTATGGGTTTATGTTTCACAGTTTTAGATGAAAGATAAGAACTAGGATGTGTGGATGACAGAGCTGGGCAAAATTGCACTCCAACGGGTTCTGCCAAAGCACACATATCAAAAGGTCTAGGGTCACCATGAATAGTGACCAACTGATTTTTGAATTCAAATTTAACACATTGGTGTAAAGTTGATGGGACCGCTCGCATGGCGTTGATCCAAGGGCGACCCAAAAGTATATTGTACGATGTTGGGCAATGTACAATAAACACGGTTGTTTCTAGGGTTCTAGGACCAACTTGCAATGGGAGGGTAATAACTCCACACGTTTCTTGTGTTTCGTCATTAAAAGCTTTGATAATCATATCGGTTTTCTTCATTTCATCACTTCTAAAGCCAAATCGTTGGTAGAAGTCAAAGGTGCAAATGTTTAGAGATGAGCCATTATCAATCAAAACTCTTTTGACAACTACATCTCCAATTAGAGCAGTAATGTATAAGGGATTGTCCTTATGTAAACTGTGTTGTGGGATATCTTTATCCCGAAAGTCAATACAATCAATCTCTCGAGTGATGATAGTATTGGCCATAGCTTCAGGTTGAATGTTTTGAGGTACCATCATTTGGCTCAATGTAAGCATCAACTCATCCCTATGGGTGGGAGAGGATCTTAATAAATCTAAGAGGGAAATTCTGGCCGTAGTATTAGACAATTGCTCATTAATGTTGTAAGGGGGTTTAGGTTGAACAGTAGGAGCATGATTCCCTTTATTGGGGTTTTTCAAAATGAATGGAGCTGATCCATCATTCTGGTTTGGTTCTTGTTGAGAGTTTTGAGCTTGTTGTCGAGTAACGACTCCAATGGTACCTACAATGTTATAGTGAAGACGTTGAACTGGTCTCGGTTGAGCATTAATGGCTTGTTCATTTGAAAGGAATATATTAGAAGAAGGTCGAGTAGTGACTCTTCTAGGAAATGGTTCTTCTGGAACCATAGCATCTATGACAGGTTGAATAGGATCTGATTCATTTTCAGAACTATTCGATTGGTTTGAAGTAATGTCTACTTCACTTTCACTATCTGACTCTATATCACTAGAATCAGAAGTTTGAAAATTATGTAAGGGCCTGGTTGTAACCAGGGATAAGGTCGTGTCAAATATTTGAGGATCCTGAACAGGTAATTGTCCGCTAATGGTTCCTACATATCGGGTAGGAGGGGGAACATTATGATGTTCGATTTGATTAGCTACCTCTTTACCATGTCTTGGTAAAGGGTGTTGAAATATGTCTAGAGTTTGATTGGCATTTTGATTTTGATTTTGGGGAATGGTCTTTTGAGTATTATTAGGAGGGTTTTGTTTAGGTTGGAAGGCTTGCACTTCCATTTCATTATTGTCAATCAAATCTTGTATTTTATGTTTCAACCTTTTACAAGCGTTGGTAGAATGTCCAGGTCCTCTATGGAAATCACAGTGTAAATCAGCTCTATATCCGGGTATAGTCGGATCAGGTTCCCGGATAGCTGGCAATTGGATTAAACCTCTTTCAAGTAATTGAGGTAAAATAGTTGATAAGGGTTGGTTTAATCTAGTGAATTCTCGAGGAGGCTTGTCAGGAGGTTTCAATATGAATTTTTCTGTTGTCTTCGTTGCATTGACATTAGCAACATTTCTGCTGTCAGTGACTCCGTCACCGACAACCTGTTTGTTTTTATATTGATTTCTAGATGTTTTCTCATCATCCTTCTTCCTAAGTTGGCCTCTCCTAATGAGGGCATCTTCTACTCTTCGAGCTAAATCTATAGCTTGATCGAAGGTAGTTAAAGTAGCAGTCGATAGCTCATAAGATATCTGTTCTTGTAAATTGTTGATGAAAATGTCCAACATTTCCCTATAAGGCAGCACAAAGTGCAGTTTTCCTGTCAATTGCCTCCATCTAGCTAAGAAATCGGCAAAGCATTCATCCTTATCTTGTTTTAAATTGTATAGGTCTTTAATAGTTACATGCCTCTCGATGTAGGCACTAAATTGATGGACAAATGATTCAATTTGTTTCTTCGAAGTTTCTCAAAGAATGAGTGGGCAATTGATAGTACCACTCTAATGCCATTCCACCTAAACTTTTGGGGAACATTTTTAGTAATAGCAAGTCATCATGCGATATGTCGTGACATGCTATCCTAAACATGCGAAGATGCTCTATGGGATCTTCGGTTCCTTTATATATAGGCAGGATGGGCATGGGAAAATGCTTAGGGTATGGTTGAGCTACAACTATGGGATCCAAGGGTTGACTACAGATCTCTCGATAATTATACGAGGGACGGTAGGGATCTATTTGGTCCATACGTGAAGCTAATTGTTTCACCATGGCTTCCAGATTACTAGTTTGCCCCCCATATTGGTTTGGTAGGGCATTGACATGGGTTTTATGGGCATATGATGGAGGAACATGCAGATTAGATGCCATGTTACTATTGTGTAAAGTATTGGTAGGAAAAGTATTATGGAGGAATTTTGAAGTTGGATTATGTTGTATTCCGGATTGTTGAAAGTTTGTATTTGGCTTTGTTTTAGATTTTTGTTTACTTGAAGCATATTGCTCAATAGTTTGGCAAAATAAAGTAGTGAAGGAAGGTTTCTTTTGTGTGGGAGTGATTTTAGGTTGAATAACAGGTTCCTTAGGAGGTTGGGTAACCTGTTGTTTTGACATGTTTTGAGCCATAGTGACCATATCCGTATTGGATGGCCCAGCCTTGTCACTTTCTTGATCAACGAAAGATAAAGGATTAGTGCGTATATTAAACGCCTGTTCTATAGCTGCTTGAGCGTCACTAATTTCCCCTTTATCAATACGAACTGCCACATTAAGGATGTCAATGTTATCATTGAGAAATTTTTGAAAATGTTCTGCGTTGTCAAAAGCAATAGTTCCATTTGGAGCTACTCTAGGGGATGAGGATTCATCCTCTTTAACACTTCCTTCTTGTTCCTTATCTTCACCTAAGTCTTCATCTGATTGACCTAGAGTTTCTCCTTCCGGATTTGTATCTCCAAGAAGGACATTTGGGTTTTCAGTTGTATCTTGTAACCAATCTTCTCCTTCTCCTAAAGTTTCTTTACCATTCCTAAGTTTAGGCATGGTGCTAAGTTTTGATTTCAGCAAATATATATATATATATATATATATATATATATATATATATATATATGCAACAAATTAAGAGGTATATATTTACTATATACCTACTACAATATTTGAAAATGAAATGTTTAAGTTTTTGCTAAGTTTTTGATTTTTTAGTTTTTTCTTTAATTTTTTGAAACAATACAATAAAGACAACAAATAACACAATAAATGCAAGAAATAATGCTAAAGTAATAATCTAATTTTCTATAAACAATTTATGAATATCATTGATAGGTTCGAGTTGTTCAGGAGTCATGAAGTGTTCTTCTTCAAATTGAAAGTTTTCCTTTAAAAATTTGATGAAAAGGGCTATGGTAATGTTGTCTGTTTCAGATGTTGGTTGATAGAAGTAAAGCTCGTGACAATACTCTCGATATAACACAGCACGAGGAACTCTATTCCATCTTTCCCTATCTGTAAGAACAACCTCTTGGTCTTCTACAAGGCCTAGGAATTGGTGCACAATGGCTGCGTTCTCGAGGTATTCCTCGAAGGTGAACAACTCTGAAGATACTAAAGCTCTCCTATAGGCTAACCATCTATGGCAGGCTCTCTGAAGTTCATGATAAAAAACTAATTGATGAGGATCCGGGATTCTATCTAGGACTAGCCTCTTGATTTGCTTAAGTTGTGTGGACCTAGATGAAATGAGACTAAGTCTCCTATCAAGTTCGTTCCACAGGAATTGATTTCTACTTGTTTCAGGCACACTAAGGACAGAATTAACTTCTATAGCTGCCAATTGATTTTCTACGTTTATAGTAACTGCTAACCTTTTCTTAGGAGCTACCATCTAAACATGTTTTCAAACTTAAATGTTTAAAATGCATCTATGTTTCAGTTGTTCTATATATGTTTTTGTTTTTTTTTGTTTTTCAAAAGGTTATGATGCATTCACGTCGGGTTCACCAAAATGTATCGCTCCAAATTTTTCGCATCCCTACCTTCAAGCTATAGGATCCGTGCCCGGAAGGAGGATGGGAAAAGGATGGCACGGTACCTCGGACTGAGAGGACTTTGCGAAGGTCCCGCCTCTCAAGGGAGGTGTATTTTGATGATTTTTCGACGGATGGTGGGTTCACCAGGAAACATTTGGCGGCAGTTTCCATGCCTAGGTTTTGGAATGTGTTTAGATGTGTTCGTTTTTAACCTTAAGCATTCATATCCTAGGTTTGGCCGAATGAATCTAGATTAATCTATATGAAAATGCAAGTTCAATGAATACAGAAAGCAGATTTAAAGACAGAAAAATAGAGAATTTACAGAATGCAAATGAGGAATACCTGATCCGGATGTCTGAAGAAGATTCTGATGTTTGAAGCAGTCTGGATCGTCTGAGATTTGACAGAATCATCTGCAATCTGACAGAATCATCTGAGATCGATAGAATCATCTGAGATCTGACGAATTCATCAGACGAATTCGTCAGAGACCTGCAAAACCGAAAACAGATGCAAAATACAAAAATACTACAGTGCTAACAGAGGGAAATGATACTAAATGACTGTATAAACACTGAAAAATAGTTATGGACAACAATCCAAGCAAATTACTGTATTTTAATGACAAATCATGATCTTAGTATGCAATCTAAGCTAAATGGGTGAACTCCAAATGCAAAATAACATAAACACTGAATAAATTATCTAATTTGCAGAATAAAATGACAGAGAAAAAGTTGAGAAAAGCAAACTTCAAGCACTGATTGCCTGAATGTGGACTGCAGTCGAGATCGTCTCGCATCAGTACGAAATCATCTCGAATTCGACTGGTTCGCCTCCGATCTGAACAGGTTCATCGACGACGATGGGTGCTGGCTCCGGCTGAAAAATAGTGATGTACCTACAACAAAATTGGTATAGATCTAGTGCAAATGCAAGATTGGGATGCTTTAACGTAGAGGGAATCAATTTGCAGAGAATTTCAGCCAGGGGTTGGGAAGGGAAAATCCTAGAGATTAAATAGGCTTAGGGGGAGTAGTTAGGAGGTTGGAGATCATCCCAATTTGGGAGATCTCCAACGAGGGAGGGTCCCAACGACGCAGACACGCTTTTGCCCGGATTGGAGACCCGTTGGAACAGATTCCAACTTTGCAAATTCAGTTTTGCGACAAGATCGTCTGGACGTCCTAGTCCAGACGAAATCGTCAAATCTGGGGCGATATCGTCTGATCGGCGACGATATCGTCAAACGGTCAAAACAACCTCTAAAAATGGCGCGAAAAATGGGGAAACGGATTTCCCGACGGTTAACGGGCGGTTTGGGAGGTTAAATTTGAATTTTAAATTATTTACTAAGGTGAATGTAATTATTCCAATTTTACTACGCCAATTTTAGGGTGCTACACTTACAACTCTCTAAAATTACCATGTGTATGGAGGATGTAATATTTTATTTTCAAGGTTGTCTTTAAACTTTTTTGGGTCCAATAGAATTTGGACAGGTCCATAAAAGACAAGTCACTTAACTTTGTTTCAAAAATGGGATCAATTACCTTAGACAAGCATGCTTAAAAAATTAATATTTTCTCTAGAGAATACTCAAATTGTATGCATAAAGGCATATATTTTAAAATATTAGAATACCAAATATTAATAAATGTGCATTTTCAAGGCATACTCTCTTTATGCAAATTAATGATGCAATCAATCTGTTGAGCAAGGTGCAACGACAATATTGTCATTGTTGTCAACACACTCATATGGAAAGGTTGATGTAGTGGATAATTTTTTAGAGGTTGTTCGGAGTATGTACAATGATGTTCAATGCTTATGAGGATGTTTTTGATGTTCGAGTGAAGTTGTTACAGGTTGTTCATGCAAATTTGCAAAAGTTAAAAAAATCATCAAGAAGTTGTCAAAAATTTGCAAAAGTCATCATGGGCACAGTTGGATAGGATGGATCAGTTTGGAACATACCATCATTTCAATAACTAGTCCAAAACAATGTTGTAGGTGTCAACACAGTGTTTGGATTGATCGGTGACGTTTCCTGTATCTTAGCGAATGATTTGGCAAGTGGTTGTACAAGCTAAAAAATGGTAGTTTTGTCAGAAGCACTATGAGCAAACTGAGAATAATTTGATAGTGAAATTTGAATTGGAGGTGGTCGTTATCTTCAAGAACATGTTTTCTAAATTTCTACCAAAACTGATAAATGAGGCAAATTTTACAAGCGTTGCAAGACTGTAACAAAAACGCTCTTTTTGGAAAAAGTGTGTCAGCAACAGTTTTTGTGGAGGTGGTACAGGCGAACCGTAAGGATTTATGCAGCAAGATTCGTACTGGATGTAGTCAGCATTTAAAATATTCTACATTTCAAATTTTAGAGAAAAAATAGTTACGAGGTGAGAGTTATGATTGTTACAAAAATAGTATAGGTCACTTTTATGTCAATTTGTTCCACTTTTATGTCGTTTCAACCTTGCAGAGTCACCAGAGTTTTGGTTTCAGTGTTGTTACACATACAAGGCATCAAATAGAGCATCTTTAATTTTTGGTTTGAGGTGTTACGTGGCTCCTAAGTAAGAGAACGAGTAAGGTGTCAATTCTTTGCATGTGACGTGTTTGACGAAATGCCTTCTCAAAAAAAAAAAAAAAAAAAAGGAAGTTATATTGTATTAAGAAGCTTCATTAAAGAAAATATTTTTTTAATTGAAAAAGGAAAAAGAATGCAAGTTTGTTCTTTTTAAGTGACAAGGGATTTTATTGAAAAGTGAGGACTTTATTTTGTGAAGAGAGAAGTGTGTGTGGAGAAAAATAAACAGTGAAAATTCGTGATTTTTGGAGAGAAGTGAAAAATGTCACTTCAGTATTTTGGGCATACCTTTCTCATATGATATCCCTTTTGGCTGAAATTTTTAGTGGAATTTGCATACAAAGTGTTGCACAATACCCAGAAAGCGTTTAGCAATTGGAAAAATGAACTAAGAGAACAATCAGTTTTTGTTTTGTGAGAAGAGAAGATTCAAATTCCGAGTAATGCAGAGAGAGGGATGTTATATTGGGTGAAATAGAAAGTTTTAGATTTTGAGTTCATAGACCATAAAGGGTTCTAGTTTTAGTGAAGACATTCATATATTTCATTTTATTATCAATATCAAAATCAAGTGGGTACTTTGTAGAGGGGTTGGTGCTCCTTTCTGTTGGTGTAGATAAATCAGGGGTTGGTGCTCCTTTCTATTGGTGCAGATAAATCAAGGGTTGGTGCTCTTTCTAGTGGGTGCTGGTAAATTGATTGTAAAGTTGGTGCTTTGCAAAGGCTGAATTTGGATGGGAGTTCAAACAGTTATTTTCGAGGATGTAGCCAAATCAATGAACCTCGGTACATCTTGTGTTGTGTGATGTTCTCTTGTTATACTTACTTTATTTGGTTTTATGTTTTCATTATTTTGGCTTTTAGTGTTGAAGATTTAAGTTTTAAATAGCTGCACTGATTCACCCCCCCTCTCAGTGTCATTGTGAGACTAACAATTAGTATCAAAGCGAGGTTCCTGAACAGGTTTAACCGACTAGGGTGATCTTGGAAGTGACACAATGGCAGGTAGTGAAGACTTCTCATCAAATAAAGCACCATTGTTTGACAAGACTAATTACACATTTTTGAGACTCAGGATGCAGATATATCTTTATGCTTTAGGATACGACATTTGGGATTCAGTATATAGTGGATATACAATACCCACCACTTCTCCAACCGATGCTTCTGATAAGAAACTGTTTGAGAATGACTCAAAAGCAAAGAATGCTATCATGTGTGGATTAGTGGACAGTGAACTGGTAAATATTATGGGTTGTAAAACAACAAAGGAAATATGGGACAAATTGAAGAGCATTCATGAAGGAGGCATTAAGATAAATGAGGCCAAGTTACAAACACATTGAGCATAGTTTAAAGTATTAAATATGAATGACGATGAGAATAAGAGGCATATATACTAAGAGTTAATGAAGTCATTAATGCGATTAGAGGACTCGATGAGGAAATCAAAGATTCTATCATCGTGAAAAAGTATTAAGATCCTTTCCCCAAATATTTGATTCTAAAGTTTCAGCTATAGAAGAAGCTAAAGATCTAAATTCTTTTAGTATGGATGATATGCATGGTTCTTTGACTGCATATGAGATGAGAATAGAAAAATCTAAACCCACAGATAGAGAAGCTAATTTTAAAGCCCATACAAATATGAAAGCAAAACAAGAATAAGAGACATCAAATAAAATGGAAGCAAACTTTGTTCGAAAACTAAAAAGGAAAAAAGAAAAATACAGAGGAAACTTACTATTTAAATGTTTCAGTTGTGGATGCATTGGGCATTTTGCAGCTAAATGTCCATTTAATGAGAAGAACATAAGTTATGAAGGATCGCACGAAGAAAGAAATGACTGGAAGAAAAAAACTAATTTCAAAAAAGGCAACTTCAAGAAGAAAAGTTTCATCTCCAAGAATGTCAGTTCATCAGAAGATAGCTCCAGTGAAGATTCTGAAAAGGAAACATATGAAGCTCTTTTCATGGCACTCAAAGAAGAAAAACCAAAAAAAGAACAGGAATGTGATGAAGAATAAATTGATGCAGAAGTAAATTTGGAAGAGGAACTAATTGTAGCTCTATATGAATTGAAGATAGAAAAAAAAAGAATAAGAAAATTTCAAGAAATCTTGAGGATGCAAATGAAATCATAACAAATTTGAAAGTATAGATAGAAGAATCCCAAAAAATATCCGAAGATCTTGAAGTGCAAATAACCATGAAAATAGATTATTGCAGCAAGCTAGAAGAAGAGATTGTTGGTTTAAGAATCCATCTAGAAGAGATGAATCAGAAAATTAGTTGTTATCATAAACATGAAGAAAGTTTTATGAAGATGGATAAGGTCATAAATAACCAAAAGACTACTTGCATAAAATTTGGTTTGGGTTTTGATGAAGGAGAATCGTCAAATGGATCAAAGGCCATAAATGAAGAATCCACAAAGAATGAAGAGAAGAAACAGGTTGATCAAGAAAAAATAAATCATGCAAAAGAAAGCAATAATGCAAGGCACGAAAGGAGAATCGACAATGATGGCTTCACCAATGTCACACATCAAATAAGAAGATTTATGGTTCCTACGACAACATGGCAAAGACCACCACCTAGGTTCAATCATCTCTTTTCTGGTTACTATTTTAAATGCAATGGTTATGGACATAAGATCTCAGATTGCAAGTATAATGTAGGACCAAGGAATTTTACCAATAGAAATGATTTTTCACCTTTGATGGATTATGCAATAGAATGTTATAACTGTCATAATTTTGGGTATATTGCAAGAAATTATCGAAGTACATTTGCATCAAATCAATTTCAAGGAAAAAAATTTCAGCCAAATGGAATAAAACAAAATAGAAAATTTCCCAAAAAACATGCACAAGATATTGAAAAATAAAAACCAAAAGAAGAGCCCAAAATTGTAATCAAACCTGAGAGGAAATAAAAAGAGCGACCTAAGGAAGAAAAGGAATCCTTGATCGTACATATGGTATTTAAAGCACATAATAAATCCGCAACATGGATACTTGATAGTGGATGCTCCAGTCATATGAAAAGTGATAAACAAAAATTTGAGAAGTTGCAACAATATGAAGGTGGTTCAGTAAAGTTTGGAAACAATGTTGGATCTAAGATAGTTGGCAGAAGTTTAGTTAAGATTAGTGATAGAAAAATTAGGTCAAAAAAAGTCTCGTTTGTGGTTGTTTTGAAGCATAACTTGTTGAGCGTAAGTCATATTTGTGATAGAGATCATGAAGTGATCTTTAAGAAGCAAGGTTGTAAAGTCAGAAAGGCAAACAATGGGAAGTTGATAGCAACTAGATCAAGAACATCTGGAAACCTGTACACTCTCTCAGAGACTTTAGAAGGAGTTTGTTTGATTGGATAGGAAGAAGAGAATTGGTTGTGGCATAAGAGTTTCGATCATATCAGTTTTAACAATCTAATAAAAATCAACTCAAAGAAAGCAGTGAGATATATTCCCACCATTGGCAAACCATCAAATAGCATTTGTGTTTCATGTCAAAAGGGGAAGCAAACTAGAGTCTCATTTAAAAAAAAATAGTACTATACAAGCAAACCTTTATAACTAGTACATACTGATTTATGTGGACCCATGAGAATGCAAAGCATAAACGATGACAAATATTTCATGTTGTGTATAGATGACTATTCCAGGATGACATGGATACTATTTTTGAAGCATAAATTAGATGCTTTTGAGATGTTGAAGGTTTTCAAAAACCAAGTTGAGAATCAAACAGGAAAAATGATTAAATGTTTAAGTTCAGACAGAGGAGGAGAGTTCATTTCAAAGGATTTCATAGTATTGTGAAAAATATGGCATTAGGAGACAGTTTTCAGCATCCAGGACACCTCAGCAGAATGGTGTGGTAGAAAGAAATAATAGGACAATGTAGGAAATGGCACGAACTATGTTGAATGAGAGAAAAGTAGTAGAAATATTTTGGAAAGAGGCAATCCATACTACGGTATACATCCAAAATAGGTGCATGTTGAGGACACATGAAAGAAAAACTCCTTATGAGTTATGGTTCGATAAAAAGGCAACAACAAGATACTTTAAAGTTTTTGGCAGCAAGTGTTACATCAAAATAACTAAAGAAAACCTTGGTAAGTTTGAAGATAGAGCTGATGAAGGTATTTTTCTTGGCTATTCATCAAAAAGCAAAGCTTACAAATGCTACAACAAGAGGCTAAGGAAAATTGTGGATAGTGTCGATGTTAAAGTTGATGAAGGAAGGGAACGAGTAATTACCTATGAAGAGAACTACCCAATTTTTGAAGAGGTCATTGAAGGAGATGAGGAAAAGGAAATGGAAAAGAAACCAAAATTTGACTCAGAGGATTCAAATAGTGATTCAGAAGTGGAAGAAAACAAGAAATTCAAAATAGGCAGCTAGCAAAAATATCATCCTAGAGAGCAAATAATTGGAGACGCCATAGTAGGTGTTCATACAAGAAGAAGCTTAGTAAGTAACTACTCTTTATTATCCAACATTGAGCCCAAAAATGTTGCTAACGCAAGCAAATATGAAATTTGGGTAAAGGCAATAAATGAAGAATTGTATCAGATCAAGAAAAACAAGACTTGGGAGTTAGTACCAAGACCCGCAAATAAAAATGTAATCGATACTAAATGATTCTTTCATAACAAATTGAATGAAGACAGACATGTAGTCAGGAAAAAAGCAATATTGGCATGCAAAGGCTATGCACAAGTTGAAGGTATTGACTTTGAGGAAACCTTTGCACCTATGGCCAGACTAGAGGCAATTAGAATGTTTTTGGCTTTAGCAGTTTACAAGAATTTCAAAGTTTATCAAATGGATGTGAAATCAACATTTTTGAATGGGAAACTTGAAGAAGAGGTTTATATTAAGCAGCCAGATGGTTTCCATCTTGGTGATGATCCCAACTTGGTTTACAAGTTGAAGAAAGCGTTATATGACTTAAAACAGGTACCCCGAGAATGGTATGCAAGTCTAGACAATTATCTTACTCAGTAAGGGTTCAAGAAAGGTATGGTGGATAGTAATTTGTATGTCAAAACAAAAAATGGTCATCATATTATTCTTGTTGTATACATAGATGATATCATATTTGGTAGCAACAAAGATGAGTTGTGTAAATATTTAGCAAATAAGATGTAGAAAGAATTTGAAATGTCAATGATTGGTGAACTTTCGTATTTCCTCGAATTGCAAGTTAATCAAAAGGAGAAGGGCATATTTATTTCTCAAATTAAATATGTGAAAGAGATGCTAAAAAATTTCACAATGGAGGATTGTAAGCCAGTTAGCACTCCCATGATGATAGGTTGCAAGTTGAGCAAGGATGACAAATCTCCATATGTTGATCAAACTATGTATAGATCTATGATTGGGAGCTTATTGTACTTGACAGCTACTAGAATAGATATTTTTTAGGTAGTATGCATGGTAGCATGATTTCAGGCTAGTCCCAAGGAGACTCATGTGATAGCAGTGAAGAGGATTCTTTTGTACCTCAAGGGTACTATGGAGTATGGGTTATGGTATCCGAAAGGTAAGGACTTCACCCTTATTGTGTATTCAAATGCAGATTGGGTAGGATGTGTAGATGATAGGAAGAGTACCAGTGGAGGTGCATTTTATCTTGGATATAGGTTGGTCGCGTGGCATAGTAAGAAATAGGAGTCAGTCTCCTTATCCACAATAGAGGCAGAATACATTGTAGTGACAATGTGTTGTACGCAAGTGTTATGGATGAAATAAACTCTAAAGGATCTTGGCATTAATTTTAGTGAGCCAATTTTAGTTAAGTGCAATAACACCAGTGCCATTAACATCTCAAAGAATCTTGTTATGCATTCTTGCACAAAACATATTGTTATCCGGTATCATTTTTTGAAGGAGAAAGTTGCGGAAGGTGAGGTTAAGTTGGATTTTGTTCCAACAATAGAGCAAGTAGTGGATATCTTCACCAAACCATTTCCCAAGGAAGTATTTGAGTACCTTCATAATAAATTGGGAGTGGTCACACTTCCCAAGAATTGACTAGCTATTGGGGCCACATTCTTAGGGGGAGCATTTTGTTTATCTTTTTGCTCATGTTTGTGATTTTTGCTAAGTGTAATAATTTTTGCCTGAGAATGTTGTGCATGGAATCAATGGGAGTTTGCAGCAGCCCTTTGGTCTTGTTTTCAAATGGGGAGAAGAGTTACATGAAATTGTGCATGTGTTTCCAATAATTCCAAAGGGGAATATTGTTGAGCAAGGTGCAGCGACAGTATTGTCATTGTTGTCAACACACTCAGATGGACAGGTTGATGTAGTCGATAGTTTTTTGGAGGTTTTTTGAAGTATGTACAGTGATGTTAAATGCTTGAGTATGGCTTTGATGGTCAGGTGCAGTTGTTACAGGTTGTTCGTGCAAATTTGTAAAAGTTGAAAAAATCATCAAGAAGTTGTCAAAAAATTGCAAAAGTCATCACGAGCACATTTGGATAGGATGGATAAGTTTAGAACATTCTAGCATGTCAAGAAACAGTTCATAACAGTGTTGGAGGTGTCAGCATAGTGTTTGGATTTATCGGTGACGTTTTCGGTATCTTGGCGGATGATTTGGCAAGTGGTTGTACAGGCTAAAAAAGGGCAATTTTGTCATAAGCACTGTGATCAAACCATGAATAATTTGATAGAAAATTTTGAACTGGAGATGGCCGTTATATTCAAGAACATGTGTTCCAAATTTCCACCAAAATAGAGAAACAAGGCGAATGTTACAAGCATTGCAAGACTATCACAAAAATGCTCTTTTTGGAAAAAGTGTGTCAGCAGCAGTTTTCATGGAGGTGGTACAGGCAAACCGTAAGGATTTATGTAGCGATATTCGGATTGGATCTATTCATGATTACATAGATTCTATGTTTCAAATTTCAAAGAAAACAACGTTACGAGGTGAGAGTTATAATTGTTGCAAAAACGGTGCAGGTCACTTTTATGTCAATTTGTTCCACTTGTGCAAAATCCTTTAGTTGGCCTGTTTCGACCTTGCAAAGTCACCAAAGTTTTGGTTTTAGTGTTGTTACACCTTCAAGGCATCAAATAGAGCATCTTTCATTTTTGGTTTGAGGTGTCACATGGCTCCGAAGTAAGAGAATGAGTAAGGTGTCAATTCTTTGCATGTGACGTGTTTGACGAAATGCCTTCTCAAAATAAAAATAATGAAGTTATATTGTTTTAAGAAGCTTCATTAAAGAAAATATTTTTTTAATTGAAAATGGAAAAAGAATGCAAGAGTGTGAATTTTAAGTGACAAGGGATTTTATTGAAAAGTGGGGACTTTATTTTGTGAAGAGAGAAGTGTGTGTGGATAAAAATAAAGAGTGAAAATCCATGATTTTTGGAGAGAGGTGAAAAATATCACTTTAGTATTTTGGGCATAACTTTCTCATGTGATATCCATTTTGGCTGAAATTTTGATTGGAGTTCGCAGACAAAGTTCTGCACAATACCTAGAAATCGTTTAGCAATTGGCAGAACGAGCTAAGAGAACAATCAGTTTTTTTTGTGAGAAGAGAAGATTCAAATTCTGAGTAATGCAGAGAGAGGGATGTTATACTGGGTGAAATAGAAAGTTTTAAATTTTTAGCTCACAAACCATAGAGGGTTCTAGTTTCAATGAAGACATTCATATATGTTATTTTATTATTAATATCAAAATCAAGTGGGTGCTTGGTAGAGGGGTTGGTGCTCCTTTCTATTGGTGTAGATAAATCAGGGGTTGGTGCTCCTTTCTGTTGGTGCAGATAAATCAGGGGTTGGTGCTCCTTCAAGTGGGTGCTAGTAAATTGATTGTAAAGTTGATTATTTTCAAAGGTTGGATCTGGATGGGAGTCCAAACAATCATTTTTTGGGATGTAGCCAAATCGGTGAACCTCGGTACATCTTGTGTTGTGTGATGTTCTCTTGTTATACTTGCTTTATTTGGTTTTATGTTTTCATTGTTTTGGCTTTGAGTATTGAAGATTTAAGTTTTAAAGAGCTACACTGATTCACCCCTCCTATCAGTATCATTGTGAGACTAACATCAACTTACGTCACATAAATAACATGCAAACAATTGATTAATTTGCTCTTTATTTCCCATCACCGTTCTTCCTTTGATTTATGGGAATTTGGAATTAATTCCTTAGGTAACACCGCTCTCATGGAGGTAACTAGTGACGAAAGAAATAAGAGCTTTACCTGGTGATTTGTCGTAGTCATAATTTCCCTTCTCATATCTTGTGGTTGATCTTCCCACTTGAGAGAATATTTTTTCTTACACATTCATCAAAGTATGCAGCATCATTTTATTTTTATAAAACCCATTATAAGGCAAGTACATCAAGCATTAAAACTAGCTATCAAAATACAAATAGCATGTCGATAATATTCTTCCAAGGTGGGACATGACATCTTCTTCCTTAGCTGAATGAGCTATAATATCATCTATATAATCATGTAGAATATAGTACATAATATCATGAAATATATACACCATATCTCATTGGTAGGTTACACCTGCATTCTTTAGACCAAAGGGCATTACTTTCCAATAGAATGTTCCCCAAGGTGTGATGAAAGTTGTTTTGGGTTGGTCTTTAGGAGCTATTCGTATTTGGTTGTATCCTGAAAAACCATCCATGAGGGATAACATCCCACTCCCAATTGTAAAGTCTATGATTTAATCCATATTAGGGAGAGAAAAGTCATCCTTAGGGCATGAAAAATTTGTCTCTAAAATCAGTGCAAACCCTAATTTTAGTGGCCTCTTTTTTTATTACTAGAACAACATTTGATATCCAATCAACATAGTCAATAGTTGGATAAAAGTTACATTCAAAAGTTTTTCTAACTCATTTTTAACTAGAAGTGCTACTTTGGGATGCATTTTTCTAATTTTTTGCTTTACAGGTTTTGCATCAGGGTGCACTACTAGATGGTGCATGACCAGAGAAGAATCTAGGCTTGGCATATCTGCATATATCCTAGAAAAAATATTGACATATTCTGTGAGAAATGCAATATATTGGTTTTATCTTTCTTCACTTAATTCTGCTCCAATTTTACCCATGCAAGGGTTTTCTTTTGTCCTAATGTTGACTTGTAGAACATTTTCTACCATAATGTTTAATTATTTTTCAAATTTAGGAGGAGCGGGTGATACACCCATTTCTTGTAATTCTTTTAAGGTTAGCTTAGCTAATTCTTCCTGTGGGGTTGTTGTTTGAACATGGGCTATGCATGGTATAGATCTATCAAAGAAAAATTTGTTTCTCAAATTTTTTTCAATAGAAATATCATGAAAAATATCTCCTTCTAAACAATCCTCTAGTGTAGCAATAATTTTTGGATATGTTATTGACAACATGTTACAATAATATATCCTTTTACTTGTTTTTAAAAATTCTTTATGTGCCAAATATTCTTGATATGTTATAAGTTGGTCATCGTCCTCAAATGGGAATGGTTGGATTTTTGTAGGAATGTAACCAATACCACATCGGGTAGGCCATTCCTCAACTTCTAAAGTTTGTTGTATTCCATTTTCAAGAGGTCCCAAAACTTTGCCTCTATAACCCATGTTACACATTATTTATTTTTATTTGACATATCCATTAGAAAAGTAACATCGAGCAAAACCATTTTGATCAATTGTGACACTCATTTTAATATTAATTTTACCATGATCATACCCTGCATAGATAAAGGTACAACTCCCAACATGATAGATACTTTCCAATTTTCCTGGTAAGCCCATTGTGCAGGGAGATGGCGATAATTGAGATAAAACTAGGGAATCTTGATTGGTAAAATTAGTCTATTTTGAAGTTGTTAATATTGAAAATAAATCCGGTAAATACTTCATCCGAAAGAGGATATGAAGTAGGAGTATCCTATTTAGTTTTAGGTTTAGATGGTGTGGGTTTTAATACTAAAGAAGGACTAGGGTGTGTTGAAGACATGGTAGGACAAAACATGACTCGTATTGGTTCTGCCATAGCACACATATCAAATGGTCTAGGGTCACCATGGATAGTGACCAATTGATTTTTAAACTCAAACTTAACACATTGATGTAATGTAGAGGGTACCACTCTCATTGCATTGATCCAAGGTTGACCTAGAAGGATGTTGTACAATGTAGGACAAGGTACAAAAAACATGGTCGTATCTAAAATTCTTGGACCAACTTGCAAAGGAATCGACAATACTCCACATGTTTCTTGAGTTTCATCATTAAATGCTTTGATAATAATTTTAGTTCTTTTTAAATCTTCACTTCTAAATCCAAACCTTTGAAAAAATCCTATGTGCATATGTTTAATGATGATCCATTATCAATTAAGACTCTTTTAACACCTACATCCCCAATCAATGATGTAATGTACAAAGGATTATCTCTATACATGCTTTGAGGAGGAATATCCTTATCCTAAAAATCTATATAATTTTTTCCATGAGAAATTGCAACATTTACCATGGCATCAGGTTCTATATTTTGAGGTACCATCATTTTGCTTAAGGTACTCATTAATTCCTCTCTATGGATAGATGAAGTTGTTAGAAGATCCAAAAGAGAAATTCTAGTTGTGATATTTACCAATTGTTCATTAATGTCATAAGGAGATTTTTATTGTGAATTTGATATATTATTTCCTTTTGTAGGTGCTTTTAATACAAATGGAGGTGATTTCTCATTTTGATTTTGAGTTTGTGATTGAGAATTTTGGTTTTGTGCTTGTTGTCTTGTAATGGCTCCAATGGTACCCACAATATTATTATTTTGTAAATGACCAAAGTGAGGTCTAGCATTTTCTACTTGTTCATTTGAAATTATTTGTCGAGATGACGGTCGAGTGGTCATTCTTCTAGGAAATAGTTCTTTTGGAACTAATAAATCTATGATGGAAATAATTTTATCTTACTCATCTTCAAAACTTTTAGAATTATTTGAGGTGATATCCATTTCATTTTCTGTCTCACTTTCTAATTTTTTTGTGTCACTTTTTATATCTTTTGAAGATGAATATTGAAAATATTGTATTGGTCTAGAGGTGACTATGGATAGAGTAGGTACATGGGAGGTTTGCAAATCTTGTTGTGGTAAAAAGTTACTAATGGTTCCCACGTACCGAGTTGGAGGAGGAACATTATGATGTTCTAATTGATTTACAACCTCTTTACCATGTTTGGGTAAAGGATGTTAAAAAATATCTAGGTTTTGATTTGCATTTTGAGTTGGTTATTTTTGGGTATTATTTTGAGTATTATTGTTTGCAGGAAATTTTTGTACTTCCATTTTACCTTTATCAATCAAATCTTGTATCATATGTTTCAACCGCTTACAAGAATTAGTTGAATGTCCATCCACTTGATGAAAATTACAATGTATATCAGCCCTATATCCAGATGCAATGGTATCTGATTGTCGTATCTCTGGAAAACGTATTAAACCTTGTTCTAATAATTGAAGTAAAATCATGGTTAAGGGTTGATTTAGTTTTATGAATTATCTTAGAAGTTTATCAGGAATATTTAATAGAAACTTCTTTATAGCTTCTATAGTATTGATGTTTGAGGTATTTCTACTATCTCCATCACCTACTACTTGTTTGTTCTTATATTGATTTTTGGAAGTTTTATCTTCATCCTTTTTCTTAAATTTACCTCTTATGATAAGGGCATCTTCTACCCTTCTTGCTAAGTCTATAGCTTGATAAAAATAGGTTAGTGTAGTTGTAGCAAGTTCATAAGATAATTGTTCTTGTAAATTGCCAATGAATATTTCCAACATCTCTCGATGAGGTAAAGAAAAATGTAATTTTCCTAGAAGTGTCCTCCATTTGGTGAGGAATTCAACAAAGCTTTCATATTTACCTTGTTTCAAGTTGTATAAATCCTTTATAGTGACATGTCTTTCTATGTATGCACTAAATTGGTGAACAAACATTTCTGTTGTCTCTTCAAATTTTCTCAAAGAATTTATTGGTAGTTGATAATACCATTCTAAGGCCATGCCTCCAAGACTTTTAGGGAATATTTTTAGTAACAACAAGTCATCATAAGAAATATCATGACATGTTGTCCTAAACATGTGAATATGCTCAATAGTATCTTCGGTTCCTTTATATATCGGTAGGATAGGCATAGGGAAATATTTTGGGTAGGGTTGAGCAACCACAATAGGATCCAAGGGTTGGCTACACATCTCTCTATAACTGTATGAGGGACGGTAGGGATCCATTTGATCTAGACATGAAGCTGATTATTTAACCATGGCTTCAAGCCCCTATGGTTGTCCACCAAATTGATTTTTTTGTACCATGTTGTTTCTTTGATAATAAGGTTGTATTGTCAAATAAGAATTTCCAATTGAAATACTATTGTGTAGAGTGTTTGTGGGAACAAAGTTATGTAGTTTATATGGGATTGTATTTTGTTGAACTTTTTTTTGATGATGATTGGCATTTTAAATTTTCTTAGCTCTTTGTGATGTAACTATTTGTTGATTAGGAGCTTGAGAAGAAGAATTTTGTTTTTGTTTGGAATTTGGTTATGTTTCTAGTTTTTTATTGTTCAAATATATGTTTTGATTGGTGTTTCAAGAGGGTCCAACTTGATCTATTTTATTCATGTATGTTAATTAGTTTGCATACAACCGAAAAGTAGCTTCATTAGCCTCTGTTGAATAATCTTCGACTGGGAGAAAATATTCTATTCTTATCACATGATTAATCACATCTATATTATCTTTTAGAAACTCAGTGAAGTGTTGAACAAATTTAAAGCTAACATTACCTTCATTATCCATGTAAGGTTTAGTAGGATCATCTATTTCATCTTCTTTATTAATTTCTTCATCCTCACCTTGTTCTATGAGTTTATCATCTTCAATAACTACCCTATCATCAAGGTTTTCTTGATCGTGTTCATCATATTCTATTTATTTTCTATTTTTTAAGATTCTAGGTATTTTGTTTTATCTTTTAGTGATATATACATTGTATATATGTCTTATATTCTTGGATATATATGTTATATATATACCTTCATAAATAATAATAAATATTATATTTTGTTTTTGGTTTTTTGTAGTTTTTAAACAAAGCATAAAATACAATTATAATGTTCTAGATATTATACTTAATCTTCCTAAAAGAGTCTATAGATATCATTGATAGGTTCAAGCTCTTCCGATGATATATAATGCTCTTCCTCAAATTGAAAGTTGGCTTTCAAAAATTTGACAAAATGGGCTATGGTGATACTATCAATTTCATAATTTTGCATATAAAAGTATAGTTCGTGACAATACTCACGATAATGGATTGCCCTAGGAGTTTTTTGAAATATTCTCTTATTTTCCAAGACTTTTTCTTGATCTTATGTGTTCTAGAAATCTATGTATTATTATGGTGTTTTCAATATAATCATCAAAAGTTTAAATAGTTGAAGAAACACTTGCCCCTTTATTTGTTAACCACCTCGCACATGCCCTTTGAATATCAAAGTAGTGAGAAGTGTTATTAGGCTCCAGGATTCTAGCTATATCAAATATTTTAATTTGGCTAATTCTTGGTGTATTGGCTTCTATAATGTCTAAGTTTTTCCAGATTTCAATCTACTGTTCTTGAGATGGAATACTAGAATTTTCAACTACTAGGAAGATTTCCTATGTAGATAATAATGCTCTAACATCTATGCTTGTGGCTCTTCCTATGTTAAAATCTAACATCTATGAAATGAACTTAAAGCGTGCAAGTTTTTATTAATGATATTTTTGGTTCTTGTTTTGTTTTATATATATTTATGCTTTTTTTGTGTTTTATAAATCATAAATATACCTATGTTATTCATGTCGGGTTCACTAAAGAATGTAGCTCTAAAATTATTGCAATCATTTCCTTCAGGCTAATGGATCCGCACCTCGAAGAAAAATGGAAGAATAGTAGGTCTACACCTCGGAGGAGAGGCACTTGTGGTCATGCCTTCTTTGGTGATTTTTTTATGAATTGTTAGGGTTCACCAGGAAACATTTCTTGGTAGTTTCCATGCCTAGGGTTGGGAGGTTGTTTGATATGTTCTTTTTATTTACTCACAATCACCTAGTTTTGGCCAAATGCAACTACGCTATACTAAATGCACTTTATATTTCAATGAATACAACAAACAATGATTTATAGAAGATAAACTAATGCAATCACTTAATTATGAAGAAATTTGATGTTCTTACTCAACCCATATGTCTAATGTAAATTCTATTTACTTTTTGCAAGAAGGATCGGATGTTGTAGGGCAAGATCGAACATCCGATCAGCAATTGTATCTACCGATATACATATTATTATATCCGATCAACGATCGACAGGTCCAATCAAAGCAAAAACCTACAATTTCACAAATACAGAGTAAAGAAATTTGCAATGTACTATAGATCTGGTTAGGTAGAGATTAAATCATGTAAAAGCTCATTGAATGCAATATTAAGAAAAATAATATGAATATGGATCATGACATGCAAAAGATGCAACTAAATGCAAATGTGGTGAACACCAAGAATTATAATGGTAATTTTTATACTACATGAAATGATAAATGAATAAATGGGATGCTATAAATGTAGATCTGGAGCTAAATAATGTAAACAAAAGTCTAGAGTTTACCCCAAGTAGCTTGCAAGCAAGATCGGATATAGTAAGACAGGATCAAATGCTAATTGAGCAAGATCGGATGTTCAATATTGAATCATACCAATAGATGCATAGTGATCGTACCTCCAAACCTGCAAAGAACACAAAAAATAATGAATGTTAAAGCAATACCTAAGAAGCTAGGAATTAGGATTTCACCAGAGAGTTTGGAAGAATTTAGGGGGGAATGCCTAGTTAAATAGGCTAGGTAAGTTGGAGGATTTGGGCCAAAAACATAATAGGTTTTAACCTCTTCCACTTTGGGGTGATCAAAAGATCTGATCCTACAACTACCATGCACTTAGGCATATAGAGACAAAGAACATTGCAACCATTTTGTCATTTTTCTGACCTAGGCATTTTCTATTTTTGGACAATATCGAACATCCGATCTCATACATTAAATAGCTATCAGGTATCGGGCATCTGATATCATACCTAGGATGACTATCATGAATTGGATATCTGATCTCGTAGATTGGACATTCGATCTCGTCAAAATATAGTCGTTACCACCAAGGAAGGCATGAAAATGAGGCAAAAGGGGAGGAAGTTGCTTTAATTGATTTTTTTGAATGATTTTGACTTTAGTGTGAATTAATGTGAGTCAATTTTAAGGTGTTACACCACTGCACTATAGCTTTCATTTTTATCTTTTCAAAACCACTCAATGGATTTTATTTTCATATATTAAGAGAACACTCAACCAATATCTAAAACTCTTAACCAAGAGAGGGTCACGTTTTTATGATGATATGAACTTGATAAGCTCAACCTCAACCAAAATTATAAGTTTCTTTATATTTATAGAGGGAGATAGCCCCTGCTTTTATAACCATAACCACTCTTACATTTTTTTAAATAAATTCAGTTTTGTGTGAGAGAGAGAGAGAGATATGTAATTAACAACTCAATAATAGGTTCAATATTTAAAATATTCTATATAAGCATAAAATGATAGAGAGGGGGTCCCAAGTATTATATTAAAAAAGATTGACATCTTAAGATATAAAGGCTTAAGTAAGCACATGACCTTATATTAATGAAATTGTTAATATGTATAGAAGAGCTCTTGAGGATCTAAAAATAAAGTGCATCAATTGATCTTGTAATCAGGGTTGAGGAAGAGGCTTTTAAAATAGAAAAGGTACACCAACCTATTTCTCAGTACCAAAATATGGAGTGCATCAACCATATTTCTCATGATGGATAAGCTAATTAGAGCATTGTCCAAATTTTAATATTCAATTTCATATGTTTCAATCATCTTTATATAAGGGTTGGACTTTAGTAAATCACTCACTAGCCCAATGCATTTTACCATTTAGTTTCCTCTAACTCTTTCCTCAATGTATTTCCATGATCTTTTAAGACAATGATGACTATTTCCTTATAAAATTGAGTAGGTGTCTATGCTCTATATTTGTTAAAGTTGATACTCCAAAATTGAAGAGGGGTTGATGCTATGCATTTATTAAAGTTGATTTTATTTATGGATGTTGAAACTCTAGAATAATAAGATTGTTCTTCTTTCTTTCATCTCACATTTTGAAATTTGGTAATACTATATGATCATATAATCTAAACTAATATGATATGATACAGAAACATTCCCCATAATGATCAACATTTCCTTGTACAACTTATCCCTAATGTGTTTTCCTACTATTTCTCAACCTTCTCCACCTAGGGTTAATGTAGACTCTCATTAATTGTTAGGATCCTACTATAAAATAAACTCAAATAAACACACTCTCACACAATTGCTTGGAAATAAACTTGCATAAACATCATATTAATATTCAAAACAAAATACACATTATAACATAAATTTGTATAAAGGAACAATCTCACAATAAGATAGAATCGCAGGCCTCTTCGAGGGGGCAACCTCCTTCAACAATTCATTAATTTACAAAAATATGAATACATTGGTGCCTTCTTAGGTATTTAAAGAGTTCCCTTTCATGGTTGGCTTACATGCAAAATGCCACCTGGATTACATGCATAATGCCACCCGAATTACATTCATAATGCCACTCGAATTACATGCACAATGCCACTCGAATTACATATACAAGGCCACATTACATAACCTATCTACCATGTGTTACATAAAAATGATGCCATTTGTCATAGGCACTATATAAGCTAAAACTTAGAACATTACAAAATATTAATCATGGGTACTATCCACGTTATTTAGGAATTATTACATCATGGAAGTTATTACATTAAGGGTTAGGATGGGATCTTAACATTTCCTTCCCCTTGAAGAAGCTTTGTCCTCAAAGCTAAAATGAGGAAACTGTTGCTGGAGTTGGTGGAGAGATTCCCATGTAGCATCTTCATGTTGAAGCCCATGCCACTGAACCAGGATCTCTGTAATTGTACGGTTGTGAAGAGTGTGAATCCGACGATCCAATAATTGCTCAGGTTCAAGTAATATGGAGCCTTATTCATCCAATTCAGGTAGTGTGGATTGAACCTGTACCTGTGTGCCCACAAATTTCTTGAGAGTGAAGACATGAAAAATAGGATGAAGCTTGGAAGTAGGTGGAAGTGCCAATTTGTAAGTTGTGGGGCCAATCCTTTGTAGAACCTGGTAAGGACCCTAGAATTTTATAGCAAGCTTCTAGCACCTACGAATTTGTAGGGATGATTGTTTGTATAGCTGCAAGCGAAGGAAGACCATATCACCTACATCAAAACTATGCTCAGAATGATGCTGATTAGCTTATTGGTGCAGTCGATTCTGGGCCATGTTCAAATTCTACTTAAGTTGGCGAAGGACCTCGATGTGTTGACTCAGAGTGTTGTCAACGGCCTTGACCTTGGAGCTGCTAGGAATATAAGAGGAAGGCATATGTGGAAAGATCCCATAGACTACTTCAAATGGTGTGAGTTTGGTTGCGGTATGATAGGAAGTGTTGTACCACCATTCAGCCAAGGATAGCCATTTGGCCCATTGAGTGGGATGATCTAAGACAAAGCAGCGAAGGTAGGTTTCCAAGCATTTATTAACAACTTCTGTTTGACCATCTATTTATGGATGGTAGGCTGAACTCATTTTGAGATGAGTTCCCTGCAACTTAAACAACTCTTGCCAAAAATGACTAGTGAAGGTGGGATCACGATCAGATACAATGGAGGTGGGAATGCCATGAAGGTGAAATATGGAGTCAAGAAAAATTTGTGCAACAATGGATGTTGTATAAGGATGGGCAAGGGCACAAAAGTGAGCATATTTTGAAAGGCGGTCCACTACCACGAAAATAATTGACTTGCCTCCAAATTTAGGGAGCCCTTCTATAAAGTCCATGGAAATGTCGGTCCAAACCTGATCCGGGATAGGCAATGGCTGAAGAGTTCCTAGAGAGTGCATTGTTTCACCTTTCATCATTTGACATGTGTCACAGGTAGCAAAAAAAGAGCAGATGTCCCATTTCATACCTTTCCAAAAGAAGGTGTGTTTGAGTCACTCATATGTTTTAAGGAACCCTGAATGGCCTTCAGAGGGAGTGGCATGCAATTCCTTCATAAGGAGCTCTCGAAGTGGGGACTTATGAGGTAGAACCAGGCATTGATGGTAGCACAGATCATGGCCATTCCAATTATATCCTGGTGTATAATCTAGATCATCCATTAGTGAGGTTATCAAAGCTTGCAAATCTGCATCCTGACTTACTTCTTGACGCAAGGAATCAATCCATTGGGGAAGTGGTGCTGAAATGGCACACAACATACTTACGGTCTCCATTTGGTGAGAAAGAGCATCAGCCACAATATTCTCCTTTCTCTTTTTGTAGGTGATATCATAATCATAGCCCATGAGTTTAGACACCCACTTTTTTTGTTCAGGCGTGGCAACTCTTTGTTCCAAAAAATATTTGAGACTTTGATGGTCGGTTTTGATGGAGAAGTGATACCCAAAGAGGTAATGTTGCCAATGTGTGACTGCATGCAATATGGCTAACATTTCCTTAGCATATGTGGATTTCCCTAGATTATGATTAGAGAGTGCCTTGCTAGTAAAATCCATAGGTCATCCTTCTTGCATCAATACTGCCCCAATACCACGACCAGAAGCATCACTTTCATAAACAAATGGTTTAGAGAAATCTGGCATGGCTAAGACAGAGTGGTGGTCATAGCATGCTTAAGTTCAATGAAGGCTTGGTCAGCAGGCCCTGTCCAAGTGAAGGAATATTTTTTCAACATGGAGGTGAGGGGGTAGCTATCTTCCCATAATTGTAGACAAATTTGCGATAATAGCCTGTAAGCCCTACAAATCCTTGAATTCCCTTGAGGGTGCGAGGTTTCGGCCACTCTTGAACTTTTTTAATCTTCTTAGGGTCAACCTTGATGCCATCCTGTGAGACAATGTGTCCCAAATACTCTACTTCAATAATACCAAAGGAACACTTGGACCTTTTGACAAAAAGGTGATGGGTGACCAACAACTGTAAAGTTTGATCCACATGATGGAGGTGCTCTTCCCATGTGCGGCTGTAAATCAAGATGTCATCAAAAAACACAAGGATGAATTTTCATAGAAAGGGCCGAAAGATGTTGTTCATAAGACTTTGGAATGTAGAAGGAGCATTTATGAGACCAAATGGCATTACCAAGAATTCATAATGACCTTCATGAGTGCGAAAGGTAGTTTTGGGGATGTCCTCATCCTTGAGCAGGATCTGATGGTAGCCAAAGCGGAGATCAAGCTTGGTGAAATACATGGTACCGTGTAGTTCATCGAGTAATTCATCAACCACTAGAATATGAAATTTATCCTTGAACATAGTATTTTTGAGTTCCCAATAGTCAATACATAGGCACCATGAGCCATATTTCTTGGGAACAAGTAGGACAGGCGAGGAGTAGGGGCTAGTACTAGGCCGGATGACACCAACCTTGAGTAATTCTTGTACCAATTTTTCTAGTTTTGATTTCATGGCATAAGGGTACTTGTATGGATTGATATTTGGTGGTGCACTACTTGGGAGCAATGGGATAGAATGGTCATGAAAGCGACGTGGTGGTAGTGTAGTTGGTTATACAAATATAACATCATGTTTGTGTAGAACTAGTTGTAGGTCTGATGGAATTTTAGCCATTAGTGAAGTGGTTGGTTGGATGGAGAAGAGTTATGCAATGACCCCACGTTTTGATTTATTTATCACTTTCTCCATATGATTGGAACTAATGAGGTGAGGTGTTCTTGTAGGGGAGCCTTTGAGTAAGTGTATTTGTCCATTTTGGGAGAATTGCATCCAGAGTTCTGCAAAGTTCCAACTGATAGTGCCCAATGTACTCAACCATTGAGATCTCAAAACCATATCACATCCTCCCAACTAGAGGGTAAACATGTCCTGCTTGAGTTCATAGTCCCCTATCCTGATCTTGACATTGCGGTATTTTCCTTTACAAGGTAATTTTCCCCCATTGGCTACCATGACATCAAATGAATTACAAGTTTGGATATAGCAATTTGCCTACTTAGCAACTTTAGGATCAATGAAGTTGTGTGTTGCCTGAATCAATAAGGATGGTAAGATGTTGTCCCTTGAAAAATCCCACAACTTTCATGGTTTGTGGAGTGGTAATGCCTGCAAGAGCATGGGCTGAAATCTTTGCCTCAGACCCTTGTGTATCTTCTTCCTGTGGAGAAGGTGTTTCAGGGGGGTCCTCATCCTCATCACTCTGGTTAGTGTTAGCAGGTTCCTCAACATCTATCAAGAACAATATTTTGTTTGCACACTTATGTCCTTTAAAAAAATTCTCATCACAATTATAACATAAGCCTTGGGCATGACGTGCATCCATCTCCTTTGTAGTCAGTCACTTGGGTGTAGTAGGTTTACTATCCACTAAATTTTGGGTGCAAAAAGGAAATGAAGGTTGGTTTGGAGAAAACCGCGAGGGGTGCCTTTGGTTTGAGAGTTTAGATTCGACCAGACGGGCCAAACTGATAGCTTCCATCATGGAATGTGGTTTCAACATCTTTACTTCAGCTTGGAGATCCCATTTTAACCCACTGATAAAACAACTCATGAAGAAACCTTCCATCAATCCTCTTGTCTTATTGGCAAATTTTTCAAATTGATTTTGGTAATAATGGACTGAGGATGTTTGTTGTAGTTTGGTCAAGGCCCTTGTAAAGTCCTCATACTCACTAGGTCCAAATTGAGTCAGTATTTGGGACTCAAATTCCTCCCAAGAGAGATTTGGGTTGGAATTATGTAACCATTGGAACCAGTGTAGAGCCTCAGATTCCAAATTGAAGGAAGCCATCTGAACTCGATGATATATGGGAACATTATGAAGTCTAAAGAATTGATCAACCCTACATAACCACCCATCAACATCCTTCCCATTAAATCAAGGGAAGTCCAATTTTGGCATTTTAAAGGATGGGTCATGGTCATTCCTTGTAGAGTTTTCAGCCTGGTGTTCTATTTTGAGTGGTCCCTTATGTAACTTGCTACCCATATTTATCAGTGTTTCTTCTAAGTGAGCGCTAGTGGCATCATGATCTAGATGAAGACCTTGGACCTCTTCCCTTATGGATAAAATTACCAAGTTCAAATTCTCAATGGCTTTGGTTACAGAGTCCATATTTTCTAGCTCTTTTTGATGTCCACAGGTACCCTAGGCCATTTTGGAACCTTTTGTGACTAGTTACGAAAATTAGAATTGGGTTTCAAGACTTACTATTTTTAGTAAGTGTCCAAAAAAGTGCTTGGGTGCTATATATCAAAACGATCAGTTCGAAGAGGTGGTCATAATGAGTTATATCCCATAACACTACTTTTGGGCACCCCAAACTTTTTTTCTTTTTTCTTTTATCTCCTATTTTGCCGAGTCTAATGGTGTTTATAGTTTTTTATTTTGAGCTATAGTGCAAAAGTTGGGTATTGGAGCACTATCTATAATTGGTCTTTGGTCACTCGCTCACTATTTTTCTCAGCTTGGACAGTCTCTCTAACACTGCTTACCTCACTAGTCTAAAGATTCTCTGTATTCTGTAGGTTACTGTTATGACAATTCTGCTTTGACACTAAAAACTGCAGTCTTTGACCTGACTGTGTTGACCTGAATGACCTCACTATTACTGCCACTATAAATTTGACTGTTATTCTCCAGACTGTCAACTTAACTGTCACCCTCATATTCTATCCCGAATCCATGCAATGTATGTTATTTTTTTGGTAGAGGATTCCTTTCTTATATGCTCACTTTTGGAAATTTGGAATGCAGGTTTACAAACAGGGATTTTTGATTTGTGATTTTGTTGTAGGTTGAAGTTTTAACAGAACTAGGGTATGCTAATTAAATGAGTATGTAACACCCATAAGCCCTCTGTTATACCACAATTATGAACAATAGTGGTTGAACCAATATTTTAGGCCACTACCCAAGGAGGATTCCACACATACCCTTGAGCACACTATCTGCCTCTCTGACAGTATGGGAGGGTAATCGTCTGGGATGTTGTGTCCCATGGGATATGGATGATACAATTCCGAGAAGCTTCCTACTGAATAAAATTTTGTTAACTCTATAATGGTCTCCCGATACACCCGAAGATGCATGGGAGCTCAAGTCTGTGCGCTAGTTCTGTCTGAGGCCTGGGTATTGGAGTCTAATCGCCCCTCACTTCACTAGATGATGTATGGGATATCTAGCTTAGCCAATAATGACATATCCTTCACGATATTTTAAAACCCCTAGCATAGGGTTTCTACCTACTCAACTAAAAAGGACTATTTTTTTTTTTTGACTGGTATTTGTCTTTTTTTTTTTGATAATAGTAAAAAAAAATTACACGAAAATAACAGAGGATTATACCTAATAGGCAAGAATCATTACTGTTGCAGCAGAACTTAGCCCTAAAAAGTGCTCTGATACCACTTGTTAGGATCCTACTATAAAATAAACTCAAATAAACACACTCTCACACAATTGCTTGGAAATAAACTCACATAAACATCATATTAATATTTAGAACAAAATACACATTATAACAGAAATTTGCATAAAGGAACAATCTCACAATAAGATAGAATCGTAGGCCTCTTCAAGGGGGAAACCTCCTTCAACACTTCATTAATTTGCAAAAAGATGAATACATTGGTGCCTTCTCGGGTATTTAAAGAGTTCCCTTCCATGGTTGGCTTACATGCAAAATGCCACCTAGATTACATGCATAATGCCACCTAAATTACATGCATAGTGCCACTCAAATTACATGCACAATGCCACTCGAATTACATGCACAATGCCACCTTACATAACCTATCTACCATGTGTTACATAAAAAGGGTGTCATTTGTCATAGACACTATATAAGCTAAAACTTAGAACATTACAAAATATTAATCATGGGTACTACCCACATTATTTAGAAATTATTACATCATGGAAGTTATTACATTAAGGGTTAGTATGGGATCCTAACACTCTTGAATATGTTTCTTCGATCCCACTAGTACGAGTACGAGTGTTGTTCATACCCCAAGCACAAGTGAGAGTATCATTTATCCCCTAAGTATAGATATGAGTGCTAGTTGCATGTCTTGTTCCTGCATGCTTCCATTCCATTCCTTGACAAAAATCCACTCAAGATCCTCATATGGATTTAGCCTATCATATCACCCCATGGAAATCCCATATTAAGGCATTTCTTGACTACCTGTTGTACCAGATTCCTAATCAACTTGAAAAAATACAATAACTATAAGATTGATATCTCCTCTCACTAGGTTCCCTCTTATCATCCCTTAACCACCCTAATATACACATTATCTTCGTATACCGATGACCATAAACCATAACTTAGGCTTAGCCTTCTACAAAGAGAGCAACCTCTCATGAATCAGTTGTATATGGATGAGTAAGAAACTAGATTCTTTAGATAAATGCACTCAACTCACTAAAGAGATATTTTATCCATATTTTAGAATTTTCAACGAAGTAAATTTTTATTATAACCTTTTGACGAAGAATGTTAATCCCTTAAGAGTGGATCTCTACGATCCTTAGTCTCTACGATCCTTAGTTCTCTAAAGAGGAGATCAATACACTTGTAAATGGTATTATTGAGCAATAAAGGTCTTGGTCAACTTTCTCATGGACCGACCAAACCTTGTGATGTGAAAATGATTCTCACATACTCTATGAGAATGTATGCTTGTATTTCTCAAATATTGTTGGTGTACCTCTTATTTTCCAATGGGAATGGAAAGTGGATGAGGAAGACTAATGTGATTATTTTCCAAACCTTGCTCTTCTAGGGAAGAATAAGTCATGCATTATCTCTCCCATGGTCAAATAGGAATGTGCATTCTGGAATCACTCAATGAGCTTGATTGATAGTGTGTATTTTATATTCACATCATATGTTGTCTTAGAATATGATTTTTCCCACTGTTTACCTTAAAATAAAATAAAACATATGAGAGACCTTCAACTAGAATAGTTAGTCCAAATTAGATTCATTTTTTCTCATTTATTAAAGATAAAAATCCTTAACCTCCAAAAAAGTAAGCAATTTCCTCATGTTGTTCTTTATAATAAGTATAATGTAACACAAAATGCTCTTTGCATTTCTAAGTTCCAATTTATAATGATTAAAATCTAGTAATTAGTTGGTACTAATAAAACTAGATCCTAACAAGTTATTCCTACAAATATTAATAGCTTATTTCTTAAAATCTTAATAACTTATGTCTACAAATCTCAACAAGTTATCCCTAAAAATCTTAACAAGTTAATCCTAAAAAACTCTTGTAACAAATAATACAACAATATAAATCCCTATCATGTATATTTATTCTAACACCCTTGTAATGATTAACCCAAATACAATCCCAAGCTTATCCCTAAATTTTACAATTTTTTCTCTACCTAAGGGTTTAGTCATTACATTAACAATTTGTTTAAAAGTTGGACAATAATTTAGACAAATTTCTTCATGCTCCACTAGCTACCAGATATAGTGATGATGAACTTCAATATACTTTACTAGATACTTCACCAACTTGAGCATACTTTGATTACCACAATGAAATGATGTTGATGTTATTTTATCTATCTGAAAATTTTACAGTATGTATCGCAATCAAATTGATTTACAACATGCACTACATGTTGCTTTATATTCTACTTTAGTTGATGACAAAGCAATTAAATGTTGAAGTTTACCAGTAGGAGATTATTAGTCGTCAATTCATCTTGTCCAATTTGCATCAATGTATCCAGCCAATTGAAAAGCATTACATTGTTGGTACTATACCAAAGGCAATGGTACCTTTGATGTATCTAAGAATATATTTTATATCTTTCCAATGCTCCCTTTAGGGATTTGACATAAAATGAGTCAAATACACTATAAAACATAAATTTAATCAAGTGGTTGTAAGATAAATTAAGTTTCCCACCAATTGGCGATATACTAACCCATTGACTAGAGATGAATCAAAGTAGGCTAACAATTTCAGCCTAACTTCCATAGGTGCAAATATCATATTACATTTGTCATCCGAAATCTTTCCAAATATTTTTTGACATACTTGCTTTGTGATTTAAATATAACATGATCAAGTTACCAAAATTCTACACCTATGCACTAATGAAGGAGCCCTAAATACTTCATATCAAAATCTAAACACAAATCAAGTTTTACTTGTTGAATCAAGTGGACTTCATTACCAATAATAACAAGTCATCAACATACACAATGAGAACGATGATGTCATTACTTGTAGTATTGATATAGAAATTAGGATAAAAAACTCCAACTAAATATTAAATCTCTAAGATGATCAATTTTGGAATACCATGCTTGGGGAACCTACTTAATTTCGTATAGGGACTTAAATAATCTACAAACCAGGTGTTCTTTTCCTTGTACCTAAAACCCTTATGGTTGCACTATATAAATCTCCTTTTCTAAATCTCCATTCAAGAAGGTATTCTTAACATCCATATAATATACCTGCCAACCAAACTATGCTACAATGGAGGGAACTAATTGAAAAATTGTCATCTTCATAGTTGGAGTAAATGTTTCTTCATAGTCTATACCTTCTTATTGTGCATGCCCTTTAGCAATAAGGCAAATTTTGAATTTGTCAATTGAACCATCTGATTTATAGTTTACCTTGTAAACCCATTTACAACAAATAGGTTCTTTCCATAGGATAATTTACACAACTCCCATGTTTTACTTTTCATCAATAAATTAAATTCTACCTCCATGGTAGCATCCCAATATGATTTACCTATGGTATTTTCATATATGTTGGATTTAAAAAACTATGAAAGTAATGTAAAATCTTCCTACTCATTTATATGTCTAGGCTCTTTTCCAATTCACCTAGATCACCTAGTTATTGCTTTCTCATCCTCCATGACATATTTTATTGTCTGTTTATAGCATTTTGGTCATTTACGTGGCTCATGCTACTACCAAATTTCACTTGTGTGTACCTCTAGCAAGATTTGTTCTTTAAGGTCATCCCAGAGTGGATTTCCAATACACCAATATGGCTAAGTCTTAACATCTTTCTTTTTATCATTAGTCTCTAATGCATCTAAATCCAAGTGAACTTTAGTATCTAATGCATTACCATCAATAGTTATTAAACATACAAAAATCTCAATAGGTTTGCCATCATCCAAGAAGAAAGGATTGTTCTCATATACAATGATACCTCTATTAATTACAATTTTGTTAAGAGAGACATCAAGCAATTTGTATGCCTTGGATTCTTGACTATAGCCAACAAAAATGAAATTTTTATTTTTTGCATGTAGCTTAGTTCTTTTCTCCTTAGGAATTAATGCAAAAGCAACACAATCAAAATTATGGAAACAATTAATTGAAGGTTTTCTTCCAAACCAAGCTTCTTCTAGAGGAACAATTTGTAGATCTTTACATGGGAACCTATTGAGAATGAAGGTTGTAGTATTTATTGCTTCTGCCTAGTAACAATATGGCACATTTTGGCTATACACCATGAATTTTGCCATCTCCATGATTGTCCTATTGCTCCTCTCTACTATCCCATTTTTTGGGGAGTGTAAGGAGTTGTATACTACCTATGTATACCCTCGTGCCTACATAAATTTTGAAAATTTTTTGAGGTAAAATCATCCCCGTTATCTAACCTTAATACCCTAATTTTTTTTCTAGATTATTTCTCTACAAGGGCCTTGAAAGTTTGGAAGTATGAAAAAAATTCAAACTTATACATAAGGAAGTATACCCACATCTTCCTTGAATGATTATCAATCATCAACAAAAAATGTTTTGAACCACAAACTATAGGTATATCCATTAGACTACATAAAATTAATATGCACTAAATCCAAAACACCTTGTGCATGCCAAGACTTACCCTTCTCAAATGGTTGACAACTCTATTTTCCAATTTGGCATCCTGCACATGAATATTGCTACCCCTAGATAAATGGCAATCTATAAATCATGTTAGTGATAATTGATAAATACCTATAATTGAGTTGACCAAACCTCTCATGCCAAAGAACAAAACTATTGTCTTTAAATACCAAAGAAAATAAAATTGTAGACTTGGCATCAACTAACTTGAATAGCCCCTTCTCATATATACCAAGAGCAAAGAGCTTTATTTTACCCATATGCATCATTTCACATATGTTTCTATGAAAATGCATAGCAAGTAGAATTCCTAGTGATTTCACCAATGGATTAAAGATTTATGTTCATATCAGGAACATATCAAACATTCTTGAGGGTGTCTATAACATTGTTTTTCAATGTCACACTAGTGTCATCACACCCTTCAATAAAGTATGATCTACCATCACCAAGTGAAATATAAATTCTTACTTAGATCTTCGATTAAATTAATATACCAGTATTTTTGACATGTATAATATCTAGATGTTCTAGAGTCAAATTACCACTCAGTAGATTGACCAGACAAACTTTGAGTTATTACAAAATAAAACTTATTTTCTTGATCTTATATCTTAGCAATATTTACTTATTTCTTTCCATGTTGATTTTATTTATTCTTCAACTTACTACAATCCCATTTGAAATGACCAAGTTTCTTGTAGTAAAAACAAATGACTTGAGAATACTTTATATTAGTAGTTTTACCTTATGATCATATGATGAGGGATTGTTATTCGTATTGCCTTCGTGTTTGGATTTAGCAATAAATGCAATATTTATACTCTCTCAGGTGAACACTCTCATTTTTTATTATCTCCTATTTTTTTAAAAGAAAGAAGGCATCTTTTCAAGATTAAATTTTAATTTTTAGCAAGTAAATTGAGAGGCTCAACAAAAGAATCATAAAATGGCCTTGCAAAACAATGTTGACCATATATTTATCATTGACTATCTTCTGAATAGTATTCAATTGATCTCTTAGATCCTTTAGATTTATAGGATACTTAGAAATAGACCCTCCTTCCACCCAAAAAGAATAGAGAAAATTCTTCAAAAATAAAGCATGTCCTACTTAAGATGTCTGATACTTATTCGACAACTTTGTCCACAATGTTGCAGCATTATATTCATTACAAAATTTAAGAATTAAATCATCTATAGCAGACAATTTGAGAAGCACCAAAGCTTATTTATGTTGCTTTTTGAAGTCATAAACATAATTTCTTGGTCTAGTTTCTTTCTTGAGAACTATATTCACCAAATATCAATATTCACAAATTGTAAGTATCTTATGGCTCCAAATACTTAGAGCCATAACGACAAATACAACCCTGAACGACAAATGTTGAATGTCAAACACACCTTGAACACCATACTTAGAGCAACAAATGCCAAACACTACAATCTGCTCCACCCAAGCTCAAAACTTGGGGAAACTCCAAGTTGCACTTTGTCCAAGATGGAAACATAAGCAACCTCCAACCGACACTTTGCCTAAGCTATAAATATGAGGAAACTCCAACCAACACTTTGCCTAAGCTAGAAATGTGGGAAAACTCCAACCAACACTTTTTCCAAGCTGAAAACTTAGGCAAACTCTAAGCTACACTTTATCACAACCTAGAAAAACTTCGAATATTACAAGCAACAACTTTATCAAGTGAGGAGAAAGTTGTTGAATGACAAGAATCAAACATCAAGTGTTGTCTTTTAGATCCAATATATCTAAATACAATGTAGTAGAAAACCTCTATTGACAACGAAGCAACACCAAGACTAACTATTGAGTAATAATCTATAGTGAAACTAACTGCTTAAGACAAAAAAATCAACTTAGTTGAAACAAATGGTGTAAGAAAAACTCTTTCTTTCTCATTTATTCTTTTTTGGCTCTGATACCATAAAATAATATAACATAGGATGCTCTATTTTTATTTCTAAGATCTAATCTATAACAATTTAAAATTTGGTAATTAGTTGGTGCTGATAAAACTAGATCCAAAAAATCCTAAGTTATCTCTACAATTCCTAACTTATGCCTAAAAATCTCAACAACCTATCCCAATAAATCTCAACAACTTACCCCTACAAATCTTAACAAGATATCCCTACAAAATTGTTATAACAAATAATACAACAATGTAACACAAGATGTTGTATTTGCATTTCTAAGTTTCAATATATAAAGATTTACAATGTAGTAATAATGTTAATAAAACCATATCTTAAAAAATTGTAACATCCCTCCAAGTTTAGCTATCAGTTTGCAACCTTCATCTACAAGGGCAAGATATTGTTGATCAATCTGTGACTACATGAGCAGGTACCATCCGTAGAAGAAGCAGATCGATAGAGAGACATCTCCTTCAAACGGAAGATGAAGAGCAGTAGTGAAAGGTCATATGGGGAATATGATGAATGGTATTGACAGTTGTAGAGAAGAAAAACCCTACTAGCAAGACATCCGTCAAGCGGTCCATGTAGTTGCATCCATATAGTCACATTTAAGGTTTTTGTGCTTTGATTGTAACTTGTATTTACAAGTACTTCTCTAGATTAAAATATTAAAAAGTAGATTAAAATTAAATTAAAAAATTAAAATTAAAATTAAAAATTATTATTAAAGTTAATTAAATTGGAATTTAAAAATTAGAGAGTAAAATTATGTAAAATTTTTAATTAAAATAAATATTAAATTAAAACTAATATATATATATATATATATATATATATATATATATATATAAAAGAATAAGGATTAATCGAAGCAAATACATATATAAGAAAAATATTTGTAGATTACGTGTGCACCATTACAAAAGTGTGCTACCACCTAGCGATCAAGGAAGTTGGGTGATTGCATAAAGTACAGTTGTTGTTTGAATGATTGGTTTCCTCATCTATTTAATGGGAGAATGAAATGGTTTGTAAATGTTCTGTGAATTGGAAAGTGTGAAACATTTGGACGTTGAGTGAAGTAATTATAGTGACGTTCTCAACAAGTTGATTTTCTCTATTCCTCATTTGTGTGCATATGGGGAATTTAAGTTATGTTCGCCTATTATATAATAGGCTAAATATACTTTGGTCATATAAATAAAGAACCAAACGATATTGAATGTAGTATAAACTCAATTTAAGGCAAATGGATAAACTGATGAATGTTGCATGATAATTTACAGTATTGTAAGATTTTAAAAAGACATCATTTTATTCTGATAGGACACTGAATATTTGTTAACCATTCTTAATAGTGGCTATGAATTTTGTGTAACTTCTTTGTGTACGATTTGCTGGTAGAATGCATTAGCTTTGAAAGCATTATTATGTTATATTGCACTCATTGATAGATGGCCGCTTTGAATCCCCACATTTTTTACACCTGGAAGTTACCTACCAAAGTTACAAACATTAAGAGTCTTTAAGGAAGCAATCATTTTGTTGCCTTAATCACTCCGGAATTATAGTGAAAGCACTACGTCGATTCAAGGAGCAGTCACAACCCTTATTAGAGCAGTCTAGCATTTAGAACATGTAAGTCTGTAGTACAACCACAATAATTTTCTATCCTGTCTTATTTAATTATTTGAAGGATGACTATATTTTAATATTATTAGGCATATGTGTGATTGTATTGGGACATCTGAATAAAGCATTATATTTAAGATAAATATGTGATTATTTTTAGTAAATATTAATTACTTTGCTGCTATAAGTTTATACATCTTCTTTGAATCTTTTTCGCTCTTGTTGATGTCTATAAAGGATTTTCTTACCCTTCGTTATACTACTTAGTCGGCTTGCTAATAAAATACCAAAGAGAAACCAATGTAGGGTATTTACTATGCTTGGTCCTATAAGAAAAAAAGAACATTTAGTAAAGCAAAACAACTTTAATATTCAGTATAACTATTAGATGCTCGGTTGTTTCGTAAATTGAGATTGGGGTTGTTATGTGATTAATTTTTTTTTAAAAGAATTTATACTACTGCAAACTCTACAACCGATAAATCCTTATATATGTATATTGTTAAATAAAGTTATTGCAGCTTGGGGCGGTTAATGTAGAGCCACGACTCACTAAATTATCAAGATAAATATTAGGTTTCAATCGCTGTGAAATATTCATCAGTAAGCAACATCCTTTAGCATGGCATTTTTGCATCGGTAACCTTTCATTATGTACAATCTATGGTTTAGAAAACAAATAAATCAATCTACTGCCTTCACCTCTTATTTAATAAAATACTTTTACAGTAATAAACTTACAAGCCAAACTCAGGATCTACAAGTCAATGGACTTCATCCTGAAGATAATGTTATACTTTCTAGTTGGTTAAAATAAATTGTCAGCATAAAATAAAATAAACGAAATGGAAATAGTTTTTGGGATTAAGTTTTGATTGGTCTAAATCTCTTTAAATTATTTTTCTTTTATAATCCAATGAAGGTAATTTACAAATTTATCTGAATACGTTTGAAGTCAAAATTTTAGAATATGTATTTTAATATTAATATTTTGTTAGCTTTAACCTTTTTTAGTTAGCTTAGTATATTAATTAAATAATAGAAAAATGGTATGTAGTGAATATAATATTTTAGGGGTACGTATAAGGATGTATATAAATTCATTAATATAAAATATTTAATTGTTGTTTTACAAATTCATCATTTACCTAGTTATTTTATTATGCAATGTGAGATGTAAACTTGTATTTTGGATTAAAAAAATGATGGAACTTAGTATCTTAAGTTTTAAGTAAGTTTTATTTAATAGATAATTTCTTTCATGGTGAACGATATACTTTTATATATAGAACTTATGATCTTAGGATTATATATTTTTCAAACAAATTTACAAAGTTTAATGTGAATAAATTTATATAGCCAAAAATTAATTTGGAAGTTATATTTGTTATGGTAGAAATTTTATTATTAATCTTCTTAATTAAGGTTCCATGGGGACGCATCCCCCCATGAGGGACTCGTCTCCCCATTTCATGCATCCCCAGCACGGGGGAATGGCATTGGGGACATTTCCCCACCATCCCCTTTTTGGAGGATGACGGGAAGCCATCCCTGGGGACGGTAGAGGCCTATGGCCTCCCATACCCAAGATGTCCCATGTTTTGAGGCGTTTCCAACGGCCTCGTGTCCCCAGGTTATCCCCTATTTTGGGGCATCCTTGGGGATGCCCAACCATTCCCAGGGATGGTTGGGCACCTTTGAGGACCCTCGATCCATCCCTAAGGATAGTTGGGTGTCCCCGTGCAAAAACAAGGGCAAGATATTACTTCCAAATGACAGGATAAGTCAAACGTTGCACAACGCCATTGATTTCTTTTGAAATGTCGTAACTGTAACTTTGCTTTTCCATATTGCCAAACGTTATGTCCATCCCAGACAAAAGTTTAATAAATTATTAAGGAGCTAGAACTACTCTTTAATATCCATTTAGTGTATTCTTATAAAAAAAACATAAGCTTAGGGTAAAATCGTTTTTTTCTCTCTTTAATATTTAATGAAGTAGTTCTAAGTCTATAAATTTTATTATAAATTAATACCAGTTAGGCGTGATAGTTCTAAGTCTATGTAAATTTTATTATAAAATTTAAATTAATACCAGTTAGTAAGCTTAGGGTAAAATCATTTTTTCTTTCCACTTTAATATTTAATGAAGTAGTTTTAAGTCTATTTAAATTTTATTATAAATTAATACTAGTTAGGAGTGAGTGAGCTAGTGGGAGAATGTAGTTTTAAGTCTATTGATATTTTTAATTTTTGACATTTGTTGTAAAATTTAAATTATTTTAATGGCTTCTAAGTTCTAAATATTTTTGTTGTAAATTTTAAACTTTAAACTATTAGTATTTTTCAAATTTTTATGTAAATTACTAAATTATTCTAAATTTTAAAAAAATTTAATATATTCATACTTGTTGCACTTAGTAATAGCCAATAGGCTAATAGCTGAGTTCATTTTAGATTGAAACATGTTTTAAGATCATGCATACTTTTTAAGTTTTTAGTATTTTTCATTTTTGGTGTGCGTAGAATTTGTAGATTATTATAAATTTCTAAAAAAAATCATAGTATTATACCAGCCATCCCACCCAGTCATCCCGTAAAATCGGCCTACCATCCCTCGTCATCCCCGAAACCCATCCCCTTGTCCCCCCATCCCCCAAGCTCGTGGAACCTTCTATTATATAGATGTTGTTCATAAATGTTAAATGGTCATGTTACTTATAAATGGAACTTAAACTTTATGGAAAACTTTCAAGTTAGTTGATTAACTTAAACTTTATGGGAAACTTTCAAGTTAGTTGATCATGAGTAAAACATTTTCTTCCAAACCAAAGCTTTTAAAGCAATACTAAAAACCTATCATCGAGAAGGATGATAGTACAAAAGCACCCAATACTGGTAATTGTGGGAAGGATAATTATTGTAAGTCAAGGGCAGTTGTACTCCTGACGGGAAGGGTCATAATGGGAAGGTAAAAGAGGGCGGTATGGGACGTCACTCTTAGGTTGTCATACGAGTAGTATAGTGAGGAGTCTCTTGTTCAATGTTTGATTGGGAGTTTACTCAGCGATGAGATGGAATGGGATGTCTCATCATCAATTGTGCCATGACAAGTGATAGCTGGTCCCAAGCCAAGGTAATGGCAGGTCTATTGAGTGCTAATTTCACCCAATTGTGAAATTGCACTCTTCCGTAGGATTTGAATTCAAAATCCCCTCTTGCAAATAAGTTAGACAAAACAACTTCTCCAAGGTCTCCACTATATTAGCATTTGCATATGTGTATTAATAATCTCAAATAAATATGTATCAATTTAAATACTTGGAACACCTTAGTGATTGCAAGTAACTGTAAACAAGGGGCATGTGTTGGTTTATTTTACCATGCTACTTTAATGATTGTTCATTGAACCAAAATAAAGCAAATGTGAGTTGGCCCTCATATGACCACGATGTAGTGCCTTAATTCCTTTTATCTTGGAGGATTTTAAGGTAGATTTTATCTTCTTTATTAAGTAGCTTTTAAACAAGTTTTATCTTGCATTAAATCCTACTTTTAAACATGTAAATGAAGATGAAATCTATCTATGAATGTAAATCTGAAATGATGAATAGGCTCCTTGAATATGGCTTCTTATCATGAAGATAAAGATAGCTTTCAATGTGATCAATAAACTATCCCTTTTTGGTGAAATTGATTTTCACAAAGAGACAATAATTTATGGCCTTAAAATAAGGGCTTTAAAATGTCACTTCAACTTATCCCTCTTAAATGAAATCAAATTTTCATAAAGATGAATAATTTAGTGTTTTAAAATAATAACCTTCAATGTAGTGCAAAAATTACCCCTCTTTCATAAAATCAAAATTTTTATAAAGAGAAGGCAATCTAGGACCCCAAAATGGTAATTTATAAAATGCCATAAAACATAACCTCCTCAATGAAATTGAATTTTTTATGAGGGATATGTCATCATAGGCTCATGAATGAAGTATGAAACTGAAAAAATTAAATTTGGCCCAAAAATAAAAATTTTGAAATTTTGAAATTTTAAAATCTGCAATAAAAACAACTTCGGATATTTTTTTAAAATGCAAAATGACTCCGAAGTAAAAACTTCTAAGTGCGTAATGGAAGTATGAAGTATGCTCTACACAGCCATGTAATTATTTTTGGATTTTGAAATTTTTTTACTGTTTATTTTAATGTCCGAAAATTTAAAAATTAAAATTAAAAATAAAAATAAAATCTAAAACTTGAAAATGAAAGCTGAAAATGTAAAATGTGCTACAATCAGTATGATGCCATCCCATTCCGGAAAAACCGAATATGTGAGATATTCCATGCATGCAACCTAACCTATTGGACCTGCAATTCTGCACAATCAAAACAAGCTAGGTGCTAGCTCCTAGGGTATAAACATAATTTTCAGATTTAAGACATTCGCCTGAAGCAACCAATAAAACATGCATCAACTTCATCTATAAGTCCTAAATCTGAAAAATAAAGATAAACAATTAAATCTTGCATGCAAAAAAAAATTCTCCTCCTTTCTTGCCCATAAATTTCTGAAAGTTTCTGCCATATTACAAAAGCAGAATTTTTGTTTTTCCCCAAAAACTAGTCCATATGAAAGGAAAACATTCAGAAAAATCCAGTGCCAAAGCTCTAGCCTTCATTACTGCAATCTTCTTTAAAAAGTTTCCAACCCCTTTCTGTTTTTAGATGGCATATTTAATATTTTCCTAGAAAACTTTTCATTTCCCCTAAAGCTCTTTGTTTTCTTCCAACGCTGTCTTTTCTTTTCCATTCTCCGTTTTCTGACCGTTTGGGCTTCCTACTATCTATGTTTTCGTAATGTTTCCCCTTTTTCTTGCACCTTGGAATAATACTTCCAACGTTCCATATAATCCAGTGGTTTGCTTTTTCTGTGTTTGAAACGGTCTTCTCCATAAATGTTTTGTTTGCATTAGACTTAGTAACGTCAACCAAAATTATGTTAGGACCCTCCTAACATATCCTAATTACTTATATTATTTATTCATTATATTCTAGGGTCACAACCCTTCACTCTTACAACTATTAGACTAGGTATTTAAATGCAATCCACATATGATAATAAGAAATCATCGAACAAATATATAAATTAAGTCAATTGTGGGTTTTCTACCTTACAATCAAAAAGCGATTCAATATAAAAATTATCATGCTTCCCACACCATTTAGTTTCATACCATCTGGATCAGAGCTAGATCAAGGAGCAAATTCACCATTAAAATTTTTTCCCACTGCACATTTTAGCTAGTCCACATTCGTGAGGACGCAAACAGCATTCACTTTTCACAGATCCGTGTCAAAATCCTCGCAAAAAATTAAACCGTCTCCTAAGGTACGAATTAAGTTGTCTTACACCCAAATTGCTCGACCTTTCGTGTGGTGACCGGTGGCTGTTTTGAAAAAGCTAAAACATTCAACGCAGCATCAAGGTTTTCGATGTCCGAAACGCAAAGGAAAAAAATTATTATTTTTTTTTTTTTGTTTTCTCACCTGTACCAAGTCATATTGATCGTTACCTACACCAACCGCAATGGCTGAAGGACAACGATCACTGGATTCCATTCATGAGAAACACGAAATGCTCACTGAAGAAGTTCAACACGAAAGAGAGGAGAATACCCGTACCACAAGAGAACTATTCGATAAAATATTTGCAATGGATGTTAAACTTGATGCCATCAGTCAAAATCAGGCAACAACACATGCAAATTCACCCAACCACGGGTCATCAAACCGAGCAATGTTAGGAGGTCCACAAACTTCCATTCTACCATGGACGACCAAATTAGACTTCCCAAAATTTGAAGGAGGAGACCCTAAAAATTGGATCTACCGAGCAGAGCAATATTTCTCACTAAATCAAATTTCGGAAATGCAAAAAGTGCATATCGCCTCCTTCCACTTGGAAAACGATGCCATCCAATGGTACCAATGGTTCGAGAAAACTAACGGCACTCCGACGTGGTCAACCTTTACACAAAATCTATTAGTGCGATTCGGCCCTAGCAAGTTTCAAAGCTTTATAGGGGCCCTCACTAAATTATGCCAAACCACTTCGGTAAGCGAATACCAAGCAGAATTTGAAAGGCTATCTAATCGAACATCCAGATTAGACGCTGCCTTCTTTCAAGAATGTTTTGTTAGTAGATTAAAAGAAGAAATTTGAATAGAGGTGCAAATGTATAACCCTACAAACATTTTAGAGACCATCGGCTTGGCGAAATTAGCGGAGGACAAAATCAAGGCATGGAATCGGTTCACAAAACCAACTTGGAGGAAACCATCAAACACTTATACCAACCCCAAACCAATGCAAAATGGACGAACCCAAAATTCCTACACAGCCCCCAAAATTAACCCCGCTCTACCAATTAAGCGTCTAAGTTTTGAGGAAATGAAGGAAATACAAGCTAAGGGTCTTTGCTACCATTGCGATGAGAAATTTGACAGAAATCATAAATGTGCCTCATGGAAATTATATATTCTATATGCCACAGAGGAAGGGAATTCTACCGAAGATGAACCTAAACTCGAAGTAGAGGTATTATCCAACACACTTGAAAGTGACGAATAAAATGCACCAAAGGTTTCCTTCAACGCCCTTGCCGGATTTTCTGCCCCTCAAACAATGCGAGTAAAAGGGTATTTTAAGAAACAAAACCTTACCGTGCTCCTACTTTCTAGTAGCACGCACAATTTTATCGATCCAAAGGTGGCTAAACAAGCAAATTGTTTTATATACCCTTGCAATAACTTCAAGGTGATGATTGGAAATGGCAGAAAAATTGCATGCAAAGGAAAATGCAAAAATATAAAACTACCTATGGGGGTTTATAACATGAAAAGCGACATGTACGTCCTACCCCTAGGTGGGTGCGACATTGTACTAGGCATACAATGGTTACGAACCTTGGGCGTAGTCCAATGGGAATTTGATGTACTATGGATGAAATTCACAGCAAAGAACCAAACCTATATTATCCAAGGCCTAAAAGCAAGACCTTCCCAAATCGTCAGCTTGCATAGAATGGAGAAAATTATCCAAAAAGGAAACAAAGGAATGGTCGCCCAATTATTTTCAATTCAACCTAGTCACAAAGAAGACGAGACACCAGAGTTACAAAATATTTTAGACCACCATAAGGCGGTATTCAATGAACCAAAAGGCCTACCTCCACAACGAAGTCACGATCACACTATTCCACTATTTCCAGGGCATCAACCTCCTAATATTAGACCTTATCGTTATCCATACCTCCAAAATACCGAAATAGAGAAATTAGTACAAGAGCTTCTTAAGGCAGGAGTCATTAGACCTAGAAAAAGCCCTTACTCCTCTCCAATTATTTTAGTTAGAAAAAATGATGGCTCGTGGCGTTTATGTGTCAATTTTTGAGCACTTAATAAAATGACCATCAAAGATAAATTTCCTATTCCGGTCATAGACGAACTATTAGATGAACTCCACGGGGCAGCTTATTTTTCGAAGTTAGACTTACGGTCAGGCTACCACCAAATACAAGTCAATGAAAAGGATATTCCTAAGACGGCCTTTCGCACTCACGAAGGGCACTACGAATTCTTGGTGATGCCATTTGGCCTGACCAATGCTCCTTCTACCTTTCAAAGTCTAATGAATAAGGTATTTCACCCTTTTCTTCGTAAATTTATATTAGTTTTCTTTGATGACATTTTGATTTATAGCAAAACATGGGAAGAACATTTGGACCATGTTAGACAAGCGTTCCAAATCTTGGAGGAAAATCAACTTTATGCAAAAAGATCAAAGTGTTCCTTTGGAAAAAAAGAAATTGAATACTTAGGGCATATTGTCTCAAAGGAAGGAGTTATGGTAGATCCTTCCAAAATCGAGGAGGTGAAAAATTGGCCTATTCCAAAAACCTTAAAAGCTCTACGTGGGTTTCTTGGAGTAACGGGATATTATAGAAAATTTTTCCAAAATTATAGTAAAATCGCTGCTCCTTTAACAACATTACTTAATAAAAACACTTTCAAATGGTCGTCTAAAGCGGATGAGGCCTTTATCACCTTGAAAACTGTAATGTGTACCACGCCTATTCTAGCCATGCCCAACTTTTCTAAACCATTCGTCATTGAAAGTGACGCTTCAGGAATAGAAATGGGAGTTGTACTCATGCAAGATGAAAGGCCTCTAGCTTTTATAAGCAAAGCATTTTCTCCTAAGAATTCAGCTCGCTCTACGTATGAAAAAGAGATGTTGGCGATTGTCCATGCTATTCAACATTGGAGGCCTTACCTTATTGGCCAACATTTCATTATATGCACTAACCATCATAGCTTGAAGTATTTTTTGGAACAAAGGACTAATACCCCGGAACAACAACAATGGGTTACTAAACTTCTTGGCTATGATTATGAAATTACATATAAAAAGGGAAATGACAACATGGCAGACGATGCACTTTCTAGAAAATTTGAAGATATGTCTGAAGTCCATGCTCTTTCCTCCCTTATTCCTAAATGGGTAGATGAGGTGCATGAATAATGGATAAATGATCCTACTATCCACACCTTAATTCAACAACTTCAACATAATCCTAGTAGCAAAACTCCATACACTTGGAAGGACAATATATTAAGATACAAAGGGAGGATGGTCCTCACCCCCAATTCAACTTATCGTGAAAAACTTCTTCATGAGTTACATACCTCACCCACTGCAGGCCACTCAGGGTTCTTAAAAACCTATAAAAGAGCCACTACCTCCTTCTATTGGGTAGGAATGAAAAATTACATCAAAAACTTTTTAAAAGAATGTGAAGTTTGCCAAAGACAAAAGGGGGAGACCCTCGCTATTCTAGGATTACTTCAACCTCTTCCTATACCCACCAAAACATGGGCAGATATTTCTATCGACTTTATTGAAGGATTACCAAAATCGGGAGGAAAAACAACCATTTTCGTAGTCGTTGATCGTTTATCTAAATATGCCCATTTTTGTTTCGTGGCTCATCCTTATACCGCTAGCACTATAGCCCACCTCTTCCTAGATAACATCTTTAAATTACATGGTATGCCCTCCACAATTGTTAGTGACCGCGACCCAACTTTCACTAGCACCTTTTGGAAGGAATTGTTTAAATTACAAGGTACTCAACTTCGTATGAGCTCTGCTTACCATCCTCAAACCAATGGCCAAACAGAAGTTGTAAATAAATGCTTGGAAACATACCTTCGATGTTTTGTTTCTACTCAACCACTCCATTGGTTAAAGTGGCTTTCACTAGCGGAATGGTGGTATAACACTTCATACCATGCGTCCATCAAAATGACTCCTTATGAAGCATTATATGGTCAAACACCACCATCCCTCACTTCCTATATTCCAGGGACTACAAAAGTCCATGCGGTGGAAATGAAACTTGCTAATAGAGATGACATACTACGAATCCTAAAAGAGAACCTACACACCGCCCAAAGCATCGCATGAAGCAGCAAGCTTATCAACATAGAAGTGAACGTAGTTTCCACGAGGGTGATATGGTTTTCTTACGTCTCCAACCTTACCGTCAATCCTCTCTTAAACAAAAAGGTTCTCAGAAGTTAGCACCCAAATTTTACGGGCCGTATAAAGTTCTCCAACGTATTGGGACCGTTGCTTACAAACTAGAGCTTCCTCCCTCTTCCAAACTTCACCTCATATTTCATGTATCTTGTCTTAAGCTCGCAGTGGGAGCCCACATCACGACACAACCCACTCTCCCTGAATTCTCTCGATGATGGAGTACTTCTAGTCGAGCCAGAAGCTATCTTGGATCGCCGCTCTCGTCACCTTCGTACTCGCGATATCACGGAATTTTTAATCCATTGGAAAGGTCTACCTTTAGAAGATGCAACGTGGGAAAATTTTCAAGATATCCAATAGCAATTTCCAAATTTCCAGCTTTGAGGACAAAGCTCCTTTAAGGGGGGTGGCATGTTAGGACCCTCCTAACATATCCTAATTACTTATATTATTTATTCATTATATTTTAGGGTCACAACCCTTCACTCTTACAACTATTAGACTAGATATTTAAATGCAATCCACATATAATAATAAGGCATCATCAAACAAATATATAAATTAAGTCTATTGTGGGTTTTCTACCTTACAATCAAAAAGTGATTCAATATAAAAATGATCCTGCTTCCCGCACCATTTAGTTTCATACCAAATTACTTCTCAATGAATGCACTGACGTTACCCCTTTCACTTTATGTAATTCTTCACCAACCCAAAAGAACAACATACTTCATTCTTTTGGCCTGCACTTTATCATTCTCACAGGCCATATTTAATCAATATTTGAAATTAATTCGAGTATACCCGATGAATCCAATGTGGGGTCCTCGTTATTACTAGCCCTGTCATATTAGAGATATGTGGAAAATAATATTATTCTAAACATGGACCTCCAATGTCTTGGGGACTATGAATCCCCATCACTACGCTACCTCTTAGCTTGACTTTTTTCCGAGCGTCACCGATGCCTCCGTCCATGCCTCGACTGCCATCATTCGCCATGAGCAAATCGACAAATGGCCCCACGTATTTGTCGATTTCCTCCTTGTGCTGTGCGTTATAGTATCCGTTGCTGCCGATGACACCGCTGCTACCGATAATGATGGGCTACCACATTTGAGTCGGCAACTTTGGGCATCGATTAAAACTGATGTCTACCCTTCAGACATAGTTTTTTATTTTTTTTTTTTATACGGCTGCGACACCATCAAGCAATTTCCATCGTAGATTATCCCTACACGTCCAAATCGTTTACGTCCACCTTGGTAACCGCTGCATCAGTGACACCGAGATTTCCACATTGCTGTGACACGTCCACGTAAACCTTTCATCCTTCCATGCAGGCAGAGTCTCTCACTGTCATTCACGCCGCCAGTCACCGGCCACTGTCTTCTATTGCCGGAGCCGCTGTACCGGATCCACTGCTGTACCGGATCCACCTCAGAGGGCTGTCGTGGAGAACGAATCTCCTACTCGCTCACGTGTCCTCTCCGGCCTTGCTGCCAGTCTTTGACCCTTAAATGCGTGGCCCATCGCTATCCCACTAACCGCTTGCATTTACTGTCAATGGCCATAGCGATATCTGTACCTAGGCTTCGTTCGAACTCTGCCCGTGTGGCCTCGGTTTTCTTCTCCTCAACGTCCGTCGTTCGCTCTTCAGGTGTGTCACACACTGCTGGTCTGCGCCCGCCAGTACCGTTGTATAGTCCCGTAATCCATTCCACCGTCGTAGTCGCTGATGATTTCTCGTCTAATCGCCGCGAGGTTGCCGTTAGAGTTTTCTGTGTTGACAACACACACAGGGCCCCCGACATCCGGTCCTTCATGCTGGGTACCGCCGACGAACTTCTGTAGTCTTCATTGCTGCAACATCGCGTCGCAAGCATCGACGTTGTCGGGCTCCTCTCGGCAATCGTCGTCTGGTCGCGTCGCTCACCTGCAATTCGCCCATCACCTGCACAAAAGAAGAACACACGCACATTAGCCAAACAATATTAACAACTTTATAACCCTTACACAAAGTTTTATTTGAAATGAAATGAAAGATTTTAATTACGTCTGCGAGACCCACACGGTCTATAGGACTTCAAATATGGAAGTACATTTATTCAAATCATATCATATGATCTTTAATATCTTTGAGAAGGTTGTTCCTTCTCCTGGTGTTACCAATTCCTCAACCTTTTTTATTTTACTGTATTCAAATAAATTTGTCATAAACTCGTTCCCAAGTGTTTCTTTGTATTTGTCACGGATATCTGAAAAACTCGGGCATTTATAGATGAAGTGTTCCTCTGTTTCTACTGCCCTTGTGCTGCATAGAGTACATATCATTTCTTCCCATTGTTCTTTGGACGTTGTCCATCTCCATGTTTCACATCTAAGCCTATGAGAGCTAGTCCATCTGAGCAATTACGCTTTTTCCTTGTGGTCATACGTTGGGTTAAAATTTGTAATATAATATTTAAATATAATAAAATATCATATTATATGTCATATAACATGTTATATTATATATAATATATACTATATTATTTTACTTTTATTTTTTTTATTGATTTTGTTTATTATATTATAATATATATAATTATAATATATACCAACAATTATGCTCATTTAAAATTTCCTTATTTGATTTTTATTAAAAATATATATATATTTTTTTTTAATTATTTTTTTAAGCTTTTACATTTATTGGAACCATCAATTATATTCAATAAATATATCGGAGGCCCTTTCCCTTTTCCTTGTACTTGCTCTGGCATGCATTCATTTCACCTTTCGAAAGATAGCACTATGACAACCCAAAATAAAAGGAAACACAACCTAAAATAAAAAAAAACTAAAGTAAACTTTAACTCTCTCAAACCAATCGAGACCACCAAGACTATGAAACTATGACTATGATCAACCAAAAGGAATCTTTGGAAACTGAATGACGAGCTCTTGGCTAAGGTCCCATTGAAATGAGCACTCAAAGACAACCTAAGATTACCAAACATCAAACAAAAAGGTGGGTCCCCAAGTTTTCGGGCTAGTTGTGGAGCAGCCACAACAGGGCCCTAGTGGAATTCAGAGAAGGTGGACTCTCAACTAGGAAAAAGGCATGTCTATGCTACACCCTTGCATGTTATCTTAAAATCAAAATTGAAATTTAATCCACCATGCTAAGGGGTAGGGAAATAAGCATCCACCCTCTAGGTGAAATGGGCCCTAGAGGAGAAACCCCAACCGTGAACCTGGGATCTCGAAATGAGTGGATAGGTTCACTAAAAGGTACTTTTTCTATGATACCTGATCAATCTCGACCACTTGGGTGATCGTCTACAGTGGTCAATATACCCAAACATGGGAATTTTACATAACTCGTACTAATAAAATATTGGGTGAACATCAAATTATCCTTTGATGTGTTTTTTAGAGCTTAGGATCAGTCAAAATTTTCATTTTGTGATTCCAATAAGAAGGTCTGGATTGGACAACCAAGTGAGCAGGACCTGGGTTTTTACAAAATCCTAACAAGTTATCCCTACAAATCCTAAAAAATTATCCCTTAAAATCTCAAGGACTTATCCCTACAAATCTTAACAAGTAATCCCTAAAAAGGTTGTAACAAACAATACAACAATATAAATCCCTACCATGTCTATATATTCTAACATTAAAACCTTATGAAACACTTTGATGAGAGAGTGCCTAACAGAAATAAAGTTAATGTGAAATTTCTCTTTGTATCAAGCTTAGAGGTGCATGCCCTCTGTCTTGTTTATGTAGGATTCCTCATTGCTATTAACATTGAGTTGTTGCATGTATGTAGGAAGTGATTGGCCTTCTTAGCTTTGAACTAGTTATTGTGAGACTCTTCTTTTTAAAAAATATTATTTTTAGTAACAAATTCCTATAGTAAAATTTTATTCCACTTTAATACATATTTCTCTCTTTGTGCTTGACCTTTTAAAAAACTATGGAAAATTTTTCTTAAGAAAAAAATCAAATATTTATTTAAAAAAAAAATTCATTCGATTTAGGTTCTAGAGGTAGTTTGCATATTGGTAGAACCTAGTGACCATTCATCCATGAACCCGTTTATCATTTACAAACTACTGCCCATATTGTATCTACAATAACACTACAAAAAATGAGGTCATTTATTAGCTCACCAAATTATGAAGTAGAAGATAACACCCCAAAAGAATCCAATCACTATCAAAATGCTCTTAAAGGGATGTGCTTTATTCTTTTTTTCCTCAAGAAAAAGTCATAATTTTATATTAATTAAATATGAAATTACATTCTTCATATGCCTCTTTGAAATTTCTTCAAAATTTCAATAGTGATCTAAAAATCAGGTCATTTATACATCATAACTAGCTATCTCTATCATGTTAAGTTCTATCCTTAGACACCTTCCCAATTTATCAAACAATATCCTTTAAATCACTAAATTTTGAGTTTTTTGAGAAAGTTGTATCTATGCTTGCTTTAACTAGAGGATATTAATCCCCCCAAATAGATATTTGGACCAACTACAGTGCATTGCCCTCATTGAATTCTTGTATTAGGCACGTACCTGGATCAATCTGAAGTGCCTCCTTTGAGAGTTTATTAGCTTCCCTATTTAGTTCTCTATAAATATGTCAAAAAGTAAAAGCTTCACTTCGATCCAAAGCTTTTTTATTTGAGATATGGATTGTAGAATCATGTTTTCCATCCTAAAAACACCAAGCATGTAGTTTATTACCATCTACAAGTCTCCATAAATTTGAATTTTTTGTATTCCTTTTGATTCTTCCAACTGAACCAACAATTTGAGGGTCATAATTTAAGCATAATTATTAGAACCTTCTCCCAATCCAACCTTGAATTTAAAATAATGAGAGTTAGAAATATATAGTAATCATCTTGCTCCACAAACTCCAAGGTTCCCTATCTAGCCCCATAAAAAAAAACCAGGCCCCTAAGTTATCAATCTTTAATGGGATGATTTGTCTATTTACCTTTGTTGTTGTCAAAACCTATTTTCAAACCAAGATTTTAAGCACTTTCCTAATGAATCTTCTTGCCATCCTATAGGAAGCTTTAATTGTGCTATAATATCCCTCCAAACCTATCTAGTAAAGGAGCAAGCAACTATTAAATGATCAATTGTTTCATTGTTTTACTTACATAAATGACACCTTCCTAGACCATTCCAATTCTTTTGTAAAACCTCCCATGTTAGAACCTTATTTTTCATGGCAAGCCACAGGAACAATCTTGTCTGTGATGGGGTTTTCTTCTTCCAAAGTGTATTCCACCACCATGATGGGTTGTCATTGATATCTTCCAATAAAGTCTTATACCCCAAATTTGGAGTGTATTCCCTCGTAGCTCCATTCTTTGTCCAGACCAATTGATAAGTTTCCTCTTGCAACTTGATATGTCTAGCTTTAAGTCTCCCCACATATTCTTCCCACCAGTATATGTCTTGGCCCTAAAGCCCTAACATTGTTGTTTCCTTCCATCCTAACTCCAGTTTGTAGAAGATTTCGAGTTAGCTGCTTGGGCAACATTTCCAATCCCTTATGCTCTTAGGGTCTGAATTATATTATTTGGCAGTTTGTGCATATCACCACAACCAATCCAAGGGTCTAATCCTAGTCTTATTCTTGAACCATCCCCTATTTTCTAGGAAATCCAATCACCAACAATATAAAAGGCTTGAATCATTGCCTTCCAACATATTGAAACATTATGGGTTTGCTTAATTGAGGCCCTTATCCACTTCACACCTATGAGTAGCTCTAAATACTTTTCATGTATAATATTATTCCATAAGCCTTCCTTCGATATTATCTTCCAAACACACTTTGTTGCTAGAGCCTTGCTAAAAAGGAAGATTTCTAAGTCCCCATCCTCCATTTTACTAGAGCCTTGCTAAAAAGGAAGATGTTCTTAAGTCCCCATCCTCCATTTTTTGGGCTTGGCTAAGGATTGACATTTAACCAAAGGAATACCTTCCCTTTCCTTTTTCCCTATCCATAAGAATCTATAGCTTAACTGTCTAATTTTTTTCAAAAATCCTTTTGGTATATGATCCAAAGATTGCTAATATATTGGTATTGCTTCCAACATAGACTTGATGAAATTCAATCTCCCCCCTAAAGAGAGCCATTTGCCGCACCAAATATTAATTCTTCCTTCCACCTTCTTTATCAACCAATTCCAGACTTGTTTAGTGTATTCATTGGATTTCAAAAAGAACCCCAGATATTTAAACCCCTCTTGAATATCAAATCTATTAAAGGAGAAAAGTTGACCTATTATTATGGTTTGATTCTGATTCAGTCAGTTAAAAGAAATGCTCAACTTCTGTGCATTAATCTACATACATGTTGTCAGACAAAAAAAATAAAAAGATTATTTTAACTTCTCTGCAACTCTTACTGTTCCATCTATGAAAAGGAGAGCATCATCTACAAAAAGTAGATGGGTGACTTCCACCATTATACCTATTTTAATTCCTTTTATCGCGCCTTCCCTCTTGGCTTCTATAATACACCTACTTAAACACACAGCTACCAAAATAAATAACAATGGTGATAAAGGGCAACCTTTTCTAATATCCCAAGAAGCTTTGAAGAACTGAGAGGCTGACCCATTAACCAAAATTGTAAAAGAAACAAAACAAAGACATCCCATAATCCAATTCACCATTTACACACAAAACCCAATATGAGTAAGTATCATTCTTAAATATAGCCAATTTACTCTGTCAAAATCCTTGGAGAGATCCAACTTCATCATCATTGTTGGTAGTTTCTTTGATTTTATGGTATGAAGACTTTCCTGAGCAGCACCAATTGCTTCATGAATTTGTCTACCATGTAGGAAACCAAATTCATCAATAGATATAGAAGCAGAGAAGAACCTTTTGATTCTTGAAGCAATTGTTTTTGCTATGATTTTAAACACACAATTACACAAAGAAAGTGGCCTAAAATCATCAAAGGAAGAAGGATTGTCCTCTTTTGGAATAAGAGCAATGAAGGTGGAGTTGAAAACTGCATTTACCCTTCGTTTTAGCCTAGATTCCTCCACAACCTTGAGTAGGTCAGACTCCAAAATTTCAGAGCCCAAGAAAGAATTCCATAGTCCACCCATCAGGTCCTGGACTCTTATCTTTTTGGAAGGAGGTTAAAACAACTTTGAGCTCCTCCTTTGAGACTTCCTTAATCAACTCATCATTGGCTTTCTCATCTATAAATTTGGGAAAGAGAGAAGTTATTTTAACTATTTCAGTTATATTAACTTGACTAGGATCCTTGTACAGTTGACCAAAATGCCTTACACCCATGTCTACTATTCATTTAAAGGAGGAGACTTTACTTCCATCTTGTCCCTATAACTCCCAAATTGTATTTTGTTGTTTTCTATGGTTTGCAAAGCTATGAAAAAATTTAGTGTTCTCATCCCCATTTGCAATCCACAGTGCTCTACTTTTGAGCTTCCATTGTGCTTCTCTCTCTGCAAACAATCTACTCTTCTCTTGATCCAAAATTTTATACTTAAGCCTTATTTCCTCATCCATTTCTTTTCAAAGTCATCTACTAGAAACACTGCAAGCTCCTCCTCAATCTCCCTCAGTTTTTTCTCATCCATCATTTTTTTTATGGGCCCACTAAGCTATTGTTGCCTTAACCCTTTTTAATTTTGTTACAAATTGTATACTAGCAAATTCTCTTGGACTAGGATCAAACTTCACCCATTTTGATTTGACTAGCATTACAAAGTTATCCTTTTTTAGCCACTAAGAATTAAATTTAAAAGGAAAATGTGGTTTTTATCTTATTTTGTTAAAATAAGCGTGATAGGAGAGTGATCAGAGTCACCTCCAACTTCAATCCAAGACTTCAATATGTAAGTGCCATTTACCAAACTCTCTACTACTAAGAATTTTTCCAATCTCTTAGAAATTCTATCAACTCCTGTCCTCATGTTTCTCCAAGTTGGGATAGATTTTATAGGCTCCAAGTATATGAACCCCTTGGATTCAAACTTTTGGATGAAGTAATTAGCCAGTGGATCAGTTCTAGCAATAAAATCCCACACTTCACTCCTCGAGAGAGTTAAGTTTAAATCACGTCCTAAAATTAAATTATTAGCTTCTAAAAACTTTTGATCCATAAGCTTATCCTAATATTGCATTGTGTCTTTATAGGGGCCATAAATATTCACCACTGTAATTGTTTCCCCAAGCTCCACTGAAAAGAATTTGGTCCCTACTCCTGAGTCAAGCAATGCAAATTTGGTTAGCCTAAACTGATTTACCTTCCACCCTATAGACTCCTCCTCAGGCTCCTACAGCATCAAGGACCAAAAAATCCCATCCTTTAAGCAATTTAATGAGATCTTCCATCACTTTCATAGCTAACCTTTTCTCTTGAATTAGCAAAATCTATGGATTCTGAATTTCTACCAACCTACATAAAGCAACTTTTTTTGCACAGTTGCCCATCCCTCAAATATTAAAGGAAATGACTTTCATTGATTAATTGTTTCTGGGATCATCCCTTCTCTAAGGATCCCTTTTAAGGATGGTTGCTTGCCTTGTTGAACTTTGCATAGGATTTTATTCTTAGCCAATAAAGTAAAAACTATTTTGCTCCTCCTACCAGTAAGACTTTTATCCCCCACATATTTATTGGGGCCTCCCCCAAATCCTTCTTCTCTTAGTCCTATTCTACCTTTTAGGGATCGTAGGGGATACCTATGAGTTTTTTGGGACACAAAACCTTACTGACCACAAGAAAATTGAAGACGGAAAGCAATTTCAAAGAGATTTATTTGTGAAGCATTATTAAAAAATTTACCAGAGTCTAATCCAAGGTTTGGATCTACTTCCTTCAAGGAAGAGGAATTTAAGGGTCTGGATGTTTTATTCTTAACAAATATTATGATTGTATTCCTCATTATTTATTTATTTTAATAGAGATTAATCTTAGCTTGTTAAATAAAGGCATAGTCAACAAGTTTCCTAGGTTCACAAGACATTTATTCCTGTCTAAGGTTTTTGTCTAGTTCATATTTGGAATATGGTGATCCAACAGTGTTGAGCTCTTGTTCTTCCCAATCGATCGAACTACTTAAAATGTTTATCAACTAGTGCACTACTCAAAGAAAGGTTTTAATTTTTCATTTGATCCATTATCGAAAACAAATTGTTTGAGTCACGGCCCACAGTCGCCGAGCAATGAACTTGTACTAAGGAACTCTCTCAGAATCATTTTCCATACTGATTTTCATTTTGAATCTCATTTTGTTCCTTCCTTGGATTTTGTACTGAGATATGGAGAACGAAGCAGACCCCGTCTTCCCCTTAATTCAAAGAGCAGACTCAAGCTATGTTTTGAACTTTCACCTGCATGCAATTGAAGAGTAACACCAAACATAATTGCCTCTCAAGTCAAGTGCTCTCCTTTTTATCCTTAAAGCTCTAGGGAAGAAGAAAAAGTTGCTACACGAGGTGCTTCATGTAAGAAATGAAAAGCAGCTCTGAGTGATTCTCCAAAGCGGTATCAAGTGTTTCTTTATACAAAGTAAAGTAGCTTTTTATGTCTATAAAACCAAATATTATAATTTCAGTGCGGTTATCTAAATATGTATTGACTTATACTAAAGTAAGGCATACATACTTCTATTTAATTTCAATTTTAAACCTTTTATGATCTCAAAACAAAAGAGTTTTCTTTGCTAAGAACTAATTCTTCTCCAACCTTATAGGGACCTATAGGCATGGAATTGGAACAAGGCACTTCATTATTCATTATTTTTACCTCACCTACTTGCTAGATGAAGTAAAAAGGATAAGCCTAATCTCTCTAAAGAAATAAACCTCGCAATTTTAAGGATTGAAAAAGTTTCCCATTCTAGTGGCATCAACATAGTGCACTCTTCCCTATTTTCATCTCTTATAAATTGAACTGTCAAGTATAACTTAAGGGAGTTCACCTCCATATAATATATTAAAGGAGAAGCTTCAAGTTTTTTTCTTAAGGGAGAGAGTGAACTCCTTTAATAAGGTTTGAAAGAGAGCTCCACATATAATATTAAATGTTTGGAGGGGAAAAGGTTTTTAAAAGTGTTCTTTCACGATGCTTGGGGCCTTTATTAAAAGTGTTTTATGGATTTGATCGACCAATCGAAATTATAGATGAAGAGTGGACCCTCGAATAAGCACTCAGTTCCTACTGACCCCAAAACAATGTCATTTCTCTATTTCAAAGATCACAATTTTTTTCTAAATTACAATCCTTTCAAGATGAAAGTAATGCCCAATCAAAATTATAGATGAAGAGTGGACCCTCAACTAAGCACTCAATTCCTGTTGACCCCAAAACAATGTCATTTCTCTATTTCAAATATCACAATTTTTTTTTCTAAAACACAATCCTTTCAAGATGAAAGTAATGCCCAAAAAAACATATGTTAAATAAAAACATTTTTTTAGGAAGGCATGGGTGACAACTTAAGCTTAAAGTCTCCAAATGCTACATAACAAGTAATTTTAACCACTGGAATTAGTCACTTGTAAATTAGCCCTTTCTCATAAGACTAGCACATTTTGTAACTTCTGGTTTTACATGAGATTGTATATGTTTATTGTTAGGAAGTGAAGTCACTATGCAGTATACGCAGCCAGGAAAAAGGATTGCAACAGACCAAAGAAGGCCAAACATCTGACCTGCTAGACATCTGGGTCAGACGTCTAGACAACAGGTTAGATGTCTAGGCCAGACGTCTGGGCTGCCATACGTCTAGGTTGGTAGACATCTAGGCCAGACGTTTGGGCTGCTAGACATCTAGGTTGGTAGATGTCCACTGCTTTGACGTTTGGGCTGCCAAACATCTAGGTTGGTATATGTTAGTCGCACAATAACACTAAGAGGGGGGGTGAATTAGTGTAGCTCTTTTTTACATAAATCTTCAACACTTAAAGCCAAAACAATATAAACATGAAACCAAATAAAGCAAGTATAACAAGAGAACATCACACGACACAAGATGTATCGAGGTTCACCGATTTGGCTACATCTCTAAAAATTATTGTTTGGACTCCCATCCAAATCTAGCCTTTGCAAAGCACCAACTTTACAATCAATTTACCAGCACCCACTGGAAGGAGCACCAACTTTACAATCAATTTACCAGCACCCACTGGAAGGAGCACCAACCCCTGATGCCAAGCACCAACTTGGAATTCAATTTTGAAACTAGAAGATTGAAATAAAATTACCTTCATTTTTACAAGATCCTGACTGGTCTATTGCTTACCTAACCTCTCTCACAATTCTCAAAACACACACACTTGCAGCCCCAACTAAAATTCTCCAAGCAACACTCCTTTTATAACTATCTTTTCTCTTTGTAACTCCTTTTGTAACTTCCATATTCTCACATGCCACCTATCAATTGTAACTCCTTCTTTTGTAACTTCCATATTCTCACATGCCACCTATCAATTGTAACTCCTTTTTGTAACTCCTTTATGACACAATATTCTCATATGCCACTTGTCAATTGTAACTCCCTTTTTATATAACTCCTTGTGTAACTCCTTTATGACACAAGATTCACATATGCCACTTGTCAATTGTAAATCGTTTTTTATATTTTCAACTTGGTCCATGTTTTCTACAGTCACATCTGGTCACATCTTACTTTCAACTGTTCAAATCTAGAGAAGACATTTCGTCAAACACTTCACGACCAACTACGGTGCACCTTACTCAAACTCATACTTCGGGACCTCGGATTGGCATGGTTCAAAAAGCAAAGTTGCTCATATTGATGACCTAAACATGAATCCATAATCAGACTTCAATATTTTTCATAAAATGACATGAATTTTATCAATTTACCGTTGTCACATAAAACTGTCCAAAACTGAAAAAAGTTCTTTGAGGCCATTTTCTGAGAGTCATAACTTTCTGCTGGGATCTCCAAACGAGACGAATATTGGAAAATTTATTCATAGTATATCCAACTACCTCCAGTTAAACTTTCAGCATCTAACCCTTTCCAGATTGCTTGGAATTCTTCCTGCAAACAGGCCTCCTGCGTTGATTTTGCACCTGTCAAAAAATTGTCAAGTGACTCACACATGTACCAACTTTTGTCCAAAACTGTACCGACACTGCAATTTCACTTCCAAATGACAAACAATATGCCAAATGATATTTTTTGCCATACAACACAATCCATTTACACGCAGGAGCAATATTTGCAACTTTTGCTCCTTGTTGACAACTTTTGCAATTTTTGCAACTTTGACAGCTTTGTGACAACTTTTGCAACTTTTGCAAATTTGCACCAAATCACCTGCAACAACCTCAACCGAGCGTACACATCTCCACAATCACTAAACAACTTTGTACAAGCACCAAACACTATACCACAACACCAACCAAATCCCACTGAATGTGTCCCACTGAGTGTGTTGACAACAATGACAACACCTTGGTCAACAGACGTCTAGGCCAGACGTCAAAGCAGTGGATGTCTAGGTAGATGATAGCTTGCAGAAGATGAAGCATTTTGGTTCCATATGAAGACGAACAGTTTTGCGGAGGTCTCCACAGGGAGAGAAAACGAACGGTTGGGGCCTTCCTTGTCTGCTCTATAAAAGGGACTTGATCCCTTACACATATAGATGGTTGAAAAGTTTTGAAAAACGTGAATGTAAATTTTCTAAAAATAATAGAAAGAGAAGTTGTCATTGCCCCGTGGTTTTTCTTACACATTGCAGGTTTCCACATAAATATTTGTGTCACTTGTGTTGTTGATTTCGTGTTTCTATTTTTGTTATTATGCTTCCTCTTGCAGGTATAAAATCAAAAGAATTTCCTAACATCTGGTATCAGAGTTAAGTTTTTGTGCGAGTGGGAGCTACAACAATGACAAAAGGTGTAACCAAGTTCGAAATTGAGAAATTTTATGGCAAGAACTTCGCTCTATGGAAGATGAAGGTGAAGGATTTGTTGGTTCAGAATGACCAAGATCAAGCCTTGAAAGGGGTCACGAATAAACCAAGCAGCATAAAAGATGAGGAGTGGGTAACGCTTGACAGGAAGGTGATTTCTATAATTTGTCTTTGCCTAGCGGACTCCATCTTGTTCAATGTAGCTGAAGAGAATACCGCGAAATCCCTTTGGCAAAAGCTTGAAAAGTTGTATGAAACAAAATCAACAACAAATAAGGTTTTTCTGAAAAAGCAGTTGTATAGCTTGAGGATGAAGGAAAGTTCATCCGTAGTAGATCATTTGAATGATTTTAATACTCTAATCAATAAACTGGTTTCAGTTAATGTGAATATGGAGGATGAAGATAGAGCTATCACCCTACTTTGTTCCCTTCTGGACACTTGGGATCATATGGTGATGACCATCAGTAATTCATCATCAGGAACTCTCAAATTTTATGATGTGGTAGTTGCTTTGTTGGCAGAAGAGTTGAGGCGAAAAACATCTCTGGAACCCTCAACCAATGAAGCTTTATCTGTGAGAGGTCAATATTTCGAGGGAAGTAAACAAGGTAGAAAGCAATCCAGAACTAATTCTAAAGGACGTAAGCAGAAAGGGAAGTGTTGGAATTGTGGGAAGCTAGGACACTCCAAGAAGGATTGTTGGCAATTAAAGAATGGTGAAAAGAAAAATAAGCCATCAGTTGAGGCCAGTGCAGCAGATTAAAGAGAGACAACAACATGTGAAGACTTCTGTATTAGTAACAACAGATCTATTTTATATACCTGGGTTTTGGACTCAGGTGCATCTTTCCACATGTCTCCCCATAGAGATTGGTTTGACAAATATCAGCCATACTATGGTGGAAAGGTCTATTTGGGTGATGATCACCCTTAAAAAATTTTGGGAATAGGGGATATAAGGATCAGGCTGGACGATGGTAGAGAAAGGATATTATGTTATGTGTGACATGTGCCTGATTTGAGGAAGAATTTGCTCTCAATCAAAATGATGGATAAGCTAGGGTATTCTGTCACTTTCAATAACAACTACTGCAAAATTGCCAAAGGAGCTCTTGTAGTAGCAAAGGGATAATCTTATGGGACCTTATACCGTTTATATGGTGATACAATGACAAACCATGCAACAACAAAAACTTATGTTCAGGATGTAGTAATGCTATGGCATCAACGCCTAGGCCATATGAGTGAAAAAGGCCTAAAAATTTTGTGTAACAGAGGTATGCTTTCTGGGATTAAGTCTTGTAATTTAGACTTATGTGAGCACTGCATTTTTGGTAAATAGAAGAGGGTTCGGTTTACTGCAAGTCCTGGTAAGAGTTCTTATTTTCTACAACTTATACATTCGGATATATTTGGACCAGTCCCCACTCATTCCTTGAATGATGCCATCTATTTTTTGACTTTTATAGATGATTATTCTAGGAAAGTGTGGGTGTATTTTCTGAAGAAGTCAAAAGCTTTGTAGAAATTTAAAGAGTTCAAAGCTCGGGTAGAGAAGAGTTTGGGCAAGTCGATTTTATGTCTCAGGTTATATAATGGGGGTGAATATTGATCCAAGGAATTTGATAAATTTTGTATGCAGGAAGGTATTAAGCACCAGAATATTGTACCATACACTCCACAACAAAATGGTGTGCCTGAGCGGATGAATCACACAATCATGGAACGTGCGAGAAGCATGCTTAGCGCAGCCATGTTGGAGAAAAAATTATGGGCAGACGTTGTTAATACAGATGTTTATCTTATTAACAGGTCACCTACAGCTACATTGGATGGATATATTTCGGATGAGGTTTGGTGTAGTAAGCCAGTTGATTACTCTCATTTGTGCACTTTTGGATGTGACGTGTTTGCCTATGTAGCCAAAGAAAAAAGGTCCAAGCTTGACCTGAAGTCAAGAAAATGTGTTTTTCTCGGCTATGGAGATATATTGAAGGGGTATAGACTGTGGGATCCTACTGCACACAAGGTAATTATTAACTGGGATGTAATTGTTGATAAAAAAAATCCATGCAAAGGAAGGAGGTACAACAAAATCCTAATGTTGTACATGTTGAAGTAGAATTGAGTGAATATGAGCATGCTGAATTTTTTGATCAGCATGCAGAACAGCAAGTAGAACAGCAAGTAGAGCAGCCACAACGGTCATAAGACCAAGATCCACAATTGACAGATCATTGGGTTAGAAGATCTACACGTCCACAAAAGTGTCCAGAAAGGTATTCTCATGTGTATCAGTCCTATTTTTCTTTTTTAACTGATGATGGTGAACCTAGTTCATTTCAGGAAGCTAGATATTCTGAGAATGCAAAAAAGTGGAAGAAATCGTGGTACTTCGCAAGAATAAAACTTTGGGAACTTGTGGATCTCCCACCTGGAAGAAATACTGTTGGAAACAAGTGGGTGTACAAAGTGAAGAAGAACAACGATGGGCTATTGGAACACTATAAATCTCGCTTGGTGGCAAAGGGCTATGTGCAGAAGTCAAGTGTTGACTTTAATGAAATTTTCTCTTCAGTTGTGAAGATGACTACTTGAAACTAACAAAAAGACACCATAACACTTCATTCATATATCATGGAATCTACTATATTTGTATTGATAATCATAAAAGGGTTACAAAAGATGATATCCTTTTACAATTTAGCCATGAAGGCTACAATAGGGTCTTCCCTTAGGAAGCCTCTTTCAGATGTGGTACAAAGACAATAGATCAATATTTTTGGGTTCCTCGATTGAAGGTGGGCTTGTTGGATGCTTCCTTATGCTTTGCTGGACCTGTGAACCTGCAAAATCCTATTAGTGTGTTGGGGGGTCTACCTCAGTAAAACCCCATGGTTATGAAGATAAAAGACTCATAAAAGTGCTCAAAACATGAAATTAACCATTAAAAACCAGCATAAAACAAGAAACTAAGCTATTCTTACCTGTCCAACTGGTTCTGATGCTTGTTGCATAGGTTCGCACTCCTGGGGTGCAAACCGGGAGGTTCACACGTGTGAGGTGCGAACCGGCCCTTTTGAAGCCGAATTGCTCAGATAGGGTCCCTAGATGCTTCTAATTGGTTCTGGATATGCACTTTTTCGAGGAGAACTTCTAAACAGAAAATCCTGATGTGGAAAATCAACATGTCTCACTCACAAAATGGGATTATGCAAGAGACAAATAGATTATGACCTTCGTATGATGGATGTGAGATGGATGTGTTGATTGCAATGGCTATGGTGATTTCGATAGAGTTTCGGTATGTAAAAGTTGTGATCATCTAAATGGTGAAAATGGCCTTCTATTTATAGAGTGGGCCAAGGTGAGAGAAAGGGGATGAGGTGTCCCCTATGAGGTGGCTATGGTGAGGTGTCCACCAAAGAGGTGTCCCCTGAGGTGTCCTGGGTCATGAGTGAAGTTGGGTGAGAGAATCCCTCACCCATCCAAAAGTAATGATGATTAGGGATAAATATCAATTTGCAATTAATATTCACCTTTATGGAAGCATCTTAGCATTAATTAATCATTTTTGTGTGCAAAAGTCTCCATCTTGCATTTATGACCCAAGGGTGTGTGATATGGAGAAATATCTGGGATGAGAGGTGGCAAGGCTAGAATAGGCTAGGCTAGGTGAGGTGGGAAGCTAGGCTAGTAAAAGTAGACTAGGTGAGGTGGGGCTTTTAATTAAATCAAGATTAGATCTAATTAAGCATGATATTAGCCATAAAGCACAATTTGACCAAAATGTTGACTTTTTTACCATAAAGTGATTTTTGACTATGGTAAAGGTTTCAACCTTAGTTGAGTTGGCATGAGGTCACATGAGGACCTAGGATTAAGCGTAGGAAAGGGCTTAGCTAGCCCAAAGGGGCTAATGGTGATAGATAGTGTTTTTGGGTCAATTTATGCAATTTTCAATGGTTTTGCACATTAATTAACCGTGGAGATGGGGAGAGGGACAATGTGCGACTTTTTGGTGTCTACATTTTTCCCCTTTTTGTACTGGAGTGTGTGAAACACGGTTTAGTACAAAAAATGATGATATGGATTGATGATGATTGATGGTTTGTGAGAGAGATGCATTGATAAAAAATGGTTTTGTGAATGATTGTTTTTTTTTTTTTTTGGGGGGGGGGAGATCGCATGATTGCCTTGCACTATGATCAACTAGAAATGTTTCAATTTTGGATGAAACAAGATGCTTTTGTTAACTTTTGCTTTCGATTGATTGATGAGCTCATTTGACGACATTTGATAAATCGTTGGAGCCTAAGGTAGAACTTCAGGATCTTTATTCACAGGTGGTCTTATGTCTGTCACTTATGAAGATTGGGATCCATGCGACATCTATAGGCAGAGGCGTTTTAAGATTTGGCAAACATCATTTTGTTTTGTGTTGGAATTTTGGTCTTTGTCATAATCGTTAGCAAAAAAATTTGTAGGCATTTGTTGTATCCATGATTGGAATGTTTTTTATTGTTTGATCGTGTGCAAGGTAGCTTTTGGTATGATTGATGATAACCCCCTCAAGCGGTGAATTGGCGATGATGGTGAGGGAAAGCGGTGATGTGATGGTTGATGAAGATGTAGGACAAATGTGGAAAAAATTGGCACAAAAATCGATGAAATGATGGATTGGATGGCGTTTATGGTGAAATTCAAGGTGAATGGTGAAATTTGGGGGTCGTACGCCTAGTTTGCATGGCACATGTGCAAACCGTACGGTTCACACCCTAGGAGTGTGAACCTGTCGGTTCGGACATGTGGGGTGCGAACCCATCGAAAAATGAGTATATAAGGTAAAAAATTTGATTTCTAACGTTATTTTTCATGCATAGATGGAGTGGGAGAGGAGGACAGGAGAAAAAACACAATGAAGTGTTGTCAGATTGCAAATCGAACGGGACACAATGGCGAGTGCATCGGGGAGTGCCAACACGGGGGCGAAAATGCCCGAGGTAGGTGTTTTTCTCTTTCTTGGAATGTGTGAATTTGGGGAGGGTTTTAAAATGAAACTTTTCACTTTTAACACCATGAAATGAGGGTGGGGGTAGAAAATGATTAAAATTTGTATACGTGTAAAAATGGCCAAATGGGTATCCATAAATGTTGTTTGTTTTTTGTTTTTTGTTTTGACTTTTGGATGCATGGGGATGTGTGCATGGATGTGATGTGGATGAGAGGTGTGAAAAGTGCATGTGGGTGGTCATGTGAGTGAAAACAGAGTGAGGAGACAGGCTAACGGGTCAAATGGGTATCCCAATCTACCTTTCTTTTCTTGTTTTAACCCTATTTTGACTACTTCGTATTGCGTATCGGGGAGGGTTTTTTTCATCATTTTTCGAGTTTTTGACACACATTTTAATTTTTTTCTAGCATGTATGTGGTACGGCTAGAATCAGCATAAAATTCCGCACCTAGCCATACTATTTTTGTCAATTTTCGGAGGTTCACACCTCTGGGGTTTAAACCGTTCGGTTCGCACATGTGAGGTGCAAACCGTGCAGTTCGCACGTGTGGGGTGCAAACCATTTATGGCATTTTTTTATTTTTCGATTGGTTTTTGGATGATGTTGAGCAAATTGATGAGTTATTGTTAGTTGTGGCTTATTTTATGTGGAATTTTTTTGGTTTTTTCGATTTTCTTGTGAATGTAAAATGTGATGGGATGCAATATGTGAATGAGAAACTGAATTAAGTGTATATGTACATCGATGCAATTTCTATCTAGTGATGCTTAAAAATAGGAAAAAAATGTATGCATTTATTTTACATGTCTATATATACAAATTATGTACAAAAATGTGAGTAATTCTAACATGTGGTGTGTGTGATGGTAGGTGAAGGTAATATTTACACGCCATCGACTTTGAACTTGTAGGAAGGAGTTGGAGGCTCAGTGGAGGGAGGCAGATGTGGAGTGGCTGAAGACAGTGGGGCTTTATGGGGTATGGGTGATGCGCAAGGTTCATGTGAACCACGCATATATGGCAGCACTATGTGAGAGGTGGGATCCTAACAGGAACACCTTTCATTTACCGACCGAAGAGATGACAGTGACTTTGGAGGACATCTATCGGATATACCGATTACCGATTGATGGTGTGATGATGATGGTGGCAAAGAAAGAGGAGCAAGATGGTATTCTGGAGAGGACCTTTGGGGAGAGGTGGAGGCGGGTAGAGGTGAAGAAGGGGGTGGACTATATGTACTATTGGAGGAAGAGGAAGGGGTGGCTCTCATTGCGTCATGCAATGGGGATGTTGTTGGTGGCGAGTCACGCCTTACCCGATGCTTCCAAGGTGAAATTTCCCTGGAACATGATGAGGATTATCTGCGACATGGTAGAGTAGGGGCGATGATATGCATGGACACCCGCATTATTGACTTAGGTATACCACGAGCTTCATGGAGTGGTGAGGACAAATAGGACAGGATTGATCATCCTCTCATTGTTGCAGATATGGGCATGGGAGCACATTACCATCTAGAGGCCTACAAATTTGCCATATGATGCACATGCTCGCGAGGGGCATGAGATGCCTATGCCATGAGATGGTGGGCAGATATGGAGAGGAAGAGGAGGGAGCATCGGGATGATTTGATGCATCACAAGGAGGAGCTGGGGAGGTTGAGGATGGAGCATATTAGGTGGATGCCATGGTGAGGGGGGCCGATCTGGAGTCATGATGTCATTCATTTAGCATGCATTTTATGTGGCAGGTGGATGGTGGGGAAGTACTCGACGAAGGTCGAGTTCTTTCCATTTTCTCGGGTGCAGCGGTAGTTTGGATTGGTACAGGGGCAATCTGATCCTCCTATGGAGATTTATAGGGTGAGGGGGGATAGGGGGCCACAGCCTGTAGTGCCACCCTTGGATTTGATTCCAGATGAGGTGATTGATTTCCTAGATGTGGACAATGCATGGATGACAACAGAGTATGAGGTGTGATGGTCGAGGCAAACTTGGGAGCCTAGGCGGGCCGTGGTGGATGGATGGGTGGATGTAGCATGGCTACTTCCTGCTGTAGGGTTGCTAGGCGGAGCGAGGGTAGCGACACCTGAGGAGATATAGGATAGGTTTCCAGAGCCTGGAGAGGAGGAGGCTGAGTTGGATCGACTGAAGATGCGAGTGAGGCCACGACGTGATGACCAGGATAGGCTGGTGAGTGATAGTGGTGCGGGGTCATTAGTCGAGGGTGGTAGGGAGATGGGAGTTGAGGCCGAGGAGAGCGAGGACATTCCCTTGATGGAGGTAGATGATTGGATGTATAGGTTGATGGGTGGTGGTGGTGGTGGGGGTATGGGGGATGTTGGGGTTGGGGATATGGGAGATGTTGGTGTTGGGTGTATGGGGGGTGTTGGTGTTGGGGACATGGGGGATGTTGGTGTTGGGGAGATGGAGGATGTTCCTTTGGAGGATGTGGAGGAGGATTCAGATGACTATGATTTTTGTGGGGATTTGGCAGCTGCAATCATGGCTAAAGGTGAGGTGGTGGTGTTGAGGAGGGATTTGAAGAAGCTTATAAATAAGTGTAGCACCCTAAAATTGGCGTAGTAAAATTATAATAATTACATTCACTTTAGTAAATAATTTCAAATTCAAATTTAACCTCCCAAATCGCCCGTTAACCGTCGAGTAATCCGTTTCCCCTTTTTTCGTGCCATTTTTAGAGGTTGTTTCGACCGTTTGACGATATCGTCGCCGATCAGACGATATTGCCCCAGATTTGACGATTTCATCTGGACTAGGACGTCCAGACGATCTTGTCGCAAAACTAATTTTGCAAAATTAGCTTCTGTTTCAACGGGTCTCCAATCCGGGCAAAAGCGTGTCTGCGCCGTTAGGGACCCTCCCCCGTTGGAGATCTCCCAAATTGGGATGATCTCCAACCTCCTAACTATTCCCATAAGCCTATTTAATCCTAATCTATTCCCTTAGAACCCCCCTGGTTGAAATTATCTGCAATTTAACTCCATCTACGCTGAACTATCCCAATTTTCCATTTGCACTGGTCCCATACCAATTTTGTTGCAGGTATATCACTATTTTTCAGTCGGACCCAGCACACATCATCGCCGACGAACTTGTTCAGATCAGAGTCGAACCTGTCGAATTCAAGGCGATGTCATCCTGATGCGAGATGATCTCGACTGCAGTCCATATTGAGGCAATCAGTGCCTGGAGTTTACATTTCTCAAACATTTTTCTGTTGTTCTATTCTGCAAATTAGATGGTTTATTTAGTGTTTATGTTATTTGCATTTGGAGTTCACCCATTTAGCTTAGATTGCATACTAAGATCATGATTTGTCATTAAAATATCGTAATCTATTTGAATTTATGTTCATAACTATTATTCAGTATTCATACAGTCATTTGGTGTTGTTTCCCTCTGTTAGCACAATAGTATTCGTTGTATTTTGTATCTATTTTTCTGCTTGCAGGTCTCTGACGAATTCATCAGATCTCGGACGATTCTATTAGATCTCAGACAATTCTGTCAGATATCAGACGATTCTGTCGAATGCCAGACAATCCTGACTGCTTCAAACATCAGAATCATCACCAGACATCCGGATCAGGTATTCCTCATTTGTATTTTGTAAATTCTCTGTTTTATGTCTTTAAATATATTTTCTATACTCATTGAATTTGCATTTTCATGTAGATTAATCTAGATTCATTTGGCCAAACCTAGGACATGAATGCTTAAAATTAAAAACGAACACATTAAAACACATTCCAAACCTAGGCGTGGAAACTGCCATTAAATGTTTCCTGGTGAACCCACCATCCGTCGAAAAATCATCAAAATACACCTCCCTTGAGAGGTGGGACCTTCGCAAAGTCCTCTCAGTCCGAGGTACCGTGACATCCTTTTCCCATCCTCCTTCCGGGCACGGATCCAATAGCCTGAAGGTAAGGATGCAAAAAAATTGGAGCGATACATTTTGGTGAACCCGACGTGAATGCATCATAACCTTTTGAAAACAAAACAAAACAAAACAAAAATATAAATAACAACTAAAACTTAGATGCATTTTAAAACATTTAAAGTTTAAAATCATGTTTAGATGGTAGCTCCTAAGAAAAGGTTAGCAGTTACTATAAACGTAGAAAACCAATTGGCAGCCATAGAAGTCAATTTTGTCCTTAATGTGCCTGAAACAAGTAGAAATCAATTCTTGTGGGACAAACTTGATAGAAGACTTAGTCTCATCTCATCTAGGTCCACACAGCTCAAGCAAATCAAGAGGCTAGTCCTAGATAGAATCCTGGATCCTCATAAACTAGTTTTTTATCATGAACTTCAGAGAGCCTGCCATAGATGGTTAGCTTATAGGAGAGCTCTAGTATCTTCAAAACTATTCACCTTCAAGGAATACCTCGAGAACGCAGCCATTGTGCACCAGTTCCTAGGTTGTGTAGAAGACCAAGAGGTTGTTCTTACAGATAGGGAAAGATGGAATAGAGTTCCGCGAGCTGTGCTATATCGAGAGTATTGCCATGAGCTTTACTTTTATCAACTAGCATCTGAAATAGACAATATCACTATAGCTCTTTTCATCAAATTTTTAAAATAAAACTTTCAATTTGAAGAAGAACACTTCATGACTCCTGAACAACTCGAGCCTATTAATGATATTTATAAATTATTTATAGAAAACTAGATTATTACTTCAGTATTATTTCTTGCATTTATTGTGTTATTTGCTGTCTTTATTATATTATTTCAAAAAACAAAGAAAAACTAAAAAAAAAAAACATAGCAAAAACTTAAAAATTTCATTTCAAATATTGTAGTAGGTATATAGTAAACATATACCTCTTAATTTTTTGCATATATATATATATATATATATATATATATATATATATATATATTTGCTAAAATCAAAATTAAAGCACCATGCCTAAACTTAGGAATGGTAAATAAACTTTAGGAGAAGAAGAAGATTGGTTACAAGATACAACTAAAGACTCAAATGTCCTTCTTGGAGATCCAAATCCTGAAGGAGAAACTCTAGGTCAATCAGACGAAGACTTAGGTGAAGATAAGGAACAAGAAGGAAGTGTTAAAGAGGATAGATCCTCATCCCCTAGAGTAGCTCCAAATGGAACCATTGCTTTTGACAATGCAGAGCATTTTTGGAAATTTCTCATTGATAACATTGATGATCTTAATGTAGCAATACGTATTGATAAAGGGAAAATTAGTAACACTCAAGCAGCCATGGAATATATGTGTAATATGCACACTAATCCCTTGTCTTTCATTGATCAAGAAAGTGACAAGGCTAGGCCATCCAATACGGATATGGTCACTATGGCTCAAAACATGTCAAAACAACAGGTTACCCAACCTCCTAAGGAACCTATTATTCAACCTAAAATCACTCCCACACAAAAGAAACCTTCCTTCACTACTTTATTTTGCCAAACTATTGAGCAATATGCTTCAAGTAAACAAAAACCTAAAACAAAGCCAAATACAAAACAATATGGAATACAACATAATACAACTTCAAAATTCCTTCATAATACTTTTCCTACCAATACTTTGCACAATAGTAACATGGCATCTAATTTGCATGTTCCTCCATCATATGCCCATAAAACCCATGTCAATGCCCTACCGAACCCATATGGGGGGAAAAATAGTAATCTGGAAGCCATGGTGAAACAATTAGCTTCACGTATGGACCAGATAGATCCCTACCGTCCCTCGTATAATTATCAAGAGATCTGTAGTCAACCTTTGGATCCCATAGTTGTAGCTCAACCATACCCTAAGCATTTTCCCATGCCCATCCTACCTATATATAAAGGAACCGAAGATCCCATAGAGCATCTTCGCATGTTTAGGATAGCATGTCACGACATATCGCATGACGACTTGCTATTACTAAAAATGTTCCCAAAAAGTTTAGGTGGAATGGCATTAGAGTGGTACTATCAATTGCCCACTCATTCTTTGAGAAACTTCGAAGAAACAATGGAATCATTTGTCCATCAATTTAGTGCCTACATCGAGAGGCATGTAACTATTAAAGACCTATACAATTTAAAACAAGATATGTTTTGCCGATTTCTTAGCTAGATGGAGGCAATTGACAGGAAAACTGCACTTTGTGCTGCCTTATAGGGAAATGTTGGACATTTTCATCAATAATTTATAAGAAAAAATATCTTATGAGCTATCAATCGCTACTTTAACTACCTTCGATCAAGCTATAGATTTAGCTCGAAGAGTAGAAGATGCCCTCATTAGGAGAGGCCAACTTAGGAAGAAGTATGATGAGAAAACATCCAGAAATCAATATAAAAACAAACAAGTTGTCGGTGACGGAGTCACTGACAGCAGGAATGTTGCTAATATCAATGCAACGAAGACAACAGAAAAATTCATATTGAAACCTCTTGATAAGCCTCCTCGAGAATTCACTAGATTAAACCAACCCTTATCAACTATTTTACCTCAATTACTCGAAAGAGGTTTGATCCAATTACCAGCTATCCGGGAACCTGATCCAACTATACCCGGATATAGAGCTGACTTACACTATGATTTCCATAGAGGACCTGGACATTCTACCAACGCTTGTAAAAGGTTGAAACATAAAATACAGGATTTGATTGACAATAATGAAATGGAAGTGTAAGCCTTCCAACCTAAACAAAACCCTCCTAATAATACTCAAAAGACCGTTTCTCAAAATCAAAATCAAAATGCCAATCAAACTCTAGACATATTTCAACACCCTTTACCACGACATGGTAAAGAGGTAGCCAATCAAATCGAACATCATAATGTTCCCCCTCCTACCCGATATGTAGGAACCATTAGCGGACAATTACCTGTTTAGGATCCTCAAATATTTGACACGACCTTATCCCTGGTTACGACCAGGCCCTTACATCATTTTCAAACTTCTGATTCTAGTGATATAGAATCAAATAGCGAAAGTGAACTAGACATTACTTCAAATCAATCGAATAGTTCTAAAAATGAATCAGATCCTATTCAACCCGTCATGGATGCTATGGTTCCAAAAGAACCATTTCCTAGAAGAGTCACTACTTGACCTTCTTCTAATATATTCCTTTCTAATGAACAAGCCATTAATGCTCAACCGAGACCAGTTTAGCGTCTTCACTATAACATTATAGGTACCATTGGAGTTTTTACTCGACAACAAGCTCAAAATGCCCAACAAGAATCAAACCAGAACGATGGATCAGCTCCATTCGTTTTGAAAAACCCCAATAAAGGGAATCATGCTCCTAATGTTCAACCTAAACCCCCTTACAATATTAATGAGCAATTGTCCAATACTACGGCCAGAATTTCCCTCTTAGATTTATTAAGATCCTCTCCCACCCATAGGGATGAGTTGATGCTTACATTGAGCCAAATGATGGTACCTCAAAACATTCAACCTCGAAGCTATGGCCAATACTATCATCACTCGAGAGATTGATTGTATTGACTTTCGGGATAAAGATATCCCACAACACAGTTTACATAAGGACAATCCCTTATACATTACTACTCTAATTGGAGATGTAGTCATCAAAAGAGTTTTGATTGATAATGGCTCATCTCTAAACATTTGCACTTTTGACTTCTACCAACGATTTGGCTTTAGAAGTGATGAAATGAAGAAAACTGATATGATTATCAAATCTTTTAATGACGAAACACAAGAAACATGTGGAGTTATTACCCTCCCATTGCAAGTTGGTCCTAGAACCCTAGAAACAATCGTGTTTATTGTACATTGCCCAGTATCATACAATATACTTTTGGGTCGCCCTTGGATCAACGCCATGCAAGCGGTCCCATCAACTTTACACCAATGTGTTAAATTCGAGTTTAAAAATCAGTTGGTCACTATTCATGGTGACCCTAGACCTTTTGATATGTGTGCTTTGGCAGAACCCGTTGGAGTGCAATTTTGCCCTCGCTCCGTCATCAACACATCCTAGTTCTTATTTTTCATCTAAAACTGTGAAACATACACCCATAAATTCACCTATTTCCCCTCCATTAATTTCATCCTCCTATATAGACCAACAACCCTCTAAACAAATCATTTTAGAAACTCAAAAAGATCTTAAATCTACAACTAATCCTTCAAATTCTACCCCTATAAATTCAAATCTTCTAGAAACAATTATCATACCTTCCACATCTCAAGACATAGGTAATAAGCCTTCTACATATTATGCCCTTTCTGATGAACTCTTACCAGATTTATCTACAACCTTAATATCAGAAAAAATGAATGCTTTCATGCGAGATTCAAACCTTTTAAATAACTTGCCGCCATCTCCCCGTACTTTAGGCCTCCCACAACCTATGGGAAGTACTTACCAAGTCGAAAGTTGTGCCTTCATTTATAAAGGATATGACTGGGGAAGAATCCCTCGAAATATTAAAATTCATCATGAATGATATGCTCGGTGTTATTTTACCAATGATTATATTAAAGCTAAACCCATGATGCTTAAAATGGGATATAAAGGGAAAGGCTTGGGACCTTCCCAAAATGGCATGAAAGAACCTTTTGAGGTAGAACCGTGGCCTGCTCGCTGTGGTGTGGGCCTATTTCCTAATAAATGTCAACCCTTTCCTTTTGAGGATGATGATCATCTCATATGTTATCAAGATTATTTGGATAGGCATGTTGATTTGCCTCTTAAAAATCGGTCGTTTTCATGCAACATGCTATCCATAGCTTACCCCGAAATGATTGTTGACCCCGATGAAGAGTTGGAAGGAGATATCTTCCATGATGTCTCTGTTGAAGAGATGTTACACAATGAATTTTATTTTGATGGTTCTATACCAACTATAGCCCAACTTGAGGCCACTAATCCTCAGAATGAATTATCTAAATTAACCTTACAAGAATTACAAGAATTGGGCGTTTCACCCGCCCCACCTAACTTTGAACGAGATCTACATATGAAGGTAGAAAACATCATTAAAATTAATATTGGAACTGAGGACAATCCTCACATAATCAATATTGGATCAGAATTAAGTCAATAAAAACAAGAACAATACATTGCATTCCTTAAAGAGTATGAAGATGTCTTCGCTTGGACATACGAAGATATGCCAGGTCTAGACCCTTCGTAGTCATACATCATCTAGTGGTCCATCCAGATACAAATCCTGTAAAACAAAAACTTAGGAATATGCATCCCAAGGTGGCTCTGGTAGTCAAAGGGGAGTTAGAAAAACTCCTCAATGTTATCTTTATACAAGCTATTGATTATGCTGAATGGATCTCAAATGTAGTTCCAGTCACCAAGAAAGAAGTTACCAAAGTTAGGGTTTGCACAGATTTTAGAGATATTAACGCTGCATGCCCTAAAGATGACTTTTCTTCCAAACATGGATCAAATCATTGACTTCACTGTCGAAAGTGGGATGATGTCCTTAATGGATGGATTCTTCGGTTATAATCAGATCAGGATAGCTCCTGAAGATCAGGCTAAAATAGCCTTTATTACCCCTGGTGTTAGGATCTCATCCTAACCCTTAATGTAATAACTCCCCTTTTGTAATAATTCCTAGTGAACGTGGGTAGTACCCATGATTAATATTTTGTAATGTTCTAAGTTTTAGCTTAGGTAGTGCCTATGACAAATGGCACCCTTTTTATGTAACACATGGTAGATAGGTGGCATTGTGCATGTAATTCGTGTGGCATTGTGCATGTAATTCGAGTGGCATTGTGCATGTAATTCAAAGTGGCACTATGCATGTAATTCGGGTGGCATTATGCATGTAATCCAGGTGGCATTTTGCATGTAAGCCAACCTTGGAAGGAAACTCCTTAAATACCCGAAAAGGCACCAATGTAACCATCTTTTGCAAAATTAATGAAGTATTGAAGGAGGTTGCCCCCTCGAAGAGGCCTCGCGATTCGCTTCTATTGTGAGATTGTTCTTTATGCAAATTTCTGTTATATTAATGTGATGTTTATGTGAGTTATTTCCAAGCAATTGTGTGAGAGTGTGTTATTTGAGTTTATTTTATAGCAGGATCTTAACAAGTGGTATCGTAGCGCTTTCCAGGGCCAAGTTCTCGCCGCAACCGCAACGATTCTTGCCATCCAATCCGCCCGTTAGGTATAAATTCCGTGTGTTTTTTCCATTCCGTTTTTCCTTATTAAAAAAAAATCCAAAAAAAATACAGTTGTTTTTTTTTTCCAGACCAAAACAAAAAAATATATTATTAGTTGAGTAGGTAGAAACCCTGTACCGGGGGTTTTAAAATATCGCGAAGGATCTGTCGTTATTGGCTAAGCTAGATAGCCCATAAAGCGTCTAGTGAAGTGAGGGGCGATCGTGCTCCAATACCCAGGCCTCAGATATAACTCGCGCACGGACTTGAGCTCCCACGTATCTTCGGGTATATCGGGAGACCATCTAGGATTAAACAAACTTTTAGCCATTAGGAAGCTCTTCGGCCTTGTATTACTCATAGTCTACGGGACACAAAATCCCGGACGATTACCCTCCCGTATTGTCGTAGAGGCGTGTAGTGTGCTCAAGGGTATGTGTGGAATCCTCCTTGAGTAGTGGCCTCGAAATATTGGTCCGAGCACTATTGTTCGTCACTGTCGGTATATTAGAGGGCCTATGGGTGGTACATACTCCTATACTTAGCATTCCCCGGTTCTCGTTAAAACTGCAACCTGTAAAAAATGCAAAAATAAAAATAAAAATAAGAATCCAAACACCCCCGTTCGTAAACCTGCATTTCAAAAGTGAGCATATGAGAAAGGAGTCCTCTACCAAAAAAATAACAGAAGGGACATGCATTCGGGATAAGCCATGAGGGTGACACTTAAGTTGAAAGTCTGGAGAGTAACAGTAAAATTTACAGAGGGCATCACAATAGTCGACCAAGTCGAGAGGTCAAGACACAATAGGAGAATTCACCTTCGTAGTCGAACGTAACTCATATCCGCCACCCGCAAAATACAGAGAATCTTGAGTGTGAAACACGCCGCTTTAGATAGTGCTCCAAAGCCAACTTTTGCTCAAGCAGCTCGTAATCGAATCAAACACCGTTAGACTCAAAAAAACAGAGATAAAAAAAAAAAAGCAGGGTGCCAAAAGTAGTGTTGAGAGATATAGCTCATTGTGACCACCTCCTCCCGCTGATCATTTTGATATATAGCACCCAAGCACTTTTTGGGCACTTACTAAAAATAGTAAGTCAAAAAATTCAATTCTATTTTTAGTAACTGGTCACAAAAGGTCAAAAAATGGCCCAGGGTACCCGTGGACACCGGAAAGAACTAGAACACTTGGAGTCCCTAACAAAAGCCATTGAGAACTTGAACTCGGCTTTTCACTCCATAAGGGAAGAAGTCCAAGGTCTTCGCCTAGAGCATGAGGCCACTAGCAATCGCTTAGAAGAAGCATTGAAAGTGGACAACAAACCGAGAAGAGAACCACCCAAATAGGAATACCAAGCTGAGAGTTCTACAAGGAATCGTGACCATGATACACCCTTTAGAATGCCCAAGTTGGACTTTCCCAAATTCAGTGGGAAGGATGTTGATGGGTGGCTATGTCGGGTTGACCAATTCTTTCGACTTCATAATGTACCAGTATTTCATCGAGTCCATATGGCTTCCTTTAACTTGGAATCTGAGGCTCTACACTGGTTTCAATGGTTGCGTCTTACCTACCCAAATCTCTCTTGGGAGGATTTTGAATCCCAAATACTCACTCGATTTGGTCCTAGTGAGTTTGAGGACTTCACAGAGCCTTATCCAAACTACAACAAACAGGGTCGGTTCGAGAGTACCAAGCTCAATTTGAAAAATTGGCCAATCGAACAAGAGGATTGAGTGAAGGGTTCTTCCGGAGTTGTTATATCGCTGGGTTGAAGATGGAACTCCAAGCGTAAGTCAAAATGTTGAAACCACGAACTATGATGGAAGCTATCGCTTGGCCCGTCCGGCCGAATCTAAACTCTCTCGCCCAAAGACGCCCATCAAAGTTTCTCGCAAAATAGACCTTCATTTCCTCCTAGAGCCCAAAACCCAGCTTGATAATAAACCCGCCGCACCAAAGCGCCTCACCACCGAAGAGATGGATGCACGTCGTGCCCAAGGATTATGCTATAATTGTGATGAAAAGTTTTTCAAAGGGCATAAGTGTGCACACAAAAAATTGTTCCCGATCGATGTTGAAGAACCCGATACCTCCGATGAGAGTGATAAGGATGAGGACCCTCCGTAAACACCTCCTCCACAAGAAGAAGTGAAACAGAACCCGAAACAAGAATTACAACCCATGCCCTTGCAAGCATTACTACCCCTCAAACCATGAAGGTTACAGGATTTTTCAAGGGCCAACGTCTTTCCATCCTTTTGGACTCGGGAAGCACACACAACTTTATTGACCCTAGAGTTGCTCAGCGGGCAAATTGCTATATCCACACTTGTAACTCCTTTGAGGTCATGGTAGCCAATGGGGGAACCTTACCTTGTAAGGGAAAGTGTCGCAATGTTAAAATCCAGATAGGGGACTATGCACTCAAGCAGGACATGTTTGCCCTCCAGTTGGGTGGATGTGATATTGTTTTGGGATCTCAATGGTTGAGTACACTGGGCACTATCAGTTGGAACTTTGCTGAACTTTGGATGCAGTTCTCCTAGAACGGCCAAACACACATCATCAAGGGCTCCCCAACAGAACACCTCAAATTATCAGCTCAAACGGCATGGAGAAATTGCTAAAGAAATCATCACGTGGGGTCATTGCACAACTATTCTCCATCCAACCATCCACATCCCCAATGGGTGAAATTCCACCGGACATGCAACAGTTCTCCACAAACATGAGGCCATATTTTCGTAACCAATCACACTACCACCGCATCGCTCTCATGACCATGCCATTCCATTATTGCCGGATAGTACACCTCCCAATATCCGCCCGTACATATACCCCCATGCCATGAAGTCGAGATTGAGAAGATGATACAGAATTACTCAAGGCGGGTGTCATTCGGCCTAGTACTAGTCCCTACTCGCACCCGCCTCATCGGTCCTCAAGAAGGATGGCTCTTGGCGATTGTGTATTGACTACCGAGAGCTCAACAAGATAACGGTCAAGGATAAATTTCCTATCCCCGTGGTTGATGAATTACTAGATGAATTACATGGGACCATGTACTTCACCAAGCTAGACCTTCGCTCCGGGTACCATCAGATCCGGCTTAGGGATGAAGATATTCCTAAAACTGCTTTTCGCACTCATGAAGGTCATTATGAATTCTTGGTAATGCCATTTGGTCTCACAAATGCTCCTTCCACATTCCAAAGCCTGATGAACAACATCTTTCGCCCCTTCTTGCGGAAGTTCATCCTTGTGTTCTTCGATGACATCTTGATTTACATTCACACATGGGACGAGCATTTCAATCATGTAGATCAAACTCTCCAACTACTGGCCGACCATAAATTGTTTGCAAAAAGGTCCAAGTGCTCCTTTGGTTTGACTGAAGTAGAATATCTGGGACACATTGTCTCAAAGGATGGTGTCAAGGTTGACCCTAAGAAGATCCAAGCAGTCCAAGAATGGCCAAAACCTCGCACACTCAAGGGACTTCGAGGATTTTTAGGGCTTACAGGATATTACCGTAAATTTGTCTCGCAATTATGGAAAGATAGCCGCCCCCTCACCTCCATGTTGAAGAAGGATTCTTTTATGTGGACAAGGCCGGCTGAGCAAGCATTCCTGGACCTCAAACATGCCATGACCACCACTCCGGTTTTAGCCATGCCAGACTTCTCAAAAAAATTTGTCATTGAAAGTGACGCTTTTGGTCGTGGTATTGGGGCAGTATTGATGCAAGAAGGACGCCCTTTGGCTTTTACCAAAGAAAGCCCTATCTCGATCGCAACTGGGAAAATCCACATATGCTAAGGAAATGTTGGCAATATTGCATGCAGTCCTACATTGGCGGCCTTACCTCATTGGGCGCCATTTCTCCATCAAAACTGACCACCATAGCCTTAAATACTTTCTAGAACAACGAGTTGCCACTCCCGAGCAACAAAAGTGGGTATCAAAACTCATGGGCTATGATTATGACATCACGTACAAAAAAGGGAAGGAAAATCTTGTGGCATATGCTCTCTCTCGCCAATTTGAGGCCCTTAGTATGTCGTGTGCCATCTCTCGCACCATTGCCCCAATGGATTGAGCCCTTACGTCAGGAAATACTTCAGGATGCAGATTTGAAAGACCTGGTTGCTTCACTTAGGGATGATCCATAGTCTACACCAGGATATAGTTGGGATGGCCAAGATCTGCGTTACCATCAACGCCTGGTTCTTCCTCCTAAGTCCCCACTTCGAGAACTCCTCATGAAGGAATCACATGCTACTCCATCTGCTGGCCATTCAGTGTTCCTAAAAACTTATGAGCGACTCAAGCGCACCTTCTTTTGGAAAGGCATGAAACAGGACATTCGCTCTTTTGTAGCGGATTGCGACACTTGTCAACGGATGAAAGGAGAAACAGTGCGCTCCCCGAGCACTCTTCAACCATTGCCGATACTCGCATCGTGTGGACCGACATCTCCATGGACTTCATAGAAGGGCTACCTAAATCTGGAGGCAAGTCTCGTTATTTTTGTGGTAGTGGACCGCCTTTCAAAGTATGCTCACTTTTGTGCCCTAACCCATCCTTACACAAAGATCCACTATTGCCCAAACTTTTCTTGACTCCATATTTCGCCTTCATGGCATGCCCGCCTCCATTGTATCTGATCGTGATCCCACCTTTACTAGCAATTTTTGGCAAGAGTTCAGCCTACCATCCGCAAACGGATGGTCAAACAGAGGTTGTTAATAAATGCTTGGAAACCTACCTTCGCCGCTTTGCCTCCGATCATCCTACTCATTGGGCAAAATGGCTTTCTTTGGCTGAATGGTGGTACAACACTTCCTATCATACCGCCACCAAACTCACACCGTTTGAGGCGCTTTACGGGCGCCCTCCACTCACGCCTTCCTCCTACATTCCGGGCAGCTCCAAGGTCCAGTGCCGTCGACAATGCTCTGAGTCAACACACCGAGGTCCTCCGCCAACTCAAGCAAAATTTGAACATGGCCCGTAATCGGATGCGCCAACAAGCTGATCAGCATCGTTCTGAGCGTAGTTTTGATGTGGGTGATATGGTCTTCCTTCGCTTGCAGCCATACAAACAATCATCCCTACAACTCCGCAGGTGTCAGAAGCTTGCTCCAAAATTCTATGGTCCTTATCAGGTTCTGCAACGGATTGGTCCAACAACTTACAAATTGGCTCTTCCCCCCACTTCCAAGATCCACCCCCGTTTTTCATGTTTCCCTTCTCAAGAAAGTTGTGGGCACAAAGGTACAGGTTCAATCAACACTCCCCGAATTGGATGAAGAAGGCTCCATCTTACTTGCACCGGAACAACTGCTGGATCGTCGAACTCGCACTCTGCGCAACCGTACCATCACAGAGGTCCTGGTTCAATGGCGTGGACTTCAACCTGAGGATGCTACATGGGAGTCTCTCCATCAACTCCAGCAACAGTTTCCTCATTTTCAGCTTTGAGGACAAAGCTCCTTTAAGGAGAAGGGCATGTTAGGATCTCATCCTAACCCTTAATGTAATAACTCCCCTTTTGTAATAATTCCTAGTGAACGTGGGTAGTACCCATGATTAATATTTTGTAATGTTCTAAGTTTTAGCTTAGGTAGTGCCTATGACAAATGGCACCCTTTTTATGTAACACATGGTAGATAGGTGGCATTGTGCATGTAATTCGTGTGGCATTGTGCATGTAATTCGAGTGGCATTGTGCATGTAATTCAAAGTGGCACTATGCATGTAATTCGGGTGGCATTATGCATGTAATCCAGGTGGCATTTTGCATGTAAGCCAACCTTGGAAGGAAACTCCTTAAATACCCGAAAAGGCACCAATGTAACCATCTTTTGCAAAATTAATGAAGTATTGAAGGAGGTTGCCCCTCGAAGAGGCCTCGCGATTCAGTCCTATTGTGAGATTGTTCTTTATGCAAATTTTTGTTATATTAATGTGATGTTTATGTGAGTTATTTCCAAGCAATTGTGTGAGAGTGTGTTATTTGAGTTTATTTTATAGCAGGATCTTAACACCAGGGGTACCTTTTGCTGGAAAGTGATGCCATTTGGCTTAAAGAACGCTGGTGCAACTTATCAACGAGCTATGACCTACATTTTTCATGATATGATGCATGATATCCTACATGATTATGTATATGATATCATAGCTCGCTCTATTATCGAAGATAATCATTTAGATGATTTGAGAAAAGTCTTTAATCGATTACGAGAATATCTCATTCGATTAAATCCAACAAAATGCATATTCGGAGTTAAATCCGGCAAACTATTAGGGGTTTTAGTTTCTTTACGTGGTATTGAAATTGACCCTCTCAAGATTGCTGCCATCACTGATATGCCCGCACCTACTAATATATCTGAGTTATGAAGTTTACAAGGTAAACTTCAAGCCATCTGTCGCTTCATTGATAAGTTGGCGGACAAAACCGGTCCCTTTCTTAAACTCCTTAAGAAGGATGTCCCTTTTAATTGGGACACAGAATGTAGAGAAGCTTTTGAACTTCTCAAACAATACCTCCTTAATCCACCTGTGCTTTCACCACCTAAATCCGATCGCCCATTTCTCCTATATATTTTCGCTCGGATTCTGCCTTAGGGGCTATGTTAGCTCAACTTGATGATGAAAAGCGAGAACGTGCTAATTATTATATTAGCCGAACCTTCATCAGTTATGAAACCCGCTATACAGCATTAGAAAAACTATGTCTAGCAGTCATGTTTGCTATGCAAAAATTATGACATTATATGCTTAGTCAAAAAACTTATGTCATTGCTAAATATGACCCCTTAAGGTATCTCATGAGTCGGCCTTATTTATCGGGCTGCACAGCCAAGTGGGTTCTTGCTCTAAGCGAGTTTGATCTCACATTCATAGGACAAAAGTCTGTTAAGGGTCAAATCATAGCAGATCAATTAGCTACTGCACCCTTAGAGTCTACCCATCCCCTCATCATCGAATTTCTTGATGAATGCCTTCAATTAGAGGCAGACCATATTGAACAATGGTCCTTATACTTTGATGGAGCCCGATGCATGAGTGGGGCTGGTGCGGGTATTATTTTAATATCCCCACAAAAACATCTTATTCCTCTGTCCTTCAAATTGACATTTGCTTGCACCAACAATATTGTTGAGTATGAAGCTCTAATCCTTGGATTACGAGCTACCCTAGCGCTAAATATTAAACACCTTTTAGTTTTTGGTGATTCTCAACTGGTTATAAACCAAATTAATGAAGTTTATCAAACCAGAGATGATAAACTGTGCCCATATAAGGCCTATGTTTTATAATTAATGTCTTTATTTGATCAAGTTACCTTGGAAGCCATTCCTCGAACTAGCAACCGTGCAGCTGATGCTATGGCTGCAGCTGCATCTCTCCTGCCCTTGGAGTTAGACGACGAATATGCCACTATTATTATTCGTTGGCTCCAAGAACCCGCTTCAAATAAATCATGCTTAGAGCCTTTGGATGTGTTTCTACTCAATGAAACTACTCCTAAACCTTGGTATACAGACATATTTGATTTTCTCCAAAATGGGACTTTCCTTGCCAATTCTAATAGAAACCAGCGTCGGTTATTACGTCGACGAGCAATTCGATTTGTAATAATTGGCAATACTTTATATAGGAGATCTTTTGAAGGTATCCTATTAAGATGTTTAAACTTAGAAGAGTCTAAATCAGCCTTGAGTGAAGCCCACGATGGATCTTGTGGAGGACACTTTAGTGGTAGTGTCATTGCTAAAAAGCTCCTTCGGATAGGATACTTTTGGCCTACCATGGAAATGGATGCACATGAGTATGTGCGTCATTGCGACAAGTGTCAAAAACATGCTGACCTTGTCCATGCGCCTGCACAAGAGCTGCAGAGCTATTTCATCTCCTTGGCCCTTTTCTAAATGGGGCTTGGATATTATTGACAAAATCAATCCTGTTTCATCTGATGGACACAAGTTCATCATAACCGCCACTGAGTATTTTATGAAGTGGGTCGAAGCTATGCCTTTAGCTTCCTGCACTGGCACACAAGTTTCTAAATTTATTTTTAATCAAATCATTTGCAGGTTCGGAATTCCTGCAAATCTTATCTCTGACAATGGAACTTGCTTCAAAAATAAAGATGTTAAAAAATTATGCCAAAAATATAAGATTCAACATCGCTGGTCCACTCCCTATTATCCTCAGGGTAATGGTCAAGCAGAAGCATCTAACAAAATCTTAATCAAAATTCTCAAAAGATTAGTCAATAAAACTGGCCGTGACTGGCACATTCAATTATATCCAACCTTATGGGCCTATCGAACTAGTGTTCAAACCCCCACGGGAACTTCACCATTTGTTTTGGTTTATGGTGCCGAAGCAGTTTTTCCATTTGAATTGGAAGTTCCTTCTTTGGCTCTACTACTTCAAGATACCGAAGTAGCAGATGAATATCGAGATGGCAGACTCAGTCATATGGAACTCCTAGATGAAAAATGCATCAATGCTTTGGAGCATCTTCGTGCTTACCAAAACAGGCTTAAAAGATCATATGCAAGTTCGTCATCGATCCTTTGAGATCGGCGACCTTGTTTTAAAAGAAAATCAAAAAAATACAAATGCAACTAAGGACCTTAAAGGTAAATTTGAGCCCAATTGGCTTGGACCATATATTATTACTTGCTAAATTTGAATCAGGAGCATACAAATTATCTACCTTAGATGGTAAATAACTTAAAGAACCCATGAATATTTTGCATCTTAAACGTTACTATGCATAAATTTGGTCATTTCATCCTTGTATATAATTGTTTAAAATATTCTCAAAAATTTTATCTTATATTTCTTTCAAATTTATAAAAATCCAAAAACACCAAAAATATTCATAATCATCAAAAAAAAAAAAAAAAAGCTTCAAAACTATCTATTGCATTTATTTATGGCACTTGTTAAATTTTTTTGCTCAAAAACAAAAATAAAATCAAAATAATCAAAATAATGATAAAAATCTAAAAACAACAATATGCTTGACTCTTTCGAAACTAAAACAATATAAAGAAGAAAGAGAGAGTCAACATTCTCAAAAATTCTCAAAAATTATTTATTTTCTTACAATTATTGCAGTTATACGTTTCAAATTATTTTGGATAAATTAGCATTTATTTGAAATCCCTCACTTGCACATTCACAAAAATAAATATCTTGATTTTATTTGGCATGATTACTAATCTCTCTTATATCAAAGTCCACAAAATTTAATTAAATAAAGTTTGAGCACAGAGAATTGATCTTGTTATTTACTTAAACCAAACACATCTTTTCACAATAAAATGATTATATTTGTAATTTCTATGCTTTGCTACATAGTAGAAGTGATTTCTTGAGCAAAAAGTTTCCCCTGCTATCCTATCATGCACATGGTCTAGAATCTTTGAGAATTGGCAAAAGGACAAGCTCACCCCTACCCAGAATAAAAATCCCTTGCTCTACAGCTAATCCGAGCAAGTATCCCTAGCAAAGAAAAAGAGAAAACAAAAGTTCAAAAAAAAAAATGTTCTTTTATATCATTATAGCAATATTTCCAGCACTATCTCAAAAATCAAGCAAACAAAAATACAAAAGGAAAAAGAAAAGCAAAAGAAAAAAGAAAGCAATAAAATCCCTTTCCCTACCCTTTGAAAAGAAAAGAAGGGTTGATGAGCTTGAATCCCTGGAATTCTCAATTATTCGAAAATTGTGAGGTAAGCCCCATAACAGGTGGTTTGTGCCCAACTCGCTTGGCCTTGGGTAACTCCTAGCGTGGTGATATGTCTGTCACATTAGCGACCTTCTTTTGTACAGACCTATGTCTGCTTATGGATTAGCTAGCTCTTGATAATCTGACCTACATAGTAGTCTAGTATGGTTATATGCATCTACATCATGGTTAATGAACACTTATTTGGTTTCTTCAAATCACTTGTATCATATTATCTTGCTCAAAACTGGTAAATGAACAATGCAATTGCACACACATTTGTATTTGAGAGATTTTATGTATCATTATGATAAATCAAGATTGAAATGAATTCACATATGCACATGGGATCCCTTATAAATCTAATTTTTGTCTTCAAAATACTTTGAAATATTATTTTTGCAACTTGTTTGAAATAAATCAAGTACAGTTGTTTACCACAAAGATAACTATATAATAGAAAAAATCAAAAATTTCTTTCAAACTATACGATCAAAACATATACATCTAGTTGACTTTCGCGACGATGGTATAGTTTCAAAACCAAAATTGGAATTTTATGCCTAGCGCAAGTCCTCCTCTTCATATTTTCTGTTTCTTTTCAACAATTACAAATCAACCATGCAATAAAACTATCTTTTTTGGATTTTCGCGATGATGGTATAAGTCTATACCTACATATTCTATGCCTAGCGCAAACCATTGTAACAATTTTTATTTCCCATTTATTTAAAATCATAAAACCATATGACTTAATTCATTATGTTACACAAATTATGCTTTTAAAAAAAGCAAACCCGTTTTTTGTCATTATGTCAAACTTCAATTTTGCAATGATGGTATAATTCCTAAAGAATTATCCAAAAAATTTATCACACTTAGGAATTTATGCCTAGCAAAAATCATTTTAAACATTATTTCATGCACCATATTTTTATGAAAATCTGAAAACAAACTATCATCATCATCATCATTGGCACTATTGCACCAAAGTCTTAAGACAGTCTCTTAAGCACTCTTTTCCTTTTAACAATATTTCTATAAATGGGATTAGCTTGACGACCGAGTGAGCAGCGACTCCATGAAATGGTCTATAATAGCGACAATGTCCTTTGAAATTATTGTTAGAAGTCTCTTTTTATTTTTATTTTTATCACATTTCATTACAAACAACCAATTTGTTACATCAGATTATTTCATTTAAAATATCACAGCATGACATCAAAATTATAATATTTCCAACGACATAATTACATGAATTATCAAATCAATCAATCAAACATAAAAGCATCATCAGTGTACACATTATACAAGTCATGTGATAAAAAAAAAACATATCTCATATCATATATATATCAACAACCGTATATGTACATCATCAAAACTGGATTGGTATGCCACAATCTGTACCTCGGCATACTCAATCCTCTATCAAAAAAATAATCATATAATACAATGTCAATCTCGCCCTCTAGCCTCGAGAGCCCCTCGAGCTCTCTGCCTCATCTCCTCCCCTGCCCTACGGTGGACGAGGTGGCCCCATCGCAGTCTGTGTAGTCCTAGTCCTCGATCGGTACGTGATCCTCGACGACCCAATCCTGATCGGATCTGCTATGTTGGCTGGCAGGGGTAGTCTATCTGCCTCTGGCACCATCTGGTGATATAATGTCTGATAGAATGTAAGCTTGGAGATAGCCCGTGTTAGCTCTTCAGAGCTCGCCCCTCCGCCCCGTGCCCTGAGGCGTGCAGTCTCGTCCCGCAGCTGTGACACCTCAGCTCGGTGGCGTGCAGCCTCATCCTGTAGCGTCTGCACCTAGGCCTGCAGACGATCTCTCTCTGCCTGGAGAGTAGCCATCTCGCTACTCTCTCCTGTCTCGATGCCCTTGCCCTTATCGGGCAATGGTGGTCTCTCCCTCTGTGGAGATGGGGGTCTCGCCTCCCTCCTCTCCCTCTGTCGAGGCCTCTCCTGTGCCTGGGGCCTCCTCGCCTCTCTCCCGCCGCGACCTTGGGCCGCCTCCATTGCTGCCTGGCGTCGCCTCCCTATCTGACGCACAACCGCGTGAATCGGACCCTGTGCCCTCATCATCCGAGGAGGGCGGATGCCTGCGTACCAGGCATCATAGCCCTCTGCAACCCCTGCGTTGTCCCCATCCACTGGCTGGATGGGGGCATCATCCGCATCCTGGCTCCAGAACCGTTGCATGTCGGGAGCCCCGCTAACCGTGGTGTTATCCTGGACAATCCGGGAAAACTCATAATCCCTCAGAGATGGGATCCCCTGCTGCAGACCGAACTGCCTCAAAACTCGGTCATAGCGGTGGAGCTCCACCTCTCCCCTCTCCATTCGCAACCAGCAGACTCGCCTGACACGAGCCAACTCCTGTCCGTCCTCGGCCCACCCTGGATGCTCCCTCCATGGTCTCCAGGTGATCTGGTTCGGGACTAAGTCATTTAGTAGCCTCCGGGACATAGGTAGGTCAATCCGCCGCTGTGACCCTCTCCGGAGCCACCAGTAGAAGACTCGGGGCCTCTCCCCGTCTACCCCTGTCAGAGGAAGCCCTACCGGCCTCCACACTGCAATGTGCTCCCAGCACCAAACCTGTAGGAGCGATGTCATAACCAGACATCAATCGCCCTTGTACATGACCCCATATAGGATCTTGTACAGCCGGCATAGCACAAAACTGCCCCAAGAGAACCTGTAGCCGTGATCCCGCATATCGCAGATCACATCTGCGAGCATCCACGGCACCCTGCACCCGCTCTGGTGGCATAGCAGAAGTCCACCAACCACTCCAGCTAGTACCCGTGTGAGCCTAGATGCCCCAGGCATCTAGCGCAGTGCCTCGATATAACTCCGCCCTTCTCCAGGGCGAAGCTCGGGTCACCGCACAGTCGTCCCATAGCGTGGCCCTGATTGGCCGCAGGAGTAATCAGTCGTCCTTGTATGGGGATTCTCAGAATCCTCCATACATCCTCTAGTGTAGGAGTCATCTCCCCTGTCGGTAGCCGAAAACAGGAAGAGCCCGGATACCACCTCTTTGCTAGGGCTGTTAGGAGCCCCATATCTGTAGATACTTGTGGCATCTCTGCCACATGCTGCAAGCCGGCCTGTGCCAGCTGATCTCACTCTGCCTGTGTGAGAGCGGCCAAGTCATCTCTCAACCCCCCATACTTCCATTCCCTGCTCTTTAGTAATCCTCTCTGCAAACATAAACAACAAAACAATAAAAAATCATTAATAAATAATTCAAATAAACAATAATGCAAGTTAAAATTCAATTTTTTTGCAATTGATGATATCGCCCACTATTGGATGATATCGTCCCAAATTTGAGCAAAATCGTCTCCGATTTCGCAAGCCGAAATCGTCTCTAATTTGACGAAATCGTCCCCCTTTCATCGATTTCGCCCTTGGGTGAAATTGCCGAAATTGAGACGATTTCGTCGAAATCGGGACGATTTCGTCCCGATGACGTCGATGGCCCAAAAACGGCCGCGATGCTCAAAATTCACCTAAAAATTACCTACAAAGCATGTAAATTCAAATTAAAGCATCCTAGTTAAGTCTAAACTCTTACCCGTAGACCGCGTCGGACCTCCATCGATCTGTGCGTCGTCTCCACCATTTTTACTTTAGAGCTCCAAAAACCAGAAAATGAACAGTAAAAATGAATTAGGGTTTTACCCTATCTTTTTTAATTTTATTCAAAAAATATTTTTTTTGCTTTTCCGCGTTTTTACCTCAAACGTTCGATTTGGGTAAAAACACGGAGGGGGCACCATAGTAAGCTGTCGTACGATTCGACCAAGAATCGTCGCCTAAAAATGGGAATAATTTTTGCTTTCTTATAGATCGAGAAGAACTCATCTTTAACGCATTTTCTTCGGAAAATTCGCTAAAGAGGGGGCAAAATGTAGCACCCTAAAATTGGCGCAGTAAAATTATAATAATTACATTCACCTTAGTAAATAATTTCAAATTCAAATTTAACCTCCCAAACCGCTCGTTAACCGCCGAGTAATCTGTTTCCCCTTTTTCCATGTCATTTTTAGAGGTTGTTTTGACCGTTTGACGATATCATCGCCGATCAGACGATATCGCCCCAAATTTGACGATTTCGTCTGGACTAGGACGTCCAGACGATCTTGTCGCAAAACTGATTTTACAAAATTAGCTTCTGTTCCAACGGGTCTCCAATCCCGGGCGAGAAGCGTGTCTGCGCCGTTAGAGACCCTCCCCCATTGGAGATCTCCCAAATTGGGATGATCTCCAACCTCCTAACTATTCCCCTAAGCCTATTTAATCCTAAGTTATTCCCTTAGCACCCCCCTAGTTGAAATTATCTGCAATTTAACTCCATCTACGCTGAACTATCCCAATTTTCCATTTGCACTGGTCCCATACCAATTTTGTTGCAGGTATATCACTGTTTTTCAGCCAAAGCCAGCACACATCATCGCCGACGAACTTGTTCAGATCGGAGTCGAACCTGTCGAATTCGAGGCGATTTCGTCCTGATGCGAGACGATCTCGACTACAGTCCATATTGAGGCAATCAGTGCCTGGAGTTTGCATTTCTCAAACATTTCTCTGTTGTTCTATTCTGCAAATTAGATAGTTTATTTAGTGTTTATGTTATTTGCATTTGGAGTTCACCCATTTAGCTTAGATTGCATACTAAGATCATGATTTGTCATTAAAATATCGTAATTTGTTTGAATTTATGTTCATAACTATTATTCAGTATTCATACAGTCATTTGGTGTTGTTTCCCTCTGTTAGCACAATAGTATTCGTTGTATTTTGTATCTGTTTTTCTGCTTGCAGGTCTAACGAATTTAGACAAATTCGTCAGATCTCAAACGATTCTGTCAGATCTCAGATGATTCTGTCAGATATCAGACGATTCTGTCGAATGCCAGACGATCCTGACTGCTTCAAACATCAGAATCATCACCAGACATCCGGATCAGGTATTCCTCATTTGTATTCTGTAAATTCTCTATTTTATGTCTTTAAATCTATTTTCTGTACTCATTGAATTTGCATTTTCATGTAGATTAATCTAGATTCATTTGGCCAAACCTAGGACATGAATGCTTAAAATTAAAAACGAACACATTAAAACACATTCCAAACCTAGGCATGGAAACTGCCATTAAATGTTTCTCGGTGAACCCACCATCCGTCGAAAAATCATCAAAATACACCTCCCTTGAGAGGCGGGACCTTCGCAAAGTCCTCTCAGTCCGAGGTACCGCGACATCCTTTTCCCATCCTCATTTTGAGCACGGATCCAATAGCCTAAAGGTAAGGATGCAAAAAATTTGGAGCGATACAATAAGCTTCTAGATACCGAGATGGACTGGGCGGTGGATCGGTCCGCGATAGAGGCGAAAAAGGAGGTGGATGCAGACCCGAGGGCTACTTTGGATGAGCGTTATGAGGCCAGGGTTCGCATCGAGGAGATGGCAAGGGAGATGGAGGTGCTCAGGATTGAGCAGGATGGCCTTAGGCTGGAGCGTGACACCATATGGAGGGAGCGGGATGAGATGGTGGAGACGGCAGGACAGTTTCAGTAGTTACTGGATGAGGCGAGAGCGGAGATGGAGGCCATGAAGGCCTGTCATTTGGCACAGGTGGCAGAGTTGGAGGAGACTATGAGAGTGACGTAGAAGGCGTGAGAGAGGGTAGAGCAGGAGATTGCTCAATTAGGTGATGTTGTGTCACAGTTGGAGGCAGTGCAGAGGGAGGCGGTGCAATTGCAGGATGGTAACCGTTGGCTATTGGAATTGAATACCAAGGAGGCAGGTAGGAGGGCGAGGTGCAAGGGGGAGCTGGCGGTATGGGGGATACCAATCCCTGTCTACGAGGGATCACTTGCCTTGTCAATTTTGCAGTCGTAGCAGAGCGTGCCATCGATTTGCAGTACGATGCAAGAGATTATGGCACCTGCGATGTCGCAGGTGCCAGCGAGGATGGGGCCACCTGCACATGTGGAGAGGGCGCGAGTGGGGGATGTTGGAGAGGCGAATTCATCACAGCGGACAACAGGAGCAGGCCCACAAGGTGAGGTCAGTGGAGAGAGCATAGGAGGGCGGTAGCCGTGAGGGCCTGTGGGGGCATCTGGTGCTCGACTTTTTGGATTTTTTTTGTTTTTTGTAGGTGCTCAGTGGGTACTTGATGATGGTGCATTCCTTATTGTAGTCGTATGGCAGTTTTGTGGATGGTGATGTATTGACATGGATATGTGATGATGTGCCCGTAAGGGCCCACACATTTTATTGTAGCCTGATGGCATGATTTTGTTGATATATATACATATGATATTCTACGACACTTGTGTCTACTTGCATGTGTGTTTGTGTTTGTTTATTTCTGCTTATGGTAGTGTATGGTTAGTGTATATGTGATAGTAGATAATTGGAGGAAAATGGAATAATGATATGTGTAAATAAATATGCAAAAATGTGAGGCATGAGATAAAAAATAAATAAAATGGTATGCATAAGATTAAATGATATGAACATTTTGCTTAAGGATAGCATTTGCATCATTACATTGCTCTAGTGATGTGATCCATTCCGTTATTCCAAGGAAGTTGGAGCTGAGGGATGTCATGAAGAGATTCGAACAGTACAGTTTGTAAAATCAATCCCATTGACTAACTGAGCAAAACTTCATGACTCACTTGGAGGCTATCTTGGTATACAAGACCTCTATCCTGGACTTGTGTGTGGAGAGTGATGTTCATTTTACCATTCTGGAATGGGGTGGGTTATAACTACATGCCAACTTTAGCCTGTATGCTAGCTCATTGGTAAAGACCGAAGGACTGCAGGGATTCAAGCTGATGATATCTCGAGGCCTTTCCTTTTGTTTTTTGCCCCGGTGTGAATGATTTGCTTGGGTGCTCTTGGATTCTTCTTTCTTTTTGTTTCTCTTTTTTTCTTTTTTTTTTACTTGCTCAGACTAGATGTAGAGCAAGGGATGTTTCTTTCTTTGTGCTCTTCCGGGATACTTGTTCAGATTGGTTGTAGAGCAAGAAATTTTATTCCTTTTGCTTTTCTAGGAGATTTGCTCAGATTGGTTGTAGAGCAAGAAATTTTATTCAAGGAGGAGGAGGGCTTGTCCTTTTGTCATTCCTCCGGTTCAAGAGAAATCATGTGAATGATTTAATGAGCGGAGTGATTTTTGCTAAGCATCAGTTGGCATGCAACGTAATCAGCCCCATTTCCATAATGTTATTAGTATGTAAGACGTGCATGTAAGTCCAGGAAAGAGAGCAAGGTGACCAAGGGAAGCCTACAAGTATTTCTGAAATATGCCAACTTTGGATGGTGGTTGATTATGTAACTGTTTGTGGTCGAAGTAAGCAAAACATCGCTCTAATCCTATCTCCTAAAAAGGGGTTTTGGACATCAGTTAGGCATGCTAGCATGTGCATTTTTAATTCCTTTCGCCTGGTATTTACAATGAATATATGCAGATGCCTATATGGATGCAAAAAAAGCAAGTATTTATGTACAAGGTTGCCCTAGTGTCATGGACAATGGAATGGGGTATGAGGAAGGGTGGTATGCAAATGGAGAATGGAGGGAAGAAAAATAAGATATAGAAGGGGGGAAAGAAAAGAATTTGAAACTTATCAAAGGTATGTAGCCACTCGAAGCATGACCATACAACATTGACGAGTAACAAGAAGAAGAGGGTATACTAAGAAAAATAAAAGAAACCCATCAAAGGTATGTAGCCGCTCGAAGCGTGACCATACAACATTGACGAGTAACAAGAAGAAGAGGGTATACTAAGAAAAAGAAAAGAAACCCATCAAAGGTATGTAGCCGCTCGAAGAGTGACCATACAACATTGAAGAGTAACAAGAAGAAGAGGGTATACTAAGAAAAAGAAAAGAAACCCATCAAAGGTATGTAGCCACTCGAAGCGTGACCATACAACATTGATGAGTAACAAGAAGAAGTTAATATAAGAACGAAGAGAAAAGGGAGAGAGAAAAGAGGGCAGTGAAAGGTATGTAGCCGCTCGAAGCGTGACCATACAACATTCACTTATAGAAGAAGTAAGGAGGGAAGGAGAAAAATGGAGCAAGCAGAATGAAATGTATATGCAAGTGAACGTAGTGTCACCGAACCGCAAAATTGATGATGTTGTTTTTGTTGTTTTTATACATATGTACACAAGTAATGATGAGCTATAATGCCTACAACTAGGCATAAAATGCTCATAGATGAATAATGTTAATGGGCTCAAGCTCGGCTATTCCTTCCAACGTGGACAGATGATATGCCCTAGAGCCAAATTTGTGAGTGACCATGTATGGGCCTAGCCAATTTGGTGCAAATTTGTCGCGGAGATGGCACGGTTGGCTAGTAATATGTTGGTTCTCTTTGAGGACTAAGTCTCCAACTTGAAATTCACGTTGGTGTACCTTTGAATTATAGGCACGTCAGAGACGGTCTTGATAAACACATGTGTGTTCAATGGCATGGATGCGGCGTTCATCTAAAAGGGTTAATTGATCTAATCGAGCTTGACGAGTCATGTCGTCATCAATGAATTCTTGCATGGAAACCCTTAAGGATGGTATTTCAAGCTCCAAAGGCATGATGGCTTCAGCACCATAGACAAGAGAAAATGGGGTTGCCCCAGTTGGAGTGCGAATACTAGTTTGATATGCCCATAATGCTAAAGGTATTTTATTGTGCCAATCACGGTGTGACTCTACAACGGTTTTACGAAGAATGGCGATGATGGTTTTGTTGGTTGCTTTAGCTTGACCATTACCTTGGGGGTAGTATGGAGTAGAGAAGTTGTGTTGGATGTTAAATTTTTCGCATAAAGCATGCACATTCTTATTCTTGAATGGTGTATCGTTGTCAGTAATGATTTTTGATGGGATGCCAAAACGACAAATGATGTGTTGAGTGATGAAATCAACAATTTTGGGACTGGTCGTTTGAACTAGAGGAATGGCTTCAACCCATTTTGTAAAGTATTCAGTTGTTGTAATGATGAACTTGTGATTGGCAGATGATGCAGGTGTGATTTTGTCGATGAGATCCAGGCCCCATTGTGAAAAAGGCCACATTGACTGAATAGGTTGGAGAGCCTGAGAAGGTAAGTGTGTAAGATTGGCATGATGTTGGCATTTAACACACTTTTTAACATAGGCACTATTGGTTACGAATCTTCCATGAGTAAAGGATTTTTTGTTATTGCGCCCAGATTCGCCCACCAGATTGAAAGGCCGGAAGGAATGCCTTCCGTGCCAATCTCCGGAGAAGGTCAGCTTCCTGTGGGGTTTTAGTGTTTTAGGATAAGAGTACAGGGAAAGAGATAAAAGTGCGGAAAGAGAATCCAAATGTGATTGGAGTTGGGTGGGGGGAAGCAGCACGACAACGATCAATCACCGCTACGAACAGCATTCCTTTATAAAACACACATTGAAGCTACGACTATCATTAATCCTATGTATCCTCTATCTATGCATTCCAGGGAATACTTGATCATCAAATACCGGAGTCCGTAGTTCAAGACAACGATGAAGCAATGATACAAGAAACATGAGGCAGAAATGACAAGGAGAGGCAGCATACAAGATAAAAGACAGTAAGCAGAGCCAATTATATGCTTGTATTAGAGGCAAACGCACAGCTGTAATGGTTCCCTAGCAATATATTCCCCTTCCACCACCTACAATGAAAATGTGGTGGCTATTTATAGCCCCAAGTTCCCTCCGATTACATTCTCGGGCACAAAGTCCCAGACTAAACATTAGCTGACACAAGCGGCTGAAGAGTTGCTGATGTCGACTCGTTAGGCGGACGTACTTGCGGCATGGTCTCCCTGAAGGATGTACAACTACGTGGCGGTGTGCTGAGTCAAACCTTTGGTCAGCAAGAATGCGGGTAGTTGTGACGGATGGAACTTCTTATCAGCCTTAAATGATAGCAGCTAGCATAGATAGTGCAGCCCATGCTTTGTCCTTTTCCCGGTCATGTCTTGGCTCGAATCCCGAAGCTGGACACTTGTCAGATTCTGATGAGTGACACATGTCTGCCTTGAAAGGCAATTTATCCAACTTCGCCCAGGATGAGAGCGTTGTCGGGTTGCGCAAACGTAAAATAGCACAGTTGGGGAGGCCTCCGTGCCTTAGTTAATTTTTGGGTTTGCTTGCCCAACTGTGCATCGGTCAGAGGGCGCACCCCGACTTCGCTGCGAAGTCGGGTTGCGCACCGGCACTTTGTTGTCTTCTGTCATTCGGACTGCGCACAAAAAATGTGGGCGCACCTCGATTTCGGGCGAAGTCGGGTTGCGCCCCAACACTTAGTTGATTTTTCGCTACACTACTCTCCAAGTGCGCCCAGGAAAAAGGGCGCACCCCAACTTCGCTGCGAATTCGGGTTGCGCCCTGACACTTAGTCAACTTTTGCCTGTTTCTATCTGCTTGCGCACTTTGCGTTCCCTACTGCGCTCCAACTGGGGGGCGCACTCCGACTTCGCTGCGAAGTCGGGTTGCGCCCCAGACTTAGTCATTTTTCAGGGAACACTTGCTGGAAACTTCACTGGGGGAAGAAGAGGGAGGAAGAAGGAGGAATGAAACTGCAAGGAAGAGGGAGAAAGGGAGAAATGAAGAAAGGGAAAATGAGAAGGAAAGGAAAAGAGCAGCTCTCTTACAGAAACTGAAAACATGGCACCCCGTGCAAAAATGTGGCAACAGCACAACAATCATGTTCCATTGTGGGCCAGTAATAGCCCATTCATAAAATGCATTTGGTGATGGCCATGCCACTAAAATGGCCACCACAGGTACCATCATGGGCCTCTTGAGTAATGCGTTGGGCTTCGGATGGCTCAAGACAGTGCAATAGTATGCCATCGTAACTTCGCTTGTAAAGGATATCACCTAGCAATGTGTAGCGAATAGCACATAATTTAAAAGCTCATTTGTGAGTATGACTTAAATCAGGTGGTAGGATACCGAGCTTGATGTAGTCCTTAACTTGGGAAAACCATGGGTCATGTGGTGTAACTTTGATGATATTGATGCCATCGTCACAAGGAGGCGGCTTGTTGGAAATGGCGGAGTGGAAAAGGGTGTGAATGGACACGTGAGTGGTGTCAAAAAGTGGGTTTTGTGGAATGAGTGAGCCTAGGGAGGCCATGGTGTCGGAAAAATGGTTTGTGGAGCGTGGGGTAGCGGTGATGTCATACCACTCAAATTGGGCCAATAAATATTTAGCTACCTATTTGTATTGTTGCAAGACAGGGCAACGACATTGCCATTCTCCCTTGATTTGATTCACTATGAGGAGGGAGTCTCCAAATATGTCCAGGTGGTGAATGTGCATGGAGAGCACTTGCTTTAGGCCAAGGATAAGAGCCTCATACTCAACATTGTTGTTGGTGCATGGAAAGCCTAACTTGAAGGAAAAGGGGAGAGGCTCCCCTTGTGGTGTGAAAAAGACTATTCCTGCACCCCCAACGTGTGTGCAATGGGAGCCATCAAAGAACAAGGTTAATTCAGTAATGGATTCGGGCTCTACTGGTTCTTCGGCTTCGCTTACATGAAATACTGAATCATCGGGAAGTTGGATAAGCAATGGCGCATCACTTGGTAATGGAGCCTCAGCTAGCTGATCAGCAATGACTTGGCCTTTGATGGATTTTTGACTTATGAATTCGAGATCGAATTCCATGAGGAGCATGATCCATTTGGTCGTTCGACTATTGTGGTAGCTCTTACTCATCATGTAGCGAAGAGGATTATCATGGGCAACTACGTAGGTAGTATGGCTAAGCATGTAGTGTCACAACTTTTGTGTGGCAAAGACAATGGCAAGGTAAAGTTTTTCCATGTAAGCGTATCGTGTCTCATAATCAATCAATGTACGACTGATATAGTATACAACTTGCTCTTGGTCGTGTTCATTATTTTGAGCCAGAAGTGTGCCCAAGGCGACATCGGTAGTGGAAATGTATAAGTGGAATGGGCATTCGGGATGGGGTGGAATGAGGACGGGTGGAGATGTGAGGTAGGATTTGATGGCATCAAATGTGGCTTGGAATTTACTATCCCATTTAAATGGGACCCCCTTTTGTAAAAGATGATTAAATGGTTGGCACTTGTCAGAAAGTTGGGCGATGAATCATCGGATGGATTGGATTCTTCCTTGTAAGCCACGTAATTGCTTGAGGTTTGTAGGGGGAGGCATGTCAAGAATGGCTTGGACTTTGGTGGGATCTACTTCAATGCCTTTTTGTGAAATGATGAAACCCAATATTTTTCCAGTGGTGACACCAAAGACACATTTCTTTGGATTTAATCGGACATTATGTTCTAAGAGGCGATCAAATATTTGACGTAGATCTTCAATATGTTGACCATGAGTTTTGGATTTAGCTATGAGGTCATCAACGTAGTCTTCAATAGTTTTATGCATCATATCATGGAATATATAAGTCATGGCACGTTGATAAGTTGCCCCAACATTTTTGAGGCCGAATGGCATAACCTTGTAACAAAAGGTCCCCTAGGGGGTGGTGAAGGAGGTCTTGTGTTGGTCTATAAGATTGACATGAATTTGATTATAACCTAAAAAACCATCCATGAGTGACAGTATTTCATGTCCAGCTGTAGCATCGACCAAAGTGTCGATATTAGGGAGTGGAAAATTATCTTTGGGACAAGCTTTGTTAAGATCCCTAAAATTAGTGCAAATGCAGATACCCCCTTTGGGTTTTTTGATGGGAACCATGTTTGAAACCCATTCAGGGTAATCGATAGGTACAATGAAATCAACATCAAGGAGTTTTTGTAACTCCTACTTAACCATAAGTGCAACTGTGGGGTGCATGCGGTACAACTTTTGTCTGATAGGTTTGGCTTTGTCATCCAGGACAAGGTTGTGCACTACCAATGAGGGGTCAAGGCCAGGCATATCTGTGTAGGACCAAGCAAAAACCTTAATGTAGCATCTAAGGAAATTGGTATAAAGGACACACTCTTCTTCAGTGAGGCTGGTGATAAGGTAGATGATGTGAGGATTTTCTGGATCATTGCCAATGTCAACTTCAATAGTATCCTCAACAAGCATGTGAGAACCATCATAAAGTTGAGTGGGTGTGGGGATGAGATGAAGGTCATCAATGGATTCAGGAAGTTGGAATTCATCATCTAGATAAAGATCTATATGATTGATCCAAGGGAGGTGAGGTGGGATGGTAGGTAAAGGTGCATTAGCAGAGTGGATCATGTGGGGTGTGGGAAGGAAATCAGTGATGGATGGGATGGAGGAGATATCATCAAAATTGATGAAATCATCAATAGGAGGTGGTATGTAGTGAGGTTGATTCGGGTAGTGAAGGGGGCGTATAGGTCAATGAAAATCATGTTGACCGATGCATTGTAGATGGAGGAGGTAGGTGAGGAAGGTTTTAAAGAATCGGAAGAGGATAGGAAGAAATCGGGAACCGGTTGGTGGCGACCAGGATTCAATACCACGGGTGGCGAAGGTGAACGAGAAATTTGGCATCGAGATGGGATGGTTGTATGAATGGGGATGAATGGAGTAGAAGGTGGAGAGGAGGGTGATGGAGAGGGAGGGGAGGATGGATTGGTAGGTAGGGGTGAAGTAGTAGGTAAGGAGGGATTGGTAAGGATGGATTGGTAGGTGCAGATGGATCAATGGCAAGATAGGTGAAGTGGTAGACAAGGGTGTCGACTTCCTGTGGTGAAAGGGGCTCATGGGGTGGAGAGGGTGGAAATAATGTGGATGGTATATCAATCATGGAATGAGGAGAAGAGCTATCAGGTGGCATAGTAGGTTCAAATTCCTCATCAAGAAAATATCAGGAGGATTAAGATCCAGATTTTGAAAGTCATGTTCAAGATTATGAATAGTGTCTGGATTATAACCGAGTCTAGATCGATCGATGGGAAGGTGAGTGGGAGGACTGATATAGGAATGACATCCTTGTTCATATATCCCTAGGCCATACCCATGCTAGTTATATCGACATAGATATTTCCAGGAAAAAGAGGATTAGACATGTGATTAAGATTACCATAAAATCTGGTTTGTGGTGGTGGAGGTGTTGGAGGATCTACGGATGAATCAAGGCCCCCATATACAAATTTCATGGAATTATTGGGAGGACCAAGAGGAACTACTACCCCAATAGTCAAGGGCACATCATGAGGTCGGCCAAAATCATGGGTGGTTTGGAAAGTGGATGGTGAAACTCGAGAATCTATAATGTTATACTCACCAGGACCAGGTGTGGTCATGTGGATAGAAACATGGGGAGGATCAGGATGCTCGGGTGGAGGAGAGGACCCCCTATGTGGTGGTGGTGATGGTGCAATAGGTGGAGGTGGAGTGCTTGATGGGGCATGTGCATCAGTATAGGTGGATTGGGCTAATTGGTCATCAAGTCGAGTAACACATTGTGCCCACTCATAGCATTCGATTAGAGATCCGATAATGGGATGATTAGCATGGGAAATTGGGATGTAGGTGAAGGAGAGGGATTGGATGAATGGGGGACTATGTGCACCCATGTTGATCATGGCACAAAGTGATGAGTATATGGAGGTGGCATAGGAAGGATAGGTGTGGGGTTGGATGAGGGTGGTGGGGTTGGCATAGCAGAAAAGGTAAATGGTGGGGGTGTGAAGGATGATGAAGCACTATGGGAGAAATTAGGAGCAGGTGGTGGTGGTGGAGGTTGAGGTGGATTGGATGAAGTGGAGGTAATATTGCTGAGATTGGGTGTAGGGGGTGGTTGTGATGATTGAGGATAGGTGTTATCGAGTGTGCGACATGGAATAGGGGTGAATTGCATAGATGATAAGGATGGACCAAGTGGAAGGCTGATGATATTGTAGAATTCGAAGGGATCACCATCGATAGGGATGCAGTGGACTAATCCATTATGAACATATTTGATACAATGATGAAGTGTGGAAGGGATGCATTGCATATCCCAAATCCAAGGTCATCCTAAAAGGATGTTATACTGCATCTCACCTTCGATAACATGGAAGAGAGTGGAAATGGTTTTGGCACCTGCCTTGATGGGCAAGACAATAGTACCAATGGTAGGATGCATAGAGCCATCAAAGGCTCGAAGATCCATGGATGGGGTGGCAAGATGAGAAGGAGGAAGATGAAGGTGGTTCAATGCGGTGGTAGAAATGATGTTGATGGATGACCCGGTATCAATGAGAACACGTTTATAGGTAATGACATTGATGGAGGCTTGAATATGTAATGGGGGATCCACTCCCTCACCTACAACTTCTATAATTTCATGGTCATGGAAGCTGATAGAAGGTTGTAGGCATATCTAAACATTGCCAACAAAGTTGGCAAAGGAATCTGCATTATGGGTGTCAAGATCGAGAGAGCGGAGGATAGAATCAAGAGCTTCACGATGAGGTTGGGATTGTTGCAGGAGGTCATAAATGGATAACCTTGTAGGGGTAGTACGAAGCTGGTGAGAAAGACTACCATGGATGGTGATGACATTCCATGGAGGGGGTGGGGGAATTGGTGGTGTGATGATTGAGGTTGTGACAGGTGGTTGGTGTGATGTGGAGGGTTGTTGAGTGGTTGCAGGGGGTGGATAACGTTGATTATGAGTGGTGATATTGATCATACCCACAAAACCCTATTGAGAAGGATCTCGATTGACATGATTAACTTGGCATGGATCAGTTTGAGGTGGATTACCCCCATGCTCGGGTAAGGGATTTTGATATATCCCCAAGTTTTGATTTTGTGGTGCAAGGGGGTTTGAGACCTGAATAGTGCCTCGATCGATAAGGTCTTGGACAACATGGTGAAAGATATGACATGAATCAATGGTGTGGCCATGTTGTCGATGATAATCATAGAAGGCTTATGGATTGTAGTCCCATGGGAGAGGGTGATTTGGATCAAGAGGTTGGACATTTGGCAAGTGGATGAGGCCCCCCTCAGTTAATCGATGAAATAGAGTGGGCATGGGCTCAGATAAAGGTGTCCAATTATGTGGAGGGTGAGGTGGACATGGATTGTGACCTTGGTATGGATTGGATTGAGGTGGGTGATTGGTTGTTTGTGGAGTGGGAAGAAGTGGAGGATTAGCTTGATATTGATTTTGAGGAGATCATGGGGGAGTGGGTTGTGGAGCTTGCATAGATGCCACTTGCACTGGTGGATATGGAGAATTGAGAAGAACCTGATTGGTTTGTGGGGGTCATGTGGTAGGTGGTACATATGGAGGGTGATTGTAATGGTAATTGGTGGGGTAGGATTGTTTTTGATGCAACTTGATTTTTCCCGTATGGACCTTGATGTCCTCGATAACTTTGGCTTGGGAAATGGCTTCCTCAAATGTTTGACTCTGATGTATCTGCAATGTTTGGGAGATTTGTTTATGACAACTCTTGGCGAAGAGTTTGATGAGCTCTGAAGGTGGGAGAGGGTAGGCGAGATCATGAAGGACCACTCTCCAATGGGTGACAAAATTAGTAATAGGCTCATCATCCCACTGATGTAAAGCATACACATCGGACAAGGTAAGCTTGGTTTTGATGTTGATGGTGAAATGTTCAAGAAAAATATTGGCCAACTGCTCAAATGTATACAAGCTATGGCGAGGTAAATGGTTGTACCAATCTAATGCTTGACCTCCAAGTGACATGGCAAAGGTACGAAGCATAAGGGGATCACTTTCGTGCAATTGGTAACAGGAAAAATGGTAATTATTCAGGTGCTCTCTAGGATCTTCCTTACTTTTAAATTTGTCAAATTTGGGAATCTCAAATCTGTAAGGATAAGGATGGATAGGAATAGATGGGTGAATTGGTTCATTGCATAACTCATCATATGTGGGTTTTTGAGGCCCATAACCAGTTGTACATAGATCCAAAGCACGCAACTGCTCCTGCATAGCCTGAAACTCGCTAGAGAGCATGGTAGTGGTTTGAGGAGGAGCAAGAAATGGAGGGGGTGGTGCAGATGTAGGAGGTGGCTATGATGAGGCCTACGTGTAATCCAAATGTGGTGGATACTGTAGTTGTTGTTCCTCCCACTACTGATAGTAAGCATCCTGCTATGGAGTAGGTGCTGACGTCGAGTGGTACTATGGGACAGGAACCTGAGATGGATGAGGTGAAATGTATGAAGCCTGGGACATAGGTGGTGGCTACTATGATGGGTCATAATATCCAGGGGGTGATGGACCAAGAATCGAGATCTACTGTTGTTGTTGTGCATCATAGTAACCGAGAGGTGACTGGCCAGGCATGGGCATCTACTATTGCTATTACGCATACTAAAAAGTAGGTTGCACCTGAGCAGTAGTAGTGGATGACCATGTGGGTGGGGTGGTAAAAAAGGTTGGAGGTGTGGAAGAAGGGGGTGGAATAGAAGTGGATGTGTGAAAGGAAAACTATTGGGAAGCAATAGGTGGTATGGATGAGGACTGAGGTGGAGCGGATGGGGTAGCAAACAAAGAATTTAGTTGGATGGAATAGCGAGGGGGAATGCCTTGATAGGTGGGGTGCAATGGAGGTGGTCGATATGAAGGAGGAGGGGGTAGCCAAAATGTATTGGGAGGCACTGATGGAGGACCATAGGTGGAAAATGGGGGATAGCTGGTAGGTGGAAATGTGGTGAACTACGAGGTGGGGGTGGTGGTCATGGGGTGAAGGATGTAGGTGGTGGAAAAGCTTGGATGGAGGGGTGTGTGAGACCTGGTGAAGTGGTGTGGTAACCCTAATATGGGTGTGAATAATATGTTGGTGGATCAGAGGATGGTGGCTGAGATGAAGGTGGGTGACTGGATGAGGCCTACTGAGATACCGGTATCTGTGATGAAGATGGTGTGGAGGAAGAAGTGGAAATCATACCGACTGACTGTATAGTGGTAACAACATCCGAGATGATTTGGGAAATGACAACATCATCACCCAAAATGGGGTGGGAGGAGTGATCAATGAAAGGATGAGTGGAGGATGGTGAAGGAGGGGGAGTGAGCTCCTCTACCACCATAACTGGTATGGGGTGACCTGGAGAGGTGTAGATGACATGCTGGAAGAAAGTAGATGGAGGATTGGATGAAGAGAGATCCTCTAAGGGAGGGGGCCCTTCGAGATTCTCATCTAGGAAGTGAGATGGTGTAGAAGATGCCATGTGGGATGTAGGACTAGCCCTAGGAGTAGAAGGCCCCATCAATAAATCAGGTGCAACTCGGGATGAAACCTACTCAGACTCGAAAGGTGGATCTATGGTCTGAGAAGAAGAGGCCCCTACGGTAAGAACAATCCATTGGGTAGCCTCGGTAGCATGACGAAGTGCTTCACGCATCTGACTACGCGTAACCGGCATGGTAAGATATGCAAGAAGTGGAATAACAGTCAACAGAAGTGGAAGGTGAACTCAAAAACTATCTATGATTGACCGGGATACTCTCTGGTGACAGAAACATAGGTTCATAGGCTAGGGGTGTGGACCAAATAGGTTCACACTCTAGGGGTGCGGACCACCCAAAATGAAAAAGAAGGTCAAAAATGTGCAGAATGTGTCTCTGTGTGTTGTATGTGCAATCTGGAACCTAAAAAATAGGTTCACACTCTAGGGGTGTAGACCAAAAAGGTTCACACTCTAGGGGTGCGGACCACCCAAAAGTGTAGTAGAGGGTGAAATATGTGTTGTGTGTACCCTCTCTATGTTGTATAAACCTGTGTGAATCAGTATGATAGCTTGAATGCTAGATTTTCACATAGAATCATGTGAAATAAGCTTGAGTGTAGGATGATCATGTTGGGGGCGTAAATCACCTAAAAACAAGTTGTGCAGTGAAAATCATGGTAATGAAACTATGGAACAATCTGTAAGTGAGTTATAGCACGTTTGATGTGTTGTTGTAACCACTTTTCTCGAGACTCAACAAAAAGCAAAAGTTCTTTATTTTTGGTTTTTCTATGTGTTTTGATGATAGAATATATGACCTAGTAGCAAAATCTGGGTAGTGGGTGATCTTCTAATATGAATCAGGTATGTCATAGCACAGAACCTTTTGCAATGCCCAAAGGCACACAAAATAGAACTATGTTTCCAATGGGTGAGTGGCTACCTAGATGGAATACGATACAGTAAAATGATATCCAAAAGGGGGAGACTCAAAATGCTCTAATGAGTCAAATAAACTCTCACGAAGAGAGGTCGCACTGTCAATGTGGTGCTACCGGCATACCCATGCTTTCACTTAACCCTCACATTTAAGGCACCCACAGTAACGACAAGCTACACCCACTAATTATTTGAAAAGCCCTATGGTAAAGGGGCTTTCTAAAACTACCCACTCTGAAGGTACCTTCCAGTGATGAATTCTGGATAACCAACACTCAAAGTGGGAAGGACCGATCAGGTATTAATGCCGAAATGATCCACCTAGGGGGAACTATGGTGACTAATCCGGAGGTGAGCCAGTGGAGAGTAATCCTAGACCTCACTAAACTCTGGTGTTGAATTGGTGATGAAATCCAATTTAGACTGGAGATGAAACCCAATGCCTTACACCATTTAAATGGAACGTGAGTGTGTGGTGTTTGTTTGTGCGGTACTATTTTAGAAGCAAATCTAGATTAAGTGCCTTTTCAAAATAAACTATGCTATGATGCCTTTTCAAAACAAATCTATTTACTTGGTTGGGGTGCAAAAACAACTTTAATCTATTGATTTTTGAAAGGGAAATCTAATTAAGTGGTTTACACAAAATTAAATTTACTCTATTGATTTTCAAAAGTAAATCTAATTAATTGCTTTTGAAGGGAAATGACTGGAAAGGGAATTGCTAAAATTAAAACTAATCTAGAAAGCAAATGGAAATTTAACTACAACAAACAAGCATGTGTGATGGCGTGGAATTTGTGGCTCACAACAAAATATTAGCTCAAAAATAGAGGAGGAAATGAAGTATTTCAGACAAAACCTACATCCAGGTGAGTATGAAAGGCTTCAGGATGCCCTCTGGTCAAAAACTATGTGAATTTGGGAGGTTCACACTCCTAGGGTGTGAACCTATCTTCTATTGAGGAGTTCACACTCCTACCATGCGAACCGGTATCCGAAGATAGAGCTGACTATTTTTGGGATCTTGGTAATGATTTTGAAGCTTTTGGAGTATTTTGAGCACAAGTACCTACACAAAAATTCCCAAAAACTCAATTTGTGTCTAGCAAGATGACCGAAAACTCATGAAGATATCACATATACTTGAGGAAAATAAATGACAAAAAGGTAAATTAACTACTGATTTGGTGCCGAAAGATACAAGGATGCTTTAACCTTGCATACGCCATGGCAAGAGACAATTTGTGGTCTAGGTATGAGGGCATGCAATCCTCGAGAACATGAGGCTTCTAACCTCCCCTGACTTACCTTGTCATTGGTTGTGGGTGTCTAAACCAATACCTAGGTATCAAGTAGTAGTTTTGAGGTAGATTGGGGAATCCACACGCCCAAGTGTGTACTCACTACTCTCTTTGTAAGCTCACCGGTGCACCAGTGAACCTTTTGTGGTGTGGCCTGAGGTGTCCTTTAGGGCATTTTTGGTTTGTGGTGTTCTTCAAAGATGACAACTACCTGCCATACAAAATAGACCACAATTTTTGGTTAGAAGGTGATTAAGCTTATGCTTGGTGGAGGTCCCATCGGGCATGCCAGAATGAAACTAACAAAAAGACACCATAACACTTCATTCAAATATCATGGAATCTACTATATTTGTATTGATAATCATAAAAGGGTTACAAGAGATGATATCCTTTTACAATTTTGCCCTAAAGGCTACAATAGGGTCTTCCCTTAGGAAGCCTCTTTCAGATGTGGTACAAAGACAACAGATCAATCTTTTTGGGTTCCTCGATTGAAGGTGGGCTTCTTGCTCGTGAGCCACCACTTGTTGGATGCTTCCTTATGCTTTTTTGGACCTGTGAACCTGCAAAATCCTATTAGTGCATTGGGGGTCTACCTCAGTCAAACCCCATAGTTATGAAGACAAAAGACTCATAAAAAGTGCTCAAAACATGAAATTAACCATTAAAAACCAACATAAAACAATAAACTAAGCTATTCTTACCTATCCGAATGGTTCTGATGCCTATTGCAGAGGTTCACACTCCTAGGGTGCGAACCACGTTTGCACGTGTGAGGTGCGAACCGGCCCTTTTGAAGCTAGATTGCTCAGATAGGGTCCCTAGATGCTTCTGATTGGTTCTAGATGTGCACTTTTTCAGGTAGAACTTCTGAACAATAAATCCTGATGTGGAAATCAACCTATCTCACTCACAAAATGGGATTATGCAAGAGACAAACAGATTATGACCTTCGTATGATGGATGTGAGATGGATGTGTGTTGATTGCAATGGCTATGGTGATTTCGGTAGAGTTTCGGTATGTAAAAGTTGTGATCATCTAAATGGTGAAAATGGCCTTCTATTTATAGAGTGGGCCAGGGTGAGAGAAAGGGGATGAGGTGTCCCCTATGAGGTGGCTATGGTGAGGTGTCCACCAAAGAGGTGTCCCTGAGGTGTCCTGGGTCATGAGTGAAGTTGGGTGAGAGAATCCCTCACCCATCCAAAAGTAATGATGATTAGGGATAAATATCAATTTGCAATTAATATTCACCTTTATGGAAATATCTTAGCATTAATTAATCATTTTTGTGTGCAAAAGTCTCCATCTTGCATTTATGACCCAGGGGTGTGTGATATGGAGAAATATCTGGGATGAGAGGTGGCAAGGCTAGGATAGGCTAGGCTAGGTGAGGTGGGAGGCTAGGCTAGTCAAAGTAGACTAGGTGAGGTGGAGGCTTTTAATTAAATCAAGATTAGATCTAATTAAGCATGAAATTAGCCATAAAGCACAATTTGACCAAAATGTTGACTTTTTGACCATAAAGTGATTTTTGACCATGGTAAAGGTTTCAACCTTAGTTGAGTTGGCATGAGGTCACATGAGGACCTAGGGTTAAGCGTAGGAAAGGGCTTAGCTAGCCCAAAGGGGCTAATGGTGATGAATAGTGTTTTTGGGTCAATTTATGCAATTTTCAATGGTTTTGCACATTAATTAACCATGGAGATGGGGAGAGGGACAATGTGTGACTTTTTGGTGTCTACACTACTATTAGAGTTCTACTTGCACTTGTAGCGGCACAGGATTTGGAACTGGAGCACCTTGATGTAAAGGTTGCTTTCTTGCATGGTGATCTCAAGAAGAGATATATATGGATCAGCTTGAGGGCTATGAAGAAAGAGGCAAAGAGCACTTGGTTTACAGACTGAAGAAATCACTGTATAGTTTGAAACAGGCGCCAAGGATGTGGTACAAGAAATTTGACACCTTCATGAAGAGCCAAGGTTTCAGCAGGAGTGAAGATGACCATTGTGCATACTATAAGAGGTTTGACGATGGCAATTTTATTATTTTGTTGGTGTATGTTGATGATATGTTGATTACAGGCCCCAACATGAAAAAATCATTGATCTTAAGGCTCAATTGGCTAGGACTTTTGAAATGAAGGATTTTGGAAAAACCAAATTTTAGGGATGAAGATACATAGGGACAGAAAAGGAAGAAAGATCTGGTTAAGTCAAAAGTCATGTGGAAAAGATTCTGCAACGCTTCAATATGCAAAATGCTAAACCAGTTAGTACCCCACTTCTTCCACACTTAAAGTTGTCTTCCATCCAGTGTCCTAGAACGGAAGCAGAGAAGACATACATGTCTTGTGTACCATATTCATCAGTAGTAGGAAGCCTCATGTATGCCATGGTGAGCACCAGATCGAATATTGCCCAAGCAATGGGAGTAGTCAGCCGGTACATGGCAAATCCTGGTAAGGAGCATTGGAATGTGGTGAACTGGATATTCAGATTTTCAAGAGCCACTTCAAAAGTAGCCATTTACTTTGGATCTACAAATTTGCAAGTTACAAGTTTTGTGGATTCTGATTATGGTGGAGATAGAGATGGGATAAAATCCGCTACAGGATATACCTTCACTCTTGTTGGAGGAGCGATGAGTTGGGCTTCTAAGTTGCAATCTGTTGTGGCTTTATCAACCACTGAAGCAGAATATATTGCAGCGACTCATGCCAACAAAAAGGCAATTTGGCTAGAGCGATTGTTGGGTGACTTCAAGGTAATGCAGGAGAAAATTACGCTGCATTGTGATAGCGAAAGTGCTATTTAGCTAGTGAAGAATCCAACATTCCATGATCACACGAAACACATTGATATCAAGTACCACTTTATCAGAAATGTGGTGGAAGAAGGTAGGGTCTTGTTGCAGAAAATTGACACTAAAGTGAATCCTGCAGATATGCTTACAAAGTCGGTCAAGGTAGAGAAGTTTAAGTGGTGCAGAACTTCTCTGGGCTTGCTGAAAAAGTAAAAAGGGCAACATTGGGCAATTGGCACTGAATGAAGATCTTTGGCAGAAGAATTCCTGAATATTGATTTCAAGTGGGAGAATGTTAGGAAGTGAAGTCACTATGCAATACAGGTAGCCAGGAAAAAGGAATGCAGCAGTCCAAAGCAGGCCAAACGTCTGACCTGCTAGACGTCTGGGTCAGACGTCTAGACAGCAGGCTAGACGTCTAACCTGCTAGACGTCTAGGCCAGACGTCTGGGTTGCCAAACGTCTAGGCTGCTAGACATCTAGGCCAAACATCTGGGCTGCCAGACGTTTGGGTTGCCAGACGTTTGGACTGCCAGACGTCTGACCAAGTAGACGTCTAGGCCAGACGTCAAAGCAGTTGACGTCAAGCCAAGTAGACGTCAAAGCAGTTGACGTCTAGGTAGACAACAGCTTGCGGAAGACGAACCATTTCGGTTCCACATGAAGACGAACAATTTTGCGGAGGTCTCCACGAGGAGAGGAAACGAATAGTTGGGGCCTTCCTTGTCTGCTCTATAAAAGGGACTTGATCCCTTGCACATGTAGATGGTTGAATCGTTGTGAAAAACGTGAATGTAAATTTGCTGAAAATAATAGAAAGAGAAGGTGTCATTGCCCTATGGTTTTTCATACACATTGCAGGTTTCCACGTAAATGTCTGTGTCACTTGTGTTGTTGTTTCCGTGTTTACCATTTTTGTTATTGTGCTTCCTCTTGCAGATATAAAATCAAAAGAATTTCCTAACATTTATAACTCCCTCATTATGAGGAGATGTGTTGTAAATCCGTCCTCCTTTGCAACCTGAACTAATGTGCTTAAGATGTTTCATAACTCCATTGTTTTTGGTAACTCGTAAAAATACTGTTTCCCTTCTGGTATGGCTTCTGCAACAAAAGTTTTGCAAGTTCACCAGAAAATGCCCTTGCCCCATTGCTCACACTTGAATACATGTCTAACAGAAATAGAAATTTTACTTTCATCTAAATAAAACCTAGGATCATAACATCTTCTAAAGGGTATGAAACAGTCTAAAACTCATTTGATAGGTTGAATGAGCACTTTATGATTAGTGCATTTTATAACATCTGCCCTAGCATTAAGGAATGCAAAAGCATTTCCCAACAAAAACATAAAGATCAATCTTTTAAAATCTTGTAACACATTTATAAATAAGAAAAATGATTACAATTTTAGAATGAACGTGCACCGATCCAGGCACTAAGGGAATGGAAACGCTTTGATCATTCATTTTGAAGACTATTAGAAAGGCTGATTAAACTAAAATATTGGAAATTCGAAGTAGATATCCACAGCTATATGTTATATTAAATATAATATAAAACATGAGTAGTTTGATTTAGCCCTAGTGCTGAGTTCTCAATATGCTGTGATACAAACAGTATATTTCTTCACCAAGCTGAATCAGTCATAAGCTTCCTTGGAGTTTAGCCTTTAGACTGACATCACTTGTATCTACACATTTGCATGAAATTACTGTGAGACGACATTTATGAATGGCCTCATGTCATAAATGGATGTAAGTTTGTTTTTATCACTTAGCTCCACTTCTTCACCTGCGATAATATCCTTTACCATTGATTTACCTCTAAACAAAAACTAACAGTAAGACCTTGGCCTTAAAAAAGGTGGAACAAAATATACATTGTGTTCAATGGTGGATATTAGATGAGAACAATTATTTTGCAAAATGCTAGAATGAAATATATATTGTGTTCAATGATGGATATTAGATGAGAATGATTATGTTGTGACGATAATCCTTATTGGTGTTTGCAAATGCATTTTGAGTAACTGGAAAAATTGAGCACATGTAAAAAAATAAACTGAATAGTATTGGACTGTGGAATATCTGCGTTTGACGTAAAATCATCAAGATCGTCCATAATGATTACTCAACAATGCAGAGAACCTTCTGACACGTGTACCACTGGATTTTAGAAAGAGTCAGCAAATCCTGTGTGAAAGTCTTACTCCATTGACTGACAATACAAAAACAAGATTGACGAATTTTGATCTGCTCAACTATAAAATAACGAGCAAGACATTACATTCTCCCTCTATATTCACTTCAGAAGTCAATTCTCATGAGTTTCTGTAATTCTGTTTCTACATACACAAAGATCAAAATCTTGTTATTGGAAGGTGAAAGAGGTTGTGAAAAACATTTAAAAGTACTTACGACTGGTTTCCTACTTCACACTGATTTTGGAAATATTATTTAGTTTAACTTGATTCAACCAGTGGCCTTGCCTGTTCCATATGGAACAGAACTACGTTATTTATGTTAAAAGCAACAGTTACATCATGTGATCAAATGGCATGACCTTAAGTGGTTAAAAAGGTGGACTTTCAAGGTGAAGAGCCAGGTTATAATCTTGACACGTGTTATATGTATAATTGCCAAATACCACTATGTGGTATGCAGTTATGATATAATACAGGGGGCTCATTTCAATCCACATAACCAATTAAAAGAATAAAGCAGTTACAACATGCATCTATCATCAAGTTTATTACATTGATTTGTTCTATTGTCATGAACCAATCTCACTCCTACAGATACTGAATAGTGCAAGCATACATTGATTAACCAAATAATGGCAGCATGCATTAACAAAATCTTCAATCATTTTTTTTTTATAAGTATATAAAATGGAAGGCTTTTAAACTTCCAATTACAAATTATTTTGTATCCCTATTTGCGGGCACCAATGTCCCCCTCATACTATTAATCTCTTTGTAAAAGTTGAATTGCAGACAGGCATTTTGCAATTAGAAGTACAGAATATCTCAAGTCTTTCTTCTGAGCGCTTGATGATTTTTGGTTGCAAACATGATCAGTCACACCAGTTGCCTTTGCCTTTTTAAACCTACAAATCATGTAACTCTCAAAAACAAGTTTCAGTATAAGCAAAACAAGTTTTTGCCTTGATTGAAAACTGGCTTGCAGTCAAGCTTTCCAACCTCACAAATCACGCAGGCTCATAGAGACCCAGCATATGACCATCCAAACATCTTACAGCTGCAACCTGGGTTGTAAATTCAATGATCAAATTTTGTAATTTTTCCTTTCTTCTCCAGTAACAAGCAACAGCATTTCTAGATATCTTATAATGCAGTAATTCTAATTTTATTGTCATAAATATATAAAAGATGAAGTTGAAAGTCAAACCTTTGAAGCAAAATCATAATTAAGAAATTACAGCATAACTGATTCAAGTAAATTGGGATGTATGTGCCAATTACCTTTCCATGTACTTCATATTTGATCGATCCATCTAGCTCAGCTCCCATTGAAATTAACCTTGTTACTGTATTGTTTATGTCTGTCACATTGAATGAAAGGAAAGAAGCATTGCCTTTCTGAGGCACAAAATTACTGCATGCAAATTCCTAAGAGTCAAAAGAAAGGAAATAGAGTTTGGACACCTAAGAGATTGCATGCTTCTTTTAGCAAATTCAAATATAAAGAGAAGACTCTTTGAGCAATTAATGAAAGAGCAAAATGCATTAGTCCATTGAGAAGAAATCCTTTTATAATCTTCAGAAAGAACTCAGTTTGCATGGCAAATGGAAAATTCTTTACAAGGATAATAAACACCAAATCTCTTAATCAAATGAGGACAAATTCTTGACAGCCACTAATGAAGCAACATGAAACCCTACATAAATTAAAAAATTAGTTGTCTTTAAAAATAATATAATAATTAGAATGGGTGTTTAAATTATGATCATATTATTGATGTACATGGGGTACCATAGATAATGTTGCAATGTTTACACTCTTCAAACTTATCGTATCATTTTAACATTAGGTGTAGTACATAGAGAATAATAAGTAGCACTAAATAAAAGGTGGCATATAAGGTCATATTTCCAAGGTTTTATATGCATCTGAGTACAGAATTCACAACTTGTTAAAGGATCCTTTCTCTTGATTTTTTGCCATCACCATTTGAGAAATTAGCATCGCCATTTGTCAACCTCTGTCTTGCGAAAGAAAAATAAGTTTAATGAAGTAATAAAAACAAAAATAAAAGTAATGAAGTAATATGTACCCTATACCATCTCTGCTGCCACATCTTGCTGCAAACATGATAGAATTTTTTTTTTGTTTTCTCAATTCCCTTCCTACAGTTTCAAGTAGGAATGGTTCTAATTTCTAGAGCCATAATAAGAATAGTAGGAAAAAGATTTCCTCCAGGGACCAATAAACATGTCAAGTGTTAGAATAAAAAAGTGGTGAAGCGGTGAGCAGCTAATAACATGAGTTGCATGTTATACGAACTCCCAATTTTGTACCATCTACTAATATTGTCAACTGCAAATAATAACAGTCCATAAGTACTAGTCACAGTTTTTAGGTAAACCAGTCCATGAAGAACTATCACAATATCAACTCATCTATCCTTCAAGGTGATTCAAGCATTTTACTAGTCAGTGTGATATTTTCAGTTAAATGTGGAACTCTGTTGACAATTACTGACATAATTAGTATAAGGTTCCAGTTGAATTGGAATTGCAACAATCAAACTTCATGATTTAGCAAAACTCATATGTATCCTTGATTGCTCATTCACTGCAAGGCACTGTGCCAATGTGGACCAAGACAGTTGGAGATGACCCAATATAGAAGGGCCATACTATGAAAGTTTTTAAAGCAAATCATCATTGGGTAGCGTTGGAGTGTTGATATTTTTTTAGATATAGATAAGTATGTCATATTAGAGCCTTGTATGAAACCCTACACCTGAAGATCGATGAAGCCAGTTTCAAAGGGAGAACTCTTTCCAGCTCTAAATAATAAAGTGTTTCCTGTAATTTTTCCTTTCATGTCGTACAATATTTAAGAAACACATATTTTTACAATTATAGCTGTATTGAGTAATTTACTATGCAAGTTATATTCACTAACATTGAAGTATATAGTAAATTTTGACTTTTGCAGAGGCAATTATCATGTGTGACAGTTAAGGTTTACATTCTTGTTATATTGCAGGCACTTGTCTCCATCGTATAAATGTTGGATACACAACACACCTGAAATATAGGTTAAATTAACACAGTTTAAACTTTAAACTAACTGCAGAAAATTAGTACTAAATAGGAAAGCTATACATACCACAAACAGAAAGGTTTCTACGGGAAAAAGCAACAAAAATGTACACTGAAAAAGATAGAAAGAAAAGTTATGCAAGGCCTCTTATACACATTAATTTTATGTTCTCTAGGAATAGTGGGTAATGCATATAAACATTTGCTAAATAGTTATGATATACAAATGTTGCAATCTATGCTGCAGCAGTATTGGAAACAAGAACTTGCAAACAAGAAACAGGGATTTCCACAAACAGGAATGGTTTGGGTACAATTCCAGTTGGAATTTTAGGTTTATGCCTATGGAAAAGCAAGGAAAAAGGTAAGGAAAGGAAATGGAAGGAAGAAATAATTAAACATGTAAGGAACCATGAAACAAATTAATTAAAAACCTGGAAATATCCCTTCAGAAAAAAAAAAATGGACCAGTAACATCCTTGGAAAAGCCTCAACAATAACATCACCAAGTTGCATTTATCCCCTCTTGAAACTGTTAGTGAAATACATAAATTTAAGTACATGCAACTTTACCCTAATTTTGGATGTTTCCACTAAATCACTTTTTGGGGCCAACTATATGGTAAGTTGTTATTTTCAATTTCACCATCTGGCTTTATGTAGTAGATTGAACTATTTGTATCAGACGATCAGTTGCTTTTAAATATGAAAATCTTTAAGACGTTCCTCAGAAGTATTCATATGCTAAAATTCAGCATATTACCCACTGTTATTGTTTAAAGTGGATTCTGGGCAAACAATAATTATAAGAGATTAATTCAGCTTGGTACACTGCCTAGTGCTTATTGTAGTCACATCAAGAATTAGCAGAGATTAGTTCAGCATTATACATCACCAGCTTTGCGACTAGTCAACAGGTTTATGTTCATAATCATAGTTACGAAAATCTTGATTAAAGCGCGAACCCAGCCAATTTTTTCCAATTCAGCCAGAATTTCGATTCAAATCGTAGCGGAAATCAAATTTTCCAAAAAAATTGGAAATCGCCATTTTTTCAAAAAATTGCAATTCCCAAGGAAAAAAATCAGCCGCAGCCACACAGGTAGAGAAAACACTCAAAATTTATTTTTTCATTTTGCTTCATTTTTACCTATTCCAAACTAGAGAAAGGGGTCTGCCTACCTGCTACCACACCAAACAAAACACACTAGTGCATCCTAACAGTCGATTTTTTGCAGTTTGAAGGAATCCAGCAGCCACCAACAGGAATGCTATACATTATTATTTATAAACTGATGAAATTCTCCATAAAAAGATGTTGAACTATCAGTCCAAACTTATTGCTCAATATGCTTGTATATAGGAGTAATATTTAAAAGCACAAGTGATTATTTGTTCTGTAGGTTCATTAGACCACATGGGTCTTAAGAGATAGTAAAAAGTTAAAACCAATCACAATCATCATTTAAGTTAATTTGTTGGTGTTTTATTCAGCCTATGAGTTGTTGAAGTCCCATATTAGTAATTGCAGCATCCTTTCTGCACCAAAATGCAAACAAGGAGAAAAATTCAGTTCAGATAGTGAAGGTATTAATGGTTTTGCCATTGAGGTTTCGGGTATGCTGCCCCTCAACCCCACCCTATATCACGATACGATATGCACAAAGGGCGCTGCCCCTGGACCCTCGACATAGGTGGCAACGGGCATTAGCAGCCTAGGCACAAGAAGAGGCACAGGTACTGCGACAAAGAGAGACTAAAGCTTCTACTAGGGTAAAGGACAAAGGCATTCAAAAATCTTAAGGCATTGTATTTGTCATGACTCATGACACATCTTGTAATTTGTACCTTTTTTATATTATAAGCAATACAAGAATATTGTAAGTATCGAGGCCATTGACCTAAGTGAGATTGATCCATCACCTGAATGGATCACAGATCCACAGCAAGAGCAGCAAGAAGAGCCTCTCTTCTCCATGGATGAATTACAAAACTTTGAAAACCTAGTGGAGGAGATAGCAGCCAAGGCACAAGAAGAGGCACAGCCACATCAACAAAGAGAGACTAGAGCTTCTGCTAGGGTAAAAGGGCAAAGGCATTCAAAGACATTGAGGCATTGTATTTGACAATTTGTCATGACTAATGACACATTTTGTAATTTGTACCTTTTTATATTATAAGCAATACAAGATGTGTTTTGTCACTTTCATGTGTAGTTTAAGCCTTTAAGGCTTTAAGCTTGTATCACTTGCCACTTTCATGTGTAGTTTAAGCTTGTATCACTTACACTATTAATATTTGATTTGCATAATGTTAATTCATTGTGATATGCATGAAAAAAGCTTTTTTTCAATGAAAATTTGTTTTTTCTTCGATTTTTTTCCCAATTTCTCCCGATTCTTTTTCCCAATCCGATTCCGATTTTCTCAACTATGTTCATAATAAACGAAGGGATAAGTTGATCCCATTAGGTAAAGCTTTGCAAAGGATAAACAAAAATTGAAACGCTGCTAATTCTGCTTGATTTATACAAGAATGACATAAGTCATCCCACCTCATGGAGTTGAAATCTAACTATTGAGACTGCTTGGCTCACAAAGAGCCTATCAAGGTTCAAATCCTATGAGTTTTGAGATAATACGATTTGTTATATTACCACTATGGTTCATTGAAATATAACAATAATACAATCACGATGTAATACAAATGGAACCCATTTCAATCACATATATTAACAAAAAATAGTTGAAGTGAATTTATAATTCATAACAAGCTTCCACCATCATTTTAATCTATATTTAATGAATCATCTAGCTTAAAACAAACAACAGGGTCACATGGGTATGCATCCCTGCAGTTGGCCCATCATACCAGTCCCTGTGTTTCTTGCCATCCTTGTACCAAAAACTTCCTGTAACATAGATAATCTCCCCAAGTTTAAAGCAACAATCCTTTACCATTCTTCTAAAAGAAAGGCATGTCATTCCCTATCACAATAAAGTAAAAGTAAAGTAAATTTTAAGGTTCATGAGCATTATGTCAGACCACCCCATACTCTTCTAGGTGCACTATGCATAGGAGAAGACACTTGTTTTGTGCTATCCACCTACAGGGCTTACATATCCTACCCCCTTTGGATTCAAACCTTGGTCCTCATATTTGAAGTACCCAAGCCCTCATTGTTAGGCCCACTCAGGCTGCACTCCCATGAACAACAGGCCCACTCAGGCTGTACTCCCATGAACAACCCATGGGATATGAAGCAATTGGTTGGAAGAAGAATTTCATGCTATGAAACAAAGTTTCAATCCATGGGTGTACCTTAACATTTAATCAAACGACAGGAGCGCAACTGGTTAAATATGTCAACTTTCAAGGTGGGAGACCAAAGTTCAAATCTTGCCAAGCGATATATGTACAAGTATTTAAATTTTTAATACTGTGACAATCTTGTCATAATGTAATAAGGGTGAGGCCTGTTTCAATCCCATATAACTAATCTAGGGAGGAGAAATTAAAAAATTAAAAATTAAAAATAACCCTTTTCTGCCATCCCTGTACCGGGAACTTTGAAAAATATAGATCTATAAGCTTTCAAAGCCTTAATGTTATTAAATTTTTTATGCAGGCTGTAGCTAGTCTAAAAGTAAATTATATTTTACACAGAAACACAAAATGTGATACTCATCTACCATAGCTTTTGCTGTTTAATCTCTGATGTCATTGGATTTATAACATGGGCTAAAATTAAATTAGGTTTTATATATTCCTCTTCTTGGTTAATTTTAGAACTTATCCACCGTGAACATTATGTCAGGAAATCAGTGTATTTACATTTAAACTATGGATCTGGTGTTGAACATTGGCACCATTAACTTTGTCGATGCATTTCATTTATAAATTATAAAATTTTATGATTATCTATCAAATTGTTTTAAGGTAAATTGACACTGAGGTTATTGATTCGTGGACTTGAAAACAGATTTCCTTGTTTGAAATAAATTTCATATAGGTAGGCTAAACCCTTTTGTCGATAATGCAACGGGTAGGTTAAACCCTTATGTCTGACAGTGTATCAGATATTGAGTTAGTCTCTTAAACTCTTAGAACTGTTGTAACAAAACCATGGTGGTAGGTCCTTATTTTGATATAAACCAACACTAGTATATGGGTTGGAGTAACATACAATGAAAAAAGTGTCATTTAAGTTTTTCACTGATTCCAATCCCTGTAAACTGTTTGGACGTTACTATGCCCTATAACCTCTTTTATACTCCACGATTCGAAATTCTATTTTTAATGCTTGCTGTAAATTATACCATAGAATGTTTGATCAACCTCCAGTAAAAATCAAATATAAAACTTCTTTATATTGATTTAAAGAACTAGCCGTCCCGACCAGAGACAGATAGGATGAAGGGTATACTTTTCGTCTGTTTCAAGAATTGTTTCAAGAATCTTTAAGGAAATTTTTCCTTACAAATGTGCCCACTGAATCAAAATCAAACATCTTGAATTCATCCACTGTCACTTTAATCCAGGGAAATCCCACGCATTTCTATTCACAGTGAAATATATAATGTTTAATGACTCGTTGCGTGCAAGAATAACTACTTAAAAAATAAAATAAAATAAAGAAAAAGAAAATGGATATTTCCTACCTGGGTGCCTGCATGAGAGCGATCGTTAGAGGTCCCGATTGGATCTCTGCCCACTTGAGAGTGCAAACATTGAGAGTTAATCCCAGACCCTCGGAGTAAAATCTGGCTGCCTTGGGAACATCCCTGTGGAGTTGAACAATCCAACGAAGCGATGCTGCTGCCATTGTCATTCCCATTTCATATCTCCTGGCATTTATTCTTTATTGTCCTCCTCTTCTTCATGGTGAGGAACTGAACTCCTAACTCGTAAACACCAGCTATTAGATAAAAACGGAGAAATTTAAAGACTGCCTATAGTTTTTTATATAGATATATAAGAAGGGTAAAGGCAACACCAGCGGACTCGGAATTAAAAAATATATTCTCTCGCTTAAGCCAAAATCTTATGCTTAAGCCAAAATCTTATGTTCATTACTGCCTTTCCACGGTCTGGCTTAAGGAAGGTCCAAATGCTGGGCTGCTTAACGATTAATCCAATTCGTTGTTAATTTAATCTGGCATAGGGCTCAGTACGGGATTAGCATGAGAAGAGTATTGGGGCTTGGGATTGGTATTCGCCTGAGGAAGAGTATTGGAGCTTGGGTTTGGTATTGTTGTTGTTGGGGTTTGGTACTGCTGTTGTCGAGGTTTGAACCTAGACATTAGAAGATAGAAGTTCAAACTCTGTTAAAAATAAATTGTTTTTTTGGAATGGTGCCGTTACAAATCAGATAGTCTGAGCCTCATGTTAAAATATATGTTGTTGTTGTTCGCCACTACAAATCAGATAGGCTTTCTGACTTTTATGACTGCCCTATATATATATATATATAAGTCCTACAGGCAAGGCAAAGAATTCCTTTGTCTAATTGCTGAGGTAGAGCAATGGAATAAACTCATGTTTTGATCTCCCTCTAGCAACTAAGTGGTTTTCTTTATTTCCAATATATTTCCTCTAAATTGTCTATGGATTCTAATTCTTTTCTAACCAGTTCTTCTTTATATTTTAGGTTCTCAATGATTGATCCAGTCCTAAAGCGGGGGGCCAGCTCCTCCATCTTTGCTAACAAAGGAACCTTTTGACACTGAAAATCAGATTTACTACTTATTTTCTAGAATTTGGGATGAGATTTGACATGATGGATTTGTTTGGAAAAAAATATACATAGATCTCCCATGGGAAGGGTGGCCCTCCTCCCATCAAAAGGGGATTTTTCCTTCAAATCCTCCTTTTCCATCTAGAAATTCTCAAAATGAAATATATAGGGGGGATTGTGGCCTAGCTTCCATTTTGAAATAATTGAAAAGTGATCAGAGTCAGTGTAGTTAAGAATCTCTATCTTGAAAGACCAACAGAGAAAGGCCTCATTAGAAACCAAAAATCTGTCAAGCGTGACCTTCATGCTTGTCTACCGTACTTGTTTGTTTGTCCACGTATACGAGGACCCAACATGCTGGACATAAATTAAATTGAGTTGGTTGATTTTGGACATCATAAATTGTTAGAGTTACTGTATTAGTAACTATGATTATTACCTCATTTAGGTAATTTGTAAGTTTCATTCAGATAGATATAATTTACCTCATGGTAAAAAGTATCTTGTTACTTTTTACCACTAGTAAATTTCTTTTACTAGTTACCTAGTTAGTCACAGTAGTCATTTTGACTATGTTGTTTAGTAGGTTAGTTGTTAGCTAGCTTTAGGGTAAGAGATCCTATAACGCGTCTGTTAGCGTTAGTTTAGGGGAATATTGTTTTACAACCTATTTTGTAACCTATTTAAGCTAGTTGTAACATATGCTCCAATCTAATGAACATTTTATTAATCAAATCATTTATCTTACCTATGTTACCAGAGCCAGAGGTAGGAAGTGTTGGAGATCTCGTTCCAAGTGGAGAAGACGAGAGACAATCTCGTTCCACTGGAGAAGGTGAGGAAGCGCTTGAGAATTCAGATCTCGATCTCGTTCCAAGTGGAGAAGACGAGAGCAGATCTCGTTCCACTGGAGAAGGCGTTGTGAAGGGTTTGATTTGATTTGTTATGCAATTCATTATTTATCATTTCCTAAGTTTGGGTTTGATTTTTTTAATAATTTAAATTTAAATAATGTTTTATTTTTAAATCAATTTCTATTAAACCTTTAAATTGATTTATTTAAAACATTTATTTTAGTTTTTATTATTAATTAAAATGATTTAATTAAACTTTATTTAAATTTTGCAAATTAAAATTAAAGAAATAAGTTTTTTCTGCAACTTTCAAATTCAAAGGTGCTTGTGTTTTCTCACAAAATGGAGATATGAGACATAGCAAGAGCACATTTTTTGTTGCAAATTAGAAAACTCTTCTCAAACCTTGTTAATTAAGCATACAAAAGAGAGGATCAAACTTGAATTCTTTCTTGCAAATTGGAAAACAAGGAAACTTAAAAACTTGCAAAACATCAAAATTGAAAGTGTGCATTTGTTTTCTCAAAAGGGGGATATAAGACATAAAATTGCACATATTTTTTTTGCAAACTTGAGAAGAACTTGAAACCTTGGGTCCATCAAAACCAAGTCATTTTTCGACTGGTCTGGAAGCCTTTCAAACGCGGGTCATGTGTCGACTTGTCTTGGAAGGAGTGCTTGATTTGTTAATTTTGCAAAATAAAGGGGGGGAAGACAACATTGTACTTCTTTTGCAAAATTATAAAACAAAGGAGGAGACATAAAATATCAATTTTTGCACAACACACATTAATATTTTGATGCAAAAATTAAAAGGTGCATTTTCGATTTTACTCAACACCTTCATTGACAAATTAGGTGCATTTTCGGTTGCATCTGACACCTAGGTGATAAGAATTTTGTGGGCATTCTTGTTTTATTATTGCATTATTTATTTTTGCAATTATAAGTCATAGAATCAAGAACACACTAAACCCCAAAATTTCACAAATTTGTGTAAATCCTTGCATGATTTAAAGCCAAAATTAATTGATATTCTCTCCTAAATCAAAACCCCTAATTCACTCTTATTTATTTGGCTTAATTTTCTCAAACTGATTATTCCTCTTCAAGAGGATTTTCAGGCAAGTGCCATTAAATATCTGTTTGAGTGAGTTATCTTTTGGTAGTCTTTTAGGGTAATCAAAAGAAAGAACAAGTTTTTGAAAACAAGGAACCTTAAAAATTTGCAATCCTTTGCACTAAGGGGGGATAATTCCTTTCTTCCTTCAAAACACAAATTTTTGACAAGATGGAAATAAAACTTATAAAGGCAATCATAAAAGTAGAAGTCATCAAAATTATACCTTTTCTTTTAGACTTCATAATAGCAACCATGCTTGAAGTACTTGCAATAAGGAAGGATGATTTGGTGAACTTTTTGATAAAATTGCCTAGAAAGCATAGTTTTGCATAACTTGTAAAAATGACAACCAAGACACCATTCAATGTTGGTTTCAAAACAAGCAAAACTATCCTCCTAGTCCAAAGAAGGATTTTCCCCTCCTTGATCCCTGAGAGCAAGTTCAACATTGAAATCCCTTACCACTAACCAATTCACTTCCTCTTTTTCAGTTCTACTAGCTTGTTAAACTGACTACTGGTGACATTGCTCCACAAAATTCATAGCATCAAAGAAATTGGAAACCAAAAAAAGATCATCGGATATCTTGCTCTTGAAGAGAGAAGTGAGGATACCCCGACCAACAATGTGATCTAAAGTCATCCAAAGAAGAAGATTCCATAAGGCCACCACTCCCCCTAAAGCCCCTTGGGATCCAACTACCATGTGCTTAGCCTATCTCCAATTTTTTTTAACAATGTTATCTATCCTCTAAATGGAAGCTTTAGTCACTTTAAGTAGAATAAAATCATATTAGTGATTTTTAATTAAACTCTGAACAACAATTTTGTGATGAGGTCTATTGTTTAGACCTCTTATATTCCAAGAGTGTTAATCTACTTAACCTTTCTTTGGATAACTAGCTAGTCTCCCTCATTAGTCAGCTTCTCCTAGTTCAATTTTCTTCCTACACTCTTGGGTTGAGAGTTTTTAATCTTTTCTCTACTTGTTGGATCCCAAGGTCAGGTTTCCCTTTGTCCTCATCTCTATATTTCATTGAAACATAATTATCCACCACAACCATTGCAAGGGTTTGGTTCTCTGGATCTATCAGCGTTAAGTGGTCAACGCCCAAATCTAATTGCAAAGAAACATGATGGACAATTTCCTCAACCCTTACAAGGGGAAGGTTATCCTTTTGAGGTTCATCCAATATGGTGGTCTCCTCCTCCATATCCAATAGAGAGTTAATAATTTCATACCTGTTGAGATTTATCTCTACTGACTAATTGGAGCATGTTGTCTTGTTCTTTTTCTTCTTCTTCTCTTTGGAGATTCAAAATCCTCCTCAAGAGGATTAACATTCAAGTTTATGGGTTGATCCTATATTTTCTTCTCAGTAAACTTGTTATTGATGGTGTTTTCCTTTGGCGATATGGGACCCTTTTGGATACCCTTTGGGCAGAAATGGGCTAGATGACTGTGTTTGTGATAGATCCTACACTGAAATAGATTACCTCATAGTCCAACTATTGGATTCGTGTTAATTCCCCCATGTTAATTTCTATTTTAGCTAGGAAAGGGTGGTTGAGATCCATATCCACATAGATCCCAATATAAACAACAATCTCCCCTCATTGTGTCCTTGGCAACTCCTAAGTAGCATCCCAAGAAGCTGCCCAATTTCTCAAAAATCGGTTCACACCAGTATTCCATGGGCATAAATTAAAGATGAATCCAAACAACCATCCTAGAGGGCTCTATCCGAGTCAAATCCTAGCTTCTAAGGTTGGACAAAAAGGCTTGTTGCACCATATGTTCTCCTCCTTGACTCAAATTCTTTGTCTCTATCTACTTGTGAAGAAAAACTCACTGTATAATATCCATTTCTAATGAGAGAGATTGAGGTGTCCCCAAGGGACTCTCAATTTTTTTTTTCGAATCCAAGAGGACATAAATCCTAAAGATGATATTATGCCATTGAACCTACAAATTAGGTAATGATTGCTTTTGTAAAGGATGTTATTCGCCACCAACGACTGATTTATCACCAATTTAGGATAGAGGGTTGCTTGGGGAGGTAGCCATAAACCCTTGCCCAGAAAGATTGCTTCTTTGGCTTCTTGATCGCTATGAGAATATAGAATAAAAGGTTGAGTCTCTAAACGAGACGTCCTCCATGTTCCAATTATAATGTAATGTTGTTTCAATCTTATATAACTAATTTTAAAATAAAATAAAATTATCAAATAATATCAGTTCGACCAATTAAATTCTTTAAAGAAGAAGGCTTACGTTCAAATCTTGCCCAATAATACATGCATAATTGTCAATCTATTGAAATACCGTGTGGTTATAGTGCAATAGAGGTGAGACATTTCAATCCCATATATCTTGTTTAATAATACATGCAATAATTGAAAAGCTTTTGAAATACCATTGTGATTATGATGCAATACGTGTGAAATACCATTGTAGTTATGTTGTATAATTATGATACAATATGGATGAGACAGGTAAAACAATTTAATCTATAATAAAAATAAATAAATAAATAGGCACCTGGGAGTGCAGTGCAATGGTTCGGGCTTTGGCTCTTCTTTCGGAGGTCCAAGGTTCAAACCGGACGTGTGTGAGGGGTGGGTGTGTGGTGGCTTTGTGTTAAATTCCCTATAGATAAGTATAGCTCTCAACTTTAGGAGGGATCATGGTTGGGAGGAGACTGCTCAGCCCTGTACGTCGGTCATAAGGGGTTTCTCACAATAACTAAATCCAAAATAAATAAATAAATAATATATTTATGTGAAATTTATCAAGTTCTATTTAAGAAAATTTAATTATGAATTATAGATAAAAATAAGAAGATAAAACCATATAATCCCTATTAAAATAAATATAATTAATTAATTTAAATGTATTATATTATATTTAAAAAAATTAAATTCAAACCTTATTAAGTTATAAATACATAAATTTAATTAATATAAGAAAATTTTCTTTTTAATCTATTAATTTTAAAGAGAAGGGGGAAAAGTCAATAGTCTTTGTCATTTTATCCTCGCACGTTGTTCAAATCTGAAAAGCTACCACTATAGCCTTCTCTCCACCTTGGTAAGAATTTCACTTCAAGTGAAGGGACCTTGGAGGGGCTTGGGATTAGAACTGTTGGCTCTATCTCGTTAAGAATTTTATTCCAAGTGAGGGGACCTTGGAGGGGTTCAGGATTGGAACCACTTGCCCCACCTCTGCAAGAATTTTACTCCAAGTGAGGGGACCTTGGAAGGGTTTGGGATTGGAACCGTCGACCTCAAGTTGGCAAACACTCAACTAAAATTGGTCGGTCTACTACCTTCACCCTTAATCTATTAAACATTACAACATAATAAAATTCTGTAAATTTTTCTATGAAACAAATAAAACGCTTACATAGAATTTTCTAGAATAATTAATTTTAAAAATATATATATTTTTTTTTGTAAATTAATAATTAATTTATTTAAATTTTAAAATTATAAAAATAATTATTTAATTATTCATATAAATAATATTTTATAAATTTGTAATATATTTTTTTGGTAGGTAAAAGATTTTATTTACAGATCGGGTTAAAGAGGCCCGTCCCTATTACAGTGGGCAGGAGCAGTGCCTACTGTACAAAAATGACAAAGTATGACAACAACAAAAAAATGGTCTAGCCCCCTGAGGGCTATCCAAACCATCGCCACTGATATTACAAAAGAAACTAAAATGAAAAACAGAGAGAAATGAGGCAGTTTGCCTTTGTAAAAATACTTTCCTAGGGTTACTGGGAATCCTTCTTGTCTTCTTGCTCAGCATTTTCTCTCTGATCGTTAATCCACAGGACCTTAAGCACAACAGGGAGCTGCTAGATTTCAGAAATATTTCTTGAAAGGAACGATCCAACCTCTTGGATAATGTTGGCGAAAGACTTCAAGTGCTCCTATCGCTTTATTAATGTGAGTAAGAGTGGTCGATTGCAGCATTTCTTCTGCCTTACTGATCGTTACCTCGTCTTCAACATTGATGACCTCTGGAGACTGGCATTGAGCACTCACGTTCTGAGAATTTAGCTTGCATGATTTTTTGCTCTTCTGAGGAGGGCAGATGACTTTACACTTGCTTCTCAAAGGCTTGCTAGGAGGGCGAGAGTCCTTAGGAGTGGAATACGAGGAGGCTTCCTGCTTGCTACTGGCTTGACCAGGGTTGGGCTTGGTCGAGGGAGGGTTGGCGGGAGTTTCAGACCGCAGGGGGTCTTAGCAGGAGAGGGGGAACAGGAGGGGTTCACCTTAGTCTTGCGGGTGGACGTCGATGAAGGTTCGGGGCTGGGAGAGCGGGTAGGGAGGCCATTAAAAATATGGTGAGCCAAGGCATGCTTGTACAAGACAGTAAACAAACCTCGGTGGCGAGGTGGTTTCGAGGACTTGCGCTCCATAAAATTTACAATAGTAATTTTTATGGATCGAAGGAGGAAATCAGGTATGTTCATTGGCTTGAAATCACGAAGATGGTTAACGAAGACGAGGTGGTAAGCATGCAAGGGACTATTAGGGTCATCGACAACGATGTACTGGATGACAGGGATGACAACAGTGTCCCAAGGATGGGGTAAGGATGAACGCAACAATCATTTTTTCTCCCATACCAAATCCTTCCCCTTATCAGAGAAATGATTCGTCTCCTTAAAATTGTGCCTATCTCCTTGAACAACCCTACCTATAGGCAGTAAACCAAAAACTTTAGTAATTGTGTGAATGCTTACCTCAAAGCATAGACCACAGACAAGGACAATACCTTCATTCTAGGAATTGGTGAAGTTGTTGGTCACCTCCTCCTCTGCTCTTGTGAAAATCCTAAAGAAATGGATGAATCTCTTGGCATCGAGAAGAGCTTCAGTCGGGTCCAGCAAGAGTTTTGAAGGCTCGATCATGGCCATCGTGCTGCTAGAATTAGGGCAAGCACGGTTGATGTAAAATATTCTATCAAATTGATTGGAAAGCCTTGAGTGGGTACTCACCACAGGGATATAGAAGAGATTAATAGGGCCATGACAGAGGCTGCAGAAGAAAATGATCAGAGCGATGAAAACGGGGCATAATTGGTACTAGTAGGCACAAAAAATGATCATGACAAGGCACGTGAGGGAAGGACCAAAGAGGTAGGAAAGGGTGAGGTTGGCATATTAAGCGATGAAAGGAGCAGGCATAGGGGAAAATAGCGGGGGGTGGCGAATGGGCAACGATACAGTGAGGAAAATGAGGGCGAAGGGGCGAAGGCACAAAAAAAGCAAGGATCGAGAGAGCTGACCGGACTCAATGGAACAAGGGGGATAGGCCAAAAAAATCCCCATCGAGACAGAGCTCCAAAAAATGAAGTAGTGGGTAAAGTCCCAAGGGGACATGGTGTTGAGTAAAAACATAAATTTGTAATATATTTGATATTATATACAGTTTTTATTATTAGGGTCATTTTAATTAAAATAATTAAATATTACTTTTTTTTAGGTCAATTAAATTATACTCATTTCTTTTTTTATTAAAATTGTTTCCAAATTCATATAAACCAAAATATTAAGGTAACAAATACAATATAAATGCAGACCATGGTCTAGATAACTACATCCATGCCTGAACATCTAACAACATCATAACCATGATAGACTTCCCTCTAGTAGGGACAAAGCAAACATAGGTGCATTCACAGGGCCACAAAGTGCATCCAACACCAAAAATAAGCACATCAAGACCACACATAGACCCCCACTATTGTATTACAATATGAGGTCATGAAGGATCAACATAGAGGAGAATTGAGAAAGATTATGACACTCAAGACACCCGACTACAAGCATTAGAAGTGAACAACCACACAAATGATCCCCTAGTGACCCATGTTAAAAACTAAGATATCCCTAGTGGTTGTTATACGAATGAAAAAGCATGGCATCACCAAGACTCTAAAAATATGTGTTGACATAAAACTGAATGACTAGAGACTTTAGGGTTACTCCCTCTAATGGATAGCCTGCACACTATCTTTTGAGAAGATACTACTCCATATCCAAAACAAAAATTGCAAGGGAGTAGCCTTGCTGGAAAAACATCTGCTTAAGGAGATAAGTCTAAGTGAGCCTGCTCCACCTCATGTTATGATTGGAGCCTAATATGAGGACTGAAATGGATGTCGTTGGCTTCTAATTCCACTTGACCCAAATGCTTCATCAAGTGATTTTGATTATACATCATCGAGCTATGTTGCTCAATTAATTCACCTACCATATTTTGTAATCTATAAATACCATTTGATCTATGAGCTGAGGTCTCACAGATACGCCTCTTTAGAGCTATGATTTCTTCTTGAAGTGCTTTCTCCTTATGGATGCAACTTGTTGACTCAGCCTACAATTGGAATTTTACAATAGCAAATATGTTAGCTACTGAGAGATTAAGGATATCTTCTTGATCAGTTTCAAAAATAAATTTGCATCGAGTCTTCCATATATGAAAGATGACAACTATCCTAGTAATGAAGAGATTTTTTTTTTATTGGGCATCAAATTGATCTCTAATAAGGCTTTATCCTTTGTCATAGACAGTGGTAAGGGATAAAGAAACCGATGCTTTTCACAACAAATATGGTGGGCACAAGCACAGTTACTAAATAGATATTGTATTATCTCTTCCAAACCACAAAAAGGGCAATCACCTTGCCCTTGGCCCATTCATTTCAACCTTCTCTGAGTAGGTAGATCTTGAAGGACTATATTCCAAAGAAGAATATGGAACTTTCCTTGAATTGGGATAGAGTTGATAAGCTTGAAGGTTATTTCCCAAGTGGCCCAACTAAGCTCTAAGTTCTATTTTTTATTGAGCATATCTGCAAACTATTGATAATTCATAGGAAGCAGGGCTTGGTACCAAAACTTAAGGATTGGTTTCTCAAAGTCATGATTTTCAAACCATTTCCAATGAGACCAACGAGGACTAGCTTCCAGTGGATAATATAGAGGTTCAGGCACCTAGGAGGCAATGGAAATGATCTACATAATCATTGCTTTATCAGTAGGATAGAGGCCAAATTTTGACTGGATTTGCTTCCAATTTTTCCATGATGACTGAGAAAAATTCCAAATGTCACCCACCAAAATTAATCTCCTTTTGAATATTCACCTAGCAAGAAACCAGGGATTCATGCAAATAGGTTGTGCATAAAGGGATATGAGGGATGACCACCATAATTTGTGCTAGAGGAAATCTACGAGGCCTTGCTCTGGAGTATCTGCAATGAAATAAATTGATGCACGTGTTGATTTCCAAATCCCTTTGAGAATATTACAACCTTCTATAGAGAAATAAGGGGCTTGTAAAATAACGTTAGTGTATGACATATTTTCCTAAATTTTACCATCCACCCGGGGGTTTTTCAAATGCTCCCTCACCAACACCTTCCATGGCTCATTCTCTATGATCACCCTTTGCATCCATTTAGCCATGAGTACATAGACATGTACTTGAATATTGGGGATTCCTAGCCCACTGCATGAAACTGCTTTACAACAATTGCTCCAGGAGACTATTGGAAGGCTTCGTTTGGCTAGGTTTTTTGCCCAGAAAAACTCTTGAAGCATATTGTTTATCTTATCATACCCAACCTTGCTAAGAGTCAAAAGAGAAGAGAAGTAAACATGGAAGGGGGCTAAAAATTTTCCAGTAATCTGGACTTTAGCTGCTTGAGACATTTCTAGAGATTTCCAGTATTCCAATTTTTTGACAAATTTGTCCATACACCAATCCCACATATATTTGGGTGAAAGGTCAACACCAAAAGGAAAGCCCAAATACTTAGAGATTTCTCCTCTTTACACCCACTTCCATGTTGTGGGTATCCAATCTAGCTTATCATCAAATCCAAATGGAATAACAGAGTTCTTAGATTCTTAGATTCTTTCACCAGAGGGACTTTGAGATTTATTTTAAAATCTATCTATTGGAAATTTTGAGTTGGTTGTGTTGTCATTGATGTCAAGAGTCAGTGTCATGAATTAGTGCAGGACTTGGCAAAAGAAGGGTTAAAATATTTATATTTTAAGCCCAAGAGATTTGGTTTAAAAGCTTCACATGATTGGTCAAAAGGACGATTAAATACCCTGAAAAAAGACCTAAAGGAAATAATATTATAATATTTGTTATTATAATATTCAAGGTGGTCATATAAGGTCTAAAGCAGCAATAGGAAGGCCCAAGAAAAATAATATTATAATATTTTATTATAATATTAAAGGTCTAATGTTAAGACCTAAAGTTATTAGATTTATTATAATAATTTCATTATAAATTAATTTATAATTTATTTTAATTAACCCTAAGGTTAGGGTTATAAGGACAAAAGGTTTAATTTTATTAAAGCGTCGATGTCATATATATTTCCCCCTATATTGACGTCCAAAGGAAGATGGCACAATGGTATGAATACCATGTGCATTTGGTTGCCTAATTTCCATCATTCGATAGATTAATATTGCTAGTTCCTACGAATTTCTGCGATCTACGTGCAAGAATAAGGATAAAATTTTAATAGTTTTGATGGCCATCAAATGGATAAGACAGTGGAGGCTTAAATTTTATTACCAACCTGGAGATTGGGCTAGTGGTAAGTGGTAGTGCGTTGAGGCGTTGACAAGCGGGAGGTCCCGCGATCGAATCCTGGCGGTAGTCCTGGGAGTGTTTTATTGGCAGTCCATTTGGTTTTGGCGCCTAGCATAGGAGATAAAGTGCATAAGGTGCTTTTGTCTATCAAAGTGAGAGTCTAGCTCACACGGTAGTTGGGTCGTGGCTAGGGCACTGATGGTAGTGCAGTAGGGGATCGAATCCTGTCGAGGGTAATAAAGGTATTTAATTTTTTAATTAAATTTGCTCCTAAGGTTTTTATTATGGCATGAATTTTTGAGTTAAAGGGAGGTATAAGGTATTTTATTAAAATTTAGTTTTTGCATTTTTTAGCATATTAAAGGAGTGATTTAATTTTTGAGAAAGGAGTTATAAGGACATTTTTGAGGAATTTATTTTTGCCAACTTAATTTGAGATCTAGGGTTTTGAGTAGTGTTTAAGAGTGTGGAGATTATAAGGTGTAATTGATATTTAATGTTTTGTATGGTGAAATATTTTGAGGGAATATTTGAATGAAATTTTGAGAAGGTTTTTGCTACCTAACCTTTGATATTGGCAAAGAGGTTGATTGTGATTGAGACAGGTTTTGAGGTCAAATATTCTTCAAACAAAAGGTATGGGCATATCATCCTTATGAAGTGAAATATTGTTGAATGTTGTGAAGTGCTAAGTTGGAGTGAAAAGGTTTTTTTTATAAGCATTGTTGAGTAAGCTTTAATGTGCATGATTGGTGAATGTTTGTGAGAACATTTGAGTAATAAGTTGAGAACTATCTTGAACTAGGGTTTGTGAAAGATCATGAGTATCATTGTTATGTGAGATTGCTTGATAAGCATTGTTGAAAATATTTGAGTAAGCTTTCATGTGCTTTATTAGGGCTTGTGAAAAATACCATGAGTATTATTGTTATGTGAATGAGGAATCATTTGAGTCAAGGATTGAGATTCATAGTGTGAGTTATTAGAAGTGTAGTGAAACACTTGTTTAGGATTTGTAAGTAAGTTGTGTTTCATTGAGTGATTGGTTGAGTGAAGTTGATTGAGCATAATTTATTGAAAGCATTGGAGTGATAGTTCAAGTTCTGTGAAACAAATTATTCTTTACTAATTTGAGAAAGATATTGAAAGTGATTGAGTGTGAAACATATTGAGTCTCTTACCATTCTCTATATGTTTCTATGGTTTAACAAGATTCTGAGTGAAACTTGTTAGTGAGATTGAAGAGGTTTTCTAGAAGAGATTAAGTTGATTTTTGTGAGTGTAAAACATATTGAGTCTCTAACAATTATCTATATGCTTCTGAGGTTTAACAATATTTTGAGTAAAACTTGTTAGAAGGATTGAAGAGGTTTTCAGTGAGAGATTGAGTTGAGTTTTTGTGTGCAAGTTTTGTAATTGATTTGAATAAGCTTTGGTGAAATCCTGTGAGCAGATTTGAGTAAGTCCTAGAGAGGACTTTTTGAGAAGTTTTGGGACAAGTCTTAGTGAATACTTGTGGACATATTTATGTGAGCTTTTGTGGAAGCTTACAATCAAGATTGGACAAGTTCTAGTAAGGACTTGTAGAGAAGATTAGAGTTAAGTCTTGGTGAAGACTTATTGAGCAGATTGGACAAGTTCTAGTGAGAACTTGTTGAGCAGATTTGAGGTAAGTCTTGGTAAAGACTTGTAGACATATTAGTGTTAGCTTTTTTGGAAGCTTACAATGCAGATTTGAGGTAAGTCTTGGTGAATACTTGAGAGCAGTTTGAGCAAGTTCTTGAGAGGACTTGTGGACATATTTGAGGTAAGTCTTTGAGAAGACTTGTGAGCAGAGTTGATTGATTTGTTCAAACCTTGATTTAAGGTTTGGAGCAGATCAAGCAGAGTTGATTTGTGATTAGATCAAGCTTTCTGTTAAGTCTTGAGAATATATTTGAGGATAGAGTTTGGTGTAGGCTTGAGGATAGATTTTTACCAGACCAGAGATATATATTAAGTTGATTTGTGCTAGACCAAAGGACTGCGTTTAGTGCAGGTTTGAGATAGAGATTGAGAAAATTTGTGCTAGACTGAAGGACTATGTTTAGTATAGATTTGAGACAGATATTGAGAATATTTGTGCTAGACTAAAGGACTATGTTTAGTGTATATTTGAGATAGAGATTGAGAAGATTTGTGCTAGATCGAAGGACTGTATTTAGTGTAGATTTGAGATAGATATTGAGAATATTTGTGCTATATCGAAGGATTGTGTTTAGTGTAGATTTGAGATAGAGCTGAGAGCAAGCTTTGGAGGTGACAGAGTAGAGGACAATAGTCTCCAGTGGATAGATATCCATTAGTTAGGGCGATGAGGATAGAGGTATTCTTAGTGAGGACATGAGTCTTTAGTGGAGAGAGATCCACAAGCCAGTGCAATGGAGGTAGTAGTCTTCTAGAGGATCACCAGGTAAAGTAGAGGAGAAGGAGTTCTACTGTAAGTATAGTTCCACAAATCAACTTAGGGGATTGGTGTCTCCTGTGGATAGGTATTCAAAAAATTAATTAGGGGATTGGTGTCTCCTTGGATAGAGGTCCATAAACATTGTAATATGGAAGGATTCCCAAGATATTTGTTGAGAAAATTTAGTGGACTATTTTCTCCATGGACATAGCCCACATTGGGCAAACCACATTGAATTGGTGTCTCTATTGTGTGTGATTATTTATGCATTGCTTTGATTACTGCTATTGATATTGCCATTGATATATTGGATAATATTGTTTGAAAAAAAAAGTAAAAAGTGGTCTTATACTGTTCACCCCCCTCTCAATATAAGCTTGTGTTCTTCACTATAATTCCTTTTAAACCATATATTCTAACAAATAAAGGCATGACAAATGCTCCAATAATACATAATGCTTTAGATTTAAAATAATTAATCTAGTATTTCGTCACCTCTTTCAATGTTGATGGAATTGGTAAATATATTCTCGTACTTTTTAAAAAGTATCCCCAAATGGGATAAGCAAAGGGACAATGAAGAAATAAATAATCTAATTTTTCTCTCTCCTCATAAAAGACACATATGCAAGGTCCATGATATTGTCTTCTTTGTAGACTCTCTCCTACAAGAATCTTGCTTTGGATTTCTAACCAAAGGAACGTTGAGACATTAGGGAGGGCCTCCAATGACCAAACCTTATTTCAAGGAAAATCATGTGGAGTAGGAAATTCTAATTTTCTAAATCCTCATATCCCAACTTGACCAAGTATCCACCATATTTGATATATTTCAAACCAACTCATCCTTCCACTTAAAAATAGGTAAATAGAACTCTTGAAGTATCTTTTGAAACTCATCTACTATTTATTTGAGTTTCTCTCCTTCAATTGGGTTACTAATAGAAATCCATGATCTAGAGTTGTTGATTTGCTTATATTAATATAATATTTGACCTTTAGACCTTTAAAAAGAAGACATGCTTGATCTAATGGTTGTCATTTTGAATTAAAAATTAAGAGAATACGACTTTATCCAAGCATCAGAACAAAAATTTGTGAAATCCTCCTCACTCACTAACCATCTAATATGTTTCTTAATCAACTCCAAACTATCTAATTTGAAGTTCCATGCTAGTGATCCTATAGTAGAGGTTCATTTCCTAGATAATTTCATTGCATCAAGAGAAACTATATATTTTTGAAATAACATTTTCATAACTCTGTATATGTATATAGAGATAGATAGCCATAAAATAGATTGTGACAATTATTTTACATATTGACCATAACTATGAGATAAGAGGATTTAAAATATGTGAGGATAAGCGAATATAAATGTCAGTATCATAAGTTAAAGTCCTGATGGATATGTTTATGTATATATTTTGAGTGCGCCTAGCAATGAAGACTTCAATAATCTGATTAAGAGATTCAAGATTTAAATTTGAAGGGGATAGGGTAAATACATCTCATATGTGAATAGCACAACATGAGTGTAAGTTAAAATTTGATTTATTAATTTATATTTAAAAAATAATCATATGTGAGTAGCATATTTAGTTTACTTTTATAAAAATATGGCTCAATTGTGACTATATGCACTTATGAGCATCTTTCATTTAATATGTGCAACTATTTCAAAATTTAAAATCCAACATGTAATGTATGACAATAAGATGGTAATGGACAAACTTATAAACCTTGATATCCATTAACCATCCTTTACATCTTCCTCTCCTTCAAAATTGATTTTTGGCATGGTTATGTCTAAAAAAAGTCAAGACATCAATGAAGGAAAATTACCAAAATATTGAACGAGAGACAAACCTATAATTCAATAATAATACTTCTAGCATTCAACACCATATTCATGTAGAAGTCATTTGGATGCACTTTTCATACCCTATGCATCATAAGACACCCATATGGTGTGTGATATCACGATTACATATACAAAGAAGAATGTGTAGGGTTTATACCATCTAGGGCATAGTCTTAAAATTATGTGAATGTTTGATTTAAAACTTAATTGAAATATGAATGTGACATGGTGGTTATAAGGACAGACTACGTGAAGATCTGTGTGGTGACTTTTGAGGCGGACAACGTAGAATACTATGGCGGCCATAAAAGTCGGACAACCTACCTGGATTAGTGTCGGCTATTCATTTCACCATGTAAATTCAAAAAAAAATTAATTGAAACAACTTTATAATATCACAACATGGATACACCTTTTGAATGAGTTATAGTTAATCTCTTATTTGTATGTTTAACATCATTAAATAATGTCATAGCCTTTGAGTTTGGTAGAAATGCTAGTGATTGGAGTCTTGTAATTGGTAATTACCCATACAACAAGCTATTAGTTGGGTGAATGGTGGATTTCCATATTATGGATAGATTCATGTTTGTTATCATTTATTATCATCCCTCCCCTTTGGCCTATGTGTGGCTTGCAAAATCCAAATATGCATAGCTAAGCAAGTTGTCGATGTCTTTAATAGTGTTGTAATGATGTGTTTCATGGCTTACAACATAAAATAGGTTGTTTTGCAAAGGAAGATAAAATGAGATTAATTTATGATATTGTTATAATAAAAGTAAGTACAATGCAAGCAATCTACTAGAAGAGATCTAAGGCTAAAACATTGCACAAATGACAAATTCTTTTTTATTTCCTAGATTAGAAATATTTGTAAGGAAAATACATATTCAAGAATTCTTGAAATATGCCGACTCTAAGACCCAATACCTCAAATAAGAGGAAGCCTCCTTAATTATAAGCATCAAATCACAAATCCTAACAAACTCCATTTTAAATTTAAGTTCCTCATGAGTGGAGGTCTTAACAAATGTGTCAGTATATATCCATCAGATATGATAAGTGCAAAAACCTAGTGTTGACTGTATTGTCATCTTCACCTTCCATATGTTAGTTATACCTTATATAGGTCATTATTTAGTCCTTGTGTGAAATTTTTTCTTAAGATGTAAATGCATCACATGTAGATGATTGAATTTTATGATACAAGGTACTGTTGACAATTTTGTCACATTGCATAGAGGGGTAGAAAAATCAAAAAATTTGTAAAGTGTTTCTTTTTGTAAAGTATTTCTCTTTGTTGTTTTTTGAAAATATTTGTAAGTTGTAGCAATTTTGGCTTTCATCGCCATCCCCTTTGTATATAGAATGAAGATGTAAGAGCTTTGCTACCGAGTAAGCTAAGGAAAAAATCTTCGCAAGAAAAGGAAGATAGCTTCGCCAAAAGAAAGAAGTGGAGAACGAAAAGAGCTTCACACCTGAAGCATTTCAAGCAGCTACTTCGGGCGAAAGTTTTGCAAAGTAGCATTCGAAGAACCTCAAACGCTGAAAAATAGCTCCGTAAAAGAAGGAAGACAAGAAAGGCGTGAAAAGAGCTTCGCACCTGAAGCGTTTCAGGCAGTTGCTTCAGGCGAAAACCTTGCGAAGCAAAATTTGAAGGAGTGCAAACATTGAAAACTACTTTGCTAAGAAATTGCGAAGCACCCACTTCGGGCCTCCCTACCGACGAACCATTTTTACTTAGCCAAAAGTTGTTGCGAAGCATCTGCTTCGGCTAGCTTTTGTGTGAAGCACCTTCACCCAAAGTGGTAGTGGCCCATGAAGAAGCAAAACATTTTTTGGAGGCAAGAATGCACTTCGACCGAAACCTTGCCAAACCATGGTTTTGAAGGAGCTTCGCAGCGAAGTATTTTTATGGCCCATCAGTGAAGCATCCACTTTGGGCGAAGAACCCCAACGAAGCAATTTTGACATATCTTCTCGACAAAGCAGTGAGAAATGAAAGGCCCCATCTTGGGGAGGAATGCCTACTTCGGCACTTAGCATCCCCGAAGCTGCCTTGCAAAGCTCATCTGTGCAAAGTGCAAACCAAGAAGGAGGATCAGCTTCGGCTCAAATCCATTGTGAAGTGGAATTACAAACGAAAAATTTGGCGAAGCGCTTCCAGGGCATGCACACCAAGCCAAGTATTTTTTCAAGGCAATCAAGTGCCTCATAAATGTATTTTTACGTTCCCGGTTAACTCGTTGTTCATTTTTGGAAATTGGAAAGGAAGTATCAGTCCTCGAAGGAGAACCCAACAGACATGGCGGCCACTCGAGCTCCGCATCCAGAGGCCAAGGATGTTTAGGCAACTCATTAATGTATGTTTCCCTGGATGACCCGGTCGTAGTTTCCAGTTATGGGAAAGGATTTGAAAGCTCGGTCACGAGAGCTATGAGGGCCGACTTCTTTGGTTTTTGAGGATGTACTCCTCCATTTTGTGCATTGATGGCTCAGAGGGTTGGGTCCTCTATAAAAACCCAGGCATTGTATTGGAAAAGGGGGGGGAATTTTTTCTAGAAAGCTACTGTAACTTGAATTCCTATGACTAATACTAAAGAGCTTTGGGCTCAATTTCTCTCTTGTATGCTACCTTTTGTGATTATTTCTATTATCTTTTCTTCATTTGCATACTGTAATTCTACATTCTAGATTTAGGTGTGCGATTGGGGATAGACCCCTAAAATTTTCTCGAAGGATACATAGGGGAGGAAAATGTTGTATTAGCTTTCTTTTATGCTGCCTGTGGATAGTGTTTCTGTTATATTCACTTTTTCCTAGTCGTCGTAATTTTGAACTCTGGATTTTGACATAAAGGGAAGGGTAATCCTAGAACTCATCTAGAGGATACATAGGGGAGTTAATATTGTGTTCTTTTCATTTTATTATTAGTATTCCTTGCTGCTATTTTGAGCTATTAGCAGTGATCGTGCTTCTGGTTCTTTTCCACTTTAAATTATTAACATTTCTTCCCTTACCCTTTTATTTCTTTCCTACACCCTTACTTTTTTTTATTTATTTCCTGCACCCTTACTATTTTATTTCTTTCCTGCGCTCTTGTCTTAAAACACCGAAGTAGTTTAGTAAAGGAGACGATATTTCTCTAGAGATTGGCACGAGGGGCATCTCTTCCCTTCGGCCTTTCAATTTTGGTCCAGGTCTAGGGCGCATACACTTTCCCAAAATCCTTTCCTGGGCAGATTTGATGACCAATAGTTTTTGGCATGCCCGGTGGGAGCCGGTCAATCTCACCTTGTGAGTGGTAATGAGGAGCGATGCTCGTACAATTACCAAAAGACTCTTAGCATCTTGCGACTCTACTCAACTCGAGAATCTTTAAGTCATAAAAATTGGTACTTAAGTTTGTGCCTTCATGCAAACAATATGGAGAGTTAGGAATAGAGGAGAGGAAACTAAGTTCTTTGAGCTTGATATTAATGCCTTCGAGGAACGCTCTAGGTTGGTCACCCCTGAGTCATTGTTACGTGGAACATCTTTGCAAAAGGTTGATGTTTATGAACAAGGATTAACTTTGGATAGTACAGTAGCTATCTTTCATCCTAATCCTCCCAACTCACCAAAGCATCCTAGTGCCTCCATTCACACTAGTCGTCCTGTTAGCAATCAAGGAGTTTTGGGAATCCCTATTTCTCAGAATCTAGGAGCAAATATGGCATAGTAGCAGCAACAACAACAACAACAAATGCAGCAGCAACCACCACCCATATTGTTCCCAACATGGAATTCTTCAGGATCGTTAAATCTAGCGGTACAAGGGTAAGTTCTGCCTGATGCTATGAAGAAGATCCCAACATTCGATGGAACTAGGAAGACTGCTCTGGAACATATCCAAGACATAGTTTCTCTAGTGGCGATTCATGACATCACAGAGGAGCGAGTTATGGTAAAGCTTCTAGTTCTATATCTTAGAGGGAAGCTCCTCTACTGGTATAGATCTTTACCACCCGGTACTATAACAAGATGGGACCAGTTAGTCGGATAGTTGATGAGAAGCTTCAATGAGTTCGTCAATCCATTCTCTCTCCTGCATCAGTTCACGATGATTCAAAGACACCCACAAGAGGAGATCATTGATTTCAATGTTAGGTTCACTCAAACCTGGCAAAGGATACCAATTGGACTTCAACCAAATAGTGAAGCTGCAACATACTATTTTCTTTAGGCTTTCAATCCCGATATCAGTGTCATGGTAAGGTATTCGAATATCAATACCTCCCCTGAGTTATACGAGTTAGCCTAGAGAGCAGAGATGGATTTAATAGCTATGGGTAAGCTCCTCCAAAGGATTTTGATGCCCATACTACTCGATTTACCTCAATCTCAGTATGCGAGCGCAGCCGCTTCGCAGATCTCTGCAACCCCTACATACCCGATATCATCTTGGAACCCGAATCCCATTGTATCATAGATTGCTACTCCACAAATTCATTTTCCTACATTTTTAACTTCACAGCCCACTATTTCTTTGGCATTCCCTGTATTTCCAGCACCACCTCAACACCTCGCCCTACCTCCAATACCAACAATGGCTCCATTGCCACCTATTCCTAAAGCCGATGATATGCAAGCCAAAATACTACAAGAAGTTCAGTCCTTGAACTCCATAGTACAAACCTTGTCTAATGACATGACCATTATGAAAAAGAAGCAGGTGCAACAAGAGTTTCTACCAAGAAGGTTGTATCCTACACCTGTGCTTACTAAAGATCAAGCGGTCCAGCAAGAGAGAGCGTCAACAAGAAATGCCATGATTGATGAAGCTCCGAGCACTTTCGATTACATACATTGGTGCTCCATGTGTAATGATCCTCACGAAGGTAATACCTACATGTTGCACCAACATTATGTGCAAACGTTGGCGAGCAGTAGTCACGATGGTAAAGTCAACATCATCAGGCAATTGGATCAAAACCTGGTAATTTGCGAAGAAGAGTAAGTTGCAGTACTTACCAGAGGAGGAAAAAGGTCGATAAAGGTAGATGCTACTCAAATGGCTCCCTTAAAGGTGCATGCTCACCACAAGAAGGGACAATAACCTCTTGAAGCCTCGAGCGAATCTCCTCAGCCTGCACCAGTCAAGGAGAAGGCCCAACAGGCCCCTGTAAATCCACCTCAGGTGGAAACCAAAGAACAAGCTAGAGAGAAGCTCAAGCTCCCTTCTCTGACCAAGTGGAAAAGGGTCGAAACTACAGAGTAGTATCACACCAAGTACAAAGAAAAAAGGGAACTTGAGGTGCACAACTCCTTAACTTACAATATTGTAGATGAGCTGAAGAATATTTTGGCCAAGATCAGTTTGTACGATGCACTGCAACTACCCGGACAAGTGGACTTACTACAAGAATCGTTGAAGACGATCAATGCAAGAAAGTCAGCACCACTCACCCTAGTGCAGACCCTGTCCACATCCATTATAGGGAAGAACAGACCACATCCATTCCACCTATCTCTACAGATGGAAGGGTATGTTGTACATAACTGTATGATTGACTTCGGGGCCATGACAACAATCATGCCCAAAGTAGTGTGCGAAGAGATAGGGATGGAGTATATGCGAAGCAGCCACGATGTGCTCTAATTGTATGGTACTCTAGTGAAGACTGTAGAATTAATTAAATATATACCTATCTGACTACACAAGATGCCTCAAATCACAGTCATACAAGAGGTGGTAGTCGTCGATCTCAAGCCATATTTCAGTATGTGCTTGTCAAGAGAGTTTACATCGAAGCTGGGAGGATATCTATCTATGGATTACTTGCACTTAGAGATTCCATTCAAAGGGAATAAGGTGAAGATCTATAATGAAAAACCTTCTACTTTCCTTGTACAGAAGATGTCCGAAGAAGAGAGAAGCGATCCCGTGCAAGCAATAGTGGAAGGGATAGATCAGGTGGACCTAATCGAGGAAACCCTTGCACAATTAAGTTGTGAAGATGAGTTTTCATTGGCTAACTTTAATGCTATGATAGAAATCGAGATGGGATGTTATGGCATCGCCAAGCCTGAGAAACACACCAAGTCAGAGAATAGAACATCCGCCCAAGAAGGACTATGGAAATTGTTCTTAGATGGTGCCCGATGCAAAAATGACGCTGGGGCAGGAATTCTTTTAGTGTCACCATCAGGGAAGCAAAAGGAATATTGCTACCGGTTGGTATGGAGCTACACCAACAATGCAACGGAATATGAAGCATTATGCCTAGGACTCAAGAAAGCAGAAAAGTTAGACATAAAGCATCTCCAAATATTTGGAGATTCAGAATTGGTATGCAACCAAGTCACAAACAGGTGCACTTCAAAGAAGCACTATCTCAAGTCATACTATAACAGGGTATGGGACTTGTTTGACCAGTTTGAATCTCTCAATCTACAGTCCATTCCACAAGAAAAGAACCGACATGCTGATGTTTTAGCATCCATCGCAGCCAAGTATTCTCCAGTAGAATACATGGTGCATAAGCTTAAAGCTGTGAGGATAATTTACAGGACCTCTGTCCCAGACAGAGATCTACATTGGCAAGTTTTTGATAGTGATGAGTAGATTATGAATTTCATGATTCAAGAAGCAACCACAGTTGAAAAAAGAAGTCCTGATGATGAGGAATATGAAGGTCTAGTTCAATTGAAGAATAATCATGTACCCAAGGGATTAATTACTCTTGAGAGCCTCTTTGATCAGAATGATCGAGTAGTTTCTCATAGGATCAAAGTCAATGCAAAGTAGTACCAAGATCTGGAGCTTGAACCTAGAAAAGCAATAAAAGTTGGAACAAATTGCACTTCGAAAGAGCTAGAACAGATCCGGTATCTATGTAGAAGGTATCTCGACATAGTGGCATGGTCTTATCAAGACCTAAAAGGATACGATCGGCAACTGATCCAGCATACAATCGAGTTGCAGGAGGGGATCAAACCCTTTCGATAGAAACAAAGGCCTATCAATCCAAAGATCAAGGTCCTGATGAAAGCCAAGCTCCTGAAGATGCTCGAGGCAAAGATAATTTATCCCATAAATCATTCCTCTTTGGTAGAAAATCTAGTCCCAGTTAGAAAGAAGAATGGAGATATACGGTTATGCGTGGACTTTCACAACCTAAACCAGGCTTCGCTTAAAGATCACTACCCTCTCCCACAGATAGATTAGATCTTGCACTCATTGGCTGGGGCTCAATGCTTCTCCCTACTAGATGGTTTCTCTGGATATAATCAAATCTGGGTTAGGGATGAAGACTAGCATAAAACCGCATTCACTACCAAGTGGGGAACATTTGCTTACCAACGAATGCCATTCGGCCTTTCAAATACGGGGGCCACTTTTCAGAGGGCCATAGATTTAGCTTTTGGTGAACTCTTGAATATGGTCATTGTTATCTATTTGGATGACATGACCGTCTTCTCTCGAATAAGGGAGGATCATCCTTTTCACCTACAACAGGTATTCAAAAAATATTGAGAGTTTGGCATTTCAATCAATCCAAAGAAGTCTATATTTGCAGTCAGTGAAGGGAAGTTATTGGGGCATGTGATATCAGAGAAGGGTCTCACCGTAGATCCTGATAGAGCTGAAGCTCTATTGAAGCTCTCACTCCTTGTGAATAAGAAAGGACTTCAGTATTTTTTTTGTGAAATCAACTTCGTAAGTTTGTTCCAAATTTTGCCCAGGTCATCAAACCAATGTCCAAAATTTTGAAGAAGGGTGCCGAATTCATCTGGATGAAGGAGAGAAAAGAGACATTTGAAGAGATCAAGGCCTGAATTGCTCAGGCACCAATCCTGACCAATCTTGACTACAACTGGGATTTCATCCTATATTCCATAGAACTTGAGAGCTATGCTGCAGTCCTGACACAGAAGGGGGAAGATGGCGAAGAGCACCCCATCGCGTTTCTAAGCCAAGTAATACATCCCCATGAAGAAAAATATAATTTCATAGAAAGGAAGGTGCATGCAGTAATGAAATCTCTTAGGAAATTCAAGCAATTCATTTCCCAAAGTCAGATTACGGTCTTTGTCATTCACCTAGATGTGCGCAATTTCATTATCCAGGGAGAGTTTGGAAGTAAAAGAGCTGGTTGGGTTAGTAAGATACAAGAGTTTGAAATCAAAATCAGACCCACAAAATTGGTTCGCGATCACGCATTATGTCAAGAACTGGCAAAGAGCGTAGTGATCGAAGTGACAACTTGTCAGTGGGATGACTCAACAGCAGAAGGATGCTTCGCAAACCAATAAGAGGACGAGAAGGACTGGGTTGGTGAGATAGTTCAATGCTTCAACACTGGTAGATGTCCTTCACATATAAATGCTTCGCAGCGAAGGCACTTTAGGATGTGGTCCCTCTGATACACATTGCACCCCGAAGGCCTTTTTTTTAGAAACATCGATGGCGTTCTTCTTAGGTGCATAAAAGAAGATGATAAAAAAAGAGTCCTGGGAGAATTCCATTCAGGGTTATCTAGAGGTCACTTCGCAGAAAGAACGACGACATTGAAGATAATTAAAGCTGGTTATTATTGGCCTACACTCTTCGTCGATGCCTTTGCAATCTGTCATAGATGTGAGCAATGTCAGAAGTTTGCCGACTAAAATAGAAGTGCTCCTATGCCTCTCCAACCGATACAAGTTGAAATTCCATTTCAACAATGGAGGTTGGATTTCATAGGGGTCATATCGCCGAACTCCTCCACTGGGCATAATTTTGTCCTAACCGCAATCGACTACTTCACCAGGTGGACCGAAGCATTTCCCATGAAGCATGTTGATCAAGAGACCTGTTGAGTGAATATTTTGTCCTATTACAAAATGAACACGCAACTGGAGTCTCTGACAGGAAACTCTTTCTTGCAAAGAAAATTTATTATTTTAATTTCTCCAAGTTTCTTGCGAACAAACATTCATATGCATATAACCAGTTAAGACCCAATGCAAATAAATGAATGTAATCTAGAATAACTTATTTTCTGCAAGTAACTGTTAACAAGGGGCTTTTGATGATTCCCGGCAAGCTTTGTAATCCTAATCTATTAAAATGACCTAACCGTGTAAACCCTTTCTTCTTTTATGCTCTTGAAATTAATGAACCCTCCCTAGAATAAAATAACAACCTCTTTTATCTTTTTGGCTTAAAGAAAGATTTTAAATGAGAAAGTGCGTGGTATAGGCCACTTCATTTTAAATTTTGTGCCTTTAGCATGAGGTTCATTTTACAGTTAGTTGGTTCATTTTATCTTTGTTTTAATTGTTCTGCTATTTTTATGTTAGCTTTTGAAGTTAGAAAACGTATTCTGGAATGCACCAGAATCCGAAATGTCAATCCTTGAATGAAAAAGTGTGAAAATGAAATTAGAAATTAAAACAAAAATATTCTTTCTGATAATCAGCTGGAAAACAGAAACAGGACGTTAATTTGGTTAGCAATCTCCTCCCTGCAAAACCCCAAGTTATGAGATGAAGCTCTAAAAAAACCCGACCTAACAGACCTACAATAAAACACAGTTGAATCAGATCAGATGCAAGACTCTAAGGAAACAAATAATTGCAAAATTCTATCATTCTCCTATCGTAACCCAGATTTTGGTGTAAACGAATAGATACAAGAAAGAATAATGCAAGGGAAAGATCTACAAAGATAACAATAGTCTTAGCCTTCGATCTCCTTTTGGTTTCACACACAAAAGTTACTCTTGCCAAATAAACTCCTTTTTATTCACAAAAATAATGCTTTTTCTTCTTACAATTTACAGCCTTTGTATCTACCTACACTTATGCTATTTAAACTTTTTGTTGCTGCTCTCGGTTGCTTTGTGACGCCTCGTTTCATTTCCCATGACGCTTCGTTTCATTTTCTTGCTTTTTGGCATTTTTTGACCTTTCACTTGAACCTGCAACGTTTGATCTTCTCTACTGACTGTAACTGTCGATCTAAAGCGTTACCATGACCCTCATGCCTTTCTGCCACGTGTTCAACGCTTTCTATATGTTTAGTAACGGTCCCATGTAAATCATGACGTTTTTATGCACGTAGCTTTACTTCCTTGCTTTCGTCGTGAAAACGCGACATGTCGCAATATCGCGACATTTTTTCGTTAGCAGCCTTGCCCATGCAACCTATCACAAAATCGTGACGTTTTTCACTTTCGTACGCTTCGGCCGCAACAAGTCACGAAATCGCTACCATTTCTCTGTTCCGTACACTTTGCCGCAACCTGTCGCGAAATCGCTACCATTTCTTCGTTCCGTACACTTTGCCGCAACCTGTCACGAAATTGCTACCATTTTCTATTTCGGGCATGGTCTTCACTTTTTGTCATGATTTCACGATGTTTTTGTCTGGCTGGAACGTTTCGCCAAAAGTTGCACGAAATCACTACCATTTTCCCACTCAAGCTTTTATCCACCCATGCAGCAAAAACGCGACGCGTCACAATTTCGCGACACCTTTCGACTTAAGCGCTTTGTGTCCAGTTTTGTCATGATTTCGCTACACTGTTGGGCCTTAGACTCTTTTGCTCGGTTTTGTCACGATTTCGTGACCATTTTGTACTTTGTGCCTTCTGCCCGCTTTCAAGCCGCGAAAATCAAACACGTCGTGATTTCATGACGTTTTCGCCCACCTGCTGCCATTGACTACGTTGATCGCAATTTTGCGACACGTCACGATTTCGCTACAGTTTTCCATTCTTCTTTTCTCTCTCCTCTCTGGGCCGTGACAGAGCAACATGTCACGATTTCGCTACAGTTTTTCATTCTACCTTTCTCTCTCCTCTCTGGGCCGCAATGGAGCAACATGTCACGATTTCGCTACGCTTTTCCATTCTGTCTTTCTCTCTCCTCTCTGGGCCGCGACGGAGCAACATGTCGCAATTTCGCTACGCTTTTCCATTCTACCTTTCTCTCTCCTCTCTGGGCCGCGACGAAGCAACATGTCACGATTTCGCTACGCTTTTCCATTCTGCCTTTCTCTCTCCTCTCTAGGCTGCGACGGAGCAACATGTCACGATTTCGCTACACTTTTTCATTTTCCGCAGCGACGGAGCGACATGTCGCGATATCACGACAACTTTTGGCCGCGACAGAGCGACATGTCGCGATATCGTGACAACTTCTTTCCTTAGTGAAATTTTTGCCTTTTTCTTTGATTTTCTTAGCATCTGGGTCACTGTTTTCTTCTTTGAAAGCATGCAAAAATGTGGGCCCCCAATTTTGGGGTGTGTTGTGGATTAGCCACAACAAGACCGTCATCGCCTTCCTAGAGGGATTGATCACTCGGTTTAGCATCCCAGAAGCAATCATTACAGACAATGGTCCTGGCTTCATAGGCACAAAAATCAATGAGTTCCTCTACAAATATGGGATATATCATAAAGTCTCCTCCAATTACTATCCACAGGGAAACGGATTGGCGAAATCAACCAACAAGACTCTGTTAAGGGTGCTAAGAAAGCTCATGGAGAAAAACAAAAGAACTTGGCACCTCCTTCTAGATTGGGCCTTATGGGCCGATCGAATTTTCGTCAAGAAGTCAATAAAGACATCATCGTACGCCCTGGTGTATGGCAAGGAGGCCATCTTACCTACCCACATAGAGATCCCTACATTGCAGCTGTTAGGAGAGGAAGATGAAGTTAAACCAATGGAAAATAGGCTGGCTCAGCTACTATAGCTAGAGGAAGATCGTGAGAAGGCCTACCAGAGCTTTGCTAAGCATGCTCAGATCACCCGATACTGGTTCAAGAAAAAGTCCTCCGATCGCACTTTCAAAGTGGGAGATCTAGTATGGAAGTGGGATTCTTGGAAGGAAAAGCCTGATAATCATGACAAATTGGACGCCTTCTGGGACGGACCGTTCAAAATTATGAAGGTAAAGTCAGCCAACTCTTTCATCCTCAAGGATGTCGATGGTCAGATCTTACCAATCTTTGTCAATGGTCTTCATTTGAATACTTTTCATCACTAAGACGAAAAAAACAAACATAAAAAATAAAAATAAAAAAGATGTTTCAAGTTTTACTTTTGTATGTAAAATTTTATCTTTGTATATACTCTATTCCATGATTGCCAGAAGGTTCAACACCAGACTACCATAGCAACGAGCCCTAGCTTCGCTGGACCTAGCAAGGATCTCCTTCGAGGATTTTGTGTGCGAAGTAACTGATGCAATATGCTTCACAAATATGCACTTTGGCTTGGAAGGAGTCCTCAAAAGAAACAAGGCTTGAGAAATTCTTCGCAAAAGGAGTTTGAGCGAAGCAGTTTTCAAAGAAAATCTAACGAACCATTTTCCAAAAGGAACAAACTTCGGAGGCAACCTTCCACAAAACAAAGTAGTGACGCGGTGAAGTAAAATTACTTCGGGCCTGTAGCATAAAATATTGACTCGCACCAGAGGTTCACCGTGAAGCATCTTCAGCATCGGTTTCCACTTCACACCCTATGGCGCACAAGACGAGAAGCATTTAAAACATGTCTTGAGAGACACACCAACGACAACCTAGGGGAATGTTTGGGGTGAATGATTTTAATGCCAAGGTGGCGAAGCGCATCCCAAGAAGATTTTATTGTGAAAAAAGCTTGTGCCTAGGTACGAGGTGGTAGGAAGTTAAATTCTCAATGTAGAGCAAATCATCGAACCACATGGGCCTGCGTACCATGCCGTCATAAAGCCAATCAAATGGTGAAACGACCTCTTTCATCCGAGTTGAAGGTTTAATTTTGGTAGGTGCCATAAATTGGGGTAGTTGCCTTTTAAGGCTATAAAACGTGGGGCTTAGCGGTAAAAGGGATGTTTGCCAACTGTTAATGCAAGGATTAAGAGCTCCCGTTGATAGCCTGCATTTCTTTCGCCCTTTGCATCGAAGTCCTTCACATCAAAGCTCTCTGCATCAAGGACTCTGTCGCCGCCCATATCCAGAATGGGGAAGAAAAATTCTAAAGAGAAGGGGAAGGAGCCTGAGACAACACCCCCAGAGAAAATGAAGAAGGGCAAAGAAGAGCAAAAACACAGACCTAAGAAGATCAACCTCAATCCCCGCCCAAAAAAATAGTCGGTGGAGGAAGGAGAGGATTCAGAGGAGGAGCAACTTGAAGAGCCACCAATTGATGGGTGGGAGAAAATAAGGGACACCAAACTCTCAAAGAGCGTGGCCGAGCTCCGACACACTATTGAGTTTATGACAAGCAGACTTTCCCTAGAGAACAAGAGGGTCGCTACATATTATTCACATATTTATTGGTATCTGACCCCGCTCGTGCACCATTGTCCCGAATTAATCTATGCCATCATGTAGAACTACCAGCCCTCCTCCAGACAAGTGCTAGATGTCGCTGGCCATAAATTGTTTTCAATCTTGAAAGAAGATGTGCAAGCAGCCTTCATGCCGTAATAGGGGCCACCCAAGGGCTATTCCGTTCGCAATGTCATCCTGAGCGAATAAATGGAGAGGTTCACCTCCACCTATGTTTTGAAATTTCTAAGAGAGAACCTCAAGGAAGGGCTTCCTTCAAGTAACCTTCCTCAGATGCCTCACCCATTGACATATTTCAAGAGCACGAACATCTTCTCCATTATTGCATGGGTCGCGGGCCTGTCAATCGATGCTTCAGTGCACCCTTGGCATGTGTCTTTGGCCGAATGTATTTCAAGAGGAGAATTTTATGCCCCTGATGCTTCAAGGCTGAACACCAACCCAGTATTCTTTGACTGGGCATAATTGGTGGCCCGAACCTTGCACACGCGGCTTACCAGCATGAAGAATTTTGGGATGGGCCAGTACTTCGCACCCTGCTCTTTCCTAGTCTGGTTATTTTTTTATCATATACATAAGAAATTCCCCCACATTGCCATTTCTTCGAGTGGTAAGTATGGAACTCATTTGTCTGTGTACCAGTGGACTCCCCTCCTAGTAAGGACGGAGTCATACTATTCTTTTAATCAGCAGTTCCTAGGACCTGCTATTCATTTTTTGAAGGGTTCCTGCCCTCGGGTGCCCCTCAGTTTAAGAGACGGAGTGGTAAAGGAGAAGAAGGGAGACGTATTTCAACTAACATAAGGGCTTGTGGTTCACCTATTCAGCTTCACATGGAAGCCCTTCCTGCTACCTGTCTACCCCTTCGAGTACTAGTTCGCATTAGAGGTCGCTCGATAGAGCGACGTGAAAAATACCATCTACGACCATGGTCAGGAATGGGTGCACACTTGCGACTTCCCCTTCAAAATGGGGGTAATTGAAGTGTTTGCCCTGAAGTAATATATATTCCTGTAAGAGAAGCTTGCCAGCTTTGGTTTGCTCCAGATTCCTCAAAGGTGGCTCTACGATCCCTTGGGAGTGATGAGGGACCATCTCAGATTCAAGAATTTTCATGTCTGCCCCCACCCAAAAATCATGGAGCAAAGAAATAACCCCAATGGGAGGGATTTGGAGTGGCATTTGGAAAGGATGAAGACCTTGCCTCCCTGGCATGAGTTTTACCCTATGGAAGTTGAGTTTGATCTTGTTTAGCATCCTTTACCAAGCCCAAACTCCACCTTTTGGAGGAATATGAAAGACGATCTGAGGGAGGAATTGAAGGATTGGGGCGTAGAATAATTAAAGGAATGGTGGAAAATGAGATTTCATCAACAAAATATGAAATCATATGGACTCTTGAATATGGATAAAGACTTCGCGGTTGTTTATGAAGCCAATGCTGGGACTTGGAAGTCCACCTCCTTCATCGACTTCATTCCCCCAAGTGCCCCAGGTTCGGGCGAAAGCCCAAGGAGAGATAATGATGCTTCAGAAGAAGAATAAGAGGAGGAGGCAGAAGCTGCACCAGAAAAACTACCTTAGGAACCTATGGAAAGCCATGACATCAGTGCCAAGAGGTAGGCACAACCATCAGAGAAGAAGAAAAGAAAGAGGTAGGAGCAAGCTCAAGTGCCTCCAACCCACCCGAAGCGACCACGCACAAAGCTTCCAGGTGCTTCTGTCGAACAACCTACGATCGGCCTAGCCAAAGAAAATATCGAAGGGACGACGTCACCAAGAGCTGAAGCAACCCTAGATGCAGATTTCATCGATGTGGAGGAACACCTCCAACAAGAAGGGGTCCCTGAGGAAGAATTCATGGAGGCCAAAAGTATCAAAGTTCAAAAGGAACAGGAGCCGATCACACAGGAAGTCACTACTACTGCTTTGCCTAGAGGGCACACTGGTACGCACTCTCCACCCTTTGCCATAGTTTCTCAATGCATGTCCACCATGGTCCCGACCGTGAGTCCCCAGCAGTCTCTCTCTCCCCGCAAATTCAATCACCCTCTCGCATTTTGCCCTTCACTACTTCGAGTTTGTCTCACAATCCCGTTAGCCCCACTCACATGTCCACTCCATTCGAGTCATCTGGCCAGGACAAGTCCATCGATACTACTTCGCTCACCCATGCCACCATTCCCTTGGTCCTCAGTCAGGGCGAAGGTAGTACTCCAACATTGAACCTTGTTTCCCACTCCCTTGTTACACACGACATTGTTCCTCTGGCCGAAGCTTCCGTCACACCCATTTCCGAACCTACTGGTGAGGCATCCCCTGTTCATTCTTTGTATTTTTTCACCCCTTTGGCTGGAGATCCAACCTCATTCAAAAATGAGTTATCCATGATAAAGGAACACCCTCTGGCTGAAAAGCTACTCCAATCCTGATAAAACATCGATAAGATGCTAAATGAGGCCAGGAAAATGAGGGGGCACTCTTTGGATGAAGTAGAAAAATGTGTCATTTTTTACTTGAAAGGAGGAAAGCTGCATAAGGTGAAAAATGTCCCTAAGGTCCAAAAACCCCTGGACGAGATGAATCCAATAGATTACGACTATCAGGAGAAGACTAAGGACCTAGAACACTTGAATGTAGATAATGAATCTGCATCCATGCATGTAAGAATTGAAACTTTTCGTGCACATGCAAACATCGCCAATCAGCGCAGATTTGAAGCAGAGAGCGCCAACATCAAGTTGGAAGAGGAGCTAGCCAGGATTCACTCCAAGCTAGAGGATGCAGAGAAGCAGTGTGAGCTAATGAAGAAGGAAGTAGACACCCTGAAACAACAAGACAACTAAAGAGTGCAACTAAAACCCAGAGCCAGATACAGGTCGAAGCTGATTTGAAGGTCAAAGAATTTGAAAGCAAGATCTTGCAGATGCAGCAACAGTTGTACAAAAAAGAAAGCCTGGAGTTGTTTGACAGAGGTAGAATAAAAGAAATCCGCTCACACCTACTAAAAAAATTTAGATCTCTGACCTCCAGTGCCCTGTCAATTTTGACCTACATTACCGAAGCCCAGTATGCTACTGCTCAAGAAGGGCCAATAGTAGATGAGATCATCCAAAAAATCAGAAGGCGACTCAAACTGGATTTTGAGGTCCAAAGTGTCAAATATCAGGACTTGCAGGTTGCTGCTATGATTCGAATGGCCAGGGATTGGTCTACATCCCAGGCCACGGTCCACGCCTTCTTCTCCAAGGTGAGGAAAGCACAGAAGGCGAAAGATCTCCTAGATGTATTTGAGCACGAGCAATGCACATCGCTGGGTTACATTCAAGATCTCTCTTCATTAGATTTCCCTAGCTTCACTGATGACGATGGGAACCTTATGACCAAGGAAGAACTCAAGCCAGCATGGCTTCAGTTTGAATGTGACGTCTTAGAGATAGACAGATGGGAGGAGCCAATTACAAAAGGGCAAGTCACAAAATTTATTCTGAGACATTGCAAGATCACGACCTGCCTGAATGATCTAAGCACAAGAGCCAAACATACCGACATAGGGCAAATTGATCGGTTCCATGTTCTGGTAAAAGCACTACAAGACCGAGAGCCTTTTCAAAAGGGCACCTGGGCTCATGTTTGCCGAACCATGGAACACATCTACGATCGTCTGCCCCAATCGCCGCAACAAGAAGCCTCGTCGAAAGAGGAAGAAGAGGAAGAAGAAGAAGAAGAAGAAGTCATGGAAGCACCCGTAGAAAGAGAAAAAATAGAAGGGTCTGGAGGTAACTCTAGCCCAATGGATCAAGGCTGAGGGTTATTACACCGAGGCAAGCTCGTTGCCCCGCGAGCCGCCAAGAATGTTGACAATTTTGTCACATTGCATAGAGGGGTAGAAAAATAAAAAAATTTGTAAAGTGTTTTTTTTTGTAAAGTATTTCTCTTTGTTGTTTTTTGAAAATATTTGTAAGTTGCAGCAATTTTGGCTTTCATTGCCATCCCCTTTGTATATAGAATGGAGATGCAAGAGCTTCGCTACCGAGCAAGCTAAGGAAAAAAGCTTCGCAAGAAAAGGAAGATAGCTTCACCAAAAGAAAGAAGTGGAGAACAAAAAGAGCTTTGCACCTGAAGTATTTCAAGCAGCTACTTCGGGTGAAAGTTTTGTGAAGCGGCATTCGAAGAACCTTAAATGCTAAAAAATAGCTCCACAAAATAAGGAAGACAAGAAAGGCATGAAAAGAGCTTTGCACCCGAAGTGTTTCAAGTAGTTGCTTCGGGCGAAAACCTTGCAAAGCAAAATTTGAAGGAGTGCAAACATTGAAAACTACTTCGCTAAGAAATCACAAAGCACCCACTTTGGGCCTCCCTACCGGTGAACCATTTTTACTTCACCGAAATTTGTTGTGAAGAATTTGCTTCGGCTAGCTTTTGTGCGAAGCACTTTCACCCGAAGTGGTAGTGGCCCATGAAGAAGCAGAACATTTTTTGGAGGCAAGAATGCACTTCGGCCGAAACCCTGTCGAACCACGGTTTTGAAGGAGGTTCGCAGCGAAGTATTTTGATGGCCCATCAGCGAAGCATCCACTTTAGGCGGAGAACCTCAATGAAGCAGTTTTGACATATCTTCTCGGTAAAGCAGTGAGAAATGAAGGACCCCATCTTGGGGAGGAATGCCTGCTTCGGCACTCAGCATCCCTGAATCTGCCTTACAAAGCTCATCCATGCGAAGTGCAAACCAAGAATGAGGATCAGCTTCGACTCAAATCCATTGCGAAGTGGAATTGTGAACGAAAATTTGACGAAGTGCTTCCAGGGCACGCACTCCAAGCTAGGTATTTTTCTAAGGCAATCAAGTGCCTCATAAATGTATTTTTAAGTGCCCGACGAACTCGTTGCTCATTTTTGGCAATTGGAAAGGAAGTCTCAGTCCCTGAAGGAGAACCCGACGGACATGGTGGCCACTCGAGCTCCGCACCCAGAGGCCAAGGATGTTCAGGTGGCTCATTAATGCATGTTTCCCCATTTGACCCGGTCGTAGTTTCCAGTTATAGGAAAGGATTTGAAAGCTCAGTCACGAGAGCTACGAGGGCCGACTTATTTGGTTTTCGAGGATGTACTCCTCCATTTTGTGCATTGATGTCTTAGAGGGTCGGGTCCTCTATAAAAACCTAGGCATTGTAATGGAAAAGGGGGGAACTTTTTGCTAGAAAGCTGCTGTAACTTGAATTCCTGCGACTAATACTAAAGAGCTTTGGGCTCAATTTCTCTCTTGTATGCTGCATTTTGTGATTTTTTCTGTTATCTTTTCTTCATTTGCATACTGTAATTCTGCATTCTAGATTTAGGTGTGCAATTGAGGACAGACCCCAAAAATTTTCTTGAAGGATACATAGGGGAGGAAAATATTGTATTAGCTTTCTTTTATGCTGCCTGTGGATAGTGTTTCTGTTATATTCACTTTTTCCAGGTCGTCGTAATTCTGAACTTTGGATTTCAACGTAAAGGGAAGGGTAATCCTGGAACTCATCTAGAGGATACATAGGGGGGTTAATATCATGTTCTTTTCATTTTATTCTTAGTATTCCTTACTGCTATTTTGAGCTATTAGCAGTGATCGTGCTTCTGGTTCTTTCCCACTTTAAATTATTGACATTTCTTCCCTTACCCTTTTATTTCTTTCCTACACCCTTACTCTTTTTTATTTCTTTCCTGCACCCTTACTATTTTATTTCTTTCCTACACTCTTATCTTAAAACATCGAAGTAGTTTAGTAAAGGAGTTGGCATTTCTTCGAAGATTGGCATGAGGGGCATCTCTTCCCTTCGGCCTTTCAATGTTGGTCCAGGTCTAGGGCGCATACACTTTCCCAAAATCCTTTCCTGGGAAAATTTGATGACCAACAGGTACATGTGATACCACTACAACCAAATTCTTAGAAATTGAGTAACTTATTTCTTTATCATGTAAGGTGACACTTAGAAATTAGGTTCATTTCATGTGGTCTTCATTATATTATGTGAAATTTAGGTATTATATGCATGTTATGTGGTCAGTTACAAATTTGTGCTCCTAATAAGGTGGTAATATTGATCACATGCTTGGGACAATTGTAAAGTTATGCTCCCAATAACATAGTTATGTTGGTCATATTTTGAACCATATATCCACCTTGAAAAGCAAAGGCCTTCATTGCATCAATTTTTAACATTAAGTGTAAAAATTATTTTTGCATATCTAATTTTTGTGAGTCATTCCCTTTGGTAACTAGTTTTTCCTGCCCTAACCACTTTGTACATCTAAATAAATTATTTTCTTGTAGCCTTAGTCCATGTCTAAAAAATTGATACTCCTCCATAAGATCTAAACAATCTAGATTGAGTTCTTCAATGTCCAATTGCTCTACTTCTATAAAAGTTTCCAATAGAGGTGAATGATAAGGCCTTAGAAGTTCAATATTAAATATTGGATGAAAACCAAGGTAATATGGAAGATTCAACTTTAAATCATTCTCTTCCACCTTCTTGGTGATGGTATATGGGCTATAGTAAAAAAATTTAATCTTCCTATGGGGTCCCACAAGTTTCTTTTCAAGATTTAACCATATTGTATCAAAAACCTTATATTGATGTTGGATATGATGTTGGTCATGGCACTAATCAAAGATCATGGACTTGTTAGATATGTTGAATATATTCCACAAACTATGTTGTATTTTTTGCTTCTTTATTCCATGAGGTGAGTACTCCATGGGTTGTATAGGAAGAGCTATATCAATATGTTTCAAGGGTTGGTACCCAAAGCAAACATAAATGAGTCATGTTCAAAAAACTTGTATAAGGATTTGATTGCACCCATGTTGAATATAGGGGTGAATCTCATCTCATTTCCTAAGTGTTGAAATTGTACAATTGAAGAAGATGTATAATTAATTGATCCACAAATTTGGTATGGCCATCAATCTAAGGATGGAAGGTTGTTGAAATGATCAACTTTATGTCCATCATACTCCTTTGAGTGGACCAAAAAATGCTCAAACATATGTCAGTCCTATATGAAACAATGAAATTTGACAAACTAAAGCTTATCCATATATGACTAAAATAGGGTTTAGTAGTTTTCTCAGTTGAAATGGGTCATGGAACTTATTAGAGATCATGGACTTGTTAGATATGTTGAATATATTCCACAAACTATTTACCTTTATGGCTCCTTTATTCAATGAGGTGAGTACTCCATGGGTTGTATAAGAAGAGCTACATCAATATGTTCCAGGGGTTGGTTTCCAAAGCAGACATAAATGGGTTATGTTGTAAAGATTTTATTGTACCCATGTTGAATATAGGGGTGATTCTCATCTCATTTATAAGAGTGATTGAAATTGTACAATCGAAGATGATTAATAAATTGATCCACAACTTTGGTCTGATCATCAATCTAAGGATGGAAGGTTGTTGATGTGATCAACTTGATGTCCATAATACTCCTCAAAGTGGAATAAAAATGATCAAAAATATGTTATTCCTATGTGAAGCAATGAATTTTGGTAAACTAAAGCTTATCCATATATGACTAAAATATATTTTAGTATTTTCCTCAGTTCAAATGGGTTATTACCAAGAAATAATTATATTTATTTTTTAAAAACAATCAACTACTACAAAAGCATCATCATTACCATACTTATATGTAGGTAAACCTAAGAGGAAATCCATGGGGATAGATTCCCAAGGTTTGGTTGGCATTGAAAATGGTGTATACAATCCTTGTTTCTTGTCAGCTAGTTTGAAAATAGCACACAAGGTGCATGACTTGATGTACCTCTCAACATCATTCATCATCTTGGCCCAATACAAGTTTTTGGAGAACTTCAATAGTTTTTCTACCCAAGGTGATCTACTATTGTATTGAAGTGTGCTTCCCAAATAATATTTGCATGTTTACTAGATGACACATATAGATGTCCCATATGATAGAGGATATTATCTTGCAAATAAAAATCAGAAACAATATTTTCCACATGAGGAGCTCAATATATAACAACAAAATCAATATCATCTTTATATAAGGTGGTCCAATTGGAAGTCTCATGCTTATAATAATTAAGAACAATGGTGAGTATAACAATTCAAAACAATTTACTATCAAATTGACACTTCCTTTTCTATGTGGTGTAGGACTTCCTAGAAGGAAAAATTTAAAAAATTGAATGAAGTAAATCAAATATCTCTTGCCATCTTAAGGAGGGCTAAGTCCTTGCAAGTACGTAGATGAATTATTGTATAAAAATAAATGATAAAATATAAATCATGCTATGCTATAAATATGGATAAATCAAATCAATGAATATAGCCGACTAGCTATTATATTGGAATCATAACATGGCTCCCCTCCTCAGAAAGCTTTATCCTCAAAGCTGGAAATGACTCGAAAATACTTTCTAGTTCCCATGTAGAATCTTCAACTAGTATATCCTACCATTTGATTAGAAATTCTTTAACCAGACGAGCTTGAAGATGATGTGATCTGGTTTACAATATTGCTTCTGGTTGAAGAGTTATACGTCCTTCTTCATCTAGTATTGGGAGCTTTGTTTGGAGGTGCATTTTCTTGCCAATCACTTTTTTGAGATAGAAAACATGAAAAACTGGATGTATACGGGAGGAAGGTGGAAGCTTCAATTGATATGTTACTTCATCTATGTGAAGAACTATCTTGTAGGGCCCGTATAATCTAGGGGTCAACTTTTGACTGATCTTGATCTTTAAAGACAATTGTTTATAAGGTTGCAACCGCAAGAAAACCATATCTCCTATATTGAATTATCATTCTGAACGTTGTAAGTCTTGTTGCTACTTCATACGATTTTGTGCTTGGATCAAGTTATCTTTAAGAATGTTGAGCATGGACTAACAATTTTGGAACCAGTCATCAATTTGAGCTACTTTGGAAGATCTTGGAACATAATATGAGATTGCTAGAGGTTTTAATCCATACAATGCTTCAAATGGCGACATCTTGAGGGAAGAATGAAAGGAAGTGTTATACCACCATTCTACTAATGAAATCCATTAACAACATTGATACTACTTATCTTGAGCAAAGCAACATAGATAGGTACCCAAATATTTGTTAATAATTTTAGTTTGACCATCGGTTTGGGGATGGTAAGCAAAAGATATTTAATTTGGTACCACTAAGATGGAATAATTCTCTCCAAAAATTGCTAGTAAAGATGGGATCACGATCACTTACAATAGTTTTGGGCATTCCATGTAATTTGAAAATGGAGTTAATAAATACCTTGGCCACTTTGCTTGTTGAATATGGGTGTTGTAGAGTGCTAAAGTAAGCATGCTTGGAAAGACGATCCACTACTAAAAAAATCATTGTTTTACCTTATGACTTGGGAAGACCTTCAATAAAATCCATTGATATGTATTCCCACTAGTGGTTCGAAATTGGTAAGGGTTGAAGAAGTCATAGATATTTGACTATTTCACCCTTGTTGCGTGGGCATACTTCGCATTTGGAAACAAATGACTTGATATCAGATTTTAATCCTTTCTAATAAAAGGATTGTTTCACCCGCTAATATGTTTTCAAGAATCTTGAGTGTCCTGTTGATGGAGAAGCATGTGATTCTTCAAGGATCATGTATTTAATAGTGGAATTTTGTGAAATGTAAATAAGATCTTTCTTTCGTAACACCTTGTCAATATATGAAAAATAAGGATGCTTTGATAATACTCTATTCATATCTTGAATAATTTGAGTCGTTTCGGTTTCAACCAACCATTCTTATTGGAGTTGAGAAATCCATTGAGAACAAGGACCCAAAATGACGTTGATGGAAACTTCATCTTCATATTTACGGGATAATGCATCTGCTACTACATTTTCTTTTCCCTTCTTATACTCAATGACAAAATCATATCCCAATAACTTTGTCATCCACTTGTTTTATTTTGGATAGGAGAAACATTGTTCTAGAAAGTGCTTAAGACTACTATGATATGTTTTTATGATGAAGCGACTGCTGAGTAAGTAATGCCTCCATTTCTCGACAACATATAGAATAGCCAATATTTCTTTCTCATATGTGTACCTCCTCAAATTTTTACCTAAAATTTTCTTGCTTTCAAATGCCAATGGATGACCATCTTGCATTAATACTGCTCCAATACCTATACCCGAAGCATCACATTCAATAACAAATGGTTTGTGAAAATCTGGAGTTGCCAAAATCGAAGTAGTATACATAGCTTCCTTGAGTGCCATGAATGCTTGAGTAGTAATATCAAACCAGTGAAAACATCCTTTTTTGTGAGGGCGGTGAGAGGAGCTGCAATTTTACCATAATTACGAATAAACTTTCAATAATAATCTGTAAGACCCAAAAAACCACAACGTTTTTTGATAGTTTTGGGTAAAGGCCAATATTGAATGGCTTTAATTTATTAGAGTCCACTTTAACGCCTTCATGAGAAATTATATGACCTAAATATTTGACCTCTTGAACACCAAAGTAACACTTGGAACGCTTGACAAAAAGTTTCTCCTTATGTAATACATGAAGAACTTTCTCCACATGCGTTAAATGATCCTTCCAATATTTGCTATATATCAAAATATCATCGAAGAAAACCAAGACAAAATTATGAAGAAATGGATGAAAGTGGAAGGGGCATTGGTGAGACCAAAAGGCATGACCAGGAACTCATAATGACTTTCATGTGTATGAAAAGCAGTTTTGGGAATGTCCTTATCTCTTACTCATATTTGATGAAAACCCGAACGTAAATACAATTTGGTGAAATATTTAATACCATGCAATTCATCTAATAAATCATCTATGACAGGGATAAGGAACTTATCCTTGATTGGGATTTTATTAAGGGGATGAAAATCAAGACGCATGCACCAAGAATTATCCTTACGACGAGCCAAAACCACTAGTGATGAATAAGGACTAGTGCTATGACAAATGATGCCATGTTCTAATAATTCTTGGACGATATTTTCAATTTTTGTTTTTTGAGGTTGAGGATATCGATAAGGATGCACACTTAGTTGTCAAATTCGTCAAATTTTATAGATAAAATTCGAAATTCGTCGAATTCAAAACTCTAACGAATTTATTTGACGAATAAACCCTAAATTCGATTAGAAAAAATATAAAAGAATTATAAAAAAACTAAAATGAATAGGGTCGCAGACGATGAAAACATGGATTTCGTGGCCAAGTTTAGCGAGGACGCGATGAAGGATCCGAGCATGGCATTCCAAATAAGACCAGAATTCTAATGGCTCCTTTTCCTGTGTGACCTTTTTTTTTTTTTTTTAAATCCTTGTGCAGCTTATCTCCTTCAATCCGTGTTATAGACTCTGCCAAATAAAGCACAAGCACGGCCATTCTCGTGTCTCGCATTTTTATTGCCGTATTTTAGATTCTGCCAAATGTATGTAGCGCAACACACATTTTTATTTTACCTTTATCAATAATTCCAACGAATAAATTATACAGTAAAACCTTTTCCAAACCCCAATAAAAGGATAAAAAGGGTAATTATGTTTGTGCTATGTAAGAGGACACCATGGTAAGCTTATAGAAATTGCTTTTTAACCTATGCGTGAATGAATTTATCATTTGATTTTTTATTATAATTGATAGAAAACGTGTAATTTAAAAAACAATTATTGATTTAAACATTTGAAAATTTTCTTATTTGTTAAAATATTACTATATTTAGCTAAAGTTATAAAAATGTTTATATTTTTAAAAATATTTTAAAGTATATATTTAAAAATATATATATTAAAATCAAACATTATAATTTTGTATCTTTGATTTAAATTTTATATAAAAATAAAAAATAAATTATTTCAAAAAATATATGTATTTATAATAATCGAATTTTATGTCGAATTTTTAAACATGTCGATTTTTTTTCCGAACTTCAAAAGTGTCGAATTCGAATACAAATTCGAACTTGATAACTAAGGATGCACATTAGGAGGGAGACTACTAGGAACAAGATGTATGACGTGGTCATGAGATCGCTTAGGCAGAAGTTCTTTTGGTTTGCTGAAGACTTTATCATAGTTAGCCACTTTATCTTGAAGATATTTTGAGGGAATTATAGGGGTATCCAATGCTTGAACTTCCATGCAATTGATTTGAGCTAAGAATACATAACCTCCTTTCTTGAATATCTTTTCCATACATTGTGAACTTACCACCTTGGATGGTGGATATTGAATTCCTTGAAGATGAATAGTCTTCCCGTTCTCTTTCCATTCAACATATAATTTTTGAAAATTAAAACTAACAACTTCTAGCTTTTCTAACCATTCGACACCCAGAATAAAATCTGAACTTCCCAAGTTCATAACAAAGAGAGTTCCTTGCTAAGTATAATTTTCTATTTGGATTGAAACCGGAGATGTTATGACAACACATTGAGTATTTCCTCCATTTGCGATTAAAACTTGAAACTTATCTTATTTGGTAGTACTAATGAACAAGTTCAATGTTTTAGTAGTCTTGATGTTAATAAAGTTGTGTACTACCTAAATCAATCAACACATTAATACACTTGTACCTAATAAATCTTGGTACCTTAATTGTATGATGAGTTGTTATCCCCATAAGAGCATGCACTGAAATAGTCATAGTGTCATCTTCTAGTGTTACTTCACTAGTATCTACTGAGATTTGTTCTGTATACGTGGGCGACTCTTGTTGGATGATATCTTCTATTTCTTCATCTTCATCCTTATTTTTGAACTCTATTTGAAAGGTTTGACGTGGTACACATGCTTGATCTATGGGATGATGATTACAACATTTAAAGCATAAATATCTTGATGATTGTTCATTTTTGCAAAACGAGTTGTTGTGATACTAAGGACGAGCACTAGAATTTTGCTGATATGATGTCCAATTTTGAAACTTCCGTTCAAAAATCTTAGCAATACGCATGGTAGCATCCAAAGTGCAAGGATTATATAGGTCCACTTCAAGTTGAATATTTTCCTTCAAACCATGACAAAAGGTAGAACCACCATATACGCTTTTACATCTTCCGTGTATGCGAGAAGACTTGTAAATTTTGAGATATAATCTTGGATAGAACCAATTTGTTTGAGCTCCAATAGGTGAACAATGTTAGAAGAAGAAACACCCTCATCAAATCTCTTGAGAAAAATATCTTTAAATTTTAGCCATAAGATGGGATGTTTATGTTGACGTTGCTGCCAAATAAACCACTAGTAAGCATTTATACCCAATTTGGAAGAGACGTAAGAAACTTTTTCGACTTCAGGAACATGATATAAGTGGATCATACCATCCATTTTAGCTAACCAACCATGTGGATCCCCACCCTCAAATAAGGGCACATTGATACGTGAAACAGTAACACTTGGAGGCCATTTCAAAATTTGAGCAACTTCACCCATATCTAAGTTGAGATCATTGTGTCCTAGGGGAGGATCCTGATCCATAGTATCATTTTGTCTATGGGAATTAGTTGGAGAAGGAGGATCTTGATCCATAGTATCATTTTGTCTATGATTTTGTATTAGTTGTTAGAGAACATTTGATATTTTATTCATATTATTAGTCATTTTAGACAGACAATATTGTAATTCTTGGGAGCAAGAAGAAGGGATTATGACTTCATCATGATGGAGATTCTTTTGGAATGAGTTGGAAGGAGCCATGGAGTAAATAGCAGGGTGGTTGGGGTTAAAACTGTTAATGCGTAAAGGAGAATTATGTTGTGTACCTTTATTTTACGGAGGTTTTATTGATGAATTTAATGATCCTTCATTTGGAATAGCGGTGATGTGTAATCCTCATTTTGGTCCTCTATTCCACTTGTCACTCATGCACTTGTTTTACCCCAAAAATATTTTACAAGATTTGATAAAAAATTGTTGTTTTTCAACTATATTTTGCTCCAACCGCAAAATTTGAATTTAAAAATTTTCCAACAGCTAGTTTGAAATTTTTAACATCAACAACTAGTTTAGACAACCACAATTTGAATACAGATATTACATGCTGACTTAACCACGTTTGGACAACGACTAGTTTTATCAATACCCAACGGTTACACGATAAGGCGTGGACTGGACAAGACCCAACGGTTACATGACAAGACCAATAGCAGATAAGACTTGACAAGACTAATAGCAGACAAGACCCAATGGTGGATAAGACATGGACACGACAAGTGAAAATATAACACACGTTATGCAAGAATTGAGCGTAGGAAACAAGTGGTTGCGTGATCAAAGTCATGATTAAACAATGGCCTTTTGCTAAATTTAAAGCACTCACAACTTACCGGCTAGGCAATATGGAATAAATGAAAGGTTTAAAAAAAAAAAAAATTTACACAACGCGCATGACACTATGATCAAAATATTTTTAATACATATTCAATTTCACTTTGAATCAATGTACGTATCTTGTTGCAAGGTAGTGCTTAAATATTCAAATTCACTCTAAATCAAGACACGTATTCAATTTCACTTGACAAAATTTTAACACGTAGGATAACTGTGGCTTGTAGGCAAACTTCAGCAAAAGCGAATTTAAAACCTTAGGAAATATACATACCCGAGATGCATGGCAAGCAACGCTTGACTGAAAGTATAATTCTAAATTGGAATGTGCTTGGATGCTTATTATGCATTACAGTAAACGTTTACCGAATACCTAATGAGTTGTAAATCGATTAAATCCTTTCAGCCATTACCTTTAGCTTTAGTAAACTAATGCTTGTGAATTATTTGGTGAGGTGGTGTTGGACCGATTAGGGTTTATTATGAAACACATGTAGCCTTCCGCCCTACTTCTACATGCAAATTAGAAATAATCCTTCGTGAGGATGACGTAATCCAATGATACAACTGGTTTGATTTCGGTAATTCTTCCATTCGGTTAAAGTAATGAGTTGGGACGACTTGCGGATCACGAGTGCAGACTGTTGAACCCAAGAAATTCATCTACACATACTGTGGAAACTTTACACTGTTTTCAAATTTTATATTCAAAAACATTTGTGCCTGTCGCACTTATGTAATCACCTACGCCACGTGGAAAACTAGATTTGAATTTTGCTATGCTTCTGTTGTATGCACTGTCTTTCAAAAATTACCGATACGTCTACGCAACTTCTTAAGACTTGATCTGTGCTCTCCAAATCTGGCCACGTCTTATTACATCAAAATTGAAAAAATAATTGCAGCAAAATTCTGAATCAAGGCTCTGATACCACTTGGTGGAGGACTTCCTGGAAGGATAAATTAACACAATCGAATGAAGTAAATCAAATATATCTTGCCACTTAAGGAGGGCTAAGTCCTTTTCCACTTAAGGAGGACTAAGTCCTTGCGAGTATGCAGATGAATGATTGTATAAAATTAGATGATAAAATGTAAATCATGCTATACTATAAATATGGATAAATCAAATCAATGAATATAACCGACTAGCTATTATATTGGAATCATAACACTATGCTTGATGATTATATAAAATTACTATACATATGTGGACCACTTATGATGTCTTTCATTTCTTAGCTTACTTTATGTTTGAATGAACTCAAAAGGTCTATGATTTGTATGGATGATTGTTTCTTTGCCTAAGATGTAGTGTTCCCATTGTTTACGTTCTTGAACAATGGCATAGAACTCTTTGTCATATGTGGAGTACTTTTAAAATTTGTTATTGAATGTGTCACTATGAATGGCAATAGGATGATCATGTTATGTGAGAACTCCCAATACATACTCTAATGCATGATTATTATCTTAAAAGGTTGTTGTAGATTAGCTAGAGAAAGTACAAGTGTTGAACACATTTGACCTTTTAGCTTCTCAAATGCTTATTGCTATGTATCTCCCCAATGGAAGTTGGATTTGGCACCTCTTTTGGTCACTTGGTGCAATGGCCAAGTAATGTGTAAAAACCCTAATACCAATCTTCAATAGAAATTGATGTCCCAAAAAGTTGTAAAGGTTTGATAGAGTCTTTGGAGTAGGTCAATCTAATTATCTAAATTTTCTCGGGATCAACATGGACTCCTTTGTCAACAATGTAACCATGGTATTAAATCTTCGTTATGCCAAATGAAGAATTTTCCAAATTAATATACAATTTGTATCTTTGAAGAGTTTGAAGTACTTGTCAAACATGTTACAAATGCTCCTCTCATGTATTACTATAAATGAGAATGTCATATAAGTAGACTACTACAAATGGGTTTGTGTAGGGACAATGAGACATCATCCATCATCCTGATGAATGTTGCAGGTGCATTGGTCAAACCAAAAGGTATAACCAACCATTCAAACAAATCATCCTTAAAATTGAATGGAATCTTCCATAGATTAATGGGCTTGATGGGTGCTTGATGAGATTTTTGATTTAGATCAATTATGGTGAAGAACTTTGCCTCACAATGTTGGTCCAATAAATTATCTATTTGAGGGTGTAGATAGTAGTTTTTCATAGTGATTTTATATTGAGCTCTATAGTCGATGTAGTCCACGTTTCTTTTTTGGAGCTGAGACAATTGGACTGCCACATGATGAAACAATTGGTTTGATGTACCCCCTCTAAATCAATTCTTAGATTTGTCTCCTCGTTTTATCATTTTCAAAGATAGAAATGTGATATATAAGTGTGTTGAGAAAAAAGAATCAATAATTAGATCAATGAAATGTTTTACCTTGTAATGAAGTGAAACTCCACTAAGTACTTGAACAAATAAATATATCATGCAATAATCTAGTCCATCAATATGTCTCACATGTAAATATTTAACTTTTATGTGAACAAGATACATGTGTCACCACTGTAGTCAAATTTTTGAAAATTGAGTAATTTGTTTCTTTTATCAACTTTTATGTGAACAAGATACATGTGCTACCACCACAATCAAATTCTTGAAAATTGAGTAATTTATTTATTTATCATTTCATATGACACGTAAGAATGAGGTGCACTCCATGTGATATTCATTATTTCAGGTAACACCCAGGAATTAAGTAGATATCATGTGATCAATTATAATCAATCATAAATTTATGCTCTTAATAAAGTGGTCAGGTTAATCACATGCTTCAATTATAAAGTTGTATTCCACAATACATGCAATGTTAGGGTAGTGTGAGAAACTCCTACGATTGACACTTAGGGTAAGGCATTCCCTTCTCAACCATTACCCCTTATAAGGCTGGAAGCTAAGCTTATCAATAAGGGCTAAACACACAACGCTACACACCTCTTCACGCTAATGTTATCATTAATTCAAGCCCTACTAGGTTGAATTCTATTTATGTTTTTTTGCGTGGATATTTTTTTAACAATGAGGACAAAGTGAGTAGAGGATCTAAAACATGCATATGCATCGCATTCACCACAACAAGCCTAAGTAATGATGACTAATATATGTTTCTATTTATATATAAAAAATAATAATAATAATATAGTTCCTTTGAAACTTATTTTTTAATAAATTAGAAAATAACTTCATATTTATTTATGTTGATATCTTATTTTTAATGTTTTAATAAAATTTACTTTTGTTTTGTTTCAAGGGAAGACAACGGTTTGGGCTTTGGTTCTTCTTCGAGAGGTACAAGGTTTAAACCGCGTCATGGGCGAGTGTGTTAAGGGGTGGGCATGTGGTAGTTGTGTGTTAAATTCTTTATTAATAAGCATAGTTCTCGATTTTACGAGGAGTCATGGTTGGGAGGAAACTGCTCAGCCATGTGTTGGTCGTAGGGGTTTCTCACACTAACCAAATAAAAAAAAAATTACATTAGTTCTTTATATTTTTCTATTTTTTATTTATTTTACATAGAAAATCAATAACATCATTTCTTTATATTTTTCTATTTTTTATTTAGTTTACATAGAGAATCAATAACATCATTGGATGTTGCTAGTATAAACCTTTGTTTGTTTGGTTACCAATTGGCAAACACTCAACCACTACCATGCAACCTATCCATAGTTCAAACCGCGTCATGGGCGAGTGTGTTAAGGGGTGGGTATGTGGTAGTTGTGTGTTAAATTCTTTATTAATAAGCATAGTTCTCGATTTTACGATGAGTCATGGTTGGGAGGAAATTGCTCAACCATGCGTTGGTCGTAGGGGTTTCTCACACTAACCAAATAAAAAAAAAATTACATTTGTTCTTTATATTTTTCTATTTTTTATTTATTTTACATAGAGAATCAATAACATCAGTTCTTTATATTTTTTTTATTTTTTATTTAGTTTACATAGAGAATCAATAACATCATTGGATGTTTGCTAGTATAAACCTTTGTTTGTTTGGTTACCAATTGGCAAACACTCAACCACTACCATGCAACCTATCCTCTTTTGGGTATGTTGTGGTTTTAACCATGGACCTCCCAAAAAAAGCCAAAGCCCTAACCAGTGCGTTGTCTTTATCCTTATCTTGATCGAACCACCATTTTTAAATTTTTTTTTAAACTTTAAAAAAAACATTATTTTAATAAAACAATTTTATTTTAAATAATAAAAAATATTTTTTATAGTTATTAATCGAGAAGTAAACTATAACATATCAACATTTCACTAAAAAATAAACCTATAAAATCTATAAATACAATAAAATATAACAAAAAGAATCTTTTCATAACCTAAAATGTTTTAAGAATATGTTACTGTTCTTTTATGTACATTATATTTACTTTGTGAATATTGCAAAACATGTATATGCCATTATTTCATTACAACTTATTTTATTAGTATTATATACATCGTTACCAAATTCAACAGATTTTAGAAAAATATTAAAATTCGATAAATGTTTACTTAAACAATTAAATTTTGAGAATATAGTTAAACAAACAACAGTTAATAATTAAAAATATAACTTTTAACTACAAGTTTATTTTGATAATATAATTAAACAAACAACAGTTAATAATTACCAATATAACTTTTAATTAAAAATTTATTTAAATGGTAAAAAGTTTAAAATAAAATTCAAAGTTTAAACCTATAAACTTATAAAAAAAACAAATCTACTAAATACTTGTCTACAATTTATTAACACACTTGCCTTAGTATACGTCTACTTCACTACTCTATACATAAAGAAGAGATTTTAAATAACTATAAATATCTTGTCCCACTTGAAAATGCATTATGACATTTACTTTACTCCTTTATACACACATAACAGGTTTACCTTCTAAAATAAAAGTTTTAATTGAGTAAATAGACCAACTTTAAACTCGTATAATTTGTGTAAATCATTTTAACATTTACTGAATTCCCTTTTATCCATCTTGAAAAATTAAAGAATGGAAGTAAAGAAAAGTTCAATCAACCAGGCTGATTTATTCATAGACAAATTTGGAAGTCAATCTCATTTTTTAATAAATGTGAAGTTATTTGACATTTAAATTAAAACAATGGTAAAATTTATGGTTGATTTTCTTAATAACAAATTTTTCAGTTTTTATCCTTGTCAACTCGAACACAACCATGAGCCTAAAGCTGATAACTTAGATTATACACAATGATAATACCTTTTTTGTAATCACAGATTCCTTGCTCCAAGTTCTACTCAAGAACTCATATAGGTTTACAGATCAGCTTTTTTATATCAAGCAAAATTTCAAGCAAGGAGCAATGTTTTCAACTTGTATAAGACAGTTACATGACAAGATCATGTCTGCATTGAAACAATGTCACCTATTAGCTAAGGCTTTCAGGCATCTCAGGATAAAATTGCAAAATGACCAATATTTTAAGTCCTCCATGGGATCCATCCTTCAATATACTAGAATGATTCTAGATACTCGGACGAAAAAAAATCAAATCAAATCTAGCATAACAAATCTCTTATACAAGGATGTAAAAGAATTAAATCAAATCAAATCTGTGTATAGTTAATTAAATTTCAAAAGCTTTTAGAATATTTACCATAAAGCCAAGTTCAGTTCCTTGTCTATTCCTCTTCAATATTAAGACTTGTGACTTCAACCGTTTGGGAATCAAACTGATTCTGCAGCTGGTTTATTGAATGTTTACTGTTTAAAGTTTTTTCCATCAAAAGAAAACAGATAGGTATGACAAAATAGGCATTTGCATTGATGCCTGACAAGCGTACCAATTAAAGATCATGCAAGTTACGGTGAATCATGAAATTTGAGACATGGCTGTACGACTCACGATTCAATATTAAATAAAAATATTTAATTAATGTTTATAACAACCTGCATCAACACCTTCCTCAAAATTCTTGCCACTTCTTTTCTCCTTAAAAGAAAGTTAGTGTGCCATACATATCAGAGTTACAAAGTCAAAATGGATACAAATACTTCGTAATTTTCTCCTCAACTAAACTCGTTTCTTTTTCCAAAAGGAAAAGCCCCAGTATCCTTATTATATAAGCAAAATAATATCCCTTTCTACAAATTTTGTGCAATTCAATTTATATTCCGTCAAGAAGTCCCCACACTCAACATGAATTATTTATGTTGATAGGATTGTGCTAGACAAGAGGATTACAAAGTATGAGCTGTGCAAAAGAAACTTCAGTAATAACATCCAAAGAAAATACTATATTTTGTAACAGGCAAATTTTAGAAAAGGAAAAATAAAAAATATCCGGAAGTGCATTTCTGAAACTGAGATCCTTTACAGACGGGCAAAGCTCCGGTCACTGAAGCAAGCTTCCGAGTGCAATACTGAAACTGAAGATCCTTTGCAGATGGGTAAAGCTCTAGTCACTGAAGCAAGCTTCTGCCCTTGTTCGCCCCTCAAATTAGGGAATTGATATCACCAGATGTGAACACAGATGAGATGCCCAATGGAATGCCTTCTCGAGGGCTCTCTGTGTTGGGGTCCAAAGGAGGCAATGTACAACCCTCAGAAAATGTCCCACCATGGAAAGTATATGCATATGGCAAGGCAGTGAAGACCTTCGCAGCACAGGTATTATGCAACTTTTAGGTACGAAAACATATAATAATCAACCAACGTTGTAGACCAATTTACTAACCAAAGAGATCCAACTCTAGGTAGTAGCAGAATCAACTAAAAGAAACCGAAATAAGGAAGAATAGAAGAAACACCAAACCTGAAGTTGCAACATCTCCATATCTGAAAGCCCAGATAGATGAGCAATGATACAACGTAGAACATTCCCATGGGCCACAACAAGCACATTCCGATGCTCTTCTAGTCTTGGGACCACTGTTGATTTAAAAAATCTGACAGATCTTGATGCAGTATCCTGGATGTGCAAGAAAAATTAGTATTTCCTGGCTATTCAGAAAAGGTGGGGGATTGAACTCTCAAAAACAACGAGTAGACTTGGCTCTATTTGTAGATTTACATATCCAACCTTTAGACTTTCCCCATGGGGAGGCTTGGTGTCATAGCTTCTCCTCCATTTTGACACAGTCTCTTCTCCAAACTCTTTGATCGCAGCTTCCTTGCTTAAGCCCTGCAGAGTAAACACAATCATGTAAATTTATACTAAGCAAGACTTAAATTCTGCCAACAAACCCCAATTTAATGCAAAGAAACTTGAAGGAGCTGATATGATGCATGCTTTTCCTTCAGCATGATATCAGGTCTTAGATACTATGTAGAAATTTGGAGATGATGTGCCTGTTTGACCGATATTATAACTGTCCGAAGATGTTTAAATGATATAGAGGAGTAGGCATGTACACCATCGATGGAAGGTAATATCCCTCATAAACTAATCCTCAGAGATAGGAAAACATCAGGAAGTAACATCCCAAATCACTTCAATTTAATCTTCAAAACATGATAAAAATTGTCATACAGTCTGTCAAATGTCCAGAAAGCTGATGTATAGAACTAAACCTGGAGATCACCATAGCTACGTTCATTAAGAGCAGGATCTGCATAAACAGGAACCATGTGACAGGAAGCATGCTTTAAGGCCTTAGCTGCTGCATCCCGAAGTCTCAATCTGTTTGCATCACCAGTCTTCCCTCTGCCATGAAAGCCTCCTCTTACTATAACTGGTACACGCTTGAATCTATTCTGCTTCCAAACATAAGAAATAGAGGAGCAGATCATTCATATCCTGTCATAAAATAAAGGTATTTGTGCGGTATGACTTACAGTTCGACTTTGTTTTACTACATTGTGTAGGTGACTTGAGATTTGCAATCAACACTAAAAACAACTAAAATACGTAAGATTTAAGACCTGAGTCATTGCAATAAGGGCTGTTTGTTTGGCTCGGACCAATCTACTTGTGAAAATAATGTCAAAATCAATATCACTGACAGCACGACCACTAGCTAGAGCTTCCATGATTCCTTTTTCTGTAAGGGGTATATCCACATCCCTGTAATTTATTAAAAAAAAAAAAGAGAGAAACATCTTTAATCTTTCTAGTGTTCTACCTTAAATAAAGAAAAGAAGAACTTGCATTTTCAGAAAGAGAAAAATACATGTGTATCGATATTTGAAGGTAAAGAAGGTAACTAACCCAGTAAAAAGCTTCAAATCATTCCACATACTTTCTCCTATACAAACAAAAGCCAACAACTGTTTAGCGAATCAAGGCAAAATACGAACTTTGATTTTCAAATATAAAAAAAATTGTAACCATCACTAAAGTCCAAAATGAACATCTTTGCCTGGATATACTTCAACATACATACATACATGGATATCCAGGCAAAGATGTTCATTTTGGACTTCAGTGAGTGTGTGTATATATATATATATGAGTGCTTAGGCTGCTATGCATGTTACAACCTCCACAAATCCACTTCATGAAAAAACATCATAATGAAGTGCAGGCAAATGAGAAACAAGTTCAATAGTTCTGAAAATCATTCATGCATACGAGATAAGACTCTTGTACATGTCAATATTGAGAACACAAGAAAGGAGAATTTTGCTAAAGTTGAGGGTTTCTGCTAAGAAAACAAGAAGAAACCTTTTAAGTTTGTGGTAATGTTAAATCATAGAAGTTCAGGACATGCCTTTGGTGCTTATCTACCAATCTAAATCAATTATACACCAAATACAAAATCGAAACTTCATTTATCAGATAACTTTCACATTGTAACAAACTTTGCCCCCAAATTTCCAGAAAGTTCAAAATAACATTACAAACACAATATCACATCAGATTTGGGGAAAAAGGAGGGAAAAAAACAATAGAATAGAAAAGATATGAATAAAAAACCAAGCAGGCCATGATGTAGTAGCACTGCAGAGGAATTGCCTCATATGATGACCCAGTTTCCCATTTTAATGCAGTCACAATGATGTAGGCCATAACAGATGCAGGTGGATGCAAACCCTACATATATTTTGATGGAAATAGAAACCCACTGGGTGTGGCTACATGATGGTACATTCCCTTTGCATTAAATATTGATGTACAAGGGAAGGAAGGAGAACCCTTGCGATGCTAGGATAGGTAAATTTTGGAGAACCTGAAACTCATTTCTCTCACAAACATAAAATATACACTCAAAGATTTCCGACAACCGTGGAAGTTGTTCATTAAGAAGTTTCTGCAGATATTTCCAAGAACATTGACAATATTTAAAAACAATTAGACATTTAGATAAGTATGTTGATTTTTACGCCAGGGCCCCAGGCTTAGTTGTTTAAAAACTATTAGAAACTTTTTTAAGTAGGGAGTTCTTTATCAGATAATTCAGAGACTAATTTTTCATGAATTTCCAAAAATTTAAAAAGAAAACACAAACAAATGTTTTTAAATTTTATATATAGCATACATAAATCTTTGCCAGAATTCACTAGTAAGAACCAATAGTAAAGGCCCCCAGGCCTTGAGTTCAACTCAAACCATCCCTTCAAGACAGAATGAAGCTCAATTTCAACAGGACCTCCACAGACAATCCTATTAGATCTTGGGTCAGCAGACTCTTCAGAAATCATCATAGAGTAATCACCTCAAGATTAATATGTTTATTATTTGACTCTTGACCCTGGTAAATTCTTTTAAAAATTTGTTATGGGATATTTCACTAATTGACTAATCTTTCACAAAAATTTTAAATTTTATTTTTTATTCTTTTAATTTTTTTGTTTTAATAAAGTAAGAACAAATAATAAACTCCCCAGTAATTGGGTCTGAGAGGATAACACCGTAATGCTTTAAGTAAAATGAAAATCAAACCTTCAGACCTGAATCAAGTTCAATTTCAACCAAGCCTCCAAAGGCAATCCCCGTGGAGCTGGGGTAATGGAATATTCATACATCATAGTGACGATGTTCTCCTAGCCTACATTGAATACTGTGGTGAAACAACTAATAACATGGTTGAGGTTGGAGCCCTGACCAGGAGAATCAAGCTTGCCATAGTGAGAAACAGGATAACCCTTGATATTGAACAATTTGAAGATTATAATGGATGCACTCAACCATGGCTTATGCAGGAGGTGGAACGTAAACGCACAGCCATGGATGCAAATAAGCTTTGTAAGGATATTGAAATTTTGGCAAAGCACTTGTGTGTATAGAGAAGGAAATAGAGCAGCAGATCACCTAGCTATCATTGACTCTATCCTTCCTCCTTGATGTATGGTCATCTTGGAGCTTAATTGTGATTTCCCCTTGGAGTTTATCATCATTGTCAATAAAGACTCAAAGTGGGAGGACAGATACAATAACTATGGGCATTCAGTTAGTTTTCATTTATACTATACATATTCATTCTGTTGATACCTGTGCGAAACATGATTTAGATTAATGCTTTGATCGAAGCTTTAATGCAAACATGGCAAATGAGATGTGGCCATACACAAAATCTTGTCTGGTCTTGAATTTGATAGCATCCAATCATTTCATGACTTTTGAATTATGAAGTGATTTGGGATGAACAAGTAAATTAACTCTCATGGTTAAGGCACACATTATATCCTTCCACTATTAATTCTCTCTCCATCCACTGTTTGATTTCCTTCCACAAAGAGAATTCAGAGACTCTAGAAAATAAGTTGCAGAAATGTTGGCATCAAGACTTATGGGCCAAGTTCATCCAGGAGACCCAAGTTCAAACCCCAGTACAAGGGGACCGGGGCCCCTTTCAAAAACCTGTGCTTTACCCTAAATTTTTTATCAAATGGCATTAGCTCAACCGGTTAGATTCTTGGATAATATCCAAGCTTTGTTGTAATACCACTACGTGGTGATGCTGTAATATGGGTGGGGCCCGTTTCAATCCCATACAACCAATTGAAAAAAAAAGACTTATGGGCCAAGCAAAAATTAAAGGGTCCAGATGGGCTTTGTTTGTTCAGTCCTAATCCCTTTATAGCCACATTTTCTTTGAATGTTGCAAAGAGTTTGCTTGCATTTGGTCTTTATGCAAGTCTGCTGACTGTCATACTGTTCTCTCAGCTTCTACTTCCCCTTGTTCCTGTTAATATGGCAAATCCTTGAAAATATTTCATTAAAATTCGTGATGCAGATTTTAAAGTGGATGACACGAGACATCATGAAAGAAAACGGAAATGTTACCAAAGTGAAGCACATAATGGAGCAAAACTCTTGGCAAGCATTGAAGCTTCAGACAAAATAACAAAAATTCTGATTAGGAAGAAAGCATTCAAGGAAAGACCTCCATGTTCCCTAAGACCAATGCCAACAACATGAGCTACATAATGCCACCTGACACCCTTCCTCTTCATGCACAGCCTGATGACAGTCCTATCCTCCAGAAAACCCTGGATGTAAGAGGGCCCAATGCAAAGAGGGTTTAACATATATGTGCAGTAATGGGGCACAAGCTCACCCCAGGAACTGAGAAGAACTGACCCTTTGATGGCAGAAAAGCTTACGAAAGAGATGGCCAAATTTTTGGCAAGGCCAGAGTGGAGGGAGATGATCATGAGCTCCTTGGTAAGAAAATTCTGGAATAAGTTATTAAGAAAGCATGGAAAGACTCAGATATCTCTAGGACCTACCATAACGTACACAATGCCTCGGTTGGCGTTGCATCTACCATCCTCTCCTCTCTATTGGTTGTCATTTTTCTCCTAAAGCATGAAATTCGGCAACAACATTCAGCTCAGACTTACACTTATGGCAAGCAGAGCAAAAGAGGAAGAATAATCAATAATGTAATTGAACAACAAAAAGTATGACTTAAGTGATGAAAGCTCTATGGATGGATGTTCCTAACAAAGTTGAAAAAATCATGATCAGCAACTATTTGGGAAAAAATGGCAAAAAAAATGATCTTTGACTTTTGTTGAAAATATTAGCAATTTTTTCAAAAAAGTTGGCTTCTCGGGAATGAACTGACAAGGGAGGGGGCTGGAAAAAAATGCGATATACATGACAATCATGATTTTTTGAAAATAAATTTCAACACTGGAACTTCCTAAGACACTCGTTTCTGTAACTTATGAATATTCTGATGACAAGATCCAAGCCATGAATGGGAGATTGATAATTAGTTTCTCATATGATGGTTGCCTTCTTGTTGTTGTTCCTTAAATCAGGAGGACCAACAACCCCCGTTGTGAACAGCAGGTGGTTTTGTGAAACTGGGTCAAGATGAACACTTTAATCTGCTTCTGCTCTGTATATTTTGAATATATCTAGAACTAAGTATTGTAATGCATGAAGATCAAGGCCTACTCGATATGTATCTGCAAACATGTATGAATGCTGCTATTTGATGAGGCTAATGCATTTTTGTTGGTTTCTAGGTTGTTCTCTTGCTTGCATTTGGATCACATTCATGTGATTGAACCCGACTCACTTGAAACCTCCCTTTCAGTCAATCTTCAGTTCTTTATGATTAGCATCTTGAATAAGGAGGATCTATACCTTTTGGTAGATAACAGCAATATTCCTTCTCCTGATCTATTTGGTGTTTGACATGTAATGATTGCATTAGTAGATTCCATCTTAGCAATGTATGGGGCGGGCTTACTAATAGGATAGCCCTATAAATTTGCACTTACCTAGAGGGTTTAGTGTACTCTTTGAACACTCATAATGGATTTTATTCTCGGTTCTTTGCAGAGTTACATGGAAGTAGCACCCCACTCCCCCCAACGTAACTCTGGAATGTAGATAATTGCCCTATACCCAGCTGTCCCTAAAAGTGGCCTTTTACCCCTCCAACGGGAACCCCATCCCTATTTCATGCAGTCCCTGTACCATGAATTCCATGGAACAAGGTTCTTTACCAATCTATTGTATAAGCAGACATGTCCAGTGCACATAAGACATGTATTACAGTTACAAACTCAACTGTATCCAGCTTGTGTGATTCATGAAATAAAAGTAACTGCTATATTTTGATATCCTAGCATCGTTTTAGGATTTGTCAAGGTTTATTGAATCTCTCTCCTGTCTTTCATTGATTGCTATTTGAGTTTCCAATCTATTAAACTTTCCATGAAATAGAGCCCCAGATAATATCTATTCAACTTGCAGTGCTCTTGGTATCCCCGTGAGTGTGGTCTACTGGCAAGGACGCCACTTGCATTATTGGTGATGTGACCCGGGTTCAATCCCCATGGTGGATGTGTATAAGAAGTATTACTAAAAAAAAAAAAAATTTACCTTCAGCTCGGATGGATTAGCAATATCCATTCACAAAGGTCTTGCAAAGATTTGAAACCCAAAAAGGTACACAAATGAACTAGTTAACAAAGTCCAGTGGAAAAGTTCTCTTCCTCCTGTATAAGTTTGTGACCTTAAACATGGACTTTATCATTTTTTTTAAAACATCAAAGAACTCCACGTACCCTTTGCCCTTATCTAAAAGAATGACTTTCCTCCCTGATAGCACCCCAAATTCACCAATTTAAATAAATTATTTAAACAATAATAAATTGAATCCTTTTTTTGTTCTTCAAATTTTAAGACTCGTTCACAATGACCTTGCAGAAAGTTGAAACCCAAAAATATACACAATTGAATATTCAAGGTGAAGCATTCCCTTTCTTCTACAAAAGCGTCTAAAATTCTCCAAACCTTAAACATAACCTTTTTCTTTATTAACCCCTTATTTAAAAGGACACTATTTCTCCCCGGGTAGGCCTTAAATTTACCGATTAAAAAAAAAAAATCTATGTTTTTTTTTCTTCCTCAAATTTTACCTAAAACACATGTACTTTATGTTTAGGCTTCCCAACGATCCCAAGTTGTAAAAGAGCATTTCATTAAAATTTTAATTTTCCCTCCCCAACCTCTGCCTTTTTGTTTCAAAGAGCAGCTAATTATGCTGATACATTTGCGTTTAGGGGCAGTGGAAACAGAGAAATACTTTATTTTGGAATACAAAGCTTATAATAAATAGATAATTATGCTACAGTAATAGTGCATTTCGAAAAACCAGAAAAACCAGGAGAATTTATCAGAAGAACGATAACAAAAGATCAGTTCTTTAATTTAAAAGAATGATTGGCTCAACTTCAATTTTTACATAGGTTTATTTCTTTAAAAAAAAAAAAAACTTTATCAGATAAATTCTGTTGGCCTTACAAAGGTTAGAAACCTTCTATTATATTCTACTTGAAACTAACCAACCATGCCAACTTATAAAAGAACATTCATAAAATTTTCAATTTTCCCAACTCGACCTCTCTGTTTTAAAAACAGTTAATAACCCCATAAAAACCCAGTAAAAATTAATTTTACCAAACTGAAATTCATCAAAACTTTAACCCTTAAAAACTAATACTTCGAAATTTGACAACGGAATCCATGAAAATACAAAGATTTAATCCTTCAAAACTAATATTTCTAAACTGTAACAACGAAATCCATGAAACAACGAAGGCATCCCATGTTCCACCAATCCACCTCTAACCCAGCCAAAAATTAGGTTTTCATTTTCCATATCTTCTCAATCACACCGACCAAAAAATTGTACGACACCCACCATACCTCCCTTTCATAGGCAGTGGATCTTCACATTTATATTTAATTTCTTGCTGTTAAGAAACGGTATAGAAGGCTTACCGTGGCGCATGAGGACCAAGTGGCTTTTGGCAGTCTGGGGGAAGTGCTGGGAAGGGGAGGTCGCGAGTTCGAATCTGGTGCACAACATTTTCAAATTCCCGGGCCGACTTGGCGAATGCCGGGAATTCGAGGGAGCATTGCAAAGCCATTTTGGCAAAATTGAGGAAGATAATTCCATGTCCCAAACTCCCATTATACGAGCATTAGATAACCAGATTACTCTTACTGAATCTGAATTATTATAACCGGATTTTTTTATTTTTTTATTTTTTATTTTATATTCCCTTTCTCTGAAGCGATGATTGTTGAGAATGAATTGCTGTTACAGAGAAGGACAAGGAAAGCGTCTTTTCCAATAGCGGGTGTCGGGATAAGCAGCGTCTGATGGCGGGCGCTATGAGCTATGAATTGAAGATAAATGTCGCGTGAATCGTTAACGTACTTTACATTTACCGTGGATAAAGGCTATAAGCGTAAATTTGGGATTAGGGTTGCGTTTTGTGGTTGGATTAAGTTTGCTCTTTGAAAGAGCGCGAAAATTTCGAAGGGCATGGAATCCAACGATCAGGATTTGTTTCTTTACGTTTAAAAATAACTTAAGATCGGTATTAGATGTAGTAATTTAATTGGTTAAATAGGTTTAAAATTTAATTTATGATGGTTTAACTCTAAGAAACTTGAAATAAAAGTTTAAGGCTTAAATCAAATCAATTAGTTCGATTAATTAAACACACTTTTTTTAATTTTGTTAAGTTTTTTTTTTTAATCTTATTTAATTAAATTAAAAAAAAATTTATAATTTTAGACACAAAAACTTTAGTTTTCAAATCTTGACATTGGATATAAGAAATTATTTTACAACTCTGCTTTGTTATAGGAGATCATAAAAACCAAAACAAATAAAATTGACTTAAATACTTCCATTGTTATTATCATCAATATATCATGAAAACCAAAACAAATCCAAATGATGACCTAGATACTTCCACTGATATTATCATCTAAAACACATCTAAATAAAATAATAAAAAAGATGTCTTCCTCAACATTTGAAGGCCACCAAATTAAAGGTAGGCCATAACATAGAACATCAACTCACCTGGATACTTCCAGTGATACTATCATCTAAAAAAATAAAAAAGATATCTTCCTTAACATTTGAAGGCCACCAAATTAGAGGTCGACCATAACATAAAACATCAACTCTATCCAAAATACCCAAAGCCCAATTTAAACCCGGGTCTCATCATTGATAATATAAGTGGTATCCTAATATAAGTGGTGTCCTACCCATAATGCAATGTCTTTTTTTTTTTATATACCATACAGTTGAACCCGAGTCTCATCATCATTCAACACACTTGGGTTCAATATTGTACAAGGAATCACACCCTTTAAAAAAAAAACTTTTGTTTAACCCTAAATTTTGTTGTTCTTGTTGAATACTTTGGTGGCATGATTTTGGGTTTTTATTCAAAACCCAAATTCAAATCACTGCATAAGGGACCAAGAGCCTTTCAAAATATCCGCATTTTACCTTAGAATTTTATCCATGTTGGGACACTATAGTGGTATGGCTTTATGTTCTTGTACCCGTGTTCTACCCTAAAATGTTTGGTGTTATCATTTTTCTATGAAAAAAAATATTACTATATAATCATTATACCAAATTTTTTGAGAACCTATTTTTTTCGATTACATAGGAGAGTTGGTCACAACCACACTATTTTTAGTAATTGATAAGTGCAAGTTTCAAACCACAGGGGCTGCTTCCATAAGACCTATTTCGCTTTGTTATTGTTGACCTAGTGTGAAGGGGACCACTGGTCGCTCGAGATTTGTATTGTCATTGTTATTTTTTGAGAACCTATTACTTGAGAAAATTTAAACTTATCTACCAAACTTAAGATTAAAAAATTGCTTGTGTAGTGCAGTTGGTGAAAGTTTTGGGTACTAGTAAAGGCCGACCCAGGTTCCATTCCCCTATGTGTTGGTAGAGGTCGAAAAAGCTCCATTTCCCTTGTGACCATCCTATTGATATTCGAATTTCCCCTATTAACAAGTGTAGCTCTCGACCTTACGAGAGGTCATGGTTGGGAAGGGATAGCTGAGCAATCTCCCTCCAGCTCTCGACCTTAAAAACAGTAAAGTGCAATAATGATCCATTATAGCAATTACTTTCTTATGCTGCTTTAGAAACCCTAAATTCACATGGATATCCTCCTCACTTATTTTTTATTATGATCTTCTTGAAAACTTAAAAGTGCAAATTATACACTCTATACTAGTTTCATTTTTGTTGCAAGGAAAGGATTTGAAACTACTTGAGAAAAATGAAGATGGATTGCCTAGATTAACCTTGACCTCTTTTGTCTCCTTTGCTTTAAAATTTGACTCCTTGCCTTCTTTTGTAACTTTAACTCTTGAATTTGAAGTTGTGCATTGTATTTCCTCATCCCTTGTGTTGTTTTTTCTAACAGTTCATCAAAGTAAACTGTGATTGCCTTCACCATTTGATGATGTAGATGGACTTTCTTTACCAATTTCTTGAGAACAAAAAATCATTGATTTTACCTTGCTTCTACTATGATATAATCTTCTTGCTTCATATTGAAGTTTACCTCATGCCCAAAGAAATTCATCTTTCTCCATCGTTTTCACTTTGAAATATCTTGTCATGTGTCCAGTCTCATAACATTTATGATGACAAAAGTTTTACAATATCCACGGTGACATATTTAGGTATTTAAAACATGATTTCCCTCCTTAGTAGTTAGAACCTCCTAACTAAACTCACCTATTGGATTGCCAATATCCTTCAAAACCTTCTTATTTATAAGCTGATATGGAAATCCAAAAGGTTTAGTCCACATCATAAGCCTTTTAATAATTAGTGTCTTCGCAAAAAAATTCTCACTTCATGGTCTTAAATATAATGCATCTCTCCCCAAAAACCATGGACCACCATCTTATTCTTGGTTTTTAAACTAGAAAAGACAATAAAAAAAAATCCTTTTAAAAGAAATATCATGGAGTAATTTAAATTTAATTCTCACTTTTAATTAATCCAATTTTGAATATATGAAAAGCTTAACCAATATTCATCAAACCCAACATAGATTCGCTCTTCCTTCTATTTTCAATTAAGTTATCCTTATTTGCCTATCATGCTACTTAAATTTGCTTCATATAAACTTTTTAATTTTCAAAAATTTCTAAAAAATTTAAACAAAAAATTTTTGCTCACTCTTTACTTATACTTACTTTTTGCTCGTACTTATTTCCTACTTACACTCATCCTCAATTTTAAAAATGACCAAATACAAACAAATAAATAAATAAATAAACAAACAAACAAATAAATAAATAAATAAATAAATAAATAAATAAATATATATATATATATATATATATATATATATATATATATATATATTTTTTTTTTTTCAATCTTCTACACAGGAGCACTTGCTTCCAATAAAAAAAAAGCGAAGGAAAAAAAATACTTTTTTCAGGTTAAACAAATAATAACCTTACAACCCCACCATGATTTGAACATAAATTATCATTTATAAAAAAATCAAAACCTAAATCACTAATCCTTTATTTTCTTTTCATTTCAATAATTAATTAATTTAAAAAATGTCTTGCATCTCTAAGATGTCCATAGTATAAATTTTTGAAGAGATATAAAGCAAAAACAAAAGTATGGCAACTAAAGACTTACCGTGGCGCATCAGAATTAGGTGTACTTTTGTACGAGGAACAGGGTTTGGTGACGGACAGGTTCCGGGTTCGAATCCGGTGCAAGCCATAAGCGAACCAAGGGGCCGATGTGTACACTTCTTCGGATTGGAAGAAGCTTTGCACAGCCATTTTAGGAGGAAGGAGGCAGAGAACGAAGGTTCCATGTCGAATAAACTGATCGCAACCAACGAAAATGAAAAATTTGCCCCCAAGTAGGTAAGGAAAATGTGTTCTTCAAGGACAAATAATGGCGGAATATATAGCAAGTGCAGGGGTAGAGTATCGTTGAGCGGTTGAGTCACATGGAAGGCAAGGAAAACGATTCGATGAGAATAAATTGCAAACGTGAAGAAAGGTATAACTTCGATTTTTGAAAAGTACATGGCGTGAATGGACTCTTGCAATTATACAATTTGATTTTTAATTTTCAGTCTGCAAATGTTCAAGTTATTCCTGTTCTTTTTAATTTTCAGTCTGCAAATGTTCAAGTTATTCCTGTTCTTTTTAATTTTCATTCTGCAAATGTTCAAGTTATTCCTGTGCTTTTTAATTTTCAGTCTGCAAATGTTCAAGTTATTCCTGTTCTTTGCTGTAGAAATGGAGGTACATGGAAGTTATTCATTAAGTATTAATATATAGATATTTATCTTTAATATCCTCATGTTGTTTTGAGGATAGTTTTTTTTTTTTATTGTATTTATATTTTGACTTTCAATAATCTATATCTACAATTCTTGACATTTATTTTTGTTTGAGTTTTTGTTTGTGTAAGTTTGCAGTATTTAATGAATGATTAAGTATTGATATATAAAATTGTTTATTTTTAATATTTTTATTATTGAATTTTTTTTCTCTTCTATTGTATTTATATTTTAACTTCTAGTAATCCAGATCTACTTTTATCTGATTTTTGTTTGTGTAAAGCCACATAAAAATTAATTTTGAAGGACGTACAAGTCAATCGATGAAGATTTTGTAGATAATGTTATTTTAAAATTAATTATATGAGTTGTAAAGATTATAGGATTATAATAAATAAATAAATAAAAGAAAGAAATGTGTTTTTTAATTTGTTTATGTGATGTTTGTATTCTCATATAAATTGTTTATTTTTATTTTCAGTGGCATATTTCTATGCTGAAATTTCATTCCACTTTAATACCTTTTCTTCTTAACATATTCTTATGTTAAAATTTGGTCCACCGTAATATCTTTTATTTTTATTTTTTTGTCTTTTGGGTAAAAAGGAAGTCAATGAATCCAATTGTGAAGAGAATTAAACCGGTAGCCTATCAACAAGCACTTGGGCACCACCAATCTATCGGGATGCACTTGACTCCTACCAACTAGTCTATCTGACAAAAGCTCCTATCGGGATGTCCTACCAACTAGCCTATCTGACAAAAGCTTAATCCCCGTTACCAATCGACCTATTATTTTTAAGTAAAACTTTAGGATAAAGTACATGTTTTTGAAAGGGGATTAGTCTTCTTATATTAGCGTTTGAATTTAAGTCTTGTAGATGAAAGACGAAAACATACCATTACAATATCCTACATGGAACTTAAAATTTTGAATTAAAAGTTGAATCTCTTTATTATTATAATATATTTTCAATATAAAAGAAATGATAACAATTTATTATCATATATTATGAATTATAAATTCAATTTTGAAATTTTATTATAGACTCTTTACATTATTCTTGAGGTGAACCAACTTAAAATTTTGAATTAAAAGTTGAATCTCTTTATTATTATAATATATTTTCAATATAAAAGAAATGATAACAATTTATTATCATATATTATGAATTATAAATTCAATTTTGAAATTTTATTATAGACTCTTTACATTATTCTTGAGGTGAACCAATGGCCCTTGAAAGAGTGATATTGAGATTGTTTATTAACCAATCAATTTATATATATATATATTATTATAAAAAAATTGTTATAATATATTTTTATATTATAAAAATGTTTATTATATTATAAAAATTTAAATTTTGTTAGGTTAAAATAATTAACTACATTTATCATTACTTCTTAAATATACTTAACTAATAATTTGTTTATATACATAACAAAAACATCAAAATATCTTTGCTTTTTTCCAAGCTAAGTTTACTTTTATGTTTTATTAAATCACATTAAATTTTAACGTATAGTCCTTGTGATTCGAAGCTATACTCTAGTAGCCTTGCCTCGTGTATATGCTTGGAACCATATAGGTATGTCCACACCTCCGTGGAGCCCTCTTTTGATTTGATATTATTTTTACCATTAGGGTCATTGAAACAATCAAATAAAAAATATTTTTATTTAAAATAATTTATCAATTGTTAACTATGAATAAGAAAATATTTAAGTCATTCATGACAAGGAGTCGTACAGCGTAAATTATGCGTAGGAGCAATCAACATAAAACCTCCCAACATATAAAGTCGTCTTATTTGCCAAAACCAATATAGCATATGGGTGTAAAGAGATATTATGGATTATATGGGTGTAAAGTCGTCTTATTTGCTAAAACCAATATAGCATATGGGTGTAAAGAGATATTATGGATTATATGGGTGTATAGAAATAAGGAGATTTTTTAGAATTTGCAGAGATCATTTACTGGGTTTTTGAGAAGACTCACAAGTTTTAAAATTTCGTTACAAGTTACTCGGAATATGAGAAGCTACAGGGACAAATACAGGTTCTTCTTTGATATACTTCATGATGCTGGAAGACAAGAAGATTATTGCTGCAATATTGAGTATTTTGATTATCAGTTAGTTATGATTCAACATTTTATAGCTCTTTTCTATGATAGTTATAGAATGGTTTATGACATTATTTGAGTCTGTTGTAACTTAGCATAAGTAGTTGTATCTGGTGTTTTTATGTGCCGGTTTATTTTGAACTTGACATGATGAAACTTTTGTTTTCTTAATATATGAGTATACGTTCTTCCTTCAAAAAAAAAAAAAAAACAATATAGCATCAACCTTCATGGTTGGTTTGTCTATTTCCATTATCATGTATAAAACAAAATTCTTGATCATTAAATCATAATCTTACCTTTGGATCCTCCTTCCGAAATGAACCCAATATTTATGGTTTATTTTTTATGAATTATATTTTAAAGACAAATTTGATTTGTTTGAATTATTTTAGCTCTTTTTAACGATGTTTTAATGATGTTTGATTGTTTTACATGTTTTGTTTATCTTTGAGAATAAATAACAAGATGAAAATCAAAATAACCTTCCATGCTTGCATAATTATTGTATTGTGTTTATGATGCTTTCAAATCCCTCACGCTCCTCTCAAATAGTTTTTTTAATTGTATGTTCTCTCTCAAATAATTTATCTTATTATATTTGGTTTTTTTAATGTTTTAAGTAGTTCTTCAACTAGTCACACTACTACTTGGTCAAAATTCTACTAGCTTGTCTTATTTTTCTTTTCTTATATTGTAAATTTCCCTATATGTTACATTTTTTCATCGAGGGACATGATTCCATTCTCTTATCCCTGATTTCAACAACTGTATGTATGTCAACCCTCCCTTCCTTTTTGGCTAGTTTCTCACATTCCTTGTTGACATTTCCAAAATTTGATGAACTTTAGTCACATAATATTTTTTATTTCTCCATCATCAAAGATAAGATGAACATAGACAAAAAGATAAAATTCATGAGGTGGAGTTTGGTTCTTTGTCACCTTCCTTTTTCTCATATGTCGATGGGGAACTCTACGAGAAGGGCCACATTTATATTTCCCCATCCTTGGTTGTCAAGATTAGTGTTCTCTAATAATTGCATGCTTCTCCTCTGGCTAGACATTTTGGATTCTTAAAAACATACAAACAAGAGAAGCAATCCTTTTCTTGAAAAGGATTAAAAGTAGATGTCAAGACATTCGTGGTCAAATGTGAGGTATGTTAGCAAAACAAGAGGAAATTGTTAAATCTTCTAGTTTATTGCAGCCTTGGCCTATTCTTGATTGCCAAAAAGAACACATCTCCATGGATTTCATTGAGGATATTCCCAAATCCAAGGATAAAATGATGATCTTTGTGGTAGTGGATCAACTTTTAAAATATGCTCATTTTTGTACCTTGCAACATCTCTTCACAACCAACAAGGTTGCCAAGGCTCTCCTCGATTTTACTTTCAAATTACATGACATGACCAAGTCCATTGTCAGTGATCGTGATCTTAGCTTCACTAGCAATTTTTGGAAGGAATTATTTCATCTCAGTGGTTCTCAATTGAATATGTCCTCTTCATATTACCCCAAGTTGAATGACCATACAAAGATTGTAAACAAATATTAGGGTACTTATCTTCATTGTTTTTCCCAAGGAAAATAATATCATTAGGTTCATTGGCTCTCTTTAGCTAAATGGTGGTATAACACTTCTTACTATTCTTTTCTCAAAATATCACCACTTGAGGAATTCTATGGTCAAAAACCTCTACTAGTGATAGACTATGTTCTAGGATCCACCAAGGTGGTTCATATTGGACGATCTTTTGCAATACCATCGACTTGTGCTATAGCTCCTTAAAGCTAATATGACCTAGGATAAAAATTGTATGAAGCAGGAACATGACTTGCATCACTCTAAGTAACAATTATCGATGGGGTATTTGGTCCTTTTGCACCTCCACCTCTATAAACAATTTTATTTGAAGACCAAGTCTAGTAAAAATTTGGCTCCTCAATTTTACGATCCCTACAAGGTGGTTTGTTGCTTTGGTGAAGTGGCATATCATTTGGAGCTTCTATCATCTTCCTACACCCACTTCGTCTTTCATGTTTTTTTATTTTAAATAGGTTGTTGGTAAAAATATGTAATTCTAAACGAAGCTTTTAGTACTTGATAAAGAAGGTCAAATTAATCTCTAGCTAGAAGTGGTATTGCAACCTACAGTTTGTAATCTATGGTCTCACCAAATTCATAAGTTCCTCATCAAGTGGTAGGATCTTCCATAATAATATGCAACATGGGAGCCTCATAGCATTTTCTAATTATTTCCAGCTTTTAGGACAAAGATTTCTAGGGGGGAGCCATAACAACTCCAATATAACCTTATTGTCCATCTTTATTATTATTAGCTCAAGCCCTAGGATAAGGTGGTCGGCCCTTGAATATTAGGATTGAGATTATTATTGATTTAGTCTATAAATATGAAGAGTTATGTTATAGTTAAAATCATCTTTCACACTTCAATCTTAGTCACCTCTATTGTGCATATAAGATGTTAGAGTACCTAGGAATAGATATATGGGGATATGAAATTATATTATATAAGGGTTGGCATGGGCCACACATATCCCGAGGTTGATTATATTAGAATATTATATTATATTAGTAGTTGGCTCCCCAAAATAGAATTAGAAGATGGGTATATAAAGAAAGGGTATTTGTCATTGTAATCATGGATATCAATAATACGTAATTGTCTTTTCCCATAAAGTGGCTTATGGGGCTTTGCCCTCTCTAAGTGACACTCATCTCGGAGATCTTGTGGAGTTTTTCCTTCCTTAAGGAGTATTATTGGTGTTGCCCTACCTTAAGGATATTATCTTTGTCTCATTGTGTGAATTATTATTGTGGATATTATTTGTGGATGAATGATTTGATATTTATACATATTGGTGAATGAAGTTTGTTTATGAGAATAAATATTCGTAACAAATGGTATCAGAGCAACGATTTTGGCAAAGTGGGGATTGTTCTTTTGTGGATTGTAAAATTAGGGTAGACTTTTTTTTGAAAAAATATCTCATATTTCAGAAGCCATATCTCTACACAGGTTTGTCCAATTTAGATGATTCTTTGACCATTTTATGCATATTTTGAAGATCTTTAAAATGAGTGGTCATATGAATGAATCTGAGCAGTATTGAGGGAGTCCTATGAAATCAGTCGTCTAAAATAAGGGTAGTGAAGAAAATTCAAATCTCAAATTTTTTGGGAGACAAAATTTGTTAGTTGGGGTAAGCAAATCAGTTGCAATTTATTTTGTTTGGAAGAAAAATTGCATATCTAATTGTTTATGTGAAATTTTAGCTTCAAATTTGTAAGGATATATATCTTTTTTATGAAACCCTAGTTTACATTGTCTTTTTTTGGGGCATGAACTATGGAGTTGCAATTTTTTTTTGGAGAAAATGCTATTGATGTGAGAGAGTGATTGAAAACAATAAAATCTCAATATGATGAAAGCATGTTACACTTTGGATTTCATGGTTTTTTGGGGGGAAGCTTTACAATGGGTAGAAAGCTTTGTGAAGGATAATCCCTTGTGCACTTGGAAATAAATGGAACCAAAATTCTTGAGTAAATGAGAACCTATTCAATTACAAATAAAGTTACATATTTGTAAGAGAGTTCTTGAGGGAAGAGATAAAAAAATAGATAGCCTAATGGATATCATCAAAGACCTTGAAAAGAAACTACAAGAGATTCAAAATGAGAAAAATGAAATGAAAGGAGAATGCGAGTTTTCAAGAAACAAAATAAAGACTATGAAAAATAAATAAAATTACTCAAGAAGGAGAAAGAGGAAAATGTTAAGGAAGATAGTGAGAAGAATGAAGTCACATCTTTGGATTTACATAAGCAAGAGATGGATCTAAATTCATCTAAAAATTCTATTTTGTAGGTTCACAAAAGCATTCAAAAGGAAAAGGTTATTATTTCCATTAACCTTAGTAGCAGATATAATTTTATTAATATTGCTTTGGCGAAGAGGGTGAGAATGTTTAGATTTTTGAAGATTTAAAGATCACTATGGTTAAATATGTTTTACATTCATATTTTCATGCTATCAAGATGGATGATGTGGATATTAGTTTAGATTATCCTTGGTTGGATTCTTTGGATACTATAAACATTAATGTTCAAAAGAAGTTTATGAAGTTATGGCATAGGAAAAATAAGATAACACTACAAAATATTTCTCTACATAAGGAGCAAGAATCCAAAGAAAAACAAGTGGTTGTAGAGAAACAAATAAAATAACCTAAAATAGAATCCAAGAAGGTAGTAGCAGTAATAGAGTCCATGGAAGAAGTAGTAAAAATAAAGTTCATGGAAATAACAATAGTAGAGTCCAAAGAAGCTTTGATAGAAGAGCACAAGGACACACAAAACAAAAGGAATATGAAAGAACAATGTGTAGAAGAATTTAAAACTGTAGAGCCAAATGTCGAGGAGTCAAAGAAGGTAGAACATCAAGTTAAGGCTTTAGCGTATCGCCATCCACACCACCATAAATGAAAACAATCTTGGAGGCATGGCTCAAGGCAACAATATTATAGTTCTACATGGAATCATAAAGGCACCAAGTATGAAAACGTTTGGAAGAGAAAGCATAGTGATCTTGGTTTTCAGAGTGGTGCATCAACATCAAGGAACAAGTGGAACCATCATTCGAATTATCAATATAAAACAATAAAAGCATGAAGCCAAAAAAGTGGAAAAATGGCATACTATCATGAACGAAGACCACCACCAATCAATGTTTCATTGAGATGGATGTATGATCGAGATTGGTACCGGTTGCTAACATTGCTTAACAAATCATATTATCTTGTTTCTTCACATGTTTTGAGGACAAGACATTTGTAAGGAGGGTGGAATGTTAGGGTACCTAGGAATAGATATATGGGAATATGATATTATATTGTATAAGGGTTGACATGGGCTACACATAACGTAAGGTTGATTATATTATAATATTATAATATATTAGTAGTTGGCTCCCCAAAGTAGAATTAGAAGATAGGTATATAAAGAAAGGATATTTTTTATTGTAATCATCATGGAGATCAATAATATGTAATCGTCTTTGCCCACAAAGTGGCTTATGGGACTTTTCCCTCTCTAAGTTGCACTCTCATCTTGGGAGATATTATGGAGTTTTTCATTCCTTAAAGGAGTATTATTGGTGTTGCCCTACCTTAAGCGTATTATCTATCTTTGTCTCATTGTGTGGATTATTATTGTGGATTAATGATTTGATATTTTTGCATATTGAAAGTCGGAAATTTGCACCATAAAAATATAAATTAACAATGAAACACAATGATATGAACAAGATAAGATAAAATGAATCCTTTTATGTATTTATTCTTGTTTTTCAAGGTGTTACAATAAGATCCCATCTTAGGGGATTCTACCAATGATACAATGATTACAACATATGCATCAAAATGAGGTCTTCAGGTGCAATATCAAAAATATTTGTGCTAGCGCAGTTCGTAGGGGAGCAGGTTTTTTGAGAATGTTGTGTGAGAGTTTTGTCCAAAATATTTTGCTATCCTTGTACCTGTAACCTACACACAAGTGAATAATCGTGAATCAATAGCATGTGCAGGGCCCACCAAAGTTTGACCCATATTAAATCGAAGAGCATGAAGTGGAGAAAAAGCAAATGCATGTATGCAATAAATGAGATCTAGACTGATGCAAAGTAATTAAATAAGCATATATAATCTAAAATGCAATGCAAATTAGAAAATAGACTACCTGACCGTGATCATCTCGGGTCAAGACAATATCATTTGCAGATCATCTTGGGGTGAGACAGTCACTATGGCAGACCAGAGTTTTTGCATCGTCAAGCTCGAGCATCATTTAAGATGGTCTGGGGTGTATTATCGATGGGTTCTCACGACAAGAGGTAGATTAGCGGGCTCGAGTAGTCATCAAAGAAAGGGTATTGGTCATGCAAGGTAGGAAAGCACAATGTTCAATCATGTATGACAATCCAACAACATGGTCTTAGTAGTACGAAAACCTGAAGGATTGATTTCGATAGCACTTCATTGCACAAATTCAAAATTTTGGAGGTGAATTTGAGTAGCACTTTGTTGCACAAATTTGAAGGTTTAGGATCTCCAAAATTAAGGGGTGAGTACCATTTTATAGACCTCTTGGCCAAAGGCTAGGGCGTTCTGCATGAAAAAGTAGAAAGGACACTCTGCATGAAAAAGTAGAGGGGCAATATGCATGAAAAAGTAGATACATACCCTTGAATGATTAATTGCATGTGATTTGATAAAATTAGCTTTTGAAGGGCGTTAGATGTTAGTGAAAAATCATGCATGGAGTTAACTGGTAGTTTCGACTGCTAGTTATGTTTTATATTCTTTTTATTTTTGTTTTTGCATGACCATCTTGGGTCGAGATAGTCCCGAACATAAGACCATCTTAGGTCGATAAGATTACAATTCCCATGGGAAAAAGTGTCTATTGGTGGTGAAAAACACTAAATTAGCCATGAGGCTACCCAAGGTGGACTGTGTGAGTTAAAAAGGAGGCCTCTTGGGAGTCTTCTCTCAAATGATGCATTTTAGGTGTCTACAGATTCCTCTTTTTGGGAAGCTTTTTGTGAAAGCACAATGCGAAGCAAAAATAGATGATCTAAAATGGTTAGATTGATAATGGATGATGTCAAAGGGGAGTGGTGTAAAATTGTCTAAAATAAAAGTCAATGTGGGATGCCCCAATCATGGAAAAGGTACACGTCAAATCATTAATTTCGATAAATTGAAGAACTTAATTTTGGTAAAATTTTCAGTCGTGGGTAGACAAAGTCAAGTCTACATATTTAGGATTTAGGAATACCAAATAGGCATTTTCGGTTATCTGTTATTATTTGTTTGGTTTAAATTTTTGCTTGTTGTTTACCCTAACAAAAAGGACATATGATAGTCTTTGGTAATGATTCTTGGACGAGGGTAATTTCCAGTATTGAGTGTTTGAGTATTGACTTGATTTGAGATGAGAATTTGGTAGGTATTGAATACCCCCTCAAGCGATGAGTCGATGGAGAAGATGTGAAATGATGAGAGCAATGAAGCACTTGATAAAAGATGATGATTAACAAGGCTTCCTTGGTTAATAAAGTGAAATCCTGAGACTGTCTCAACCTGAGATAGTTTTTTTTTTATGTAATTTGATTTTTTAATGAGTGGCCTTATGGTAATTTACTCATCCTACCACAATGCATGGATAACCAATCACTGCAACTTCTAGGTGACTAGAGTAAATCACTAGATACAAGGTTCACTCGAGCCTTTTGAATTGATTTGACCAAAGGGGTTAAGTGCCTTTGGAGCCTTTTTAATTGAAATGTGACCAAAGGGGTTAGGTGCCTTTGGGACCTTTTGATTTGAAATGTGACCAAAGGGGTTAGATGCTTTTAGGGCCTTTTGATTTGAAATGTGACCAAAGGGGTTAGATGCCTTTAGGGCCTTTTGGTTTTAAATGTGACCAATGGAGCTAGGTTCCTCTAGAGCTTTTTGAAATGAAAGTAACCAAAGGGGTTTGGCTACCTTTGGAGAAATTTGAATTTAAAGTGACCAAAGGGGTTTGGGTACCTTTGGAGCATCGTGAACTAAAAGTGACCAAAGGGGTTTAAGTACCTTTGGAGCATCATGAAATGAAAGTGACCAAAGGGGTTTGGGTATCTTTGGAGCACTTTAAATTGAAAGTGACCAAAGGGGTTTGGGTACCTTTGGAGCACATTGAGTTGAAATGTGACCAAAGGGGTTAGGTGCCTTTGGAGCCTTTGGAATGAAATTGGATCTTTGAAATTATGGATGATAATCAAAACAAGTGTCCTTATGGTAATGTACCCATCCTATCGGATTGCATGGATAACCAGTCATTGCAATTTATAAATGACTAGATTAAATCACTAGATATGAGGTTCACTCAAGCCTTTTGAATTGATTTGACCAAAGGGGTTAGGTGCCTTTGGAGCCTTTTGAATTGAAATGTGACCAAAGGGGTTAGGTGCCTTTGGAGCCTTTTGAATTGAAATGTGACCAAAGGGGTTAGGTGCCTTTGGAGCATTTTAGAAGTGAAATGTGACCAAAGGGGTTAGGTGCCTTTGGGGCCTTTTAATTTGAAATGTGACCAAAGGGGTTAGGTGTCTTTGGAGCCTTTTGAATTGAGATGTGACCAAAGGAATTAGGTGCCTTTGGAGCACTTTGAACTGAAAGTTACCAAAGGGGTTTGGGTTCATTTGGAGAACTTTGAACTGAAAGTGACCAAAGAGATTAGGTGCCTTTGGAACATTTGGAATGAAATTGGATCTTGAAATTATGGATGATAATCAAAACAAGTGTCCTTATGGTAATGTACCCATCCTACCAAATTGCATGGATAACCAGTTGATGCAACCACCACGTGGCTAGAGTAGATTACTAGATACAAGGTTCACTTGAGACCCCCAAAAGATCTCCTTTATAACTCATACAGTCCACCTTACGTAGCCTCAAGACTAATTTAGTGGTTTTCACCACCAACAAGCATTTTTTCCATGGGTATTGTAATTGTCTTGACCTGAGATGATTTTAGGGTCAGGATCACCTCGACCCAAAATGATTATGCAAAAACAAAAAAATAAAGAAAATAAAACATAACTGGAAGTCAAAACTACTAGTTAACTTTGTGCATGAGTTCACATCGACACCAAATGCAATTCAAAAGCTAATTTTATCAAATCACATGCAATTAATCATTCAGGGGCATGCATATGATTTTTTATGCAGAACTGTCCCTTTACTATTTCATGCAAAGGGTCTTAGCCTCTGGCCAAGAGGTCTATAAAATGACACTCAACCCTTAGTTTTGGAGATCCTAAACTTTCAAATTTGTGCAACAAAGTGTTGCTCAAATTCATCCCTACTTTCAAGTTTTGAATTCATGCAAAAAAGTGTTACCAAAATTAATCTGCTAGGTTTTTCCTGCTGCCAAGACCATGTTGCTGGACTAATGTACAGGATTGAACCATACATTTCCCTACCTTGCATAACCAATACCCTTGTTTCGGTGACTGCTCGAGCCTGCTAATTCGCATTCCTATCATGAGAATCCATTGAAAATACATCCCTAGGTCATATTAAATGCTGCTTGAGCTTGGTGACATAGAAACATAGGTCTGTGATAGCGATCGTCTTGCCTCCTGATGGTCCACAAATGAAACCATATCAACCCAAGACAACCATGGTCAGGTGATCTATTTTTCAAATTTTATTGTATTTTAGGTTAGATTTGCTCATTTAATTACTCTACATCAGTTTAGATCTCATTTAATGCATACATGCACTTACTTTTTCTTTATTTCATGCTCTTTGATTGAATACGAGTCCAACTTCAGAGGGCATCACACATGTTATTTATTTGCTATTATTCCTTTATGTGTAGGTTATAGGTATAAGGAAAATGAAAGATTCTAGATACAACTCCCACATAGTGGTCCCAAAAAACCCGTTCCCCCATGAACTACGGTAGCACAAAGTTTTTTGATATTACACATGGAGACCTCATTTTGATGCATATATTGTAATCATTGTATCGTTGGTAGAATCCCCTAAGAGGGGATCTTATTGTAACACCTTGAAAATATGAGAATAAATACATAAAAGGATATGTTTTATCTTATCTTGTTCATATCATTGTGTTTCATTGTTGCTTTATATTTTTATGGTACAAATTTCCAACTTTCACATATTGGTGAATGAATTCTGTTTATGAGAATAAAGATTCGTAACATAAGACTTCATCCTCTCCAACTAGCTATGATACTTTTCCCTCTTTAGGTGGTTAGGATTTATATTGATTTAGAATCTCAAATTTTTGTACTTGCATTATTGGGTTTTGGTGTTGAATATATATTATTGTTCTGGTAGGTGTTTAATTTTGTTCATTATTGAATTGTTACTATTATTTCTAGTTGTTTTATTGCATTATTTCATAGTGTCTACCTTAAAAATTTTAAGGGAGGAAGGAGATTTGCATTGGTATAATTATAATATTTAAAAAGATGGGTCTTCTAATTAGTAGAGTTTTGAATTATAAGTAGAAGAAAGGTTGGTCATTTGATATAATAAGAAATCATTTAGATGCTACTTTTGAATAACACAAGCTTATACTGAGAGGGGGGAAGTGAACAATATAAGGTAAAATTTTACTTTTCTTTCCCAAACAATAGTATCCAATGTTATCAATTGCAATATCAATAGCAGTAACAAAGCATTGCACAAATCATCACACACATGAGAGACAGATTTAACGTGGTTCACCTAATGTGGGTTACGTCCATGAATAAAATCTTTCTTGTAAATTTTCTCAATAGATCTCTTGGGAATAAATTCCCTATTACAATGTTTATGGACCTCTGTCCAAAGGAGATCTCAATCCCCTCTACTCTGGTTTGTGGATCTCTCTCCATAGGAAAATCCTATCCCCTTTGCTCTAGTCTGTGGATCTCTCTCTATAGAAGAACTGTATCCCCTCTACTCTAGTTCATGGATCTCTCTCCATAGGAGAACTCTATCCCCTCTGCTCTGGTTTATGAATCTCTCTCCATAGGAGAACTCTATCCCCTTTGCTCTGGTTTGTGGATCTCTCTCCATAGGAGAACTCTATCCCCTCTGCTCTGGTTTTGTCAAAAGCTAGCTCGAAACATTGCTCAAAAATTGCTCCAAGCCTTCACACTAGGCTTGCTCAAATATATACCAATATTTTCTCAAATCACTTGCTCAACACTACCCCAAATCTGCATACATTACATGCACAAATCTATCTCAAACCTGCTCACACAATCTGCCCAAATCTACTTCAATTCTTCTCATAAATCTATCCAATACTTGTTCCAAGTCTTCTCATAAATATGCTCTCAATTCTGTCCCAAGTCTTCTCACAAATCTACTCTCAATTCTATCCCAAGTCTTCTCACAAGAATTGCTCAAATGTACCTCAAACCTGCTTCAAGTCTTCTCATAAGACTTGCTCAAATCTACCTCAAACTTGCTTCAAGTCTTCTCACAATACTTGCTCAAATCTGCCTCAAACCTGCTTCAAGTCTTCTCACAAGACTTGCTCAAATTTACCTCAAACCTTCTTCAAGTCTACCTTAATGCTGCGCACAAAACCTGCTCAAATATTTCCAAATCTTGCATACAAGCAAGGCTTATATCTCTTTCAAAAATGCTTTCTTCAACTAGGCAATTCAGACATATTCTACCTAGAATTCGTTTAACCTCTTGAACATATAGAGAATGATATGTACTATCAAATACCCAATATGTTCTTCACATTCATATATCTTGCATTCATCCAATCAAATCTCTACCTCTTGCAAATCCCTTTCAAATCAAATCAAACTAGTGTATAACTCCTACTTCTCACATGCAAAAATTAATTTCTTTATATTTCCTCTTTATAATATTTGCAAGACAATATTTATAAAAGCACCTTTATCACTTATATTTTTCAAGATAAAATATTTTAAAACACACCCTTATAATTCCTAGTTTGCAAAATAACAAAATATTTAATACACCCTTAAAATTTTCCAAATGCAAGATATTCAATTTTTAGCATATCCTTATGACTCCCTATAGGCAAAAACAAACTTAATTAAACCAACCTTATGACTCCCTAATCAACACATACCATAGGATATTTAATTAAAAAAAATATGCCCTTACCAAATGTAGCCATCATGAATAGACCCCTTGACCTCCTATCTCCAATGCCTTAGCTTCGGCTAAACCATCGCGTGAGCTAGCTGCCCACACAAAACCTTAAATTTGCAAAGTTCTCTTTATTTCTTCGGTGCTCTTATTCCTTGACCAAAAATGCAAATAAAATTGGAGTCATCGCAAATCGATCCCCTAACCTCCTCTCTACCAGTGCCTTAGCACTCCTCAAATGACCAGCTGCGCTCACTTTCCAGCTTGAAATAATGAAGGCATGCCCTTCAATTTGACCCTTTGCTCCTACATCAAAAGGAGTTACTTCTGTTGTCTTTATCTTCCTCTCCCTTTTCGAAATGCAAATGAATTCATCGTGCTCCACAATTTCTCCATGCACTCTGCTCCAATGAGGTATGTCCTTAATAAATATGCAATTTGAATATTTCTCAAATATCGGTGAAGGTGAGTTTAAATTAATTTTCAATGGCACCCTTTTTCCAAAACCTTAAGTTAAGTTATATTATAATATTTAAAAAACATTATAATAATAACTTTTAAACTTTTGTACTTTTACCTCTAATTCTAAATTTTAAATCTTTTGAAGGCAAGTAGGGTCTTGTCCTTTTCTTGCAAAGCCTTGATAACCTTTGCACCTTTTACACTACCTCATGCATCCTTTGAAGATTTTACCTTGCAATTTAATATTTCAACCTTGAAGAATATTTCTGCCATACCAATATTTCTTTGACATCAACCTATTGACATCAATCCTTTGACATCAATGACAACTCAAAATACTTAATATTTTCAAAAAACTCTCCCTTTGTCATTGGTGTCAACCGTTCTAAAATACTTCTTTTTGCTACCACTAGATTCCAAAAATGCTCCCCATGAGAAGTTGCTTCCCCTTACTGATTTCTCTCCCCCTTACTGAAACTCTCCCCCTTTGACATCAATGGCAAAGGGACTCTTTTGGGGATAAAAATAAAACTCTTAGCTTAGCCCCCTCACCACCTCCTCTCTTGAGGTGATTAATTTTGGGGTGGGAGTAAATCTACTCCCAACATACAATGCTCTTTTTCCTTTTCAACCTTCTTTTTCAACACCTTTGTAATCATACCCTTTTGATCCTTTTGAGTGTCTCTGTTCTTGCTTGAATTTGGAAGCTCCAAAAACTCTGTTATACCACTTGGCCTTATACCCAAGATTATTGCAATTGTAACATATGATATTGTAGTTCTTGGAAGGTGCAAATGACCTGAAGTTCCTCTTGGTGAAAACATAATCATTTATGTTATGGATCTTGTAGTGTATAGCTTTATGACCAAGGTGATTACATGAGTAGCAATAGCCTTAAAAGAAATATCCATCTTCAAATGAGTTGAAGTTCCTCTTAGTGAAGCCATACTCATTTCCATGAACGCTACAACGCATAGCTTTGTGACCAAAATGATTACATGAAAAATAATACCCTTTGAAGAAATATTCATCTTGTCTTGAAACATCTAGTCTCTTAGTCCTTTCTTTGCCTTCTCTATGATGATCCATGTTTCTTGTTTGTGCATTGTTTTCTTTCTTAGTGAAGCTTCCATTCTTAAACTTATCAACATAGGTCTTAGGTTCTTCTTCAATATCCTACTTTGAAACTTCCTTTTCTTCTGAGCTTGACTCCTATTTATGTACCTCTTGACCTTCTTTAAAACCAAGTCCTGTTTTGATAAATGAATATCTTTGTGCTTTGGTAAAGTTATCCAAAGCTTTTGAACTTTTTTCAAACTTGTGTAGCTTATAATTGACATCTTTCACTTTTATCCTTAGCGAAACAACCTCATGTTCTAGTCTTTCACACTCTAGCTCTTTTGCCTTTAATTTTTCAGCCATACCTTCTTCAATTTTCCTTGCCTCTTCAACCTTAACCTTAAAGTTAGTGAGATATTGTAGAAACTTTACCTTTGTCTTCCCAACTTCTTGTACTTGAACCTTCAATTGTAGATTCTCCCTTTTTAGCTCTTCAAAAACAAGTTTTTTTTTTCATATCAACTGTGACTTCCCTTTTTGAAACTTTCTCTTTTTGTAGGTCTTTGACAACATGAGCATCTTCATTCTCTTCATTGCTACTGAACTCGTTACAATTTGTTGCATTGTGACCAAGGATACCGCAATCAAAACATTCTTCTTCTTCACTGCTACTATACCCAACTTTTGAACAATGATCTACAAGGTGACAAAAGTTACCACAAATAAAATATTTGAGTATTCTTGGTTCCTTATTCCCTTTTACAAAGTTAGCTTCCTTTTTGCTGCTTGATTCATCACTTGAATCTATTTTCACTTCCCGTTTTGAGTAACAATATCTTTGCGAGAAAAATCAAATTCCTTTTCCTCTCTATTTCTACTATATCCATTTTATGGATAATAAAGTGCCATGTGACCAAGTTTACTACATTCTACACATCTCACAAAGTTTTCCTCTTCCCTCATTTTAGTCTCAAGATCAAATTCTTCTTCCTTTTATTTCATGGTCATGTGTGTTCCTTCCTTCTTAGGAGGATGTGATCTTATGGTTTTTCTTTTCCCTTTCCTAGCCATGTGTTCTTGTAAGATCTTCCTTCAAGCTATTAGAATTTCCTGAAGGAACCCGCTTTGATACCAATTGAAGAACACAAAATTATACTGAGAGTGTGGGGGTGAACAATATAAGGTAAAATTTTACTTTTCTTTCCCAAACAATATTATCCAATGTTATCAATTGCAATATCAATAGCAGTAACAAAGCAATGTACAAATCATCATACACATGAGAGACACAGATTTAACGTGGTTTACCCAATGAGGGTTACGTCCATAGAGAAAATATTTCTTATAAATTTTCTCAATAGATTTCTTAAGAACAAATTCCCTATTACAATGTTTATGGACCTTTGTCCAAAGGAGATATCAATCCCCTCTGCTCTAGTTTTTGGATCTCTCTCCATAGGAGAATCTGTCCCCTTTGTTTTAGTTTGTGGATCTCTCTCCATAGGAGAACTCTATCCCCTATGCTCTGGTTTGTGGATATATCTCCATAGGATAACTCTATCCCATTTGCTTTGGTTTATGGATCTCTCTCCATAGGAGAACTCTACCCCCTTTGCTTTGGTTTGTGGATCTCTCTTCATAGGAGAACTCTATCCCATTTGCTCTGGTTTGTAGATCTCTCTCCATAGGAGAACTCTATCCCCTCTGGGTAACAATCTCTTTGCAAGGTGATCAAAGTTACTACAAATAAAACATTTAAGTATTCTTAGTTCATTCGTATTCCCTTTTACAAAGTTAGATTCCTTTTCACTACTTGATTCATAATTTGAATCTATTTTCACTTCCCCCTTTTGAGTAACAATCTCTTTGCAAGCAAAATCAAATTCCTTTTCCTCTCTACTACTATTATATCCATTTTGTGGACAATAAAGTGTCATGTGACCAAGTTTACCATATTCCACACATCTCACAAAGTTTTCCTCTTCCCTCCTTTTAGTCTCAAGATCAAATTCTTCTTCCTTTTCTTTCATGGTCATGTGTGTTCCTTCCTTCTTAGGAGGATGTGATCTTATATTTTTTCTTTTCCTTTCCTGGCCATGTATTCTTGTAAGATCTTCTTTCAAGCTGTTAGAATTTCTTGAAGAAACCCACTCTAATACTAATTAAAGAACACGAGCTAATACCAAGGGGGGGAAGTGAACAGTATAAGGTAAACTTTTACTTTTATTTCCCAAAAAATATTATCCAATATTATTATTGCAATATCAATAACAATAAAAAAGTAATGCATAAATCATCATGCACATGAGAGACACAGATTTAACATGGTTTACCCAATGTGGGTTACGCCCATAGAAAAAATATTTCTTATAAATTTTCTCAATAGATCTCTTGCGAATAAATTCTCTATTACAATGTTTATGGACCTCTGTCCAAAGGAGATATCAATCCCCTATGCTCTGGTTTGTGGATCTCTCTCCATAAAAAAATCTATCCCCTCTACTATGGTTTATGGATCTCTCTCCATAGGAGAACTCTATCCCCTTTGCTTTGGTTTATGGATCTCTCTTCACAGGAGAAATTTATCCTGTTTGCTCTAGTTTGTGGATCTCTTTCCATAGGAGAACTCTATCCCATTTTCTATTGTTTGTGTATCTCTATCCATAGGAGAACAATATATATATATATATATATATATATAATTAAAACCCTAGGGAAAATACCTACACAATTTGTCACAACATCGAAACCTTTTCTGCCACCGACCGCAACAAATTCAACAACCGAACGGAACAGTGTCATGTTCTGCTATCGGACGGAACTAATTCTGCAACCGATCGGAACAGTGTCCTGCTCTGCAGCTGGACGAAACTAATCCTAAAACTGGTCGAAACTGTGTCCTGCTCTACAGTCGGACGAAACTAATTCTGCAACCGATCGAAACAGTGTCCTACTCTACAACCGGACGAGACTAATTCTGTGCAACCGGACGGAACCTGTTGTGCAGCCGGACGAAACCTATTGTGCAACCGATCGGACGAAACCTTCTATGCAACCGGACGGAACCTTCTGTGCACCCGATCGGACACTTTTGTATCTGTAACCTGCAATCGGACGAAACCATTTTTGAGTCCGGACACTTTCGTGCAATCGAACGGACCTGTGTTTACCAAGATCATTGTCTACCTCCGACCGAAACCAATATCTCTACATACGGACATACTATCTTTTAGCACCAGGTTCTCTGTCACTTCTCTACTTTTCTTTATATTGCCATGTTCTGCTTGTTATTTTTCCAGGTTTTGAATGTCATTGCTTTGTTGAGTGTGTTCCCTTTTTTTCTCTATTTTGTCATTGCTCTGTTGAGTCTGTTCCCTTGTTTTCTCTGTTTTGCTTTGATTCTTAGTTTTAATTAAGATATTTTTTTATTGCTAAGATTATACATAAGTAAATGCTTTGGTTCTCTATTGACATATTGATGCTCTTTTTCTCTGTTAGAGTGCTTTCACCGGAATAATAACTAGTGGCATAAACTGATAAATTCACAATAAAGAATGGCTGGAAAAAGTATGTATAATTTACTACCCAACAAGTGTTTATTCTATTTACAATAATATCTAAAGGCCTCCAGAAAATACACCCTCTTTAACTTTATTTTGTCACTAGTAAATTGTCACCCAGTGATGGAAAGAAGGGCACCAAATCTTCTGTTGAAAAGAGTATCCTCAAATATTTTAGCCAAACTTCGAAATGCGACGAGCCAACGACATCTATGCAAATTCAAGGTACAAATGATTTTTTACTTCCCAGTATGTGCTTGATTGACGATTTGTATATTTTTTTGTAAATTTTTTCATCCAATAGTGATAAAAAATATTATGGTATCCTACTATGCAGAATACCCTGTCGATCCTGATATGCCTCCACTTGAAGATATTCCCCAAGAAGAGATGACTTTCATTGAAAATCCCCTTAGAAATGATATCCAACAAACACCTGATGACAACACGCAAAATGACATCACAATTGAAAATGAAAGTGATAAATCAAAATCATTACAAGCGTCAATTGAATCTTCAACCAAAAATTCAAAAAAAGAAAAGCATCTCTCTGGATACTTGGAAGGGGATTTAGGAAAGAATGGGCAGAAATATTTCCCTGGCTTGAGCCTGTCATGACTGAGGATAACCAAATTGATGAAAAAGAATGTAGATGCAAAATTTGCAGTTGGAGACTTGGTAAGGATCATAGGCTTCAAAACAAGATTGATACAATTGAAAAACATGTCTGGCAAATGTTATGTTAAAGTTATAAAAAGTAATGGTGAAGTTAGTAAAGAAGTTAAGTGGAAGGATGCATCAGAATGTATGCATTTAAGATATGCTATAGAATATGACAATCACTTAAAGCAACAACAATCTCTTGTTGAGAAAGGTGGAACAATTGGAGCCCAATTTGACAAATTACAGAAGACTGTTTTTGCTTCAAAAAGTAAGCAGTTTGCCATTGTTTACAATATTCTCAAGAAAGGTAGACCAATGTCCGATTTTATTGATTATAAGCAGCTATTATGCCTTTTTAATGTGCAAAACCTTCCTAGTTCTCATTGGTCAGACCGAAGTGGTTGGGAAATGGTAAAATGTTTATCTTTGGTTGAGAAAGAAGACCTAAGGCAGCAAGTAAAACTTGCCAAATTCATTTCACTTTCTATTGATGAGGTAACAATTGTGGATAACACTTCTTGGATTTGCATGCATGTGTACACATTTCAAAATCATGTTAGAAGGCCTATTTTGTTGGGAATACATAAGATGTTGGAAAGTTCAAATGCAGAAAATATTTATAATGTTGTTGTTAAAAGTTTAAAGAATATTGTGGAAATGAATGATATAGACATTGCAACAAAGTTAATTTGTGTTGGAGCTGATGGAGCTGCTATTATGCAAGGTCACAGGTCTGGTCTGTGTGTTCGACTCCAAACCACAGTTGCACCATATATGATCCCCATTCACTGTATGGCTCATAGAGTAAATCTTGCATATAAAATTGTGAGCACATTTTCAAATGTTGCTAAAGTTGAAAACCTTGTTCGTGATATTCATTCTTATTTCTCATTAAGTCCGAAAATATTTGCAGAGTTTCAGCAATTTGCACTAGGAGTTACAGAAGGAAAAAATTGTTAAAAGATGTGGATACAAGATGGATTTCACTGTTTCAACCTGCTCAGAGAGTTTTGGCAGAATATCAATCACTGATAGGGTTTATGCATGCAAATCGCATAATAGTTGATAAGGCAAAAGATATGTTGTTCCGTTTGACTGACTTGGAAACACTTTTGACATTATGTGGTATTCTTCCAATGTTAAAAGAAATGAACAGATTAATTAATCTTGCACAAGAGAGATCTATCTATATCGTTGATTTTATGAGGATGAGAAAACAAATATGCATGCTTCTTGATTCATTATATGTGTCTAATGCAGATTTTACAGAACCTGTATTTGATAGTTGGAATACATTGATAAACGTGAACAATCCAAAAAGCTTTTTGAAGTTTGACATCAATGATCATCTCTGTATTAATGTTCATGAAAAGATGATACATGTTTATTGTTTTGAAAGGCAATCAAGTATTGTTGTGGAAGATTTTGAAGAAGTTCCTGTAACACATAATAGATTTCATGTTGTAATATAGAAAACAAAGAGTAATTTGTCAAATATAGCAAAAAATTTGATAGGTGAGATAAGAGAACGGTTTCAGAGAGATGAGTTGCTTGAGTCCATGGGTGTGGTTAACCCCATGTTTTGGGGGCCTTGTACTGAATACAATTATGCAAATAAGTTGTTTATTAAATATATGGGTAATCTCATTGACCATTTCAGTAAGAGTGTGGAAGTCAATGGTGTAGCAATTAATGGTCTACTCAACAGATGAACTTTTGAAAGAACAGTCATCGCATTTTGGAAGAACAATGGTTTTGCAAACATCACTTATGACAGATATCCATGAGATTGGTTCCACTACACGTTTGTGGCAAAAATTGTATCCAAGCACAGTCTTAAAAGATACTATAAGTGAATACTTTCGTTTATATGAATTATGTGAAACAATGATTTTGGGGTCAGTCGAAGATGAAAGAGTTTTCAGTGCACTTGCTTTTGTTAAATCTAAAATCCGCAACAGACTTGACAAGAATTTAGAAAATTGTTTAAGAATTTATGTGTCCTCATATCAGTTGGATACATTTCCGTATGATAGGGCGTTGGAATACTGGAGTTCCTTGGTAGACAGAAGAGGAACGTTGAATACGATTGATAATGATGATGATGATGCTTTCAGTGATCAGATGGTGGAGACACAGATTTCTGGACAAGCTGATATGTTTCAGCTTCCATAGTGATAATTTTCCATGATTTCATTGACAATAATAAACACGAAGTGATTTGATAGCAAATTTCTCAATATTGTTCCAGATTTATATGATTTCAATGAATTGTTGTTTTAAATCATATTATTGTTTTAAAATTACATGGCTAAAATCATTTTTTGTAGATTGTAAAATTTTATGTTTGGGTCTTAGTGTCTCAACTCTCATTTCATGGAATATGATAATAACGAATTGATTTGATAGCATATTTCAGAATATTGTTCCAGATTTATATTATTTCAATGAATTTTTTTTTAAATCACGTTATTGCTTTAAAATTACATGGCTTAAATCATTTTTGTAGATTGTAAAATTTTATGTTTGGGTCTTAGTTTCTGAACTCTCATTTCATTGACAATGATAAACACAAATTGGTTTGATAGCAAGGTTTCTGTATATTGTTCCAGATTTATATTATTTAAATGAATTATTTTTTTCATAACTTTCATGTGCATCATAACTTTTTCAAACCGAAATAAGCTATTGCAGTCCTTTTAAAACGTTTTCAAACAAAACTAGATATTGCATCATAACTACAAATTAGATATTAGATATTGCAGTCTTTTTCAAACCCAAATTATGTGCATCATATCTTTTTCAAACCGACATTAGATATTGCAGTCTTTTTAAAACATTTTCAAACAAAAAATTTCAAATTAACTAGTTCAAAAAGATTTATATTACATCGTTCAAAATTAGATATTACAATATTTTTAAATCAAACATAAATTACATGACATTTTCAAACAGAATGTTTCATATCAACTAGTACAAAAAGAAACATAACATTTTCAAACAGAAATTAATATATTGCAATATTTTTTTAAACATTTTCCAACTCATATCTCAAATTTTACATACCAATTACAAACATAAATTCCCAAATATTAGATAACATTTTCAAACTCAAATATTACATAACATTTTCAAACCCAAATTTTGTGCATCATAACTACAAATTAACTATTTCAAAAAGACATATATCACATCTTTCAAACACTTTAAACCCAAATATTACATACCATTTTCTAACTCTACTACATAACATTTTCAAACCGAAAATAAATATTCCAGTCTTTTTAATACATTATCAAACAGAAATTACATGACATTTTCAAACAGAATGTTTCATATCAACTAGTTCAAAAAGAAACATATTACATCATTCAAACATTTGTAAACATAAATATAACATAACATTTTCAAACATAAATTAATATATTGCAATATTTTTTTAAACATTTTCCAACTCATATCTCAAATTTTACATACCAATTTCAAACAGAAATTCCCAAATATTAGATAACATTTTCAAACTCAAATATTACATAACATTTTTAAACCCAAATTTTGTGCATCATAACTACAAATTAACTATTTCAAAAAGACATATATCACATCTTTCAAACACTTTAAACCCAAATATTACATACCATTTTCTAACTCTACTACATAACATTTTCAAACAGAAAATAAATATTCCAATCTTTTTAAAACATTATCAAACAGAAATTACATCGTTCAAACATTTGTAAACTCAAATATAACATAAAATTTTCAAAGAGAAATTAATATATTGCAGTATTTTGAAAACATTTTCAAACTCAAGTCTCAAATATCACATACCAAATTCAAATAGAAATAACATATTTCAGTCTTTTAAAAACATTGTCAACATTTTCAAATTTCAATTTTTTGATTGGTGCATGGATGCTTCACTAGTGTTTGGAGTTGTCGTTTCTTTTCCTTTATCAACTTCTGTTTCTTCTGGCAGTGCTCCAACTCTAACAAGGTTGTCACGTACTTTCACAATACTTGACACACATGCAACTTCTTCTTTGTTTGGATCTTCAAGTATTGTTGGAAGTGTTTCTTTCATTTTATCAAGCACCATTTTCGGATCTTCATGCAACTTCTCTCTGATGAATTTTTTTAACTTATTGTTTTCTGCAATCTTTGACTGCATTTTCTTTTTCATTTCCATTGATTTCATCAAACATGATTTTGCTGTAAGAATATTGACATCCATGCTCTTAACCTGTGTTTTCAAGTTTTCAAAGTTTGACTACAAAACAAATTGAAAACTTTATTCAAAAGGGATACATTGAAATTATTACAAATTTTCAAGAAATATAAAAATGTAAATGCAATAGAAAATTGGAATATATATAACTTTTTTACCTCAACCAATTCTTTTGCAGACCTCAAGAACTGCAACCCTTTCCTTATCAGAAGCCCATAAGTTGTAAAATGCTTGGGCTTCAGCATTAACATTCTCCAATCTACCAACAACAACATTTAAGACATCATCCTCATAAATAAAATCAGATTTAACTATTCCTGAAGTAGCCTGTTTTAGCAAGCCATCAAGTTTTTCTAGGTTCATATTTGACTAAAGAATAAATAGAATCTCTTTTTTCATAATTTTTATATCGGGCATTAATTTCCTTAATAAGGACCTTTGCCCGATATTCCCATTCTTTCAACTCTTGCAAATATTTCAAAACAAACTCCTGAATTGTTGACTCGATATTGGCTGCCAATGAAATATTTTCATTAAAATTGACAACATCATCCTCAGTTTGAGGACCTTGAGGATGACGGTTGTCTCCTTGGACGGGTGGTTCTGATGTCTGCTGAGCTGCAGGGACTTCTTCTCGTGCTCTATATTTAAGCACATCTGTTGCCCTGAAGCCTTCAATCGGGCCCTGCATCATGTAATCGTCATCAAGAGGAATATTGTCCAATCCCTGTCCAGAACATTCAGGTGCCTATGAATTTGAAGAAAATGTAAACTGAGAGAATCCAATTCCCGCCAAACTTGGTGTTGGTCTTTGTGATGTCTGTGGTTGTGAAATCCCATGCCCAGAATTTTGTGAAGTGGCTTGTGAAAACAAACGTTTTCCAACACCGACTTGCCCTCGCATAGGCTGAGGCTGTGACTGTCCCTATTGTTGATTGCGTGTAAAGGGTGACTGTCCCTGTTGTTGATTGCGTGTAACCAGTGAGTGTGATGCTTGTGGAGGAGGTGGTGGCGGCATATGCCCTCTAACTTGTGATGTTACTACTTGATCACGAGAATCAACTAAAAATAGTAAAAAAAAAATTGTTATAATTCTGCTTAAAATAAAAAGAAATCTAAATTTTAATTAACTACACATAGAATCATAGATTTACCAGATGAAATGTGATGCAATTGTTCTACATTGGGGGAGGGGTTGGCCACACTAGATTCGGCTTGCACATTTTGTGCAAACCTAGGTGTACGAGACACCCCATGAGTAGTTGCTTGCCTGGCACGTTTGTGTGACCTCTGCATAGTAACAGGTGTTGCTTCAGAGCCCGTATCTTCAGAATCACCTGTTTGCTCCGGCCTGTGACCCCTATTGGCAGCAATTTGTTTAGTCCTTGAAATTTCTGCCTTCGCCTGCATATAGATGAAAAAATTAAAAAAGAAATATTGTAAACTATAAAATAGTATGTCAAAGACAATGATGTAGTTATTACCCTCAATTCCTCTGGTGTCATGGCAATAGACAATAGTTTTGAATGCATAACAGTTGGTACAGGAGTAGTTGACAAATTATGAAAAGACTCAAAATATAAAGCTAAAATATAATTTACACTGCCCACAATGGGTTGAGTCTTGGGGGGCTGAGTCTTGGCGGTTGCAAGTTTGACCGCGTGCAACTCAATCCTGACTCGATCAGAAATATATGTACACCAATCAAACTTTTCATTTTTTTAGACTGAACAATATAATACAGTGCCCAAAATAGAATTTTTGGTCTTCCCAATAGAATAAGCCTGGCCTCGGAAAAACTCGATAATGGCCTTCAGAGTTTGATGGTTAACATCGTTAATCGCTAAACCTCTTTTTGTTTTGGCGTTAGAAGCTGCATAAAAAAATTCGATGTCAATTTAGAAATTTAAAACATTGAAAATTAATAAAATACATTTAACAAGATTTATACCTGCCAAATATTCTCGATGAAAGACCGTAATTGTTATCGAGGTGTTCTTTGTCATCTGGAGAAAGTTGTGACCTCGACGACACTTGATTAAAACCAATAAATGGAAGACCTATCAATCTATGAATATCTCCAGGGGTGATGCTGAAAACAACATTTTTAGATCGTAGATTAATGCTTACAGTACCCCTATCATGGTCATAACCAGAGATAATATGTTGTAGGAGCACTTTGTCTATTTTGAAATGTGGCATGGAAACGAGGGTTGATAAACCTACGTTATACAACCACTGAAAGTTCATCCCTAGCATTGTCATGAGATCTGAAATCAAAGTGCACGCAAAATTCTTGAATTTTGGTTGGATTGTGGAAGGGGTATCCATTGGAAGTAGTTGGAAGTGGAAGAAAAAGGATTGGGAATGGAAACTAAAAGGTCGATCAGAAAGGTTAGCTCTGGTTGTAGTTGTCACAGAAAAGAAATGGGAAAATGACTTGTTGATGCCCTTTTATAGACTTGAAACATATTTGACACGTGGCAACATCGTATTAGACATGCAGGATGGGACATGCAGTATTAGACACGTGGCAGTACGATGGCGGTCGGACTAAACTATGCTACCGGTTCATAATATGCATCCGGTTTAATGATGGAGCATAGTATGCATCCGAGGCACCGAGCGGTTGCATATTATGCAACCGATTTAATGTTGGAGCATGGTTTGCATCCGCCCGACACCCGAACGCATAAAATGCACCCGTCGACCACCCAGATGCATAATATGCTTCGATTTTAAATCGATTGCATAATTTGCAACCGTTCGATACTCGAATGCATAAATGCATCCACTTGATGCTCGAATGCATAAATGCACTCGCCCGATGTCTAGGACCATTGTACCGTCGTGACATTAAATGCATCCGTCCGTTGCATCCGGTCCGTGGTCGTAAAAGGCCAAGATCCAGGACAAGACACGTTGGTCTTCTTCCTGACGGGTGTAGTTGATTTCTTGCCTACTACACCCGTCAGAAAGAGGCCACCCTTCTTGTCTTGAATCTTCGCCTACTTTACTATGAAGGAAGTTTCTTATTTAAGCTTTGAAATTAGAGTACACTAAATCATGTGGGATAAATAGTTATGTGGGATAGATAGTTATGTGGGATCAACTTTGCCAATATTGCATGTGTTTTCCCCCTAACAACGTCAATAGTGATAAGTTGCATCGTGCTACAATCCTTATGTTTACTAGATGCCATATCATATCTCTTACTCGAATATCCGGTACTTATTATGCACCCGACTCGAGACCGTTTCATGTTTTGCAACCCGTTCGAAACCGGATCATATTATGCATTCGTTCCATGACCGGACCGCAATTCGCGTCCAAGATTTTGCCAAGATTTTAAACGTAGCTGGTATCTTTTTGGCCTGGTCCGACAAAACTTTAAAATTCGCCCTTTTTTGCCAATTTTTTGAGAAAAATTAAAATCATTCGCCATGCCAGCATACATGCAGTTCGACAGATTTCGTCGTCGTTTCGAAATAGTTTCGCCATTTTTTTATAAGTACCTTTCGGGTCCTACCTCTTATGCATAACCTTGGATTCAAGTCTTCTCACAAATATGCTCTCAATTCTATCCCAAAAATTCTCACAAATCTACCTCAAACCTACTTGAAGTCTTCTCACAAGACTTGCTCAAATCTGCCTCAAACTTGCTTCAAGTCTTCTCAAAAGACTTACTCAAATCTACCTCAAACCTACTTCAAGTCTTCTCACAAGACTTGGTCAAATCTGCCTCAAACCTGCTTCAAGTCTTCTCATAAGACTTTCTCAAATATACCTCAAACCTACTTCAAGTTTGCCTCAATGATGCTCATAGAACCTGTTCAAATATTCCCAAATCTTGAATACAAACAAGGCTTATATCTCTTTCAGATTTGCTTTCTTCAACTAGGCAATTCAGACATATTCTACCTAGAATTCATTTAACCTCTTGAACATATAGATAATGATATGTACTATCAAATACCCAATATGTTCTTCACATTCACATAGATTGCATTCATCCAATCAGATCTCTACCTCTTTCAAATCCCTTTCAAATCAAATCAAACTAGTGTATAACTTCACTTCACAAAATTGATTTCTATTCCTTGCAAATTTACTCTCAATGATCAAACACAATAATGCATAAATTGCTTCACAAAATTGGTCTCTAACGCTTGCCCATTCACATTCAATGTCACTCACATCAATGCCCAAATGCTTCACAAATTCTTTCAACAAGAATGCACAATTTGTTCTTAAAAACCCTAACATAAGTGTTTCCAATTTCTTTCAACAAGGATGTACAATTTGTTTCAAAAACCCTAGCTCATGTGTTTCAATTTCTTTCAACAAGGATGCACAATTTGTTTCACAAACCCTAGCTCAAGTGTTTCAATTTATTTCAACAAGGATGCACAATTTATTTCACAAACCCTAGCTCAAATATTTCCAACAATGCACATATTTAATCCTTATTTCTCCACCTTATGATTCAAAAATATTCACTCAACAAAACACCTTAAATAGGGAATAATATCACCATACCTCTTAACTTGATTTGATGAAGAAGTGCCCTCAAAACCTGTCTTAAAATATTCTATCTTTCTTATGCTACTTTCAAGGGTTAGTTAACATATCAATTTTCAATCATCCACATGATAAATCTCTCTTAAAAAATGTGCACAAAGATATTACTCTACAACTCTTTTTAATTTCCCAAAACAAGGCTTTTTAAACAATGAACAAAGCCCTTCAAACTTTCTTTCACCATGCAGAAATACACACAATATTTAAACCACAAAACACCTTATAACTCCTACTTCTCACATGCAAAAATTAATTTCTTTATATTTCCTCTTTATAATTTTTTTAAGACAATATTTTATAAAAGCACCCTTATCACTTATATTTTTCAAGCTAAAAGCTTTTAAGACACACCCTTATAACTCCTAGTTTGTAAAATAACAAATCCTTTAATACACCCGTAAAAATTTCCAAATGCAAGATATTCAATTTTTAGCATATCCTTATGACTCCCTATAGGCAAAAACAAACTTAATTAAATCAACCTTATGCCTCCTTAATCAACACATACCAGAGGACATTTAATTAAAAAAATATGCCCTTACCAAATGCAACCACCACAAATAGACTCCCTAACCTCCTATCTGCTAGCACCTTAGCTTTGGCTAAGTCATTGCGTAAGCTAGCTGCCCACACAAAACCTTAAGTCTGTGAAGTTCTCTTTGTTTATTCAATGCTCTTATTCCTTGATAAAAAATACAAACAAAACTAGAGTCACTTCGAATCGACCCCCTAACCTCCTCTCTGCCAGTGCCTTAGCACTTCTCGAATGACCAACTGCACTAGCCTACTAGCTTGGAATAATGAAGGTGTGCCCTTCTATTTGACCCTTTGCTTCTACCCTGAAAGGAGTGCACATGTTGTCTTTCTCTTCCTCTCCCTTTTCGAAATGCAAATGAATTCGACGTGCTCCATGATTTTTCCACACACTCTGCTCCAATGAGGTATGTCCTTAATAAATATGCAATTTGAATATTTCTCAAACATCAACGAAGGTGAGTTTAAATTAATTTTCAATGGTGCCCTTTTTCCAAAACCTTAAGTTAAGTTATATTATAATATTTAAAAAATATTATAATAATAACTTTTAAACTTTTGAACTTTTGCCTCTAATTCTGAATTTTAAATATTTTGAAGGCAAGTAGGGTCTTGTCCTTTTCTTGCAATATTTAAGCCTTGATAAATTTTGCACCTTTTACACTACCTCATGCATCCTTTGAATATTTTACCTTGTAATTTAATATTTCAACCTTGAATAATATTTTTGCGATACCAATCTTTCTTTGATGTCAATCCTTTGACATCAATGACAACTCAAAATACTTAATATTTCCAACAATATCCCCCTTTGCCTTTGATGGCAACCCTTCTAAAATACTTTATTTTGCTACCACTGAATTCCAAAAATGCTCCCCCTGAGAAGCTGCTTCCCCTTACTGATTTCTCTCCCCTTACTAAAACTCTCCCTCTTTGACATCAATGGCAAAGGGACTCCTTTGGGGCTAAAAATAAGACTCTTAGCTCAGCCTCCTCACCACTTCCTCTCTTGAGGTGATTAATTTTGGGGTGAGAGTAAATCTACTCCCAACATACAATGCTATTTTTCCTTTTCAACCTTCTTTTTCAACACCTTTGTAATCATACCCTTTTGATCCTTTTGAGTGTCCCTGTTCTTGCTTGACTATTGAAGCTCTAGAAACTCTGTTCTACACCACTTGGCCTTATTCCCAATATTATTGCAAGTGTAACATCTGATGTTGTAGTTCTTGGAAGGTGCAAATAACTTGAAGTTTCTCTTGGTGAAGCCATAATCATTTCTATTATGAATCTTGTAGTGTATAGCTTTATGACCAAGGCTTACATGAGTAGCAATAGCCTTGAAAAAAATATCCATATTCAAATGAGTTGAAGTTCCTCTTAGTGAAGCCATACTCTTTCTTTCCATGAACCCTACAATGCATAACTTTGTGACCAAAATTATTATATGAAAAACAATGCCCTTTGAAGAAATATTCATCTTGTCTTGAAACATCTAGTCTCTTAGTCCTTTCTTTGCCTTCTTTGTGATGATCCATGTTTCTTGTTTGTGCATTGTTTTCTTTCTTAGTTAATCTTCCATTCTTCAACTTATCAGCATAGGTCTTAGGTTCTTCTTCAATCTCTTCCTCTAAAACTTTCTTTTCTTCTGAGCTTGAATCCTCTTTCTGTAACTCTTGACCTTATTCAAAATCAAGATCTATTTTGATAAATGAAGATCTTTGTGCTTTGGTAATGTTATCCAAATATTTTGAACTTTTCCCAAATCTGTGTAGCTTATCATTGGCATCTTTCACTTCCATCCTTAGAGAAACCACCTCATGTTCTAGTCTTTCACACTCTAGCTCTTTTGCCTTTAATTTTTCAACCATACCTTCAATTTTCCTTGCCTCTTCAACCTTAACCTTAAATTTAGTGAGATCTTGTAGAAAATTCGTATTTGTCTACCCATCTTCTTGTACTTGAGCCTTCAATTGTAGATTCTCCTTTTTTAGCTCTTTAAGAACAAGTTCATTTTTCATATCAACTGTGACTTCCCTTTTTGAAACTTTCTCTTTTTGTAGGTATTTGACAATAGGAGCATCTTCATTCTCTTCACTGCTACTGAACCCATTACAATGAGCTGCATTGTGACCAAGGATACCACAATCAAAATATTCTTCTTCTTCTTCACTACTACTATACCCAACTTTTGAACAATGATCTGCAAGGTGACCAAAGTTACCATAAATAAAACATTTGAGTATTCTTAGTTCCTTCTTATTCCCTTTTACAAAGTTAGCTTCCTTTTCACTGCTTGATTCATCACTTGAATCTATTTTCACTTCCCCCTTTTGAGTAACAATATCTTTGTGAGAAAAATTAAATTTCTTTTCCTCTTTACTACTACTATACCCATTTTGTGGACAATAAAGTGCCATGTGACCAAGTTTACCACATTCCACACATCTCACAAAATTTTCCTCTTCCCTCCTTTTAGTCTCAAGATCAAATTCTTCTTCCTTTTCTTTCATGGTCATGTGTGTTCCTTCCTTCTTAGGAGGATGTGATCTTATGGTTTTTCTTTTCCCTTTCCTAGCCACGTGTTCTTGTAAGATATTCCTTCAAGCTATTAGACTTTCTTGAAGGAACCCGCTCTGATACCAATTGAAGAACACAAGATTATACTGAGAGGGAGGATGAACAGTATAAGGTAAACTTTTACTTTTATTTCCTCAACAATATTATCCAATGTTATCGATTACAATATCAATAGCAATAAGAAAGCAATGCATAAATCATCACACACATGAGAGACATAGATTTAACGTGGTTCACCCAATGTGGGTTAAGTCCATGGAGAAAATATTTCTTATAAATTTTTGCAATAGATCTCTTGGGAATAAATTCCCTATTACAATATTTATGGACCTATGTCCAAAGGAGATCTCAATCCCCTATGCTTTGGTTTGTGGATCTCTCTCCATAGGAGAACTCTATCCCCTCTGCTCTGGTTTGTGGATTTCTCTCCATAAGAGAACTCTATCCCCTCTACTCTAGTTTGTGGATATCTCTCCATAGGAGAACTCTATCCCCTCTACTTTGGTTTATGGATCTATCTCCACAGGAGAACTCTATCCCCTTTGCTCTGGTTTGTGGATATCTCTTCATAGGAGAACTATATCCCCTTTGCTCTAGTTTGTGGATCTCTCTCCACAAGAGAACTCTATTCCCCCTACTCTGGTCTACTCTAAATCTAGCTCGACACACTGCTCAAAAACTACTCCAAGCCTTCACACCAGGCTTGCTCAAATCTATACCAAGATCTACTCAAATCACTTGCTCAACACTACCCCAAATCTGCACACATTACATGTACAAATATGTCTCAAACCTTCTCACACAATCTGTCAAAATCTACTTCAAGTCTTCTCACAAATCTGTCCAATACCTTCTCCAAGTCTTCTCACAAACATGCTCTCAATTATGTCCCAAGTCTTCTCACAAATATGCTCTCAATTATGTCCCAAGTCTTCTCACAAGACTTGCTCAATCTACCTCAAACCTGCTTCAAGTCTTCTCATAAGACTTGCTCAAATCTACCTCAAACATGCTTCAAGTATTCTCACAAGACTTGCTCAAATCTACCTCAAACCTGCTTCAAGTCTTCTCACAAGATTTGCTCAAATCTACCTCAAACCCGCTTCAAGTCTTCTCACAAGACTTGCTCAAATCTACCTCAAAACTGATTCAAGTCTGCCTCAATGCTGCTCACAAAAGTTTCTCAAATATTCCCAAATATGGCATACAAAAAGGGCTTATATCTCTTTCAAAAATGCTTTCTTCAACTAGGCAATTCAGACATATTCTACCTAGAATTCGTTTAATCTCTTGAACATACGGAGAATACTCTCAATGATCAAACACAATAATGCACAAATTGCTTCACAAAATGGGTCTCTAATAATACTGGCTTATGCCATGGTTTTGGTGTTCAAGTTGTCATTTTGTTTTGTAAGAGTTTTGGTGTTGTTTCTGCTATTTAGGTAGTTGTGGTAGTTATAGTAAATATTTGGTATTTTATTGGTACTTATTCTTGGGTCATTTAGGACAAAGGTTGCCTATTTTGAAAACATCTGAAGCTTGAAGAAAAGAAAAATGAGATGGTTAATATATATCCTCATGAATTTGAATTAAGACAGTAAAGTTTGAAACATTGAAATCATTTTGCAAATGCTCCACAAGTACTACACATCTTAAAGGAATATTCCTTGAAATCTTGAAGGATGAAGTTTTTTCAGTTTTAAAAATTAAGGTGAAAATTCAATATACTCAATTCATTTAGCCTTACTTGATCTCTAACCTATGTGGTAGGTAAATTTTGTAAAAGCGATATAAACCTTGAATAAAATGCAAGCAAAACAAATACAATGGACAATAAAGTCAAATCAATCACTACAATCTAGATAACCTTCACTGAGGGTATAGACACGTGATTGGCAGTGGAGCTATGTCTAGACTAAAATAAGGAAAATATGCAAAATACAAAATTCACCTAATATTTGGGAGATTTGGATAATCTCTACTAGGGCTATAAATGCCTGGTTGGCAGTAGAGCAATGTATTGAAGAGAGCAATGCAGAGGTACACTTAAAAGAGTAAATTTTTATAACTTCAAATTTGATAATGGAAATTTGGATAGTATCAGGAAAATAAATGAATCACAGAGCACACACCGAGCAAAAGCAAATATTTCAATTGTTTCAGTTTGAACTTATCTATTCAAATTCTTTAGATATTATTAATGCTCATTTGTCTGATGTTTGGATTTTGTTGTTTCTAGAATTGGGTTCTTAAGTCCAAAATGTTTAGGAATATTTCCCAATAGAGTCGCCATTTGTTGTGACCACTTCACAATGCCCCAAAATTGAGGACCCACTGAAAAGTTTGAGATTTTGGTTTCCATGATCTTGATTGATTGATTAAAAGTAAAACCTTTCTTTACTTTATTTCATATTTTGTTTGGCATCTTTTAAATCTTTTAAGACTTGATAAGTGTGATTTTAAATGTTTTAATTTTAATGTTTAAAATAAATCATTTAAAATCATTAAATAAAATACTTTACAGTATAATTTTAATGTTTTAAATCATTCATGTTAAATTTTAATTGAAATATTTAAAGTTCATTTTGAATGTTTTTATTTCAAAGTGTATTGTAAATGTTTTAATTAAAATATTTAAAGTACATTATTATAAAAAATTTTGTGTTGGTTTTGTAGGTTTTCAATATGAATGAACGAACAAAGGAGCGAAAAGCAAAGAGAATAATGTGGTTGTAAAATCTGTTTTAAATTGTAGAACGGAATGAATGAACACAATGTTAAATTATAAATAGGCCATTGAAAACCAAGAAAGGGGGGGACAGGTTAGAGAAGAAAGGAGAAAACTTTAGAAGAGACGTTCGAAGGAAAGAACTTGCAGGTTACAAGGAGCAAAAGACCAAGTTTGATAGAGACTCTGGAATATGGCACTGTAAAGTTCTATTTTAAAAATATATCAATTTTTATTATATTAAAGCATGCGTTAAGGTGTTTTATGATGTTAATAAAATTGATTTATTTTGAATAATTAAATTTTCCATAGAAGATTGCATTTTATTTATATTGGATTGAGATACTTCTGATCCATATAAATAGGATTAAATTTCAAAAGTTTTAGTTTATTAATTCATAGCCTACAACATAAATTTTATTTTATTTTATCATTCTTTTACCCTTCCTTTTTATTTTATTTTAATTCTAAAGTTCAGATCTTAACCCTAATTTATTTTATAAAGGTTCAATAATTTATAATTAGGGTCTCAATGTTTATGTAGACATTAAAAATTGATCCATTCTACATCAATTTTCATTAATTCTCCCTCATGCATTAATTCTCCAACCATCTACATTCACCTCTTTAAAATTCATTTACTCATTTCATTTCTGATTTTACTTATTATTGCACAAATTTATATCACATTAAAAGGGGATTCTCACTTCGTGTATGCTCTTCCCTTGCACTTCGTGTGAACTTGGGAATCAAAAGCGGGTAGATCCCCTAAGGTTAAGGAACATCATCAAAGTCATAATTTTATTTTGTAAATCACATTAAAAGGGGTTCTTACTTCGTGTATGCTCTTCCCTTGCACTTCGTGTGAACTTGGGAATCAAAAGCGGGTAGATCCCCTAAAGGTTAAAGAACCTCATCATAGCTATCATTTTTCTATTTTTATCTTACACATCACATTAAAAGGGGTTCTTATTCCGTGTATGCTCTTCCCTTGCACTTCGTGTGAACTTGGGAATCAAAAATGGGTAAATCCCCTAAGGTTAATAAAGAATATAATCATCTATTAGCATCTTAGTTTCTTACTTTTATATGTCCATCCAAAAGGTCAATACTTATTTTCTTTTTACAAGGTCAGCTAAAAGGACCAAGGGGGCTTGACTGCTGCAAGTTTGGTCATATTGCGGCCTATGCAGGCCCCCAAATACTAATCCAATTTTTTTTAGTGTTTGTGAAGTTGTTTTACAGGATTTAGAGATTTTGTGGAGCTTTACGGATGCAAGATAAAGCTAGTGGTCAACCTTTCGAATTCAGGTGAAGTGTTCTTGTTAGTATTCTAGGCTGCTTGTTGAAGTGTTTTCTTTTTAAGACATTTTCAATTATCACTCATTAAATCACACAATTACATATATAAAGGAACTAATTTACTTTAGGCATTGAAAGTGAAAGTGCATATAGTTTTTGCATCTAGGCTAGATTGTTTGTGCATCTTCCTTGCGCCCTTGCTTTTAAAAATATTAAAAGAATTTATATTCTGCAATTAGGATTTAGATATCATTCAAATTAAGAATCATTTTAGGACTAGCTCTTGTTTGCTTGCATTTGTTTTCCTTGCATTTTATTTCATTTATTTTAGTTTAATATATAGAAGGCCAAACCTTAGGTGTTTTTTAAAATTTACATACAAAAAACATTCCAACCTTTCGGACTTGGAACGAGTCCTAAAATTGTTCCTGGTGAACCCCTTTTCCTTGTCCATCAAGTGTAGAGAACAATATACCCCCGTGGTTCACCTCAAGGTTTTCTCTCTTTTGTGGATCCAACCTTGAGAATCGTACGCGGTAGGGTGATTTTCCCCCTCTACATATTTTGGTGAACCCGACGTGAACACCTCCTTTCCTTTTAAAACTAAAAACAAGACCACAATAATTTGTTTTCCTAGATTAGAAAATATAAAAGGAAAATTTTAAAAACCTTGATCGATACACATTTAAGACAAGTTAACTATACCTCTCCAATATTTTCCCACACTTTGTATTTGATACTTTTTCTCTCTCTTATCCTTTTTATTAGTTGTAATGGCTCCCAATCTTAGGAATAAGCGAAAGCTTTTAGAGCCTAGTCAAATCTTTCAAGAAGATGATCAAGTTGATAGGGAGAATCCCAATCTAGATGTTGAAGAGGATGCAGAAACTGGTAATGACCTTGATCCTCGTGAGGGGCCTAATGGATGCCTTACTTTTGAATCATTTGACCATATTTGGAATTTTATGAAACATCATAAGGATGCCTTGATTAAAGCCATGAATGAAGAAGCCCAACTTGAAGAAGTTGGACCATCTCATCATCAAAATTCTTCTCATCAAAATAGTAGAATTAATCCTTTGTTTCAATCTTCCCATAATATTAATCCTTTTCACAATCCCACATATGCTACAACAACAACCACTAACATTGGAGGAATTTCACAACCTCCTCCAATTAGTAGCATACCACCAAACTCAACTCAATTTCCACCTCATTTTATCCCTTCTTCTAATACAAGCAATATTCCTTCCAATATTTCTTCTTCTATTCCACAAAATATGAATTATTTCTCACAACAAACTACTAAACAAAATATCCCATATCACAACCCATATGTTGGGGGAATTTCACAAGCTCCTCCAATTAGTAGTACATCTCAAAACAATGTTCAATTTCCATCTTGCAATATTCCTCCTTATAACATTTCTTCTTCTATTCCACCAAATTCAAATTATCTTTTCCAACAAGATACTACACAAAACATTCCCTTACATAACCTATATCACAATGGTGTTAATGCCTCCAACATTCACCAAGTTCCATTTCAACAACCTACCTATAATTCTCCCCTAGGGAACCTAGGGGTATTACATAACAATAATCCCGACATACAAAGCTTGACAAATATGGTGAAACAATTGGCAATGAGAATGGATTCACTTCAACCTTCAAGTTTCACCTATGATTATAAAGAAATGTGTAATCAGCCCTTAGACCCTATCGTTGCTTCTAGGCCCTATCCTAAACATTTTCCAATGCCAGTATTACCCATTTATAAGGGAACAGAGGACCCCATTGAACATTTACGAATGTTTAAGACAACATGCCATGATATTATATATGATGACATGTTGTTGCTAAAAACATTCCCTAAGAGCCTTGGTGGTGTGGCATTGGAATGGTATTATCAACTACCTAATCATTCTTTGAGAAATTTTGAGGAAACAACTGAATTGTTTGTTCAACAATTTGGGGCTTATATTGAGAAGAATGTCACTATGAAAGATGTATACCAATTGAAGCAAGGGAAAGATGAAATTTTTTCAAATTTCTTATCTCGATGGAGAAGTTTAGTTGGACGATTAAGATACACCTTACCTCCTAGAGACATGTTAGAGATATTTATTGGAAATTTACAAGAACAAATCTCATATGAATTGGAAACAACAACTATCACCTCTTTTGAACAAGCAATCGATTTGGCTAGAAGGGTCGAGCAAGCTCTTATTCGAAGAGGTCAACTTAAACCAAAGAAAGAAGAAGAAAGAACTATGAAAACTCAATATAAGAACAAGCATGTAGTTGGTGATGGAGTGACAGATAATAGACCTACCAATAGTGTTAATGTTGCTAATACCTTGCAAAAGTTGGTACTTAGCAAGCCTCAATGACCCCCACCAAGGAATTTTACTAAACTCAACCAACCCCTATCATCAGTTCTTAAACAACTCTTGGAAGCTAATATGATTGAATTACCTCCCATACGACAACCTGACACCACAAGTAATTGGTATAAGCCTGGTCAATATTGTGACTATCATAGAGTGGAAGGGCATATGACTAATTCATGTAAGAGGTTGCAACATGTGGTTCAGGATCTAATAGATGAGGGTCACCTAGCTACGGAGGACTCTCAACCTACTCCTAACCACACTCTTCCAACTACAAATCAACCTCCTACACAACAAGTACCTACAACCAATCAAGATATGGGGATTTTCCAAGACCCCCTACCTAATCATAAGCAACACACAACCAATCAAGTATCATACCATAATGTACCACATCCCTACCATAATATGATTGGTATGATAGCAGCTACTACAAGGCAACAAGCACAAGCTCAACCGACTCAACAATCTCCACAAGGGACAAGTTATACATCCAACCAATCCTCTAGACCTCCTTTAGTCTTGAAGAACCCTCAAAAGAAGACCACAAGTGTAGATAAACCCACTTTGGTCCTAAAATCTCAGCCCATAGTCTCCTTTGATTTACAACAACAATTAGCCAATACCCCAGCTAAGATATCCCTCTTAGAGCTTTTACAAACTTCTCCTACTCATAGGGAAGCTTTGTTAAAGCTCCTAAGTCAACAAACTGTCCCACAAGATCTTCCCCCTAGAAATCTAGTTAATATCGTAGGTGCTCTTGGGACAAATCACATATCATTTTGTGATGATGATCTTCCTTCCTCAAATTTACAAGAGGATTCCCCACTTTACATCACTGGATATATTGGGGAAAATTTTATCAAGAGGATCTTGGTAGACAATGGCTCCTCCCTAAATTTATGCACTTACAATTTCTTTCTAAAATTTGGACTAAAGGAGGAAGATTTAATTAAATCAGATGTTATTATTAAGGCATTTAATGATGAATCCCAAGAATCTTGTGGCACCATATCCCTTCCCCTTAAGGTAGGACCCAAGATTCTAGATACTTTGTTTTATGTAGTATCTTGTCCATCATCCTTCAATCTTCTCCTAGGATGCCCTTGGATCCATACAATGAGGGTTGTTCCTTCCACTCTTCACCAATGTCTAAAATATGAATTTAAAAATCAACTCATCACTATCCAAGGTGACCCTCATCCATTCCAATATTGTTCAATGTCTGAGCAAGCCCAATCAAAATTTGATTTTTGTCCATCTATTTCTCTCTACAAGAGCCTCTCTTTTCCTCCTTCTCCTTCTCAAATTACCAAGGATTTTGAAAACTTTAAAATAATTGAAGAACCACCAACCATAATGTCAACACACGATCAAGTCGATCAATTAGTTGAAAGTCCCCTTCTAGATCTCGCCAAGTTACCACCTTCACCTCGAACTATGGGTTTACCCTGTAAAAAGGGTGAAGTAATACATATAGGTATATGTACCTTTGTCTACGCATATATATCTCATGAGGAAAATATCCATGGTAGCAACCCATTCCCAATAGAGAAATCCTTTGCCCATTGTTACTTATCCAATGATTATCCACTTCCTAAACAGATCTTATCTAGAATGGGATATAAAGGTAAGGGTTTAGGACTTCAACAACAAGGTATCAAGGAGCCTTTAGAAGTTGAAGTATGGCCTGGGAGATGTGGCATAGGTTACATCCTCCACAAAAGCCAACCTTTACCAACTGATGATGATCAACTCATTACTTACGATGAGTTCATAGAAAATCATGGCTTAGAGTGGAATGAAGAGGATGAGGAACCCTCACCTCCCTCTGAATTGTTTTGTGATCTGATAACCATAGTTCATCCCGAGTTGATAGCAACCCAAGGGGAGTATGCTAAAGGAGATATTATTTGTGATATGGATCATGAAGATATCCTTCAAAATAGCTTCTTCTTTGATGGATCGATCCCTTGTGTCGCTCATGTTGAATCCTCTAGTTCTCAAGTGGATTCTATGTCTCCCAAAGATCTTGAGCAATTAGGTGTTATTCCAGCTCCCCTTCCTTATGAGGATGAATCTCAAATTCTCATAGAAGAAACTATAGATGTTAATATAGGAACTGAGGAAAGTCCTAAACTCCTTAAGCTAGGAAAAGCCTTGTCCATGGATGAGCAAGAGCAATTGACCAAATTGCTCAAATAATTTCAAGATATTTTTGCCTGGTCTTATGTCGACATGCCAGGGCTTGATCCCTCCTTAGTGATGCACCATCTAGTAGTTAAACCCAATGTTAAACCTGTTAAACAGAAACTTAGAAATATGCATCCTAAAATCACCCTATTAGTCAAGGAGGAGCTCCAAAAACTCCTTGATGTCGGTTTTATCAAAGCTATCGACTATTCTGATTGGATCTCCAATATTGTTCCTATAGCTAAGAAAGAAGGTACAATCAAGATATGTATTGACTTTTGAGACATCAATTTAGCTTACCCTAAGGATGAATTTCCTCTTCCTAACATAGATATGATAGTTGATTTTACTACCAAATGTGGGATGTTATCTCTCATGGATGGCTTCTCAAGATACAATCAAATTTTAATCACCCTTGAGGATCAGGCCAAGACAACTTTCATCACTCCATGGGGCACTTTTTATTGGAAAGTCATGCATTTTGGGTTGAAAAATGTTGGTGCTACATATCAGAGGGCCATGAATTATATTTTCCATGACATGATGCATGATATTCTACAATATTATGTAGATGATCTCCTAGGTCATTCCATACATCGAGAGAATCATGTTCATGATCTAAGATGAATTTTTGAGAGACTTCGATAGTTTAGAGTTCATCTTAAGCCCTCCAAATGCATGTTTGGAGTCACATCTGGCAAGTTATTAGGATTCATCATTTCTAGGTGAGGTATCAAAGTAGATCCCACTAAAATAGTAACCATTACTGACATGCCTCCTCCCCATAACCTAACTGAGTTACATAGCTTACAAGGAAAACTACAAGCTATTCATCGATTTATAGCTCAATTAGATGATAAGTGTCAACCCTTTCTTAAGCTTCTTAAGAAAAATGTAGAATTTAAGTGGGATGCAGAGTGTCAACAAGATTTTGATGAAATCAAAAGATATCTCACTTCCCCACCTATCTTAGTTCCTCCTAGACCAGATAAGTATTTTATGCTTTACATAGCAACCACAACTCATGCTTTGGGAGCCATGTTGGCTCAACATGATGATCAAAACAAAGAGAGAGCCATCTACTATATTAGTAGAACCTTGGTTAGCTATGAAACCCAATATACTCCTTTAGAGAAGCTTTGCCTTGTTGTAGTGTTTACTTCTCAAAAGTTAAGACACTACATGCTTAGCCATAAGACATTGGTCATTGCAAAGTTTAATCCTTTATGCTACTTAATGTCTAAACCCCACCTTTCAGGTCAAGCTACTAAGTGGGTTTTAGCCCTTAGTGAATTTGACCTAACCTTCATAAGTCAAAAGGCTATTAAAGGTCAAGTGATTGCGGATCAATTAGCCTCTGCTCCCTTAGAATCAACCTCTCCCTTAGTTATTGAGTTTCCTGATGAATGCCTTAACCTAGGAATAGAAGAGCAAGAATCTTGGACTTTGTTTTTTATGGAGCCCGATGCTTAAAGGTGCTGGTGCTAGAATCATTCTAGTTACCCCACAAAATAGTTCATTCCCATTTCCTTCAAACTTCATTTCTCTTGCACTAATAATATTGTAGAATATGAAGCTTTAATCCTTGGTCTTAGAGCAACCTTAGCCCTAAAGGTTAGAATCCTTTCAATTTTTGGTGACTCTCAACTCATGGTTAATCAGATCAATGAAGTTTAGCAAACTAAAGATGATAAATTAAAACCTTATAAGGATATTGTTACAAAACTATTATCAACCTTCGATAAGGTAACCATAGAGTCATCCCTCAATCCTCCAATCATCACGCAGATGCATAGCTACTATTGCATCCCTTATCCCTTAGAATTAGAAGATGATCAAGCAACAATTATCATTCATCAACTCAGAACCTACAACCCTTAACTCTAGCCTTATCCCATTAGATGTCCTAACCATCAAAGCTTCCCCATCCAAGCCATGGTATAATGATATATTTAATTTCCTTAAGGATGGTTCAATTCCCAATGATTTAGATCATAATCAATGTAAAATTTTATGTAAAAGAGCGTGTCATTTTGTTATAATTGGGAATACTTTGTATCAATTCTTTTGAAGGCATCCTCTTCTCCTTAATTTTGATGAACCAAGATAGCCCTTAGTGATGTTCATGAAGGATCATGTGGAGGCCATTTTAGTGGTAATGCCATTGCCAAAAAGCTTCTTAGGATGGGTTATTATTGGCCTTCCATGGAGAAGGATGCATGCGATTATGTTTGACATTGTGACAAATGTCAACGTCATGACAACCTTGTTCATGCCCCTTCTCAAAACCTTCAAGCTATTTCTTCCCATTGGCCATTCTCCATGTGGGGATTGGACATTATTGGGAAAATTAACCCCACATCATCTGATGGTCACAAGTTTATCATCACAACAACAAAATACTTCACTAAGTGGGTCGAGGCCATGCCCTTAGCCACAGTAACTAGAACCCAAGTATCTAAGTTCATCTTCAACCAAATCCTTTGTAGGTATGGAATTCATTTAGTGATTGTATCTGATAATGGTACTCCTTTTAAAATCAAGGATGTCCATAAACTTTGTGTTAAATACAAAATTCACAAAGTGGTCAACCCCATATTACCCTCGGTAATGGTCAGCTAAGCATCCCAAGTCTTTGTTAGATCCTTAAAAGTTGGTTATAAGACTGTCGAGATTGGCATATCCAACTTTACCCCACCTTATGGGTCTATCGTACTAGTGTACAAACTCCTACAAGTGCAACCCCCTATGTCTTGGTCTATGGCACTAAACATATTTCCTTTTGGCTGGTCCCATCATTCATATCTTGTTCGATGCATCTTAGTGTGGTATCTTTGACCATTTCCTTGAACTTTGGTGAAAGTGTCCATGCATTGACATCTCGCCTATCGAATGACTCGCACTTCCTGAAAGTTCCTCTTCTTTGAAATTGGGGACCTTGTTCTCAGACCGAACACTATGCCTCGATCTAGGGTATTTCCCCAATTGGTTAGGTCCCTTTATCATAAAAAAAAACCAAACGAGGCAGACCCGGCGGGCGAGCAGACGGAAGGCCCCCCCCCCCCCCTCCTCTTCCAAAAACGACAGAACATCAAAAAAAATAAAAAGAAAAAAGCAAGAAAAAAAAAGAAAACAATTATTTTGGGGTGTGGTTTTTGTTTTTTTTGTTTGGGGGTGGTGGATTGTGTGTGTGTGGTGGTTTGTGGTGTGGGGGGTTGGGGGTGGTGGGGGGGGTTTTTTTGGGGGTTTGTTTTGTTTTTTTTTTTTTTTTTTTTTTTTTTTTTTTTTTTTTTTTTTTTTATATTATTTTGTTTTTTGTTTTTTTTTGTATATTTTTTTATAAAACCAAGTTTGGCTTAGGAGCCTATCATTTAGCAACATTGGATGGTAAAGATATTAAAGAACCAATGAACATAATGCATTTAAAATGATATTATGCATAAAATTAATAAATTCATAAACTCACATCTCTTTTGTTTCTTCTCTCTTTTCATTTATTTTCTTCCATCGTCTTCAACTTTGTTTGTGCCAACTTTGCATTGGTCTACTTGCTCATACTGCATTATTGCTTGTCATACATTGCATAGATTGCCTGACATACTTCTCCTTTTCACTTCTGCCTATCATATAGTTATCCTTTGCTGCTTGGTCATACTTGCATGATTGCTTGATCATATAGATTTTGGGGATTTTGCAACGATGCAGGTGATGAAACCTAGTTAGGTTAGATCACATGCATTGCACCCATACTAGGTCACTGATGCTTAGCGAATCCCCACCCTAGGGTATGTTTTTTTACTTTCCACCATGATGCTAAAGATTACCTCCATTGTCTACATACATATATGGGGTATTTTCTATGCTAGCGGATACCATGTTTTCTTTTTTACATATTCTAACTTTATTGCATCTATTGGTACAAACAAGATTTTCTTTCATATAGTATCACAAAATAATAATAAAAAATTATCCATCACAAATTATGTTTATAGTCTATACAACTATTGTCCATAAGCATGCAACTTTGTAAAAACATGTAAAATGGTGGCTTCTCAAGCCACTTCCATATATGGATCATCATTGTTTGTTACTTCTCACCTATTTCATGACTTCTCTTCTCCTCTCCTGGTTAAGCTTTAGTAGCCTCTCTTGTCCACTCTGATGATTCCCATCATTTCCCCTCTTGACTCTCATTAATTGGTGGTGAAGCAACTCCTGACAATTGTGTAGCTATTGAATCAGTAATCGGTGGCATTCTTGGGCCCATTGTCATTGTTCCCTCTTGATTGTGTTGAGACTGAGAAGTTGATTGTGAAGGGACAAGCAATCCATAACTCACTAATGCATCAAAACAGGACACTAAAAAAGTTGCCCTGTAATCTTCTCTTGCACGTTGTAGCTGAGAAATCTCTACCTGCATAATAGTTGTATCTTCCCTAAAATTGGTAGCATCCCTTCCAACCCATGACATTCCATCCCCTAATACTGCATCACCCCATCTGCTAATTCCACCATCAAGACCTACTCCACTTTCCAGACTTGTCATTAACTCTTCCGCATTCACCACCCCTAAAACCCTAGTTGTCTCATTGACTTGATGACCCATTACATCTCCCTCCTCCTCATGTGCCACCTCTTCTTTTCCACTAGTGGCATCGGTCACTTCTCCAACTGCCTCTCCAACCTCACCCATACCAACATCCTCCTCTATCACTTCCCCTGCTTGCCATCATTGTGTAGCCCACCAATTATCAAACTCTGGTGTTGTGCCTGCATTATCAGTATCAGATACTACTAGGGGTTCATCTGGCTCCCTATCTAACACAATTACCAATGGGGTAGTTGCAGTATAATCGTATCATCTTTGATACATTACAGGTGGATCTGGTAGTCCTTACCTCAAACCAAATTGGCATAGTACTCGAGTATACTAAAAATAATTGACTTGTATGTTCCTTCTCCCAATTAGCCATATCCCTCTCTGTACACATGACAATTATCTAGAGTCATCACTCCACCTTGGACCCTCTCTCCATGGTTGCCAACAAACATCCTGTGGCCTCAAACTCTCAAAAACATAACGGTAGTGATCTCCATCCTTTGCATATGGTCTACTCCCCCTCATCTCCCTAGCTGTTTGCCATCTTAATACATATGGTGTCTCTAACCCCATAAACCTATGGGCATCATAAGGTAGACCTTGGGGTCTCTCCACCGCTATATGCTCCCACCCCCACACCTGCACTAGCAGACTACAACTCAACCCACCTCGAGTTGTCCGTTTAACTTCATAAAGCTCCCTATAAGTTTGTGCTAATAATGTTGATGCCCATGCAAAGACTACTGACCTCTCCACCATATCTGTTACAACCCCTAGCATATTCCATGGAAATCATGACCCTGATGAATCAGGCAAAACCCAATTTGATATCAGCACCATCGCTAGGGTCTGCCTCACTGATAATACCCCTACCTCAAAAAACTCCTCGTACAACACTCCACCACTATTGAGATTCACACAAGACCAACTGCTACCAAAAATTTCCTCCATCACTAACCTTTTTTCTTGTCGACTTGCCACTGAAATGATAGATCCTTCTATCGGTAACCAAAAAATCCGATATACATCCTCTAGGGTAATTGTCATTTCCCCTGTAGGCAAATGAAATGTACCCCTATTTGGATCCCATCTCTCACATAATGTTGATAGGTACATCGTATCAGCATGCACTATCTTAACTTGGGCCACCCCTACAAACCCTATCACCTCCAACCACCTCCAATCCTCAATTGTCATGCATTCCCTTAAATTTCCAATAATTGCTCGATGTCGATGATGAGGTCGTAATACATTTAACTATTATCACATTACATAATCCCATTCACAATTTCACCAATTCCATATAAAAATAATACAAAAACTACATTATATATTACATAATAAAAACCCTCTTCCAGTCGCAAAACCCCAATACAATTTTTTTTATTACTTATTCCCTTACTATTTTACTTCATTCACGATCTCATTTCTTTCAAAATAAAATAAATAAATTAATTAATCAGATAAAATTCCACTCACCGTCTTTTCTCCACCTCTGCTGTTCGATGCACTTCCTTCATTAGATCTGTGGTAAATCTCAGTGATGCTTCATGTTTCATTTTGGCTTTCACCCTTCTCTATTATCCCGAGCGGCATCTTACATGGGTATTTTAATACCCCACAGATACCTTCAAAATGCTAGAGCGAATCCATGATCTGTTGAATCTTGCTTATACCTTAAAGCATATGAAGTAAAATTTCTGCAAAAACAAGAAAAATAATAACTATGAACACCACTGGAACTACTGAATATATGCTCCAAAGGACAAGTAATGCCAAACATACATCTCGCATTATAGAGCCAAACGACATATCCAGTCAATAGATTTATGTCCTTACATCAATATCTAAAAGGAAAAAGAAATATTACATTCGCTCACTTTAGGTATAAATACAAAACCCTAATACTTAAAAGATACAAACTTAGTGTCCTCGCTCTTGATCAACAAGAGCATAAGGGATAAGTGTTGATAATTCAAAACAAAGGCCCTATGTGAACTAGACAATTGTCATCAAATACATAAAATAGATTCCTTTCCATTCTCATTTTTAGCAATATACGTCACACACGTACATGGGTTATGGACCCTCGCAGCCTTAGCCATCAAAACATCTACTCATTATCTGAGTCAGAATAACTTGAATTTGTTGCATCCTCCCACGTACGTTGATTAGATAGCAACCCCCAATGTTGATTAAAGCTAATATGATTAGGCCATTCAAACTCATTAAAGTAGGAAAGATCAATGACTTCATGCATGGTGCAGTGATAGTGGTTTACTACCCGAGTATCTGATACACGCTTGGGACCACGAGCCAACCATGTAACTTCCTTGTCGATAACGAGCCTGCAAAATAAGAAATTAGGAATAAATCCCCAATTAAATTTGTCAGTGACTTGCTTTGCATAATTGACCTTTCGGCTTCTTTGGAGCGATGAGAGGAATCTTCTATCAAACTGAAGGACAAACCTACATGCTATCAGATTTGATTTCAAGTTTGGAGAATTCAAATCATAGCGGTACAGATTCCAGTCAGGAATTAATGCACCAACAAGACCAATAGAATTGTACCAGATTAAATTTTTACAGAGAGAAACTACTTCTGGTTTGCTCCAGTCATGAAGATCCCAATTCATGAGATGAATAAAAATTAATCCCTTTGCAGAATAGGTAATAGTGATAGGACACTGCATAGGTTCGAGTAAACTGAGTCTAGATGAAATCCAAAATTTTGAAGACATTCCTCTAACCCTTATGGCTATACAAACCTTAAGGGATAGGATAAAATTGGTTTTTCGTAAGGCAGAAGTGCTAAGGGCTAAGATTTTATTCGAAAGCTCTTCAGGAAGGTCAAACACTAGATTTTTCTCTGAAGAATTTACCAAAGGTTCTGAAGAAAAGGAAGATCCTTCCTGTGCCATTGATACCTTTGTCAGATTACAGATTTTCTTGTCAAGTCGCTTACACGATCGTTATCGATACCTTTTGTTAATAATATTGGAGCTACACCGAAACTCACCCTTTATTGGAAAACTTGGGTTTCGAAGATGGTTCCCTCTTTGTCATTTAAGACCACATGCTTCCCACCGCACTTAAGGCCGGATAGTCCTTAGTATCATTATGCTTGGTACCTTTTAGCTTTTAAGATCGTATGGTTCTCTATCGCTCATAGTTTGATGGTTGTCAAGTTGTCATCACTTATTATTCTTCTGTTATTATTATTTTATTTGCATATCTCACCTATCATTTTCATCTTTAATATCATTAAAAGCTCATTAATACAACAATTTTCTATCTTGAACACGTCTCTCTTAAAATCTCAAACAAGGCACACATACCCATTTTTTTACCTACCTTCTCTCTAGTACATGTACGCATGTCATCTACTTGCTTTGTTTTAATCAAAATCTCTATAAAGTTAACACCCCTATCGGGTTACACTCCTTTTGACCATCTACATACATAACACCCCTATTGGGTTACACTCCTTTTGGCTCAATGGGCTCTACACCCCATTACAGGATAGCTTCATGGCCACTAGCGAGGGGCAACCTCCATTCGATCATTTGTGAGCACACATCCTAGTGGGTATCGCTCCATCTACAACCACTAGTGAGCACACACCTCTAGTGGGTTCTTGCTCCACATTTTGGTCACTAGTGAGTACACACCCATAGTGGGTCAATGCTCCATGCTACTTGTTTTATTAGTGAGCACTACACCCTTACAGGATAGCTTCATGGCTAATCACGAGCATCACACCCATAACGGTTTTCACTCCATCCTCGACCATTTGCGAGCATACATCCTCATAGGGTTTCACTCCATATTTTATCTTTTACTTAACTTAATGCTCACTTGATCATATTAAATCATTTTAGTCTACGCTGATTCAAATGGCATAGTCTAAGCACCATCTTTACTTTCTTTGACCTTTTGGTGGATTTATCTTCTTCCCTTTCTGTTTGCTTTACTTATTTGTTTTCTCTTACGTCTATCGATCTATTCATCAATCCCCAATTGGGGGCATCAATCATCTCAATTACTCATCTTATATTTTCTTATTCTTGATCATACCTCATCCTTTTCATATCTTATCACAACCCCAGCCTAATCGAGTTTCATCGGTTCAACTAGGTTTCCCCTCCAAAACTCGAGGGGGCACCCTAGGCTGGGGGCATGCATACACATAAATTATAATCATTTTCATATCATCCATTCTATATTGATAACCAAAAATCTCCCCACCATTAAAACCGGTGCACAATTATTATTTTTGATGCATTCATTGTACAATGAATACATCAAAAAGGGGGTAAAATGTAGACATTAAAAATTGATCCACTCTACATCAATTTTCATTAATTCTCCCTCATGCATTAATTCTCCAACCATCAAAATTCACCTCTTTAAAATTCTAAAATTAAACACTTATTTCCTCAAAAATCAAGGCCATATTTGACATAAATTTTCACCAACCAAATCATCTCTAAAATTCTCAAAAGCACTACCAAATCATCTTTAATACCTCTTCTAAAGTCACATATTTCTTCTAATTTATTTCTAATATTTCCAAATATCTTTCTAATATCCCTACCTTCTTCTAATGTTCTCTAATCCCTTTATAATTTTCCTAAGTTCATCATACACTGTACACTATTCACTCGTTCACTGCTCACTGTACACTGTTCACTGTTCACTATTCATCGTGCACTATTCACTATTTTCAAATTTTAAAATTAGATGCATCATTTTCAAATGGAATTAGCCCACTTACAAAGTGGCACATTACTTCACTATTACCATTTTCAAATTAGAATGTTCCACTTCCAAAGTGGCACATTACTTCATTATTACTATTTTCAAATTAGAATGTTCCACATCATTACAAAGTGGCACATTACTTCATTATTACCATTCTTAAATTAGAATGTTCCATTCTTCCATTTTCAAAATAACATGGCCCATTTTCAAAATGGCATGTTACCTCACATGGTCCATTTTCAAAAATGGTATGATTTTATGCCATTTTTAAATTCAAGTCATTTTCCCTCTCCCCCCAAGGTCATGAAAAAACTATAAATAGAGCCCTTGGGATAGCCTCAAACCAAGTCTTTCTCAAGCACTAAAACTCTGCAGGTTTTCTTCAAGCTTTCAAGTCTCCAAGCAAAGGATCTCAAAGGAATCATCAACATCTTCTTAGGCATCTTGAGGAAGTCATCATCAAGCTCTCATCAAGAAAGAGAGAGAGAGGCAACCTTGTTCCAAGGGTTGTGCTCTTTCAACCTTTCTCTATTATTGTTATTTCATTTAGTTTCTACAATTCTTTATTAATTTGGAATCACATTTTCATTTCATAGTTATATTCTTTTAATTCATACTAACCTTGCATATTTCATTTATTTTGCTATTATCTTTAGCATTCCTTCATATAGATAGTTTATTTTTTATTCACATCTACCTTGCTATTTTATCTCACAAACATTATCACTAACGGGGTCCTATTCCGTGTATGCTCTTCCCTTGCACTTAGTGTGATCTTGGGAATCAAAAATGGATAGGTCACCTAGGATTAATAAATAATATCACATTTTCTCATTATTTAATTCATTTACTCATTTCATTTCTGATTTTACTTATTATTGCACAAATTTATATCACATTAATAAGGGGATTCTCACTTCGTGTATGCTCTTCCCTTGCACTTCGTGTGAACTTGGGAATCAAAAGCGGGTAGATCCCCTAAGGTTAAGGAATATCATCAAAGTCATTATTTTAAATTTATATCACATTAAAAGGGGTTCTTACTTCGTGTATGCTCTTCCCTTGCACTTCGTGTGAACTTGGGAATCAAAAGCGGGTAGATCCCCTAAAGGTTAAAGAACCTCATCATAGCTATCATTTTTCTATTTTTATCTTACACATCACATTAAAAGGGGTTCTTATTCCGTGTATGCTCTTCCCTTGCACTTCGTGTGAACTTGGGAATCAAAAACGGGTAAATCCCCTAAGGTTAATAAGGAATATAATCATCTATTAGCATCTTAATTTCTTACTCTTGTATGTCCATCCAAAAGGTCAATACTTATTTTCTTTTTACAAGGTCAGCTAAAAGGACCAAGGGGGCTTGACTGCTGCAAGTTTGGTCATATTGTGGCCTAAGCAGGCCCCCAAATACTAATCCAATTTTTTTTAGTGTTTGTGAAGTTGTTTTACAGGATTTAGAGATTTTGTGGAGCTTTACGGGCGCAAGATAAAGCTAGTGGTCAGCCTTCCAGATTTAGGTGAAGTGTTCTTGTTAGTGCTTTAGGTTGCTTGTTGAAGTGTTTTATTTTAAGACATTTTCAATTATCACTCATTAAATCACACAATTACATATAAAGGAACTAATTTACTTTAGGCATTGAAAGTGAAAGTGCATATAGTTTTTGCATCTAGGCTAGATTGTTTGTGCATCTTCCTTGCGCCCTTGCTTTTAAAAATATTAAAAGAATTTATATTCTGTAATTAGGATTTAGATATCATTCAAATTAAGAATCATTTTAGGACTAGTTCTTGTTTGCTTGCATTTGTATTCCTTGCATTTCTATTTCATTTATTTTAGTTTAGTATATAGAAGGCCAAACCTTAGGTGTTTGTTCAAATTTACATACAAAACATTCCAACCCTCGGACTTGGAACGAGTCCTAAAATTGTTCCTGGTGAACCCCTTTTCCTTGTCCATCAAGTGTAGAGAACAATATACCCCCGTGGTTCACCTCAAGGTTTTCTCTTTTTACGGATCCAACCTTGAGAATCGTACGTGGTAGGGTGATTTTCCCCCTCTACAATTTATTCACTTTCCAAACATTTAATTTAATTGATGTTTGGATGAATAAGCATTACATTGGTTGGAAGGTTACAAAAACCCTAACTACAATATTATAAAGGTTCAAAACCTTATAATTAGGGTTTATTTTTATGTTTGTTCATCATTCGGATATTCAAATTCCAATTTTATATTGGGATGAACAAGAATTCAAATTAAACAAAAACCTTAATTTTTAATATTATAAAGTTCAAACTTTATAATTAAGGTTTATAATTAATGACTTTGTTGGAACTTATGTAAATTTTTTTTTTATACCCTATTTCATAATTATAAAGGTTCAAAACCTTATAATTAGGGTTTAATTTTTTTTATGTTTGTTCACCATTTGGATATTCACATTTCAATTTTATATCGGGATGAACAAGCATTCAAATTAAATAAAAACCTTAATTTTTTAATATTATAAAGTTCAAACTTTATAATTAGGGTTTTATATTTAATGGCTTTGTTGGAACTTACGTAAACTTTAATTTTATGTAAAGTTTCATTGAAACCCTATTTCATAATTATAAAGGTTCAAAATCTTATAATTAGGGTTTAAACTTTTTATGTTTGTTTCGGATATTCAACTTCGAATTTTATATCGAGATGAACAAGCATTCAAATTAAATAAAAACCTTAAAATTTAATATTATAAAGTTCAAAATTTATAGTTAGGGTTTTATATTTAATGGCTTTGTTGAAATTTACGTAAACTTTAATTTTATGTAAAGTTTCATTGATGAAGTAAATTTTAATTTTAATTAAAATGTTTAATGAAATTTATGTTAATATAAAATTTTGAAGCATTTTTAATTAAAATTCTGTTTTGAAGTTTTAAAATAAATTTGCATAGTTTAAAAATTAAATTCAAGGCAAATTTATTTATTCTAGAAAAGTGAATTTTATTGGAAAGTATATCAAAATGATTTTAGATCAAGATACCTGAAATCCAGGTCCCTTGTTAACAAGTTATGTGCATTCAAGAGTTATTTTTAGCATTATTTCATATCTAGATGTTCCACACTTTTATGACACATTATAACAAAGAACCTTGGAAGAATCAAGTATTCTTTTGCAAGAGAGGGTTTTAACTCTAAAATCCTAACTATGAGTGTGATTTCGCAATTGGGTGAAATTACCCCTCAACATGTCCTACATGAGACGTGCTTGAGATCAGAGGGAGCTTATGAGGAATATGACTCCCATAGAAGCTCAACCACCAAGTGGTTCTAGGTGGTTAGCCATGCCAGATGAAAAATAGACACTATGTTGACACGTGGCAAAACCCTTACCTCTTGTAATCTGCCTTGGTTATGACCTGTTTTGTTAACTCAAGATTTATCGTTAGTTGGTTTGAGGGATATGAAACCTTTTAAGATAAATGTATTTAAAAAGATAGTCCCACATGCTTCTTGCGAAAGCATGTGGATATTTTAAATAAGGGAAGACTCCCTTAGTTAGTTGATCACACAGGTGGTCATGCTAGCCGAAAGGCTAGATACCGGTGGTAGGCACTAGTCGTTTGATAAACTTGGAGACCTCCATTGGATTCATGTGGAACTAACCTATGGATGAGATTAAAATAGGCTAGCCATTGAGATTTTATTATTACCCCCTTTTAATCTAACCATTGTGAGTATTTAGGCAAATTCAAATTATAGCATTTGGGTAAACTTAATCGAAGCCGTTGGATGAAATTAAGTTAGCTGTTGAACTAGCCATTGGATCAAATTGCTATGTCACCATTGGATGACTTGACCATTGGCAATGTTGAGACTGAATAGTTGACATTCGAATTTAAACCCACATTTTAATATTAAAGGGTTGTTTATTATTAATACTAATAGTTTGTTTAATATTAATGGTTTGTTTTGTAAATTAAAGGTATAAGACTTTGTTCTTGCTCCCCCTCCCCTAGTTCTTGCCCAGTCCTTGGCTCATCTTGGGTCTCGCTTTGGGAATGCTTTGTAGCAGATGATCTCCCTCAAGGGAGATCCTTCTCCACTTTCTACTCCTTTCTTAGCAGTTTTAGGGTTTCTTTGCCTGACCCCATGGTCTAGTGAATCCCAAGGGAAAAATAGGGTTTCTTGCATGTTTTTAGGGTCCCTTCTCCGTTATCCCTCAGGATTTCCCCTAGGGTTTTTTGCAAGGTTTTTTCATGGATTTGGTTCCTAGGGCTTCCTCGATCGGTGGTGGTGGCAGGTTGGGAGTTTGACTGCTTCTTGGTGCATCCTGTGAGGTCCTCTCTGCTTTGAGGTTGGTTTGGGAGGGTCAATTTCCTCTTTTGCTAGTGAATCCTCTCTAGGATGCTTGTGGTTGTTGTTGGTCCCATCCCGTTGGGTAGGGCCCTTTTCGATTTCCTATTCGGAGGCTTCTTCTTATTGGATCTATGATTTGGTGGACACCCAAGGCATTGGTTGGCCTTCGGGGTGGGCCTCTTCCTCTACCTGGGCTATTCCCAGTCCCAGTCCCAGTTCCCTAAAGCTATCCATGAGCATGGATGGGGGATCTTAGCACCTTCTTCTGGGGTTCCCAGGGTTTCTATTGCATGTACGAATCTTGGGGGAGGGTGGACCATGATCAGTGCATGTAGACCCTGGTTCCCCCAGGTTAGGCTTCTGAGGATCCCATCTTTGTGCTTGTTGTTGCTTCCCACCTAGGATCCTTAGCTTGTTCATTTTAGCTCCTTTTCAGGGGCTGCTGGTCCCAGTTCACTAGATCTATTTATGAGCAAGGATGGTGGTTCCTGGTCCTTTCTACTAGAGTGGTGGGGGCTTCCTTCTATATTCTTTGGTCTGGGGGAAGATCTATGTATTTGTAGCTATGGCCCCTCCTTCCTCCTTTAATTTTAGCTTTTAGGATCCTGTATTTGTGCTTGTTGCTATTTTCCCTGGATCCTTCCGGCTTCCTCATATTTTTACTTTCTATGCATAGGGATATCTTGGCCTATAGATATCCCTAGTAGTGCTATTCCACTTTTCAGGCTCATGTGGAGGTTTCCCATTTTTTTCTTTGTGGACCCTGAATCCATTTCCTAGGCTATCTTGTTGTTGGTACTTGGCATGTATCCTGGTGTTGCTTGTTGCTTTGCTCGCACAATTGCTTGCTACCCTGCTACACCCTGGGTTGCATCCCGAGCCATCCTTGGGTGAGGATCCTCTCCAATTTTCTTTTAATTCTTTGATTTTGAATTTTGGGTAGGATTTATGGTTGCAGGTTATTTTTAGCCTTCCCACTCTCTCTACGCAGGTCTAGATTCCAGACTGATGTATCCACCCCTAGGTGGATCCTAGACTACTATATCCATCCCTGGGAGGATCCCAGACTATTGTATCCACCCTTGGATGTATCCTAGACTGTTGTATCCACCCTTGGGAGGATCCCAAATTTCTAGTAATGGGAGGATGATATTTTCATGAAGTGGGCCTCACTAGTTGGTACTAGAATCTAGTCTTTCTGTTGGTTCAAGGGTTGTTTCTGGCCGTTTATCTTACAATTTGTGTTTATTTTCATGTACTAAGGCATTTATTTAAATCTCGGTGCTACGATACTTTTTGTTATAAGGTTCTGGGATCCTCTCAAAAAACCCAATTTGTATATAAAATTCTTGTTACTTATCAAAGAAAAAAAGGTATGGGACTTTAATTTATAAAATAAAGGAAACAAGATTTACTTATAGGAAGTGACTTTGACCTATTAAATAAATAGAAGTTGATGTTTGTAAATTAAGCCCCCTCTTATGGAAAATTATGAAGAAATTATGATAATCATAGGGTATTGATTTTGATTACAAGGTTAACTTGTGTTTGAAGGGGTAATCTTGTGTGATAGATTACAAGGTTAATTTGAGTTTAAATTTGTAATATTGTGTGATATATTACATGGTTAATTTGAATTGAATATGTAATCTTGTGTGATAGATTACAAGGTTAATTTGAGTTTAAAGGTGTAATCTTGTGTGATAGATTACATGGTTAATTTGAATTGAAGGTGTAATCTTGTGTGATAGATTACAAAGTTAATTTGAGTTTAAAGGTGTAATCTTGTGTGATAGATTACATGGTTAATTTAAATTTAAGATGTAATATTGTGTGATAGATTACAAGGTTGATTTGTGTTTAAAGGTGTAATCTTGTGTGATAGATTACGAGGGTTAATTTGAGTTGAAGATGTAATCTTGTGTGATAGATTACAAGGTTGAAATATTGTGTGATAGATTACATGGTTAATTTGATTTGAATATGTAATCTTGTGTGAAGAGATTACAGGTTTGATTTGTAATCTTGTACGATAGATCACAAGAATGATTTGAGCAAAAAGGTGTAATCTTACTAGATAGATTACAAGATAACTTATGTATAACTATGAGGTAACCCTGTTTTATGGGTTACAAGATGTAATAAACTAAGGGTAACAATTTGTAGGGACTCTAGCATAACCATGTGAATAATCCTGTTAATGGATTATGAGAACTATAATAAAGATATGGGAAAAATTATCTAAGTGTGAAATGTGAATGTGGAAGATTAGATATGGGATTTAATATTGGAGAGAGTATGGGATCTCTCCATGTGAGGTGAAGCCTTAGACAAATCCCGTACCATACTGAATTATGATGATATCTAGGTTGGAGAATGAACGTGGGATTCATTCTCGAAGGAATTGATGAAATTTCTCCTTAATATGTAACCAATGATATTTCATAAACAAGTAGTCATAAGAATTTGTGAGGTTCTTATTTATGGCATTGGTGGCTTAGAGAAAGGAAAGGTGGCATTTCCTTAATTGCATCATGTTTGAAAAACAAGGAACAAGCTGGTTCCTCTAATTGCATATTGATTAGAAAAGGATCTACGGGATGCCTTTCTATATTTATAAATATGACAATTTAAGTTTATGAAATGAGAGGAGAAGCATATTTTGGAGTCTAGGTTTATTCCCCGTGAGAGTTCCTGGGGTATATGTTGTATACTTCTATTTGTAGTTTGCCATTTGTTGTTAAGCATTGATGTTGTATTTACTTTCTAGTAAGTTGGTATCTAGATAGATCATGGACATTGCATATGCTGAGAGAAGTAAATGCTATTTGCTTTATAATGAGATGATGATTTTACATTCATATAATATGATTATTAGAATACCGTATGATGTAATGTTTTGTTAACAAGCAATGTTCTATGGTTAATGATTCTAATATATGATGCCTTTATGCTTTTCAATAAATGGCTCTTTTATTATGATGGAATGGTTTATATTTGAAATCAAGTGAAAGTCCTGATATGAATAAAGTAATATTTATGTGATGTTTAGATGATTTATGCATGATATTCTACTAAAATTAATGAAATTAGGAGAATGGATTGAAATGATATTCAATTTTTTTTTATTTGTGGAAAACATCCCAAAAGGGATGCCACTTTCGGGTAAGACCCAAGGAGGCAGGGGTATCCATTCCGTAAAAAATGCCCAAGACTCGGACCTGGCCTACCACCTTTGACACACTCAAGGAGAAAAAAAACACACAAAACCAATTAAAAATAAGCAGATAACAACATAAATGATATTCAATTGATTATATAACTAAAACTCCTAATAAAGAAGAGGTAGAAATAGTTAAACCAAAGGATCATACATATAATGATGGGATGAAAGGTTGGATAAGAGTTGGTCACTCCTATCAGGGAAGTTGACACTGACCATATCATAAATCTCTAGGCTACTTCCTTCCCTACATGGTGTTGATTCAAGCATACTAAATATGAATAAAAAGAATATTTCTATCTCAGGTTTGATTGGTAAAGTGGGTTGCTACAATATATTTTGGTAATATTGGTAGTATGAATTTAGGTAGCTTCTTCCAAATATTAGGTGGATTTTGGGGACTTAGAGGGATTGATCCTACTTCATCTAAAAGGATATTTATTGAGGGGTTGACCATTTTTTTTAAGATATGAAAATAAAATTTAATAGCATGTTTTACCTACATATCTCTAGGTTTCTTTTGTTGATGCACAATCACTAGATGAATATAACTTCTTGAAAAGGTCTTCACCCAAATATCAATTTGATTTCCTTAACTGTGGCTTCTTTTTATGTTCATTCTAAAGTGGAGTTGATAGGTGAGTAAAGAGTCACTTCAACAAGTATGAGTAAAAAGTACCCTCACCAAGTCTAATCCCTATTCCTTGTTGCAACTCTAGGACCAATGATGTGTCATTGGGGTTCCATCGAGAATTCCATTAAACTATTATCATCTTTGATTATCTCTGCTAGGGCTATTATGCCTTCTAGGGTGTGATACAAAGGGGTTACAATCAAGAGGGTGGAATTTGGCTTAATTAGGGGTCTCCAAGAGTTTTTACAAGATCAAATCCTTATTAGGATGTTATCTTCAATGCATACATGTGCTCAACAAAGTGGAAAGGGATGCAAGAGATTAAAAATAAAAATAACTCAACTAAATAAAAGGGGATGATGCACCAAAATATCTACTAATATCTTCCTACAAATATAGGCCTGAACACTATGTGCTAGTGGTGAACACTTACTCTCCTCAACATAGTGAAGCACAAATGAGGCCTACCAGTTATATGCAAGCATGAGAAAGCAAGTCTTGCTAGAGAGAAAAACAAATGATTGGTCCAAAAATAGATACAGGCCTCTTACATACACATATGCTTAATAAAAATCAAAGAAAAAGGAAAACATTACAAGCAAATACATACATAGAATTGGGCTAGTAGGAGGCCATGGATGGCTATACCAAAAATTTGACACAGGCAAGCAATATCTTATAAATATTGTGCTAGAAGTGGGGGGTTGAGATTATCCATAAGCATCTTAGAAGACAACTATTTTTACAAAATTAAATAAAGGGAAAGACTACAAATGGATACAATTGCAAACTTGGTAATCCTTTTTATAGTTAAAACTAGAGCTTACTATAGAAAGGTTTCCATACAAAATTATCTGTAGATAGATTTGACAATCCCACCTACTTTTTCTAAGGATTATGATCATTGAATACTGTGCTTCTCTGATCTTAATGACTGATCAACTTGGAACTTTCAGTGCCATACTTCATATTGAATGAGTGTTTGAGATATTTATTGAGGTTATGCTCTAGTAGGTGGTCTTCATATCTTAAGTCAAGGAAGAATTAGCTCGGTTCATCTACCTCTGTCACTTTTGATTTGTTTCAGGCATCCATGTTTTCTTAGCTTTCTAGCATCTCTCATGCATCTTGGGTGATCTCAGACTGGTCAAGATTTTTTCTACTGGTACTTTATCATATATTGAAAAATATCTAACATCGAGACTTATCCAAAGTACATAATATTTTAGTTCTCCTTTGTTTATCTATTGATACTTTTACCAAATAGAATCTCATTTAAGTATTGATTGTTGGGATTTATTTTGGTTCCTTTTCCTCTAGGATAGAAAAAACTTTGATCATCATCTATTGGGGTTTTGCCTTAGTTGCAAGTGGATAGTGAGGATTCACTACAATGCCAAGTTGCCCTTGTGCAACATGAACATCCATAACTACTTTTTTGGCTCCACACATTTGCTTCTCTACTCTAGTAATTTGAATAATAGTCCATCTATTCCTTGATGCTATTTTTTATAATATATTACATTATTTGTCTATGTAATGTACATCACTAGAATAAGAGATTATTTTAAGGGGAATTTAGCTAGTTACTTCAAGCAATGTAATAAATGCACAAGTGTCAATGTGCAAGTTGTAATGTGCAAGGTGTTCCTTTGTACAACTAGGTAGAGTGTTGGCCAAGGAATCTATCTTCCTATATAAAGAGCCTCACAACTCCATTCGAATGTATCACTCTATTCTCATAAGAAGATGTTGCTTTTCTCTCTTTCTCTCTTTCTCTTGATATGATGGAATGGTGCTAAAACCATTAGTGGTATTAGAGCCATGGTGAATCTAGAGAGGAATAGGGAAATCCACCATTGCTACTGTTGGCTTGCATCTTTGTAAATCGAACCTATCCCCACACACCACTACATGCAAACACCACCCCTTGTAAACACTAGTAGAAGAGAGGTTAGAAAAAAAGGGGGACCTAGAAGCCTTGTTGCAAGACTCAAGAAGATACTCTAGAGAAGAGTCCATGAGAAATAGGATATTGGTGATATCCTTTATGATTAAAGACTACCGAGGTAAAGCTTATGATAGTGAAAGAATTGGGATAATTATCGCCATCCAAAAACAAGCCCAAAAGGAAGACTACTGGATTCTACAACAAAATACTAGAAAGGTTCATAGCTATGAGCAACCTCCATTCTAGAAAAAAACTTGGTGAATCAAATCATCAAGATATTCATCTTCAAAGGACATCAAAGGTAAGTAACTTAGGGTGCAATTAGTTGAACTTCAAATTAGGGTTCATTATCAAATTCCATTAAACATCATATTTGGATTAAATTTGCAAGGAGAAGGGCTCATAATATATTCTTCAAGAAAGTGTAAAAATGAGAAACATTTTAAAATATATCTGCACGTTAAATAGGAGTTGGATATTTTTTGAAAGAAATAAAATTATCACCTACATGTTATCTATCTAGAAAGCAAGAAGACTACATACTACAATATTGATTGTAGAAAAAATTACAGATTATTCATTAAGGGTTCTTTACATATTAATATTAAAATTTGTAGAGATTATTAAGTGTATTTGGAATTATTTTAAAATTTTATTTATAGGAACAATAAGGTGAGAATTTTGTTACCATTGAAGTGCATTATTAATCCATTAGCACTATACTAGTTGATATTTAACTAGTTACTCTCAAAAGCGTTAGTTTGTTTTTGTTGATTGTTAAAGATCAAGGGCATAAAACCAGTAGATTATCAAAGTATCTAAAGAAACTATTTGGTTCATAAAACTTGTAGTATTTTTGGCCAAAAGAAGCCACCAATACAAGTCAAAATATGGGTAAGAAAGCCACCATTAAAGTCCTTGAAAAAAGCCTCAAATCAAGACTTGGTGAGTCTCAAAATTCAAGAAATATATAAGGGTTTCATTTAAGTGCAAAGTGTAGAAATCCTTACTTTCAAATAAACATATTAAGAGTATCTTATTAGCTTGGATTAAATATTATCCAAGGAAGAGGATTAGTGAAGATAAGGAGTTGCATCATAAAAATAAAAAAGAATCTTAGAAACAAAAAGGTGAGTTTTGGTCCGTCATATTGGTTTAAATCTAACTATTACAAAGCATCTATTTTATTCCTTCAAAAGAGGGATAAAATAATCTCTCATTGCAAGAAACAACACGATCATTATATCGATAGGTATTAGGGTAGAGTTTATTCAAGAGTAAAAAGCCACCGAAGAGCTTGCACTTCTCAAAAATCAAGATGTTTAAAAACACCATTTCTTCATGTCTAATATAGCCCTAGAAGAAAGCACATCACTTGAAATATTGGAGCTATTACAAGAGGGTATTATCATCTGAATCTATGTAGAGAAAGGAAAACATGCAAAATATGATTATCTATGTGGAATAGCACTATTAAGCTAAGCACACGGGGCTATTATAAAAGCTACAAAACAACATAAAGGAGCAAGGGAAAAGTGTTATACCCAAAGGTATTACTTGGAGAGAACGATCACTACAAAGGAGCACCAAAATCTACTATAAGACCACAACTAGGAGCACCATAGAAATTTGGAGCATTAAAACTAGAGCCACCCATTATCCTCATCAAGATAGTGTGCAAAAGGAGAAGAGGAAAAACTTGCATTTCAAGAAAAATAACAAGCTCACAAATAATACAAAGATATAAAAAAATATAGGGGTACAACACTCATCCTTAGAGCGTTAGGAGAAAGGCTTACATGCATAAGCCTTAAGTGCCACTTGGAAAAAGAGTTCTAATTACACCAATGTTCATGAATAATCCAACGTTAACCTAAAAAGGAGTTACAAATATTTTGGAGGTTACCACCAAACTCATCATTGCATAAAAGTATATTGGAGGAAAATCATCACCTACTTAGTAATGCCCAAGCTACACTTATCCACAATCTGCAAGGAAAAAGTCCTATTTAAGGTGTCCATTTTGGAGAAGGAGCCAAGAACTAGGTCAAAGAAAGTTAAGAACTAAATGGTGTGAAGCACGTTCATAGGGAGGAGGCTAATTCAAGCCTATGCACCATTCAAAGGTGTAAGTTTACATTTAAGAAGTTTTCATACACTAACGATACCAGTTCCCCATTTGTGAAGGATATTTGTCATAGACCAAGCATTTCTTAAGGAGAATATCAGTGCCATTTACAAAGCAAAGAAGCACTAGTCAAGGGAGAAACCAACGTCGATCAAAGAAGGCATTAAATGCCCATGAGCACCACATTCCAGAAGGTTTTAAATCCACCATCTCACAACATTAAGGTAAGATAATCTAGAAAGTTTATTAAGGTAAAATCTCATATTATTATTGCTTGCTATAAACTAAAGTTATATTGGAGTTAAAAAGGTACATTATATTTACTATTGAAATCATCCATTTAGCATTAGTAATATATTAATGTGAAGAACCCAAAACTTTTATTATAAATTTAATAAATAAATTGATATGAATAACAGGAATCACATGCCACTTTAAAGGGGGCTCCCTTGGAATCATAGGCCACTTATAGGGGGCTCCCTCCTTAACTTTAAAACTAAATTTAATTCTCTTCTTGATGCCCTAAGTTCTTTGCTCATTCCTAAATTTATATCTATCCTAAAGCTATGTTGGTGAAGACATGATGGTTCATGTTATTAATTAATAATATAATAATTAAATGATTAATAGTATTAAATTAATAATGTTAGGATGTAGGATCCTAACATGCCACCCTTCCTAGAAAAAGCTTTGTCCTCAAAGCTAGGATTGAGAAAATTATTGTTGAAATTGATGAAGCACTTCCCAAGTAGCATTTGCACAAGTTCTTGCACAAGTTTCTTAATGTCACTTTTTTGTAAGCAAGGGTATCTATAAGGTAGAATATTTGGTGGTGGATTGCTAGGAAGAATAGTAGGATTGTGACGACGGTAGAGGGGGTAAGCCGTGTGGTGCCTCAAATAATTTGGAGTGATGTGTCAAAAGTGGTTGTAACTATTCCACTTTAGCTTGTTATTCCCTTATAGAATGAAGGGAAAATAATTGTGCAATCACCCATTTACGTTCTTTTTGAATAAGTTTTTCCATGTAGTGAGAACTCATTAATTGGGAGGAACTTGCTTGTAGTACTTTGAGTGTAAGTTTGGCCTTTAACTATGAATTGCATCTACAATGTTGCAAAATCCCATAGTATTACCCCAAGTGTTCACAACCATTGAGACCCTAAAACAACATCACTTCTGCCCAACAAAAGCACATACATGTCACTTTTTAGAATGTAGTCAGCTAGGGTGAGCTTGACTTTTTGACACTTTCCTTTACAGACAATCTAGCTCCAAGTACCAATCACCACCTCAAAGCTATGACAAGGTTGTATATAACAATTAGCTTGTTTCACCATGCTTGGGTCAATGAAATTATGGGTAATTCCTAAATCAATGAGCACAATGATATTTTGTTGTTTGAAGTACCCTCGAACTTTCATAGTTTTTGGAGCAAAAAAACCTGTGAGATCATTGAAAGAAATTTTAGGGATTTCTTCCTTGTTGTTATCAGGTGCATCGATCACTTCTTCCACATCTACCTCACATTATTCCTCTATTGAGTGACAAGGATCTAATGCATTCATAAAATGTAACTTTTGTGTAGTGCATCTATGATTGGACCCATATTGCTCATCACAATTATAGTAGAGGTCTTGTTAGAAATAGAGTCTATTCCATCATTTGGGTTATGTAAATGTATCTTCCAAGGTACATACTTAGATTACTTTAGGGGGAAGTTATCTAGTTACTTCATGTAATGTAATAAGTGCACAAGTGTCATTATGCAAGTTGTACATGTGTAAGTTATCCCTTGCACAACTAGATAGAGTGTTGGCCAAGTATCCTATTTTACCTATATAAGGATGGCCTCTTAGGTAGATAGATATAGAGTAAGAAATATATAGAATGAGAAATGCATAGTGTAGCATAGTGTGTGATACCATCCATTGGTGATGGATGCAATGTAGTTCAATAGCTTTATATTGGAGTGTTCATTTCCTCCATAGCTATATTGTAATATTTTATATTTTAGTCATTCAGTAGATGTACTTTGTTTCATATTATTCTGCATCTCATGATTGCTATCTCTCCATAATTTCTACATCAAAAGCTAACAGTGGTATTACAGATATGGTAGATCTAGTTCATGTAGATCTATAGGAAAGCCACCATGATCATCGAGCCTGAGTGTTTTGATAAACTAACGTGCTGCCGGACCAACCACTATCAAAAGCCCTCAGAAGAATCTAGGTGGTAGAATAAGAGAGATTCATGAGTAAGGACTGAAAGAAGTCTTAGTTTGAGAAAATACTGAGACTATAATTGACCAGAGTCTTTCCATAAGAGTTTAAAAAAAATTGTGAAGACCGAGACTCAGGATTCAAGCTACTAGATTGATAGATCATTCAGTGAGGATCATCCAAGATATTTGGAAATTTTCTATCTAGTGCCTATAGTTTATTTTGTTTGTAGGAAGCTATTTATCACAGGATTGAGACTCCTCTTATGATAGAAAGCTAGGAGACTCTAAATTTTTTACTCGAAGGTTGATGTACCCTCATTGTGCAAAGATTAGTTATTTGTGCAAAATAAGAATACTACAAAACAAGACTTCTTGTAAAGTGTTGTGGTGAAGTTAGGAGATAAAATATATCCATTGTTGAATCAAATAAATTCACAAGTTGAAGAACAGGCCATAAAAGCCTTGAAATAAAAAGGCCATAAAAGCCTTAAATAATAGGCCATAGGAGCCTTGAAGTAGGAGCCACATAAGTATTAATACCAAAAGGCCATAGGAGCCTTGGTATTGGAAAAGGCCATAGTAGCCTTGATACTGAAAAAGGCCATAGTAGCCTTGATATTGGAAAAGGCCATAGTAGCCTTGGTACTAAAAAAAGGCCATAGTAGCCTTGATCCTAAATTTGAAGATTTAGAAGTAGACTAAATATTTTAGTACTAATACTTTGTTGCAGGGAAAGAAGATTCAGTGAGTTGGGAAACTTCCTATAAGAAAGTTAGGAAGGGTATCTTCTTCAGAATCAATTCAGCACCTGGAGAAAAATCAAAGAGATCAAGAGAATATTTCATTGCAAAATTTCCAGTCACGGACGGATAGGGAGAATAAAGACTAGGTAAGTCATGCTTGAATTCAAAAATAACAGATCCTGAGATCTAGAGGAAGATATCATCACCAATACTTTGAGTAGAAGGTTGAAGAAAAGGTCTCAAGGAAGATAATCAAAATCTAATAGATCAGATACCTTGAGAAGGTCTTATTGAGCATCCAAAAAAAGGCTAGAAGAGCCTTACTAAAGATTGTAGAGAGGGAAAACCACCCCACCACGTATAATTCCCACAAAGGCTGGATCCGCTTAGAGAGAGGAGAGAGAAGCCTTATGGGGTGAACCACGGGGGCTATGTGGTTGTTCTCTACACTCGATGCTAGGGGGAGAAGGGTTCACTAGGAATGGCTTTAAGGACTCGCTCCAAGTCCACAAGATTTTTAGGAATGTTTGATGTATTCGATTGAAGACAAAACACCTAGATTTGGCCTTTCTAGATCTATGCTATAAAAGATAAAGGACAATGCAGAAATACATAAATGCAAGAATACAAGAACTAATCTTAGAATGATTCTTTCTTTGAATGCTTTCTAACCTAGGGTTTCCAAGTAACCTTTAAGCAAGGGCTCAAGAAAAGATGCATAAACATAATTAACCCTAAGTGCACACTATATGCTATTTTCTTTTCAATGCCTAGAATTAATTAAATATACTTAATAAAATCAGATCTAGGGTTTTATAACAGAAATAAAAGCACTCAACAATCAGCCTAGAAGACTAATCAGAATACTTAGCTTATCCGGTGTTTTATCTTTGTCTTTATCCCTTTGTCCAGAGCTATTGATAATACATGTTCCTGCAAGATAACTCAACAAACACTTGAAAATGGAATTAGCATTAGGGGGCCTGCTTAGGCCGCTGTACAATAGTGCTTGGAGGTGCAGCAGTCAAGCCCCCTAGGTCCTTTTAGCTGACCTTTGATAATTAAAAGTGGAAATTGACCTTTGGAGGAAAACAAGCATTAATGCAATACAATAGAACATAATGCAAAAATCATAGAACAAAATATGCCACTATGCTCTAGATGCAAATTAGAATGCAATGGAGAAAATAGGGATAACAGATTACCCCTAGTTTGGTCTCAGGAAAAATCATGCCCCGTAATGGGCGACCATGATAATGCTAGGTGAAATCGTGCCCCATAGCAGATCGGGCATGATTTTGCATAAACTATGCAAAAAATAAAGTATGAATGTAGAAGCTCGATTACGTCACTCAAAAAACCTAAGTGTGCATGCAGAAGAGCGAATTCACCTGGAAGAGAGTGTAGAAGCAAAACAGAAGGGTTTTAGATCTCCCGGATGGTCAATCTCTCCTTAGGGCTCCAACAACAATCCACCGAGAGTGAAGAAGAACAATGCAACAGATAATCAAACTCCAAACTCTAAAGTTGCTTGTGAGAGAAGAAGAAGAAGGATGCAGATCGAACAAAAACACTTTGCGAGAAATCAAATGCGAGCAATAAAATCATTAAGTGTCGAATAAAATGAGTGCGTGTTAAATCGTGTGTGAAAAGTGAATTCAAACCCTCCTTATATAGCGGATTTGAAGGTGAAAAAAGTGGGAAAACCAAGGAGGGCCGATGTAAAACATGCCAACCCAAAAAAATTAGGGTTTTAATGCATAAAACCCTAAAAAGGTGAAATCGTGCCCCATTCGGGCTGATCGTGATATCGCAATGTGAAGTTGCACCCCATCAAGGATCGGGCGCGATTTCACATAAAGAGGGAAAATAGGTAAAACAAGAGGGGGAAAGCCTTGTCCTTGCCCTAGGCAAGTCTAAGGGGTCCCCCTAGAGGGCTTAGGGAAGATTGCCCACTAAAGTGGGTCAATTTTTTGTGTCTACATTTTACCCCCTCTTTGATGCATTTATGGCCTAATAAATGTGTCAAAGAAGAGATGTAAACACCCACAAACAAAAAATGACAAGCAAAAATGGGGTGGCTAGTTTAGAAGAAAGGGATGGTGCAAAAATGGTGTTACTTCGAACACTTTCAAATTTTACATGCAAATCGAGGCATTAGGGACATTAATGCCTCTAAGGCTAGGGTGCCCCCTCGAGTTTTATGAGGGACACGATCCTCATAAAAACTCGAAAAAGGTAGACTCAAAAGAAGAAGAAGAAGAAGCAAGAAAAAAAACCAAAAAGAGAAAAAGTGTGCAAAAAAATAGGGTTAAAAAGTGAAAAGGGGGCAAAACCCTAATTCATTTTAACCGCATGAGGAAGAAGAAAGGGGGCTCTGGAGAAATGGAGGAGATGGCGCTACCGATACACCATTCAACGATCGTGAGGGGTGAAGCCGACATGGAGGTGGAGCGGGCACAGGTAGGATCGAAAACCCTTCCTTGCATGTCAAATTTTCCAAATTTTGCATGCATTTTTAGTGGTTTTCCACCAAACCAATGGTTTTTTTACATACGACCTAGGTGTAATTTCATGATCCGACCATAATTTCACCACAGGTAGAAATGGTAAAATTGTGCTTGGTGAAAATTGACCAAGTGCAATTTCACGAAAACAAGCCTAGCGAGCACGATTTCATCAAAAAAGGGAAAAAGAAAAAAGGAAAAAGAAAAGAGGAAAAAAGAAAAAGAAGGAAGGAGGGAAAAGGAAGCAAGCAAACAACTTTAAAGATATAGAATTTGATGATGCTATGGATTTAGATTAATTTTAAATTAATTAATTAATTAATTTTAATGTATTAAATTTATTAATGGAAAAAAATTTATTTTGTTGTTATTGCAGCTTAGGGTACTTGAGAGTCACGAGTGGAGAGTAAGCTCCCTAGAGGTGGAGCTAGAGGCACTCGGGTAGGCAGAGAGGGACACTTTAGCAATGGTGGGGCTAGACCACCTAGCCAGACTACCTTGGGTAGAGGCAGATAGGGCTCTACTGACAACACTAGCAGAGAGGTGGTACCCGAAGTCGTCTACCTTTCGATTACCTACGGGAGAGATGACCATCACACTAGAGGATGTGTGGTGCATCTTGTACATCCCCATAAAGGGGAGAGTAATTTATAGAGTATGAGGGAGGCCAGCTACCTTGCAATGATTTTTAAGAGGTTGGACCCACCAGGTGCGAGAGAGCAACATAGTCATGGATGACCTGGTGGGGTGGTATGGGGCAGACCCATTGATGACCATGCTCTATGGGGTGGTTGCGGGCATGCTGATGTGCCATACTAGTAGGTGATATCTACCATGGGTGATGGTGGGTGTAGTGGTAGACATGCGAGACCAGAGGGCTAGGTTTGCATGGGGTCCATATGTGTTGGCTCGCTTGTACAAGATGTTGTACAATATCATGTACAAGTGACATACAAGGATAGTGTGTACGATGTTGCTCTAGGTGTGGAGCTAGGAGCACATAGCGATGTGAAGATCGGATGCACTACCAGGTCCATTACCTAGTTCAAAGTGACCAACAACATATAGGTGGCCCAGATCCTTAGAGCAGGCCATGAGGACCTACGTCGAACATCTACCACTAGCGAGGTAGATAGTAGATGAGCTGAGGGAGGCCAAGATAGTATGGTGACCCTAGAATCTACACCCAGGATGGGCTGAGGATAGGATGGAGCTAGTGAGGGTCAAGAGGATCAAGTGGTTGACTACAGAGAAGGGGGAGCCAGAGGTCTTTCAATTTGATTGAGTCCTGAGGTAGTTCGGGATCTTGTAGGGCATCCCAAACCTAGGGGACTACTGGTACCAAAGAGTCTACCAAGATCCAATAGGGGTGGGAGGTGGACCCGACCTAACTAGGTGGGCTAAGGAGGACCTAGACGATCCTCCTTACATGGATCCTAGGGTGGATGACATGGGAGTGGCCTTCGACTACTGGAAGTGGTACAAAGGAGTCATGCCCCATAGGGTCTCCTCACCAATTTTGATACAGAGGTCACCAAGTGATGGGCCCAAGCATGCAATGAGCATTCTAAGAGGTTGCTCATAGGGCCATAGAGAAGGCTCAATAGGGACCAACAACTTCTAGATAGAGGTAGGCTCGAGTCAAGATTGAGCTGGTGATGGAGGACACCAGCGCTATCGAGACCAGGGAGGTAGGGGCATCCAGAGTTACCCCCACAGAGGCTAGGGTACTATAGGGTGGAGGATCAAGAGAGGCCTCCACATCAGTAGTAACTATCTAGGCTCTAGGATGAGGGGATCCAAGGGAGGAGGTAGAGATACTACGAGCTCAAGTGGTGACTCTACAGAGATAGGTGGACCTACTCCAAGAGGATAGGTCCAAGAGGATCAAGGGACTATGAGGCTCATTAAGAACCATAAAGAGGGAGAGAGATGTAGCTCGAGTAGAGGTCGATCATATTTGAGGAGAGGTGAGTCGATTGGACATAGAGCACTAGAGAGCTCGAGCAGAGATGACAACTATCATTGAGAACAACAAAGCTAGCGATGGAGTCCACCTTCTATAGGCGAAGCTACAGAGGGTAGGGGAGAGGCTAGAGGTGGCCATTCAGTGGGCTACCTTTTATGAGACCATGTATTTCTAGGTAGTACCAGTAGGGTAGAGAGTGACACTCCCTCCATCCCTCCAATCGGCTAGCAAGTCATGATCTCGATCATGAATATTCTCGGCATCTCCATCCATGGGTATGCGGATTCCTAGACCACCTCCTCCTTTGGGTGGAGCAGAGGAGATAGGATCTCAGAGCTAGGCTAGGCTAGGCTAGGGATCGGGATGACATACCAATTTTTATTGTGGCATGCACCCCTAGGGATTGGTTGAGTGTATCGAGACTGGACTATGGTACACCAACTAGACACGACTGTATCTCTCTATTTTCATCGAGTAATACATAGCTACTTTCTCTTTATGTTTTGTGAATGTGTGCATGTGAATTTAATGTTATCTTAGATGTTCTTTAATTTGATATTTTATGAATGCAATCTATCTTAAATGCAATGCTATATGAAATGCATGGATGAATAATGGATGAAAAGGGACGGAAGAAAGAAAGAAAACATGAGACGAAGAAGAAGAAGAAGAGGAAGATGAAGAAGAAGACATAGAAAGAGAAGACAATCCAAAGGTCAACCATCTAAAATAGATAAGGATGGGCGAAACATAGTATTGAAATCAACGTAGGTCGCAAGGGACCAATGTGACTAAATACTATGAATCATACCAGAAAAGAAGGGAGCTAAACCCGCTATGGGTGTAGTGCTCATCGAGAGGGATGAGGTGCTGGAGTCTGACCCGCTATGGGTGGTTGCTCACTTATTGACTGCTATGGGGTGATTACCCGCTAGGATGTATGTCGAGGCCTACTGAAAATGGCCAAGGAGCTTATCCTGTAATGGGGTGTTGAGCCCGCTGAGTCAAAAGGGAGTATAACCCGATAGAAGATCATATCCGATAAGATACCCACTAGGATGTATAGCTATCCCATGTGGGGTGTAATATAAGGATAAAATATATATTAGGTGAGTGCTACCCCGATAGGGGTTTAGAGCAGAAAACAAGCTAGTGAGTGTGTGCAGTTGTGCCAAAAGATGACTTTGAAAAGAAAGAAAAGAAGGCATATGTATTTCCTATTTAAAAGAAAAGGAAGACAAATAAAATAAGGCAATAGAAAAGTGACAAGGAAATATTGATGAACGATCATCCTTGATCTAAGAGATACTCTCACTATTTCCAAGATCAAGGAAGATAAAACTTGAAGAGGCAAAAAGCAAGAAAGAAAACTGAAGAAGAAATCCCTAGGTGGGGATCTTACTAGGCATCAGAATCCTAGAGAGAGTGCAATGCATGTGAGCTATGACCTAACTAGGTATCATCACATGCCATTGTCGCAAGATCCCCAAAAATCTATATGATCAAGCAATCATGAACAAGCAATCATGCAAAATATGACATTCAGGCATGCAAGTTGGATTAGATGTCAGGAAAGCAATGCAAAAGGATGACAAACAACAATGCAATATGAACAAGCAGATGGATGCAATGGAAATGCAAATGCATAACTAAATGATGATTAATTGAAAAATATTATTATTATATATATATTTATTTTTTATTATCAAGTAATTTAAATAACTTAATTCAAGCAACCAGAACGAAAGTCGACATAACATCTAAGTGTTCTACCTTTCTTAAAAAAAATAATAGGCGTACCATGGGTTGTTTTGTCAAAGAAATCTCTAAAAGGTAAGCCTTATCGATAATTAGAATTACGGAGAGGCTCCTTCATAGCTCTTTCTTTGGTAGCCATAGCACAATAATCAATGCACTCACAAACATAACCATTCTTTTTAACATAAGGAGGAGCAATTCCTAACTTCACAAGATCGCTATAGGACAACGAAGTAGGATCCTTTGCTAAAATAGAAGGTTTACTTTTAGAACATACATAATCAATCATATTGCAAAACAAGACACTAGAAGAATAAGGGGGACCATCATCCTCATCACCCACTCCTAACTTTTGATAATCCATATATTCAGCATAAGTCATAAGATGATCATCATTGTCAAATGGTAAAGGTTGGTCTTTACTAGGTATAAAACCTATGCCACATCTCCTAGGCCATATTTCGACATCCAAAGGCTCTTGAATGCCCTTCTGTTGTGGCCCCAAACCTTTACCTACATATCCCATACTAGATAGGATATTTTTAGGAAGTGGGTAGTCATTGGAAAGGTAACAATGAGAAAAAGAATGCTCAACGGGAGAGGGGTTGCTACCATGTATTTTATCCTCGAAGGTAGTTCCTGTGAAGACAAAGGTACACATGCCAAAGTGTACAACATCACCTTTCTTATGGGGTAAACCCATGGCTCTTGGTGATGGTGGTAGCTTGGCTAGATCTAGAAGAGGTGATTGAAGAAACTGATTATCATGATCCTGAGATGAAGAATTTAAGATATGTTCCTCACTCATTTTTAAATTTTGAAATTGTTCTGATATCTGAGATGAGGAACACAGAGAAACCATTGAAGAGATTGAGGGACATAGGTTGAACTCAGATCGAGCTCGCTCTACATTTGAACAAAATTCAAATGGTCGAGGGTCACCTGGAATGGTGATAACTTGATCTTTAAACTCAAATTTGAGACACTGATGAAGAGTAGAAGGGACGACCTTCATTGCATGGATCCAAGGTCGTCCAAGAAGAAGATTAAAAGATGCAGGACAATGTACCACATAGAACAAAGTATCCAATATTTTAGGCCCAACTTTGAGAGGAAGAGATATGACACCACAGAGCTTCTTGGGACTCATTGTTGAAAGCTTTTATAATGATGTCAGATTTTGTTAAGTCTTCCTATTTTAATCCAAATTTTTGAAAGAATTGATATGTACACAAATTGAGGGAAGAACCATTATCAATCAAAATTCTCTTGATAAAAGTATCCCCAATAAGTGCAGTGATGTAAAGTGAAGAATCTTCTTGCAAGTTTGAGGAAGGTTTATCATCATCCGAAAATGAGATATGATGTATCCCAAGAGAACCTATGACATCAACTATAGCATTGGGTGAAATATCTGAGGGAACCGATTGTTGCTTTAAAAATTCCATCAAAGCATCTCTATGATTGGGAGAAGTTTGAAGGAGCTCTAAAACTGATATCTTTGTAGGAGTGCTAGCCAACTATTTTTGGAGATCAAATGAAATCTTAGGTTGTGGTCTCAACACAATAGGTGGAATCCCTGTATCTGAAGCTTTTCCTTGATTATTCCTCAAAACTGAACTGGGCTGTAACACAAAATTCTATCCTTGCTGAGGATGCTGAGTTTGAGCTTGTCTTCTTGTAGTTACCCCAACCATACCAACCATATTACCATAAGGAGGAGGCTCATTTTGATGGGCCACCTGATTTGCTGCTTGTTGATTATGTTTTGGCAATGGATCTTTAAATATTCCCATATCTTGATTGGTAGTCACATTTTGTTGGATAGGTACTTGATTATTTACTGTTTGAAAATTGCTTAAGTCAATACGTCCTGCATCAATCAGATCTTGAACCACATGTTTCAAATTTTTACAAGAATTCATCCAATGTCCTTCCACTCTATGATATGCACAATGTTGACCTACCTTATACCAATGAGTTGTAGTATCTGGTTGTCTAATAGGAGGTAACTCAATTGCCTTAGCTTCTAAAAGTTATTTCAAAACTACTTCCATAGACATATTAAGCCTTGTAAAATTTCTTTGTGGAGGTTTATGAAGTACTATATTTTGTAGGTTGTTAGTAACATTATTAACATGCCTACTATCCATTCCATTTTCACCTCCTGTGTGCTTATTCTTGTGTTGAGACCTAGTAGGTTTCTCTTCCTTAACTTTGAGTTGACCTCTTCTAATGAGAGCCTGTTCTACTTTTCTTGCTAAATCAATTGCTTGATCAAAAGATGAAATAGTAGTAGTCTCTAATGCATAAGATAATTGTTCTTGTAAATTACCAATAAATATCTCAAGCATGTCTTTAGGAGGTAAAGTATATCTCAAACGTCCAACTAAACTTCTCCAATGAGCTAAAAATTCTGAAAAGCTTTCTTCTTTACTTTGTTTTAAATTATAAACATCTTTCATTGTCACTTCTTTCTCAATGTAAGCACCAAATTGCTGAACAAATAATTCTGCTGTTTCTTCAAAATTCTTCAAAGAATAATTGGGCAACCGATAATACCACTCTAATGCCATACCACCAAGACTCTTAGGAAATGTTTTAAGCAACAACATATCATCATAGATGAGATCATGGCAAGTTGTTCTAAATATTCTTAAATATTCTATTGGATCTTTTGTACCCTTATAGATAGGCAATACTAGCATAGAAAAATGCTTAGGATAAGGCCTAGCAACAACAATAGGATCCAATGGCTGATTACACATTTCCTTATAACTGTAAGTAAAACTTGAAGGCTGAATCATCTCAACTTTCGAAACCAACTGTTTCACCATATTTTCCAAATTTTGTACTTTTGGATTATTGTTATGTATTGTTCCCAGATTCCCATATATGTGTTGAGGCACCAATGCTTGATTCAAGTTGGAAGTATGGATATTATATGTGGCACCTTGTGAAAGTGGACAACTAACATTGGGAAGAATAGAAGCAAAAGTGTTGATATTAGAAGATTGAGGAAGAAATTGAGAACAATTTTGAGTGACACTACTAATTGGAGGAGCTTGTATATTCCTTCCAATGTTGGTGGTTGTAGTAGTATCAATAGTTGAGTTCAACTTATCAAGATGCACTGATTTAGGCAAGGATTTTTCTTGGTTAAGCATAGGGGAGCTTATTGGAGGAGGAGAAGGAGTTTCATCTCTGTCAAGGTGAGCTTCTCGCTCCATGCCTCCCAATATTCTATCCCTATTAGCTTTCATAAAATCCCAAATATGCTCAAATGATGAAAAGACAAAGCTACCATTAGGTCCCTCATAAGGATCAAAACTCATCTCAGTATCCATGTTATCTTGTTCTTCTGGATCTATGTTAGGATCCTCTCTATCAATCTGATCATCTTTCGGAGGAACACAATCAGACTCAAGATGCTTTCACTGACTTCTAAGGATAGGAGCCATTAGAGAAGCGAAAGGATAGAAAAGAATGCTAACAAAAGAAACAAAAATATTTTTAAAGATATTATTAAGATTCTCCAACCACACAAATAGATTTAATGATCTTGCTTAAATTTTTTAAAAGAAAAAAGAGGTGTTCACGTCGGGTTCACCAAATATGTAGAGGGGGAAAACCGCCCCACCGCATACAATTCCCACAAAGGTTGGATCCGCTTAGAGAGAGGAGAGAGAGGCCTTATGGGGTGAACCACGGGGGCTATGTGGTTGTTCTCTACACTCGATGCTAGGGGGGAGAAGGGTTCACCAGGAATGGATTTAAGGACTCGCTCCAAGTCCATGGGAATTTTAGGAATGTTTGATGTATTCGATTCAAGACAAAACACCTAGATTTGGCCTTTCTAGATCTATGCTATAAAAGATAAAGGACAATGCAAAAATACAAAAATGTAGGAATACAAGAACTAATCTTAGAATGATTCTTTCTTTGAATGCTTTCTAACCTAGGGTTTCCAAGTAACCTTTAAGCAAGGGCTCAAGAAAAGATGCACAAACAAAATTAACCCTAAGTGCACACTATATGTTGTTTATTTTTCAATGCCTAGAATTAATTAAATATACTTAATAAAATCAGATCTAGGGTTTTATAACAGAAATAAAAGCACTCAACAATCAACCTAGAAGACTAATCAGAATACTTAGCTTATCCGGTGTTTTATCTTTGTCTTTATCCCTTTGTCCAAAGCTATTGATAATACATGTTCCTGCAAGATAACTCAACAAACACTTGAAAATGGAATTAGCATTAGGGGGCCTACTTAGGCCACTGTACAATAGTGCTTGGAGGTGCAAAAGTCAATCCCCCTAGGTCATTTTAGCTGACCTTTGATAATTAAAAGCAAAAATTGACCTTTGGAGGAAAACAAGCATTAATGCAATACAACAGAACATAATGCAAAAATCACAGAACAAAATATGCCACTATGCTCTAGATGCAAATTAGAATGCAATGGAGAAAACATGGACAATAGATTACCCCCAATTTGGTCTCAGGAAAAATCATGCCCCGTAATGGGTGACCACGATAATGCCAGGCGAAATCATGTCCCGTGGTAGACCGGACGCGATTTCGCATAAACTATGCAAAAAATAAAGTATGAATGTAAAAGCTCGATTACGTCACTCAAAAAACCTAAATGTGCATGTAGAAGAGAAAATTCACCTAGTAGAGAGTGCAAAAGAAAAATAGAAGGGTTTTAGATCTCCTAGATGGTCAATCTCTCCTTAGGGCTCCAACAACAATCCACCAAGAGCGAAGAAGAATAATGCAGCAGAAAATCAAACTCCAAACTCCAAAGTTGCTTGCGAGAGAAGAAGAAGAAGGATGCAAACCGAAAAAAACACTTTGCAAGAAATCAAATGCGAGCAATAAAATCATTAAGTGCCAAATAAAATGAGCGCGTGTAAAATCATGTGTGAAAAGTGAATTCAAACCCTCCTTATATAGCGGATTTGAAGGTGAAAAAAGTGAGATAACCAAGGAGGACCAATGTAAAATATGCCAATCTAGAAAAATTAGGGTTTTAATGCATCAAATACTAAAAATGTTAAATTGCATCCCATCTATGTCGACCGCAATATCGTAATGCAAAGTCACACCCCATCAAGGATCGGGTGTGATTTCACATAAATAGGGAAAATAGGTAAAACAGAGGGGGAAAAGCCTTGTCCTTGCCCTAGGAAAGTCTAAGGGGTCCCCCTAGAGGGCTTAGGGAATATTTCCCACTGAAGTGGGTCAATTTTCCATGTCTATAGAAGAACTCATTGGAGAAATCCACCATGAAGGAGAAGCCTCTGATAGTGAAGGACTTGAGACAATTATCACCATCTGACAACAAGACCAAGAGAAGAAGAATTTTGCAAGGAGTACCAAATATGAGAAGAAGAATTTGGAAAGGAGTGCCAAATAAAATACGAATAATTTGGCAAGGAGTACCAAATTTGAGAAGAAGAATTTTGCAAGGAGTGCCAATTATTAGAAGAATATTATGCTTGAATTTAGTGTTATAATAATAAATTATATCCTAAGTTGTTACTAGGATAATCTATGTGGCTGATGGTTTTCTCTTTGGATAACTTTAGGTAAAATTTAGTAAATGGATATACGCTAACACAATAGCTACGATATTAACATAGACAAGGCAGGTGGTGTTGGTGAACAACATCAGGTCCTGCAAAATGTGAATAGCACCATTTTTAGCCCTTTTTTGCACTTCACAAACGCTGGTAGCACATACAGATGGAGAAAAATATGAGGTAAAAAAAATCTTCCGCAACACCAAAACAACTGGCCATCAATTTGCATAGCCATGGCAAGGATAGCATGAGACCAGATGCTAAATATGAATGTGTCATATGGTAGCAAAGTGCATAGGGTTAAAAAATATTTTGCTACGAAGCTCCACCATGGCTCTTTCATCTAATAGCCGCATGGCCTCGATTAAGATCTTCATTGCTCTAATGCATGTCACTCCATGATCCAGGACATAAATGTGGAATATTCAACATGCAACAATCTCCATTTTTCAAACCCTAAAAAAACTAAAATGACCTCCCAATTTTTTTAAAACTATCTGGTTTATGATCCATCAAAATATGGAGAGCATACTCCCTCGATAAAAAAAATTGGAGGAAAAAAATGAAAAAAAATAGGGGAGGATTTCCATGAGGGAAATCCCCCATGAGGAAAAGCTCCTTAGGCTCACATGGCAGGGAAGGCATACTCTGATACCATGTTGTAAAATAGAAGACTTAATATTATTAACTTGAAATAGCCTTGCTTAAATAGCAAAGGCATACAATCTGATCTATTGGATCATACAAAATGAGTTAATTTCAACCACATAGATTATCCTAGTAACAACTTAGGATATAATTTATTATTCTAACCCCACCTCTTAAGTGGTACTAGGATATACTAATAGTTAGAAATCGACAAGATGACTTGAAGATAAAAGAAGCTCACCAAATCTTGAATATTTGAAGATTACCTCTCACAAAAATAAGGCATCACTTCAGAGACAAAAACTTCTCCAAATATACATCAGAAGGAGAAGAACAAAAGAGGAGAACAAGCCATCAAATCCTAGTCTCATAAAAGAAAGGTCGAGACCATAATTTGGTGAAGAAGGAGCTATTCAAGATAGTCTAAAAAGATTTGTAAGGACATTCTCATAGTAGCAACTTGGTTTTCCTAGATACCAAGATATACATCCTCTAAAAATGTGATAAAAGAGCTACAACAAAAAGGTATGCAACTTTATGGTGCAAATAGGTTTATTAATTCATCTACCTATTAGATTTGTTAGATGCACCTACATTTGGATTAAGGTTGCAAATAGAAAATTGGATTATAGTCTTCAAAAGTGCAAAAAGAAAAAGTTCTTTTTAGGTTCATTTGCATTTTTTATTTGGATTTGATTAGAATTCAAAAATAGTTTCTATCAACTAGATATTATCTATTCTGAAAAAGAAAAAGAAGACTAAGCTCTACAATATTAGTTGTAGTGAAATTTTAGAATAACTCTTAAAGATTCTTTTTAGGTTATTCTTGATTAGTTGCAGTATATTCTTAGTGCATTAATTTGAGAGTTGATCAGAGTGATAAAGTGTAATCTTAGTGCATTAAAAGTGAGAAAAACTTATACTATTACACTACTCTCAAAAGAAATTAGTTTTGTGTTCGTGAAGGGCACAAAATCTGATTTGTATCAAGTGTTTAAAGAAACTTTTGAAGCACAAGGAGCCACTCAAAGAAGGTTAGAATCCTCCAAAACCTGGAGAAGAATATAACTAACCAAAAATAGAAATAGAAGCTTAAAGGATGAGACTTGGTGAGTCTCAAATCCAATAGCCTTAAAGGGTTGAATGCAAGAAAAGAATTATAGAAAATAAAAATCCTCTATCTACTATTGTATAAGCTTGGAATTGTCATCTAAGTGACCAAGCAAAAATGAGGAAGTTGTCTACTTGTTAAAGACAACCTTAAAACCCTTAAAAGTGCAGGAAAAAATCTGCCATAAAATCAGAAGCTTTCTGATCTGATATAAGAGTGCAAAAGGAAGGTGCATTAAAGAAAGTTTATGTACACATTATAGTACATCTTATTGCACCATTTCAATCTAGTTTTTATAATCTAAAAACATATTTGAATCTATCCCAAAAAGGGACAATAAACATAGGGAAAACAACCAAGAGAGGGTTGAACGTAAGCACTCTTCCCAAGCTATAGAAGCCACTCAAAGGGGCTCTTCATGGATGCTTGAACCTATAGAAGACACAACATAAGAGAATATTAAAATAGTGTACAAAGTAGAAGATAAAGCATAGGAGAAGATCAAGCAGTGGGAAAATAAAATAGACATCAAAGGAAAGGAGCATTCGTACCAAAGCATTTCTACCATTAGAAAATTCTAACAATGGATTAAAGCATCAAGGAGTCTTCATCCAAGCATTGCTATTCAAACTCCATTCAAGGGCCATAAAAGCTACTCCATATCTCCACCAAAGCTCTACCACATCTCCACCACAGCTCAACCATTAGCTAGAGATACTTGAGCATCTACATAAAACAACAAGGATTAGGGTGGAAAACGCATTGGAGAGCCTCCATATAGGCGTTGATAGAAAGAAAGGCATCCAACTGCCACTTGTCATATGTTGGAAGATACTCTATAATGCTCACAAAGGAGATATTACACTTCTTGGTACCCATACTCTAAATAGTGGAGTTACACACGGCTTGGCATACGTTACAAGAAATATAGCTTGGAGACGTTGAGGAAGGAGTGTTACTTGGACAACACTCAAGAAAGAATAAAAGAAGGAAATATTTTTAACTCAAGGGTGACACTTGTCACCAGTAGTGGAGTGAGTTTGGCACCTCCACCAACCAAATGAAGAAGATTCCATGAGAATCTAAGATCTTATAGTGACACTTGTCACTCCTCCTACCTCATATTAAAGATAGGTTGGACTTTGGAAAGAAGGCACAATAGATGGAAATACCAGGTGCAACAATTGGAATCACCAAGCGTAGAAATTGGAAACACCACAAGCAGTAGTGGAAGCTACTCTATAGATTGACGATAGAAGCTCAACAAGAGTTTGGGCACTACACAATAGATCATCGATAATTCTCGACAACTATTTGGGTAGAAATTGGTAGATTGATGATGGACATTCGACACTAGTTTGGGTGTGATTCGGTATAGGTTCAAAGTAAGGCAGATATAGTTTGAAAAAATCGTGGTCAACCAAAATTCACGGAGTACATTAAATCCTTGGGGATATACACTCAAGAAGGAGAGTTTATAGCCTCATTCACCCAATGTCATAAAGGTACATAGCCTTAATCTCTTATTTTCTTTCAATTTCATAAAAAGGAGTTATAAGGTTATAAGATAAGGTTGATATATCATTTAAAATCAATATTTGTTTGAAAGAAAAAACTTAGGAAATTAATATTTACACAAATTAGGAGCAATAAGATTCTACTTGGAATTAATCTTTTTAAAATTTGCAAATATTAATGTGTTCTAGATTTCCAAATTTGGGAGTGATAAGGTTTTCAACTTCAAACTAGTTTTTTGGAAATTAGAAACACTTGATTAAAATTCCTAAGGGTTTCAAAAGGGGTTATCATAAGCTTTTATTTAAAGTTGGAAATTTATGTTCTTGTCTTAGAGACAAAATATATCCAACATTAAAACCTCTTTAAAGGATTTGAAAAGTGCTTAGTTCAATAGGAGTATTAAGAAATATTAAAAGGTTGATTTTTGATGCTTACAAAATATTGTACAAAATCAACAAAAATTGAACTATATCTTAAAAAAGCACTATAGAATACTCCAAAACATAACTAGGGAGTCATAAGGAATTCTACAAAACTTGATAATAATTTTTCTTCATAGATTATCAAGTTATGAAGATATAAGCTTTCTTAAAAAACCTAAAATTAGGCATTCATAACTAGGGAGATATAAGGAAGCCTACAAGACTAATAAAGGGTTTATCAAATCAAGCTTATATACTTCAAAGGTAGTTATAAATTAAACTACACTACCTTAAATAATTCAGGTTATACAAATGACCACTAGCATGCTAAATAACACTCTTAGAAGTGGAATGAGAAAAATACCAATATGGATTAAAAACCTGATGAATTACAATGATGGACAAAGTCAATGCGAAATAAGTTCTGAAATCAACAACCATGTTGAGGAAGATTCATCCAATGAATCTAATGACCAAAAATAGGGAAATATTGATCAACAAGATTTTATTCAAAAAGGAATAGCTTCAATCATGCACATATGGTTAGAAAGTCTTATCAAAGAAATAGAAAAATATGATATTCCTAAAATAGATTGCAAAATTATCAGATCATCTCTACAGTGCACTTATTGCAATCAATATGGTCATGATAAGACAAATTGTTGGAGTTTCCATCCATGCAGGTATTGTGATGGAACAAATCACTCATCTTTCTCCTATCACTTCAAATACAGGTACTATCAAAATTATGAAAGAAGGCTACTTCAAGGAATAAACTGCTATCTTTAGAAACTTATTTTAGATGGATCTACTAACATTAAACTCAAGGTTGATATTTATGAAGGATAGAGAAACAGGTCTTACATAGATACAAAGGAAAGAAGAAGAATGAATTCAGATCCAATCAAGACATACCATACCATGAGAACAATGGTCCATCAAAGACATCTGACATCAAGGAATTTAGAATGGAAAAGGACAAGAGGACTTGACATGAAGACTGGAGCAGCAGAAGTGGAACTAGATCAAGATTGCTCTAAACAAGCAAATAAAGGAGCAATACAATGCAAAGTCACTTGAAATAAGAAGGCTCAACTCTAGCTTACTCTACATCTTATGAAGACACAGATTACCTACTAAACCTGAACACAAAGAATGCAGAGATAGAAGACAAAGTTTAGGAAGAAGAAGAAGATCCATATTGAAGACTGAAGTCCTAAATACCCAAATAATATAATATAGGGGGTGTTAGAAATAGAGTCTATTCCATCATTTGGGTTATGTAAATGTATCTTCCAAGGTACATACTTAGATTACTTTAGGGGCAAGTTATCTAGTTACTTCATGCAATGTAATAAGTGCACAAGTGTCATTGTGCAAGTTGTCCCTTGCATAGCTAGATAGAGTGTTGGCCAAGTATCCTATTTTACCTATATAAGGATGGCCTCTTAGGTAGATAGATATAGAGTAAGAAATACATAGAGTGAGATATACATAGAGTGTAGCATAGTGTGTGACACCATCCATTGGTGATGGATGCAATATAGTTCAATAGATTTATATTGGAGTGTTCATTTCCTCCATAGCTACATTGTAATATTTTATATTTTAGTCATTCAACATATTTACTTTCTTTCATATTATTCTGCATCTTGTGATTGCTATCTCTCCATGCTTGCTATATCAAAATATAACATGTCTTTCGCCCATAATTCCTTCATTTCCTTCGGGTTAAGCTACTTAACCTGTAAGAGTTGGTTAGGTTCTGGGATGTGTGCATGACAGACGATTGTTTAATATGTTGCTTCTCATGTTAATGTTGAGCATTGAATTTATATTCAACTTACTTGGCTAATACAATGGTTTCTCGTATGGTGCGGGGATTGAACATCTCCACCGCCACTCTAATTTCCCATTTCAACTCACTGATGAAGCAACTATTAAAAAATAATTCATCCAACCCCTCAGTGTAATTTATGGGTTTCTCGAATTGAGTTTGATATTCCATCACGTAAGTGTTTTGGTGTAGTGTGGTGAGATTAACCTATAGAAGAAGGTCCTTGATTTGTCGAATTTCATGATCCAAGTTGTCAAAATTGGGATCGAGAGATCTTATTCCTATGGCCATTGGTAATATTCTTGGATAGTAATGCCCAAAATTTAATTTAAATTTTGATTATAAGTTGAGGTTTCTGTAGCAAGGGTTGAAGTCTTGAATTTTGGCAAAAATATTTTTCTAATTTTTTTATGCAACAAAAGTTGAAGTTTTAAATTTTGGCAAAAATATAAAAAATATTTTTCTAATCAACTCGTTTTTGACCCCTTCACTTTTCCCAACGATTACCTGATAGTGGGCATGTGATAACTTACATGGGAGGGAATCAAACAATGGATAGGTGACAACTAATACGAGAGGAAATCTGACAATAACTGAAAATGACAATAGATGACACAGGACTAAAAGAGGTGATAATAGATGATGCATGAGATGAAGGATTGACATGGATATGAGATTGAAAGTTTTGATAAGATGGATTGCAACACAATGCAGGACATGAAGGATGATAAAAAATAGAGGCGACAAAGACAATGAACAAGAAGTAGATGATAGCGAACACGAAGGCCAAGTGGAGGAGATGCAAAAAACAAGTGGAATTAATATTGGTGAGACATGGGAAACAAATACTGGTGGAACACATGAAATAAAGATAATGTAAGGATTGATGCAACATGATATGGATAGCAAAGTAAACCAACGGTCATATTGGAGGATGTAGGCGTGCATGAGGGAGACTTCATGACCAATAGAAGTTGGTCAAAACAATATGGTATTCCTCTTTCTTTTAAACAATCACCTTGTTTGTCATGAGACGAATGCGGGATAATTATCCCTAAGAAAATTTAAACTTTTTGCTTACTGCATTCGTCAAAGTTGCAAACCCACCGTACATCGAAAAACCATTGTGGACCTCATAACTGCCAACCAAAATTAGGTTAATTTCATTTTAGGGCCCAAAAAACCTTAGGGTACTTGGAAATTTTGGTGGAATAAAAACAATTTTCCTTGCTGAATATTATTCGAACATTCGCACACTATCATCAAAAAGGACAACCCTTCGTTGGAATCTATTCGGCATCATCGAAATCCTTGAATATGCATCTTAGGTAAAAATTTAATTTACGTAATTTATTTATCGAAATCTGTGTTAGTCATCGGAATTGCGAGGACCCTTAATTTTTTTTGTTGTAATCATGCTCATCACCAAAACCCAATGTATTTCACTAGTATATCATGATTCTTTAGATGTACTACTACTGATTGACATATACACAATCAATATGAGTCTTCTTGTTGGGTTTTTGAAGCTTCTGCCATATATTTCTACTCTCGTAAACACCTTTGGGAACTGCAATTTCTATTGAAAAACAGATGATTCATAGGAACATGAAAATAATGCTGGAAAAGACTACCAATATGGATGAATTTGTGCCTTCGATAGATTCAATGCAATGGGATTATCTTTAATGTCTGAATTTTAAAGAGCTACAAGAACAGACGTAGCAATTTTTATTGGTCACTATTAGTTTTCAAAAATCACTAGAGATCTACGAGCAGAGGTCTAAAATCACGTTAAAGCAATTTTGGGAGGAACGTTTACTGATATTGTCATGGTTGTTTTACCCATTCAGTTTTCAAGGAACTATGGTGTTATTTAGGTCTATGTCGTACCATTGGTTAGAATTGGATAACTTATCGGTGTCTAGGAGCATGCGATCCTACGTTTAAACAACTTCACAGGGGAACTATGACGAGTGTATCTACTACAACACAACGATGGGCAATGGATTATGTTAAAAATAGTGCATATAGGAACCCAATTATGTGACATTTGAATTTGCTTCTATTTACATAGTCTAGAATGCATTGCTATGATACCAAATTTGAAGACCCTAAAGAATTTAGTAAAAAGTTAATAAATAAATTAATATGAATAACAGAAATCGTAGGACACTTTAAAGGGGGCTCCCTTAGAATTGCAGACCACTTATAAGGGGCTTCTTCCTTAGCTTTAAAACTAAATTTATCTCTCTTATTGATGCCCTAAATTATTTTCTCATTCCTAAATTTATATCTATCCTAAAGCTATGTTGGTGAAGATGTGATGGTTCATGTTATTAATTAACAATACAATAATTAAATGATTAATAATATTAATTAATAATGTTAGGATGTATGATCCTAACAATTAAGCAAGAAGATTTCAAGAATATTTATATTTTCAAATACTAAAGTAGAAGGTATAAGGGTTTCAACTTGGAAATTAGAAACCCTATTATTGCAAATATTATAGTTTTCTAATATTACAAACTAGAGAGTTATAAGTAATACTACACCAAATAAATTATTAGAATTTAGAAACACTAAACTATCAAATATCAAATACTATAAAAGGAGGTTCATTAAGGATTATCAAGAGATGTAAATTAATTGGTATACTTGTCTCAAAACTACATTAAATGGATAAAATAAATCCAACCATTAAGACCTCATCAAATTGGAAAGTGCTTAAGTTCAATATGAGTCATAAGGTGTAACAAAAGTTGATTTTAGTTTTTAGAAAAATTTACAAATTCAACCCAAAATTGAAATACTATTCTCAAAGAGCATTTTATCAATCATATAACATATCTAAAAACACTAGGGAGACATAAGGAATTCAACAAGGTCCTAATGTTTAAAACCTTTATCAAAAGATATCATGGATTATTGGTATATAGACTCAGGATCAAGTAAGCACATGACTAAAAATATTCATTAATTCAATTTCCTAAAAAAGGTAAATGAGAAGCTTGTTGCTGTAGCAGATAGCAAAACATATGAGGTGAAGAGAATTGGAAAAATCTCAGTGAACCTAAAAGAAGAAAAAGGGATGATAAAAAATGTATTGTATGTCCCTGGATTAACTACTAATCTTCTTTCTATCTCCCAACTCATGGATCAAAATATAACTATTGAGTTTAAAGTTCTCACTGAAAAAAAAAATGTCTCATTTCTGAAAAAGGAAAAAGGATAGCATTAGGGTCTTATATAAATGGTCTATTTTTTCTAGATATTGCTACACACTTAGATTTTTTAGTCAAAAAATTAGATCTATGACATAAGTGACAAGGACATACTAATGAATCCTCAATGAAAGAATTATTCAAGTATCAAATGGTTGAAGGAATACCTAATTTTTCTCCATAAGCTACTATATGTCAAAAATTCATAGTAGGAAAACAACATAGAGTTCCCTTCAAACTCCATCAACATAGAGCTCAACAACCCTTGGAAAAAATATATATAGATTTATGTGGACCAATGAAAATTGATAGTATTGGAGGACATAAGTACTTTCAATTATTTTTTGATGATCACACCAAAAAATGTGGGTGTATTTCATGAAGTATAAATCAGAAGTATTTAGTTATTTCAAATAGTTCAAACTTCAAGTGGACAAGGAATCAAGAAAGACTATAAAAGCACTTTTTTCAGATAGAGGAAGATAATTTGTTTCAAAAGAATTTGATTCATTCTTAGAAGAAAATAGAATTAGAAGATAACTTACTACAATGTATTCACCATAAAAAATGAAATTGTAGAGAGAAGAAATAGATCAATAATGGAAATGGTGAGATGTATGTTGAAGGAGGCTCAACTTGACCATCAATATTAGGCAGAAGTAGTGCAAACAACAATATACATACAAAATAGATTACCAACAAGAGTACTAAAAAATAGTACACTAGAAGAAGCATTTTCAGGTCAAAAGCCAAATATAGGAAAATTGAAGATTTTTGGGTGTAAAGCTTACATGCATATTCCAAAATAAAAGAGAATGAAATTAAATGATAAAACCATGGTAGTAATATTTTTTGGTTATGAAAATGAATCTACAGGGTACAAAATACTAGATCCATACACAAAGAAATTTTACATTAGTAGAGATGTAATATTTGATGAAAATATCAAGATCGATACAAACAAAACCAGTAATGATGCAAAAATTCTTCTAAATATCTCTAATGAAGACACAACAAGTGAGGAGTCAAAATCAGAATCTCAAGAACAAGATACTAATGCATCTACATTCCCTCCTAGAAAAGAACAATTATGGGTCAGATATACTCTTAGAGAATCAAAACTAGAAAGAACGCCATATATCACCACTACTAGACCTAAAACTCAAAGTTTGAATAGAATTAATAGAGGAATGATAAGTAATATAGTGGAACCAACATAAAAAATTCAGACACTGAATGACTCACACTGGAAACCATCTATGGATTTAGAATATATTTCACTTCAAAAGAATAAGATATGGGATCTAGTAGAACTACCTCTAGGAAATAAAATAGTAGGTTGCAAATGGGTTTACAATATCAAATACAAATAATATGGAACACTTGACAAATACAAAACTCGACTAGTAGCCAAAGGATACACTCAAACAAAGGAAATTGATTATGAAAAAATATTTGCACCAACAACTAGAATGACTACCATCAGAATAATTTGTACACTAGCAGCTCATTAGGGTTGGAAACTTCATTAGATGGATGTAAAAAGTTCCTTCCTTAATGGTGACTTAGAAGAGGAAGTCTACATGTCACAACCAGAAGGATTTATCATCAAGGGATAGGAAAATAAGGTATGCAAATTGAACAAATATCTATATGGTTTAAAACAAGCTCCTAGAGCATGGAATATAAAGATCAACAATCACTTATTACAACATAACTTCAAAATAAGAACATTAGATCCCAGTTTATATACCAAGAAAATTGGAAATGACATACCCATTCTCATAGTATATGTAGGTGACATAGTTATTATTGGAATTTCTAAAAAAATAATAAGTAATATCGAAAGGGTTCTAGAAAAAATATTTGAAATTATAGATCTAGGTCTAATGAAATATTGCCTTGGTCAAGAGATTCATAAAGGAAAGGACAAGATAACTATTACTCAATCAAAGTATGTAGAAGTCTTGCTTGAAAAGTATAGAATGAAAGAGTGTAAGTATAAATATACACTAATGGAACAAGGAATCCAATTGTCCAAAAATGATGAAACACCATTGGTCTTAGAAACTATGTATCGCCAGTTAATTGGAAGTCTTCTCTACTTAATGAATAGTTGACCATACATAGCATTTGTAGTAAATTATCTTTCACAATTCATGTAAGAACCAAGATAAACTCATTGGAAAGCTACAAAAAGAATATTATAACATGTAAAAAGGACTACTAATTATGGACTAACTTGTATAAATAATGAAAAATATTTTTACCTACAGAGATACTTAGATTCAGATTATGAAGGATATTTTGATGATAGAAAATCTACCTTAGGATTTTGCTTCTATCTTGGGTCAGGACCAATATCTTGGTACAGTAAAAAACAACATATAGTGGCACAATCATCAACTGAAGCAGAATATAGAGCAACAAGAGATACGACCTGTGAAGCCTTATGGCTACAATACATATTATCAGATATGGGGATCAGACAAAATACAACCAAGATATTCTATGATAATCAAGGAGCACTCAACCTGATCAAAAATCCAATTATACATAAAAGGACCAAACACATTGAAGCTCAATGTCATTTATGCAATTCAAGAGAACTTCATACCAAATAATGTAATACAATGGGTGTTAGAATATATTACATCATTTGGTTATGTAATGTACATCACTAAAATAGGAGATTACTTTAGGGGGAAGTTAGCTAGTTACTTCAAGCAATGTAATAAATGCACAAGTATCAATGTGAAAGTTGTAATGTGCAAGGTGTCCCCTTGTACAACTAGGTAGAGTGTTGGCCAAGGAATCTATATTCCTATATAAAGAGCCTCATAGCTCCATTTGGATGTATCACTCTATTCTCATAATAAGATGTTGCTTTTCTCTCTTTCTCTTGATATGATGGGATGGTGCTAAAACCATCACTATTAAACCACATTGAAATTTAAAATTACTATCATTTTTATTCCAAAAATTACCATACTTGATGCTTTTTGATTTTATGTAGATCCATAATAATGTTGATGTCTTAAGCTCTACCTCAAAGATTGTTGTCACTCCTGGTGGTGTGGGTAAAATATGCTAAAACCTTCACTTGTTGTTCTATTACCTTTGATTCTTCCACGTATTGTTCTTCTCTTTTATGCTATTTTTTCATGTTCTCATATTTTAGTTCATATTTGGAATCTGTTTTTACTTCTTCTTTGATTTATACTACTACCTCCTCCACCTCTATTTTAGGTTCTAATTTAATTTTTTTCAAAATTTCCTTGATTTTTGACATAGTTTCCAAGATCTTGTTAGATTTTGAGGTAGATTGCAATGGGATATGGAAATCACAAGATGCAAAAATATGAGAGAAAGTAAATTTACGAGATTGCAAAAATATGTTATAAATAGAAATGATGGAAATGAATACAATGTTGCTATGGAGGAAATGGACACTCCATGCAAGAAACTACAATACTACATTGTACTCCATCACTAATGGAGTTACACAATAATTATCCTACTATCTACTGTTACATCAATCTCTTACAATGAGACCCTTTTATAATGGAAGATAGATTCCTTGGCCAATACTCTACCTAGTTGTACAAGGGAAACCTTTCACAATTACAACTTGCACATTGAGACTTGTGCATTTATTTATTTATTTATTAATTTTTTTGAATTTACATGGTGGAATCGGTAGCCACCACGAATCTGGGCAAGTTGTCTAGCTTTTATGGACGCCATAGTATTCTGCGTTGTCCGCCCCTGAAACCGCCACATAGATCTTCACGCAGTCCACCCCTATAACCACCATGCCACAATCATTTTAAACATTTTACACCACTGAAAGCACTAGGAAAGGGACAATCGTTCAGTACAGTGAGGCCTGATATTTGAACCTTGGACTTCTGCCCCCCTTATGGGGTTTGGATGAACCAATTGGTCTACACCTTAGACCTTAGACTTGTGCATTTATTAGATTGCATAAAGTAACTAGATAAATTACCCTAAAGTAATCTAATATCCTAAGTATGTACCTAGAAAGATACATTTACATGACCCAAATAATGTAATAGACTGTAACTCTAACACCCACCTGTATTACATTATTTGGGTAGTGAAGACTTTAGTCTTAAATATGGATCTTCTTCCATTGGATAATGGAACTTGTATTCTCCTTCATTGCTTAATGTGATCAGATTCATTGAGTAGATTATTTCTTCAGTTGACACAGAGTAAGCAGATGCTATAGATTCCTCTTTCAATTAACCTTACACCGTATTCCTCCATTTGATTCATATTCTTCTTATTCTTTAGCTTTACCTTTGAATCCGGTCTTTGTGCTATCATAGGTGGTTGTATTGCATCTTAGTTCTTGCTGAGATGTTTCTCCTTCTCTATTTTTACTCTGTATAGAAGCTTCTGAGCAATGAGTTAGAGCATTATGATACAATTTTGAATTAATAGAGCTTGAAGTATCAATGTTACATGAAAAATGAAAAATCTCTTCAAGATATGATTCACTTAATTTTATCTTCTTTTTTTCAATATCTTTTGTTCTACATTCTCATTTTTGTAATGTTTATATGTGATCAATGCCATGTATAATATGCTCACAAAATCTAGAGGAAGTGAAATATCACTTTTCTCATTGGCTATTGCTTCATTGATATGTGCTTGAAGATAGCATTCCATAGAGTCAAAATTATCGTCTAATGCTTCACTATGAAATATTTTTGAAGCTAGGTCTAATATTCCTTCATATTTCATGAGTAAATTCATGATCCCAAGTTTTATAGCATTGGATTTTTCTTTTCTAAAGGAAATATTTCTGTTAATGCTTGATGAGTCATTTGAAGTAGACATCCTTATGACTCCCTTAGTTTAAGATATATAAAGATCCAAAATAAGATTTGATTTGATGAGACCTTTGTCAATTCTTCAGTTTTGTAGACTTCCTTATATCTCCCTAATGATGATATTTCACAAACCTAATAAGGTTTTAGGGTTTGTAGAAAGCTTATATCTATCCAATGAATTTAGAACTTGATAATTTTTTATGGATGCTAATATTACCAAGTTTTGTAGAATGACTTATGGCTCCCTATGGTGATTTGGATATGATAGATGATCAATATATTATATTTTGTAAATTGTAGTTCAATTTTGGGTTGCTTTGTGAAATTTTGTAAACACCAAAATCAATTTTTTTTTTTTATATCCTTATTACTCCTATTGAACTAAGCACTATTTCAATTTTTGAAAAGGTTTTGATGTTGGATTGATTTTTCCTTCTTTAAGTATTTTTGAGAAAATATTTTTATAAAAATTCCAACCTTTAAAAAACTTAAATAAACTTCTTTAAATACCCCTTTTGGTTTATTTTTAATGTTTTCTAATTTTCAATTCCTAATTTGATGTTGTATTCCTTATAACTCCCAAATTTGGAAAAATTAGAAAAAAATATTTGCAAATAATTTAAATTTCAATAATAACCCTTATTCCTCCTTGGTTACCTTTTGCAAATATTAATAATTCTGAAATATACTTGCTTAATAAATCACTAATGCTGAATACTACAGTAGTAGATATAAAGTACCCTTATAACTCTAAATACCTTAGGTTTAAAGCAAGCTAATAATAAAATCAACCTTTACCTTAATAATCCTTCAATATTGTGCAGTGGTGGATTCGTGGCTTTGTGCTGTGTAGAGCTCATGGGTAGTCAAAGACCTCTTTTATCGATGCTAGTTTCCTTCTTGGTTGGTGCTCCTTCTCTTCAACAAATGACATTGAAACACTCATTGAAATGTGCTTTGCTTATGACCAAACTCCTCTGAATGCAATTATTGGTTTGCTGGTTCTATGATAGCATCTTAAATGCTTCTCTTACACCTTTGAATGGTATATGGATTGAATTAGTCTTTTCCTGCAAGTGAGCTTTAATGAATAAAATGCTTGACTTCATTTGAATTCATTTTTTTAATTTCTAGGGTAGGCGCCTTAAATAGGATGAACTTCATTCTGTCACTTGAAGCATTACCAGGTAGGTGTCTTCAATGTACCTTTGGTAATGATGAGGTTGGTAGTACCTTTAAATATTCTTAACTTCATCCAAACATATGTAACTCCATTTTTTAGGTGAACGCTTGGATCCTCATGAACGTTGGGATGCTTAGAGAATTTATGCCAAGTGGCACTCAAGACTTGTGCATGTAATGCTTCAAATATAAGCTTGCAACCCTAATTATTCATTTATCTTTGCATCCTATGTGATATTGCTATGTTTCTTGAGATGCAAACTTCCTTTTGTACATTGGTTTAGTGAGGATGATGGATGGCTACAGCTGGATTTCTCCATGGTTCTATGGCACATGTTTGAGCTCCTTTTTGGTGGATCCTCACTTCAGTGGATGCGTTAGGTATAGATCCTTTCTCTTCATATTTTTTTTGGTTTCATAGCTTGTTCTAATGTTGATTTGTGCCCTTCTTTAGTGCTTGAAAGATAGTGTTGTCTGTAAAATCCAATACTTGGCCTTTTTTCTTGACATTTTATGTAGATAATTTATCACTGAATGCTGCCCTTATTTCTATATAAAACCAATAGATAATACCTTCTTTAAATGGCTCCATTGTTGCAGGTGACATGCTTCTTATAGGGTTGGATTTGATGGAAAAATATGGTGTTTTTAAAAACCTCGATTCTTGGATATGTGAGCTCTTTGGTGGCTCCTTCCTCTTGCTAGGATTCTACTGGATATAATGATTGTGTGAGCTCTTTTATGGATCCTTCCTATAACAATCATGTGAGCTATTCGATAGCTCATTTATCTTGCTAGGAATATGCTAGATATAACGATCATGTGAGCTCTTCGGTGGCTCCTTCCTCTAATGATTGTGTGAGCTCTTTAGTGGCTCATTCCTCTTGTCAATTTGTTTTGGATATAACATCCTTATTACCCCCTTATAAATAGTAATACTTTTGTCCTTTCAAAGGAACAAAATAGGTGCTTTTTGTAATAAATAGATCTTCTTCTTTGGATGACAGTCAATTCAAGCTAATGAAATGTTGTTTTGAATAAGGATTCCTACACTTTGTATTAAAAACGAAACCCTTAAATTCTCCTTGAATCTTAAGACTTCCACGGTCTCAATTTGAGGCTTCCTTCAAGGACTTCAATGTTGGCTTTCTTCTCCACCTTTTTGCTTGTAATGGTGGCTTCTTTTGGCCACAAAAGTGCTGTAGATTTTGTGCTTATTTTTGGGATTTTTACAACAAAAACTAATTGAGAATAACTAGTAAAAAAATCAAGTAGCATAGTGCTTAATAGATGCACTTTCATTGGTAACAATAATATCACCTTATTGCTCCACTAATTTCTCAAAAATGCAATTAAAAATTCCATTGTAACCTTTCAAGCATAATCTGGAATGAACTCTTTCAAATTTCACCACAAACACAGTTCTAGGATCGAGTCTTATTTTTCTATTCAAACTATAATATTGTAGTTGATTGTAACTCTTAAATCTAATCAAATCCTAATGTTCAAATGATCCTTAAAAGGAATTTATCTCTTTTGCACTTTTGAAGACTATAATTCAATTTTCAACTTTGATCCAGTATAAGGTGCTTTAATAAATATGATAAGTAATCCAATTAATGAATCTACTTGCACCAATAGTTGCTTACCTTTTTGAAAGATTTTTGTAGAGGATGTAGATCTTGGTGTTTAGGTCAACCAAGCTTGTTGCTTTAGATAGATTTTTGTAACTTTTGTTAACTTTTCCAAAAATATCCTCCTTCACCAAAAAGAGGTCTCAATTTTTTTTCACGAGCCCAGGGTCTGGTGGCTAGTTCTTCTCTTATAATATTCTCCTTTTTGTTGTAGATTTGGAGAAATTTTATACCTTCTTGTTGTGAAATGCAATCTTCAAACCTCTCGAATTTGGCAAGCTTCTTCTGTCCTCAACTCTTCTTGTTGAATTCTAACCTCAAGCAGGTTCTTCTTCTCAAGACTTTAAATATCTTGAGGTCTTCTATATCTTCTTTGGAACTCCTTACCAATTCTTCTTCTCCTTTTTGGGATTGTTTTTAGATGGTGATAATTGTCCCAGTTCTTTCCCTTATCAAAAAATTTCTCCTTGATAGAGAATTTATCCAATGAGTTCTTCTAAAAACTCTTTTAATGATCTTGCCTCAGCAACAAGGCTCTCCAAGCTTTTTCCTTGTGACCTCTCCTAGGTCTTCAATTTTACATCTTCTTTGGTCTTCCTTGAGACCTTCTTCTTCAACTGATGGAATTGAGATATCCTTTATGGATCTCTTGATTCTTCTACTACTAGATTTGAACAGGATTCTCCTAGTCCTTGTTATTATTCTAAGAATGGAAGTTTCTTCAATGAGATATTCACTTGATACCTTAACCTTCAAGTTTTCTTATGGTGTTGGAATGATTCTAAAGAAGATACTCTTCCTAAATTTCTTGTAGGAAGTTTTCAAACTCACTGAATCTCCTTTCCCTGCAACAAGTTATTAGTAGCTAGTTCTACTATGACTAGATCTACCATGTCTCTGATACCATTGTTATATTTTGAGGTAGATTGCAATGGGATATGGAAATCACAATATGCAAAAATATAAGAGAAAATAAATTTACGAGATTGCAAAAATATGCTATAAATAGAAATGATAAAAATCAATACAATGTTGCTTTGGAGGAAATGGACACTCCATGCAAGAAACTACAGGACTACATTGTACTCCATCACTAATGGATTTACATAGTAATTCTACTACTACCTACTGTCACATCAATATCTTACAATGTGGCCCTTTTATAATGGAAGATACAACACCCTACCTAGATGTACAAGGGACACCTTGCAAATTTACAACTTGCACATTGACACTTGTGCATTTATTACATCGTATAATGTAGCTAGCCCCTAAAGTAATCTAATGTCCTAAGTATGTACCTAGAAAGGTACATTTACATGATCTAAATTATGTAATACACTCTAACTCTAACATAACTTTACTACTATTTTTTCCCATGAGAATGTTGTTGTACCCAATGATATTATGGAATCTACTATTGATGCTTTTATAGATTCCATTGTTGATTCTTTTGTTGGTTTTTTAACTCATTCCCCTACCATGACTACTGCTTGTTTCTACTTGGATACTTGCTCCTTATGTTGAGAAACATCCTACAATGCTATCTTCTTTTTATTGTAGTATAACTCTATAAATTTAATTTGCACATTAATTTTAATAGCACCCAAGAAACAACCCAAGATAACCCAAAATAATATCCACACCATCCATATCGATAGCATAAAAATTTAAATGTAAAAAATATTTATCAATGTTGATCTTCAAATATTTGAAAATCTAAACATTCTCATCCTCAAGATCTGTCTTTATTTTTTGTTGCTTGAACCTCTAAAGTTTTTGACAAAGCAATATTAATAAAATTATATTGGCTGCTAGGGTTTATAGAAATAGTAATATTTTCCCTCTAAAAGCAGACATGAACATGTAAAATATAATTTTTAGATTCAAATAAATTCTTTTGAAATATTTTGTGGCGTATCTGTCACCAAAGCTATGGTTCCCTCAATTTTCACACTATCAACCTTATCTTTTTCTTCTTCAATTCACTTGAATTTTTCCAACTCTCTCTTTAATTTCTTTTGTTCATCCTAGAGCCTAGCTATATTTTCATCTTTTTTTCTCCAATCCCCATTTGCTTAAAATGCAAATTCAAAATTTTCCCTTGTTTATGTAAGATTATGGGCATGATCAAAGTTCATATACCAAGGAAAAACTTCCTAGAAAAGAACCCCAAACCTTACGTTTTCATATCCATTAAGAAAAATTTAAAGACTTAAAAATTTCCAACCATTCCCTAGAATCACTACCATCCTATCTAGGGAGTATTGACAACTTCATGATCTCAATCCAAAAGAATATTTTCAAAACAAATCGGGTTTAATAAACTAGGATTTGTCAAAAATAAAATTTCTTAAATCCCATTTATTCAATTCTATAAAAAATTAGATCTGTAGATTTTCTTCAAAAAAATAAACTACAACTAATTTGCTTACCCAGTTTGACATATATCTTCAAGTTTCATTTTCAAGAAAAATGCATTAAAAAATTATCACTACTCTTATTCTAAATAATTGACTTAATTGGGTCATATTTCTCTCAATTATGCTTGGATTCCTTCATATGATGACTCATTTTAAAGCTTTTCAAATTTTGAAAAAAATGACATAAGAATCGTCTAATTTGGACAAAATTTTACAAAGATATGACTTCTAGAAGATGAGACATATTTTGGAAAAAATCTGCTCTAATTCTATAATCCATAAAAAATACAATCCCTATCTTACTAAAAGTGCCGCTCTAATACCAAATATTATGAACCTCCACTTTCTCATTAACAAAAATTATTCACTAATATGTAGGAAAATAAAATAAATTAGCCACAATAATTAATATACACAAGAATACCAATCTGGCTGAATTCGTGCCTTCGATAGATTCAATGCAATGGGATTATCTTTAATGTCTGAATTTTAAAGAGCTACAAGAATAGACGTAAGTTTTTATTGGTCACTGTTAGTTTCAAAAATCACTAGATATCTGCGAGCAGAGGTCTAAGCTCACGTTAAAGCAATTTTGGGAGGAACGTTTACTGATATTGTCATGGTTGTTTTACCCATTCAGTTTTCAAGGAACTATGGTGTTATTAAGATCTATGTTGTACCATTGGTTAGAATTGGATAACTTATCGGTATCTAGGAGCATGGGATCCTACGTGTAAAAAACTTCACAGGGGAACTATGGCGAGTGTATCTATTGCAACACAATGATGGGCAATGGATTATGTTAAAAATGGTGCATTTAGGAACCCAATTATGTGACATCTGAATTTGTGCATTTGAATTTGCTTCTATTTACATAGTCTAGAATGCATTACTTTGATACCAAATTTGAAGACCCCAAAGAATTTAGTAAAAAGTTAATAAATAAATTAATATGATAATAGAAATCGTAGGCCACTTTAAAGGGGGCTCCCTTAGAATAGCAGACCACTTATAAGGGGCTTCTTCCTTAGCTTTAAAACTAAATTTATCTCTCTTATTTATGCCCTAAGTTATTTTCTCATTCCTAAATTTATATCTATCCTAAAGCTATGTTGGTGAAGACGTGATGGTTCACGTTATTAATTAACAATACAATAATTAAATGATTAATAATATTAACTAATAATGTTAGGATGTAGGATCCTAACAATTAAGCAAGCAGATTTCAAGAATATTTATATTTTCAAATAGTAAAGTAGAAGGTATAAGGGTTTCAACTTGGAAATTAGAAACCCTATTATTGCAAATATTATAGTTTTCTAATATTCCAAAATAGAGAGTTATAAGGAATACTACACCAAATAAATTATTAGAATTTAGAAACACTAAACTATCAAATATCAAATACTATAAAAGGAGGTTCATTAAGGATTATCAAGATATGGAAATTAATTGGTATGCTTGTCTCAAAACCACATTAAATGGATAAAATAAATCCAACCATTAAGACCTCATCAAATTGGAAAGTGCTTAAGTTCAATATGAGTCATATGGTGTAACAAAAGTCGATTTTAGTTTTTACAAAACTTTATAAATTCAACCCAAAATTGAAATACTATTCTCAAAGAGCACTTTATCAATCATATAACATATCTACAAACACCAGGGAGACATATGTAATTCAACAAGGTCCTAGTGTTTAAACCCTTTATCAAAAGATATCATGGATTATTGGTATATAGACTCAGGATCAAGTAAGCACATGACTAAAAATATTCATTAGTTCAATTCCCTAAAAAAGGTAAATGAGAAGCTAGTTGCTGTAGCAGATAGCAAAACATATGAGGTGAAGAGAATTGGAAAAATCTCAATGAACCAAAAAGAAGAAAAAGGGATGATAAAAAATGTATTGTATGTCCTTGGATTAACTACTAATCTTATTTCTGTCTCCCAACTCATGGATCAAAATATAACTGTTGAGTTTAAAGTTCTCACTGAAAAAAACAATGTCTCATTTCTGAAAAAGGAAAAAGGATAGCATTAGGGTCTTATATAAATGGTCTATTTTTTCTAGATATTGCTACACACTTAGCTTTTTTAGTCAAAACATTAGATCTATGGCATAAGCGACTAGGACATACTAGTGAATCCTCAATGAAAGAATTATTCAAGTATCAAATGGTTGAAGGAATACCTAATTTTTCTCCATAAGCTACTATATGTCCAAAATTCTTAGTAGGAAAACAACATAGAGTTCCCTTCAAACTTCATCAACATAGAGCTCAACAACCCTTGGAAAAAATATATATAGATTTATGTGGAGCAATGAAAATTGATAGTATTGGAGGACATAAGTACTTTCAATTATTTGTTGATGATCATTCCAAAAACTGTGGGTGTATTTCATAAAGTATAAATCAGAAGTATTTAGTTATTTCAAATAGTTCAAACTTCAAGTGGACAAGGAATCAAGAAAGACTATAAAAGCACTTTGTTCAGATATAGGAAGAGAATTTGTTTCAAAAGAATTTGATTCATTCTTAGAAGAAAATAGAATTAGAGGATAACTTACTACAATGTATTCACCATAAAAAATGAAATTGTAGAGAGAAGAAATAGATCAATAATGGAAATGATGAGATGTATGTTGAAGGAGGCTCAACTTGATCATCAATATTAGGCAGAAGTAGTGCAAACAACAATATACATACAAAATAGATTACCAACAAGAGTACTAAAAAATAGTACACTAGAAGAAGCATTGTCAGGTCAAAAGCCAAATATAGGAAAATTGAAAATTTTTGGGTGTAAAGCTTACATGCATATTCCAAAATAAAAGAGAATGAAATTAGATGATAAAACCATGGCAGTAATATTTGTTGGTTATGGAAATGAATCTACAAGGTACAAAATACTAGATCCATACACAAAGAAAGTTTACATTAGTAGAGATGTAATATTTGATGAAAATATCAAGATCGATACAAACAAAACCAGTAATGATGCAAAAATTCTTCTAAATCTCTCTAATGAAGACACAACAAGTGAGGAGTCAAAATCAGAATCTCAAGAACAAGATACTAATGCATCTACATTCCCTCCTAGAAAAGAACCAATATGGGTCAGATATACTCTTAGAGAATCAAAACTAGAAAGAACGCCATATATCACCGCTACTAGACCTCAAACTCAAAGTTTGAATAGAATTAATAGAGGAATGACAAGTAATATAGTGGAACCAACATAAAAAATTCAGACACTGAATGACTCACACTGGAAACCATCTATGGATTTAGAATATATTTCACTTCAAAAGAATAAGATATGGGATCTAGTAGAACTACGTCTAGGAAATAAAATAGTAGGTTGCAAATGGGTTTACAAGATCAAATACAAATAATATGGAACACTTGAAAAATACAAAACTCGACTAGTAGCCAAATGATACACTCAAACAAAGGAAATTTATTATGAAAAAATATTTGCACCAAAAACTAGAATGACTACCATCAGAATAATTTGTACACTAGCAGCTCATTAGGGTTGGAAACTTCATTAGATGGATGTAAAAAGTTCCTTCATTAATGGTGACTTAGAAGATGAAGTCCACATGTCACAACCAGAAGGATTTATCATCAATGGATAGGAAAATAAGGTATGCAAATTGAACAAATATCTGTATGGTTTAAAACAAGCTCCTAGAACATGGAATATAAATATCAACAATCACTTATTACAACATAACTTCAAGAGAAGCACATTAGATCCCAGTTTATATACCAAGAAAATTGGAAATGACATACCCATTCTCATAGTATATGTAGATGATATAGTTATTATTGGAATTTCTAAAAAATTAATAAGTGACATCGAAGGGGATCTAGAAAAAATATTTGAAATGACAGATCTAGGTCTAATGAAATATTACCTTGGTCTAGAGATTCATAAAGGAAAGGACAAAATAACTATTACTCAATCAAAGTATGCAAAAGTCTTGCTGGAAAAGTATAGAATGAAAGAGTGTAAGTCTAAATATACACTAATGGAACACGAAATCCAATTATCCAAATATGATGAAACACCGTTGGTCTCAGAAACTATGTATCACCTGTTAATTGGAAGTCTTATCTACTTAATGAATAGCCGACCAGACATAGCATTTGTAGTAAATTATATTTCAAAATTCATGCAAGAACCAAGATAAAATCATTGGAAAGCTACAAAAAGAATATTATAACATGTCAAAAAGACTACTGATTATGGACTAACTTGTATAAATAATGAAAAATATTTTTACCTACAGATATACTCAGATTTAGATTATGAAGGATCTTTTGATGATAGAAAATATACCTTAGGATTTTGCTTCTATCTTGGGTCAGGACTGATATCTTGGTACAGTAAAAAACAACATATAGTGGCACAATCATCAACTAAAGCAGAAGATAGAGCAACAAGAGATACGACCTGTGAAGCCTCATGGCTACAATATATATTATCAGATATGGGGATCAGACAAAATCCAACCAAGATATTCTATTATAATCAAAGAGCACTCAACCTAATCAAAAATCCAATTATACATAAAAGGACCAAAAACATTGAAGCTCAATGTCATTTCATCAGAGAAAATTTTTAGGACCGTCATATCATCCTCAAGCATGTCTCTACAGAAGATCAGCTAGCAAATGTTTTTACAAAAGCACTTGCAAAAACCAAGTTTCAAATATTCAAAAATCATATATGCAATTCAAGAGAACTTCATACCAAATAATGTAATATAAGGGGGTGTTAGAATATATTACATCATTTGGTTATGTAATTTACATCACTAAAATAGGAGATTACTTTAGGGGGAAGTTAGCTAGTTACTTCAAGCAATGTAATAAATGCACAAGTATCAATGTGCAAGTTGTAATGTGCAAGGTGTCCCATTGTACAACTAGGTAGAGTGTTGGCCAAGGAATCTATATTCCTATATAAAGAGCCTCATAGCTCCATTCGGATGTATCACTCTATTCTCATAATAAGATGTTTTTCTCTCTTCCTCTATCTTGATATGATGAGATGGTGCTAAAACCATCACTATTAATCCACATTGAAATTTAAAATTACTATCATTTTTCTTCCAAAAATTACCATACTTGATGCTTTTTGATTCTATGTAGATCCAATAATGTTGATGTCCTAAGCTCTACCTCAAAGATTGTTGTCACTCCTGGTGGTGTGGGTAAAATATGCTAAAACCTTCACTTGTTGTTCTATTACCTTTGATTCTTCCACATATTGTTCTTCTCTTTTATGCTATTTTTTCATGTTCTCATATTTTAGTTCATATTTGGAATCTGCTTTTACTTCTTCTTTGATTTATACTACTACCTCCTCCTTCACATCTATTTTAGGTTCTAATTTAATGTTTTTCAAAATTTCCTTGATTTTTGACATAGTTTCCAAGATCTTGTTAGATTTTGAGGTAGATTGCAATGGGATATGGAAATCACAAGATGCAAAAATATGAGAGAAAGTAAATTTATGATATTGCAAAAATATGTTGTAAATAGAAATGATGGAAATGAATACAATGTTGCTATGGAGGAAATGGACACTCCATGCAAGAAACTACAGGACTACATTGTACTCCATCACTAATGGAGTTACACAATAATTATCCTACTACCTACTGTTACATCAATCTCTTACAATGAGACCATTTTATAATGGAAGATAGATTCCTTGGCCAATACTCTACCTAGTTGTACAAGGGAAACCTTGCACAATTACAACTTGCACATTGAGACTTGTGCATTTATTTATTTATTTATTAATTTTTTTGAATTTACATGGTGGAATTAGTAGCCACCATGAATCTAGGCAGGCTATCCTGCTTTTATGGCCGCCATAGTATTCTGCACTGTCTACCCCAGAAACCGCCATAAAGATCTTCACGCAGTCCGCCCCTATAACCACCATGCCACAATCATTTTAAACCTTTTACACCACTGAAAGCACTAGGAAAGGGACAAGCGTTCAATGACAGCGAGGCCCGAGATTTGAACCTTGGACCTTCGCCCCCTTATGGGGTTTGGATGAACCAATTGATCTACACCTCGGACCTTAGACTTGTGCATTTATTAGATTGCATAAAGTAACTAGATAAAATCCCCTAAAGTAATCTAATATCCTAAGTATGTACCTAGAAAGATACATTTACATGACCCAAATAATGTAATAGACTGTAACTCTAACACCCACCTGGATACATTATTTGGGTAGTGAAGACTTTAGTCTTAAATATGGATATTCTTCCATTGGATAATGGAACTTGTATTCTCCTTCATTGCTTAATGTGATTAGATTCATTGAGTAGATTATTTCTTCAGTTGACGCAGAGTAAGCAGATGCTATAGATTCCTCTTTCAATTAACCTTACACTGTATTCCTCCTTCATTGAATTTATCTTCTTATTCTTTAGCTTTACCTTTGAATCCGGTCTCTGTGCTATCATAGGTGGTTGTATTGCATATTGGTTCCTGCTGAGATGTTTCTCCTTCTCTATTTTTACTCTGTATAGAAGCTCCTAAGGAACCGGTTAGAGCATTATTATACAATTTTGAATTAATAGAGCTTGAAGTATCAATGTTACATGAAAAATGAAAAATCTCTTCAAGATATGATTCACTTAATTTTATTTCTTTTTGAGTAGTTCTATCAATATATTTTGTTCTACATTCTCATCTTTGTAATGTTTATGTGTGAGCAATGCCATGTATAATATGCTCACAAAATCTAGAGGAAGTGAAATATCACTTTTCTCATTGGCTATTGCTTCATTGATATGTGCTTGAAGATAGCATTCCATAGAGTCAAAATTATCATCTAATGCTTCACTATGAAATATTTTTGAAGCTAGGTCTAATATTCCTTCAGATTTCATGAGTAGATTCATGATCCCAAGTTTTATAGCATTGGATTTTTATTTTCTAAAGGAATTATTTTTGTTAATGCTTGATGAGTCATTTGAAGTAGACATCCTTATGACTCCCTTAGTTTAAGATATATAAAGATCCAAAATAAGATTTGATTTGATGAGACCTTTGTCAATTCTTAGGTTTTGTAGACTTCCTTATATCTCCCTAATGATGAGATTTCACAAACCTAATAAGGTTTTAGGTTTTGTAGAAAGCTTATATCTATCCAATGAATTTAGAACTTGATAATTTTTTATGGATGCTAATATTACCAAATTTTGTATAATGACTTATGACTCCCTATGGTGATTTGGATATGATAGATGATCAATATATTATATTTTGTAAATTGTAGTTCAATTTTGGGTTGACTTTGTGAAATTTTGTAAACAACAAAATCAACTTTTTTTTTTTTTATATCCTTATTACTCCTATTGAACTAAGCACTATTTCAATTTTTGAAAAGGTTTTGATGTTGGATTGATTTTTCCTTCTTTAAGTATTTTTGAGAAAATATTTTTATAAAAATTCTAACCTTTGAAAAACTTAAATAAACTTCTTTAAATACCCCTTTTGGTTGATTTTTAATGTTTTCTAATTTTCAATTCCTAATTTGATGTTGTATTCCTTATAACTCCCAAATTTTGAAAAATTAGAAAAAAATATTTGCAAATAATTTAAATTTCAGTAATAACCCTTATTCCTCCTTGGTTACCTTTTGCAAAAATTAATAATTCTGAAATATACTTGCTTAATAAATCACTAATTCTGAATACTACAGTAGTAGATATAAAGTACCCTTATAACTCTAAAGACCTTAGGTTTAAAGCAAGCTAATAATAAAATCAACCTTTACCTTAATAATCCTTCAATATTGTGTAGTGGTGGATTCGTGGCTTTGTGCTATGTAGAGCTCATGGGCAGTCACAAACCTCTTTGATTGGTGCTAGTTTCCTTCTTGGTTGGTGCTCCTTCTCTTCAACAAATGACATTGAAACACTCATTGAAATGTGCTTTGCTTATGACAAAACTCCTCCGAATGCAATTACTGGTTCGCTGGTTCTATGATAGCGTCTTAAATGCTTCTCTTACACCTTTGAATGGTTTATGGCTTGAATTAGTATTTTCCTCCAAGTGAGCTTTAATGAATAAAATCCTTGAATTCATTTGAATTCATTTTGTTTATTTCTAGGATAAGCGCCTTAAATAGGATGAACTTCATTCTGTCACTTGAAGCATTACCAGGTAGGTGTCTTCAATGTACCTTTGGTAATGATGAGGTTGGTGGTACCTTTAAATATTCTTAACTTCCTCCAAACATATGTAACTCCCTTTTTTAGGTGAACGCTTGGATCCTCATGAACGTTGGGATGCTTAGAGAATTTGTGCCAAGTGGCACTCAAGACTTGTGCATGTAATGCTTCAAATATAAGCTTGCAACCCTAATTATTCATTTATCTTTGCATCCTATGTGATATTGCTATGTTTCTTGAGATGCAAGCTTCCTTTTGTACATTGGCTTAGTGAGGATGATGGATGGCTATAGCTGGATTTCTCCATGGTTCTATGGCACACGTTTGAGATCCTTTTTGGTGGATCCTCACTTCAGTGGATGCGTTAGGTATAGCTCCTTTCTCTTCATCTTTTTGCAGGTTTCGTAGCTTGTTCTAATGCTGATTTGTGCCCTTATTTAGTGCTTGAAAGATAGTGTTGTCTGTAAAAGCCAATACGTGGCCTTTTTTCCTGACCTTTTATGTAGATAATTTATCACTGAATGCTACCCTTATTTCAATATAAAAACAATAGATAATACCTTCTTTCAATGGCTCCATTGTTACAGGTGACGTGCTTATTATAGGGTTGGATTCGATGGAGAAAAATGGTGTTTTTAAAAACCTCAATTCTTGGATGTGTGAGCTCTTTGGTGGCTCCTTTCTCTTGCTAGGATTCTACTGGATATAATGATTGTGTGAGCTCTTTTGTGGATCCTTCCTATAACAATCATGTGAGCTATTCGGTGGCTCATTTATCTTGCTAGGAATATGCTAGATATAACAATCGTGTGAGCTCTTCGGTGGCTCCTTCCTCTAATGATTGTGTGAGCTCTTTAGTGGCTCATTCCTGTTGTCAATTTGTTTTGGATATAACTTCCTTACTACCCACTTATAAATAGTAATACTTTTGTCCTTTCAAAGAAAAAAAATAGGTGCTTTTTGTAATAAATAGATCTTCTTATTTGGATGATAATCAATTCAAGCTAATGAAATGTTGTTTTGAATAAGGATTCCTACACTTTGTATTGAAAAAGAAACCCTTAAATTCTCCTTGAATCTTAAGACTTCCAAGGTCTCAATTTGAGGCTTCCTTCAAGGACTTCAATGTTGGCTTTCTTCTCCACATTTTTGCTTGTAATGGTGGCTTCTTTTGGCCACAAAAGTGCTGTAGATTTTGTGCTTATTTTTGGGATTTTGACAACACAAACTAATTGAGAATAACTAGTAAAAAAATCAAGTAGCATAGTGCTTAATAGATGCACTTTCATTGGTAACAATAATATCACCTTATTGCTCCACTAATTTCTCAAAAATGTACTTAAAAATTCCATTGTAACCTTTCAAGCATAATTTGGAATGAACTCTTTCAAATTTCACCACAAACACAGTTCTAGGATCTAGCCTTATTTTTCTCTTCAAAATATAAGATTAGTAGTTGATTGTAACTCTTAAATCTAATAAACTCCTAATGTTCAAATGATCCTTAAAAGGAATTTATCTCTTTTGCACTTTTGAAGACTATAATTCAATTTTCAACTTTGATCCAGTATAAGGTGCTTTAATAAATATGATAAGTAATCCAATTAATGAATCTACTTGCACCAATAGTTTCTTACCTTTTTGAAAGATTTTTGTAGAGGATGTAGATCTTGGTGTTTAGGTCAACCAAGCTTGTTGCTTTAGATAGAGTTTTGCAACTTTTGTTAACTTTTCCAAAAATATCCTCCACGAAAAAGAGGTCTCAATTTTTTTTCACGAGCCCAGGGTCTGGTGGCTAGTTCTTCTCTTATAATATTCTCCTTTTTGTTGTAGATTTGGAGAAATTTTATACCTTCTTGTTGTGAAAGGCAATATTCAAACCTCTCGAATTTGGCAAGCTTCTTCTATCCTCAACTCTTCTTGCTGAATTCTAACCTCAAGCAGGTTCTTCTTGTCAAGACTTTAAATATCTTGAGGTCTTCTATATCTTCTTTGGAACTCCTTACCAATTCTTCTTCTCCTTTTTGGGATTGTTTTCAGATGGCGATAATTGTCCCAGTTCTTTCCCTTATCAAAAAATTTCTCCTTGATGGAGAATTTATCTAATGAGTTCTTATAGAAACTCTTTTAATGATCTTGCCTCAACAACAAGGCTCTCCAAGATTTTTTCTTGTGACCTCTCCAAGGTCTTCAATTTTACATCTTCTTTGGTCTTCCTTGAGACCTTCTTCTTCAACTTATGGAATTGAGATATCCTTCCTGGATCTCTTGATTCTGATACTACTAGATTTGAACAGGATTCTCCTAGTCCTTGTTGTTCTTCTAAGAATGGAAGTTTATTCAATGAGATATTCACTTGATATCTTAACCTTCAAGTTTGTTTCTGGTGTTGGAATGATTCTGAAGAAGATACTCTTCCTAAATTTCTTGTAGGAAGTTTCAAAACTCACTGAATCTCCTTTCCCTGCAACAAGTTATTAATACTAGAATCTAAATATGCTTCTAAATCAAGTACTCTCTTATGGAGTCTTCTTTAGGATCAAGGCTTCTGTAGCCTTTTTAGAATCAAAGCTTCTATGGACTTTTTCAATATCAAGGTTTTTGTGGTCTTTTTTTTTTTGTGAAGTTGACTCTTATCGATGGAGATATTCAATCTATAGACTTCACCACGACTCTTTATCCTAGAGTCTCTTATGTAGTATTCTTCTCTTGGAACAACTAATATCTACACTATGAAGGCACACTGACCTTCGGGAAATGAAGTTGAAATATCCTAGATTTATATTTTAGAATGTGTACCAATAATTTGAGAGTTGGTTTCTTGTAATAAAATAAACTTTAGGCAATAGTAAACTTTTCAGATCTCTTAGATGAGTTTCACTAGTTGATTCATCAAACTAGTGGATGAAATATTGAGTCCTTCTCTTCACGAGTTAACCTGCAACTCTATGGGAAGAATATGAACCAAATTAATTTCATAGTCTATCTTTCTAGTCTGTTCTAACAAATAGATTTAAGGTAATAAAATTTACATGCAACAAGTCCAAAGGAACATCTAGTTTGCAAAAATTAAAGCTATGGTGATTGGTCCAATTTTTAACAATAGTAATTTATCGAAGCTCTCCCTACCACCTTGATTATTCTGAATATTTTTGTAAGAGCCTGTGCACTATGGCAAATTAGGTTTACAAAAATTTAGGCTCAATAATAATGGTGGTTCTCCTCTCAACCTATAGTAGCTAGTTCTACTATGACTAGATCTACCATGTCTCTGATACCATTGTTAGATTTTGAGGTAGATTGCAATGGGATATGGAAATCACAATATGCAAAAATATAAGAGAAAATAAATTTATGAGATTGCAAAAATATGCTATAAATAGAAATGACAAAAATCAATACAATGTTGCTTTGGAGGAAATGGACACTCCATGCAATAAACTACAGGACTACATTGTACTCCATCACTAATGGATTTACATAGTAATTCTACTACTACCTACTGTCACATCAATATCTTACAATGAGGCCCTTTTATAATGGAAGATAGATTCCTTGGCCAACACTCTACCTAGATGTACAAGGGACACCTTGCAAATTTACAACTTGCACATTGAAACTTGTGCATTTATTACATCGTATAATGTAGCTAGATAAATTTCCCCTAAAGTAATCTAATGTCCTAAGTATGTACCTAGAAAGGTACATTTACATGATCTAAATTATGTAATACACTCTAACTCTAACATATCTTTACTAGTATTTTTTCCCATGAGAATGTTGTTGTACCCAACGATATTATGGAATCTACTATTGATGCTTTTATAGATTCCATTGTTGATTCTTTTGTTGGTTCTTTAACTCATTCCCCTACCATGACTACTGCTTGTTTCTCCTTGGATACTTGCTCCTTATGTTGAGAAACATCCTACAATGCTATCTTCTTTTTATTGTAGTATAACTCTATAAATTTAATTTGCACATTAATTTTAATAGCACCCAAGAAACAACCCAAGATAACCCAAAATAATATCCACACCATCCATATCGATAGCATAAAAATTTAAATGTAAAACATATTTATCCATGCTGATCTTCAAATATTTTAAAATCTAAACATTCTCATCCTCAAGCTCTGTCTTTATTTTTTGTTGCTTGAACCTCTAAAGTTTTTGACAAAGAAATATTAATAAAATTATATTTGCTTCTAGGGTTTATAGAAATAGTAATATTTTCCCTCTAAAAGCAGACATGAACATGTAAAATATAATTTTTAGATTCAAATAAATTATTTTGAAATATTTTGTGGCCTATATGTCACCAAAGCTATGGTTACCTCAATTTTCACACTATCAACCTTATATTTTTCTTCTTCAATTCACTTGAATTTTTCCAACTCTCTCTTTAATTTCTTTTGTTCATCCTAGAGCCTAGCTATATTTTCATCTTTTTTTCTCCAATCCCCATTTGCTTAAAATGCAAATTCAAAATTTTCCCTTGTTTATGTAAGATTATGGGCATGATCAAAGTTCATATACCAAGGAAAAACTTCCTAGAAAAGAACCCCAAACCTTACATTTTCATATCCATTAAGAAAATTTTAAAGACTTAAAACTTTTCAACCATTCCATAGAATCACTACCATCCTATCTAGGGAGTATTGACAACTTCATGATCTCAATCCAAAAGAATTTTTTCAAAACAGATTGGGTTTAATAAACTAGGATTTGTCAAAAATAAAATTTCTTAAATCCCATTTATTCAATTCTATAAAAAATTAGATTTGTAGATTTTCTTCAAAAAAATAAACTACAACTAATTTGCTTACCCAGTTTGACATATATCTTCAAGTTTCATTTTCTAGAAAAATGCATTAAAAAATTATCACTACTCTTATTCTAAATAATTGACTTAATTGGGTCATATTTCTCTCAATTATGCTTGAATTCCTTCTATGATGACTCATTTTAAATCTCTTCAAATTTTGAACAAAATGACATAAGAATCGTCTAATTTGGACAAAATTTTACAAAGATATGACTTCTAGAAGATGAGACATATTTTGGAAAAAATCTGCCCTAATTCTATAATCCATTAAAAATACAATCCCTATCTTACTAAAAGTGCCGCTCTAATACCAAATATTATGAACCTCTACTTTCTCATTAACAAAAATTATTCACTAATATGTAGGAAAATAAAATAAATTAGCCACAATAGTTAATATACACAAGACAAGATATGAAAATACCCTTTATGTAGGGCAACACCAATAATACTTCTTAAAGGAATGACTCCATAGTATCTCCTTATTTATTTTTTTTATTTGTGGAAAACATCCCAAAAGGGATGCCACTATCGGGTAAGACCCAAGGAGGCAGTGGTATCCATTCCACCAAAAATGCCCAGGACTCGGACCTGGTCTACCACCTTTGACATACTCAAGGAGCAAACAAACACACAAAACCAATTTAAAAATAAGTAAATAACAACAAAAATAATAAAATAAAATAAAAAACATGCTCCTTGAGTGTGTCAAAAACAAAAGCACAACCAAACATGCACAATAAGATTAAAAAACCATGACACAAACCACATAGAAAAATACAAGAACCACATAAAAAAACACAAACAAGAAAAAACAACAGAACACTACAAAGACATAACCCAAAAAAAACATGAAAAATAAACACAACCAAAACCTAAAAAAAAATAAAAATAAAAAACAACCAACAACAGACAATAAACAAAAACAAAAAACATAGAAAACACTCACACATAAAAACACGAAATAACACAAACAAAGAGAAACTCAAGAACAAGAATGAAAAAAACACAAGAACAATAACAAAAAACATAACAAACAAAATAAAAAAATAACAAAAACACAAGAACAAAAAAAAACAACACAAAGAACACAAAAACAAAACAAAACAAAATAACCCACCCACCTTAAAAAACTAAACAAAAAAAACCAAAAAGAAAAACGAAAAAATGAACATAAAAATGACCTATCTAGACCAAAAGACTATTAAGGCAAGAATCAATAGAGGAAACAAACTAAAGAATAGAATGAGCTAGGGAACTAAAAAAAATTGAATGAACCAAAGAGAAGCAAAAAAAAAAACAAGAAGAAACTAGGTACCTTCAAAACTGGAGCCATCCAAAGAAATGATAGAAAGAAGAGCTTCCCTAATTTGAGAAGCCCACCATATAGGAGGGTGGCCATAACAAGTAAGATCACCTTTGTCTAAAGCCCAATTAGCTAAAGCATCAACACTCTTGTTTTGATCTCTGACCACATGATTGTAATCAACTTTCAAAAATCCCATTTGGATTAACTGAATCTTCTCAATAATTCTTTTTATTCTCCAATCCACCTTATGATTCTTAGGAGTCTTCAAGATATTAATCATAAGTTGAGAGTCAGACTCAACTAACACCTTTTACCATCCAACCTTAGTAGCCTCCTTAAGGCCTTTGAGGACACCATACCCCTCAACAAGGTTATTGGAAAGAATACCCAAATTATTAGCAAAAGTAAAAACCAGGGAGTCATCTGAAAGTCTACTAATTCCTCCCACACTGGCTTTTCAGGGTTCCCTCTAGAGGCTTCATCAGTATTGAATTTTCCAAAATCCTTAGGAGGAGGTTGCCAATTTCTAGTCCTATCCATATTACTAATACTCAAATTCCCTTTAAGTTGGTTGCCATTAGAAGATTTAATCTTCAATATTTGCATCACTTGATCCCATATTTGGTGGGAGTTTTGGGGGTGATTATGGAGTTGATGGACTGATTCAACTAAGTTGGCTATGGTATTTTACCAAATATAGTGAATATCCTTCCTATCTTGATTAAAAATTCAACTGTTCCTTTCATTCCAAATATTCAAAAGAATAATGGTAGAACCCATCCAAACTAACTACCTAATAAAATGATCAACACCCTCTTGATTAGGCCAATTCCTCCAAAGATGTTCAAAAGTAAAAAAATTGGACCACTGTAAGCCAAGTAAAGCAACCATTCTCCTCCATAGCTCAAAGGCTAAAGTACACTCAATGAAAATATGGTTGATATTTTCTACATTCTATTCACACATTTCACATCTAAAAGGGCCATGAAAACCATGCTTCATAAGTTGCTCACTAGTAAACACCCTACGATGCAATAAAAGCCAATTAAAGAACCTCACCTTAGGCCAGAGATTTTTAGCCCACAATTAAGAAAATATGCTAGAAGAATGGTTGGGATTATTATGGCATAAGGTCAAATAACCTTGAGCAACTGAATACTCACCCTTAGTAGTGTTGTTCCAACCAAAATAGTCTTTTTCATGGGACCAAGAGAGGGATCTCATATGAAGGATGCCTTGGATATCTTGTCTTTGCCTTTCTGGGATTTGAATAGGCCAGTCCTCAATAGGGATCTAATATCTACCAACCTTTGATACCAGTATGGTACTGACAATAATTAGCCACCTTTATCCAATTAGCTCGGTGAAGCTCCTCCATCCAAGGCCTCCAATCAGGAAACTGAGTTATTAAAGGCTTGTGACAATCCCAAGAATTTGTCCAAAAATTTACATGTTGACCATTATGAATGATCCAAAATAATTTTTTATTTATCAAATCCTCACCAGTCTTAAGAATTGCTAAAATGGAAGAACCTTTGGTAGGAATTTGATAGCGAACAAGGTCTTTAGGACTTTTGTTCTCAACATATTTAGCACGGAGATTATTGGCCCAAAGAGCATTGGGGTTATGCAACATCCTCCAATATAATTTAGTAGCTAAAGCTTTGTTGTTATTAATTGAAGACCGGAATCCTAACCCCCCTTCACTCTTAGGAAGACATAAAGTATCCCATTTAACCAAGGCCCATTTTATTTTCTCCTTAGTACCACTCCAAAGGAAACAATGACTGATTTGATCCAATTCTCAAAGAACAACCTTTGGGATATTCAAAACAAAAGAAAAATAAATAGGAATAGCTTGAAATATTGATTTTACCAAGGTGATTCTAACCCCAGAAGAAAGCCACTTGTTGGTCCACTTTCCAATTTTCTTCTTGACTTTGTCCAACAACCAATTCCAATCTTTATTTTTCTGCCTTTGAATATTTATGGGAATACCTAAATAAGTGATTGGAAGAGAGGTATTCTTATATATTAATTTATCCAACACCATGGATTCCTGTCTAGCAGAGCAGTGAAAGAAAATAACTTTAGATTTGTCTTCATTGATCAATTGCTCGATAGCCTTAGAAAAATAGCTAATGATTTGCTTAATATTAAAAGCTTCCTTAACTGTAGCTTTACCTAAAATAGTAGAGTCATCCACAAATTGAAGATGAGAGATAGGTCTAGCTCCATGAGCAATGGTAACTCTCTCAAGGGTCTTGTTTTCCCTCTTTTTGGTTATAGTCCTACCCAAGCATTCAACAAGAATGATGAATAAATAAGGGGATAGTAGGTCACCTTGCCTAATACCTCTGGAAGCTGGGAAATACTGAGAAGGCCTGCCATTGATGAGAACTAAGTAGGAAATTGAAGAGATACATCCCATAATCCAATCCATCCAATCCTTAGAGAAACCAAATTGCCTCAAAACTTTGATAAGGAAGTGCCAATCCACTCTGTCATAAGCTTTGGATAAGTCTAACCGAATGAACATGGAAGGAAAATTTTGCATATCCATGGAATGGATGGCTTCCTAAGCAAGAACTATCTCATATACTATTTGAAATCCTTCCACATAACCCCCTTGCTCTAGGGAAATAATCTTATGCAAAATAGGCTTCAACCTTTCTGCCATGATTTTAGTAATGATTTTGAGAAGAACATTACATAAAGCAATAGGTCTAAAAGCTAAGATATGATCAACCTCTTGAGCTTTTGGAACAAGAGTAATATAAGTTTTATTGATAAACTTCAAAATTTCTTTGGCTTTCCTAGCTTCTTCCACCACCTCTAATAAATCAACAAGAAGGATATACCAGAACTCTTGGTAGAACTCAATGGGAAAACCATCAGGACCTAGGGTTTTCCCTTTTTACATTTTAAAAACTACTTGTTGAAGCTCATTGATAGTAATAGGAGTAGTCAAAATAGAGTTCTCCTCATAAGTGATAAGAGAAGAGATTTCTTGAAGAACATTTTGTTGTGAAGTCGAGTCAAGAGGAGTAGCAACAAAAAGATTGGAAAAGTAATCAACAACAATAGAGTTCATGCCATCCCAAGTATAAACAACATCTCCAGAATCTGATTTTAAGGAAGAAATAAAATTGTGAGATCTTCGAGCTAGAAGAGATTTGTGGAAGAAATTTGTGTTTCGATCTTATTCTTTGAGCCATTGAATTCTAGATTTTTTCTTCCATAAGATTTCTTCTTTTTTTTCCCATTCCTCTAACTGAGTTGTGAGTTTAATTTCATCTGCACTTCTCTTCTCTGTGAGGCCATATAAATGGATTTTCTTATTCAAATTTTCAAGATGAGCAATAACGTCATGATTTTTATGAACATCCATAAACTCTTTCCAGTTCCAAGTCTTGATTTTGGATTTAATGTATTGCAGTCTTTTGGAAAAACATAACATCTTAGTCCCATGCATAGGTTTACCTTCCTTCCACCATTGTTGCACACGAGGTCTGAAGGAAATGTCTCTAAGCCACATTAATTGAAAATGAAAAGGAGAGAAACTCACATTGGTTTCCACATTTCCACCATGACTGGCCAATGATCCGAACCAACATTATTAAGAGTCTTCACTTTAGGAATGTGACCATGGATTAAGAAATTTTTAGAGAGCAAATACCTATCCAATATCTCAATTATACAAGCTAAGCCTTGCCTTCTGTTAGACCAATTCATAAAGACATTATCTGGTTGGATATCCACAAGATGGAGGTTTGCTATATATTCGCTCATGAGGTCAGTGCTTTTGTCCATATTTCTATTTCCCCCCCTTTTATCATCCATAGAGAGGATGGTATTGAAATCTCCTCCGATCAAGATCCAAGCTTTAAGAAAATGAGAGATAATATGAGTAATATCCTTCCACTGCCTTCTTTTTCCTCCAAATAAGTCGGAGCATAAACAATAATGCAGAGCATAATCTGGTTGGAATGTCTACTTTGAATAGCTATAGCCAACAAACCCCAACTACCAACCATATGGTGAATAACTACCTCTTTTGGGTCCCAAAGAAAAGTAATGCCACCCGAAGTCCCTTGCGAACTGAGGGAAACCACTTTTCCAGTTGGACAAATTTTACTGGCAATTGAGTCCATATCCTCCATTGACATCTTTGTTTCTTGAAGGAAAACAAGATGTGGATGATTTATCTGAATCATTCTGATGTTCACACAATGACACTGAGAGGGAGGGGTGAATCAGTGTAGTTATTTAACTTCAAAACAGCAGCATTCAAAGACTGAAGCATAGAAAACTTATAAAACCAAAAGAACAAAATGAGAGCACACCACAACACACAATATAACGAGGTTCACCAATTTGGCTACTCCTCAAAAATTAACTATTTGGACTTCAATCCAAATCCAGTCTTTGCAAAATTTCAATTTTACAACTTCTTTACCAGCATCCACTGGAAGGAGCACCAACCCCTGTAATTTTCTACCTGCAACAGATGGAGCACCAACCCCTAGTACCAAGCACCAACTTGGACTACAATTCTAATCAAATCAAAATGACATAAAAATGTCTTCACTACTAACTCGACCCTGACTGGTCTGTAATTTTAACAACCTCTGCACAATCTCATGTCTCTGCTTATTTCTCTATACAGACCCTCTTTTCACAACAATTCCCTTCTTCTCGCAACAACTTCGTCTTTTATCAACAATTTCTCTTTACGACTATTCATTTATATACATCCAATCCAGCACGTGATCGAATCATATACCCAACTGTTTGAATTATTTTCTCCTGCAAATAAGTGGCTGTTTGAAAACAACTGTTCGAAACCCTGCAATACGGCGTTTCGATTTCTTGTGGTATGGCTGTTTTGAATGCTGCAAACTGAAAGCACGAGATTTCGGAAACAAAAAGGAAAAACTAAACAAAATTGCATTAAAAGGAAAGAACACAAATGAATGAACACAAGATATAAAAGCAATATAAACTATAGCCCTTTTTATTGATATTCTTTTCAATTCGTGTTACAATACGTCTCCTTCCTTTTTAGGGGATAGGAGCGTTAGATATTGATCTCTACAATTTGCTTCAGAATTCCTCTTCCGCATGCCCACGTTTGGAATGGGCGGGCCAAATGTTGCCGCCGCTTGCGTTGGTAAGGTAGACTCCTCGCCGCTCCTCTAATGCTTCAACTCTGCACTCAAAGAAACAAACAAGAAAGTCAGTAGCACTTGTGTATGAAAAATAAAAGATGAATCTAACGATGGTTGAAATGAATCTAAATGAAATGAAAAACTTGACAAAAGCATAAACATGAAACTAAAAGAAATACCACGATTATGAAAGCACAAATCGCCAGTAAGTGAACTAGCAGCACTTCGTCGCTCAAAATGCTCCTTCTCTGTATATTTTTTTGGGTGAGAAAACTCACCGTTTTTATAGACCCAAGGGGTCTTTTTGAATTAACATGCAAAAGTGTTTCTTTGCATGAATGCTTTTGTTTGTGAAGAGAAGACTTCTTCTTGATCAAGGGCTTCTTAACTGCCTCTGTGCATGTCTTTGCATGTTTTAAAAAACTCACTTGCACTCCTATGTCATGCATGAAAAGCTGAGTGGTAGTTCTGAGTTGTCATGCGCTGAGGTCTGACTTTTTGCTGGTCAAACCTGGCATTCGTCCCACCCCGGAGCGAGCGCTAATAATCGTCCCTGGGTGAAACGAGTACAAATCCATACTCGTCCTTGGGTAGGACGAGTACAAATTTGCACTCGTCCCTGGGTGGGACGAATAAGAAATAAAGTGTCTAAAAGGTGCCAAACTGATTTTTGACTTGCAAAACTGCTGTGTAAGTGGTTAGAACCATTGTTTAACCTCTGGGGGCTACCCTGGGGGTTGTGTGTGTTAATGTGATCAGTGTTTGTAGTCACATAATCGGATTGGTGCTGTTTTGGTGTCTACAGATGCCCCTTTTTGGGAAGCGTTGTGCATGGCACAGCGCCGAGCAAAAATAGATAACCAAAGCACTAATGATTAGGGTTTCTCAGTAACCTAACCAACTCTTGATGCCCCAAGCATGGAAAGGGCATGCATTCTTGAATCCTTGCTTCTGACGAGCTAAGGAATTTGATTTCAAGTATTAACCTATTTTGGTGAGGTGTGACTTGAGCTTGGACATTGATCGGTCATGAATAGGCAAAGGGCGCAACCTTTTATCCACGGGGGAACCTTGTGTTCATGCTTCGGGAATGCCAAGTGTTTGATCAATTTTGTGATTATTGCTTGTTTGCTGCCCCAAGCAGGAGCGTGATTGTCTTTGTCAATGATTCTTTGAATACATGCCATTGCCTTGATTGGGTGTGTTGTTGTTGATTGGTGACTTAAGTGTGACTACCCCCTCAAGCGACGAATCGATGAAGGAATGACTGACATGAGAAAAGCGACGAGTCGCTTGACCCAAGATGACTTAAGTGAGGGTGCCTTCAGATGTTGTCCGTTGAATGCGCGAGCAGTTTCTCGATTTTTTTTTGGACCTATTTTTGGTGGGTGTGAACCCATTTTGGGATGCCATTTGGGGGTAACATTGGCGAAAATCCGTCTTCCCGTGGAGCGGTCCGGCTATGGTAGCCTTCTTGGGGAGTAGGATAACGACAAGGTAGACCCTGACATCAATTTTCTTATGCCAAGAGGTTAAGTGCAAGAGCACTTTTGTCCAACAATTTTTAGTGGTTTTGTTGGCATTTGTCATTTTTATATTTTGGTTGTTTTGTTGTGTTTGTTGTTTTTTTTTTTTTTTTTGTGGCGTGTTTTGTATGTATGTGTTTGATGTATGCAGAGGTGATTATGAATGGGATGTTTCTAATTTGTATGATGTATAGATATGGAATGAATGAAAGGAGTTGTTGATGATGTGTCGATGCACCATAGACTGTACAAGATTTGGTCGACTTGCTATACTAATGGGATGACTTTGTGGAATGACTTTGCATGTGATAACTGTGTTTTTGTATTTTGCATATATTTTGATGGTGATGTACGGAATGAAATGTACCAGTTGTTTTTAAAATGTAGTTAAGCTTTTCTGAGATTCAGATATTTTAACTAACTAGCCAAGACTGTACATTTATCTCGCAAGACTTTTGAACAAGGGCTAAATTCGACTTGAATTTAACCAAGTTATTTCACATCCCTGTGTGTGCAATTGAGTTCATTTATGTGGTATTCATCAGGATACCGCCAGTGCCAGATGGGCTTTCAACCGAACCTATACTGAGGATCACCTAATTAGCTCCACTAACTCCTTTATTGTATTTAGTCAGATTAATCTGCGATGCTATCTAGGATACCATAAGCTAGCTCATCCACATGCAAACATTGATCTATACACAAGTTAATGTGACAGATATATCGTCATGCGGGAGGTTTACTATCAGTGACTGATAGGCTATCAACCAAACCGATACTGAAGCTTGCCTCATGACTCGTCGAAATGCTGAGAGTTCCAGGGATTCAAGTTCGACTCCCTTCTTTTCTTCAATTGTATTGGGATACTTGCTCTTTATAGTGATAAGATCACTGTTTATTTTGTTTTATTGATGTTTTTTTTTTTTTTTTTTTTGAGCAAGGGATAGGGAGTGACGAGAATCACTATTGTACGTGCCTTTTGATGTGTGCACTGTAGGATGTCAATTTTGAATGTTTTGACGTTTTGCAAATTTTTGATGTTTTGCAACTTTTGAGAACTTGGGATTCATGGGGAATTGGGTAAGGAGGATGCTTGTCCTTTTGCCAACTCTCAACATTCCTAGGGTCATTCGCACAGGGGGATAAGCAAGATAGCCGTTTCGCTTATGGTGACCTGGATTACTGTGCAGGTTTCATCTTTCGTTCACACAACTTAGGAATTATTATATGTGTGTTAAGTGGTGTTGGGATGTTACATAACAAGGCGTGATCCAAGTAAAACTTTCCCGTGTAAAATCTGTTGAACTGTGTACAATTTTTGGCTAGAAATTTAAAGACATCTGAATGACGAAAACCCTATATACATTAGGAAACAACTGACTATGCTAAAATAAAAAGGTGATATGCTGGATGTATGCGTTTATGGAAATGGATTTGAGGTGGAAATGATGGAATTGCCAAGTAATGACAGCCTATGGTGCTTTTGACTTGTATGACCTATCAAAGTATGCAAGGGATGGATGCAATGTTTAATGCAACCTATATTTTTGTATTTTGATTTGTATGAGAATGCATGGAATTGGAATGCAATTGTTTTTGTAATTTTGATTTTTTTTATGAGTATGCATGGAATTGAAATGCAATTTGTTGTGTGATTGTTGATGATTTTATTGTTATGCATGGAATAGAAATGCAATTGTTTTTGTGATTTTTGATGATTTTATTGTTATGCATGGAATTGAAATGCCATTGTTTTTGTAATTTTTGATGATGTTATTGTTATGCATGGAATTGAAATGCAAATGTTTTTGTGATTTTGATTTTTGTGTTGTTTTTGTTGATTTTTGAATACTTATGTTGACCAAGAAGTTATGGTAACGCTTGGAGCTTTTGGGTTGACCAAGCGATTGTGGTAATCCTTGGAGCTTTTGGGATGACCAAGAGATTGCGATAATCCTTGGAGCTTTTGGGGTGACCAAGAGATTGCGATAATCCTTGGAGCTTTTGGGATGACCAAGAGATTGCGATAATCCTTGGAGCTTTTTGGGATGACCAAGAGATTGCGATAATCCTTGGAGCTTTTTGGGATGACCAAGAGATTGCGATAATCCTTGGAGCTTTTGGGGTGACCAAGAGATTGCGATAATCCTTGGAGCTTTTTGGGATGACCAAGAGATTGCGATAATCCTTGGAGCTTTTGGTTTGACCAAAGGGTTTATGGACACCTTTGGAGCGTTTGGTTTGACCAAAGGGTTTATGGACACCTTTGGAGCATTTGGTGTAACCCATTGGCTCTTCAGGGAATAGAGGTACCCCCAGCATGATGATCTTTGTGCACCGGATCTGGCTCTGTAGGAATTGGCACGAATGGATCGGCCTTATGCACGGATAGGAGGGCAAGGTCTGCCTTCGGCACTGATGGTGCTATGATATCTCTGGGTGGAAGGTGCTCGCGATCTTCCCAAAGGAGCGGAATCAACATGTGATGCCAGTGGGCTGGGTCTATGCGCCACTCATGCCCTAGTCTTATGCCTAGTTGGGCCATTAGTTCGTCATGGGTGACAGGGTGATTGTGCCGTCGTGCATGATTGAGATAAGCCATCTCAGTTTCATCTTCGTAATCATTGTCGATGATCCAAAGGCCCTCGTTGGCCCCGATAGCTATCTGTGACATGCTAAGCTCGTTCGGCTCGAGCAGATTGACATGGTCCTGATGGGGTTGTTCCGCGCTTTGCGGGGGGACCAGATTTTTTGGCAATGGCACGGGCTCGATGGGAGCCTCCAAAGGGAGTAATGTTAAGAGAATTTTGTGATGCTCATCCATGGGGACCACCTGTGAATTAGTGATGTCAGACTCGAACGGGTCCCATAGCACTATTGCATATGCTGACTCGTCTTTGGCAAGAGAGTCAGGCTTATCGAACCTCGGTGATTCTAAGATATGGAAGACCTCATCATCGGGTAGCTCTACAACCAGGGGTTGATCCTCTTTGAGAGGAGTTTCACGTGAGTTGGGCTTTTGTGGCCCCAAAATCTTGGTCTCTACTGACTCTAAGTGCTTGGGCAGTGCATTGCTTGTATCGGGGGATTTGAGCTCCTCCTGTTTGATTTGTTCCCGTTGCAAGTTATGGGAAACTTGATGCCTTGGGAGGGGTGGCTGGATAGCACCCCCCATGCTTTGGTATATCATTTCATCCGGCTCTTCTTCTCGCTCAGGTTCCTTAGAGGCTTTTTGAAGAATTTTTGGGGGTGGTCCATGAACCTAGGTGGGCGCCTGAAGAAGGCACCCGTCATTGGTCTTAGGATTGGCCTCCCGCTCAAGTCTAGGAGGCATCGAGGGCGATGTTTGATAAGGTCGTAGAGACCTGTCTTGCACCCAGTTGTGTCTCTCATAATGTTTTGTCTTATGCATGCGATGGGTTGGAGTCTTCACCTGCATAGTGTGTTGGAACAACTCATCCTCCTGGCTCTGAATGCACTCTTTATTTAGAAGATACGATTGCTCTAACTGTTGTTGTTCCAGCTCAAGTATCGTGAGTTGCATCCGACGTGCAATATGCTTGGTAGATTCTAAGATAGTTGGTCCTGTCGTCTCATGTCTAGAAGGCCTAGATGCCTCTCCTAGATATCTATCTCGGTCATGGTGATCCGAGATCTCTATAGGTCGCCTCCCTCTGTTGGGGGTAGCGGCATTCCCTTGAGGCTTTGGCCTCAATAGGTAATCCTGAAAGCTAGCAATTGCGGAGGCGTGTTGCTCCTGCGATGTATATTGTTCTTGAGGAAGGTAAGGGTTTTCCTCATGCTCTCTTTTGTAAGTGAAAAAGGAAAGAGCGGAATTGGCTTGCCCCGCCTGAAGAGCCTTGTGCTCTGGATTTGTCCTTGTAGTCCTGACAACTAGAGGGGGTGAAGGAGGGATAGTGTAATCATGTGGTTCCTCCCATCGAACCCTATGTTGACCTAGTGCTTCATTGCGTGGTGACCACTCATAGCGAGCATCTAAGGGAGCTCTCCTACGGATGTACCCCTCATGGAAGGGTGTGTGTTGGGTGCTATGCTGAACAGGAGTGCCCCTAAAAGAGGTGCCCCTATAGTCCCTTTCCGTTAAGGTGTGGAGGGGACTGCCTTGTGTGTTAGGTCGCCAAGGTGGTATGACCAAATCCTTGGGATTGTAATGGAGGTGACTTGTTCTTCCTTGGACATTCCCCATAGCCTCCGCCCGTGATTGGGCTTGGCTACGGGTGATCACCATGACGATGTCTCTCTAAAAACCCTAAAAATTGAAATGAGTTAGATGGGGCCCAAAATTGGTGTGCGCATCCCTCTTATAGTAGATAAGACAAAAATGAAGTTTCAAGTCCTAGCTCTAAATACATTAGGAGATATTGACATCCGAACAACTCAAAAAGTGCATAGAATTGCGTGCCCAATTTTAAAACCTAATTTCGGGGCACTAGATGATGGAATTTGGCCCCGAAAACTGAATTTTTTGGAAAAATTTGTTTAAAATTATCCCAACTAACTCCCTGTAAAATTTCAAGTCAATCGGAGCTACGGTTGAGAAGTTATGGCCCCGGCAAGATGCACTAAAATTTAGAGAAAAATATAAAATTTCCCATATTTTGTTGGATGGTCCTGCATCACTTATGGGCACATTTGGGGTGCTTTTGGGTTGACCAAAGGGTTCATGGACACCTTTGGGGCATTTTGGAGTGACCAAGCGATTACGAGAATCCTTGGAGCTTTTTGGAGAAAATGACAAAATGCGTAGATTTTTTTATCTTTGTTTTTAATGATTTTTTTGTCTACACTAAACAGAATTAAACACACACATTCACAAAACCGTGATTATCTCTTTTAAGGATTCTTGGTGTGCCCTAGACTGGTTTAGTGCATTTTGGTGTTTTGTTTTTGTTTTTGTAGGTTTTGTAGAACGTTTAAATGCATTATGTAGGCTCTTATAACTCCCAAAAGGTCGCCCCTTCAATATACCAACCAAGCCGATATACCAACCTCTCTATATACCCGCCCTTACGAGAGGGAGACTATAGGTACGTGAGAGCGGAAGGTACGTGGTACGTAGGCGGTACGGAAGGGGGATTGTCCTGTTAATGGCACCTACCATAGAAAACTTATCCTCGCGCGCATGGGAATCACCCCGGCTACGCTCGGTCTGTCTTCGTCAGGATTTACGCCTAACAACAGTTGACAATCATGAAATGTATGCAAATCAAGCCAAGGTGGTGATTAAATCCACCAATGGTCTTGATCAAGGGCTGGGGTCTTATGACCGGCTCCTTGGTTTAAAATTGTTTCGTGGAGTGTGTGAGGTTCATTTTATCCAACGAAAATGAAACATGCATGAATGACTTTTCCTAAGCAATGCAAGCTAAAATGGAAACAGTCAAAGAAACAGAAACAGAAACAGAAAATTTCAACAAAGATGATGAAAATCCCTACCTCTTCTCTGCCTGCTCCAGTTGCCTCTGAAATTTTGCTCTAAAAAGTTGCAGACAGAAAATCGTCCCTTGGTGAGACGATTAACAGAACAGAAATCGTCCCTCGCAGAGACGATTTTACAATCGTCCCAGGGTGAGACGATTGTCAGAATAGAAATCGTCCCTCGCAGAGACGATTTTACAATCGTCCTAGGGTGAGACGATTTCCAGAACAGAAATCGTCCCTTGCAGAGACGATTAACAGTCTGCAAGAAAAAAAATGTACCTGTCAAGCACAAACACAAAAATTCAATCAGTTTCTGTGATTTTAAAAACATGGGGACAGTGTCCCACCGTGATCGCCATTGAAAGCACGAGATTCCGGAAACAAAAAGGAAAAACTAAACAAAATTGCATTAAAAGGAAAGAACACAAATGAATGAACACAAGATATAAAAGCAATATAAACTATAGCCCTTTTTATTGATATTCTTTTCAATTCGTGTTACAATACGTCTCCTTCCTTTTTAGGGGATAGGAGCGTTAGATATTGATCTCTACAATTTGCTTTTAGAATTCCTCTTTCCGCATGCCCACGTTTGGAATGGGCGGGCCAAATGTTGCCGCCGCTTGCGTTGGTAAGGTAGACTCCTCGCCGCTCCTCTAATGTTGCAACTCTGCACTCAAAGAAACAAACAAGAAAGTCAGTAGCACCTGTGTATGAAAAATAAAAGATGAATCTAACGATGGTTGAAATGAATCTAAATGAAATGAAAAACTTGACAAAAGCATAAACATGAAACTAAAAGAAATACCACGATTATGAAAGCACAAATCGCCAGTAAGTGAACTAGCAGCACTTCGTCGCTCAAAATGCTCCTTCTCTGTATATTTTTTTTGGGTGAGAAAACTCACCATTTTATAGACCCAAGGGGTCTCTTTGAATTAACATGCAAAAGTGTTTCTTTGCATGAATGCTTTTGTTTGTGAAGAGAAGACTTCTTCTTGATCAAGGGCTTCTTAACTGCCTCTGTGCATGTCTTTGCATGTTTTAGAAAAACTCACTTGCACTCCTATGTCATGCATGAAAAGCTGAGTGGTAGTTCTGAGTTGTCATGCGCTGAGGTTTGACTTTTTGCTGGTCAAACCTGGCATTCGTCCCACCCCGGAGCGAGCGCTAATAATCGTCCCTGGGTGAAACGAGTACAAATCCATACTCGTCCTTGGGTAGGACGAGTACAAATTCGCACTCGTCCCTGGGTGGGACGAATAAGAAATAAAGTGTCTAAAAGGTGCCAAACTGATTTTTGACTTGCAAAACTGCTGTGTAAGTGGTTAGAACCACTGTTTAACCTCTGGGGGCTACCCTGGGGGCTGTGTGTGTTAATGTGATTAGTGTTTGTAGTCACATAATCGGATTGGTGCTGTTTTGGTGTCTACACAAACATATCTTCTCGAAAAGCATATCTCGATCCTTCATATTCGACTCTTTGAATACAAGAAAAATGTCTGTTCGATTCCATGAGTGCGACCGTTCGAAAGCTGAAAAAAAACTTTTTGAAAACCTTTCGATAATTTATATTTGATTCTTCAAATACATGCAAACGACTGTTTGAATGCATGACTAACACTTGTCAATCTGTAACTGCAGATCTGACATCAGTTACATTTTATGTAACTGGCTGCATGATGTATTTTATGACACGTGTCACCATGCCTGCTTTTTCGGCTTTTACCTGCCAACCTGTCGCCTGTCGCGATATCGCGACATTTTTAACTTATGCTGCGTCACCCTGAAGGTTGTCGCGAAATCGTGATGTTTTCGGCTTCCAGTGGCTTTTCTTTCATCCTGTCGCAAAATTGCAACACTTTTCAACTTTGCTGACGTCATCATCCTTCTTGTCGCAAAATTACGACATTTTCGACTCTTGCTGACGTCATCATCCTGCTTGTCGCAAAATCGTGACACTTCCGGCTTTCGTACACTCTTCTTTGCCAGCAGCAGCGAAAAAGGAACATGTCACGAAATCGTGACACTTTGCTCTTTCGTACAACTCTCCTTGCCAACTCCAGCGAAAATGGAACATGTCGCAAAATCGCAACACTATGCTTCATGCAATGGCAAAATTTTTACATCTTTGTGCCTTGTGTTTTCACCTTGCCTCTTTTCATGAAATTTTGACTTGTAATATCATTGCTGCATCTTTCAGTTCTACACTTTTGACTAGTAGCGAAATCGCTACTCCTTAGTTTCCATTTGTTTCAACATGTAGCGCCATCACTACAACTTAGTTTCTCTTTGTTTCAACACGTAGCACCATCGCTACACCTTAGTTTCTCTTTGTTTCAACATGTAGCGAAATCGCTACACCTTCTTGTGAATTTTTACTTGTGTCGAAATCGCTGCATCTCAGTTTTCTTAACTTTCGATTTGTAGCAAAATTGCTACACCTTTGTTTCCATACATTTCCAGCTGTGCTTTGAAATGTGAAACTTTAACATGCATGGAAATCGCTACTCTCTTCATTGCAAGCTCCTTTCCTCCATTTATGTCGCGAAATCGCGACACATTTTCTCTCTCCTCAGCGAAAACTCGACATGTCGCAACATCGCGACATTTTGGCATGCATTTTCTCTCTCTTACTTTTTGTTGTGAAATCGCGACACATTTTCTCTCTCCTCAATGAAAACTCGACATGTCGCGACATCGCGACATTTTGGCGTGCATTTTCTCTCTCCTGCTTTTTGTCGTGAAATCGCGACAGAAAACATGTCGCGATATCGCGACAGTTTTCTTCCTTGTATCTTCTCGCCAATTTCGAATACGGGTCACCTCTCGTTTTGCTTGAAACTTTCTCGCAGTTGATCCGGTCGACCTCCGAGCTGTATCAATCGCATCAATCTGTCTGTGTTGACAACAATGACAATACTTTCTCAATGCTTTTGCTGCACCTTGCTCAACAATCTCCCCCTTTGGAATTGTTGGCAACACACAGCAACCTTGCTCAACTTCTTCTCCCCCTTTGCCAATAATACCAAAGGGCTGCTGCAGACTCCCCCTGAGTCTCTGTACACCATTCTCAGGAAAATATCGTTATAGTTAGCAAAAATCATAAATATAAGCAAAACTATAAGTATATGCATGCATGCACCCATTGAGAATGTGATCCCTAATTATAGTCAGTTCTTGGGAATTGTGACCACTCCCAACTTATTCCTAAGGTACTCAAAAAAATCCTTGGGAAATGGTTTTGTGAATATATCAGCTACTTGCTCTGTAGTTGGAACAAAATCCAACTTGACCTCTCCTTCTGCAACTTTATCCTTCAAGAAATGATATCGAATTGCAATGTGTTTGGTTCTTGAATGCATAACTGGATTCTTGGATATGTTGATAGCACTAGTGTTATCACATTTTATTGATATTGGCTCTTTGAAGTGGATACCAAGATCTTTCAAAGTTTGTCTCATCCATAATATCTATGTATAGCAAGTTGTGGCTGCAATGTATTCTGCCTCTGCAGTGGATAGAGAGACTGATTCTTGTTTCTTGCTGTGCCATGCTACCAGCCTGTCTCCAAGATAAAATGCTCGTCCACTTGTACTCTTCCGATCATCAATGCACCCTACCCAATCTGCATCAGAATATGCAATCAAAGTGAAGTCTTTGCCTTTTGGGTACCACAACCCATAATCCATGGTACCTTTGAGGTACCTGAAGATCCTTTTTACAGCTGTGACATGAGTTTCTTTGGGACTTGCCCGAAATCTAGCAACCATGCATACTTGCTCGTAGTATATCCGGTCTAGTAGTCGTTAAATACAACGAGGCTTCCAATCATAGACACGTACATTGTTTGATCCACATCCGGAGATTTATCATCCTTGCTCAACTTGCGACTGTTGTCATGGGAGTCTTGACCGGTTTACTGTCTTCCATTGTGAACTTTTTCAACATTTCTTTTACATATTTAACTTGAGAAATAAAAATGCCTTTTTCATTTTGATTGACCTGCAGTCCTAAGAAGTAAAAAAGTTCACCAATCATTGACATCTCAAATTCTTTTTTCATTTTAATTGATACGTCTTTGCAGTATTCATCCATGCTGTTGCCAAATATTATGTCATCTACATAAACAACAAGAACAATAAGATGACACTTCTCTATTTTGACATATAAGTTCCTATCCACCAAACCTTTCTTAAACCCTTGTTTAATTAGATAATTATCCAGCCTTGCATACCATGCTCCGGGTGCCTGTTTTAATCCATATAAAGCTTTCTTTAACCTGCAAGCAAAATCTGGATTGTCACCAAGTTGGAAGCCATCCGGTTGTTCAATGTAAACCTCTTCTTCCAGTTTTCCATTCAAAAATGCTGATTTTACATCCATTTGATATACTTTGAAGTTTTTATGAACTGCTAATGCCAGAAACATTCGATTGCCTCTAGTCGCTGCTCACGGTGCAAAAGTTTCTTCAAAATCAATGCCTTCAACCTGAGCATAGCCTTTACATACCAATCTTGCCTTATTTCTGACAACCTGCCCATCTTCATTCAATTTATTTTTAAAAACCCATTTAGTGCCAATTATGTTTTTATTAGTTGGTCTAGGTACTAATTCCTAGGTATTGTTTTTCTCTATCTGATCTAGTTCTTCATTGATTGCCTTCATCCAACTTTCATCAGTGCTTGCTTCAGCAACATTTTTAGGTTCTATACTAGATAACAGAGAATAGTTCCTCACTGCTTGTTCTTCTTGTCCGAATACCATCCGTGGGATCCCCAATAATCTGTTCACTTGGATGATTTTTACTGCGGTTACTGTTTTAAATTTCCTGTTTTCTTCTTCTTCGATTCGGTTTTACACCATCCGGATCAATTTTCTAATTCTTCTCTGTTTCTTTTTCATCATCACCTTCAATGACTTCTTCATACATAGGGTAGTTTTCTTGATAAGTAGTTTCTTTTTCTCTACCTTCATCAACTTTCACATCAGCACTTTCAACAATTTTCTTCAACCTCTTGTTGTAACATGTGTAGGCCTTGCTTTTTGTTGAGTAACCAAGAAAGATACCTTCATCAACTCTATCTTCAAATTTATCGAGGTTATCTTCGGTCCGTTTTATGTAGCACTTGCTGCCAAATACTTTGAAATGTCTTCCTTGTTGCCTTTACGATCAAACCACAACTCATAAGGTGTTTTGCTTTCATGTGGTCTCAGCATGCACCTATTTTGAATGTAAACTGCAGTATGAACTGCCTCTTTCCAAAATCTGTCAGCTATTTTGTTTTTTGCCAGCATTGTCCTTGCCATTTCTTGCACTGTTCTATTCTTCCTTTCTACAACACCATTCTGCTGAGGTGTCCTAGCTGCTGAAAACTGTCTTCTTATCCCATGTTTTTGACAGTATTCTACAAATTCTTCGGAGATAAACTCTCCTCCCCTGTCTGATCTTAGGCATTTAATTATTTTTCCTGATTGATTCTCAACAAGATTTTTGAAGGTTTTAAACATCTCAAAGGCTTCTGACTTGAGTTTTAGAAATAGTACCCATGTCATTCTTGAGTAGTCATCTATACACAACATAAAATATTTGTGTCCATTTATGCTTTCAGTTCTCATGGGTCCACATAGATCAGTGTGAATTAGTTCTAATGGCTTGCTAGTGAAGTATTCTTTTGCTTTGAAAGTGGCTCTGGTTTGTTTTTCCTTTTGGCATGACTCACAAATGCTATTTACAGGTTTGCCAATGTTTGGTATATCTCTAACTGCTCTTTTTGAACTGATTTTTGCCAGATTGTCAAAACTAATATGCCCAAGCCTCTTGTGCCATAGCCGGTTTTATCTTCTGTCCAATCAAGCATGTTCTTTCTACAGTTTTTGAAAGTGTATACAGATTTCCAGAAGTTCTCAGTCCAGTGGCTATTAACTTTCCATTTTTTGTCTTTCTTACTTCACAGCCCTCCTTCTTGAAGATTACATCATGACCTTTGTCACATATTTGACTTACACTTAGCAAGTTATGCTTCAGGCCAATTACAAACAAGACTTATTTTGATTTTATAATGCCATCACTGATCTTGACTGATCCCTTTCCAACAATATTTTCTCCATAATTATTTCCAAATTTCACAGAACCACCTTCATAATTTTGTAAATTCTCAAACTTTTGCTTGTCACCTGTCATGTGACTGGAACAACCACTGTCAAGTATCCAAGGTGCTGATTTGTTCTGATCTTTAAAAGTAGTATGGACAATCAAAGATTCCTTTTCTTTCCATTCTGGTTTGATAGCAGATTTTGCTACTTGTTTTGCCTTTGTCCTTTCATTAGCATGTGCATCGTTTTTCGGAAATTTCTAGTTTTGTTTCAACCCACTTGGCTGAGATTTTCTACCCTGATATTTATTTGATGCAAAAGTGCTTCTACGGTTTCTAGCAATATGTCCAAAATTATGACAATTATAACATTCAACTGCATAATTCATTAAAGGAGAAAAAACATTTCTGCTGGTAAAATTCCTTTGAGATACATTATGCCTGCAATCTGAAATCTTATGGCCATAAGCATTGCATTTAAAACAATAACCGAGAAAATGCATAATTAAACCTCGGGTGCCGGTCTTTGCCAGTTTGAAGTAGGAGCCATGACTCTTCTCCTCCTTGGATGTGTGACTTTTGTGAATCCATCTTTGTCGGTATTCTTCTTGAATCTGGCATTATTGTTTTCTTTTGCATGATTTGGTTTTTCTGGTTCAACCCTGATCTTTTCTTCTTTCTTTATGGGTTCTATATTCAAGTTCTTTGAATCCTTTGAAGATTCTCCTTCATCAAAGCCTAAACCAAATTTTATGCCATAAGGCCTTTGGTTATTTAACATTTTATCTAGCTTTACAGTACTTTCTTCAAACTTATGAAAACAGTTCAATTTTCTATTCATCTCCTCTAACTGCATCCTTAACTTAACAATGTCTTCCTCTAGCTTGCTGCATTCAACTGTCTTTACGAGTTAATTGTTCATCAAGAACTTCGGACATTTTCTTGAATTCCTCTCGTTTGTATTTTCGGATTGTTTATTATGTCCGTGGCATTCTCTAATTTCTTTGAAAATTTCTTATTCTTCTTCCTTTCGCACTCAACTCTTCAAGTGCAGCAACCAATTCTCCTTCCAAATACACTTCAACTTCATCCTTGGAATTTTCATCACCTTCCTGATTTTTCTCTGTTCTTTCTTCTTCAAGTGCCATGAACAGAGCTTCACCTCCTTCTTCTTCAGACTCCTCATCTGTGCTTTCTTCGAACTACTGACATTCTTGGTTATGAAGCTTTTCTTCTTGAAGTTGTTCTTTCTAAAATTTTGTTTCTTCTTCCAGTCACATTTTTCTTGGTGTGAACCTTCACCATTTTTGGTTCTCTCCTGCATTGGACATTTGGCTACAAAATGATCGACTCCTCCATAATTGAAGCATTTAAAAGGTAGCTTCCCTCTATATTTTCCTTTTCCTTTTGTGAGTTTCTGAACAAAATTGGCTTCTATTTCATCCAGTGTTCCTTCATCCTCAGATTCATGTTCAACTTTTACATTCTTGTGTGCTTTAAAAGCTACTTCTCTGTCCGTAGACTTGGTTTGTCCTATTCTCATTTCATATGCTGTCAGGGAACCATGCAACTCATCCATGCTGAAGTTGTTTAGATCTTTTGCCTCTTCTATTGCAGAGACTTTGGAATTAAATCTTTTATGAAGTGTTATGAGAACCTTTTTCACAACAACTGCATCATCAATTTCTTCACCGAGTCCTCTGATTGCATTAATAATTCCATTGACTCTCAGCATATAAGTCTCTATGTTTTCATCTTCATTCATTTGCAGTGCTTGAACCGTGCTCGATGAGTTTGCGGTTTTGCTTCCTTAATCTTCTTGTCTCCTTCATGGATGCTCTTCAGTTTATTTCACATGTCTTTTGTTGATTTACAACTCATGACTCTTATCAGTTCACTGTCAACAAGCCCACACATTATGGCATTCTTAGCTTTGGAGTTGTTCTCAAATTTCTTTTTCTCAGCGATATCTGTTGGAGGAGTAGTGGGTGCTGTGTATCCACTATCTACGGAATCCCAAATATCATATCCCAATGCACTCAGATATGTTTGCATTCTGAGTTTTCAGAAGGTGTAATTTGTTCCATCAAATAAGGGAGCTTTGTTAGATGAAAATCCTTCACCGTCTGCCATTGTTTCTTCCAAGATCTCCTTAGTTGATTAAGCTTGTACAAGGAACCTTGCTCGATACCAATTGATGTTCACACAATGACACTGAGAGGGGGGGGTGAATCAGTGTAGTTATTTAACTTCAAAACAACAGCATTCAAAGACTGAAGCACAGAAAAATTATAAAACCAAAAGAACAAAATGAGAGCACACCACAACACACAATATAACAAGGTTCACCAATTTGGCTACTCCTCAAAAATTAACTGTTTGGACTTCAATCCAAATCCAGTCTTTGCAAAATTTCAATTTTACAACTTCTTTACCAACATCCACTGGAAGGAGCACCAACCCTTGTAATTTTCTGCTGCAACAGATGGAGCACCAACCCCTAGTACCAAGCACCAAATTGGACTACAATTCTAATCAAATCAAAATGACATAAAAATGTCTTCACTACTAACTCGACCCTGACAGGTCTGTAATTTTAACAACCTCTGCACAATCTCATGTCTCTGTTTATTTCTCTATACAGACCCTCTTTTCACAGCAATTCCCTTCTTACTACAACAACTTCTGTCTTTTATCAACAATTTCTCTTTATAGCTATTCATTTATATACATCCAATCCGGCACGCAGTCGAATCATATACCCAACTGTTCGAATTCTTTTCTCCTGCAAATAAGTGGCTGTTCAAAAACAACTGTTCGAAACCCTGCAATACGACGTTTTGATTTCTTGTGGTATGGTTGTTTTGAATGCTGCAAACATATCTTCTCGAAAAGCATATCTCGATCCTTCATATTCGGATCTTTGAATACAAGCAAAATGTTTGTTCGATTCCATGAGTGCGACCGTTTGAAAGCTGAAAAAAACTTTTCGAAAACCTTTCGATAATTTATATTTGATTCTTCGAATACATGCAAACGGCTGTTTGAATGCATGACTAAGACTTGTCAATCTGTAACTGCAAATCTGACATCAGTTACATTTTATGTAACTAGCTGCATGATGTCTTTTATGACACGTGTCACCATGCCTACTTTTTCGGCTTTTACCTGCCAACCTGTCGCCTGTCGCGATATTGTGACATTTTTAACTTATGCTGACGTCACCCTGAAGGTTGTCGTGAAATCATGACGTTTTCGGCTTCCAGTGGCTTTTCTTTCATCCTGTCGCGAAATCGTGACACTTTTCAACTTTGCTGACGTCATCATCCTTCTTGTCGCGAAATCGCGACGTTTTTGACTCTTGCTGATGTCATCATCCTGTTTGTCGCGAAATCGTGACACTTCCGGCTTCTGTACACTCTTCTTTGCCAACAGCAATGAAAAAGGAACATGTCACGAAATCGTGACACTTTGCTCTTCCGTACAACTCTCCTTGCCAACTCCAGCGAAAATGGAACATGTTGCGAAATCGTGACACTATGCTTCATGCAATGGCAAAATTTTTACATCTTTGTGCCTTGTGTTTTCACCTTGCCTATTTTCATGAAATTTTGACTTGTAATATCATTGCCGCATCTTTCAGTTCTACACTTTTGACTAGTAGCGAAATCGCTACTCCTTAGTTTCCCTTTGTTTCAACATGTAGCGCCATCTCTACAACTTAGTTTCTCTTTGTTTCAACACGTAGCACCATCGCTACACCTTAGTTTCTCTTTGTTTCAACATGTAGCGAAATCGCTACACCTTCTTCTTGTGAATTTTTACTTGTGTCGAAATCGCTGCATCTTAGTTTTCTTAACTTCTGATTTGTAGCGAAATCGCTACACCTTTGTTTCCATACATTTCCAGCTGTGCTTTGAAATGCGAAACTTTAACATGCATGGAAATCGCTACTCTCTTCATTGCAAGCTCCTTTCCTCCATTTATGTCACGAAATCGTGACACATTTTCTCTCTCCTCAGCGAAAACTCGACATGTCGCGACATCGTGACATTTTGGCGTGCATTTTCTCTCTCCTACTTTTTGTCGTGAAATCGTGACACATTTTCTCTCTCCTCAACGAAAACTCGACATGTCGTGACATCGTGACATTTTGGCGTGCATTTTCTCTCTCCTGCTTTTTGTCGCGAAATCGCGACAGAAAACATGTCGCGATATCGCGACAGTTTTCTTCCTTGTCTCTTTCTGCCAATTTCTGAATCTGGGTCACCTCTGTTTTGCTTGAAACTTTCTGCACTTGATCTGATCGACCTCTGAACTGCATCAACTGCATCAATCTGTCTGTGTTGACAACAATGACAATACTTTCTCAATGCTTTTGCTGCACCTTGCTCAACACATTCTTCTAATTTCATTTTGTTTTGAAAGACTCCCTTTGAGTCCTCTAATATTCCAAGTGATGATTTTCATTAATACCAGGGCTAAAAAATTTGGGAAGGGCATTAATCTTACCTTCCTCTACAACCTTTTCATCTTGTTTTATCATATGATACTGATTGGTCTTATGACCTACTTTTTGATTAGAATCCATCTTCAATTTTTTTCCCCTATTTCTTGACTTATTCCAATTGAATCTAAGATGTATTCTAACCTTGAAGAATGCTCGTACACAACCAAAATTTTACTAGATGGTTCAACAGAGTCTATATTGGGACCTGCATTATTTGAAGTTTTGACATTTGAAATATTGTTTTTCTTGTGTAAATTTTCTCATTTTTTTCTATTGAAAACCTTTGATTTGTTGGTTTGTATCTGAGTTCTTCCCTTCATATTTAAATTGCATTTCTAAGATTTGAGTTTCCATTATATCCTCTTCCTCACTTGGGACATCATTTGTGGAAAGGATTTCAAACATATTAGAAGATGACTTTGATTGATCCTTCATAATTGGTTTTTTCTAAGTGTTCTTCTTCTTAGGTATTTGGAAACCTGTTGAGTTTATATCTTCTTTCTTTTGATCAGGAATTTTATTTGGGCAAGCACTGGCCAAATGAGCATATTCATGGCAAATTATACAACGAAAATGAATGTTATCATAGTCCACTACTTGCTCCCATGTGTCCTCCCCAAATTGTAATGTGATATTTTTAGGTAGGGGTTTATAAAAATCCATTAAAACACAAATCCAAGCATAAATAATATGTTCAAAATTTTGAGTACAATCAGCAGTCATCATAAAAGTTCCTAAAGAGTTTCCAATTGAAGAAAAAATTAGGATTCCAAAATTCAATAGGGAGGCCAAAGAGTCTAACCCACACGGGAGATATAGAAGGCATCTCTTCTTCGACTTTAAATTTAGTATGCCAAGGCTTCATGAAAAGCCCTACCCTTCCAAAAAACCAAGGACCCCCATTGAAAAGTTTTCTCTCTATATTCATTATTAGCAAATAAAAAAAGAAAATAACCATTTGGATAAATAGAGATTTGTAACTCACCTTTAGTTTTTTAGATTTTTACAGCCCAAAATTTGAAAACAGATAGACTCGGACAAAAACCCATGAACAGACAAATTAGTCCTTTTTTTTCCAAATCTTCAATGCTAGTATGAATGTTACCCATATCAAGCTTAACAATAGGAGTTCCATCAACTTCTTTAAGACATCCTCACTCCATTTTCATGGGATCAATCTTAGGAATTATTAGAGGTTTATGGGAAGCCCTAAGATTGATATTAGCATTGGGCTGAGGTTGTCCACCAAGAAGGGCATCCCTAAAATTCATTTTTGGTACTGAGTCTTCAAAATTCTTACCCTTGACAGGGGTTTTCACAGTAGAATTATTTTGTGGGTGCACCTTAGCACCAGATTCACTTGAGATATGAGCCATTTTTTGATCAACTGCTTGAAACTTATTTTGTGATATCTTTAATCCTTGCCCTAGATGCCATGGAAAGGTATGGTTTTCACTTTTATTTTATGCAGTAAATTGGAAGCCATTGTCACTCAAGTTCACAATATGATCTGTTGAAAGATAAATTTCTAACCCATATTGGATCCCTTGCAACATTTCCTGCTAAAATATTGAGCATAAACCATAAAAATATTGGCCGCTAGGGCCCGAAGGCCCTAAAAACCAACCTCTAGAGTTGCTTGCACTCAACCCAGATGAAACCCTCGCATAACCGCTTGCCAAATATCTTTTTAAAACATAGGGATGCGCTAGGATTTGTGTTACTCCAAATGATATGAACATTGGTGGAGATGTTCTAGGGTTTTTCAGGCATCTACCCTCAAAATTTTAGCTCCATACGAGTTTGGATGATTGAGATATGGCCTAAACGAGTTCGATAGTTTGGGTAGTCCTATGAAAAACGTCTAATCAATTTCCTCCATAGTATCTCCTTATAAATAATATCCAATATTGCTTAATTTTAATGATCATATTCCTTCTTTATATACCCACTTTCTTAAACCCTTATCCACTCAATATTATAATATAATATAACCATCCTTAGGTTATATGTAGCCCATGCAAACTATCCATAATACCCATATAATATAATATTATATTCCCATATTCATCTCACTATGGATCTACCATTTTGAAGGTACCCTATCTCTAATGGCCACCTTCACTCTAGGAACCATCCAAGTTTTTGCTTCACATTGTTAGCTTTTGAGGTAGATCATAATGGGAGATGACAATCACAAGATGCAAAAATATGAGAGAAAGTAAATTTACGAGATTGCAAAAATATGCTATAAATAGAAATGACAAAAATGAATACAATGTTGCTATGGAGAAAATGGACACTCCATGCAAGAAGCTATAGGACTACATTGTACTCCATCACTAATGGAGTTACATAGTAATTATCCTACTACCTACTGTCTCTCCAATATCTTACAATGAGGATATTTTATAATGGAAGATAGATTCCTTGGCCAACACTCTACCTAGTTGTACAAGGGACACCTTGCACATTTACAACTTGCATATTAACACTTGTGCATTTATTACAGTGCATAAAGTAACTAGATAATTTCCCCCTAAAGTAATCTAATGTCCTAAGTATGTACTTAGAACCCATGCTTTTTCACCCATGATATTATAAAATCTGTGCATGTGCATTTGTTATATATATCACACTTGCATTAGGGTTTGGGTAGAGATAAAATAGGAACATTATTGTATTGGAGATGGTCAAGTTTATGCAATAAGAAGATAATATTGTGTTGGTTTTTCCTGGTTAAGGGTTTCCAAGATAAATATTGTGTTATGTGTGTATCTGCTATCTTCTTCCTTTGATTCTGCAATTACTGCTTTTCTAGTTTTAGTTTATCAGGGCTCCTTATTTTCTCTTCAAAAACCAAGGTGATGAATTCCAAAAGATATCTTGAGTTCATGGCCTATGTAGAAAACAACTTTGAGTTAAGTAACTAAAATCATTAAGAAGGCTAAGAAGCAATTGGTTATAAAGTAGAATTTTGATAAACTGCTCAATATTTTGGCAATAAGGTTAACAAATTAAGCTCAATAATTAGAAATAGATCATAAGGATATGGTTCAATAGTTGAGGAATATCCCTTATGCTCAGAGAGACCTACAAGCCTACAAAAATATGCTATCCTCTCTTAACACCTTAATGTAGAAAATGATAAAGTAAATTTAAGGGCTTGTCACTCAATTGCCTAACATATTTTATTGTAAGAGGAAACTCCTCAACAATAACATCATTTATGTGATGTTCAAAGAGAAGAAATGCCAAGTTGAATCTAAATATATAGTTTAGCAATACAAGAAACTAGAACTATTATATACCAAGCTATAAGAATTAGTGGTAAAGCAAGATATGTTAGCAAAATGCCTCTATGAGGACTTCGTAGGAGAAGAAAAAGATCTTGCGACTTTCCAACTACTAGGATATGGAGAGTGGTATAGAGGAGGAACAATAAGAACCATAGTTTTATGATTTTACAATAAGAGATCTCAAATTTACAGATTTCATGCCCAAGGACAAAGGTATGATTTGAGATCTATCATTAATTGAGCTTGGTCCCTTGTGAAGTCACAAAAAATGTAGTGATAAGTCACTGCCTTGGGAAATTTATAGTTTTAGAAGGTTACAAAACAAAGAAAAATAGTCAATCAATAGCTTTGAAAACCCCTCAAATTTTGCTAAGTCAAATACAAGTGTCTATTTTCTCCATAAAGGTTGATCTGTTCTAGGAGCAATCTATGAGTAGAGGAAGCAATTGCATTGTAGGAGTGAAGTACTAGAAAAATGCTAGCAAATCACTAGTAAATTAGAGTAATTTGTTCACCTTTTGAAGTGAATCACTTATAGAAAAATGAAAGGGTAAAAAGACAAGCATAGATATTAAGGAACACATTTAGAAAGCTATATTTTGTCATGTAAGGGCACCATAACTCATTTTTGAATCCTTCTAAGCCCTTTAGAGGCATAATTAGGGGTATGTAACATTTTAAGATTCATCATTTTGTTAGATATGTCCCAAAATCCTTACTTTTACTAGGAGTAGTAGTTTCTTACCCCAAGTAACTCATAGATAAACACTTCTTATAAATAGCATCCATGGGCTCAATTATAAACATCTTTTAGCCTTGAGGACTTTAGAGTTGCACTTTGTAAGACCCTTATTATGCTCTTATTATTCATAAAACTATTGGAAAATTGATAAGTTTTTTCTTTCCATTAGTGACATTGCTCTCCATTGTAGAATGTGCTATGATGGAGGTATAGCATTTTTGTCCATCTTGTCACTCCTCTCATTCAAATGGGAACATTGTTGGTATTCAGATTTCTAATGTGTCTCTTTGTTATAATATTGATCATATTTACTTTAAATCCTACACCCTAAACTTGTAATTTACTTTTTATGCATTTTATTTTCTATATTTTAATATCATACGACTATATTAGATTAGAATTTACCAAGTATAGTGGGGATGATGAATTTTTAATCCTTAATACTACCAAAAATATCATAGGATTGAATATAATATAGCCACAATACAATAAGGTCAAGATAATAATATGAGTAGAGTAATATGAGCAAATTAATATGTATATCAAGGCTAATAATATATCAAATAACATTCAATAATAAGCAACAATATGAATGTAACTAGCCTAAATCATACATGTATTAAGCATGTAGAACAACTTACAATATTAATTGCTTAAAATGTATGCAATCCTTATTACTCCTTTCTTCTTACAAATATGATAAGAACTTGCTCTTATCTCTATAATGTGATATTTTTCTATGGAGTACTATCTCCATAATATAGTAATAGTAATATGACTCTTTAAATACTTGACTATTTCTTTCCATATGCCAAGTCTTATGACTCTTCGCTTATCTACTTGAAACTTACATACTTGATGACCACTTGACTCTATAATGTATGGACATATATACATGACTCTTACAGTTCTATAACTTGTACACTCAAACCTAAGATACTTGTGAACATCTTTACATTACATATTTGCACTCTTATATATAATATACTTGTGCACATAGACTCAAGTTACACTTGCACTCTTAACTCATATGACACTTGTGCATTTTATGCACATTACAACTTTACATGACACTTGTGCATTTCCTACACATTCATACTTACAAAAAAGTAATATTACTCACACTCTAAACTATGACTCAACCCTAATCTATTATTTAGAGCCAAACTAAATCTATAGATTGGAAGAGGGCTTAAACTTGTCTATCCAACTATTGTTGAAACCTAAATTATGGGTGCTTAAGAAGTCAAAGTTTTTTGTAATTCAACAAATTCCAAAGTAAAATTCATATAGGTAAGGGTATGCAAATAACAAGATACCATAGATTTTTTAGGTATGCCTTATATAATAAGGATTTAAGAACATCAAATTTTATTTACTTCTTCATTGTCCTTTGTTTACACAATTTAGGGCTATTTTTTAGGAAAAATAAAAATATATTAGGTAGCTTCATTAACATTGAAAGATCTGATCGAGTGTTGGATTAGTTGTCTCAAACCTAAAGCATTAAGTATTTTGTGGAGGAATGGTCCTATCATTATTTATTAAAATTTAAATATTGAAAATAATAAATTTCAAAAGCAAATCTCAAAATCATGTCTGAGTTTCAAATCATATTTTTCTCTATATTATAATAAATTTACAAACATGATGATTATTATAGGAATTTTGAAGTGTGGAAAGAGAGAAGTTAGCTTCTTGTTTATAGAATTATAATACACATATGAAAGTCATCTACAATAATGGAATTAACACAAAAGATCTACGCCATTATATGGTAAAATTAAAATGTTCAAACTTTTGGTTCATCGAAATTAATTTTGATCAAGCTTCCAAAGTAAATCGAGACAAAGTTGATGAAGATGGTGTTTTCTAGAATAATTAGGATAAAGTTCTCTACACTTATTGAAAAATATATGGAACTTCAATTAAGAACTATGTAGTGGCTATGGAACTTCTTATTGAAATCAATATTGCCATTGGAAAAGGATGGATATATATTTCAATCTAGCGGGATCCACAACTTATATTAACACTATCATGAAATAAAATGTGGGGAAATAAACTAATTGTTAACACTAACTTTTATGTCAATCAATTATTTTCAAAGGTAGTATCTTGAAAAATTTAGCATTTCTATAAATAAGAAAATTGGTAAAATTAAAATTTTAGAAGGCAATTAGATGAGGAATATGGAGAATAACCTTGATCAAAAGGAAAGTCGATTATGAGTTAATTGAACTAATTATAAATATAATGTTTTGATATTTTTATGGGAGTTCCCCAATAGAAGCCATATAACTTATTAAAAGAGTTTTAAGAATGATGGTAACAACTTGAGTGGTCATGATAGTGGATGTTTTGGAACTTCAAAAATGAGATCCAAGGTTCGAATCTCAAAGGGAATAGTTGTACATCATGCTTCATAGTACTAAAGTGGTTAGATAAGCATATATTGGTAATGTTGGTTGTCCCATACAACTTATGACTTTATGGACTTTAAAAATTAAATTAGTTTAAAAATATCAACTACTATGTAAAAGTAACAACCTAAAGTTCACTGAAAGAGCATAAAGGTGAGATTTTTGATAATTATATTTCCATTTACATACGATGAAATGCGGAAAGACTATTAAATTCTTATCTCATTAATTTTATAGTATAATATTATAATATAATCAACCTTTCAAATGACATTAGCTTAACTTATTAGATTCTTCAACAATCAAAGGAAGAAACCTAATTTCGAATCCAAGCTATCCATGAACAATATCCAAACTGTTATAATACCACTATATGGGCATGTTGCAATATGAGTGGAACTTAGTTCAATCTCATATCTTTAATTGAAGAAAATATATAATGAATCTTTTGATGATATGTAACCTATACCAAGTATCCATAATACCCATATACAATATAATATCATATCTATATATATTTTTCCATGAACACCACCATAATAATAAAATGTTGTTCTTTATAAAAATCCAATACATAACAATAATTTTTTTTTGGATTCTCATGTCTTTCCGTGAACACCACCATAGTAATAGAACGTTGTTCTTTATAAAAATCCAATACATAACAATAATTTTTTTTGGATTCTCTCAGACCAAGCTCCGCGCAAAGGGTTTTTTTTCTTTAAAAAAAAACTCGCTAAATCACATTTATAAACTAAAATGAACTCTAAATTATTAAAAACTTAAAATTAAGTAAACGACAATTATATTATTATCAAAATATTATTATAATAAAATTATATAACTTATTAAAATATTTTATAATTTAATTATCATAAAAAAAAATGTGGGTACAAAGTTTAAACCATGGCCTGAGTGAGTGTGTGAGGGGGTCGGTGTGTCTCCCTGGTAAAATTATTATAACGAGTTGGGGAATTCCTAATCAAAAATCCCATATCTTAATATAAAGAAAAAAAATAAAATAAAAATAAAAATAAAAATAAAATGCTAAATCACTGAATAATAAAACTAACTAAATAATAGCTAAAGCTGGCTCCATATTTTACAATTGCACAAATGAAAAGCATCTTCATATTATATTATGCCATTTTTTAGTCGGGAAATACAAATGAAAGTTTCATAAATTACTTTCATCAAAGGAAAATATTAATAATATTTAAAAATTAATCTCAATTAATCATCTTTACTCCAATAAAACTAAGGTCCATAAAAATATTTTTGCTTTCATTTATTCAGCGCGTTCCTCCACCTTACCGCCGGATTTCTTTTTCGGCACAGACATTTTCTGACGCATATCGTATACGGAATTGTACGGCTGAAAATGTTCCATTCTCTTTTCCGTCGTGAGCTTCAAGTTTATCGGCGTGGGGGCCACGTGGAGGGGATTGTAGGAGAAGGGCGTCTTCCCTGGCGTCACAAAGCGGCATTTGACGGGCTTCGGCGTCATGCGCGGAGGCGACGCCGTCACATTCCCCTCGTTATCACCATTTTTAACTGCACAAAATATGAACATGAAATTTCGAAATAAAAATATATCCTAAATTTGAAATTATTCAATTGAAAAAATTGGTTTACTGAAAATTAATTATATAAAATAAATGGATTGCAATGTTACCGAAATTATTATTATTTTTAATAATATCAGTAAATGGCTATCCAGAAACTGGGGTATATTATCTTAATCACTTCATCTCTTCTTACTCACCTTGGCACTCTTCATCACCGAAGATCTCCATAGTTGATAGTTGCTGTAAATCCTACAAAAGAGAAAACAAAAATTAGTTTTGAGAAGAGGAGTACAAATAGTTGAAATAAATTGGAAAACTTTAACCAGATTGATATTGCAATAACTAAAGGTACTTGTGTTCGTAGATACCGATGAATAGCAGTGACAGCAGCAGCAATTGCACTTGTAATGAAATTGAGATGATATATATATAAAATATGGTAGTTGAAACTCTTCAGCTTCTTTACTTGGAAGCGGTACACCTTCTTATTTGAAGGATAATAATTGTATTTTTTATTTAAAATTTTATTTAAAAAAATAAGTTGATTAACAATGATTATAAATTATTTTAATTTAATTTTTTAAACCGATCATATCCTATTAATTTCTTATTAACCTACACAACCAATCAAAATAATCTTGTAAATTTTTGAAACAATGAAAAAGGTCTCATCAATCTCACATATTCTTATATTCTCATACAAAAAAATATAAATTAAATTTATCTGTCTATAAAGGTATAACATTTTAGTTTAAATTTTGTAAAATATATAAATAATTTTTAGGTTAATTAAAATATTATCTAAAATAAAATAAAATAATATTTTAATTTAAATTTTATAAAATATATAAATAATTTTCAATATATATTATAGAAATATTTATGCACAAGAGTTTAATCACCTTTTATAAATATATTATAGACATTAACCAATAACCACGTTAAAAAATACTATGTGGTTTTATTTGTTGTATTTAAAAAAATAAACACTTATTGGGAAGATAAGCGTTTTATATAATTTTTTTTAAGATAAATTTTATAAATTACATCAACCACCTTCAAGGGGTTTGAACACAAGACCACTTAAGAAACAACCACCATCTTAGCCAGTAAGGCAACTGCCTGTCCGCAGTGTTTTATATAATTAACAAATAGTTTCAACTTTATAGAGATATCTTAAGATCTTGTAAATAGACAAGTTAATATGAAAATTCAATTTTAATTTTATTTTGGATATTATTATATTAGTATAAATATACTTCATTAAAGTATTTATGATAATATGATTTGTTGTAATCTTATGATTATATGGATTTAGTTGAAATATATTGGAAATATAGTTAGTTATAATTTATCTAATAAGATTATCAAATATCATTAGTTCAACTACTTATATTCTTTAACTTTTGTGGAGGAGACTTACTTTCAAATCTTATTAAGAGATACAAGCATTATTGTTAAATTGTTGTAATAGTATTACGTGGTCATGTTTTAATAGGAGTGGGGGCATATTTAAATGCCTTAAGAGATACAAGCATAATTGTTAAATTGTTGTAATAGTATTACGTGGTCATGTTTTAATAAGAGTGGGGGCATATTTAAATGCTATGTGATCAATTAAAAAAAAACAAACATATGAATTGAATATTTCAATTACATACAAATAATTAAATGTTTATATAAAGTAAAATTTACAATTATAATGATAAGCAAGAGTGAGTCTCATATTTTTCTTTGTTTTATAAAGTAAGCATTTGTTATGGGTGCGATCAATGAGGAGCAATCACTATTTCTTATTGTTACATAGCTTATGAGAAACTAAAAGATTCCTTTGAGAAAATCTAGGTAACATGGCAGGAAAGTCATTTTTGAAAGTTCTTATTAGAAGTATGGAAGCCCTAATTGGAAGTAAGGATTCCATAGTTGAAATTATGGATGTCCTAGTTAGCAATAAGAGGAAGAACAAATCCTATCCAGTGCTAGAAATGAACATAAGTAATCCATCCACTCAAATTTTATGCAAAAGCATAAAAATGATGAAAAAGAGAAAGATATAGGGGGAAACCATAGACACCATAAATAATTACTATATAATATATATAAGAATAACAACACTCCAATAATAAAATAAGGAGTGATGAGAGGTATTTATACCAATATCAAAATCCCAAATAGATGTCTTAACCTTAAGATAACATAGCAAGAAATTATTTAAGGTTAATTAAAAGTTTATAAGGTTGTTTTAATCATAAGAAGGTTAACCATGACCCATAGAACTTATATAATGAAATGTATAATAAATTCAATATATTGTACAATGAGTGCCCTCAGGCCTATCCAATATTACATCATACAATATCAGCCTTGGCCAATAATCAAATTATACTTTCAACACCCCATCATAATATAAATTAAGAGGCCATGGATAGAGGACAATAAAAATAATATGTTCCCTTCATAATATATGCTCTAATGGGCCTTTATATTTTGAGGTAGACTCATTTGAATCCCCTTAATCATCTAAAATTTGTTTCTACAAAAATGCTTTATGCGTAGGAGTCTCCTTAGGATGGACTATAATCAATTCAAATATTTTTCAATAGTCCCACACACATCAAAAAGATACTTTTGGTAAGGCTTCATATGAAGAAGATAAGTCAACATTATCATCTCCTCTAAAGATAAGCTCTTTCAATCTTCCATAGTCATATAAGTTATGACTTGAAGGTATAAATGTTCCTCTTATAACATACATCACCTTGTTTGAAGACTTCCACTTGCCCTTGGGATCCTTGATTTTCATCACCAAAAGAGACTTTACATGAACCTGCTTAAAAGAAGAGCTATAACAAAATTTTAAGAGTACCTCAAAAAGAAATAAAAGAAGGAAAAGATCATGAATGACTAGATCTTTATGAATAAGCCAAATTAATTATCCAAATGAGAAAGAGCTATTGACTAAAGCACATCTTGAATATTTTTCGTATAAGACTCCAAAAGACTCAAAATTTGCTGCAATTGTCACAAATCCAACTAATATTTTTAAATTAGGCAAAATATTCTAATTGCATAGAATATGAAAAATCCTTCCTTTCAAAATAGGGCAATAGAATTTGAGTATTATTCTACATAATTTGATCCCTAACATTAGAACATGTCTATTAATTGATGTTACCAATGCATAGAGCTCAAAATATCATGTGATTTAAAAGAAAGGGTTTTAAATACTTTTGTATGCAAAATTTATGACCTTTGGAAGTTCTATGCTAATGGATCTCCAAAAATTAAGTAACTAGAAGTTTTACACTAGTGGACCTCAAAAATAAAAACATAAAGTACCAAATCTTAAATATTCAAGAGCCAATCCCAACCTAGTACTTGGTAGATTTTGATTTGTTGTTGTGCTCCACTTCTATTTTACCACTTCAACTAATTTTCCTTGCCTAATAAATAACACTTGACAACTTTTGATTGGTTAACTAGGATAAAATAAGGTAAATTTTTTTTTAGGTTGTGCAAAGAGGAGCCACAAAAATTGCCATGTTAGCCAAAGTCTATATTCCTTCACTTTATTATTCTAGTGGGATTCAATCCTTCATATTAATTGACCAAAAAATAATGTGCTATCTAGGATGATGCAATGCCTCTTAAGAATCAGGTGATTTCTTTTAAAAAAAGTGTATGTTGTCACTTTTAATTCAAAAAGAGGTGTAAAATAGACCAACAAAGGGATTTTAATGCAAATTATTCTATCCATAGTAACCTTAGCTACTTTGGAAATAGAATTTGAGGATTATTCTATATAATTTGATCCCTAACATAGGAACATATCTATTAATTGATGTTACCAATGCATAGAGATCAACAAATCATGTGATTTAAAAGAAAGGGCTCAAAATACTGTTGTATACAAAAGTTATGGCCTTTGGAAGTTATGTGCTAATGGATCTCCAAATATTAAGTACTTAGAAGTTTTGTATTAATGAAACTAAAAAATAAAAACATTAAGTACCAAAACTTAAATATTCAAGATCCAATTCAAACCTAGCATAGATTTTGATTTTTTGCTGTTCTTCACTTCCATTTTACCACTTCAAATCATTTTTCTTGCCTAATCAATAACACTTGGTGTCTTTTGATTGGTTAAGGTAAATTTTTGTTTAGGTAGTGTAAAGAGGAGCCATAAAAATTGGCATGTTAGTCAAAGTCTATATTCCTTCACTTTATTATTCTAGTGGGATTCAATCCTTCATCTTCATTGACCAAAAAATAATGTGCTATCTAGGATGATGCAATGCCTATTAAGAATTAGGTGGTTTCTTTTCAAAAAAGTGTATGTTATCACTTTTAATCCAAAAATAGGTGTAAAATAGACCAACAAAGGGATTTTAATGCAAATCATTCTATCCATAGTAACTTTAGCTACTTTGGTATAACCAACTAGTTGGACCCTCTTGATGAGATTCTAAATCCATGTCTATGGATCATAACACTTTAGGTCATTACAGGAGAAGATAAAGGAGTGGTAATAGAATTTGATCATTGTCCCATTCACAACAAGTACCCTATTGCTTACCCATCTAGCAAATTCACAACATTCAATACTATAATAAAAAAGGCAAAAAGTCTACATTTTGTTCTTTGCAACCTTGATCTGAACATCTAAAATATCATGTGGATTTGAACCTAGATTGAAAATAATAATTAATGCCCAACATTACCTACTTTTATATAATTTGTCATCCTTAATAGACACATTCAAGGTGCATCCTCTCTTTTAAGAGAAACACCCCACTCCCAACAATGTAGCATTATAGAGAGCACACACAGGAAGGAGATATAATTTGATTTCAAATTAATCCTACCTAGTTTCCTTTTATAACATCTCTAGAAACATAGCATAGAATAACTTAAATTAATTTTGTGAGCATACCTTGGTGATAACAAAGCAAAACATGGAGAAGAAACAAATTATTCTTTAGAGCTAAAGGAAAAAATGTGATCAATGAAGAAAAATGTTCTCTCTTCTTCTTATGCAACTAAGGCTTATGAAGTTTCAAAGATATTTTTGCTATTATTTTTGGAAGAAGAATAAGAGTCTATGAATTTATTTTTTTACATGACCAATTAATGCATACTCGCTCTGCTACCATGTAAAAATTCACAATATTTTCTAAAAATAAACATAATCAATCCATCCAATCAAATATTATATGGAAAGTGTTCAAAAAATGAAAGAGAAAAGATATAGTGGGAACCCATAGGTACCATAAGTAATAACTATATTATCCATAGATAAGAATCACAACACTTTGGTAATCAAATGAGCAATGGTAGGAGTATTTATACCACTATCGAAACCCCAAATACATGAATGAAATTAACCTTAAGTTGATATAAAAAGAAAGATTATAAGGTTAATTACAAGTTTATAATGTGGGATTAACCATAACAAGGTTAACTATGGATCATAGGGATTAGATAATAAATATTATAATAAATTTAATATAATGTACAATGAGTACTCTTCAACCTATCCAATATTACATCAGATAATGATGGCCTTGTCCATGGACCAGATTACACTTTCAACATCCAGGTAACAAATACTATACCAAAAGTGATTATCAAGGATGAGATGATCAAGCGTTATATAGTGGTTCTTGTTGAAAGTTAAAAGGGTAAAAAAGGTAAATTTTTTTGGACCTTACCCTTTTACCTCCTTGGACGACAAGTGAGTCAGCAAGATTGGATGGCATTGATGGCAGGGAGTTTGAATCCTAACTTAATTTTTGCTTTCCTCCCTATTTTCCTTCTTCCCTATTATTCTTCCTAAGCTTTCTAGGTTATTGTTAGTAATTCTCCTTTTTAAGATTTGTAATATTTTAATTAAGATGAATGCAATTATGGTTAATAATCTAAGTGCTTCTAATATTTGTGATTGTTATATCTAGTATCAGAGCTAGAGCTGAGGTCAAGAGGCTGGCGAGGCGTAGAGCCCGAGGATATCGATAGATAGACACAGATCTTGAGGTGGTCTAGGAATACCGTAGGTGAGGCATGGATCTCGAGGAGGTTGAGGAGACCATAGATCAAGGTCGAGAGGCTCGTAGCATGTGAACCGAGGTAAGGTCAAATAGGGCCTACAAAAGGCACATGAATCAAGGCATGATTGAGAAAGACCTACAGAGAGCACATGAATTGAGGAGCTGAAAGCATGAGATTCCGAAAGAAAAACAGTGATTAAGATATAATGAAAACAGAACTTCGAATCAACCAAACATAAAAGGGAAAAGCAGGAGCACGACCCTTTTTATTAATATGATTCAAACTCTGTTACAATATGTCTCTTCAGTTACATATTTTCAATTACACCAGATGAACAATGATCTCCTTCCGCATGCCCACATTTGAAACAGACGGGCTAAAATGTTGTCGTCGCTAGTTGTTGATGAATCTTTGCTCCTGCTGTTCTTCCTACACTCAAAGAAACAGTAAACTGTTTAGTAGCACCTGTGACTAAAGGATAAAGCGTTTAAAAGAAATACGTGCAAAGATTGATTGAAGACGTGAATAAAATAACTTGGGCTACCCAAGTAAACATCCGAAAATATAATGCATGATATCATTCAAGATACATGATTAAAGCCGCGATAGCTTGATAATAGATTCGATCAACTTATAACGTATAAAGGAATAGATTAAAACAAAATTGCGCAGGTCGTAACATATAGCGAATACATGATAACAGAATAAATCAAAATACAGCTGAGCAAAAGACGTGAGGTGCCCAAGCGGGCTGCCCCCGTTAGAACCTAGTTTTGACGCCAATCTACTTAAAGAAGGGCCCAAAATCTCTTGTGCTGAGTGATGTCGTCGAATTGATGTGTTACGATGGTCGAGTGTCGGGTTCACAGTTTGGCAGCACTTCGTTGCCTGGAAATGTCTACCTCCTTTCTTTTTTTTTGCATTGCATTGAGCTAGTTTTTATAGAGGAATTTTGCCTCTGAACATTAATGTCAAACCCTAAGTCCGTCGCTGAGATTTGACCCTTGTCAGATGATTTATGAGACATGGCTCGCACTGACATCAGTAGTTATGAGGCATGGCCTCGGATCGGATTTGTTGCTAACACTGCTTGTCTCATTAATGCAGTTGGTGAAGTCCGTCGTTCTACAGACCCACGGGGTCTCTTTGAAAAGGGGCACGTAGGGGTGCCACGTGGCGGTCATTCCTTGGATGTGGCGGCCACGCCAAAGTCCGCCTTTGATTGGAGAGGTGTCTGCTTTTAAACGCAAAATGCCGAAGTGTCGCGATATCGCGACACTTCGGCCGTGGTTCCCCCTTGGGGCCTTAGGTGTCGCGATATCGCGACGCGCGATATCGCGACATCTAAGGCCGAGGCTTCCCTCGGGGCCTTAGGTGTCGCGATATCGCGATGCGCGATATCGCGACGTCTAAGGCCGAGGCTTCCCTCGGGGCCTTAGGCGTCGTGATATCGTGACGCGCGATATCGCGACGTCTAAGGCCGAGGCTTCCCTGGCCTTAGGCGTCGCGATATCGCGACGTCTAAGGCCGAGGCTTCCCTCGGGGCCTTAGGTGTCGCGATATCGCGACGCGCGATATCGCGACGTCTAAGGCCGAGGCTTCCCTCGGGGCCTTAGGTGTCGCGATATCGCGACGCGCGATATCGCGACGTCACGAAATCGCGACGTCGCGATATCGCGACGTCTAAGGCCAAGGTTCCCTTTTGATTAAGGCTTGTTTGCTCTTGAAGTTTTGCTTAAGGTTTGTTTGAACGAAGGCTTGTTAAAGCGACCAACTTTGCTCTGCCATTTTTTGACCTTCTAAATTGTTGTGTGAGTGGCTAGGACCACTGTTTGACCTCTGAGGGCTGCCCTGAAAGCTGTGTGTGTCAATGCGATCAGTGTTTGTAGTCACTTAATCGGATGGGTGTTGTTTTGGTGTCTACAGATGCCCCTTTTTGGGAAGCGCTGCGGGTGACGCAGTGCTGAGCAAAAATAGAAAACCAAAGCACTAATGATTAGGGTTTCTTGGTAACCTAACCAACTTTTGATGCCCCAAGTATGGAAAGGGCATGCATTCTTGAATCCTTGCTTCTGACGAGCTAAGGAATTTGATTTCAAGCGTTAACCTATTTTGGTGAGGTGTGACTTGAGCTTGGACATTGATCAGTCATGATTAGGCAAAGGGCGTAACCTTTTGTCCACAGGGGAAACCTTGTGTTCATGATTCACGAATGCCAAGTGTTTGATCAATTTGATGATTGCTTGTTTACTGCCCCAAGCAGGAGCGTGATTGTCTTTGTCAATGATTCTTTGAATGCATGTCATTGCCTTGATTGGGTGTGTGCTTGTTGATTGGTGACTAAGTGTGACTACCCCCTCAAGCGACGAATCGATGAGGGAATGACCTTCGTGAGAAAAGCGACGAGTCGCTTGACCCAAGATGACTTAGGTTAGGGTGCCTTTAGATGTTTTACCGTTTAAGCACGTGCAGTTTCTCGACATTTGGACCTATTTTTGGTGGGTGTTAACCCTTTTGGTGATGCCATAATGGGGTGAAATCATCAACAACCCATCTTCCCGTGGAGCGGTCCGGCTATGGTAGCCTTCTTGGGGAAGTAGGAGAGTGACAATTTGGGCCCCGACATTGATTTTTTTATGCCAAGAGGTTAAGTGCAAGAGCACTTGTGGTTGGCAATGCTTATTGCTATGGTTTTTGTGTTGCATTTTTATGATGTTTTTGTTGTTTTGATTTTCTTTCTTTGTGTATATGTCATGATATTATGGTATGCATAATGATTGATGTTGATGGATGCATGCTACTTTATATTGATGTATGCATATGGTATGATTATTACGAGTGTTGTATGTTGATTGATTGTGATGGATGCATATGGTATGATAAATGCGAATGTATGTGATGTGCAGAAATGAAATGGATGGATGGACTTTTTGGTGTTTGGCCATGGCACCATAGACTGTTTAGAACTCTATTATTTTGTTTTGAGGCGATTGCTGTGATACATGACTTTGTATGTATACATGTGGTTTTTCTTTTCTGATGGTAGTGTAAGGATGAAAAGTAGCGCAGTCGGTTTAGAAATGTAGCTAAGGTTTTCTGAGACTCAGACGGTTTTAACTTATTAGCCATGACTGTACTGTATCTTACAAGACTTTTGAACAAGGTATGAATCGTACTTGTTTTTGACCAAGTTATTTCACATCCCTGTGTGTGCAATTGAGTTCATTTATGTGGTATTTGTCAGGATACCGCCAAGTGCCGAATGGGCTTTCAACCGAACCTGTACTCGAGGATCACCTAATTAGCTCCACTAACTCCTTTGTTGTATTTAGTTAGATTAATCTACGGTGTTATCCAGGATACCATAAGCTAGCTCATCCTTATGCAAACATTGGTCTGCACATACGCAAAGTGAATGTGACAGACATATCGTCATGCGGGTAGGATACCACCATTGCTAGATAGGCTATCAACCAAACCTGTAATGAGGATCACCTAGATGGTTTGTCGAATGCTGAGAATTCCAGGGATTCAAGTTCAGGATGTTTGTTGGCTGAATGATTTAGAGGGTTGCTCGTCTATATAGTGATGAAAATCACTGTTTATTTTCTATTAATTCTTTTTGAGCAAGGATTTTGAATAGTGGCGATGACCACTGTTATTTGATTTTGTGTTTTGAGTATTGTGAATGGCTTTGATCCTTGTGGCCTTGGGGATGACTACCCATCCTGGTTAGGGGCGGATAGTACGAATCCTTACGACGTTGGGGACCAAGGGGATGATGGAGGTTATGGAGTAAGGGCATTGATCTGTTAGGCCTTGGGGATGACTACCCATCCCGGTTAGGGGCGGATAGTACGAATCCTTACGACTTGGAGACCAAAGGTGAATGGAAAGTGTTAGGATGATGATTTGTTGGAATTTTGTTTGTGAATGGTGTTGATCCCTTTAGGTTTTGGGGATGACTACCCATCCTTGGCAGGGACGTGTAGTACAAATCCTTACAACTTTGGGAACCAACTATGATTGGGATTTGGTAGTGGTGAAAACCACTGTATTTGGAGGTGAATGGATAGGAAAGAGCTCGTCCTTTTGTCAATTCTCAGCATTCTAGAACCATTCGCATGGGGGGATGAGCAAGATAACCGTTTCACTTATGGTGACCTGGGTTACTGTGCAGGTTTCATCTTTCGTTCACACAACTTGGGAATCTTTATGTGTTTTAATTTGTGTTGGGATGTTACGTAACAAGGTGTATTTCAAGTATGACTCTACCTTCGTAAAATCTGTTCGACTTGATACATTACATGGCTAAAGAGCAAAATGATGACTGAATCACGAAAAACCCTTGATACATTAAAAGACCACTGACTCTAGTATGGTAAAATCAATGCATGGTGTTTTTGTTTTTTTTGTAAAATGGAACAGATGTGGAACAAGATGGACTAGCGGATTTATTACAGCCTATGGTGCCCTTGACCTGTACGACCACAAATATGCAATGTATGGATGCAATGCTTTAATGCAGCTATGTATTTTTGTATTTTTGATGGATTGATTTTTGTGAATATGAAGATGAAGTGCGAGAAGAACTCTCTTATTGATGAATTTGAGTATGCCTAGAAATGAGATGCAAATTTTTGTTGTTTTTGATGATTTTTGTTGTTTTTGAATTTTCTTGATTTTTGACCAAGCGATTGTGGAAATCCTTGGAGCATTTTGGGATTGACCAAGCGATTGCAAGAATCCTTGGAGCCTTTTGGGATTGACCAAGCGATTGCAAGAATCCTTGGAGCCTTTTGGGATTGACCAAGCGATTGCAAGAATCCTTGGAGCCTTTTGGGATTGACCAAGCGATTGCAAGAATCCTTGGAGCCTTTTGGGATTGACCAAGCGATTGCAAGAATCCTTGGAGCATTTTGGGATTGACCAAGCGATTGCAAGAATCCTTGGAGCATTTTGTGACCAGGGCGACCTTGGAGCATCCGGAGCTTTGGTTTGGATTATGGCTCTTCAAGGGATAGAGGTACCCCCACTTGATGGTCTTTGCACTCCGGATCTGGCTCCGGAGGGATGGGCACGAATGGATCGGCCCTATGCATGGATAGGAGGACAGAGTCTACCCTCGACACTGATGTTGCTATGGGATCTCTGGGTGGAAGTTGATCTTTGTGTGCCCAGAGTGTCGGATGTAATGTTTGGTCCCACTGCGGTGAGTTAACGCGCCACTCATGCCCTAGTATTATGTTTATCTGTTGACATGCTTCATCGATATTTATGGGATGTCGATGCTGTCGCATGTGATTGCTGTGGGCTGTCTCTGTTTCATCCTCACTTTCGACCAGTGAGTACAGCTCATCATAATCTAGAGATTCTGAGACATGGAGGACTGCATCCTCAGGTAGACCTATGGTTAAAGGTTGATCCTCTTCAAAAAGAGCCTCGTGTAAGGTGGGCCTTGGGAGCTCCAAAATCTTGGTCTCTACCGACTCTAAGTGCTCTAGCACTTTGCATGTATCGGGAGATTTGAGCTCCTCCTCTTTGATTGGTTCTTGTTGAGGAACTTGGGGCTTATGGAGGGGTGGCCAGATGGCACCCCGCATGCCTTGATAGGGCAGTTCATCCCGCTCTTCTTCTTGCTCTGATTCTTTAGAGGCTTCTTGATGAATTTCTAAGGGTGGCCCATAAACCTGAGTGGGTTCCTGAGGAAGGCACACATTATTGGTTATAGGAGTAGCCTCTTGCTCATGTCTAGGAGGCATTGGGGGTAGCGTTTGATGAGGTTGCGATGACCTATCTCGCCCCCATGGGTTGTGCCCCTCAAAATGTTTTGTCTTATGTGTGTGAGGGGTTGGAGTCTTCTCTTGCACAGTGTGTTGGAACAACTCCTCCTTCTGGTGCTGAAGGTGTTCTTTATTTAGAAGATACCATTGCTCTAACCGTTGTCGTTCTAGCTCAAGTTGCGTGAGTTGCATCCGGTGTGCGAAATGTTTGACAGATTCTAAGATAGTTGGTCTCACCACTTCATGTCTCGAAGGCCTAGATGTCTCTCCTAGATATCTATCTCGGTCGTAGTGATCCAAGATCTCTACAGGCCGCCTCCCTCTGTTGGAGGTATTGGCATTTATCTGAGGCTCTGGCCTCAGTAGGTGATCTTGATATCTAGCATTTGCGGAGGCGTCTTGCTCCAGCACTGTATATTGCTCTCGAGGAAGGTAGGGGTCTTCCTCGTGCTCTCTTTCATAAGTGAAAGAGGGATGGGTGGAGTTGCTGCCCACCCGAAGAGCCTTGCGCTCGAGGAAGCTTTGCTCTCTGGATTTGTCTTTGTAGTCCCGACAACAAGAGGGGGTGAAGGAGGTATAGTGTAATGATGTGGTTCCTCCCGTTGAACCCTATGTTGACCTAGCGCTTCATCGCGCGGTGACCGCTCATAGCGAGCATCTAAGGGAGCTCTCCTATGACTGTACCCTTCATGGAAGGGTGTGTGCCGAGTGCTATGCTGAATAGGAGTGCTCCTCGAAGGGGTGCTTCTATAGTCCCATTCCGTTGGGGCACGGAGGGGACTGCCTTGTGTGTCCGGCCGCCAAGGTGGTATGACCAAATCCTTGGGGCTAAAGCGAAGGCGACTAACGCCCTCTCTTTGTGCACCTTTCGCAGCGTTCGCCCTTGATTGGGCTTGGCTACGGGTGTACACCATTGTGATGCTTCTCTACTTAGCGAAGTAGATTTTTATCTCATTTATGATGATTTGTCTTTTTGTTTACACTAAGCAGAAATGAACACACGCATACGCAAAACCGTGATTATCTCTTTTAAGGATTTGATAGTGTGTCCTAAACTGGTTTAGTGCATTTTGATGTTTTGTTTTGTTTTTGCAAATTTTGAAGAATGTTCAAATGCAGAATGTTGGCTCATATGACTCCCATAAATGGTCGCCCCTTCAATATACCATTGTCGGACCGATATACCAACCTCTCTATATACCCGCCCTTACGAGAGGGAAACTATAGGTACGTGAGAGCAGATGGTACGTGGAACATAGGCGGTACGGAAGGGGGGATTGTCCTGTTAATGACACCTACCATAGAAGACTTATCCTCGCGTGCATGGGAATCACCCCAGCAACACTCGGTCAGCTTTCATCAGGATTTACGCCTAACAATAGTGACAATCGGGGAAATGGATGCAAAGCTAAGCCAAGGTGGTGATGAACCCACCGTTGGTCTTGCTCAAGGGCTGGGGTTTTACGACCAGCTCCTTGGTTTAATTTACCACGTGCAGTGTGTGGAGTTCATTTTTTATTTAATAAAAATGAAACGAGCAACAAAAAGAAACTTTCCCTATGCCATACAAAGCTAAAAACCAGAAAACCGAAAAACAAAAAAAAAGTAAGAAAATTTTATTTTTTTTTTTAGCAATTAAGTAAATAAATAAAGCAAGAAAAATTTATGAAAAATTTCTCTACCTTTCTTTTAAAAAAAAAAAAATTAATTATTAAAAATGACATAAATAAATAAATAATTAATTAAGTAAAAAAATTTTAAAAAATTACTCTACCTTAATGATTAAACGAATAATAAATTGTAAGATGAGACAAATAAAATCCGTAATCGTCACTTGCAGACGAATTACGATCCGATGTTAAAAAAAAAGGTACCTGTAAGCACAAAACAAGCAACTAGATCGGATTAGGTTAGATCTAATTTAAAAATCTGGGAACGGTCCCACCGTGATCGCCACTGAAAGCATGAGATTTCGAAAGAAAAACAGTGATTAAGATATAATGAAAACAGAACTTCGAATCAACCAAACATAAAAGGGAAAAGCAGGAGCACGGCCCTTTTTATTAATATGATTCAAACTCTGTTACAATATGTCTCTTCAGTTACATATTTTCAATTACACCAGATGAACAATGATCTCCTTCCGCATGCCCACATTTGAAACAGACGGGCTAAAATGTTGCCGCCGCTAGTTGTTGATGAATCTTTGCTCCTGCTGTTCTTCCTGCACTCAAAGAAACAATAAACTGTTTAGTAGCACCTGTGACTAAAGGATAAAGCGTTTAAAAGAAATACGTGCAAAGATTGATTGAAGACGTGAATAAAATAACTTGGGCTACCCAAGTAAACATCCGAAAATATAATGCATGATATCATTCAAGATACATGATTAAAGCCGCGATAGCTTGATAATAGATTCGATCAACTTATAACGTATAAAGGAATAGATTAAAACAAAACTGCGCAGGCCGTAACATATAGCGAATACATGATAACAGAATAAATCAAAATACAGCTGAGCAAAAGACGTGAGGTGCCCAAGCGGGCTGCCCCCGTTAGAACCTAGTTTTGACGCCAATCTACTTAAAGAAGGGCCCAAAATCTCTTGTGCTGAGTGATGTCGTCGAATTGGTGTGTTACGATGGTCGAGTGTCGGGTTCATAGTTTGGCAGCACTTCGTTGCCTAGAAATGTCTACCTCCTTTCTTTTTTTTGCATTGCATTGAGCTAGTTTTTATAGAGGAATTTTGCCTCCGAACATTAATGTCAAACCCTAAGTCCACCGCTGAGATTTGACCCTTGTCAGATGATTTATGAGACATGGCTCGCACTGACATCAGTAGTTATGAGGCATGGCCTCGGATCGGATTTGTTGCTAACACTGCTTGTCTCATTAATGCGGTTGGTGAAGTCCACCGTTCTACGGACCCACGGGGTCTCTTTGAAAAGGGGCACGTAGGGGTGCCACGTGGCGGTCATTCCTTGGATGTGGCGGCCACGCCAAAGTCCGCCTTTGATTGGAGAGGTGTCTGCTTTTAAACGCAAAATGCCGAAGTGTCACGATATCGCGACGTCGCGATATCGCGACACTTCGGCCGTGGTTCCCCCTTGGGGCCTTAGGTGTCGCGATATCACGACACGCGATATCGCGACATCTAAGGCCGAGGCTTCCCTCGGGGCCTTAGGCGTCGCGATATCGCGACGCGTGATATCGCGACGTCTAAGGCCGAGGCTTCCCTCGGGGCCTTAGGTGTCGCGATATCGCGACGCGCGATATCGCGACGTCTAAGGCCGAGGCTTCCCTCGGGGCCTTAGGTGTCGCGATATCGCGACGCGCGATATCGCGACGTCTAAGGCCGAGGCTTCCCCGGGGCCTTAGGTGTCGCGATATCGTGACACGCGATATCGCGACGTCTAAGGCCGAGGCTTCCCTCGGGCTTAGACGGGCCAGGTGTCGCGATATCGCGACACGCGATATCGCGACGTCTAAGGCCGAGGCTTCCCCCGGGGCCTTAGGTGTCGCGATATCGCGACGCGCGATATCACGACGTCTAAGGCCCCGAGGCATCATGATATCATGACATCTAAGGCCGAGGCTTCCCTCGGGGCCTTAGGTGTCGCGATATCGCGACGCGTGAAATCGCAACGTCGCAAAATCACGACGTCTAAGGCCAAGGTTCCCTTTTGATTAAGGCTTGTTTGCTCTTGAAGTTTTGCTTAAGGTTTGTTTGAACGAAGGCTTGTTAAAGCGACCAACTTTGCTCTGCCATTTTTTGACCTTCTAAACTACTGTGTGAGTGGCTAGGACCACTGTTTGACCTCTGAGGGCTGCCCTGAAAGCTGTGTGTGTCAATGCGATCGGTGTTTGTAGTCACTTAATCGGATGGGTGTTGTTTTGGTGTCTATAGGAGCTAACCAGAAGGTGACACATGGAAAGTGGACGAAGGTGAACAAGTAGACCAGAGCAGATAGGTGAGGTGGCAAATAGGCTACGTGGCAGGTGACATGGTGAACAAAGAGTAACGATGATGTGGCACGCAATGATAGGGTCAAGTAGGAGGAAAAAGGGCGATCATTGATTACTCGAAGGTAATCGAATGAGTAGGGGCGTGTTGAGGCTTTTAAAAGCCTCATGCTATTTTGCACAACGTATGTGGAACTAAAGTCCCTGAACATTTTTTTTCATTGTGTGCAGTAACGATGAGATAAAGAAGGCAAGCCTCCCTTGCCTCCCCATCGGGCCACACAGCTCGACTGGCTCGAGGAACCAGCCTTAAGCCGTATGCCCTCCAAGAGGTTGTGTGTTCGAAACTCGACGGTTTTGCAAGTGAATTTGTTTTTATTTTTATATGAATTCTGCCCGATTATCTTGAAATAGCAGTGTATGCTGCTTAGGTTCCATCTGTAGCTATAGCCGAGTTGGCTAGGAGGCTTCGCTTGGTATATAGGAGTCACGGGTTTGACTCCTATAGAGTCTAATGTTTTTTTATTTAAAATTAAATAATAATTGTTTTTTAAACATTTTATTTTTTAAAGCAATTATATATATATATATATATTTAACATGGTGGACTCGATAGTCGCCATGAGTCCGAGCAAGCCGACCAGAAAGCCACCATAATTTCCTACGTAGTCCACCCCCAGAAGCCGCCACACAGATCCTCGCGTAGACTACCCCTATACCACCATGCCCCGATAATTTGAACCTTTTACGCTGTTGACACACCCGAACGGGGATAGGCGTTCAGTACGGTGAGGCCCGAGGGAATGGAACCCTGGTATCCCTACTTCAAAGAAGTGCTTTAACCGTTGAACCAGGCCCTCAGACCTAATTATATATATTTTTTATTAAATACAAATATAGATTTTTTTTATAATATATTTAAAAAAAAGGACATTGCCTACGAGGCAATTTATGTAAGAAGAATCAAAATTGCAAAATTGTGACTACGAGGCTTAAAAAAGGTGATAGAATATTGTGTAAAAGACCTAAAGAGCTTTAGATATTTCTTTCTAAAATTTTGAGAGAGGCAAAACTTTGAGGACTAGAATTTTGTAAAAGAGACATATTGAAGGGCAAAATTCATGATTTGCTCCATAGGATATTATCATGCACTTTGTGCATTTTTAGTAAGAGAAAATGCTAAAAAAATTGATGAAAAAGTGAGAACTTATGGGCTTCATACTATGTTTAATCAATTGCAAAATATAGTAATCTCACATCAGAGATATCCAGATTCAGGGTACGAGGCAGACTCTGAAGACAATTCATTTAGGAGTAGATTTGAGCAATTTGAATCCATAGAAATTGCACCTCAAGAATCCAAATATAATCATTATAGTAATTTAGTGGAAATCCTAGAACCAGAATCACCAGAGATAATATTGATCAGTGATGACGAAAAAGTAGTAGATAATTTCGTGACTTAAGAAATAGCAACATTACAGCAAGAGGAACAAACCATCAGTGATAGAGTGAATCAAGTCAGATTTGACTTAAATTTGTAATCTCTTCTTTCTTCTTCTTTCTTCCTTCTTCCTTCTTTGAAAAATCAGAGTGCTTTATTGTAATTGAGAAATAAAAAGAGTGTTTTAGTAATTATGGCCTCACATAACAATCTACCAATTCCAGAGTTCAACGGGTATGACTACGAGTATTGGTCTATCAAAATAAAGACTTTGCTCATAGGAAAAGGATTGTGGGAAATAATTGAAGAGGGTTACATCGAACCCATAGATTGGACAACATTAAGTGCCATAGATAAGAAAACAAAGAAAGAAGCACAAAAGAGCAACTCTTTTGCTCTTTATCATCTCCAAGTAGCATTGGAGAAAAGTATATTCCCTAGAATAGCCACTTGTATAACTGCACAAGATGTGTGGAAAGATTTGAAAGACAGATTCTAGGAAAGTGATCAAGTGAAGCAAGTAAGGCTTCAAATACTGAAACGAGATTTTGAAAATCTCAAAATGAAAGAAGACAAAAAAGTTGGTGACTACTGTGTCAGAGTCAAGGCAGTAGTTGATAAAATGGTTACTTTTGGAAAAGAAATTAAACCTAAAATAATTGTAAAGAAAGTGTTATGAACACTTATTCAAATATGGAATCACATAGCCATAATCATAGAAGAGTCAAAATATCTTTCCACTTTAACATTTGATGCATTAATAGGGTCATTAATGTCTCATGAAGAGAGGTTACAAGAATCTCCTTCAATCAGTTATGGAGGGGATGATAAAACCTTCACATCTAATGAAAATGCTGTTTGAGGACGTGGAAGAGATCAAGGTAGAGGCCAAAGAAGAGGTAGAGGCAGAGGCAACTACAGAGGTGGCAATCAAAACAAAGGAGGCAATTTCAATAGAGGAGGCAATTAGAACAGAGGTGGAAACCAAAGTCGAGGAGGAAATCCAGGACAAAGTGGAAATCAAGGATGAGGAAGTGACAAGTCCAAAACAAATTGTTTTAAATGTGGCAAGCTAGGTCACTTTGCTTGCGACTGCTGGTCAAAAACTTCTCAAAGCAACAAAAATCAATATGGAAATTATGGAGAAAAATATGATACCTCTAATATTTTTCTATCATATTGACAATCAGAACAAAATCTAAATGACACATGGATTCTGGATATTGGTTGCTCAAACCATATGAGTGGCAAAGAATATCTATTTTCTACTCTATATTCCACTTATAAATCATAAATCAAGTTAGGTGATGATAAAGCTTTGCAATTCGAAGGCATTGGAGCCATGGAGGTTTCAACAAAAGAAGGACTAAAGAAAGTGAATGACATCTACTACACTCCAAAGCTCTAACACAATCTACTAAGCATTGGAAAAATGATGAATAGTTATTACAAACTTGTTTTTGATGAAGGAAAATGTATCATTCTTGATAAAAACAATTGTAATCGTGTCATCACACAGGTCCCAATGACCAAGAATCGGTTATTCCCTCTCAAATTTGGTGAGCCAAGGGGAGCTCAACTTTCAAATGTAGCTATAACTAATCAAATTGTGCTTTGGCACTTGCAAACTGGTCACCTTAATTTCGCTAGCTTGAAACTATTAACTTATCAAGCTATGGTGATAGGACTTTCCAAAATCAACGAATAGAAGGAGATCTGCGGAGGATGTTCTTTGGTAAAGCACTCAAGGTCAAAGTTTCCAAAAGGACAAGCATGGAGATCTAGCTATCCACTTTTGTTAGTGCATTCGGATATCTGTGGTCCAATACAGATAAAGAGTATCGAAAACAATTCTTATTTTCTCACATTCATAGATGATTTCTCTCGCATGTGCTGGATTTATTTTTTGAAACATAAAGATGAAGCTTTTGATTGCTTCATAGATTTTAGAAACAATGTAGAGAAACAAAGTGGGAATTATGTAAAATATCTTAGGATAGATCGAGGAGGCAAGTACTCCTCTAATGCATTCTTGAAATATTGTAAATCAAGTGGGATCAAAAGGCAATTCACCACTGCCTATACCCCACATAGCACGTGAATCGAGGTAAGGTCAAATAGGGCTTGTAAAAGGCACATGAATTGAGGCAAGATCGAGAAAGGCCTAAAAAGAGCATATGAATCGAGGAGCTAACTAGAAGGTGACACATGGAAAGTGGATGAAGGTGGACACGTAGACCAGAGCAGACAGGTGATGTGGAAAATATGCTACGTGGCAAGTGACATGGCGAACAAAGGGTAACGACAATGTGGCATGTAGTGATAGGCTCACCTGAAGGTAATCGACTGAGTAGGGGTGTGTTGAGGCTTTTAAAAGCCTCGCACTGTTTTGCACAACGTATGTGGAACTAAAGTCCCTGAACATTTTTTTTCATTGTGCGCGGCCGTGATGAGATAAAGAAGGCAAGCCTCTCTTGCCTCCCCATCGGGCCACGTAGCTCGACTAGCTCGAGGAACCAGCCTTAAGCCGCATGCCCTCCAGGAGGTCATGTGTTCGAAACTTGAGGGGTTTTGCAAGTTAATTTTTTTTATTTTTGTATGAAATCTGCTCGATTATCTTGAAATAGCAGTGTATGCTACTTAGGTTCCATCTGCAGCTATAGCCGAGTTGTCTAGGAGGCTTCACTTGGTAGATAGGAGTCGCAGGTTCGACTCCTGCGGAGTCTAAATTTTTAATTAATTTGTTCTTTTTTTTATATAAATTTTATTATTATATTATATTAAAAAAAAATCTTTATATTTAATAAAAAATTAAATAATAATTGTTTTTTTAAAATTTTATTTTTAAAGAAATTATATATATTTTTTATTAAATACAAATATAGATATATTTTTTATAATATATTTAAAAAAATGACATTGCCTAAGAGGCAATTTATGTAAGAAGAATCAAAATTGCAAAATTGTGACTAAGAGGCTTAAAAAAGGTGATAGAAGATTGTGTAAAAGACCTAAAGGGCTTTAGATATTTCTTTCTAAAAGTATGAGAGAGGCAAAACTTTGAGGACTAGAATTTTGTAAAAGAGACATATTGAAGGGTAAAATTCATGATTCGCTCCACAGGATGTTATCATGCACTTTGTGCACTTTTAGTAAGAGAGAATGCTAAAAACTTTGATGAAAAAGTGAGAACTTATGGGCTTCATACTATGTTTAGTCAGTTGCAAAATGTAGTAATATCACATCAGAGACATCCAGATTTAGGGTACGAGGCAGACTCTGAAGACAATTCGTTTGGGAGTAGATTTGAGCAATCTGAATCCATAGAAATTGCACCTCAAGAATCCGAATATACTCATTATAGTAATTTAGTGGAAATACTATAACCAGAATCACCAGAGATAATATTGATCAGTGACGATGAAAAAGAAGTAGCAAACAATTTCATGACTCAAGAAATAGCAGCACTACAGCAAGAGGAACAAACCATCAATGATAGAGTGAATCAAGTCAGATTTGACTTAAATTTGTAATCTCTTATTTCTTCTTCTTTATTCCTTCTTCCTTCTTCCTTCTTTGAAAAATCAGAGTGCTTTATTGTAATCGAGAAATAAAAAGAGTGTTTTAGTAATTATGGCCTCACATAACAATCTACCAATTCCAGAGTTCAACGGGTATGACTATGAGTATTGGTCTATCAAAATGAAGACTTTGCTCATAGGAAAAGGATTGTGAGACATAATTGAAGAGGGTTACACCGAAACCGCAGACTAGACAATATTAAGTGCCATAGATAAGAAAACAAAGAAAGAAGCACAAAAGAGCAACTCTTTTGCTCTTTATCATCTGCAACCAGCATTGGAGAAAAGTATATTCCCTAGAATAGCCACTTGTATAACTCCACAAGATGCATGGAAAGATTTGAAAGATGGATTCCAAGAAAGTGATCAAGTGAAGCAAGTAAGGATTCAAACACTGAAACAAGATTTTGAAAATATCAAAATGAAAGAAGATGAAAAAGTTGGTGACTACTGTGTCAGAGTCAAGGCAGTAGTTGATAAAATGGTTACTTTTGGCGAAGAAATTAAACCTGAAAAAATTGTAAAGAAAGTGTTACGAACACTTATTCAAACATGGAATCACATAGCCATAATCATAGAAGAGTCAAAATATCTTTCCACTTTAACATTTTATGCATTAATAGGGTCATTAATGTCTCATGAAGAGAGGTTACAAGAATCTCCTTCAATCAGCTATGGAGGTGATGATAAAGCCTTCACATATAATGAAAATGCTGGTAGAGGACATGGAAGAGATCAAGGTAGAGGCCAGAGAATAGGTAGAGGTAGAGGCAACTACAAAGGTGGCAATCAAAACAAAGGAGGCAATTTCAATAGAGGAGGAAATCAGAATAGAGGTGGAACCCAAAGTCGAGGAGGAAATCCAGGATGAAGTGGAAATCAAGGATGAGGAAGTGACAAGTCCAAAACAACTTGTTTTAACTATGGCAAGCTAGGTCACTTTGCTCGTGACTACTGGTCAAAAAATTCTTAAAGCAACAACAGTTAATATGGAAATTATGGAGATAAATATGATACCTCTAATATTTTTCTATCATATGGACAATCAGAACAGAATCTAAATGACACATGGATTTTGGATACTGGTTGCTCAAACCATATGAGTGGCAAAGAATATCTATTTGCTACTCTAGATTCCACTTATAAATCGTAAATTAAGTTAGGAGATGATAAATCTTTGCAATTCGAAGGCATTGGAGCCATGGAGGTTTCAACAAAAGAAGTACTAAAGAAAGTGAATGACATCTACTACACTCCAAAGCTCTAACACAATCTGCTAAGCATTGGGCAAATGATGGAGAATAATTACAAACTTGTTTTTGATGAAGGAAAAAGTATCATTCTTGATAAAAACAATTGTAATCGTGTCATCACACAAGTCCCAATGACCAAGAATCAATTATTCCCTCTCAAATATGGTGAGCCAGGGGGAGCTCAACTTGCAAATATAGCTATAACTAATCCAAGTGTGCTTTGGCACTTGCGATATGGTCACCTTAATTACGCTAGCTTGAAACTGTTAACTTCTCAAGATATGGTGATAGGACTTCCTAAAATCAACAAACAGAAGGAGATCTACGAAGGAAGTTCTTTGGGAAAGCACTCAAGGTCAAAGTTTCCAAAAGGACAAGTGTGAAGAGCTAGCTATCCACTTTAGTTAGTGCATTCGGATATCTGTGGTCCAATGCATATAAAGAGTATCATAAACAATTCTTATTTTCTCACATTCATAGATGATTTCTCTCGCATGTGCTAGATTTATTTCTTGAAACATAAAGATGAAGCTTTTGATTGCTTCATAGATTTTAGAAACAATGTAGAGAAACAAAGTGGGAATTATGTAAAATTTCTTAGGATAGATCGAGGAGGCGAGTACTCCTCCAATGCATTCTTGAAATATTGTAAATCAAGTGGGATCAAAAGGTAATTCACCACTGCCTATACCCCACAACAAAATGGTGTGGCCGAGAGAAATAACCGCACCATAGTTGATATGGCAAGAACGATGCTTCAGACTAAGCATATAACTAATATGTACTGGGATGATGCTGTAAGAACCAGTGTATATATTCTAAATAGAAGTCCAACTTCTTGTTTAGATGGTGTCACTCCTTATGAGGGTGGTACAAAAAGAAACCAAATGTAAAGCATTTTAAAGTTTTGTTTCTTTAGCATATGCACACATTCTTGATGAGAAGAGGAAGAAGCTTGATTCCAAAAGTCAAGTTTACATATTTTTAGGGTATTATGAGTCTACGAAAGCATATAGACTCTACAATCCCAAATCTCATAAGATTATTATCTCAAGGGATGTAATTTTTGAAGGAGGAGAATGGGGTCATCAAAGAATTTTTGTTGATGATGGATCTCAAGATGTAAATTCTTCATAGGTATAGCAAGTACAACAGGTGTCTCCTAAGAAAAAAAAAGGCACACCCCCTCCAAACCCAAGCAAGAGTACTTCGAGAACATCTGACGCCACTCCAAGTCCTTCTCCATAGAGATCTGTAAGTTCTTCACCGATGGACATTGAATCTCCATAAAGAGGCAAAAGAAAATTACAACATCATCCATATTTTCAAATGTTGGATCAAAATTACCAAAAAATATACACTAGAAGCCAAGCTAGTGAAATGAATTCAGTTTTGCAGAAACTTTAACATATGCATATGTATGAGGATGATGACTCCCAATATCCTAAGGGATATGTAGTTTATTATGCTTTATTAACTAGTACATAGCTAGAACCATCTAGCTACGAGAAGGCTTGTACTCAAAATGTATGGCAAGAAGCCATGAAAGACGAAATAACCTCTATAAAAAATAATGATACATGGGAGCTAGGAAAGCTTCCAAAAGGAAAAAAAAATATTGGATGTAAATGGGTCTACAAGACCAAATACAATGCTGATTGAAGCATTGAGGGCACAAGGCGAGACTAGTAGCAAAATTTTTTACTCAAAAATTTGGCATTGACTATGAGGAAACCTTTGCCCCTATTGCACGACAAGAGACAATAAAATCAGTTCTTTCCTTAGCTGCCCATAAAGGATGGAACATTCAACACATGGATGTGAAAATTGCTTTTCTGAATGGATACCTGACTGAGGAGGTTTATGTTCAACAACCTCAAGGCTTTCAAGAAAGAAGAACCTTGTTTGTAAATTGAAAAACACTCTATGGCCTCAAGCAAGCACCAAGAGCTTGGTACTCACGCATTGACGACTATTTCAGCAAGTATGGATTCACAAGAAGCAAAAATGAACCAACTCTGTACTATATAAAGCATGAAGTAGACATTCTCATAGTTTGTTTGTATGTGGATGATCTAATATTTATGGGTAGTAACAATAAAATGAATATGGAGTTCAAAAAATCCATGATGAAACAGTTTGAGATGAAATATCTCGGTTTAATGTGATACTTCCTAGGCATGGAAGTGCATAAATCAAATAAGGGGATCTTCTTATGTCAACATAAGTATGCTTGAGACATGATCAAGAAATTTGCCATGGTGCAGTGCAAATCAGTTGCAACTTAAACTGGACATGGAATCCAATTGAGCAAGGACGACGGAGCACCAAAGGTTGACATGACCACTTACAGGGGCATGGTTGGGAGTTTGATGTTTCTCACCAACACAAGGCCTACTATTCAATATGCTGTTTCTCTAGTTTCAAGGTTTATGGCAAGTCCATCTGAGCTGCATCTACAAGAAACTAAAAGAATCTTAAGATATGTAAAAGATACATTGGATTTTGGAATCCATTACCACAAGTGTAATTCTATGCAATTAGTTGGCTTCAGTGATAGTTATTGGGGCAGCAATATAGATGATAAGAAATCTACATCAGGGAACTGTTTTAGTCTAGGGTCAGGACTAATAACTTGGATTTCTAAGAAATAAAATATTGTAGCATTTTCATCTATTGAGGTTGAGTATATAGCCATCACACATGCTAGTACTCAAGCCTTATGGTTGAGAAAAATCCTTGAAGAGATTGGTGAAATTCAAAGTGGTCCAACTCGACTATACTATGATAACATAAGTTCCATTTAGTTGGCATACAATCCAGTCCACCATAGCATATCAAAGAATTTTTATATGAAGTATCACTTCATTCGAGACATGGTGGAGTAGCAGATAGTTGAGCTTAAATATTGCAACACTTTGGATAACATTGCAGATATATTCATCAAAGGCATAGCTAAAGCTCAATATATAAAGCTGAGAGACTGTATAGTCAGGCCTCTCAAATTTAAGGGGGAGAATGTTGGAAGTTAAAAGGGTAAAAAAGGTAAAATTTTGTTTTACCACCGTAAGCTTTGGACCTTACCCTTTTACCTCATTCGACGACAAGTGAGTCAGTAGGATTGGACGACATGGATAGCAGGGAGTTTGACTCCTAACTTCAATTTTCCTTTCCTCCCTATTTTTTTTCTTCCCTATTATTATTCCTAAGCTTTCTAGGTTATTGTTAGTAATTCTCCTATTTAAGCTTTGTAATATTTCAATTAAGATGAATGCAATTATGGTTAATAATCTAAGTGCTTCTAATATTCGTGATTGCTATAGTTCTTAAAAGCATAGGGTTAATATATCAGTTAAATAGATACTTGTTAGGTTTTTAGAGATTCAAAATTAGATCAAGTGTAAGTGGGAATTGAATTTAAATTACTCAATGACATTTCTTTCAGAAGTAATTTTCTAATTATTTTATCTAGTTTAGAAATAAGGGGTAAAATAATGTATGGTGGCCATTGGTTTAGGGATAAAAATATATTATATTTGAGACCATGGAGTGAATTTTTTCTATGGAGACAAAGAACATTAAAGGACTTTTTATGTATATTAGGATATTTGGACTTATCAACTCATTAATAAGGAGGTTTTTAATAATATTGATAATACTTTAGGGGAATTCATCTAGGAGGTATAGACTACTAAGAAGAGAAGGCATGTCGTATACACTCAAATATATGTTGTAATGGATATTTTAAAATTTTTATTACTATAGATTCTAGCCATTTTGGTAAAATTAATTCTATGTCTTGTATTGATGTTATGCTTGTACAATGTTTGATAGGTTAATTCAACAAACATCTGAGGTTTTGGATTACTAAAATGACTCTTTATCGAGCCTTGATAAGATAAATATTTTTCAAACCTAAAATAAATATCACCTAAAGTATATGCTAGTTGTAATCACATAAAATGCAAGAAAATAAGTGCTAGCCTAATACACCTTTTTGATTCAAATGATGGCTATGCTAAAGAGGTTTTTCTTTTCTTTCAAGGGCAAAAAAGGAATATGCAAAAAACAAACTAGCTTAGGATGCAAACTATATGATTTTTTATTTTTGCCTAAGTGTATTTTGAAAAGAAAGATCTATGCTAAGGTTACTTTATTTTCCAAAATAAATGTGTGTTAAAGTAGACATTTTAGAAAGAAATAAATGTCTATATAATAAAAACGATGAAATGATAGCAACCAGAGGGGTGCCAAGTGGTAGGGTTACCTGAACCAATGCTTGATCAAATTTGCCATAGTTTATCAAATTCACCATTGGTATTTTTACAACTGAGTGGTATTTTTCCTTGCTCCAATACTCCCTCTTCCCTTGCTTGGCTTACCCCAAATGCTTGATGTAGATGCTTCAAATGAGAGAGTGAGAGAATACTAATGAGAGAGAGAGTATTAAAACTTGGTAGTGTAATTAGCTCAAATTGCCTATGGAATGCTTACCCCAAGGGTTGCATTTATAGATTTCTATAGGAGTAATTAAGAGGGAAAATTATGTGTGATATGCTCTTAGGGTTTTAGAGAAAATTTAAAATTGTAGGCTTGGTTCATGGTTGGAGTATGTAAGGTCAAAGGAGGTAGTGGAATAGAGGAATCCGCATGCCTCTAGCTCTTGTTAAAGGATTCTAGCCATTTTGGTAAAATTACCACTTTGTATCAAAATCACTACTAGTGTTTTTGTCATTGGTTGGCGATTTAGACTAACGGTTAGTTTGACTGGTTGGGAGGTTGAATTTTTTTTTTTTGTAAAAATACCACTAAGTGGAAAAATCATCACTAATGATTTTGCCAAGTAGTGATTTTGATAGGGGCTAAAAATGATGCCCAAATAACTTTGGTTGGGTTGTTTGATTATCTGTTGATATCTAGTATGATGCTTGATGTATTTTGCTTGGGTAGCATGTCAAAATTAGGTGTCTACATTATACCCCTATTTTGATGTGATATTTGTGAAATTGCATCGAAAATAAGTTGTAGCAACCCAATTTTAGCCTTGTGATGCTTGCTATTGTGTTAGGATGCTATGATTGCAATTATGACTATTTATGTTTGTTTAATGTCATTGCTACATGTATGCTTTGAAATTGATGATGTCTTGAACTGGTGATCTACAGGTACCAAAAAATCATGCCCATGTGTCCCATGGGTAACCCTTGAGATCTTTTGTCAAATTTGATTTTGTGGAAAGTCTCGATGTGAGGAAGTGATTGGCGAGAAACAAAAATTTGAAAAATATATTTTGAAGTGAAAATGGTGAGGGTGAGTATGGTGTATCTAAAAGGGGGAAGGGGTGAAAATTCAATTCATTTTGACTATCCAATTTATAAATTTGGGGAGCTTGTGAGAAAAGTCTATAAATTGCATGGTTAATAGTAGGAGGCTTTCTCATCATGTGGAATTGGTTTGAGGGACAATACTAGTGTCAAAGAAGGTTTTATAGGTAAGACCATAAATCAAATTCATGTATTATGATTTTGACACATTATTTTTCATATTTTTATCGGTTGTGGAAAATTAACTATAGGGGCAAAAACAATACAAAAATGATGCTAATGATGTTTGGACTTGTGTTTTTGATAGGGGATGAAGGTGTTTGTGAGCCAAGAGTGATGATCAAAGAAAATGGATAATATTATGACTAGATGTATCAATGATCATGCTTACGCAATATTGGTGGCCACCTGGTTGACCATATGGCATACATGCCAAAGCTAGATTTTGATCAACCACTTTTGACAATATTGATAGAGAGGTGGCATCCTTTGACCAACAATTTTAAGTTGCCCATAGGGTAGATGATGGTGACTCTTGAGGATGTTTAGTACATTCTTCAAGTTTTTGTTCGAGGAGTCCTAATCTGGCTTGGGAAGGATGAGAATATTGGTAAGGATATTTTGATAAGGTAGGAGAAGTCCACATTGATGACTATGGGAATACACATTATTCATGCATATAAGAGAGGATACATAAATTGTCTTACAACGCTTTTGTGCTCCATTGTGTTTAGGATTATGATGGATAGCACTAGTAGATAGAAAATGCTTTAGGGATGGGGAGTGGTGATAATTAGTCTATGATATTGCAAGAATGTTTATGCATGATTTTTGACTATTTTGAATAGGCTATACTAGGAATCATATCAAGTGGTATATCAAAGTGGTAAGAGCCTAGTATGTTGTACTCTTTTTTAGGTGTGGTCTTGGGAGCACATAGCGGTTACAAAACCTATGATAGAGGGTAGGAAACATAGTGTAGAGAGGATTGTAGTGTATTTATGATTAGATAATTTTAGGCCTATCTAATATTTTTGGCATAGGCTTATCAAGCTATTGATAATTTTAGAACAAGATAGACTACATGGCATCCCTAGAGGGGTCGATATTGGTGGGAAGATTATGAAAAGGAGTTGACTTGAGTGAGGAGGATTAGGTGATTGGATGATGGGAGATGATGCTATGAGTTGTATCAATATGATTGATTGCTACACTAGTTTAGGAGAGTTCAAGGGATACCTATTTTAGGAGAGGTGTGGATGTAACAAATTACTTGTGAGAGATGGTTCAAGCCCACTAAGTTGTACTTTCATATTAAGGTATACATAGATAATCCTAAGATGCCAAATTTTATTATAGATCCTAAGGTGATAGAGGTATACATGCGATAGCATACCAAAATTTTTCCATCTCGATTAACATTGATAGAGCGTCCAATGGAGAAATATGTGGTGATGGAGGAGATGGCCATGATTCTTAGGGATATACAACAATGGCTAGGAAGGAAATTTTTGGAGAGAAGGGATGCAAGGTAGGAAGCCAAGGGAGAGGGTCATGGTTTAAGTAGGCTAAGGGATGTCCCATTGTATGACTCTCCATTAGCTATGGTTCATGTAGTTCTAGGGGTATTTAGTGGAGCTACTACTAGTAGATCGACTATGGAGGCTACTCAAGTAGAGATAGAGCCTTTGAATAGGATCTTTCATGAGACCAGAGAGTGGTTGGCATAAATGGGGGTTGCACAAGAGGAGGATGTAGCTAGAGCTCAAGAGGAGATAACTTAGATGACATATGAGCAAATGAATTGCAACAAGTATTTAGCTAAGATGTAGGTTTCTCTAGAGCATGTTACCCAAGATAGAGATGAGGCACTTTATAGGATAGGCTAGGGGGTAGATGAAAGCATGATGGCTATGGTGGTCTGCACACTAGAGTGGTGAGTGGTATATATAGAGAGGGAGATGTATATGTATAGGGAAGATATAGATAGGGTGCAATCTAACTTTGATAGGGTAAGGGATGAACTTCGAATATCATAGGTGGAGGTAGAGAAGGATAGAACCCACACTATGTATTATTGATAACTTTATCACTCAATTGTTCCTTTAGAGTAGCAAAAATCATCACCATCATAGACGTAATTGAGGACTCCATCTATAAATAACTATTCATAAAGGTTAATTAGCTCCAGGCCTCCACCTCCTCCACTAGCATCTAGAGGAGCAGATGCAAGATCTAGTTGTTAGATCTAGTCTTCTAAGAGTGAGCATACTAATTTTTTTATATGTGATATGTACTCTCTTTGCATATTATGGGGGCTACGTGTATCAATTTTGCTTATTATTATAACTCTATTCTAGAGGTATGTATGATTTTGAGGTATTATATGCAGTTATGACATGCATAAATTTTTATTTTTTTACATCATCCTTTTTGATGATGACTGTATTTTGTGATATTGTTGATTTTGATGAGATAGATAGGAGGTATTTGAAGAAATTATGATGTCACTTTAGTGGTGGTTTAAATGATTGGATAATGGATAGATTCTAAATGAAAAGAAGTCTTTTGTTGAGTAGTGACTTGAGAGTCTGATAATATACAAGCACTCATATGTTTATTAGTATGAGTGGTGGTATCTAGACCTAATAAAAGATAAGTGCTCATTGTGATCCCAATTAAAGTATCATTATTTGAACCCAAATAACACTTGTAGGGTAAATACTTATATTTAAGAAATATACTTAGTGTTATCCTTGGAGCCCATAAATATTTGGGGATGAATGCTTAGAGATGTTGATATTCCATTCCTAAGCATGGCCTAAGAGCCATGATAATAGACAAGTGCTATGGTAAATAAAATTAGAATATCATCATGCTTAAATGGTGGCCTAAGATGTCAAATAAAAAATAAAAACTTAAGTCATGATATGGTATCTATAATATGTACAAGATATATGTATTGTTGTTAGTAAAGTTAGTTCTTAGTGATTGTTATTAATGCATGCTTTGAGTGACATACCTGAAGGGTTTTATAGAGCAAATGCATGCTTTGAGTGGTGTACCTAATGGATTTTATTGAGAAAATGCATGTTTTGAGTGGTGTATCCAAAGGATTTTACTGAGCAAATGCACACTTTAAATGAAATACCTAAAGGATTTTATTGAGCAAATGTACACTTTGAGTGGCATACCCAAAGGATTTACTAAGCAAATGCATGCTCTAGTGGCATACCTGAAGGATTTTGTTGAGTAAATGCATGCTTTGAGTGGTGTACCCACATGATTTTATTAAGAAAATGCATGCTTTGAGTGGCATACACAAAGGAGTTTACTAAGAAAATATTCTCTTTGCGTGGCATACCCAAAGTATTTTTTGAGTAAATGCACTCTATCAGTGGAAAATGCACTCCTTGAGTGGTAAATTCACTCTTTGAATGGCATATGATGAATTTTGAAGCCTTATACTACCACAAAATATCATAGGTTATATCTCACAAGACCCAATATAAAATAGCCATAATATATAAAGATCAAGATAATAATAAGAGTAGAATAATATGAGAAAATTAATATGTATATCAAGGCTTATAATAAATCAAATAACATTCAATAATATGTTGAAATATGAATGTAAATAGCTTGAATCATTCATGTACTATGCATGAAGAACAAAGTATAGTATTAATTTCTCAAAATGTATACAAGCTTTATTACTATTCTGCTTCTTACAATTATATAATAATATCTATGATATTTTCTCTATATTTCACTATGGAGCATTACCTCCATAATATAGCCACAATAATGTGACTCTTTGGATACTTGACTATTACTCTTCATATGCCAAGTATCATGACTCTTGGCTTATGTACTTGACACTTGCATACATTTTTTTTAGCTGGATAATAAGGGGTTGTACTTGGGTCCCCCACCCTTGAAAAATTGCAAATCTCTTCTTCAGAGCTCGATATTTTACAAATAGATACACTTATTATCTCAATTGAGATTCTATAGCTAGAAACTTATAACATTATACATGAATTGTCTAAATTCTTGATTTTTATTTTCTAGATCTTTTCAAATATTTGTATGAATACAAATATTTCAGAATTCAACATCCTTCTTGAAATTTTCCTATAGTAGCCTTCACAATACAAAAATTCACCTCTACTATATATGCATTGCATCTTAGTAGAGTAATATTTTCAAAACATCACACTATCATAGTCCACTTTACCAAATCTGGATTGCTAGTTTCCATCCTACCACTTGCATATTTGATGAACACTTGAATCTACAATATTTGCACATCTTTACATTAATATTACACTTCTATAACTTGCACACGTAATCTAAGACTCATGTGAAAATATTTACATTACATATTTGCACTCTTTCATACAATAAATTTGTGCACATTTAATCAACCTATACTTGTGCTCTAACTCACATGACACTTGTGTATTTCCTACACATTCATACTTTTACATAAAGAGGGAAATATAAATCACACTCTAAACTATAGACTCAATCCTAATATATTATTTACAAATGTACCATGAAGGTACCATGGGGGTACATTAAGCATGTACCAAATAATGTAATATACTCCAACAACATACTCGAAGGATTTTACTAAGCAAATGCATGCTTTGAGTGGCATACTCAAAGGATTTTGTTGAGCAAATGCATGATTTTAGTGGCATAACTAAATAATTTTACCAAGAAAATGCATATCATGCTATAAGAATCATGGTCCAAAGGACTTTATGCATAATTACATGCTTTGAGTGGCACTCCCAAAGGAATTTACCGAGTAAATTCATGTCAAGTTGTAAGAAGCATGGCCTGAGGGACTTGTCTTAACAATTGTATGAAGTGTGTCTATCTTGATAGATGCCATTAGGTATAAAGGAAAATAAATGGATATTTATAGTGGTATAGGTAGATTACCCTCCAAAAATTATGTTTGACAAAGAATGTCTTGTTTTTAGGAGCATGTTTCCCCTAGATGAAATGTTATCATTGATGGTGACAAAGAGGAGGATGTTTATGATTATGGTGTAGTGATAATATCTCAGGTTTTTTGACATATGATAGAGGGTAATAGTCTATAAGTCTATTACCCAATGCATATGCAAAAATTGACATGTACATGAGGAACCAAACTTAAGACCTATCATTGTCTCTAATGTGTGAAGAAAATTAGGAATTATGTGAGGAGAATACTATCAAAGGTGCCAATGGTAGTGACTTAGAAAATTATATTTCCTTAATCATTGTACCCACAATATAATCTTGAGTATGTAACATGAGTGAATATGATAGGCAAGTCTACTTGAAGGGAACATGGGGCTGTGCTTCTAGCCATAGAGATGAAGGATTGATGATTGCATGATGATGATGCTTCAAAAAAATTTATGTATCAAAGAGGGTATTTGGGTCCATAGGTCCCTCACATAACACGTATATAAATATTTACAAATACGTGAGGAACAAACCTATGACCTGGATCCATATCTAATGTGTGAAAAGATTTAAGATTTTATGAGAAATGTATAACAACAAATCTACAAGCTGGGCACAACACTATCACATGGACACCCAAGGAAAGATGAAACCCTTCACATTTACCTGATGTATGTGCAAAGAATTTTATATGTGCAAAATATTGATAAAATAAATCACCTTTTCTTGGAAGTCCATATGCTAGCATGACACATAGCCTAAGAATTCATCATAAATACAAGGAAAATATCCTTGTTCTCATTTATAGGTTTTTAAAAAGCATAGGGATTTAATTATATACTGCTTGGTGCACTCATAAACTATTATGGGTACACAAAGTGTTGATCATTAAGTCTCAATGTTTCCTCAAGGTCTACAAATAAACAAGGATATTTTATGATGAAGTTTGATTGTTTGATTGTTATCCTTGTCGATTCATAGACTAATAAGTAACATTGATATGATATGATCTACTACCTAGAATACCTATAAGTTATTATAGGCATGCAAGATGCAGGTTGCATCATGCCAAAATTTTCCTATTGGTCCATGAATGGGTGAGGTAATGGTGGAAGAAAATAATTTAAAAGTGATTTTATGATGTCCTAAATCTCTTGATATATATATATATATATATATATATGATCATCGTAAGCCATGCCCATCACTTGCCTAACACACATACAAAATATTACATATATGTGACGTATAGAATGTAAAAAACTAAAGGCGTCACTGATATATAAAGGAAATTAGGGTTGTGATAGGAATGTTACATGTTGTACTGATTAAAATGAAGGAAGTTCTCTATCCATTAATTGGCATAAGAATAATTTGCACAAACAAATAGAGAATATCTTCCTATCTTAATGGGAACTTGAGGCCACATTTTTCCTATCAAATAGATGATATGATTTTTATTTTATTGCATTCTTGTTTAATAAACTAGGTGGGGGTATAAAGCTTTGTCAATTTAGTGCCTAGTAAGGCTTACAAGTAATTGCAAGCCTATAAGATAATGGATTGACACAAGCTTACAACTCAAGTGTTCTACTAGACAAGTAGTCAATGTTGAGTGTATGATTTATGTTTTATGGTATGATTATTTAGTAAACCAAGTGGGAAAGAGAATCCTATTAATACAATGTCTAGTAAGGCTTACACATAATTGCAGGATTACAAGAAATTGAATTAATAGGGCTTCTTAGCCTGAGTGATCCACTAGATAAGCAATGCTTGATGAATCTGATGAATAGATATCATGATACATTTGATAGACCATGCCAAGATATTGAAATCCTCCCTTGCTACACAATATACCTAAAAATAATTATAGGATTGCAATACATCAAATGAGGAAAGTGATACCTTGGAAGATCCTACTAAATAATCATGAGAATCAGAGAGAACATTTTGTTGCAATGATCTCAACTTTTGGTGAAGAGAATTTGGTGTTCATATATGATGTTATTGGAATACAATAAAGGGGTAATGCTAGGCCATAAATAACACAATTATCATTTCATACATAACTTAACCCAAGATAATGGGAAGAAGATAAGGAATGTGATATATAATAAAAAGAGAGATTAGAAGAAAGCATGATAAGGAGGAAAACAAGCAAGGTGTTGGATTGAGAGGACTACTCAATATGAGGTTTTCTATATGGATGTATTGAAAATAGATATTATAGCAAGTTGGGTTGGTATATGTCTCATAAAAAATCCTCATGACTTTACAACATGATCAAGCAAAATCAGGAATCATGCAATCAGGATAATGAGTTTGAGAAAATGTTGTTTTTGGACTATCTTGTAATAAAAAACTCATGCGATCAATCATATGCACAATCAAGTCATACAATTTTTAGGTATAATACATTATATGATACATTATGTTGATAGGTTATTTGAGTTTTTTTCCATATAAAGTGGCTAGGCAGTAGGCTCCAGAATGAAAATTCCTAGCCAGTTTGGTTCAAATTTTTCTTTAAGTTCATCTTTAGCATTGTTTTTTTTTTTTTGTTTTCTTTGAGGACTAAGTCCCAAATAATAAAGGATATTGGGCATAATTTATTGTGATATTCATGCTGAAGTTTTTTATGGTAGGTTCTTAGATGTTCTAGGACACAAATGGATTTTTATTCTCAAATCTCTAATTATTGAATATTCCCTAGATGATATTCTTCATCGACCAAAGAGTATTGTAATAAGACTCTTAGGGTGGGGTATTTGAGTTTGAAGGGAAAATTTGATTTAGTTCCATAGAATAAATCATAAGGTGTCACACCTATAGGGGTACGATACACCCATAAGGTAGGGTATAGTTGTCAGTGCCAATCTCAACCATTTTTGTTGACCAATTTCTTAAGGATATTTTTTAATATCTTATTGGAAGATTTTACCTAGTCGTTTCCTTATGGATAGTATGGTGTTGATCATTTTTATTGAATTCTATATTTAGCATAAATTTTGGCAACTTATTTGTTTTTAAATAGTGTTCTATTATTTACAATTAAAATAGATGGGAACCTACAACAACTGATGATTTGGTTGGAGATAAACTTAGAAACTTGAATTCTTGTTGCAAAATATAGACACATGAACTTGATCCATTTGGTAAAATATTTTATGATGGTGATAATGAATTATGGCCATTTGATGATTGAGATTTAATATTACCTATAATGTCTAGTCACCATATGGAGAAAGGTCAAGGTGATATAATTGGTTGTAGTTCTTGGGAAGAGGCATGCACATAGTTGTCATGTCACTGGGATTTATCAATATTTTAACATAGTTATAGGTATATTTTTCCATGGATGACCAATAGTAACCCATATTAAGGATTTTTATAGCTATGGATAGTCCACTAAAATATCCACCACATGATCCATCATGGGATTATTTAATGATTGTTTGGGCTTATTTTGAATTCATGCATCGAAGGAGTATGACTTCAAAGGAGCATCGATAGAAGAAGAGCCAACTAAATGCAAAAAATCCACTACCAAGGGAAACTGTGTGGATGAAAAATCATAAAAATAAATATGGGGATCCTATTTCACTAGAAGTTGTAGAGATAATAATAAGTAACATTCCATTGGAAATAGCAATACATTGAACTTCAAGCTATTATTATATCAATTATCTTTTAACATGTTTCGAGTTAATTATGCATGTGGTGTTGCTAGCAAAAATTGAATGATGCAATTATATCTAAAATATTTGTAAATCAATATATTAAGGATGATGCCGTCGCCAAGGTTTTACGACTCAAAATATCAGGTCGAGTTTGGGATGTTGGCAAAGAAGTATTGTCAACTACTCTGTTTGCTGGTGAAGGTTAGATATAGAAGTTGAACTAGATGAAAGAGCATATGGTAGAGAAAGATAAAAAGTTAGAAGAGAACCTTGTAGAGAATGAAAAATTTGGAAGATAATCTCATAGAGAAAGATAGAGGTGTGTCAAATTTTCATGATTTCATATTTGAAATGTTTATATGTTGCACCCCTAAAGTTGTAATGATCCCTTGCATATAATTCCATAGGCAACATCACTACATGCTATCCCTACAATTGGACACAATATTTTCTATGGTGATCAAGGCACATGCAACTACTCAATAACTATTATGATGACTCTAGGCAAGAGTCATCAATGGTACAACTATTATTTCAAATATAAAATGGTTGACTTAGTTTGTATTGTACGCTATGCATTGAATTTATTTGGGCTGTTAATTTTACATGTAGGGGATAAAAAAAATATTGATCATGCAAACAGAGAGAAGAAAATGCTACTTGACTTAGACCCATAAGGATAACATAGTGGCCAAAGACATAGTGATTAGTACTAACCCTGAAGACCTTGTACATGGTGAAATTTTGGGTGAAGGTTATTGGAAAGTCAATGTGTATGTCACTCATAAAGAGGAAAAAATATTGTTTAGAAGGAATGATGAGATGGCCACAATGAAGGATAATGTGGGATCCTTCATTGCTTGGTCTATACTAGACATTGTATTTAAGTAGTTATTTGTCATAAATCTATGGATGCTTAGAGAGATTTGTCATCACTATTTATTTCCCTTGGATTCTTGGACCAATATTTGTATGTTTTAGGTTGACATAAAAATTGTTAATCACCCTATCATTTGTTTTATAGGTTAAAAGTAACCCTCAAGTAATAACAAGAGGGAAATTTTTATATATTTTATAATAAAAGGGAAATAATAAGATGATTTTATCCTCCTTAAACATATTGATGAAGGATTATGATTTATGTTGTTGAACCTAGAAATCTAGTGCATCTGCATCAATTTTATATTTAAAAGGAGGAATGCTATGTTAGCATGTGGACATTTCTTACATTTACTGTTTAAGTATATATAATTATGAGTAAAGGGAAACTTTAGGATATATTGGCCTATTTTATATTTAAGATATGTGAGTAGTTATGTTAATATGTAGACCATGTCACCCCTATAATATTTGGTGAGGAAATGATAACATAGAATTTAAAGGCCTCAACCAATGGACAACATGAATTTCTTCACTGATATTTTATAGAGTTGAATCTCTTCACTGATATTTTCTAGAGTTGGGTGTTAGGAGTGTTGCTGGTTGATGCTATGCAAATCATTACAACATGTTAAATATTTTAGAGCTTCTTTGTATGTCCTTTATTTTTAGCAACTCTTTGTACTAGTTTCACTTTTTATTTTGAATTTTTTGTATTTTTGCTTCTTTATATTTCTTTAGATGAAGTAAGTTTAGTCTTGTGGTCATCCATATCATACAATCTCTCTAAAGTAACCATACCTTTTAGGATAGTATTGGTCTTTAAACTCATAACTCCTTCCTCATCCAACTCCCCTTCATATCTATTTTCTTCATCAATAATTTGTACCTCTAAGACACCAGTGTTGGCAATAAAATCCAAGATATTTTGATCATGTTAAAAAACTTGCAAAAACTTGATATTATTAGGAACATATGGAGTAGGCACCAGCTCTACTGAAATTTTTTTAAACTTGGAATCAACTACAAGTTCAAGAGTACCAACCACAACTACTAAAGAATTAGCCACATGATTTTCTTCTCTTGGGATGTATTGAATTCTAAAAGCATAAAAGCTATTAATTAAGTCCCATAGTCTGATTTTATACTTATACAAATATCTATCCTTACACAAATATTGGATCTTGACCTATTTAACTTCCAACTCAGAATCTCCAAAAAGTTGGTTCTTCTTTATCTTCTTTCGTAAGGCAAATTGTAAACCATGGATTAAGGCTTCATATTATGCAATATTGTTAGTGCAAGTAAATTGTAATCCATAAACAACAAGAAAAGAATTTCCTTTAGGACTAACCAACTAAACACCAACTCCATTTATCAACTTAAGCACCCATATATCATCATGCTTCTCATTCTTGCTTTTAGGGGAAGGACTTACAACTGCATTGGACTCTTCAATACGACCATTATAAACTTCTTCTTTAACTTCCAAGGTATATACTCCCAAATAAGATTTTGCATATAATATTTCATTTGTATTATACTCCGTGATCATTTATTTCAAGCTTGGTTCTCTTTCAATTTTGATTTGATTGGTCACACCTCTCCATGGCAACCACATATGTGAGAAGTCGACCGCCATATAACCATTCAATATTATAGACTAATCTCTACTAAGAAACATACCATAAGCTTTGGTATGTCCACCACTTGAATATCGATACATTGTTGGATCCTTGGGTTTGAATCTAGCTGAAAATGCATTTGATTTAGCTCTCCACCAACATTCACCTTTGTTTTATCTAGCTGTACCACATTTCTATTGGACATGGTAGGATTTAGTCATAATTTATGACATAGAATAAGGCATGATGTTCCTAGATGCACTTGAATCAACCAAATAATTATGCAAGTTTTTTATAAAAATATGAATAGTTATAAAAAATGAAGAAGTATTAATTTTGTCCTTGGGAACCACAACATGTGCATTAGTTCTTAAAGTGTTATTGGATTTTTCTTTTGGATTTAGAACTTCGATTAACAAATCCCTTTGTTTCTCCATTTGGGTAAACTCAAATAGAGAGATATTATCCTTGGTTTTCTTGATATCCTCTATGTTGAGCAAGGTGCAGCAAAAGTATTGTAAAAGTATTGTCATTGTTGTCAACACAGACAGATTGATGCAGTTGATGCAGTTCAGAGGTTAGTCAAAACAAGTACAGTGAATTTCCAAGAAGAAAGAAGTGGACCAGATTCAAAAATTTGTAGAAAAAGACAAGTAAGAAAACTGTCGCGATATCGCGACATGTTTTCTATCGTGATTTCACGACAAAACTGAGGAGAGAGAAGGTATAGCCAAAAATGTCATGATTTCATGACAAAACTGAGGAGAGAGAAGGCACAGCCAAAAATGTCGTGATTTCACGACAAAACTGAGGAGAGAGAAGACGCAGCAAAAAATGTCATGATTTCACGACAAAACTGAGGAGAGAGAAGGCGAAGCCAAAAATGTCATGATTTCGCAACAAAACTGAGGAGAGAGAAGGCACAGCCAAAAATGTCATGATTTCACGACAAAACTGAGGAGAGAGAAGGCGCAGCCAAAAATGTTGCGATTTCAAGACAAAACTAAGGAGAGAGAAGGCGCAACCAAAAATGTCATGATTTCGCGACATCGGATGAGAGAGAAAAAGCTGGAGAAACTGTCGTGATTTTGCGACATGCTGGAAGGAAAGAAGCAAAGTTGAAAAACTGTCGTGATTTCGTGACATGTTTTGAGTAAAGGCACAGGCAATGAAAAGTGTCACGATTTCGCGACAAGTTCGGTGAAGAAGCACCAAGGATGAAAAGTGTCACGATTTCGTGACAGGTTCAGAGTAGAAGCAATAAGGCAAAAAAGTGTAGCGATTTTGCTACATGTTGGAGTTTCGCTGGCAGAAGCAAATAAAAAGTGCTAAGTCAAAAAGTTGTAGTGATTTCACTACATGTTGGAGTTTTGCTGGCCGAAGCAAAGAAAAAGCGCTAGGACAAAAAGTTGTAGCGATTTCGCTACATGTTGAAGTTTTGCAGGCCGAAGCAGAGTTTAGTGCACAAGGAACAAAAGTGTAGCGATATCGCTACATGTTGGGTTTTCGCTGAGGCATGCAGAGAAAAGAGTACAGCAACGAAAAGCATCACAATTTCACGACATGTTCCAATTTCACTGAGGCATGCAGAGAAAAGACTATGGCAGCGAAAAGCATCGCGATTTCGTGACATGTTTCGATTTCGCTGAGGCATGCGGGGAAAAGTGTATGACAGCGAAATGTGTTGCGATTTCATGACGTGTTCCATTTTTGTGCATGCAAGTGAAGTAGAGTGCAGGAAAGCAAAAAGTGTTATGATTTCGCGATATGTCCTGTTTTTGGGGTAGGAGACAGAAAAGAGCTCAATGTAGCGAAAGCATCACGATTTTGCGACATGTCCCATTTTCGCGGGTAGGAGACAGAAAAGAGCTCGATGCAGCGAAAGCATCACGATTTCGTGACATGTCCCGTTTTTGCGGGTAGGAGACAGAAAAGAGCTGGAGGTAGCAAATGCATCACGATTTCGTGACATGTTCTGTTTTCACGGGTGCATGCCGAGATAAGGACTAGGAGGCAAAAAATGTCACGATATCGCGACAGGTCAGGTTTTCACGATCAACAGTCAAGAAAAGGTCAAAGGGGCAGAAACGTCACAATATCATGACATGTTTGAGTTACGCAGATAAAAGTCGAGAAGCCTACATAGTGACAGGTGTTGGAGAAAGCGCAAAAGAAAATCATGCAGCCAGTTAGGTAAGAGTTAACTGGAGTTAGAACTGAAGCTATAGGTGGCAGTTATAGTGCATTAAAGACAAGAACGGCTGTTATAGGGCCGTGATGCTACAAGGCTGGCAAAAGTGTAGAAATACAGAGAATACCAATAAACAAGAAATCCTCTTAGAGGTTGCATGTGTCAGAAATGACAATTGCGGGCAGAAGAGAAAGTTCGATTCAAATTTGAAAAGAGTGTCATCAGAAAGTGTAAAGGTGTCGAGAGAGCAGTTACATAAAGGTTAAAATAAAAGAATGACAGAGCATCGAAACACATAGAAAAGGCTGTCAGGTTGCACAAAAAAAGCTGTCAGAATGAGCAGAGAAGACTATCAAAATGAGTAAAAAAGAAAGCGGCTAGAAGATAGAGAGCATCAGAGAGGCTGTGACAGATTGAACGTAGTCGTAAATGCATGAAAAATTAGAGGGAAAATTAGAGCCGTTTCAAAAAGAGTCGTTCGAGGAAATCAAGTATAAAGAATCGAAAAGGCATAGTAAGTGAGGTTACTGCAACCGTGTTTTATCTTGAAAAACTAAAAGTGTGGTTGGGTAAGAGTGCTGCAAGAAAAACAGCTACAGAACTGAAACCTGGTTTTATTCTGAAAAATTGACAGAGAGGTTTTAGTATGTAATAAAAGATATTGAGTTTCTAACAATTCTCTTTATGCTTCTATGAGATTGATTTGAATGAGCAATAGACCAATGAGGGTCTTGTAAAAGAGAAGACATTTTTATGTCAATCTATTTTTCAAAATAGAAATCCAAGTTGGTGCTTGGTATAAGGGGTTGGTGCTCCTATCTGTTGTTGCAGATAAATCAGGGGTTGGTGCTCCTTCCAATGGGTGCTAGTAAACTATTTGTAAAGATTGAATCCTTGCAAAGGCTAGATTTAGATTGTAGTCCAAACAGTCATTATTTGAGAAGTAGCCAAATTGGTGAACCTCGTTAAATCTTGTGTTGTGTGATGCTCTTTTGTTATACTTGCTATATCTATTTTTAAGCTTACATTTTTAAGCATTAAGAGTTGCAGATTTAAATTTTAAATAGTTACACTGATTCACCCCTCCTTCTTAGTGTCATTGTGAGAATATCAATTAGTATCAAAGCAAGGTACCTGAACAAGCTTAATCAGCTAAGGTGATCTTGGAAGATACACAATGGCCGATGGTGAAGGATTTTCTTCCAACAAAGCTCCTTTGTTCGATGGAACAAATTACTCTTTCTAGAGACTCAGGATGCAGACATATCTATGTGCATTAGGATATGACATTTGGGAATCTGTTGAAAAGGGATACACAATACCCTCTGCTCCTCCAACTAATGCGACTGAGAAGAAAAAGTTTGAGAACAACTCTAAAGCTAAGAATGCTATTATGTGCAGGTTAGTAGACAGTGAATTGATAAGGATCATGAGCTGTAAATCGACAAAAGTCATATGGGACAAACTACAGAGCATTCATGAAGGAGATGGCAAGATCAAGGAAGCAAAGCTACAAACCCATCGAGCCCAGTTCGAAGCATTAAAGCTGAATGATGATGAGAACATAGAAGCCTATATGCTGAGAGTAAATGAAATCATCAATGTGATTAGAGGACTCGATGAGGAAATAGAAGATGCAGTTGTTGTGAAAAAGGTATTAAGAACTCTCCATAAAATATTTGATGCTAAAGTTTCTACTATAGAAGAAGCTAAAGATTTAAATACTTTTAGCATGGATGAAATGCATGGTTCTTTAACAGCATATGAAATGAGAATAGGACAAACTAAGCCCTCAGACAGAGAAGCTGCTTTCCAAGCACAAAAAAATATTAAAGCTAAACAAGAATCTGAGGAAGAAGAATCTGCAGATGAAATTGAAGCAAACTTTGTTAGGAAACTAATAAAGGGAAAAGGAAAGTACAGAGGTAAGCTACCGTTCAAGTGTTTCAACTATGAAGGCATCGGGAACTTTGCAGCTAAATGCCCAATGAATGAGAAAAACAAAAGTGGTGAAGGGACACACCAAGAAAGAAGTGACTGGAAGAAGAAACCACATTTTCAAAAAAGGAACTTCAAGAAGAAAAGTTTCATTTCCAAGAATGGTGACTCTTCTGAAGACAACTCCAGTGAGGACTCTGAAGAAGAAACTGGTGAAGGCCTGTTCATGGCTTTTGAAGAAGAAAGAACAGAGGAAACCCAGGAGTGTGATGAAAAATTAAAGGATGAGGTTGAGGTAGATCTGGAAGGTGAGTTGGTTGTTGCTCTTGAAGAGTTAAGTACAGAAAGGAAAAAGAATAAAAATATTTCTAGAAAATTTGAGGATGCCAGTGAATTAATAATCAGTTTGAAAGTACAGATTGAAGAATTTAAGAAAAAGTCTAAAGATTTTAAAGCACAAATAACCATGAAAATAGATGAGTGCAATAATCTAGAAGAAGACATAGTTGGATTAAGGATGCAGCTAGAAGAGATGAATCGGAAATTAAGTTGTCATCATAAATTTGAAGACAGTTCTGCGAAGTTGAATAAAATGTTAAATGACCAAAGGCCTACAGGCATCAAATTTGGTTTGGGCTTTGAAGAAGGAGAATCCTCAAAGGAATCAAAGGCTATAACTATAGAACCAATAAAGAATAAAGATAAGATCAGGGTTGATCAAGAAAAACCGTATCATGCAAAAGAAAACCATAAGGCCAAGCATGAAAGGAGTACTGCCAATGATGGATTCACCAAAGTCACATATCAAAGAAAAAGAAGACCCATGGCTCCTACTACAACATGGCAAAAACCATTACCCAGGTACACTCGTTCCTTTTCTGGTTATTGTTTTAAATGTAATGCATATGGTCATAAAATTTCAAATTGTAGATATAATGTAGGACAAATGAATTTCACTAGTAGAAATGTTTTTTCTCCTTTAATAGATTATGCAGTAGAATGTTATAACTGTCATAACTTCGGACATATTGCAAGAAATTGTCGTAGCTCTTTTGCAGGAAATAAATATCAGGGAAGAAAGTTTCAACCAACTAGATTGAAACAAAACAGAAAATTTCTCGAAAAACAGGCACAAGTCAATGAAAGGGAGAAGGCAAAACAAGTGACAAAATCTGCTATCAAATCAGAGTGGAAAGCAAAGGAGCAACCTAAGAAAGACAAGGAATCCCTGATCGTTCAAACAGCTCTCAAAGCCTAGAATAAATTTGCACCTTGGATTCTGGATAGTGGATGCTCCAGTCATATGATAGGAGATAAACAAAAGTTTGATAAGTTACAGACATACGAAGGTGGTTCTGTAAAATTTGGAAATAATGATGGAGCCAAGATAGTGGGTAAAGGATCAGTTAAGTTAAGTGATGGAAAAATCAACTCTAAAGAAGTCCTTTTTGTGGTTGGTCTGAAGCATAACTTACTAAGTGTAAGTCAAATTTGCGACAGAGGTCATGAAGTAATTTTCAAGAAGCAGGGCTATGAAGTAAGAAAGACAAAAAATGGGAAGTTGATAGCTACTGGAATGAGAACTTCTAGAAATCTATATATTCTCTCAGAGACTTCAGAAGGAGCTTGCTTGGTAGGACAGGAAGAAGAAAATTGGCTATGGCACAAGAGACTCGGTCACATAAGCTTTGATAATATGGTAAAAATTAGCTCAAAAAGGGTAGTAAGAGACATACCCACTATTGGTAAACCTTCAAATAGCATTTGTGAGTCATGCCAAAAAGGGAAGCAAACCAAAGCCACATTCAAAGCAAAAGAGTACTTCACAAGCAAGCCATTAGAACTAATACACACTGATTTATGTGGACCCATGAGAACAGAAAGTATAAATAGATACAAATATTTTATGCTGTGTATAGATGACTATTCTAGAATGACATGGGTACTATTTCTAAAACTTAAATCAGAAGCCTTTGAGATGTTCAAAACTTTCAAAAATCTTATGGAGAATTAATCAGGAAAAAGAATTAAATGTTTAAGATCAGATAGAGGAGGAGAGTTTATTTCAGATGAGTTTGCAGAATACTATGAAAAATATGGGATTAGAAGACAATTTTCGGCAGCAAGAACACCTCAGCAGAATGGAGTAGTAGAAAGAAAGAATAGAACTGTGCAGGAAATGGCACGGACCATGTTGACAGAGAGCAAAATTGCTGACAGGTTTTGGAAAGAGGCAGTTCATACTATAGTTTACATCCAGAATAGGTGCATGTTGAGGCCGCATGAAAGCAAAACACCTTATGAACTATGGTTTGGAAAAAAGGCTACAAAATACTTCAAAGTGTTTGGCAGCAAGTGTTACATTAAACGAACTGAAGACAATCTTGGCAAGTTTGAAGATAGAGCTGATGAAGGAATTTTTATTGGTTACTCAACAAAAAGCAAAGCCTACACATGCTACAAAAAAAGACTAAAGAAAATTGTGGAGAGTGCGGATGTTAAGGTTGATGAAGGTAGGAAACAAGAAATCAGCCATAATGAAAACTACCCGACTTATGAAGAATTTATTGAAGAGGATGAAGATCAAGAAAAAGAAGAGAGACAAAAATCAAATTCAGATGATTTAGAAAGAGAAGAAAACAGGAAATCCAAAACAGGCAGATGGCAAAAAAATCATCCTAGAGAGCAGATTATTGGGGACCCCACAATTGGTATTCAAACAAGAAGAAGAGTAGTAAACAACTACTCTCTGTTATCTAGCATTGAGCCCAAAAATATTATTGAAGCAAGCACAGATGAAAGCTGGATGGAGGAAGTAAATGAAAAACTAGATCAAATTGAGAAAAAAAAAACCTGGGAATTAGTACCAAAGCCTGAAAATAAAAACATAATCGATACTAAATGGATATTTCGAAACAAACTGAATGAAGACAGAAAGGTTGTAAGGAATAAAGCAATATTGGTCTGTAAAGGATATGCTCAAGTTGAAGGGATTGAATTTGAAGAAACTTTTGCACCAGTGGCCAGACTTGAAGCAATCAGACTGTTTTTGGCTTTAGCAGTTCATAGGAATTTCAAAGTTTATCAGATGGATGTGAAATCAACATTTCTAAATAGAAATATTGAAGAAGAAGTGTATATTGAATAGCTTGATGGTTTTCAACTCTGTCATAATCCTAACTTTGTTTGTAAGCTGAAGAAAGCATTGTATGGCTTGAAACAAGCACCTAGAGCTTGGTATGCAAGATTGGACAGCTATCTCACTAAGCAAGGATTCAAGAAAGGTATGGTGGATAGCAATTTATATATCAAAACTAAGAATGGCAATTTCATTGTCCTTGTTGTTTATGTAGATGATATAATATTTGGGAGCAGCAATGATGAATCATGCAAAGACATAGCAAATAAAATGCAGAAAGAATTTGAAATGTCTATGATTGGTGAACTTTCATATTTCCTCGGACTGCAAGTTAATCAAACTGAAAAGGGGATTTTTATTTCTCAAATTAAATATGTGAATGAAATGCTGAAAAAGTTCACAATGGAGGATAGTAAACCTGTCAGCACTCCCATGACAACAAGCTGCAAGTTGAGCAAGGATGACAAATCTCCAGATGTTGATCAAACAATGTACAAATCTATGATTGGGAGCTTGCTGTATTTGACAGCCACCAAACTGGATATTTTATAGGTAGTTTGCATGGTTGCAAGATTTTAGGCTAGTCCCAAAGAGACTCATGTGATAGCTATGAAAAGGATTTTTAGGTACCTCAAGGGTACTATGGAGTATGGGCTATGGTATCCAAAAGGAAAAGACTTCACTCTTTTTGCATATTCTGATGTAGATTGGGTAGGATGTATTGATGACAAAAAAAGTACCAGTGGAGGAGCATTTTATCTTGGAGATAAGCTGGTAGCATGGCACAACAAGAAACAAGAATCAGTCTCTCTATCCACAATAGAGGCTGAATACATTGTAGCAACAACATGTTGTACATAGATATTATGGATGAGACAAACACTGAAAGATCTTGGTATTCACTTCAATGAGCCAATTTCAGTTAAATGTGATAACACTAGTGCAATCAACATCTCAAAGAATCCAGTTATGCATTCTCACACCAAACATATTGCAATTCGATATCATTTTTTGAAAGATAAAGTTGCAGAAGGAGAGGTCAAATTGGAGTTTGTTCCAACCACAGAACAAGTAGCAGATATATTCACAAAACCATTGCCCAAGGAAGTTTTTGAGTACCTTCGGAGTAAGTTGGGAGTAGTCACACTACCCAAGCACTGACTAGCTATGGGGAACACATTCTCAGGGGGAGCATTACATTACTTATGCCTGAGAATGTTGTGCATAGACTCAGGGGGAGTCTGCAGCAACCCTTTGGTATTATTGGCAAAGGGGGAGAAGAATTACAGGAAATTGGAAATTGCACATGTGTTGCCAACAATTCCAAAGGGGGATATTGTTGAGCAAGGTGCAACAAAAGTATTGCAAAAGTATTGTCATTTTTGTCAACACAGACAGATTGATGCAGTTGATGTAGTTCAGAGGTCAGTCAGAACAAGTACAGTGAATTTCCAAGAAGAAAGAAGTGGCCCAAATTCAGAAATTTGTAGAAAAAGATAAGTAAGAAAACTGTCGCGATATCGCGACATGCGACAAAACTGAGGAGAGAGAAGGCACAACCAAAAATGTCACGATTTCATGAAAAAACTGAGGAGAGAGAAGGCACAGCAAAAAATGTCATGATTTCACAACAAAACTGAGGAGAGAGAAGGCGTAACCAAAAATGTCATGATTTCGCGACAAAACTGAGGAGAGAGAAGGCGTAGCCAAAAATGTCATGATTTCGCGACAAAACTGAGGAGAGAGAAGGCACAGCCAAAAATGTTAAGATTTCACGACAAAACTGAGGAGAGAGAAGGCACAGCCAAAAATGTCGTGATTTCATGACAAAACTGAGGAGAGAGAAGGCACAGCCAAAAATGTCATGATTTCATGACATATCGGAGGAGAGAGAAAAAGCTGGAGAAACTGTCATGATTTCGTGACATGCTGGAAGGAAAGAAGCAAAGTTGAAAAACTATTGCGATTTCATGACATGTTTCGAGTAAAGGCACAGGTAATGAAAAGTGTCACGATTTCGCGACAAGTTCGGTGAAGAAGCGCCAAGGATGAAAAGTGTCGCGATTTCGCAACAGGTTTGGAGTAGAAGCAATAAGGCAAAAAAGTGTAGCGATTTCGCTACATGTTGGAGTTTCACTGGCAGAAGCAAAGAAAAAGCGCTAAGTCAAAAAGTTGTAGCGATTTCGCTACATGTTGGAGTTTCGCTGGCCGAAGCAAAGAAAAAGTGCTAAGTCAAAAAGTTGTAGCGATTTTGCTACATGTTGAAGTTTCACGAGCCAAAGCAGAGTTTAGTGCACAAGGAATGAAAGTGTAGCGATATCGCTACATGTTGGGTTTTCGCTGAGGCATGCGGAGAAAATAGTATGATAGCGAAAAGCGTCACGATTTCGTGACATGTTCTAATTTCACTGAGGCATGCGGAGAAAAGACTATGGCAGCGAAAAGCGTCGCGATTTCGCGACATGTTCGGATTTCGCTGAGGCATGCGAGGAAAAGTGTATGGCAGTGAAATGTGTCACGATTTCGTGACATGTTCCATTTTTGCGGGTGCAAGTGAAGTAGAGTGCAGGAAAGCAAAAAGTGTTGCGATTTTGTGACATGTCCCGTTTTTGCGGGTAGGAGACAGAAAAGAGCTCGATACAGCAAAAGCGTCACGATTTCGTGACATGTCTTATTTTCATGGGTAGGAGATAGAAAAGAGCTCGATGCAGCGAAAGCATCGCAATTTTGTGACATGTCTCGTTTTCACGGGTAGGAGATAGAAAAGAGTTGGAGGCAGCAAATGCGTCGTGATTTCGTGACATGTTCTATTTTCGCGAGTGCATGCCGAGATAAGGACTAGGAGGCAGAAAACATCGCGATATCGCAATAGGTCAGGTTTTCATGATCAACAGTCAAGAAAAGGTCAAAGGGGAAAAAACGTCATGATATCGCGACATGTCTGAGTTGCGCAGATAAAAGTCAAGAAGCCTACATAGTTACAGGTGTTGAGGAAAGCGCAGAAGAAAATCATGTAGCCAGTTAGGTAAGAGTTAACTGGAGTTAGAACTGAAGCTACAGGTGGCAGTTACAGTGCATTAAAGAGAAGAACGGCTGTTACAGGGCCGTGATGCTGCAAGGCTGGCAAAAGTGCAAAAATACAGAGAATCTCGATAAACAAGAAATCCTCTCGGAGGTTGCATGTGTCAAAAATGACAGTTGCAGGCAGAAGATAAATTTTGATTCAAATTTGAAAAGAGTGTCATCGAAAAGTGTAAAGGTGCCAAGAGAGCAGTTACGTAAAGGTTAAAAGAAAAGCATGATAGAGCATCGAAACACGTAGAAAAGGCTGTCAGGTTGCACATAAAAAGCTGTCAGAATGAGCAGAGAAGACTATCAGAATGAGTCAGAAAGAAAGCGGCTAGAAGACAGAGAGCATCAGAGAGGCTATGACAGATTGAACGAAGCCGTAAATGCATGAAAAATTGGAGGGAAAATTAGAGCCGTTTCAAAAATATCCGTTTGAGGAAATCAAGTATAAAGAATCGAAAAGGCGTAGTAAGTGAGGTTACTGCAACCATGTTTTATCTTGAAAAACTAAAAGTGTGGTTGGGTAAAAGTGTTGCAAGAAAATCAGCTACAAAACTAAAACCTGGTTTTATTCTGAAAAATTGACAGAGAGGTTTTAGTATGTAATAGAAGATATTGAGTTTCTAACAATTCTCTTTATGCTTCTATGAGATTGATTTGAATGAGCAATAGACCAGTGAGGGTCTTGTAAAAGAGAAGGCATTTTTATGTCAATCTATTTTTCAAAATAGAAATCCAAGTTGGTGCTTGGTATAAGGGGTTGGTGCTCCTATCTGTTGTTGTAGATAAATTAGGGGTTGGTGCTCCTTCCAGTGGGTGCTGGTAAACTATTTGTAAATATTGAATCCTTGCAAAGGCTAGATTTGGATTGTAGTCCAAACAATCATTATTTGAGGAGTAGCCAAATCGATGAACCTCGTTAAATCTTGTGTTGTGTGATGCTCTTGTGTTATACTTGCTATATTTGTTTTTAAGCTTTCATTTTTAAGCATTAAGAGTTGCAGATTTAAATTTTAAATAGTTACACTGATTCACCCCCCCTCTTAGTGTCATTGTGAGAATATCACTCTATGATATTATAACCTATTTTTGGAACTCCCAAGGTTTGATTATTTTAACTTGGATTTACCCCTTTGTCTTGAGAACTTGCAGTAGGCTTTCCTTTAGGATGTGGAAGGTTATTATATTTTTTGACATCAAGAGGAACATATGAATAGTTAGGTGGGGTAGAAGTGGTAAAAGGTTATTTGTTTTTGCTTCTTAACATGTAGTTATTGCCTCTTCGAAATTGTTGATAAACCTGAATCTCATTTTCTAACTCAATATCAATATTATAATTTTAATCTAGCAAAGGATCAAAAGTGTCTAAGAACATGGCCGATTTAATGTTATTCCTATTAAAGTCTCCAAGATTATTTAGGGGTACAAGCTCTAAGTTCTCCATTTATTTTTGAACAATGTCTAAGGCTGATTTAAATTCAGGGCAGTTTGTCTCACCATGTTTGGTTGTTGCATGCATTATACACTAGTTAGGTAAGACCAAATTTGCTAAATTTATAGTTGAGCATGAGGGTATACTTACTTGGTCAATAGGATTCGGTACACCTCCATTGATGGGATGAGAGTTCCATTGGAAATTTTACCTTTGAAAATTAAAATTTCTATTTTGACCAACATTATTGTTGTTCATGTTGGCATGTTCATTGTGTCTTTACATGGCTAATATATCATTACTAATTTTTTGAACCATTATTTGCAAGCTTTCCAAATCTTGATTCAAAGTGTTTATAGGCTGATTCTGCACTGGTGGAGTTTGTTGATTCAACACTTGGTTGGTGATCACTCCTTGGGGTGTCAAGTATGCAAGCATCACTTATTGGGCATATTATTGGGGAACTTGGCTTGATGACTAATTTTCTAGATATGTAGACATACTATGAGTAGTTGGACTAGTATTTAAGTATGCCGATAAACTTTGGTTACTAGTTTGGTTCGCTTAGGGTAACTAGACAACTAGACTTTTTTTTTTAAATTTTATTTTACCTTTTGACATGTAATCCTCTAGAGACCATAACTTTTCATCCAAAAATTTGATTGAGCTCAAAATAGATGCATCAGAAAGCTTACGATGAGCTCTACTTAAAATTAAATATGCATAGACATTTTTGCAAAATTGTTTGATTGGGCATGAATTTTATCTTCCATCATGCAAGGACCCAACAACTGAAAAATATCTAGATATTCCCTTTCCATATGGAATGCATGATTTAATGAGCCAGAATCATTTATGTCATTGTAATCATGCAAAGACTTGAAAAAAGACTTTAATTTTAAATTAGTATTTTGATGGAAGTTTAAACTTTGAAAATGGAGGAAAAATTATTTTCCTCAACTTATTAAAGTTCCACTCATTTGTAAAGGGTTCCAAAAATTCTATAAAATTTTAGAAACTTAATAGCAAATTTAGATTAGCTTTATTTTCAGGTATTTTTTTGAGTTTTCTTGAAGCTTTGCTACAAATATTTGAAAGATATTTTCATGAATAAAGATAGTTGTTGAATTGTAATCATTCATGGTGTCGAATTTTAGGTGGACATTGGCATTCTGGATGAGATTACAGGGCAACTGCCAGTATGATGAACAGTGCGTAGGGACAAGTACAGCTGTGAAGCCGAGCTGAGTCAAATTGAGCCAAAATCACCCATGAGGAGGATTATCAAGCCGAGGATGGTCTGTGGTGACGTACCCTACCCCTTGGAAAGAAGTGATGAAGCTCATTATAGAATATATAATGGTGGATAATCCCGGTTCACAACTCAAAAGCTTCTATATCTCTTTTGTGAACCACTTTAGGGAGGTTAAGTAGCTCAATATTCCTAATTTTATTTTTTTTGTCAATGGATTACTCCATCACTACAACCCGTGCAAAAAATGAGGAAGCATGGCCCTCTCATCAAGGGTTTTTCAAAGTGTTGTATACCCATATCTTGGATAAATTTCCTAAGGGAAACATTTTCATATAGGACCAACAGGTAGACAACATCGAGGAGGATACTTCATCTACTCCTGTCACCAAGGTTCGTGGTTCCAAAAGGAAGAAGGGGGAGGATAAACACCAGTTTCTAGAGTTTTTGGAAAAAAGAGGACCAAGGCTGAGGTGACTCCCACAAGGAGCTCATAGTACCTCAAAAACAAGGAACTCCAGAGTCCAAGAAATCTTTAGGACACTACTGAGGATGATCCGAACGATCCGGTGAAGTTTCTTCAAAAATATGTTATTAATATCACTTTGAGCACCATTGCTCACCTGGAGAGTGCCATGTCTACAATTGGAGGAGCAATTTCACAAATGAAAGAGCATAGGAATGCTCTAAACCTCCTATTTTTCTATGATAATTTTACAGAAGATACTCCTGCTAAGTCTACTGCTGAAACCAAACTATAAGTTAAGGATGACAAAGTTGTGGAAATAGCTAAGGAAATATTCAAGGACATCCCTAAGGATGATGTTAAGGATGTCAAGAAGGAGGACATCAATGAATCTATAATTGCCTGATTGGCTTCTGTTTTGTGGTTTTGTCTCTGTCCCTTCTAAGTTTTTTCTTGCTTCTTTTTGGTTAGTTCATGCTTTCCTTTTCGTTCTCAGGTCCTCAAGGATGCTTGTTTTTTTTGTGGTATATGCATCCTTCTTTTCAACTGATGTATTAAGGTGTTAGGGCACATTTCAAATGCCCTTTTCAATGAATTTTTTTTAAATTACCAAAAAAAAAGATAGTTGTTGAATATCTTAGGGTAATGACAGTTTATGCGTGTATACTATTATTGTAATTATGTTTTTTACAATCATCCCTCTTTGCAACTGTGTGAATACTAGCTGCTTGGAGGTATTTTTGTGCTCAATTTTCTCTGTTACATGTTGTAGCGATCTTAGGGGAATCAAGTTATTTCTTCCTAACCTTATCCTTTTTAAATTTTCTTTGCTCCTCCTGGTTAGACTAGTGTTAGAGTAGGATTTATCTTTATGTTATAGTTAGTTTGTTGTTGGAAATTTTTGATTTTATGTAGATTTGTGGATGCTTTCAGAATCTAAATCTAATTTGTATTGAATTTTTCTGCAAAGTACCGCCACAAAAAAAAAACTTGTGGATAACCAACATAGCCCCCTTTAAGTGATACCTGCACGGTTGAGACCCAACCTACCTGAACCTTGGAGGAAATATCTTTCCTTTTGAAGAGGGAAAATCCACAGTGTGTGTGTGTGTGTGTGTGTGTGTGTGTGTGTGTTTTCCACCTATTAGCAAGCATATAAAAATGTGAGTCAACAATCGACCAATTCAATATTTATATATCTGATGGAAGTCTTAAGATACCCTCTTGCCTCATATCTAATGATTGGGGTGGGTAGGGATTTTTAGACATCTATCCGTTATATGAAGGACTTAGGTTCCCAAATGAGGATTGAAGCCTTGTGCTGCATTTTAGAATACCCAAAGTGGCAAGACTACCTTGGCACTAGCCTTGTGCAGGAACTCTATAGTCAAAGGTGAGGATATTTATATCATATTCATTTTGCATTCTCTTAGTGGTACGTGGTATCATGAAAATATTTTATATTTTATGGTGTTATATTCAATGTTTAGACCAAGATATATATTCAATACTAGGAGGATATTTGAGAGGTAACCATGGATATAGAAAAGAATCTCTCAAAATCGGGTAGTAGCGATGGCTATCAAAACCAAATGCAAACCATTTAGTATCTCATAGCTCTAGCCAAGCAGAAGATCAATGAAGGTGATGCAGGAACCTATATTTCAGAGGATGTTTTTTTAGAATTTTTAAATATTTTTTATTTATGCACGATTAGGTGTCAAGATTTTCTAGGATGCCTAATATGGGTGTTACAAAGTTGTGTGTTAATTTACATGTCAATACGAGTTTTTTTGTGAATTACTAAAAATGATAATTTTTGATGAGAAAAAAATTGCCAAAAAATAGTAATTACTAAAAATGGCAATTTTTGATGATTTTTTTTGTCAAAAATGGTGACTACTAAAAATAGCAATTTTTAATGAAAAATAATTTACCAAAAGAGTAATTTTTTAATCTTTAGGTCTTTAAGCTTTAGGGTTTAATTTTAGGGTTTCTCTTGGGATATCTATATATATTCCCCTTGTATTGCATTATGGTGGTGAATCCAAGAATGAGAAAATAAAGCATTTACTAGTTTATTTCTATGTATTACAATTTTTATGAGAATGGGGGTTTTACTGGTTTATTTTCTATTTATCACAATTTTTATGTGATGGGAGGCATTTTTTCTGACCTCTTGTAGCTGGATTTACATCATTTGGTATCAAAGCAAGTTGGATCTTGTTGGGGAATAGAAGGTAATTTTATTGATTATAGTTATTTTGCTATTCTTGTTTTCTGTTTGGAATAACATAGATCAAATTAGCATGAGAGAAAGAGGAGGTTATACCTATATTAAGAGGCTTATGCAGGAGTTGCAGGTACAAGTTACTCATTTGAATAGAATGATGGCCCTTATGAGAGAAAGACATCCAACAGATTTTGTAGATCTAGAATATGATAATAAGATTGTGGAAGAAGACAAAAAATTAGAGGTTCATATAGAGGAAGAATTGGATGGAAAGAGAGAGGAGCAATGTTTTGAGGAAAGGATAATTAGGGCCTTGGAAGGAAATAGATATGGGATCAAGGTTGATGTCCCTGAGTATGCAGGAGGGTTGAAACTAGTAAAATATTTTTAGAGGAAAAGAAAGTGAAGCTTGCATACATAAATTTGAAAGGGTATGCATTGATCTGGGGGGATCATCTACATAAGGAGAGGCAAAGAAAATGAAAGAAGATTAGGGTCTGGTGTAAAATGGAAAAAACATTGAAGGAGAAATTCCTACCAGAATATTATGCCCAAATATTGTTTCATAGACTTTAGAAGATCAGACAAAAGGATCAAAGCATCGAGGACTACACTAATATATTCTACAAGTTATCAGTCCGAGTGGAGCTTCAAGAGTTAGAATAACAAAATGCTGTAAGGAATGTGAATGGATTAAGTTATGTCATACAAAATGAGTTGAGTATGCTTCAGATCCATAGTGTAGAGGATGCATATCAGTTACCATTAAAAGTAGAAGAGAAACATAATACGAGTAATTTTAGAAGAGTGAAGAAAGGACCATCTTCACCTTCAGTTAGAGGGTGTGGTGGATTTAATATTTCAAAGGGAGAATATTCTAACATAGAGAAACAAGAAGAGTCTTGGTAGGATCAAATTAATGGCTAGAGAGGTAGAGGATTACATAGAGGAAGAGGCTATGGTGGAGGATGAAACTGGGATAGCCCATGAAGGCAATATACTTGTTATAGATGTGGTGAGGAATGGCATAGAGATTTTGAGTGTTCACACTATCCAATGCAAGAAATAAGACAAGGAGAACAAGCTAAAGTCAATCTGGTTGAGGTAGAAGAGCAATCAAAGGTAAAATTTTCTACATACATGGGAGAAAATATCATGATAAGGAGGATGATGATCATCCCAAGGAGGGAGAAAGTCCAAGATAATGATGGTGGTGATTCTTGGCTACGTAAAAATATTTTTTCAACAAGATACACATATAAAGGAAATGTATGTAAGGTAATTATTGATAGTGGTAGTTGTGAAAATATGGTCTCAACTAAAATGGTTGAAAAACTTAGTCTGAAGTGTGAGAAGAACCTGTGTCCCTACTGCATATCATGGTTCAAGAAAGGGAAAGAGGTAACTATAGATAAAAGGTGTCTGGTTAAGTTTTCAATTGGAAATACCTACAAGGATGAAGTATGGTGTGATTTAATTCCAATGGATGCATGTCACTTATTATTGAGGAGGCCTTTGAAATATGATAGGAAGGCTACCCATGATGGGGGAAGGAATACTTACACATTCTAGAAGAATGGAGTAAAAGTGGTCTTGTTACCACATAAGGAAGAAGGGTAGAGTAAAAATATCTTAACAACTAAGGAATTTGTCATAGGGACGAATAAAGTTGATTTTTGTTGTGTTCACATCATAAAATGTGGATACTGAGGATGTTGCTATACAACCCATAATAGTAAAGTTGCTAAAGGAGTATGCAGATGTCATACCAGAGGAGTTACTAGATGGACTACCCCCGAAAAAGGATATTCAACATCATATTAATCTGATCTAGGATTTTAAAGGTTGGAAAAAAGATTGATAGCAAAAATTTGTAAAATTTTGATTAGAGGAACTCGTAGGAGCAGAGTTCTTTTTAACTAGAGGAGAATGATGCAAGAGCCTATCTTTCAGAGGGTATTTTTTTAGAATTTTTAAATAATTTTTATTTATGCATGATTAGGTGTCAATATTTTCTAGGATGCTTAATATGGGTGTTATAAAGTTGTGTGTTAATTTGCATGTCAATCCGAGTTTTTTTTGTGAATTACTAAAAATGGCAATTTTTACGAGAAAATAATTTGTAAAAAATAGTAATTACTAAAAATGGAAATTTTGACAAAACTTTTTTGCTAAAAATGATAATTACTAAAAATAATAATTTTTGCCATAAATAATTTGCCGAAAATAGCAAATTTTTAATATTTAGGTCATTAAGCTTTAGGATTTCATTTTAGGGTTTCTCTTGGGATATCTATATATATTCCCCTTGTATTGCATTATGGTGGTGAATCCAAGAATGAGAAAATAAATATTTTATCGGTTTATTTTCCATGTACTGCAGTTTTTATGAGAATGGGGGTTTTACTGGTTTATTTTCTATTTATCGTAGTTTTTATGTGATGAGAGGCATTTGTTATGACCTATTGCAACTGTATTTACATCATAAGGAAACCCATCTCAAGCCTTTAATGCTTTAAGTCCCTCTTCATACGCAATTTTATTTTGGGTTTTCTCGCTTATGGAAAATTCACACCAACTTTATTTGCATTGAGTTCTTTAGATTTATCGTATTGGGTGCCAAATTTTTTAAAATATTGGGTGACTCTTCAATGTTATAATCTAGATATTTTTTGTGCAATTCCTTTCAAATTTGAATAAACAATCAGGTGGGCAATGTTGTCCTCTATGCTTATTCTTGTTGTTGGTCAACTTTAGAGACAACATAATAAGAGTGGGTCTTTAGTTGGAAGTTTGCTTGCAGTGGTGTGCTTATGCATTAGATACAAGTCTAAGAGACAACCATTGAGATAGATATGAAGTTGGAAATTAGAGACCAAGTATCTTATAAAATGATAGGTGTACATTTTTTTCCTTTGAAGCCAAACTCATGGTAGTAAGACTGGAACCCTTACTTCAAGTAATAGGTAATGAGATGATTTTTTAGGTTTTACACTGGCCAAGATGTCTACCTAGTGTATGAGACCCTTTGGTTGAAATAAGAGATATTTCACTTTATGTAATTTCATGTTCCAAATTTGATGCCTATATTGGTGACTTTGAAGATCTCAACCTAGCCATCAAGCCTGCTAGGGCTATGAGATTCCTTTGTTGTAATGATGGATATTTCACTTTACATTTTATATTATTTCAAGTTATATACTTTCTAAGCTATGTTTTTCGATCTTAGTCTAAATACCTTTGGTCTAACCATGGATCTTTTGCCTTACTTGCTAAATTATTTAAGTTTTAATTTAGCAAGCACACATACTTTTATGTCTTAGTTTACCTTTATGTTTAAATTATTGTGGCTATCCTATAATGAATTTATTTTAACTCTAATAAGATCACGGTTATGCATAAGGGGTCGCCAAAAAATGTATTTATAAAATTGAGGTGAATTTAGTCGTAAGGTGTATAAATTTTGGGGTGAATTTTTCAAACTTTTGTAGAAAATTTATCAAATAATGATGATTTTTTGAAACTTGTGCACCAAAATTTTCAAATTCTAAAATGGTGACTGACAAAAGTGACTGTCACAAGGCGACTAACAGAAGTGAATGTCACAAGGCGACTGTCACAAGGCGACTGTCACAAGGTGACTATCACAAGACGACTATCACAAGGCGACTATCACAAGATGACTGTCACAAGGTGACTACCCCAAGGCAATTATTGTATGGTGACTATCACAAGGTGAATGTCATAAGGCAAATAGCATAAGGTGACTCTCACAAGGCAACTATCACAAGGTGACTATCATAAGACAACTGTCACAAGGCGAATTTCAGAAGGTGACTATCACATAACAACTGTCACAAGGCAACTAGCACAAGGTGACTGTCACAAGGTGATTGGAAGAAGGTAACTATCATAAGGTGAATATCACATGGCAACTATCACATGGTGACTATCACAAGGTGACTAGCACAAGGTGATTGTCACAAGGCGATTGGAAGAAGGCAACTATCACAAGGCGAATGTCACATGGCGACTATCACATGGTGACTATCACAAGATGACTAGAAGAAGGCGACCGCCAAAGATCATCAATAAAATGCTACCATGTGTCCTCTCCTCTACCACGTGTCATGCATCCATTGAATTTAGCCATGCAAAATTCTATAAATAGGATAGTAGGGTCATTTTTCACCTTTCTTACAACGAATTCCAGAGCAATTTCAGAGTTTTTCCAGCAATTTTAGAGCATTTCTATAGCAATTTTAGATTTTTTTCAGATGGTTTTCTAAGCATTTTCAAAGATTTTTTTGAGCATTTTTAGAGTATTTTTTGAGCTTTTTTAGAGGGTTTTCGTAGCATTTTCCCAACATTTTCCTAACATTTTTAGAGAGTTTTTAGAGATTTTACAGAGGGTGATCAAAAATGGCTAGCGCTTCCTCTCCTCTGCCTTCCAAGGTATCATTCAAGAGATACTATTGCCCAAACATGAAGAAAATTTTTAGCACTTATGGGAGAGATTCCAATTGGCTTTACATCTTTGAAGTTGCTAGTGTCATGAAGATGCCATAGTTGGACGTTAACGTCTCCTTGATGCAATGGATAGTTAGTTTCTAGAACCATGATGTGTCCACTGTACAAATTATAGTTGATAACAAGGATATTGTTTTTACTGTGAACCCCTCGGATGTGCAGTGACTAACAGGGATACCATTTTCAGATGGTCTCCTTGTTAACAACTAGTATGCGTTGACTAAAAATGACAAATCAATGCTGCCATCCAGATATACCGTGAATCCAAACCATTTGAAAGGTAAGTTTTAAAATTTCATTTTTTTATCCTTAATTTTGATGTCTTTAGTTTCCATTCTCTAATAATGTTCTCTTAGTTTTTCAGTTAATTCTTCTAATTCAAAAAGGAGTTTGCACATTTACAATGTTATAGATAAATTTCTTTATACCTGCATTGAATTTTTCTTGGGAAGGCTTATTCTGCATGGCTGACCTAGAAAAATGCTATTTTGGGAATTGTCATTATTGATTCAATGTATTTATGGAGGTAAATATGATTGGTCCACTCACATTTCAAACCACCTAAAACATGACCTTCTTATTGCACAAAAAAATCAAACTGCATATACAGTAACCTCCAACAACTTTATTCTTTTTTTTTTCATGAAGTATACTACAATCTTCAAAAAAATCCTCCAACTGTATTGCACCCTAAATTTTTGGCTATTGACATCAATGAGAATGAAATACAGGTAAAATTATTTATTGGAATAGTCTCTCTTTTCTTTCTTTTCAATCAATCTTGTTATTTTCTAATTTTATTTTGAAAATAAGAACAACTCACTCATCCAATAAAAGGACTACTTCCATGAGGATTCAAGAAGCATCTACTGATTCTAACATGCAGTTGCAATCATAACTAGTAACTCCCACCGGTAAATTTAGAAGGTCTCCTAATGGAAAAAATACATGTACGACTCCTCATACTTTTGGACATGAATATGATATAGTCAACATTGAAGACATAACGCCCGACTCACAAGGTAAACTTATTTTTCAAAAGTACTATTTTAAATAATATAAAATTATATTTAGTTTGAGAAAATATTTTAAATATTTTTAGAGCGAGGGTAAATACTTGCATCATAAATGGCAACGACTACAGAGTATGAGTTAGATATGTTTAGTTAAAATTGATCTATTTTAACGGTATTATTTTTAACGCTAGTTTTAATTTATATTTTTCATGTAAAATTTTGTAGAGGGACCATCTAGATTTAAAAGACTCAAAAAATAGATGCCTCTATTGGGTGCACAACAAAAAAAGTAGCCAGTCTGCCTACAACAAGTCCATCAACATCAAGTTCATCCATAGTAAGTTCGACAGACTTCACAGCACACACCACCAGTGAGAAACCAATCTCACATGCGTGGGAAATAGTTCCTCACACTGCCGCATCCAAGAACCAGCAACCAGTTTCAGACACACACTTAGATTGTGTCTCAATATCTTGTTTTAGGGACACCGTTCCCAATTTTAACACTTGATAATTTATCTCAATGAATCTTGATGATAATTCTATGTATTATGATATGAATAATTTGAATATACCACATAAGACAAGTGATCTACTTCATGATCTAGCGATCGATGATGAAGCAGAGGAGAATGTTGAAGCAGATGTCGCTGTTGTTTCCTCTTCCCCCCGCTAGCAAGTCAACACCTATCATCATCAGAGCAATGATGATAAAGTAAACTTTTCAGAGAATGTTTTATTAGAAAATAAATGTAAAGATAATATTCTTGTAGATATTGATACATTAAGAGAATGAGAATATCAGACCAAGGTTATGATCAAAGAAATAAATGGCAGGAACAAGAACTTTACATATAGAAAGGAGCTATTTTCAAAGGTAGAGAATGAGCCACAAAAGCTCGATGATCTATTACTTAAAGCTAAATCTGGCATAGTGAAGGCCGATTCTACAAATAGTGATGAAGTTCTAGCCATTATGCTAGACAGATTAGAGAACCTGAATACCAAAGCCCAAGCATATTTAAATGAATGGGAACTAGTTAAGAAGAAAGTAGCAGTAGCAGAAACTACAAGACTTACAATAGATGTAATTTTTACATATATTTGAAAATCATTTTTTTTATTTAACATATTTTTTAATAAATATTAATCTTTTTCTCTTGTATTTTGTAGTCTAATTATCATCAATTAAAGCAGCAAGTTACAACCATGAAAACATTGATAAAGATAGCAAAAATCAGTGTGAATAATGCTATTGAAGTGAAGAAGAGACTACAATACATTGTCTGAGAAAAAAATTGGCTGAAGAAGTTTATCAAAGATAAGGGTCTGGATGTGGAGGCTGTAGTAAAAGAAAATGAGAAAGAGCTGAATACACTGTTTAAAGAAGATCCCACAAAGGAAGAAAATTTATTGCTATCAGGGATAAACACTACAACTGAAAGTTTGGTAAGGGCTAGTGCATTGGAAGCAAAGGATATTGAGGTAGATGCAACTGAAACTTTAGGTACTTTGGAGGAAGAAAAGTAGAACTGTTATTTTCTTATTTGTGGATTCTAGAATGTGGTGAAAAGAAACATGTTGCATAGTTTTTTTTTTTAAATTGTCAAAGACTCGTATATTTTTTAAATGAATCAAATAGACAATTTCCATAAATTTTGTATTACTTTTTGATATTTTTTATTCAATATTGTGATGTTTTGATCAATTGCGTTGATGGAATGAATAATTTTGATTTATGTGGATGCAATAAAATTTTCTTTTATTTTTATGAAATAATTTGAAATGAATGAAATGGAGCATAAATATTTAGTTTGCCATACATGGTTTGCCATACATTGTTTTCAATACATGGTTTATTCAATACATGGTTTACCATACATTGTTTTCAATACATGGTTTCTTCGATACATGGTTTGCCATACATTATTTTCAATACATGGTTTTCATTTTCAATACATGGTTTATTCAATACATGGTTTGCCATACATTGTTTTCAATACATGGTTTGTTATACATGGTTTGCAAAATACATGTGAAAATAAATAATATCTGTAATTAATATTCTTTTGAAAATTGATAACATAATATATGAAATCAAAATACATGTTAAAATCAATAATATCTGTAATCAATATTTTGTCTAAAACTGATAGTATAATAAGTGAATTTGAAACCAAAATATCACGTCTCAAAATATAATCAAATATCCATATTCTATTGAAAAATAATAGCATAATATGTGAAATAAAAATACATGTAAAAGTCATTGTGATTTTGTAATCAATATTCTATTCCAAAATATATGAAAACATGTCTCAAAATATAATCAAATCTTAATATTTTATTGAAAACTAATTGAATAATATGTAAAATCAAATCAAATAAATGAATTAGATCCCAATATTCTATTGGAAACTAATAGTTTAATACGTGAAATCAGTCAAATGAAAGCATATTTGTATCATAATGCTGGAATCTAGAACAAACTCTTTTTAGATTATGCAAAATCTTCTACATTCATACCAAATTTTTTTGTCATCATAGTGTCATCAATGTTACCATTATCCTCATCATCCTGAGTATTCATGACACCTCTTATCTCTGCCAGAGATTTCCAATATGACAAAGCTCTGTTATAAGGAAACTTCTCAACCTCATAGGTCGACACATATACTCCTAATTTTTTTTTTTCAAATTTTTATCCAACCTATTTTAAACTTTAGATTTTACATATGATAATGCACTAAATACCCTTTCATCCTCCACATATCCTAAAATCATCATTTGAAATAATTCATATAAACTAAAATATTCACTCATAGTATGTTGTAGGATACTACTGGGATATAATTGTTTTCACAAACATGAAATATAATCCCTTTCATGATGATTATTGACTTGTGAAACTTGAGCAAACATTGTTGTTCCAAAACAATTTGATTGTTAGTCAAAAGATATTTGTTGAGAATACCATTGATTTCAATACTGTTGACTGCCACACATTTATTAAAATGGCTAGCAAGAGTGCCCATGTATTTGAGTAAAAAACCATTTATATTCTAGTATTCATTACAAAGATCCCAAAACATTGGGTTAACCACACCCATAGCCTCAAGAAATTCATTTATTTCAAAACAATCTTTGATTTCTTTTGTCAATGATTCTGCTATTTTTTTTAGTTTAATTTTTGTATCTATTACAACTAAATGAAATATATTGTATGTTATGGAAATTTATTCAAATTCATTTGTAGCTATATCCATTCACTGACCAAAAAAATAAAAAGAAATTTCCTTTCCATAGATATTAATACATAGATGATCGTTTATATTGAAATTCAAAAATTTCTGAGAGTCATTCACATTTGTCAATGCTCTCCAACTATCAAACATAGGATCCATAAAAATTTGACTAGATGCATACATCGTATCAATATGCATGCAAATATTTTTCTCACCCTGATGAAATCCATAATATAAATCGATCTTTCTTATGTAATTTTGATCAAAGTATTCATTTCTTCTAATATTGGAAGAATACCACACAATGTGAGAAGTGTTTCAAATTCACTCATTTGAAATAACAAATCTTTAGCCTTATCAACTGCCCTACGATTTTCATACATAAACCTTGCCAAGGATTGATATTATTTGAAAACTCTATATACTTGTTTATACATTGAAATCCACCTAGTATCTACATCTTTTAAGAGTTTTTTACCTCCAATAACTCCTAGTGCAAAATGCTGAAACTTTAAAAATATTTTTAGACTGCATAAAAAATAATCATGAATTTCATGGACAAGCTCTTCCACTCTCACTACATTTGTAAATGTATCCACAATTTTGTATGCAAGTTTCATTCTATGAGCCATGCAATGAATAGGGATCAAGTATGGGGCAATAAATGTTTGTAGTCTAGCACAAAGACCATTTATGTGTCCTTGAATTGTAACAGCACCATCAACTCTGACACATATTAGATTAGTGGCTATTTCCATTTTATTCATTCCTGATATTTCCTTAATACTTGAAACAACAACATTGTAAATATTTTATGCCTTGCAATTTTCCATCATCTGGTATAGTCCAAGTAAATGAGGTTGCTTTAAATTATTTTCCAATGTATAAGCATGCATGCAAATCCAAGATGTGTTGTTAACAGCAGTCACCTCATCAATTGAAAGTGAAATGAATTTAGTATTTTTTTATTTTCTCTTTGATGTCATCCTGCTCAACCAATGGCAAACATTTTACCATTTCCCAACCACTTTGATTTGACTAATGGGTGCTGGGTAAGTTATGCACATTAGTTAGTCAAAATAGAGATTTATAATCAAGTAAATCAGACACAGGTCTATCCTTTTTAAGAATAGTGAGTGCAATAGCAAACTATAAACTTTTTTAAGCTAAAATGAATTTTTCTATTTTTTGAAATTGGGCTTGAATCATTGCACCTTTCTCAACCAAAGTTTGCTTTTGTTTCATTGATTTATCATATTCTTGTGTATATCTGATATGTGCACACTCTGATGCATCCTTCCACCTATAATTATTCTGTACTGGTCCATCACTTTCTTTTATTTTTATATAAACCTTTCCATAATGTTTTTCTACTGTATCTTTCTTAACTTGCAATCTGTGATTCTTTGCGTGTTTCCAACTACAAATTACGCATCTCAATTCTGTTATTACCTCATTACTATTCTCTGGTAGCACTGGATCAACAAATGGAAAATCTAAAACCCAATTAGGCTGAAATGATCTATTAATTATCCATTTAGATGACCTTGCACGTTTATGTTTTTTAGAAGAATATTCTTCAAAAGTAGAGACTACATAAGAACTATTATTTTATTTTCCATTTGGCATGTTAGTTTTAGGAATATCTTCATGTTGTTCCATTTCATTAAGAATTTTTTTATATGTGGACTTTTCATTATCGTGGATATGTGGAAGTGGAGGTATACCAGGGTCAACAATGTTTTTGGTAGAGAAAATACTAGGGTCAATACCAGGGTCATTATCATTATTCTTTTAAAATCATAACCTTCTTTTAAAAATACAAATAAATAATGGACAAAGCCATCAACGAAAAATCACCCTTCTTAATGAATGAAGATATTATATATAAAATCAACAATGTAGATAAATTAACTGGTTAATAAGTAAAGGTGTCCATACCTTCAATTTATGTAGATGTTGATGGCTAACTAGATTTCAAAATATTATGAAAGTATTTGAGGATACTCCTTTTATTGGAAGACTAGCCTCCCTTATTTCCACTTCCAATAGGTGACATTTTACCTATATAAACAAAAGAGTAACATGAACATCATTTTGAAAAATGGAAATAACTGGTAAAAGAGAGAACTACTATTCAAGACAACAAAATATCTAACCCAAATAGGCTTGAGATTGGTGCTCAAATAATAGGAAAACCTCCTTATTGAGTATCAATGAACAAGAATACATAAAAAGTAACATAAATATTAACAAAAAATTACTGGTAAATGGTTATCGTTGTATGATAGTCGCCTTATGATAGTTGCCTTGTGACAGTCACCTTGTGTCAGTCGTCTCGTGTCAATCATCTTGTGTTAGTCATCTTCTTCCAGTCGCTTCTACTAGTCGCCTTGTGACAATTGCCTCGGGTTAGTCACCTCGGGTCAGTCACCTCGTGTTAGTCACCTTCTGTCGATTGCCTTGTGATAGTCACCTACTAGTTGCTTCTGCCGGTCATCTTGTATCAGTCACCTTGTTTTAATTGCATGAGACTATGAGTGTCACTATCAGGGTTACCTATATATAGTGGGGTATAAGAGGCGAATTGGATGGAATAATTTTTTTTTAATAATTTTAAGGCAAAATTTATGTGGGAAAACTTATTGTATGGGGGTGAATTTACCCTAAAAAAATTGATCTCATAATTTTTGGGTGAATGGGTCGACCTCTAGGTTCCCAAAATTAGGAAAATAACAATTGTGAAAATTACGAAATTCGCTAAAAATTATGAAATTCGCCCTTGTGCATAACCCTAAATAAGATCATATTTAACAATAGAGATATCATGTTTGTGAGGGATGACTTTGAGTAAGAAGGGACAATAATTCTAACCACACATATCTTAATTTCTTAACATGATTCAATGGAAGGAGCGAGCTAATCATTTTCAAAGGAATTTGAGTAATTTAAGTGATACATTGGTATGTTCTCATTTCCTCGTATAGTTGTTTATGCTAATAGTTATTAACCAGTTTAATGTGAATGATTTATCTTATAAAACTTATGATTTATATTTTTCAAACACCGAATGAATAGGATAGGTTAGGTGCTAATGCACATTATCATTCATAATTACATGTTTTTTGTATAGGTAAGGTAGTGGTGAGATAAATGATATCTGACATTCAAAGTATTTAGAGTTTTAGTATGGGTGCAGTGAGCCAAGCAATAATTTTACATGTAAGTATGTTATTCAAAGTATCTTTTCTGGTCTTGGGAGAAATGTTATCCTTATGTAAATGTGTAAATTATTGTGACTATCTACCATGAAATATCCTTGTCTAGCAAGTTTTGCATTTCCATGGCTCCTAAAATTTTTGAGAACTATAATAGAATTATCAGATTTATTGCATATAATACATACAAGGAATATTTCCTTGTAAGTGTATTAAAAGACCAGTGGCAATGGTTATTTGAAGATTGTAGCTAGTGGTGGGTTAAACCAATAAAGAACTAGAGTAAAAATCTTCCATCATTGTAGTGAAGTTTTTGATTACTAGATTTCATGCTCAGGTTATAAATTTATGAATTTGTATGTACCCGCCTGCAAATTTTTAAAATTCATATTATTTTGTACTTGGACAATATTGTCTTCGAGTTTTTGTGAATGTCATGGAATAAGCATACTACTATGGTAGGGGTTGAATCTCAAGAACAAAGATAACTATGTTGTATAGATATTGGAAATATCATTAAACCATGAGTTTTGGGTGTTTATTGACATGATTGTTATGCTAAAGTTTATATGAAGATATTTGAATTGATCATATGTATGCTTGTGTACCTATTCTCTTGTATTCATTTGATGTTCAATTTGAAATTGATAATTACCTTGGCCAAAAAGGCATTTAAGTATGATTCATTAAGACATATAAGTTATCTTCTAAACTTCAGAAAGTAGAAGGAATACTTATGATTTTAAAGTTTCAAATAATACTAAATTCTTGTAACTATTAGGTATTGGTTAATGAGGTAAACCTAAACTGTAAGCATTTATGACTGATAAATGCATGGGTGCTTGTTTCCTTACAACCAAAATTATGTTTGTTAGCATATAATAAATTTGATATTCCCATGAAATAACCATTGGATGTCTTCCTATAAAAAAGAGGGGGTGATTCCCTCTCCAATATCTGTGATTGGGGGTGATTCCCTCTCTCCAATATCCGATGAATCCAATGAACGCATCTTGAATACAATGTTGTATCTTAAGATTTTTTTTAAGTAATAATATTAGGGTGGTTATAAACCATCCTCTTAGGTTCTAAGAGGGTGGTTTATAACTACCCTAATATACCCTAAGATGGAGGTTATAAACCACCCTAAAAAACCCTAAGAGGGAAGTTTTTAACCGTCCTAATAGACCCTAAGAGGGCAGTTTTTAAACACCCTCATAGTGATAAACTAAGGTAGTTTTTGATGTAATTTAACCACCCTAATAGACCCTAAGAAGGCATATTTGTGAGGTGTTTTTTAACTACCATTGTATGGCGTAGAATTTTTATGATGCCCTCATAAATGACAACTAAAAAAACATCTTTAAAGGTCTTTAAGGCTAGTTAAAATCCACTCTTAAAGGTCTTTAAGGGTGGTTAAAAGCCACCCTTAAAGGTCCCTTTTTGGTGTAGTGATGGCATGTTTGAAATCTAGGTAGGGTCACTAAAACCTACATCATGCATTACCATAAGTTTAAATCCTACATCCACATATCCTTATGGAATTTACAAGATGTATGCATATGGGATTGAAACCATCTTTGCTTATGATGTATAGATCCATGCTACTTATTGCTTGTTACCAACTCACTAGGTTAAATTCTAATGTTGATATTTGGGAAAAGATCCTAGAGTTCATGGGAGGGTGGGATTGGATCCTAATATGGTTACATTTAGCCCTAAATTTATTGACATTTGATACCTTCATGTATTCATGAAATTTAAATGTCTAACTCTAAATGTTTTCCTAGGTATCTCCATGACTTTACAAGGTGATTGTCCAACCATAGGATTGAAATGCTATGTTATGGTGTAAAACTTCTTGCTCTCCATTATTTTTCCTAAAATGGATCAAATGGTAATGTTAAAATTAGGTAAAACTCTTAGAGATAAGGGTGGAATTTGATCCATAATATGGAACACTTGTTTTCATGGCTATGTAAAGTGTGTGCTAAGTTGGAAGAGTGGTTCTCATGGCTCTATAAGGACTCTATAAGAACATTTTTTTTTAATTTTTATTTTATAAAATACTCATTGCTAATTTTAATATTCTATCTAATAATTTTATAATGTTATTTTAAAATTCTAAATAAAAATTAAAATAAATAATTAAATGAGACAACTTTTTAATAAGTTATATATGACTTCTATTAGGGGTCACTCCCATAAAAATACCAAAATATTACATTTGTTTTTAGGTCAATTAAACCATATCCAACATGCATTTTTATCACAAATATTTCTCATTTGTTTTCCTATCAAATAAAATCTTAGTTTTCATTTTTCATTTGTTTTATCAACTCCTTGACATCATTGTGATTAAGCAAAAAATCTTAGTTCGTGACTAATTAAATTATCTACTGACCAATATCCTTCTCTATAAATATATTCACATGTTCAAGAGATTGAATGCAATAATAGATGATAAACATCAATAATAATATTATTTTTATTCAATCCCCACATTCATTTTAATTTGTGAATCCCCCTAAATTGAATTATATTTCCACCTTTTTCTATTGCAATTTGTGATTGGTTAAATTATTTATTGCCAAATTTCCTTCTCTATAAATATTTTCACATTTATAATAGATCACCTCCAATAATAGATGATGAACATCAACAATAATATTATTCATTATAAAATCCCCTCATCCATTTTAATTTGTTAGTCCCCCTCAATTGAATTACATTTCCATTATTTTACTATTGCAATTTTAATCCATGTAAGAAGTGCCCAATCCTTTGTTTAGCTATTTCCATATGATTCAAAGCAATGAGAATTATTCCTTAGTTATTCCTAAAAACACTACCTCTAGCAACTTTTCCAAAATTCCTTTAGAAACACCATTTTGATAAACCCAATTTCTAGATATTTCTATTTTACCCTAGATGGAAGAAGATCCTTTGTTTATTGCCATTGTTGTATAATATGTATGTTAGCTAAGTTGTTACCACCTCTTTTTTTGTACTTGAGACTTTCCATGATGAGTACCATATCTATAGACAATATTGTAAGAGAAGCAATAATATATTTTCAAACTTATGGTTTGGAGATTTATTTTTAAAAATTATATTATTCCTTTCAATTTGTCAAACAAATAATCATAAGACCAAATTAAAGGAAACATTTTTAATATTTTATATTTGATTTAAATTTAAATAGCTTTATAAATTTTTAGATTATTTTAGTTTTTAGAAAAAACATGTTTCTTCAAAGATAGTAAGGAATGCTAAATTTATAATTACACAAATTATAATAAGTGTGACACATACATATGTATATATAAATAATTTGTTTAAAAATAAGTAACTTCAAATTAGAATGACAAGATTTATTTCAAAATCACATTATAGTGTACATATATGCAAAGGTTTATTTTGAGAAAAATATAATAAATAATATTTTTGAATGTTGGATCCTTCACCAACAATAAACCTCTTACCATGGTATATGCTCAAAGGAAATGTGGTACACTATGAACCATAGGCTGAAATCACCCCCCTCTTATTGTAATATAAGCTTAGAAAAGCCATGGTGTAACTAAGTTTTCATGACCTCATTATGAATTAACCTCATCCTAGGTTGACAATGTAGAGATATCATATCAGAAACCCTTCTTTGGCTCCCCTCCACATCATGTCAAAGTAAGTCCTCCCAGTGTTAATGGCCTCGATGGTGATGGGGTATTGGTGGGTTTTGAGAAGTCTTTCGAAGGAGGATCTATGACCCCTATTGATGGAGGGGCACTAATTTATGGTGGATCTATAACCACTATTGGTGGAGGGGCATTGACTAGCATGTGTTTTAGAGGTGGATCTACGGCCCCATGGGTGTTGGGACAGTGGTGAATTTAAGCATGTCTATTGGTGCAAAATCAATGGTGACTTCTAGCATGTCTATCAGATATGGATATCCAGTCCTCATTGGATACCATACATCAGTGGCTTATGTAATAGGTGGACCTATGATCCCCAAGCAGAGGATCCCTTCTTGCTATTTTGTAGATATTTTGAAAAATAACCCTCCATAGACATCTTCCGTAGAACCTAGAGTCTATTTGTGTCTTTCACAAGGATTTCTTAGGATTTCATATGAGATCATGACATCATCGATAGGCCAAGACTCTTATTCCTTGGTGGGAAAATTGCTCAGCTTGCATCTTGACATGGAGTCCATTTGCAAAAGGGCCCTAACCAGCTAGTGCCCACAAGGATCCATGAACTTGGTAGCTCTTCCCAAAGGGTTTTTTCTCATATAAATCAATAAATCTATTGATTCAAGATGAATCCTCACAATATTTCCATGGTTTTTTGGACGAAGGGATATTTTTATTAAAAAATGGACTGTGGACTGTGACCCAAAAATTCAAAATATCAATTTGGCTTCGATCTGGGTTCACCTTCTAGGTCTTCTCATCTAGTTCTAGCATGAAGATATCTTAAAAGGGATTGCTCGAGATATTGGTAAGTTGATAGATTTTGATATGCCTACTAAAGCAAAGACCCGCATGGTCCATGCTCACATGTGTATCAATGCTAACATAGAATCTACTCTTCCTTATTTCATTCAATTGGTTTTGGATGTTGTTAGAATAAGTAATTATTCTCTTAAGTTCTACTAGGATAGACTTACTTGAGTTTCCACTCCTTCATGAGTCAGGTGAACTCTCAGTTATAGTCTACATCAGATTTGATGAGTTTTTGTAATCCAACGACTCTCAATGATCAACTTTGTTATTTATACAAAGTTGATCCATGGAATAATCAATCAGTTCTACTCTTTCTTCATATTTTGTGTAATGCTTTGCATGTCTATTTTGGGAAATTCTAACATGGTACCAGAGTAGGATAGATTTTGCTAGCATTCTCTCTTGAAGGTTCTAGGAGTTGGTTCTTTGTATCTTTTGTTGGCTTCTCCTCCTTTTTTTTTGGATTTAAGTCTTCAATAAGATTTTATATATAGTTTTTGTTGCTATATTTTTTGGAATATATATATGTGGGTTATTCTGAATAATGTTTGTCTTCTTCTCACGTTAAAAGAGGAAGGGAAGATTCATTGTCTCTTAGTGTAAATGATTTTTTTCAAAAAAATTGCCCATAGTCATATATATTAAAAATTTCTCCTTAAAAAGGAACACCTTTTTTCAAGCAAAGTAAATTTTTTTACTTATTATTAAAAATTTATATAAATCTAAAGCTTGATCAATAGGAATTTTATTTCCTATCTTTAGTGTATCCTTTTTTGCAGGAAAAAAGTATTCTTCTCTTTTTTTTTTTGCTCTTGGAGAAGCACGTTTGAGGCTCTCGAATAATGCATAGAGCACCCAATTTTGGGTGCCAACGTCTCTATTCGTGATGCCTCTCAATTTGATTTCGATATCTCCTTCACTGGAGATCTGAAATCCTCGATATCCGTTGCTTTCTCGCTTGGAAAACTCGCATTAAGTCATCTATTGCTTCCACTGTGCTCTTTAGCCTCGTCATATTCAGTTGCAAGCTAAATATTTTATCATAAACGTTCCCTCTCTTGCAATATTCTTTTGGCATCCCTTATGCGGCATCGACGAACTCCATAGGAGCCCACTTAAGCCGGGATATCTTCATTTATCGCCAATATCTCCTTTTCTCAGTTGGTGGATATGTAATGACTCTCATTTAGCTCCTATTTAATTAGCTCCACCTCTCTTCATTCTGCATTCATTTCCTATCTCTTATGTTCTTGAGCTTTGGTTATTCTCTGATGAAATATCTGTGCAGAGCTTATTTTTTGATTTGCTCAAAGGCGATGCGTCATGGTGTTGAAGGAAGCAACTATGATTTTTTTTAATCATTCATTTTGCTATCATTTTATAAATATATAAAGCATCTATTTCCATTTTTACGCCTCTCCTATTTTATGTTTGTTCTACAGGTTTCAATCGAAAGGCGCAAGGTCTACGAGGCACTAGATTTGTGAGGCAATAGGTCTACGAGGTGCTAGGTGCACCAAACTTATTATTCTTCTATGACGCTTCAATGAGGATCCTATTTCTACTTATTGTCTATTGGGTACCATGAAACAAACATATTTTAGGTTTCCTCTTATTGTGCCAGCAAGTTCATTTTTACAGAAGTGTAAATCTCTGATTTATTTGGATTTAAGACAGTCACGAATCACAGGTGCTCATCCTAATTTCTTGTCTAAGCTATTTTGTATTGGTTTTATTTTGTCCCTTCTATTTCGAAGGTAAAACCTTACAAAATATCCCCTTAGCATTTATATATTTCGGTATATATTCTGACTCATTTTTCACTAAGCCAGTTTCTCTTTCAAAGGGCTATAGTGGAAAGAGTCATTTGTAACAAAGTAAATACTAAGGTCTTTTTTTTGAGGGGGGTTTGGGGTGCTCAAATTTGCACCTTTTTTGTTTTTTTTTTTGAGGGGGGTTATTTTTCTTACTTTTTGTGTCTAACTTCTTTACTCACTCTTCTAGATCCTTTTTAGTGGCTAATATTTTAAAAAGGTGTATATTGTTTTAAATCTTCATTTCAAATCAATATATGATAAAGAAGGTACTCACTAAAATTAAGGCAAGCCCTCATATAAAACAAAATTATTATCCTTATATTCTCTTATATATTTTTTAAGTGGCATTTCTTTTTCAAAGGTGTTAAATATATATCTTCTTCATTTTTGTCTATTCTTGCTTGTTACTATATCCTTTATTTTTTAAAAAATTAAGAAGGTAGACTCTACACTTAAAAGCACTAATATATTCAAAACTTATAAAAGTTTTCTTTCAAAATATATTGCCTACATTCCACGTACCACTTACTCAAAACAACTTATATTTTCCCTCACGTTAGGACGGGTTTTTTGAGTGACTTGGTATACAGGCCTGGCATATATTTTTCTTGGTCAACCAAATTTCACATATTAGATATCTCTCTTACTTATAGTTTCCCTCTCGTAAGGGCGAGTCATTGAGATTTTCCGATATACAAATTTGGCTGCTCATCTCTACATTTCAAGCCTATATTCCAAGTCTTTATTCTACTCATTACTTAAAGTTTCCCTCAAGTAAGGGCGGGTATTGAGAAGAAAAAGTAAAAAAAGGCAATTGTTACTAGAGCCAATTTTAATATATCAAAACTCTATTACTTATAGTTTCCCTCTTGTTAGGGCGGGTAATCTGAGGATTGTGATATTAAAAATCTTACATACCTTCTTAAAAATCAATTGCATTAATCAAAAATTGAAGTTGTAAGGGGGGTATATTGGTTAAACTTCAACTTTATTTGCAAAAATGAATACAATTGACCCTCTCACCCCTCATAACTATCACACTTGGAAACCCAAAATTTTAAATCTTATCTCTCAAAAAGGGCTCACTCACTTGCTAGAAGAAAAGCAACCAGAATTTGAGAAAGAATATGAAATATTTGTTCATAAAGGAAAGATGTATGAAACAATGGGTATTATAAGCACTAATGTAAATGAAAGCTTATGGTTTCACATTACAGATTGTAAAAATCCTTATGAAATTTGGGAGAAACTAAAGAACTTATTTGGAAAAGTAGATCAAATAAGGTCAATGCAATTAGAGGTAGAATTAACAACATTATCTCCTGAAGACTTTAGCAATATTGTTGACTTTCTCACCAAATTTAAAGAAGTCCTTACTCAATTTAAAGGTAGTGGCAAGAATAAAAAATATGAAGAATGCATCTATCTAATTCTTTCTAAATTAAATGGTGTATTTCAAATATTCGCAACCACCTTTCTATCTACAAAAGATGCTCTTGGTGCAAGTTTCAAAATGCCCTCCTTAGAAGAATTTTGTGAGAGACTAACTAGAGAAGAAACAAAACTTGCAAAGTATGAGATCTCTTCCTCTTCCTCTAAAGCCTTAGTAGCATCCACCTCCACTAAAGAAAAATTCAAAAAGAAAGAAAGAAGTTCCATAACTTGTACTCACTACAAAAAGAATGGTCATTCTGCAAACAAATGTTGGAAAATATTACAACAACTAGAGGCAACTATGAAGGATAAAAATATAGACAATAAAAACCAGATAGGAAAAGCCCTAAATATTCAAGGGAAGACCACAAATACTTCATCTAATTACTGGGTCCTAGATTCTGGAGCAACTCATCACATGACTGATTCAGATGAGTCATTCTCTTCTATCTCCTCAAGTTCAACATGTAGCATAGAAGTTGGTGACTCTTCCTTTATCCCAGTCAAAGGAAAGGGTGACATATCCATTGATGGTGGCTCTATCAATAATGTTCTCTATGTTCCAAACATTGCAACAAATCTCCTCTCTGTCTATCATATTTGTACTTCTGGAAAGGGGAAAATTGTTCTCTTCTCTCCAACAGGAGTTGAGATAAGAGACTTTCAAGACCCCCACTCTCTTATAGCCAAAGGAGATATTGATCACAACACTCACCTATTTCACTTCAAAGGATTCAAAAATCCATAAGGGGCCTCCTGTTTTGTGGCTCATGGAGATCTTGAAAGCAAAATTTGGCATGAAAGGTTTGGTCATCTCAGTTATAACTACCTAAAGGAATTGAACACCCATGAAATGGTAATAGGTTTACCTCAAGTCTCTTCTATTGATGGAGTATGTCCTGGATGTGCTCTTGGAAAGCAACATCAAGATCCTTTCCACCCAAGTGGTTCTCTAAAAGCCTCATCCCCTCTAGAGTTAATCCATAGTGACTTGATGTTTTTCCCAGAGCCTTCTTTCAAAGGAGCAAAATATGCTCTAACCTTCATTGATGAATTTTCCAGAAGAACTTGGGTCTACTTCCTAAAATACAAAAGTGATGTTCTATCCCACTTCAAAATATTCAAAGCCTTAGTTGAAAATCAGGCCTCTTGCAACATCAAGAAAATTTGCACAGATAATGGGGGGAATACTACAGTAATGAGTTCTCAATATTTCTATCAAGTCATGGCATCATTCATCAGCATTATGTCTCCCATAATCCATAGCAAAATGGCATTGCAGAGAGGAAAAACCAAACATTGAAGGAAATGGCAAACTGTATGCTCCATTCAAGAGATCTTCCAAAAGTTTTTTGGGCAGAAGCTATTAACTGTGCAAACTATATTCAAAACCGCACACCTCATAAAGATCTTGACCATTTAACTCCTGAAGAAGCATGGACTGGCTCAAAACCGGATGTCTCCTTCTTCAATATTTTTGGGTGTACTACTTGGGCGCACATCCCAAAGAAGAAAAGGAAGGCTCTAGATAAGAAAAGTAAAAAGCTCATCTTTGTTGGTTATTGTGAGGAAATGAAAGCATACAGGCTCCTTGATCCCACAACTCATGAGGTATTTTTTCATAGGAATGTCCAATTTGATGAAACATTCCCTCAGAAAGATCCTCAACCATCCTCTTCCTCTATTGAGCCTTCTCCTATAGTAGAACCTCAATATAATGAAGAACCAACTTTAGAGATTAATTTAGAGATTGATGATCAAGATGAGGAACCTATAACTCCAACTCAAAGTCTTTCCACTCCTTCTACTCCTTCCACTATGCCAAAATGGGCCCGCACCATTGTTAAAGAAGCTACTCCTTACATCCAAAATCTTCCATCATCCAGATTAACCAACACCATAGGCACTGGTCTTGTCTGTCAGTCTATTTCCTCTGATCCTCAATCCTTCAAAGAAGCAACTGGTATTAAAGAATGGGATGATGCCATGGAAAATGAATTCTCTTCCTTAATCAAAAATGAAACTTGGGATTTAGTTCCCCTACCTAAAGGAAGGAAATTAGTTCATTGTAAATGGATTTACAAAACAAAATATGGGCCTAATGGAGAAATTGACAAACACAAAGCTCGCCTAGTAGCCAAAGGTTTCTCTCAAATTGAAGGAATTGATTATGCTGAAACCTTTGCACTAGTTGCCAAAATGGATTCTGTTAGACTGGTTCTTGCTCTGGCTGCTTCCCAAAAGTGGCATGTCTTTCAAATGGATGTAAAAAGTGCTTTCTTACATGGGGACTTAAAGGAAGAGATATTCATGGAACAACCTGCTGGTTTCACTCAAGACTCCTCTCTTGTTTGTAGGCTAAAGAAGTCTCTCTATGGCCTCAAACAAGCTCCTAGAGCTTGGTATGAAAAAATGGACTCCTTCCTTCTTTCCTCAGGTTTTTCTCATTGTGAGTCTGATAACATAGTCTACATTTGGAGAGATGAAGGAAAAATCACCATACTTGTTCTATATGTTGATGATCTACTACTCACTGGTAGTGACTTCGCTCACATTCAGACTATAAAAGACTCCCTCTCTAAAATATTTGATATGGCTGATCTGGGTCTAGCTCATTACTTCCTTGGGATCCAAATAAATCAAATAGATGCAAGAATTTCATTGTGTCAACAAAAATACACTCTAGATCTTCTTCAAAGGTTTAAAATGATAGATTGCAAACCTTCTCCTACACCTTTTCAGTTTGGAGTCAATCTAAGTACTTCCTGCACATCCCCTCTATGTGATGCAACTCTATACCATCAGCTTGTAGGGAGTCTATTATACCTTACTCATACTCATCCAGATATCTCATATGTTGTTGGCTTAATATCCATATTCTCACATCAACCTCATTTTAGTCACTGGCAAGCAACAAAAATAATCCTCCACTACTTGCAAGGAACTACTCACTTTGGGATCTTATATGAGGGAAAATCCATGGATATCATTGGCTACATAGATTCATATTGGGTAGGTTCAGTAGAAGACAGATGTTCAACTTTTGGCTATGTCTTTTGTCTTGGTTCTTCGCCAATTGCTTGGTTATGCAAAAAACAACAAGCAATGGCCTTATCATCTATAGAGGCAGAATACAAGGCAGTAGTTTTAGCAAGTTAGGAAGCTCTTTGGCTTCGTCATATTCTAAGAGAATTTGGTTTTTCCCATGACAAACCTATTACTCTTTGGTGTGACAATCAGAGCACAATTCATATTGCACGCAATCCAGTTGAGCATCAGCGCACCAAGCACATTGAGATACACATGCACTTCATTCGACAACATATTCAGAATGGGGACATATACTTGGACTATATTCCAACTGAAAATCAAGTTGCAGACATCTTCACCAAGTCATTTCCTTCTCCGCGTTACATACAGTTGCAAGAGAAACTTGGAGTATTACAGCTACATTGAAACAAAGGTCTTTTCACCTCTCCTTTTATTATTGTATTCTTTGGAGGATGGTTTTTTCCCATGTGGTTTTTTTATCATCTCTCCCTTACATATTGTACATGAGTACCTCATCAGGCCATGTTGTCGGGACTCATTTTTTTGTTATTAAGGACAATATTCACCATCCAAAGACATGCCTATTTATTTCATAGTAGATGGTTTTTCCCATGTGGTTTTTTCACCATCTCTCATATATATTGTAAATGAGTACCTCATCAGGCCATGTTTCTGGGACTCACCTTTTTTTGTATTAAGAGGACAATCTTCGCAAACCGAAGACATGCCTCTTTTCTTTTTTATTTTTTGATAGATGGTTTTTCCCATGGGGTTTTTACCATCTCTTCAGAAAAGAAACCATTGTACATGAGTACCTCATCAGGCTCTATTTTCGGGACTCATTTGCACAATACACCCCTAGTATCACTTAAGGGGGGGTGTTAGAATAAGTAATTATTCTCTTAAGTTCTACTAGGATAGACTTACTTGAGTTTCCACTCCTTCATGAGTCAGGTGAACTCTCAGTTATAGTCTACATCAGATTTGATGAGTTGTTGTAATCCAATGACTCTCAATGATCAACTTTTTATTTATACAAAGTTGATCCATGGAATAATCAATCAGTTCTACTCTTTCTTCATATTTTGTGTAATGCTTTGCATGTCTATTTTGGGAAATTCTAACAGATGTTAGCACCAAGACCCAGATCATTGAGTACAAAAATAAGTTGGATTTCTGTACTAAATGCTCCAATAAAGGCCAACTCAACTCTCAATATCTAATCTTAAAAGTTTTTAAGGTGCCTCCCTACGAGAAATCTCATGGTGAAGGGTTCCATCCACAACAATTTTTCCACAAGCGCTCCAAGTATTCTACTACATTTGGTGCAGATGTTACTAGAGAAAATTCAAACCAAGGGCCTCCATACCAAACACCTTATGGAAAGGCAATGATCATTGAGTATCTTGAGGTTCCTAACCCTTCAAAGGAACCGTCCCCTAAGTTTATAGATCTTCAAATTTCTTTGGAGCAACCTAATATCTCTTCCTCCTTTCAGGTATGCCCCCTGTTTCTATTTATGATCTCTTTTATTCTCTATCTATAGATGAAACTCTTCCTATTTAAGAGAAATCCATTCCTCAAATACCTTATCAATCCCCAAAAGGCCTCCTTGGCCCTTCCACCAACAAAATTCTTCCTAGAAATCCCTTCCTTTACTAGGATCCAAAAAAAGCTTCATGCTGATGTTGATTCTAAGAAGAAAAGAGGTCACCCTTCTGCCCAAGCCATCAGAAATAGAGAATGCTTTTAGGATATTGCCAATGGCACCTAGCTCACCCTTCACCTCTCTTCAAAGTAAAACCTTCCATCAGGGCATCATGAAGATGATAATAGATCTAAATTCCCCTCTTCACAAGGAAGAGGGAAGATATCCTCTTCCAAAAGTACCAAATGAAGATCCTCTCATGGAATGTGAGAGGTATCAATGGATGTAATAAACAATATTTGGTTAAGTCCATGAGGAAATATTTAAAACCTACCATTTTTCTTTTGCAAGAGTCCAAGTTGGACATCCAAAATGCTTCCTATATATTTAAATATATTTGGAAAAACTATGATTTCCTCATAAGACCTACAAAAAGAGCTTATGGTGGCTTGCTATGCTTGTGGTATTTGAAAATTATTGAAGGCATACTCCTAAATATGGCAAAGAATTTCATGAACATTCTATTTTTCAGCAAAGATCATCACTATATATGGGTTCTTTCAAACATCTATGCACTGAATTCCACTTTCAAAATATTTTGGCTCTAGAAAATCCTAATCTAGATGAGAGAAGTATTTTCAAACAAGGTATGGATTCTGGATAGAGATTTTAATTCTCCTCTTTTTCCCACAGGCAATAAAGAAGGTTCCAAAATCACAACTAATTCTTATGAAGACTTCACATCATTTGTGGATGGTAATCAACTCATGGATATCCAACTAAGAGGTCCCAAATTCACCTAGAGTAATCGAAGAAAGGGTGAACATCTCATACATATCAAACTTGATAGAGTCCTCATATCCCTTAATGCTATCTATCCCTTTGGATATTTTATCCTTTAGTCTCTTCCTAGAATAAGATCTAATCATAATATGCTCCTCCTTGATTACTCATCTCAATGCTATCCTTTAAAATATCCTTTTAATTTGAGGTGATGTAGCTTTAGGATCCTAACCTCAAGTCACTCATAGCATATTTGTGGTCCCATAACTATTTTGGGTCCCTTACCTCTCAAGTGAGCAAAAAAAATTGTTTTGTTAAAGAAAATCTCAAGTAATGGAACAAGGATTTTTTTGGCAATATTTTTTCCAGGAAGATGAACATCCAATCCCAACTCACCAGCATTGAGCTCTATTACTAGCAAGGATACATTGACCTTAGTATCTAGAAAATTGAAAAGAGCCTCATATATGAATACCACAACATTCTAAAAAACGAGGAAGTTTTCTGCAAGCAAAATTCCACAGTAATTTGGTTGAAGGAGGGTGATTCCAACACTAAATTTTTCTATGCCACTACAATAAGACATAGAGGCTATAGTAAAATTTGAGAACTCACCAAGGTATATGGGATTGTTATTTAAGATAATATTGACATTAGAGCTGAGGCAGTTTCTTTTTTAAAGATCTACTTAGACCAAGCCTAAATTGTAACCAATAAACTATGGAGACTCACCTATGCAACATTCCTAGATTAGTTACCCAAAACATAATAATATTTTGATCAAACATTTATCTACCTAGGAATATTTGTTTTGTGGTACTCTCCATGCAAGGTGGGAAATCTCCAGGTCCTGATGATTTTCCCCTATGTTTTTCAATGCTATTGGGATATTGTGGGACCTGATATTGTTTTTGCTACCCAAAAAATACAACAAACCAAAAGTATTTTTAGAGAAATAAATTACACCTTCCTAGCCCTAATTCCCAAGATTGATAATGCCAAAACCCTTGCTAAATTTCACCCAATCAGTATTTGTAATGTCTTCTACAAAATTCTCACCAAAGTGATAGCCACTAGATTGAAGATAGTTCTACTACACATCATTGACCTCAACCAAGGTAGCTCTATTCAAGGGAGAATTATCATCGACAACATCATCACCATCCATGAAGTTATCCATTTAGTGTTCAAAAGTAACAAGACTGATCTTTTCCTCAAATTAGACATGAACAAGGTTTTTGATAGGGTATCATAGTATTTTATTTTTTTATTCTCTCTAGGTTTGAGTTCCATTCTGAGTGGATCGACCTAATCAGAGAATGCATTATAATTTCTAGTTTCTTAGTTCTTGTCAATGACTCTACTATCAGATACTTTCCAAGCTTTAAAGGTCTAATATAGGGAGACCCTTTATCTCATTTTCTCTTCATACTTATTGTTGAAGCTCTAGGTAGGATAAATATTAGGTATTAAACTAGCCTCCTCTTTTAATACCATCTCCCATAAGCAATTCATCTATGACACCATCCTTGCAAACCGTACCTTTGTTCCTCAAGCTAAAGCCATCAAGTTGATCTTGCTCTCTTTTGAGTTAGTTGTTGGTCAAAAGGTCAACTTCTCCAAAACCAAAATTTACTTTATCAATACCCCCATAAGATGGTAAGCCTGTATAGTTGATATTATTAGTTGTGCTATTGTTGATCTCCCATCTATTTATCTTGGGTATTTTCTCTTTGATGGACCTAAAAAAAAATATTTATAGAATCCCATCATTGAAAGAATCTATAACAAGTTGGCTGGATGGAACGAGGGACTCCTCAATCACACTAGAAAGGCCACCTTAGTCAAATCTACCCTCCAAAGCATCATTGTTTTATTCCTTTCCATATTTTAGATTTAAATTGAAGTATGCAAAAAAAGAGAACAAATCTAGCTGAACTTCCTATGGTCGAGCTCTGAACATAAGTAGAGATTTCATTTAGTTGCATGGGACCAAGTCTATTCTAGGAAATAATATGGAGGCATCGAAATTCCATCATAATATCAAGAGATATTATTAGGAAAGGCATGTGATGAAAGCTTGAAAATGGTTAAAAATAAACTTCTAGGAAGACAGATGGCTGGGTAATAGTCCACTTTAGAACTGTGCTGACCTAATCTGCTTTAAACTTATAACTGATATCCTGTTTGGTTCAAAAGTGTGCAATTTCATTAACACCAACAATAGGTGTTGGAAATCCTTTTCTATTGGTGATATGAATGAGGAAAAATAAGAGCTACTTCTGTTTTATTTGACATGTTGTGCCTTTGTGTCATCCACAACTCTCTAGTGGAAGACAAGCTCCTTTGGGTGCTTAGTGTGAATGGTTTTTTTACTATTAAATTTGCGTATTTCCTCATCAAGAGTCCAGGTCAACCATGGTTCCATTCGAAGATTATTTTTTGTCTTGCTATTCAAGATAAAATCCTTTCCATTCCTAACCTCGAAATATGTGGACTCCCTATTCCTAATTGTTGCTACCTATGCAATGCAGCTTGCAAATCCACCGAACACATCTTTTTATCTTGTAGTTTTTATCTCAACATTCTTTCATACTTATTTTCCACTGTTGGGGTTGCCTAGGCTTCACACTTTATCTTGAATGATTTGTGCTTGTAGTGGTCCAAATCCTTTAGGAGCTTTCGCTTAAAATTTTTTTAGACTTTTTGTGTCCCCCATTTTTTATGGGAAGTTTGGAAAGAACGTAACTCAAGATCCTTTAGTAACTCTATCTATGATTGTTTATGAGTTACTATCATCAATATCTTTGTTGCAACACAGAGTTTCCATGTTCTTACAAAAGGGTTTACAGTGCATATCCAAATATTTAAAGTCATTGGTGTTTGGAGAATTCTTTGAATTATGTCTTTTCTTATTCCTAGGGAATATGTGTATTAATGAAGATTTTACAGGTGTCCTATGATACCTAGTTTCAATCCACCACAATGCGACTCTCATAGGCGATAACAGTTGCCACATATGGAGGACCTGTTACAATGTGGAATTTACTGACATTACCCAATGCCATGTATGGAAGATATGTTTGATCATAGGTAACATTTCTTGTTACCTTGGGAGGGCTTCTCTTCTTGCCCTGTGAGGCTTTCTCTCATGTCCCTATGTGGGATTCTCTTAGTTTTAATAGTTTATCTTCGATGTCCCACAAAGGATTTGTTACTTTTGCTATAGATTTATTTGAAGCTCTTCTCTCAATCATCATATTTTTGTAAAATATTACGAGATCCTTTCAAAAACCTTATTCATCAACAAAAGATAATAATAATAAATATTGATTTAATATTTTTAATATGTTTATAAAAATATAAAAATATTATTAAAAATAATAAAACATAATAATATGTTAGATAGGTTTGGCACAATTAATAGGGATCATAGAGTTTTGAGCCTTAGACCCCAATTCTATTCTTTTATGCGAGCCATAAAAAATTTTAAAGGGTTTATATCAAGGATTACCACTATATAGTTTGTTAAAATGCTAGGATGAAAATATAAATTCATTTCAATATTATATAATCAATTAAAATATATTTAATTCTTTTAAATATAAAATAAATAATTATATCAAATATTAGCTAAATTTACATGATATTTTTAAATTGTTTTTTTTTTTTTTCAAAAAGTAAGATTCTTCCAATTTAATAATATTTATTTAGTTTACAACAAGAATAAAAGATGTCATATGGTGTATTTTAATGGAACCACCCTTTAAGCGGTAGGAGGAGTGATAGTTACTCCTCATAATAATAGAAAATCATTTCTATGAAAGGATTACATTTATAGAAACTAGTTTATTTTAGAATTATTAGTTGTCAAAATTATGCATGGTTTTTAATGTGGTTAGCCTTTTAAAAGGAGGATTTCTATTCTTGTATATTTTAATTCAAAATATATGTAGAAGCTAGGATTTGTATAGTTTTTTTTTTTTTTTTTTTTTTTTTTATCTTTAAAAATATAAACAAGGTGTTTTCTTTTCTCAATATTTTTTTCATAAGTGGTTATTTATTTCTTATATATGCACCATATTCTTCTTATTTTTTTTTACACATGCATGAATCATACATTAGGTTCATATATTTTCTATTATATAATTTTTTATGTGTATCATTTTTTTTCTTAAAAACTGTGTAACACTTTTATAGGTCTAATGATTAATATTAAAGTGTAGACTAAAAATCTTAGATTGAATATTGTTGCTAGTCTGGATAAGATATAGTATATTTGGAAAATAGTATTACATCCATAAGCTATAGAACTAATATTGATAAGTTTATATAGTAAAATATTAACTTGTGGAGTATTAAAATAGATGTGATTTTTAAGAAAAGATATGTTTTCATTACATTATTTTGTGAAATATTGAAAAAATAAACAAAAGAACACTGGTTGCAACAAAGTTGAATCTTATTTATTATGTTCTAATGAATGTGTAAGATGCAATATCAATAAATAATTTAAGAGATAGGCTAGAATATCTTTGTCAAGTAAAGTCCTTATTAATAAAATTATTTTTCATAAGTTTTACAATCTAAAGATGAAGGAAGTTGATAAGGTAGGCTAGAATATCTTTATCAAGTAAAGTCCTTATTAATAAAATTATTTTTCATAAGTTTTACAATCTAAATATGAAGGAATTTGATAAGGTAATAGACCATCTTAATCCTTCAATTCTATTATAGATAAGCTTATAACTATTTAAAGTAGGGTGAGTAATGAGAATATCTACACATTTTTGTAAAGCAATATTTTAAAATTTGGGGAAATTCTCACATTTGTTATAAGTGGAGCTATTTAAGTAAATCAATTAAACTTTTATGATATAGTGGATATTATTCTTCAAGAGGATACAAGGAAAAAGAATTGATAACCCATCCATGTAGATGAAATCTTGGTTATAAGGGGACATTCTAAATAGTAGCAAGCAATATATATAGTGGGAATAATATATTTAATTTAAGAGGGAGGTCTACAAAAAAAGAAGGATAGAAGAAGACAATCATTTGCTAGAAGTTCCATCAAAGGGGAATGCCAAGGAAACATGAGAGTGTGAGTGCGATCCAAGAGTAAGTATGACAACGAGTGCAAGTGTGAGCCAAGAGGCTGGGAGTAAGTGCAGTAGTAAGTGTGAGGACAAGCTAGGAGCTAAAAATAACTGCAACAATGAGTGCGAGCATGAAATAGGAGTATGTGTACCAGTGAGTGTGATTACAAGTCAGAAGTAAGTGCAACAAGTGTGAGCATGATACAGGAGTAAGTGCAACAACGTGTACAAGCATGAGTCAAGAGTGAGTGCAATCGAAAGCAAGTGTGAGTAAGTGCATGTAAAAGTGAGTATGATTAAGTGCAGCCAAAAGTGAGTGTGAACGTGAACTAGAGTAAGTGTAGTAGTGAGTGTGAGCATGATTTAGGAGTGAGTGTGCAAGTTAGTGAATGAGATCAGAGAGGAAGTGTGAACTAAGAGGAAGTGTGAGCAAAGATTTAGTCATGGCAAAAGAGTGGCAGGTTCATATAGAGTGCATCAATGCTTCAAAACCTTACCATGAATGCATGGAACATTATTTTCAAAAAATATTGAAGCCAAGGAATACCAACAAAAAGAAGAAATAAGTTCAATTATGATCCAAGAGGGAGTGCAAGCTGGGATTGAGTGTGAGGTAGGAGAAAGTGCAAGCCAAGAGCAAGTGTGAGCCAAAAGGAAGTGCAAACTAAGAGGGAGTATGAGCTAGGTCTTATTCATGGTAAAAGAGTGGTAGGTTCATCTAGAGTGCATCAATGCTTCAAACCCTTACCACCAATGCGTGGAATATTATCTCTAGAAAATTACTAAATTGAAAGAATACTGAGAAATAGAAGATACATGGAAAATTATGATCTATAATGGAGTGCAAGCTGGGAGCAAGTGTGAGTAAAGAGAGAGTGCAATCTAGGAGCAAAAATGAGTGCAATCTAGGAGCAACAATGAGTGTGATCAAATATCAAAAGTGTTAACAAGAAGTGGGACTAAACCCACAAAAAACATAGAAAAATAACAATGAAAATAATATCTTGGAATATTAGGGGAATGAATAAGAAGTCTAAAACAAGGTATTAAGAAATTGCGACGTTGTTATAGACAAGATATTTTTGGATATAGAAATTGGGTGGCAAATACTTTAGCCATTTGGAGTGTTGAATGTCATCTTGATAGAATTTAAATTTTTGAAGGAATTTAATATAAAAGGAGTTGATTGTGAAAACTTAGCAGTTTAAGGAAGACGAAGAATATCTTTGATAGAAAGATAAAGTTGTATTTGCTTTAATTAACTTGCTAAGCATGTAATAAGAGCAATGTAATATTTTATTTTTGTAATGGAAAAGGCCCCAACAGAAGCCATGCATGGTTTATTAAAAGAATAAAAATAAAGGGGAAATGTGAAGAAGTACAAAATCTACAAGGATTTTAAGAAAGAGAAAAATCACACAACATAAATATGAGCAAGACGAAGGAAATATTATGTGTTATCCTTATGTATAACTATGAATAGAAAAGAAAATGGATGGCTTATGAATTTTAGTGCTTATTTCCATATAACCTATATAAAGGAATCTTTATAGATTATAAGGAAGAAAATTTTGGTAAAAATTCTTGGAATATGACTATGGGTATAACATGTAGTTAGGATTTGATCTATGACTATGAAGTCAAGTAAAGGATCTATAAAATTAATTCTAAAGATGAGATGTATTTAGGTCTTAAAATAAAACTTTTATGAGCTTATAACCGATAGTTAAAAGCTACAGCCGTCAATGCATTTCAAAATGCTACGTGTGTGTTAAATAGGAATAAGCGAAAATCTCGGACGAAATGCTACAGCCGTTGATGCAATGATAGGAATAACCGAAAATCTCGGACGAAATGCTAAAGCCATTGATGCAATGATAGGAATAAGCGAAAATCTCGGACACAAAGTATGAGTCAAACTATTGGTGAAAAGGTGCAAGTAATTTTCAAAGACAACACTTGTATATGGATGACAAAATCCATGGTTCTAGTAAAAGAAACCATGATTGGATATCTTTACAAGCCTTATTTCGCTACACTCTTGAGTGGTAGTGTGAACAGAGTATCAAAGGAAAAGCATATCAAAAGTTTTATAAAAGCATTATCAAAACCACAAATTCTTAAATACTATTATATTATATGTTTGAACATTCATTATACAATATGTAAGGTTGAATCTTTAGTGTTCTATAAAATTTGTAGCCTAGGAAAATAGGAAAAGGCTAATGTTTACTTGAAGTGGACACTAGAAAAATGATATTCTTGATTTAGTTAATTTTGATATTGGAAGCTAATAGAAATTGCATATTAAAAGTGTTACAATCCCAATATAGCGTTGGCTATATTACCAATCTTATTTATTTTTCACCAAATTCATTTATAAATAGGAGATAGGTTTTATTAGTTTTACCATCATTGAAGTATTTTTATTCATTTGCGTATCTATGCACGAGACTTCACCCTCTCTAGAGTTTACTGTGCATTAAATTATACTCATATATTTATTGATTATTATTGAATTAATATTTATCAACCTGCAAGTGGTATCATAGCATGATTCTAGAAAGGTATTCTCGTTTTGCAGGTAGACTGGTTCTCGTTCATAGGCTGACCAGAAATATTAAAACCTTCTCCTAAGGTTTTAAAGGGACGAATTTGACACTGTTGATTTACGACGGAAAAGGTGCCACAAATCCTTTCGTGGTCTCGTTGAATTATTCCTGCAAATTCCCCAAAATAACGTTGCGGTTGAGTGTTTTCAGTCAATTTTTTTTTCACGATTCTAGAGAATTGTTTTGATTTGATGTGACACCTCCTTCGCTTTCGTTTCATTCACCATTGTTTAAAATATAGCTTTTATTTGAAATAATAATTGTTTACTCTGATCAAAACGACAATTGGCATTCGCCGAAGATAATTACTTAAAAACTCACATTCGCAGTTGGAGATAAAAAGAGATAAATTAAAAAAAAGATAAATTTAATTTGATACCTAAGGTTATCTAGGCATATCTAAACCCTAAACCAGCCTCCAATCGCTGAAAGATACGTGGCAACCAAATTTTTGATGGCTCAGCAAATCTCCATGGGCGAATTTAGACGGTTTAAAGGCGGACTTGTCCAACAAAAAATCACGTTTTACAAAATTAGTAACTACCTCTCGATCAAAATTAGTCCCACCGACCGTCTCGAACTTATCCTTGTTGATCCACGTGGTGATCTTGGACCTATACATGTTGATCCACGTGGCGATGAATCCTTGGACTTGTATGGGCAAACGATGATAACACTTTATGGCAGATTTTATACTTTTGCGAGGGATATATCCCACCCCCACGAAGGTTGACATAGTTATATATATCTGCGATCGTGCAGAAAGGGTGGTGATGTGTTGTTCACACTCCCTCGTGCAAGCTCAGGGCAATGCTCTCACTAGATACCACTTAGCAGATTCAAACCTTGCAATTGAAATTCCATCCGACCGTTGAAACTCAAAAACTTTCAATTTGAAGTCCATCGTTAACCCTGGAGCAAAGTCAAATTCTAACCGTTGAAGCAGAAACCATTTTTTTTATTAGCAATTCTTTTTCACACCATTTAATTTGTTTTTTTTCAAATTAAAATTTATTGCAGATGAGGGGTTGAATTTTTGAATTTAGAGCCAACCAAGCGTAATTTTGACCATTTTATTTAGTTACCCTTTGATTCATCAAGTGCATGAGTGAACCTCATGAGTGGAATCAAGTATAGGAAAGATTATAATATACTGAACGATCAACAAATGTGTCTATGACTAGAATTCACCAACCTAAAAATCAAGGTACGCATCAAATACTCCCAACAATATTAATAGTTTTGACCAATGTCATTATTCTTCACTAAATTCCATAGCTTCACCTTCTTCGAACAATGCCGATCCTTCTCTCAATAATCCTCCTCCTAACCCATCTATCCCAATTCCTAATAGTGTGGATCCTGTATCGCTCCAAATTTTTCGCATCCCTACCTTCAGGCTATTGGATCCGCGCCCGGAAGGAGGATGGGAAAAGGATGATGCGGTACCTCGGACGAGAGGACTTTGCGAAGGTCCCGCCTCTCAAGGGAGGTGTATTTTGGTGATTTTTCGACGGATGGTGGGTTCACCGAGGAAACATTTGGCGGTTTCCACGCCTAGGTTTTGGGAATGAGTTTTGATGAGTTCGTTTTATTTTTAAACATTCATCCTAGGTTTGGCCGAATGATTCTAACTTAAACTACATGAAAATGCAATTTAAATGAATACAGCAAACAGAAAAGAAAGCAAAAATAGAGAATTTGCAGGAGGCCAATGAAGATTACCTGATCCGGAAGTCTGATGAAGTTTTCGATTACTTGTAGCGATCTGGATCGTCCGCAATTCAACAGGATCGCCTTCAATTTGATAAAATCGTCTAAAGCGACGGGATCGTCCGCAATCCGACGAATTCGTCGGACGAATTCATCGAGAGACACGCAAAACGACAAACAGATGCGAAATACAAGAAATTCTATTTTGTAAACGGGGGCAAACTATATGAAAAAGTAATATGAGTATTGAACAATATACAAGAACAAAAGTAAATGCAAATCATTGTGTTTAGATAGCGAGAATATGATCTTAATATGCAAACTAGACAAAATGGGTGAACTCCAGATGCAATATAGTATAAAAACTGAATAGACAATCTAATTTATAGCATAAAATGACAGAGAAAAGAGAAAGAAGAGCAAACTCCAGGCACTGATTGCCTCGATGTGTGCTTGCAGTCGAAATCGTCTCGCATCAGAACGAGATCGTCCCGAATTTGATGAGATCGCCTCCGATCTTGACAGGTTCGTCGGCTGCGATAGGTGATGGCTCCGACTGAAAACCAGTGGTGTACCTGCAATAAAATTAATATAGGACTAGTGCAAGAGCAAATTTGAAGTGTTTTAGCGCATAGGGAGTTGATTTACATAAAAATTCAGCCGGGGGTTGGGGAAGGAAAAGTTTTAGAGTTAAATAGGCATAGGATAGTTGTTGGGAGGTTGGAGATCATCCCAATTTGGGAGATCTCCAACGGGGGAAGGGTCCCAACGGCGCGGACACGCTCGCCCGGATTGGAGACCCGTTGGAACGGATTCCAACTATGCAAATTCAGTTTTGCGACAAAATCGTCCGGACGTTCTAGTCCGGACGAAATCGTCAAATGCGGGGCGATATCGTACGATCGGAGACGATATCGTCAAGCGGTCAAAACAAGCTGCTAAAAATGGCACGGAAAAAGAGGAAACGGGTTTCTCGGCGGTTAACGGGCGGTTTGGGAGGTTAAATTTGAATTTAAATTTATTTACTAAGGTGAATGTAATTATTCCAATTTCACTGCGCCAATTTTAGGGTGCTACATTTTGCCCCCTCTTTAGCGAATTTTCCGAAGAAAATGCGTTAAAGATGAGTTCTTCTCGATCTACGAGAAAGCAAAAAATTATTCCCATTTTTAGGCGACGATTCTTGGTCGAATCGTACGACAACTTACTATGGTGCCCCCTCCGTGTTTTTACCCAAATCGAACGTTTGAGGTAAAAACGCGAAAAAGCAAAAATTATTTGTGAATTATTTTGAATAAAATTAAGAAAAATAGGGTAAAACCCTAATTCATTATTCTTGTTCATTTTACTTATTTTTAGAGCTGCGGAGAAAAAATGGTAGAGACAGCAGCACGGATCCGCGAGAGGTCCGCCGCGGTCTACGGGTAGGGGTTTAAACTTAGTTTAGATTGATTTAATTTGAATTTACATGCTTTGTAAATGAATTTTAGGATGAATTTTGAGCATCGCGGCCGTTTTTGGCCATCGACGTCGTCCGGACGAAATCGTCCCTAGTTCGACGAAATCGTCTCAAGTTCGTCAATTTCGCCCAAGGGCGAAATCGGCGAAAAAGGGACGATTTCGTCAAATTAGAGACGATTTCGACACGCGAAATCGGAGACGATTTTGCTCAAATTTCGGACGATATCGGCCAATAGTGGGCGATATCATCAATTGCAAAAATTTGATCTTTAAGTGGCATTATTGATTGCTAAAATTGTTATTAATGATTGTTTGTTGTTTTGATTGTTTATGCTTGCAGAGAGGATTACTAAAGAGCGAGAGAGTGGAAATACGGCGGGGTGAGAGACGACTTGGCCGCTCTCACCCGGGCGAGAGCGGGATCTGCTGGCACGGGCCGGCTTGCGGCATGTGGCGGAGATGCCGCGAGGTTTCTACTCGACATGGGGCTACCGACGGCCCTAGCGAGAGAGGTGGTACCGGGCTCTTCATGCTTTCGGTTACCGACGGGGAGATGACTCCCACACTAGAGGATGTATGGAGGATTCTTAGAATCCCCATACAAGGGAGGATGATCACACCTGCGGCCAATCGGGGGCCACGCGATGGGACGACTCTGCGGTGACCCGAGCTTCGCCCTGGAGAAGGGCGGAGTGAACATCGAGGCACTGCGCCAGATGCCTGGGGCATCTACACTGACACGAGTTTTGGTTGGGGTGGTTGGTGGACTTCTGCTGTGCCACCAGAGCGGATGCGGGGGTACCATGGATTCTTGGCGGATGTGATCTGCGACATGCGCGACCATGGCTATAGATTTTCTTGGGGCAGCTTTGTTCTATGTCGGCTGTACAGGATCCTTTACGGGGTCGTGTACAAGGGCGGGCGATGTCTGGTCATGACATCGCTCCTACAGGTTTGGTGTTGGGAGCACATTGCGGTGCGGAGGCCGGTAGGGCTTCCACTGACAGGGGTTGACGGGGAGAGGCCCCGAGTCTTCTCCTGGTGGCTTCGGAGAGGGGCACGGCGACGGATCGACCTGTCGGTGTCCCGGAGACTATTGGATGACTTGGTCCCGGACCGGATCACCTGGAGGCCGTGGAGGCGGCATCCGGGGGTGGGCAGAGGACGCACAGGAGCTGGCTCGCATCAGGCGAGTCTGTTGGCTACGGATGGAGAGGGGAGAGGTGGAGCTCCACCGCTACGACCGAGTTTTGTGATAGTTCGGTCTACAGCAGGGGATCCCATCTCTCGGGGATTATGAGTTTTCTCGGAGTATGTCGGGATAACACCACGGGTTAGTGGGGCTCCGGATATGCGGCGATTCTGGAGTCGGGACGTGGACGATGCCCCCATTCAGCCGGTGGATGGGGACGACGCGAGGGTAGCCGATGGCTACGATGCACGGTACGTAGGCATCCGCCCTCCTCGGATGACGAGGGCTCGGGGACCGATCCACGCGAGTTGTGCATCGGATAGGGAGGCGGTGCCGGGCGGTGGTAGAGGCAGCCGGGGTCACGGCGAGAGGAGAGCGAGAGGAGGCCACGAGGCACGGGAGAGGCCGCGACAGAGGGAGAGGGAGAGGAGGGAGGCGAGACCCCCATCTCCACAGAGGCCACCATCGCACGATAAGGGCAAGGGTGTGGACATTGGAGAGAGTAGCGAGATGGCTACTCTCCGGGCAGAGAGAGATCATCTACGAGCTCAGGTGCAGACGTTACGGGATGCGGCTACACGGCACCGGGTGAGGTGTCGCGGCTACGAGACGAGAATGCTCGTCTCGGGGCACGAGGCGGAGGGGTGAGCACTCGGGAGCTGATGCGGTCGGTTTCTCGGACCGCATTCTATCGGGCGCTATACTACCGGGCGGTGCCGGAGGGCCGGAGGATACAGGTGCCACCTGCCATAGCGGATCCTATCGGGACAGGGTCGACGAGGAGCTCATCCCGATCGACGACGAGGACTCGTAGTACCACACATACTGCGATGGGACCACCTCGTCCTCCGCAGGGTGGGGGAGGAGATGAGGCCGAGAGCTCTAGAGGCTCTCGAGGCTAGAGGGCGGGATACTGCCACTGATATTGTATTATACTTGTATTGATAGAGGATTGAGTATGCCGAGGTACAGATTGTGGCATACCAATCCAATTTTGATGATGTATATATTCTGTTGATATATATAGATGAGATATTTTTGATCATATGACTTGTCTTATGTGATGCTTATGATGCTTTTTATGTTTGATTGATTGATTGAGTTGATTGATGTAATGATTTTATTGATGATTCATGTAATTATGTCGTTTTGGAAAATATTATAACTTGGATGTCATGCTTTAAATATTTTAAATGAAATAATCTGATGTAACAAATTGATTGGTTGTAATGAAATGTGATAAAAATAAAAAGAGATTTCTAACAATAATTTCAAAGGACATTGTCGCTATTATAGACCATTTCATGGAGTCGTCTGCTCACTCGGTCGTCAAGCTAGTCCCAGGGTAGAAATATTGTTAAAAGAAAAGAGTGCTTAAGAGACTGTCTTAAGACTTTGTTGTGATGATGCAAATGATGATGATGATGGTTTGCTTTCAGATTTCCATGAAAATATTATGCATGAAATATTGTAAAATGATTTTTGCTAGGCATAAATTCCTAAGTGTGATAAAAATTGTTGAATAATTCCTTAAGAATTATACCATCATTGCAAAATGCAAAGGTTGACATAATGATATGAACATAGTAAAAATGTATTTGCTTTCGAAAAAGCATAATTTGTGTAAAATGAAGTCATATGTTTTGTATGATCTTTGATAAATTGGGAAATAAAATTGTTACAATGGTTTGCGCTAGGCATAGAATATGTAGGTATAGACTTATACCATCATCGCGAAGATCAAAGAAAGGATAGTTTTATTGCATGATTAATTTTTGATGAACGAGAAAATATGATAATGAGGACTTGCGCTAAGCATAAAATTCCAATTTTGGTTTTGAAACTATACCATCGTTGCGAAAGTCGATAAGATATATATGATATGTTTTGATTGAAATTTTTGATTTTTTCTATTATATAGTTGTCTTTGTGGTAAATAATTGTACTTGGTTTATTCCAAACAAGTTTGCAAAAATAATATTTCAAAGTATTTTGAAGACAAAAAGTTAGATTTATAAGGAATCCCATGTGCATAAGTGAATTCATTGCCAATCTTGATTTATCATAATGATAGACAAAATCTCTCAAATACAAATGTGTGTGCAATTGCATTGTTCATTTACCTATTTTGAGCAAGATACTATGATACAAGTGATTTGAAGAAACCAAATAAGTGTTCATTAACCATGATGTAGATGCATATAACCATACTAGGCTACTATGTAGATCGGATTATCAAGAGCTAGCTAATCCATAAGCGAGACATAGGTCTGTACAAAAGAAGGTCGCTAATGTGACGGACATATCGCCACGCTAGGAGTTACCCAAGGCCAAGCGGGTTGGGCACAAACCACCTGTTATGGGGCTTACCTCACGGTTTTCGAATAATTGAGAATTCCGGGGATTCAAGCTCATTCACCCTTCTTTTCTTTTCAAAGGGTAGGGAAAGGGATTTTATTGCTTTTCTTGCTTTCTTTTGAACTTTGCTTATTTTTCTTTTTGTATTTCTTTTGCTTGATAATGCTTGGAACATTGTTGACATAACATTTTTCTTTTCTCTTTTTCTTGAATTTTTCTTTTCTTTTTCTTTTTCTAGGGATACTTGCTCGGATTAGTTTGTAGAGCAAGGGATTTTTATTACGGGTAGGGGTGAGCTTGTCCTTTTGCCAATTCTCAAAGATTCTAGACCATGTGCATGATAGGATAGCAAGGGAAACTTTTCACTCAAGAAATCGGTTCTACTATGTAGCAAAACATGGAAATTACAAATATAATCATTTTATTGTGAAAAGATGTGCTTGGTTTAAGTAAATAACAAGATCAATTCTCTATGCTCAAACTTTATTTAATTGAATTTTGTGAACTTTGATATAAGAGAGATTAGTAATCATGCCAGATAAAATCAAGATATTTATTGTGTGAGTGTGCAAGTGAGGGATGCCAAATAAATGCTAGTTTTATCCAAAATAAGTTGAAACATATAATTGCAATAATTGTAAGAAAATAATGATTTTGAGAAAGTTTTGAGAATGTTGACTCTCTCTTTATTATGTATATTGTTTTGGTTTCGAAAGAGTCAAGCATATAGCTGTTTTTGGATTTTTATGTTGATTTTTGTTTTGGAGCAAAAGGAACTTTACAAGTGCTTTAAAGAAATGCAATAAATATTTTTGAAGATTTTTGAAGATTTTATGAATGTTTTTGAGGTTTTTGAATAAATTGAAAGAAATACAAGATAATGATTTTGAACAAATATATACATGGATGAAATGACCAAATTTATGCATAATAACGTTTGAGATGTAAAATATTCATGGGTTCTTTAAGTTCTTTACCATCTAAGGTAGATAATTTATATGCTCCTGATTCAAATTTTGCAGTAATGATGTATGGTCCGAGCCAGTTGGGCTCAAATTTACCTTTAAGTTCTTTGGTTGCATTTGTATTTTTTTTTTTGATTTTGAGGATTTTGATTTTTTTGTATTTTGATTTTAATTTATGAATTGAAATTGGTGGTATATACAAGATGATCTATATACACTATACAAGGTTTATTTGAGTATAGCATGTCTAAGGTTGCTTCAAAATCAAAGGAGGTTTTGAAGGATAATCTGGTTGAGGTGAAGGTAAGAATAGAAGGTGATGAATAAAAGGTAGTGATAACAAAAGCTTTGTTATAATGTAGAATAATGTAGAAAAAGATTTGACTTTTATATGTGTAAAATTGATCATATTACAAAATAAAATGTCAGAAGGATAAGAAAGTTCTTCATTCTTATCACTATATTCCAAATATTGATAAGATGGAGAAAGTATATGTGAAAGATATGCATGGATGTTATTTGGTAAACAAGGATGATCATATATGGATGAAGAAAAGTGATGGATAGAAGATAATTGTGATAATAGAGAATGTATAGAACTTGATGTTTCAACCATTAAATATTCTTCAAATGGTGTTGGGTCACCATGTATGGTAACAATTTTATTTGCAATTTCAAACTTCAAACATTGGTGAAGAGTGGAAGGGAAAACCCTCATCGTATGAATCCAAGGACTCTGGAGAAATAGGTTGTAAGGTGAAGGACAATATCCTACATAGAATAAAGTATCCAGGATCTTGGATCCAATATTAAGGGGAAGAATTATAGTACCTTGAGCTTCTTGAATTTCATTGTTAAAAGATTTTATAATAACATTTGATTCATTAATATCTTCTTCCTTTGATTTTGAGTTTTTGGAATAATTGATAAGTGCATAAATTAAGAGAGGAGTCATTATCTACCATGATAGTTTTAACAAGTGTTTCTTTACTAGATCTGATAATGTAAAGATAGGAGTCTTCTTGTGGAGTAGAGGAAGGAATATCCTCATCATAGAATGAAATATGGTTAACCTCAAGAGGGTTTACACCATTAATTATGTTCTTAGAGAAAATATGATGAGGAACAAATTGTTGGCTAGGTATTTTGAACAAAATTTCCTTATGATAAATTTGTAATACTTCTAAAAGGGATATCTTTGCTTGAGGATTAATCACTTGTTGTTGGTTATCAAAGTGGATTTCAGATTGAGATTTTGATTCTAAAGATGAGCTTTCTATGCTTACATTCCATTTTGGATCATTCTCTAGAGTCAAAGATAGTTTTGAAGGTTGGTCAAATGAGGAATCCATATCTTGAATATCAGATTGGGTTGATTGAATTTGAGGTTGCTCATTTGTAGTTTTTGTTACAATATTAATAATATCATCATGATGGGACACATTAACATGCAATATTTGATTGGTTTCTTGTTGTTGATAATTGAGTAGGGGTTCTTGGGAGATCCCCATGTCTTGATTGATTATTGGTATTTGTTGTGTAGGAGTTTGATAGTTTCTTGGAGATTTATAATCGAGTTGTAGATTGTAATTCCTTTATATTAAAAAGATCCTTATCAATCAAATCTTGAATTGCACATCTTAAATCTTTACAATTTTGTGTCATATGTCCATCTACTCTATGATATTCACAATGTAGCTCGGGTTTAAACCAATCTGATGTGGTATCGAGGTTGTCTTATGGAAGGAAGTTCAATAATATTTGTGTCAAGTAAATACTTGAGAATTATATCCATTGGTTGATTAAGCCTAGTAAATTTACGTGATGAAGGTTTTTGAGAGGTTTTTGATAAATGCCTTAGGAATTTCGTCATAAAAGGACCTAATGGTTTCTCACCTCTACTTTCTTCATTTTGGGTAGAATGATGATAGGAAGATTGCGATGTAGGAGGTGAGTGAATGGTAGAATTGGAAGAATAAGTATTTTCTTGTTGAAATGGATGTGTTGTATTGAAAGAAGAGTATTGAAAAGGTGGTGGAGGATTATATGTGGGTTGATAGACATAATATGGATATATGGGAGAATAGATAATATCATTATGAAGAGGATTGGCAAAGGGATTGTTTTGTTGGGTTATGGATGAAAAATAAGAAGAGTGTGATAGAGGTGGTGTTGAATAGGGATGAGGTTGGTCATAATCAACAAATGTATTTGGATGAATTCTTCCAACATTACTAATGGGCTCATATTGATTTGAGTAAAAACTCATGGTTTCTTTAGTACTTCTAAAAGTAATATTTAGCATCTACTATTTAGAATTGAATCTAAAAACATACAAACTTGAAATGATGATTTTGTTATATTTTTCTTGTATACATATATATTTTTTTGTTTTTGTTTTCAAAAGGTTATGATGCATTCACGTCGGGTTCACCAAAATGTATCGCTCCAAATTTTTCGCATCCCTACCTTCAGGCTATTGGATCCGCGCCCGGAAGGAGGATGGGAAAAGGATGGTGCGGTACCTCGGACGAGAGGACTTCGCGAAGGTCCCGCCTCTCAAGGGAGGTGCATTTTGGTGATTTTTCGACGGATGGTGGGTTCACCGGGGAAACATTTGGCGGCAGTTTCCACGCCTAGGTTTTGGGAATGAGTTTTGATGAGTTCGTTTTATTTTTAAACATTCATCCTAGGTTTGGCCGAATGATTCTAACTTAAACTACATGAAAATGCAATTTAAATGAATACAACAAACAGAAAAGAAAGCAGAAAAAGAGAATTTGTAGGAGGCCAATGAAGATTACCGATCCGGAAGTCTGATGAAGTTTTTGATTACTTGTAGCAGTCTGGATCGTCCGCAATTCAACAGGATCGCCTTCAATTTGATAAAATCGTCTAAAGCGACGGGATCGTCCGCAATCCGACGAATTCGTCGGACGAATTCATCGAGAGACCTGCAAAACGACAAACAGATGCGAAATACAAGAAATTCTATTTTGTAAACAGGGGGCAAACTATATGAAAAAGTAATATGAGTATTGAACAATATACAAGAACAAAAGTAAATGCAAATCACTGTGTTTAGATAGCAGAATATGATCTTAATATGCAAACTAGACAAAATGGGTGAACTCCGAGATGCAATATAGTATAAAAACTGAATAGACAATCTAATTTATAGCATAAAATGACAGAGAAAAGAGAAAGAAGAGCAAACTCCAGGCACTGATTGCCTCGATGTGTGCTGCAGTCGAAATCGTCTCGCATCAAAACGAGATCGTCCCGAATTTGATGAGATCGCCTCCGATCTTGACAGGTTCGTCGGCTAGCGATAGGTGTTGGCTCCGGCTGAAAACCAGTGGTGTATTTGCAATAAAATTAATATAGAAATAGTGCAAAGGCAAATTTGAAGTGTTTTAGCGCATAGGGAGTTGATTTACATAAAAATTCAGCCCGGGGTTGGGGAAGGAAAAGTTTTAGAGTTAAATAGGCATAGGATAGTTGTTGGGAGGTTGGAGATCATCCCAATTTGGGAGATCTCCAACGGGGGAAGGGTCCCAACGGCGCGGACACGCTTCGCCCGGATTGGAGACCCGTTGGAACGGATTCCAACTATGCAAATTTAGTTTTGCGACAAAATCGTACGGACGTTCTAGTCCGGACGAAATCGTCAAATGCAGGGCGATATCGTACGATCGGAGACGATATCGTCAAGCGGTCAAAACAAGCTGCTAAAAATGGCACGAAAAAAGAGGAAACGGGTTTCTCGACAGTTAACGGGTGGTTTGGGAGGTTAAATTTGAATTTAAATTTATTTACTAAGGTGAATGTAATTATTCCAATTTTACTGCGCCAATTTTAGGGTGCTACAGATCCCCCCTCACATCAATATCTTACTCAATAAGAAACAATGTTGAATGACATTCATACTATGCTGAGAGCCATTGAAGTCCATCTAACTATTGTAACATCTCCTCATACCCCCAGGTCATAAAATGCTCTCAATCCCAAACCTTTAATATATTCATCAAAGATAAGTTGCTTCTTAACCAAGGCTTTTCCAATGGTTTAGACCCAAAATAAGGTGGTACTTCTTGTTATTTGGAATGATATCATGATGTTCAAGTTCCTCAAATTGACATACCCACATTTGAAGGGGCTGACCCTCATGTATGGTTGGCAAAAATGGAAGACCTTATTCAATTAATCGTGGAGGAAAGTCAAATTCTAACCGTTGAAGTAGAAACCAATTTTTTTATTACCATTTTGTTTTCTCACCATTTAATTTTTTTTTTCAAATTTGAATTTATTACAGATTACGGGTTGAATTTTTGAATTTAGAGCCAACCAAGCGTAACTTTGACTATTTTATTTAGTTACCCTTTGATTCATCAAGTGCATGAGTGAACCTCATGAGTGGAATCAAGTAAATAGAATATTACAACATACTGAAAAATCAACAAATGTGTCTATGACTAGAAATCACCAACCTAAAAATCAAGGTATGCATTAAATACTCCCAAAAATATTAATAGTTTTGACCAATGTCATTATTCTTCACTAAATTCCATAGCTTCACCTTCTTTGAACAATGCCGATCCTTCTCTCAATAATCCTCCTCCTAACCCATTTATCCCAATTCCTAATAGTGTGGATCCCCCCTTACATCAATATCTTACTCAATAAGAAACAATGTTGAATGACATTCATACTATGCTGAGAGCCATTGAAGTCCATCTAACTATTGTAACACCTCCTCATACCCTCAGGTTGCAAAATGCTCTCAATCCCAAATCTTTGATTTAGACCCAAAAGCAGGTGGTGCTTCTAGTTATTTGGAATGACATCATGATGTTCAAGTTCCTCAAATTGGCATACCTGCATTTGAAGGGGCTGACCCTCATGGATGGTTGGAAAAAATGGAAGGCCTTATTCAATTAACCATGGAGGAAAGTCAAATTCTAACCGTTGAAGTAGAAACCAATTTTTTTATTACCAATTATTTTTCACACCATTTTTTTTTCAAATTAGAATTTATTGTAGATGAGGGGTTGAATTTTTGAATTTAGAGCCAACCAAGCGTAATTTTGACCATTTTATTTAGTTACCCTTTGATTCATCAAGTGCATGAGTGAACCTCATGAGTGGAATCAAGTATATGGAAGATTACAATATACTGAACGATCAACAAATGTGTCTATGACTAGAAATCACCAACCTAAAAATCAAGGTACACATCATAATACTCCCAACAATATTAATAGTTTTGACCAATGTCGTTAGTCTTCACTAAATTCCATAGTTTCACCTTCTTCGAACAATACCAATCCTTCTCTCAATAATCCTCATCCTAACCCATCTATCCCAATTCCTAATAGTGTGGATCCCCCCTTACGTCAATATCTTACTCAATAAGAAACAATGTTGAATGCCATTCATACTATACTGAGAGCCATTGAAGTCCATCTAACTATTGTAACATCTCCTCATACCCCCAGGTCACAAAATGCTCTCAATACCAAACCTTTAATATATTCATTAAAGATTAGGTGCTTCTTAACCAAGGATTTTTCAATGATTTAGACCCAAAAGCAGGTGGTACTTCTTGTTATTTGGAATGATCTCATGATGTTCAAGTTCCTAAAATTGGCATACCCGCATTTGAAGGGGCTGACCCTCATGTATGGTTGGCAAAAATGGAAGACCTTATTCAATTAACAATGGAGGAAAGTCAAATTCTAACCGTTGAAGTAGAAACCAATTTTTTTTATTACCATTTTGTTTTCTCACCATTTAATTTTTTTTCAAATTCAAATTTATTGTAGATTAGGGGTTGAATTTTTGAATTTAGAGCCAACCAAGCGTAACTTTGACCATTTGATTTAGTTACCCTTTGATTCATCAAGTGCATGAGTGAACCTCATGAGTGGAATCAAGTAAATAGAAGATTACAACATACTGAACAATCATCTAATGTGTCTATGACTAGAAATCACCAACCTAAAAATCAAAGTACGCATCAAATACTCCCAATAATATTAATAGTTTTGACCAATGTCGTTATTCTTCACTAAATTCCATAGCTTCACCTTATTCAAAAAATGCCGATACTTCTCTCAATAATCCTCCTCCTAACCCATCTATCCCAATTCCTAATAGTGTGGATCCCCCCTTACATCTATCTTACTCAATAAGAAACAATATTGAATGACATTCATACTATGCTGAGAGCCATTGAAGTCCATCTAACTATTGTAACACCTCCTCATACCCTCAGGTCGCAAAATGCTCTCAATCCCAAACCTTTAATATATTCATCAAAGATAAGTTGCTTCTTAACCAAGGCTTTTCCAATGATTTAGACCCAAAAGCAAGAGGTGCTTTTAGTTATTTGGAATGACCTCATGATGTTCAAGTTCCTCAAATTGGCATACCTGCATTTGAAGGGGCTGAAACTCATGGATGTTGGAAAAAATGGAAGACCTTATTCAATTAATCATGGAGGAAAGTCAAATTCTAACCGTTGAAGTAGAAACCAATTTTTTTATTACCATTTCTTTTTCTCACCATTTTTTTTTTCAAATTAGAATTTATTGCAGATGAGGGGTTGAATTTTTGAATTTAGAGCCTAACAAGCATAACTTTGACCATTTGATTTAGTTACCCTTTGATTCATCAAGTGCATGAGTGAACCTCATGAGTGGAATCAAGTAAATAGAAGACTACAACATACTAAATGATCAAAAAATGTGTCTATGACTAGAAATCGCCAACCTAAAAATCAAGGTACGCATCATAATACTCCCAATAATATTAATAGTTTTGACCAATGCCGTTATTCTTCACTAAATTACATAGCTTCACCTTCCTCAAATAATTCTGATCCTTCTCTCAATAATCCTCCTCCTAACCCATCTATCCCAATTCCTAATAGTGTGGATCCCCTCTTATGTCAATATCTTACTCAATAAGAAACAATGTTGAATGATATTCATACTATGCTGAGAGCCATTGAAGTCCATCTAACTATTGTAACACCTCATCATACCCCCAGGTCACAAAATGCTCTCAATCCCAAACCTTTAATATATTCATCAAAGATAAGTTGCTTCTTAACCAAGGCTCTGCCAATGATTTAGACCCAAAAGTAGGTGGTGCTTCTAGTTATTTGGAATGACCTCATGATGTTCAAGTTCCTCAAATTGGCATACCCACATTTGAAGGGGCTGACCCTTATGGATGGTTGGCAAAAATGGAAGGTCTTATTCAATTGCACCATATTCCTAAAATAGATCATGTTGCTTTTATAGATTTTAAACTAGGTACATAGGCGTATCAATGGTTGTTATGGAAAATTTGCAAAAATTAGTGTCCTCTTTTATGGCCTCAATTTAAGGAAATTTTTATTAGAAGATACGATAAGGGATCTTCCACATCATACGTGGTCCGTCTTATGAAAATTAAGCAAACATGATTAGTAGATGACTATATCTTTGAATTTACTAGTCTACTCACCTATACACATGAATTAAGTCTAGTAGTGGTGGTTTTTGCTTTTCGCTATGGTATTAAGGATAATATTCACAAGGAAATTGACATGCATGATCCCTATACCCTAGATGATGCACAACGTATAGCTCAAGTAATAGAACAAAAACTCCAATATTTTGATCCTCCATATCATTGATATTTTAACTCTCATCATCCTTACTGTAATGTTGAGCATTCCATAGGATTCTTCTGCTCTAAATGTTATTCATATTACCCAAGAAATCAAGCTTGCGTACAACATCAAAACTTTCACTTAGAATATGACAATGCATTAGTTGTTGAGGAAGAATATTTTTCTCAACCTGATCCATCTCTAGAACTAGCAAATGATGAATCATTAGAGGATGATACAGTGGCTCTTTTAGTACATGCACTTATGGGTATCCAAGCTCATCATACTATCAAGGTACAAGGATTAATTAAACATCAACATGTTAATGTGTTTATTGTTTTAGGAAGTACACATAACTTCATGGATTATAAAACAACCAAATCCTTGAACTTGTATATCCATTCTTCTAATTAAGATAAATTTCAAGTCCTTGTTGCAAATGGAGCAATGATCAATGCATGGGTTGAACATATAAAATTAAAATCCAAATGGAAAATTATACATGGACAAGAAATCTCTTTGTTATGAACCTAGGGAGCTCAGATGTCATTTTGGGAGCACAATGGTTATCTCAGCTCGATGATGTTACTATTAATCTTCAAAAATTATACATCAAGTGGATAAAGAATGGAAGGGTCATTTGTCTTCAAGGGATTCAACCTCCTCCTTCAATGGTAGTGAGTTCACATAGCATGAAGAATATATTGAAGAAATGTGGATATGATTTTCTTGCCCAAATAAATTCCATCGAGGCTCAATCCTTGGACTCTTCTCCTATAACTCTTCCAAGGGATCTTCAAGATAGTGTGGATAATAATGAAGAAGTCTTTAGTGAACCAAGGGATCTAACTCCTAAAAAATCACATGATCATGACATCCATCTAATTCCTAATAGTCTGCCTTCTAATATACGTTCTTATTACTATCCATAACCCCAAAAATTAGAAATTGAGAAACTAGTCCAATAAATGTTAGAGCATGTAATCATTCATCCAAGCATCAGTTCTTATTTATCCCTCATGGTGATGGTACACCGTAAGGATACTTTATGATGCATGTGTCCTAATTTTTGTCCTCTTAACAAGATTACCATCAAAGATAAGTTTCCTATCCCAATCATCGATGACTTGTATGAATTGCATAGTGCTATTTATTTCACCAAACTAGACTTACACTCGGGCTTTCATCAAATTAGGGTTAGATAAGAGGCTATCCTTAAAACTACTTTTTGTACTCATGAGGGTCATTATGAGTTCCTAGTCATGTCCTTCGATCTCACTAATGCTCCATCAACTTCATAATTTTGTCTTAGTTTTCTTTGATGATATATTAATATACAATAAATCTTGGAAGGATCACCTAACTCATGTTGATAAAGTCCTTTATCTATTGCAAAAGGAAAATATCTTCACTAAAAGATCCAAAAGTGCATTTAAGATCCAAGAGGTGGAATATCAGGGACATATAGTATCCAATGAAGGAGTCAAAGTAGATCCTCATACGATAAAAGCTATTCAATATTGACCTCTACCAAAATCACTTAAAAAACTATGTGGTTTTCTAGGACTCACAGGCTATTGTAGAAAATTTATCCACAACTATGGTAATATTGTAGTACCTCTTACTGCTCTCACAAAAAAATATGCTTTTATTTGGAATGAAGCTACTTCTCAGGCCTTCCAAGCCCTCAAAGAGGCTATATGTTCCACTCTAGTTTTGACCACTCCTAATTTTAGCAAGTCCTTTGTCATTGAGTGTGATGCTTTTGGCACAGGTGTTGGAGCTATTTTAATGCAAGAAGGACATCCTTTAGATTTTGAAAGTAATCAAATTTCAAAGAAGAATTTGGGATGATCCACTTATGAAAAGGAAATGCTAGCTATTTTATATGCTATAGAGAAATGGAGATATTATATATCAAGTAGTCATTTCATCTTCAAAATTGACCATAGTAGCCTTAAGTATTTCTTAGAATAATATATTTTGTATCGTAAACAAAATAAATGGTTGAAAAAACTCTTGGGTTATGATTTTATCATTGAGTATAATAAATATAAATATGATGGAGATAATAAAAATAAATTAACAAGACAATATTAAAAGAGATAAAGCAAAAAAATAGAGCAATGAACCCAAAAAAATAGAACTACAGATATCAACACAGAAAGCCCAAATCACTTCTTCATTTTTTCTCTGCATCCATGGCTGAGAAATACCAAACATTTTATATCCTTATAAGGATAAACCTGGAGAATTCTAGATAGTTACAAAAATCATATAAACTTAGAAAGTTACAAAAATCATCTAATATTAGAAAAAAGTAATGAATCCTAATCTAAACAAGATCATTGAATGATATGTTACAAAACAAATTTTCTATATTTAACATCCTTCCTAAAATCTGATTTGTGAAAAATAATTACTCAATCCTCCCTAAAATTTGATTTGTGACAAAGGGCTCTCATCCCCAAAATATTCTTCAATTTATTAAAGTCTTCTTCCTTCAATGGCTTTTTCAAAATGTTAGCAACCTGATATTTGGACCTGCAATGAGAAAGCTTGATTTATTTATCTTTAACTAGTTGTCTAATGAAGTGAAATTTGATATGTATGTGCTTGCTTCTTCCATGAAAAACTAGATTTTTTGAAAGTTGAATGGTGGATTTATTATCATAGAAAATAGTGGTCTCTTCCATGTGAGGCTGCATTAATTCATCAAACATCCTGCATAACCAAACTGCTTGGCAACCAAATGAAGTGGCTGCTATATATTCTGCTTCTGCTGTGGACAATGCAACAATAGTTAATTTTTTTATGACCATGAAATTGCCCCTGAACCAAGATTAAAAGCATATATTGAATTACTTTTCCTTTCATCTATGTCTCCTACCCAATCACTATTTGTATAATCAACTAATTTTAAGGTATCCTTCCTATCATAAAAAATCCCATGATTGTAGTCCCTTTCATATATTTGAGTATTCTCTAACCTACCTGGAAATGTGTAGCATGGGGATCCTCCATGAACTTGCTTATCAAGCTAAAAATATACATGATATCTGGCCTTTTTGTAGTTAAGTACATTAAACTGCCAACCAAGATTTTATACAATATAGAATCTATATTTTTGTTGTCATCTTATTTGCTCAACTTCACACCCATAGCAATAGGTGTAATTACTGGTTTGCAATTATCCAACCCGAAAATTTTCAATATATCATTGACATACTTCTCTTGAGAAATAAAAATCTTGTCACTATTTTGAGTGACTTTAATACCAAGAAAATAATACATCAAGCCAATATCAATCATTTAAAATTCATTTTGTATTGCAACTGAGAATTATCTAAGCATGTTTTCATTATTTCTAGTATAAATCAAATCATCAACATAAATACAAACCATCATAACATCTTATTTTTTATTTTATTTTGTGAATAAGGTGTGCTCATGAGGACATTTTTCAAAAAATATGATTCAATCCTTTCATACCAGAATCTCGGTCCTTGCTTTAAACCATACAAAGCTTTATTTAGTTTGAGCACTTTACTCCAATTGGATTTTTGTATGTATTCACTTATCCTTGCTCATTGTACTTGGTTTTATAGATGCACTTTACTCCAATTCGCTTTTTGTGCTTTGGGAGGTCTATTAGTTCCCAAGTTTGATTCTTTTCTATGGTTGTAATTTCTTCATTCATAGCTTTAATCCATTTATCATCTTGTACTGCTTCTTCAAATGTAATGGGATTACAAAGAACTCTAAAAAATGCAAAATAATAAGCATATTCACTTATATTTGTTGTTTCTTGATATATGTCAGACAAACTCCTTGTATTTTTTCTTTTTTTGGAGATTTTGATGTGGGTGATGAAAATATACTTCTGGTATTTAGTGAAGAAAGGTTGCTTTCTGGTGTTTATTTGTAAATGCTACTACTGCTAGTTCCTTTGTTACCAACCAAATTTTTGTGTGGGCTTACTGCTTCATCTTCAATGTTGCTGATAGTTGTCTTTCAATTTCCAACACCACTCCTGGTCTTCAAGAAACTTAACATCTCTACTTATCACCAACTTTTTTATTTCTGGATTATATAGTCTGTATGCTTTTGGTTCTTCACTGTATCCCATAAAGATACAACTTTCTGCCTTATCATCTAATCTCTTTCTAAGTGCATCTGTAACATGAGAATAAGCAATGCAGCAAAAAAAATTAAAATGATCTACACGGGGTTTGAATCCTCCCCACACTTCTTCTGGTGTCATACCCTAAATTATCTTTGTAGGCCTCCTATCCAGAATATAACCTGCACAACAAACTACCTCCGCCCAGAAAACTTTAGGTAAATTCTTAGCTTTAAGCATACTCCTCACCATATCTAGAATTATTCTGTTCTTCCTCTCAGCTATACCATTTTTTTGAGGAGTATACCTAGCTGTTTACTACCTTTTTATGCCATTCTCATTACAAAATTTTTAAAATTCATGTGATATGTACTCTCCACCTCTATCAGTACTTAAAATTATGAGAAAATAGCCACTTTACTTTTTAACTAAAGCATTAAATTCTCTAATTTTTTAAAAGTATCAGATTTTTCTTTCAATGGATACACCCAGAGTTTTCTACTGTAGTCATCAATAAATGTTAAGAAATATCTCATACCAGATAATGAGGTGACTTCAAGTGTTCCACATAGATTTGAGTGTACTAGCTCTAATGGATCTGAAACTCTCCAAGATTTCCCTACTGTAAAGGGTTCTTTGTGGTATTTTCCAATAATGCATCCTTCACATTCTTCATATAGCCTTTGGATGAGTGGTAAACCTATTACCATGTTCTTCTTATTCAAAATATTTAGTCCACCAAAACTCAAATGACCAAATCTAAGATGCCATATTCATTGTGAATCTTTTACTATGGTATTGAAAATCAAAGGTATATTTATCTCAATGCTAAGAGGAAACATCTTATTAGTAGTAATGGGTATTTTGGTTATCATATTATTCTTACCATTAGTAATAAAGCATGTACCATTCTCAAAATTCACAGTGTGGCCTTTTTGCAGAAGTTGACCTACACTTAACAAGTTATGCTTTAAACTTGATACATAAAATACATCACCAATAAATTTTTTCTTACATTGCTTTGCTTTGAGTAATATCCTCCATTTCCCCATGACCGGGGCAATTGTATTATTACCCATATTTAATACTGATTTGATGGACTCATCCAAATCTTGGAATATCTCTTTGATTCCTATCATATGATTACTACACCCACTATCAAAATACCATTTATCTTCATTTATTTCCTCTTTTGTGCTATATGTTAGCAACACATATTCTTCTTGCCATTCATCTTCATTTATATATTGAGCTTCCTATTTGCTTTCATCTGCTATTTTTTTCTACATTCAAATGTAATATTTCCACACTTTTAACAATAATAGCACTGAACAAATGACTTATCATGCCTTTGAGAGTTGTTTTCTCTTTGCTAAAAATTTGCTCTGCCTCTACCTCTTTGCTAAAAATTTGCTCTACCTCTACCTCTTGCTTAAGTGTAGTTGCTACTTTCTTCATCACTTCTATTGCTTCTTCGATCTCTGCCTCTTTGCTGAAAGTGACCTCCTCTTCCTCTTGGAATTTTTCCTCGTCCTCTTTATGGGAATGTTGCTTTTGATGTTTCTTCCTTTTTTGAAAATGAAACCTTACTTTTGAAGGCTTGCTCCAGTGGTTCATTTATGGATCTATTTATTCTATACTCATGTGTGTACAATGAACCCATAAGTTCATCTACATATAATGTTGTTATATATTTTAATTCTTCAATGGCTATAACTACAGGATCATATTATGAAGGCATACATCTTAAAATATTTTCTACAAATTTTTGATTGCTCATAACTTTACCATTTGATTTCATCTCATTAATTAACCCCATTGCACGAATAAAGAAATCCCCTAAAATTTTTGAATTTGACATTTGTAAAACTTCAAAATATCTTCTAAGTAATTGTAGGTGGACTATTCTTACTCTATCCGTATCTTGAAATGATTGTTCAAGGAGATCCTAAGCTTATTTTTCCTTCGTAGTTACTGTAACTCTTGGGAGAGGGTTTCATCAAGATTCTGCACTATAAACAATAAATATTTTTGATTATTTTTTCTATTGTCCCACAATATGTCTCTTTGATTCTATGTGATCGTGGCTAATGCTACTACATCTATTGGTTTTTAGTATCCATTCTCCACAAAATCCCATAGCTCCTATTATCTAATTAAAATATTCATCTAAAACACCAAAAATCATAATTTTCCATTGAATTTGAGAATTTGGAGCTATATATTATTAGCATTTATTGAAATTTTGAACCTATATCTAATACCAGATGATGGAGATAATAAAATAAATTAAGACGATAATATTAAAAGAGACAAAGCAAAAATATCGAATAATGAACCCAAAAAAATAGAATTGCAGATATCAATACAGAAAGCCCAAATCACTACTTTATTTTTTCTTTGCATCCATGGATGAGAAATGCCAAACATTTTATATCCTTAGAAGGATAAAATTAGAGAATTCTAGACAGTTACAAAAAATATCTAAACTTAGAAATTTACATAAATCATATAATCTTAGAAAAATTAATGAATCCTAATCTAAACAAGATCATTGAATGATCTGTTACATTTTTTTTTCTATATTTAATGAAAATATGGTAGTGGATGCTTTATGTCGCAAATACAAATATGATGTGACCATCAATGCCATATTGGGTCCTTGTCACCAATGGCTTTCCCAACTTCAAGAAGAATGGAGAGACTGCTCAAGTCATTCAAGATATAAAAATAAGATCATCCCTGCATTCTTACTTCTCTTATTTGTATGGAGTGCTTTGTAAGAAGGATTGTATATACCTTTCTTATTCTTCCACTATTAAAGCAATGATTCTCCAAGAACTACATGCATCTCCTATTGTAGGATATTTTAGATTCTTAAAAATATACCAATGGGTGAAGCAATCATTTTTCTAGAAAGGCTTAAAATCGGATGTTAAGATATTTATGGCTGAGTGTGAGGTATGTCTATGTAACAAAGGAGAAATGATTAAATCTCCTGGATTTTTACAATCCTTACCTATCCTTAACCACCAGTGGGAGCACATTTCCATGGAATTCATTGAAGGGCTTCCCAAATCAGAAGGTAAAATAATGATCTTGGTGGTAGTAGATCGTCCTTTTACATATGCCCACTTTTGTGCCCTACAACATCCCTATTTCACAAATAAGGTGGCAAAATTATTCCTTGATACCATTTTAAAACTACACAATATACCCAAAACCATTGTGAGTGATCATGATCCTATATTCACTAGTAAATTTTGGAAGGAACTATTTCACCTTAGTTTTACCAAGTTGAGTATAACTTCTGCATATCACCCCCATTTAGATGGTCAAACATATATTATTAATAAATGTGTGGTTGCTTACCTCAATTTATTTTGCTAAAGATAAGCAATATTACTAGATTAAATGGATTTTCTTAGTAGAATTGTGGTGTAATACTTCTTACCATTTCCCTTAAGATATCTCCATTTGAAGCCTTGTATGGTCAAAAGCCACCAGCAATTTCTGATTATATTTCCAGTACTTCCAAGGTAGCCCAAATAGATGACTTGTTACAACAACATAAGGTGATGCTTAAAATTCTTAAAGATAATTTGTTTCAGATATAGAACCATATAAAGCAACAACAATACCTACATCATTTGGAACAACAATTCAAAGTTGGAGATATGATATTTTTGTGCTTACACCCTTATAAGAAGTTGTCCTTGAAGGTCAAGTCTAATCAGAATTTGGCTCCTCGATTTTATGACCCCTACAAAGTGGTTCATAACATTGGAGAAGTAGCATATCAATTAGAGCTCCCACCATCCTCTCACATCCATCCAGTGTTTCATGTCTCTTGCCTCAAACAAGTGATTGGCCAAAATATTCAATTCTTGATGGAGCTTCCATTACTTGATGAAGAAGGTTAGATAAATCTTTGGCCAGAAGTAATATTGCAATCCTGAGTATGTCACCTTTGATCTTTCCAAATTCAAGAATTCCTAATTAAGTGGTAGGAGCTTCCAAAATAAGATTCTACATGGGAATTTGAGAGTATTTTTCAAAAATTTTCAGCTTTGAGGACAAAGCTTTCTAAGGAGGGGATCCATGTTACAATCCCAATTTAGTATTGACTATATTACCAATCTTATTTATTTTTCACCAAATTCATTTATAAATAGGAGATAGGTTTTATTAGTTTTACCATCATCAAAGTATTCTTATTCATTTATGTATCTATGCAGGAGACTTCACCCTCTCTAAGTGGCTATGAGACTTCATCTTCTTTGAGTGGCTACTGCACATTAAATTATACTCAGATTTATTAATTATAATTGAATTAATATTTATCAAGAAGTTGTATCGCTTCAAAAATGATAACTTTACTTCATAGAATTTATAGATGGTCATTATAGAAAATCATGGATTAATTAAATGAGAAGGAGGAGTGACATGTTAGAGTGTTTTTAAAAGTTTGTGGTTCAAGTGAAAGTATAAATATGTCATGAAGTAAATTTTATAAGAACTAATACATGTGGTTAGTTTTTCCATTGAATGGTATTTTGAGATAGAAGAAAACTCCAAATAATCCTCAACAAAATGATAATTTTGAAAGTTAAAATAGAAATATTTTTAACTTGACTAGGAGCATGATAAGTGATATTAAAGTTAGTAATTTTTTTGGATAACATAATTTTTGATAGTAATTTATCTATTGAATAGGTCTTCCTCTTATGTTGTAAGAAAAAAATTCTCAAGAGGTATGAACAAGGAGAAATCCACATTTTGGTCATTTAAAAATATTTCAATGTGAAGCATTTATATACATTATGAAGGAAAAAAAATAGATACAAAGCTTATGAAATGCACCTTTCTATGTTATGTATATGGAATCAAAGTATTTAGAATATATATCCTATCATAATAGAGGATTATACAAAGTCATGATGTGGCATTTAGTGAAGATGTGCCTAACAATTTTGAAGATATCACAAAGTGCAACGATAGTCCAACTAGCAATTGCAAGAGCTAAGTCAAAGATATCAAAATATATAGAAGATCCACATTTTGATACATAATCATACCTAGAAGAAGCAAAATAATAATCAATCATACAAGAAATACATGATTAACAATAAAATAAGCCAACTATGGAAAGAGGCCATTAATCTAAAAAAAAAAATAGGAGTCCTTAGTCTAAAAAGAGGCCTTGTAATTATTAATATTATTCTAAAGATTTTGATTTTTTCTAACTGCAATGATAGAAGAGCCAAATACTATTGAGGATACCCTTAGTAGTGATGAAAGTCATCATTGGATAAGAATAATAGAAGAGAAAATATAAGCTCTTTTAAAAATCACTTAAATTTTATAAGATTTGCCTATAAGGAGGAGATCAAAATGTTGCAAATGGATGTTTAAGAAAAATTCAAGGTTGATGGGAGCATTAAAATGGACGAAGCATAGTTCATAGTTAAAATATATTCTTAAGTAAATATTTTCTATAGTGGCTAAATTGGCTTCCATCAGAATACTATTGATGTTGGCAACAACATGGGATTTATAGGTGGAACGATGGATGAAAAGATTACATTGTTGCATGGGGATATCAAGGAGGATGATGCAAGTGAAAGAGGAAATTGTTTTCAAGCTAAAAATAATTGTATGGTACTAAGCAATCTCCAAGAAATTGGTATAAAAGGTTGGCAAGGGTTTACACCAAGTGAAGTTGATCATTGTATCTACATCAAGAATGATGATGCAAAATTTCTTCTTGGTAATAATAAATTGTTTGTTATATTTAGTAAGAGCTAATTAAAATAAAAAGTATGGTATAAAATATTTAGTATATTGCATTACATTAATGAGATTAAAGTTAAAAGATATTATAAAAACAAAATTTTATGGACTAGCCACACAAAGTATATTGTAGTTGTGCTTCAATTATTTAATATTGGTAAGTTTAAACCAATTAATACTCCATACCAAGTAAGAGTATTATTGTATAATAACATTATTCTTAAGGGCAAGTAAGCAAGAAGAAGAAATGACAATAGTAGCATATTTGTCAGTCTTTATATGCAATGATATTTACATGACCATAGCTCATTCTATGTGTCTAATCAATCTAGGTATACAACATTGACTATTAAAATAATATTAAGGTACATACAAGTCATTAGAAACTATGGCATTTGTTGTCATGAATATGAAAGATACATGTTTAAAGTAAAAGAATTTGTTGTTCTTATTTTAGTGGTGATGCATAAAAGGGAAGGACCATTTATGTATGTATTTTTACTTTTTTTGGATGAGTAGAGTCTTGGAAATTCAAGAGGTAACATATGGTTGCCCAATCCAACATTGAAGCAAAAACAAAACTACTATAGGAAATTCCAAGAAAACAATTTGGCTATAATTTTCATGTGAAGATGTTTGTTTGAAACAAAGGCCCATATTTCTATGGCGTGATAACCAAGTTGTTATTGATTGAAAAAAAATCACAATTAAAAAAAGAACAAATCATATTAGGGTAAAATTCCATTACATCATAGAAATGGTAATTAAATGAGGTGACGCTACTCAAAGTGAAGGCTCATGAAAATACAGTTGATGCTTTAACAAAGGATTTAGATGGAAATAAGTTTACTGTAGGCAAAGTTGATATTCAACTTGATTGTTCAGAATAATTACCTAGTGGAAAAATTATGGGAGGTGTAACAATACATAGTTTTACATTTCACTTAGTTTACTTAAAAAAAAACTTTTTTATCATTAGATATTATAATCTATAAAAAACTAAGACATTTATAATTTCCTCATAGTATTTAATTAAAAACAATTTATATATATATAATTCATTCTAAAAACTTATTCTTATACTTGATAATTTTTTCTATAACATAAATTATATTTTTCAAATATTAAAAAAATTTCTTACACTATAATGCATTCTAATTTTATATTTTGTATCGTATAAGTTTTTTCTAAGTCCAAAAAAAACTTAGAAGACATAACTATTATAAATTTCCATGCAAGCCACAAGCTACTTGGGTTTAACTGTAACCTGTATTTTAACTCGTAGTGTCTTTTATTTAGACCACTCTAGGAGCTATAAGACAAATAGCTATTATAAAACAATAGAGTCACACAGGGTCTGTAAAGGCAAAAATAATTAAGCATAAGATTTTTTTTTTTCATTTCCTATTTATTCTGAAATGAAGCTTTTCAGTTCTTATTTTCTTTGGCTTGCACACCCTTTGTCCATCATAAGGAAGCAATCAAAGTGATATACACAATAATACATTATTATTATCATCGTTTCGTCGCTTGGTTTTGTTTCGCAGTCTCTCGATTTTGGTTGGTTGGTCTGGTTAGAGAAGCCTTTGCTACATCTGCATAGCTTCTTTTTGACGTGTCTTTATTGGAAACTCCTGTCAAATACAGTAAGAATTATTACTCTAACAAAATTTGATTGATAAAAAGTAATAAAAAAAAAGTGTCACTCTGAAGCAAACAAATGGCGAATGTGAAAATAAAGGTCAGCGTCTCTTCATGCAATTTTAATAGCGTATTGTTAAATAAATTTACCTCTATTTTCTCCTCCTTGTGACGTACTGGGGTCTTCCATGTTTTGGTTCTTATTATCATCATGTGTCTTAGGTTTTTACAGCATTGAATTTTGTCCATCAGTACATGTAAGATTTATTTCAAATTAATCAATTATTATGAACAAATCTTATAAGTACTCACTTCTTCCGAACCCATATAAGCTTTGCAGAAGCGTTGACAAAGGCTGTCACCCTTACAAGCTTTGCAGAAGCTTTGACAAAGGCTTTCACGAAATTTAACTGAAACAGACCAGTAATAAATTAATGGGGTCTATGAAGATATATTCTTAAAAACAATGAAAGAATTTTCTTCAAAACAATGAGAGAATTTTCTTTTTAAAAAGTTTTAATATAAATGCTTGCTTACACAAGTCTGGAAGGCCATAGAGTTGTCTAACTTCACTCATCAGCTAACAAAATAAAAAGGAATTGCTAGGAAAAAGATTCATTTGTAATAATATTTATTACAATTTTTTTTACTTGGATTTGGATGGTGTCCATCATCTCCATTTAAATCTTCACCTCCATATTTATCTTCGCCTTGTTGTTTAGGTAGTTTGGGGTTCTCCATGTCTTTTCTCTCGTTATTTTCATCAGATTTGGTAGTCTTCTGTAGTTTTTTCTTTGGGTTATCTCAGAGAAAGCTATAACAAAATCTGATTGGTATAGGAATTATGAACTAAATATTCTTATTAAGATGAATACTTACTATTTTCAAAGCATCATGAAAGTCCTTAACTGAAAGGAAATCATTAAATATTAATAGAGAATATTAGAAATATATTTTAAGAAACATCAACCTTGTTTCATTATGTTTAGTTTAGGTAAATATAAATGCTTACAGATATTAGGAAGGCCAAAGAGTTGGGCAACTGCACTCATATAAATGAAAAAAACAAAACCCTTGTAAGATCAGCCTTTGAAAAGAAAAAATAACAAACCTTATGTGTAACAACGTTTGTTTCTTACTTGGATTTGGATAGTCATCGTAGTTTTGATGTACATGTCCATCTCTATCTTTATCTGTCTCCCTTTGTGTTGTTGGGCTTGGTTTCTCATCATTATGAGAATTTTTTGATTCCTGTATAAATTGATCAATTTGAGATATAATTTTCTAAAAACAATCATTGGTATAATTTTTTTTTTTATTAGGTATAGGTTGTGAACCTTTTACAAAAGAGTTTTGAAAAGGTTTTTGAACTTAACATCTAGCAAGGAAAACATACAAAGAGAAACCATAAGGTGAGACACAAGATCTGACCCACCCAAAGAAAAAGGAGAATCATTGATATAAAATTTTAAATACCCTGAAAATTTCTTATTATTATAAATACTTACTTCCTCCCTAGAATTATTGAGTCCTTCACGAAATTTTTCCACTGAAAAACATGAATAAGAAATTAGCAGGGAGGATGGAAATAAATCTTTGAAGATCAGTCCACTAATTTTTTAAAGACGTAGCATTCAACTAAACATAAATGCTTACACGGGTCGAAGAAGCTAAACAGTTGGCTAACTGCATTCACAAAGTAGAATATTGTCATCCTAAAAGATAAAATGGAATTCACAAGGACCATTTTATTAAATTTTTTGTTTCCAATTTCTTACTTGGGTTTGGAGGTTGGCTATCCTCTTGGTGTCTTTGTGGGTTCCCTGGATTTCCTTTGCTCTTAGAAGAAGACATCTTAAACCTGAAACCAGAAGGATCACTCAACAGTGCAAATCTTGATTATTATTATTATAAATATGACTCTTTTTCTGCAGCAACAACAGCAACAAGAGACAATAGAAAATTTGAACCGCTTACTGTTGCTGCTGCTGCTGCTGTGAAGGAGAGAGTGCACTTGTATTTAAATTGCTCTGCTTTCATGTAACGGCTGAGTCTCCCTGGCTTCCATGAGGCTTTTGGTTTCTCAAAGATGAGTTTCTTATTATTGTGTTCGCCATTTATAGTGGGCCAAAAACGCAAAAATGTGATTCCAGTTACACTAAAAATGAAAAATGTAAAATAATATGCGAAGCCTACAAAACGAGTTGACGGAGGGTGGATGTCCTTATTCAGTGCCTTCTAAAATTTTAAAAAATAATTACTTTCTTAATTGGTCTATAAGTTAGATGAAAAAGTGAAGTATTTATACAGCATAACCTATGTTTTATAAACAATAAGTGTTAAAAAAATGCAGGGCAAAAAAAATGTTTTTAATAAATTTTAAAAATAATTTTACATTTTATTTTATTAAATAAAAGATTTGTAAGATTGTAGTCGATAGAATAATGGAGGTGTTACTATATAATATGTTTTGTTTGTGTGTTAATTTTTAGATATAATAGCTACAGTTATTTGTTCTTTTTTAAATTAATTTTTATATGTTAAAAATATGATGGAACTTGTATTTACATAAATCAATGTTTATTGGTATAATGATATTTTTAAATAACTTTTCATTCATGGAAGCATCTCAAAACTCATAAATAATCGTTATTTATTGGTAAATTAATTAATTAATAATTTAATATTTATTATAAAATAGTATAAATTGACAATTGAATTCAATTACTATGGATGATTTTTTTACTATCGTAAATGAAGGGATTTTGAAAGGGTCTCGAACTTTTTACATTTTCTAAAGAGAAAAATCATTTCCAACACCTACATATTGTAAAATTTGGACTAAAAAGGAGCATGCTGCATAATTAGATACAATAATTTTGATTTAACTCTATCCATGGGGATTCAATATTTCTTAAATTCAATCCTTATGGTTTTTTTAGAATCTTCAAGAGTCTTAATCAATTCTCTATTAGCTTCAAATCAGATATCCAATTATGCCTTTCATGATAACTTCGAAAGCTTCTGCCTAGTCTTCATTCAATTTGCAACCTTTTTAATTAGCTCTTGAATCTTAGTTTAGTTTCCTTGAAAATTGGTCCCATGCTAATAGATCTTTTGCAGTGATCAATTCTCCTAAGGCTTTGAAACTTCTAACTTAGCAACATTAGAAGTGTTTTCCTCTTTCAAAGTTATAATCATCAAAGCCTCCAAGAAAAAATCATTCTATACCTTGGATCCATCCATTTCAACTCCCATATTTCCATAACATCAGCTATAACATTATCTTCCTTGTAGATATGCTAGATCATAAATGACTCCATGCATGATAGTATATTCATTTCATCTTGAATAATACTTTCAATGCTCTAGCTAGCAATTTTCTTAGCATTCAAACTATTAATGATACTCATAGAGTCCCCTTCCATTATAAGCTTCCTAACATTCATATTTTTTGCAAGCATTACTACTGTAATCATGGATCCCACCCCTACTACATGGTTTTATGTATGGTGAAAGTTCACCGTGTAACAAGATATCACTACCCCTAAGCTAGATATCATGATACTTTTATTTTGGACCATCCCTTAGATAGTAGGCCCATGGAGTTTAAATCAATATAATCGTGATGTAATTTGGTTAATACTACAAAATATAGGATTTGTTTCATTAAAACTTTCCTAGATTTTCAACAAATTATTATACATATATTTAGGGTTTAAAATTATTATATTTTTATCAACCTACTTGGGAATTCCTTTATCTTCTAAACAATATAATGAAAGCTTATTTGATATGTTGGAAAGGTAAATTCTTAACCATTATAAGAAGGTTAAAATTCATAAATACGATATTGCAATTCATCCTTGTTTATATAATATCACATTCAAAATTGAAAGTAGGTATATCATCAAAGATTGATCAAATCAAAGATAATTTCTTTGGCATAGATGGGAGGAAAAATGTAGGTTTTCTTTGTAAGTGAGATAGAGATTATAAAGGTAAAAATATTGGAGGAGTATGCTTGTGGAACTATAGACTTATGAGTTTGACCTTACGGATAAATCTTAGATAGAGATTATTTGGAGATCAAAAATAGAATTGGGTAAAAAATTTATCTAAAAAATATATAAGTTCTCTTGATGTAATAAAATTATTTAGGAAAATAACCCTATCCAAAGGATCGGGAATATGGAAAGTCATATTAGATAGTTTGCAATTGATCAAGAAATATATTAGATGGTTAGTAAATAAGTGAATACTTATTAGAAAATATGAAATATTGTTGGATGTGTCTCATCCTTTGCCTAGGAAGTACTGTACGATAGGTACAAAAGGGCAAGAGGAGCGAAGATCCTCAAGGGGAGGGTAAAGCCCTCCCAGGACCTAGGCTACGTCAAAGGCGTTATTCTGGCGTGAAGCTGAAAAAATTTCCCCTTTTTCCAGAGTGATTTTTGAGATTCCCATGGTTGGTGGGTGGTTGGTGGGTGTGGGTGGTTTAGCCCATGGTGTTGTGCCCATTGTATTCTAATACCACATAGTGGTTTAGGGTTGGAAGAGTTTCCTTTATATTTATTGTAATGTCCCATTTTTGGGCAAGGAAGTGAATAATAATATCAAGGAGGTGTGGCTCTTGTTTTTGCTAGACGTAGCCCATATTGGGTGAACTAGGATAAATATCGTGTGTTATATGTGCATTGTGTGGTGTCATTTCTTCTAAGTTGTTTATTTTTGTATTATTTCTAGAATAATTTTATGTAAATCTCTTCATTTGGTATCATAGCCAAGTTTTTAGCCATAGGGGGATGCCTTTATTGCTAGGGTTTCATTTCATCTGAAGAGTTTCTAGGGTTTCTAGGAGTTAGAGAAAACCTATTTCGAAGTGTGAGGTTTTTTTGTAGAAGGAGCTTGAAGGAAAATGATGGGAAGTCAATCAAGGATCGAGATCAAGAAATTTTATGGAAAAATATTTGAGCTATGGAAGTTAAATATGGAGGATCTGCTCATGGATAGAGATCAGTGGACCGTTATTTCTAAAAAAATAGAACTTACAACTACATCAGATGAATATTGAGAAAATATGAATCAAAAAGCAAGGAGTTTGATTCAACTATGTCTTGCAGATTCAATCCTAATAAACATTTTCGGAGAAGCTGCTACAAAGGATATCTGGGAGAAATTAGGGGCTCTATATCAATATGTCCCTGGTGACCAAATTATTTCTCTGAAAGAAACTGTACAATCTCAGAATGAATGAAGGAGATTCAGTTGCAGATCACCTGAATAAATTCAATAGAGTGGTAAGTCAACTTAGATTTGTTGATATTAAGTTAAGTGAGGAAGATAAATGTATTACTTTGCTATGCTCTTTATCAGATTCATGGGATAACCTGGTTGTAGCAATTGGTAGTACAATTGCAACCACATTGAAGTTTGAGGATGTTGTGGCATCTCTAATATAAGAGGATATGAGGAGAAAAGCCATGGAGGGCACTTCAAAGGATGCCCTAATAGTGAGAGGGTGTGCCAAGGAAAAGCAAAAACAAGATTTGGTGATAGATATAAGTCTAGAGGTAGATCTAAATCTCGAGGAAAGTTTGAGAGAAAATCTTGGAAATGTGGTAAGCTTGATCACATGAAGAAGGATTGCATATCAAAGAATATTGATTTTGGAAAGAGGTCTAATGAATAAAATTCCATAGAGGTACATAAATCCAATGATGAAGGAGGGGACATATATATGACATCTTGCTCCACACGTTCAGATAAAAATGATTGGTTGATCGATACAAGTGCCTCTTTTCATATGACCCCTCATAGGGGTTGGTTCAACGAATATGAAAGATATGATGGAGGGGAGGTATTGTTGGGAGATGATTCACCACTTAGAATCATTGGTCATGGAAGGGTGAAAATATTATTGCAGGATGGTAGAGTTAAATCCCTTCCAGGTGTGATGCATATTCCTGGTATTGCTAGAAATTTAATTTTTGTAAATAAAATGGCTGATGCAGTAGTAAACGTCAGTTTTAGTAAGGATTCATGAAAAATGGTTTATGGATCAATGGTGTTAGCAAGAGAAGTTCATATTAGAACTTTGTATAAGCTATTGGTAAGCACTATGACAAATGAGTGTAATAGCTCAACTGTTCATATGGTTGAATCAGATAAAAGCTCAATACTCTAGCATCAAAGAATATGATATATTGGAGAAAAGGAATTGCGTAACCTGCACACAAAAGGTATGGTTCATGGTATCCCTAATTTCTCAATGGTGTTTTATTTTTGTGAACAATGTATTTATGTCAAATAGAATCGTGTGAGTTTACCATCTGGTGCTGCTAGATCAAAAGGGGAGTTAGATCTAATTCATAGTGATATATTTGGTCCTGTTTCCTATGCCATCCCTTGGAAAATCATGATACTATGCTTCTTTTAGCGATGATTTTTCAAGATATGCATGGATTTATTTTCTTAAGAGTAAAGATGAAGTGTTTGATAAGTTTAGAAAATTTAAAGCACTTGTCAAAAATCAATCTGGGAAAAGATTAAGGTGTTGAGGTCTGATAATTGAGGAGAGTATTATTCAAATAAATTTGAGGATTTCTGTAAGCAATGTGGTATTGTAAGATATAATACTACTCCATATACACCCCAATAGAATGTAGTTGCTGAGAGATTGAACATATAACTAATGGAAAAGGCTAGAAGTATGCTAAGTGGTGTAGGTCTGGCACAAGAATTCTAGGTAGAGGTAGTGAGTGCAACATGTTACTTTTGAAATTGATCTCCTACATTAGCATTGCCAGATCAAACTCCATTTGAAGCATGGTTTGGTAAGAAATCCTCTTTTTCACATCTTAGAGTTTTTTGTTGTGATGCATACATGCATATTCCAAAGGAGAAAAGAAGTAAGCTTGATAATAAGGTTGTTAAATGTATCTTTATTGGTTATAAAGATGGTGTTAAAGGATACAAACTTTGGAATCTAAAAACTAAATGTACAATATATAGTAGAGATGTGGTGTTTAGAGAAATGAAAAGTGATCACAGGAAGGAAGTAACAAAATAAGAACATGAAACTGTCCAATTTGATTTCATGGAAGAATATCAGACATAAGATGATCTAGAAGAGGATCAGATAGAAGAGGATCTAGAAGAGGATGAACAAGAAGTTCATACACCTATGGTAAGGATATCAACATGGGAAAGAAGACAACCTGAAAGGTATAGTCCATCTGCTTTTCCTACTTCTTTTGTATTATCTATTACTGATGAAGATCCTAGAAAAGTTAGAGAAGTTGTTAATTTTGAAGAGGCAAACTATTGGGAAGAGGCCATGGATGAGGAAATGATGGCCTTGAAAAAGAACATAACATGGGATTTAGTGAAATTACCTAGTGGAATAAAAGCAATAGGTTGCAAATGGATTTTCAAGAAGAAGCAGAATGCTAAAGGTAAAGTGGAAAAATATAAAGCTCTCTTGGTTACTAAAGGTTATTCTCAGGTAGAGGGAATTGATTATGGTGAAGTATTTTCTCCTGTTGCAAAGCTAAACTCAATTAGATTTTTTTTATCTGTGGTTGCTACTTTTGATCTTGAAATAGAGTAAATGGATGTAAAAACTGCATTTCTTCATGTAAATTTGGAGGAAGAAATCCATATGAGGTAGCCTGAAGGTTTCATTGTTGTAGGAAAGGAGGATCTTATATATAAGTTAAAGAAATATTTGTACGGACTGAAACAATCACCTAGAATGTGGTATTAGAAATTTGATACTTATGTCTTAGGAATTAATTTTGTTCCTAGTAATGCTGATCACTGTGTATATTCTAAGAAAATTGGTAATGAAATTGTCATTATAGTTTTGTATGTTGATGACATGTTACTAATTGGAAACAGTAAGAAAACGATAAGGGAAATGAAGTCTCATTTAGCATCATAGTTTGACATGAAAGATCTTGGTCCTACAAATTTTATTTTGGGTATGCAAATAAACAAAGATTGTTCTAACAAAAAGTTGTGGTTGGATCAAAAAAGCATGATGAGACAATGTTGAAGAGATTTAATATGTAGGATTGCAAACCTATGAAGGCACCTATTCCTTTGGGGGAAAAATTGTCTGCTAAACAATATCTAAAAATAGAAGAGGTAGAAGAAATGTCCCATGTTCCTTATGTAAATGCTATAGGTAGTTTAATGTATGCCATAGTTTGTACTAGACCAGACATTGCCCATGCAGTGGGCATTTTGAGCAGATATATGTCTAAACTTGGTAAAGAGCATTGAACTACTATGAAAAGGGTTTTCAAATATTTGCGTGGTATTTTTGATTTTTCAATATGTTATGAGGGTACAGGTAAATAAGACAGATCCTTGGATATAGAAGGGTTTGTTGATGCTAATTGGGTTGGAGATCTGGACAACAAAAGATCCACTAGTGCTTATGTATTCAATTTTTTGGAGGGGCTATTAGTTGGATGAGCAAAAGGTAAACTGTTGTTACTCTTTCAACCACTGAAGCTAAGTATATGGCAGCCATCGATGCCAGTAAGGAAGCAGTATGGCTACAAAGACTATGTTCTAAAACTAGGTTCTTTCAAGGAGTTGTGAAGATAAATTGTGACAGTCAGAGTGTTATATTTATAGCAAAGAACCCTACTTACCATTCCAGAATGAAGCACATTGATACAAAGTTCCATTTTAGTAGGGACATGATTGAACAAAAGAAAGTGTTGCTGTAAAAAGTGGATACAAAGGAAAATGTTGCAGATGATTTAACCAAGGCAATTAGCACGAAAAAGTTTAGATTTTGTACAGTTGAAATGGTTCTAGAAAAGTATTCAACAAGTGGGAGAATATTGGATGTGTCTCATCCTTTGCCTAGGAATTAATATATAGTAGGTATGAAAGGGTAAGATGAGTAGAGCTCCTCAAGGGAGGGCAAAGACATCCTAGGACCTAGGCTATGCTGAAGGCATTATTTTGACGCAAGCACCAAAAAAATTTCCCCTTTTTTTGGAGTGATTTTTGGGATTCCCATGGTTGGTGGGTGGTTTAGCCCACGGTGTTCTGCCCATTGTATTCTAATACCACATAATGGTTTAGGGTTGGAAAAATTTCCTTTATATTTATTGTAATGTCCCATTCTAAGGTAGAGGGAATTGATTATGGTGAAGTATTTTTTCCTGTTGCGAAGCTAACCTCAATTAGATTTATGTTATCTGTGGTTGCTACTTTTGATCTTGAAATAGAGCAAATGGATGTAAAAACTACATTTCTTAATGGATATTTGAAGGAAGAAATCTATATGAGGTAGCCTGAAGGTTTCATTGTTGCAGGAAAGGAGGATCTTGTATGTAAGTTAAAGAAATCTTTGTATGGACTGAAACAATCACCTAGAATGTGGTATCAAAAATTTGATACTTATGTCTTAGAAATTGATTTTGTTCGTAGTAATGCTTATCACTGTGTATATTCTAAGAAAATTGGTAATGCAATTGTCATTATAGTTTTTTATGTTGATGAAATGTTACTAATTGGAAACAGTAAGAAAATGATCAGGGAACTAAAGTCTCATTTAGCATCATAGTTTGACATGAAAGATCTTGGCCCTACAAATTTTATTTTAGGTATGCAAATAAACAAAGATCGTTCTAACATAAAGCTGTGGTTGGATCAAAAAAATATGTTGAGACAGTGTTGAAGAGATTTAATATGCAGGATTGCAAACCTATGAAAGTACCTATTCCTTTGGGGGAAAAATTTTCTACTGAACAATATCCAAAAATATAAGAAGAGGTAGAAGAAATGTCCCATGTTCCTTATGCAAATAGTGTAGGTAGTTTAATGTATGCCATGGTTTGTACTAGACCAGACATTGCCTATGTAGTGGGAGTTTTGAGCAGATATATGTCTAAACCTGGTAAAGAGCATTGAACAGCTATGAAAAGGGTTTTCAAATATTTGTGTGGTATTTTTGATTTTTCAATATGTTATGAAGGTACAGGTAAATAATACAAATCCTTGGATATAGAAGGGTTTGTTGATGTTGATTGGGTTGGTGATCTGGACAACAGAAGATCCACTAGTGCTTATGTATTCAATTTTTTGGAGAGGCTATTAGTTGGATGAGCAAAAGGTAAATTGTTGTTACTCTTTCAACCACTAAAGCTGAGTATATGGCAGCCACCGATGCCATTAAGGAAGCAGTATGGCTACAAAGACTATGTTCTAAAACTAGGTTCTTTCAAGGAGTTGTGAAGATAAATTGTGACAGTCAGAGTGTTATATTTCTAGCAAAGAACCCTTCTTACCATTCCAGATTGAAGAACATTGATATAAAGTTCCATTTTAGTAGGGACATGATTGAACTAAAGAAAGTGTTGCTAGAAAAAGTGGATACAAAGGAAAATGCTTTAACCAAGGCAGTTAGCACGAAAAAGTTTAGATTTTGTATAGTTGAAATGGGTCTGGCAAAGTATTCAACAAGTGGGAGAATGTTGGACATCTCATCCTTTTCCTGGGAAGTACTGTACAGTAGGTACGGAAGGGTAAGAGGAGCAGAGCTCCTCAAGGGAGGACGAAGCCCTCCCGGGCCCTAGGCTATGTTGAAGGCTTAATTTTGATGTAAATCATCAAAAAAATTTCCCTTTTTTTTGGAGTGATTTTTGGGATTCCCATGGTTGGTGGGTGGTTTAGCCCACGATGTTATGCCCATTGTATTCTAATACCACATAATGGTTTAGGGTTGGAAGATTTTCCTTTATATTTATTATAATGTCCCATTTTCGGGCAAGGGAAGTGAATAATAACATCAAGGAGGTGAATATCTTGTTTTTGTTGGACGTAGCCCATATTGGGTGAACCATGATAAATATTGTGTGTTATATGTGCATTGTGTGGTGTCATTTCTTCTAAGTTGTTCATTTTTAAATTATTTTTGGAATAAGTTTCTGTAAATCTCTTCAAATACATTGGGTAGACCCATCAAAATTGAAATAGTTAATGAAATTTTAGATTATTTATGTTGAGCAAGGTGCAACAACAGTATTGTCATTGTTGTCAACACAGTCATATAGATCTGTTGATGCAGTGGATAGGAAGTTCAAAAGCTATTCAGATGCAGAAGACGGGAGTTCAAAGGTTATTCAGAGTATGTACAGTGATTTTCCAAGAAGACCGAAGTGGCCCATATGCAAAAGATCAAAGAAAAAGACAAGTAAGAAAAGTGTCGCGATATCGCGACATATACAACAGGCAAGAAAAACTGTCGCGATTTCGTGACATGTTGGAGAGAGAGAAAAAGCAGGAAAAACTGTCACGATTTCGCGACATGTTGGAAGAGAGAGAAAAAGCAGGAAAAACTGTCACGATTTCATGACATGTTGGAAGAGAGAGAAAAAGCAGGAAAAACTATCACGATTTCGTGACATGTTGGAAGAGAGAAAAAGTAGGAAAAACTGTCATGATTTCATGACATGTTGGAAGAGAAAAAGGCAAGTGGAAAAACTGTCACGATTTCGTGACATGTTGGAAGAGAAAGAGAAAGCAGGAAAAAGTGTCACGATTTCGTGACAAGTTCGAAGAAAGAGAACAAGTAAGAAAAGTGTCACGATTTCGTGACATGTCGCATTTTCACGACTAAAATAGGAGAGAGAAAGTAAGTTTGAAAAGTGTCACGATATCGTGACATGTCGCATTTTCACGACAAAAGAAAGAGAGGAAGCGTACGAAGCAGAACTATCATGATTTCATGACAAAATCAGAAAGCAAGACTTTGAAGTAGAAGTGTCACGATTTCATGACAAAAGCAAAGAAGTAAAGTACGAAAGTAGAAGTGTCATGATTTCATGACAAAAGAGAAGAAGACTTCGAAAGCAGAAGTGTCACGATTTCATGACAAAAGCAAAGAAGCTAAGTACGAAAGGAAGTGTCACGATTTCATGACAAAAGCTAAGTTGAAGACTACGGAGGTGGAAGTGTCTGATATCACGACAAAAGCAAAGTCAAAGTCTATGGAAGCGAAGTGTCGCGATATCACGACAAAAGCAAAGACGAAGTATACGGAGGCAAAAATGTCATGATATCATGACAAAAGAAAATACGAAGTCTACGGAGGCAAAAATGTCATGATATCACGACAAAAGAATAGAGAAAGCGTACGGAGGCGAAAGTGTCACGATATCGTGACATGTATTTTCATGGCAACAACAACAAAAGAAGCTACAGAGGCAGAAATGTCATGATTTCATGATAGGTCATAAATGCGCAAGTCAAGAAGAACCCAGAAAGAGAAGTATGAAAGTGGACCGACATCACTACGACATTTACAGGGCATAGATGATTTCATCCTAAAATACGAAGAGTGATCAAAATTATGGGTTAATCTATCAAAATGAAATCATCAAGCGATGGATAAACCGAACATCTTCTTGAGTTGAAGCCGATGAAGACCGATGACAACCGACTAAAATTAGGGTTTACAGTTGTTATGAAAGCCGACTAAGATTAGGATTTACACCGACTAAGATTAGGGTTTTCATCATAAAAAATATTGTTATAAAAGGAGGGCTATTTGGAGAATTGAAAAGATGGTCGAATGTGTGTGAAATACGATCATTGTGCATAGAGAGCAAGTCGTGTCGAATCATGCTAAGTGCAAAATTTGCAAAGAGAGTAGAGTGCGCAAAAGGGAGAAGACGATCGTGAAGTTTCGACTATAACGAAGCAGAGTGTGTGAAGTGATTACGTAGAGAGAGCAGAGTGCGTAGAGAATGCAAAGGTGAAGAAGACCAATCAGGGTCTTGCAAAAGCAAAGGTATCTTACTATCAAACTTATAGATTCAAATTGAAGTCCAGGTTGCAGCTTGGCATCAGGGGTTGGTGCTCCTTTCTATTGGTGCAGATAAATAAGGGGTTGGTGCTCCTTCCAGTTGGTGCTGGTAAATCAGGGGTTGGTGCTCCTTTCTGTTGGTGCAGATAAATCAGGGGTTGGTGCTCCTTCCTAGTGGGTGCTGGTAAATTGATTGTAAAGTTGGTGCTTTGCAAAGGCTGGATTTGGATGGTAGTCCAAGCGGTCAATTTTTGAGGAGTAGCCACATTGGTGAACCTCGTTAAATCTTGTGTTGTGTGATGCTCTTTTGTTATACTTGTTGTATCTAGTAATAAGTTTTAATTGCTACGGTATTAAGAGCTATAAATTTAAGTTTATAGAGCTACACTGATTCACCCCCCTCTCAGTGTCATTGTAAGACTAACAATTGGTATCAGAGCTAAGTTCCTGTACAAGCTTAACCGGCTAGGGTGATCTTGGAAGTAACACAATGGCAGGTGGTGAAGGCTTCTCATCAAACAAAGCACCATTGTTTGATGGATCTAATTACGCGTTCTGGAGAATCAGGATGCAGACATATCTCTGTGCTTTGGGATACGACATCTGGGATTCAGTAGTTAGTGGATACACAATACCCATCACTCCTCCAAAAGAGGCTGACGAAAAGAAACTGTTTGAAAATAACTCAAAAGCAAAGAATGCTATCATGTGCGGATTAGCAGACAGTGAACTAGTAAAGATCATGAGCTGTAAAATGGCAAAAGAAATATGGGACAAACTGAGGAGTATTCATGAAGGAGACGATAAGATCAAGGAGGCCAAGTTATAGACACATCGAGCTCAGTTCGAAGCATTAAAGATGAATGACGATGAAAACATTGAGGCATATATGCTGAGAGTTAATGGAATCATTAATGCGATCAGAGGACTCGACGAGGATATCGAAGACTCTGCCATCGTGAAAAAGGTATTAAGATCTCTTCCTCAAAGGTTTGATTCTAAAGTCTCAACGATAGAAGAAGCTAAAAATCTAAATTATTTTAGTATAGATGAGATGTATGGTTCTTTGACTGCATATGAGATGAGGATAGGAAGATCTAAACCCATAGACAGAGAAGCTGCTTTTAAAGCCCATAAAAATATGAAAGCAAAACAAGAATCCGAGGAAGAAGAGACATCAGATGAAATGGAAGCAAACTTCGTTCGAAAACTAAAAAGGGGAAAAGGAAAATACAGAGGAAAGTTACCGTTTAAATGTTTCAATTGTGGAGGCGTTGGGCATTTTGCAGCTAAATGTCCACTTAATGAGAAGAACAAAAGTGATGAAGGATCGCACCAAGAAAGAAGTGATTGGAAGAAAAAAACAAATTTCAGAAAAGGCAACTTCAAGAAGAAAAGTTTCATCTCCAAGAATGTTAGTTCATCAGAAGACAGCTCCGGTGAGGATTCTGAAAAGGAAACAGGTGAAGCTCTTTTCATGGCACTCAAAGAAGAAAAAATAGAAAAAGAACAGGAATGTGATGAAGAAGAAATTGATGCAGAAGTAAATTTGGAAGAGGAACTAATTGCAGCTCTGATGAATTGAAGATAGAAAGAAAAAAGAATAAGAAAATTTCAAGAAAGCTTGAGGATGCAAATGAAATCATAACCAGTTTGAAAGTACAAATAGAAGAATCCAAGAAAATATCTGAAGATCTCGAAGTGCAAATAACCATGAAAATAGATTATTGCAACAAGCTAGAAGAAGAGAATGTTGGTTTACGGATGCAGATAGAAGAGATGAATCACAAAATTAGTTGCTATCACAAACGCGAAGAAAGTTCTATGAAGTTGGATAAGATTATAAATGACCAAAGGCCTACAGACATCAAATTTGGTCCGGGTTTTGATCGAAGGAGAATCATCAAATGGATCAAAGGCCAGAAATGTAGAATCCATAAAGAATGAAGATAAGAAACAAGGTTGATCAGGGAAAAACGTCTCATGCAAAAGAAAGCAATAATGCCGGGCACGAAAGGAGAATTGACAATGATGGATTCACCAATGTCACACATCAAAGAAGAAGAAGACCTATGGCTCCTACGGCAACATGGCAAAGACCATCACCCAGGTTCAATTATCCCTTTTCTGGTTTCTGTTTTAAATGCAATGGCTATGGACATAAAATCTCGGACTGCAAATATAATGTAAGACCAAGGAATTTCACCAGTAGAAATGCTTTTTCTCCTTTGATGAATTATACGGTAAAATGTTATAACTGTCATAATTTTGGGCACATTGCAAGAAACTGTAGAAGTACATTTGCATCAAATCGGTTTCAGGGAAGAAAATTTCAACCAAATAGGATGAGACAAAATAGAAAACTTCTCGAAAAACATGCACAAGCTATTGATAAGGGAAAGGCAAAACAAGAGCCCAAAACTACTATCAAAATGGAGTGGAAAGAAAAAGAGCGACTTAAGGAAGAAAAGGAATCCTTAATCGTACAAACAACATTTAAAGCACAGAATAAATATGTACCATGGATACTTGATAGTGGATGCTCCGGTCATATGACAGGTGACAAACAAAAATTTGAGAAGTTACAGAAATATGAAGGTGGTTCGATAAAGTTTGGAAATAATGATGGAGCTAAGATAGTTGGCAAAGGTTCAGTTAAAATTAGTGACGAAAAAATTAAGTCGGGAAGAAGTCTTGTTTGTGGATGGTTTGAAACATAACTTGTTGAGCGTAAGTCAGATTTGTGATAAAGGTCATGAAGTAGTTTTTATGAAGCAGGGTTGTGAAGTCAGAAAAACAAATAGTGGAAAATTGATAGCAACTGGATCAAGGACATCTGGCAACCTGTACACGCTCTCAGAGACTTTAGAAGGAGCTTGTTTTATTGGACAGGAAGAAGAAAATTGGTTGTGGCACAAGAGACTCGGTCATATCAGTTTTGATAATCTAGTAAAAATCAACTCAAAAAGGGCGGTGAGAGATATTCCCACCATCAACAAACCTGCAAACAACATTTGTGCTTCATGCCAAAAGGGGAAGCAAACTAGAGTCACATTCAAAACAAAAGAGTACTACACAAGCAAACCTTTGGAACTAATACACACTGATTTATGTGGACCCATGAGAACACAAAGCATAAATGGTGACAAATATTTTATGTTGTGCATTGATGACTATTCGAGAATGACATGGATATTTTTCTTGAAGCATAAATCATAAGCTTTTGAAATGTTCAAGACTTTCAAAAACCATGTTGAGAATGAAACAAGAAAGAGGATCAAATGTTTAAGATCAGATAGAGGAGGAGAATTCATTTCAGAGGAGTTTATAGAGTACTGTGAAAAATACGGTATTAGGAGACAATTTTCAGCGTCCAGGACACCTCAGCAGAATGGAGTGGTAGAAAGAAAGAACAGGACAGTGCAGGAAATGGCACGGACTATGTTGGCTGAAAGTAGAGTAGCAGACAGATTTTGGAAAGAAGCAGTCCATACTGCGGTGTATATCCAAAATAGGTACATGCTGAGAACACATGAAAGCAAAACTCCTTATGAGTTGTGGTTCGGTAAAAGGGCAACAACAAAATACCTCAAAGTTTTTGGCAGCAAGTGCTACATCAAAAGAACTGAAGATAATCTTGGTAAGTTTGAAGATAGAGCGGATGAAGGTATTTTTGTTGGTTATTCATCAAAAAGCAAAGCTTACAAATGCTACAACAAGAGGCTAAAGAAAATTGTGGATAGTGTCGATGTTAAATTTGATGAAGGTAGAGAACGAGTAATTAGCTATGAAAAGAACTACCCAATTTATGAAGAGGTTATTGAAGGAGATGAGGAAAACGAAACAGAAAAGATACAGAAAATTGACTCAGATGATTTAAGTTGTGATTCAGAAGTGGAAGAAAATAAGAAATTCAAAATAGGCAGCTGGCAGAAAAATCATCCTAGAGAGCAAATAATTGGAGACCCCAAAGTTGGTGTTCAGACAAGAAGAAGAGTAGTAAGTAACTACTCTCTATTATCCAACATTGAGCCCAAAAATGTTGTTGATGCAAGCAAAGATGAAAGTTGGATGAAGGCAATAAATGAAGAATTAGATCAGATCGAGAAAAACGAAACTTGGGAGTTAGTACCTAGACCTGCAAATAAAAATATAATCGGGACTAAATGGATTTTTTGAAACAAATTGAATGAAGACGGACAGGTAGTCAGAAATAAAGCAAGATTGGTATGTAAGGGTTATGCACAAGTTGAAGGCATTGACTTTGAGGAAACTTTTGCACCAGTAGCTAGACTAGAGGCAATTAGAATGTTTTTGGCTTTAGCAGTCTACAAGAATTTCAAAGTTTATCAAATGGATGTGAAATCAGCGTTTTTGAATGGGAAACTTGAAGAAGAGGTTTATATTGAGCAACCAGATGGTTTCCAACTTGGTGATGATCCCAACTTGGTTTGCAAGTTGAAGAAAGCATTATATGGCTTAAAACAGGCACCCCGAGCATGGTATGCAAGGCTAGACAACTATCTCACTCAACAAGGGTTTAAGAAAGGTATGGTGGATAGTAATTTGTATGTCAAAATAGAAAATGGGCATCTTATTGTTCTTGTTGTATACGTAGATGATATCATATTTGGCAGCAGCAAAGATGAGTCGTGTAAAGATTTAGCAAATAAGATGCAGAAAGAATTTGAAATGTCAATGATTGGTGAACTTTCGTATTTCCTCGGGTTGCAAGTTAATCAAAATAAGAAGGGCATATTTATTTCTCAAGTTAAATATGTGAAAGAGATGTTAAAAAGTTCACAATGGAGGATTGTAAGCCGATTAGCACTCCCATGATGACGAGGTTGCAAGTTGAGCAAGGATGACAAATCTCCACCTGTTGATCAAACCATGTACAGATCTATGATTGGGAGCTTACTATGCACTGACGACTACCAGACCGGATATTTTGTAGGCGGTATGCATGGTAGCACGATTTCAGGCTAATCCCAAGGAGACTCATGTGACAACAGTGAAGAGGATTCTTCGGTACCTCAAGGGTACTATGGAGTATGGGTTATGGTATCCGAAAGGTAAAGACTTCACCCTTATTTCGTATTCAGATGCAGATTGGGCAGGAGGTGTCGATGACAGAAAGAGTACCGGTGGAGGTGCATTCTATCTTGGAGACAGATTGGTCGCGTGGCACGGTAAGAAACAAGAGTCAGTTTCTTTATCGACAGTAGAGGCAGAATATATTGCAGCGACAACATGTTGTACGCGGGTATTGTGGATGAAACAAACCCTGAAAGATCTTGGTATTAGCTTCGGTGAGCCAATATCAGTTAAGTGTGATAACACCAGTGCCATTAACATCTCCAAGAATCCGGTTATGCATTCACGCACAAAACACATTGCTATCAGGTATCACTTTTTGAAGGAGAAAGTTGCGGAAGGTGAGGTTAAGTTGGATTTTGTTCCAACTACAGAGCAAGTAGCGAGATATCTTCACAAAACCATTGCCCAAGGAAGTTTTTGAGTACCTTCACAATAAATTGGGAGTGGTCACACTTCCCAAGAATTGACTAGCTACAGGGATCACATTCTCAGGGGGAGCATTTAAGTATTTGATTATCTTTTTGCTCATGTTCATGATTTTTGCTAAGTGTAATAAATTTTGCCTGAGAATGTTGTGCATGGACTCAGGGGGAGTCTGCAGTAGCCCTTTGGTATTATTGTCAAAGGGGGAGAAGAGTTATAGGAAATTGCACATGTGTTGCCAACAATTCCAAAGGGGGAGATTGTTGAGCAAGGTGCAGCAACAATATTGTCATTGTTGTCAACACAGACAGATAGATCTATTGATGCAATGGACAAGAGTTCAAAGGTTATTCAGAGTATGTACAGTGATTTTCCAAGAAGACCGAAGTGGCCCATATGCAAAAGATCAAAGAAAAAGACAAGTAAGAAAAGTGTCGCGATATCGCGACATATACAATAGGCAAGAAAAACTATCACGATTTCGCGACATGTTGGAAGAGAGAAAAAGTAGGAAAAACTGTCACGATTTCGCGACATGTTGGAAGAGAGAAAAAGCAGGAAAAACTATCGCGATTTCATGACATGTTGGAAGAGAGAAAAAGCAAGTGGAAAAACTGTCATGATTTCGTGACATGTTGGAAGAGAGAAAAAGCAGGAAAAACTGTCACGATTTCGTGACATGTTGGAAGAGAAAAAGGCAAGTGGAAAAACTATCATGATTTCGTGACATGTTGGAAGAGAAAGAGAAAGCAGGAAAAAGTGTCATGATTTCACGACAAGTTCGAAGAAAGAGAACAAGTAAGAAAAGTGTCACGATTTCGTGACATGTCGCATTTTCACGACTAAAATAGGAGAGAGAAAGTAAGTTTGAAAAGTGTCGCGATATCGCGACATGTCGCATTTTCATGACAAAAGAAAGAGAGGAAGCGTACAGAAGCAGAACTATCACGATTTCATGACAAAAGCAGAAAGCAAGACTTCAAGCAGAAGTGTCACGATTTCATGACAAAAGCAAAGAAGTAAAGTACGAAAGCAGAAGTGTCACGATTTCATGACAAAAGTAGAGAAGACTTCAAAGGCAGAAGTGTCACGATTTCATGACAAAAGCAAAGAAGCTAAGTACGAAAGTAGAAGTGTCACGATTTCATGACAAAAGCTAAGTTGAAGACTACGAAGGCAGAAGTGTCGTGATATCACGACAAAAGCAAAGTCGAAGTCTATGGAAGCAGAAGTGTCACGATATCGCGACAAAAGCAAAGACGAAGTATACAGAGGCAAAAATGTCATGATATCATGACAAAAGAAAAGACGAAGTCTACGGAGGTAAAAATGTCATGATATCACGACAAAAGAATAGAGAAAGCGTACGGAGGCGAAAGTGTCACGATATCATGACATGTTGTATTTTCGCAACAACAACAAAAGAAGCTACAGAGGCAGAAATGTCATGATTTCATGATAGGTCATAAATGTGCAAGTCAAGAAGGAGAACCCGACTGAAATGAGAAGTATGACAATGGACCGACATCACTACGACATTTACAAGGGCAGTTATAGAGTGATTTCTATCTAAAATACGAAGAGTGATCAAAAGTCATATAGCGTTACTATCCAGAATGAAATCATCAAGCGATGGATAAACCAAACATCTTCTTGAGTTGAAGCCGACGAAGACCGATGACAGTCGACTAAAATTAGGGTTTATAGTTGTTATGAAAGCCGACTAAGATTAGGATTTACAACCGACTAAGATTAGGGTTTTCATCATAAAAAATATTGTTATAAAAGGAGGGCTATTTGGAGAATTGAAAATAGTTGAAGGTGTGTGAAATACGGTCATTGTGCATAGAGAGCAAGTCATGTCGAATCATGCTAAGTGCAAAATTTGCAAAGAGAGCAGAGTGCACAAAAGGAGAAGATGATCGTGAAGTTTCGACTGTAACGAAGCAGAGTGTGCGAAGTGATTGCATAGAGAGAGTAGAGTGCACAGAGAACGCAAAGGTGAAGAAGACCAGTTAGGGTCTTGCAAAAGCAAAGGTATCTTACTATCAAACTTATAGATTCAAATTGAAGTCCCAGGTTGTAGCTTGGCATCAGGGGTTGGTGCTCCTTTCTATTGGTGCAGATAAATCAGGGGTTGGTGCTCCTTCCAGTTGGTGCTGGTAAATCAGGGGTTGGTGCTCCTTTCTATTGGTGCAGATAAATCAGGGGTTGGTGCTCCTTCCAGTGGGTGCTTGGTAAATTGATTGTAAAGTTGGTGCTTTGCAAAGGCTGGATTTGGATGGTAGTCCAAGCAGTCAATTTTTGAGGAGTAGCCACATTGGTGAACCTCGTTAAATCTTGTGTTGTGTGATGCTCTTTTGTTATACTTGTTGTATCTAGTAATAAGTTTTAATTGTTGCGGTATTAAGAGCTGTAAATTTAAGTTTATAGAGCTACACTGATTCACCCCCCTCTCAGTGTCATTGTAAGACTAACAATTTATATCGAAGTTAAAGAATTATTTATTCTATTGAGGATTCATATTATCATTATTTGTTGGAATTTATGGATTGAAAGGGTTAAATAATATTTTTAAAATGTTTCTCAAAATCAAACCCAAACTTGGAACCATATTAGTGCCTCTCTTAAAATATATGGTTTTACAAATATGATGCTTGTCATGGGAAATCTCAAGTGCAAAAATAGATATGGTAAAAACTTGGTTAGAGGAGGACCTGAACATATAGGAAAGAGTCATCAACAACAATCACATTAAAAAATGATCTCCTTTAATCTAAGGTAAAATAGAAATGTCTAAAAATTTGGTTTATCAAAATTAATATTGATGGTTCTTCCAAAATGAATCTAGGAAAAGCTAATAGAGGTGGTTTTTTTGAAATAATGAATGCAAAGTTCTCATCACTTACTCAAAATCATATAGAACTTTAGCTAACAACTATAGAAAGGCTAGGGTACTTCTTACATAGATTAAAATTGTAATTGAAAAAGGATGAAAATATATTTGGGGATTCACAAATTATCATTAATGCTATCAGGAAAATGGATGTGGGGATTAAATAAAAAAAAAAGATTATTATTGATGTTCATCATCTATTACTAAAGGTAATCTCTTGGAAATGTGGATATATCTATAGAGAAGGAAATTAAATAATAGATAATTTAGTCAATCATGGTGTTGATATTCATCTCGGTGAAATTCTAATATTAAAAGAAAATGCTCGAGTGAAATATTGTCTCTTAATGAAAATTATGTGAAGGAGATAATTCATGAAGAATATATTTGATAGCAAAAGAAATAAAAAGTATTGATGATAAAAAAGACATGTAGAATATGGTTTTATTAGCCTAACAAAAAATGTAATATTTTGGTATTTTGATGGGAGTGTCCCCAAATAGAAAAGCCAGAGCTATATCTATTAAACTATAAAATAAATAAAATTATATTAAAATTTTAAAACAAAATAATATTAAAATTTTAATTATATAATTTTATTCTGTGTTTAAAATATATGTCTAACTAAACTTAATTCTACCATTTTAAAATATATTTTTTATTTTTTATTTTAAATTGGTTATATTGGACTAAAAAAAACTGATATAGCATCATCACTACATAGTGGTATTATAATAGTTTTACTATTATACATGTATTCATTGAAAGTTTATGAATTTAACCAATTAAACTAATGCCTTCAGCTATTATCACATTTTAAATTGATATTAAAATTTCAGTTATCATATTTCTTGTAATAAATAAATTATATATATATATATATATATATAAAATTTATGTCACAACAATCAACAAAACATATTATTACAACACTTACAATTCTATAATTTTATATATCCCTTTTGTTGGGAGACCAAACAAAAAAAAAATTGTTAACCTAAATTGAAAATTATTTACAACTAGTTTCATACTTTATATAAATTTTAAATATTAAATTAAATATTAACGTCAACCCCAATACTAGCCAATGGTGCAGTTGTATATATTTCGCTCAAGGGTAACCTTATGTGTAATACTAGCTCAGAGTGGTTCTGTTGCGGCACCCTCACGCGAAGTCTCCCGAACTTTCGATGAACTGCTATCACGCCAAACATATATTTATAAGAATTAGCGCTATGATATCATTCGAACAAAAATCGATTGATTTAAATAATATGATAAAATTTGGATAGAAATACCTGTTCCGCTGACAACATTGTTCATGATAGACTTTCTAGCATAAGAGTCTGAAACATAACAAAAAAACAGTTAAGAACTACTACAAAAATGCACTTCAAGGATTATCTTGTTAGAAATGTTAAATCAAACTTCATGCCCGTAAATGTTTCGGTGCGAATCACTTTTAACATGACTTCAAAAAATGCTTCGCCACGAAGTACAAATCAGCTGCCTCCTAAAAACACTTCGCCGCAAAGTAAAATCAATTTGCCTTCTGAAGCAGAAATCAGCCGAAGCAGAAATCAAGCGTGTAGATCGGGACATTAATTGTCCAAGTGTGCAAGTAGTTGGGGTTGCTCGGCGATTGGACAGGAACCATTCCTTGGCATTTATTTTCTGTCAGTCGGTCGGTGAACTTCTCCCGCATTTTGTCCTCATCCCTCGCCTATAAATACCGGGCCATTTTGTCATTTTGTAAGGAGTTGGAGGATAGTGGAAGGAGCAGAGCAGCGAAGGGAGCAGAGTGCGTAGAGCAGCCGCACAGCTAGGGTTTCAACCAGCAGTGCAGCAGAAGCAGCAGCCGCTTGCAGCCGGAGAGTGGAGCAGCAGTCTCCCATCAAATCCGTGTGTTTATCCTGCAGTTTTTATATTGCAGAAGTTTGTAATTGCTTCAGAAGGAAGCTTTGTAAATGCGGCAATATTTTAATATATAAAATATTTACTCTGGAAATTTAGGTCACTGTGTATTTGTTCTTTGCTTCGAAGTGGTGTTTAAATCTACAGACAAATTTCAGTAAGGGTTTGCCCCGAAGTGGCAAAACACCCATTCAATCCAGAAGGGAAGAGTGTAAACTTGTTTGTTGTGCCGAAGAAGCATTTCGGACTTTGTCTCCCCGAAGTGGAATCCAGCAGCCACTTCGTCGAAGTTGCCGTGAGCTGCAGAGCTTCACAGATTTCCCGTTCGAAGCAGTCACTTTGGCTGGAAAATTCCCGAAGTGATTCTACTTCGAAATTTTTTCCCCCGAAGTGTTTACTTTGGGAAATATTTCCTCGAAGTAGTTTCACTTCGGCACATTATTTCCCGAGGTAGTTTTACTTCGACAAAATATCCCCCGAAGTGTTTACTTCGGGAGTATTTCCGTCGAAGCTCCTCCCGAAGCCAAAATTTTGTGAAGCATTTTTTTGTTTGACGCGACGCGATTTAATTCCTTTAAAGTGGTATTAGAGCTATTGTTGCCATGACGTAGAGATAGAAGATGGCTTCCAAAAATAATTCCCTATAGTTGCAGATCCCACGATTTAACGGCAAGAACTACGATTATTGGAGCATTCAGATGAAGATTCTCTTCGGGTCTCAGGATTTGTGGGACTTCATCGAGAATGGTGACCCAGAACCGATAGATGCAGCAGCACTGGCTGCCCTCTCCCAAGCTGACAAAGATCTTCTAAAGGAGAACTGGAAGAAATACCAAAAGGCCCTAGAGAGCAAATAATTGGAGACCCTAAAGTTGCTGTTCAGATAAGAAGAAGAGTAGTAAGTAACTACTCTATATTATCCAGCATTGAGCCCAAAAAATGTGGCTGACGCAAGCAAAGATGAAAGTTGGATGAAGGCAATAAATGAAGAATTAGATCAGATCGAGAAAAACAAAACTTGGGAGTTAGTACCTAGACCTGCAAATAAAAATATAATCGGGACTAAATGGATTTTTCAAAACAAATTGAATGAAGATGAACAGGTAGTCAGAAATAAAGCAAGATTGGTATGTAAGGGTTATGCACAAGTTGAAGGCATTGACTTTAAGGAAACTTTTGCACCGGTAGCTAGACTAGAGGCAATTAGAATGTTTTTGGATTTAGCAGTCTACAAAAATTTTAAAGTTTATCAAATGGATGTGAAATCAACATTTTTGAATGAAAAACTTGAAGAAGAGGTTTATATTGAGCAACCAGATGGTTTCCAACTTGGTGATGATCCCAACTTGGTTTGCAAGTTGAAGAAAGCATTATATGGCTTAAAACAGACACCCCGAGCATGGTATGCAAGGCTAGACAACTATCTCACTTAACAAGGGTTTAAGAAAGGTATGGTGGATAGTAATTTGTATGTCAAAACAGAAAATGGGCATCTTATTATTCTTTTTGTATGTAGATGATATCATATTTGGCAGTAGCAAAGATGAGTCGTGTAAAGATTTAGCAAATAAGATGCAGAAATAATTTGAAATATCAATGATTGGTGAACTTTCATATTTCTTCGGGTTGTAAGTTAATCAAAATAAGAAGGGTATATTTATTTCTCAAGTTAAATATGTGAAAGAGATGTTAAAAAAGATCACAATGGAGGATTGTAAGCTAGTTAGCACTCCCATGACGACAGGTTGCAAGTTGAGCAAGGATGATAAATCTCCACCTGTTGATCAAACCATGTACAGATCTATGATTGGGAGCTTAATGTACCCGAGCGACTACTAGACCAGATATTTTGTAGGCAGTATGCATGGTAGCACAATTTCAAGCTAATCCCAAGGAGACTCATGTGACAGTAGTGAAGAGGATTCTTCGGTATCTCAATGGTACTATGGAGTATGGGTTATGGTATCCGAAAGGTAAATACTTCACGCTTATTTCATATTCAGATGCAAATTGGGCAGGAGGTTTTGATGACAAAAAGAATACCAGTGGAGGTGCATTCTATCTTGGAGACAGATTGGTCGCGTGGCACAGTAAGAAACAAGAGTCAGTTTCTTTATTGATAATAGAGGCAGAATATATTGTAGCGACAACATGTTGTACATAGGTATTGTGGATGAAACAAACCCTGAAAGATCTTGGTGTTAGATTCAGTGAGCCAATATCAGTTAAGTGTGATAACACCAGTGCCATTAACATCTCCAAGAATCCGGTTATGCATTCACGCATAAAACACATTGCTATCAGGTATCACTTTTTGAAGGAGAAAGTTGCAAAAGGTGAGGTTAAGTTGGATTTTGTTCCAACTACAGAGCAAGTAGCAGATATCTTCACAAAACCATTGCCCAAGGAAGTTTTTGAGTACCTTCGTAATAAATTGGGAGTGGTCACACTTCCCAAGAATTGACTAGCTACAGGGATCACATTCTCAGGGGGAGCATTTAAGTATTTGATTATCTTTTTGCTCATGTTCATGATTTTTGCTAAGTGTAATAAATTTTTCCTGAGAATGTTGTGCATGGACTCAGGGGGAGTTTGTAGTAGCCCTTTGGTATTATTTTCAAAGGGGGAGAAGAGTTAAAGGAAATTGCACATGTGTTGCCAACAATTACAAAGGGGGAGATTATTGAGCAAGGTGCAGCAACAGTATTGTCATTGTTGTCAACACAGTCAGATAGATCTGTTGATGCAGTGGACATGAAGTTCAAAAGCTATTTAGATGCAGAAGACAAGAGTTCAAAGGTGACAGGAAGTTCAAAAGCTATTTAGATGCAAAAGACAGGAGTTCAAAGGTTATTCAGAGTATGTACAGTGATTTTCCAAGAAGACCAAAGTGGCCCATATGCAAAAGATCAAAGAAAAAGACAAGTAAGAAAAGTGTCGTGATATCGTGACATATACAACAGGAAAGAAAAACTATCGCGATTTCGCGACATGTTGGAAGAGAGAAAAAGCAAGAAAAATTGTCGCAATTTTGTGACATGTTGGAAGAGAGAAAAAATAGGAAAAACTATCACAATTTCGCGACATGTTGGAAGAGAGAGAAAAAGTAGGAAAAACTGTCATGATTTCGTGACATGTTGGAAGAGAGAGAAAAAGCAGAAAAAACTGTTGCGATTTCACGACATGTTGGAAGAGAAAAAGGCAAGTGGAAAAACTGTCATGATTTCGTGACATGTTGGAAGAGAAATAGAAAGTAGGAAAAAGTGTCGCGATTTCGTGACAAGTTCAAAGAAAGAGAACAAGTAAGAAAAGTGTCGTGATTTCGCAACATGTCGCATTTTCGTGACTAAAATAGGAGAGAGAAAGTAAGTTTGAAAAGTGTCGTGATATCGCGACATGTCGCATTTTCACGACAAAAGAAAGAGAGGAAGCATACGAAAGCAGAACTGTCACGATTTCATGACAAAAGCAGAAAACAAGACTTTGGAAGTAGAAGTGTCACGATTTCATGACAAAAGCAAAGAAGTAAAGTACGAAAGCAGAAGTGTCACTATTTCGTGACAAAAGCAGAGAAGAAGACTTCAAAGGCAGAAGTGTCATGATTTCACGACAAAAGCAAAGAAGCTAAGTACAAAAGCAAAAGTTTCATGATTTCATGATAAAAGCTAAGTTGAAGACTATGGCAGTAGAAGTGTCGCGATATCGCGACGAAAGAAAAGTCGAAGTCTATGGAAGCAAAAGTGTCGTGATATCATGACAAAAGCAAAGACGAAGTATATGGAGGCAAAAATGTCACGATATCGTGACAAAAGAAAAGACAAAGTCTGTGGAGGTAGAAATGTCACGATATCGTGACAAAAGAATAGAGAAAGCGTACGAAGGCGAAAGTGTCATGATATCGTGACATGTATTTTTGCAGCAACGACAACAAAAGAAGCTACAAAGGCAAAAATTTCATGATTTTATGACAGGTCGTAAATTGGCAAGTCAAGAAGGAGAACCCGACTGAAATGAGAAGTATGACAGTGAACCGACATCACTACAGAATTTACAAGGGTAGTTATAGAGTGATTTCATACTCTTTGAAATACGAAGAGTGATCAAAAGTCAATATGTCAGTTATAGGGTCTGTCCAGAATGAAATCATCAAGCGATGGATAAACCAAACATCTTCTTGAGTTGAAGTCGACGAAGACCGATGACAACCAACTAAAATTAGGGTTTACATTTGTTATGAAAGCCGACTAAGATTAGGATTTACAACCAACTAAGATTAGGGTTTTCATCATAAAAAATATTGTTATAAAAGGAGGGCTATTTGGAGAATTGAAAAGATTGAAATGTGGGTGAAATACGGTAGTTGTGCATAGAGAGAAAGTCATGTCGAATCATGCTAAGTGCAAAATTTACAAAGAGAGCAGAGTGCGCAAAAGGGAGAAGACAATCATGAAGTTCAACAGTAACGAAGCAGAGTGTGTGAAATGATTACGCAGAGAGAGCAGAGTGCGCAGAGAACGCAAAGGTGAAGAAGACCAGTTAGGGTCTTGCAAAAGCAAAGGTATCTTACTGTCAAACTTATAGATTCAAATTGAAGTCCAAGTTGTATCTTGGCATCAGGGGTTGATGCTCCTTTCTATTGGTGCGAATAAATAAGGGGTTGGTGCTCCTTTTTTGTTGGTGTAGATAAATAAGGGGTTGGTGCTCCTTTCTGTTGGTGCAGATAAATAAGGGGTTGGTGCTCCTTACAGTGGGTGCTAATAAATTGATTGTAAAGTTGGTGCTTTGCAAAGGTTGGATTTGGATGGTAGTCCAAGCAGTCAATTTTTGAGGAGTAGCCACATTGGTGAACCTCGTTAAATCTTGTGTTGTGTGATGCTCTTTTGTTATACTTGCTGTATCTAGTAATAAGTTTTAATTGTTGCGGTATTAAGAGTTGTAAATTTATGTTTATAGAGCTACACTGATCCACCCCCCCCTCTCAGTGTCATTGTAAGACTAACAATTTATATCGAAGTTAAAGAATTATTTATTCTATTGAGGATTCATATTATCATTATTTGTTGGAATTTATGGATTGAAAGGGTTAAATAATATTTTTAAAATCTTTCTCAAAATCAAACCCAAATTTGGAACCATATTAGTGCCTCTCTTAAAATATATGGTTTTACAAATATGATGCTTGTAATGGGAAATCTCAAGTGCAAAAATAGATATGGTAAAAACTTGGTTAGAGGAGGACCTGAACATATAGGAAAGAGTCATCAACAACAATCACATTAAAAAATGATCTCCTTTAATCTAAGGTAAAATAGAAATGTCTAAAAATTTGGTTTATCAAAATTAATATTGATGGTTCTTCCAAAATGAATCTAGGAAAAGCTAATAGAGGTGGTTTTTATGAAATAATGAAGGCAAAGTTCTCATCACTTACTCAAAATCATATAGAACTTTAGCTAACAACTATAGAAAGGCTAGGGTACTTCTTACATAGATTAAAATTGTAATTGAAAAAGGATGAAAATATATTTGGGGATTCACAAATTATCATTAATGCTATCAGGAAAATGGATGTGGGGATTAAATAAAAAAAAAAGATTATTATTGATGTTCATCATCTATTACTAAAGGTAATCTCTTGGAAATGTGGATATATCTATAGAGAAGGAAATTAAATAATAGATAATTTAGTCAATCATGATGTTGATATTCATCTCGGTGAAATTCTAATATTAAAATAAATTGCCCGAGTGAAATATTGTCTCTTAATGAAAATTATGTGAAGGAGATAATTCATGAAGAATATATTTGATAGAAAAGAAATAAGAAGTATTGATGATAAAAAAAACATGTAAAATATGGTTTTATTAGCCTAACAAGAAATGTAATATTTTGGTATTTTGATGGGGGTGTCCCCAAATAGAAGAGCCAGAGCTATATCTATTAAACTATAAAATAAAAAAAATTATATTAAAATTTTAATTATATAATTTTATTCTGTGTTTAAAATATATGTCTAACTAAACTTAATTCTACCATTTTAAAATATATATTTTATTTTAAATTGGTTATATTGGACTAAAAAAAACTGATATAGCATCATCACTACATAGTGGTATTATAATAGTTTTACTATTATGCATGTATTTATTGAAAGTTTATGAATTTAACCAATTAAACTAATGCCTTCAGCCATTATCACATTTTAAATTCATATTAAAATTTCTGTTATAACTGTTATCATATTTCGTGTAATAAATAAATTAAAATTATATATATATATATATATATATATATATATATATATAATTTATGTTACAACAATCAAAAAAACATATTATTACAACACTTACAATTCTATAATTTTATATATCCCTTTTGTTGGGAGACCAAACAAAAAAAAAATTGTTAACCTAAATTGAAAATTATTTACAACTAGTTTCATACTTTATATAAATACTTTTGTCTATGAGGGTTAAGTGAATTGGTAAGAAGTTAGGCACTTACAGATTTAGGTTCAAACCCCAATCTAAGATAAAGTAGTAGTCTGACCTGAGTTCTGAGTTCGCTGACCCCAAGCCACCAGAGGTCTTCCTCACTCCCACCGTATTTATGGAAACGAGGTAGGAGTTACAGTGGTAGCACAATAAAAAGCAATGGGACTTGATCGTGTGACCAATTATTCAAAGTATATAAAAAAAAAATACTTTACATTTTAAAAATATTTTTAACATACGGTTTATCAAAATTATATGTATACATATATTATAATATAATATAAAAAGCCTTGAAATTCATCTTTTTAATGCTTTCAATCTCAAGTGTTCCTTGGATACCACCCCACCTCGTACCAGCAGGTCATCCATAAGGTGGATTCCTCCTCTGGTGGGATGGATTAAATTGAATTTCGACGGGTAGCAAAAGTCAATCCTGGATTTGCTGGTGTAGGAGGCATCGTCAAAGACAGCAGAGGGAAAATCATCAGAGCCTACGCTGACAACATCCGAATTCAGACCAACCACATTGCGGAGGTGAGAGCCGTTTTCCAAAGACTACTTATCATGCAAGAACTGAATCTTGACCACGTCATCATCGAAGGCGATTCGTTGCTTACTATCAATTGGCTTAAAGGCAAGCACTCTCCACCGTGGAATCTACAGAACCTGATCAACGAATGCAAACTCATTCAACACAGTCATTCAACAAAAGGGTCCATGACGAGTCTCTTATCACATGGAGGAATGAGTTCCCCACGGGCCCATCAAGGTCATGACGCCATCAGTGTGGCCTCGCCATCAGTTATTTATATTATTTACGTTATAAAATTTAAATATTAACGTCAACCACAATACTAGCCAATGGTCCAGTTGTATATATTTCGCTCAAGGGTAACCTTATGTGTAATACTAGCTGAAAGTGGTTCTGTTGCGGCACCCTCACGCGAAGTCTCCCGAAATTTCGGTGAACTGCTATCACGCCAAACATATATTTATAAGAATTAGCGCTATGATATCATTCGAATAAAAATCGATTGATTTAAATAATATGATAAAATTTGGATAGAAATACCTGTTCCGCTGACAACATTGTTCATGATAGACTTTCTAGCATAAGAGTCTGAAACATAACAGAAAAACAGTTAAGAACTACTACAAAAATGCACTTCAAGGATGATCTTGTTAGAAATGTTAAATCAAACTTCACGCCCGTAAATGCTTCGGCGCGAATCACTTTTAACATGACTTCGGAAAATGCTTCGCCACAAAGTACAAATCAGCTGTCTCCTAAAAACACTTCGCCGCGAAGTAAAACCAATTTGCCTTCCGAAGCAGAAATCAGCCGAAGCAGAAATCAAGCGCGCAGATCGAGGCATTAATTGTCCATGCGTGTGAGTAGTTGAGGTTGCTCGACGATTGGACAGGAACCATTCCTTGGCATTTATTTCCTGTCAGTTGGTCGGTGAACTTCTCCCGCTTTTTGTCCTCATCCCTTGCCTATAAATACTGGGCCATTTTGTCATTTTGTAAGGAGTTGGAGGAGTTGGAGGATAGTGGAAGGAGCAGAGTGCGCAGAGCAGCTGCACAGCTAGGGTTTTGACCAACAGTGCAGCAGAAGCAGCAGCCGCTTGCAGCCGGAGAGTGGAGCAGGAGTTTCCCATCAAATCCTTGTGTTTATCCTACAGTCTTTATACTGCAGAAGTTTGTAATTGCTTCAGAAGGAAGCTTTGTAAATGCGGCCATATTTTAATATATAAAATATTTACCGGAAATTTGGGTCACTGTGTATTTGTTCTTTGCTTCGAAGTGGTGTTAAATCTACAGACAAATTTCAGTAAGGGTTTTCCCGAAGTGGCAAAACACCCATTCGATCCAAAAGGGAAGAGTGTAAACTTGTCTGTTATGCCGAAGAAGCATTTCAGACTTTGTCTCCCCAAAGTGGAATCTAGCAGCCACTTCGCCGAAGTTGCCGTGAGTTACAGAGCTTCACAGATTTCCCGTCCGAAGCAGTCACTTTGGCTGGAAAATTCCTAAAGTGATTCTACTTTGGAAGTTTTTCCCCCGAAGTGTTTACTTCAGGAAATATTTCCTTGAAGTAGTTTCACTTCGGCACATTATTTCCCAAGGTAGTTTTACTTCAACAAAATATCCCCCGAAGTGTTTACTTCGGGAGTATTTCCGTCGAAGCTCCTCTCGAAGCCGAAATTTTGCGAAGCATTTTTTTGTTTGACGCAACGCGATTTAATTCCTTCAAATTGGTATTAGAGCTATTGTTGCCATGACGTGGAGATAGAAGATGGCTTCCAGAAATAATTCCCTATAGTTGCAGATCCTGCGATTTAACCGCAAGAACTAGCATTCAGATGAAGATTCTCTTTGGGTCTAAGGATTTGTGGGACTTTATCGAGAATGGTTACCCAGAACCGACAGATGCAGCAACACTGGCCGCCCTCTCCTAAGCTGACAAATATATTCTGAAGAAGAACTGGAAGAAAGACCAAAAGGCCCTCTTTTATATCATGCAAGCGGTTGAAGAAACCATCTTCCCGCGGATCGCATCAGCCACCAAGGCCAAGCAGGCTTGGGAAATTTTGGCCAGTTCGTACCAGGGCACCAACAAAGTGAAGTTGGTAAAATTGTAGATGCTCAGGAGAGAGTTCGAGAACCTACAGATGAGTGAGTCAGAGTTGATGAGTGACTTCTTCACCCGAACGACAGATGTCATCAACCAGATGCGGTTGAATGGTGAGATTATGTAGAATAAAAGGATTATGGAGAAAATTCTGTGGAGTCTGCTAGCAAATTTTGACTCTGTGGTAATTGCAATAGAGGAGTCAAGAGATTTGACAACCCTCTCTGTGGATGAACTGATGGGTTCTTTGCAGACACATGAGCAAAGGCTGAGCCGCTCAACTCAGTCCTCTCTGGAGCAAACGTTTAAGGCATAAGTCTCAGTCTGAGACAACAACAGACAAGACTCCCACCAAGGCGCTTCTTGTTCTCAAGGTGGAAGAGGCAGAAGCAGGCATGGGAGAAGTAATAAGCAAGGATGGAGATCAAACCCTCATGCCAATGAGACCAGCTACAACTTTCATCAGCAAGGAGGAAGAGGCACTGGCAAAAATCAGCAAGGTGGCTCTCAGTAGAAGAAGGACATGTCAAAGGTCCAATGCTACTACTGCAAAAAGTTTGACCATTACATATCATAATGCAGAACAAGGATGGTGAACAAGAATCAGCAGCAAGTCCATTATACAGAGGAAGCTAGAAATGCGACAGGAGGAAATATGCTGCTGACTTGTAGTGTTGAAGAGAAGAGCAAGAAAAACATCTGGTATCTTGACAGTGGGTGCAGCAACCACATGACTAGGAACAGAGAGATGTTCTCACAATTGGATGAAACAGTCCAATCTAAAGTCAATATGGGGAACAACATCAAGGTTACTGTGATGGGGAAAGGTAAAATCCTCATCCACAACTAGCACGAAGAAAGAAAACAAATCTGTGATGTGTATTATGTGCCTGGGTTAAAACACAATCTGCTAAGTGTTGGATAGCTTGTGCATAAGGGACACACTACGTAGTTCAAAGACGGTGTTTGTTCCATCAGAGAAAAAGTGCATGGACAAATTGCAACAGTGTCCATGACAAAAAACAAAATGTTTCCACTGCATATTTAGAATGAATCATTAATGTCTCTGAGTGTAGTTGTGAAGGATGCTACCTGGATGTGGCATCTCAGATTTGGTCACTTGAGTTTCAGTAACCTGAATTTGCTGCACAAGAAGCAAATTGTGAAGGGTTTACCCCTTATTGAGCAACCGAACCAAGTTTGTGAAGGTTGCCTGGTCGATAAGCAGCATAGAGATGCATTCCCTGTAGGACAGTCTTGGAGAGCATCACAGCCATTGGAGCTGGTGCACTCAGATATTTGCAGTCCCATGCAAACCAACACATATGCCGACAACAAATACTTTCTAACTTTCATTAATGATTTCAGTCGAAAGACATGGGTTTATCCCATAAAGCTTAAGTCAGAGGCATTTACAAAGTTTAAGGAGTTCAAGGCTCTGGTTGAGAAACAGAGTGGGTATTATGTGAAGACTCTCAAAACAGACAAAGGAGGAGAATACATCTCCAACGAATTCCACAACTTCTATAAGCAGCATGGAATTCGAAGGTAGTTCACTGCCAGATACACACCGCAGTAGAATGGTGTAGCTGAGAGGAAGAACAAAACAATCATGGAGATGGCACGAAGCATGCTGAAGGTGAAAGGTTTGCCACATGAGTTCTGGGAAGAAGCTGTGTCATGTGCAGTCTATCTGCTGAACAGATGTCCCACCAAGAGTGTGAAGGACAAAATTCTAGAGGAAGCCTGGAGCAATTTGAAGCCAAGTGTGGCTCATTTGTGAGCTTTCGGGTGCATTGCATATGCACATGTTCCAAATGAGAAAAGGCGAAAGCTGGATGACAAAGCTAAAAAGTGCATCTTCATAAGGTACAATGAACCAGCAAAGGCATACAGGATGTACAATCTAGTGACAAAGAAACTTGTCATCAGCCATGATGTGAAGTTCTTGGAGAATGAAGCCTGGAACTGGAAGTCAAAGACTGGTCAGCCTGAACCAGTAATTGTTGAACCTGTAAACTTGGAGGAAGATAATGTACAACCACTTGTACCTTTAAGCAACAATAATGGTGCCAGCAACAGCACAACCTCATCATCCTGATCACCTCCACTTGCAAGCAAAATTCAAAATTTGAGGACACTTGCGAAGACTCGGAGCTTGCAAGACATTTATGAGGTAACCCGTAATCAGTTAGATGAAGAATATTCTGACTTTGCTTTATTTACTGAATGTGATCTAGTGGAGTTTGAAGAGGCAAGTCAAAATCACAAATGGGTGAATGCGATGGATGAGGAGATAGCAGCCATTGAGAAGAATGAGACATGGCAACTGGCTGATCTTCCAGTAGGAAAGAAGACCATTGGGGTCAAGTGGGTGTATAAAACAAAGTTTAACGCCCAAGGAGAAGTTGATAGGCATAAAGCCAGATTAGTGGCGAAAGGCTACAAGAAAAAGTCAGGAGTTGACTGTCATGAGGTGTATGCACCTGTAGCCCGACTTGACACAGTCAGAATGATTCTGGCACTAGCAGCTCAGAAAGGCTAGAGTGTGTACTAGATGGATGTCAAGTTTGCCTTCCTGAATGGAGTGTTGGAAGAAGAGGTCTACATAGACCAGCCACCCGGATATGAAATACAAGGACAAGAAGACAAGGTCCTAAAGCTGAAGAAGGCCTTGTATGGGTTGAAGCAAGCACCTCGGGCATGGTACAACCGAATTGACGATTATTTTCAAGAGAATGGGTTTCAAAAATGCCCATATGAGCACTCCTTTTACCTAAAAATAAATGAAACGGTGGAGATGATAATCATCTGCTTGTACGTGGATGATCTGATACATACTGACAATATCAGTAGCCTATTTGCGTAGTTTAGAACAACCATGAAGACCGAGTTTGAAATGATAGACATGGGGCTGATGAAATTCTTTCTTGGCATTGAAGTTGTCCAATTAGCAGATGCCATCTTCATTTCTCAGGGCAAGTATGGAAAGGATGTCCTGAAGCATTTTAAGATGGAGGACAGTAAGCCTGCCATCACCCTAGTTGCCACTAGTTTGAAGTTGAGCAAGACTGAAAATAGTAGAAGCATTGATCCAACTCTCTATAAAAGGTTAGTTGGAAGCCTGATGTACTTGACTACAACTCGACCAGATCTGATGTTTGGAGTCAGTCTGATTAGCCATTTTATGTAGACTCCAAAAAAAACTCACTAGCAAGCAGGCAAGAGAATCCTATGATATGTCAATGGCATGAGAAATCACGGACTTAACTATGCTAGACAAGACCATCTGGAGTTAATTGGCTACAAAGATAACGATTGGGCCGATAGCGTAGATGATCGAAAGAACACTTCGGGATATGCTTTCCATTTTGGATCCAGAGCTGTCTCTTGGTCCTCGAAGAAGTAGCCAATTGTTGCTTTATCTACAGCAGAGGCAGAGTATGTTGCTACCACCTTAGCCGCCTGCCAGGCAGTCTAGATGAGAAGAGTTCTATGTGAACTACATCATCCGCCCGAAGTAGCAACAACAATATTTTGTGATAATAACTCTGCCATCGCGCTCTCGAAGGACCCAGTCTTCCATGGTCGGACGAAGCACATAGACATCCAGTATCATTTCATCAGAGAGCTGGTGAAATTTGATGAAGTACAGTTATAGTTTTATAGGTCCAAGGAACAGCTGGCTGACATCTTCACAAAACCCTTGAAGGAGGAGGACTTCGCCAGACTATGAGACATGTTGGGCGTTAGAGAACTCGTTAAGTTTGGTTTAAAGGAGGGTGTTAGAAATGTTAAATCAAACTTCATGCTCGTAAATGCTTCAGTGCGAAGCACTTTTAACATGACTTCAAAAAATGCTTCGTCGTGAAGTACAAATCATCTGCCTCCTAAAAACACTTTGTCATGAAGTAAAATCAATTTACCTTCCAAAGCAGAAATTAGCCGAAGCAAAAATCAAATGCATAGATCAGGGCATTATTTGTCCATGCGTGTGAGTAGTTGAGGTTGCTTGGTGATAGGACAGGAACCATTCCTTGGCATTTATTTCCTATCAGTCGATCGATGAACTTATCCTGCTTTTTGTCCTCATCCCTCGCCTATAAATATCGGGCCATTTTGTAATTTTGTAAGGAGTTGGAGGAGTTGGAGGATAGTGGAAGGTTTTGCGCAAGGTGTAGCAATAGTATTGTCATTGTTGTCAACACAATTAGACATATCGGTTAATGTAGTGGACAGGAGTTAAGAGGTTCTTCAGAGTATGTACAGTGATTTTCCAAAAGATCAAAGTGGCCCATATGCTAAAAATCAAAAGAAAATCACAAGGAAGAAAACTGTCGCGATATCGTGACATGTTGAGCAAGAAAGAAAAACTGTCACGATATCGCGACATGTTGAGAAAGAAAGAAAAACTATCACGATATCGCGACATGTTGAGAAAGAAAGAAAAACTGTCGCGATATCGCGACATGTTGAGAAGAAAGAAAAACTGTCGCGATTTCACGACATGTTCGAAAAGAAAGCACAAGCAGGAAAAACTATCACGATTTCGTGACATGTTCGAAGAGAAAGCGCAAGCAAGAAAAACTATCATGATTTCGCGACATGTTGGAAGAGAAAAAGGCAAGTAGAAAAAGTGTCATGATTTCATGACATATTGCAAGAGAGATAGTACGAAAGAAAAAGTGTCATGATTTCCTGACATGTTAGAAGAGAAAAATGCAAGTAGAAAAAGTGTTGCGATTTCACAACATATTGCAAGAGAGATTGTATGGAAGAAAAAGTGTCACGATTTCGTGACATATTGCAAGAGAGAGAGTCCGAAAGAAAAAGTGTCACAATTTCGTGACATATTGCAAGAGAGACTGTACGAAAGAAAAAGTGTCGCGATTTCGTGACATATTGCAAGAGAGAGAGTCCAAAAGAAAAAGTGTCACGATTTCGTGACATATTGCAAGAGATATTGTACGAAAGAAAAAGTGTTGCGATTTCGTGACATATTGCAAGATAGAGAGTCCGAGAGAAAAAGTGTCGCGATATCGCGACATGTCACGTTTTCGCGACCCGAAGGCAAGAGAAAGAGCAAAGGAGAAAAAGTGTCATGATATCGCGACATGTCGCATTTTCATGACTAAAGGAGGAGAGAGAAAGTAAGAAGGCAGAAGTGTCGCGATATCACGACAAAAGTAAAGAGGAAGAGTACAGAGGTGAAAGTGTCACGATATTGCGACATGTGTTTTTGTGGGTACAAGCCAAGAAAAGATGCAAGGATGTGAAAGTGTCACGATATCGCGACATGTGTTTTCATGGGTTCAAACCAAGTAAAGTAGCAAGGAGAAAAAAGTGTTGTGATATCACGACATGTTGTGTTTTTGCAGGTTAAAACCAAGTAAAGTAGCAAGGAGGCAAAAGTGTTGCGATATCGCGACATGTTGGGTTTTTGCAGGTTCAAACCAAGTAGCAAGGAGGCGAAAGTGTCGCGATATCATGACATGTTTTTTCGTGGGTTCAAACCAAGTAAAGTAGCAAGGAGGCAAAAGTGTCACGATATCACGACATGTTGTGTTTTCATGGGTTCAAACCAAGTAAAGTAGCAAGGAGGCAAAAGTGTTGCGATATCGCGACATGTTGTGTTTTTGCGAGTTCAAACCAAGTAGCAAGGAGGCGAAAGTGTCACGATATCATGACATGTTTTTTCGTGGGTTCAAACCAAATAAAGTAGCAAGGAGGCAAAAGTATCACGATATCACGACATGTTGTGTTTTCATGGGTTCAAACCAAGTAAAGTAGCAAGGAGGCAAAAGTGTCACAATATCGCGACATGTGTTTTCACGGGTTCAAACCCAGTAAAGTAGCAAAGAGGCGAAAGTGTCATGATATTGCGACATGTTGTGTTTTTGTGGGTACAAGACAAAAAAAGAAGTAAGGAGGCGAAAGTGTCGTGATATCGTGACATGTTGTGTTTTCATGGGTTCAAACCAAGTAAAGTAGCAAGGAGGCGAAAGTGTTGCGATATCGCGACATGTGTTTTCACGGGTTCAAACCCAGTAAAGTAGTAAAGAGGCGAAAGTGTCATGATATCACGACATGTGTTTTTGTGGGTACAAGCCAACAAAAGAAGCAAGGAGGCGAAAGTGTCGCGATATCATGACATGTTGTGTTTTCACGAGCTAAGAAGAGAACCCAACCGAAATAAGATATGTGACAGTTAACTAAAGTTATACAACAGTTATAGGGGCCGTTGCAGAAGAAAATCATGCAACTAAAATAAGAAGAGTTAATTGAAGTCAGTATGACAGTTACAGGTGCAGTTACAGAGAAAGATCATGCAGCTATAATAAGAACAGTGAACTAAAGTCAGATTACAGGGCTAGTTACGGAGTGAAAACATTGAGCGGCGGTTAAACTGAAAGTCATCAGTCGAAGACCAAACAAAGAGCCATAACTATTAATAGGATGCATGAGAGAATACTATGTGATAAAGGAGTTACATATAGAAGTTTCTATTAATAAGTTGCATGCAAAAATATGGAAGTTAAAAATAGAGTCAGAACTTGGTTATAAAAGGAGGTCTACGTGGAGAATTAAGTGAGCTAAAAAAAAGAGGGAAAGTGCTACAAAAAGAGGGTTGGAAGAGTGCTGTAAGAGAGCGTTAAGAAGATCCGTGAGAGTCGTAAGAGTGCAGTAAGTAGAGCCTTAAGTGTGTGTGATGTTTTGGTGAATAGCGAGAGAGGTTGGGTTAGCAATAGACCAGTCAGGGTCTTGTATAAGCAAAGGCATTTTTATGTCAATCTTATAGTTTCAAAATTGCAGTCCAAGTTGGTTCTTGGAATTAGGGGTTGGTGCTCCTTTCTATTGGTGCAAATAAATTAGGGGTTGGTGCTCCTTTCTATTGGTGCAGATAAATTAGGGGTTGGTGCTCCTTTCTGTTGGTGTAGATAAATTAGGGGTTGGTGCTCCTTTCTGTTGGTGTAGATAAATCAGGGGTTGGTGCTCCTTCTAGTGGGTGCTGATAAATTGATTGTAAAATTGATATTTTGCAAAGGCTAGATTTGTATGGGAGTCCAAACAGTCAATTTTTGAGGATTAGCCAAAACTGGTGAACCTCGATACATCTTGTGTTGTGTGATGCTCTCTTGTTATATTTGCTTTATGTGGTTTTAAGTTTTCATTATTTTGGCTTTAAGAGTTGAAGTTTTTAAGTTTTAAAGAGCCACACTGATTCACCCCCCTCTCAGTGTCATTATGAAACTAACAATTGGTATCAGAGCCAGTTTCCCTTGTTAGGCTAAATCAGCTAGGGTTGATCTTGGATTAGTACGCAATGGTAGGTGGTGAAGGCTTCTCATCAAACAAAGCACCATTGTTGGACAAAACTAATTACACATTTTGGAAACTCAGGATGCAGACATATCTTTGTGCTTTGGTATTCGACATTTGGGATTCAATAGATAGTGGATACACAATACCCACCACTCCTCCAACCGATGCTGTCGGTAAGAAACTATTTGAGAATAACTCTAAAGCAAAGAATGCTATCATGTGCGGTTTAATGGACAGCGAATTGATAAATATTATGAGTTGTAAAATGGTAAAAGACATGTAGGACAAACTAAGGAGCATTCATGAAAGAGACGACAAGATCAAGGAGGCCGAGTTACAAATGCATCAAGCTCAGTTCAAAGCATTAAAGATGCATGACGATGAGAACATAGAGGCATACATGCTGAGAATAAATGGAATCATTAATGCGATTAGAGGACTCAACGAGGAAATAGAAGATGTTGTCGTCATGAAAAAGGTACTAAGATCTCTTCCCCAAAGATTTTATTCTAAAATTTTAGCTATAGAAGAAGCTAAAGATCTAAATTCTTTTAGTATGGATGATATGCATGGTTCTTTGACTACATATGAGATGAGAATAGGAAAATATAAACCCACAGACAGAGAAGTTGCTTTTAAAGCCCATAAAAATATGAAAGCAAAACAAGAATCCGAGGAAGAAGAGACATCAGATGAAATGGAAGAAAACTTTGTTCGAAAACTAAAAATGGTAAAAGGAAAATACAGAGGAAAGTTACCGTTTAAATGTTTCAATTATGGAGGTGTTGGGCATATTGCAGCTAAATGTCCACTTAATGAGAAGAACAAAAGTGATGAAGGATTGCACCAAGAAAGAAGTGACTGGAAGAACACAATTTTTTTTAGAAAAGACAACTTCGAGAAGAAAAGTTTCATCTCCAAGAGTGTCAGTTCATCAGAAGATAGCTGCAGTGAGGATTTTGAAGAGGAAACAGGTGAAGTTCTCTGTATGGCACTCAAAGAAGAAAAAATAGAAAAAGAACAAGTATGTGATGAAAACGTAGAGGTTGAAGTAGATCTAGAAGGTGAGTTGATCACTGCACTTGAAGAGTTGGGTTTAGAGAGGAAAAATAACAAAATACTGTCTAAGAAGTTGGAAGAATATGGGGATAATGTTGAAGATATCTTCTTACAAATTCAAAAAGCCAAGAAAATAGAAGAAGCCTTGAAGTCACAGATCAATGAGAAAGAGATTGTTTGCTGTAAACAAGAAGAGGAGATTGTTTTATTAAGGAAACAACTAGAAGAGGCCAATAAAAATCTTCAATTTGAGAAGAGCACAAAGCTGCTAGATAAAATTATAAGGCAACAAAGAAGCCCCATGTGTAAGCTTGGTATTGGATGTGAAGCTGAACAACCTTCATCTTTTAAATTTGTAGAGAGGAAGAAATCCACTCTTTGAAGGATCAAAGCAAGAAAATCTTGAATCTGAATCCTCAAAAGGAAGAAAATCTCAAAGGAAATCTACAACAAAGCAACCACAAAAAACGAGGTTCTATCACTCTCACTTTATTCATAATAATGCTTTTAATGGCTATTGTTTTAGATGCAACCATTATGGTCACAAGGCAATTTATTGTGGATTGAATAATAGATCAAAGAGTTATGCTGGTAGAAATACATCTGTTATTCCGGTTGAACACCATGTGCAATGTTTTAAATGTAATGGTCATGGGCACATAGCAAGGTCTTGTCCAAGAACTTTTGTAGCTAATATAAGGCAAGATAGTAGATTTCATCAGACACAAAGAATTCAACACAGACAGGGAAGAAATCATGTGCATCAAAGAAAGAAAAATAATCATCCATCAAGGATGTACAAGAGACAACCACCCAAGAGAAATATTCAAGTTCACGAAAAGGTTCAAAATAGGGATGTAGTTGAAAAAATTTAGCCTAAGTTCAAGAAATATTGGAGAAAGAAAGAAGAGAGGAAATCGTGTTTCCTTGGACTGAAGGAGATTACTCCTCTATTGCACTAAGAAGCTCCAGGTAGCACATCCTCAGGGGGAGCAATGTTAAAGTTTTATTTTAATGCTCCTATGTATTTGTGTGGTTATCTGAGGATGAAAGGAAAGTAGTCGGGGAGTTGTCGTATAGTTGTCAAAATGTGTTTCAGTTCATGTAGATTTTTGTGGAGATAGTATCAAATTGATGTGCTTCAGCAGAACAACATGGTGAACAACTAGGTTTTCGATGCAGTAGCTGATAGGCGTTATCTGAGATACAACATGTAGCACAGGTCGACGTGTCATGGAAGCATAAGCTGGTAGGTGCTGGATTTGAAGCCTATAACATTCCTAATCTGTAGATAAAATAGAATCCATGTTGTGAGTGGGAAGGCATGCGTTTCTTAACCAAAAAAATACAACACATCATTTGGTATAAGAGAGCATTAATTTTCTCTAAATAAGTAGCAGTTGTCAAAGAGATGCCAGAGTCAAAGCAAATAGTGGCACTAGCACCCAGTTGGTCAAGAGTGCAAATTGGCACATGCAAGGCAAAGACATTGAGTAGCCCTGACATATGCCCTAGCAAGAAGCATAATACCGAGTGTTGATGATTGCACGTAGATTGAGGTTCCAACGCTAGATGTAATGGTCCATTGTCAATACCTACGTAGGCGATGAAAACATTCATGGAAGCTATTAGAAACTAGAGACGTTGAGCTACACAACTGATGCAAGGCAAAGTCATCAGTCATGGAGGAGATGGCAGTCAAAAGGCTGAAGAAATTATGCGCAGGCTGCCTAGAGAGTCGATCATTTTTAATTTGGGAGTAACTTTTGCGTAGCTAAAAGTTGAGTGTTGATCATACTATACTAAATAAGTAAAAGCAAGGTACACCAATAATTCTAATATGATGAGTAGAAATTAGACTTCTTATCCAAGAAGACTCGATGATAGAAAGAGTACCAGTGGAGGTGCATTCTATCTTGGAGATAGGTTGGTCGCATGGCACAGTAAGAAACAAGAGTCAGTCTCCTTATCCACAATAGAGGTAGAATATATTGTAGCAACTACGTGTTGTACGCAGGTCTTATGGATGAAACAAACCCTGAAAGATCTTGGCATTAACTTCAGTGAGTCAATTTTAGTTAAATGTGATAACACCAATGCCATTAACATCTCAAAGAATTCGGTTATGCATTCTCGCACAAAACATATTGCTATTCGATATCACTTTCTGAAGGAGAAAGTTGTGGAAGGTGAGGTTAAGTTGGATTTTGTCCCAACTACAGAGCAAGTAGCAGATATCTTCACAAAATCGCTGCCCAAAGAAATTTTTGAGTACCTTCACAATAAATTTTGAGTGGTCACGCTTCCTAAGAACTGACTAGCTATTGGGACCACATTCTCAAGGGGAGCATTTATATATTTGATTATCTTTTTGCTCATGTTCATAATTTTTGCTAACTGTAATAATTTGTGCCTGAGAATATTGTGCATGGACTCACGGGGAGTCTGCAGTAGCCCTTTGGTATTATTGTCAAAGGGGGAGAAGAATTACAAGAAATTACACTTGTGTTGCCAACAATTCCAAAGGGGGAGATTGTTGAGCAAGGTGCAGCAACAGTATTGTCATTGTTGTCAACATAGTCAGACAGATCGGTTGATGCAGTGGATAGGAGTTAAGAGGTTCTTCAGAGTATGTACAATGATTTTCCAAAAGATCGAAGTGGCCCATATGTTAAAAATCAAAAGAAAATCATAAGGAAGAAAACTATCACGATATCGCAACATGTTGAGCAAGAAAGAAAAATTGTCATGATATCGCAACATGTTGAGTAAGAAACAAAAACTGTCGCGATATCGCGACATGTTGAGCAAGAAAGAAAAACTATCGCGATATCGCGACATGTTGAGCAAGAAAGAAAAACGGTCACGATATCGCGACATGTTGAGAAGAAACAAAAATTGTCGTTATTTCACGACATGTTCGAAAATAAAGCGCAAGAAGGAAAAACTGTCACGATTTCGTGACATGTTCAAAGAGAAAGCATAAGCAGGAAAAACTGTCGCAATTTCGTGACATGTTGGAAGAGAAAAAGGCAAGTAGAAAAAGTGTCACGATTTCGTGACATATTGCAAGAGAGATAGTATGAAAGAAAAAGTGTCACGATTTCGTGACATGTTGGAAGAGAAAAAGGCAAGTAGAAAAAGTGTCGCGATTTCGCAACATATTGCAAGAGAGATTGTACGGAAGAAAAAGTGTCATGATTTCGTGACATATTGCAAGAGAGAGAGTCCGAAAGAAAAAGTGTCATGATTTTGTGACATATTGCAAGAGAGACTGTACGGAAGAAAAAGTGTCATGATTTCATGACATATTGCAAGAGAGAGATTCCGAAAGAAAAAGTGTTGCGATTTCACGACATATTGCAAGAGAGATTATACGGAAGAAAAAGTGTCATGATTTTGCAACATATTGCAAGAGAGAGAGTCCGAGAGAAAAAGTGTCATGATAAACTCATCCAACTTGGATGGATTTTCTAGGTCCACTTCAACTTTAATATGTACTTTTAATCCATTTCAAAAAGTCGCTACCACCATGTCTGGTTGTAGGTCTTATTCATAGTGAAGCATACTGGCAAATTCTAAGATATAGTCCCCTATTGATCCTATTTTCTTAAGTGACAACAATTATACTGTGTATGAACCTATAGAACCTTTTTTGAATCTATGAAGAAAGGCTTCCCTAAAATTACACTAAAAGAAGGCCCAATGGTCGTTCTCATGTTTATACCATGTAAACCATTGATAAGCTTCAGTGCTAAATGTGGTTGCTACAAAAGGGACTTTGTCCTCATCCTTGAATTGATAGAACTCTAATATGCCTTCCATTTTGGCTATCCAGCCACGTGGATCCCGAACTTCAAAGGTAAGCATGTCAATGCATGGACAATTGACTCCAATAGGACCTCTTGGTTGGCAGTGAGAATTGTTTCTATCTTGTTCCTTGTTACTCCTCGGTCGTTGTTTGTTATTTTGGTAAGGTCTGTTAGAACCTCTTTGTTGCTCCAAAATTTCTTTGTTACCCCAATCCTCATTATTTTGGTGACCATTATGATTTAGGGACTGACTATTTTGACCTCTATGGTGTGTATAGTCATCATAGTGAACGTCGGTACTCTAGTGATTGGGATTAGGAGGATTTGGTTGGGGTTGTTGGTTGACTGTTTGTTTGAATTTGGCCATCATAGTCTTAAGGCTCTCTATTAATTATTTTAACAATTCATCATTGATCATGGGATGACTATTTTCTACTTGAGTGAGGTTATCTTGTGAGAAGGTGGGAGAGGTATTGGAGGCCATTGGGATGATAAATTGATGACTCAAATTATAACTACCGATTTTGAAAGAATAAGGAGAATTTTTTGTACCTTGGCTTTAACGAGATCTTTTTGCATCTTTGTTGGGTGTATCCAAGCTTGATAGTCGACCGTCAGATCCTTTGGTCCACTTTTTGCTCATGCACTTTCTAGAATCTCTTGCTTAGAAGTGTCTTTGAGTGGCAAATTTTTACAGAATTTTATTTTAATTGCCCAAAAACTTTTCCACCAATTTTTGCTCCAACTGTGACATGGACTTGAATTTTGGCTCGCCTCCTTGAGAGAAAATTTGAATAGTTTCTTGACAAATTTTGATAATATCTTGATAATATCCTTGACTTGACAACTTTTGGAAATTTCTTGATAATCTCTTTGACAGCAACTTTGAATGGTTTCTTGACAACTTTTGGTAATTTATTGACAAGTTCTTGATGACTTTTGATAATTGACAAGACAACTGGAACCCAACAACGAAAACAAGGAACCTCGATTTAAGCAAAGGATGATGACTAGACTACTACAAATGAGACATGGGACCTACCTTGGATACAATTGATGATAGGCTAGCATGGTACATGATTGACAATAGGATGATGTGGGACCTACCTCAAACACGACCGATGATAGGCTAGCATGGGACATGACCAATGATAGGCTAGCATGGACTACAATGAACTAGACATGGGACCTACCTTGAACAAGACCGATGATAGGCTAACATGGGATTCAAAGGGACAATAGGACCACGTGACTAAAATTAATATCAATAATGAGACATGGAAGACTAACAACAAGAATCAATACCAACAGTGAGACATGAACTCAAGACCAAAATCAAGATACGAAAGACGACACACATTCAAGACTCAAGACCAACAATGTGATACGAAAGAGTATACGAGTGAGGACACGTGACAAAGTAGCAAGGCAACCACAAAGAGGTGAGTGTGTGACTAAATCCATGACTCACTTTGTATGCTAAGCACCTTATAAAACCCTCCCCATTATTTACACTAGAAATGTGGGATATGTATCCTGTAAATTAAAAAAAAAAAAATTGAAATATGAAATGGTACCTTAGTTTAATTATTTATGGCTATTAATTCTTTCATCTAATTGGTTCAAGCTCTTCGTAGTGTGGAACAGTGACTATGTGTGTGGTGATCCTTCTATTTTTTTTTGGCTTTCGATTGAATGGATCACACATGAACTGTAGAGAGATCTAGTGAGTTCTAGTGCAGCTTGCGTACTAATTTCATGATGTATCCCTTTTGTATTTAATGTTTTGTGATGTCCTAAAATGTGGAATGAGTCTACCACTCCATGGGAGGTTTTTTGGGTCTGAACTGCTGCACTAAAATTTTATAATCGTCTGCCTTCACCTAGACATCTCGGACGAGGATCATGAACCGTGGATGATGCCCCATTTCCTTCCTGGAAGACATATGAGGAATCACCTTTTTACCTATGGACTACATGCTGAAGCCACTTCAAATAATTTATTCATAGGTGTCTTCGGGATCTATGGAAGATACTGATACCACTTGCAAGGAAGCAACTGCTCCCTTAATAATAAATAATCTCGATACTTCAAACCCAATATAGATATCAAGAATTAACTTACATGCGAAGCAAAAAAACCCAAACAATAGAAATCAAATCAATAATTGTAGTTAAATCAATGAAAGTAATGAATCACCACTCAGGGTGGGCTCGTCCATGACTTGTAGGTTGTGCGGTGATCACAGGTGAACAAATAGTAAGAAAAATGATATATGATTATTAAAATAACACTCTAACCTATATATAAATGAAATTAACATAATTGGAAAACATAGCCGACATGGCTTATGTTTGGTATGTTGCATAGTGTATGGGGAATAATTTTGGGGGCAGCTTCAACCCATATATTCTAATGTAGGAAAAATCTTCCAGGTAGAAGTAGTCCCCTACTTATTCCTGGTGTAGAAATTTCCTTACTATTGCCCCTATTTTATTTGGAAAATATCCACACAATCTGAAGTGGACTATGGGGAGGACCTTCTCGAAGAAGGTTTTGTAACTGGAGCATCCCTCCTAGATGCACAATAATTGGTCTTGCAAAGTTGGCACAGTCACCCCTCCCATATGGGCCACCAAGGACTTGTCCAATTGCACCACAAATAAATGAATGAAGAAAGAATAATAGAAGGGAGGCATCTCCTATTTATCGGCCAATATGACCTTTTGTAACTATTGCAACTCTTGATCCAAATTATCACTAATTATATCCTCACATAGGTAGAGAGGAGTCTTTTCAGTTTGGTTGCACTAGAGGATTAAAAACATCACCTCCTTCATAATTGATTTTGGGTCCTTAAATCCCAGTATCATATTAATCATATCAACATAATACTGCACCCAAGACTGAAGCAAGAATTTCCTAATGGGGAAATTAGATGTCCTATTCCTCCAGTTTTTAGAAGAGATTGGGGGAAAAGTGTGTTTAACATATAATTGGCCTAGAGGGCCAGTGTCTGAAAGTCCACCACCCTAGATGCAGTAGCTAATCCAAAGGCCTATTTGATCCTATAATTCAACACCCAAGCCACTTCCTTACCCTTGTAGTCCCTAATTGCTTGACTTATAGTGTCGTAGGTGACTACGAACCTTGATAGTAAATCTGAGGAGTGATACACCCTTGGACATGTCAACCAGCCCAGGTTCATGTTCCAATTTTTGTAGACCGGGATAGGTGAGGTGCTGTATATATGACCACATGTAGAGGCTTCGTAGAAGCATTGGGTAGCACTAGGTATCCTCTTTAGTGGGGTCAAATGCAGAAATTGTTACCCCCTCTACCTCCTTTTGTTGATCTTCTATTATATCTCTGCTTGTATCTGGTAAACTTGTGAGGGCCTTAGGGTCCTATGCCCTCCCTATATTTTTTACAATAGGCCACACCCCTATAATTTTACCAAATATCTACCTAAAAATGGATGCTTATAGAGCAATCAAACTGGTGGACAGCATGGGAAGAAGTAGTGATACTATGAAATTCTCTATGTTCTTTGCTTTACGCTTGACCTTGTCAATGAGCAATATCTACATGCAATAATGATACAAAACAGGTTTGCCACCTCCCTTATAAGTGCATGTAATTAATTTGATAGGTGGGCCTCGTGCAATTTATAATTTTATGAAGCTCTCTGGTTGGTCGGGTGTGGCACATGAACTGTTACTCTATCGGCCAAATGCACCATCGAAGGGAGAATTGAGGTTGAGGACAATGGATGGTACACTTGCTAGCTTTGTGCTAGATGGGGTGGGACGTAGGTAGGTAACACATGCATGGAATATGGATTTAATACTTGTGTGTGCTTCATTGGGGAGTGGAGCACATGACTCCCAATATGGGTGCATAGGTTCATGCACCCACTCAACTTTTTGTGCACCCCAAGGGAGTGGAGCATGCAGGACTTGATGAGGTGCACAAGATGTGCACCCTTAATTGATTTTGTGTGCTCCATCATAGTATAGCACACAACCTAGAGGTAGGCACACAACTTGTGCACCTAGCTTGAACTCTTTCATGCCCCATTGAAATGGGCATGTGGAATTTGGTTGAGGTTCATGAGCTTGTGCATCCCAATGGAGGTCGTCTACTTTGCTTCGAGAGTGGAGCACACCAGGTGAGAGAGAAGCGCACTGCTTATGCACTCTAAGTCTTTGTGCATGCTCCAAAGTAATAGAGTGTGTATCAGGTTTAGGGGTGCACACAAAGGTGTGCACCCCTAGGGTCAGTTGTTGTGATCCATTGCAGTGGAGCACACAAGACGGAGGTGGGTGCATGAATATGTGCACCCATAGGAACTTTATGTGCTCCATTGGAGTGGAGCACACGGGCTTCTTCAAGGTGCATAGCTTGTGCACCCTTCCTTGGTATATATGTGCTCCATCTCTTTGGAGTGTACAAGATTAATGAGGGGGCACACAACCTTGTGCACCCTATGCTCCACCTCCTCATGGAGCATGTAGCCTTATGGTAGGGCACATGACTTGTGCACCCCTAGGGAAAATTGTGCACCCCATTCCCTAATGGGGTGCACAGGCTAGAGGCAAGCGCACAAAGGTGTGCACTCGATAGGGTCCTTGTGTGCTCTATTTATTGGAGTGTGCAATATTGGTTTGGGGTACATATATTGTGCACCCAAGGGAATTTTAGTGTGATCTATTATAATGGAGCACACAAGTCTAGATTTGGGTGCACCGCCTTGTACGTCCCTCGGGAAATCCTAGTTAGTCTCCCAAAATGGAGACTATCCTTTTGGTAGTCAACACTGGCTCTGAATGGGATAGGGGGGTGGATGTAATATATTGACCTATGAACTCTAGACTCTTTGGGAAGACCAACCATTAACTGACATACACACACTTTTTTATTAACTAAGACTCACACACTTTATTTTATTAACTGACACACACTTTTTTTTTCTGTAGGTTTTTCTGTAGGTTTCACAAGTTTTAAAAATAGGTAATTTCATCCTATACAGTATAGGATCAAACATAAACAAAACCAACAAGTTACCAGCATCTCAATCATAACTACCTTACTTTTGAAAAACCCACTTTGAAATTATATCAACCTGAATCACACATCAAAATAATGAAGCTCCAAAACCAGCAAAGTCAATTTATCATTGTACTCAACAAAACACAACAAATTGTGACAACACTTAACAAAAAAACAACAAAATATCAACAACATCACACATTAACACATAAAAAAAATAACTAACCAACAAAATCACAAAACAACAAACTATACAAAACACAAAAACAAGAAAACAAAATCCAAAAAACTATTTACAAAAATATACATTGCGTACAAGACACTACAAAATTTCTGCCATCATTTCCCTGGATCCCAAATACGGTTAGCATACTTTAGAAATCATATATGAATATATGACTGACAAGTTTTATAAGAATCCAATAAAAATAAGATTAGGCCAAAAATAGAAATTCTCATTGTGCCTATTTCATCCCACTGATTTGATTCAAAATTATAACCAGTTCCATGTTTAATATTTGATTTATTGAACTTAAAAGTGAAAACATGATTTTCAATTATCCTTAGCTTATTCAAAAAGGTGTAAATTTCAAAATTTGATTCAAAGTTTAGAACTAGGCTCCTCTTTTCAAATAGGAGATCTTGCAAATAAGAACATATTTCTAAAAATTTTAAATTCGAGTCACTTTCAAATTTTTTAAAGTAATCACAATCATTCAAGAATTTACAAGCGTCTAGGACATTTGGTATAAGAAGATCATTAAAAATGTGTGGACAAGATTCACTAGTTGATTTCTCATGAATTTGATTAATCATTTCAAACATGTTTTCCTTCATTTCATTTATGGCAAAAAATTTAGAAGTTGTCTCCAAGTTCTTGTTAATAACATTTGACATTTCATCATTGATAGCGTTAGCATCCAAAATAATATCATGCAACCCATTACCTGAAAATTTTGTAACCAATGAGAAGGGTCAAGATTTTACCTCGTAATTTATACTCAACACATCATTATTAGCGTTTACCAATATTTGATGAGCATTTATCACTTTTTCTTTTTCTTCATGGTCTCCATAATGATCACCTTGTAGTTATTCATCTTCATAAAATACCTGTTTGTTAAAGATACCAAAATTAGGCACCAAATTAAACGTATGCCCATCATTTTGAAACCACAAATCTAACTAATCACAAGATGTGTTAAATAACAAATTTTCTTGATCAACCACTTGAGTTACTTTATATAGATCAACATTTTCCTTTAGGTCATCACCAATATTAAATTCAAACCATTCATGTGAATTTGTACTCAAATTTTTATTAGTCACGGGTAAAAGATATGACTTTACCTCGTCCTCATTATTAATAAATGATTCATAAGAAACATTTACCATTTCTTCATTTTCAATTTCAGCAAGGTGTTCAATAAATTCATCTTCAAAATGATTCAATTTTGAACCTTCTCTATTTCTACAATTGGTATGTCATTTTTTGATTATGTATGAATTGCGAAATCTTATTTTGAAATAGAAGTTTCAACATCCTGCATATCAAGTGAAACAAAATTTTTATCAATAGAAGTATGAGAAAACAATGATTCACCATACATACCCCATCCATTATAATAGTTATCTTCTAAACCTAAGGGATGAGTTTTTATCGTGGCTTTAGAAAACATGTGATTCTTTGACTGTATAGGAGTTGTAGACTCTTCATGTAAGATATCAATTTTAGTTTCCTGCATATCATATGAAGAAAAAATATTATCAATAGGTATAAAAGAAAAAAAATCATCATATATTCCCCAACCATTATAAAAATTATCTTCTATAGTTAAAGGGTGAGGTTCAACCATATCTTTTATGCAAACTTCAGATAGGTCTATAATTTCCTTTTCAAATTCACCTATATCAATCACCTAAAATGAAGACCTATTGATTTCTTGATGGATGAGCATTGTAGAATCCTTAAGTGACACAAGGATTTCAATTTCCTCCACATCATCTGAGATAAGAACTTCTTTGGAAATTGTGAATAAAGTGAATAATTATTCTTCATGATCTAAAATAACAAAATCATTATCTTTCTGAAGTTCTTGGTGACATTCCATATTTTATTTCATACAATATTTGGATTCATTTTCAGATTCACCTTCTTCAATAAAGAATTCATCTTCAAATTTAAACAATTCATCTTCCTCAAGCAATAATATTTTAGTATTAGTCATTTGAACAATCATTGTCGAGGCATTATATTTTTGTAATCCCTTGCAATATTCAATGAAATCATATCTATGATCATTCAATTATTTAAATTTACCTTTTTGAACATCACATTCATTTTCCTCCTAAAAAAATAATGAAAATATATCATTTCTTCTTCATATTCATTTTCAAATTTATTTTTTTTAATATCAAAAATTCATCATTCTCAAATTCATCCTCCTCAATTTCAAAGAATTTATCTTACTCAGATTCATATTTTGGTAAGATAAGGGTTTCTTCAGTGGGATCAATTTCTATATATTTTTTTATAAGATCATATCAATCCTCTTTTGTGAATAATGGCTCTAAGTCAGTTTCTACATTTTTATCAACTTGATCATCACAATGTTCATTGATGGGTATTGACTCTGAAACCTACACCTCATTCTCAACATCTAAGGTATTTATGACATATAAACTATCAACCTCAACCTGACTCATTTGTGATCTTTGATTATTATTTTTAGGTCAAAGTTTGTATAGTTGCTCCATATTAACACCTTGAGATATCAATTGTTGTTCAAATGCTACTGCCTCATTGTAAGCTCTAGATAATGATGTAATTTTAATACCTTTCAAAAAAATAGCAGTGACATGATCTAAGGCTCACATGTATATTTTTGTAGCTCTTTCTTCTAAAATTATATAATGTTTTCCCACCTCGGTATACAACCTATGGAATTTATCATTAAAGATCTCATGGGTTCATTAAATATTTTTTGAATATAAAAAAATTGAGTTAACATCATAACTGAATCATCCAACCTTCTAAAATGTTTGATAAATGCTTTCTCTAGTTTAACCCAAGAAGTAGCATACCTTACAGGTAATTGTATGTACCACTTAAGCGCAACCTCATCCAATGGGTATGAAAATAATATGCAAGGAACATCTCCCTACATAAGTTTCAAATGACTTAACACACTCTTGCATCTCTGAATATGTTCCTTGGTTTGATCCACATCATGCCTAAATATGAGTAAACAAACTTCTACACTTTCATAAATTTTATGAATAGGTATGTTTAAACTGCTATAATAATCACCTATGCAAGATGCCATTATTTTCTTTACTGAAGTAAGCGATGCCATTAGTGAACTTCAAAGAACATAAAATTAAATGCCAATATTATTAGTCAAAGAAATATATCTTGCAACTAAGCATGAAATTACTAATCAATTGATAAAAATATATCCATCAATTAAACCTTGACATTAAATAACACCCTTCAATTTGTAATTTTTTTTTTTTTTTAACTGAGATTTGAATGATGTCAAATGAAAATATAATATTTACCTTTCAGGCTCTCCCTTTAGAGCCAATTTGTTGAGTTGTGATTTTGTCAATTTACAAAACCACGCGAAAACTCAGAATTTTAAATTCTCTCTTGCAAATAAATTCTTTTCTCCAAGGTTCTTACTTTAATATTTATGTTTCACGAATAATTGTTTATATAAATTCTTGAATAAACTCTTGGGTTTACAAGTTTTTTTTTACAAGGGGCCTGAGAATTAAGTAAATGATTTCAATTTTATCATGTATAACATGCTTTTCACCAGATTCTATTATCCAAATGATAAAGTAAATTTACCTTATGATTAAGATATATTGATGCAAACTTAACAATACCATTGATTAAAATGCTTTCAAAACGAATTTGAAATAACAATTTACCTTAGCATTTTAATTAATGTGAAATTTCAATTACCTTAATACAAATTAAAGTATGTGAAATTTCAAAAAATGATGATATAAACCCTGATTATAAATATTAACCTTTAAAACCTATGGTTTAATCAATGAATAGAATTTATTCATCTCCAATATAAAATTAACATTGAACTATTTGAGATGATGAATAAAAATAAAAATGTTTAACCCCAAAATCATAAGGTTTCAAAAACCTTATTAATCATAAATTCATAGGGTTTGCTATAAATATTATATATGAACTATGTGTTCTATGATTTAAAATCAAGTTCATAAATATACTTCATTATTATATTTGTTTATTAAATATTTATGAAATCAAATATTTAATAACCAACATAATATTCCAATGTAATGTTTGGATTTGTGCATAAATAAATTATACTTAAAATATGAAATCCAAACAAACTTTAATAAAATAAATCACTTCTAATTCTCAACCTTATTAAATAAAATTTAGAACAAGAATACTTATTTATAAAACATTTTACTCATCCCAAATATAAAATCAACATTAAAATATTTGGAAAATGAAATAAAGTAATAATGTTTAACCCTAAAATTGTAAGATTTTCAAGTCTTATAATTATAATCCATAGGGTTGAATTTTATACTTTGAAAATCAAGTTCATAAATATGTTTTTCTCATATTATTTTCTTATTAAATATTTATGAAATAAAATATTTGATAACAAATATAGTCCTCTCAATGTAGGGTTTGGATCGATAAATAAATAAAATGGTATTTGAAGCATTAAATCCAAAAAAAATTCAATAAAAGATATCAACTCTAATTATCAACTTTATTAAATCAATGTTGAAACCAGAGTACTCATTTATCTTCTATATATATATTTATTTAAATATTAAAACAATTTAATATTTAAATAAATTATTGATAACCTAGTATAAGGTTTAATTCCTATGAAATTGAACTAGGCTATGTAAAAATGATTAAATATAAAATAAATAATAAAAAATTTATGATAATAAAATAATCCTCTGTCTCGGAAAAATGACACAGACAAAACCAATAACAGAAAATTAAACCAAATCACTGCTTACCAGTATTCACATAGTAGAACAATAACATGATGCAATTTTCAAGGGAATATTAATTATTGAAATTTTATATTAAACCTTTTTTTTTTAATTTCAAATATAGACTGTACACATATTTGAATCCAAAATATTTAATATAAAATATTGATCTTACAATAAGCTTGAATTATATCCGCGTGATGTGGTCTACCGGCAAGGACGCCACTTGCATTATCGATGATGTGATCCGGGTTCAATCCCCACGGCGGATATGTATATGTATACAAAGTATTTACTCAATAAAAAAAATAAGCTTGAATTCTCTGCAATATGGACTTCTCTATATCTTTTTCAAAATATTGCTTTGGCTCCTTTCAACTCCTTTCTCCTCCTCTGCAAAAATGTTTGGCCCTCTCTTTGATTTCTAATTCTCCATTTATAACTTGAGAAATCCATTCCTCTTGATTAGTTTACTTCATTCCGTTAGTTTTAAAAAACGAATTCTTGAAACCCTAATATCAATAAAGCGTTTTCAAAGGATTTAATATTTCTCCTCATTGGCATTCGAAAATTAAAGTTATAATCTTGCCAATAAGACAAATATTAATTATAATATAAAACATTTATAAAATAACATTCTTAAATATAATTAAATTATAAAGTTATAAAACTTTATAATTTAATTAATTTAAAACATATTTATAACATAATCATTCTAACTATATTAAATTATAAAGTTATGAAACTTTATAATTTAATTAATTTAAAACAAGCTTATAAATGAATAATTTTAAATATATTAAATTATAAAGTTATAAAAATTTATAATTTAATTAATTTAAAACATGAAATAACTAAACATAATATACGAACAAACATATACATAACACCACACACTAAAAAAATAATCTAAAAATAATTAAACCTACAAAACATATTATATTTTGACACAACATAATATAAACCACATAAAATATGATGAATTTAATCAACACAACACAACAACACAAGGACATTAGAAAACCCTTACGTAAAGAGATAAAAATCTGATGACAAAATATTTATAAAATAGTACGTAAAATGCTTATGCATGCTCATCATCATATGGATGAATAACCTTGATTCCCAATCAGGATAACACTCAAACAATTTCTTGAATTTCAAGTGGGTCCCCAGTTTTTTTTGGGGTCATTGTGAAAGACATCACAACAGGTGGCTAGGGAGGCTTCCATACTTAATTGTCTGGAAGGGGACCCTTCATGAGCATGTGGAGATGCTAGTGGATTTTGATGAGCAAAAGGGGGAGTTTGATGAGGAGGTGATGGAGGAGGTTGATTGGAAGTCGATGGGTTACCCTATCTCTCAGAATGGGAAGGGGAAATTTTTTGGTAATGAAGAGGAGTATCAAGGTCGATGGGAGACATACCTAAGACCTTTGGCATAGTGATATTATTAGTTCCTTATGAATTCTCGATGTAGGCTTCTGAAATCTATTTCAGACTTGAGTTATCAACCTCAACTGTTGTCTTTGTCAGGGGTTGCGCTTCACTAATGGTTTATTTTGTAACATGGGTTTCTATCGGGAGAGGTTTCTCAACTGTTTCAATCCTTTGTTCATTAATCCCCTACTTCTCAGGAACCTGTTCAACACTTTGTTCATCAATCATCAACTTCTCAGAAACCTATTCAACTTTGTGTTCATCAATCCTCTACTTCTTAGAAACCTATTCAGGATTATATCCTATTTTTGTTTGATCTCCAGTCTCCTTATGTTCCTCTGATTCTATGCGTTCCTCTGACTCTTTGTCTCATTCTGATTCTTCGTATTCTTAATCCTTCGAGGATGTTTCTATTCTTCTCCTTTTCTAGGGACCACCCTTCTTTGAACCTATTTTTCTTTTCTCATGCTCAAGCTGAGCACTATCATCTGACTCTATGTTCGATCCCGAAGGGGGGATGAACACTCAACATCTTTTATTATGGGTTTCTATTTGTTCAATCGTTATTGATTTCCAATTATATTATTTTGTGCTACCCTCATCTTTTCTGATGGATATGCCATCAATTCCTAGGGTAACCTTGTATTCTAGAGTCTCAAACAATTTCTCATGATTCTCATGACTTGCATCGTACTTCACACAACTCTGTGTCCATATTCAAACTATATCTGGTGAATGTTTGGATGTGGCATCTCATTTTCCACCATGTTAATATTTTAGTGTGATCCCAGTATTACCCTATTTTATTAATTCTTTTTATGGTTTTCTTAGTAAGCTTATGCTTTGGGTTTGAAGATGGGCTCCAATCTGCCAAGTGCTCATAGAAATCATGCCATGGAGGAAGTGGTTGCTTCCTCTCAATGTGCAATTCCAGCGACTGGTCTTCACTATTATTACTTCCTTATTTGTCGAGTTTCCTCTTAGAGGTGTGAAATTTCTTGAAAGGGGCCTTGTTGAGGGTGGCCTACCTCTGGGTGAATTTGTCTTCAGGATCATACTTCCACTTGTGTGGAAACTCTATCAATTTTAGGCCTCTTATAACCTGAGCGATTTTCTCATGATCTCCCTTCTTCGACACTGTCACTCCCTAATATTCAAAAGGCATGAGGTAAGTTTGTGTTCTTTGAGCACCTATCCCATATTTGTTATTGATGAATTATGGTTGCCTTATGTACTCCATAGAAAAAAATCACTTGGTGACATGGTAAGGCAACAGGAAAGGCTTCTTAGTGAAGCCGTAAAGTCTAATAAATACCCCCTATGTTAGGATGAACTAGTCCCCTTATTTTGCATGGCGGTGCCTCAAAGTGTTCTCCAATTTTTTAGGAATTCTTGGCATTTAGAAATTTATGAGTTTCAGAGTAGGGCCAAATAATTCCATGTTAAAATGATAATATGAACCCGTGTTCAAAAGAAGCGTCATCCATTCACATACTAATAAGTGTTTCCCCTTGGAATCCTTCGTGGTGGTGGCGATAGAAACTAAATGTTTTGATTGAAAAAATAAAAATATCCATACTAAATAAGAAGAATACCTGAATACATCTAGGATCTTCCTTTGTAGCTTGGAGAGGCCTATGTGTAGCTTTTAAGCTAGGTACATTGGCCAGTCAAAGAAGATAAGCACTTTACCTGGATCTGCATGTGCTTTATCGTAGAACTAGGGAATAGATATACATTGTGCTACTATGATCTACCACATGTAAACTTGAGTTTCATCCTCCAATATCGCCACCATGGCTAGCATAAAAAAGATTTATTTGTTCTTGAATCTTAAAAAGAAAAGAAAAATGCATAGTTATATAAAAATACATACAAGGGGAGGAGGAACTTATTTCTTGAAGTACAACTTTAGATGGAAGCCATTAATAGGGATAGGTTGAACATGGACCTACTCATATTTCAACTGAGAGGAGTTGTATTGATTTTATTCTATTATCTCAAAAGGTCCTTTCCATAATGCATCAAATTTATCATGATTTTCAGGTTTAGACTTCTTCTCATTCCATCTGAGGACTAAGTCTTCTACCTTAAATTTCCTTAGGGTGGTCTTCTGTTCAAAACATCCCTTCATGGTGATAGCATGTTTTAGGTGGTGATCGTAGGCCCGTTCCTTTTGCTATTCTGAATGTAGGAGTTGGATAAAACTATTCTCCATTAGCTTTGCCTCTTTTGTACCCGCTTGATTGAGAATATTTAAAACTAATATTTCTATGTGCATGGGTATGACTACTTCTTTGCCATAAACCAAGGAGTAAGAAGATGCATTGATGGAATTTTTGATAGTTATTATATGATACCACAATGCTTTATTTATCAAGGAGTGCCAACTTCTCCTATTGTCCTTTAGAGTCCATTTCAAGATTTTGAGCAGGTTTTTATTTGTAGATTCAACTAGTCTGTTTCCTTGAGGATAGTAGTTTGAGGATGTTTTTAAATAAATCTCGTATTTTCATGCAAAGTCAATAATATTGGAACCTATGAAGGATGAATCATTATCTGTGACTAATGCCTCTGGTATGTTGAATATGGTGATCATAATTTCCACAAATTCTATCACGACCTCTTGGTCTACTTTTTTGGTGGGTATTGCCTTTGACCATTTTGTGAAGTAATCAGTGGCTGTCAAGATATACTTATATCCGGTGGACGAGTTAGGTTCTATTATCCCAATAAAATCTAGTCCCTATTGTTGGAAGGGTTCTTCGACCTAGATGGACTTTAAGGGCAATGGGACATTTTTGTTTCTCCTGACATACCTTTGGCATTCCTCACAACCTATTGTTATTTTGAAGGCATATGCAAAGATGGTTGGCCAGTAGCACCCGATCCTAATGTTATGTCTCTTTAAGATGCTTATAAACATATTGCAGTTTCCCAACATCCTCATAATTAGTAGCATTCCCTCTAGTCACCAAATCTTCCATGATATCTCTTAAACGGGTGTAATCCATAATTAGTTTGGCATCTTGTTCTTGGGATAGTGGCTCTTCCAATGAATCAATTTTAGTTTCATCTTTTAAGGCATACTTGATGCTTTGTTGGACTTCTTCCATATATATCAAGCTGTGATCCTCCTTCCATAGTGCATTGAAATCAACTTGAACCATTTCATCATTTATTTTAATGTTATCTTTAATTCCCCTGTCCATCTTGTCAAACAACATCTAGGCTCTCTGAATTGCCCTATGTTTTTTCACCACTACTTTAGCAGCTACTTTGGAAATATTCCATTCCTTGTTAGGAATTGGTTTAGCAGCATCACTGAGCCTACTACTAACCAACCTGTACATCTGTTCTATCAAATCACCATAGGTTGTAACTTTCCAATGATTTGATCTAAATCATTCTAAATGGTGGAGAGCAACTGGCTGGCATATTCTAGATAATCAATTATAATCTGAAAACTTGAACACTTTTCTTGAACCTTAGAAAGCAACTCCTACTTTATATTTTTTAAATCATCTTTAGAAAATCTTGTGGACTTGGCCTTCTGAATCTGAAGCTGATGCTTTAAATTCTGGATTTATTTTACTTGATTCTCATTCAGCTTCTTATGTTCTTATAATGAATCCTTCAAATCATTAAGCTTTTGAAACTTTTCCTGCCAACCCTTAACCTCTTTTCTCAAAGCATTTTCTACTTATTTTTTATCATTGAGGCTCTTCCTAAGCTTTTAAACTTGTTTTTTCAGCTTATCAACCTTCTCTTTGGATATATTATTTTTCACATAGAAGGTATCTAAGTGGGCCTTGGCTATCCCCAACTCATATTCACCAGGAAGCTTATCAACATCTTCTGTGATCTCCTCCGCTCTATAATCTTGAGCAGTCATTTAATTTTTAGGTTTACTTACTAGGGGAATCATAGATATTGATACCCTTTGCCTAGTTATAGGGTTAACATACATATTTTTTCTTAACACAACCATCCTATTGGAAGGCCTGGTATGCTTCTATTCCCAATAATCATTTATGCTCTGAGTGGTTCCTTGATATTTTGATATAGTAACATATTTTTAAAAATAAGTAGCCAAAGGGGATGATGACATCAATAACATAAGTTTGGACTGACTTTTTGCTAGTGGGGGTGAATATATATTAACATTAGTATCTGTTACAATAGTAGACTTTGTGACTACTACTGATATTGATATAGGTATATTTAGGGAAACTGAGACATGCCCAACAGTGGAAGGGGTGGATAAACTTGGAACACAGTGTCCCATTGGTGGTGGTAATGAAAGATATGAGGGTGCAAAAATGGTGGATACTGATGTGGATATCTCAGAAGTGGAAAGTGGGATTTGAGGTGGTTGTGATACAATAGAACTAACTTGGACCTTCATAACTATTGATGAAACAAGGGGAGAAATGTGAGGTGGAGGAGGTACATTTGCCACATCTTCTTGATTAGAAAGAGAGGGAGGTTCCTTTGAGGATTCATGGAGATAAAAAAGAGAAGATGGATTAGAAATTGTATCTTCACCTACATATGTAGGGTGTTCTCCTTAAATTTTTTTTTGCAACTACTGGTCTTGCTCAATCAACCCTTTTGTAGAAAAATCAACTACCTCTTTAGTAATCTCCTCCATGTATAGTTTATGCCTTTTAGAATTTTCTATCTCCTATATTTCTTGAGCTCTCTTATTCCTCCTATAAAATAATTTAAAAGTAGAAATCTCTCCTTCATAATATTCTTCCAATACATCTTCTTGCACTACTCCAAAATGTTGTGATTTCTCAGCAATGGGACGTGCTTCAATAGATACTGCAGGAGTAAAAGAAAGCGGTATGAACCTAAAACTTTCATCCTTTTTCCTCAGATTAACATCTTTATAGTATTTTTATGCATGCATAATTTATTATTTTTCAAGAAGTATACAAGCTTTACCTATGATTATATTTTGTTGATCTTTATTATCATAAGCATATTTTGGATCTAAGTATCATAAGCATCTTTTGGAAGTGAAATTGTATCACACTTTTTACTTTTATAATAAATATCAAAAAGTTTTTCAAGTGAGATTGTACCTTTAGGAATTGAATTAACTTTTATTGTTACCTCATTATCTTCATCCTCATCTTCTTGTAACCTTTGATTTTCATCAATTACCTGATTTTAAAAGTACCTAAGTTAGTTACAAAATCGAAGATATGTTTATCACTTTCAAATACCTATAGATTATTCATATTTTTAGGTATAGAAGGACAAGAAATCAACTAAATTGAAAAAAAATCAATCTTCTATTATAAATAGGGTTTAGCGCACCTGTCACAACTTCTAACAAATTTGCTATGCAATTATTCTTTCTAGAAACTAATGAAATATTAAAGGCCTACAATTCATCGATTAAGTCCCTAAATCTATTCCTGTAATGAGTTAATATTTTATTATGACATGAATATTGACCTTTTACTTGTCTAACAACTGTTGGGCACTGAATTGCACCAAGCATTCCCTCAATACTGCGACTGCCTATCTTCCTAACTTTTTTCCAGGATTGCATCCGATAGCTATAGCTCAACACTCAAAATTGGATGAACCAAAATAGGGGTTTTCGATCCAACCTCTAGAGTAGGCTGGTTCCTTGTCAACATAACAGATTGTTGACACAATTATGATCACTTAGGGTTTAGAGTTTAGGGTAAGAGAAGGTTAGGGTTAGGGAAATGTAGATAATAAGAATAGGTTAATAGCATTGCACTACCATAAGAAGCTCCTAAAAACCATACTAAAGATGCATACTCAAATCAACATTTATCTCAAATCAGATTATCTCTCATATATTAAAGTATAATTGATAAATGTAGCAGAAAGCAATTTCAATATCTAGGCAATGATAATCCAAATAACATAATTCACCAAATACTTATATTTCACAAAAATGTACTCCCTAACAACAAAGAACAAACTCAAAAGTAGATTTTAATTACTGTAACAGCTAGTAATCCAAGATTACACATAGACTAACCATCAAAGTATTTACATAAATGCAACAAAAGAATCCAAACCTCTGATACCAAGCATGAGAACACAAATTAGAGGTGAAGATCAATGTAATGCTCCTTCCATTAGCTTTTCAGGAATATTTACAATAGCACAAGCAAACACGCTAGATTCGAACCTTAGAAATGAGGGTTTGACCTCTACTTATAGTTTTGCAAATTTACAATAATCAAGAAGTAATACAAAGATATTGTTTTGAAAGCACAATAGAAATATCTAGCTAGAATTAGCTTATTGGTCCATCCTCCGAGAATTCCACTAAAATAAAATCTACCATGGTAGCTTGGGGTCTTTGCAACTTGCTGATCGCTCAATGGAACTAAAGTTTAGGGCATTTGAGATTATGCATTTTTGTAGATCCTTATTAGGAGTGAATTATCATCATCGATCTGTAACCATATCTGGTTCGATCTTCTGGAAAACCTTCAATGCTTTGTCTTCCAACTAACTATTACAATCCTGACGTAGAAATATATTTTAAACAACCAAGATTCGACAACCTAACCTCCACCGTTGATTCTCCTCATCACATAATTTAGATTCAATCTGGCATAAGCTTTATAAAAATGGAGAGGATAATCAAGCACAATCCTGCTCTAAAAATTGATTATGTCATCTTCCCGCATCATAGGCCATGGAATCTCCAATCTGAACCACTGATATCTGAGCATCGAATTCATCCCATAATCCATCATACTCCACATTATCTTTGTCAATCTGCATTAGAATATTGTGTTAGAGTTACTATGTTAGTAACTATGATTATTACCTCATTTAGGTAATTTGTAAATTTCACCTAAGTAGAAGTTGATTTACCGCATGGTAAAAAGTAGCTTGTTACTTTTTACCACTAGTAAATTACCTATTACTATTTACCTAGGGTTAGTTAGTAGTTGTAGTCATTTTGACTACGTAACTAGGTTAGTAGGTTAGTTGTTAGCTGACTTAGGGGGGAGGACTCCTAATTCACTCGCTTCCTACCTTAGGGGATATTATTTCCTAAATATCCCTAATGCTATTCTAAGCTACCTATTGTATTATTTAAACCTACCACATCAATAATATTGTGACTAATGTCTTTCTGCCTAACATATTGATGATGTCATCTCTTCCTTATAGCTTTTGTAGATTTCATTTTAGACAAAACAAGTGCATTGGTATTATAATTACCAATATGGGTCCAAAGCTAGTCACATAACTCTTTTGTCATGAATACACACCTTCATCACTCCACCATCCAGCCTTGTCTTCATTCTGGAAAGAAAACACTTGTTCGCCTTTTGAATCACCAATCCGCACTTATTTGTTGTTGACATCATCATTTCCTTCAAAATTTTATGGATTTGAGGGTAGCGCTAATCCAGAGCTAAAAATTAAATAATCTTCTCGAAATCAGGCATTCTCGTACTTAGCTGCTTGTAAAGATGCCATTTCGCACTTTCACTACTGAAATCATCATCTCTTTGGAACTTTTGCGGATTTGAGATCTACCACCATTCTAAAGCTAAAAATAAATCACCTAGATCCACTTCAAAGTGCATTGTAAAGTATGAGAAATGAACCTGTTGAGTGGTATTTTCACCCAATTATGAAAGTACACTCTTTCTTAAGATTTGGGTTCCAAATCCCCTCTTGCAAAGAAGTTAAACAAAAAACTTCTTCAAGGTCTCTGCTATATTAGCATTTGCATGTGTATTAGTAATCTCAAATAAAGATATTCAATTTAAATTCTTGGAACACCTTAGTGATTGCAAGTAACTGTAAACAAGAGGCAATGTTGGTTTATTTTACCATGAAACTTTAGTGATTGTTCATTGAACCAAAATAAAACAAATGTGAGTTGGCCCTCATATGACCACGATGTAGTACCTTAATTCTTTTTATCTTGAGGGTTTTAAAATAGATTTTATCTTGCATTAAATCCAAATATGGCTTCTTATCATGAAGATGAATATATCTTTCAATGTGATCGATAAACTATCCCTCTTTGGTGAAATAGGTTTTCACAAAGAGGCAATAATTTATGGCCTTAAATTAAGAGCTTTAAATGTCACTTTAACTTATCCCTCTTAAATGAAATCAAATTTTCATTAAGATGAACAATAAAGTGCTTTGAAGAAATGACCTTAAATGTAATACTCAAATTACCCCTCTTTCGTAAAATTAAAATTTTTATGAAGAGAGGGCAATTTTAGGCCCAAAAAATGAAAATCTGTGAAGTGCCATAAAACATAACTCCTTCAATGAAATTGTAATTTTCATGAAGGGAATGTTATCATAGGCTCATGAGTGCAAAACAGAACTAAAAAAATGAAATTTGACCTTAAAGTGGAAATTTTTTATTTTTGGATTTTTAAAATCTGTAATAAAACAACAACTTCGATGAATTTTTAAAAATACTAAACAACTCCGAAAATGAAATTTCAAAGTGCGTATTGGAATTCTGAAGTATAACTTATGCAATGGTAAAATTATTTTTGGATTTTGAAAATTTTTAAATGTTTATTTTAATGCCTGAAAATTAAAAAAATTAAAATTTTTGGAAAAATAAAATGCAGAAAAATAAAAATTGAAATGCAAAAAATGAAACACATGATACATTCAGTTTGATGCTATCCTATTCCGACAAAACCGAAGATGTGAGGTTTTCATGCATGCAACCTAACTTATTGGACTTGCAAAATAAACACAATCCGGATAAGCTAAGTGCTAGTTTCTAGGGTTTAAATGAGGTTTTCAGATTTAAACGTTCACATGAAGCAACCAAGAAACTTGCATAAACTCCTTTTACAAGCCTAAAATCTGAGAAGGGGAAAAATAGACATTTAATCTTGCATGCAGAAAATGACTCCTCCTTTCTTGCCCATAAAATGCAACTTTCTGAAAAAACTATTTGCATTAAAATATTTCTTTGTACATGGTAGAAATCTGGTTTTCTCAAAGAACCAGTCCAATGTGAAAAGAAAATATTCAAAAAAACCTAGTGCCGAGGCCTTGCCTTCATTCCTGCAATCTTCTCTGAAAAGTTTCCAACCCCTATTTCCATTTTCGATGGGCTATTTAAATCTGCCACTAAAACTCTTCATTGCCCCTATTTAGTTTCGTTTCCGATGGCTTTCTCCTTTTCCACTTCACTTGGTTTTCCCATTATGTTTAGTTTTCCACTTTTTCTTTTCCAATGCATATTTCGCTCGGTAGACGTAACGTTCTATTTTTTTTTTCGCCTCGTAACGCCCATGCATGCGCATGTGTTCCTTTATACCGCATCAAAACACCACTTGGACACTCACCTAAACGGTGGTTATACACATCATATTCCTCTATTTAAAATAGAGAATAATTTTGTTTTATTCTATATCCACATGGCATTTTACCATGATTTTTCCTTTTGTCTTTTTTTAAAGAACGTGGCTTTGCTTTAAAGATACAAAGCTTTATTAAAAACTTTAGCCTTGTGCTATATGCCATCGTTTCCTTATTTAAGAACCCACCTTACGAAATAAACATTACCTTCAATGTCTTTTTTTTTTTTTAACCCTAGTCAACACACACAAAGGGATTTGACGATCATGATTTTACCACATGGCTTTGTGTTCACGTTTCTCTACGAGGTTTATACCAACTACCCAGCAATGTCTCCATTGAAGCCGTGAATCTGCTGCATAGATACATATGTCAAAATTTGCTGTGCATGGCTACTTATTAACAGTAAATTCCTATTTTACTCTGCTGGTGTCTGCTCACAACATTCGTCGTCTACTTAGTTGCCCTCGTGATTGCCATCCGTGACTCCGATTGCCGCCTCCATCTGCGCTTGCAGCAAAACCATAACCGGAGATATGTTGTCAGCCTCTACTACGCCTTGCTGGATCGTTGCTATGTATATGCTGTCATTCCTAACGAAAACGAAGAATCCCCACTATTCGAATGGGGGTATGGATCCCGTTCGTTTCGTTGAAATCGTCAACCATCTTGATGCCTATCGTCGAGTATCTCACCGTTTCTTATACCATGCTCCTCTCAATAAATCATCAGGAATGAGATTAAACATAGCATAATATGAAGTCAAAATCGATTGCCTGTATAGAAATTGTCAACAACTAACCTTCCTTCAATGAAAGCTCAGATACAGCTACTTGATATATTACATTCTACAGTCTTAAACATTGTCAATCCCTTCCACCATGCCGATCTCAAACTCCTCCCATTTCATCAAAATTATAATATACTATGCATATATTCGTCATTACACTACCGCACTGACACTGGCATCATTCGTACTATTGTTTCCAAAAATAGCTTCTTCTTGGCTGTTGTCAATGATACCAAATCTTTGTGGACCCTCACCACATAATTTATCGCTGCTCACATCGCTCGATTGACCACTGTCGTTGGCTCTGAGTCAGTTTACAGCGGCACACTGTTAGAATTTTGTTCCACTTTAATACCTCTTCTACCCGCTGTTACCATGCACTGTCGATTGCCGGTGACTAACGCCTTTATGTCATGTTGGGTATTCTACATGGACTGTGATAATGCAGAGGGCCTTAAATATAATGTCATCATAGCCATTATCTTGTTTACTTTTCCCCACTGCTCTATTGCCTTATTCATTTTCCCCACTGCACCTTCGGATAAATATTGTTGCTTCATTAAATTTGTATGTTATCTGTCGCCATGTGGCCTTGCGCTCTGCAATTGGTCGCTGTGAATCCGTGGCTCCAGTCTGTGTTTTCGGTATCTTTGTTAGCTGGTGAATGTCCTGCATATGACCAAATATTAACATTTCAAATCCAATTTAAGGCAAAAATAACATAGCCCATGTGTATTTTTTTTTTTTAGTTTCAAAAAATATATATATATATATATATATATATATATATATATATATATATATAATTTTGATATTATTTTATTTTTATTTTTATTTTTAAGTAATACTCCTTATACACATCCATCATGGAGATTAAACCCGGGTCACATTACCGATATGTTTGTTTTACTTTGTATAGATGCATATTAAAGAGGTATTAAGGTGAAATGAAGTTTTAAAATAAAACCTGTTTTATATATAGAACACAAGCTCATTATACATGAAGGATAAAAACAAGAAATTTACCCATCACAATGTTAACAACAAAATATTAGCAATAACATTGCTAACACAACATTGATGATAAAAATCGTCGACAACAAAATGACATTAAAAATCATCAACAACAATTTGACGATAAAAAATCGTCGACAAGAAATTGACAACAATTTGACGAAAAAAAAATTGTCGACAAGAATTTGATAAGAATTTGACGATAAAAAATCGTCGATAAGAATTTGACGATAAAATATCGTCGACAAGAAAATATTATTGACAAAGACTAATGATAAACATGAATTTAAAACAAGCCAAGCATTAGACACTCGAAACCAACATGCAAACACCTAAATACCATAAACAAAAAGGTGGGTCCCCAATTTTGGGGTACATTGTGGAGCAGCCACAATAGAACCCTTTACCACTTAGGCAAAATTCTACAAAATTTTACCAAGTATGTGGCCATTTTGGGCCTACATTTTGGCGCCTCCCGGGTGGATTTGCTTGCAAAGCCAATCGAATCCAAAGTCTTATCCATTGGGCCTTAGGAGTCAAATATGTTCTCAAAAATATATATATTTTATAGAATAACTTCCATACAAACACTACTCTCTGATTAGTTTTATGAAATTGCTGAGAGAGTAGAGATTCATATCGAAGTGATGCCAAAAATACATAACACGGATCCACTCATACAGAAACTGTGTGTAGTACCAATCATTATTACTGTCTTCAAAATTGTACACAACTCTTCCTCCTTTATAAGGCCTTATTTCAAGGAATGCCTTCACACAAAAATGTTGCTCTATGGGCTTCATGCCTTTATTGCTTATTTTTGACAAATTGTCAGAGTAAAAAATAGAAATACAAAATTTATGTATATGTACAAACAGAAATAAAATGACTTAAGCGTGAGCCCCTTCTGGGCCTGTAACTGCTCAATATTATTCTCATTCTTCTACAACCTCTTCATCTTCTTCTTCTCCTTCTTCTTCTGGAGCAGGTACTCTCTGATTACCCTCATCGGAGGTGTCTCCAAACAACTGGACCATTGATTCCAAAGACTGTAGAGCCTATTTCCAGGCTTCTTCAGAGGGATTTGATGTCTCTTTAAGCTGCTTATAAACATATTGTAGTTCCCCAACATCCTCATAATTAGCAGCATTCCCTCTAGTCACCAGATCTTCCATGAGATCTCTTAAACGGGTGTAATCCATAATTAGTTTGGCAGCTTGTTCTTGGGATAGTGGCTCTTCCAATGAATCAATTCTAGCTTCATCCTGTAAGGCATCCTTGATGCTTTGCTGGACTTCTTCCATAGATATCAAGCTGTGATCCTCCTTCCAGAGTCCTTTGAAACCAACCTGAACCATTTCCTCATTTATTTCAATGATATCTTTAATTCCCCTGTCCATCCTGTCAAACAACAACCAGGCTCTCTGAACTACCCTATGCTTTTTCACCACTACTTTGGTAGCTACTCCGGCCAGATTCCATTCCTTATTAGGAATTGGTTTAGCAGCATCACTGAGCCTACTACCAACCAACCTGTACATCTGTTCTGTCGGAATCACCATAGGTTGTAACTCTCCAGTGATTTGATCTAAATCCTTCTGAATGGTGGAGAGCAACTGGCTGGCATCTTCCAGATAATCAATCATAAGCTGAAGACCTGAACACTTTCCTTGAACCTCAGAAAGCAACTCCTGCTTTATATTTTTTAAATCATCTTTAGAAAATCCTGAGGACTTGGCCTTCTCAATCTAAAGCTGATGCTTTAAATTCTGGATTTCTTTTGCTTGATTCTCATTCAGCTTCTTTTGTTCTTCTAACTGATCCTTCAACTCATTAGCCTTTTGAAACTTTTCCTGCCAACCCTTAGCCTCTTTTCTCAGAGCTTTTTCTACTTCTTTTTTATCATTGAGGCTCTTCTTAAGCTTTTCAACTTGTTTTTTCAGCTTATCAACCTTCTCTTTGGCTATATCATTTTTCACATAGAAGGTATCTAAGTGGGCCTTGGCTATCCCCAACTCATCTTCAGCAGGAAGCTTATCAATATCTTCTATGATCTCCTCCGCTCTATAATCTTGAGCAGTCATTTCATTTTTAGGTTTGCTTACTAGCGGAATCATAGATCTTGATACCCTTTGCCTAGTGATAGGGTTAACATACATACTTTTTCTTGACACAACCATCCTGTTGGAAGGCCTGCTAAGATTCTCTACCCAATAATAATTTATGCTCTGAGTGGCTGCCTACTCTTTTGATACAGTAATAGATTTTGAAAAATTAGTAGCCAAAGGGGATGATGGCATCAAGAACATAAGGGTGGACTGACTTGTTGCTGGTGGGGGTGAAGATATATTGACAACAGTCTCTGTTACAATAGTAGACTCTATGACTACCGTTGCTGTTGATACAGGTAAATTTAGAGAAACCGAGACATGACCAACAGTGGAAGGGGTGGATAAACTTGGAACGCAGTGTCCCATTGATGGTGGCAATGAAAGAGATGAGGGTGCAACAATGGTGGATACTGAAGTGGATATCTCAAAAGTGGAAAGTGGGATTTGAGGTGGTTGTGATACAATAGAACTGACTTGGACCTCCATAGCTATTGATGAAACAAGGGGAGAACTGTGAGGTGGAGGAGGTACATTTGCCACATCTTCTTGATTAGAAAGGGAGGGAGGTTCCTTTGGGGATTCATGGAGATGAAAAGGAGAAGAGGGATTAGAAATTGTACCTTCACCTACAGATGTAGGGTGTTCTCCTTCAGCTTTTATTTGCAGCTGTTGGTCTTGCTCAATCAACCCTTCTATAGCAAAATCAGCTACCTCTTTAGCAATCTCCTCCATGTCCATTTTATGTTTCTTTGAAATTTCTCTCTCCTCTCTTTCTGGGGCTCTCTTAGTCCTCCTATGAACTAATTGAAAAGCAGCCATTTCATCTTTAGAATCTTCTTCCAATACATCTTCTTGCACTACTCCAAAATGTCATGATTTCTCAGCAATGGGATGTGCTTCAATAGATGCTGCAGGAGTAAAAGAAAGTGGTCTGAACCTAAAACTTTCATCATTTTTCCTCTGATTAACATCTATGTCTAAAGGATATCCCCCCAAAGCTAGATGTCTAGGCCTAGATATCATTTCAATAATAGGGGTATTGATAACCTTTTCTTTAGAATACTACATTTTTCTCATCAGCCTAGCCCCCTTAGGAAATTTCTCCACTTGCTCAAAAGTAGGACTAAAGGTTTTCAACATTCCAATGGTTGTTAAAGAAGTTTCTTGATCTGTAGGAGGCTGGAGAGATTCAGAACCACCCTAGGGATTTTCAATCATCAATACTATGTGTCTCACATCCTTTAGTCTCCAAGTATTAATATTCTCATTATATATTTTTGAAAATTCCTTATCAATTTTCATTCCAAATTTAGATTCAGTTTTTCCAATTTCAACTCTCATACGCCACCAATCCATAATCTTGGCTTCATCCCATGGCCCTTTATAATCCTCCTCTTCTCCTTCTTCTACAACTTCCTTCTTAGGTAGAGGCTCCTTTTTCTTTGCAGACTTGGTCTTGGAGGAGGGATCATTTTTCTTTGTAGTTTCTACTTTAATCTTGTCAATCACATCCTCGGTAATCTGATGACTGGGTTTATGGTCAGGATCAAAATATTCAACCTGCTCATAAAAATCTAACCATGGTGGTAACTGATCCATATTTGAGACATTCCACTCTAAAAGAGTAGTCTCATCATTATTTCTTCCTTGTTCAAAATGAACCCTGGGCTTTTTCTCAAACTTGTAGGCCTTATCTCCATTTAGGGTTTTATTTCTTGTAGTGAAAATGCCATCCGAGTCATAACTCCATCTCTAAGGAATATAAAATAGACCCAACCTATCAAGGTATCAATCAATTTGTTGACTCTATCCCTTCTTGGTGATGGTAATGTCACTCAAAGTGTGGTGGGTAAGCAAAGACTTCCTTTTTCTCCCCGAACCATAGTTCGCATCAATGTACTCTACCTACCTCAGATATTCCAAGGCAAAAAGTCTCTCTATGACATAGTGGGGAAAAAGGAAAGGTTTACCCATGAAACCATATAATATGATGACTATACCTTTAGTTAACAAATACCAATCTCCTTCCTCTGCATCTTTAGTCCTCAGAATCTCCTTGGCCAAGGGTGGCAATCTAGGGAACTTATCATACATTATTTTGAGGGCTGGTCCCAAAAATTCCAAATTGAATCTATAGTAAGACTCACTACTTCTTAAGTGACTTGTCCAATAGTACACCAACATAGGTTCTTCTTTATCGATCTTATCCTTGACTAGAATCCATGACATTCTATATTTAACAACAACATAAAACATCCATACCATATTTGAGCAATGCCTAAAACTAGGAGCAACAACGCCCCTCTTCATGCTTACTAGCTGCTCATGTATTCTTTGGGTGAGAAAGGTTGGCCAGTCAAAATAAATCACTCTTGTCCCTTTCTTTACCACATCCTTTTCATACATTCTCTCATTAGAGATATAATATGCAATGACAATTTGCCAACCATGAACCATTTCATCAGAGTCCAAACCCTCCATGCAAGCCAACATAGAGAACAAGATGGGGTTTGCAAATTTGTCAATGGAGATGGGGACTTCAAGAAAATTTTCTTAGGATTTGGTATTAAGCTACTTATAAACCCAATTCTTAAATGACTCATCATCATTAGCCCACTTCTTTATGGTATAAAACCTAGTTTGTTCAACAATCCTAAAGGGTTTTGGTGCTACTGGCAGGTCAGACCCTAAGGCAAAGAGTTCATGACAGAAAGAGGTAGTGATACTAAAAAGGGTTTCACCCTCATGGGTCTTTACTACTTTAGCCAATGGGTCATAAAATTTTACTATTGCAACTATTAACTCAGGACATGGGTGAACATAATCACAAATATAAAAGGATAGATAAGAAAGGATGGAGCATCTACCTTCTACTGATAAAGCAACCCTCTTCTTGTATCTATCATTCATGCTCTTCCTTAGTCTCATCCTTTTGATGATGGTCATTTATGTGTCCATTACGACCTCGACTTTATCAAGGTAAGGTGCCACCATCTTGTTGTCCAGAGTTTCAAACTCTAGAACATCTTCTACGACCTCAATGGGTGATTTCTTAGGAGCCATATTGATAGCAGTATGCCCTTATGCACTGTAATCCATGGGGAAAACTTTAGAATGTTGCTCCACTTCCTAATAGCCTTGTGGTTGCTAAATGAACCTCATGCATGCCTTCATTACTTTTATCTCCTGGAACGTGCGTATCACCCACCATAAATGTAGACGCTACGTGATATCTCTGTTGGCACACTTTACAATCCTTTCCATTATTTACTTTGGTGGCTCAAAGGTGGCATCCTATCTTCTTATTGGTCAGATTTTCAAATTGTGCTACCAACTCATCGCATCCCTTCGGCTACTCTTTAATCCTGGCGCGAGTTCATTAGAATTGAATGCGAGAACACTCTCTAGCCTCCACGTGTCAAACTTGAACTTGTTGTTTGGCTTCGACTTGATTCTGCTCTAGTGGCTTAAGAGCCTTCCGAGTCCGCTTGGTACTTAAGGCTTGCATGCATGAACATCCACCTTGATTCCGCTCTGGCTATCTTTAGCTTTGAGAGGTTCCCAGATTGGCGCCCCCATTGTCCTTCTTTGTGTGGAATAGAGACCGACACACCACTCTATGGAAAACCGGAGTATCCTGATGCGGATTCGAGAGCGGAATGCCGTTCTAGAAAATCTTACACAACATTGTGTGTAGAATGGAATATTTCTATGTACCTGACCCATACTTAGCCATTTTTTGCAATTTTTTCCTCTCTTTTTTTTAGAATTTTTTGAAGAAACTCAATTACAAAGTGCAAAAAGAAATAAAAAATACAAAGTGCAAAAAAAGGAAAGAAATCAGATATACAATGTATATACATATATTACAAAGAGCTCATTCCTTTACACATAGTAGAGCTTGAGGTGAAAACCATTTACCGGAATGGGTTGTATGTTTCCCTCTGGACTTTCTAGCTAGAAGACATTGGATTCCTTAGCTTCCACTATTCTGAAAGGACCATCCCAAAAAGAATCAAACTTTTCATGCTTGCCTAGTTTTGCTCTGTCAACATTCCACCTGAGAACTGAATCCCCAACTTGGAATTTTTTGAACCTAGCTTTCTTATCAAACCATGCTTTAATGTCTGATGAATGCTTTTGGAAACTGTCATATGCCTGAGCTCTGCTTTCCTCCAACTGTAGCAAGTGTGTTAACCTAGTCTTCACAGGATCTTCCTCTGATTTTTCTTCTGTGTTGACAAGCTTAAGTGCTGGAATCTCTAAATGGATTGGCAATACTACCTCCTTGCCATATACCAATGCATAAGGAGAAGTATTGATGGAATTTTTAATAGTAATCTTGTCTGCCCATAGAGCTTGGTCCAGCAATAGGTGCCAACTTCTTTTGTTACCTTCAAGAGATTTCTTCAAAATCCTTAATAAGTTCTTATTGGTAGATTCTGCAAGTCCATTACCTTGTGGGTAATAATTTGAAGTATTTTTAAGAGTGATGCCATACTTGTTGGCAAACTCAATGTACTTGGCTCCTATGAAAGCAGGGCCATTGTCACTCACCAAAGCTTCTGGGACTCCGAATCTGGCAATCAAATTCTCCATAAAGTTGATCACAACCTCCTGGTCTGCTTTCTTTGTAGGAATGGCTTCTACCCATATGGTAAGATAATCCATAGTAGTTAAGATAAACTTATGTTCTGCTGAAGAATTAGGGTTAATAACCCCTATGAAATCTAACCCCCATTGTTGAAAAGGCTCCTCAACCTATATAGGCCTCAGGGGAGATGAAGCATTTCTTGTTCTTCCAACATACCTCTGACATTTGTCACAAGCCTCGGGTAATTTTAAAAACATCAGTGAACACAGTAGGCCAATAATAGCCTGCTCTTATTATTTTCAAAGTTGTAACCCTACCTGAGCTATGACCACCAGCTGATCCTCCATGAAATTCTTCCATGACTCTTTTTTGTTGGTCATCTTTCAAACATTTTAGGAGAATTCCATCCAAGTTCCTTTTGAACAAACCTTCAGGTAGTAATACATATTTTAAAGCATGAAGTCTGTATCTCCTTCTTTGAGATGCATTCAGATCAGGTGGGCATACCCCAATTTGGAAATACCTAATCATCTGATCAATCCAATCAGAATCAACAGTGTGTACTATCTCCACTTGATCTTCTTATGTTGCCTGACAAACTATCACTTTGGCCAATGTTGAAGCTTCTGTCAATCCTTGGCACAAAGCTCTACCTCTTACTAGCTTGGTGGGATGTATTTCTACATCATATTCTTGGATCTTAGTAATCCAACCAGCTCTCTTGTCACCTAGGTCACCCTGTAAGATAAAACTCCTTACATCCGGATGAACCACATACACCAGGGTTTTGCTCTGTACTAGATATTGCCTGAACTTCTTCAGTGACTTCATCACAACAAACACTTGTCTTTCAATGAAGTTATATTTGACCTGATAATCATGTAATTTCTGACTCCAAAAGAACATAGGGTGTTCATCCCCTTGATCATATTTCTGAGTAAGTACTGAAGCATAACTCTCTTCCGCTCCATAGGCATAAAGAATGAAATATTTATTGAAATCTGGGTTTACCAACACTGGAGTTGTTGCAATAGACTGCTTGATGATTTCAAAAGCTTCTTTCCTGGTCTCAGTCCATTTGAACTCAACCTTTTTCTTGAGTAATTCAGATATGGGCCTTACCTTCTGTGCAAAATCAAAAATGAATTTTCTGACAAAGTTGATTTGGCCTAGGAAAGACTGCAAGGTTTTCTTATTTGTAGGTAGGGGAATAGCAAGGATTGCTCTAATCCTATCGGGCTCTATGGCCATACCTTCCTTTGAAACCACATGACCTAGTAGTTTTCCCTCATGGACTGCAAAGAATGACTTCTTAGGATTGAGTGAAATGCCAAACTCTCTGCACTTCTGAAAAACTTGTTCCAAATGAGACAAATGATCCTTTTTATCATGAGAAAACATAGTCATGTCATCTAGGTAAATCAGAATAACTTTGTTGATCAGTGTTCCAAAGGCATAATCCATGGCTCTCTGAAATGTAGCTCCTGCATTAGACAGTCCAAAAGGTATTCTCTGGTAGGCGAATGTACCCCATTTTGTGGTAAACGTTGTTTTGTACTGGTCTTCATCCTTTACCCAAATCTGGTTGTATCCAGAGTAACCATCCAGTAGTGATAATCTATCTGATCCTACCACTACCTACAAAATATGGTCAATCTATGGGAGAGGGTAGTGATATTTGAGGGATGCTTGATTCAGATTCCTAAAATCCACACATAAACGTATATCCCCATTCTTCTTTCTTTCAGGTACCAAATTGGCTACCCAAGTGGAATGCTTTATTGGATATATTATCTTAGCCTTTAATAGCTTCAAGAGTTCCTCTCTCATGATGGCCTCTATCCTTGGATTGACAGGCCTCTGTTTCTACTGGAATGGTTTTGCATCAGGTTCTAACTCAATAGTATGTTGGATAATCTTCTTGTCATACACCTTGAGGTCTTCATATGACCAAGCCACAATATCTTGGTATTTCAAGCATAAAGCTTTAATATCTTCTGCTTCCTTAGGTGAACATTGGATTCCAACATTAAGCTTATTTTCTATTCCGACCTCAACTTCTTTATAGATCCTTTCGTTGACCTTCATGGCTCCAACTTTCTTTCTATCCTCATTATCAAACAAACTTTCAAGGGTGACTAACCCTCTTGGGATATGATTGTTTCTTAGTTGGATAATGTCTTGCTGGTCAACTTCTTCCAAGTTCTCCTCCTGGACCATTGAGAGACATGCTTCTCTCACCAAAAAGTCAAGAATTTGTTCATCACTTTCGAAAACCTGCCAGAAGATCTGCTTGTCTGGTACTGTAGGCCTGAAGATCATCTTGATTCCCTTGGTCTTCTTGGTTCCAAAGTCTACAGAGGGGTTGAAGTTAGCTCCCTTTGTTGCTAATGAATCAGCTAGGGCATTCTTTTCTCTGGGCACAAAGCTTAAATTTAGGGCATCAAATGATTCCATTAGGTCCCATACCCTATTTTTGTAAGCTTTTAAATAATGGTGCTTACTGCTGCACCTATTTCTTACCTGATGGACTATTAACTCAGAATCACCATATATGTTCAGAATCTTGATGCCCATGCTCTCTGCTTGTATTAATCCAAGGCACAGGGCCTCATATTCTACAACATTGTTGGTACATGACCATGTCAGTCTGTAAGCAAAATTATTTATCCCTTCTGACTATGATTGCAGGACTACACCAGCTCCTGCACCATTTTTGCATTTGGCACCATCAAAGTGCATAACCCATGTTTCTTTGTCTCTTAGGGATTGATTAGATATAGCAGGGATTGTCTTTTTAGATTCAGTTGTGATGCTATATGTACCCATACCAGTTCCAAACTGACTATAATCTTCTCTGAAAGGCAACTCATCTTCAATATCTAGTTCCTCAATATTTTCTACTAGCTCAAACTCCTCCAAAGGATTAAGATTGCACATATCTTCTTCAATCTTCTCAATATGATAAGCTACTAGTTTCTCAGGTGTTATCCTTATCCTTTTTCCTTTGAAAGGGATTACCATGCTAGAATAATCCATGTACATACATCCTCCTAGCTTTGCAGTAAACTCTCTTGAGAGGCATAAACCAAAATAGGGCTCTAAGTCCACCACCACTATTTCTTGCACCACTGTCACTTCAGGGGCTCTGTGCAACCTCATCAGTACATCTTTAATAACTCCAACTATCTTGACAGGTGTCCCATCTAGTTGTAACACTCCAGGACAAGATCGGGTATACTCCATACCCATCTCTTCATAGACTGCTTTAGGCATTACTGTGGTTGATGCTCCTGAGTCAATCATACAATTTTGGACTACCCAACCTTCCATTCTTAGGGATATATAGAAAGGAGGAGGCTTATTCTTTAGCATGATAGGGGTCATTTCTTTCTTTTATGATGGCATACTAAGGATTGTGGTAGGCAACCTAGTCTGTGGGTTTTTGCTGAGGGAGGCTTTAAGCAAGTCAATCTAACCCAGAATGAACAGGGTGTCATATAAGCTAGCTTTTGAGGGGATTCTCTTCATTTCTTCAACAATGTTGTACTCAGATTTAGTCAAAGAGAGTTTTTCCAGCCCTCTTTTCGGCTCACCATATCTTCTTTTATATTTTTGGGTGGCTTCTAACCTTTGTATTTTAGTAATAGAGGGGAACCTGAGTCTTTCTTGATCTTCACCTTTAGATCTCATTCGGTCTCCCTCTATTTCCCATTCTGGTCTCTTTGGAAGAGTGTCTATCTTCTCTTTTCCCTTAGCTTGGGGAATAGGGAAAGTGTCACTACCTTGAAGAGGGGGGTCAACTTTCTTCTGAGAAGGTACTTGGAAATGCCCCATTTTTTGTGGATCCACTTGCAAGGCTTTCCTTCCAGACCTTGTCATAACAGCTATTGGACTTTCTTCATCCAACTCTTTTCCAGCCATGATCTGATCTAGGTGCCATAGCATATTGACCCTTCCCTTTTGATTCCTCTCAACTTGATCCATAGCTTGTTGAACATGGTGTTGATACATTACACAAGACTATGAGTCATGGGGATCATTGCATACTAAGCACCAAATATTTGCAAGGGTAGTATCTGAAGAACATTCTGGCTCCTCATATGTTGCATTCACCCTAACCCTAGTATTGTTACTAGGACCAGGTCTCTGATATTTGTTTACATATGGAAACCTCCTATGTTGTGACCTTTCTTAATCTCTTTTTTCCATTGAATTCATTCTATTACTCAGGGTTTTCAAGGTATTTTGTATATCAAGGATAGCAGAAAGCTCCTGAGATGGTTGAGAAGGAAGGGGAGGAAAAGGGGGTGTAGAGGATGTAGGATTTGGTAGAGGAATGACATTCATTTGTGGAGATGGAGATGATAGGGAAAGGGGGTCCATGTGTGATTGAATTTGGCTACCAGTGGTTTCTGAGTTATAAGGTAGCACAGTTTTGGGGGGAAGCCTTCCTACATTGATCAGGATGTTCTCAGCATGAACTACTGCATTATAAATTTGGGGGAAGGTTTCTACTCCTGATTGTTGTGTCTACAACCCTAACTCAGATCCAAGAGCTCAGATATAATACATATAAGCTAGACATGTAGTTGGTATGGCAGTGGGGGGAATTCTTTTCCATGTTCTGCTAAATCTCAAATTAAAGTCTGAGATAGTTTCTTGTTGGTTTTTTTGCATAGATGTAAACTGATTAAGCAGGGAAAAAGGATCAGTAGATTCATTAAATTCCTCTATGAATGGCTCAACCAATGCTTTCCATGAAGTAATAGAATTGTCTTCTAGAGTTCTAAACCAATGTAATATCTTTCCTCTAAAGGACAGGGCTAGAATTTTGACAATAATATTTTCTTCTTTTATGTTGTGAATTGCTGCCAGATTTAAGATATCCTGATAGTGCTCATAAGTTATTTTCCCAGATCCATCATATGTGGGAATAGCCTTAGATACATCCTGGGGAATAACATCCATTTGGGCCAATCTAAGGGGACCGGTTGTGTTCCAGTCAGGGTACTTCTGTAATGGTTGATTGGGAGCCACATTTTGTGCCATATTTCTAGTTGTAGGTCTTCTTGGGGGAACTATTGGGTTTTCTTCTAGAAGCTCTTCTTATTCAAGGAAATATTGATCCAAACTTCTGGCAACAGTAGCCCCTCTTTGAGGTAACTCACAATAAAAGAAAGAATTAGGGTTGTTCCTCTTGAAAGACCTAGTATACATGAAAGGCCACTGGTCTACAGGTATAATTTTTTTCTAGGTCTAATGACCAGGGAGTCACCAGGTGAACTTTATTTTCTTCGCTTATAAGGTCAAGATAATTCACCAAATCTTGATTCCTTCAGGTTGAGATATCTATACTCATAATATGGGTTTCATGTTCCTTGTGAACTGGTCCCACCGGGCATGCCAAAAATTGTTGGGCACTGAATTGCACCAAGTTTTCACTCGATACTATGGTTGTCTATCTTCCTACTTTTTGTCCAGGCTTGCACCCGATAGCTACAGCTCAACACTCAACATTGGATGGACCAAAATAGGGGTTTTCGATCCAACCTCCAGAGTAGGTTGGTTCCTTGTCAACTTAACAGGTTGTTGACACAATTATGCTCACTTAGGGTTTGGAGTTTAGGGTAAGAGAAGGTTAGGGTTAGGGAAATGGAGATAATAGTGGATGGATAGGTTAACAACATTGCACTACCATAATAAGCTCCCAAAAAACCATACTAAAGATGCATACTCAGATCAACATTTATCTCAGATCAGATTATCTTTCAATTAAAGCACAACAGAGAAATATAGCAGCAAGCAATTTCAATATCCAGGTAATGATAATCCAAATAATAGAATTCACCAAATACCCAGATTTCATAGAAATGCACTCCCTAACAATATAGAATAGACTCAAAAGCATATTTCAATTACTATAACAACTAGTAATCCAAAACTAGGCACAAACTAACCATCAAAGTATTTACAAAAATGCAACTTAAAGAATCTGAACCTCTAGTATCAAGCATGAGAACATAGATTCGAGGTGAAGATCAATGTAATGCTCCTTCCATTAGCTTTTTAGGAATATTTACAATAGCACAGGCAAACACGCTAGAGCCGACCCTTAGAAATGAGGGTTCGACCTCTACTTATAGTTTTGCAAATTTACAATAATCAAGAAGCAATACAAAGATCTTGTTTTGATAGCACAACAGAGATATCTAGCTGGCATCAGCTTATTGGTCCATCCTCCAAGAATTTTGCTAAAATAAAATCCACCATGGTAGCTCGGGGCCTCTGCAACTTGTTGATCACTCAGTGGAACTAAAGTTCAGGTCGTTAGAGATTATGTATTTCCATCGATCCTTCTTGGGAGTGAATTACCATCATCGATCTATAACTATCTCTGGTTTGATCTTCTAGAAAACCTTTGATGCTTCATCTTCCAACTGACTATTACAATCCTGATGCAGAAATATCTTTTAAACAGCCAAGATTCGACAACCTAACCTCCACCGTTGATTCTCCTCATCGCACGATTCAGATTCAATCTGGCATAAGCTTTATCAAAATGGCGAGGAGAATCAAGCGCCATCCCACTTTAAAAATTGATGACATCATCTTTCTGCATCAGAGGCCACGGAATCTCCAATCCGGACCACTGATATCTGAGCATCGAATCCGCCCCAGAATCCATCATACTCCGCATTGTCTTCTTCAATCCGCATTAGAATATCGATGACGTCATCTCTTCCTTATAGCTTTTATGGATTTCATTCCGGATAGAACAAGTGCACTGATCTTATAATCGCCAATCCGGGTCTAGAGCTAGTCACATAACTCTTTTGTCATGAATTCGCACCTTCATCACTCCGTTGTCCTACCTTGTCTTCATTCTAGAAAGGAAACACTCGTTCGTCTTTCGAATCACCAATCCACACTTCTTTGCCACTGACGTCATCATTTCCTTGAAACTTTTGTGGATTTGAGGGTAGCGCTAATTCGGAGCCAAAAATGAAAGAATCTTCCCAGAATTGGGCATTCCCGTACTTAGCCGCTCGTAAAGATGCCATTCCACATTTTTCCACCGCTGACGTCATCATCTCTTTGGAACTTTTGTGGATTTGAGATCTGCCACCATTTCGGAGCTAGAAAGAAATCACCCGGATTCGCTTCAAAGTGTACTGCAAAGTATGCGGAATGAACCCTTTACCACTTAGGCAAAATTCTACAAAATTTTACCAAGTATGTGGCCATTTTGGGCCTACAAAAACTAGCTTAGAATCACCTAAAACTTTCAAGAATTTAATACCTTTGTTCAAAGCTAATTGTAATCCAAAAACTAAAGCCTCGTTCTTTGTTGTGTTATAGGTACATGAAAATTGTAATCTATAAGGAAAGAGAGAGGACTTACCTTTAGGGTTGATGATTTCAACCCTTGCATCACTACCTTATTTGGACTTAGATCCATCAAATTTTAACATTCAAACAAGATTATCTTCAATAAGTGATTTACAAGATGGAATTTCAAGGGTTTAAGACCCAATATATGATAAAAAATATAAGGCATAACATTACTTGATGCTTTTGAATCCACAAGGCAATTGTGTAGATTTCTACTTACAATTATGATGGTCGAAATAAAAGCAAGAGCTTCTCATTTTTATTTCATGAAATAAATTGCATCTCTGTAGTTTTCTTAGCATCATTTTTACCTGGGTTACAAAAAGTATTGATTAATGAATCTTGTTGATTTGTCAACTGTGTAACTTCAAAAAAATTGATGTTAGCTTCTATTTTATTAAAATATTTAATGATATAATTAGCTACATTTTTAGTACTTCGCACTTTTTGTGATGGTTTGTATAAATCAATAGGATATGGAGGAATATTGGAATTATTTGGAGTAGAAGAAGTATAAGGAACCTTACTCTTACTCCTCAAATAATAATTGTGATTCCCCTTTTTCAATTTCCTAAAGGCTTGAAATTATTATTCTATAACTTCATCATCTTCCTCTTCATCATCATCACTTGAAACAAAAGTTTCAATAACAAAATAAATTCCATTATCTTTACTTGAACTAGCTTGATCAAAAGTGTCCTCATTAGGTACCAATTCCAATTCATCCACTTCCTAATAAAGAATATCTACAATAGTTTTGAATTTTGGGCATTCCCTTTTAGTATGTTCTTCAGTATTATCCAACCTACACCAACTATTCAAAACCACATTAGAAATATTAGCAATAATACTTCTTTGACTTGAACTAGTTGAAGCATGATTTTGATTAACAATAGGAGTAGGCACACCTCCATTATTTGGTTTTGTATTCCATTGTTTTATCTGAAAACTAAATTTTATGTTTTGTTGTGAATTTTGTGGTGCCTACTTTTGTAACTGAACCATATCACTACTTAATTTCTAGACCAACCTTCTTAGGTATTTTACCTCTGAATCAGGCTCATGAGGTTGAACAGCAGTAGTGGTAGGATTAGTTGGATTCCAAAAACTTAGAATGTTCTAAGTTGGTACAATATTTCGAATATATTTATTTTGCACAGTATTTGGATATACTAGATTGTTATGATTTAGAAAATTTTGTGTTAACATTAAATTATTCTTATGGAAATTAGAATTTTAAAAGGATGATAAACTTTTTGTATGTACTACATTCCCAAAAATAGGTGTAGTATGAGCATTGGTTTCAGTTATTTTATGCATAGTGAATTTATTTTCCAAAAATAATGGATTAGTTTGATATGTAGGTGTTATATGTGGATATGGTATTGTGTTTAACATAGGTATTTGTTGACACAAGGTCTAGTTAATCTAAAGAAATTGACTATACATATCAGGTTGTCCAATCAATGGCAATTGACTTATCCTTTAACCTTAAGTTATTAACTATTGTTCAATAGAGCCTTAGTATATGCTATAGTAAGAGTTGTAATTTGAGGTACTCTTCTAACAAACATGGCAATCAAAGGATAAAATGCACCAAAATACATTTGATTAACAACAATTTTAGCAAGTGCATAAGGACCAGTTAATCGAGAATACATTTTGTGAAATCAGGTATTAAACATTTTTAATGGTTCATTTGGTTCTCTTCTTATTGAATAAAATTGAAGATAAACACTAGCAGGATCTATAGAAAATTTAAATTGATTAACATGTATAGTTTCTAATTGTGTCCAAGATGTGATAGACCCGATTGGTAAAAAAATATACCAATCATATGCAATGTCATCAAGAGTCAAAGGAAACATCCTACAAGTGATATCTTCATATTCTACTTGCAATTTTGTTAAATCATTTGTGTAGGCTTGTATATATTCTTCTACTAGTCTTGTACCATTATGTTTGTATCTAGGAAAATACTTCTCTACATTTTTAGGTATGTCATGTACATCTGCTAGAATATTTAAGGGGCTTCTCTAAGCTCCCACCCATGCTGCATTTACATCTATGGAAACTGGTTAAGGTGTGATGAATGGAACATTAAGACTTTGATATGAAGTTCTAACTAATGGTGTAATAACCATTGTTTGAATTTTACTTCGCCTAAACTTCTATGTAGGGGAAAGACTTTGAAATATGGTATCACTAATAGATTTGGATCTTGTAATAATTTTCTTAGGTTCCAGTTTTAAAATATGATCAAGAAAATAATGTTTTGAACCTCAAGATGTTTTGAATCTCACAAATCTCCAATATTATAAAAATGCGTCATTTAAATCATAATATTCAAGAATATTTTCATGCATCAATTTCAAGGAATCAATAAATATGAACAAAATTAAATACATAAATCAAAATACCTAATTAGAAGCCCTCCTAATGCCAATTATGTTGAGTGGTATTTTCACCCGTTTAAAAAAATATGCTCACACTTAGGATCCTGTCAAAATTCTCTTTTACAAATAAATAATAATTTTCTCCAAGGTTCTATTTTAATCAACCTTTGTTTGTATGCTTGTAAAATACAAAAGAGTTGTTGAATACCTTATAATTGCAAGTAAATGTTAACAAGGGGCCTATGGTTTGATATTTTATTTAAAGTGTGAAAATATTGATTTTCATGAAATTAATTGCTAAAATTTAAGATTAATAATCAAATATTGCAAAAAGAAATAAAACACTATGGAGTGCAAATATTTGAATTTTAACATTAGAAAATGATTTTAATTAAATTTATCCAAATAATTAATGTTTAAACTTTAATTATTATTTGAAAATTTTAATTAATTAAAACTCTAATGTTTATTCCAATTGTAAAATACTGAGAAATTATTAAAATTAAAAATGAAAAAGATTTAAAATCCTAAATTTATTTCAATTGTGTAATGCTGAGAATTTATTAAACTAAAATAAACATTTACCCTAATATGGAAAATTAAACTTGTGCATAAAATTATTAGGGTTTTGATTTTCTTGTGCAATTAAATAAATGAAAAAGGTTTAAGGTTAGGAAAAATAAAATAAAAATGAAACTAAAATAAAATGCAGGTTATAGAATTTAAATCCATCCACAATCTACAAACAAAAATAATCTAAAACATAACCAAATCTAATTCAACCAGAATTAACATAGTTCAAATTAAATTAGGTGCAATCTTCAAGGAAATTGATTAAAATATTTAATCATTAAAAATAAAAACATTGTTTGCATGCATATTTTCACCAAAATGAAATGAACATATTATAAATAAAATCTTCTATTAATGCCTTTTTAGAATACCTCTATCAAAAAATAAGTTTTTTTTTTTTGGTAGATAAAAGTCTTCATTAATTACCGGGTTTTGCAGGTTAACCCAAAACCTATTACAATATCCAGCCTTCTGTTGAGATTGTATATCCTAGTCATCCTTGAAATTTTCTTACCAAAAATTGTGTTGAATCCCCTACAAAACCTTACTACCAAAGCACAACCATACCTAAACATAACTGTAAACATTACTTACATTGATAGGAATTGAAGTCTGGAACTTTGCACTTGTGAAACCTATTGCTTGCCCATTTCCTATTCTCTGTCATAATTTTCCAAGGCTTACACCCTATTACCTTCATTTCCAATTTGGTATGATTTAGAGGGAAACCCCATAGTTATTACCATCTCCATGGTAAAAAAACACCCATTCATCTTTCTCCTTAATGGGTAGGATTATTTTCATGACTAATAATGTTTTCCACTTCATGTGGCACACCTTGTGTCCATGTCACCAAACTACCAACATCAACACCTATGTTGGCTAATTTGTTAGCTAACATGTTGGCCTCACGGTACACATGACGAGCCCTCTTGTTCTGTCTTGCCACAAAAAGGATCCTCACTTCATGGATGACTCCCTCGATTCTCCATGGAGGTTTTTTGCCATTGGTTAACAGGTTGATGATGTTCATAGAATCACCTTCAATCATAAAGTTACCTTGAGTTGCTTGGGCTACTTGCAACCCTCTCCAAAGGGCTCTAGATTCTACTTCATTATTAGTTCTAATTCCCAATGGTTCAGCAAAGGCCTTGACTAGATTTCCTTGATGATCCCTGATTATTCCTCCAGCTTCAGTTATTCCCAGGTTCTCCTTGGCTGCACCATCAAAATTTAGTTTGAACCAACCCTGGGGGGGTGGCTCTCAAGAAATACCATTTCTGGGATTGGGCAAAGGAATGGAAGGTTTGTCCTCAATACCTAAGGCCCGAGCTAATTAGTTTTCTTGGGGAAGAATTGAGTGGTTCTCATCCACTAAGGTGCTAAGGTTTTCTTTTGCAAAGACAATAATCTTGTTGAGGATGGTTTTTGGGTTGTGAATGGTATCCTTAAAGGCTCTATGGTTCCTTTCTAGCCAAATATACCAGAGAAAATGATGCCAACAAATTTTCCATAGGTACTTAAATTTTAGGCTAACAAAGGGTTGAGGCCATTGATGGAACACTTCGGATATAAGAGCAAGCTTAACCCAGGAGATCCTAAAGGCTTGGAAAAGTTCATCCAGGATGGACTCCGCTATCGGACACTCCAGAAACAAGTGCTGGGTAGTATCCCATCCTGCCCTACACATGTAGCAATGGTTAGCAATAACCATACCTTTGGATAACATATTGTCCATAGTGAGGATTTTTCCTTGAATCACCAGCCATGAAAAAAAGGAAATTTTGGGAATTAAGCCTTTGATCCAAACCAAACTCGGTTGAAATTGTTGACCTTCCACATTGAGAAGCAAATTATACGCAGACAACAAGAAGTTGTGACAACAAGAATGAATCATCTTCAAATTTACATCAACCATGTTGTTCACCACCTCATTGTGTTTCTCTTGCCATTCATTCAATCCCGCATGTGGGTGGGGACGGGGATGAGGCAATGAGGGCTTCATTACCACCAACTCGTCTAATATAATTTGACTCATCCAAGGCCCTTTGTAGGCATCTTCGTGCCCCATTAGAGACCATTCTATGACATATCGTGTATCCTATAGCAACACACCCAAAATATAATCATGAGACCAAAAAAATTATAAAAAATTAGTTTAATTAATTTTAACTTTAACATTTAAAATTAATTATTTAAATATTTAAAATAAAAACATTAAAACTTAATAACAAAAAACCTATTCAACAAAACATAAATAAAATAAATAAAACTTAACATAAAATCATAATGCAACATTTATTGCTATAAACTAATTCACAAACAATAAATGCAAATAAAATTTAAAAATGACATCAAAATTTTAAAATTGTCCAGTGGGTCCCCAAATTGGAGTAAGTTTTGCAATGGCAACAACATTCTTCTGATGAGGTATATTGACCAACTCCTTAAATAAAACTTCCTTAAGGAATATTCAGACCCTAAATAAGAGCCAGTGGAGTAGAGTTTTTAATAGTCCATTTCTTTTCTTCTAGGTCTTTTAGTAAACTAGTTTTAGTTCATAGTATTTGTTTGTTCTTTACAAAAATTTAATGCAAGAATATTTGTAGTGATTTTATTATAATTTATTATTTATAATTACTATTGTTGTAGATATTTTTTTTATTGTATTATATTTTACTTAATAGTAATTTTTATTTATTTATCTTGATAAAATAAATTGAAAATTTTCTCTCTTTAGTAGATTATATGTTTTTTTGTTTTTTTCTATTATGAATTAGAGATATAGTATGTATTCCAATCTTTCTTAATTTGAATTTAAGAATATCTATTTGCAAGTGTTATATTTTTTTATTAAGTTATGTATGGTTTCTATTTGGAGTCACTCTTATTAAAATAACAAAATATTAATATAAGTCATGGTGTGCCAAAATACTAAAATTGCATCTAGAATTGATTTAATTGGTGTTAAATGACCTCCCAATGATAACCATCTATTGCACATAAAGATATCCTTTCTTCCACTTTATTGTATAACCAGATCTAATCGTGGTATCCATAATTATTTAGATTTAGTATAAACCCTAAATATTTTGGACCTTTTCCAAACTCAATTAGATTGAAGCCAAAAATCCTTACCACTACTTCTACTTGTCCCGGTTGTAATTTTTTAAAAACTATATCTATCTTCTAGATATTTATTTCTATTCTTGTTGTAGCATAATGTAGATCTAGCAATTTTTTATATTTTAGTGCTTCTCTTAAGGTGCCATTTCCAAAGAGAAGTATGTCATCTACAAATAGTAAGTGAATTCCAACTAAATATTTTTCTAATTTAATGATTTTGATCATGCCAAGTATTTTTTGTTCCTTAATCATTCTAATCAACCCTTTAGCCATAAATAATAATAATAAGTGTGATGGATGACATCCCTATCTCAGTACTCTAGAAGGTTTGAAGAAGCTAGAAGCTAAACCATTAATTAAGACAACAAATGAAGCATAATTAATGCATCCCATTATCCAATTTACAAAGCGCACACTACAACCAATGTGAAATAATATAAGCTTGATGTACATCTAGCTTGCCCTATCAAAAGTTTTTTCTAAATCAAGCTTAATTATCGTTGCTTTTGTCTTTCTTGATTTAACTAAATGAAGTTCTTCCTGAAAAAAACCTATAGCTTCATGAAATTGTCTTTTAGTCAAGAAACCAAATAAGAAAACCTCTTTTAGCCTCAAAGCAATAATATTTAAAAAGATTTTGTAAAGAGCATTACACAAATATATAGGCCTATACTCTCTAAAAGATATATAGCTTATATGATTTTTTATTTCAATAAAATAATAAAGTAAGAGTAAACAATATTTTATGTCTATAAAATTATAGTCAATTGATCCCTCTGTAAATATATTTTGTGTAAGACTAGGATATTAATTCAATAATATCCATAATGAAAATAAAATAAATCTTGTAAATTAGTATTCTAATTAATTTTTAAATGTATTTAGGTTTTAATGTTGTTATTTTTGGAAGTTATATGCAATGCATAATAGCTTATAAAATAATATTAATTTATATTCAAAAAATATTTCTTTTGGAATCTATAGAGCATAAAGTCTACATTTTCTATTAAGTTGTAATCTGTAATAATGTTTCATTCATATATAATTTGTGGTGCAAAACTTAAAATATTTATCCAACAATAAAAATTATGGTAGATGTTGATTTAGAATATATACGGCCAAAGACCTCCACCAAATAGTTTATATAAAATATTTTCTTGTCTCATCACAAAAAACATACAAGCAAAAGGAAAAATGTGAAAATTTCCTCTAAGTAAAAGGAAACGAAGATAAACATAAGCTAGATTACATCCCTTATTTTAATAAAAATCAACACCAACTTTAGTTTTAATAAGAGGCATATCTAAAATATTTTATAAGTATATGACAATATTTTTGGTTGCTAGATGGATATGTGATATTTTCGGACATGTCAAAGTAACTCTTGGTTCTAAAATTTGCCTAAGTTGGAAACAAGGCCAATGTGCACCCTTAAGATCTTATCCAAGAGATTGTAAGATTCAAAACAAAGAGATTTATGAGTCAAAATTTGAATAAGGTTGATTCCTTTACTTAACTAATCCATCTAAATGGGGATGCAAACTAAAAAGAGAAATGCAAAAAAATAAAAATACTAGCTTAAAAGTGGTACAAATTTGGCAACATCAAGAGATATGGTGTAGGGAGTCTCATAATCTAAAATCAAATTTAAAATATTATAGAACAACCTACATCCCTTATGTATTTTAAAAAATCATAATTAAGCACCCTTAAGTTATGCTAAATCATTCTAAAACTATAATGGGGATCTACAAAGAAATCTAAAATGCATAATAAATATAGTAGAATATTTATTCACAAATTTTTTAAACTTTTAACTGGAAATCAATAACACACAATAAGACATACATACATATTTTGCATAATAAATTGAGAAGAGTACAAAAAATAATTCAATTCTCATTCAAAAATATGTATATCCTCAATCAATAAAATTGTGCCAACTATAAACACTAAGCATTATACTATATATAGATTTATAATTATAATAAGTTACACCATCATTATAGTCTAAGAAATGAATTGTAGGCCTAAAAATTTGTTGTAGTCCATATGCTCATTCCTCTATTTGATCTTATTATAGCTGCCTCAACATTGAGGTCCTAAGGTGGCTTGTTTTAGTTCTATTTTAGATAGTGTCGACTATTGTATCATTGTCTAGTTCATAGAATATTTTAACAAGTTCATTTTTCTCTATAAGTACCACTACCTCTCTAAATATAATGGTAAGCATGGTAATAAATGAAGCTTGAGGCCATTGGAATCTTATAGCAACATATTCTTTTATCGGGCATATGTTTAGATAACCTATTCCACATTTTTGTTTGATATCCTTGTTAGCTTTGTCACTTCACTACATATTAGGTTCCTTTTTTATTAGTGTTAGGTTATTTTGTGCTCCATTCTAACATCAACATTCCAAACCATTTGATATTTCTTTGATTCCTTAGTTTGGTGAAGTACTTTTATATACATCGAGTGCAACTCATGCCTAAGGGTTTTATTTTGTAAGTAGACTAGACCAAGTTTTTTATTGTCTTTGTTGACATCATCACTTAATTTTGTCTTTCATTCTTAGGCTACTTTACATGATAGGCTAGGATATTGTGCTAGATGTCATTCCCTCATACTAAGCTGATTTTAATTTTTGAATGAGGATAGATGTTCCTTCATACTAGGTTAGATAATTTGCTCCCCATTTTTGAGATTAGCATTGCTACCTACCCATGATGGTACATGTTGGATGTTGGTTTTCAAATGCACTTTTACTGAAATCAGTGTTAAATTTTCTCTGATGCCATGACTTAGTTCAAAATTGTAGTCTAGGACTATTGGCTATTTTGTTGCTAGAAGTCAAATAATTTTGCAAGGTATGTTGACATTATCATTCAAAATGTCTAGCAATGCTTCCATACTTAGTCAAAATTTGCATTTCTTTTTTATATTTATTAATCCAACATTTTTTGCAACTATCTGGTAACCTTTTATAGCAATGTTTAGTGTTGTGTAGATGCAAAATTTATCTTCATTTTTAGAAATAAATGTAGGTAAAATGTTTTACCTACATAATTGGTGCCTCATTGGGGGGTTTTGCTTGAAGAAGCAAAAAATTCATTGAGCCTTATCTACTTGGACCATGGAATAAAATTTTAGACTATGTAAAAGTGAAAAAAAAAACATGTTATGTACAAATGCCACCTCAAGAACTATATAATTTTGAGGTCTCCTATGGGGCTGCTTCTGATGTTTCTTCCTAATGCTCAACTATTCATATATTAAAGATTATTTAGACAACTAAAATAATCTATAGATTTTATCCCATGTCCTCTGATAAGGAGTCCTTATTCCCCTAAACTCTTGGAGTATCCTTTGCAGTTGAGAGTAGCAATCGTAAGGGGTGTTCTTATAACTTCATGGTAATTTTGTGATATTTATCTAGAGCATTACAAGTTTATAAAAAATAAAATAATCTATTCCATCATCAAAGGCTTTGACAATGCATCAATATCACTTTCATCATTCACTTGTTGATCCATAAGCTGACTCGACTATTTTTTCTTGTGGAGATGCCCATTTGCATCCTAAAATCTAGGAAAACCAAGATCTATGAGTTCTTGAATTGCCAACTTGATATCATTATTGTTTGTTTAGAGAACATTAAACATGTTTTAATTAGTTAGCTGCCTTGAATGATTTTGTCAATATAAATCTTGGATAACCCAAATATGTTTTAGAGCATTTGAGCAACTATGAGTGCAACTCTTTGGTTTTGATCATCCCCTAAGCAATTGTTTTCCTAATTTGAACACCTTTGAGAACCTTTAACCCAAATAACTAGTTGTTTTCCTAATTTGAATACCTTTTTGATGGTTTCATCGTTGATGTTGAGAAATGACTACTTTTATGCATTGCATATTACTATTTTCTCTAGATCATAGTATTTTACAACCATTTTTGTGAGCTCTATATAAGTATGGATGAATCTAGGCATGTACCTTGATAAAAAAGAATTACATGGGATAGTTTTAATTCTACCAGTAGATATTTTTACTACATCTCTAACCCATCTCTAAAGCTCTTCCATTTTGCTCTGATAGTGATGATTAGGTCATGAATGTTAGCCATATTTTTATCCAATTCCTTTGTGGTATTTTGCATATTATGTCCTCATATCCCTTTGGCCATTTTGCACTACCTTTATGAGAATGTATGCACCAAAAACTATGTATATCTTCTATTTTATAGTGGGATTTACAGAGCATAACAATAGTTTGTCATAGTTTTCCTCTTTTTTTTGAATATATGTATGTGCTTTGTCCCATTTGGATCTATTTTTATAGCAAGAAATACCTATAGTGGATATTCATTGCTAATTAAATGTTGCGGATCGTGCGTGTTGAGATTATATAAGAAAACCTTATCTTGGGACTACAAGTTCATGTAAGCGATTGTGACCCATGTCCCTTTTTCATGACTAACAACATTTGAATGAATGGAATTGTAACAAGTTCAAAATTTAGTCGTTGCTTGGTGAAAACCTTAGACAAACTCTTTGATACCTAATGCTTTAAATTTATTGTTTATAGAAATGGAAAAAACATGACCATTCATATCTTGCAACTCGTATGCATTTAATTCCTTTCTTCCCAATATTATATATAGACCAGACCAAAGCAATTCTAATTTTTCATGCTTTGCATGCTTAGCTCAATATGAATCCCATTTTAGCACAATATCTCTCTAAAGTATTTCTATGATGATTGTTTGCTACACCATCACTTTAATGCTACTTGATGTCAATAAAAATCATTATATGTTCTTTCTCTCTTTTATTATAACAACAATAATTTTTTCAGTCAACTTTCTATTGGTTTAGAAACTTTTAATTTTGATTGGTTGTTGACCTTTACAACAAGAAATTCTATATTTATCAGAAATACAAATTCTTTTTCATATGCCAAAGCATATGGTGATGTTTTCAAATCCTTTTTAAATTTTATCCTATCTACCCATAATATTTGGTCCATTATTAAATTCTAACCCTTTTTGTTATCACTAATGTTTTTCTTGATCATCCTCATCAAATTCTTATTGGTGGATTCTACTAACATATTTCCTTGAGGATAATAATTTGAATATGCCTTCCAATAAATTCTAAATTTTCTTGTGAAGTCCATTGTTTTCACTCCAATGAAATCTCCAATATTGTCAAACACTATTTTTGTAGGGATTCCAAACCTGATGATCAGTCTCTCCAAAAATTATATTATTATATCTTGATCAACATGCTTAGCTACCTTTACTTTAGACCAGATGGTGAAATAATTAGTGGTTATCAATATAAAATTATGTCCTCTACTATGGTTGTAAAGGCATGACTAAATTTTTTATTTTTCCAAAAAATACTGGACATTTATCACATGCATTAGAAACTTAAAAGGGATCAAAAAATAGGGTAGGCTAATAATATCTAACTCTAAGAATATTACCAATGGTATTTTTCCCTGAATAATATCCTCTTGAAAAACCTAAAGGAAACTCCCTTCATATATCTTCAATATTTTTTGGTTGCACATATCTCAACAACACACCATCAAAATTCCTTTGACATAGTATGTCATTGATCAACTTGTAATTCAAAGATTGAAAATTAATCCATATAACTTTTGAATTCAATAAAATAAGTCAATTGATCCAACCAAATGTCATGTTTAGTCTACACATATTCTAGCTGACATAGTCCTTTTTGTTCATTAAATAAATTGGAGTCTAGGGTGGCAAAATTTTCTAATACCTCACATAGTGCATTTCATCTTATTATCTTGGTTAGCCTAATCATTATGTCATATTATTATATCTTTGTAATCTAATCAATCAATTTTTCTCCTATTTTTTCTTGCAATACAAAGTTTTGAATATCAAGCTGTACTACATACATTGGTGTTCTACTCTAAGAGATGAAATACCTTAGCATTTTGAGTGACTTCATTAGAGAAAATACTTGCTTTTCTATAAAATTGTATATTTCTTCATCGTAAAGTAGAGTTTTGTTTAGGAAAGCTATGGGACACTCATTATGATATTTATCCTTTTGAGTGAGTATGATGACATAACTTTCTTCTGCTCCAAATACATAGAGGATAAAATCCTTCTTGTAGTATAGATTAGCTAATACCAAGGCTTTGGTAATAGTTTCCTTTATTTTAACAAAGTCTTATTTTCTACCTATATTTCATGTGAAATTTGCCTCCTTCGTTAGTATTTATGTCATAGGCTTCACTATTTGGGTAAAATAAGACATAAATTATTGGATAAATTTGATTTTTCCAAAAATTATTGTAAGTCTTTCTTACTCTATGGGAGAAAAAGTGTTTTTATCTAGTTCAATAGATAAATCTTCCTTTGATATGACATGACCTAAAAGCTTGCCTTCGTGAATGGTGAAAATTCACTTTTTGGGTTGAGTGAGATCTCAAATTATCTACATTTCTAGAAGACCATCTTGATATGTTTATTATGTTTCTCCTTTTTATGTGAGAATATTGTCATGTTAGCAAGATAACTGAGTATGAATATGTTCACAAGTTCACCAAAATCTACATCCCTAACCCTTTGGAATGTAGCTTTGACATATAATAAGACAAAAGGAATTATTTGATAGGAAAATATATCCTATTTAATTGTAACATTATCTTGTATTGGTCCTCATCATTGACCTAAATTTGGTTGGAACCCTATAATCCATCTAATAGTGAAAACCTCTCTACCTTTACAATTGTGTATAATATCTGATCAATATGAGGTAGAGAGTAGTTATCCTTCAATGATGTTTTGTTCAGGTTTTTCAAGTCTACACAGAGGAAGATATCTCCATTTTGCTTCCTAACTAGAACTAGATTGGCCACCCAAGCTAAGTGTTTGATTGGATAGATAATTTTGACCTTAGCAACTTAATCAACTCTTACTTCATTAATACATCTATATTAGGATTTAATTGTCTTTGCTTCTACCAAAAAGGATTAATGTTGGGCAATAATTCTATGGTATGAACAATATTTTATTTATTGTAGATATTCAAGTCATTGTAACTCCAAACAATGATATCACTATATTCCATGCATATGATTAGTAGCTATTGCACTTTATCTTTGAAATATTTTTTATCGATCTTCAAATTAAATTTAGGCTCAAGTTAAACCTGTCCGAATTCTTGTTCCTCAATCTTCATTTTTGATCAATTAGTTGGTCACTACTATCAAATAGGATTTCGAAGGTGACCAATCCCTTAGAAATATGGTTTTTATTTAATTGGACCATTTCATACTCATTGAATTTTTCTATTGCATCTATGTAATCTATTTCATGAATCAAAAAATCCAATATCTATTTAACATTATAAAACACTTGCCAAAAAAAATTCCTATCCGACATAGATGGCCTAAATACAAATTTTATAAATTTTAGATTTTTATTAAATCAAATGATGGACAAAATTTGGCTTCATAATATGCCAATGTATTAGCTTGCATATAAATTCTCTAGGAATTGTCTTTTATGTTGAGTGCCTCAAAGCTTTCAAATAGGTCCCAAACCCTATTTCAGTAAACTCTAAGATAGTGTTACTTGCTACTGCATTTCTCTGTTATTTGATCTACCACTAGCTCTAAATATTTTAAAATTATTGTTGCTTGATTATCATATTTTCTAATTGCTTGAGACCAATGCACAATGCTTCATAGTTTATAGCATTTTTGGTACAGTGCCAAGTCAGTCTGCATTATAATATTTTAGTTTGTCCAAATGGAAAAATCAACATAACACTAACTTCGACACTATTATTGCATCTAGATCCATCAAAATAGAGCTTCCATATTTTATTCTACTTGATATCCCCTTTTTTCACAACCAAATATTTGTTCTCTTTTGGTTTGAAATAAAATAAGTGCTAGTCCTTATTTTGACCATAGCATTGAAATTCTTGAGTGAAAATTAATCTTCAGTATATAGATCATCCATTTTTTCCTCTACTCAATCAATATCTTCACAAATAATTCCAACACTAGTGTCAAGTTGAAATTCATATTCAATTCTTATTATCAAGTAGGTAGATGGGTTTTCTAAACAGATCTTAATCTTATGAGGTATTTCCATATGTGAATAATCTAAGGATAGGTATACATCTAGTTTAGCAGTAAATTCACATGATAGACACATATCAAAATAAGTCTCCAAATTGATAACTACTACCTCTTGTATCATTGTTATTTGATACATCTTGTGTAGTATGATGGGTATATATTTGATCACTCTGATTATCTTTACTAGATTTTTGTCTAGATATAGCACTCATAAACTGGAATGAGTAAATTCAATATCTATTTTCTCATATATTGCCTTTACAATCATATTGGTTGTTGCTCCAAAATCCACCATGCAATTATGTATTACGCATCCTTCCATATGTAAAGACATATAGAAAGGTGACAACCTTTTTTACCATGTTCAAGAGTAGGCTTACCTTGTGTCAAATTAATATTTAGCTATTGCTTATTTTTTGATTTTATAGACTTTAGTGATGCTCTTAGGAGATCAATGTATCCTAGAATAATCATGACACCATACATACTAGCTTTGGATGGCATTTTTTTATCTCTTCTACTATGTTAAATTTAGAATATTTTAGTTGCCTTATTTTTATTTTCTCTAGCTCATTGAACCTCCTCTAGTATTCTTGCATGGATTCAACCCTTTGTCATTTAGTGATGAAAGGATATCAAATTTTATTTCTAACTTGTTCTTGGATTTCAACCTCTTTTTATATTAATGGATTAGATTATTCTTTGGGATGTTGCTACATTGGTTGTTATTTTGGAGGGGTTAGGTAAGGTGTCTCCATTTTTTATTGTTTGCTTTGTTAAGCTAGAAATTTAAATGGATTTAAATATTTGGGATCAACCTATAATTATTTATTCCTTGAGTGCATTAGCATTGACATCGATTCTTCTTCTAGATCATATTTTTGTTCACGCATCATTATGTTCTACTAATATTTACGTAATATGTTTACTTTCCCTTTCTATGTATTTTTTGCTCTTTTGAGTGTAACTTTCTATAGCTAATATTGGTGTATCATGCATGTATTTTCATCATGTGGGTCATTACAAATTAAACACTGATATATTAAATCTAAAGAGAGCTAGAAAGAGTTTCCTTCTTGTTAGTATACACTATGTTAGAATTTTCTTTGGCATTACTAGTAGAAGCACCTTGATCCTTTACCATGTAGAAAAATCTTGTAGGATGGAAATTTCTTTCAACTTCTCTTCTCTTCATGGTAGTAATTTCATTGGTAAAAGTTTTTAGTATTGTCATAATATCATTCATCCTAGTAACCTAAGGAGCAAGAGTAGATAACATTGGTATAATAGGAGGATTAGGTAATGTAGGGATTGGAAATGTTGGAAACTTTGGTGCATGAACTGGGGCTTCATTAGGTAGATGGGTTATTTTCACTTGGGACTATTGCTCAACATTCATATATGGAATATCTATATAAATTAGCATGGTATTCCTTGGGGGAAGTCTTCCTATAGATATTAGAGTTTTTTTTGCTACCAAATTTGCTTATATATTTTTTAAAATGTTAACATAATAGATTGGAAGATCATCAATCTTAAATCTGAGTTGAAGGCCCTAATTTAGTAATACAATGCTTGTGTATTTGTTTACCTGGTTTCATTTGGCACTCTTCTCCAAGTTTTGCTAAACCTAATGTTAAAATCCATCACTGCTTCTTGTGGGTGCTTTTGTATTATGGTAAATTGCGTCAATAGGGAAAATAGGTCTATTTACTCATTGAATTCTTGTAATAATCTACTAGAAAGATGCACCCAAGTACTAATGAAACCATCCTAAAGATTTTAGTACCAATGTAGTGCCATCCTTGGAGTGATATAATCAATAGTCTTATCATTACATCTTCCTCATGAATATTATGGACTACAACCAATGATGCTACATCTTGGAAGTATTCATAGGTTATCTTTCCAATTCCATCAAATGTTGATAAATCTTTAAGATAAATAGGAGGAATAGTATTTTGGTTCATCATATTTAGTGGGTTTATGTTATTATAGCTTAACAAGTTTTGTAGGGACTAATAATGGATAATTTGTTGGGATATAGCTGAATGAGTTGAAGTAGGAGATGCAAAATGAGTAGATCATGGGATATCTATGGGACTTACAAAATATGGATATAGAAGGGATGTATTTCTTCTAGGTGTTACAAGAGGTAACTCAATAATAATCAAAGGTTTCTCTAGTATTTTAGCTACTACTGTAGTGAGCATAATCTTAAGGGATAAATGACAATTGGGTTTCTTTAAAGTATTATTCTAGTAGAATCACTAGTTTCTAGGATTCATTGGTTAATAAAGTTGCTACGTGAACATATAATCTCCACAGGTAAGGTCAATACTATTCATCAAAATCTTCATTTCTATGGGTGATTATCCAAGAAAAAATCTAGATACACTAGATAGCTTCTAAGGATATAACTAAGCTTGTTACCTATTTATGAGAAGTGAAACATTTGGGTCCCATCGACTATGCTAAAAACTTACTATTGGTTACTATATGGGTATGTTATATTGTTAGGTGTGCCAAAATAACTCTTGGTTATAAAATCTATCTAAGTTATAGATAATATCAGTGTGCACCCTTAATATCTTGGCCAAGATATTAGAATACTCAAGAGAGATTTTTGAGTCAACCTTCAAATAAGGCCAATTATTTTACCTAACTAATCAATCTAAATTGGGGTGTATACTAAAGAGAGAAATACAAATAAAATATAAATATTAGCTAAAAAGTGGTACAAATATAGCAATATTAAGAGATATGATGTAGAGAGTCTCATAATCAAAAATTAAATTTAAAACCTAATAGAACCTATGTTCTTTATGCATTTAAAATATTTCTCATTAAGCACCCTTAAGTTATGCTCAATCATTCCAAAAATATAACAAGATTATAGGTAGACATCCATACTATAGAATAACTATAGAAATATATTTATTCATATATTTTTAACTAGAAATCAATAGCACATAGTATGACATACATACATGTTTTACACAATAAATTGATAGGCGTCTAGACAACAATCCAATTCTTATTCAAGAAGGTGTATAGCTTCAATCGATACAATCATTTCAACTATAAAAACCTAAGAATTAACCCCTATAATGACTTGCATTATAGTATATATATATTTATAATTATAGTTAGTTACACCATCATCATAGTCTTATAATTGGATTGTATTCTTGATAGGTTGCTACAACATGTGTCCTCATTTCTTTAGTTGATCTTGTTGTAGTCACCTTGGCATTGAGATGAAGAGGTGGCTTGCGTTAGTTCTATATTAAGTAGTGGCAACCATTTTATCATCATCTAGATCATAGGATCCTCTAAAATGTTTATTTTTCTCTAGCATTCCCACTACCTCCTTAGCTATAATGGTAAACATTTGAATCGAGGAATATTGTGGTTGTTAGAATCTTCTGATAGCATATTTTTTTGTTGAGTGCATGTTCAAACAACACATTGTATTATTTTTTTGATGTTCTTTTTAGCTTTATCACTTCATTTAATTTTGAGTTCCTTTTTTATTACTATCTAGTTATTTTGTGCTCCATGCTAACATCAACCTTCATAACCATCCGATATTTCTTTGATTCCTTAATTTGGTGAAGTAATTTGTTGAATGTTGGGTGAAACTCACACCTTAGTTTTTATTCTATAATTAGATTATGCTAAGTTTTTCATTACCTTTTTTTGACATCATGACTTAATTTTATCTGATATTCTTAAGTTACTTTACATAGAAGACTAAGTTAATGTACTGAATGTTAGACCCTCATACTCATCTAATTTTAAGTATTGAATGGGGCCAAATATTCCTTCATCCTAGGATGAATTATTTGCTCCCTCTTGTTAACATCAATATTGTTATCCATATAACATGTTACATGTCATATGCCATATTTAGAATGCACTTCTACTGATATCAGTGTTGAATTTCATTCAATGCCATGACTTAGTCTAAAATTGTTGTCTGAGACTATTGGTTGTTTAGTTTCCAGATGCTATATAATTTTACAAGGCATGCTAACATCATCATTCAAAATATCTGGTAATGCTTCCATACATATTGTAGACACCAAAACAACACCAATCCGATTATGTGACTACAAACACTGATCGCTTTGACAAACACAGCCCCAGGGTAGCCCTCAGAGGTCAAACAGTGGTCCTAACCACTTTCATAGCAATTTTGTAAGGTCAAGAGGCAATTTGGTACATTTAGACACTTTGCTCAGTATTCGTCTCACCCAGGGACGAATTCAAAATGGAATCCATCTCACCTAGAGACGAATTTTGAATTCGTCTCTGGTAGGGACGAATTCTAAGTTTAACGGGAAAAAAGAAGAATGGCGCCAAGTGGCAGCAAAGGACAATCAGTTGATGACTCCTGCCTCGCACGCGTGTGTCGATGGATAGATAGGCCATTAGAGGACTGTCACAAGGGCAGTTATGAAAGCCCAAGTCATGGAGGACTCCCCTCCCTCATGGGAAGACTTGACTGCCACATGGCACCTATGACCAACACATGGCACTTATGCTTCCCTCTCAAAAGAGACCCCATGGGTCTATAAAAGGTGGGACTTTTCTCACCCAAAAATGAGAGATTGGAGGTGATTTCAAGCAACGAAGTGCTATCTGATTGATTACCCACTTGCATATTTTTGATTCACCTTCTCACATCCACTAATCTCTTTCGCAAGGGAGGTTATTGGGTGGCTTTTGGAAGCGTGGATCCAACCCAAATCCAAAATTTGACCACCTTACACCAAAAATTTGTAGACATCCCAATCCTAAGAGGTTTTGGGCCCATCCCTAGTGGATTTGCGCCGAAATCAAGTGCCAACGATGGGAGGCCCACTTGGGCACCCCCGCACTCTCTATGTTTTATTCTAAAGCATTCTAGATTATTTGTTCATATGGCATTTTATGTTATTCTATCTGGTTAACTCATAGCTTCAATTTCATAACATTTGGATCAGATTTTATCATGCATTTTGTCACTTTGTTGTCCTACTAACTTGCAGGTGGCGATATCAAATTCCCGAGGATAGAGGCCAAATTGGGAGAATCCGACCATCTGGGTCATCCCAAAATGGCCCCAATTACATAACCCCTCTATTTTTAGGTGTTTTGGAGGTCTCGTGAGTCAACATTGGAGCAGCTTCACCTCGGCTTTTCCAACACAGAAGAATTCGTCCCACCCAGGGACGAATTGCAATCAGAATTCATCCTGCCCAGGGACGAATTCCAAGTGAAGGTAGATTGGCCAACTGTCTCAGTTGCAATGGCCTTCTGGTAATATCTTCTATCTTCTGTCAGGTTCTCAGGCCATTTGGAATCACTTTACTCACTGTTTTAGACAAATGTTTATATGCATCTTTTGGCGATTTTAAAGAACAGACACTTCTTATTTGCAATAGGTGCTACTGACATCTTCGCTGTTTCTTTGTTTGTAGGAGGAGCAGCAGAGGTCAAGGACTCATCAACATCAATGGCGGCATCGTCTTGGCCTGCCCATCTCAAGTGTGGGCATGCAAAAAGAGGAACCTTAAGTATTGATTGTAATCAAATTCTTTTAATGCTCCTAGCCCCTGAAAATGGAGGAGGCGTCTTTGTAATAGAAATTAAGAGAGTTTAATGAAAGGGCTATGTTTTCTCCATTTTATTGTATCTCATTTCAATGCGTCTCTTTAATTTCATGCATTCTACATTTCTAGGACTTAAGCATATTTGATTTTGAATGCATCGCAATTAGTGTTTCCTTCGCCCGGAATCTCGTGCTTTCAGTGGCGATCACAATGGGACCCTATTCCCTAGTTTTTAAAATCACAAAAACTGATTAAATTTTTGTGTTTTGTGCTTGATAGGTACATTTTTTTGTTGCAGACTGTTATTTGTCTCTGACTGTGACAAATTATTTACTGTAATTCGTCTGACCCTGAGACAAATTCAAATTCATCTCTGGTAGGGACGAATTCTGTTCTACAATTCATCTCACAGAGGGACGAATTCCTACCTGTAGATTTTTAGAGCAAAAAGTCAGAAGCAACCGGTCCAGGCAGAGAAGAGGTAGGGATTTTTATAATCTCTATTAAATTTTTCTATTTTTGTTTCTGTTTCTTTGATTGTTTTCATTTTATCCTGCTTGCTTAGGGAAAGTCATTTTTGCTTGTTTCATTTTCGTTAAAAAAACTGAATCCCACACACATCACGTGGTAAATTAAACCAAGGATCTGGTCGTAAGGCCCTAGCCCTTGAGCAAGACCAATGGTGGGTTCATCACCACCTTGGCTTAGCTTTGCATCCATTTCCTCGATTGTCACTGTTGTTAGGCGTAAATCCTGATGAAAGCTGACCGAGTGTCACTGGGGTGATTCCCATGCGTGCGAGGATAAGTCTTCTATGGTAGGTGCCATTAACAGGACAATCCCCCTTCCATACCGCCTACGTACCATGTACCATCTACTCTCACATACCTATAGTCTCCCTCTCGTAAGGGCGGGTATATAGAGAGTTTGGTATATCGGCCTGGTTGGTATATTGAAGGGGCGACCATTTTGGGAGTTATATGAGCCTTCATAATGCATTTAAATGTTCTTCAAAACTTGCAAAAACAAAACAAAACAAAACATCAAAATGCACTAAACAAGTTTAGGACACACCATTAATCCTTAAAAGAGATAATCACGATTTGCGTATGTGTGTGTTCATTTCTGCTTAGTGTAACAAAAAAAAAAAAAAACAAAAATCATCATAAACAAAAGATAAAAATCTACGCATTTTGTCATTTTCTCCAAAAGCTCCAAGGATTCCCGTAATCGCTTGGTCACTCCAAAATTCCCTAAAGGTGTGCATGAACCCTTTGGTCAACCCAAAATCACCCCAAAGGTGCCCATAAGTGATGCAGAAGCATCCAACAAAATATGGGAAATCTTGTTTTTTTCCCTAAATTTTAGTGCATCTTGCCGGGGCCATAACTTCTCAACCGTAGCTCCGATTGACTTGAAATTTTACAGGGAGTTAGTTGGGATAAAGACATGCCTAGCTTAGATTAGGATTTGGTAGTCCATAACCTTATGCTAGCACATGATGCAAAGCCTTTCAAGCATAAGCTTAGGAAAGTTCATCCAACAATCGCATTAATTATGAAAGAATAGTTGTAAAAGTTATTGGATGTACACTTCATAGTACCAATCGATTATCCTAAATGGATTTCAAACATGGTACCCATTTGCAAATAAAATTGGGGGATACGAGTATGCACTGATTTTTTAGATTTAAACAAAGCACGTCCCAAGGATGATTTTCCTTTGCCAAATATAGATCAATTAGTAGACTCATATGTTGGTCATGAAATGCTCTCCTTAATGGATGGTTTCTACAGATACAACCAAATTCAGATTAATCCTGAAGATCAACATAAAATAGTGCTTACAACACCTTGGGGAACATTCTGCTATAGAATGATACCTTTTGGATTAAATAACGTAGGAGCTACATATCAACGTGCCATGATGTACATATTTCATGATTATATGCATAAGATAATCGAATATTATGTAGATGATATTATAAAAAATGTGTCTTGAACACATAGATGTGCTAGAAAAGGCATTTGATAGATTAATAGAACATAAGGTAAGGTTAAATTCTAAGAAGTGTGTATTTGGTGTCACATCAAGAAAACTTCTAGGATTCATTGTTTCCAAGCGAGGTATTGAAGTAGACCCGGGCAAGGTAAAAGCAATATTAGAAATGTCATCTCCCAAAAACTTGAAAGAGTTTCAAAGTTTGCAAGGAAAAGTCCAATCTATTTGATGATTCATTATGCAACTCTCAGATAAATGCAATATCTTTAATCGTCTGTTACAAAAAGGAGTGATATTTTCTTGGACAACTAAATGTTAGGAGGTATTTGATGATATAAATAAATATTTAGCCTCATCGCCAGTTCTTATGCCATCAAAAATAGGAGTCCCATTTCACCTATACATTTTTGCAACAAATTTTGCTTTAGGAACAATGCTTGCACAAAAGAATGAGAAAAATAAAGAGGAAGCGGTTTATTACATCAGTCAAACATTGGTAAGTTACAAAACAATATATTCTTATGTCAAAAAGTTATGCTTAGCAGTGGTTTTTTCCACCAAGAAACTTAGGCATTACATGCCAAGCAACACCACCTATGTTATAGCTAGAGAAAACCCTATGTGATACATGATGACTCGCACTTACAACAACACCCACATTGCTAAATGGATAATGCTCTTAATAAAATTCAACCTCAAATTCACAAGTCAAAAATCCATAAAAGGACAAGTGATAGCTGATCAATTAGTGGAAACTCCATTGCTAAATGATACACCATTAATAATTTAGCTTCCCAACGATTCACTATTTTCTGTCATAGAACAAGAAGAAGTAGTTTCATCTGAGTATGAAGTAGATATGACAATGTTCTTTGATGGATCAAAGTGTGAAAAAGGGCAAGGTGCAGGAGTAGTGTTTTACAAACCTGAAGGAATACCCATTCCTTTACCATTCAAACTCAACTTCATATGCACTAACAATAATGCAAAATATGATGCCTTAATACTAGGACTTAAATCAGCTATAGCAATGGAAATGAAAATAATAATCATTTAGGGTGATTCTCAATTGGTTGTCTACCAAATAAAAGGAGAATACCAATGTAAAGAGCCAGTATTAAAGAAATATCATGAAGTAACATTACAGTTGCTAGGAAAATTTGACTGGTATGAAATTAGTAACTTGCCACAATCAAAAAATAGATTTGCGGACGTAATGACTTCCTTGGGATCTCTCATCCCTAAAAATGAACATGGAGAAATGCAACCATTAATCATAACAACAGTATCTAAACCATCAATTCAAAAAGTAGAATCTATAGGTGAGAAGAATGTTTGTTTGATACATGTCGAACCTTACAATTCTTACCTTGATGAGATAAAATATTTTCTCAAGTCAGGCACACTACCAATAGAAATGACACAAACTGCAAAAAGAACATTCAAATAAAGAGCCATTCATTTCACTTTACTTGGATATGTGTTATATAAACATAGTTATGATGGAATATTACTACTATGTTTAAATCCAATTGAAGTAGAAAGAGCAATATCAGAAGCCCACAATGGTACTTGCGATGGTTACTTCAGCAGAATGACAATTGCAAAAAGAATATTGTGCATGGGATACTATTGACCGATAATGGAAAATGACTATTGCAAATATGTCAAAAGATGCCAGAAATGCCAACATCATGCAAACTTGACCCATGTGCCATCACAAAATTTGCAACCCATTCAAAGTTTGTGGCCCTTTTCACAACGGGGCCTTGACATGATCGGTAAAATAACACCTACTTCATCATGACAACATAAATTTATTATAACTACTACATAATACTTCACAAAATGGGTGGAAGCAATTCCAATGACAACTACGACTAGACCTCGAATAGTGGAGTTTATACTTCAGCATATTATCTGTCATTTTGGAATACCATCAAAATAATTTTTGATAATGGAAAGTCATTTAAGAATAAGTATGTTACAGCACTATGCAGCAAATTCAAAATACTAGACAGCTTCTCAACACCTTATTACCCACAAGCAAATGGGCAAGCTGAAGCAAAAAATAAAATAGTCATATCCATTCTCAAGAAAGTGGTAAAATATAATCATCGAGATTGGCATACTCACATCCCTTTAGCACTATGGGATTACAGAAAAAGCATAAGAACGCCAACGAGAGCAACACCATTTTTACTACTTTACGGTGCAGAAGCATTATTACCATTGGAGCTCTAGATATGATCCTTGCGAATCGAGATATAGGAATTCATGAACGATGATACAACTAGACAGGAGCATCTTGACCAATTGGCAATTATTGATGAGAAATGTATCAATGCTCTAGAACATTTATGAGTATATCAATATAGAGTCAAGTGCGCTTACAACACAAAAGTCCATCATCATGAATTTCAAGTGGGGGACCTAGTGCTCAAATAAAATCAACAAAATACTAATGCTTTACCACACTTAAGGGATAAATTTGTAGCAAATTGGTTGGGCCCATATATAGTAAAGCAAAAATTGGGACAAGGAACATACATATTTTCCAATTTAGAAGGGAAATTGGAGCCAGAACCACTGAACATTATGCACCTAAAGGCATTTTATGCATAAAACGACTTGCAATATATGTATATATATGTACATGGCTAAAACAAAAAAATAAAAATAAAATAAAAAATAAAAAAATGAAAGAAAAAAATTCATATTGCATTTTTAATTGCATTTTTCATATTGCATTTGCATTTCAATTATATGTTCATACAAAAAAAATAAAAAATAAAAATAAATAAATAAAATATTTCATTTTACAATTTTGCATGCATTTCACATTGTAAATAGACATATTTTAAATTGCATTTTGATATGGCATTTGCATTTCAATTATATGTTCATACACATATATATATATATATATATATATATATATATATATATATATATATTTGCATCCATCCCATCCCTTGCTTAGTAATCTTTAATAGTGGTGATGATAAGACCAAGAAAACAAATTCCAATAATTGGGGGTATTCAACTAAGATTATTTACAACTCACAAATCATACACATCATATATGATATATCATATAATTTTGAGTCACTCAAACATGTCTAGTGAAAAACCAAACTTCATGAAGTGTCCAATTTTCTTTAGGACCAAAGCACTTTCATCACATTAAGAAAATATTGAGTATGGTAGATTGACCCAAAAGCAATCTGGAACCAAATACACTTTTACAAATCTTAAAAAATCTTGAATAATAGAAATATAACGTCAATTTAGTAAACCTCAAAGCAAAAAAGTCAAATTCTTCGCTTACCCTATCATGCAACATAGTCCAAAAACAAAAATAGTGGTTATCACCACTAGCACAATGAAACAACAAATATAAATAAATATAGAGTAGTAAGGATAGGGTAACATTATCATCATACTTTGGTTGAGAATCTGATTCCCCAAAACTCTACACAAAAAAAAAATTAACAACACACACCACAAATCTCTAAAGCTAAAAAGATCGTACTATGTTCCCCTCAGAAAGTTATGTAGTCATCATAAAGGCATAAATATCAAAATCATTGGACTATGGAGTGAGCCTCCACCGGGGCTATAGACTCTCGACTGGCAGTGGAGTAAACTCATGTAGGGCGACATGTCTCTCTATCAAGAGACCTTCGAACGCACATATGGGTAAGCTAGCCAAAAAGGGAAACCAAAAAAGGTACCATCCAAAATTACTCAAGATAGGGCAATAAAAATCACAATCACATGCACTAGTTCTGGATTGCTTAGGGTCATCGTCACACAATATTTAGAAAATGAACTTCACTTGCACACAATATCGTCCTAAAGAAAGTAAGATAACATTCAAGAAAAATGGTTAACATTACTAGCTTATTTGAGTATTTGAGAATATTTTCAGTTTCATATCAAAAAACAAATCATAATCCATATCACCATCCACATACCATTTATACATACCACATACATCACCACAAAGAATAATCAAGTGGGATACCCCCAAGTGCAAATATGAACGAGTAAATGTCAAATACTCCGAGCTAAAAAATATTACATGAGCACCATGCATACCTTCATTCAGTTACATGACTATAAATCAAAATGCATTTTACATGTTCATTTGCTTTCATTATCATAACATTAACATAGAAATATAAGATTGCATAAAATAAACATTGCAAAGAATAAACAAGAAGAATACATATACAAATAATGCATGTGAATACCAAAATAAAATGCCATGTATATATACATACATACATATATATATATATATATATATATATATATATATATATATACGAAAGTCTACAAAGTACAAAATACCCCAAGGTAGTATACATCGGAGCTCTGAGGCTCATACTAAGATAAAATATACAAAAAAAAAAGGCAATACAACATCTAACTAGTTCCAGTAGGATCCCTTCGTGGACCTTGTGTTGTAGAAGCCCCGTGAGATCTAGGAGTACGATGAATCCTATGACTCATCTCAGTTTATTAGGTAGCAGTGGTAGAAGATGATGAAGGAAGAATAGGTAAAGGAATCAGACACTTATGAAGAATGTTCTCCAACATCTTGATGTAGACATCCTACTTATGTAGGCTTCTCAAATTAGCACCTTGGTGAGCGACCCTCTAAGAAATATCTACCCGTAGAGAAGCAATAGTCAAAGCAGAATCATCACCTCTAGCACCTGACTACAACCGATAAAGCTCACCCTGTAAATGAGTAATCTCACCACCAAGTCTAGTGATATTTGCATCCTTAGTAGCTAGAATAGTGCTGCTAGGTCCAACCCGTAACCCATCCACCTCAGCCTAAAGATAAGTCACCTCACCCTGATACCGTACTAACTCGGTCTTCACTCGACCCAACTCCAAATCTAGGCTATCTCGCTCAGCCTAGAGAATCCCCCACTTCTCCTCTAATCATATAGGAGGTGAACCCTCATCATAATTGCCACCACCCTCCTCAGGAATTTGTGCTCATATCAACTATCGAAGAGCTACCACATCGACGCTTCTCCAACCAAGGAACCCATCCACCCACATCAACATCATCACTGCTCCCATCATCATATAAAACAATGCTAGGAGTCCATAGAGGTTGACTTGCAAACTAAGCATCATACTCAACAGTCGTGCCAACATCATCCAAGTCAAGCACCTCCAAGTCTAAGTCGTCAGTAGGATCATCGACTCACCAAAAATTAGGAGCAACATGTAACCCCAAATCATCACCCCGTCGCCTATATATAACAAACACATCCAAAACATCTTGAACAAGACCAAACTATCGTAGTACATGAGAGAATTGGATAAACTCCATATCCCTCAAATGGGTGCCAACAACCCATCGTCCCAGCCTAGCGCGATGAAACTATGCTGCATCCGTCACCCAATCCAAACCCCTCCAAGACCGCCAACACATCAGGTCCTTAATCAGAGAACTCAAGATATCTCTAAAATTTGATGCACTCGTAGAAGATCGACTGACCTCCTCATTGAGTAACCACCTGTATGCTTGGGGAGAGGTGGCATCCATGCCACAAGTTAAACCAATAGGGCAACTAGTGATAACATTCTCCCAACACCAAATCTAGAGAAGCAAATTGTAGCCCAGGCCCTTGCGCCCATGCCTCTTCAGCTCATAGAGCTCACTATAAATCTTGTAGAGAAGAGCGAGAGCCTAGGCTAACCGATGAGGATTAGCTATCAAGTCAAGAAAAATAGACACATGGTTCCACGAAATACTCGATCCCATGGAATTAGACAACAACATGTTGCTCAATATGTACATCATAAAGGCAGGCGATGCACTAGAGCTGCCAGCTATAAATAGATCTAGATACGCAATGTTGCCCCTGCTACAATCAATGTCCCACATCTCACCAAACAAAGGGAAAAGCACCTCGTTCTTTTCAATGCCAACATGAACGGTAGGACCCTCGATAGGGACACGAAAGATACGATAGATATCCTCAAGAGTGATAGTCAGCTCCCCTATTGGGAGCTAAAATGTGCCCCTATCTAGACACCAACGCTCAACAAGTGTCAAGAGGAGATCATCATCAGCTCGGACGGTTCCTACCTGCCCACAACCATCTAAACCAATGGCCTAAAGTAAAGTCCAATCATCATCAGAAAGTGCTTTTCACACTTTTTGTATGGTTCTCGACTACCTATGTTGAGCATCAAGAAGCTTAACCTGAAAAGAAAACATACAAAACAAAAACAAAAATTAGCACAACATGCTAGAAATAAAAGCAAAAACAATTTTTTTTTTACCTATGCATGGTAATAAAAAAAAAAAAAAAATTACCTACCCCAGGTAATAAAAGAAAAAACAAATATTTTTTACCTATGCATGTTAATAAACAAAAAAACAAAAAAATTAGGAAAATTTTTACCTACCCTAGGTAATAAAAACAACAACGAAATTTTTTTACCTACCTAGATAATAAAAGCAAAAACAAATTTTTTTTACCTAATCATGATAATAAACAAAAAAAAAAAGAATTTTTTTTACCTACCTAGGTAATAAAAGCAAAAAAATGATTTTTTTGTTTACGTAACATAGGTATAAAAAAAAAAAAAAACTATTTACCTACCCTAGGTAATAAAAGCAAAAACAAAAAAATTACCTAATCATGGTAACAAAAACAAAAACAAATTTTTTACCTACACTAGGTAATAAAAAGCAAAAAAACAAAAAAATAAATTTTACCTACCCTAGGTAATAAAGCAATTAAAAAATAATAATAATTTAACCTACCCTAGGTAATAAAAGCAAAAACAAACACTTAATGAGCAAACAATAATCATTTACCAGCCCCACTTAATTATCAAACAAGCAAAACAAAAAAGAAAGAAAAAGGGCAACACACCTACCTCGGCAAACCTATCGCCAACTTCTACTCTAGCTGAGCCACCACCATCGCTCCCCTCGCCAACCTCCATCTCACTCATCACTTCAATTGACCAACCAATAACAATTGGCAGAATGATTTTGAAAATGACAGCAGCCTATAAATAGCCACTTTTAGCGATGAAAAATATGTGCCCTCATTTTTCACGATGTGCGAAAACACAAACACGCATTTGGATGCGCAAAACGTGAAAACACGGTCTCATAAAGAAAAACGCAAATCCGCATTTTTTGTAAAAATAATTGCAAGTCAATTGTTTCAAAAATAAAAAATAAAAAAAAGAATAATAATGAAAATTCCAACCACCTAATCATCTGGAGTGAAACTCGTATCTAGTGGATTATCCTATACACATAGCGGTTGTAGCGACTAGCAATCCATGCACACCGGTTGTATGGGTAAATCACCATAGGGAAAATCATTCAGAAATCACGAAAAAAAAACAACAATGAATCAAGTCAATCAGTCCCTAAATCTATGAGCTTAAATGTTTTCTAAAACAGATTTGCCAAAGTATCCTACAAAAAACCTCCGTTGGGTCAAAAGCGAAACAACAAACAACAATTTGGTAATAATCAAAAAACTGCTTGAGCATCAAATCCTCGATGACTGGTTCCTTAAACCCATCATTTGGAAGGAATTGCTAAAGTCATAGTGGATGAAAACTCAAAAGAGTGGTAAATTTTTTTACCATGTATTCTAAACATTAATGAAACCAAAAGCAAAATTGCAAGAACACAAATAATACCAACTTGGGGCACAAAGAAAATCAAGACAAAATTCATTAACAAAATCAACAACATTCAATAAACAACACACTTTCAGCATTCATATTTTGTCAATTGGCTTATGGGTGTCAACCTTTACCCAATCGTCAATTGAGGGGGTAAGCAAACAAATCAAAATTTTAAATTCATTCATTTTGTGTGTCAAAGAGAAATGAACCCATTCATCCAATAAAGTTAGATGTCATTAGTTTTTGCATCGCATTTTTCTGTACACAATGCAATACAAAAAGGGGCAACTGTAGACACCAAAATCTAGCACCCTTTAGTTCACATTCACCACCTCACCATAAAATCTTGCATAATAAAGATATATGCCTAAGTTCTAACTTAGGGATATAAAATCGTGCACATCATTATAATTTCCTAATTTATTTAATTAGGAAAATCACCCTAGGATACCCTATCTACCCATGGGACATGTGTCCTGGACACTTCATCCAACATCCATGCCACATATTACCCACTCCTGTCCCCTTTGTCCTTGCACATGAGACAGATTCCCAACACCCATGCCACAACTCCTTTGTTGTTGTCCCCTTGTCCCTTCACATAAAACAACATCTCACTGAAAGCACGAGATTCCGGGAGAAGGAAACACTAATTGCGATTGCATTCAAAATCAAGTACGCTTAAGTCCTAGAAATGTAAAGTGCATGAAATGAAAAAGACGCATTGCAATGAGACACAAGCAAATGGAGAAAACACAGCCCTTTCATTAAACTTTCTTGATCTCTGTTACAATGATGCCTCCTCCCTTTTCAGGGGCTAGGAGCGTTAAAAGAATTTGATTACAATCACTTAATGTTCCTCTTTTCACGTGCCCACGTTTGAATGGGCAGGCCAGAATGTTGTCGTCGCTTACGCTGATGAATATTTGACTTCTGCTGCTCCTCCTGCGAACACAGAAACAACAAAGATGTCAGTAGCACCTGCTGTAAATAAAAAGTTTTTTTTCTCTAAAATCATCAAAAGATGCATGTAAACATTTGTCTGAAACAGTAAGTACAGTTAGTTCAAATGGCCTAAAAACCTGACAGAAGACAGAAGATATTACCAGAATGCCATTGCCACTGAAACAACCAGCCAATCTGCCTTCACCTGGAAATCATCCCTGGGAAGGACGATTCCTGACTGCAAATCATCGCTGGGTGGGACGATTCCTTTTGTGTTGGAAAAGTTGAAGTGATCTGCTCCAATGTCGACTCCTGAGACTTCCAAAACACCTGTAGACAGAGGGGTTATGTAATTGGGGCCATTTTGGGATGACCCAGATGGTCGGATTCTCCCAATTTGGCCTCTATCCTCAGGAATTTGATATCGCCTCCTGCAAGTCAGTGAAACAACAAAGCGACACAAAACATACTAGAATCTGATCAAAATTTATGAAATTGCAGCTATGAGTTCACCAAACAAAATGACACAACATGCAATGTAAACAAATAATCTAGAATGCTAAAAAGAATGGAACTTGAGAAGTGCGAGGGGTGCCCAAGTGGGCCTCCCACCGTTGGCACTTGATTTCGGTGCCAATCCACTAGGGATGGGCCCAAAACCTCTTAGGATGGGGGGGTCGGAAAATTGGTTGGTTCATGTGTCCATGTGTTGGATTTGGGTCAGGTTCAAGCTTCCAAAAGCCACCCAACAACCTCCCTTGCAAAAGAGATGGTGGATGTGAGAAAGTGAACCAAAGGGGATGCAAGTGAGTCTTCAACTCGGCAGCACTTCGTTGCTTGAAATCTCCTTCAACCTGTACGTTTTGGGTGAGAAAAGTCCCACCTTTTATAGACCCATGGGGTCTCTTTTGGGAGGGAAGCACAAATGCCATGTGTTGGTCATAGGCGCCATGTGGCAGTCTGGTCTTCCCATGAGGGAGGGGAGTCCTCCATTGACTTGGGCTTTCATAACTGCCCTTGTGACAGTCCTCAAATGGCCTATTTGTCCACCCACCCACGCGTGCGAGGTAGGAGTCATCAACTGACTGTTTTGGGCTGCCACTTGGCCTCATTTGTCTTTTGCCCGTTAAACTTGGAAATCGTCCTTACTGGAGACGATTTCAGAAATCGTCCCTGGGAGACGATCAATTAGAATCGTCCTTGGGTGAGACGATTACTGGGCAAAGTGTCTAAGTGTGCCAAATTGCTTCTTGACCTTACAAAATTGCTATGAAAGTGGTTAAGACCACTGTTTTACCTCTGAGGGCTGCCCTGGGGGCTATGTTTGTCAAAGCGATCAATGTTTGCAGTCACATAATTGAATTGGTGTTGTTTTGGTGTCTACAGATGCCCCTTTTTGGGAAGCGCTACGGGTGACGCAGAGGTCTGAGCAAAAATAGATAACCAAAGCACTAATGATTGGGGTTTCTTGGTAACCTAACCAACTTTTGATGCCCCAAGAATGGAAAGAGCATGCATTCTTGAATCCTTGCTTCTGACGAGCTAAGGAATTTGATTTCAAGTATTAACCTATTTTGGTGAGGTGTGACTTGAACTTAGACATTGATCAGTCATGAATAGGTGAAGGACATTTTATCCTCAGGGGGAACCTTGTGTTCATGATTCACGAAATGCCAAGTGTTTGATCGATTTTATTGTTGCTTGTTTACTGCCCCAAGCAGGAGCGTGATTGTCTTTGTCAATGATTATTTGAATGCATGTCTTTTTCCTTATTTGGGTGTGTGATTGTTGATTGGTGACTAAGTGTGACTACCCCCTCAAGCGATGAATCGATGAGGGAATGACCTTCGTGAGAGAAGTGACGAGTCGCTTGACCCAAGATGACTTGTGTAGGGGTGCCTTTAGAGGGTTTACCGTTAAGCGTGTGCAATTTTTCCAACATTTGGACCTATTTTTGGTGGGTGTTAACCCTTTTGGTGATGCCTGAATGGGGCGAAATCATCGAAAACCTATCTTCCCGTGGAGCGGTCCGGCTATGATAGCCTTCTTGGGGAAGTAGGAGAGTGATAATTTGAACCTCAACATCTATTTTCTTTGCTTAGAGGTTAAGTGCATGAGCACTTTTGTCCGGCAATGTTATTGTTGTTTGATTTTGTTGCATTTTTTCTTGTTTTTGTTGTTTTTGTGACACCATTTGGTGATTAAATTGTCGGCAATCCGTCTGCCCGTGGAGCGGTCCGGCTATGTTAGCCTTCTTAGGGAGTAGGATAATGACAATATATGACCCCAACGTTGATTTTGAATGCCCGGGATGTCAAGTGCAACAACACTCTTATTAGGCAATTTTATTTTTGTTTTTAGTGCATTTTTGTTGATTTTTTTTTGGTGTTTTGAATTTTCTGGCTGGAAATCGTCCCTGGGTGGGACGATTTCCAATTGCAGAAATCGTCCCTGGGTGGGACGAGCGCTTACCAGAGCGCTCGTCCCAGCCAAGGACGATTTCCAGTTCAAAGGCCTATTTAAGGGCCAAAACTTGAATTTGGGCTCATTTGTGTCATTTTTTTTTCTTGCGATTTGGGAGCTCTGGGAGGAGGAGGTAATTTTGCGAAGCGAAGCGCTGCCGGAATTCTCTCTGCCATCATGAGTGCACAAACTGGTTCGAGCGGTGGAGCGGAGACGAAACCCGTAAGTGCTCCCTAGAGTTTATTCTAGCATTTGTTTGTTTAATTGTTTTTGTGTAACGTTTTTCTAAATTTCTAAAATTTAAACCTTGCAACTTAGTTTAGAACAACTAAGACTTATTGTACACTAAACTTAGTGCAAATTCTAGATAAATATGTTTATTGTTTCAACTAAATCTTCGGATAAACTGAACGTAAACCTCAAGATTCAGTGTTTTGTATTTTTGAATTTTTTTTATGCTTGTTTTATAATTAATCAGTTAAGGTTAGAAACCCTTGAACCGAAAAATTTATTTTTGAATTTTGTGTTTGTTTTCTTAATTAATCAGTTAAGGTTAGAAACCCTAGAACTGAAAAATTTGTTTTTGAATTTTGTGTTTGTTTTTGTAATAATCAGTTAAGATTAGAAATCTTGTAACTGAAGATCTGTTTTTGTTTTGTTTATTTGATTTTTTTGCTTTTGTCATTGCTGTACAGTTCTTTTCCATGATTTTTAATTTTTTTTTTTTTTGTTGAATTGTTTTCTTTTGCAGGTTAGGAGCCGGTACCGTGTACCTGCCGCTTTCGCTGAGGCACGGTTGGCGCTGACTGATGTTGACTGGGAATGGCTTGATGCCCTTGGGCTCAAGTAGGTGGCTCGACTGGAGCCTGTGGTCCCGGATCAGGCCTATCTGACGGCCCTGATCAAACTTTGGGATCCGCGGACCAACACTTTCCATCTTTCGATAGGGGAGATGACTGTGACTTTGGAGGACGTCTATCGGTTGCTTCGGATTTCGATAGATGGACTGCCCATTAGGACATCGCCGCGTGATCAGCGGACTGCCATACTTACGAGATGTCTTGGGCATGCGGTGCGGCTGGGTGTAGCGAACCCAGTGGATACGGCCGAGGGGGGCTGCCAGGTTGGCGGAATCTTGGTTGGATGGTGGCAGGAGAGGGGGGTGTTAGGAGTGAGGCACGCATTCCTGATGGGCCTCATTTCTAACATGCTATTGCCTGACTCGTCAGGCGCGAGGTTCCCGTGGAACCTTATGGAATTGGTATGGCAGTTGGTAGAGTGTCCGATAGAGGCACCATTGATCCTGGGATGGGGACAGGCATTGTTAGCGCAGCTTTACGGAGAGTTGTATGGAGTCCTCTGTCGACAGCGGAAGGGAGTCAGCTGCAGTTATCTGTTGCAGTGTTGGGGTTGGCAGCACATATCAGTTGAGAGGCCGACTGGGTTACCATGGACAACTCGGGCGATGATGGAGGATCAGGAGATTGGTTATGCCATTTTGTGGCGGCGGTCCGCGGAGCAGGGGCAGAGTCGGCGATGGGCAGGTGCTGTAGAGCACTATACCGATGCCTTCTCTCGACTTACTCCAGGGGAGGTGTTTTGGCGCCCTTATCGGGACTGTCCAGCCTGGCCGGAGGCTGGAGAGTGGCTCCGTCGGGTACGCAGGGAGCGGTGGCTGACTGGGCGGCACGGGACGGAGCATGAGTTCTTCCCGTACAGCCGGGTTTCACGATAGTTTGGGGTGCGCCAGGGGTTGCCTGGTGAGCCTGTGGTCTATCGACGACGGGGAGATGAGAGGGATCTGGATCCATCGGTCATCGCGCCATTGGGCGATGAGTCGGATATCGTGATTGACGTCCCGGACGTAGATGACGTCGGGACTACCACCGAGTATGACTCGTGGTGGGTGTTACGGCGATGGAGAGGGGAGGGGCCACTGGGAGGTGCGGAGGTGGCAGTGTAGGGTGCTGAGGCAGCATGGGATGATTGGGGAGGTCCGCTGGATGATGCGGACATGGTGGATGTGGTGGATGAGGATGTAGACTTGGGCGCTCCGGATCAGCCGGACATGCAGGGCGTGGAGGAGCGGTGGGAGCCGAGAGCGGTCGCTATTCCAGAGGGTCCTGTTCGTCAGGCAGACATAGAGGAGGTGGAGTCTGAGGTACGCGCTGAAGATGTGCGTCTTACAGAGCTACTACGGATACGGGATCTGGAGTTGGGGGATGCGAGGCGGGAGCTGGGGGACGCGAGGCGGGAGCTGGGGGACGCACTATGGGAGAGGGATCTCCTGCGTGCCCAGCTAGCGAAGCGGGATAGGGTTTTGGCACAACGCGATGATGCACTGTCTTACTATCATCGACGAGAGGCAGAGTGGTGTCTACATCGGATAGATTTGGAGAGGGAGGTCATCCGCCTTGGTGGGCGACTACCTGAGCCTTCGGTCAGTGGATCTTTACGTCGGACGAGGGATAGTCTGACTGAGCAGTCAGCATCATCTCGTCGGAGGCGGTTAGATGAGGGAGGTGGTAGTAGGCATGATGCAGGGGTTGGCAGTAGTCGCCCTGCAGGGTCCCATAGGACCCACACCACGGGGGGTAGTTCCCGTCGCACCGATCCTGCGTGATCATGTTGGTGGACGCCTTAGGGTGGGTTTTTGGGTATGATTGCGGGGTCTGAGGACCATTTTTGTAGCCTGCGGGCATATTTTTGATGATATATATATATATATATCGGTTTTATTATGGTTTTGTACATGTGATGATGTGATTTTGTTGTGCATGTTTATTTATTTTGATGAATGCCAATGTTATGATGAATGCAAATGTTTTTTATTTATATGTGAGATTCAAGGTGAAATGGATGAATGACATTTGTGGTGATTGGTTATGGCACCATAGGCTGTTTAAGATGCTCTTTATTTTGTTTTTAGGTGATTGCTGTGATGTATGGCTCTACATGTATACATGGTTTTTCTTTTTTTTGTATTTTTTGATGGTATTTGCAAAGATGAAAAGTAGCGTAGTTGGTTTAGAAATGTAGCTAAGGTTTTTCGAGACTCAGACGGTTTTAGCTCACTAGCCATGACTGTACTTTATCTTACAAGACTTTTGACCAAGGTATGAATCGGACTTGTTTTTGACCAAGTTATTTCACATCCCTGTGTGTGCAATTGATTTCATTTATGTGGTATTTGTCAGGATACCGCCAGTGCCAGATGGGCTTTCAACCGAACCTGTACTGAGGATCACCTAATTAGCTCCACAAACTCCTTTGTTGTATTCTGTTAGATTAATCTGCAGTGTTATCCAGGATACCGTAAGCTAGCTCATCCACATGCAAACATTGATCTATACACAAGTTAATGTGATAGATATATCGTCATGCGAGAAGTTTACCACCAGTGACTGATAGGCTATCAACCTAATCGGTACTGAGGCTTGCCTCATGACCTTTTAGAATGCTGAGAGTTCCAGGGATTCAAGGTCAACTCCCTTCTTTTCTTCATTTATATTGGGATACTTGCTCGTTTTTAGTGATGATATCACTGTTTATTTTGATTTGTTTTTCTTTTGAGCAAGGGATTGGAAATATGGAGTGACGAAAATCACTGTTGCTTTGTGCATTTGATGTGTGCACTGTAGGATGTCAAATTTTGATGTTTTGACGTTTTGCAAATTTTTGATGTTTTGCAACTATTGTGAATTAGGGATTCTTGGGGAATTGGGTAGGGAGGATGCTTGTCCTTTTGCCAACTCTCAGCATTCTTTGGGTCATTCGCACAGGGGGATGAGCAAGATAACCGTTTCGCTTATGGTGAACTGGATTACTATGCAAGTTTCATCTTTCGTGCACACAACTCTAGAATTGTTTTATGTGTTTTATCTTGTGATGGGATGTTACGTAACAAGGTGTATTTTAAGTATGACTCTACCTTCGTAAAGTCTTTTGACTTGATACATTATAGGCTAAAGAGCAAAATGATGACTGAATCACGAAAAACTCTTGATACATTAAAAGACCACTAACTCTATGTGGTAAAAGCGATGTATGGTGTTTTTGTTGTTTTTGTAAAATGAGACAGTGTGGGACAAGATGGACTAGTAGAGCAATTACAGCCTATGGTGCCTTTGACCTGTTCGACCACAAATATGCAATGTATGGATGCAATGCTTAATGCAGCTACATATTTTTGTATTTTTGATGGATTGATTTTGTGAATGTGAATATGCGGTGCTAGAGGAACTCTCTATTGATTAATTGACCAAGCGATTGCGATAATCGTTGGAGATTTTTAGGTTTGACCAAGTGATTGTGATAATCCTTGGAGCTTTTTTTGTGACCAAGTTATTGTGATAATCCTTGGAGCTTTTTGATTGACCAAGTGATTGCGATAATCCTTGGAGCTTTTTGGATTGACCAAGTGATTGCGATAATCCTTGGAGCTTTTTGTTTTGACCAAGTGATTGCGATAATCCTTGGAGCTTTTGGTTTGACCAAGTGATTGCGATAATCCTTGGAGCTTTTTGGTGTGACCAAGTGATTGTGATAATCCTTGGAGCTTTTTGTTTTGACCAAGTGATTGTGATAATCCTTGGAGCTTTTTGTGGTGACCAAGTGATTGCGATAATCCTTGGAGCTTTTTGAGGATATGGCTTTCTTAGATGTGGAATGGTCGCAAATGACTGATATTCAAGGGTTCTGTTTCCTTGATACCATCAAGAGAAGCTAGCCGGTATGTCCCGGGTCCTATTATGCTATCAATGACATATGGACCTAACCAATTTGCTGCGAATTTGTCCCTCATGTGGGACGGAAAATTTGAGTTATGTTGGTTTTCCTTCAAAACCAAATCACCAACCCGAAAGTCCCTTAGGTGAACTTTCATGTTGTAAGCCCTTTTAAGTCGCTCTTGATAGATACGTAAATGCTCGAGAGCATTAACGCGTCGTTCATCAAGCAACGTAAGTTGGTCTAACCGGGCTCGCTGCGTAGTGTTATCATCGATGAACTCCCTGCATTGATATGCGGAGGGAAGGAATTTCCAACTCGAGAGGCATTACTGCCTCTGAGCCATACACGAGCGAAAATGGAGTTGCCCCAGTGGGCGTCCGAATGCTAGTGCGATAAGCCCAAAGGGCAAGTGGGATTTGTATGTGCCAATCCTTATGACTGTCTGTGACTGTCTTTTTAAGGATGGCGACTAGTGTTTTGTTTGATGCCTTTGCTTGCCCGTTTGCTTGCAGATAATAGGGCGTTGAAAAGCTGTGCTGAATTTTGTACTTTGTGGTCAAAGCACGCACGTCTTTGTTCTTGAATGATGGCCCATTATCTGAGATTATTTTGGATGGAATACCAAAATGACATATGATGTTATGCAAGATGAACTCCACTATGCGGGGTCCTTTCATTGAGGTTAACGGAATTGCTTCCACCCATTTGGTAAAATATTCTGTGGCCGTTATGATAAACGTGTGACGGCCTGACGATGCAGGGGAGATCTTTTCGATTAGATCGAGGCCCCACTGCGAAAATGGCCAAGCAGACTGGACTGTCTGTAGGGCCTGGGAAGGTACGTGCATCAAATTGGCATGATGTTGACACTTCACGCACTTCTTGACATACTTGCAACAATCTCGCTCTAAAGATGGCCAATAATAGCCCATGCGGAGAATGCGCTTTGCAATGGCCATACCACTGAAGTGGCCGCCACATGTACCGTCGTGCGCTTGGGCGACTGCCCAAGTGGACTCTTGCTGGTCCAAACAACGAAGAAGAATTCCATCATAGCTGCGACGATACAAAATGTCTCCTATCAAGACATACTTAGCCGCTTTTTGCTTTAATGTTCGTTTTGCGGCGTGCGTCAATCCAAAGGGAAGATTACCTAACTTGAGGTAATCTCTTATGGGTAAATACCAGTCCTGTTGATCGAAAACTTCGACAGTATGAACAGCCAATCCCTTTTGAAGTTCTTTCCTAACAAATGCTGAATTTGATAGAACTTGTAAGAATAGCGTTGTGTTGCTATTAGTGGGAGTGGGGGAAAACAAGGACCCCCAGTTGGCACGTTTCAGATGATCTCGGATTCGAAAGAACTTATCCGAGGATGGTTCGATCTGGATCATGTGGATTCCTGGCATCAAGTCTGGGCTTGCACGCTCCATCGTGGATTGCGATAAGGTTTTGACTTGGATGGTTGTCATATCACCGGAAAGGCCTTGCGGAATTAGTGACCCCAGGGAGGCCATTGTGTCCGCAAAATGATTCGATGATCGAGGGAGTGCCTCGATGTCATACCATTCAAGTTTGGCCAGGAATTTGTCCACGAGGGCTTTATAGGCCTTCAGAACTGGGCATTTGCATTGATATACCCCTTTGACTTGATTGACGATTAACAGCGAATCACCAAAGATGTTCAGTCTTTTGATGTTCATGGTGATTGTTGTTTGAAGACCTAGGAGCAAGGCTTCATATTCTCGCATTATTGTTGGTGCATCGGAAGTTTAATTTAAATGACAGGGGCATTGGAGCGCCCTGCGGTGTGAAGAATACAATTCCCGCGCCACCACCTTGCTCACACTTAGAACCATCGAAGAATAGGGTTATGTCGGCTCGTGACTCAGGCTCATCAGAATCTGGCGATTCTGAGACATGGAAGACCCCATCATCGGGTAGTTCTATGACCAGAGGCTGATCGTCTTCAAGAGGAGCCTCTGCTAGTTGATCGGCTATGACTTGTCCTTTGATAGATTTTTTCCCAATAAACTCAATGTCAAATTCCATCAACAACATGATCCATTTCGTCGTGCGACTACTATGATAAGTACGACTCATCATGTATCGCAATGGATTCTCCTTAGACACAACATACGTAGTGTTTCTCAGCATGTAGTGGCATAGCTTCTTGGTAGCAAACACCACTGCCAAGCAGAGTTTCTCAACGTATGCATAGTTAAGTTCGTAACTGACCAGGGTGCGGCTAAGATAGTAAGTAGCCTGTTCTTTGTGAAGTTCATTCTTCTGGGCTAGCATGGCTCCCAATGCCACCTCAGTAGCTGAGATGTATAAGTAGAACGGCACTCCTGGTCTAGGTGGTGCCAATACTGGCGGCGAAGCCAAGTATTGTTTGATTTCATCAAAGGCTGACTGGCACTTGTCATCCCAATGAAATGTGACCCCCTTGTGCAATAATTTGTTCATTGGTCGGCATTTGTCAGATAATTGCGCTATGAAGCATTTAATCGACGCGACCTTTCCTTGCAGACTTCTGAGCTGCTTGATAGTGGTTGGGGGAGCCATTTCAAGGATTGCCTTGACTTTGTTTGGGTCCACTTCGATGCCTCGTTTTGAGACTATAAAACCCAAGAGTTTTCCAGATGTGACGCCGAATACGCACTTCTTGGGATTCAGTCTGACCTTATGCTCTATGAGGCGATCGAGAATCTTGCTTAAGTCACCGAGATGATCTGAGCGCAAAAGAGATTTGGCTAACAAATCATCCATGTAATCTTCCAAAGTTTTGTGCATGTAATCGTGGAAGATATACGTCATGGCACGTTGGTATGTAGCGCCAGCATTTTTAAGGCCAAAAGGCATGACCTTATAACAAAATGTCCCCCAAGGCATTGTGAACGCCTTTTTGAGTTGATCCTCAGGATTGATACGAATTTGATTGTATCCTGAGAAACCATCCATTAGGGAGAGCATTTCGTGACCTGTTGTAGCGTCTACCAACGCGTCGATGCTGGGCAAGGGGAAATCATCCTTAGGACTCGCTTTGTTTAGATCTTGAAAGTCGGTGCATATGCGAATCCTCCCATCGGGCTTCTTGACGGGAACCATGTTGGACAGCCATGGCGGATAATCCACGTAGATGACAAACTGTGCATCCAACAACTTCTGCAATTCATCTTTGACCATCAAGGCCACTGTTGGGTGCATCTTGCATAGTTTTTGCTTTACAGGCTTGATTGTCGGATCAAGCGTTAGATTGTGCATGACTAGCTGCGGGTCTAGTCCTGGCATATCTTTATACGACCATGCAAAAACCTCCTTCTTCTCCTTGAGAAGGGCAATGTAATCGGCTTTCTCTTTGGGGGAAAGACTTACCCCTGACTCGATAATCTATGGATTCTTTGGATCCGTGTCGATATTTACGTCGACTCGTCTCCTCGACCGACATGTGGGATCCGTCCTCCAACCGATGTGGAGTTGGGATCAAGTGGATATCATTAGCTGAGTTTAGATCTGCGTTTGGAACCTCGGGTCCCTCTTCAGCTTGAAAGACATCCTGAGTTGTCCTTGGGGTAAAATGCAGTATTTCACCGAAAGGCCAGTACTCTGATGGTGATAATGGTGAATTGACGTGATCCCAGTCGATGGCATCTATGTCTAGATGCAATGACCATGATGGATCGGCCGGATTGCGGATGGGTGTGGTCAAATCAATGGAGATCATGTGGATGGAATGAATTTGGTCTCCAGAACCGCGGGTGTGATTACTTGATTCTTCTAGATTCTCCCTATACTCTGGATCTGGCTCTACGAGAACGGGCACGAATGGATCTTCCCTAGGTGCGAATTTTGTGAAAAGGAGGGCGGGGTCTTCCCTCGGCACTGCTGTCATGATGGGATCTCGAGGTGGACGATGCTCATCTTGAATTTGGAGCCATGGGTCTAACACTTGGTCCCACCTCGCTGGGTCTACTTGCCATTCATGTCCTAACAGTATGCCCATCTGTCCCATTAGATCTTCATGAGTTAAAGCACGGTGATGTCATCGCGCATGTCTGAGATAGTCCATCTCAGTCTCATCTTCTCGAATCACTTTCGAAGACCCAAAAATGTTCATCCTCTTCAAAAATTGTTGCTTGCGATGTTGAGGACTCTCCTTGTTCCAGTAAGTTGATCTGGTCCCATTGTTGTTGTTCCACTCTTGGTGGAGGGACCTGATCCTCTTGACACTGTATTGTTTCATCTGGAACCTCTAAGGGGAACAACTTCAAAAAGATGTCTGGCAGCCTTTGTTGTTCTCTTTGAGGATGATTCTCTAAACTTTCACCTCTCTCTAACAAAGGAGAGGGATTACCGTTGTTGCTAGGGGTATTTGTTGACCATGGGAGGTAGTCTCCCAATGTGTATTCTGTATTCGGATTGGCGTATGGATCTTGTGCCAATCCCCCCTTGTTGCCTATTTCTAGGCCTTGCATATTTTCAACCAAGATGTCTAAGGGCAGGGGGTGGTTGAACCCTACTCCTGACTTGTCATATGGCATCTGATATCTTGGTTGGCAAAGGATCCGCATCCCTTGCTCATATCTCGCCTAGCCCGTATCCATGCCAATTGCATTGGCCGAGATATTTTAGGGCAAAATCTGGGTTTGACGGATAGTTGATGTTTTCAACAAAAGGTTCCTCGTCTCGCTTCCTTTAGCTGGCATGTTTCAAGACCATGATCAAGGCCCCCATACACAAAATTTGTCTGGTTTGGTGGGTAGCCTAGAGGAACAATTGTCCCTATGGGAAGGCGAGGTCTTCCCATGTCCTGTACTGACTCCAATGTAGGGGTTGCAACAACATTTTGCACTAAGTACTCCCCCAAGCCCGTACTGGCCATTTCAACAGTGATTGTTGATGATTGGGTGGGAGGAAACGGTAGTCCTTCCTGAGTCCATTCCATTTTTGGGGGTTCAGGAGTCTTGGTTTCTGTTGTGTTGGGTGTTTCCTCTGTTGATATTGTTGAAACTATGGGCAACCCCTCTTCTAGAGGCTTAACCTCTTCCATGATCTATTTTCCCTTGTCCTTCTGTTGGGCCATGATAGGTGGCATTGATGATGAAGGAGCAGGTGATGAAGTCTCACCTGGCTGGGATTTTGCCTTGTTGGTCACCAGTGATGCCTGCGGTATTGGACCCTGTTTAGATGGATTTAACTGGAAATCCAAATGTGTTGAAGGGAGGGTCGATTGAGGCATGAATTGTACTGCATTGCAATACTTGAAGGGCTCTAAGTCCATTGGGACTACATGGATCTCTCCTTCATAAGCATACTTCAAGCACTGGTGGGCGATCGAAGGGACACACTTCATGTCCCTGATCCAAGGCCGCCCTAGCAGTATATTATAAGCCATTTCGCCTTCCAGCACATGGCACCATGTAGGTATTGAATTTTGTCCTACCTAGACAGGCAGAACAACTGTGCCGACTATCGAGCATATTGCATCGTTAAAAGCTCGCAGTGTGTACGTGGAGGCTGTGATGTGAGAGGCTGGCAGCTTCAAATGTTTTAAGGTTGCAGTGGTAATGATGTTACTGGACGAGCCAGTATCTATCAGCACTCTCTTGTATGGAATCCCGTTGACCCGCGCGATGACGTGTAGGGGTGGATCTGCCATGTCATTCGATATCGTTTTGACCTCATCTTCTCTGAATGTGATGACCGGCTTCGTACATCGTTTCACATGTCCTACGAAGTTGTTGAAAGAATTTGCTTCGTGGGGCTGTAATTCAATGGCTTTTAAAATGTCCATAAGAGCTTCTCTATGGGGTGCTGACTATTGAATAAGCTCGTAAATGGACAGCCTAGCCGATGTGGTCTGCAAACTCTGCGTGAGTTTGGTTCGTATTGTGACCTCGGGTCTAGGCGGATGCAACTGCGTTGGGCGTTGTTGAGGCTGCGATGTTGTCGGAACTTCCCTCGTGGCTACCTCGGGGGCAACTGCTGGGTACCTTTTTTTCCTCGTTACTATGCTAATCATTCCCACAAATCCCTGTGTGGGAAGATCCTGTCGCACCTCGTTAATCTGGAGTGGTTTAGTCTATGCCTCGTGGGCAGGCAAGGGGTCCTTGAATACCCCCATTTGTTGGTTGTTTGGTGCGATGGGGTTGTCCACGACCAATGTTCTATTGTCGATCAAATCCTGGACTAGTTCTTTGAATTTCCAACACCCATTCAAGTCATGTCCTCTGCGCCTATGGAATCTACAATACAATTCTTCTTTGTACCCCCTAGGCTTGGGAATGTTAGGGTCTATAGTTTGAATTTCTGGTAGAGTGACTAAATTTGCCGCTGACAAGCGGTCAAATAAGGAATCCCTAGACTCCGCATATGGGGTGAAATGTCGTCTAGGGCGACGCGGGTAATTCTGCTCTTGTCTTCTATTGTCTCTTTCATAACCCGGAGGCACTGCCTGGTAATTAGCCTTTTGAGGCTACGTTTCTTGCACAGGCGGGAACATTTATCGCAACTTGGTTAACTGCAGCATGTTGCGGTTGCGTTGTCCCGATTTTAGTGGTTTTATTCCACTCTTTCTTCTTAGGCTTGGCAATTGCGCCTTCGCCTATCTTAATCTCTTCTATAACTCTGGCTTGCGCCAAAGCTTCTTCTAAGCTGTCATATTGCCGTAGCAACAATAGACCAGAGATTGATTTTAAGCAACTTTTTGCGAACATCTACGTGAGATCAGACATAGGGGGACGGTAGGGTAGCTTAGAAAGCAAAGCCCTCCATCGATTCCCGTATGCTGCCATTGTTTCTTCTTCAAATTGCTTGAGGCTTGCCAGATCACTTAGTGATGCCTTTTTCCTTGTGTTGAAGGCAAAGCATTCAAGAAACGCATCTACTAATTGATCTAAGTTGCTTATGCTGTGTTTGGGCAGTTGTGTGAACCAATCCGAGGTAGGGCCTGCAAATGTGGTTATGAATGTTCTAAGCAGCAATGCATCATTATCTTGGATTGCGAAGCATTGGCTTAGAAATCTTGTAACGTGCTCTTGTGCGTCCTCTTCACCTTTAAAGATTGCCAATTGAGGCAACTTGAAGTGCTCGGGGTAAAGAGGTGTAGGCACTGAGGGATGCACCGGATTACTGCGGAGTTGACGTAATGTGGGTTTTTGATGCCCAGCAGCTTTTGTTTCCACAGACTCCAAACGCTCCAATAGCGCTTGGTATGCATCGAAAGATTTTATTTCTTCCTCTCTTGTTCGCTCCTGTTGCAAGTTATGGTAAACTGGAGGCCTATGGAGGGGTGGCCGATTGGCAGCCCTCCTGCCTTGATGGGGAGTTTCAACATATTCTACTTCTGGTTCGTACTCCTCGTAAAATTCTTGAGGAGTCTCTGGGCGAGACCTATAACCCTGATTGAGTCCTTGCTGAAGGTACCCATCATTGTTTCGGGGAGTGGCCTCCCTCTCGGGTCTATAAGGTCTTGGAGGCAAAGCTTGGCGAGGTCGTGGAGACCTATCCTGTACCAACGGATTATGCCTCTCATACTGTTCAGCCCTTTGGATGCGAGGGGTTAGCTCCCTCTCAGGTAGTTTATAGCGTAGCTCATCCGCTTCACGTTGCATGCGCTCTCTATCCAAGCGGTGTCGATACTCTATCTCCTGATGACTTTGTTTAAGCCGCATGATTTGGGCTTGATGGGCGGCATGTTGGGCGACTATCGGGTCAATTTGGTCTACCCTATTTTGCTCAGGAGGTTCGAATGTTTCCCCTATGTGTTTATCTTGATTTTGATGATCTAAAATTCCAATGGGTCGCTTCCCTCTGTCGAGGTATGCGGCATGTACTCGAGGTCCTGGCCTCAAGGGGTGATCATGATGTCCAGCTGGTGCGAAAATGCAAGGTTCCCACATTGCATGTTGTTGTCCTTGAGGAATGCGATGATCTTCCTCGCGTTCCCTCTCATAGGTGTGAAGGGGGTGGGCGGAGTTAGGTCGCCCTATGTAAGGAGCCCTACGCTCTGGATTTTGTCTCTCTATTCTGATGGGAGGTAAAGAAGGGATACCATATCCACGTTGTCCCTCTAAATGGATGGTGTACCTATCTAGCGCTTCATCGCGTCGTGGCCACTCATGTCTAACCTCAGAAGGTGATTCTCTATTTATATCAAGGTCTACATGTAGGGCGTCTTCCCGAAAGGGGCTGCCTTGAATGGGCATACCCCACCGAGGATTCTGAATTGGATTCTTTTGTAGGTTGGACCGATAAGGCGGTATGACCAAATCCTCAAGACTGAAGCGAAGGTGACTTGTGCCTGCTTCTTGTGTACCTTCCGGAGCTTCTGCCCTTGATTGGGCTTGGCTGTGGGTGTACACCATTGCGGTGCTTCTATGCTATCTAAACAGATTTTTATCTCTTTTATGATGATTTTTGTTTTTGTCTACACTAAGCAGAAATAAACACACGCATACACAAATCGTGATTATCTCTTTTAAGGATTATTGGTGTGCCCTAAACTGGTTTAGTGTATTTTGGTGTTTTGTTTTGTTTTTGGTAGGTTTTGAAGATCGTTTAAATGCATTATGACGGCTCATATAACTCCCAAAACGGTAGCCCCTTCAATATACCAACCAGGCCGATATACCAACCTCTCTATATACCCGCCCTTACGAGAGGGAGACTATAGGTACGTGAGAGCAGAAGGTACGTGGTACGTAGGCGATACGAAAGGGGGATTGTCCTGTTAATGGCACCTACCATAGAAAACTTATCCTTGCACGCATGGGAATCACCCCAGCGACACTCGGTCTGCTTTCATCAGGATTTACGCCTAACAACAGTTGACAATCGGGAAATGGATGCAAAGCTAAGCCAAGGTGGTGATGAACCCACCGTTGGTCTTGCTCAAGGGCTGGGGTCTTACGACCAGCTCCTTGGTTTAAAATTGTTGCGTGGAGTGTGTGAGATTCATTTTATTTAGCAAAAATGAAACAAGCATAAATGACTTTTCCCTAAGCAATGCAGGATAAAATGAAAATAGTCAAAGAAACAGAAACAGAAACAGAAAATTTAATAGAGATTATGAAAATCCCTACCTCTTCTCTGCCTGCTCCGATTGCTTCTGAATTTTTTCTCTGAAAATTTACAGACAGAAAATCGTCCCTTGGTGAGACGAATTATAGAACAGAAATCGTCCCTTGCAGAGACGATTTTAAAATCGTCCCAGGGTGAGACGATTTCCAGTAGAGTATTCGTAACAGTCAGAGACGATTAACAGTCTGCAATAAAAAAAATGTACCTGTCAAGCACAAAACACAAAACCCGATTAGTCTTCTGTGATCTTAAAAAAAAAAATAGGGAACAGGTCCCACCGTGATCGCCACTGAAAGCACGAGATTTCGGGCGAAGGAAACACTAATTGCGATTGCATTCAAAATCAAGTACGCTTAAGTCCTAGAAATGTAAAGTGCATGAAATGAAAAAGACGCATTGCAATGAGACACAAGCAAATGGAGAAAACACAGCCCTTTCATTAAACTTTCTTGATCTCTGTTACAATGACGCCTCCTCCCTTTTCAGGGGCTAGGAGCGTTAAAAGAATTTGGTTACAATCACTTAATGTTCCTCTTTCCGCGTGCCCACGTTTGAATGGGCGGGCCAGAATGTTGCCGCCGCTTACGCTGATGAGTCTTTGACTTCTGCTGCTCCTCCTACGAACACAGAAACAACCAAGATGCTAGTAGCACCTGCTGCAAATAAGGAGTGTTTGTTCTCTAAAATTAGTGAAATATGCATGCAAACATTTGCCTGAAACAAGTAAGTACAAGTGAGTCCAAATGGCCCGAAAACGTGACAGAAGATAGAAGATATTACCGAAGGCCATTTCCACCGAAACAGTCGGCCAATCTGCCTTCATCTGGAAATCGTCCCTGGGCAGGACGATTTCTGATTGCTAATCGTCCCCGGGTGAGACGATTCCTTCTGTGTTGGAAAAGTCGAAGTGATCTGCTCCAATGTCGACTCCCGAGACTTCCAAAACACCTGCAGACAGAGGGGTTATGTAATTGGGGCCATTTTGGGACGACCCAGATGGTCGGATTCTCCCAATTTGGCCTCTATCCTCGAGAATTTGATATCGCCTCCTGCAAGTCAGTGAAACAACAAAGCGACACAAAACATACTAGAATCTGATCAAAAGTTATGAAATTGCAGCTATGAGTTCACCAAACAGAATGACACAACATGCAATGTAAACAAATAATCTAGAATGCTAAAAAGAATGGAACTTGAGAAGTGCGAGGGGTGCCCAAGTGGGCCTCCCACCGTTGGCACTTGATTTCGGTGCCAATCCACTAGGGATGGGCCCAAAACCTCTTAGGATGGGGGGTCGGAAAATTGGTTGGTTCAGGTGTCCATGTGTTGGATTTGGGTCAGGTTCAAGCTTCCAAAAGCCACCCAACAACCTCCCTTGCAAAAGAGATTGGTGGATGTGAGAAAGTGAACCAAAGGGGATGCAAGTGAGTCTTCAACTCGGCAGCACTTCGTTGCTTGAAATCTCCTTCAACCTGTCTGTTTTGGGTGAGAAAAGTCCCACATTTTATAGACCCATGGGGTCTCTTTTGGGAGGGAAGCACAAATGCCATGTGTTGGTCATAGGTGCCATGTGGCAGTCTTGTCTTCCCATGAGGGAGGGGAGTCCTCCATTGACTTGGGCTTTCATAATCGCCCTTGTGACAGTCCTCAAACGGCCTATTTGTCCACCCACACACGCGTGCGAGGCAAGAGTCATCAACTGACTGTTTTGGGCTGCCACTTGGCCTCATTTGTCTTTTTGCCCGTTAAACTTGGAAATCGTCCTTATCGGAGACGATTTCAAAAATCGTCCCTGGGTGAGACGATTTCAAGTTAGCAATCGTCCCTGGGTGAGACGATTACTGGGCAAAGTGTCTAAGTGTGCCAAATTGCTTCTTGACCTTACAAAATTGCTATGAAAGTGGTTAAGACCACTGTTTTACCTCTGAGGGCTGCCTCGGGGGCTATGTTTGTCAAAGCGATCAGTGTTTGCGATCACATAATCGGATTGGTGCTGTTTTGGTGTCTACACCCACATCCCACTTCACTTGGAGCCACATCACCCCAGTTAAGTGTGCCATACTGAGTGAATCACTGTAACTACCCCTTCCACTTGGCAGTCTAGATTTTCCACTTGGCAAGTCAGGCTTGCCACCTCACATTCCCATCCAAAGCCCCAGGAAGCCTATAAATTTACAATCAATCCACCAAATAAAAGGAGCTGAACTTGCATACCAACAAACTACCAAAATACATCCAAACCCAACAAGAAACTGAGAGCACGAGCTTGAATTTGATTATTGGCATGCATCTCGAGGCAACCTATCATATCAACTGAAACCACCCACCCACGGTTCTACAGTCAAAAATTCGCATCCGTGGTTTCACAACCATAGGTCTACGGTTTCTAGCTTGCAACCGCGTTCCCACGGTTCCACAGTCCCGAACAGGTTTTATCAACAGAGATCAATAACTTATCGACTTGTTAGCAAGGCATTTTTAATTAGTATTTCCATGTTTTCTTGCAAGCATTCCTTTCAAGGGTTTCTTTTATTTGCATTGTTTGTAGTCATTTATACAGGTGCTATTAACCCTTGTTTGGTTTCCATGTGTGCAGGAGATAGGTATTTGAAGAGCTATTGAAGCTAGGAGTGGTCCCTACCATGGATACCAAAGCCCACTCACCCCTTGGAGCTGTAGCAGAGGAATGAAGAGCACCCTATCTTGCTGAGGAGTTGGAAGAATTTACCTCTCCTATGGGAGCATTGTAACATCTATCAGAAGGAGAAAATCATTGTAGCATTACCCCCAATGCATTTGGGGCAATTCAAGATATCCATTTGTAACATTGTATCAAAAATTAATACAAAGGAGCATTGTTTTTGGAAAATATATCTCTCTCTCTCTGTTTATCTCATTTATTGTGCTTAGTTATTTTGCTACAAATTTAATTTCATTAATGGTTTTGTTTTGGAAAAAGTTTTATTTAATTTTATCTTTAGTATTGTTTTAATTAAATTTTATTAATAGTTTTATTTTGGAAAGCTTAATTCATGTGTTTTTCTTTATTGTAGGTTACTATTAAAAAAAAGGAAAGGAAAAGAAAAAAAGGTGGCAACACTTAAGAATAGAGATATCATGTATCATGCCAATGGAAAAGAAAATGTTGGAAAGTCAAAAGTTGGAAAAAGAAACAAATTTCGGAATGTTGGAAATTTTAAGAAAAAGAAAACGTTGGAAAGCCAAGAGTTGGAAAAAGATGTTAAAATTTCATAATAGATATGAAAATTATTACAAGAGATGAAGAGAAGAGTAGAACTGATTGATTTATTCCAAGGATCAACTCTGTATAAATAGCAGAGTTGATCATTGATAGCTGTTGGATAGCAACAACTCATCATACCTAATGAAGACACCACTAAGAGTTCTCCTAACACATGGAGGAGTGGAAACTAAAGTGACTATCCTAGTGGAACTTAAGAGAATATTATCTTATTCAAACACCCTCCCTTAAGTGATACTAGGGGTGAATCATACAAATAAGTCCTGGAAACAAGTCCTCTTGAGGTACTCATGTACACATACTTCTTTTTTAACAGATGGTAAAACCCAATGGGAAAAAACCATCAATCAAAATGAAATTAGAAGCTTGTCTTCGTATGGTGAATATTGTCCTCCTAATACAATAGATAGTTGGTGAAAAACCCTTGTGGGGAAAAACCAACTATGATAAGAAGAGAGACATGTCTTTGTATGGTAAATATTGTCCTATTTATGCAAGAAATAAAGATGAGTCCCAAAAACTTGACATGATTAGGTACTCATTTACATAATATAGTTAGTGAAAAAACCCATGTGGGGAAAAACTGACTATGAGAGGCATGTCTTCGTATGGCAAAGATTTTCCTCTTAATACAAGAAAGAAATATGAGTCTCGGCAACTTGGATTGATTAGGTACTCATTTACATAATATTTTTGGTGAAAAAAACCTTGTGGAGAAAAACCAACAATTAGAGGTATGTCCTCGTATGGCAAATATTGTCCTCTTATTACAAGAAAGAAAGATGAGTCCCAAAAAATTTGGCCTAATTAGGTACTCATATACAATAAATAGTTGGTGAAAAAATCCCTATGGGAAAAAACCAACTATTAGAAGAAGAAAGGCTTGTCTTCGTATGACGAAGATTATCCTCATAAATCCATTCAATGCAGCTGAATAACTCCAAGATTATCTCTCAAATGAAGGTAACATGGAGAAGGAAATGACTTTGTGAAGATATCTGCAATTTGTTCCTTAGTTAGAATATATTCCAAGTGTATGTCCTTGTTTTGAATATGTTGTCTTATGAAGGGTATGTGTATCTCAATGTGCTTGGTTCATTGATGTTCAACTGGATTGCATGCAATATGAATTGTTCTATGATTGCCACACCAAAGAGTTATAGGATGGTCATGTGTGAAACCAAATTATTTTAGAATTTGACGAAGCCAAAGAGCTTCCTGACTAGCAAAAACTATTGCCCTGTATTTTGCCTATGTAGAAGATAAGGCTATCGCTTGTTATTTCTTGCATAACCAAGCTATTGGTGAGGAACCAAGGTAAAATACATAGCCTGATATGGAACATATATCTTCTACTAAACCTACCCAATCTGAATCTATGTAGGCAATGATATCCATGGATTTTCCCTTGTAGGAGAGCCCAAAATGAGTAGTGCCCTGCAAGTAACGAAGGATTATTTTTGCTGCCTGCCAATGAATGCATTGAGGCTAATGAGATAATCTAGATATGATGACAATAACATATGATATATCTGGACGAGTATGAGTAAGGTATAGCAAACTTCCTACAAGTTTACTGTATAGAGTAGCATGACAAAGAGTGGATGAGCAAGAAGTACTAAGATTAATTCTAGATTGAAAGGGGGTAGGAGAAGGTTTACAATCTATCATTTTGAATATTTGTAGAAGATCTAGAGTGTACTTTTGTTGGCACAAATATATACCTTCACATTTTTGACTTATTTGGATCCCAAAGAAGTAATGAACTTTTCCTATATCATCCATTTCAAATTTTCCTGAGAGAGTCTTTTATGGTCTGAATATGAGTCAGGTTACTACCAGTGAGAAGAAGATCATCAACATAAAGAACAATAATGGTGATGTTTCCTTCATTTCTCCAAATGTAAATTGTGTTATCAAACTCACAATGAGAAAACCTGCTAAAAGAAGGAAGGAGTCCATCTTTTCATACCAAGCTCTAGGGGCTTGTTTGAGGCCATAGAGAGAACTTTTAAGCCTACAAAACAGAGAGGAGTCTTGAGTAAAACCAGAAGGTTGTTCCATGAATATTTCTTCCTTTAAATATCCATGTAAGAAAGCATATTTGACATACATTTGATAGACAGGCAACTTTTGGGAAGTAGCTAGAGCAAGAACCAATCTTATAGAGTCCATTTTAGCAACAGAAGCAAAGGTTTGTACAAAATCTATGCCTTCAATTTGAGAAAAATATTTGGCAACTAGACGAGACTTGGGTTTGTTTATTTCTACATTAGGTCCATATTTTATTTTAAAGATCCATTTACAATGAACTAATTTCCTTCCTTTAGCTAAGGGAACTAAGTCCCAAGTCTCATTTCTGATCAAGGAAGAAAAATTGTTTTCCATGGAATCATCCCTTTCTTTAATACCTGAGGCTTCTTTGAAGGAATGAGGATCATAGGAAATATACTGAAATACAAGTTCGGTGCCTATGGGGTTGGATGATCTTGTTGAAGGGAGATTTTGTATGTAAGGAGTATCTTCTTTAAAAATGGTGTGGACCCATTTTGGCATAGAGGAAGGATATGAAGGAGTTGAAAGACATTGAGATGTAGTTACAGGTTCCTCATCTTGATTATCAATAACCAAGTTAACTTCAAGAGTTGGCTCTTCATAATATTGAGGTTCTACTATAGGAGAAGGCTCAATGGAGGAAGAGGGCTTCTGAGGATATTTTTGAGGGAATGTCTCATCAAATTGGACATTACTATGAAATAAGAACTCATGATTTGAGGGATCAAGAAGCCTGTATGCTTTCAATTATTCACAATAATCGACAAAGATGACTTTTCTACTTTTCTTATCAAGAGCCTTCCTTTTCTTCTTTGGGACGTGATCCCAAGCAGTACACCCAAAAATATTGAAGTAGGAAACATCTAGTTTTAATACAATCCTTGCTTCTTCAAGAGTTAAATGGTCAATATCTTTATGAGGTGTGTGATTTGAATATAATTCACACAGTTAATAGCTTCTGCCCAAAAAACATTTGGAAGATCTCTTGAATGGAGCATAAAATTAGCCATATATTTTAATGTCCAATTTTTCCTTTCTAAAATTACCATTTTGTAGGTATGAGGTGTAGACCAATTGGTTTATCCAAACCCCATAAGGGGGGCAGAGGTCCAAGGTTCAAATCTCGGGCCTCGTTGGACTAAACACTTGTCCCTTTCTTGGTTCTTTTAGTGGCGTAAAATGTTTAAAATGATTATGGAATTGTGGTTATAAGGGCAGACTACATGAAGATCTGTGTGGCAGATTCTAGGGTGGACAACGTAGAATACTGTGGCAGCCATAAAAATCTGGACATCATGCTCTGATTCGTGGCGCCTACCGATTCCACCATGTAAATTCAAAAAAAAAAAAAAAATTACCATTTTGTTGAGGATTATGTAAGATAGAATGCTGATGAATAATGCCATGATTGGATAAAAAAATGGAGAAATCATTACTGCAGTATTCCCCTCATTATCAGTGTGAATCTTCTTGATTTTGCAAGATGCCTAATATTCAACTAAGGCTTTAAAAATTTTAAATTGGGATAGAACATCACTCTTATATTTCAGGAAGTAGACACATTATCTTGTAGAGAAATCATCAATAAAGGTTAGAGCATACTTTGATCCTTTGAAATATGGTTCAGGAAAGGTCATTAAGTCACTATGGATTAAATCTATAGGGGAATAGGCCTTTAGATAACTACTTGGGTGGAAAGGATCTTGATGTTGCTTTCCAAGAGCACATCCAAGACAAAATCCATCACTAGAAGAGACTTGGGGTAATCCTATAACCATATCATGGGTGCTCAAATCCTTTAGGTAGTTGTAACTAAGATGACCAAACCTTTCATGCCATATTTTACTTTCAAGATCACTATGAGCCACGAAATAGGAGGCTTCTTATAGATTTTGAAAACCTTTTAAGTGAAAAATATAAGAGTTGTGATCAATATTTCCTTTGGAAATAAGAGATTTGGGATCTTGAAAATATCTTATCTCAACTCCTGTTGGGGAGAAGAGAACAATTTTCCCCTTTTCAGAATTACAAATTTGGTAGACGGATAGGAGATTAGTAGCAATGTTTGGAAAATAGAGAACATTGTTAATAGAGCCACCATCGATGGTTATATCCCATTTTTCCTTTGATAGAGATAAATTAAGATTCACATACTTCTATGCTACAAGTAGAACTAGAGGAGATAGAAGAAAAATAATTATTTGAAGCAGACATGTGATGAGTAGCTCCATAATCTAGGAACTAGAAATTAGAGGAAGAAGTAGAGGTTTTTCCTTAAACAATAAGGGATTTTCCTATTTGCTATTTATTTTCTATATTTTGATCTTTTATAGTTGCCTCTAGTTGTTGTAATGTTTTCCAGTATTTGTTAGTAGAGTGACCATTCTTTTTGCAATGAGTACAGGTTATGGGGGTCTTTTCCTTTTTCCTAAATTTTTATTTAGAAGAAGTGGAGGCTACTAAGGCTTTAGAAGAAGGAGAAGAAGAAGAAGAAGAAGAAGAAGAAGAAGAAGAAGAAGAAGAGATTTCATATCTAGCAAGATTAGTTTCTTCCCTAGTTAATCTATCACAAAATTCTTCTAAATAAAGCATTTTAAAGGTTGCACCGAGAGCATCTTTGGTAGATATAAAGTTGGTAGCAAACATCTAAAAAACACCATTTAGCTTAGAGAGGACTAGATAAATGCATTCATCTTTAGTATTAGACTTCCCAATGCCTTTGTATTGAGTGAGGACATCTTTGAACTTAGTGAGGAAGTCAACAATACTACTAAAATCTTCAAGAGATAGAGATGTGAGTTTGGCTTCTAATTGCATTGATTTCATTTGATCTACTTTTCTGAACAAAGCCTTTAGTTTCTCCCAACTTTCATAAGGATTTTTGCAATCTGTAATATGAAACCATAAACATTCATGAATATTAGAGCTTATAATACCCATAGTTTCGTGCATTTTTCCTTTATGAACAAATATTTCATATTCTTTATCAAATTCTAGTTGTTTTTCTTCTAGCAAATGAGTAAGACCTTTTTGAGAGATAAGATTTAAAATTTTAGGTTTTCAAGTGTGAAAGTTATGAGGGGTGAGAGGTTCAATTGAGTTCATAATTTTAACATAGGAAAAATATTGAAGTTATATTTTACCAATATATCACCCCTTAGAACTTCAATTAATTGTTTAATGCAATTGGAAGAAAGACACGAATATTTTCAATATTTAGGACTCAAAATACCTGCCCTAACGAGAGGGAAACTATAAGTATAATGAATTTTTTAATATTGTTTGCTTGAGATTGCCAAATCCTTTTTATTCCTCACTATACCTGCCCTTACTTGAGGGAAACTATAAGTAGAGAGAATAATTGGAAGGGTTTTGGTTTGAATGTAGGGATTCAATCTGTTTAATTAGTGTATCTCAATACTCGCCCCTACGAGAGGGAAACTATAATTTAGAGAGATATCCAAAGAAAAAAATGATGAAAAATATCTGCCAGAACGTTATACCAAGTGCCTCAAAAACTCGCCCTTACATGAGGGAAACTATAAGTTTTTAAAGATAATGATACATGGAATATAGGAAAAAGATATTTTGAGAAAAAAAATTGTTTTTAAACTTGTAAACCAAATTTAATTATCAACAATTTTTATTTAAAAGGTTTAGATTTAAAATATACTTCTTCTAAAAAATATTTAATGAAATGCTCTTTCTTTGAAAAGAACAAAGGTTTATAAAAAGCAAAGATGAAGATAGACAATATATATATATATATATATATATATATATATATATATATATATATATATATATATAATAGATAGATAGATATGCTATTTTTTCTTTTTAAAGATGGGCCTTACAAAAAATGAGATTAATATTAAATTTTTGAATATCTTCTCTAAGAAATATTAAAGTATATTTAAAGAAAATAACTTTAAGCATTGATTAAGATAGACAAAAAAGGATAGTAACTTTTAAATATAGGCCCCCCCTTAAATAAAGAAAATGCAATTTTTTGATCTTCACTATGAAATATAAAGTTTTTGACCTTATAATTACTTGAAAAAAAAAGTAAAATCATAGAAGAAGATTGACAAAAGATATCACACCCCCCCTTTAAAGTGATGGACCAATAGAGTGCAAAAATATGCACTTACTCCCCTCGCCACAAAAAAAAAAATATTAGAAAAAGGTTACAATTTTGTCTCATGAAGGGCTCAGAGACAAATGATGTCCTTCGAAATGAAGGAAAGCAAAATAACCTAATTAAAAATAAAATATAGGGAAAATAAAAAATTATACACAAGCCACAAGAGAAGAGGACGAATTTCAAAAAACTACATAGACGTTCCTTTCGAAGGCTTGAAAAAAAATTATAATTTCAAAATGGAATAAGGGGCAGCGCATTTCGACAATCGAAAGGAGAGAAGTCATCAAATGCAAAATGGAGGTTTCGAGAACTCGACTGTCTACAACCGGAAGGATACGAGCTTTGACATTCAGATGGAGGTGTGGAGACCATCTGTGTCGAGAAGAGACCCTTGAGGGAAGATGAAATGTAGGCATTGAGTGAAGGTGAATTTGAGCTTTCATTTATTGATCCTGCAAATACATAAAAGGAAGGGACGATTCTGCAAGACCACATTATGAAAAACAAGTGACCGCTCCTGCAAGACCACACTATGAAAAAAAAACCAGTGAACACTCTTGCAATACCACGTTATGAGAAAAAATAGTGAAAGGTCCTGCAAGACCATGTTAGGAAATATAACCAAATATTTACAAAATTGTATCTTGCAATATCACGTTATGAGAAAAAAATAGTGAATGCCCCTGCAAGACCATGGTAAATAACCAGATAACACTCTTGCAAGACTACATTATAAAACATAACCATAGAAAATTCCTGCAATACCACATTATGACAAAGATGATTCTACAAAAAACTTGTTATATATTAAAAAAAAAATCTATAATAGTTCTAGTTGTAAAATAAGCAAAGTTGAAAGGCAGATTTTGCCTTCAAAAAAAGAAACAGGGAAAGTTGTTTATAAGCACCGGGTTGGAAGATCATCGGAGAAGAGAAATCAATATTTGGAGATTCGATTAGGATCGTCCAAGTGCCAACGTGCCAGGTAGAAGAAATTGTCCAAGCTGTCATGGGCTCTAGAAGTGTTGAGCGTCAAGGGACAACTGGAGAGAGGATCTCTAAAAAATGCAAGTGCTAGGAGAGCTAACGGGAATAAAACGACCCACAAAATTAAGCCACGAGCACCATGCAAAGATTACCCGAATCTCCAAAGATCGAAATCTTCCACGATAATAGAGAAAATACACCATGTTTTAAGATAAAATAGGTGTTTTTTATTATGCAACGCAAATATTTTAAAAGGAACTTTTACATAATAAAAGGACTATTACTTTTATGATAAGTAAAAGGATTTCCAATATTTAAAAAAAGGTGTTGAAAGAATAATTCGAAGAGAGGGAGAAAAATAAAATAATAAGAACCCTTCTTTTAAAATGGGCTAAAATAGCCCATAGAACAGGATAAACCTGTTTTGAAGCAAAGGAAGAGATTTTTAATATTTTGAAATCCCTCAAAGACGAATTAAAAAATTGCATAAAATATATTCAACAATAAAGATTGTGCTGAAAAAAAATATGGAGAAAAGAGAAATGACTACTGAAATAATTTCAAGAATATAGCCAAAAAATTATCCAAAGTAAATGAACCAAATCCTAGAACCTTCAAGAGAGAATGCTCAAAAAATTTATCCTACTCTAGTACCATGTTAGAATTTCACAATAGATATGCAAAGCATTACAAGAGATGAAGAGAAGAGTATAAATGATTGATTTATTCTAAGGTTAAACTTTGTATAAATAGTAGAGTTGATCATTGAGAGTCGTTGGATTACAACTCATCATACCTAATGAAGACACCACTGAGAATTCTCCTAACACATGAAGGAGTGGAAACTCAAGTGTCTATCCTACTGGAAATTAAGAGAATATTCTCTTATTCTAACAAAATAAATGAATAGCCAATTTTAGAAATATTTAAAAATCCATTGAAGCTCATAAAAAAGGGTTTGATGTTTTTTGGAAGAAGCTGGAAATATTGGTTGTAAAATAGAATATTTTTAATGCAAATATTTCATAAACTTGCACTTTGTTAGCAATATCGGAGGAGATTTCTTTTTACATGTTTGAGCTAATGGTTTATCTTTTCTTTGAATTTTTCTTGGCTTATAGATAGTCTTAAATTCATTTTAATGGTTGAATTATTGAAGGCTTAGAAGCACGAATTTTATTTTTGTTCCTTAGGAGATTGCACCTAATTTATTTTGAACCATGTGTATTTAGATTTGAATTAATTTTATTACATGTAAAAAGTCTCACATCTTCAGTTTTGCAGGATAGGATGACATTATATTGAGAGTAGTTTGCTTTTAACATTTCCTGATTATATTTTATTTTTAATTTTTCTAACCTTCTCTTTTTGCAGTTTTTTTAAAGTTGGCAAATAAAATAAAAGTCGAAAATAATTAAAATTTCAAAAATAAATGCAGGTATGTGAAGAATGAGCATCAATATTTCATCCAAAATTATTTCTATCACATTCTGAAGCCATTTTAAAATTATAAAAAATATTGAAAATTGTTGTTTTATGGGGATTTTTATAATTTCAAAATTTTACATTATTTTATATTTCAAAGGTAAATTAGATTTCAATGATTTGCATGTATTTTTCAGCATTCTGGTCCATTTACAGATTTTATTTTTTATTTTTCTAACTTCTCTTTTGCAATTTTTTTTTAAACTTCGACGATTAAAATAAAAATTGAAAAAAATTAAAATACAAAAAATAAATGCATGGGTGTGAAGAATGAGCTTCAATATTTTATTCGAAACAATTTCGATCATATTTTGAATTCATTTTGAATTTATAAAAATTATTTAAAGTTGTTTTATACAGATTTTTATAATTTCGGAATTTCACAATTTTTTATATTTTGAAGGCAAATCAATTTTTTAAGCTTTGCATTTTTATTCATAAAAAATAAATGAACTCCCCTTTATGTAAATTGTAATTTCATTAAATGGGGATAATTTATATGGCATTCCATAGGCCACCATTTTTAGAGCAATAAATTGTCTTTTCTTTATGAAAATTAATTTCATCAAAGAGGGGTAATTTATTTATTATATTAAAGGCTACTGGCATTTTATGTTCAAGGCAATATCAAAGGGACCTTTTCATCATTTAAGTTTTAAATTTAGAGATATATTTAATCTTCTATTTCATTGTTCAAAGTAAGGTTTGAGCAAGATAAAACTTATCTATAATGGGCTTAATCAAAGGAAGATAAAATCTACCTAAAATACTTCAATATAAAAAGAATTAAGGCTTTACATCATGTTCATATGAGGGTCAATCACATTTTGTTTTTATTTTAAATTTCTTGAATTTTTACTAGCATAACAAGATAAAATAAGCCAACACATGCCCCTTATTAACAGTTACTTGCAAAGCACTAAGGTATTCCTAGCACTCATTTAATATATTCTTACAAGATTACTAATACATATGTGCAATGCTTATATACTAATATATTCTTACAATATTACTAATACACATGTGAAGATTACTAATATTCTTTGTTAATAACTTCTTTGCAAGAGAGGGTTTTCTTATCAAAATCCTAAGGGTGAGTGTGGTGTGGTTTTACGATCGGGCAAGCTTACCACTCAACATATTGGCGTTAGAAGGAGGGCATGAATTGGTGTTATTTTATTTATGCTAAATTGTTCATTGTTGTTTTAAATGCTTTTGAATTGTTCATGCAATGAATAATATGATTTTGGTGTAACCTTGAGAGCTCTAAATTGCTAAATGTTTCAAGTTCTTTTGACTAGCATCTTTGGCCTCCTTTAGCACTCAACATTTTGGCACTAGAAGGAGGAATTGAATTGGTTTTCTTTATCACTATTTAGATGCTAAATTATTCATGTTTATTTAAAGAGTTATTTGAAAGTATTGGTCTTGACGAACGAAGTTTTGATTTCTTTTGATCACTTTCATTAATTCAAACATTTTCTAATTGATGATGCATTAAGGCTAATATTTTGAAAAAATTCCCGAACGCCATGATTTAATTGATGCATATATTTTTATTGATATACATGAGGATTTATATGTCAGACATTCGAGGATTGTTAGTCATTTTATGCATATTTGGAAGACATTTCTTTGACTAACAAAAATGGTATAAAAGTTGTATTATTTAAGGTCCACTAATGGCATTCCTTACTTCTTTGATGGCAGGTTGTCATTTAAACATATCTAGGTATTCACATCATGTGCCTACAAATATTTAGAATCATTCACCTCATTTTAGGCATGATGGAATAGAATCGATTGAGGAGCATATTCAGGCATATAAGAACACTTTAATTCAATGGCAATTTTTCATGAATATTTTGCTTGTTATTTGTTTTCATCTACATTAGATGGATTGGCTTATGATTGGTACCTTAGTTTACTTGTAGGTTCTATCACTTCTTGGGCTCAACTAGAAGCAACTTTTCTTAGGTATTCTAGAAAACCATTTGACCCAATCCTTATGTACAATTAGTTTTCCACTACCCATAAAGGACAAAATGAATATTTGGAGTTGTTCACTAAAAGGTTCCATAGATTATATGCTGAATTGGTGGTACCCTATGTTCCTCTAGAGGGAGTTGCTATCCAAGTATATTTTAATGCTATCAATCCACTAATTTCTATGTATTTTCGAGGGATGCCTCAAATCACATATATTTCCCAAGCGTATACTCAACCAATGGCAATTGAACAACAATGGAGTAATTAAAATTGTCATGTGGGTTTTGGATCATATAATTCTTAATCATCTAATACCTCCCTTACCCACCCAACTATTTGTGCACCTCAACCTACCATTCAAAATCAACCATAATTCTTAAGTGTGAATCAAGTTTAAAATACAATAATTGATCCCACTAAAGAAACCCTTGAACCACCAAAATATGAATCTCTTGAAGTTGAGGAGCATGAATCTATAGAAGATGAATTTTCAGAAATTAAGGTGGATAAAGTTGAAAAGGAATTGATCATTGAATTTGAATATCATGCCAAAGATACAAAATATTTTCATCCCGTGAATTTAGATGATGATTTTTATAATGGTTGGGGAATATATGAAGAATAATTAGCCTTTCACACCCCTATGGATGAAATTTCTATTGACATTACTAAAAACTTGGATATAAATTCTCATGATTGTCTTGAAGATTTGAAGGAAGAAATGTTGCAAATTTTACTTTATTTGAAGAAACTCAAGCGATTGATCATGGGTATTTGTTGTTTGACACATCATTTGATCAACAAAAGTTATGTTTTGAAAAGGATGGGCATGCTTTTGATTGGGTTCCTAATTTTGACATTTTTGATGAATAGGTCGTGGATGAAAATGAAGGACTACAAAATGATGAAGATGATAAATACTATGAAGAAGAAGAAACTGCAAATCCTCACCAAGCCTTGGTAAATGAAAATGTGCAAAAGGTAGAATCTCACTTGTTATGTTCAACCATGTAAACCCTAGGTGAAAGTTTACCTAATTGCTTATGGGATTCAAATTTTATTCATGATAAATATGATTGGAGGTGAATAAAGAACTAAAATTTATTTCTATTCACACCACTAATGATATTGCTTTGTTAAATGAAAATAAATTGGTGTGATTGAATTTTTTAATCAAATTCATCAATAATTAATATTGGAATCTAGTATAAAAACCTATAATGATCCTCATTTAATAGATATCCTAGATGCTTGTAAATTATTGCATAAGTATGATTGGCCTAAATATATGAAAAATGACATGGCTTCAAAAATTTTAGAAATAAGCTCCTACTTGAAAGATCTCATATTTGAAAAAGAAAACCCAATTCTAGATAATAAATTGAATTGTAAAATTTACATCTTAGTAAATAGACAAGAAAGAATTGAAGATCAATTATTGTCTTATCAATTTGAGGACTTGAAACTCCACTATCAGATTACTAATGGAACTAAATTAAAATGGCGGGGTGAAAGAAGTAAAATAATGATTATTGTATTTTATGGCTTAATCTTACTTGGATTAGATTTATGTAGAGCTTGGCATGCTTATCATGAGATGTGTCTATAAAAGTGTGCTAATCATGTTTGGAATCCAGGGAAATAATGGCCTAAATTTTGCATCATCTTGTACATTATTGTATATTATTGCATATAGTTTTGATTTTCATCTTTTTGTTTTGGTTTTGTTGTTTTTGTGCTTTGTCCTTAAGTTTGGTTTGCGAGTGTTCGGTTTTGGATTGTTCCCTTGTTTTGAGGTGATGTTTCATGGTCGCTAATTTATGGCCTTTACCTATATTTTGTGTTCCTTTTTTAAGGAGGTTGGAATACCTAATCTGAGAGCAAGTGAACTTGAGAAAAGGGGGATGAATTATTTTATGATTATGCTCTAGACTAAAATGGTGGAGAGCGGAACAATGAAATATTTTGCTAAAGCTCCACATGTAACTCACATTTTAAAGGGTATTTATAGAATTCATGAAGGATGAAGTTATCTTGATTTGCAATTTAAGGTTAAATTATAGCATGCTCAAATTCAAGTGTTACATAGAGGATTGCAAAGTTCTCTATAAAAGAACAATACAAGCAATGCAAAGATTTATCAAATATTTTATGAAGTTTAGATAAACTCCACTAGGGCTATAGATGCTTGATTGGTAATGGGGCTCTGTCTAGATAAATCTTGATAAAAAAATGAGCATCAAAAATCTTGACCAAATCAATCACCTAGTTTGAAAAATCTCCACCGAGGCTATCGATGCTTGATTGGCAAAGGGGCTCTGTCTGAACAAATTATGCTCAAAAGAGACTTTACAAAATATTATTTAAAATGAAATATTATGAGCAATATCTTATAGCCTAATGCAAGTCAAGTGATGGGATCTAAATGGTTTTCAAAGATACAAAACAAATCACTTTACACACACTAAGTAGAGGCAAATGGATTAGTTGTTTTTATTCGAAGTTGTTTACCCCTACCTTCTTGGGACATCGCTAAATAATTATTATTTTTCTAATATTTTATGTTCTCATTTCAGTTTGAGTTCTTCATCCAAAATTCTCGAGAGCATTTTCTAGTAGAGTCATCATTTGTTGTGGTCATTCCACAACTAGCCCCAAAATTGGGGACCCAACTTTTTATTTTTCAAATTTTGAATGTTAAGCGCAATTTTGATTTAGATTGCAATATATGTTCCAAGATTTGGGTGTGGATTAGTGTCTCCTTTTAGTTTCTTTTAAGTTATTTAGTGTGTTGATTAGAGTCTTTATTGTTTTTATTGTTTTGATTAATTTTAGTGATTGAATTAAACCAATTCAAACATTTGAAATTAATTAAATCAAATTTAAAAAAAAAAAAAGTAAAATAAAAAAGGAGAAAAGAAAAAAATAAAATAAAAATAAAAAATAAAAAAGAAAAGATAAATAAATAAATAAATAATAATCATGAAAATAAAATAAAAATAAAACAATCAAAATAAAACCATCAATGTGTTTTTTTTCAAAAGCTAATTTAATTTTAGTAATATATATTTTTTAAGTTAATTTAATTTCATTAATGGTTTTATTTTGAAAAAAAATTAATTTAATTTTATCTTTAGTTTTGTTTTAATTAAATTTTATAAATAGTTTTTTTTTGGAAAGTTTAATTCATGTGTTTTTCTTTATTGTAGATTACTATTAAAAAAAATGAAAAGAAAAGAAAAAAATTGGCAACACTCAAGAAGAGAAATGTAACATATCATGCCAATGGAAAAGAAAATGTTGGAAAATCAAAATATGGAAAAAGAAGCAAATTGCCAAATGTTGGAAATTATAAAAAGAAAAGAAAATGTTGGAAAACCAAGAGTTGGAAAAAGAAAGCATTAGAAAGCCAAGAGTTGGAAAAAGAAATGAATAGACAATGTTGGAAATCTTTAAAAGCCCATTGAATCTCATAAACAAGGGTTGGACATTTTATGGATGAAGCTGGAAATACTGGTTGTAAAACATAATATTTTTTAATGCAAATATTTCAAAAACTTGCTTTTTGTTAACAAGATGGGAGGAGATTGTTTTTGCATGTTTGAGCTAATGATTTATCTTTTATTCCATGTTTTCTTGGTTTATAGATAGTGTTAAATGCATTTTAATGGTTGCATTATTGAAGGCTTTGAAGCACAAAATTTATTTTTGTTCCTTAGAATATTACACCTAATTTATTTCGAACAATGTGTCTTCATATTTGAATAAATTTGGTTACTTGAAAAAATTCTCACATCTTCGATTTTGTAGGATAGGGTGGCATTAGACTGAGAGTAGTTTGCTTTTAACATTTCTAGATTTTATTTTATTTTAATTTTTTCTAACATTTTTTTGCATTTTTTTTTAAAGTCGAAAAATAAAATTAAAAAATATTCAAAAATAAATATAGGGATGTGAATAATGAGCTTCAATATTTCATCTGAGACATTTTTTATCCCATTCTGAAGCCATTTTGAAATTATAAAAATTATTGAAAATTGTTGTTTTATAGGAATTTTTATAATTTTGAAATTTTACATTATTTTATATTTTGAAGGCAAATAAGATTTCAAGGCTTTGCATGTTTATATTTTTAGCATTCTGGTCCATTTCCATATTTTATTTTTATTTTTCTAACCCTTCTCTTTTGTAGATTATTTTAAAACTTCGGTGATTAAAATAAAAATAAAAATAAAATTAAAATGCAAAAATAAATGCATGGTTGTGAAGAATGAGCTTCAATATTTAATTAGAAACAATTTTGATCTCATTCTGAAGTAATTTCAAATTTATAAAAATTATTTAAAGTTGTTTTATACATATTTTTATAATTTCAGAATTTCACATTTTTTATATTTTGATGGCAAATTGATATTTTAAGCTTTGCATTTTTCTTCGTACGTAATAAATGAACTTCCATATATGAAAATTACAATTTCATTAAAGGGGGGTAATTTATATGGCATTCCATAGGCCACCATTTTTAGAGCAATAAATTACCTTTTCTTTATGAAAATTAATTTCATCAAATAGGGGTAATTTATTTATTATATTAAAGGCTATTGGCATTTTCTTGTTTAAAGCAACATCAAGTGAACCTTTTCATCATTTATGTTTAAAATTTAGAGATATATTTTAATCTTCTATTTCATTGTTAAAAGCAAGGTTTAAGCAATATAAAACTTGTCTAAAGTCGGCTTAATCAAAGGAAGATAAAATCTACCTAAAATACTCCAAGATAAAATAAACTAAGGCTTTACATCATGGTCATATGAGGGCCAATCACATTTTCCTTTTCTTTTAAGTTTGATGAACAATTACTGGCATAACAAGATAAAATAAACCAACATAGGCCCCTTGTTAACAGTTACTTGAAAACCACTAAGGTATTCCTAGAACTCATTTAATATATTTTTACAATATTACTAATACACATATGCAATGCTTATAGAGCAAAACCTTGAAAAGGTTTTTTTTTTTAACTTCTTTGCAAGAGAGGGTTTTGTTATCAAAATCCTAAGGATGAGTGTGGTTTTGCAATTGGGTAAAATTACCACTCAACTAGACCTTTATATAAACATATTGAGGTGTTCCTTTCTTAAGTAAACTAAACTATTAAATGAAATCAGTACTTGAGATCATCTTCCCAAAAATTATTACAGTAAAAACATAAAAGAAGAAATTTTTTTTGGTACATGAATATTTCATAATTTAGCTCACTTCTATAAGATTAAGCATATTACACAAGCCTAATATTAGAGTTTATAATTTGAAAATAATACAAATAGTCTCCGAATAGGAAGACAACCAAAACTTTTTTTCTTACAAAATCACAACTGCAATATGATATGCTTGATATTTTCTTTTCTGTTTGCACTAATTTGATCTATGATAATTTGCTAATTTTATTTACTTAGAGTCAATTTTTTTTATTCTTTCAATTTTTCTTTCCAACTCTTCAACAACATTGATTCATTACTTGGACACCATCAAGATTAAAACTATCCTTACACTACTAGTTGAGGCTCCTCTCTCCATCACGCTAGTTTAAGGTATTTTTTATACAAGGGATAAGATTTGGCTCTTCAATCATGAATACATTCTACTATAACACAGTCATGCATACTTACTAATGTTCCCAAAAACTCATATATCAATCGATAATTCTATGCATGTGAAACTCACAAAATATCTATTCAATTCTCGAATATCAACAACATTCACTACTCAAATAAAACTTATATTTTTTGTTATGAGAGTTGTAAAATAATCATGCATACAATAATATTTCAAACAAACTCACACAAGGAAACTCCTATTTCTTTTTCATACAGGACATACAAGCATTCATTTCAGATTTTCATTTTTACTTCTCCACTCAAAACAGATTCAATTTACCAAAAAATAAGTTTTATAAACAATTTTCCTAGAGTATATTTGGACTACCCATACCTTCAGTAGACTACTTGAATATTTCCTAAATTACATCTACCACCTCCCTCTTGCTATTCTTTTTTTTTCAAAACAAGCCAAAAGAATTTATGTTCCTTTTTGTTCCTCGAAGGCTTCCTCTCTCTACTCCCTTATTTTTCTACTATGTCTATCTATATTGATTTCTATCTTCCACTTCCTCCCTTCTTGGTCTAAATTTAAGGAAGGAATAAAAAACATGATGAAAATGAACACCTTGCCAATGCAGATATGTTGGCCACTATTCTGCGCCATACTCGTCTATGAATTAAGAAGAAAATTATTTTTATTTTATCTTATACATTGCTACGAAAAGTATAGCTCCATTCATTTATTTTTGAAAGAAAACTCAAACATAATATTTTCCCACCTTTATGACCAACACCCATAACAACTTTTTTACATATCAAACTTCTTTTCAAAAAGAAACACACACACCTTCTTCTTTTTTTACATTCTCATGTTATATATTTTTTTAAAATTAACTATACACATATCAAACATAATTAGTGGCTCCCATCATCACCACTACTAAAACCAAACACAAAAATTAGACAATCATAACATCAATATGATATGCAAGTATGCGAGTGTCCATGCACTCGGGAGCCAAATCATCACTTCTCTTATTACCTTTTTCTTTTTTGTAAACTAATTTATTTTTCTCGTTAACTTTGAACCTGGTCCTCCGTACACAGTAGCAATCAAAAGGACCATAATTTACAATAAAAGTAAAGGTTATTACCAATTTGCTTATTTACAAATATATGTGTGAGAATGGTCGTTATAATTGGTGTGTTAGGTTCTAAAGTTAGGATATTAGGTAGTGAAATATGGATTATTTTGGAATGTGGAGAAAGTGGAGAAGGCATGATTTTAGATAGATTTGTGGGGTCAATACCCACCTATAATTTTTGAATTTCCAAAACTATAACCATAAAAAAAAGCATGGAAAATAGGGGCTGGATCTAGATTGAAAGTTATTTCAACACTAGTAAACTAGGAGATTATAAGTTTAAGCAATTTAAAAAGTTGAATGAGTGGCCAATTCTAATCCCTCCATAATTGACACCCTTCATGACTAAAATATTGGTAGAAATATTTCTCATAGATAGATATGAGGAGGATAAATTAGCTTAGGGATATGGGAGCCTTGTATTTTACACAATTAAGGATGGGTATGATAAGATCCTTCTAGAACCTCCATCTTATACACATTAGGTTAAGGATTGGAGAAATATTTGACAATATAAGGGTTGGCCTAAAGTAAACTTCTTTGCCTAGTAGTTCATGCATAATGGAATTCTTACTTTTGACAATAGAATTCTTACTTTCGATAATCTGAGATGTAGGAGAAACATTGGTCCATATCAATTTTTTTTACACTACAAGAGCAAGGAAACATCTAACCACTTGATTTTTGAGTGTCCATTCACACGCTAGATATATGAGCGATGATATTTATCTTATAAAATTCAATCCAATGGTGATTTGAATCAGATTAATTTATGGGAAATATAGGAGAGGTAGATTTAAATCTAAATCCCTTTGTATTAGTTGGAATATTGGATTAATCTTAATTTGGTGGTAAGAAAGGTTGGAAAGAAATGGTAGAATTTTTAGAGAAACCTTTTCATCCTTAGATGGTATTTGGCAGGTCATTTGGAGCAAAGTCACAGAAATTGTGGTAGTGTATGCTAAAGAGGAAACTCAAACTGATATAGGGATGATGGAGAAAGAAGTTGAAGTGCAAGAGGGGTAGAACAAAGCTAATTGGAAACAATCCTATAAGGTTGGATTAAAATTAATACTGATGGAACTACAAAAGGCAATCCGAGTAGAGTTTAAATTGGAGTGATCTACAAGAATCAAGTTGGTATAGTGCTCTATTAGGAATTGCAAGACCTGGGAAGAGCCACAAACAATGAAGCATAATCCTTAGCTATCCAATATACTTATATCTGGGTAGTAAGACAAAGTTATAGGAGGATAATACTAGAATCAAATTCTTAAATATTAGTAGGAGCTCTAAATTGCATGATGAACTTTTCTTTGAAGACATGGAGGTCAAGGATTCTTGTTACCCAAATTAATGAATTGTGGAGGGAATTAGATGATTGTGATTCTAATTTATGTGAGTAGAGATCTAAATAAAGTGGCTGACTTCTTGGCTAATATGGGTAAAATAAATGGAGGTAGGGGTTCATTGACACAGTGACATGGCTATTGAGGATGAGAGGATTACACAAGTTGGTGAGTAAATCTGGTGTTTACCTAATTTGGTCAGCCATTGTAGAAATATGGTTTAGGATATTTCGCTTCAATGTATATCTTCTTTTACTATTGTAAACATGTGGACAACCATTGTAGAAATATGGTTTAGGATATTTGGTTCCAATGTCAATCTTTTTTTACTGTTGTAAACATGTTCTATCTTTGGCTAAGACTAGGAAGAGTCTCATCCCAAATTGTAAATGATCTTTATCTTAATATAAGTTTTTCAAATTCCTTTTAAAAGAAAAAAATTATAACAAATATCAAATAACATTTAAATGATTAAAATTTTAAATTTATATTAAAAAAATAATTAAAAAATAATGATATAGCATTAATTTAATCCACATAAATAATCATATAAAAAATACAATTATATTTTTCTATTGATGCATAGTTGTTTGTGATTTAAAAAAAAGCATTTATAAAATAATACTAATAGCCATATGCCTGATTAAATAATTTAATGTGTGTATATGCTTATAATAGTTCTATATTTATCCCTTATCCATGTATTATTTACCAATATTTGAACCCACTTTGACTCAAAATCTAACAACACTTGGTCCATCAATCAAATATAAAAAAATGAGCGTGTGCAAAGATAGAGTTTTTGCAATTGATACCAAACGTTTGCCTAATAATTTTGGTATGGATTTACAGTATGATTCTGCTGCTCCCGAGTCAGGAGGAATGGTGAATACGAGCATTCATGTGGCTGTGGCAAATTATGGCGGAGACAGTGTAAAGGGTGGATAAAAATCATTCAAAAGGTGGTCATGGTGGAGAAGCATGAGCAAATTTTTGATAAAGCCATTTTTAACATCAAACAATGTAAGGATTCTTCAAAAAGTTGTAATAAGGTTACCCTAATCCCTAATGATGATATGTTGCATGCCATGAATGTAGAACAGGAAAAACTTAAAAATGTGGCTTTTTTTTTGTTGCTTTGGATATTAATGCCCTGTCATCTCAAAAATTTATGTTAGATTGGATTAATAATAATTGGGGAAAAAAGCTAGGGTTTCAAGTTCCATTCTGTCGCATGATTCAAAGGGGGCTTTTCACGATTATTTTTCAGAATCATAATGTGCAATCTAGGATTTTACAAAAACCCTTTTGGAATTTTGAGAATATGTGTTTCATATTTTGGCTTGGTCTCCCAATGTTTTAACTGAGGAGGTGATGGTTCTCTTATCCTCGTTGGGTCATTATTAGGAATCTCCATCCTGTTATTTGAGCCTTCTTGCCTTAGCTTATGGCTCCATTTGGTAAAGTCTTGAAAGTGGAATAGGAAAAGTCTGTATTACCTCATATGGACGCCCAGTTACTTATTTCTTTGCAATCTAGGATTGATTTACCAGAGGATTTAGAGATTGACTATGATAATATTTGTTTGTCTTGCAATATTGAACTATTGGGAGGGATGAAATCTTGTTTTATTTGTAAAAATGAAGGGCATGTTCATAAGAATTTTCCTTTGTTGTTAAATAGAAATACTGTTAATTTTACTATGGTTGTTCCTATTGATAAGGGTACTGTGCATGTTGGGGGGCAAAATGATTGCTCTAAAACTGATATGAATCTTTCACGTGCAAATAACATGGTGGAGGTTTCTTCTCAAGGGGCCAAAATGGTTTTTAGGGTTTTTAATGTTGTTAAAAATGATTTTGTTAAAAGTGTTGTTGCTAAGAATCCTATAAATAATGTTCTTCCAGACTCTCAGGCTGATTAAAGTGGAGTTAATTATGCTGTTTATTTTTCCACCTTGGATAATAATAATATGTTGATTGATTAATATAAATAAAATGTTAATATTTTTTATGCTCCCATTTTTATTTAGAAACCTTCTGCTCATACTCATGAAACCATAATATTGCAAGATAATTGTAACCAAAATTTTGGGGGTTTGTCTCTTGTCTTTAAAAATAGTTTTGTACCCTCATCATAGAATAATATTAATAAATTGAAAAATTCCTATGAGAGCATTGCTTAGGATCAATAAGTAGTTGATAAACCTAGGTCTTTTGTCCCTCCACCTAGTTTGGGTGATGTGGTTGACAATAGAGATTCTCATGAGAAGGTGGGTAGATTGAATTCTCAGCAATTGGCACTTCAAAATATTAATAGAAGAGCTTTAGAAATGAAACAAGCTAAGTGGCTTAGTGAAAATGAGTCAATAGGGGTAATTGAAAATATGGAGAACAATGATATCTCCGATGATGAGTCCTTGGCCAACACCGAGCTTGCAAGCTCTATAGGTGATAGTGTTGTTGGTGAAGATGTTGATAAATTAAGTGGTGAATGTTTAGTGGTTGAAAATAAGAAAAAAGGAAGAGCCCTTGACTCTTTATTAGGTGGTAATTCTTTTAGATCTGTGAAAAACAATGCTAGAAGTAGGAATAGGAAAGTGAAATCTACCAATGAGTCTTAAATACTTGAACTGGAATGTTTGGGGATTGGAATCCCTTGAAAGGAAGTATTTTGTTAAAGATTTTAAGAGATCTATTGGTAGGATTGATTGTATGTGTCTTCAAGAGGTCAAAGCTAGTAGTTTTAATTTACTTTTGGCTCTAATGGTCATTTGGAAGGAAGCTTATGTTTTTATGACAAATCATCCTCATGGTCTAGGAGGTTATGTTATTCTACTTTCTCCTTTTTTAGCATCCAAGGTGGTCAGCTCAGGTTGTTCTCCATGCAACAGAGCAGTGTGGGTAGTTTTTGAAAAATATACTCTTAAAATTGGTCTTTGTTCTATATATGCTCCATGACCATATTGAATGTTGCATTTTATGGCAATGGTTAGTTTCTCTCCCTAATATTCCCTGGATTTTTTGTGGGGATTTTAATATGGTGGAACATCATTATGATAAATATGGCATATTAGGAGTTGACTAGAAAGGAGAAGAGCAATGCTTCTGGGGTAATTTTAAATCTCAGTTTAGATTAATTGATCCCTTAGAGGTTATGCAAGATCAACACATTGGGTTATGGTTCACTTGGTGTAATATGCAAAAATGAGGCAACAAGATTTATTCCTGATTAGAAAGATTCTATGCCACTAATTCTTTGTTTCACTTTGATGGCATTGCCAATGGTTTGAGGGTTCAAATCCTTCCTCATACTTTATCCGATAATTTTCCTATCATTGCATGTTTAAGATTCCAAAAATAGGATTCACATCATAATAAATCTGCTTGGAAGTTTATTTTAAACACTTCTCTCTTGGAATCTAGGGATTGCAATGAGGTTATATTCACTTTAAAAAAATTTAATAAATGTCTGTATAGAAATAGCACATTTATTCAAAGATGGAATATTAATATTGTTGGTTGAAAAAAGTTATTTCAGACCATTGGTCAAAAGCGTACCTTTGATGCTAAAAAGTTGTATACTCAGTTACATAATAATTTAAATAATATTGAGTTAGCCTTGCAACATGACCCGAACAATATCTTCCTTCAAAAAGAATTATTTATAATTAAAAATGAGATCAAGAGGTTTCAAGTGAAGAAAATTCAGGGGTAGCATTCTCAAGCTAGACTTAACTAGCTTAAGGAAGCAGATAGGGGTTCAAAATTTTTCTTCCATTATATTAAGGAAAAAGGGATTAAAGAGACTATTTCGGGGATATGGAATGTGTTGGCATTTTTGCCACATTGTTTTGATTTGTTATTATTCATGCATAAACTATTAAATTTCTCATTCCTTTGTGTTTCTCTGCGAGTTTTGGTGCCAAAACAACTAAGTCCGAAGACTATCGTGATATCACGACCGAAAACAGCATGGAGAGCACGGGTTAAAAATTGCCGATATATCGCGACATGTGTTATCGCGGGTTCTTAGAGGAGAGAGAAGCAAAGTCAGAGAATGTCGCAATATCATGATTTGTTCCAAAATCATGATCAAAATGGTCAATGGAGGCACAGCAATGAAATTGTAGCGATATCTTGACATGTCGCATTTTAGCGACTTGCGATGGCCATGGAGCAAAATGTTAGAAATTGTCACAAAGTCGTGACATAATTGAGCAAAGGGCAATGCAATGAATCACGTCACGATTTCACGACAGAAAAATGAAGAAGGGCCAGAATGTAAAAAATGTCGCGATATCATGACATATCGCATTATCGCGGTCAAGGTGGATAGAAAAGCTTAAGGCATGAAATGCGTCACAATTTTGCAACACTTTTGAAAAATGAGACCAAGCAAGGAAACGTCGCGATTTCACAACATATTGTGGAGAAAAGCTAAATAGACAAGAAATGTCACGATTTCGTGACATGTCTTGTTTTCGCGATGTGAAAGCTCAGAAAGAACAAAATGGTACGGAACGTCGTGATTTCGTGACATGTTCCATTTTCGCTACCTGCAAGAGGGTGAAGGCCAAGGAAGAGAAAACTATCATGATTTCGCGACATGGTGCAGTTTCGTAGGTGGACAGAAGGACACAGAAGCAGGAGAATTGTCGCGATTTCGTGACATGGTGACGTTTTCGTGACTTGGAGGAGTGAAGAAGGCAGATGAAAGAACATGTTGCGATTTCACTACATGTTGAGGAAAGAAGTCCCAACAAAGGAGAATGTCATGATTTCATGACGTATTAGGAAGATAAAGCCAAAGAGAGAAAGATGTAGCGAAATCGCAACTTGTCGCGTTTTCATGGTTTGAAACAGCGCAAGGACAATATGAAGAAAGAACGTCGTGATTTCGTGACAGGTCATAGTTTAATGAGAATAGAGCAAAGAAGGAGAAAAATAGTACAGAATGTCGTGATTTCGTGATGCGTCACGTTTTCGTGACCTCAGGTGACAAAGGAGAACAAAGAGCCGAATACGTCATGATTTCGTGACATGGTTGGTTTTCATGATCCAAAATGGCAAAAGTGTACGGAGGAGAAATATGTCATGATTTTGTGACATGTCGCGTTTTTGCGACCTGTCACAGTTTCGCGCCAGAAAGTAGTTCAAACGGCCCGATGCAGCATTGTGATTTCCAAGGATTAAAAGCACTCTAGAATTGAATGTTTTGCTACTTTCCAATGCGTGCAAGGTAGAACAACGTGCTCAGGCCTATATTTTTTGAAGCCACTAGAATTGAAGATGCATCCATTATTCAAAGCTTCTGTTCATGATTTCTAACGGTTCTAGCATGCTCCGAGGATGACCATTTAATGAAGACGATCGGTTCCTTATTTCATTTAATTTTTTATTTCTTCGAGGCTAGTTTAAGGGGATCATTTCCTTATTGTTGTTGCACATTTTGTAGATCTCGAGGAGGTCTGTTTCATGTTTTAAATGCTACAAAGAGGCAAGACCTCTATAAATATCAATGTATATCTCAAAAAGAGACATCGAGAGAGAGACTTTTGCTGAGAAGCTTTTCAAGTTCTTTGCATGAATGAAAGATATTTGGCCTCTAGTTTTGCAAGAAATTTTTTGTGTGTTTTCCCTTCTGTCTTATGCATTCCTCATTTACGCTCGCATTTCTTATCTGCTGCTTAATTTGAATTCTACATATGAGTTTAAATATTGCTAGTGAGGAAGTGAGTTCTGGAATGTGATTTTGGAGGTCATCTACGCAAGGTTGTAAGTGAATTACGTCACTGTATTTTGTTATATGTTGTTAGTGTGCTTAAAGTTATCTGCTGCTAATCTTTCCCGATCTGACAAGTTTGGCCTATGGCTACATTTCCCATCTCTTTCTGTAATTTCTCATTTCTTTTTGCATATTTCCAATTCCTTTCCTACAACTTTAGTCTGAAATCAAGCTTAGATTTAGTAAGGGAACCAGCCCTCTTTGGATATTGGTCTGGGAGACATTTCTTTCTCCCAACCTTTCAATGTTGGCCGGGTCTAGGGCGCATTTATGTTAAAATCCTTTCCTATGGCAAATTCGTGACCAACAGAATGGTAATTCTATTGTATATGATGATAATGACATTATGAAAATATTTTTTTAGTTCTATAAATAATTGTTTACCTCATAAGAAAGTTTTGCCAGAATTAAGGATCGATTATATTGTTGCTCTCTTTTTCCTAAAAAAAAATTTGAGCAGGATTCCTTGACTATAGGTGGTAGTATTACTAAAGAAGAAGTAATGAAGGTTATTCGAGCTATTCAAAATGATAAAGCGCTAGGTATTGATGAGCTACCTATAGAATTTTATAAGAAACATATTCACTAGATTGTAGAGGATCTACGTCAACCTATGAGGAGGCTTTGGCTACTAGTTCTCTAGGTAAAGAAATAAATTCGGGTATTATTAGATTACTTCCAAAATATGGAGATAAAAATTTAGTTAAAAATTGGAGACTTGTCACACTACTTAATGTGTCTTATAAAATTCTAGCCAAGATCCTTGCGCTTCACATTGCTAATTATCTTCCCAAATTTATTAATTTTTCACAATCAGGCTTTGTGAAGGGCAGATACATATTGGAGAATCTTCTCATAGGATGGGAGGCAATGTATAGGTCCAAGAAAACAGGTCAAAATGATGGAATGCTTCTTTTATATTTTGAAAGGCCTATGATAGAATTGAATGGAATTTTGTGCTTTCAGCTTTGGAAGCTTTTGGTTTTCCAGAGACTTTTTGCAAAATGGTTAAGGTTTTGTTATCAGATGTTGTAGCATATATTGAGATTAATGGTTTATTGTCTAAACCTATTCAATTATAGAGATCGATTAGGTGGGATTTTCCCATTACCCCTTCTTTATTAATTATAGCTAGTGATGCTTTACATTATATTCTAAGAGACAGTTTATTAAGTCCTCATGTCAAAGGTATTACTTTACCTAATGGCAAAGAATTGGTCAATCAACAGTTTGTAGATGATACTTCCATTTTTGTTCAACTTATGGAATCAAATTTTGAATCACTTTTTGCCAAGCTCCAATGCTTCTGTAATGCCTCTAGGGTAAAAATAACTACTCATAAGTGTATTATTCTAAGTTGGGATCAGCTTGCTCCTCCTTCGTTATCTAAATTTGATATTCAATGGGGCAATTATTCCAAGCAGGTTAGATACTTGGGAATACCTTTTTCCATATATTCGTGTTTAAAAGACATGTGGATATGGGTGAGAGAAATTTTTTGCTAGTGATGGTAAATTACAAGTTTATCAAAAAAATTTATCTTCTTATATAGTCTACTGTGCTTCAGCTTGGTTTTTTTTCTCATATCAGATCAATGATATCCATAAACATATTAAGAACTTTCTGTGGCCTGGTAACACTCTAAGAACAAAAAGACATTGTGTTAAGTGGGACTGGTGTTCTATTAACAAGCTGAAAGGTGGCCTTGGTCTTAAAAATCTATGGGTTCAAGGTTTGGATTTAGCTGTTAAATGGATTGTGTAGTGTTTTGAAGGTGATGAGCTATGGACGATTTTAATTAGAAAGAAAATTTTGCATTTTGTTACTAAAAAAGTTCGATCTTGGAAAGGCCTCCCCATGAGTGATATCATGTTCGACAGTTTTTCTATTTCCCCTACTGGATCACCTATTTTCAAATGTTTGTGGAAAGCTTGGAAAATGATAAGAGAGTATGTGGCTTATAATAGAGTTGACAATGTTATGTGTCTTCAAAGTTCTATTTGGTGGACTCTTAAATATAAGAATAAATTTTTGGCTCTTACTCAAGGATGTTTAGCCAAGAAATGGGTTGGTAAAGGTATTAATACTTTTGCTAATATTCTGGATCACGAAGTTATCAAATCTTGGAAGTTTCTTAGTCACCAGTATAATCTTCCACGTTCTCATTGGAGGACATATTGTTTACTAAGAGCTATCTATGATCAGATTGTTGGCTGTGATATTTTACCAGATGATCACTCCTTGATCAAGGGTCTTCAGTGGAAGTATGGTACTAAACTATTCAGTACGAAGCGCAGACAGTTGTATAATTTGTTGATGGATACCAATGATATTTTTGGTCATATCAGCAGAGTTTGGAAAATGGACATTAATCCCTCTTCTGGTTCGAACATCTTGCATAATGTGTGGTCCACGTGTCTTGAGCCTAAGAAGGCTTGGTTTAGATGGTTGTTATTACTTCAGAGGCTCCTTGTCTCAGTTGATTTTCATTCTTATTTACTATGATTTTTATGCAGACTTCATGATACTGTGGGGCACATATTTTTTTATTGTATGTATGCGAAAGAAATCTGGTTTATATTTTTTCAACATATGCTGAGTTGTAAGAATGATAGTACTGCTTTTCGGTATTATGTGATTTTTAGGTATGTACCAAAAATGGGCAATGTTTTAATAATTTTTGGATTTTGCTTTCTATGGAAATTTTATGGAACATATGACTTTCGAGGAATAAGGAACTTGATCAACATTTACCGAGATCTCTTACCGAGTCTCATATTCCTTCAACGAAAGATTCAGTAATCTTCTTCAAGCTTTTCAAGATTTTCTTTATTGAAATAGTTTGTCATCTACTTGATGTTATTCCAGGATTGACAGATATGTTGATATGATTAGTTTTTGTACATATTTATTTCAGAAAAACATAATAAAGTTTAATATGTAATGTTGTTGGGATATTGGGTAGTGTTGTTGTAGGTTGGGGAAGGTTTTTTTATACATTTTTTTTTATGTAATTTTATACTGTTTTTTTATCATTAATATATGTGAAATATTTTCAATTCAAAAAAAATATTTGAACCCACTCTAATTAAAAACAAAATAAAATGGGTAAGAAATAAAGCATCCTAAGTAAATATACATATGAAGTAAATAAGGAGTAAAGCATCCATAATTGAATATCTAATAACAAAAAAAAAGAATCTAGCTATATCTTGTTGTAATACATCAAATATCAACATTCATATATCGCAAAGCCTGTTATATAAAAAAATTATGTGCATATTTGGTATCTTAAGAAGAATTTTTAGTATTATTTAAGAAAAGGTGAAAATTACACTGCAGAACACAACCAACTCGCCACAGGTGATATAATCCAACTGTGACGATGACCACCCCTGTCTATATCTTCACATAATAATAATAATATAATAATAGTCATAATCATAATCTTCCAACTCATGACTGTATTTCCATATTGTTCTTGCGCTCTTGTCTGCAGACCCGGGCATCCTTCCACACTCGGCCAGGCCTGCAGAAATACCCTTTCTCCGGAGCACAGTGCCGGTCTTCCCTACATTTGCATATCCTGTCCAAGGCGCACCCGTCCCTCCACACCGTCAGATCTTTCCCTCCGATCCCAAACACGCCATCAGTCCAGTCGCTGGAAAACAATCCCTCCGGATCAAACCTCCCTTTCACCTCCAGAAACTTCTCCATATCCGTCGTCCTCTTCGCCATCCCCCCGAACAGGTACCCCCCGGACTTGCCCCAGTGCAGCGTGGCTCCGTGCTTCTCGATCAATATCTGCACAATCTCGTCGTACCAGTCCCCGTTCCACTTGGGGACCCCGGCTTCCCTGGGGCGGTAGTACATAATCTCTATCGTCACCGTGTCCTCCGCTGGCCCCAAATAGACTTCCGATTTTTTGATCGAGCGGAACCCGATGCCTTCCAGCTCGCACATGGCTTTGGGATTGAGGTCTCTCAGCTTTTTAAGGTCTTCAATGGCGTCGCCAACTCTGGAGAGGATCACGCGCATTTCCAGGTCCCAGTAATAGGTGCCGTTGGCGCGCCTGTCCCACGTGCAGACGGCCAAGTTTTGGTCGAGGATTTTGTCCGGCGTGCACAGGGGATTGTTCTCGTATTTGCGGCCGTAGTCCTGGCACCCTCCAGATGTCTGTAAAAGGTTATTGAAACCCGTTACCGGATATCCCGTGAAGGACTTCCCGTCATTGAGGTAACCATCGCCGCCGACGATCTTTGAGTATATCGATTCCCCTGCGCTTTCGCACATGCTCTCTATATCTTCGTGCTCTTGAACGCTTATGGCTGTTGGGACGCAGAGATTCATTCGATGTTCATAAATAAATTGAAATAATTTTCAATAAAGTCACTCGCATTCATTCAATATACAAAAATAAATAAAAGAAAATAAATTGCTTAAATTTTTAAAGATAAATTAAAATTCAAAACATATAGTTATAAGGTTTTGGCAACAATTTAAATATTAAAAATCTATTTAAGATATATACTTGCTGTTTAAAGAAACTTCTATAAACCTAGAGATATATACTTAATAAATCTTAACAAAATCTTAATTATTATAATAATTTTAAAAAATATTATTAAAATTAAAAGTTTTAATAGTTATAGATAATTTTGGAGTAAACCAGAAACAATATGGTTAATATATTTAGAAATCATTAATATACAAGCTCACTTATACACATAACCATATACTATATTTCAGTGTGGTTTGAACCTAGGTCTCCCAAAAAAAAGCTGAAAGACCTAATCATATGGGTGTCCCACGAAAACTAAAAGCGTTTATATTTGAATGTGTCCACTTTTGGTGCAATGACAACAAAAGTTCGACAAACTTGTATATTAAAAACTACATGTAAAGAAGTTCCCAAAGGGTAAAGTGGATTGGTAAGATATTAGGCACCTACCAAGAGGAGACCTAGGTTCAAACTTCGGGGAATGCCTAATCTTAGCAAAGATAGTATTCTGACTTGAATCCGTTGAGTGCATGCCAACTTCACGACTGCGGTAACAATGTCGGTACCAACTTTGAGCCACCCAGGTCACCCTCACTTCGAGTAGTGATTACTTTTGGTACCAACCTTGAGTCACCGAGGTCTCCCTCATTTCGAGTCGTGTTTACCAAGGACAATAATTTGACCTCTGTTCTCCGAGGTAGAAACCTTGGAAAAAATGTCTAATGTCTATGTTTACTGTTGGTACTGACCTGAGTCGCCGAGGTCTCCCGGGGTCTCCCTCACTCTCAATCGTGTTTATCGAGGACAATGATTTGACATCTATTGTGAGGCAGAAGCCTTGAGAAGAATGTATGTTGAAGAATGTCTGTCCCACATGAACAGTTAGGGTAGTACCCGTCACTTCCAAGGGTGTTTACCAAGAACAATGATTCCCTCACTCTATATCATGTTTACTAAGGACAATGATTTGGCCTATGTTCCCATGCATAGGTGGCAGTACCAACAGTCACTCCTCGCCATGTTTACCAAGGACAATGATTCCCTCACTCCGTGTTTATTAAGGACAGTGATTTAACCTATAATTATTAAGGACAATGATTTGGCCTATGTTCCCCATGCACAGTTGGTGGTACCAGTCGTCACTCCTAATCGTGTTTACCGAAAATAATGATTCCTTTATTCTGGACCGTGTTTACTGAGGATAATGATTTGACTTGTGTTAAAGGCAAAAACCTCAAGGAAAATGTCTATCCCTCTACATAGTTGGCAGTACCAACTTTGAGCCATGGGTCTCTCACTTTGGGTCATGTTTACAAAAGAGAGGCTAGGGTTATAAAGCTTCAATGATTTAATGTATATTTGAAGGCAAAAAATATTGAAGAGAATGTCTATCGTCCATTCACAATTATTAAAAATGAAAGGATGTTACCAATTCCCCTGATTTATATTTAAAAAATGCACGGAATATCGTAATCTTCTATGTTTTCTATCTCCAAACACCCAAGTGAATGCAATTCATCACTTTTTTTCGAAATCCCAAACATTCGACCGAAGGAACAGACGTTCAATGCCATTCTGCATGAAGGTACGAATTCATTTAAACAAAAAAATTCAGCCAGCCTTTGACCTCGCTTCGAACTAGAAGGTAGCAAGCGACGCAAGCAAGAGATAAAAGAGTTCTTTGTATTACATTATAATAAAAAGCTTTGTTAAACGCAAGCAAACATTGATTACAGGACTTACTTGAATTGGCAGTCGTGGCGATTGCGGCCAGGGTCTTGGGCAGAGCACCAGAATTTTTGTTAACCCCATTTCCGGGCGCATCAACAGGCACCCGAATCTTCTCTCCGAGGGCAACCTTCCCATGTGAAGCATACCAATACATGTCCCCGAACTCGTGCTTCCTCAAGAAAGTCTCTATCAGATCTTCATTTAACTCGCTGTCGTTATGCAAGGTGTACGTTACTGAGCGCTTGAACATGGACTCCAGAGCGAACGTGATCTCGGATATGGCCCCCAGCGTGCCAAGCGAGAGCACCGCGGCCTTTAAATCGTGGTCTTCTTGTGTCAAAGTGATGACCTTGGCGTAGCCCTCTTGGGGTGTAGCAGGCACGACGATTCTCATTCCCACGACGTATTCGCATACGGCACTGCCTCTGCCAAGCAGGCCACTGCCGTGGGCGCCGGTGCTGATGACCCCGGCGGCGGAGACCCCGTCCCAGTAGATCATGGCGTTGAGAGCCAATCCCTCCTTGGCGGCGGCGTCCAGCACGTTTCTCATCATTGCGCCAGCCTGGACGGTGATGGTCATGGCAGTCTTGTTGATGGCCACGATGGAGTCGTAGTCGGTGGTGCCGATGGCGACGCCTTGGCTAGGCACGCACACCAGCTTGGGCAGGCTGTGGGAGAGCCTGCTCACCACCCTCATCTTCTGCTTGTTCATAACAGCATGGGCGACAGCCTGGACCAGCTCGGCTTCCGTCTTGGGCAGCGCCGCCATGGCCATGTTGCAGGTGCTACGGTCCTCCCACACCCCCATAAAGTTGAACACTCTGCAATCGGAATTGAAGGGGCCCTTGCATTCCACCACAGGGGCCGGTATACAGGCTAAAATACCATCACACACTAACAACACCAGTAACGAAACCACGAAAAGTAGCCCACAATGCATCTGTATTTTGCCCATTGAAACTCCACTAAAATATTAGGATCTTTGCTCCATTTATAGAGAAAATTTACGGGACTTTGTCAAGCTCACATGGTGTAGAAATTCGAGGGCTATGGCGTGGAGAGGAATAGTAGATTTCCATGAGGGGATTACACATATACAGATTGCGTGGTCCAAAAGCACTTACGGTTGAGTGTAGTAATCGATTCGGAAGTGTTTATTCCTCTTGACATTTTCCTTAGCTGATGATTGTGGAAGACTGAGAATTTAATTATTTATTCATTTCTACGTGCATATTGACTGGCCCATTCTATGGTTTTAGCCAGATTCAAGAGGCTGCAGTTCAAATAATAAATATTAATTCTGGGTGCTTGGATACGTTGCAGGTGACTTTAATAGAAAACTGTGTTTCGTCTGGAGTTGGAGTTAGAATAGGTTTGACCAGTAAAACTTTTTGAGAGTAGGTAGTAGCTTGTTTGTAAAGGTAGTAGTTTACTGTAAATTATCAATTGCTTTTAAGCTTAGTGGTTTGATCTGAATCCTCAGACCTTCACGTCTAGTAATTTGATTTGAATCATCTGAGTGTGCACCAGACTTTCACACCAAATAGTTTGAACCCTTTAGTAGTTTGATTTGAATAACTCTAAAAAACACGATGATTCAACATGTACTTATCAATTACTAAAAATAATGTAGTTGTGACCACTCTACCTAACTTTATTTCTATTCAAATCAATAATTTAAAAATGAATGAGTCATCTCATTTCAATTCTTTTGAAAGATAATATAATTTTATTTTTTATAACTTTTCTAAATAGAACAATGACCTCATACGATATGTGGGATGGTTAGAGATTAACAAAATATGAATTAAAACTGTAAAAACTATTAAAAAGAAAAAGACATCACAAAACTCGTATACGTGAAAGTCTAATTACTATACGTGAAAGTCTAATTACCTGCTGGTCCAACCTGATTCTTATTACCAGTCAATTCAAAACTTTGAAAGGGAGATGTGATATCTGTTTTTCTTTTGCCTCTTAACGATCTTTGTTAGTAACAAAGACTAAGACAGAGAGAAGACTTCAGGCTTGATAATTGACGTATAGCTTTGTCTTTCATGCATACATGCCTTCTAGAGTCAAATTAAAAGCTTGTCCAACCTATACGTTATCTTAGGATCAATTATCTTTCTTGCTTAATCAGTTTGGTTGCCTTGTGGAATCAAATTGGAAGCAATATCAATTGTTAATTTTATTAGAATTGTTTGCATTTTCTCCAAAGGGTTTAGGATCAATTATCTTTCTTGCTTAATCAGTTTGGTTGCCTTGTGGAATCAAATTAGAAGCAATATCAATTGTTAATTTTATTAGAATTGTTTGCATTTTCCCCAATGGTTTGACTTCATAATATTTTCAATTGCATTCCTAGTTGAATTCAATTCATGAGTAAAGAGTTCATTCTCGAATATCACTTTAAATTTATTTTTTAAATAAAAATATTTTAAATATATATTATTTATAAGTTTAAAATTGTGATAAAAAGTAAAGTTATTATATATTTTTAAATATATAATAGTTGTAGGAGTTTGGTCGGTCTTTCATGATAACCATGTTCAAGAGTGGGAAGTGGTGTTCGTGTGAATTTGATATAGTTAATGTACTTTAATTAATTATATAGGATTGAAACAATTTTATTTATATTATATTGTAAATTTAATTTTTTATAATAATATTTTTTATTTAAAAAGGAATATTTTTGTTTTTAAAAAATATTTTGTATTGCATATACTTAATATATCTGCGTTCTACTAGTTGATTAACTTTTATGTAAAATTATTGTTTATTCTATAGTTTATTTTTATCTTGCAGATAAGATTAATGGTTATTATAGTACATATTTAAAGAATTAGTTGATAAATGTTCATACGTAAAAATTACTAAGACCAAGGAAATTTGGTAGGAAAAATTTAAGAAGTCATATCTACATAACCATAGCTCTTATTGGCTTTATTATTTTTGGTTCTTTATTTTGAGTCAAGTCATGTCAAGGTACACATACTTTGTTCATTGTCTTTAGAGCTCTCTATAAATCTTCCTCTTGATTCGACATGGAGGGGCTCCAAAGAACTCCAAAGGGTATGTAATATAGTTTCTTCACTTTCCATTCCATATTTTAAAAGGAATAATGACTTACTACGCAATAATCCATGAGGATTTGTTTAATCAAGGTAGGCTAGTGTATATATTGGATTCACTTTAGGCATACCTAAAGGAAGTTACCTACTTTCAACCACTTCCTTTTAACCATATCCTCTTTTGAAACCTCTTAGTACACATACATAATATTGATATTGACCCCTTTAATAAGTTCCACATTGTTAATACAATACTATTTGCTACTTTCATAGTTTTTAGATAGATGCTAAAAACTATATTGTAAACAATGTACTTGAGTTACACACAAAATCATGATTGAATTGAGACAAATGGGATCATTGAACCTCCCCAAACGTGATCACATGCACACTAGAATAGAGCAAATTCTTTCATGGAAGGCCTTGAGGCATGCTAGGGCCTCCACACAATCCTCACACAGATAAGAAATTGGTACTCCAGCATGAGCCTACATGCTAGCAACACTCTCATCACCCTTTTTAAATTGAAATATTCTTGATGTAATTCGTCATGTTGGTCTGATGCAAAACTAGGTTTGATCTTGTGCAGAATTGGATCTAGTTTTGTGCAGAAATGGGTTTGGTCCGATCCAGAACTAGATTCAATCTTGTGGAGAACTAGGTTCGATTCGATGCAAAACTAGGTCTAATCCGATTTGGAGCTAGGTCTGGTCTCTTACTAAAATGTGTCCAATTTGGTGCAGAACTGGGTAAGGATATTCGTCTAGAGTAGAACAGGATCCGTAAATAAAAATGTATCATTGGGGTGTTAATTATATATAGTGGTATACTTGGCGACTTAGACGAAATAATTTAGAAATTTTAAAATTTTATGGTGAAAATGATCCTCTATTTAGGCGGGATTTTTGGTGAATTTTAAAAAAAATCCATAATACTATTATCAACACTCAACAAACTATCACCTAAAAAAAATTCCATTTTTTTTGGGCGAAAGGGCCGACGTCCAAGTCCCCAAAATAACAAATTTGAATTTTCAAAAATGCAAATATTAGCCCAATTGGCAAAAATTTTCCCCTATGCATAACCCTGTTTATCTCCCTTTTATAGATGGATGTAGGTGAAAAATTTTACCTACAAAGAACTTTACATCATAGGAAAATACATTTTCTCTTTTTAGATACATTTTCTCTATTATAAATAGGGTCTATGGAGAAGAATAAGGTGTATAAACGAGTTATTGAATTAAGTTAATACATGAACTTCTTATCAAAAAATTATATATATTTATTAAATATTTGGTTAGTGTGAGAAACCCCTATAACCAATGCTCAAGGTTGGGCATCGCAATCCCACCTTGAGCTCTCAAAAGAGTGAAAGCTAAGTTTATCAATAAAGGTGAAACACACGACCATACACACACCCACCTCCTCACACACTCATCCACACCACAATTTGAACCTTGGACCTCCTGAAGAAGAGCTATAGCCCAAACCATTGCATTGTCTCCCCCACCCCCCTCGAATAAAAAATGATAATATTATTCAATTAAAACATGATTACATACCCATGTTTTGTAGGTGATTTGGAGAGGGTAAGGCAATCCTCTAAGGGAGATCCCTGATTTGAATCTTCACCCTACCAAATGTACATTGGGTACCCAAAATCTAATTGATAATGTTGGTGCGGTAAGGATGGGGCGTGACTCTCGAGTGACTTTGTCTGTGTAGAGCATCTTAGTCATGATTTCTCAAACCAAAGTAGTCTTGCAAGGGATTTTTCACTAAATTAAAAAAAAAAAAAAATTATTACATAAAATAAAATTGAGTTTTAAATTGAGAGAGCATCCCACTACATATATTTTTTAGAAAAAGAAAATAATAATACCTTATATTTTTCTTAAAATATAGGATTTAGTAGGTGTACAAGTGTAATATTCAATAGATTTATTTTATTCAAAGGGAATATAACATTATACAACATAGTAGTAATAAAGTACAAACAAATAAGATCATTCAAGCAAATAAGTTTCTAAACTTATTAAGAAATAAAATCAAGAATACAACATTTTGCTTAAAAACATAGGTTTCAATGACTATGCAACAATGATATTCAATAGATTCAAGTTAATTTTTTTTACTAATGATGCCAATATTCAAGGGAATAGAATATTATGAAAAGTAGTAGTAGCAAAGTACAAACCTTTATATATCTAACTTTAAACCAATAAAATGATTCAAAGATTTCTCTTCTTTAGGAGGTCTAGGGTTCAAACCTTCATGTGCATGCATGTGTGTAAATTTACCTATTGATAACTTTAGATCTACTCCTTATGATGGGTTATGGTTGGGATGGGAATACTCATCCCTAAGCATCATTTATAGTGATTCATCACACTACCCAAATAAAATAAAACTTGTGGATTTTCTTTTACTAAAGACCACCTTAAAAGTATGTATGGTATGTCTTAAAAGTAAATATGTATACTGGATGATCAAAACTATATTAAAAAAGACCTATTGAATTTTAATTTAAATATTATTGTTATACTTTTATATGACCCAAAATTCTAGCAAGACTTTAATATAAAATGTTAACCCACCAATTTTTTTTTGTAAAGGCTTTTATTTTAATTTAATATAAATTTATTTTTTCATCAAAATTAGTTTTCAAATCATATCTTTGAACATAGGAACATTGTTTAGTATTATTTTAAATATTCTTATTTCAAAAAATAAAAAGAATATTTAAAGTAATATTGTTAGAATATTTTTAAAATAGTTAAAATAATATTATTTTTAGCTATTGGTCATAATATTGCAATATTTTGTTAAATGAATTAATATAATATAATTTTTTCTTTCTATATATCTATCTATATATTATATTTCTATTTTATAATTTATTATTTTAAATTATTTAATTAAGTTATATACAAAATGTAATTATTTATAAAAATAAAATAAAAATAAAACTATAATTAATAGTTCATATTGTACTAATTATAAGATATGGTTACATTAACAAAATATTTGTTAATTTAAACATAAGGATTGATATGAATGCAATAGAATTCAAATGGTTCTTATTAGTATTACGTCATAAAATAGTTTTACAATAATTTGAATATTTTGTATGTATCTTTTAATAAAATTTACTTTTGAATATTTTGTATGAAAGATACAGAATCTAATTGATTGGATTACTATGATTTCATATTGTTGTTATTAATGTGAAAAATTTTACTTTTTTATTGAATTTGTACTCTTATTACTTTTATTAAGATAATCACTTTTTAAAAAATAGACAAAAATATTATATCAATTTTCTTTTAAATATTTTTATATTTTTCATATACCTGTGGAAGGGAATGCAACCAAAAGTGAGTGTGAGCGCAAGATGAGAGTGAGGAGGAATTATAAGTGTGAACAGGGAGTGAATGTAGTCGAACGCGAGTGACTCTAGAAAAAAGTGTGTATGAGTGCGAGCCAAGAGTGAGTGCATGTAGCCAAAAGTGAGTGGAATTGAGTGTGAGCACAAGTCAGAAGTGAGTGAGCATGAACGTAGAGTTAGTGTAATGGAAAGTCAGTGCTAAGAGTGAGTGTAGCCAGAAGCGGGTGTCGGGAGTGAGTGCTCTCAAAAATGAGTGATCGAAATCTAGTGTAAGCACAAGTCAAGAGTGAGGGGGTAGTATGAGCAGGAAGTAGAAATCAAAGTGTGATCTATTTCAATAAAACCTAGTTTGAGTTGGGATAAAGTATAATCTAAGAGGTAGAGTAAGGCAATACTCTATCATGGAAGAAGAGAAACAAGTTCATTTAGAGTGCATCAATGCTTCAAACCCTTACCATGAATGCATGGAACATTGTTTATAAAAAATTGATGAAGCAAATGAATGCTTGGAAAAAGAAGAGACAAGAGCTATTGCAAGCCAAGTGTGGGATATAAGAGAGTGCAAGTTGGGAGTGAGTGCATTCCAAGAGGGAAGGTGAGCCAAGAGGGAGTGCAAGCCAAGAGAAAGCTCCATTAGATAGTATGGAAGGAAAATCATATTTGAAAGTCTTAATGGGAAGCTAGGATATCCTAGTTGTAAGTATGGAAGGCCAAGTTGAAGATAAGCAAAAGAACAATGGCAAGTTTGATCTAGGAAGCAAATATTATACCAAAAGTGAGTATAAAAGATGAAATGACTGAGCATAATATATATAGTTCTTCAAATCAGAGGGTTAATATGTAATTTCCATAGACCATGGTTAGGATTTATGGATATTCAAAATTGGATCAAGTTAAAGTGGAGATTAAATTCAAATTACTATGTGACTTTTCTTTCTAAAGGTTTTTTTTCTCACCATCTTCTCCAGTTCATAAATTAGAGATAAAATAATGGTTGGTGGCCCAAGGTTTAGTGGAAGAGATGCAATTTATGCAATATCATGCAATAATTTTTTTTAATTGAGACATAAACTATTAAGAAGCTTCCAATATGGGTTAGGCTTTTTAGACATCCAGATCAACTTATAAGAATGTTATGAAGAATATTGGAAATACCCTAGGATAATTCATCAAGAAAATATGTCTAACTACTAAGGAATGAAAGCATGCTATATATACTCAATTATGTGTTGCTATGGATATTTCAAAACCTTTCTGTAATCCATTAAGATAAAATATGAATCAAGAGAATAGGATCAACAAGTAGATTATGAAAATATTGCATTTCGTTCCCATAATTGTTATGATATTGAACACATGATAAGATTTTACAAAGTGAAAACTATGAAGAAAGAGACAAAAAATTCCAACCATTAAATAAATTTCAATATGAAGCAAGAAAATTATATAGTAGTAGAAGCTAGATCTAATCAAGCATATTCCACTCCAAAATAAGAGGTAAAGAAAGTCTATATAAAAAATAATTTGACAAGTTCAAAAGGAATTAAAGGTCCAAAATAATATATGGAGAGAAATCCTAAAACAAAGACAACAAAAGAGGTCAAGTTTTTTCTAGGTAAATCATCTTCATTTTTCTCAAGTAGTATAGTATCCTCTCCAAGTAATGAAAGTGAAAGTGATGACAATGAGATGAAGATGTTATCCTCTTCAAGGTTTCAAGAGCAACATAATAAAGAAATAAGGATGGAGAAAATCCATAGCAATTTAGGATTTTTATAAGTAGAATAAGAATGTAATTGCTACAAAAGAGCATCTTTGCACTTTTGGGTTTCTTGGGAAACATAAATAAGATTGTGCTTTTGAGGTTATTCCATGCACTTTAGATCCTTAAGAATAAGATAAACCTAAAGATGATAAGTCTTACTATGAGCAGTGTGAGAAGATTTAGGAGATAGATGAAGATGAAAGTATTATTGGAAATGAAAAAAAGGAGGAAGACCCAAGAAGCAAAAACAAAGAGAAAAAGAAATCTAGAGAGATATTTATATGGGAAAACATAAGCAAATATCACAAGTGTTAACATGAAGTGGGGCTAAACCCACAAATAAAATTAAAAAATCACAGTGAAAATAATATCTTGGAATATTAGGGGAATGGATAAGAACCCTAAAAAAAATTATTAATAAATTGTGAGGTTATTATAGACAAGATATTTATAGATATAAAAGTTGGGCAACAAATATTTTAGCCATTAGTGATGTTAAATTTTATCTTGGAAAATTTTAAATTTCAGAAGGCATCTAATATAAAAGGAGTCGATTGTGAAAACTTAGTAGTTTGAGGAAGATGGAGATTGATAGAAAGACAATGTCTTTGATCAAAAGGTAAAGTGATGGAGATTGATAGAAAGGTAAATGAAAAATATCTTAGAATGAAAGATAAAGTTGGATATGTTGTAATTAACTTGTTATAAATGTAATGAGAGCAATGTAATGTTTTGTTTTTGTAAAGGGAGTGGCCTCCAATAGAAGCTACACATAGCTTATCAAATATATATTTTTACATTTTTAAAATATAAATTTTCATTGAAATACAAATTCCCATGTGTTGAAATTCAAAAATATATTTATTATAAATAATATATAGTTAAAATCAAAAAAATAAAAATAAATAAATTATTATAATTAAAAAAATAAAATTTGTAAACTTATATTTTTTTGTAACTATATGTGATGAGGTCAAATTTTTTGCATTCATTTTATCTTATGCATTATTTAAAAATTTTGTGTTATAAAGTATTAAATTGTTCATCTTAATGCAATTGATCATTAATTTTTCTAAAGTTTAATTTATTTTTAGCTTGTTCTTGATTATAAAAGACCTATAAAACATAATATAGTAATTATGCAATAAATATCATCAACTTCATAATCGTTTGGAGCTCCATGAGACCTTCATAAATGAGATCTTCATTTCCCTTATCTTTTTATCATATTGGTTGAAGGCTTGGGTAGACTCATCTTGAGGAGAAGACAACAAGGTTTGCAAATAGTTATCAAGGTGGGTGAGGAAGTTTTGATTCACCTAAATTTTGTGGATGACACATAATTGGTGGAAGCGACCAACTTCAGGGAAGCAAGAATGATTAGAGATACTCTTAATGTGTACCTTAGGGTTGCAAACCAAATCATCAATGATAAAAAATCCAAAGTGGTCTTTTTAATCTTAATCGAAGGCTTCAAGAAATTTTTTTAGAGATTTTGGGATTCATGAGGACTTCTCTCCCAATGGTATATTTGTGGATTCCTTTGTATTTTAAAAAACTAAAAATGGATATATGGAGGAATATTTTGGATTGTATCAAAGAATGAATTAATCATTGGTCTTACAGTTGGTTAAGCTAAGGGGTTAGATTAATTTTTTTGTAATCAATAATTCAAGCCATACCAATTCATAATTTTTTATTCTTGCTACCCCACATACCATATGAAAAGAGTTGGACAATATGACTAGAAATATTTTATGGGAAGAACTAAAAGGAGAGTGGAAATGAGCCTTAGTATATTGGGAGAAAGTAAGCTAACCCAAGGTAAAGGGAGGTTTGGGCCTAAGGAGATCATAGTGAAATAATAGAGCTTTGGCTCGAAATATTTCCTAGAGGTGAATCTCCCAACCAACTTCTTTATTCAATAGAGTCTTAACTAGTAAAAATTTGCGGTAGGTGAACCCAAATGAGGCGAGTCATTTTCCTTTAGATGGTAATGGGTCCTTAGTGTGGTAGGTTCTAAAGTTAGGATCTTAGGTAGTGAAAGATGAATTATTTTTGAAATTAGAGAAAATGGAGAAGGCACAATTTTAGATAGATTCATGGGGTCAATACCCACCTATAATTGTTGAATTTCAAAACTATAACCATAAAGAAAATATGGAAAGTAGGGGTTGGATCTAGATTGAAAGTTATTTCAACACTAGACAGCTAGGGGATTACAAGTTTAAGCAATTTAAGAAGTTTAATGAGTGGCCAATTCTAATCCCTCCAGAATTGACACCTATCATGACTAAAATCTTGGCAAAACAATTTTTCATAGGTAGAGATGAGGAGGATGAATTATATTAGTGTTATGAGAGCCTTAGAGTCTACACGATTAAGAATGGATATGATAAGATCCTTCTAAAACCTCCTCCTTGTGCCTATTAGGTTGAGGATTGGAGAAATATTTGGCAGTCTAAGGGTTGGTCGGAAGTAAAATTCTTTGCTTAGATATATAATGGAATTTTTACTTTTGATAATATGATACATAGGGGAATCACTGGTCCATATTAATGTTTTTTATGCTACAAGAGCTGGAATACATCTAACTATTGATGTTTGAGTGCCCATTCATGTGCCAGATCTAGGAGCGATGATATTTATCTTATAAAATTCAAGAAGATGGTGATTTAATATTTGAGAAATATGGAGGAGTAGATTTAAATCTAAATCCCTTTGTATAATTTGGAAGCTTGGATTAATATTCATTTTGTGGCAATAATGGTTGGAGAGAAATGATAGAATTTTTAGAGAAACCTTTTCATCCTTAGATGGCATTTGACAAGTCATTTGGATTAAAGTCACATAAACTATGGTAGTGTATGCTAAAGATAAAACTCAAGCTAATATAGGGATTATGGAGAAAGAAGTTGAAGTGCATGAGGGACAGGACAAAGCTAATTGGAAACCACCCCAAAAGTTTGGATTAAAATTAATACTGATGGTGTTGCAAAGGCAATCCGAGTAGAGTTGGAATTGGAGTGGTCTACAGGAATCATGTTGGAATAGTGCTTTATTAGGAATTGCAAGACCTCGAAAGGGCCACAAACAATGAAGCATAAGCCTTAGCTATCAACTCTACTTCTATTTGGGCAGTAAGACAAGGTTATAGGAGGATAAACCTAGAATCGAATTCTCAAATATTGGTAGGAGATTTGGATTGCATGATGAACTCTACTTTCAACTTATAAATGACCTTTGTCTTAATATAAGTTTTTCAAATTCTTATTAAAATAAAAAAATTATAACAAATATCAAATAACATTTTTATAATTAAAAAATTAAATTTATATTATGACAAACATAGTGAGATTAAAAAATTAAATTTATATTAAAATAAAACTCCACTAGGACTATAGATGCTTGACTGGTAATGGGGTTCTGTCTAGATAAAGCTTGATAAAAAATTGAGCATAAAAAATCTTGACCAAATCAGTCACCTAGTTCAGAAAATCTCCACTGAGGCTATGGATGCTTGACTGGCAGTGGGGCTTTATCTGAACAAATTATGCTCAAAAGAAAATTTACAAAATATTATTTAAAATAAAATATTATGAGCAATATCTTATAGCCTAATGCAAGTTAAGTGATGGAATCTAAATGGTTTTCAAAGATACAAAACAAATCACTTTACACACACTAAGTAGAGGCAAATGGATTAGTTGTTTTTATTCGAAGTTGTTTACCCCCACCTTCTTGGGACATCGCTAAATAATTATTATTTTTCTAATCTTTTATGTTCTCATTTCAGTTTGGGTTCTTCATCCAAAACTCTCAGGAGCATTTTCCAGTAGAGTCATTATTTGTTGTGGTCATTCCACAACTAGCCCCAAAATTGGGGATCCAACTTTTTATTTTTCAAATTTTGAATGTTAGAAGCAATTTTGATTTAGATTGCAATATATGTTCCAAGATTTGGGTGTGGATTAGTGTCTCCTTTTAGTTTATTTTAAGTTATTTAGTGTGTTGATTAGATTATTTATTGTTTTTATTGTTTTGATTAATTTTAGTGATTGAATTAAACCAATTCAAACATTTGAAATTAATTAAATCAAATTTAAAATTAAAAAAAAAAAAGTAAAATAAAAAAGGAGAAAAGAAAAAAATAAAAATGAAAAATAAAGGATAAATAAATAAATAAATAATAATCATTAAAATAAAATAAAAATAAAACAATCAAAATAAAACCATCAATATGTTTTTTTTGAAAAGTTAATTTAATTTTAGTAATATATATTTTTTAAGTTAATTTAATTTCATTAATGGTTTTTTTTTTTTTTAAAGTTTAATTTAATTTTATCTTTAGTTTTGTTTTAATTAAATTTTATAAATAGTTTTATTTTGGAAAGTTTAATTCATGTGTTTTTCTTTATTGTAGATTACTATTAAAAAATATGAAAAGAAAAGAAAAAATCGACAACACTCAAGAAGAGAAATGTCACATATCATGCCAATGGAAAAGAAAATGTTGGAAAGTCAAAAGTTGGAAAAAGAAACAAATTGCCAAATGTTGGAAATTTTAAAAAGAAAAGAAAACGTTGGAAAGCCAAGAGTTGGAAAAAGAAAGCATTGGAAAGCCAAGAGTTGGAAAAAGAAATGAATATCCAATGTTGGAAATCTTTAAAAACCCATTGAAGCTCATAAACAAGGGTTGGACATTTTATGGAAGAAGCTGGAAATACTGGTTGTAAAACAAAATATTTTTGAATGCAAATATTTCAAAAACTTGCACTTTGTTAGCAAGATGGGAGGAGATTTTTTTTTCATGTTTGAGCTAATGATTTATCTTTTATTCCATGTTTTCTTGGATTATAGATAGTGTTAAATGCATTTTAATGGTTGCATTATTAAAGGTTTTGAAGCACAAAATTTATTTTTGTTCCTTAGAATATTACACCTAATTATTTCGAACCATGTGTATTCAAATTTGAATAAATTTGGTTGCTTGAAAAAAGTCTCACATCTCCGATTTTGCAGGATAGAGTGGCATTACACTGATAGTAGTTTGCTTTTAACATTTCCAGATTTTATTTTATTTTATTTTTTTCTAAACTTCTTTTTTTGCAATTTTTTTTAAAGTCGAAAAATAAAATTAAAAAATATTAAAAAATAAATGCAGGGATGTGAAGAATGAGCTTCAATATTTCATCTGAGACAATTTTTATCCCATTATGAAGCCTTTTCAAAATTATAAAAATGATTGAAAATTGTTGTTTTATGGGAATTTTTATAATTTCGAAATTTTACATAATTTTATATTTCGAAGGAAAATAAGATTTCAAGGCTTTGTATGTTTATATTTTTAGCATTCTAGTCTATTTCCAGATTTTATTTTTATTTTTCTAACTTCTCTTTTGTAGATTTTTTTTTGAACTTTGGTGATTAAAATAAAAATAAAATTAAAATTAAAATGCAAAAAATAAATGCATGGGTGTGAAGAATGAGCTTCAATATTTCATTAGAAACAATTTTGATCTCATTCTGAAGTAATTTCGAATTTATAAAAATTATTTAAAGTTTTTTTATACATATTTTTATAATTTTAGAATTTCACATTTTTTATATTTTGATGGCAAATCGATTTTTTAAGCTTTGCATTTTTCTTCGTAAGTAATAAATGAACTTTTATTTATGAAAATTAAAATTTCATTAAATGGGGTAATTTATATGGCATTCCATAAGACACCATTTTTAGAGCAATAAATTACATTTTCTTTATGAAAATTAATTTCATAAAATAGGGATAATTTATTTATTATATTAAAGGCTATTGACATTTTATTGTTTAAAGCAACATCAAGTAAACCTTTTCATCATTTAAGTTTAAAATTTAGAGATATATTTTAATCTTCTATTTCATTGTTAAAAGCAAGGTTTAAGCAATATAAAACTTGTCTAAAGTCGGCTTAATCAAAGGAATATAAAATCTACCTAAAATACTCCAAGATAAAATAAAATAAGGCTTTACATCGTGGTCATATGAGGGCCAATCACATTTTCCTTTTCTTTTAAGTTTCATGAACAATTACTAGCATAGCAAGATAAAATAAACCAACATAGACCCCTTGTTAACAGTTACTTGAAAACCACTAAGGTATTCGTAGAACTCATTTAATATACTTTTACAAGATTACTAATACACATATGCAATGCTTATATAGCGAAACCTTGGAGAAGTTGTTTTTGTTTTTAACTTATTTGCAAGATAGGGTTTTGTTATCAAAATCCTAAGGGTGAGTGTGGTTTTGCAATTGGGTAAAATTACCACTCAACAAGACCTTTATATAAACATATTGAGACGTTCCTTTCTTAAGTAAACTAAACTATTAAATGAAATCACTACTTGAGATCGTCTTTCCAAAAATTATTACAGTAAAAACATAAAAGAAGAATTTTTTGGTACATGAATCTTTCATAATTTAGCTCACTTCTATAAGATTAAGAATATTACACAGGCCTAATATTAGAGTTTAGAATTTTAAAAGAATACAAATAGTCTCCGAACAGGAAGACAACCAAAACATTTTTTCTTACAAAATCACAACTGCAATATGATATGCTTGATATTTTATTTTCTGTTTGCACTAATTTGATCTATGATATTTTGCTAATTTTATTTACTTAGAGTCATTTTTTTTATTCTTTCAATTTTTCTTTCCAACTGTTCAACAACATCGATTCATTACTTGGATGCCATCAAGATTGAAACTATCCTTACACTGCTAGTTGAGGCTCCTCTCTCCATCATGCTAGTTTAAGATTTTTTTTATACAAGGGATAAAATTTGGCTCCTCAATCATGAATACATTCTACTATAACACAGTCATGCATACTTACTAATGTTCCCAAAAACTCATATATCAATCAAGAATTCTATGGATGTGAAACTCACAAAATATCTATTCAATTCCCGAATATCAACAACGTTCACTACTCAAACAAAACTTATATTTTTTGTTATGAGAGTTGTAAAATAATCATGCATAGAATAATATTTCAAACAAAATCACAGAAGGATACTCCTATTTCTTTTTCATACAGGACATAAAAGCATTCATTTCAGATTTTTATTTTTCTTTATCCACTCAAAATAGAGTCAATTTACTAGAAAATAAGTTTTATAAACAATCTACCTAGAGTATATTTGGACTACCCAGACCTTCATTAGACTACTTGAATATTTCCTAAATTACATCTACCACCTCCCTCTCCCTATTCTTTTTTTTCATAACAAGCCAAAAAAAATTATGTTCCTTTTTGTTCCTCGAATGCTTCCTCTCTCTACTCCGTTATTTTTCCACTATGTCTATATATATTGATTTCTATATTCCACTTCCTCCCTTCTTGGTCTACAATTAAGGATGGAATAAAAAACATGATGAAAATGAGCACCTTGCCAATGCGGATATGTTGGCCACTATTCTGTGCCATACTCGTCTGGTTCATTAAGAAGAAAATTATTTTTATTTTATCTTATACATTGCTATGACAAGTATAGCTCCATTCATTTATTTTTGAAATAAAAATCAAACATAATATTTTACCACTTTTATGACCAACACCCATAACAACTTGTTTACATATCAAACTTCTTTTCAAAAAGAAACACACACACATTCTTTTTTTTACATTCTCATGTTATATATATATATATATATATTAAATTAACTATACACATATCAAACATAATCAGTGGCTCCCATCATCACCACTACTAAAACCAAACACAAAAATTAGACAATTATAACATCAATATGATATGCAAGTATGCGAGTGTCCATGCACTCACGAGCCAAATCATCACTTCTCTTATTATCTTTTTCTTTTCTGTAAACTAATTTATTTTTCTCGTTAAGTTTGAACATGGTCCTATGTACATAGTAGCAATCAAAAGTACCACAATTTACAATAAAAGTTAAGGTTATTACCAATTTGCTTATTTACAAATATTTGTGTGAGAATGGTCGTTATAATTGGTGTGTAAGGTTCTAAAGTTAGAATATTAGGTAGTGAAATATGGATTATTTTGGAATGTGGAGAAAGTGGAGAAGGCATGATTTTAGATATATTTGTGGGGTCAATACCCACCTATCATTGTTGAATTTCCAAAACTTTAACCATAAAAACAACCATGGAAAATAGGGGTTGGATCCAGATTGAAAGTTATTTCAACACTAGTAAACTAGGCGATTATAAGTTTAAGCAATTTAAGAAGTTGAATGAGTGGACAATTCTAATCCCTCCATAATTGACACCCTTCATGAATAAAATATTGGTAGAAATATTTCTCATAGATAGATATGAGGAGGATAAATTAGCTTAGGGCTATGGGAGCCTTGTATTCTACACAATGAACGATGGATATGATAAGATCCTTCTAGAACCTCCACCTTATACATATTAGGTTAAGGATTGGAGAAATATTTGACAATCTAAGGGTTGGCCTAAAGTAAACTTCTTTGCCTAGTAGTTCATGCATAATGGAATTCTTACTTTTGACAATAGAATTCTTACTTTTGACAATAGAATTCTTACTTTTGATATAGGAGAATCATTGGTCCATATCAATGTGTTTTATGCTACAAGAGCAAGGAAACATCTAACCACTTGATTTTTGAGTGTCCATTCACACGCTAGATCTAAGAGCGATGATATTTATCTTATAAAATTCAAGCCAATGGTGATTTGAATCAGATTAATATATGGGAAATATAGGAGAGGTATATTTAAATCTAAATCCCTTTGTATTAGTTGGAATCTTGGATTAATCTTCAATTTGTGGTAAGAATGGTTGGAGAGAAATGGTAGAATTTTTAGAGAAACCTTTTCATCCTTAGATGGTATTTGGCAGGTCATTTGGAGCAAAGTCACAGAAATTATGGTAGTGTATGCTAAAGAGGAAACTCAAACTGATATAGGGATTATGGAGAAGGAAGTTGAAGTGCAAGAGGGGTAGGACAAAGCTAATTGGAAAACACCCTATAATGTTGGATTAAAATTAATACTGATGGAGCTACAAAAGGCAATCTAGGTAGAATTTAAATTGGAGTGATCTACAAGAATCAAGTTGGTATAGTGCTCTATTAGGAATTGCAAGACCTGGGAAGAGCCACAAACAATGAAGCATAATTCTTAGCTATCTAATCTACTTCTATTTGGGTAGTAAGACAAGGTTATAGGAGGATAATCCTAGAATCAAATTCTCAAATTTTGGTAGGAGCTCTGAATTGCATGATGAACTTTGCTTTGAAGACATGGAGATCAAGGATTCTTGTTACCAAAATTAACGAATTGTGGGGGGAATTAGATGATGTGATTCTAATTTATGTGAGTAGAGATATAAATAAAGTGGCTAACTTCTTGGATAAGATGTGTAAAAAAAATGGAGGTAGGGGTTCATTGACACAGTGACATGGCTATTGAGGATGAGAGGATTATGCAAGTTGGTGAGTAAATCTAGTGTTTACCTAATTTGGTTTGTAGAAATATGGTTTAGGAGATTTGGCTTCAATGTATATCTTCTTTTACTATTGTAAACAGGTGTACAACTATTGTAGAAATATGGTTTAGGATATTTGGTTCCAATGTCGATCTTCTTTTACTGTTGTAAACATGTTCTATCTTTGGCTAAGACTAGGAAGAGTCTCATTCCAACTTGTAAATGATATTTATATTAACATAAGTTTTTCAAATTCTTTTTAAAAGAAAAAAAAATTATAACAAATATCAAATAACATTTAAATGATTAAAATTTTAAATTTATGTTAAAAATTAATTAAAAAATAATGATATAGCATTAATTTAATCCACATAAATAATCATATAAAAAATACAATTATAATTTTCTATTGATGCATAGTTGTTTGTGATTTAAAAAAAAAACATTTATAAAATAATACTAGTAGTCATCTATCTGATTAAATAATTTAATGTGTGTATATGCTTATAATAGTTCTATATTTATCCCTTATCCATGTATTATTTACCAATATTTGACCCCACTCTGACTCAAAATCTAACAACACTTGGTCCATCAACCAAATATAAAAAAAATGAGCATGTGCAAAGATAGGGTTCCTACAATGGATACCAAGCGTCCGCTTGATCATTTCGGTATGGATTTACAGTATGATTTTGTTGTTCCTAGGTCAGGAAGAATGGTGAATATGAGCATTGTGGCTGTGGCAAATGATGGCGGAGACAGTGTAAAGGGTGAATAAAAATCATTCAAAAAGGTGATCATGGCGGAGGAGCATGATCAAATTTTTGATAAAGCCATTTTTAACATCAAAAAATGTAAGGATTCTTTAGCAAATGCTAATAAGGTTACCCTAATCCCTAATGATGATATGTTGCATGCCATGAATGTAGAACAGGAACAACTTAAAAATGTGGCTATTTTTTTGTTGCTTTGGATATTAATGCCCTGCCATCTCGAAAATTTATGTCGGATTGGATTAATAATATTTGGGGGAAAAAGTGAGTGTTTCAAGTTTCATTCTGTCGCATGATTCAAAGGGGGCTTTTCATGATTATTTTTCAGAATCATAATATGCAATCTAGGGTTTTACAAAAACCCTTTTGGAATGTTGACAAATCTGTGTTTCATATTTTGGCTTGGTCTACCGACGTTTTAACTGAGGAGGTGATGGTTGTCTCTTATCCTCGTTGGGTCGTTATTAGAAACATCCATCCTATTATTTGGGATTTCCTACCTCAACTTATGTCTCCATTTGGTAAAGTCTTAAAAGTGGAAGAGGCAAAGTCTATATTACCTCATATGGACGCTCAGTTACTTATTTCTTTGCAACCTAGGATTGATTTACCAAAGGATTTAGAGATTGACTGTGGTAATATTTGTTTGTCTTGCAATATTGAACTATTGGGAGTGATGAACTCTTGTTTTATTTATAAAAAGGAAGGGCATGTTCATAAGAATTGTCCTTTGTTGTTAAATAGAAAGATTGTTAATTTTTCTGTGGATGCTCCTATTGATAAGGGTACTGTGCATGTTGGGGGGCAAAATGATTGCTCTAAAACTGAGATGAATCTTTCACACCCAAATAACACGATGGAGGTTTCTTCTCAAGGGGAAAAAATGGTTTCTAGGGTTTTGAATCTTGTTAAAAATGATTTTGTTAAAAGTGTTGTTGCTAAGAATCCTATAAATAATGTTGTTCCAGACTCTATGGCTGATTATAGTGGAGTTAATTATGTTGTTTTTGTTTCCACCTTGGATAATAATAATATGTTGATTGATTGATATAAATAAAATATTAATATTTTTGATGCTCCAAGTTTTACTGAGGAACCATCTACTCATACTCATGAAGCCATAATATTGCAATATGATTGTAACCAAAATTTTGGGGGTCTGTCTCTTGTCCTTAAAAATAGTTTTTTACCCTCATCAGAGAATAATATTAATAAATTGAAAAATTCCTATGAGAGCATTGCTCAGGCTCAAGTATTAGTTGATAAACCTGGGCCTTCTGTCACTCCACTTGGTTTGAGTGATGTGGTTGACAATAGAGATTCTCATGAGAAGGTGGGCAGATTGAATTCTCAGCAATTGGCACTTCAAACTATTAATAGAAGAGCTTTGGAAATGAAACAGGCTAAGTGGCTTAGTGAAAATGAGTCAATAGGGGTAATTGAAAATATGGAGAATAATGATATCTCTGATGATGAGTCCTTGGCCAACACTGATATTGCAAGCTCTATAGGTGATAGTGTTGTTGGTGAAGATGTTGAAAAATTAAGTGGTGAATGTTCAGTGGTTGAAAAGAAGAAAAAAGGAAGAGTCCCTGACTCTGTATTAGGTGGTAATTCTGTTAGATCTATGAAAAGAAATTCTAGAAGTAGGAATAGGAAAGTGAAATCTGCCAATGAGTCTTAAATACTTGAGCTGGAATGTCCAAGGATTGGAATCCCCTAAAAGGAAGTATTTTTTTAAATATTTTAAGAGATCTATTGGTAGTATTGATTGTATGTGTCTTCAAGAGGTCAAAGATAGCAGTTTTAATTTACTTTTGGCTCTAAGGGTCATTTGGAAGGAAGCTTATGTTTTTATGACAAATCATCCTCATGGTCGAGGAGGTTCTGTTATTCTACTTTCTCCTTTTTCGACATCCAAGGTGGTCAGCTCATGTTGTTATCCATGCAACAGAGCAGTCTGGGAAGTTTTTGAAAAATATACTCTTAAAATTGGTCTTTGTTCTATATATGCTCCCAATGACCATATTGAATGTTGCATTTTATGGCAATGGTTAGTTTCTCTCCCTAATATCCCCTAGATTTTTTGTGGGGATTTTAATATGGTGGAACATCATTATGATAAATGTGGTGGATTAGGAGTTTATTGGAAAGGAGAAGAGCAATGCTTCTGGGGTAATTTTAAATCTTAGTTTAGATTAATTGATCCCTTAGATGGTATGCAAGATCAACACATTGGGTTATGGTTCACTTGGTGTAATATGCAAAGAGGAGGCAATCGGATTTATTCCCGATTAGAAAGATTCTATACCACTAGTTTTTGGTTTCACTTTGATGGCATTGACAATGGTTTGAGGGTTCAGAACCTTCCTCATACTTTATCCGATCATTTTCCTATCATTGCATGTTTAAGATTCCAAAAATAGGATTCACATCATAATAAATCTTCTTGGAAGTTTGTTTTAAACACTTCTCTCTTGGAATCCAGGGATTGCAATGAGGCATATTCACTTTAAAAAAAGTTAATAAATGCCTATATAGAAATAGCACCTGTATTCAAAGATGGAATATTAATATTGCTGGTTTAAAAAAGTTATTTCTGACCATTGGTCAAAAGCATACCTTTGATGCTAAAAAGTTGTATACTCAGTTACATAATAATTTAAATAATATTGAGTCAGCTTTGCAACATGACCCAAACAATATATTCCTTCAAGAAGAATTAGTTATGATTAAAAATGAGATCAAGAGGTTTCAAGTGAAGAAAATTTAGGGACAACGTTCTCAATCTAGACTTAATTGGCTTAAGGAAGGAGATAGGGGTTCAAATTTTTTCTTCCATTATATTAAGGAAAAAGGGATTAAAGAGACAATTTTGGGGATATGGAATGGTAATTATATTGTATATGATGATAATGAAATTATGAATTTTTTTTTTAGTTCTATAAAGAATCGTTTACCTCAGAAGAAAGTGCTGCTAGAATTAAGGATCAATTATACTGTTGCTCTCTTATTCCTAAAAAGAAATTTGAGTAGGATTCCTTGACTATAGGTGGTAGTATTACTAAAGAAGAAGTAATGAAGGCTATTCGAGCTATTCAAAATGATAAAGCCCTAGGTATTGATGGGCTGCCTATAGAATTTTATAAGAAACATATTGATTGGATTGCAGACGATCTACGTCAAGTCTATGAGGAGGCTTTGGCTAGTGGTTCTTTGGGTAAATAAATCAATTCGGGTATTATTATATTACTTCCAAAAGATGGAGATAAAACTTTAGTAAAAAATTATAGACCTATCACACTGCTTAATGTGTCTTATAAAATTCTAGCCAAGATCCTTGCGCTTCGCATAGCTAATTATCTTCCCAAATTTATTAATTCTTCAAAATCAGACTTTGTGAAGGGCAGATACATATTGGAGAATATTCTCATAGGATGGGAGGCAATGTATAGGTCCAAGAAAATAGGTCAAAATGCTAGAATACTTCTATATTTTGAAAAGTCCTATGATAGAATTGAATGGAATTTTGTGCTTTCAGCTTTGGAAGCTTTTGATTTTCTAGTGACTTTTTGCAAAATGATTAAGGTTTTGTTATCAGATGTTGTAGCATATATTGAGATTAATGGTTTATTATTTGAACCTATTCAATTATAGAGATCGATTAGGTAAGGTTGTCCCCTTACCCCTTATTTATTAATTATAGCCAGTGATGCTTTACATTATATTCTAAGATACAATTTATTAAGTCCTCATGTCAAAGGTATTACTTTACCTAGTGGCAAAGAATTGGTCAATCAACAGTTTGCAGACGATACTTCCATTTTTGTTCAACTTATGGAATAAAATTTTGAATCTCTTTTTTCCAAGCTCCAATGCTTCTGTAATGCCTCTAGGGCAAAAATAGCTACTCATAAGTGTATTCTTTTAAGTTGGGATCAGCTTGCTCCTCCTTGGTTATCTAAATTTGATATTCAATGGGGAAATTCTTCCAAGCAGGTTAGATACTTGGGAATACCTTTTGGCATAGATCTGTGTTTAAAATACATGTGGATATGGGTGAAAGAGAAAATTTTTAGTAGTGTTGGTAAAGTACAAGTTTATCAAAAAAATTTATCTTCTTATATAGTCTACTATGCTTCAGCTTGGTTTTTTTGGTCATATAAGATCAATGATATCCATAAACATATTAAGAACTTTTTGTGGGCTGGTAACACTCTTGGAAAAAAAAGACATTGTGTTAAGTGGGATTGGTGTTCTGTTAAAAAGTTGAAAGGTGGCCTTGGTCTTAAAAATCTATGGGTTCAAGGTTTGGCTTTACCTGTTAAATGGATAGTGTAGTATTTTGAAGATGATGAGCCATGGAAGGTTTTAATTATAAAGAACATTTTGCAATTTTTTCTTAAAAAAGCTCGATCCTGGAAAGGCCTCCCCATGAGTGATATCCTGTTAGACAGTTTTTCTATTGCCCCTATTGGATCACCTATTTTCAAATGTTTGTGGAAATCTTAGGAAATAATAAGAGAGTATGTGGCTTATAATAGAGTTGACAATGTTGTGTCTTCAGAGTTCTATTTGGTGGACTCTTAAATATAAGAATAAATTTATGGCCCTTACTCAAGGATGTTCAGCCAAGAAATGGGCTGGTAAAGGTATTAATACTTTTGCTGATATTCAGGATCACGAAGTTATCAAGTCTTGGGAGTTTTTTAGTCACCAGTATAATCTTCCACATTCTCATTGGAGCACATATTGTTTACTAAGATCTATCTATGATCATATTGTTGGCTATCATATTTGACCAGATGATCACTCCTTGATCAAGGGTCTTCAGTGGAAGGATGGTACTAAACTATTCAGTACGAAGCCCAAACAGCTGTATAATATGTTGATGGATACCAATGATACTTTTGGTCATATGAGTAGAGTTTGGAATATGGACATTAATCCCTCTTCTGGTTCGAACATTTTGCATAATGTGTGGTCCACGTGTCTTGAGCCTAAGAAGGCTTGGTTTAGATGGTTGGTGTTACTTCAGAGGCTCCTTGTCTTAGTTGATTGTCATTCTTATTTACTATGATCTTTATGCAAACTTTATGATATTGTGGGGCACATATTTTTTTATTGTATGTATGCGAAAGAAATCTGGTTTATATTTTTTCAAGATATGTTGAGTTGTAAGAATGATAGTACTGCTTTACGATATTATGTGATTTCTGGGTATGTGCCAAAAATGGGCAAATGTTTTAATGATTTTTGGATTTTGCTTTCTATGGAAATTTTATGGAACATATGGCTTTTGAGGAATAAGGAACTTTATCAACATTTACCGATATCTCTTACTAAGTATCATAGGAGACTCATAGCTGTTTCTATCTCTCTACAGGTGGCGAAGACTATGTTTTGCTTCAAGGAAAGATTCAATAATCTTCTTCAAGCTTTTCAAGATTTTCGTTATTCAAACAGTTCGTCATCTACTTCAAGTTATTCTTGGATTGATAGATATGTTGATATAATTAATTTTTGTACATATTTATTTCAAAAAAAACATAATAAAGTTTAATATGTAATGGTGTTGGGATATTGGGTAGTGTACAGTTTTTTTTATGTAATTTTATAATGTTTTTTTATCATTAATATATGTAAAATATTTTCCATTCAAAAAAATTATTTGAACACACTCTATTAACATTTTATTTTTTAAGAAAAAGTTAGATTATACTAATTTATAGACTTAGAACAATCTAATATTATGGAACTAATATTCTTCACTAATTAAAAACAAAATAAAATGGATAACAAATAAAGCATCCTAACTAAATATACATATGAAGTAGATAAAAAGTAAAGCATCCATAATTGAATATCTAATAACAACCGAAAAAAAAAAAAAAAATCTAGCTATATCTTATTGTAATAAATCAAATATCAACATTCATATATGGCAAAGCCTGTTATATAAAAACATTATGTGCATATTTGATATCTTATGAAGAATTTTTAGTATTATTTAAGAAAAGGTGAAAATTACACTGCAGAACACAACCAACTCGCCACAGGTGATATAATCCAACTGTGACGATGGCCACCCCTGTCTATATCTTCACATAGTAATAATAATATAATAATAGTCATAATCATAATCTTCCAACTCATGACTGTATTTCCATATTGTTCTAGCGCTCTTGTCTGCAGACCCGGGCATTCTTCCACACTCGGCCGGGCCTGCAGAAATACCCTTTCTCCGGAGCACAGTGCCGGTCTTCCCTACATTTGCATATATGTCCAAGGCGCACCCGTCCCTCCACACCGTCAGATCTTTCCCTCCGATCCCAAACACCCCATCAGTCCAGTCGGTGGAAAACAATCCCTCCGGATCAAACCTCCCTTTCACCTCCAGAAACTTCTCCATATCCCTCGTCCTCTTCGCCATCCCCCCGACTTGCCCCAGTGCAGCGTGGCTCCGTGCTTCTCGATCAATATCTGCGCAATCTCGTCGTACCAGTCCATGTTCCACTTGGGGACCCTGGCTTCCCTTGGGCGGTAGTACATAATCTCTACCGTCACCATGTCCTCCGCTGGCCCCAAATAGATTTCAGACTTTTTGATCGACCGGAACCCGATGCCTTCCAGCTCGCACATGGCTTTGGGATTGAGGTCTCTCAGCTTTTTGAGGTCTTGAATGGCGTCGCCAACTCTGGAGAGGATCACGCGCATTTCCAGGTCCCAGTAATAGGTGCCGTTGGCGCGCCTGTCCCAATTGCAGACGGCCAAGTTTTGGTCAAGGATTTTGTCCGGGGTGCACAGCGGATTGTTCTCGTATTTGCGGCCGTAGTCCTGGCACCCTCCGGATGTCTGCATAAGGTGATTGAAGCCTGTTACCGGAAATCCCGTGAAGGTCTTCCCGTCGTTGAGGTAACCATCGTTGTTAGGAATGGAGTCTAATTATGAGGAGGCTAAACAGAGAAAGTTTTTGGATTTACTGCAGGATAGGCAGGGAAAGTTTCCAGATTTACAGTCTGTTAGTCTACCAGAGAAAGTTTTCGAATTTACAACAGGACAGCCAGGGAAAGTTTTTTTTTGTTTTTATCCCAAAATTAGATGCTGGGAACTCAATGTTAATCTTGGAATGTATTAAGAAAAGCAGTTTGTTTTTTTCTTATATATAGTTGTGAGGAAAAACAGAGAATATAAAAAAAAATTACTGTGTTGATTCCTTGGAAAATATAGAGAGGAAATTACAGCAAATGTTTGTTGTAAGTTGTAACCCTCTATTGCTTGGATTGAGAAAAGAAAGACTGAAAATTCTCGATGGATGTAACCCACATTGGGTGAACCATGTTAAAATCGTTGTCTCTTCTTCTTCTGTGTGTGTTTGTCTTATTTTGTTAATTCTGCCGTTAAAGTTTGAAACACTATAATTGCTTTTCTATATAAATATATTTTATATAGTGATTTATTCTAACAAGTGGTATCAGAGCGGTTGTTTTGTTGGGTGCACTTGATAGAAGGAGAATTTCTGGATCAAGTGGGAGCAATGGCGGAAGAAGGGATGTTTAGAGTTAAAAAATTCAATGGCCAGAATTTTCAATTCTGGAAGATGCAAATGGAGGATTACTTGTACCAAAAGGATCTTTACTTACCTCTTGAGGGGGAAACAGAGAGACCTTCATCTATGTCTGATGAGGAGTGGAGTCTCCTTGATAAAAAGGCATTGGGTACTATGAGGCTGTGCTTGGGAACCACCGTAGCCTTCAACATATCTGATGAAAAGACTACCAAGGGAGTCATTGATAAGTTGGTCAAGATGTATGAGAAACCATCAGCATCAAATAAGATATTCTTAATGAAAAGGTTATTTAACATGAAAATGAGTGAAGGAGGATCTGTGCATGATCATTTAAATGTATTTAATACTCTCACTAATCAATTGCATTCAGTAAGATTGGATTTTGATGATGAGCTTAGGGCCTTATTAATCTTATGCTCTCTTCTGAAAAGTTGGAACAATTTGGTAATGGCGGTAAGTAATTCTGCTTCGAGTTCAAATAAATTAGAAATCGATGATGTGGTTGGTGTGATACTCAGTGAGGACATGAGAAGAAAAACCACGGGAGAATCATCTAGCACCGCCTTAACTATTGAGAATAGAGGAAGAGGAAGAGAAAGAGGCAAGAGTTCACATCGTGGCAAATCCAAAGGCATATCCAAATCACGTGGAAAAGGAAAGCTACAGTGTTGGCACTATGGCAAAAAGGGTCATCTCAAGAAGGACTATTGGCAAAGAAAGGGTGATGGAAATGAAGGTAATGATAATAATGGTAACACTTCAGAAGCCAATATTCTTGGACAAATTTTACAAGATGCTTTAATCTTATCTCTTGATAGAAATAGTGATTATTGGGTAATTGATAGTGGTGCTTCATTCCATGCTACCTCACATAAGAAATACTTCATAGATTATGTTTCTGGAGATTATGGACAAGTTCTATTGGGAAATGACCAACCATGTAAAATCATGGGTATTGGAAAGATTTTGATTAAATCCCTAAATGGATGTCAATTGGCTCTTAAAGAGGTGAGACACATACCAGATTTAAAGAGAAATCTTATATCGACAAGTAAGCTTGATGGTGAAGGATACACGGTTGCATTTGGAGAAAATGCTTGGAAAGTTACTAAAGGTTCATTGATAGTAGCTAGAGGTAAATTGGTGGGTACTCTTTATTTACTTACTGATTTTTCTCACTGCTCCATGAATTTTGTTTCTACAGGTGAGAGTGCATCTTTGTGGCACCAAAGACTTGGCCATATGAGTGGAAAAGGTATGGAAATTTTACATTCAAGAAAGTTATTGTCTAAGTTAAAAGAGATTGATTTGGAATTCTGTGAGGATTGTGTTTATGATAAAGCAAAGAGAGTTAGATTTCTCAAGGATGGCAAGGAAAGGAAGAAAGAGAAATTGGAGCTTGTGCACTCAGATGTTTGGGGCCTAGCTCAGGTATCTTCTCTTGGAGGTTCCTCTTACTATGTACTTTTTATTGATGATGCAACAAGGAAAACATGGATATATTGCATTAAGAATAAAAGTGATGTTTTTAATACCTTTAAGAATTGGAAAGCATTAGTTGAAAATGAAACTAGAAAAAGGTTAAAGTGTCTAAAGTCGGATAATGGTGGAGAATATTGCAGTAGAGAATTTGATGTGTTTTTTTCTAAAAATGGAATTAGAAGAATCAAGGTAGTTCCAAGAACACCTCAAGAAAATGGGGTTGCAGAAAGAATGAATAGAACCATCATGGAGCGTGCTAGGAGCATGAGAATACATGCAGGCTTACCATTATTTTTATGGGCTCATGTTGTTGATACTACAGTATATCTGATTAATAGAGGACCGTCTAGTGCCTTGGATGGAGGAATTTTGAAAGAACTTTGGACAGGTAAACCAGTAAATTATTCTTTCCTTAAGGTATTTGGATGTGAGGCTTTTATGTATATAGAAAAAGAGAACAGAAATAAGTTAGATGCTAAGGCCCAAAAGTGCTATTTTATTGGTTACGATATTGATGGTTTGGGTTACAGATTATGGGATTGTGATAATCGAAAAGTCATTAGAAGTAGGGATGTCATATTTAATGAAAAAAACTTGTATAAAGATCAATTGCAGGGAAAGAAACAGAAAGAGAAAATTACTGAATACATAGACCTTGATGAACACATAGAAAAGGTAACTCCAAAAGTGGTAGAAGATCAAAATGTACAGCAGCAACAACAAGCACCTCAATCTTCAAAAAGTGTTGTTAGACGATCTATAGGATAAGTAAAATTCCTCAATGTTTCTCTGATTATGTTTTGTATACTAATGCTGGTGAGCCATAATGTTTTCAGGAAGCATTACAGATGGATATCAGGAATAAGTGGGAGCTTGCAATGAATGAAGAAATGGACTCTTTATTTCATAACCAAATTTGGGATTTGGTTGAGCTACCCAAAGGTAAAAGAGCTTTGACCAATAAATGGGTGTACAGGATTAAATAGGAGAATGAATGGCATAAGAGATACAAAGCAAGACTAGTGGTCAAGGGATTCGCTCAGGAAAAAAGGTATTGATTTTGATGAGATTTTTTCTCCAGTTGTAAAAATGACCTCTATTAGAGCTATTTTGAGTCTTGTAGCTATAGAAAATTTGTTTTTGGAGCAATTGGATGTGAAGACAACATTTCTTCATGGTGATATGGAGGAGGAAATTTATATGCACCAACCAAAAGGCTTCCAGGTGAAAGGTAAAGAGGATTGGGTATGTAAACTGAAAAAGAGCTTTTATGGGTTAAAACAAGCTCCTAGACAGTGGTATTTAAAATTTGATAAGTTCATGGCTAATCAAAGGTTTGAAAGATGTCAAAGTGATCACTTGTGTATATTTTAAGCAAGCTGGAAATGGTAACTATGTTATTTTGCTATTGTATGTGGATGACATGTTAGTTGCAGGAACAAATATGCAAGATATAAACATGCTCAAGAAGAAGTTGGATAAATCCTTTGCCATGAAGGATTTGGGAGAAGCCAAACAAATCCTTGGTATGAGGATAACAAGAGACAAGGAGAGTCACACTCTGAAATTATCACAAGCAAAATACATTGAAAAAGTGCTTAAGAGATTCAACATGAACAATGCAAAGTCTGTTGCTACTCCATTGGCAAAGCATTTCAAACTCACCAAATATTTGTGTCCCAAGACATAAAAGGAACAAGAGCATATGGCTAAGGTTCCCTATGCATCAGCGGTTGGAAGCTTGATGTATGCAATGGTTTGTACAAGACCAGATATTGCCTATGCAGTGGGAGTAGTGAGTAGATTTATGAGTAATCCAAGAAAAGCACATTGGCAAGCGGTAAAATGGATACTCAGGTACTTGAGAGGAACTTCAAATTATTCTTTGAATTTTGGAGGCTCTAATATATGCTTGAAAGGTTTTGTATATTTTGATATGGCAGGTGATCTTGATGGTGGAAGGAGCACTACTGGCTACATCTTTACTATAGGATGAGGAGCGGTTAGTTGGATTTCTAAACTCCAACACGTAGTTGCCCTTTCAACCACTAAAGTTGAATATTTTGCTGCTACAGAAGCAAGCAAAGAGATGGTTTGGTTGCAAAGACTAATGGAAGAACTGGGGAAGAAGCAAGAAGATAATAGGTTGTGGAGTGATAGCCAGAGTGCTATACACCTTGCAAAGAATTCAACATTCCATTCAAAAACTAAACACATCAAACTCAGGTATCATTTCATTAGATCAGTAGTGGAAGATGGATCTTTGAAATTAGGGAAAGTTCACACATCACAAAATCTTGCTGACATGCTTACAAAAGTGGTGTCAAGAGAAAATTTGAGCTTTTGCTCAACTTCAGTTGGCCTTAAGGAATAAGAGGCCATGATGAGAATTTTTCAGTCCTTGGTTGTAGTATGGTGCAATGGAATTAGTCTCCAAGTGGGATATTGTTAGGAATGGAGCCTAATTATGAGGAGGCTAAACAGAGAAAGTTTTTGGATTTACTGCAGGACGGGCAGGGAAAGTTTCTAGATTTACAGTCTATTAGTCTACTAGAGAAAGTTTTCGGATTTACAATAGGACAGCCAGGGAAAGTTTTTTTTTGTTTTTATCCCAAAATTAGATGTTGGGAACTCAATGTTAATCTTGGAATTATTAAGAAAAGCAGTTTGTTTTTCTATTTTTTTCTTATATATAGTTGTGAGAAAAAACAGAGAATATAAAAAAAAAATTACTGTGTTGGTTCTTTGGAAAATATAGAGAGGAAATTACAGTAGGTTGTAACCCTCTATTGTTTGGATTGAGAAAAAAATGACTGAAAATTCTCGGTGGATGTAACCCACATTGGGTGAACCACGTTATAATCGTTGTCTCTTCTTCTGTGTGTGTTTGTCTTATTTTATTAATTCTGCCGTTAAAGTTTGAAACACTATAATTGCTTTTCTATATAAATATATTTTATATAGTGATTTACTCTAACAATCGCCGCCGACGATCTTTGAGTATATCCGGTTTCGCACATGCTCTCTATATCTTCGTGCTCTTGAACGCTTATGGTTGTTGGGACGCAGAGATTCATTCGATGTTCATAAATAAATTGAAATAATTTTCAATAAAGTCACTCGCATTCATTCACTATACAAAAATAAATAAAGGATAATAAATTGCTTAAATTTTTAAAGATAAATTAAAATTCAAAACATACAGTTATAAGGTTTTGGCAACAATTTAAATATTAAAAATCTATTTAAGATATATACAAGAAACTTCTATAAACCTAGAGATATATACTTAATAAATCTTAACAAAATCTTAATTATTAACAAAATCTTAATTATTATAATAATTTTAAAAATATTATTAAAATTAAAAGTTTTAATAGTTATAAATAATTTGGGAGTAAACCATAAACAATATGGTTAATATATTTAGAAACCATTTATATATATATATACAAGCTCACTTATACACATAATTATATACTATGTTCCTGTGTGGTTTGAATAAGTCTTAAAAAAAAAAAAACTCAAAGCCCTAATCATATGGGTGTCCCACAGAAACTAAAAGCATTTATATTTGAATGTGTTTGCTTTTGTATATTAAAAACTATATGTAGAAAAGTTCCCAAAGGGTAAAGTGGATTGATAAGATATTGGTCACTTACCAAGAGAAGACCTAAATTCATACTTCTGAGCATGTCTAATCTTAACAAAGATAGTATTCTGACTTACTTAAACTCTGATTGCGGGACTTACTTGAACTGGTAGTCGTGGCGATGACGGCCAGGGTCTTGGGCAGACCACCAGAGTTTTTGGCAACCCCATTTCCGGGCGCATCAACAGGCACCCGAATCTTCTCTCCGAGGGCAACCTTCCCATGTGAAGCATACCAATACATGTCCCCGAACTCGTGCTTCCTCAAGAAAGTCTCTATCATATCTTCATTCAATTCGCTGTCGTTATGCAAGGTGTTCGTTATTGAGCGCTTGAACATTGGCTTCAAACCGAACGTGATCTCCGATATGGCCCCCAGCGTGCCAAGCGAGAGTGCCGCGGCCTTTAAATCGTGGTCTTCTTGTGTCAATGTGATGACCTTGGCGTAGCCCTCTTGGGGTGTAGCAGGCACCACGATTCTCATTGCCACGACGTATTCGTAGACGCCGCTGCCTCTGCCAAGCAGGCCGCTGCCGTGGGCGCCAGTGGAGATGACCCCGCCGGCGGAGACCCCGTCCCACAAGATCATGGCGGGGAGAGTCAATCCCTCGTTGGCGGCGGCGTCCACCACGTTTCTCATCATTGCGCCAGCCTGGACGGTGATGGTCATGGCAGTCTTGTTGATGGCCACGATGGAGTCGTAGTCGGTGGTGCCGATGGCGACGCCTTGGCTCGCCACGCACACCAGCTTGGGCAGGCTGTGGGAGAGCCTGCTCACCACCCTCATCTTCTGCTTGTTCATAACAGCATGGGCGACAGCCTGGACCAGCTCGGCTTCCGTCCTGGGCAGCGCCGCCATGGCCATGTTGCAGGTGCTACGGTCCTCCCACACCCCCATATAGGTGAACACTCTGCAGTCGGAATTGGCGGGGCCCTTGCATTCCACCACAGGGGCCGGTATACAGGCCAAAATACCATCACACACTAACAACACCAGCAATGAAACCACCAAAAGTACCCCACAATGCATCTGCATTTTGCCCATTGAAACTCCACTATACTTCAGTCCACTGAAATCTCAGGATCTTTGCTCCATTTATAGAGAAAATTTACGGGACTTTGTCAAGTTCACGTGGTGTAGAAATTTGAGGGCGATGGCGTGAAGAGGAATAGTAACTTGGATTAGATTTCCATGACTGGATTACACATATACAGATTGCGTGATCCAAAAGCACTTACTCTTGTTCCTCTGTGCTCCTGCTATTTTTTTTTTGATAATTGTCCGTGCAGATTGAATGCACCATTCGATTGCAATTCTCTGTGGATTTTACATGTTTCTCTGTGGATTTTACATTGTCCGTGCAGATTGAATGCACTATTTGGTTGACTGGCTCAAGAGGCTGCAGTTCGAAATAATATATATTGAACGTGGGTGCTTGGATACGTTGCAGGTGACTTTAATAGAAAACTGTGCTTCATCTTTAATTCTTATCTGGAGTTGGAGTTGGATAGGTTTGAATAATAAGTAACAGTAATAATAAACAGTACTAATCGGTGATGATTTTCATTTCAATTTTTTTTAAAAATAATATGTGGGATGGTTACAGCTTAACAAAATATTTATTAAAACTTTAAAAACTATTAGAAAGACAAAGACGTAACAAAACTCGTATACATGAAAGTCTAATAACCTGCTGGTCCTACCTGATTCTTATTACCAGTCAGCTCAAAGCTTTGAAAGGGAGATGTGATTTATCTGTTTTACGAGATTAGTTAGTAACAAAGACTAAGACAGAGATCGAGTGCCGTTTATGTGCAGACTTCATGCTTGATATTTGACGTATAGCTTTGTCTTTCATGCAAATTTGCCTTCTAGAGTCAAATTAAAATCTTGTCCAACCTATACGTTATCTTAGGATCCAATTATCTTTCTTGCTTAATCAGTTTTGGTTGCCTTGTGGAATCAAATTGGAAGTAATCTCAATTGTAACTCAATTCAAAATTTCCAACCTAAGGCGGCCTTCATGTTATTTTACCAATAACCATCTCTTTCTTTAGAATTCTTTGCATTTTCCCCCTTTCTTAAAATGGCATGACTTCATAATATTTTCAATTGCCTTCCTCGTTGAATTCAATTCATGAGTAAAGAGTTCATTCTCAAATATAATTGAAAAATTAAAAAAATTTCAAAAATAAAATAGAATTAAATATATATAATTTATAAGTTTAGAATTGTGATAAAAAGTAAAGTTACTATGTATTTTAAAATATATAAAAGTTAATCTATTTTAATTAATTATATAGGATTGAAACAATTTTATTTATATTATATTCTAATTATAATTTTTTATAATAATATTTTTCATTTAAAAAGGAACATTTTTATTTTTAACATTTATGTTGCATTGTATATATTCAATATATCTGACTTCAACTAGTTGATTAAATTCTATGTCAAATTGTTGCTTATTTTATAGTTTCGTTTATCTTGTAGATAATATTAATGATTATTATAGTAGATCTTTGGAGAATTGGTTGATCAAATGTTCATAAGTAAAAATTATTAAGACCAATAATATTTGGTAGGGAAGCTTTAAGAAGTCATATCTCCATAACCATAGCTCTTATTGACTTTATTCTTTTTGGTTCTTTATTTTGATTCAAGTCATGTCAAGGTACAAATACTTTGTTCATTGTCTTTAGAGCTCTCTATGAGGCCTGAAAGTGCTTCTATAAGGAAGAAAAAGAAATCTTCCTCTTGATTCGACATGGAGGGACTCCAAAGAACTCCAAAGGGTATGTAAGATAGTTTCTTCACTTTTTATTCCATATTTTGAAAGGAAGAATGACTTACTACACAATCATTGATGAGGATTTGTTTAATCGAGGTAGGCTAGTGTACATATTGGATTCACTTTAGGCATACCTAAAGGAAGCTAGCTTTTTTCAACCACTTTATTTTAACCATATCCTCTTGTGTAACCTCTTAGTACACATACATAATATTGCCATCGACCCCTTTAATAAGTTCCACATTGTTAATACAATACTATTTGCTACTTTCATAGTTTTTAGATATATGCTAAAAATTATATTGTAAACAATGTACTTGAGTTGCATACAAAATCATGATTTAATTGAGCCAAATGGGATCATTGAACCTCCTCAAATGTGCTGACATGCACACTAGATTAGAGCAACTTCTTTCATAGAAGCCCTTGAGTCATGCTAGGGCATCCACACAATCCTCACTCACATAAGAAATTGGTACCCTAGCATGAGCCTACATGCTAGAAACACTCTCACCATCCTTGTTAAATTGGAATATTCTTTATGTAATTCATCATACCAACCAGGCCATCTAGGGGTGGGAATTCTATTCCTTCCTCTCAATTTACTAGATAGAGGATCTAATTGACTTTTGCCTTGATTAAGTTTCGTTAGGCCTCCTCGATGACCTAATTGCCTTCCTATGGTACTTGGGACACTTTGCTAGTATTATTGTCATCTACTTGATTCCTCTTTTCCCCAAGTGATCAGAGTTATTTCAATAAATTCTATATTGGCAAAATACCCTTCATGATGTTGAGTTCTCAATGATACTTGTCGTAGGGACCTTAGTATATGATCTTTATGTCTTAATTTCCATATCCATCTTCTTTCCTTAAAATATTGTTGTGGTTTAAAATTTTCTAAGGCCTTCTATACTATTCTAAAAATTTAGAATCAGTACTCGAGTCATTATGACTACCTTCTCATTTTAAGGTCCATCTAGGTGACATATCTATTATCCTTTGGTGTCTCCTCATCTCTTTTTATTGAATTTTGATTTTTTGACATACTATGACATGGGTGTTTACTTTATGATAAACTTGTGGCTAGAATTGTTCTGATGAAGTGGTGTCCTCTTCAATATCTCTCCATAGTATTTCCACTGCTTTATCTATAATCAACGGATCTTGCATTAGATCACTTGGTTCCACTTATGACCTATCATCCTTGCTAGTATCTTTTCTGAGCCTTCTTAGTATCTTTGTGCTCTTTCTTGTACTTGTTGTACATTTTCCTCATCTTATTCTTATTCAAGATCGTGTTGCCTTATGACCTATTGTTCATCAAGTCTTTGTATTATATCATCCTATTATTGAATATTCTATCCTCAAAGTATTACATTATGTGTGTGTAATATATCATACTTCTCCTACAATTGTTGTGCCTAGTCACATATCGGTTGTTGTATCATACCTATTTGTGCTAAAAGGTTAAGTCCTACTAAATCCTCCTTTCTAAAACATCCTTCATCTTTATTTTGTATCTCCATATCAAAGGCATCCATCATCCAAATGAAGAAGCACAAGAAAACATGCAAAGGAAAGATGCAAAAGATGTAAACTATTGAAATGTTAAATAATTTACAATAAAGTAAGGTGGTTTTCTCCTTGTATTTATAAATTCATTAATTCCAAAAGGTTACAATACATCCCCTTTGAGGGCTTATCATTTTGATACATTTCGAGTTACAAGTTGCAAAGGATCAAATCCCTTCATGAGCTTAATGGCATGTTTCAATGTTCTTCTCACAACCCACACTTGAGAGATAATCTTGGGATTATTTTAATTTACCTCTTAGCTCCTCCCTCATGCCTAGAATACCTACCCCTACACACAAGATATTGAAAACGGTTAATAGCATATGTGTTTTATATTAAAAACCTTGAAAAACATGTAATATATGGAGTAAAACTTATTTGTGACAAATTAAAAGAACTCCAAATGACTTACAAATATAATATGATGTTATTAAGACTATTTTGGAAGGATATGGGCATAAATTGAAGTGGAATTATAATCAGAACCTGTGGTCGTCCCTGGTAGGAGCAACTAATACTGAAATCACAAAAATACAAATTAACCTATTAAATCTACTAAATATTTAACCAAAATTGACTAGAAGGATAATCTAATGCTTTATAATTGATCTATGATGAAATTGTATCAAAATTGTTAGCCATTTGGTGGCCATCCTTGGAAAGTACAACTAGGACTGTTAGCCATCCTTGGTAGAAATGGTCCCCAAACTAGATGGTTTTTGCCACCAATTCCAAGGGTATTTGGCTTAGAATCCTCCTAAATGTGTTGTCATCATATTTAGTCAAATAAATGTCATATTTGATAGTATTTGGAACGGATATGGTGTATTTTAGGATGCCCATGAAAGAACCTTCAAATGAAGAGGTTTTCAAGGAAAATGCTTGGGCAAATGTTGAGGACAAATGTGAGCAACACTTCGTGTGTAATGCTTGTTATTGTCTCTTTCTGAAATTGGTTAGGAGTACCTCAATTTATAGCAAAACTAAGGAAAATGTGCAAAGGGACAAGTTATAGCATGCAGGGCAAGTGTTACCACTTGTCAATGCCCTTTCCATGCACAAGGTGGGAAAGCTTACCCATTTGGGGCCTCTAATTTGTAGGTCTTTTTGTTTATGAAAACCTTCAAAACAATTTTGGGTGATTGGGTAGGATAAATGGTAGGAATTTATTGTAATTTATCTAGTTATTTGACTTTTGGGGGGTTTGGTACATGGTCATCCCACCTAGGGATGGCTGCATGTGACCATACTTGGGTGGGATGACCATGAACTGTGGTTGTCCTAGGGTGGGACGACCATGGCTACATGGCCCAAAACCTCTCAAAAGTGGGGTAAACCATCCAAAAAGTGGTTGGAAGCCTTAATTAACCCTTGAGAGTTGCTCAATGGGGCTATATTTTGTCTATAAGAGTGGTACATAGCAGTCTTATCTGATTTACATAATTTTAGTGTCTACAGATGCCCCTTTTTGAGATGCAATGTGTGCAACAGAGCACTGAGCAAAAATGGATGATTAAATCATTGAATGATTAAGATTATTCATTAACCTAACCAAATTTAAATGCCTCCATTTGTGGAAATAGCATACATTCTTGGAATCCTTACTTTTGACATAGTTGAAGGATTGATTTTGGTATACCTTTCAATCATGCTTGCCATAGCATTTTTGGGGCTTAGGGTATACTTGGTCTTGGTTTCTTGTGTCCTTGTAAGCATTTTCAAGGGTGAATTCCTGAGGCTTCAAGGAGGCCAAGCCTTTGTTTTGTTGCATTTGCTGATTGTTTATCCTAGCATGGGTTTGAAATTTTGTCTTTGACAATGATTCTTTTGAATATATAAAAATTGCACTTTTGAGTGTTTAAGTGTTGATTTGATTATAAAATATTTGTTATGATTACCACCTCAAGTGACAAGTCAATGAGGGTATGACTAATTATGAAAGCAACGAGTCACTTGACATATATGAATTAATTGGGATAATCGTCAATGTTATCCATTGCAAACCCTATAAATTCTTATAGGATTTTGATCATTTTAATGATGATTTATGTAAGTGAGAGCCTAAATACTTTATTCCCATGGAGCAATCCAGCCATAATAGCCTTCTTGTGGAGTGAAATAAAGAATTTTCAGAGCATCCATGAATACTTTGGATTTAATATTGATCCCTTGTTAATTTGAACCATTTTTTACCTGTTTTTGGTGGGATTTTGGCCCTATTTTTTTTCTTTTTAAGCTATTTTTGTAGGTATTTTTTTTGGTGTTTTAATTGTTTTTGAATTTTTTATTTTTGATGAGATTTCATAGAGGAAAGGAAATGAATACCTCATTCCTATGGAGCAGTTTTACCGCAATGGCCTTCTTGGGGATTGAAGTGAAGACATTTCAGTTCGAGTATGAATAATCTAGTTCAAGTAGCCGTATGGTAATTTACTCATCTTGCCAAATTGCATGGAGTGCAAGTCGCTGCAACTACCAAGTGTATAGGGTAAATAATTGGGTATGATGCACACTTGAGATTTTGCTTTATCTAATTTTTTTCTTTGATTTTATGATTTTTGGGAGCGTGAGGTCTGAGGATCCACTTGATTGCAGCCCATGGGCAGTTTATGGATGATGATGTAGCTTTTGATTTCACACACACACACACACACACACACACACATATATATATATATATATATATATATATATATATATATATGAGTTTTATGTTATCATCATGTGATGCTTTACTACTTTATGAGATGTATGCAATGCTTATATGTACTTGTATGATGTTGTGATGGATCTCTAACATGTATGCATGTATTTATCCTATGATGTGATTTTATGATATGGATATTTGTAAATGTAGAATGAAATGGATAATTTGATTTAATTTGTATGATGTATTATGATGACTATTTGACACATTATATGCTAGCACCATAGATTGTACAAAATTTATCTCATTATTTTAATGTTATCATGACACTATGGCTTGTGAAAATGTACACTAATAAACATGTGACAACATGATGTGAAATGGAATGAATAGTATAATATTTTATGATGTGTTTAGGTTTTTTAGGAGACTCAAAAACTCTAGTTGCCTAATCAAAAGGTGTATAATAACTATGCAAGACTTTTTAACAAAGTATAAATCTTCTAATATAACCAATATATTCAATATTCATGTGTGTGCATGTGATTTCATTAATATGATAACGCATAAAGTTACCCTAGTACCAAACAAGATTTATGCAGCCCATTTGTACTAGAGATCATACTACGAGTATCATTATCTTGAGTTTTTGTATGCAGTTGGATTAGACCACTAGGAAATATAGGCTACCAAAAGCTAGCTCATACACATGCAAATATTGGTCTATACAAAAGTAAGTTGCTTATGTGACAGACATATCATCATGCGTAAGGATACCACCATCACTAGGCAGTCTTGATGCCAGCCAACCTGTAATGAGGATCACCGTATGGTTCTCTAATGCTGAGAATTCTAGGGATTCAAGTTTAATACTCTTTTCTTTTCTTTTAAATTTGAATTTTTCAAGGGAGTTGCTCATTTTTGTTATGGTGAGAAAGAGATTTTGGTAGTGGTGAGAACCACTATTTATTTTACTTTTGCTAATGGTAAAAATCACTATTTCTTTTTGCATATTGTGAAGTGATAATAATCACTGTTTATTTTTCATTTTGGATACTTACCCCAATTTTGTGTGAAGTAAGGAATTTTGATAATTTTGGGTAAGGAGAAACTTGTTCTTTTGTCAATTCTTAGCATATTTGAACCATTCACACAAGGGGATGAGTGAGATAAACTTTTTCACTTAGGGTAACCTAGACCACTTTGTAGTTTCATATTTCCTTGTGCTAAACTTGGATTTATTAATGTGAAACTGTGTTGGGATTTTGATGTATACAAGGTATAATATAAGTAGGATTCTACCTTCTAAAAATCATGATAGCTTTCTACAAAATCTGAAAATAAAACTAGATATGGTTGAGTGATCGAAAACCCTAAAGACATCTTATGAATAATGGCTAAATAATGGGAAACAAACACATAGTATGGAGTGTAAATGTAAATGATACATGTAATGTAAACAGGTGGTAACATTGACATATGATAACAATAAATTAGATAGATGCCTATTAAACAGACCTTGTGGTAGACATGTATGATCAACTTCTAACAATGTATAATGCAATGATGAGATACCTAATGCAATTAATGTTGAAATACAAATGATGTGAAATGCAATGCGATATTTTTATGTTTTTGATGTTTTAATTATGTTTTTATATTTTTAATAAATATATATGTATATACAGGTTTACCAATGGGCTTAATGAATGCCATTAGGGATTTTTCGGTGACAAAATGGCTTATAGATGCCTTTAGGCCATTTTGGGATGACCTAGATGGTTGTAGATTGCATAGGAGCATTTTAGGGTGATCAAAGGGGCATATAGATGCCTTTGCAGCATTTTTGGATGGCCTAGATGGTCATAGACCACCTAGGAGTATTTTAGGGTTTCCAAAGGGCTTATAGATGCCTTTAGGGCATTTTGGGGTGACCTACATGGTCGTAGACCACCTAGGGATATTTTATGATGATAAAAGGTCTCATAGATGCCTTTGGGATATTTTAGGATGACCTAGATGGTCGTAGATCATCAAGGAGCATTTTAGGGTCACCCAAGGGCTTATAGATTCCTTTGGGGCATTTTGGGATGACCTAGATGATTGTAGATCACCTAGGGCTATTTTGGGGTGACATAGATGATCGTAGATTTCCTAGGGGTATTTTAGGTTGACCAAGATGGTCCTAGACCACCTAGGAGTATTTTAGATTGACCTAGATGGTCATAGACCACCAAGGGGCATTTTAGATTGACCTAGATGGTCGTAGACCATCCAAGGGTGTTTTACGTTGACCTAGATGGTTGTAGATCACCTAGGGGTATTTTAGGTTGACCTAGATGGCCGTAGATCACCCAAGGTTATTTTAGGTTGACCTAGATGGTCGTAGACCATATAGGAACATTTTAGGTTTACCTAGACAATTGTAGATAAACTATGGGTATTTTAGGTTGACCTAGATGGTCATAGACTTCTCAGGGGTGTTTTAGGTTGACCTAGATGGTCGTAGACCACCCAAGGGTATTTTAGGTTGACCTATATGATCGTAGACCACCCAGGGGTATTTTATGTTAGCCTATATGGTCATAGATGGTCTATGAGCATTTTATGTTGACCTAGATGGTAGTAGACCACCTAGGGATGTTTTAGGTTGACCTATATGGTCGTAGACCACCTAGGGGTATTTTAGGGTGGGCATGGTACTCTAAGTATGAATAGGCTACAGGTGACTGATATTAAATGGTTCAAGATCTTCACTTCCTTCAATAGATTCTAAGAGATATATTCTAGGTCCAATCTTACTAGTAATGATGTATGGACCTAACAAGTTTATGACAAATTTATCTCACAAATGGGGTGGTAAATTTGAGTTTTTCTAGTTCTCTTTCAGAACAAAATCACCAATATGAATATCTCTAGGATGGACTTTCATGTTGTAAGCTCTCTTGACATGCTATTGATAAACATGTAGATGCTCGAGGATATTCATGCATCACTCATCAAATAAAGTGAGTTGATCTATATGAGCTTGCCATGTAGTATCATCATCGATGAACTCTTGCATAAATATGTGCAGTGATTCTATATCCAACTCTAAAGGCATGATAGCATCAACATCATACACTAGTAAAAATGGGGTTACCCCAGTGGGTTTCTGAATACTAGTGCGATAGGCCCAAAGGGCAAGAGGGAACTGATTATGCCAATCCTTACAATGTTCCTTAATGGTTTTATTAATATTGTAACTACTATTTTATTAGATGCCTCTACTTACCCATTAGCTTATGGATAATAGGGCATAAAAAAGTTATGTTGTATATTATATTTTGTTGTTAAAGCACATACATCCTTATTTTATAAGGGCATCCCATTATCTAAAATTATCTTGGATGGAATACAAAAATGATATATGATATTATGTAGCATGAACTCTGTAATGCGAGGTCCAGTCATCGTGGTAAGGGAAATTAATTCCACCCATTTTATGAAGTACTCAGTAGTCGTTATGATAAACATGTGATGGCCTGAGGAGGCAAGTGAGATTTTTCCAATTAAATAAAACCCCATTGTGCAAATGGCAAAACCGATTGAATTGGTTGTAGTGCTTGTGAAGATACATGTATCAAATTTGCATGATATTGATAATTTACACACTTCTTTACATAAGCACAAAAATATTCCTCTAAATATTTCCAATAATAACCCATATGAAGAATGTGCTTTGTGATGGCCATGCCACTAAAATGACCACCACATGTACCATTGTGTGCTTGGGTAATGACCCAAGTTGACTCTTGAGAGTCTAAGCAATGAAGGAGAATACCTGCATAGCTTCGACGATACATTATATCTCCTAGCAAGACATATTTTTTTATATTTTACTTAAATGCTCTTTTTTTAACATGTGACAATCCAGAAGGAATACTTCTCAATTTTAAATAATCTTTGATTTGTATGGCCCAATATTGTTTTACAAAAGCCTCAATTGTATGATCCACATAATCCTTTTGAAATTCTATTGGACATTTTTAGTATATGAAGTTGTCATTGATGTAAAATATTAATTGTGATTGATGTAAAAAGGAGAAATTGAGTAATGCAAAAGGTTGGTGGTAAAAGAGATTCATAATGTTTATTTTTAAATATTATGTGAAGCACAAAATAAAAGGTTTTATTAAAACCATGGTTGGGTAAAATAAAAGGTTTTTATAAAAACCATGGTTGGGCAAATTAAAAAGGTTTTCTAAAACCCAAGGAGGCTTTTATTTTAAAAAGCCCAAATTAAATATTTAATTTATAATATTTAAATTCTTTTGAATTTAAATAATTATAAGTAAAATAAAAAAGTTTTTCTAAAACCTAAGGAGAATTTTATTTTAAAAAGCCTAAAGGATATTTAAATATTTAATTTATAATATTTAAATTATTTTGAATTTAAATAATTATAAATAAATATATTTAGAAGGTAAAATTGGAAGCACCAATGCAGCATTGTTTCCCCGACGAATTTCCTCTCCGCCGACATGTGTGACAAGGAAGGCATATGGTATAAATACCATAGCCATTCCTAAGGTTTGGCATCCTTTTCAAATTGCATCCACCTTAAGCGAAAAAGCTCATGTGATTTTTAAATGTGTGCCTCCCGAATAGCATAGTGTGTTTCCATCGACATCGAAGGAAGAGCCAAGGGCTCTTAAGGGTTTGAAGGAGTCAAAGCACACATTGTGCTTTGAGGCTCCAAGTGGAGCACATGGCTCACACGGTGTGGAAGCTATGACCAAGGCATTGTGGGAGTATTGTGCCAAGTTTCAAGCCTCGTGGATTGCAAAAAGTGGTAACATTAATTTTTGGAAATTATTTTAATTTTCTTTACTAAGGTTTAAGGAGGGATAAGGTGGAAGTTAAGTTGTGTGTTGAGGAAATATTGTTTTGATATATGAAGGGTTAATTGTTGCTAAAGTAAAATTGTTTTACCTTAGAAAAGTGAGAGATTGAATTATTGCATTATTTTATAAAGTGATTTATTTAATTAATGCAATATTAAGTAGGGAGTCATAAGTAGATTTTGGATTATTTTTGAGATATTTTTTTGAAAAAGGGTTATGATGAAATTAAATTGTTAAGATATTATTTTGATGAGTTAGAGTTTTGGAAGAAGTGTTTTGATTGAATATTTGTGGTGTTGGATATTATTTTATGAATGAAAAATAAGGTGTGATTAAGTTTGATTAATTTTTGTAATTGAGAATTATTTTGTGAAGAAGTTAGTGTGATATTTTATCATTTAACTATTAAAACTGGCAAAAGAGAAAATTGTGATTGAGACAGGTTTTCTAAGGTCACTTATACATCAAATAAACTGTATGGACATATTCTTATTTTATTTAAGTGATTGATTGAGATTTTTTTAAAACAATATTGGAGTGAAAAGGACTTTGTTAAGTTTTTCTTGTTGAGTGTGTTTTGAATTAATGCTTCAAGGTTTTATGGAATAGAGGTTAAGGAAAGTAACCTTGTTTGATAAGCATTGTTTTTGAAGTGATTGGTTGAGTGAAGAACTTGAACTAGGATTTACAAAGATCATGAGTATCATTGTTATGTGAGATTGGTTAATAAGCATTGTTGGAACATTTGAGTGAAAGTTCATAATTTTGGACAAGGGTTTGTGAGCAAGGATTAATTCATTGAGTGAGTTATTGTGTAGAGTTTGTTGAGCCTAGTTAAGTGGATGTGTTTATGTGATAGTTCAAATTCTATAAAACAAATTGTTCTATATTATGAATTGATTTGAGAAAGAGGTTGAGTGTTGATGAGTGTGAATCATATTGAGTCTCTAACAATTCTCTATATGTTTCTATGATTTAAAGTGATTGAGAGTTTATGAGTGTGAAGCATATTGAGTCTCTAACAATTCTCTATATGTTTCTATGGTAAAAAGGGTGATTGAAAGTAATTGATCATTATGGTGAATGTGAATCATATTGAGTCTCTAACAATTCTCTATATGTTTCTATGGCAAAAAGAGTGATTAAAAGTGAGTGAGCATTGTGGTGAATGTGAAGCATATTGAGTCTCCAATAATTTCTAGATGCCAAAATAGTACCAATCTGATTATGTGATTACAAGAACTGACCAAATTGGCATACATAGCCCCTAGGGAAGCCCCCAGAGGTTAAACAATGGTCCTAACCACTCCCACAATAGTTTTGGAAGGTCAAAGGTCAATTTGGCACTTTTCAGGCACTCTGCTCCCTACTCGTTCCACCCTGGGATGATTAGAATCCTATTCGCCCCACCTCGGGGCGATTAGCAGCAATCGCTCGAGGGTGGGGCGAATAGCAGGTTTGACAGGCAAAAAGTCAAACCTTAACAAATGGCAGCCCAAATCTTCCACTTAACTCCACATTCAATGCATGGGAGTGCAAGTGAGCATTTCAAAGCTCAAAGAGGTAGTCATAGATGCATTCATTTAGCCCTTAATCAGGGAGGAGCCCTTAAAAAGGCATGATGGCCAAGTGGCGCCCCTACATGCACATTCAAAGCAGACCTTTAGGTCTATAAAATGGTGAGCCTTCTCACCTAAAAAAAGAATAGATCAGGAGAATTTGGATTAATGGAGTGCTATTAAATTATACCTTCACCCCTCATTTGTGCTTCCTACATCCTTGATCTCTCTTTTGGAAGGGAGGTTATTGGGTGAACATTAGGAGTGCAATCCAAACCCAAAACATGAACAATTGGACACAATACCACACCCAATTTGTTTACACAACCCCATAGGAAGTTTTGGACCCATCCCAAGTGGATTGGTGTCAAAACTAGGCCCCAAATGGTGGGCGTCCTGCCCCCGAGCGCCCCTCATAGTGTTGTAGTCCTAATCGCCCCACCCTAGAGTGATTAGAAATATGTAGTAGATTTATTTACTATTTCTTTTGAATCTTGTTTTATGTCATTCCTATATGCTTCCATTCAAATTTCAATGCATTTTGATGAGTTTTGACTATGTTTTCATTATTTTATGCTTTCACTAACATACAAGGAGCACCTTTGGATATAGGGCGATTGGGATAGAATTTGGAAAATCCAACCTTTTGGGTTGTCTCAAAATGCCCCATTTTTCCTAATTCAAAGTTTGAAGATTTTTTGGGGGACTCTAGATGGGTTATTTTGGAGGTCACTCTCAGATGTTTTATGATAGTCCTAATTGTCCCACCCTAGAGTGATTAGAAATCTACAGTATATTTATTGACTGTTATTTTTGCAATGTGTTAATGATGATGTTTACATGCTTCTTTCCAAGTTTCATCTTATTATGACATGTTTTGATCACTATTTTAATTATTTCATGAATGCATTAACTAGAGGCCTTGGGGATTGCATGTTTCCTTCCATCCGCAAGTGCTATTAATAATTTGCTATTTCTCTGAACGAAGGATATCGACACCATAGGGGCATCAAGCAACTAGATATGCATTCATGAAAGTGGCTACGATGTTTGGCCCACCCATTTTTAATGTGGGCACGTAGAAGATCTTGAAGGGAAGCATACCAACCGTTGGTGTGACAAAACTATATCTAATGCTCTGAGCCCCTAAAAAGGGGGGAGACGTATTGTAACCTGATCACAAGAAAAATTAATAAAAAATTCTACACTTTGATTTTGATTTACATCTTGTTTTAGTTCGTTTGTTTTCCCTTTTCATGCGCTTTAGTTCTTTGTTCATTCGTAGGACTTAGCATTACATCTACTTTTTTTTGCATCGCACCCGGTGTGCCATTGCTTTTGTGAAATAATTTCTTTTAGTGGCAATCATGGTGGGACTCTGTCCCCTAATTTTGGGATCAAGTTTCTGATCAAAATTCTATATTTTTGCTTATAGGTGTTAATCCTCCAGGCGTTGGACTGCTCCTCGTGCCACCCTGTGATGAATACAAAGCTGGAATTCGTGTCACCCAGCGATGAATAGGCATTCATCCAACCCTATGGCAAATACAGATCTTCTATTCATCCCACATCAGGATGATTAGCTCTCTATGCATTTTCTGAGTAGAAACTCAGGGGCACCCGATTTGGGCAGAGAAGAGGTAGGTTTTTTGAACATCTTCTGTAATTTTTTGTCTCTATTTCTGTGATTTTTTTGGTTTTTTTCCTTGCATAGAAAATTTTACTGCATGTTTTCTTTCTTTTCACAAGTAAAAATAACCCCACACACCACGTGATAATATAAACATCAAGGAGTTGGTCGTAAAACCCCAACACTTGATCAAGACCAATGGTGGATTTCATCACCACCTTGGCTTGAATTTTGCATACATAACCCCGATCGTGACTATTGCTAGATGTAAATCCTAATGAAATCTGACCAAGTGTAGCTGGGGTGATTCCAAGTGCATGAGGATAAGTCTTCTATGGTAGGTGTCAAAAATAAAGTGATTCCCCTTCCATACCGCCTATGTTCCACGTACTATTTTGCTCTCGTGTACCAATAGTTTCCCTCACATAAGGGTGGGTATATTGAGAGGTTCGGTATAACATCTTGGCAGTGCTATATTGAAGGGGTGACAATTTTGGGAGATATAAGAGCCCTCATATTGCATAGACAACAAAATTCTCTTTACAAGGTTTTCACAATAGAAATCAAAACACACTAAACAAGATTTAGGGCACATAGTTAATATGTAAATGATATAATCACTTCTTTGTTTGTGTGGTCCCTTTTTGTTTAGTGTAGCATAAAAAATCATAAAGAAGATAAAAACCTATGTATATTTTAGAGAACCACCACCATGGTGTGCACCAGTAGCCAATCCCAATCACGGGTAGAAGCTGTGGATAGTGTACAAGGGGGCACAAGTCACCTCCGCTATAGCCTGAAGGACTTGGTCATACCACCTTGTCGGCCTGATCCACAACATAGTCCACATCATGCCATTACAGAACAGGATTATAGAGGCACCCTTTTGAGGGGCACTCCCATTCAACATAGACCCTTTTAGGAGGAGTATATACACGTGGCACTCAACATATATGGGAAGGCCCCATTAGACACTCATTATGAGTGGCCACCATGTGATGAAGTACTAGAACAGCACAGGGTCCATAATAAGGGGCCACATGATTACATCATTCCTTCTCTATCCCTTATTACTATCAGAAACAATAAGCCAAATCCAAAGCGCAAGGATCTTCACACAAGGCAAGCCAACTTTTCTCGCTCCTTTCACATGTACGAAATGGAGTACAAGGAAAACCAATACATTCCTCAAGAGCAATACACAGTGTGGGAGCAATGCACCTCCGCACCTGCTAACTATCAGGATCACCTACTAAGAGAAAAACCTTAGGTGAATGTCACTAACCTTGATAGAGGGAAGTGACCTATAGAGATCTTGGATCACCACGACCAAGATAGATATGTAGGAGAGGCATTTAGGCATCCTAGACCTAATACGGTGGAACAAATCGACTTGGCATTTGCCAAACACGTCGCCCGCCAAGCGCAAATCATGCAGCTTGAGTGAGACCAACAACATTTAGAGCACCTGTATCACCTTAGCAAAGAGCGCATTTGGCCTCAGAAAGATGAGTTGCTCCAAAACACTATGCCTAAGAAGGTTCCAACCCCTCGCACGCATAGGATAGAGTTGTATGAGAGGCACAACCCCTTGGTGCAAGATAGGTCTCCATGACCTTATCAAGTGCTGCCTCCAAGACCTCCTAGACCTAAGTGGGAGACCACCCCTAGAACCAATGATGGGCACCATCCTCAGGCACCCACTAATGTATATAGGTCATGCCCAGGAACTCCTAAAGAAGCTTATGAGTAATTTTAGCAAGAAGAAGTGTGGGCTAAAATGCCCTACCAAGGTATGGGGTGCTATCCGGTTACCCCTCCATAGGCCTCAAGTTCCCTACAATTCACAATGAAAACAAACCAAGGAGGAAGAGATTAAATCCTCTGATGCATAAAAACCATTGCTAGAGAGCTTAGAGTCTATGGAAACCAAGACTTATGGGCCCCAAAAGCCCACTTTACGCCAGCTCTGAAGTCACCCTATGCATCCTTCAGTGTCGGCACCCCAATACCCTGAACACTTCAAAATGCCTCAATTGGCAATATTTAGAGGGGATGAGGATGCCCAAGAGTACGTGACAAGATTCTTGATCCAATGCTTTGGCATTCAAGACAATGATGCATTGCTTCTAAGAATGTTTATAACCATGTTCGTAGGCCCCACCATGGATTGGTTTACCCAATTGCCAAAGCATAGCATCAGTAACCTGGACCAACTAGTGGACGCGTTCCTTGAACGTTTCACCTTCAACACCAAGAATAAGGCATAATTGAGTGACCTAGCTAGCCTCAGGAAGTATGAGGAGGAGACCATGGTTGCTTATGGCAATAAATGGAGAACGTTGCTTTCAAAGCTTCCTTACCTCCCTCCCATGGCCGACCTAACCCAAATGTTATCGAAGAGTTGCCTAAGGTCGATCTCTGTGCTATTGAAGCTGCAACAATATGCCACTCTCTAGGAAGCCTTGGTGCAAGCCAGAATCATTGAGGAGATCAAGATATAGGATGGCAAGATTGCCAAGCCACACAAGAAAGAGTGGCCCAAAAATGCCAAGATAGGATCCACGTAATCGAAACCCAATGCGGTCAATCAGGTTGCCATCAACATACCAAAGCCTGCACAAACGACACAACCTCCAAAGGCTAATTATCAAGCAGTTCCTCTTGACATCTATAAAAGGTAAAATCATGGGCAAGAAAAAAATTAGTAGTGTTTCCCTAGGCAACAATTCACACCCTTCACAGAGTCTAAAGACTCCTTGTTTGACCGCTTGTCCATGACAAACTTGATAAACCTGCTAGAAAGTCAACCCATAGACCCCAACGCACCAAAACCTAAGGGCTATAGGGAAGACTTGTATTGTAGATTTCATTGGCAAAAAGGACATGACCTTTACGCATGTTGGAAGTTCAAAAGCTTAGTGAAGGACCTAATAGGCAACAAAACTCTAGTAGTGGATAATCCCATAACACCAAGAAAATAACAGATGGAGGTCTTCAAAGACCCCCTACCTACCCATGATGCATAGGCAAAGACTCTACAAGTCAATGAGGTGACACAAAACTTCCCCATTTAGGGGTATGTAGGGATGATAAGCATAGTGACACGGAACAAGAGGTACCCAAGAATAGCTGCCCCCACTGTAGCTACAGGAGAGGTTCCATCAATGTCACAACCTCAACCGTACCCTACCCAACCTCCCCCACCTAGACTAGTGGCCACGATTCGGACTAAACTTACCCAAAGTTTAAGGACCACATCAGCTAGGCTCTCCATATATGAGCTCATACAACAATCACCACCCCATCGGGAGGCTCTGATGGAGATACTCAAATCCATCGAGTTACAGCCCCACAAAGTGAATTCTTTCAACAACTTTGTGGAACATGTGAAACAATGCACAAAACAAGTCATCACCTTTAGAGAAGATGAGCTAAAATTGATGATTGGTGATATGGCAGATCCAACCCTACACATCATTGCATGGGTCAACAAGATCTCATTCAAGAGGGTGTTGGCAGACACTGGCTCCTCCAGTAATATAATCACAATGTCATTGAAACATCTTAAGTTGCTAGCATCCCACAAAGTGGCATCCACTTACACCCTCTGAGAATTCAACGATGTGATATGCTCAATGGTTGGCACTATTGTCCTGCCCATCCAAGTGGGACAAAAGACTATTCCTATGTTGTGCCACATCTTGGAAGGTGAGATGGCCTACAACATCTTGCTAGGTCAGCCTTGGATCAGGGATATGAAGTGTGTCCCTTCGATATACCATAAATGCCTAAAGTACACATACGAGGGGCAAGTGCATGTAGTCTCGATAGACTTAGAGCCCTACAAGTATTGCAATATGGTGCAACTAATGCCGCAATCAACCCTTCCATCGACACATTTGGACTTTCAGTTGAATCCATCCAAATAGGGTCTGATTTCGCATACATCCTCGTTGGTAAGTCCCTCAAATCACCAACCAGGCCTACCTTCATTATCTAGTCCTTCACCAACGATGCCACCTATGGTGGCCACATCAAAGGACAATGGGAAGATGCCCCTAGAAGAGGGATTGCCACTAGTCTCAACCATCTCTATCGAAGAGGTGCCTAGCCGAATGGAAGTCGAGATGCCTGGTTCACCCAACATGGAGTGGACTCAGAAAGAACTTCCATTCCCTCCCCCTCAACTGCCATGATCACTATTGAGATGGCCAATACGGGCCTGGGGGAGTACCTAGTGCAGAATATTGTAGCAACACCCACACTTGAATCTGTGCAAGACATGGGGAGACCTTGCCTCCCCATAGGAACTATTGTCCCTTTAGGCTACCCACCCAATCAGACAAATTTTGTATATGGGGGCCTCGAAAACATCATCAAACCTTACCTGCAAGAGGAATAGGACGAGGAGGCCTTTGTAGAGAACGTCAACTATCTGTCCTCGAACTTCGCTTTGAAATATCTTGGCCAATGTAATTTGCATGGATATGCATTGGGTAGATATGAACAAGGAGTGTGCGTTCTTTTCCAACCAAGATATCAGATGCCATATGACAAATCAGGAGTAGGTTTCAACCACCCTTTGCCCCTTGACATCTTGGTAGAAAACATGCAAGGCCTAGGGCTAGGCAATAAGGATGGGTTGGCACAAGATCCATATGCCAATCCTAACACAACATACACATTGGGGGATTATCTCCCATTGCTAACAACAAACCTTTTGGGCCTCAATAATCCCTCCCCTTCGATCGAGAGAGGGGAAAGTTCAAGAAACTACCTCCAAGAGGGATATAGACAAAATTAGGAGGGATCCTCTGAAGATGAGTCAGAGTATGAGGTAGCACCGTGGGACTCTTTCGAGTCTGATAGCAATCACTCGCAAGTGACCCCCATAGATGACTATCAAGAAAAATTCTTAGAAATTTTCCCCTTGAATGCTCCAATCGAGCAATTGCCACCTCAAGAGAATCAGGCCCTCCCATAGATAGCGGAATAACCCCAATGGGACCAAATCGACTTGCTTGAGCACAATGAGCCTCACAAGCCACAAATAGTTGTCAGAGCCAATGAAGGCCTATGGATCTTTGATAGTTATTATGAATATGATACTGAGATAGCATATCTCAACCACATGCGACAACAACTATGTGAATACCCCATCAACATTGATGATGTGTTTGAACAGCTAAACATGGGGCCAAGGCATAGGTGGCACCTAAACCAAGCACAGTTGGACCAATTACTGTACCTGCCACTTTAGGCATACAGAGAGCACCCTCCTCTCGGATGCCCTATAGAGCCATCAGTGCCAAGGGTAGACCCCATATTTCTACCTACACATAGGGCCGATCCATTTGTGCCAATACCCACAGAGCCAGATCCGGAGCACAAATATCATAAAGGATGCCTGAGATAATGCTCATGCGGTAATGAAGACCAAATTCATTTCATTAACATGATATCCATTGACTTAACCTCCCCCATCCATAATCCAGCCGATCCAGCATGACCATTGTATCTAGACCTAGATGCCATAGACTGGGATCACGCTAACTCACCACCATCCCCATAAGAGTACTGGCCTTGCGGTGAGATGCTCCATTTCACCCCAGGACCAGCTTAGGATGTCTTCCATGTTGAAGAGGAACCTGATGTTCCCAACGTAGATCTAAATTCAGTGGATGACATCCACCTGATCGCAACCCCACACTAGTTGGAGGACGGGTCCCACATGTCAGTTGAAGAGATGACTAACAAAGACATTGACTCTAATCCAATAAATCCATAGATCATCAAGCTGGGGATTACATTACCCTTATCAAAGGGAAGAATGAGGTTTTTGCATGGTCCTACAAAGACATGTCAAGGCTAGACCTGCAACTAATCATGCATAATCTAATGCTTGATTTGACAGTCAAGCCAGTTAAGCAAAAACTATGTAAGATGCACCTAAAAGTGGCCTTAATGGTCAAATACAAATTACAAAATTTTTTGGATGCACAGTTTATCATCTACATAGATTACCCACCATGGTTGTCCAACATGGTACCCATCAAAAAGCCTGATGGGAGGATTCACATATGCACCAATTTTTGAGATCTAAACAAAGCGAGTCCCAAGGATTATTTCCCCTTGCCTAGCATCGATGCATTGGTAGACGCTACAGTAGGCCACAAAATGCTTTCCCTCATGGATGGTTTCTCGAGATACAATCAAATTTGTATCAATCCTAATGATCAACTAAAAACGGCGTTCACAATGCCTTGGGGGACATTTTGTTATAAGGTCATGCCCTTTGGCCTTAAAAATGTTGGTGCCACCTACCAATGTGCTATGACATACATCTTCCATGATCACATGCATAAAACTTTGGAAGATTATATGGATGATTTGTTGGCCAAATATCTTTTGCGCCCAGATCATCTCGATGACTTAAGCAAGATCCTCGATCACCTCATCGAACACAAAGTCAGACTAAACCCCAGGAAGTGTGTATTTGGCATCACATCTGGAAAACTCTTGGGTTTCATAGTCTCAAAATGAGGCATCTATGTGGATCCAAATAAATTCAAGGTAAACCTTTAAATGCTTCCCCCAACCACCATCAAGTAGCTCAGAAGCTTGTAGGGAAAGGTCACGTCAATCAAGCGCTTCATAGCGCAACTATCTGACAAGTGCCAACCCATGAATAAATTATTACACAAGGGGGTAGCATTTCACTAGGATGACAAGTGCAAGTCATCCTTCGATGAAATCAAACAATACTTGGCTTTGCCACCAGTATTGGCACCACCTAGACCAGGAGTGTCATTCTATTTATACATCTTAGCTACTAAGGTGGCACTTGGCACCATGCTAGCCCAAAAAAATGAACTACATAAAGAACAGACTAATTATTATCTTAGTCACACCCTGGTCAGTTATGAACTTAACTATGCATACATTGAGAAGCTATGTTTAGCAGTGGTATTCGCCACCAAAAAGCTATGCCACTACATGCTGAGCAACATGACGTATGTTGTGTCTAAGGAGAATCCATTGTGGTACATGATGAGTCATACTTATCATAGTAGCTACATGGCAAAATGGATCATGTTGTTGATGGAGTTTGACATCGAATTCATTGGAAAAAAGTCCATCAAAGGTCAAGTCATCACCGATCAACTAGAAGAATCTCCTCTTGAATACGATCAGCCTCTAACCTAGAGCTACCTGATGATGGGGTCTTCCATGTCTCAGAATCGCCAAATTCTAATGAGCCTAAGTCACAAGTCAACATAACCCTATTTTTTGATGGTTCTAAATGTGAGCAAGGGGGTGGTGCAGGAATTATATTCTTCACACCACAAGGGGCTCCAATACCCCTATCATTTAAACTTGATTTCCCATGCACCAATAACAATTTTGAATATGAAGCCTTGCTCATAGGTCTTCAGACAACCATCACCATGAACATAAAATGCTTGAACATCTTTGGTGATTTGCTATTAATTGTTAACCAAGTGAAAGGGGTATTCCAATGCAAATGCCCAGTTTTGTAGGCCTACAAAGCCCTTGTGGATAAATTCCTGGTAAAGCCTCAATGGTACGACATCGAGGCACTCCCTTGATCATTGAATCATTTTGTGGAAACTATGGCCTCCTTGGGGTCACTAATCCTACAAGACATTTTTGGTGATATGACAACCATTCAGGTCAAAACATTATCGCAATCTGTGATGGAGCGGTAAGCTTTGACCTAACACCAAGGATCCACCTGATCCAGATTGAACCATCTTCGAATAGGTTCTCTCAAATCCATGATATTTTTAATCAAGCCAACTGGGGGTCCTTGTTCTCCCCAACCCCTCTTAATAGCAACACAATGCTATTCTTACAAGTTCTTTCCCGCTCAGCTTTTGTTAGGGATGAACTTCAAGAGGAATTGGCCGTTCATACCATTGAGGTTTCTGATCAATAGGATTGGTATACACCCATAAGAGACTACCTCAAGCTAGGTAATATCCCACATGGATTGACACATGCTACAAAAATATCATTCAAATAGAAAGGGGCAAAACATGTCTTGCTAGGATACATTTTGTACCATCAAAGCTACAAAGGAATTCTCCTCTGTTGCTTGGACTAGTAGGAGTCCACTTAGGTGATCACCCAAGATCACGATGGTACATGCAGTGGCCATTTTAGTTGTATGGCCATCGCAAAGTGCATTCTTTGCATGGGCTATTATTGGCCATATTTAGAGTGATATTGTTGGTGCAGAAGTGCATGAAGTGTCAACACCATGCTAACTTGAAACATGTACCTTCTTAGGCCTTGCATTCGATCCAATCAGCTTGGCCATTCTCGCAGTGGGGCTTAGATCTAATCGAAAAGATCTCCCCTACGTCGTCAGGTCGTCACATGTTCATCATAATGGCCACAGAGTACTTCACCAAGTGGGTGGAAGTAGTTCCACTTACCTCTACGACTAGGACCCGCATTGTGGAGTTTATTTTACATAATATCATATGTTATTTTGGTATTCCATCCAAGATCATCTCGGATAATGGGACATCGTTCAAGAACAAAGATGTGCATGCTTTGACAACGAAGTACAAAATTCAGCATAGTTTTTTGACACCTTATTATCCGCAAGCAAATGGGCAAGTAGAGGCGTCAAACAAAATGCTAGTTGCCATCCTTAAAAATATAGTCATAGATAGTCACAAGGATTGGCACATTCAAATACCACTTGCTCTTTGGGCTTATCACACTAGTATTCGGATGACCACTAGGGCAACTCTATTCTCACTGTTGTATGGCTCCGAGGCAATCATGCCTCTCAAGTTGGAAATACCTTCCCTATGCATATCAATGCAAGAGTTCATCGATGATGACACTGCACGATAGGCCCGGTTAGACCAGATTACGTTGCTCGACGAACGACATGTCAATGCTCTCGAGCATTTACGTATCTACCAAGAGTGACTCAAGAAAGCATACAACATGAAAGTTCACCTGAGGAATTTTTAGGTTGGTGACCTAGTCTTAAAAGAGAACCAACAAAATTCTAACTTGTCACCCCATCTAAGGGACAAGTTCACGACAAACTAGTTAGGTCCTTATGTAATTGATAGTAAAATAGGACCTGGAACATACCGACTCGCCTCTCTTGATGGAATCAAGGAACTAGAACCCTTGAACATCAGTCATTTGAGGCCATTCCACATTTAAAAGAGCCATGGCCCACCCCAAAATGCCCCAAGGATTCCCACAATCGCTTGGTCAACCCCAAAATGCCCCAAGGATTCCCATAATCGCTTGGTCACCCCAAAAATGCCCCAAAGGTATCCATAATCCCTTTGGTCAAACCAAAAGCTCCAAGGATTCCCACAATTGCTTGGTCAACCCCAAAAGCTCCAAGGATTCCCATAATCACTTGGTCAACCCCAAAAGCCCCAAGGATTCCCAAAATCACTTGGTCAACCCCAAAAGCTCCTTGGTCAATCCCAAAAGCTTGAAGGATTTCGACAATCGCTTGGTCAACCCCAAAAGATCCAAGGATTTCCATAATCACTTAGTCATCCCAAAGACCCCAAGGATTCCTGCAATCACTTGGTTAATCCCAAAAACATCCAAAAGGTGTCCATAATCCCTTTGGTCAAAACCAAACGCCCCAAGGATTCTCACAAATGCTTGGTCAACCCCGAAACATCCCGAAGGTATCCATAATCCCTTTGGTCAAAACCAAATTCCCCAAGGATTCTCACAAACGCTTGGTCAACCCCGACATGCCTCGAAGGTATCCATAATCCCTTTGGTCAAACCAAAAGCCCCAAGGGTTTCCACAACCGCTTGGTCACCCAAAAATGCCCCAAAGGTATCTATAAACCCTTTGGTCAAAACCTCCAAGGATCCAAAAGAATCACTTGGTGCCCACCCATTCGCATCAAAATAATCAAAAAAAACAAAAACATTGCATCTCACTTCCATGCATACTCTTAAAAATCAAAACACAAAAAAAAATAAGCTGCATTAGGCATCACATACATACATTGCACATTTTTTGGTCATACAGGTCAAATGCACCATAGACTGTCAATACTTGGCAATTCCATCATTTTCTGTATTTTGTCCACTTTGTAAATAATTCAGCAAAAATAGCACCATCCACATTTTTCACCATATCATAGTCAGTTGTCTTCCAATGTATCTAGGGTTTTTAGTCATTCAGCTATCATTAGATTTCTAGCCAAAAACTGTACAAAGTCAGATAGATTTTTGCAGAGATAGAGTTTTACTTGGATCACACCTTGCTACGTAGCATCCCAACACAAGTTAAAACACATAAAAAATTCCCAAGTTGTGTGAATGAAAGATGAAACCTGCAAAGCAATCTAGGATACCATACAGTGAAAATGTTATCTCTCTCATCCCCCTGTGTGAATGACCCCAAGAATGCTGAGAGTTGGAAAAAGGACAAGAATCTTCCCTACCCAATTCCCCAAAAAATCCCCAAGTTCTCAAAAAAAATGCAAAAATTAAAAGTACAAACTCCAAAATTTTGACATCAAAACCCTCAAAGTGCATATTCCAAAAAGCACAAGCAATAGTGATTATCATCACTCAATATTCAAATCCCTTTCTCAAGAGAAAAATAAAAAATAAACAGTGATTTTTATCACTACATATAAGAGCAAGTATCCCAATACAATTAAATAAAATAAGGGAGTCGAACTTGAATCCCCGGAACTCTGCATTCGGAAGGTCATGAGATAATCCTCAGTACCGGTTTGGTGGATAGCCTACTGGTCACTGGTGGAAAACCTCCCGCATGACGATATATCTATCAAATTAAATTATGTGCAGATCAATGTTTGTATGTGGATGAGCTAGCTTATGGTATCATAGATGGCATCGCAGATTAATCTTACTAAATACAACAAAGGAGTTAGTGGAGCTAATTAGGTGATCCTCAGTACAGGTTTGGTTGACAACCTATTTGGCATTGGCGGTATCCTGACAAATACCACATAAATGAACTCAATTGCACACACAAGGATGTGAAATAACTTGGTCAAACTCAAGTCTAATTCATACCTTGTTCAAAAGTCTTGTGAGATAAATGTACAGTCTTGGCTAGTTAGTTAAAATATCTGAGTCTCAGAAAAAACCTTAACTACATTCTAGAACAATTGTGGTACATTCCATTCTTACATCATCATTAGAAAATACAAAAAAAAAATTCATTGCAAATACAAAGTCATTTCATAAAGTAATCACATAGTACAAAAAGCCAATAAATCCTATACGGTCTATGGTGCCACCGCCTGTATACCAAAAAATCACTTCATTCATTTCATATGCATATATCCATATCATATAGTTAAGATCATCCACATTCATAAATAACATATGCATACGTCAACATAATTAAATATGCATAAAAAAAACAATAAATCATGACAAGTGTATAAACAAAAAGAAAGTCTATATATATCACGTCAAAAATTCCCTCAGGCTATAATAATACGGTCCTCTGACCTCACAAAAAAAAAAACTCAAAAACCCCCAAGCCTAGGGCGTCGACCACCTTGATCACACAGGATCGGTGTGACTGGAACTACCCCCAGTGGTGTGGGTCCTATGGGACCTCTCAGGACAGTTGTTGCTAGCCCTTGAATCATGCCCACTGACACTCCCCTCACCCACCCGCATACGATGAAAAGATGTAGACTACTTTGTCTCACTACCCCTTGTACGACGTGAATATCCCCCTCCAGTGAGCTCTAATAACTTCCCATCAAGGCGGATAATCTCTGCCTCTAACTCCAATCAGTGTCAAACCCAATCCACCTTCTGCCGATGGTACGTAGTCAATGCATCATCCCGCTATGCCAACTGAGTCCATAGGAGATCCCTCTCCTACAAAATATCTATGTCCACATCTCATCGATGGTACGTGGCCAGTGCATTCTCCCGCTACACCAACTGAGTCCGTAGGAGATCCCTCTCCTATAAAACATCCCTGTGCTCCTCATCCTGTCTCTGAAGTAGATTCTCTAATCACGCTATCTCAGCATGAAGCCTCACCTCCATACCCCCTAGGATTTCCTGAGGCATGGGCATCTCCAGGACAGAATGTTGCTTCGACACCCACTACTTTAGGACGTCTTGTGTATCCGGCTACTCTGGAACTCCTAAATCATCCCCACCAAAGTCATCAACCTCCACCATATCTGCATCATTGAGCGGAGCCCCCCAACCCTCCCTCAATGCCTCCGCATTCCCATTTCCTGTTGCTACCGCATCTAGACCTCCTAGAGGCCCCTCACCTTGCCATCGTCGCATCGTCCACCACTAGTCATACTCGATAGTAACCCTAATGTTGTCCACATCGGGGACATCAATCACTGCATTCGACTCCTCACCCAGTAGCTTGATGATCGACCAGGCTAGATTCTTCTCTTCGCCCCAACGTAGATAGATCAAGGGCTCACCAGGCAATCCTTGGTGCACCCCAAACTGTCGAGTCACCCGAACATATAGGAAGTACTCTTGCTCAGTCCCATGTTGCCTGATCAGCCATGTCCCCTTGCACACCTATCAGAGCCACTCCCCAGCCTCAGGCTAGGCTAGACAGTCTTGATAAAGCTACCAGAACACCTCCCCTAGAGCAATACATGAGAAGGTATCTGTATAGTGACTAACATCACCTGTCCACCGTCGACTCTACCCATGCTCCTCCAACCTCTGCCACAGAGCCGCATACCCAATCTCCCTATCCACCATCTCTACTTGAGTGATCCAAGGCAACCACTGTGGCCGCTCCACAGCTATGTGCTGCCACCCCCAGCACTGCAATAGGTAGCGGCACCCAATCCCCTTCTACCTCTAATAGTGGACCTTGTACAACTCGTCATAAAGCTTTTCCAGTAGTGTCTAACCCCACCTCATAATCAATGGAGCCACCGTAGGACACTCCATAAGTCTGAACACTACCTCAAGCAGGTTCCAAGGGAACCACGCACCTGAGGAGTTAGGAAGCAACATGTTGGAGATGAGGGTCATAAGCAACGCATGCCTCACCCTCAACACGCCCTTCTCTAGCCACCACCACACCAAAATCTCGCCTATCAAGTAGTCCCTCTTTGCCCTCTCCACTAGACTATCCACCCCCAAAGCATCGTATTAGCACCACCATCCACTGATCACAAGGAGTCGTCTAAATGGGCAATCCATCTATTGAAATCTATAGAATCTGATAAACGTCCTCTAGAGTCATCGTCATCTCCCTTGTCGGGAGATGAAATGTGTTGGTGTGGGGATCCCACAAATTGATCAAGGTAGTCATATATGCCCGATCCCCCACCACAGGCTCCAACCGAGTCACCTGCTTGAGCTCGAGGGCATCAAGCCACTCGTAGTCCACCATAGTTAGTGCATCTCGTGAATCAAAAAATACTGTCGGTTGACAGTATCGACTCTTCACAACCTAAAAATAAAAATAAAAACATTAAAACACTAAAATTAATGTACAGTAAAAACATTAACAAAATATACAGTAAAAACATTAACAAAATGTACAGTAAAAACATTAACATAATGTACAGTAAAAACATTAACAAAATGTATAGTAAAAACATTAACATAATGTACAGTAAAAAAATTAACAAAATGTATAGCAAAAACATTCAAATAAAAAAAAAAAATCAATAAACAACGCAAAATAAACAAGATACAAAAAACAAAATAAAACAAATTTTAACCTAGGGTTTTCATCCTAGTTTAAACAAAAAAAAAATAAGATACAAAAAACAAAATAAAACAAATTTTAACCTAGGTTTTTCATCCTAGTCTAAACAAAAAAACAAAATACAAAAATAAATCAGCTAGGGTTTTTTTATTCTTAGTCAAAATGAAAACACAAATAAAAATTTAACCTAGGGTTTTTTTAATCTTAGTCAAAACAAAAAAACAAAAACAAAAACAAATAAAACTTTAACCTAGGGTTTCATCCTAGTCTAAACAAAAAAAGAAAAACAAAAAAAATAAAATTAACTAGGGTTTTTTTAATCTTAGTCAAAACAAAAAAAAACAAAAACAAATAAAACTTTAACCTAGGGTTTTTTTAATCTGAATCAAAACAAAAAACAAAAACAAATAAAACTTTAACCTAGGGTTTCATCCTAGTCTAAACAAAAAAAAAACAAAATACAAAAATAAATTAACTAGGGTTTTTTAATCTTAGTCAAAACAAAAAAACAAAAACAAATAAAACTTTAACCTAGGTTTTTCACCTTAGTTTAAACAAAAAAAGACAAAATACAAAAATAAATTAACTAGGGTTTTCTTAATCTTAGTCAAAACAAAAAAACAAAAACAAATAAAACTTTAACCTAGGGTTTTCACCTTAGTTAAAAAAAAAAAAAAAACAAAATACAAAAATAAATTAACTAGGGTTTTTAATCTTAGTCAAAACGAAAAAAAAAAACAAATAAAACATTAACCTAGGGTTTAACCTTTGTTTAAATAGAAACACGAAATACAAAATAAATTAATTATGGTTTCGAACTGTAAAATAAAAACAAACAAAATAAAGATAAGGAGCACCTATCGGTCTTGCCTCGACTTTGCCACTCGAATATCTGATCCATGCACTCTTGGTATCCATGAAATCTCGACAATGCTCCGCTACGCAGACTCGCACTTCTCCTCATAACTCCAAATCGCTAGAAAAAACAAATGCAAATGAGCCCAAAACCTAGTTTTGGCCCTTATATAGGATTTTAGGCCTGTAATCGTTCCACCCTAGGATGAGCGCTCTAGTTAGCGCTCGTCCCACCTTGGGATGATTACAAAAATGGTATTCATCCCACCTTGGGACGATTACAGAGCAAGAAAAACAAAAACTACATCCAAAATGCACCAAAAACAAAAAAAAAAATACTGAACAAAGGCACCTTTTGCATTGGACATGCTTGGCATACAAAACCACCGTCGGGGTCACAAATTGTCACTATCCTACTCCATAAGAAGGTTCCAATAGCCAGACCGCTCCACGGGAGGACAGATTTTTGACAATTTCATCCCCAAAAGGCATCATAAAATGGGTCAAAAACCCACCAAAAACATCAATAAAATTGTCGAACAAAGGCACATTTTGCGCTTGATATTCTTGGGATAAAAAACCACCGTCGGGGTCAAAAATTGTCACTATCCTACTCCCTAATAATGCTACCATAGCTATATCACTCCATGGGAGGACGGATTTCCAAAAATTTCATTCCCAAAAGGCATCACAAAAAGGATAAAAAACCCACCAAAACACAGTAAAACTGCCGAACAATGGCGCCTTTGTGCCTGACATTATTGGCATACAAAACTGATGTTGGGGTCACAAATTATCACTATCCTAATCCCTAAGAAGGCTACCATAGCCGGACTGCTCCACGGGAGGAAATATTTTTGACAATTTCAACACCAATCGGCGTCACAAAAAGGGTTAAAACCCACCAAAAATAGGTTCGATTATTGGGCAACTGCATAAGCATTCAATGACAAAACAACTGAAGGCACCCTTAAAAAAGTCATCTTGGGTCAAGTGAATCATCACTTTTATCATGTCGGTCATTCCCTCATCGATTTGTCTCTTGAGGGGGTAGTCACTCTTAGTCACCAATCAACAAATACACACCCAATCAAGGAAATGGCATGCATTTAAAGAATCATTGACAAAGACAATCATGCTCCTGCTTAGGGCAGAAAACAAGCAATAATCACAAGCTGATCAAACACTTGGCATTATAGAATCATGAACACAAGTTTCCCATAGACAAAAGGTTTCACCCTTTGCCTAACTCATGACTGAACAATGACCAAGATCAAGTAACACCTCACCGAAAATGGTTAACACTTGAATTAAGATCCTTATCTCGTCAGAAGCAAGGATTCAAGAATGTGTGCCCTCTCCATACATGGGGCATAAAAATTTGGTTAGGTTACTAAGAAACCCTAATCATTAAAGTGCTTTGGTTATCTATTTTTGCTCAGCACTGCGCCATGCACATCGCATCCCAAAAAGGGGCATCTATAGACACCAAAATAGTACCAATCCGATTATGTGATTATAAGCACTGACCGAATTGGCATACATAGCCCCTAGGGCAGCCCCCAAAGGTTAAATAGTGGTCCTAACCAATCCCACAACATTTTTGTAAATTCAAAGGTCACTTTGGCATCTTTCAGGCACTCTGCTTCCTAATCATTCCACCCTAGGATGATTAGAATCCTATTCGCCCCACCCCGGGGCGATTAGCAGCAATCGCTCCAGGGTGGGGCGAATAACAAGTTTGACGGGAAAAAATTCAAACCTTGAAAAATGGCAGCCCAAATACACCACTTAACTCCACCTTCAATGCATGGGAGTGCAAGTGAGCATTTCAAAGCTCAAAGGGGCAGTCATGGAGCCCTTAATCAGGGAGGAATCTTCTCTCCCCTGACAAGGCATTATGGCCAAGTGGCACCCCTGCATGCACATTCAAAGTAGACCTTTAGGTCTATAAAATGGTGAGCCTTCTCACCCAAAAAAAATAACAGAGTGGGAGCATTTGGAGCAACGGAGTGCTGCCGAATTATACCCTCACCCCTTGTTTGTGCTTCCTACATCCTTGATCTCTCTTTTGGAAGGGAGGTTATTGGGTGAACATTAGGAGCGCAATCTAAACACAAAACCCAAAAAATTGGCCACAATACCACACCCAATTTTTTTACACAACCCCCTAGGAGGTTTTGGACCCATCCCAAGTGGATTGGTGTCAAAACCAAGCCCCAAATGGAGGGCATCCTGCCCCCGGGCTTCCCCCGCACTACTGCAGTCCTAATCGCCCCACCTCGGAGTGATTAGAAATATGTAATAGATTTATTTACTATTTATTTTGCATCTTGTTTTATGTTATTCCTATATGCTACCATTCAAATTTCAATGCATTCTGATGAGTTTTGACTATGTTTTCATTGTTTTACGCTTTCACTAACATATAGGGAGCGCCTTTGGATACAGGGCAATCAAGATAGAATCTACAAAATCTGACCTTATGGGTCATCTCAAAATTCCCCATTTTGCCTAACCCCAAGTTTTTAGGTGTTTTGGAGGCCTTTGGATGGGACATTTGGGAGGTCACTCTCGGATGTTTTATGACAGTCCTAATCGTCCCATCCCAAAGCGATTAGAAATATATAGTAGATTTCTTGATCGTTCTTTTTGAAATGTGTTCATAATGATGTTTACATGCTTCTGTCCAAGTTTCATCTTATTCTGACATGTTTTGATCACCATTTTAATTATTTCATGCATGCATTAACCGGAGGCCTTGTGGATTGCATGTTTCCCTCCATCCGTAGGTGCTATTAATCATTTGTTGTTTCTCTGAATGCAGGATCTCGACACCATAGGTGCAGGAAGGAATTAGAGACACATTCACACAAGCAACGACAATGTTTGGCCTAGCCATTTTTAATGTGGGCATGTGGAAGATACCGAAGGGAAGCGTAACAACCGTTGGTGTGACAAAACTATATCTAACGCTCCGAGCCCCTTAAAAGGGGGGAGACGTATTGTAACATGATCACAAGAAAAATTAATAAAAGAGACTGCACTTTGCTTTTGCTTTACATCTCGTTTTAGTTCATTTGTTTTCCCTTTTCATGTGCTTTAGTTCTTTGTTCATTTTTAGGACTTAGCGTTACATTTGCTTTTGTTTGCATCGCACCTGGTGCGCCATTGCTTCTGTGAACTAATTGCTTTCACAATTCTCTTTATGTTTTATGAGATTGGACAAGTTCTAGTGAGGACTTGTTGAGCAAATTTGAGGTAGGTCTTTGAGAAGACTTGTGGAAATATTTGTGTGATCTTTTGTGGAAGCTTACAATACAAAATTTGAGGACAGATATAGTTGAGCATATTGGACAAGTTCTAGTGAGGACTTTTTGAGCATATTGGACAATTTCTAGAGAGGACTTGTGGATAGATTAGTGTGAGCTTTTATGTAAGCTTACAAGGCAGATTTGAGATACGTCGTTCAAAAGACTTGAGATCAAAGTTGATTGATTTATTTTTTCAAACCTTGAGTTAAGGTTTGGGGCAAATCTAGCAGTGTTGATTTGTGATTGGATCAAGGTTTGTGTTAAGGCTTGAGGACAAATATTAAGGATAGATTTGTACTAGATGAAAGGACTGTATTTAGTGCATATCAGAGAAAAAATATTAAGGATATATTTGTACTAGACCGAAGGACTATGTTTAATGAAAATTTGAGAATAAAGTTTGATGCATATTTGAGGACATGTTTGTGCTAGACCAGATACAAATATTGAGCAGATTTATGCTAGACCGAAGAAATGTGTTTACTATAGATTTGAGATAGAGCTAAGAGTAAGATTTAGAGGTGATAGAGTATAGAGGATGATAGTCTCCAGTGGATAGAGATCCATTAGCCAGGGCAGTGAGGATAGGTGTCTTTAGTGGATAGATATTCATTAGCCAGATTAGTGGGGGCAATAGTTCTTATATAATATCACCAGCCAGAGCTAAGGAGATAGGCGTTCTCTTATGGATAGATATCCATTAACTTGATTAGGGTATTGGTGTCTCCTTTGGACAAAGGTCCATAAACATTCTAATAGGGAAAGGATTCTGAAGAGATTGATTGAGAAAATTTTAGTGAAATATTTTCTCCGTGGAGTAGCCCATATTAGGTGAACCACATTAAATTGATGTCCCTATTATGTGTTGTGATTTATGCATTGCTTTGATTACTACTATTGTTATTGCTATCTATATATTACATAATATTTATTGGGAAAGAAAATTAAAAAGTGATTTTATATTGTTCACCTCCCTCTTAATATAATCTTATGTTCTTCAATTGGTATCAAAGTGGGTTCCTTCGGAAGAGTTTAACAACTTGAAGTAAAAACTATCAACACAATGGATTCTAAGAATAGGTACTTAGATAATTCAACATCAATATTTGATGGAAGTGATTATATATTTTGGAGTATGATAATGTACATTAACTTGGAGGAACTTGGAAATAAAATTTGTGAAGCAGTTGAAAATGGATACATACCACCAGTTGATCCACCTACAGATAAGGAAGGTAAGCTTCTACAACAATACAATTAAAAAAGAATGAATGTAATTTTGAGAGGTTTACATAGAACATATTTCATAAAGGTTGTGCATTGTAAAGATGCAAAATGAATCTGGGATAAGTTACAAAGCATATATGAAGGATATAAAAGTGACAATAAGGCAAAGATACGAAATATCAAGGGACAATTTGAAGATTTAAAAATGAAAGATGAGGAAAATATTAGTACTTATCTACTTCGGGTAGATTAAGTTTTTAACACCATGCAAGGACTTGGACTTGAGATTGAATAATCTGATAATTGTGATAATATCTTAAGATATCTTCTAAAAAGGTTTAGTGAAATGATCTTTGCTATAGAGGAATCAAAATATGGTGATATTTTGACAAGATAAATGTTACTTAGTATTCTTACAACTTTTGAGTTAAGAACAAAAGAGGAACCTAATCTCCGAAAGGAAGTAGTATTTAAAGCTGCTAAGAAGAAAAAGGGCAAGAATTTAGATTTAAGTAATGAGTCATCCAGTGATGAGGAAGCTAATTATGATAGAAGGAATAATGATTCAATAAGATTTAAAGATGCAAAATCTGTTAGATGTTTCAATTGTGGAAAGTATGGTCACTATGCAACTGCTTGTCAAGAAGCCAGAAATAACAATTATGAATAAAAATAGGAACATAAGAATAGGGAATCAAAAAAATATAGGTACCAAAAGAAAGGTAAGGATGGACAAGGCAGACAAGGGAAGAAGTTATTTCAAAGACAAAAGAGGAGCTATTATGCAGACAAGGAAAGTAAGTACTCAAGTGATAGTGATAATAGTTTCTCAGATAATGATAAAGATGAAGTCATATTTCTAATAGAAGAAAAATAAGAGGTTAAGAAAAGGTCACCAATAATTCTAAAGTGTTTTAGATGTGGTAATTTTAGACATACTGAAGATAATTTTACAAGGAATGGTTTCAGTTTTAGTGATGATGAATATGAGGATGCACTTGAAAAACCAAAAGAGAATATTCTAATGGCACTAGAAGAAGAAGGAGGTGATCCTATAGAAGACAAGTCAGAAAAGAATGAAGATGTTCTAAAAGGTAAACAAATAGAGGAAGAATCAGAAAAATGAGGAGTTGATCTTGAGGGAGAGCTTATTTATGCTCTTAAAAATTTAAATAAGGTAAGAAATCAAAACTCCCAACTTGATATTTAGTTTCAGGAATGTGATGAAGAGAGGGGAAAGCTTATAGAGGATCTAAACAAATCAATGGCTAAGACAAAGAAGTTCAAGGATAAGTTAGAAGCAAAGTTCTTAGAATGTGAAAAGTTAGAACAAGAAGTAGCTCTACTAAGGGAAGAAGTAGAGAAGTCTAAGGACAAGATATACAAGTTTAGAAGAAGTTCAAAGAATTTGGATAAGATTATAAAGTTATAAAAACCTACTGTTGAGTGGTATTTTCACTCGATTGTGAAAACACACTCTTCGTTAGGATTTAAATCTCAAATCCCCTATTGCAAAGAAATTAAATAAATAACTTCTCCAAGGTCTCCGCTATGTTAGCATTTTGCATAATAATAATATTCAATTTGAATGCTTGGAATACCTTAGTGATTGCAAGTAACTGTAAACAAAGGGCACTGCTGGTTTATTTTATTTCAAAATTTTAATTATTGTTCACTTAATCAGAATAAACTCAATGTGAATTGATTTTAATATTTTATTTTCCGGTTCTGGGCAATTTTCAAGTGTTTTATTTCAATGATTGTAAACTAAAATACAGTTAAACTTTCTGAGAAATAAAAGTGTAGAGAATAAAAGAAATGAAAATAAAATGCAAATAAAACGACACTAAAATACATTAAGAGTGGGGTTTTTGAGCTCTGGCGATTTGGCGGGAATTTTTCTGCGCAGGCGACAGGCGATGTTCTAGGGTTTGTGGAGCGAAGGATAATCCAGGACATCAGGTGGTTTCCCATAGTGCTTTGATATTGTGGATCTGAACGTTCGCTTGCTGCTTCAGGAGGGCCCAATGGGGTCTCCTCCAGACCCTCTCTCTGGGAGGAAGAGCTCTTATGCAGAACTGCTAAAAGACAATCCTTCGTCTTCTAACGGTGAAGCTCAGCGAAATACTCTGAATACGATCTTCAAGAATGCTGGCAAGAGTTCAGCACCGCATCGAGTCAACGGTTGTCTTCCCCAATCTGCCTCAAGACCAAAGATTGTAATCGAACCAAAGCTGGTCGAAGATACAATCCTATACAAAGCCAAACATGATTTGATTTGTAAATTCATGGGTATCCGACCTACCCTGAATTTCTTGAACACTTGGGTCCGACAGAACTGGGAGCCCCTTGGTGAGTACTCCCTGTGGTTTATTAGCAACGGTTATTTCATTGTTAGCTTTTCTTCTTTAGCTGATAGAAACAGGGTGTTTGAGTCGGAGAAGAGAAACCACGGCCCTGCAGGGTTATTTGTTCAACCCTGGAGAGTGGGCTTTGATCCTCGCATCGAACCCACGGCTGTCCCGATTTGGATCCGATTGTACGCTCTTCCAATGGAGTTTTGGGGGGAGCAGGTCCTGGAAATGATTGGTAACTCTCTGGGTAGACACCTGGGCATTTCCAGGGACACCATTGAAGGTAACTCTGGAGTCTATGCTAGAATCTACGTGGAAATGGATATCAGCCAGCCTTTACTGATAGAGGTGGAACTGGAACTGGCAGGAATATCTTGGATCCAACAGTTAGACTATGAGGCTCTGCCCTTCAGATGCAGAGTCTGCCACAAACATGGGCATTTGGCCAGGTTTTGCCCGAATATTTTGAGCACCAAAATGGAAGCCCCGCACGGTATGCCAAATCGCCCCAGAGAGGGTAGGTCTACTCCCGCCAAAGAAACACCCAATACTCCTCAGGAAAATGAGGGCCAGAAAGATGGCTTTGAGCAGGCAAAAAGAAGGAGAAAGCAAAAGAAAAATGGTAAGGAGCAATTACATTCCAAGCCAGCCAACAGATATGAAATTTTTAAGACATTAGTGGATCAGGAGGACCACGACATGGTTGGCGTGGATGGGAATACTGAGGTCCATGCCCACACTCATGTTTCTCCTTCTTCTCCTCCTGTCTTAGAACAGGTGATTGAGCCCACTGAGTCATTACAGCCAGAAAATGCAGGGGCACTGATAGTGCACTCCCAAGCGCCACCAGTAATTAAGGATGTCAGCATGGGAATTGCAAAAAAAAATAGAGAAAGGCCAGCCCTGGGGATATCTCAAGTGGAAAAGAGATCCAAAAATAGCAACACTCAAGGAGCGGGCAGAAAGTCAAATAAGGACCTGATTGCAGCTCAAGGAGACAAGCTGATCAATGGAGGATCGGTGAGGACAATTGATTCTTACTGCTCTCAAGGTTTTCAATGATTATTCAATCTTGGAATGTTAGGGGTTTAAACAGTAGAACCCATCAATCTGTTGTTCAAGGACTTTTAGGAAAATGTAGAACAGACTTTTTGCTTCTTCAAGAGACGAAAATGTCTCTAGATCTTATGTATAAAACAGTTAATAGAATCTGGAGGGGCGCTAGTTATATGGATGTGGCTGCCCAAGGTGCTTCCGGGGGGATTGTAACTCTTTGGAATCCCTTGGACTGGACTGCTCTAGAACATATAGCTTGGAGGGGTGTTCTCACATCTCATTTTAGGAATAATGTCACAGCTGAACATGTCTTAATCACTAATTTTTATGGGGCCCAAGACCTTGAGGGTCAGAGGCTTCAATGGAATGTTGTACATAATATGAGGTCCTCTAGGGAGCACTTCGACTGGATTATTGTAGGAGACTTTAATGCAAAATTATCTGCTCGAGATCAGGAAGGTGGTACTCCATTTTTGGATCCAGGGGATCGGCTTTTGATTGCCCAAGTCCAGGCCTTTCAATTAGTGGATGTTAAAGGTCCTGGAACCTACTTTACTTGGACTAACAAGAGGAAGGAGCCACACAGTAGGAAGGTCAAGCTAGACCGCTTTCTGGTCTCGGAGGAGGCTTTTGTAAAGTGGAACACTAAATTCCAGATTTTGGAGGGCCCAGTTTCAGATCACTTTCCCATTTTGTTGGAGGGAGGGACTATGACAGGGCAGCATCACAGGCCTTTTAAATTTGAGAACTTTTGGTTACAAAAGGAGGACCTTCGAGAGAAAATTCCAAAATGGTGGGAGGAAGGCCGTCCACCTTTTGGGACAACAATGTTTAGATTTCATAAGCAGCTTCATTTTGTCAAACTTCAGCTGAAACAATGGAGGAAAGATAATAAGTCAGATTTCCAGCTCCAAAAGGCCCCCTTGGTGGCTAGATGGGAGGAGGTTCAGAAACTCTTTAGGGAAGGAATTATTACTGAACAACTCAAATCTGAGGATGATGCCTTGCGCAATGCGGTTGAGGCCATTGATAACCAAGAGGAGATTTACTGGAAACAGAGAGCAAGAAATACTTGGTTATCAGAAGGGGACAGAAATACCAAATTCTTTCATCGGTCAGCTTGCGCTAGAAGACAGCTGAATAACATGGAAGCCCTAAAAGATGAGAATGGTCACTCCTTTGATACTCTTCCTGGTATGCACTATCATTCAATCGAGTACTTCTCTAATCTCTTTAAAGAAAGTATGGAGCAAGATGTTGAGGCTCAGAACGAAGTTATTAATGTCATACCTTCTATTATCTCTGAAGAAGACAATCAGGCCCTACTTAGACCCATTGATAGAGATGAATTGAAAAATGTGGTCTTTAGTATGAGTACTGGCAAATCTCCAGGTCCAGACGGCTTTCCTATTGAATTTTTTCAGGCCTTTTGGGATACTTTGGAGGAGGATGTTTTGGCTGTCACAGAGGAATCCAGAACTAATAAAAGAATGCTTAGGGCAATAAATCACACCTTTATCACTTTAATTCCAAAAGGGGAGGAGGGGATTCATATCTCTGATTTCAGACCTATTGCCTTATGTAATGTGATTTATAAAATAATCACTAAGATAATGGCTGAGCGGCTCAAACCCCTCCTTCACAACATCATCTCCTCAGAACAAGGGGGCTTCGTTGAGGGAAGACAAATCTTGGATGGGGTGGTTCTTGCTCAGGAGGCTATCCATTCTATGCAAAAATCTGGTAATAAAGGAATGTTCATTAAACTGGATATGTCCAAGGCTTATGACCGAGTGGAGTGGAGCTTTTTGTCCAGATTGATGGCAGCCTTTGGCTTCTCCCAGGAATGGATTGATTGGGTCATGAGTTGTGTCTCTACGCCCTCTTATTCGGTTCTTATCAAGGGTCTTCCCTCGCACCCTTTTGGAGCCACTCGTGGCCTTCGTCAAGGAGACCCTTGCTCTCCCTATCTTTTCCTCATTTTGGCTGAAGGACTAGGTAGACTTTTCTTGAGGAGAAGGCAACAAGGCCTGTTAACAGGTATTAAGGTAGGGGAGGAAACTTTGACTCACTTGCAGTTTGTGGACGATACTGGATTGGTTGGTGTGGCCAGTTTCAGGGAAGCCAGAGGAATCAGGGATACTCTTAATGTTTACCTTAGGGCTTCAAACCAGGCCCTAAATGACAAGAAGTCCAAAGTGGTCTTTTTCAATCTTGACCAAAGACTGCAGAATAGAGTTATTGAGATCCTGGGATTCACAAGGACTTCTCTTCCAATTGTTTACTTGGGAGTTCCCTTGCATTTCAAAAAATTAAAAACAGATATCTGGAAGGAACTATTGGAAGGTATCAAAGATAGAATGAATCATTGGTCTCACAAATGGTTAAGCTATGGGGGTAGATTAACTTTCTTGCAGTCAGTTATTCAGGCCATGCCTATCTATAAATTCTCTATTCTGGCTGCCCCTCATACTATATGGAAAGAGCTGGACAAAATGGCAAGAAGATTTTTGTGGGAAGGTGCAAAAGGGGAGAGAAAATGGGCCTTGGTTGGGTGGGATAAAGTTACCCAGCCTAAGGATAAAGGAGGGCTGGGACTGAGAAGCTCCAAGCTTAATAACAGAGCGCTGGCTGGAAAACTGTATTGGAGGTGGATTTCCCAGCCAACCTCCTTATTCAGCAGAATCCTCACCAGTAAATATTTAGGTCATGTCCACCACAATGAGGTGGGCCGTTTCCCCCTGGATGGCACTGGATCCTTAGTGTGGCAGGCTCTCAAGCTTGGATCTCAGGTCATCAAAGACCAATTATTCTGGAAAGTGGGGAGAGGGGACAAGGCACGTTTCTGGACTGATTCATGGGATCAGTATCCTCCCATCATTGCTACTTTTCTTGAATTACTTCCAGTCAAATCCGCTATAGAAGCCAAGGGTTGGATTCAAATTGAAAGCTATTTTAACACCATCCAATTGGGGGGGTATAAGTTTAAAAAGTTTAAAAGGTGGGAGGAGTGGCCAATTACTATCCCACCGGAGCTGGCACCCATCTTGAATAAAATCTTGACAGAAAGGTTCCTCACAGGGAGGGATGAGGAGGATGAAATAGCTTGGGGCTATGGGAACCTTGGGGTTTATACTGTAAAGGATGGCTATGAGAAGATCCTCCCAGAGCCTCCCCCACACTCATTTTCGGTTCAGGATTGGAGAAAGATTTGGCATTCCAAGGGCTGGCCGAAAGTCAACTTCTTTGCCTGGCAGTTTATGCACAAAGGAATTCTCACCTTTGACAATCTCAGAAGTAGAGGAATCATCGGTCCCTCTCAGTGTGCTCTATGCCACAAGCATGAAGAAACTGCTGATCACCTGATGTTCGAGTGCCCTTTTACGCGTCAGATCTGGAAGCGCTGGTTCTCTCACTATAAACTCCAGGCCAATGGTGATCTGAATCGTGCCAATATTTGGGAAAAATGGAAAAGAGGCAGATTTAAATCTGTAGCTCTCCGCATTGGTTGGGAACTTGGTGTTCTTTTCATCTGGTGGCAAGTATGGCTGGAGAGAAATGCTCAGATTTTTAGGGAAACTTTCTCCTCAATTGATGGAGTTTGGCAGGTCATCTGGAGCAAAGTCACAAAAACTATTGCCATCTATACTGAAGCGGAAAATTAGGTTGGTCTTGGGCCTCTGGAAGAGGGAGTTGAGGGGGAAGAGAGCCAAGACAGAGCTAGCTGGAAACCTCCTCCAGAAGGTTGGATCAAAATCAATACTGATGGTGCTACAAAAGGCAATCCGGGTAGTGCGGGTATCGGTGTTGTTTGTCGGGATCATGCAGGGACAGTGCTCTATTGGGAACTGCAAGGCTTGGGTAGAGCCACAAACAATGAAGCTGAAGCCATTGCTATCAAATCTGCCTCCATCTGGGCTGTCAAGCAGGGTCATCAGAGGATAATTATTGAATCCGATTCTCAAGTCCTGGTTGGCGCTCTTGATTGCATGCGGAACTTTTCTTTGAAAGCCTGGAAGTTGCAGATTCTGATCTCTCAAATCAAGGAACTATGGAAGGAATTAGATGACGTGATCCCAGTCTATGCGAGTCGAGATCTTAATAAGGTGGCAGATTTCCTTGCAAAGATGGGTGCCGAGAAAGAGGTAGGGGTGCAGCTACACAGTGACATGCCTCTGGTTGATGAAGTGATTAGACAAGGTCTGGAATGAACCCTGCAACAATGAGCAAGAAAAATGCTAAGGATGGTTTTTGTCATGATTTCGTGACCTGTTGCGCCGTCGCGGCTTATGCTGGAAAGCTGTCGTGATTTCGTGACATGTTGCGCTATCGCGGCTTTTGGGGAGAAGTTGTCGCGATTTCGCTACCTGTTGCGCCATCGCGGCCTCTGGAGAGAAGGTGTAGCGATTTCGCTACATGTTGCGCTGTCACGGCCTTTGTTGGAAAGCTATCGCGATTTTGTGACATGATGCGTCGTCGTGGCCTTTGGGGAGAAGCTGTCGCGATTTCGCTACCTGTTCCACCGCCGCGGCCTCTAGAGGGAAACTGTCATGATTTCATGACCTGTTGCGCCGTCGCGGCTTTTGGTGGGAAGGTGTCGCGATTTCGCGACTTGTTTCGCAGTCGCAGTCTTGGGTTGGAAGCTGTCGCGATTTCGCGACGTTTCTGGAAAATGTGCGATAAGGGGGAAAATCGTCGCGATATCGCGACATTTTTGGTGAATAGAGGTCAAAGGAAAAAGCTGTCGCGATTTCGCAACGTTTTTGAAGAATGGGCTTCCAGGGGGAAAATCGTCGCGATATCGCGACATTTTTGCAGAACTGGCACCAAGGAGAAAAGTCGTCGCGATTTCACGACTCTTTTGCAGACTGGGCATCAAGGAGATAACTCGTCGCGATATCGCGACACGTTTGAAGAAAGCACGCTAAAGGGAAAACTCGTCGTGATTTCGCGACAGTTTTGGAAAACAAGCATCAAGGGGGAAAAACGTCGCGATATCGCGACATTTTTGGTGAACAGAGGTCAAAGGGAAAAGCCGTCGCGATATCGCGATGTTTTTGAAGATTGGGCACCCAGGGGGAAAATCGTCGCGATATCGCGACATTTCTGCAGATCTGGCACTAAGGAGAAAAGTCGTCGCGATTTCGTGACACTTTTGCAAACCGGGCACCATGGTGATAACTCGTCGCGATATCGCGACACATTTGAAGAAAGAATGATAAGGGACAAACTCGTCGCGATTTTGCGATAGTTTTGGAGAAGTAGTATCATGGGTGAAAATTGTCGCGATATCGCGACCCTTTCGAGAAATGGGTGCCATGAGGAAATCTTGTCACGATTTCGTGACACTTTTGTTGCAAGGATGCCCAAGGGAAAACTTGTCGCGATATCGCGACACTTTTGCAGTCTTGGCGCCAAGGGGAGAACTGGTCGCGATATCGCGACTCTTCTGGAGAACAGGCGCTTTTCGGTTTTCTTGTCGTGATTTCGCGACACTTCTGGTGACTGGGCGCTTTGGCGTTGTGTCGTCACGATTTCGTGACATTTTTTATTCTTAGCGGCCACGGTGACTTTCTGCCATGATTTTGCGACATGTCACGATTTTGTGACATGTCGCGATTTCGCGACATGTCGCGATTTCGCGACTGGTTGCTGTGGCGCGGTCTCTGCTGGCTTGGTGTCACGATTTCGTGACATGTCACGATTTCACAACATGTCACGTTTTCGTGCCCTATTGTAGTCTTGCTTCTTTGCTTTCGGTTGGGATGTTCTCTCTCCCACTTGTAACTGTTCTTTGTTTTAATACAAGTCTTTTCAATTTTTTCAAAAAAAAAAACATTCAGAGTGTAGCGATCCTATTTCAACAAAACTGAAGATATGAGGTTTTCTGCATACAACCTAACCTATTGAACTTGTAAACATGCACAATCCATACAAGTTAAGTGCTGATTTCTAGGGTTTTAACTACAATTTTCAAATTTAGACATTCGCATGAAGCAACCAAGATAACTTGCATTAAAATCCATCTATAAGCCTAAAATTTGAAAGGGGAAAGATAAAAATTCAATCTTGCATGCAAAAAATAACTCCTTTATTGTCAATGAGATGCAACTCTCTAAAATTTTTTGTATTCAAAAATATGTCAATTTACAACAACAAAAGTTCCAATTTTATCAAAACCAAAATAAATGAAGGAAAACGCTCCAAAGCAGGCCTAGAATGGCCTTGTCGCCTTTAGCTCTGCAACTCTGCCCATAGCGGTTTCCGACCTCTGTACCTATCTTTGCTTTTGCTTTTAAACATTCTGGTGTGGCTCTTTGTTTCTATTTGTGATGCTTCATTTCATTTCCCAAATCCTTTCGCTTCGCCTTCCCCCACTTCTTTGTTGTCTTGGCTTTAGTTCGGGCTTCCAACGCTTGATCTTCATATCTAACTGTAACTTTTGGTCATGAAGCGTTATGCCATAACTATTACACCTTTCTACCACATGTTTAGTGCTTCCCTACATGTTTTTTAACGGCCCGCCATGAATCACGACAAAAAAAATAGTATGTCGTGATATCGCGAAGTTTTTATACCCGCAGCTTTGTTCTTCTTCTCGTATCGCAAAAATGAGACATGTTGCGATATCACGACAATTCTGTCTTTGGTCACAAGAATGCAATATGTCATGATATCATGAAATTTTTTTGTCTTTACTCTTTCTCCTTACTTACTACCGTGAAAACATGACATGTCATGAAATCGTGACATTTTTATGTCAGCAGCCTTGTTCGTCTTCATGCATCGCAAAAACGAGACATGTCGTGATATCGTGACATTTTCTCTTTTGGGCTGCGCATATGCAACCTATCACAAAATCACGATGCTTTTCTCTTTCGGACCACGATACTACAACATGTCACGAAATCATGACATTTTTTCATTTTGCACCATCTTCTTGCTTTCTGCCGTGAAAACGCGACACGTCACGATATCACGACACTTTCTCTTTCCGCTATACTTTGCTGCTCTTAGCCATGAAAATCTGACATGTCACGATATTGCGACGTTTTTCCTCTACATTCACTTTGGTCACTCTGAGCCATGAAAATGTGACATGTCGCGATATCACGATGTTTTCCTATTTTCCCTTCATCTTGTCTTCAGGTCGTGAAAACACGACATGTCGTGATATCGCAACAATTCTAGCGCCTTGCCATGTTTGAATGCTCTGACCGTGATTTTATGACATGTCGCGATATCGCAACATTTTCGGTGAACACTTCTTTTTCTTTTTTTTTACCATGATTTCATGACAAGTCACAAAAACATGACATGTCACGAAATTGCGACAATTTCTGTACTTGGCTCTTTTACCCATCGAACATCGTGAAAACACGACATGTCGCGATATCGTGACAACTTTGAGTCTTCAACTTAGTTCTTTGTCTTGCATCGCGAAAATGACACATGTCACGATATCGTGACATTTTTGGCATCTTGTTCTGTTTGACCACTTTGACCGCGATTTCACAACACGTCGTGATGTTGTGACATTTCTCCATTTTACTTTCTCTCTCCTCTATGAACCGCGATAATGTGACATGTCACGATATCGCGATATTTTTCCTCTTTTCTCTTTTTCTCTGCTTCGGACCGCGATTCTGCAACATGTCTTGATATCGCAAAATTTTCTCTTCATGATGCGTTTTGTTGTTATTAGCCGTGAAAACGAGACATGTGGCGATATCACGACACTTTCTTTTTCTCAGCCACGACAGAGCAACATGTCACGATATCGTGACACTTTATTTTTCTTAGTCGTGACAGAGCAACATGTCACGATATCATGACACTTTCTTTTTCTTAGCCGCGATAGAGCAACATGTCACGATATCACAACACTTTCTTTTTCTTAGCCGCGACAGAGCAACATGTCGCGATATCACGACACTTTTTATTTCTTAGCCACGATAGAGCAACATGTCGTGATATCGTGACACTTTTTCTTTAAGCTGTACTTTGCCTCTCTAAGTCAAAAAAACATGACATGTCGTGATATCGTGACACTTTTTCTTTTTGTCTTTTGTTCTTCCTTTGTTCTTTTAGCATACGTGAAACAACAATCTTTTTGGAAAGCATGCAAAAAAAGGGGGGTCCCCAATTTTTGGGTGTGTTGTGGAGCAGCCACAACAAATGGCGACTCTACTGGGAAATTCTCCTGAGCATTTCGGTGAGAACCTAACCTAAAATATACAAGCTTAGATACAGGCATTAGCACATAAAAGATAAAACAAATTCCAATAGATCAAAAATACATGAAACATTAGAATCACTAAGTATAAGCTCTGTGTGTGTAGTGTGTTCCATTTTCTATCATTTGAAATTGATCAACACTCCATTGTCAGTTTTACATGAATGCATATGTGAGATTGTGAATGATTTGCGCAGCCTGATAAACATGCTTAGAGATATAACAATTTACTTTATAAATTCTTAAAATTTCTAGCATCATACACAAACATTTAAAATTATCAAACCCTCTTAGGATCAACTATATGTATAATGAATTCCTTTATTAGATCCCAAAGTTGGTTATGAGTCACTACTATCTTGAACCCATGTGCAAGTGAAAGTGAAATCAGAGCTTTGGGGAATGAGATTCCCAACCTAAGCGAGATGTGAATTTAACCCTATCCTTACCACTCTGATCTGGAATTCATTACCTCATTTTGAGCAAAATGATTTAACCAGATAGGGATGAAATGGTCTGGCTAGTCTGTCCTTTTGAGCAGTTAGTGGTCTTGTTTTTAGACAAGACATGCTGCCACGCATGAGCATACTTAACCCCATAATCCATGATTTGGCTTCATTTCTTTATTTCTTGGACCTTGGGGATGACTACCCATCCTTGCGAGGGACATGTAGTACGATCCTTCCAATCCAATATTAAGATGAAATGGAAAATATTAGTTTTTATTTCTTGGACCTTGGGGATGACTACCCATCCTTGCGAGGGACATGTAGTACGATCCTTCCAATCCAATATTAAGATGAAATGGAAAATATTATTTTTATTTCTTGGACCTTGGGGATGACTACCCATCCTTACGAGGGACATGTAGTACGATCCTTCCAATCCAAGATTTATGAAATGGAAAATATTATTTTTTATTTCTTGGACCTTGGGGATGACTACCCATCCTTATGAGGGACATGTAGTACGATCCTTCCAATCCAAGATTTATGATGAAATGAAACATAGAAGCTTTGGGGAATCGGATTCTCAACCTAGGCGAGATGAGAATTATATCCTATCCTTACTACTCCATGTAAGTCTTTAAGCTTTATGAGAGTGGTAAAAACCATTGTTTTAAGGATTATATTGCATGATAGGACAGACAAGAAATACTCCTTTCGCCTGAACTTTTCTCCCAAGTATGGTTTTGATCATTTTGCTCAAGATCCTCTTTAATGTGCATAGAACGTGCTTGGTTCAAGATAGTTTGGGCATCAGTTCCCAACCTTAGGATCTTTTTTTTTTATATATTTTATGTTATAGAATAACCCTAAGAGGATTTGACATATTTTTAATGATTTGTATTTAAAATGCATATGCAACTAAGATGGCATGTATATGTGAAGGAATATGAATGCATTGCTCTTCTGAATTGCGGATGGAATATTGCCAAAAACTGACTACTTCATGCATCACAAATTTCAAACGATATTATTTAACTTTTTGTGTTACTTGCGGAGCTTTCTACCACAATTCCAATGTTTCATATTTTCCTAATCTTAGGCATAAGTTGACATCTCAAATCTCTTTTTTTTTTTTTTAGACAAACCAAACATGTCAAATGAAAACACACAACTTAAATCCTAACCAAATTAGCAATCCTAAACAAAAAAGAAACTTGAAAATCTGTACCAAAACCAAAAAACATAATACCAATCTCATACGACTTATGGGCTAAAATAGTGCTTTAAAACATGCCCATTAACTGGTAACGTCAGATCCTTCCCATCCAGAGCTCTCAATCTGAAGGTATTCTTCCCTAGGATTTCTGAAATTTGATAAGGGCCTAACCAAAGACAATCAAACTTTTGGTGATTCCCCTTTTCCTCATGTCTTTTATCCCATAGTAAAACCAAATCTGAAATTCTGAAGGACTTGATTTTAGCTCTTTTGTCAAACCATATTTTAACCACATCTTGATGCTTGCTCATGTGGAGCATGGCTTCTTCTCTTTTTTCATCAAGATGTAGTAGATGACTTGATCTGGCCTCAATGCGATTATTTGTTCCCAGGTATTCTTGCATGAAATTAAGGGTTTGTAGCTTCAAGTTTGCAGGAAAAATTAGATCCTGCCCATAAACCAAGTGATAGGGTGTATTCCCTATTGAGTCTTTTTCTCTGGTCCTGTCTGCCCAAAGAGCAAACTTTAACTGATTATGCCAATCCCGAGGGTTCTTTTCCAGTAATTTCTTAATGATGTTCAATAAATTTTTTTTTGAGGATTCTGCAAAACCATTTCCTTGAGGGTAATAGTTAGATGCAAATTTTAAACTCACATTATTGTCATATGCCCAATTTGCAAATTGAGTAGAGACAAAAGCCTTACCATTATCACTAACAATAGAATCAGGCATTCCAAACCTTGTTATGATATGGTCCTCAAGGAATTTTATTACCACATCTGTAGTGGAATGCTTTGTAGGAATTGCTTCTGTCCACCTCGTGCAGTAATCTATAGCCGTGAGTATAAATTTATGGGAATCTGAAGAATTTGGGTTAATAACCCCAATGAAATCTAGTCCCCATTGTGCAAATGGCCTCATCTCAACTACAGGTTGCAATGGCATAGCTGCATTTCTTTCTCTGTTGGCAGCCACTTGACAGATATGGCAAGATCGTACGTGAGCATGTGCATATTTAAAAATATGGGGCCAGTAATATCCTACTCTTAGGATTTGGTGTGCTGTTGCATTTGCCGCACCATGGCCAGTCCCATATTTCCCATGAAATTCTTGCAAAACTTTGGCAGCTTCTTCTTGATTCAGGCATCGTAAGTAAATCCCCTCATGATTTTTCCTGTACAGAACACCAGATCTAATCAGATAATTGGCAGATTTAAGTCTTAATGCTCTTCTTTGAGTGGAATTCATATATGATGGACACTTACCGTTTAATAGAAAATACACAATATCAACATACCAGTCATCTTTAGAAATATGCTCTGCATTTGAATATTGGCATGTCATTTGAGGATTATTCTCAGCAATCGCCTTCACAAGTCCTTGTCCGCGAACTAGTTTCATAGGTTGAATTTCGAGATCAAATTCTTGAATAGTAGAAACCCATTTACCTCTTTTCTCACCTAGCTCATTTTGTAAAAACATAGTTTTGACAATAGGGTCAGGCACAATGGCAAAGACTCTGCTATGCACAATGTAATGTCAAAAATTTTTACCATTTTGAAAAGTGCGTACATCTGCTTATCGAGGATGGAATACCTCAATTGAGCATCTTTCAAAGGAGCACTTAAAAATGCTATGGGATTTTCTATGCTATCTTCACCTTTTTGAGTCAAGACACTCGCAAAAGAGTGTTCTGATGCGAAAGCATAAATAAAGAAAGGTTTAGAATAGTCTGGACTTATGAGGGTAGGAGCTCTAGAAATAGCATCCTTAATGTCTTGAAAAGCCACCCTACTTTCTTTGTTCCATTTGACATCTACATACTTCTTAAGCATCTTGTTCAACGGTTTGGCTATCTCAGCGAAGCTCGAAATAAACTTCCTCACAAAATTAATTTTCCCGAAGAAAGATCTCAACTCCTTTTTACTACCTGGGAGAGGCAAGTTTTGGATAGCTTCTATCCTTTCAAGGTCAATGGATATACCTTCTTTCGAAATGATGTGACCAAGTAGTCTTCCTTCTGTTACTCCAAAGATGCATTTTTTTGGATTCAAAGAAATTCCATGCTCTCTACATCTTTGAAGAACCTTTTTCAAATCCTTGACATGGTCTTCTCTTTTCTTTGAAAATATTAGAATATCATCCACATACACAATGATACATTTACCTATAAGCCCTTTGAATGCATAGTCCATGGCACGTTGGAATGTTGCACCAACATTTAACAATCCAAAAGGCATTCTTCTATAGGCAAATGTCCCCCATTTGGTTGTGAAGGCTGTTTTCATCCTGTCATTGGGATGAATAAGAATTTGATTATATCCAGAATATCCATCAAGAAAAGACATCATTTCAGATCCATTCACTATTTGCAAAATTTCATCAATAGATGGCAATGGATAGTTATCCTTTTGCGAGGCTTTGTTGAGATTTCAAAAATCTATACATAGCCTAATATCTCCGCTCTTCTTCCTTACCGGAATGAGGTTAGCAACCCAGGTTGAGTGCCTAACAGGAAAAATGATCTTTGCTTCCAATAATCTCTTGACCTCCTTTTCTATTAAGGGCTCCAATAACGGGTTAACAGTTTGTTGCCTTTGTCTGAAAGGTTTGGAGTCCGGCTTTAGAGGGATGGTGTGTGTAATGACATTTTGATCGTATGTTTTCAACTCGTTGTAGTTCCAAGCAATGCAATCCACGTAGTATTTTAGTGCATGTATTATATTTTCTCTTTCTTCGGCTGTACATGCCTTTGCGATGTATACTTCCCGTGGATCGTCTGCACTCCCTATATTAACTAGATCACAAGCATCTTTAGGGGGTGGAACCTTTTTTCCTTTTCGAACCTTATATCCCATATCGAACATTTTCTCCAAAGAAACTATGTCCTTAGGTATTTTATTGGATTGACATGTAGTTTCACTTTCGTTTTCTGCTTCTTCTTGCCATCTTTGGTCCTCGTCAATCGCTTGGTTTTCAAAGATACCTGAATTCATGACAAATTTAAATATGTGTCTGTCATTTTCAAAAACTTGGAAATTCTTGACATTATCAGGTATTGATGGACAAGGGACCAATTCGATGGAGAACTTCTTGCACCTTTTTATATCAACTAGATTTAACATACCTGCAGCGACTGCAAGAGAATCCGCTATGCGATTTCCTTTTCTAGAAATAAGGGATATATTAAAGGCATCAAATTCCTCAATGAGGTCCATTACCCTAATTCTATAAAGGCTCAGTCTCTTATCGTGGCATGTATATTGTCCTTTAATCTATTTGACCACCAATTCAGAATCTCCCAGTACTTTCAAGCATTTAACTTTCTTGCTTAACGCTAGTTGTAAACCAAAAATGAGTGCTTCATACTCTGCCATGTTATTAGTGCAAGGAAATTGTAATCTATAGGCAACAAGTAATGGCTTACCTCTTGGACAAGTGAGCTCGACCCCAGCTCCTGCTCCTTGTTTTGATTTGGATCCATCAAACCTAAGCAACCATATGAGATTTTCTCCTTCAAGAGAGCTACCATAAAAGGTTTCCTTTTGGGGCTCTTCGATAGCTTTTTCAACATCAAAAGCATAAACCCCCAACTCTGGTTCAGAAAACTGAACTTCATTTGGCTTGTTGAATTTTGTTATGATTTCTTTAAGCCTTGGTTCATTTTCTACTCTGATTTGATTTGCAATTCCCTTCTAGGGTAGCCACATATGTGAGCAATCGATGGAGAAATAACCGTTCAAATTCTTCATCCAATCTCTTGCAAGTAGCATTCCATAGCGACTTGGGATATTGACAACCAGGATATCGACCACTTGCTGGACCCTGGGTTCAGAATTGAGTTGGATTTTCACATCATAGAGGGTCCCTACCACATTCACCTCAGATCTATCCAATTGCAAAACTTTGCATTTAGACGAAACAGGCTGTAGGCCTAGCATTTGACAGATCTCTGAGGGCATGAGGTTGCTTGTGGCACCCGTGTCTACCAAGCAATTGTGCAAATTCTTACCAGCAATTCTCAGAGTCAATAAAAAAGGTGGGACATCCCGTATTTCCTTTCGTAAGATCAAGTGAGACTTAACCTCCTTTCCTTTCCATACTTGATTAGGTGAGTTCAGAGACTTTATCAATGCTTCTTTTTGTCTAGGCAACCTATTGAGTGGATATTTTGCCCTATAACAAAATGATCACGCAACTAGAGTCTCTGACAGGAAACTCTCTCTTGCAAAGAAATTAGTTATTTCTCCAAGGTTCTTATGAACAAACATTCATATGCATAAATAATAATATTCAATTTAAATGCTTGGAACACCTTAGTGATTGCAAGTAACTGTAAACAAGGGGCAATGTTGGTTTATTTTATCATGAAACTTTAATGATTGTTCGTTGAACCAGAATAAACAAATGTGAATCGGCCCAGCAATGAAAATTTCTATTTTCGGATTTTTAAAGATCTGCAATAAAACAGCAACTTCGGTGAATTTATGAAAATACTAATAATTCCGAAAGTGAAATTTTAATATGCATATTTGAAGTCTGCAATATTACCTATGCCCTGGTGCAACTATTTTGGGATTTTGAATTTTTTATTTTTTTAATTTTAACGACTGCAAATTAAAATAAAGTAACAGCTTCTGGAAAAGTAAAGTGCAAAAAAATAAAAATAAAATGCCTTCAGTATGATGCTATCCTATTTCGACAAAACCGAAGATATGAGGTTTCCATGCATGCAACCTAACCTATTGGACCTGCAAAACATGCACAATCCTGATAAGCTAAGTGCTGGTTCCTAAGGATTTGAATGAGGTTTTCAGATTTAAGCATTCGCATGCAGCAACCAAGAAAAACTTGTATCAACTACATTTACAAGCCTAAAATCTGAAAAGGGAAAATAGACATTTAATCTTGCATGCAGAAAATGACTCCTTCTTTCTTGCCCATAAGATGCAAATTTTTGAAATATTATCTGCATTAAATATTTGTCATTTTACAATAGCAAGACATCTGGTTCTCCAAAACCAAAAAAAGTGGAAGAAAAGCACTCCAAAGCAGGCCCAGAATGGCTTATCACCCTCAGCTCTGTAACCCTGCTCCCAACGATTTCGACCCCTGTGCCTGTCTTCGCTTGTGCCTTTAAACTTTTTGCTACGGCTCTCTGCTTCGCCTTGTGACGCTTCATTTCATCTTCCAGATCGATTCATTTCGTCTCCCGCTCCTTCATTATTTTGGCTTTCTGCTTGGTCGTGAAACGTTCGGTCTTCTCTACGAACTGTAACCGTCGATCCTGAAGCGTTATCATAACCCCTACGCCTCTGTGACACGTGCAACACTTCCCTACACATTCTATAATGGCCCTTCATGAATCACAACAAAAGACAACATGTCACGATATCACGACGTTTTATACCATGCAGCTTTGTTATTCTTCTTGTACCACGAAAATGAGACATGTCGCGATATCGCGACATTTTTTTGTCTCCGGGCCATGCAAATGCAACCTGTCATGAAATCATGACGTTTTTCTATTTCTGTGCAGATGCAACCTATCGTGAAATCACGACATTTTTCTGTTTCGGGCTGTCTCGTTGCACTTAGCCGCAAAAACGTGACATGTCGCACAAATCGTGACACTTTTTCATTTCCTACCATCTTGCTTTTTTGAAATCATGACACTTTTCTACCATCTCTTTGAAATCATGACACTTTTCTTCTTAGCTTCCTCAAATAGACATGTCATGATTGACATCTTTCTATTTTACCTCCTTATCAGATAGATCGAAAGCAACTTCACGATTTCATGACACTTTCTTTCATTTTTCCTTCCTTACTTTTCGAAACTGACATGTCGCGATATCGCGACATTTTTTACTTTGTATTTCTCTCTCCTCCATGAACCGCGATTTCATGACATGTCGCGATATCGCGACATTTTCGATCAATACTTCTTCCTGCCTGCTTTAACCGCGATTTCATGACAAGTCGTGAAAACATGACATGTTGCGAAATCATGACAATTTTTGTACTTGGCTATTTTACCCATCAAACATCACGAAAACACATGTCACGATATCACGACAACTTTGAGTCTTCAACTTAATTCTTTGTCCTGCATCACGAAAATGAGACATGTCACGATATCGCGACATTTTTGGCATCTTGTTCTATTTGACCGCTTTGACCACGATTTCACAACACGTCGTGAAATCGTGACATTTTCTCATCATGCTGCATTCTGTTGCTCCTGGCCATGAAAACGTGACATGTCATGAAATCATGACATTTTTCCATTCCATTGTACTTCGCTTGTCTGAGCCGCGAAAACGCGACATGTCGCGATATCGCGACAATTTTCATTTTTGGCCGCGATGGAGCAAAATGTCACGATATCGCGACAACTTTTCATTTCTTGCCATGACGGAGCAACATGTCGCGATATCACGACAACTTTTCATTTTCGGCCGCGACGGAGCAACATGTCGCGATATCGCGACAACTTTTCATTTCTTGCTTTTCTTTGTCTTTTTAACATCTGGGCCACTGCAATCTTCTTGGAAAGTGTGCAAAAAAAGGGGGTCCCCAATTTTGGGGTGTGTTGTGGAGCAGCCACAACAAATGGTGACTCTGCTGGGAAATGCTCCTGAGCATTTCGGTGAGAACCTAACCTGAAATACACAAGCTTAGACACAAGTGTCAACACATAAAACCAAATGCCGATAGATCAGAAATACATGAACCATTAGAATCACTAAGTATCAGCTTGGTGTGTGCAGTGTGTTCCATTCTTTATCGTTTGAAATTGATCCACATTCCATTGTCAGTTTTACATGAATGCATATGTGAGGTTGTGAATGATTTGCATAGCCTAATTAATGGGCTAGAGATATAACTATCTGCTTTATAAAAGCTTTTAAACCTTCTAATATCATATACAAATATTTAAAATTATCAAACCCTCTTAGGATCAACTATATGTGTAATGAATTGCTTTATTAGATCCTAAAGTTGGTTATGAGTCACTACTATCTTGAACCCATGTGCAAGTGAAAGTGAAATCGGAGCTTTGGGAAATCGGACTCCCAACCTAATCGAGATGGGAGTTTAACCCTATCCTTACTACTCTGATTTGGAATTCATTACCTCACTTTGAGCAAAATAATTTAACCAATTATGGATGAAATGGTCATGCTAGTCTATCCGTTTGAATGGTCAGTGGTCTTGTTTTTAGACAAGACATGCTGCCATGCATGAGCATACTTAACCCCATAATCCATGATTTAGCTTCATTTCTTTATTTCTTGGACCTTGGGGATGACTACCCATCCTTTGCAGAGGACATGTAGTACGATCCTTCCAATCCAATATTAAGATGAAATGGGAAATATTAATTTTTTATTTCTTGGACCTTGGGGATGACTACCCATCCTTTGTAGAGGACATGTAGTACGATCCTTCCAATCCAAGATTTATGATGAAATGAGACATAGGAGCTTTGGGGAATCGGATTCTCAACCTAGGCGAGATGAGAATTATGCCCTATCCTTACTACTCCATGTAGGTCAAATCAGAGCTTTGGGGAGTTGGATCCTCAACCTAAGTTCGATGAGGATTTAACCCTATCCTTACTACTCTGATTTTAGGCTTTAAGCTTTATGGAAGTGGTAAAAACCACTGTTTTTAGGATCATGTTGCATAATAGGATAGACATGAAATACTTCTTTCGCTTGACCTTTTCTTCCAAGCAAGGTTTTGATCATTTTGCTCAAGATCCTTTTTAATGTGTATAAAATGTGCTTGGTTCTAGATATCTCGGGCCTCAGTTCCCAACCTTAGGATTTTTTCTTTATTTATGTTATAGCATAACCCTAAGAGGATTTGACACACTTTAATGATTTGTATCCGAAATGCATATGCAACTAAGATGGCATGTATATGCAAAGTGAGATGTAATATGAATGCATTGCCCTTTGAATTGCAGATGGAGTATTGCCATAAAAAATATAAAACTGACTACTTCATGCATCACAAGTTTCAAACGATATTATTAAACTGTTTGTGTTTCTTGTGGAGCTTTCTACAACATAATTCCAATGTTCCATATTTCCCTGATCTAAAGCATAAGTTAGCATCTCAAGACAACTTTTTCATCATTTTTTTTTTTAGACAAACCAAACATGTCAAATAAACACACAACTTAAATCATGATTAAACTAACAATCCCAAAAATGAAACTTGAAAAACACAAACCAAAACCAAAACCAAAATCTATATACAATATAGTACAAGATGATGCCAAGCTTGGACTATTACTTTCCTGGATCCCGAGACATGATTAGAACACTTCAACAAAAATATAACATGATACGCATGCCAAATGCTATAGGAATCCAACCAAAACAAGATTAGACCGCACCATGCAACAACTTTTAATTTACCTTGCTCACCCCACCAATTAGATTTAATTCCATTAGTACTCTCATAGGTGAGCGTCCGATTACTAAAATGATTAGACCATAAATGATATTCAATTTTATCTTGTCTATTCTTGAAAGTATCCATTTCATAATTCGATTCTTGATTTAAAATTAGGCCTTCCTTTTCAAATGTGAGATGTTGCAAACAAGAGCCTATTTCTAAAAGTCTTGAATTCAAATTATTTTTCGAGATTTTAAAGCAATCAAAATCAATCAAAACTTGACAAACATCACCAAGATTTGACATTTCATCATTAATGACATTAGCATCCAAAGGGACATCATGTAACCCATCACTTAAAATTTTTGTAGCTACTACCAAAGGTAAAGATTTCACCTTGTCACCCATACTCAACCCATCATGATTAGAATTTACCACAACTTGATGAGTGTTAGTAGCCTTTTCTTTTTCCTCATTGTCTTCTTCATCATCCAACACCTGTTCAAAAACACCAAAGTTAGGCACCCAATCAAACATGCGTCCATATTTTTCAAAACAAGAGCCTAGTTTTTCAAGATATGTGTCGCGTGACACCTTTCCATGATCAATGGCTTGAGTTGCCTCAAAATCCATATTTTCATTAGGATCATCAATAGTATCAAACCCACACCACTTAGGCTTTGTAATTTCATCATTTTGAGATGGCATAGACATTGTAGAAACAATAGGTGGATCAAGATTTTCGATTTCTTGCCCCTCAAGGGGAACAAAATCAATTGATTCTCCTTCTTTATCCATGGTAGTAGAATCATTATCCTTCTCCAACCTTTGATGAGATTCCAACCCTTCTTCCAAAACATTCTCAGATTGTACAGGACTTGTAATATCCTCATATGAAAGGGCAATTGTATTATCCTGCATATCAATAGGCACACAAATTTCATTAGAAGGTTTGGAGTGAGCGTAGTCTTCCCAAGCATCATAATGATCATCTTCCAAAATCAAGTTGTGATGTTCAACTACTTCTTCATCATATTTTAATTCATCAACATGTTTCTCATCAAATTTACCTTCACCTTCCTTAGATGGTTCAATTACTTCCAAAATTGGGTTATTGCTTGTATTCAAATTGATAAGGCTATCATAGTCCACATTTGTAACCCATGATTCAAGTTTAACATAATTTGGAAGGTGTGAATTTTCTTGGCCATTATTTTCAACAATGTCATCCAACATGTCATCCGAAACATATTCATCCTCATAGAATTCATCTTTTGGTGAGTCAAGGGTTCCCAATCTATCACATGTTTCAATACTAGTTGGATCTAGTACTCCTCCCTTGCCTAAAATCATATTATTATGAAAATCATTGAAATTGATTTTAGAAACATCTTTTGAATCAAGATGAGTATTTTGAAGTTGATTCATACTTAAGAAAGATGGTTGATCTTGCATAGTAGGTTGAGGATTTTGAAATTGATTGAAGCTTGGGAATGATTGTTGATTCTGAAATTGATTCACACTTGAACTTGGTTGAGGTGGATAAATCATTGGGTGGGTGAGGGAGGTATTAAATGATTGAAAATTATATGATCCAAAACCCACACCATAATTTTGACAACTCAATTGTTGCTCAATTGCCATTGCTTGAGTATAGGCTTGTGACAAAGATGTGATTAGAGGCATCCCTCGCAAATATGTGGAAATGAGTGGGTCAAGAGCATTGATGTATATTTGGAGAGCCACTTCTTCTTGAAGAACATAAAATGTCACTAATTGAGTATATAATCCAAAGAACCTTTCAGAAAATGATTTTACGTTTTCACTTGGTCCTTTTTTAATAGTGAAAAACTGCTCGTACATGCGGACTGGGTCAACTTGCTTTTTGTTGAATTGATTAAGAAATGCTGCCTCTAGTTGAGCCCAAGAAGTGATAGACCCTAAAGGTAGACTTGTAAACCAATCATATGCCACTTTGTCCAAGGTGTACAGGAACATTTTACAAGCAACATCATCATACCAACTTGTTAAGTGATTCGCACAGAATTTGAATGCTCGAATGTGTTCTTCTGCAGTATTTGTCCCGTTAGACAAAAATCGAGGAAGACATCTCTCAACACCAACGGGCAAATAATGTTGAACTCCCGGTATGTTCAATGGGCTACCTGGCATCCATGGTGTAAACATAGCCATTAGTGAATCTTCAAGAATATAACTTTAATACAATTTTTTTTTTTTTTAGATCTAATCAAATCACATTATTCCTGTATGAACAATCAAAGCGTTAGAACAGTGCATAGCAATTCATGTCCTCCTTTTAACAGTACAAAGTTGTATTGTTAAAAGAGGGCTAAAGATAATAATCAATAGGGCATGAAATATTCAAAATTTAAATCCCTATAGCATTTAAATCACAATGAAATAAACCAATTCAAGCCCTCCTTCTAGCGCCAAAATGTTGAGTGGATATTTTGCCCTATAACAAAATGATCACGCAACTAGAGTCTCTGACAGGAAACTCTCTCTTGCAAAGAAATTAGTTATTTCTCCAAGGTTCTTATGAACAAACATTCATATGCATAAATAATAATATTCAATTTAAATGCTTGGAACACCTTAGTGATTGCAAGTAACCGTAAACAAGGGGCAATGTTGGTTTATTTTATCATGAAACTTTAATGATTGTTCGTTGAACCAGAATAAACAAATGTGAATCGGCCCAGCAATGAAAATTTCTATTTTCGGATTTTTAAAGATCTGCAATAAAACAACAACTTCGGTGAATTTATGAAAATACTAATAATTCCGAAAGTGAAATTTTAATATGCATATTTGAAGTCTGCAATATTACCTATGCCCTGGTGCAACTATTTTGGGATTTTGAATTTTTTTATTTTATTTTTTAATTTTAACGACTGCAAATTAAAATAAAGTAACAACTTCGGAAAAGTAAAGTGCAAAAAAATAAAAATAAAATGCCTTCAGTATGATGCTATCCTATTTCGACAAAACCGAAGATATGAGGTTTCCATGCATGCAACCTAACCTATTGGACCTGCAAAACATGCACAATCTTGATAAGCTAAGTGTTGGTTCCTAAGGATTTGAATGAGGTTTTCAGATTTAAGCATTCGCATGCAGCAACCAAGAAAAACTTGTATCAACTACATTTACAAGCCTAAAATCTGAAAAGGGAAAATAGACATTTAATCTTGCATGCAGAAAATGACTCCTTCTTTCTTGCCCATAAGATGCAAATTTCTGAAATATTATCTGCATTAAATATTTGTCATTTTACAATAGCAGACATCTGGTTCTCCAAAACCAAAAAAAGTGGAAGAAAAGCACTCCAAAGCAGGCCCAGAATGGCTTATCACCCTCAGCTCTGTAACCCTGCTCCCAGCGGTTTCCGACCCCTATGCCTGTCTTCGCTTGTGCCTTTAAACTTTCTGCTACGGCTCTCTGCTTCGCCTTGTGACGCTTCGTTTCATCTTCCAGATCGATTCGTTTCGTCTCCCGCTCCTTCATTATTCTAGCTTTCTGCTTGGTCGTGAAACGTTCGGTCTTCTCTACGAACTGTAACCGTCGATCCTGAAGCGTTATCATAACCCCTACGCCTCTGTGACACGTGCAACACTTCCCTGCACATTCTGTAATGGCCCTTCATGAATCGCAACAAAAGATAGCATGTCGTGATATCGCGACGTTTTATACCATGCAACTTTGTTATTCTTCTTGTACCGCAAAAATGAGACATGTCGCGATATCGCGACATTTTTTTGTCACCGGGCCATGCAAATGCAACCTGTCATGAAATCGTGACATTTTTCTATTTTGTATGCAGATGCAACTTGTCACGAAATCATGATGTTTTTCTGTTTATTGTCTTGTTGCACTTAGCCCAAAACGCGACATGTCACGAAATCGTGACACTTTTTCATTCCTACCATCTTAAATCGACACTTTTCTACTCTCTAAATCCTGACGCTTTTCTCTTGCTTAGCTTTATAGCGAAAATGAGACATGTCGCGATTTCACGACATCTTTCTATCTTTACCTCCTTTATCGTTGATAGATCACGAAAACGCAACCTGTCACGATTTCGCGACACTTTCTTTCATTTGTTCCTTCCTCACTTTCTCGAAACCTGACATGTCGCGATATCGCGACATTTTTTATCTTTGTCTTTCTCTCTCCTCCATGAACCGTGATTTCCTGACATGTCACGATATCATGACATTTTCGGTCAATACTTCTTCCTGCCTGCTTTAACCGCGATTTCATGACAAGTCGCGAAAACATGACATGTTGCGAAATCGTGACAATTTCTGTACTTGGCTATTTTACCCATCAAACATCGTGAAAACACAACATGTCACGATATCACGACAACTTTGAGTCTTCAACTTAATTCTTTGTCCTGCATCGCGAAAATGAGACATGTCGCGATATCGCGACATTTCTGGCATCTTGTTCTGTTTGACCGCTTTGACCGCGATTTCACAACACGTCACGAAATCGTGACATTTTCTCATCATGCTGCATTCTGTTGCTCCTGGCCGCGAAAACGCGACATGTCACGAAATCGTGACATTTTTCCATTCCATTGTACTTCGCTTGTCTGAGCGAAAATGTGACATGTCGCGATATCGCGACAATTTTCATTTCTGGCCGTGATGGAGCAAAATGTCGCGATATCATGACAACTTTTCATTTCTTGCCGCGACGGAGCAACATGTCGCGATATCGCGACAACTTTTCATTTTTGGTCGTGACGGAGCAACATGTCGCGATATCGCGACAACTTTTCATTTCTTGCTTTTCTTTGTCTTTTTAACATCTGGGCCACTGCAATCTTCTTGGAAAGTGTGCAAAAAAAAGGGGGGTCCCCAATTTTGGGGTGTGTTGTGGAGCAGCCACAACACAACCTAGCCACCTCTAAAAATGAAAGGCTTGACTTGGATTTCCTTAGATCCTCCACTATGTCATAATTTGACTTTTCAAGTTTGACTGTCTTTTGCGTGTCCTTAGACGTTTCTCTTCCTAGTGGAGGAGGAGGATTATTATCTGCCTTAGTATCCAAAGGAAGGATAGAGTTATTTGGTGGTGTTGATGATGTTTTAGGGGCTTTGAATTTACTTCTCAAATGATATCCATGATTCCCATTTCTAAACTCTCTAAAGGCTTGCACTTCCTGTTCCAGTATTTCATCTTCTTCTTCCTCACTCTCACCTTCTTGACGATACAAAGTTTCCACCACCAAAATATTGTCATCTTGATGTTGGGGTGGACCCTCATTTGGCACAAGCTCCAAATCATCCACTTGGGCTTGGAGGCAATGGGTATATCTGGCGATTTTGAGACAATTCCTCTCATTGTGCTCCTTTGTATTGTGCAATCTGCACCCCTTTTCCCATGCAAAATCAAAAATATTAAGAAGGGAACTAGATTGACTGGGTCCTGTAGAAGTATCTATTTGGTTAGCAATAGGAGCAGGTACACCCTCATTGTTCGGCTTCATGTTCCAATGTCTCCCTCTATTGTTGAAATTTTGATTTGGGTGAGGGGCATGGGACTCATACTTCTATTTTTGAACCATGTCGTTACTTAGTTTGTGAACTATCTTCTTGAGCTCTTCAACATCCAAATAAATCTCTTTCAATGGAGCTACACTATTGTTAGTTCTCGTGGGGTTTGCATAATTGCTGAGATCTTGATTTAACATTTGAATCATATTTTGAGGAACTTGATTCGCATATGGATTCACACTTTGTATCGGCATTGGATTTGGGAAAGGAACTATAGCCTGAGAATTAATTTGACTGGCTCCTTGCATATTCGTTTGACTATTTTGCAAAAATGCAGGGACAGGAGGAATGGATGTAATCGGTTGAATCGGAATGGGCGCGTAAGCAGGTGCTGGTGGATATGGTTGTTGATAGGGGAAAGCATTCATGTTCAGCATTTGTGGTGCCATGATTTGATTCATCATAGGATCTTGACCATATGGACCATATTGTCCCATCATAGGTATCTGGGGAAACCCATAACCCTGTGGTGTCATTTGTTGCTCTATGGTCATAGCTTCATTGTATGCTAAGGTGAGCGTGGTGACTTGAGGATTTTGCCTTGCGAACATTGCTTTCATCGAATCCAATGCCCCAAAATATATTTGCAATGCTACTACGGGATCTATGGCAAAATGTTGAACTGCTCTGTTATAGCATTTCTAAAATCTTTGATTAAAGGTTCTGATTGGCTCACCCGGGCCCCTTTTGCAAGTAATGAATTGATTGTAGATGGTCGTGGGATCCAAAGGTGACCTGAATTGATTGACAAATGCATTCTCCATTTGTGTCCATGAAGTGATGGAACCAGTAGGTAGGCAAATATACCATTCATAGGCCACTGGGTCTAGGCTCATGGGAAAGAGTCTGCAAGCCACATCTTCATGTTGGACTTGCAATCTTATCAAAACGTCCCTATAGGCCTGGATATGCTCCTCTGCGGTTCTTGGGCCATCTGGTTTGTATTTGGGCAAGAATATTTCTATGTTCTTAGGGATCTCATGCACATCCCTTGCAATATTCAAAGGAATATTATTAGCTTCGTACCAAGGAGTTGGTGGAGGTTGGTCCATCTGATTTAAAATCTATGAAGATAACCCTACAAGCGCGGTGGAAATGGTACTGACAATAGGTACACTAGTGATAATTGATACCACTAGCGTAGGTCCGCTAGATGCTCTTGAGATAGAAGAATATTTAGTAATAAGGATATCTAGGAGGCTCACAACTTGCTTGGTTTTATTTCTTGGACTACAAGTGAGTGAAAGGTCATGGAATATGGTTTCCCCAGTTGTTTTGGACCTAGTTGTGATATGACGTGGTGGGTCTAGCTTGCCTGACAAAACTCCCAATACCTCCAAGAAAACCTGCAACACAACAAAAATGATGCAGTTATACCAATTAATGATATTGACAGAATGATTTCAAGATTAAATCAACACACATTATTTCTGTATGAAAAATCAAACAACGTTAGAACAATGTATATGAATTTCTCCACAAAATCAAATAAAGTAAACCAATTCAGGTCCTCCTTCTAGCGCCAACCTATTGAGTGGTATTTTCGCTCGATTGTGAAAACACACTTTCTGATAGGATTTGAATCTCAAATCCCCTCTTGCAAAGAAATTAAATGAATAACTTCTCCAAGGTCTCTGCTATGTTAGCATTTTGCATACTAATAATATTCAATTTGAATGCTTGGAATACCTTAGTGATTGCAAGTAACTGTAAACAAAGGGCACTGCTAGTTTATTTTATTTCAAAACATTAATGATTGTTCACTTAATCAGAATAATCTCAATGTGAATCAATTTTAATATTTTATTTTCCGGTTCTGGGCAATTTTCAAGTGTTTTATTTCAATGACTGTAAACTAAAATACAGTTAAACTTTCTGAGAAATAAAAGTGTAAAGAATAAAAGAAATGAAAATAAAATGCAAAGAAAATGACACTAAAATACATTCAGAGTGAAACGATCCTATTTCGACAAAATCAAAGATATGAGGTTTTCTGCATACAACCTAACCTATTGAACCTGCAAACATGCACAATCCAGATAAGTTAAGTGTTGGTTTCTAGGGTTTTAACTGCAATTTTCATATTTAGACATCCGCATGAAGCAACCAAGATAACTTGCATTAAACTCCATCTATAAGCCTAAAATCTAAAAGGGGAAAGATAAACATTTAATATTGCATGCAGAAAATAACTCCTTTCTTGTCAATGAGATGCAACTCTCTAAAATTTTTTGTATTAAAAATATGTTAGTTTACAACAACAGAAGTTCTAGTTTTATCAAAACCAGAACAAATGAAGGAAAATGCTCCTAAGCAGGCCTAGAATGGCCTTGTCGCCTTTAGCTCTGCAACTCTGTTTGTAGTGGTTTTTGACCTCTGTACCTGTCTTTGCTTCTGATTTTAAAATTTTTGGTGTGGCTCTCTGTTTCTATTTGTGATGCTTTGTTTCATTTCCCAGATCCTTTCGCTTCGCCTTCCCCTACCTCTTCGTTGTCTTGGCTTTAGTTCGGGCTTCCAATGCTTGATCTTTGTCTCTAACTGTAACTGTTGATCATGAAGCGTTATGCCATAACTCTTACACCTTTCTTCCACATGTTCAGCACTTCCCTGCATGTTCTGTAATGGCCCGCCATGAATCACGACAAAAAAATAGTATGTCACAATATCGCGACGTTTTTATACCCACAGTTTTGTTCTTCTTCTCGTACCGCAAAAAATAAGACATGTCGCAATATTGCGACAATTCTATGTCTTTGGTCACAAGAATGCAATATGTCATGATATCATGAAATTTTTCTGTCTTTACTCTTTCTCCTTGCTTACTATCGTGAAAACGTGACATTTTGCAAAATCACATTTTTATGTCAGCAGCCTTGTTCATCTTCATGCATCGTAAAAACAAGACATGTCGCGATATCGTGACATTTTTCTCTTTCGGGCCATGCATATGAAACCTATCGCAAAATCATGATGCTTTTCTATTTCGGACCATGATACTGCAACATGTCACGAAATCATGACATTTTTTCATTCTGCACCATCTTCTTGCTTTCTGCCGTGAAAATGCGACATGTCATGATATCGCGACACTTTCTCTTTCTGCTATACTTTGCTGCTCTTAGACATGAAAATCTTACACGTCATGATATCATGACGTTTTTCCTCTACATTCACTTTAGTCACTCTGAGCCACGAAAACATGACATGTCGCGATATCGCGACATTTCCTATTTGCCCTTCATCTCATCTTCAGGTTGGGAAAACATGATATGTCATGATATCGTGACAATTCTAGCACCTTGCCCTGTTTGACTGCTCTAACCATGATTTTATGACATGTCGCGATATCGTGACATTTTTGGTGAACACTTCTTTTTCTTTGCTTTGACCACGATTTCATGACAAGTCACGAAAACATGACATGTCACGAAATCGCGACAATTTCTATACTTGGCTCTTTTACCCATCGAACATCGTGAAAACATGACATGTCATGATATCATGACAACTTTGAGTCTTCAACTTAGTTCTTTGTCTTGCATCATGAAAATGAGACATGTCACGATATCACGACATTTATGGCATCTTGTTCTGTTTGACCACTTTGACCGCGATTTCACAACACGTCGCGATGTTGCAACATTTCTCCATTTTACTTTCTCTCTCCTCTATGAACTGCAATAATGCGACATGTCACGATATTGCGACATTTTTCCTCTTTTCTCTTTTCCTCTGCTTCGGACCGGGATACTACAACATGTCGTGATATCATGACATTTTCTCTTCATGTTACGTTCTGTTGTTCTTAGCCACGAAAACGTAACATGTTGCGATATCGTGACACTTTATTTTTCTCAGCCACGATAGAGCAACATGTCGCAATATCACAACACTTTCTTTTTCTTAGCCACGATAGAGCAACATGTCGGGATATCATGATAGTTTCTTTTTCTTAGCCGTGACAGAGCAACATGTCGTGATATCGTGACACTTTATTTTTCTTAGCCGTGACAGAGCAACATGTCGCGATATCATGACACTTTCTTTTTCTTAGCCGCGATAGAGCAACATGTCGCGATATCGCGACACTTTTTATTCCTTAGCCGTGATAGAGCAACATGTCGCAATATTGTGACACTTTTTCTTTAAGCTGTACTTTGCCTCTCTGAGTCACAAAAACGTAACATGTCACGATATCGTGACACTTTTTATTTTTCTATCTTTTGTTCTTCCTTTGTTCTTTTAGCATATGGGAAACTACAATCTTCTTGGAAAGCATGCAAAAAAGGGGGGTCCCCAATTTTGGGGTGTGTTGTGGAGCAGCCACAACACTTACATAATAGGTATTGGTTTTGAATAGGCTAAAAAGAAACATGAAGAAAAGTCAACCTCAAGTTATAAAGAAGAAGAAACTTTAGAAGAAGACAGTGTAAGAGAAACTGAGACTTTCAAGGATGAGTTGGATAACAAAAAGTTTAACAAGAAAAGAAACAATGCACAAAGGAGAAACAAATGGAACAAGAACTAGAATAGGGTAAGAGAGACTAAGAGACCAAAGAGGTCAAGACAAGGAAACTTTAATGGATGATGTTTCTCATGACACAGATTTGGGCACAAGGCTTCACAGTGTAGGATACATGAAATATAAGAATATGGAAATTTTAGAAGCAGACAACTTTTTCATGGGTATTGCTACTCATGCAATCAGTTTGGTCACAAGGCAATGAATTGCAGGGTCCGTGACATGAATAGATATGGCTTCACTAGAAAAAATCCCAAAATATTTGCACCTCCAAGGAATAATAACATTAAGTGTTACAAGTGCAATAATTATGGATATACAACAAAGTGGTGTAGAGCAGACATTCTAGAATCAAGCATGAACAAGAACAAGAACATGGATAGGAATATGGACATGAACAAAAATAAGAATACGGACAAGAATAGGAACAGGGATATGAACAAGAACAGTCAAAGGAATCACAAGAATCAAATGAGAAGGAAAGAGGACAAATGTATAGACCAGTGCTTGTTGGAAGTAGAAATACTCCCACCCTAGAATTAACCACCTCAAGAGGAGGTGGGGGAGGGGCTAAGCTAAGAGATTTATTCTTAGCCTCGAGCCCCAAAGGTGACCCTTTGCCATTGATTTCAAAGGGGGAGATATTTAAGTAAGGGGAAGAGATTTTATTTAATAAGAGAGCTTTGAGTCAGGGGAAGTAGTTTCCCAGGGGGAGCAGGATAGAAACAAGTTAAAAAATTTAAAATATAATTGGGTTACCATCAATGAAAAAGGGGGGGATTGTTGGAAATTTTGAGTAGATGAAGTTGTCATTGATGTAAAACATGAATTGTCATTGATGTCAAAAGGATAAATTGAGTAATGCAAAAGGTTGGTGGTAAAATATCTTCATAATGTTTATTTTTAAATATTATGTGAAGCACAAAAAAAAAAGTTTTTATTAAAACCATGGTTGGGCAAATCAAAAAGGTTTTCTAAAACCTAAGGAGGATTTTATTTTAAAAAGCCCAAAGAAGATTTAAATATTTAATTTATAATATTTAAATTCTTTTGAATTTAAATAATTATAAGTAAAATTAAAAAGGTTTTCTAAAACCTAAGGAGGATTTTATTTTAAAAAGCCCAAAGGAGATTTAAATATTTAATTTATAATATTTAAATTCTTTTGAATTTAAATAATTATAAATAAATATATTTAGAAGGCAAAATTGGAAGCGCCGACGCAACATTGTTTCCCCGATGAATTTCCTCTCCATCGATGTGTGTGACAAGGAAGGCATATGGTATAAATACCATAGTCATTCCTAAGGTTTGGCATCCTTTTCAAATTGCATCCACCTTAAGCAAAAATGCTCGTGCAATTTTTAAATGTGTGCCTCCTAAATAGCGTAGTGTGTTTCACCAGCATCGAAGGAAGAGCCAAGGACTCTTAAGGGTTTGAAGGAGTCAAAGCACATGTTGTGCTTTGAGGCTCCAAGTGGATCACGTGGCTCACATGGTGTGGAAGACGCAACCAAGGTGGTGTGGGAGTATTGCGCCAAGTTTCAAGCCTTATGGATTGCAAAAAGTGGTAACATTAATTTTTGGAAATTATTTTAATTTGCTTTGCTAAGGTTTAAGGAGGGATAAGGTGGAAGTTAAGTTGTGTGTTGAGGAAATATTGTTTTGATATATGAAGGGTTAATTGTTGCTAAAGTAAAAAAAATTTACCTTAGAAAAGTGAGAGATTGACTTATTGCATTATTTTATAAAGTGATTTATTTAATTAATGCAATATTAAGTAGGGAGTCATAAGTAGAGTTTGGATTATTTTTGAGATATTTTTCTGAAAAGGGTTATGATGAAATTAAATTGTTAAGATATTATTTTTATGAGTTAGAGTTTTGGAAGAAGTGTTTGGATTGAATATTTGTGGTGTTGGATATTATTTTAAGAAGGAAAAATAAGGTGTGATTAAGTTTGATTAATTTTTGTAATTGAGTATTATTTTATGAAGAGGTTAGTGTGATATTTTATCATCTAGCTATTAAAACTGGCAAAAGAGAAAATTGTGATTGAGACAGGTTTTCTAAGGTCACTTATACATCAAATTAAAGGTATGGGCATATTATTATTTGATTTAAGTGATTGAATGAGATTTTTTTTAAATAATATTGGAGTGAAAAGTACTTTGTTAAGTTTTCCTTGTTGAGCGTGTTTTGAATTAATCCTTCAAGGTTTTTTGGAATAGATATTAAGGATAGTAACCTTGTTTTATAAGCATTGTTGTTGAATTTATTGGTTGAGTGTAGAACTTGAACTAGGGTTTACAAAGATCATGAGTATCATTGTTATGTGATATTGGTTAATAAACATTGTTGGAATATTTTAGTGAAAGTTCATAAGTTTGGACTAGGGTTTGTCAGCAAGGATTAATTTATTGAGTGAGTGATTGAGTAGAGTTGGTTGAGCCTAGTCAAATGGATGTGTTGATGTGATAGTTCAAGTTCTGTAAAACAAATTGTTCTATATTCTGAATTGATTTGAGAAATAGGTTGAGTGTTGATGAGTGTGAAGCATATTGAGTCTCTAAAAATTCTCTATATGTTTCTATGATTGAAAGTGATTGAGACTTTATGAGTGTGAAGCATATTGAGTCTCTAACAATTCTCTATATTTTTCTATGGTAAAAAGAGTGATTGAAATTAATTGATAATTATGGTGAATGTGAAGCATATTGAGTCTCTAACAATTCTCTATATGTTTCTATGGTAAAAAGAGTGATTAAAAGTGATTGAGAATTGTGGTGAATGTGAAGCATATTGAGTCTCTAATAATTATTTTTATGTTTCTATGAGATTGGACAAGTTCTAGTGAGGTCTTGTTAAGTATATTTGAGGTAAGTCTTTGAGAAGACTTGTGGATATATTTGGGTGAGATTTTATGGAATATTACAATACAGAGTTTTAGGACAAAGACAGTTGATCAGATTGGACAAGTTCTAGTGAGGACTTGTTGAGCAGATTGAACAAGTTCTACAGAGCACTTGTGGATAGATTAGTGTGAGATTTTGTGGAAGCTTAGAAGGTATATTTGAGAAAATTCTTTTAGAAGGCTTGAGAGAAGAGTTGATTAATTGATTTGTTCAAACCTTGAGTTAAGGTTTGAGGCAAATCTAGCAGTGTTGATTTAAGATTGGATCAAGATTTGTGTTAAATATTGAGGACAGATATCGAGGATAAATTTGTACTAGATCAAAGGACTGTGTTTAGTGTAGGTAAGAGGATAGAGATTGAGGACAAATTTGTACTAGACCGAAGGACTATGTTTATAGTATATTTGAGGATAGAGTTTGGTGCATATTTAAGGATGGGTTTCTACCAAACCAGAGATAGAGATTGAGCAGATTTATGCTATACTGAAGGACTATGTTTAGTACATATTTGAGGGTAGATTTTGATGCATATTTGAGGATAGGTTTGTGCTAGACCAGAGATAGATATTGAGCAGATTTGTTCTAGACCGAAGGACTATGTTTAGTGTAGATTTGATACAGAGCTGAGAGCAAGCTTTGGAGGTGACAAAGTATAGAGGATGATAGTCTCTAGTGGATAGAGATCCATTAGCTAGGGAAATAAGGATAGGTATCTTCAGTGGATAGAGATCCATTAGGTAGAGTAGTGGGGGTAATAATTCTTCTAGAATATCACCAACTAAAGCTAAGGAGAAAGGAGTTCTCCTATGGATAGAGATCCATGAACATGATTAGGGGACTAGTGTCTCCTTTGGATAGAGGTCCATAAACATTGTAATATGAAAAGGATTCCCAAGAGATTGATTGAGAAATTTTTAATGAAATATTTTCTCCGTGGAGTAGCCCACATTGGATGAACCACATTAAATTGGTGTCTCTATTGTGTGTAGTGATTTGTGCATTGCTTTGATTACTACTATTGTTATTGCTATCTATACATTACATAATATTTACTGGGAAAGAAAAGTAAAAAGTGGTCTTATATTGTTCACCCCCATCTCAGTATAATTTTGTGTTCTTCACATTCCTATCGTGTAAATGTTGATTGAGAGTGAAATTGTAGATATAGTGTTGTTCTAGTATCAAAAGGATTTTGAGGGAATAGAGTCCCCCAAGCTACATTATTCAAATAATTGTGTATTTGAGAGAACCTTTCATGTGAATTCTCAATATGAATCATGTGGACTCTAGGCATGGAGTTAAGATCATCACGTTGCATCGCAGATTGTGATAGCATTTTCACTTGAATAGTCATGATATCATAAAATGGGTTCTATAGGATTAATTACCTTAAGGAGACCATTGTATCTGCAAAACGGTTACTTATTACATAAATTTATTATCATTAATAGAAATCATTCACTAATATGTAGAAATATCAAATCATTCATCCACAATACATTATACACAATAAAAATCCACAAATGAGAGAGAGATAGATAATACCCTTAAGGTAGGAAAACACCAAAAATAATACTTAAGGAAGGAATAACTCCACAAGATCTCCTAAGGTGAGAGGCCACTTCGTGGGCACGACGATTACATAATATTCTTCTTCAATGATGATTACAATGACAAATATCTCTTATTTATATATCCATATTCTTATTCTACTTTGGGGAGCCTACTACTAATATAATATAATATTATAATATAATATAATATTATAATACAATCAACCTTGGGTTATGTGTGGCACATGCCAATCCTTATACAATATAATAATATATCCCCAAATATCTATTCCTAGGTACCCTACCATGCCACCCTCCTTACAAATGTTTCATCCTCGAAACATATGAAGAAACATGATAATATATATATATTTTTATTTGTGGAAAACATCCCAAAAGGGATGCCACTTTTGGGTAATACCCAAGGAGGCAGGGGTATCCATTCTACAAAAAATTCCTAGGACTCGGACCTGGCCTACCACCTTTGACATACTCAAGGAGCAAACAAACACACAAAACCAAGTTAAAAATAAGTAAATAAATAAACATGATAATATGATTTGCTAAGCAAAGTTAGCAATTGGTACCAATCTCAATAATCCATCCATCCAAGTGAAACACGGTGATGTTGGTATGACATTTTGTTACTTGAATATCCAAATATGCTTTGTTGGCTCCATCCTTTTGCTACTATATTTTGATAACTTGAATGATGGGTCCAATTTTTCCTTGATGTTGATGATCCATTCTGAAAACTAGGATCCCTATGCTTTCTCTGTCAAACACTACCATAGTTTGTTCCCTTATGATTCCATGTAGAACCATAATATTGTTGTGTTTAACCATACATCCAAGATTGTTGATGCTCATGGTGGTGTGTATGGTGATATGGTGCAACCTTAACTTGATGCTCTACCTTCTTTGACTTCTCAAAATTTGGATCCATTATTTTAAATTCTTCTACACATTGTCCTTTCATGTTCTCTTTGTTTAGTATGTCCTTGTGCTCTTCTAGCAAAGCTTCCTTGGACTCTATTATTGTTATTTCCCTTGAATCAATTGCTACCACTTCTTCCATGGACTTTTTTTTTGCTACTGCCTTCTTAGATTTTGTTTCAGTTTCTTCAAGTTGTTTCTCTACAATCACTTCTTGATTTTCCTTGGATCCTTGCTCCTGAAGCTAATAAATATCCTGCAATGTTATATTTTTTTTCTTGTACCATAGGTTCATAAACTTATTTTGCATATTAATAATAACAGTACCCAAATAATATAACTGAGGATAACTAAGAACAATATCCTCATCATCCATCTAAATAGCATGAAAATATGAATGTAAAACATATTTATCCATGGTGATCTTCAAATCTTCAAAAATCTGAACATTCTCACCCTCTAGCTGTATGTCCTTAATTTTTATTGCTTGAACTTACAACTTCTTAGCCAAAGCAATATTAATAGAATTATATCTACTACCATGGTCAATGGAAATAATACCTGTTCCTTTTGAATACTTCCATGAACCTACAAAATAGAACTTTTAGTTGAATTTAAACCTTTTTTCTTATGCTCTTGCTTTTGTAAATCCAACAATGAACCTTCTATATTCCTCTTATTATCCTCCCTTACCTTTTTCTCTTTATCCTTGAGTAATTTTATTTCTTTTTCATAGTCTTCATTCTGTTTCCTGAAAACCTCCCAATCTCCTTTTATTTCATTCTGCTCGATTTGAATTCCTTGTAGTTTCTTTTCAAGATCTTTGATGACATCCATTAGGCTAGATATATAATATGGGTCCCATTTACTTAAGAATGCATGCTCCACTTCATCCCAAGTGTATTCATTATTTGTTTCTTTACAAACATTTATCCACCAAGACACAACTTTCCCTTAAAGAGATAAATTAAGTATTTCCTTAAAAACATATTATGATATAGAGACCTAAATTTTTTCCACCATTATCTAGCATCAATATCGTCTTCTCCAAAAAAAAATCGATGTGCCATTGTTCATGCCCTAATGCAAAAAGGGTTTTTTGGTAATGTATATCATGCCCCAATGCAAACTAGGGTTTTATGGAAATAAATATATTCTCACTAAGTTGAAGCTAAAAATACACATAGACAAATAGATCATAAATTTTTCTTCCAAACAAAATAAAGTGGAACTGATTTTCTTACCCAAACTAAACAAATTTCATCTTTTGAAAAATTTGAGACTTGAAAATTCGTCACTACTCTTGTTCTAGATGGTTGAATTTAGGTCATATCTCCTTCAATACTAATAATATTCCTTTATATGACCACTCATTTTAAAGCTCTTCAAATTCTATACAAACTAATCCAAGAATCACCTAAATTAGATAAACTCTCGTAGAGATATGGATTTTGAAAGATAAAACATTTTTCTATAAAAAATCTATGAAATTCATCACTATCCTTGTTTTGGATGACTAACTTAAAAAGGTTGTATCTCCCTCAATACTTCTCAGATTCCTTCATATGACCACTCATTTTAAATATCTTCAAATTATACATAATTTGATCCAAGAATCGCCTAAATCGAATAAACTTACGCAGATATATGGCTTCTAAAATATGAGACGTTTTTAAAAAAAAATACCCTAATTTTACAATTTCACACAAAAATCCCCAATTTGCCAAAATTTTTGCTCTGATACCACTTGTTGTAGAACTTTATTATTATTAACATAAACCATTAACCAATATGCAAAAAAATTTAAATCATTCATCCACAAATAATCATCCACAATAACAATCCACAAATGAGAGAGAGATAGATAATACCCTTGAGGTTGAGAAACACCAATAATAATCCTTAAGGAAGGAATAACTCCACAAGATCTCCTAAGAAGAGATACCACTTCATGGGTACTATGATTACATAATATTCTTCTTCAATTATGATTACAGTGACAAATATCTCTTCTTTATATATCCATATTCTTATTCTACTTTGGGGAGCCTATTACTAATATAATATTATATTATAATATTATATAATATTATAATACAATCAACCTTGGGTTATGTGTGGCCCATGCCAACCCTTATATAATATAATAATATATCCCCAAATATTTATTCCTAGGTACCCTACCAATGAGGGAGTGCCTAAAATACCATTCAAAATTTTCCAAAAAATTATCCAGTAGGGCTTTATAGGCTTGTAAGATTGGGCACCTATGCTAGAATATTCCTTTGACCTAATTTACTATGAGCAAGGAATCACCAAAAATGTTTAGCTTTGTTATTTTCATGGTGATTTTCATTTGAAGGCCTATGATAAGGGCTCCATACTCTGAATTTTTATTGGTGCACAAGAAATCAAGTTTAAATGAAAGGGGTATTAGAGCCCCTTGTGGTGTGAAAAAAATATTTCTACGCCACTCCCTTGATCATACTTATAACCATAAAAAAACAAAGTTATGTCCGCCCGTGACTCAAGCTCTTCAGGATTTGGTGATTTTGAGACATGAAAAACTCCATCATCGGGAAGCTCTATAGTGAGAGGTTGGTCATCCTAGAGAGGAGCCTCTACTAGTTGATCGGCTATGACCTGACCCTTAATTGATTTATGTATGATAAACTCTAGGTCAAATTACATCAACAACACGATCCATTTTCCCGTGAGACTACTATGGTAAGTTCAACTCATCATGTAGCACAATGGATTCTCTTTTGAAACTATATACATGGTATTATTGAGCATGTAACGACATAGATTCTCAACATATGCATATTTTACCTCATAGTTGACCAGGGTGTGACTAATATAATAGGTAGCCTATTCTTTATGAAATTCATTATTTTGGGCCAACATGGTTTCAAATGCAAGCTTAGTATCTAATATGTAAAATTAGAATGACACTCCTGGTCATGGAGGAGCCAATACTAATGGTGAAGCTATATATTGCTTTATTTCATAAAATGCATCTTGACATTCTTCATCCCCATGAAATGCAACCTCCTTGTGCAATAACTTGTTCATGGGTCGAAACTTATCTAATAATTATGCTATGAAGCATTTTATGGATGCAACCTTTCCTTGCAAGCTATGTAGCTACTTGATAGTTGTGGGGGGAGGCATTTCAAGAATCACCTTGAATTTATCTTGGTCTACTTTTATGCCTCGATTAGAGACTATGAATCCCAAGAGTTTACTAGATATGACTCTGAATACACACTTCTTGGGATTTAGCCTAACATTATGCTCAATGAGGCGATCTAAAACCTTTCACAATAAATTGATATGCTCATGACATAATAGATATTTGTCCAGTAAGTCATCCATGTAATCTTCCAAAATTTTATGCATGTAATCATGGAATACATATGTCATGGCTCATTGGTAGGTGGTGCCAATGTTCTTAAGGCCAAAAGGTATGACCTTGTAACAAAATTTTCCCCAAGGCATTGTGAACGTTGTGTTGATCTGGTTTTCTAGATTAATATGAATTTTATTGTATCTAGAGAAATCATCCATAAGAGATAAAATTTCATATCCTAATGTGGCATACACCAATGCATCAATATTTGGTAAAGAAAACTCATCCTTAGTACTTTCTTTGTTGAGATCTCTAAAATCAGTGCAAATTTGAATCCTCCTATCAAGTTTCTTGATAGGTACCATGTTGGAAACCCATGGTGGATAATATATTGATGTTATAAAGTGGACATCCAATAGTTTTTGCAATTCATATTTGACCATCAAGGCGACTTTTGGATGCATCTTACATAAATTTTTCTTAACTGGTTTGACTCTTGGGTCCAATGTTAGATTATGCATGACCAAATTAGGATCTAGTCCTAGCATATATTTATAAGACCAAGCAAAAGCTTCTATTTTTTTTGTTAACAACTTTATATAATCAAATTGTTCATCAAGGGATGGACCTTCCCCTAATTTGATGTTATGGGGATTGTCAGGATCTATGTTGATATCCCTATCAATTGTTGGTTCACTTGATATATGTGATCCATTTTCCAATAGATGTGGAATAGGGATTAAATGAATATCATCAACTATATTTAAACCTTCAATTGGTATTTCTTGCTCATCCTCATCTTGATAGACATTTTGAGTATTACCTAGAGTAAAATGAAATGGTTGTAACATTTCATCACAAGGCAAAAACTATGATGGATATGGAGGGGAATCTCCCCAATAAAATTCAATTGCCTTAATGTCGAGGTACAATGGATTTTATGGGTTATTTGGATCTCTCAATGGTGCACTTAGATCTATGGAAATCATGTTGATGGATACATTATCTCCCTTACATGGGTGAGTGGTTCTGGAGACCTGATCCTATCTCTTAACTCATGGTGGTGGTTGTGGTGGTGGTGGAATGATCAATAGTGGTCAATGAGGAATGTGATGATCTTGCTCTTGAAGTGGTAAAATATACTGCCAGATGGGATATTGTACTGGGAACATGCAAATATATAACTCTTATTCATCTTCCAAAGGGATAAATCTTTCATCTAAACTTTGATAATTTATGGGTGCTATGTCATAGTTCTCCTCGTCATCTAAGGTCCATTCATGAGGAGGACCTTGATCATCTTCCTCACTATTATATTGCAAGGTATGCGAACTCTCTCCCACTTCATGATATTGAGCGACATCACTAGATAACCCTTGATCTACCATGTTTATCAGAAAATAATCTCCCAATGAATGGACATGATGCATATTGGCATAGGGATCATGCACTAACTCATCCCTCTAATTCATACATAGGTGTTTTATACCTTCTATAAGGACATCTAAAGGTACTGGCTTATTGTGTTCTTACCCAGATTTATCATATGGTAACTGATACTATGGCTGATAAGGAACACAAGTACCCTACTCATATAATCCTAGACCAAAGCCATGCCAATTGTAGTGATGTAGATATCACATGACATATTCAGAATTTGACATGTAGTTTATATCCTCAGAGAAGGGTTCATCATCTTCTTCTTGCTGAGGAACTTGAAATATTCCATACTCTATACCCCCATATATAAAATTGGTTTTATTTGGAGGTATACCTAGAGGCACAATGCTACCTATGAGAAGACAATATCATCCCCTATCTTGCATTGTCTCTATGGATGGAACTACTATGACATTTCTCACTTACTATTCTCATATCCCTGTACTAGACATTTGGATGGTAACATGGGATGGTGAAGGTGTAGGGGATTGAATCGAGGCTTGATATGACTAAATGTGTACCTACTGATATGGTTCCTCATCTGCTAGACAAGTAATCTATTCTGTATAAGTGGTGGAAATAATGGAACGGATTTCATCGATTTGCCTCTTCAATATATTCATCTATGGAGGATCAGACAATGGCAAAGACATTTTTTATGTTTCCAATGATGATTATGGTGTGGATGAATATGGTATTTGTTTAATGGAAATTTATGGAGGGGGAAGTGAACTCTAAATGGATGTGTTTAGTTGGAAGTCCACATGAGTCGATGGTAACATCGACTCAAGAAATTTTGCACCATGTTATAATACTTAAGGGGATCTAGATCTGTAGAGACTATGTGCACCTACCATTCATAAGTATATTTGAGACATTGATGAACAATGGATGGGATACACTTCATGTCCTGAATCCAAGGTCTACCTAGAAATATGTTATAGGCCATTACACCCTCCAAAATATGATATAGTGTCGATATAGTTTTGCGTCCCACCTGAATGGGTAGGACTATAGTACCAACCATGGAGTAAATCATATCATTGAATGCTCAAAGGGTGTATGTGGACACAACAACATGAGATTTTGGGATTCCTAGGTATTTAAGAGATCTAGTGGTTATTTTGTTTCTAGATGAACTAGTGTTTATCAGAACTCTTTTGTATGGTATATCATTCACACATGCAATGATGTGCAAAGGAGGGTCAACCACATTACTTGCTATGGGTTTGAGTTCATGCTCATGGAACATGATAAAATGTTCCTTACATTGTTTCACATGCCCCAAAAAATTGATGGAGTTAGACTCCTGGGATTGCAACTCTATTGACTTAAGAATATCCATTAGAGATTCTCTATGAGGTGGATATTGCTAAATTAACTTGTATATGGACAATCTAGCTAATGTGGTTCTTAAGCTTTGTGTAAGATTGCTCTTTATTGTCACTACTGGCCTAGGTGGAAGGATCTATACTGGAGGTGAGGAAGGTTGTGATGTAGATGGAACATCACTTGAAGCTGCAGGTGGTGCAACTTGACTTGGGTAGCATCTATTCCTAGTCATAATACTTATCATCCTAACATACCCCTATAAAGGAGGTGTCATATTGACCTCATTCATTGGTTTTGTAGGAGTTTTCAATACCTCATTAGTAGGTAAGGGGTCTTTAAAAACCCCCATCTATTGAGTATTTGAAGCGAGAGGATTATCCACTCGGAGCTCGTTCCTCTCTATCATGTCTTGTAATATGTTTTTAAAACCATAGCATGTAGGTAATTCATGGCTATTATGCCAATGATATCAACAAAATTGGTCTTCTCAACATCCCATAGGCTTTGGTTTACCCATATTCAGGTCTATAGGCTTGATTTCTGGTAAATTAACCATTTTGGTAGCCCATAAATAATCGAATAGGAAGTCCATTAACTTAGTGAAGGGTGTAAACTATCGTCTAGGATGACATTGTTTATTTTAATCCTGATTTTCTTGAGTATTATTATTATAACTCATAGGAGGAGGTTGGGCCTGATAATTTACCTTTTGAGGAGGCATAATTTGTTCAGGCCCTAGAACATTAATGGCTACTTGATTTACTTCTACTGGATTTGACGGTGCTAGATTGATCTTTGGATTCTTCTTCCACTCCTTGTGAGGTTTATCTATCTCCCCCTCTTGTATTTTGATCTCTTCTATGGTTCTAGCTTATGCTAGAGCATCCTCAAGAGTGGGATATTACTAGAGTTGTAAGAATAAATATATTGGTTTCAAACAACTCTTTCAAAACATTCGTGTCAACTTGGTCATTGGTAATAAATAAGGTATCTAGCTAAGAGCATTCACCATCTATTTCCATAATCAATGATAGACTCATCATCATATTATTTCAACCTTGCCAGGTCAGTTAGGATCACCTTCCTCTTGGTATTGAAGGTGAAACATTCCAAGAATGTTTTACAAACTATTCAAATGTATAGATGCTATGTTTTAGAAGTTGATTAAACCACTCAACAGTAGGGCCAAAGAGGGTAATTAAAAATACTCTTAGGAGTAATGCATCATTCTCCTATATGCTAAAGCACTGATTCATGAATCTCATAATGTGCTCTTGAGCATATTCTTCCCCTTTAAACTTGTCCAACTTGGGCATATTAAAATTCTCATGATATGTTGGGGAAGGGATATATGGGTGTAGTGGTTTGCATAAGATGGGTTTTTGAAGCCCATTCCTAGTTGCATTACCCTCTACATTTTCCAAGAATTCAAGCAAAGCTTGATACACATTAGAGGATTTAATTTCCTCTTCTTTGTTTTGGATCCATGGAGGAGGAAGATGATAATTAAGCATATATTGAGGTGGTTTATTGTCATCATACACCTCCAAAATGTGCTTCTAAATAATCCTAATTTTATTCCAGATCATCATAAGCCCCATAAGGTATTTCAGGAATGGGACTACAAGGAACAAAATCCTGCTATAGGTGATCTATATTAGGCCTATTAGATAAGGTCTGATGAGGTTTAGGAGGTCTAGGAGGCAACATTTGGTTAGGTCTAGGAGACCTATTCTGATGAAAAGTAGGTTGCCTCTGGCAAGCCTCTTGTCTATGCATGCTTAGAGTAGGAACCCCATTATGCAATGTTTCTTGAATCTGATGTTAAAGTCTTTGTATTTCGAACTATTGTTGATGCTCTAAGATATCCAAGCATTGTTTATCAAACCAAAGTTGATTAAACTTAGCTTGGTGATCAACATACTTTTTAACTAATTGATTGGTTTGATCAGTTGTAATAGGCCTATGTGCCCTATCATTATTGCCTTGATACCTATCCTGTTTAGGAGGATCTATGTGATCTACTATGAGTTTATCTCGATTGAGAGAAATCATATTTACTTGTGGTTCTCTCCTAAATATATATTCTTGATATTCTACTAGTGCAGAGGCACATCGTACTTGCATGGAATGATGCAAGTGAGGATAATCGAGATCCTCCTCAAGTCTTCCTTCATAAATGATGAAATGTAGGGTAGAATTGGCTCATCCATTACGATGAGTATCATTCTCATTGTAGTTTTGGTACCTTGGGGAAGGGTGATTTGAAAGCATAAGATGATCATTTAACCCTACCCTAGGTGAGAAGTCTTGATCCTGCACACCAGTGCATGGAGTAGACCGAGTAGGCATGTGAATGCATGGTATTACTCTATTTGGAGGTGCCTCATTGCCTGGTTGGTCTTCTTGAAAGAAGGCATTTGTAGTATTCATATTAGGGAGATGATTTCCTAGATTAGGACTATGACTTGTGGGGGTACCCCGTATAGGAGTACCTTGTAGGCTAGGTCCTCTTTTTGACACTCTAGGACTAACAATCCACTCATCTATCGCTTGACGACTAGGGATGGTAGTTGAATGCCAAGGAGGAATGACCATGTCATTGGGGTCAAAAAAAAGATGGCCTATGTCCTCTTACCTACTCCCCATAATGTCCACCCTTAAGTGGGCTTGGATACAAGTATATACCATAGTTACTTACTCTAAAACCTTTATGTGATTATCTCCTTTACAATTTTTATCGATTCAAACACACAATCAATAAAAACACACAATAATACGAATGATTATCTCTTTTAAAATTTATGTGTTCTTAAATTTTTTGATGTGTTTCAAAATTTGGTTTCTCTCATAAAGAATCTCTTTCACGTGTTTTGAATGTTTATGTAATTCTTAATTGTTTAAATAATTTTATCTATATACTTGAATCTTGACAATCGAAAATAAAAGTTCATTCACATGAACAAGCCAAAGTATGGAGATGAAATCCATACCTTATTAGGGAGCATAGGTCCTACCAGTCCTCACCTAGTACTCACTTGGTCAATGTTATATCCTCTGAAGAGAAATACATACAAATTTCCCAAGCTACATTAGATCTTGGAGCTATATTTGTCCAAAAATGAGGTACGTGGGGTTTGATCCAATGGATGGAGATGAAACCTACCATCGTTGAACTCTATCAGTGGTTGGGTATGAATTCCAACTCACTAACATTACAAAGAAGCATGGTGTGTGTGATTAATTTTAAAATGATTGAAATAAAGCAATATAGTATTCAATTATTATTCACTAAATGCATAAAATTGCATTTCACCTTTATAATCATAAGCATATTTATAAAATGAGGCTACCAAATTTGTACACTATATGAAAAACTAGCCCTTAGGTAGGTCACACGCAGGTAAACAAGACAAATGCATTTTGAATTGTTGTTATTTTTGATATTTTTTATTTGATTTGTTAATGCAAAATTACAAATATGAAATATTGCTTTCAATTGCACCTAAAATACAAGAAGAACTAAAATTTAAGCTTTTTGAAACAACCTAGATGCAAATTGAAGGTTTGGAAAATTACCTTTTATATTCTAAAACTTACTATTTTTGGAAATTTCTATAGAAACCCCTTGGTTTTGTGGCCGTACCTGGGTGGTATGTCTACAAATTTGGGGGCCATTCCTAGCAGGGACGTTTACAATGGTTGTCCCAGGTAGTTCCAACAAGGAATTTTGTAGTTGTTCTTGCTTAGAACGACTAGAACCTGCAACACGCAAAACACAAAAAGGGTGTCAAAAATAAAAAAAATTAAAGGGAAAAAGGGACAAGGGTCCCATTGTGATAACCATTGAATAATCATGAAAACTACACACCTATATTATTGAAACCGAAATGCAATCTAGCATTTATGAGAAAACATGCAAAGGAAAGATGCAAAAGATGTAAACTATTGAAATGACAAATAATTTGCAATAAAAGAGGGGGTTTTTCTCCTTGTATTTATAAATTCATCAATTCCAAAAGGTTACAATACATCCCCTTTGAGGGCTTATCATTTTTATACATTTTGAATTACAAGTTATAAAGGATCAAATCCCTTCATGAGCTTAATGGCGTGTTTCAATGTTCTTCTCGCAACCCACACTTGAGAGATAATATTGGGATTCTTTTAATTTTCCTCTTAGATCCTCCCTCATGCCTATAATAATTGAACATACACATAAGATATTGAAAATTGTTAATAGCATATGTGTTTTATATTGAAAACCTTGAAAAGCATGTAATAGAGAAAGTAAAACTTATTTACAACAAATAAAAACAACTCCAAATGACTTGCAAATGTAATATGATGTTATTAAATTTTTTTTGGAATTATATGAGCATAAATTGAAGTGAAATTATAATCAAAACTTGTGGCTATCCGTAGCAGGAGCAACTAAGACTGAAATCACAAAAACACAAATTGACCCATCAAATCTACTCAAAATGTAACCAAAATTGAATAGAGGGATAATATAATGCTTTAGAATTGATATATGGTGGAATTTCATCAAAATTATTAGCCATTTGGTGGCCATCCTTTGTAGGTGCAACTAGGATTGTTAGTCGTCCTTGGTAGGGACGGTCCCAAAACTAGGTGGTTTTTGCCACCAATTCAAAGGGGATTTGGGTCCTCCTAAATATGTTGTCATTGTATTTGGTAAAATAAATCTTAGATTTTATAGGTTTTGGAATGGATTTGGTGTATTTTAGGATGCCCTAAAAGCACCTTTGAATGAAGATGTTTTTAAGGAAAATACCTTGAGCAGTACTTCGTGAGCAATGCTTGTTATTGTCTACTTTTGAAATTGGGTAAGAGTACCTCAATTTATAGCAAAAATATGGTAAATATGCAAAGGGTAAATTTTTGGCATGCAGGGCAAGTGTTGCCACTTTTCAATGCCCTTACCATGCATAGGGTAGCAAAGCTTACCCATTTAGGGCCTCCAATTTGTAAGCCTTTATGTTTATGACAGACTCCCAATAAATTTTGGGTGATTGTATAGGGTAAATTGTAGGAATTTATTACCATTTGTCCCACCCTTTAAATTTTGGGGGATCTGGTGCATGGTCATCCCACCCAAGGATGATTGCATGTGGCCATCCCTAGGTGGGATGACCATGAACTATGGTCGTCCCAAGGTGGGATGACCATGGCTACATGGCCCAAAACCTCCCAAAAGTGGGGTAAACCCTCCCAAAAGTGGTTGGGAGCCCTAATTAACCCATGAGGGTTGCCCAATGGATCCATATGATGTTGATAAGAGTGGTGCATAGTAGTCTTATCTAATTTACATAATTTTAGTATCTACACTAGATAGCATACCATTAATCGCATCCTCCTTCACCCTTCTAATTTTGAGGTAATTATTGCTACTTCAATTGAGTGTATACTATTCCTACAACTTAGTGTGGAACTTATTGTATCACCAAGTTTACTGCTACAAGTTCCATGTTTTATTTTTTGCTTCATTTGGAGGAACACACTCTTCTTCTTCTTTGTCATATCTCTCTATTCCATTTGCAAATATTAAATGTACTTGCATCCTTATTTTCTCACCAGGGTGATATTCTAATTCTTGTTGTTCTATGATTGGATGTATGTCCTCCCTTTATGCAAATAAGTGTCTCATCCCAACATCATCGCCATTTTGTTGAGAAATTTGATTATTCTATGGTGCCTCATGTTGTTTGTAAGACTCCTCTTATCGATTTATTCTTCACTCTACCTCTTCCAAAATTATGAACATACACTGTACTTTGTATAGTTTTAGTTTTGATCCATTTACTATTTTTAGCACCATTGTCCCATCCAAATTTTGCAATTTTACTATACCATTATCCATTAGTTCTACTACTTTAGAAGAACCAAGCCATAATGTTTTCAATTTTCCTAGCTTGATTTTAGGCTTGTCGTTATATTTTAGGACCAAGTTACATTGTTTAAATTATATTTTCCTGTAGACATCTCAAATACATTATGTTAAGGAGACTACCTATATGGACACCTTTTAAGGCCATATGACCCACCTTGGGTAGCCCTAGGGCTTAAAAATGGTTCTCACCACTCAAATAGGAAGGAATTTCCTTTACAGTAGCAACCATATTACCCTAAGATGGCCCCTAACCATAAACATCTCATCTCGATATGGCCCATAGTCACAATCGTTCCACCTCAAGATATCTGCACCAGAAGCAATTTTTCCTACTACAGTTCAAATAGTTACATGTGCTAGCTAGGCATAATGGTAAAATATAGTCAAGTTGTACAATGGTTATCAAGAAGTAGTTATGTTTATTTATCCCAACCATTTCTTGGCTTCTCTTACAATATTTGCACTCCCATTTGGAAAGACTATTTAAAGGTGACTAGCCTTCATTGAAGATATAAAAGTTTACATGCGTCGAAGTGCTTTCAAACTGAAGAATCAAAGAGCTCTTATTCTAAAAGCAACAAAATGCTATCAAAATTCAATGTTGAAGATTCCACGCATACAAATGTATCATATTAAAGGTTGAAGATCACATCCAGGCTCATTGTGCCATTCAACATCCTTACTTTGGTGTGAATTACACCTCTAAGTCATTCCCCATGAATGTACCAAGAACATCAACCAATCCACAGATCAAACCTAACGTTGCCTCGAATCAGCCACAAGGAAATCACTCACTATTTAGTGGTTGTATTTCTCAAAGATTACCCATAGGTATGACTATCTCTCTAAGAGATGACCTACATGCAAGATCATCCCTCATAGATATGACCTCCTAGGAAGAGTTTTGTTTCTTTTTTTCTTGATTTTATCTAGTCTAGAAGCATTTTAATTACTATTTAAGCATAGTTAGATTCTATTTTCATGCATTTATTTATCGTCTTTTAGCTTTTTTATCACTTTGTTTGTCATAATTATGGGCCTTATCTTGAAAGACTCTTCATATTCCTTTTATGCTCTAGATTTTCTTGTGTGCAGATTATAGGGCTTTACAAAGGAAGCAGTGGCATAAAGATTCATCCATCATCATCATACATTGTGAAGGTCATGAGAAATCCTTCCCAAATTAGTTTGTGAGATGCAAGTAAAAATTCTACAAGATACACTTGGATTACTCTTCTTATTGTAAATATTTGTATCAAATTGGTAGAAAATACCTCAATGGGATTCCATTGTAACCCTCTTTGAAGGACATAATTGATATTAATAAAATGGCCACCATTATTTCATATCTTATTTTATAATTACGGTTACACATTTTGCTATCTAGTATGTTCTTTATTTCATTGTATAGGTGTGCAATATTTTTAGAATTTGTATTTTCTAAGGTTCTTTTTTTGCTATAAATTTTATATTTTTGGTCTACTTCAATTGCCCACTATGCCATGATCCTTTTTTCATCCAGTTTAATTAGTATTGCTAGCATTTCCTCTAGACTTTCTTGGTCATCTAAGTGATCTACTACTACTCGTAAACTAGTCCCAAAATTTTTACTAGCACCATTACCATTTTGCCATACAATAATTGAAATGGTGTATGATCTATTGTGGATTTAAAGGTTGTTCTATATACCCATAGAACTTATGGTAACCTTTCTTCCCAATCTACTCCTTCTACTCCATAGGTTTTATACAATGTAGAGACCAACATTTTTTTAGTCACCTCCACCTACCCATTTGCTCTTGGGTATTACGGGCTTGAAAATGAGTGTAAAATTTGAAAGTTAATTGTTATCTTCTTGAAAACCTCATTTACAAAGTGACCATCCCTATCACTCATTATTTGAAGTAGAATCTCAAATATTGTAATCACTTACTTATATAAGAACCGGGTTGTGCTTTTTAACCTATTATCAGGTAGCACTCTTGCTTCTACCCATTTTGCTAGGTATTCTATTGCTACCATAATATATCAATATGTTTGCTTGTGGGTTTTTTGAGTGGATACACAAAGTCAAAATCCCACATTTCAAATAATTCTTGAGGATGAGATGGATGTAGGGGCATGAAATCCTGATGTAATGGTATTCCCCCTCTTTGGCATGTATCACATGTTTGCACATATTTTTTTGCATCATTGTAGAGTGTAGACCAACACAATATTTCCAAAACTAAAGTTCTCATAGTAGCATCTTGCCTAATATGTCCTTCTACCAATACCTTAAGAGCTTTATTTTATGCTAATTTTACATGTCCTTCCATTATGCCTCTTTTTATAATATCATCTAAACCCATTTTATATAATATCCCAACAATTAACTAGAAAGGTGTTGACTTCATTATAACCTTTCTCTTTTTTGTTGTTGTCAATTATTGGGGTAGCTCTCGTAAGGATAATAATTACCCAATAAATTTGTACCAATATGGTACAACACTTATTGCAAATAATTGAGCATTAGGAATCTTATCCAACACTCCTACTCCTACAAGCTCTCCTGAGTGAATTCATGAAAATTGATCTGCTTTCACATGTTTCTTATCAGGTCTGACCACTACCTGAAACATGAATTCTTGTAACATGATCAGGTTTATGCATAAAGGATTGGACTCAAAATGTACTTGTAAAAAAATGGTGAATCCTAATCAAAATCAAGGTGAATCATGTAGAATCCTATAAAAATCAAATCGAGCATCTTCACACCAAAATTTGGAGTATTTGAAGCCCTAAAATGTAAGGTCATATTTGGTGTAAATTTTGACCTATTAAATCATATTATAACTTCATAAAAATACCACCATTATATTAGGCTTAAAAATATCTTTCCAACAAGTACACATATGCCTATGTTTGGATATATATTGTGGCGAATTGACCCTAAGAAACAATTGATCTTGAAAATTTTAGGCGAATGGGCCGATGTCGAGGGTCCTCATATTCACCAATTTTAAATTTTGAAAATCCTATTATTCACCCAATTGGTGAATATTCACCACTATGCATAACCATGAACATGATGGTCCATATTATCACTTGTCCTTGTATCACTAGTTTGTTTATAAGGTACAACAAAGCCTAATAATCCACATAAAAGGCAAATGGGTTAGTCAATGACTCCTAAAATTTTGAAATCCTTATATCATCCCCATGGCCTCACACTCTATTGTACTATAATTTCTTTCTACCCTTGACAATAAATGACTTGCAAAATAAATAGTCTAATTTAGCCTGAATTGTCCTTCCTAGGATAACTCACATCCAATTGTAAACGTGAATGCATGTATGTGAACATGGAACTCCTTATACCAATTTGTAAACTCTAAAATGAGCTTGCATATGAGATTTACCTTCAAATATTCAAAATATCCTTGATGTTCCTAAGTACAACAAAAGAGAACATTCCTTTCATTAAAAAATCTAATGGGTAGGACATGTGTGCATAGTTCTTGATAAATATTTGATAATATCCAATTTGAAGGTTTTTAACAAGATCATATCATGTGGTTCCTCCATATTCAAAATGACATGAATTTTATCAGGATCTATCTTCAATCCTTCTCTACACATTATATGTCATATCAAATTGTCACATGACACCATTAAATAACATTTCCTTGGATTTAGGGCTATTCTTGTATTTCTACACAATCTCATACATTCATTTAATGCTAGCAAATATTCTAATTTTTTTCATATATCAAACAATAATCTAGGAATGCCTTGACTTTCCCTGTTGCCAATTAATCAAATATGTATGATATAATTTTCTAGAATGTGGCTAGGGTATTGCATAGCTCGAGTGCCATTATATTATAAGCATATATGCCATTCTATACCATAAATATGGTATTCAATTTACACTCTTTATCTATACTTATTTTATTGTAGCCAAAAAAGCCTTCCATAAATGTGTAAATTTTATGTCCAACTACTTCCTCTAAGATGGAATCAATGAATGGAATAGAGAAGGGATCCTTGATTTTATTACATTTAGACTATGAAATTCTATGCATATTTAAATTTAATCTACTTCTTTCTTTAGAGTGACCATAATAAGTGATATCCATGTTATTGTTATGACTTTATAGATAATACCAACATCTAGCATCTTTTCTATTTCTATGTTCACCAAAGCCACATACTATAGATCATTTTATATGGCCTTCTTCTTACTTGTTGGGCTCTTGAAACCAATGGAATATTGTGAATATATAGTTCTAGAGGTATCCCTTTCAAATCCTTGTATGTTCAAGTGAAGACATCCATGTATTGTTAGAAAATTTTGAATTTTTTTGCCTCCAATAGAGGATCCCAATCATTGCTGCAATGGATCATTCTTGGTTCATCATCCATTCCTAAATTTACTTTAACCATGTTGGGTCTTTCATATTTTATATTATCTAGTTCTAACTTGGCCTTCTCCACATTGATGTGCTAGTTTTACCTCTATTTCTGCATCACCAATTGTATACTCTACAAAGCTTTTTACAAAAATTCATTTCTCATATTCTTCTTTCTTTGTTTTCTTGTTGACTTATTTTTCATCCTAGTTTTTTATAGTCTCATCCATTTGGATACAAAGGTATGTTTTTATCCATCCTATACTAAATGCAATATAGAGAAGATCAATAAATTTAGTAGTAGAATATGACTTTGGTAGTTATTATATCAAAGGGAAAGAAAATAAGGTTGCAGATGCCTTGAGTATGAAAAGGCACATAGTAGCATTAACCTAGAGTTATATGGTCTTGATCAATAAAGTCGAAGAAGTGCAAATACAGGATTAGTATTGCAATAAAATCTAGGTAAGAACTCAAGGTAAACCTGAAGAAAACAAATATTTTAATATAAAATATGGACTTTTATGTTTTAAGGATAGGGTTGTCATACCCAAAACTAGTGGTTTGAGGAGAATAATTATTCAAGAGGTGCACATTTATCCATATTCTACTCATTTCGGAGGTTCAAATATGAGGTAAAACATTAAAAATATCTTCAATTCGGTAGGAATGAAATATGATATCACTGGTTTTATTGCTAGATGTTTAGAATGCTAGAAGGTTAAGGAAAAACATCGACACCCAATAGAGAAATTATACTCACATGATATACCGACTCAAAAGTGGTAGGTCATATCCATTAATTTTATTGTGGGTTTACCTAAGAATAGGTACTAGCATGATTTAATTCTAGTGGTTGTCAACAAGTTTACCAAGGTTACACATTTTATACTGAGGAATGTCAAGGATAATGCACCAGTGGTGGAAGATACATTTTTCAAAGAATTTTTTAGGTCACATGTTTTTCCTACGGTGGTCATAATAGATAGGGTAGACTCTTCACTATGCAATGGGAACTAAGCTAAACATAATTTCTACATATCATCCAAAAAAAAAAGGATAAACAGAGAGGGTGAACCAAGTTTTATAGGATATGCTTCACATGTATTGCATGGATTAAAATTTTAAGTGGCAAAACCCTTTGCATCTAGTTGAATTTGCATATAGTAGTGGATACAATGCATACTTGGGAATAGCTCTATTTGAGGCTTTGTATGGCAACATATGTAGAACACCTCTACCATGGGATACTATGGAGGATCTGGTGGTGATCGAACTAGACACTATCAAAGAGATGGAGGAGCAACTCAGAGGGATTCAATAAAGACTCAAGGAAGTTGTCGATTGCTAGAAGATCTATGTTGATCTAAAATGATTACCAAGAGAATTATCTATGGGAGATAGAGCCTTCTTGAGGGTAAGACCCATGAAAAGTTGCATCATGTTAACTAAGTTAGATTCTTGCTATATTGAGTATTTTGAGATCATTAATAAGATTAGTATAGTAGCCTACAAACTCACCTTGTCGCCCAACTTGGTAAAGATCCATGATACTTTCCACATATCCTTACTTTGAAAATATGTTGTTTATTCTTCTCATGTTTGGAATATATCTAAATTACAGGTGGTATATACCTTAGCTATTGAGGTGAGACCAGTAAATATTCTAGGTTTTCCTTCCAAGATGTTGAGGAAACAAACTCTAGATCAATGTAAGGTCTAGTGGGACCAATATTCTAAAAATTATGAAATTTGGAAAGATGCTAAGTAAATGATAAAGCAATTCCCATATTTATTTGAATGAGATATATGTATGCTTATTTGCACGAAACACAAAGGACTGTGTTTAGTTCAAGGGCGGAGTATGTAATGACCTCCTTGGTAGGACTTTTTCTTGACATTGATTTATGTATTGATGTGTGGATATCTAATGCATTATCTCCTTTTATGATATCAATAAGAGTGGGTAGTTGCACCTTATGTTTTTATTATTATTTTTAGAATATGGTAATGTTGATATAATTGTGGTTGTAAGATTAGGTACTCTCATCGATGGATTGTTATGGGACAACCAATAGGGTTGAGATAAGAATATAGGAAATGATGGATGAAATATTCATCCACAACACAAGGGTAAAAGTGTACCCTTCATACAGTTGCATTACATTTATGATTTTTATTTGAATACACGTTGGACCATGAGATTGCTATTGTAAAAAGAGTCATCCTGAGTAGGCAAAGGATAAAATTTTAGTTATCTTAAAATCCCACTTACTCAAGGATAAAGTAACATGATGTATTATGGATTTTAAAAGTATTTATTTTTCTTGAGTTTTTGGAAGTATGGATTTGGTGGATTAATCCAATGAAGTATTAGTATTTCTACTAATATTAATACTTTTAATATTAATATCAATGTTAATAATTAATATTAACAATTGATATTAATTGATAAGTAATTAATCTAAGTACCTTATTTCTAGAAGTAATAATATGGTGGATGGGTCATTAGATTAAGTACTTATAGTTTTTTTAAGTGATTTTTATTAATAATTATTTGGAATTCCTAATGTTTGAAATATTAAGAAAAAAATACTATAGCTTTAGATCAGTTTTAAGAATATTAAAAGAACTAATTTTAGAAGTATCACTTTTCATAAGTCATGTTTAATATGGTAATATTTGAGTTCACACCTTAGGCTTTATTGAGGTTAAAGTACCCAAGATGGTAACACTTGAGACAAGTGGTGGGGAAATCATAGTAATAAAATACACCAATCAAACATATGTTACATTCAGGGGGTATTCACCTCTTATAAAATAGGTTTTTGCACTAAATATGGATTTGAAATTGGATGAGATAAAGGATGAAGGAATGGGAGATGGAGCATAGAGGAAGCCTTGAGGAGACAATGGTTTTTAGACAACAAGAAGTAGTTAAAGCATAGTTCTTTCTCAAATTTTTATTGATGCGTCCTCTTATTTTTCTATGTGATGCATGTACTATGGTTTTATTCTCTATAGTTTTGATAAGTTTTGGCTTCATCTTGTTACATTTATCTATGTCTATAGGCTATCATTTTTTTAGTTTGAATTGTGTTATCTAGTTTAAACCTTGGGCAAGCTCAGAGAGCTCCTTGACATCGATGACATGTTTATCATTTCTTAGGGAAGAAATTTGGAGGCTCTAAACATGCAAAGCACCCTAGTTTTTGTAGCTAATGTCTAGTCTTGTTGCATCCCTATAATTTCTAGTAGCATATTGCTTTTACAATGAGATTAGTTTAAGTTTTGAGATTTATATACATTGAGTTAAAATTTGTAGATGTTTTATCATATTACAGGCATTGAATACTGGATTGTTTCATGATTTTAACTATTTGGTACTAAGGCATGGGTAGCTAGGTGATGCAAGAGCATCCGATGGTAGCAGAGCAATCTTGCATCAACAAAAAAAATTTAAGTGTTTGTCTTGGTGTTGCGATATCGTGACAGAAAAAGTGTCGCGATATCCTGACATGTCACGTTTTCGTGACTCTAGAAGGAGAGAGAAGATGCGGAGCAAAAATGTCACAATTTTGTGACATGTCACGAAATCACGACCATAAACAAGAGAGAGAATATGCCCGATGAAAATGTTGCGATTTCGTGACATGTCATGAAATCGCGACCAAAAGCGGAGAGAGGAGGTGTCCGAAGAAAATGTCATGATTTCACATGTCATGAAATTGCGACCGAAGCAGGAAAGCAAAGGTGTCCAGAGAGAATGTCGCAATTTCGTGACATGTCATGAAATCGTGATCGAAGCAGGAAAGTGAAGGCGTCCGAAGGAAATGTCACGAAATCACAACCAAAGTAGGAAGGCAAAGGCATCTGAAGAAAATATCATGATTTTGTGACATGTCATGAAATCACGACAAAAATAGGAGAGAGAGGGCTTCCGATGAAAATGTCATGATATCGCGACATGTCACGATTTCATGACCCAAAACAGAGAAGGAAGGCGAAAAGCAAAATTGTCATTATTTCATGACATGTCATGAAATCACGACTTGAAGAGGCGAGGAGGAAATAGAGAGAAAATCTATCACGATATTGAGACATGTCACAATATCATGACATGTTGTGATTTCATGACTTGAAACAGAGAATGAAGGCGAAAAGCAAAATTGTCACGATTTTGTGACATGTTGCAAAATCGCGACCCAAAGAGGCGAGAAGGAAACAAAAAGGGAAGATGTCGTTATATCACAACATGTCACGATATCGCAACCGAAAGGGAGAAGGAGTGCAAGGAAGCCAAAATGTTGGGATATCATGACATGTCACGACATCGCGACATACTGCTGGTTCACGATACAAAAAGGACACGTGCTCCAAGATGGTGTTTCCTATGGCAGTCAAAGGCCTCATTAATGCATGATTTCTTGCTTAGTAAGCTTATTGAGCATGGCGGCCACTCGAATGCTATGCCCAGAAGTCAAAGATGTTTAGACGGCTCATCAATGCGTGTTACCATGGCTGACCTGGTGCTAGTTGCCAGTTAGGGTAAAAGATGTGAAGGCTCAGTCGCGAAGGCCAAAAAGGAGCCGACTTTTCAGGTTTTGAGAATGTATTCTTCTAGGTGGATCATTAATGGTGCAAAAGGGTTGGGACATCGATAAGAACTGAGACATGGTAAGAGAAAGAGGATGGTGAGTTAGATATTAGGGGAAGGAAAAGGAAAACTATGCCTATGGGCCTGTATTGTAATGCTATTGTGAACAAAATTACAGAAGATTAGATCTAGTTTTTCTTTGTGAATCTCGGCTCCCCATCAAGTGGTATTAGAGCGGGAGTTCCTGAGTGTGTGAGCAGAGCACCAAAAGTGAGGTAGCTTGCACCAAGATCTATGGAAGGGTTTGTAAGAGAAGCAAGAAGAATGCCTCCATGAAGAAACCATGGTGGAGGAAGAAATATGGTGCTAGCAGAAGATTTTAGAGCTTTGTAGAGGCAAGTTCAGGCCCTGCAAGAGGAGCTACGTAGAGGGCGTGAGCGTAGAGGAGAAGAAGGAAGTGAAGATGAAGTTGATGAAGAAGAGGACCAGTTTGAGGAAGAAGAAGAGGTTGTAGATCCTGCACAAGCTAGGTTATACAGAGCCATCTCCCAGATTGGAAAGAAACCAAAAATGGAGGTTTCTACATATTCTAGAAACCTAGATCCAGAAGAGGTGATTGACTGGATAAATGATCTAGAAGAGTATTTTGAATATGAGGAGGTTGAAGACCCTAATCGGGTCAGATTTTCTAAGACCAAGCTGAAGGGTCATGCCAGCATCTGGTGGAAGGGAGTACAGCTGGAAAGGAATAGAAGAGGAAAGGAGAGAATAACAATATGGGATAGAATGGTAGATAAGTTAAAGAGGTAGTTTATTCCTATAGATTATGAACTGGATCTACTGAGGAAAATGCAGAGTTTGAGGCAGTCGACCAAAACTGTCAAAGAATACACAGAGGAGTTTTATAAGATCTCCATCAGAACTGGCCATTCAGAGGCAAACAAGGAGAAGGTGGCCCGTTATATCAATGGGTTGAGAACCAGTATTCAAGAGGAGTTGAGCCTGCTTTGGGTGAGCACCATTGAGGATGCTTACCAGTTTGCCCTAAAAGTCGAAGAGAAGTTGAATAGACGGTTTGAGGGCAAGCAAAGAGGAAGAGGTCATGGTGGAAGAACTGGTGGAAGGGCTAGTGGAGAAAAATACAAAGATCTAAAGAAGACTGGTGAAACAAGTAGTAACCAGGATCAAAAAGAGGAGAATACCTATCAACCCCATAGTCAGAACAACTACCCAAGAGGAAGGGGTAGATCTGGACGAGGGTTTGGAAGAGGAGTATTTTGTGGAACCTGTTTCCACTATGGTGAAGAAGGACATCGAGCATACGAGTGTCCACAACACCGAGAAAGGAGGAATAAGAGACCTGAGGGTCCTGCCAGAGCTGTTGTAGCAGATGAAGGTGCTAAATTAGAACATTCTGAGGAGGCAAAAAGAGGGGAAGTTATGGTAACAAGAAGAACCTTGTTGAATGAAGAGAAAGGATCAGACCAGAGGAGAAGCCTGTTTCGCACAAGGTGTAGAAGTTTGGGTAAGGTCTGTAATATTATTATTGATAATGGAAGTACTGATAACTTGGTCTCTGAGGAAATGGTTACCAAGTTATAGTTAAAGAGGAGGAGGCACCCGCATCCATATCGGATCGCGTGGTTACAGAAGGACCATAGGGCTTTGGTCAGTGAGCAATGCTCCATGAAATTTAATATTGGGAATTACTGTGATGAGGTCCTGTGTGACATCCTACCTATGGATGCTTGCCATTTGTTACTGGGAAGGCCATGGCAGTTTGATTGGAGTACAGTGCATGATGGTCATGCCAACACCTACTCAGTGACGAAGAATGGAGTGCGCCATAAGCTGAAGCCCCTAAAGGAGATGGATGAAAAGGTATGTAGCAGCACCAGAATCTATTTAGTTGAAGGGAGAGAATTTTTGGATGGTTTGAAGCATGAGCATATGTGTTATGCCTTAATTCCTAGAGTTAGGGAGGAGGAATGCAAATATGCCCCAACAGAAGTCCTAGACCTGTTGGAGGAATTTCTAGATATTATATCTGATAATGTGCCTGAGGGTTTACCCCCAGTGAGGAAGATCAGTCACCATATAGATTTGATACCAGGGTCTAGTTTACCCAATAAGGCAGCACATAGAATGACTCCTATAGAAACTGAGGAGCTAAATAGGCAAGTCCAAGAGTTGTTGGAGAAGGGAATGATTAGGGAAAGTTTGAGTCCATGCACAGTACCTGCAGTACTTGCACCAAAGAAATACGAAGAGTGGAGAATGTGTACATACTCTCGAGCTATTAATAAGATCACCATAAAATACCGATTTCCATTGCCAAGGATGGATGACATTATGGACTGTTTGAGTGGAGCCAAGTACTTCACAAAGATCGATCTGAAGAGTGGTTATCATCAGATTCATGTCAGAGAAGGAGATGAGTGGAAGACAACCTTCAAGACCAGAGAAGGTTTGTATGAGTGGTTGGTCATGCCATTTGGGCTAACCAATGCACCCAGCACATTCATGAGACTGATGAATGAGGTATTGAAAGAATTTTTAGGCAAATTTGTCATTGTCTATTTGGATGATATTTTAATATTTAGCAGAACCCTGGAGGAGCATCTGATGCATATCAGAAGGGTTTTTGAGAAGCTGTAGTAGGAGCAGTTGTTAATTAATCTAAAGAAGTGTAACTTCGTGAAGAAGGAGTTAGTGTACCTAGGATTTGTCATCTCAATCGAAGGTCTAAAAATGGACCCAAAAAAGGTGAGGGCTATCATTGAATGGCCTACCCCGAGAAGCACAACTGAGGTAAGATCATTTCATGGTCTAGCTAGTTTTTATAGGAAATTCATTAGGAATTTCAGCAGTATTTGTGCACCCCTTACAAAAACAATGAGAGGGGATAAGAAAGAATTTAAATGGACCTTGGGAGCAGATAAGAGTTTTGATATGTTGAAGAAGAAGGTCATAAAGCAACCTATTTTGGCACTTCAAAATTTTAATAAGGTATTTCAGGTAGATTGTGATGCTAGTGGTAGTGCCATAGGAGCTATTTTGAGTCAAGAAGGTAGGCCTGTTGCTTACTTTAGTGAGAAACTCAATGATGCCAGGAAGAAGTATTCAGTTTATGATCAAGAGTTTTATGCTATAGTTCAGGCTCTAAAGAAGTGGAGACATTATTTGTTGCCAAAAGAGTTTGTTCTATATACTGATCATTAGGCCTTACAGTATATTAATAGCCAAGGGAAGCTAAATCAAAGGCACTTGAAGTGGGTTGAGTTTCTAGTAGAGTTATACCTTTGTGTTGAAGCATAGGAGCGGAAGGTCAAATAGAGTTGCAGATGCCTTAAGTAGAAGGCAGTGTTTGTTTATAGAAATGAAGGTAGAAGTGGTAGGATTTAATGAACTGAAGGGTTTGTACCCTGAAGATCTTGATTTTGTAGAAGCTTGGAAGGCTTGCTTGGCACCTGTTACTTTGGACAGGACCAAGTGGTTGGATTTCTTAATCCAAGATGGAATGTTGTTTAGAGGAAGTCAGTTATGCATTCCAAGGAGTTCAATGAGGGAAAATCTGGTCAAGGAGAAACACAGTGGAGGGCTGGCTAGACATTTTGGTCGAGATAAGACCATTGCCCTGGTTAGTGAGAACTACTATTGGCCGCAACTGCAACAAGATGTGAAGAGGTTTAGGAAAATCTATAGAGTATGCCAGATGGCGAAAGGTGTGAGCCAGAATACGGGATTATATCAGCCATTACCTATGCCAGAGCGACCATGGGAGGACATCAGCATGGATTTCGTTCTTGGCCTGCCAAGAACACAGTGGGGAAATGACTCCATATTTGTGGTGGTTGACAGGTTTTCAAAGATGGCACATTTTATTCCCTGCCAGAAAACTAGTGATGCGGTTCACGTTGCAGGATTATTTTTCAAAGAGGTGGTATGACTTCATGGTCTACCAAAGAGTATCATTTCTGATAGAGATACCAATTTTGTGGGGTATTTTTGGAGAACCTTGTGGAAGAAATTGAAGACAGATTTGAAATTCAGTTCTGCATATCACCCCCAGACTGATGGAAAAATAGAGGTGGTGAATAGAAGCTTGGGAAACCTATTGAGGTTCTTGGTAGGAGATAAGCCCACGGGATGGGATTTGGTTTTACCATAGGCAGAATTTGCATACAATGATTCTATCAATAGGAGTACTAACAAATATCCATTTTAGATAGCATCTGGGAGCAGTCCAAGAAATGCTTATGAGTTGAGGAATATGGATACAAGGGACAAGTGCAATGCTGAGGCTGAGGACTTTGTAGAGCATCTAAAGGGATTGCATGAAGAGGTGAAGAAGCAGATTACCAAGATGAATAACCAATATAAGACAAGGGTAGACCAGAAGTGACGGCTTAAGGAATTCATAGTGGGAGATGAAGTCATGGTCCATCTAAGAAAAGAAATATTTCTTGCTAAAACCTATAACAAGATGAAGATGAAGAATTTTGGACCATGTCGAATTATAGGAAAACGGGATTCAGGCAATGCATATGAAGTGGAATTGCCAAGTGGTCTTAACATATCACCTATTTTTAACATTGTAGATTTGGTGGAATATCATGAAGGAGGCAGTAGCGAGACGCCAAGTATAGAATTATGGAGTATTCCAACATCTACTCCAGCCTCAGATGAGATCGAGGAAATACTTCACACTCAAGCAAGCAAAAGTACCAAGAACAGGCAGTATTATAAATATTTGGTCAAGTGGAAGGGCAGGCCTATCGAAGATGCAACTTGGTTGTCAAAAATAGAGGTTGACTATCTGGGTCTTCCTCTAACAGTACATAAGTGAAGGGCACTTCTCAATCAACCCCGAGTGTCTGATGCAGGAGCATCTAGTGGCAACAGAGCAATCTTGAATCAATACAAATTTTTTTAAGTGTTTGTCCTGGTTTCGCGATATCACGACAAACAAAGTGTCGCGATATCGCTATATGTCACGTTTTCGCAACTCTGGAAGGAGAGAGAAGGTGCGAAGAAAAAATTTCACGATTTCATGACATGTGAAATCATGATCAAAAATGAGAGAGAGAAGATGCCCAATGAAAATGTCATGATTTTGTGACATGTCACGAAATCACGACCAGAAGCGAAGAGAGGAGGCATCCGAAGAAAATGTCATGATTTCATGACATGTCACAAAATCATGATCGAAGTAGGAAATTGAATGCGTCCAGAGAGAATGTCATGATTTCATGACATGTCACGAAATCACGACCAAAGCAGGAAAGCGAAGGCGTCCGAAGGAAATGTTGTGATTTCGCGACATGTCACGAAATTGTGACCGAAGCAGGAAGGTGAAGGCATCCAAAGAAAATGTCATGATTTCATGACATGTCATGAAATCATAAAGGAAATAGGAGAGAGAGGGCATCCGATGAAAATGTCACGATATCGCGACATGTCATGATTTCGTGACCCAAAACAGAGAAGGAAGGCGAAAAGCAAAATTGTTGCTATTTCACGACATGTCGAGAAATCGTGACTGGAAGAGGCAAGGAGGAAACAGAGAGCAAAGCTGTCATGATATCGTGACATGTCATGATTTTGTGACCTGAAATAGAGAATGAAGGCGAAAAGCAAAATTTTCACGATTTCGTGACATGTCGCAAAATCGCAACCCGAAGAGGCGAGAAGGAAATAGAAAGGGAAGATTTCACGATATCGTGACATGTCGCAACCAAAAGGGAGGAGCGCAAGGAAGCCAAAATTTCATGATATCGTGACATGTCACGACATCGTGACATACTACTGGTTCACGATACAAAAAGGACACGCGCTCTAAGACAGTGTTTCTCGAGGTGGTCAAAGGCCTCATTAATGCATGATTTCTTTCCCGATAAGCTTGCTGAGCATGGCGACCACTCGAATGTTGTGCCCAGAGGTCAATGATGTTCAGATGGCTCATTAATGCATGTTACCATGGATGACCCGATGCTAGTTTCCAGTTAGGGTAAAATATGTGAAGGCTCAGTCGCGAAGGCCAAAAAGGAGTCGACTTTTTAGATTTTGAGAATGTATTCTTCCAAGTGGATCATTAATGGTGCAAAAGGGTCGAGACCTTGATAAGGACTGAGACATGGTAAGAGAAAGAGGATGGTGAGTTAGAGATTAGGTGAACGAAAAGGAAAACTACGCCTGCGGGCCTGTATTGTAATGCTATTGCGAACGAAATTATAGAAGATTAGATTTGGTTTTTCTATGTGATTCTCGACTCCCCATTACTAGGTGACAAGTTGCAAAATATATATTATGTTTATGTCTCTTGTATAACCTTAATATTACTATTAATCAACATTTTAATAAACCTATAGTGTTGCATTCCTATGCTTGTATAAGCATTGAAGTATTAGAGGAACTTATTATTCTTTAGAAGGATTGTTGTGTTAATCAACACAAGCTTAAGAAATTCCTTTTTAAAGAAAAATAAATAAGATTATAGTTTATAAATTTGTGTTTTCTCTATTGCTCTTTTAGTGGAATGATTTAAGGGTTTTAGAAGATATTTTTAGACTTTAATCAATAATTATTTAAGAAAGATAATGGTTATGGAAATATGTTAAGGGTTTGTCATTGTTTTATTTGTGTCGTATTTCTTGATTAGAGGTTAATAATTTATGGAGATTCTTTAATTAGAATATGATATTTTTTATTAATTTATGTAGACACCAAATTCTACCTATTTATTATTTATATATTTATATATAAATACTATATTTATAGACAAATCCTAGCCATTAATAATACTTTAATCCTAGCTTTCCACTTGGTAACACTACCTTGCCACTTCCAAACCCTAACCCTAACCTTCTAAAAAGTTATAAAACATCATTCATTTTTGTGAATTAAAGGGAGGCAAGAGAGAGAGAAAGGGAGGATGAAATCACACCATCACTTTACCAAGCAAGAGAGGAAGGAAATGCTAATGTTATGCTACCCAAATCGTGACTCATGTATGCAATAATATTTTCCATTTTTAATTTACATTGGTAATTTCATTATACTCATTTTGATAGGTGCTACTAAATTATTTATCTCTTTGCATGTGTGCAGGTTCAAGATTCAAAATCTCAAATCCATCATGGTGGTCATAACAAACCCACCTACAACATTATTTGTATCATGAAGAAGAATACATCGCCATATTTTATTGTAAAATGGGACCACTCCTTTTGGACTTTTTTTATTGTGAAGCACCCTACAAAGGGGTTTATTGTATTCCAAAGATTTATTTTATGATATAATACAATGATTCATTTTTAGTGTAATGGTGTCTTTTTCATGCATACAAAATGGTGATCATCATTTTTTCCCATAGTAATTTTTATTTTCTATGATTGTAGAAGATTCTGTCCACAAACTAAAATAGCTTTGCTGATAAGGTAGGTTCCATTAACACCCTACTCCTTTTATTAATTTTTTTTCTCTTGTTTTTAGATTTAATTTTTTTTGTTATTTCTTTAATGAAAATAAAATCAATAAAGAGGGTCCCCCTTACCTTCATAAATCTCTCAAGGTCCATGTTGTGAATTACCCCCCATACACAAATCCTACCTGTGAAGATTGTGACCCTCGCAACCCCTATTTCCCCATGCAGTTGTAGCACAACTACATCATGTCACTACATAGATTGAGGGTTGTGCTACATGTGGTTCCCGTACCCTCCCATCCTTATGAGGGACATGACTCCCATAGCCCCATACCCTCAAAAAAACCCCATCCTCCCTAAGGGCTATGACTACCATGATCCCATTTGCCCCCTCCCTCCTTGAATCCCATGAGGGCATAAACTACAATGACCCCCACATCCCTCCATGAGGGCCACAAAAATGGCCCTCTTCCCTCCCTAACTCTTGCAAGGTCCACATTGTGCATGAATCCTAAAACCCCACATGAGGGTCACGAGTAGTGTGACCCCCTTCTATCATAAACATTGATGATCATGATAATCATAGCCCCCACCCCCTCCTACCTTAAGCCTGAGAGTTGTTCTATGCATAACCACCTTCCTTAGATCCTATGAGTGTCATGTTACATGCGACCCCCATTATTCACACTAGGTGGGAGGTGGGCCTCTACATGCATGCATTGTGGTCAATAGTGCACTATGCATACGTGCCACAACCAACAGACACCAACCTACCACCTGTGTCTGCTTTCCCCCTAATATTAAAAGAAATGATAAAAATATAAAAAATACACATTAAAAAAATCTTCTTATTATTAATTTTTTATTTTCAACACAAAAAAATGTGGCGGATTTTATTTTAAATTTTGATTTTCAAAAAATAAAAATGAAAGGGTGGGCCTTTTCTCTTTTTTTTTTATTCTTTTTTTCTTCAAAAACAAAAACAAAACAAAAGATTGTCAACAAAAAACAAAAAAAAATTTTGCACAAAAACTTATCAAATAGTTGTTACCAACAAAAACTCGTCAAAAAAAAAATTGTGAAACAAAAAAATTGTTTTTGCACAAAAATTTGTCAGCAATAAAAAATGTCAAAAACTTGTCAACAAAATTTCTCAAAAAAAAAAAACTTCTCAAACCAAATTTTTAAATGCACATTTCATGCAGTAGATTACATTTTCTTAGCTAAAAATATGCACAGTCAAAGTCTTATTGTCTTTCTTGCTATAGCATAGTGTTTTTCCATTTCTAAACAAACACAAACAAAACACAAAACTCAAAAAAAAATTGATTGTTTGTTTGTTTGTTTGTTTTCTTGTTTATTTTCATTGGCCTTAATTAGATAGTGGATTCATTTTTGAAAAATTACCACCACTCACCCCTTTCACTTTCATCATTCATGCATCCCATTCCATTTCCATATTCCATGTCTTATCCCCCTCAATATCCACAAATAACTCACCAATACCCATCCCCTTCATACCACCAATCATCCACCTCTACATATCATCACTATCAACCCACCTATCACCAACCTCCACCTACATATCATCACTATCAACCCACCTATCACCAATATACACCTACATATCATCAATATCAACCCACCTATAACCAACCTCAACCTACATATCATCAATCCCTCCTTCCTAAACAAATTGTTCTCAAAGGACCACCACAACACCAAGTGCACATCCAGGCACCTCCTACACAAATTATCCTCAAAGGATCACCACAACAATAGGTGCACATCCAAGCACCTCCTAAACAAATTATCCTCAAAGGACCACCAAATCAACAAGTGCACATCTAAGGACCTCCATAAAAAATTATCCTTAAAGGACTCTTCTTCTTCCTTGTCATATCTCTATGTTGTATTTACAAATTTTAAATGTACATCCATCCTTCTCTTCTCATCATGGTGAGGTTATAATTATTTTTGTTCTATGATTGGATGTATTTCCTCCTCTTTTTCAAATAAGCATCTCATACCAACATTATCCTTATTTTTTTGAGAAGTATAATGATTCTATGTTGCCTCCTATTGTTTGTAAGACTCATCTTCTCACTTTATTCTATGCTCTATCTCTTACAAATGATGAACATGCACTATACTTTGTATGGTTTTAGTTTTGATCCATTTACAATTTTTGGCACAATTATCCCATCCAAATTTTACAATTTTACTATACCATTATCCATTAGTTCTACTACTTTAAAAGGACCAAGCCATAATGTTTTCAATTTTCCTAGCTTGATTTCATGCTTGTCGTTACATTTTAGGATCAAGTTACCTTGTTTCAATTCTATTTTTCTATAGACACCTCAAACACATCATGTTAAGGAGACTACCTATATGGACACCTTTTAAGACCATATTACCCACCTTGGGAAGCCCTAGGTCTTAACAATGCTTCTCATCACTCAAATATGATGGAATTTACTTTACAATAGCAACCATATTGCCCTGAGATGGCCCCTAACCATGAACATCTCACCTTGATATGGATCACAGTCACGATCGTTCCACCTCGATATAGCCACACTAGAAGCAATTTTAAACAGTTACACATTCCAGCTAGGCATAATGGTACAACGAAGTCAAGTTGCACAATGGTTACCAAGGAATAGTTACATTTCTTGATTCCAATCATTTCTTGTCTTCTCTTACGAGCTTTGGAATCCCATTTGGGAAGCCTATTTAAAGGTTCCTAGCCTTCATTGAATATATAAAGGTTTACATGCATTGAAGTGATGTCAAACTAAAGAATCAAAGAGCTCTTATTCTGAAAGCAATGAAGTGCTATCGAAATTCAACGATGAAACTTCCAAGTATACCAACATATAATATTAAAGGTCGAATACCAAATCCATGCTCATTGTTCCATTCAAAATTCTTGCTTTGGTGTGAATTCAACCTCTAAGTCATTCCCCATGAACGTACCAAGAATGTCAACCAATCCATGAATCAAACCCAGCGTTGCCTCACATCATCCATAAGGAAATCACTGACTGTTTAGTGGATTTCTCTCTTAAAGATGACCCACAGGTATGACCATCTCTTCAATAGATGACCTAAAGGCAAGATCGTCCCTCATAGAGACGACCTCCTGGGAAGATTTTTGTTTCTTATTTTCTTGCTTTTATTTAGTCTAGCAGCATTTTAATTACTATTTAAGAATAGTTAGATTCTATTTTCATACAATTATTTATCGTATTTCAACTTCTTTATCACTTTATTTGTCATTATTATGGGACTTATCTTGAAAGTCTCTTCATATTATTTTGATGCTCTTTATATTTTATTGTGTGTAGATTACAGGGCTTTACGAAGGAAGCAATGGAATAAATATTCATCCATCCTCATCATACATTACAGAGGTCATGAGAAATCCTCCCCAAATTAGTTTGTGAGATGCAAGAAAAGATTTTACGAGATACACCTAAATTACTCTTCTTATTGTAAATATTTCTATCAAATTTGGTATCAAAACCCACAATCGGATCCCATTGTAACCCTCTTTGAAGGACATAATTGATATTAATAAAAAGGCACCATTATTTTATATCTTGTTTTGTCATTATGGTTACATAGTTTGCTATCTAGTTTATTCTTTATTTAATTGCATAGGTGTATGATATTTTTAACACTTTTATTTCCTAAGGTGCTTTTTCTGCCATAAATTTCTTATCTTTGGGCTATTTCAATTTCCCACTATGACATGACCCTCTTTTCATCCAATTTAATCAGTGTTGCTAGCATTTCCTCTATACTTTCTTGGTCATCTGAGTGATCTACTACTACTTGTAAAATAGTTCCAAAAATTCTACTGGCACCATTACCTTTTTCTATACAAAAATTGAAATGGTGCATGATATATTGTGGATTAAATGTTATTATATATATCCATATAACTAATTGTAACCTTTTTTTCCAATATACTCCTACTCCACACATTTTATACAATGTAGAGAAGACAATTTTTTTAGTCACCTCCACCTGCCCATTTGCTCTTGGGTATTACGGGCTTGAAAATATGTGTAAAATTTGAAAGTTAGTTGTTAGCTTATTGAAAACCTCATTTACAAAGTGACAATCCCTATCACTTATTATTTGAAGTAGAATCTCAAATATTGTAATCATATGCTTATATAAGACTCAAGTTTTGCTTTTTGCCCTATTATCAGGTAGCACTCTTGCTTCTACCCATTTTTCTAGGTATTCTATTGCCATCATAAAATATCAATATTTTTGCTTGTGGGTTGTTTTGATTGGACATACAAAGTCCAAATACCACCATTCAAATAATTCTTGAGGATGATATGGATGTAGGGGTATGAAATCCTAACATAATGGTCTTCCCCCTCTTTGGCATGTATATCATGATTGCATTTATTGTTTTGCATCATTGTAGAGTGTAGGCCACCACAATATTACCAAAAGTAATTTTATCATAGTATCATCTAACCCCATATGTCCTCCTACCAATCCCTTAAAAGCATATTTTAATGCTACTTTTACATGTTCTTCCATTATAACTTTTTTTAAAATATCATCTAAACCCATTTTGTATAATAGCCCAACAATTAAATGGAAAGGTGTTGAATTAATTATAACCTTTTTATTTTTTATTGTTGTCGATTCTTGGGGTAGCTCTCGTAAGGATAAGCATTACCCAATAAATTTGTACCAATATAGTACACCACTTATTGCAAATAATTGAGCATTAGGAATTTCATCCAACACTCCTACTCCTACAGGCTCTCCTGAGGGAATTCATGAAAATTGATCTACTTTCATATGTTTCTTATTAGGTTTGACCACTACCTGAAATACAAATCCTTGTAACATGATGTGCCATCTGCTCACTTGTCCTTGTATCACTAGTTTATTGATCAGGTACAACAAAGACTAATAATACACATAAAAGGAAAATGGGTTAGCCAATGATGCCTAAAATTTTGAACTCGTTATATCATCCCCATGGTATCACACTCTATTGTACTATAGTTTCTTTCTACCCTTGACAATAAATGACTTCAAAAATAAATAGTTTAATTTAGCCTGAATTATCCTTCCTAGGATAACTCACATCCAATTGTAAAAGTGAATGCTTCTATGTGAACATGGAACTCCTTATGCCAAATTTGTAAAATCTAAAATGGGGTTGCATACGAGCTTTACCTTCAACTCTTCAAAATCTCCTTGATGTTATTATGTTCAAAAAAAGGAAATATTCCTTTTCATTAAAGAATCTAATGGATAGGACATGTGTGCATAGTTATTAATAAACCTTTGATAATATCCAATTGATCACATGAAGGTTTTTAACAAGATCATATCATGTGGTTCCTCCATATTTAAAATAACATGAATTTTATCAAGATCTATCTTCAATCCTTCTCTACACACTATATGTCATAAAAACTTGCCATATAGCACCATGAAATAACATTTCCTTGGATTAGGGTTATTCTTGTATTTCTACACAAACTCAAAAATTCATTTAATGCTAGAAAATATTCTAATATTTTGTCATATATTGATCAATAATCTAGGAATACCTTGACTTTACCTGTTGCCAATTAATCAAATATGTATGAGATAATCCTCTAGAAGGTGGTATGGGTATTGCATAGTCCAAATGACATTCTATTATAAGCATATATGCCATTCTCTACCACAAATATGGCATTCAATTTATACTCTCTATCTATACTTATTTGATTGTAGACAAAAAAACCATCCAAAAATGTGTAGATTTTATGTCCAATTACTTCCTATAAGATGGAATCAATGAATGTAATTGAGAAGGGATCCTTGGATTTATTACATTTATACTATGGAATTCTATGCATATATAAATTTTATCTACTTATTTCTTTAGAGTGACCATAATAAGTGACACCCATGTTATGGCTATGAATTTATAGATAATAACAACATCTAGCATCTTTTCTAAATATGCGTTCACCAAAGACACATACTTTGGATCATTATGTATGGTCTTCTTATCACAAGTTGGGATCTTGAAACCAATGTAATCTTGTGAACACACAGTTCTAGAGGTATCCCTTTAAAATCCTTGTATGTCCAAGTGAAGACATCCATGTATTGTAAGAAAATTTTAAAATTTATTGCCTCCAATACAAGATCCTAATCATTTCCACAATGGATCATTCTTGGTTCATCATCCATTCCTAAATTTACTTTTCACCATATTGGGTCTTTCATATTTATAATATCTAGTTCTAACTTAGAATTCTCTGCATTCTCTGGATGTGCTAGTTTTACCTCTATTTATGCATCACCAATTGTATACTCTGCAAATATTTTTACAAAAATCTATTTCTCATTTTCTTCTTTATTTGTTTTCTTGTTGACTTCTTTTTCATCCTAGTTTTTTGCAGTCTCCTGTATTTGGATACAAAGGTATGTTTTTATCCATATTATGCTAAATGCAATATAGATAATATGGATAAATTTATTAAAAAAATATCACTTTGGTATTGATTATATCAAAGGAAAAGAAAATAAGGTTGCAGATTCCTTGAGTACAAAAAGAAACATAGTAGCATTAACCCAAATTTATATGATCTTGATTAACAAAGTCAAAGAAATGCAACTACAATATTAGTATTGCATTGAAATCCAGGTAAAAGATCAAGGTAAACCTAAAATAAATATTTTAACATAGAATATGGACTTTTATGTTTTAAGGATAGGGTTGTCATACCCAAAACTAGTGGTTTGAGTACAATAATTATGCAAGAGGTGCATAGTTATCTGTATTCTACTCATTTGGGAGGTTCAAATAGGAGGGAAAACATTAAAAATACCTTCAATTGGGTAGGAAGAAATTAGGATATCACTAGTTTTATTACTAGATGTTTAGAGTGCTAGAAGGTTAAGGAAAAACATCGACACCTAATAGAGAAATAATACCCACATGATATATCTACTGAAAAGTGGTAGGTCATATCCATAGATTTTATCATAGGTTTACCTAAGAATAGTTATTAGCATGATTTAATTCTAGTGGTGGTCGACAATTTGACCAAATTTGCTCATTTTATACCGAGGAACATCAAGGATAATGCACAAGTGGTGGTAAATACATTTGCCAAATAAAGTTTTAGGTTGCATGGTTTTCCTATGATGGTCATAATAGAAAGGGTAGGATATTAACTATGCAATGGACACTAAGTTGAACATCATTTCTACATATCATCCCAAAATAAATGGATAAATAGAGAGGGTGAACAAAGTTTTAGAGGATATGCTTCACATGTATTGCTTGGATCAAAAGTCTAAGCATGAAAACTCCTTGCATCTAGTTGAATTTACATATAGTAGTGGATACCATGCATACTTGGGAATAAATCTATTCTAGGACTTGTATTGCAATAGATGTAAAACACCTCTATAAATTGGAATATCAAGTGGTGATCGAACTAGATACTATCAAAGATATGGAGGAGAAATTGAAAGGGATTCAACAAAGGCTCAAGTAAGCTGTCAATTTATAGAAGATCTATATTTATTTAAGAATATTACCAAGAGAATTATCTATGGGATATAGATACTTCTTGAGGGTAAGATCCATGAAAAGTGCCATCACATCAACTAAGTTGGATCCTTGTTTATTGGGTGTTTTGAGATCATTGATAATATTAGTCTAGTAGCCTACATACTCACCTTGTCACCAAAATTGTCAAAGATCCATGATACTTTCAATATATCCCTAATTTGAAAATATGTTGTTTATCCTTCTCATGTTTGGAATATTTCTAATTTATAGGTGGTAGATCCCTTAACCATTGAGGTGAGACCAGTAAAGATTCTAGATTTTCCTTCCAAGATGTTGAGGAAACATACTCTAGATCAACATAAGGTAGGGTTATGCATAAGGGGTCAGTCCCAAAATGTATTTATAAAAGTTTTGTGAAAACATTTGGAAATCTAGGAGAATAGTGTCCAAATGCATGTAGAAGGATCACTATTATTAGGGGTAATGTTGGAAATTTAAACTTAAAATGGTCTAATTATTATAAAATTAGGGTGAATTGACCCAAAAAAAATTTACACCCAAAAGTTTTTGGCTAATGGACCCTGGTCAAGGATCCCAAATATTAGCCATTTCTAAATTTCAAAAATCCTAATTTTAGCCAATTTGGTGATAAATAGTCGCTATGCATAATCCTGAATTGTAAGGTCTAGTGGGACCATTATTCTGAAAATTGTGCAACTTGGAAAGATGCTAAGGAAATGAGAAAGCAATTCCCATATTTATTTGAATCAAATTTATGTCTGATTATTTGCAAGAAACATAGAAGACTATGATTAGTTCAAAGGAAGAGTATGTAATGACCTCCTTGGTAGAACTTATTCTTGACATTGATTTATGTATTGATGTGTGGATATCTAATGCATAGTATCATTATGATGTCAATAAGAGTGGTTAGTTGCACCTTGTGCTTTCATTATTATTTTTAGAATATGGTATTGCTGATGTATTTGTGGTTGCAAGACTAGGTACTCTCATCTATGGATTGGTATGGGACAACCAATAGGGTTGAGATAAAAATATGGAAAATGATGGATGAATTTTTCATCCACAAATCAAGGGTAAAAGTGTAACCTTCATACAATTTTATTATATTTATTCTTGTTTTTTGAATGTATGTTGGACCATGAGATTGCTATTGAAAAATAAGTCATCTTGAGTAGGCAGAGGATAACATTTTAGTTATCTTAAAAATACACTTACTCAAGGATAAAGTAACAAGATGTATTATGGATTTTTAAAAGTATTTGTTTTTCTTGAGTTTTCGAAAGTATGGATTTGGTTTTCGGAAGTATGTCTATTAATATTAATACTTGAAATATTAATATCAATGTTAATAATTAATATTAACAATTGATATTAATTGATAAGTAATTAATCCAAGTACCTTATTGCTAGAAGTAATAATGTGGTGGATGGGTCATTAGATTAAGTACTTATAGTTGTTTTAATTGGTTTTTATTAATAATTATTCGGAATTCCTAATGTTGGAAACATTAAGGAAAAATATTATAGCTTTAGCTTGATTTTAAGAATATTAAAAGGATTAACTTTAAAAGTATCACTTTGCATATCATGTTTAATATGGTAGTATTTGAGTTGGCACCTTAAGTTTTATTGAGGTTGCAGTACCCAAGACAGTAACACTTGAGCCAATGTGGTGGGGAAATCATGGTAAGAAAATAGACCAATCAGGCATATGTTACGTTCAAGTGGTATTCACCTCTCATAAAAGAGGTTAAAGTGGTATTCACCTCTCATAAAAGAGGTTTTTGCAATGAAGAGGGATTTAAAATTGAATGAAATAAAGGATGAAGGAAGGGGAGACTAAGCACATAGGAAACCTTGAGGAGATAATGGTTTTCAGATAGCAAGAGGTAGCTCCAGCATAGTTCTTTATTGGATTTTAATTTATGCATCCTCTTATGTTTTGATGTGATGCATGTAATCTGGTTTTGTTCTCTATAGTTTTGCTATGTTTTGGCTTCATCTTGTTACATTTATCTATGTCTATAAGATAGTGTTTGTTTATTTTGAATTTTGTTCTCTATTTTAAGCAATGGGTAGGCTTAGAGATATCCTTGACATTGATAACAGTTTTATCATTTCCTAGGTAAGAAATATAGAAGCTCTAAACATGCAAAGCACCCTATTTTTTGTAGATAATTTCTAGCATTGTTGCATCCCTATAATAGCTAGTAGCAGATTGCTTTTCCAATGATATTAGTTTAAGTTTTGTGGTCTATATACCTTGAGTCATAAATTGTAGATGTGCTATCATCCTACAAGCATCGAGTACTAGATTTTTTCATGATTTGAAGTGTTTGGTACTAAGGCATGGGTAGTTGGGTGACAAGTTGCATAATATATGATATTTTTGATGGCTCTTGTATGGTTTAACCTTAATATTACTCTTAGCTTATGTTTTAATGAACCTTTAGTGTTGCATTCCTATGCTTTTCTAAGCATGGAAGTATTAGAAGGAACTTATTATTCTTTAGAAGGATTGTTGTGTTAATCAACGTAAGCTTAGAAAATTCCTTTTAAAAAAATATTATAGTTTAAAATTTTGTGTTTTTTCTATTGCTCTTTTAGTGGAATGATTTAAGGGTTTTATAAGAGATATTTAGACTTTAATAAATAATTATTTAAAAAATATAATGGTTATGTAAATATTTTAAGGGTTTGTGAATGTTTTCTTTGTGTCGAATTTCTTGATTAAAGGTTAATAATTTATGGAGCCTCTTTAATTAGAAGATTATTATTTTTGTTAATTTATGTACACACCAAATCCTAGACATTTGTTATTTATATATTTATATATATTATATAGACAAGTCATAGCTACTAATTAGACTTTAATCCTAGCTTGCCACTTGGCAATGTTATCTCAGCATTTCCAAACCCTAACACTAACCTTCTAAAAACTTATAAAACATCATTAATTTTTTGGAATGAAGGGGAGGAAAGAAAGAGAGAAGGGGATGATGAAATCACACCATCACTTCACCAGTCAAGAGAGGAAGGAAATGCTAATGTTATGCTTCACAAATCGTGACTCATGTACATAATAATATTTTCCATTTTCATTTTTCAATGGTAATTTCATTATACTCATTTTAACAAGTGTTACTAAATTCTTTATATCTTTGCATGTGTGTGGGTTCAAGATTAGAAAGCTCAAATCCATCATGGTGGTCACAACGAACCCACCTCCAACATTATTTGTAGCTTTAAGAAGAATGCGACGCCATTTTTTATTGTAATATGGTACCACTTCCTTTGGATATTTTTATTGTGAAGCACCCTACAAAGGGGTTTATTGTATTCCAAAGATTCATTTTATGATATAATACAATGATTCATTTTTAGTGTAATGGTGTCTTTTTCATGCATACAAAATGGTGATCACGGTTTTTTCCCACACTAATTTTATATAATTATAGGGGTTTCTATCCACAAAAAAAATAGCTTTTCTAATCAAGTAGGTGTCATCAACACCCTACTCCTTTGATTAATTTTTTTCTTTTGTTTTTTTAGCTTTAGTTTTCTGTTGTTATTTCTTTAACACAAAATATCAAGAGCGGGCGTCCCCCTTACCCTTACATATCTCTCGAGGACCACATTGTGCATGAACCCCATCTCCAAACCCTTACCATGAGGACCATGATCCTCACGATCCCTATTCCCTCCATGAAGCTACAACACAACTACATTGTGCCACCACATAGATCAAGGGTTGTGATGCATGTGGTCCCCATCCCCTCCCATACTTGACTCCCATAACCACATACCCTCACAAAAATTCCATCCTCCCTAAGGTCCATGACTACCATGGCCCCCATTTCCCCCTTCCTCCTTGACTCCCATGAGAGCCACAACTACCGTGACCCCCACATCCCTCCACAAGGAGCACCAAAATGGCCCCCTTCCCTCCCTAACTCTTGGAAGGATGACACTGCACATGATTCCCAAACCCCCACACCAGGGCCACAAGTAGTGCAACCCCCTTTCCTCACAAACACTAAGGATCATGGTAACTGTAGCCCCCACCCCTTCCTACCCTGAGCCCAAGGGTTGTGTTGTGGACAACCACCTTTCTTAGATCCTATGATGATCACATTACACGTGACCCCCTTCTTCCCACAAGGTGGAAGGTGGGCCTCTACACACATGCATCATGGTCGACAGTGCACTATGCACATGTGCCACAACCAACAGGTACCAACCTACCGCCTGTATCAGATTTCCCCCTAATATTAAAAAAATGATAAAACACATAAAAAATACACAATTTAAAAAAAAATTATTATTAATTTTTTATTTTCAAAACATAAAAATGTAGGCGGATTTTATTTTAAATTTTGATTTTCAAAAAACTAAAACGAAAGGGTGGGCCTTTTCTCTCTTTTTTTTTGTCATTTTTTGCTTCGAAAAAAAAAAAATCATAAAAAAAAAACAAAAATTGTTTTTTCACAAAAACTTGTCAAATAGTTGTTAACAACAAAAACTCGTAAAAAAAATTTGTCAAAAAAAAAAAAAAAATTCTTGCACAAAAACTTGTCAGCAATAAAAAATGTCAAAAAACTTGTCAACAAAATTTGTCAAAAAAAAAAACACTTCTCAGACCAAATTTTTAAAATGCACATTTTATGTAGTAGATTACATTTTATTAGCTAAAAACGTTCAAATTCAAAGTATTATTGTATTTATTGCTATAGCATAGTGTTTTTCCATTTCTAAACAAACACAAAAAAAACAAAAAATAAACCACAAACCTAAAAAAAAATGATTGTTTGTTTGTTTGCTTGTTTGTATTCATTGGCCTTAATTAAATAGTGGAATCATTTTTGAAAAGTTTCTACCAGTCGCCCCCTTCACTTCCATAATTCCTTTATCCCATTAAATTTCTATCTTCCATGTCTTATTCCCAGAAATATCCATATATGCCTCACCAATAACCTTCCCCTACATACCACCAATCATACACCTATATATAGCATCACTATCAACCCACCTATCACCAAACTCCACCTACATATCGTAAATCCCCCTCATAAACAAATTATTCTCATAGGACCACCATAACACCAAGTGCACATCTAGGTACCTCCTACACAAATTATCCTCAAAGGATCACCACAACAATAGGTGCACATCCAAGCACTTCCTATTTTTTTTTTCCTTAAAGGACCACCACAACAAGTGCAAATATAGGTACCTCCTAAACAAATTGTCCTCAAAGGACCACCACAACAATAGGTGCACATCTAGGCACCTCCTAAAAAAATTATCCTCAAAGGACCACCACAATAATAGGTGCACATATAGACACCTCCTAAACAAATTATCCTCAAAACACCACCACAATAGGTGCACATCTAGGAATCTCCTACATAAATTATCCTCAAAAGACCACCATAATAATAGGTGCACATCTAGACACCTCCTAAAAAAGTAGTTCTTTAATGACCACCACAATAATAGGGGCACAACCAAGCATCTCCTAAACAAGTGGTTCTCCAAGGACCATCACAACAATAGGGGTACACCTTGATACCTCATAATAAAATTGGCCTCAGGATAATCACAACAATTGGTGTACGTCCAACCACCTGCTCGATAAGTGGTCATTGAAGGACTACCTCAATAAGGGTACACCCAACCAACCATTTAACAAGGGTAATCAAATATACCAATAAAAAGTACTATACCATGATTGGTACCCTCAGGCTACGCAAAAAACACACACACACTCGCATGCCCACACATATGCCCAATCATGAAGAGTACAACCACATGTCCCAATAACAAGATAACACCTGACCAAACATCTAATCAAGAATCAATATCTACTTTGGGATCTTCAATACCACCAACATGTCTAGACACCCCATTTGTCTTGGTTCTCATGCCTCATTCAATTTTGGAGGATATTTTTATGCGCAACATGCATATCTCCTCTCCCAACATCCAAAAAAATAATCTATCATCGACATGGATTTGTGTCAACAACATAGCTTCGACATGGCTCCATAACAACAATCTAGCATCAACATGTTTCTATACTAGCAATATAGCATCGACATGGTTCCATAACAACAATCTAGCATCAACATGGCTCTATACTAGCAATATGGCATCGACATGGTTCCATGCCAACAATCTAGCATTGAAATACCTTTGTGGTAGAAATATAACATCGATATTGCTCTACACCAGCAAAAAAAATTGATATAGCTCCACACCTACCACTTAGCATAGAAAAATTCAATACCACCAATCTAGTGTAGACATAGATCTACAATCCCCTCAATTTGCCATCAACATTCCTTCATATTTCTTCTAGATCTCCATGATTCACTTGGAGTCCCTTGACAATATCTTAGTCAATTTTAATAGCTCTGAAGTTGTGTCATTATCAATTGTTCCCATCATTGAATATCCTTCTAAAGGCCTTGATTGCCTTTTCTTGTTCCTACTTTTGCTAACCATTCATCCTCTCCTCCTCCTAGAGGAGCACCCACAACCATCACCACATCGACTTGTTCATCCCCCTCCAATTCTATGCCCACCCTTACCATAACCACAATTCACCCATTCTTGTACATTCTATAACAAAAACCACAAATCAATCAAAATAATTCAAAATAAAAAACATCAAAAATCATCAAAAATAACAATAAACAATTATTTTCAAATTACTCATTCACATTGCATTCCATGCATTCAATCATACACTCATAACTCATATATTCCACTTACACTGCATTCAAACATTCCTATAAAATACATTTGTTCATGTGCCTTACCATATTGGTGGTTATTGGGTTAGTTTAGATAATTTTTAGTCCACTACATATTGTTGCCTTAATCAGGGGCACATTCAATATAATATTAGTCTCATTTCACCATCCAAAACAATTTAAAAAATAAAAATTTGCAATAAAACCCCATAGCACCTCATTTATTTGGTAGTCTTTGAACATCAAATAGTCTTTAGGTGCTATAGGTTATTCCTAGTTAAATCAAGTTTCCTCTTGGACCAAAGCACACTTTTCACTAAGAAAATTTTGAGTTCTGGGAGTTGACTCTACCATTGTTGAACCAAACACATATCACACTTATTAATAACATCTTGTCTTAGATATGGATGGCACAATGATTTGGGTTGAATATTGAAGGAAAAAGTTCTTCTTTCTTATCCCATTATGCTCATAATCCAAAAAAAAAATAATGAAAATAGTGGTTTCCACAACTTTAAATGTACTTATTTTCTCAATTTACAAAAATGATAAAAATAGTAGTAAGGATAAGGGAAAATTCACATCAAGACTTGATTTGAGTGGTTGAGAATATGATTACCAAATATATAATTCTTATCACAAAAACAATATAATAATAGAGTGAGTAGTAAGGATAGGATACAAATCTCATCAGGACTCGATTTGAGTGGTTCAAAATCCTATTCCCCAAAGCTATCTTTTTATAAACATAAAATAATAACAATAGACCTTCAAGTAGTAAGGATGGGGTTTAATTCTCATTAGGACTCTATTTTATTGGTTGAGAATCCGATTCTCTAAAACTTGAAGATCCTAATATTAGACTATGCTCATTCATGGTGACACGTATCTCTTCAAGAGATATTTGAATGCACATAAGGACAAAATAGCTTTCTTGTTCTCTCCATGATGAGTTTAATATCACCTTACTCAAGATGGGTAAATGAATTTATTTGCACACATAGTGGTTCTTAATTAGTTTGAGTCATTACCATGCTCATGATTGGTAAAAGAACATCCATTGCACACACAATTGGTCCTTGAGAAATTTGACTCTACTAGGACAACCTTGGTACCTTATGTATTTTCTAGATTAATAGATGAGTTTTTTTGAAACTACTAGGATGTTTGAGTCTCTACAAAGAAACTATAGATTCTTTATCTCTAAGGCAAACCAAATCATAGGTAAGCTTACATTCCATACCCTCATTGCATCGTTACATAATTTTCATAATCTATTTCATATTTCACCAATAGATGTTGGTGTCCTTGGTTAACCAATAAATACAAAGTCTACTAAAAAATGGTCCATAACCTCCTCAAATGATAATTAATGAGGCAACAACATTCATCCTCACCAATTGAATTCTTTCATAATACATTCATTTTATCACATGAATACCAAAATTAAAAAAGGCTCCAAAGGACCAAAATCCTTTGGTCACATTCAATTCAAAAGGCCCCAAAGGAACCAAACTCTTTTGCTTACTTTTAATACAAAAGGCTCCAAAGGAACAAAAAATCCTTTGATCACTTTCAATCCAAAAGGCTCCAAAGGAACAAAAACTCCTTTGGTCACTTTCAATCCAAAATACTCCAAAGGAGACACATCCCTTTGGTAAAATCACTTCAAAATACTCCAAAGGAACCAAAAATCCTTTGGTCACTTTCAATCCAAGATGCTCCAAAGAAGACACACCCCTTTGGTAAAATCAATTAAAAATACTCCAAAGGAGACAGGCCTCTTTGGTCAATTCAATTCAAAAGGCTCCAAAGGGGAACCCCTCTTCTATCACTTTCAATTCAAAAGGCGCCAAAATTACCAAATCCCTCTTCTCAACACCTAGAATAGCTTTTACTTCCTACACTAGCTAACTTAAATTCTTAAGTGAAACTCATATCTAGTGATTTATTCTAGTCACTAGGTGGTTGCAATGATTTGCTATCCATGCAATTTGATAGGATGGATAAATCACCATAAGTATTCTTGTTCAAAAAATAAAAAATAAACCATAAAATCAACCCATCAATGCATCCAAAACATCATCCCATACTATCATCCTTGAAATAAAATCATTTTGGTTCCTCAATTTTGGAATGCACATGAGTTCAAAAAAATTTACCCAAGTTTTTCATCAATCCCTCTCTATAGGGTTGTAAAGCAAAATTAAAAAAAAATCTAAATTGCTAGGCATCACTCCAATCACAAAGGGGTCAATGGCACACTCGCAATTTCTGTTCCATATATAAAATTGCACCTAATGCTACCTAAGGCAAAAATTCAACAACACAAATCTACCTTGTACTTGGGGTAACCAAATTGCTCTTGATTTTCAACATTTGCATCTGTTACATCCACTCCTTTTCATCATCCATATTTGTTCAATTGACCCATGGGTTTCATTCTTCACCCATTCGCCAATTGAGGAGGTAAGCTAAAATTAAAATTTTCAAAAATAATTCTTCTTGCACATTGAGGAAAGAGTCCATTTTTTCATCCAATAAAACTAGGTGTCTCTTGTTTTTACACTGCATTGTATTTTACATATTGCAGTACAAAAAGGGATATTTGTAGACACAAAATTCTAGCCATTTATTATTTATATATGTATATATTTATATATTTTATATAAATATTATATATATATAAATCCAAGTCTCTAATCAAACTTTAATCCTAGCTTGCCACTTGGCAATGCTACCTCACCACTTCCAAACCCTAACCCTAACCTTATAAAAAGTTATAAAACAAAATTCATTTCTATGAATGAAGGGGAGGCAATATAGAGAGAAGGGGATGATGAAATCACACCATCATTTTACCAATAAAGAGAGGAAGGAAATGCTAATGTTATGTTTCCAAATCATAACTCATGTATGCAATAATATTTTCCATTTTTAATTTACATTGGTCATTTCATTATACTCATTTTGATAGGTGCTACTAAATTCTTTATCTCTTTGCATGTGTGCAGGTTCAAGATTTGAAAGCTCAAATCCATCATGGTGGTCACAAAAAACCCATCTCCAACATTAACTATAGCATGAAAAAGAATACATCATCTTTTATTGTAAAAGGGGATCACTCCCTTCAGAGATTTTTATTGTGAAGCACCCTATAAAGGGATTTATTGTATTCTAAAGATTTATTTTGTGATATAATACAATGATTCATTTTTAGTGTAATGATGTATTTTTCATGCGTATAATTTATATGAAAAAGAGATAATACTTTATCATGCTATAATGTGTTTCATAAATAAAGTTAGTGATCATCTGTTTAGTTCTTGAAATACATGTTGCATGGTTGCTTGAGAAATGAGATTTGGAATGGATAAATAATTATAATGGTTTTCTAATACTTTATTAGGTAAGGGAACAATTATAGAGAGATGTGATTCTCTCATTTATTGTTGAAATGTATATTGTATGGTTGCTTGCATATATACATAGAGCATGTTAAGTTGCATTGCATTAAGAGATGTCTTGATCTCTATGTTTTATTAAGGTCTATGGGATATTCCTTCATGAAGAGGATCATGAAAATAAGGTGGTGTAGAGGCCACTTGGGCATAATTGCTCTATTGTACTTAGGAATGAAAAGTTGTTATGTAAATAAAAATTTTGTTATGTAACACTTGGATATTTTATTCCTGAATTAATAAGGCTTGGAAGTCTTCATGTAGATATATGGAATATTTAGTTTTGATCAAATGAATTAATGAGTTGGTTATGATATATTTAAAGCTTTATTTGATAGATTCATTTAAATAGATGTTATATGCTAGCATTAGGGTTGGATATTAGTATTATCATTAATTTTAATCATGTTTTAATTAGAGATATGTTTCTTTCATACTAGCATTATAATGGAATTTATATTTATTTTCATGTATGTGTTGAAAATGTGCTTTTTTAAATCTAAGATCTAGAATTGTGTTATAAATAAGCATGTTATTTATGTCATAGAACTTTAATTCATTTTATGAAATAGATATTATATTTTTTATGTAATTCCTTTTTTGGTCAGGGTTCTTGGGTATGTATATAGTACCTATTTAGGATCCTTGAGTTAAATAGTCAACCCAGTCTAGGTAGTAGTTATGGGGATGCAATAACCAAGTAGTTGTGAATCTGAAATCATTCATGAGATATCAATGGTCGTACCTTGACCAGTGAGGATGAGGTGACCATGCTCATTATAAAATGAGTGGTAATGACCTTAGTTAGCCTATGAAGGTGTGGTAACTAAGCACCTAAAATTATTCTAGAATAACCTACATAGATAAACTTATGAAAGGGTTAAGGAATAGGTGTTTCCATTTAAGTGTTATGGGCCTTAAAGGATAATCCCTATGTTGTGGTAAAATTGTCCTATACTGATGAGGGTATGGAAAAAGTGGGGGGACCACTATTATGATCCTTATAAATGGTGAGGTTTAGTAAGGTGAACCCTAGAGATATGGGATGTTGGCCACTCTTGTCCACTTGAGTGTCATCTATAGTGACACTACAATTAAATGTGGTGATGCCTTGAGAATGCTAAAATAATATTGGGATCCTCTTTATGAACCTTACTTGTGAAAAAAAAACTTTCTCTCTCTATTGGTTTTGGGTGGCTGTTACAATTAGAGTACAATTCTACCAATCATACGATTGTACAATTTTAATCATACTTGCTAAAATATATAATTATACAACTGTACAATCATAAAATGTATAGTTGTGTGGTTATATGGTTCTAAAATGCACAATAGGTTATTGTGCAACTTCTAAAACATATAGTCTCTCCTAAACATACAATCATCAAGTATTTAGTTAGCCAAAATGTTTAATTGGTAATCTAGAAATGTTTCCTACATATTTAACTGACAATTTGAGAAATTTCAACTAATTGTTGTTAATTGTACAATTAAATGACCAGTCGTATGATTATCAACCCTTGTATATTTTAGAGAGTTCGCCATACAATTTTTCAATCACTGGCTTGTGTCTATCATTCATTCATTGTGTTTTTACTATGAATCATATGCAGAAATCAGTAAAATCCTCATATTACTTCTATATTTTGAATTTATCATATATTGCACTTCTTAGTTTATTACAACCATCCATACGATTCTCTATGATAATGTTTACTCCACAACCTACATTGAATAACTATCCAAACAATAATAAATACTACAACTATATCAAACATATAATACAAGAGACATATTTACCATAAAACCCATCAATGTTCAACACATGCACACACAATTGTACTTGTAGATTTGGTTTATATTGATTATTGCTACTACATGCAGTATTATCATGCTATGAATAATACATATATCTGAATGGACTCAATATTCATGGAATTAACCCTTTTTTGTAACATTACTCTATGCAATCTCTCACAGCCATGAACTAACCACAAAAAATTAATGGGTGCCTTATAATTCCTATCTAGGTCATTCCTAAGTGGTTCCTAAGACAACACATTATTTACAACTACCACCTGACAATCTTCTGAAGATTGATTTTATTTTTCTAAGGTCTAATTTGATTTTTTTTAAATTGCATTTTATGTGCATATTTCCAAATTTAATCTAATTTCATTTGACCCTAATTTACATTTAAAATTCAATACAAAATTTTATTGACATTTCATTTTATAACACTTTATCAAAATTATACAAAACTTATCAAGTTCTACAATTTACACACTTTTATTTCTTATTTTCTGGGATGTATATTTGTTGCCTACAAAATAATTAATAGGTTTGAGGGTTTTTTATACTCTATTGTATTACATTAGTAACCTCTTATCTTATTTCACATGAATTACTACTTCATATGTTCTGCATTGCATTAGGGAATACTTGTCTACTATTTGTCTTAAATATGAATTTATGTATGCAAAAAATAATAAAAAAGACAAGTAGTCTAGAAAAAAATATTGTCTTAGTTTGATCATTTTGATATGATCATTGGATAATTAGATCGAATGATGAACTTCGTATGAATTTAATTTGATTACTAAGTAGTCATTGTATTTGTAAGAAAGATGAAAATTCACATGTAGGATAGGCTTGTTTTTTACATGAAGTCTTCTCGTACTCATACTTTAAATGAGAAAACAAAAAGGTTTTCTATTTTAGTATTGAATAAAAATCATCATATAGGTCAATAAATTTGTTTGCATGCATCGTGAATGTTTGCATCCATAGACTAGAATAGAGAAATAGGTTTCATGTAAAAACTCTTATATTTATCTAGGAAAGGAAAGGTAAGCTAGAATCTAATAAGCACACAAAATATAGATCTTACATTTGAGTTACCTTCCTATATGTTTGAAGTGAAGAAGGGAATGACATGAATATAGAGGGGCCAATGCACCTCTCCTTGTATACCTAGGATTTTTTGTCCCCATACTAATTACATTTCATGATTTTATTTATTGAAAAGAAACAAAGTTGTGTCATCTACAAATAGGGCTTCAACTATATTTTCATTAGCTAGAAATTGTGTTTTTTTGGTAAATAAAAGTCATCATTAATTACCGAGTTTTTGCAGGTTAACCCAATACAAAATCTAGCCTTATGCTGATATTGCAGATCCTGGTCATCCATAGAATATTCTTTTAAAAAATTGTGTTGATTATCCTATAGCACCTTACACTTATTGGAGAAAGACAATTCAACATGACAATTAACATTACTTATAGTGATAGCCATTTGAGTTGACTTAGAGAAAAAACTCTATGCTTATCACAAAACAATTGGGGAAAAAACACCCTTCCACATTTATCCTTAATCAGTAGTGTGCTTTTCATGTCTAATAATATCTTCCACTTCACGTGGTACCCTTTGTGTCCACATCATCAAACTTCCCGAATCAATACCCACATTGGCTAATTTGTCAGTCGCTTTGTTGGCCTCACAAAACACATGGCAAATCATCCTATCCTGTCTTGCCGCAAAAAGGATCCTTACCTTACAGATGATGACCTCAATCCTCCATGGAGGTTTTCTGCCATTGGTTTAGAGGTTGATGGTATTCATGGAATCACCTTCAATCATCAAATTTCCATGAGTCTCCTGGGAAAATTTTAACCCTCTGAAAAGGGCTCTAACTTCTATCTCATTATTAGTTCTAATTCCCAAAGGTTTAGTGAAGGCCTTAACTAGGTTTCTTTGATGATCTCTAATTACTCCTCCAGCTCCTATTCTTCCCGAATTATCCTTAGCTGCACCATCAAATATTAATTTGAACCAACCCTTAGGGGGTGGCTCCCAAGAGACCCCATTTATGGGATTGGGTAGAGGGATGAAAGGCTTTTCCTCAATGGCGAAGGCTAAAGCAATTTGTATTTCCTAGGGATGCATTATACAGTTCTCCTCAACAAGGATACTAATGTCTTCTTTTGCAAATGCAAGGATTCTATTGAGGATTGTTTTAAGGCTATGACTGGTGTCCTTAAAAGCTCTGTGATTCCTTTATAACCATATCTACCACAAGAAATGGTTCCAACATATTTTTCAAAGGTACTTAAGTTTTAGACTAACAAAGGGTTGAGGGCATTGTTGGAACACTTTAGAAACTGAAGCCAGATTGACCCATGAGATCCTAAAATCCTGGAAAAGTTCATCAAGGATGGAGGTTGCCACCAAACACTCTAGGAACAAATTTTTGTTTGAATCCCACAAAACCCTACACATATGACAACGGTTAGAAATAACCATACCTTTGGTCAAAATATTATCCATGGTAAGAATTTTTCCTTGGATCACCAGCCATGAGAAAAAATATATTTTAGGGATTAAACCCTTGATCTAGACCAAATTCGGTTGAAATTGTTGGTCTTCATTGTTGAGGAGCAAGTTATAGGTAGATTTGACTATAAAATCTCCACTTTCAGTCTTGGCCCAAGCAATGTGATCCTCATATTCTCCAGAGGGAAGAATTTGTTGTGTTAAAATATTATGAAGTTCTTCGGACTCAGCTTCAAAACCCTGTACTTTGATGTATTTCCACCTAGGGGTGTTCATATCCTGCCAGATGTAATCAACCATCCTTTTCCCAATCTTCTTCTCCATGTGTTCTTGGATCCTATCCAATCGGGGATTCTAGGATATTTCCTCAACTCTCGCCCACATGTCCTTCCAAAAGTTTATCATTTTCCAATTCCCAAGGATCCATATAATCCCTCTCTTGACTAAATATCTACTTGTTATGATTACCTTCCAGAAAGACGACCCCCTACTCACCATATTGTCATTGAGGAAATTCGATCCTTGGAGGTATTTCCTCTTGACTATGAATTTCCATTCATTTTTGACCTTGGTTAATAGCCATCATGCTTGTTTGGCTAGTAGAGTTGTGTTGATATTAGCCATTCTCCTTAGCCCCCCCTGTACCTTAGGTTTGTAAACCTTATTCCACCCTACCAAATGGATCCTTTTTTTTATCCTCGGTCCCTGACTAGAGAAATTTCTTTTGAAATTGCTTGATTTTATGATACACCTTGCTTGGAGCTCTAAAAACTAATAAAAAATATATAGGTATACTTGGTAGGGAGGACATTGTTAAGGCTGCTTTGCCCGCTTGAGATAATAAATGTCTTTTCTAGATTGCTAGCTTTTTTTGGATCCTCTCCAGCACAATATTCCACATTGACCCTTCTGGTTTCCAATAGAAAATGGGAAGGCCTAAGTAGGAGGTAGGAATGGATGCAATCTGGCATTCCAAAATTCTAGCAATGTTGTTTTGCCTAGGAATGGGGGTATTTATAAAATATAGCTTGCTCTTATTAAAATTCACTTTTTGTTTGTCCGCCTCCTCATACATCTTAAGAATGTGTCTGATCCTTCTTGCCTCAACCACTGAAGCCAATGTAAGTAACAATGTGTCATCAACAAATTACTAATGGGTCATTGGGGCTATTAATGATGTTGCATTTATGCCTGATATAAGTCCAGATTCTTTTGCTACCTCGATGGTTCTTCCTAAGGCTTCTGCTAGAATTATGAAAAGCATGGGACTAATGGGATCTCCTTGTCTCAGTCCTCGTTTACTTTGAAAAAATCATACTGTAGACCCATTTACCAAGACTGAAAACTAGGCCTTCGAAATACATTCTCTAACCAGCTTGACCCATTGAGTGTGGAAACCAAATTTTACTAAAATTGCCTCTAGGAAATCCCAATTTATCTTGTCAAAATCTTTGTTCATATCTAGCTTTAAGGCCATGAATGCCTTCTTAGTCTGGGTAGCCGTATGGAGAGCCTCATGAACTATGATAACTCCATCTAAGATTGATCTCCCCTAAATCGAACTTCCCTGACTTGGATCAATGATAACAGACAATACCTTCTTTAAGAAATTAACTAAAACTTTGGATAGTATTTTATAGGATATGTTACACAGGCTAACCGGTCTAAAATAAACTATGGTGTTAGGATTTGGGCCTATGGGTATCAAAGCTATAAACATCGAATTAAAATCCTTGGGAATGTGATTAGAATTTTGGAACTCCCTAATGGCAGCGATGACGTCTGCACCAACAATATCCCAAAAAATTTGTAAAAACGAGGTGAGAAACTGTCTGGCCCAGGATCCTTGTTAGGATCCATGCTAAAAAGGGTATCTTTGATCTCTTCATTAAAAAAAGCCACTGTGAGGGACTCATTAGTCATCTCGTCAATAATTTAGGGGATAAATTAAAGAAGAGAATCCTTTGCTTGGGCATTGCAAGCTAGTCCTTCACCTAACAAGGATATGAAAAAATTTGCAGCCTCATCCATGATCTCCTGGATATTCTGGGTTGAGGAGCCATCATTCTTGGTTAAAATTCTAATATTGTTGTTGCTTCTATTCCTCAAATTTTAAACATGGAAAAACTTTGAATTTGAATCACCTTCCTTCAGCCATAACACCCTTGATTTCTACCTCCAATACATCTCTTCACAAGCTAGGATATTATGGTACTCACAAAGGGTTTCCTTCTCTTCAATCCTTATTGCCTCATCATAAGTTCCATGTTGAACTTTGTCTTTTATTATTTTCAAATTTTCCCCCACTGCTTTCTTGTTCTAAAAAATGTTTCCAAAAACTTCTTTATTCCAGACCCTAAGGTTGTCTTTTACCATATTTAGTTTATGAGAAAGTTTGAAAGAAGCACTACCTTGAATAGGCTACTGCCACCATTCCTTAATTTTTTTCCTTAAGTCAAGATTTTTTACCCACATCGATAGAAATATGAATGGATTTTTGAAGGGGTTAGTCTGCATAGCCTCCAAAAGAATAGTGTTATGATCTGAAGCACATTTGGGAAGGGCTTGTAATAATGAATCATAAAAAGTTGTTATGGATTCCTTAGATAAAAAGAATATGTCCATCCTTTCTTGAATCAACTGACTCCCTATCCTCCAATTACTCCATGTAAATTTGGCCCCTTTTAGTCTGACATCCATCAAATCATTTGTGTTAATGATTCATTGAAGTCCTCCATGCTCCTAGAAGGTAACCCAGATCCTCATTTTTTATCATATGGGTAAAGGAGAGTGTTAAATTTGCCCCCAATAACCCAAGGAATGTTTATGAACACTTGATTTAAATTATCCAAATACTCCCATACCTCATATTGCCATTGGATAGAGGTGGGGGCATAGACATTTGACATCATTCAAGACTTATTGTTATCAAGATCATGAAATAACACACTTAGCACACTTTAATTCACTTGAATAACACTTCCTTCTATTTTAATTGGATCCCACAGGATCATGAGGCCTCTAGATGCTCCTCTTACCTGCTCAAAGGCCACTTTTCCTTGCTTCCAAATCTTGCTTGCAATTAAAGATGATTGTGTCACATCTATTTTTTTTTCGGAAGAAAAATAATGGTAGGATTCCACTCCTTCCTTATTGACTTAACCACCCTTTTTTTTGGTGGGTTATTTAGACCTCTCACATTCCATGAGAGAACCTTCATTTTGCCTGTTTGTTATTTTTTTCCCGCTCCCTTCCTCGAGCAAGAGGGTCTATCAATTTTGCTATCATCTTGGTAAGGAATAGCTTGTTGTAAAAGTATTATTTTCTTCCCATTTGTAATGTCATCGTTGATACTCATTCTATAGTGCTCTGTAGAAGATATTCTCCCTTTATTTCTTTCACTGCCATAATCTATGGGAGACTTGGTGGTGTTTCTAGTCTATTTTGGACTAAAATGGGGGGTATATACTGTGATAATTTGGGTCTGGACCCTCTTTCCTCATTTTTGATGTTTTCATTTCCCTCTTCATATTCATCCTTGTTTTGGTTGGCCTCTCCTATATGGTTCTCCTTGATCAGAGAGTTTTCCTTCGAGGAAACATTATGATATGGGATAATCTGCTCCACAACAGCACTGGAGGCTGCATTTCTAACCCATATTTCAACTACTTCAACTCTTGGCTTGAATCATTCCATATTTAGGCTATATCATCTTGACATTTCTTCTTTTCTTTGAGAAAAAATATTAAGGTTTTTCCTGATGACTTTGGATGGCCCCGATTTGGATGTGGATTCTAGAGTTTCAGGAAACTCAAAACATGGAGTTTCATCCTTGCTTTTTTCAATTTCCTCTTCTAGGTTAGCTAGAACTTCAAATTTGTTCAAACTGGGGTTTTTATTACATACCTTAGGATTTTTGCCTTCCTTGCTAATTTACTTTCCTTTCTCCTAGACTTTGGGTTGTCCTACATTAGCTTGACTGACCTCGTTATTCTTGACTAGTTTGTATCCTTGTAAGTTAGAACAGGGACCTAGAAACTTAGGTATCCTTCTCCCATTAACCTTACCCACATCACCTTTTCTTGAAGCTTCTTTGTATGCTTCTATCGTAAAACATTGGGTTTGAATATGACATTGAGTTTTGCATACATTATAGAATGCCGACCTATTCTCATACTCCACCAGTTGGATCCTTAGAAACTCTCCATATTCTAGTTCCACTTGGGAAGGAAGCTCGGAGTCCAGGTTTGCATTAACACAAAACTTGGCATGCATCAATTTGGTCCTTACCCAATTCGGATGGGCTATCACCACTAGTTTCCCTATTGTTTTGGTTATTCCTCTAAGCTAGTACTCATTGAAAAACTAAGGTGGGAGGTTTGGAAAATGAACCCAAATGGGTGCTATGTTAATGTTTTGCTTCTCAAGGTCGAAATACTCCTCCCACTTTCTCATAAAGAGACTGTGCCTCCCTAGAAACTAGGGTCCTCCCGTTAGTATGTGATTTGCATCCTATTTGTTGTTGAGTCTTATCAAGAAAAAGCGTCTTGACATGACAACAATTTCTAAATTTCCTAAATTTTTCCACTTTGCCACAGCCCATGAATGGATTGTCTCGATGTTTGGTCTTCCTCCCAAAAAATTACCTACAAGGGATGATGCCTCCATATCCAAAAATCTCTCCATAATCTCCACAGGGGTTGTTATCCTATTGTTGTTTGGTATTAGAGGCAAAAGTTCATCGACTGGATCCTTCATTTTCCATTTCAATATTTCTAGAAAGGTTGGGTCCTTGCTCATGGCTCCTGTAACCCAGTGGAACCCTTTGTCTAAAAATTTATCCGAAGGATCTTTCCCTTTAGCCTTTTTGAATTGCATTACCAGGGAATCTTGTCCATATTCTGCTATAGCTTTTTGGCCTACCTTTGGATCCTCTCCTTCAGCCTATTCGAGATTCCTTCCTACCACCTTCGTTCCTCCTTTGCTTCTGCCACTTCCTCCGTCGCTCCCCTGCTTTTCCATCCTACTATTCTTAATCAAACTAGCATCAAACTATTATCATTTGGAAATTGTGTTACTAAAAACTAGAATGGTTAATTTGTTAGATTTAATTAGTTGTGATCTAAAACACTTTTGTAACATTATAAATAACACTATTGGTATGATTTTATACATTTTAAATTTGAAACTATTGAAATTGGTAGAAAAATAAATATATTTAGAGGAGAGATCATATTTTAGTTTCAATAATTATTAAAAATAAAATTTTTATCATACTTGTAAACATATGTTCTTGGTAAAGTAGGTGTATTCAACATCAAATGAAAAACATGGACTTCATTATGGAAACATAAGTTCAAATATTTCCAAGCAATGTATGTAAAATTATTAACATATTATTGTATTAATACTAGAATATGGTATTTTATTTTTGCAAGCACCGTCAACATTGTGGTATCCAATAAAGGGAGGAGTCATGGTGCTACAATAAAAAATTGGAGGAAAAGGAGAGGATTTTTATGGATGGTAGTGGTAAATACTTGGTGAAAAAAGTGTTATTCCTTGCAGATATTTAAGCTATTCAAAAATCGACCACTCTTATTCCATAGTAGCTTAAAATCAAAGGATTTTCACCAAGCCAAAAGGGTTTATCACTAAATAAGTTGATGTTTATAAAAAAATACTAGTGAGATTAGTAGAAGAAATACCTAGGATTTGATGGACAACTAAATTGAATTTGTTACCATTTGAAATTTCTAAGTTGTTTTATTACTTAAGTTTATGCATTGTGGTAGTATTGAGGGAGTTACGACCATGTGAAGTCAATCATCTAGAACAAGGATAGTGAGGATTTTTTCAAATTGCAAAAAATAAATTTATAGATATCTTAGTTAGGGTAAGCAAATTAGTTGCAGTTTAATTTATTTTTGAAGAAAATCTACAAAATTATTTATTGATAGTAAGGAATAGAGAAGATTTTAATTTTTTTAAAACCCTAGTTTTTTTCCCTAAACTCTAATTGCTTTTAAAATTTTTTGGGGTTAAAGATCATGGAGTTACCAGTTTTCATTGGAAATGATGACATGGAAGCTCGAGAATAGTGGAAGTTTAGATCTCTATATTTTGATTACCATTTTTGGTAAATCCAACTTACAAAAAATTTATGAGAGGAAGCTTATGTTTGGTGGGAAAGTATTTTAAAGAAAATTAATTATAATTACACTTGGGAAAAAATGGAGTATGCATTCTTTCTTTAGTGAGACCCATATAAAAATATAGATAATTTGAAGGTCACGATAAAAGGATATGAAGAAGAAATAAGAAGTCTTCACAAGGAACTAAAAGAAATGAATAAAGAAGATATAATGGAAGGAAAAATTTTAAATGATAATGTGTAAGTTCATGAATACATTCAAAAGAAAAATCTTAATAAGCAAGGATCCAAGGAGAAGCATGAAGCAAATATGGTAGGGGAACAAGATGAAGATTCAATAGAAGACTCAAAAGTTGAATTACATTAGATATAGAGTCCATGGAAGAAGGAATAAAAAATTCCAAGGAAGCCATCTCAGAAGTGTAGAAGGATGCACCAAAAGAAGGGCATAAGATAGAATATTATGAAGAAGAAATTAAAATAAAATGACAATTTGCTCAAGAATCAAAGGAAACATAGTGTTAGGTTAAGGTTGTACCATATTGACACCCACACCACCATGAGAGAAAATAATATTAGAGGTATGGCTTAAGGCATCAATATTATAGATTTACATGGATTCATAAAGGTATCAAATATGATAATTTTTGGTAAAAAACATAGTGGTTCTTGATTTCAAAGAGGTGTAGTAGCATCAAGGAACAACATGATCAATCATTCAAAATATCAGATAAGAGCAACATAAGCATAGAGTCCACATATAGTTATGGATATTCAAGTGGCACAATGGTAGCTTGGTATCATGAAAGACCACCACTAATCAAGATTTCACTTGGATGGATAAACAAGATTGAAAAATATCAAGAAGAAGGATGCTAAATATTTGTATTTACAAAGAAAATTGAAGAGGCAGAAAATGAATATCAAGAATTGAGACTTTTTAAAAATACAATATAGGTATCTAGCTATAGCATCTCAATTGAGGTGAGTATTGAATATGTTTGTTTGGTATAGTTTATCAAATAATATGAGCTTAAACCATTAAAATTATGGTCATTTAAAAATATAGATATTAAAGGTAATTATTAAATATCACTATATGGTTTAGTGAAATATTGTAGTAATCAAGTAAGATCCAATTCAATTCTTAAAACCCCACATAATCAATTTTAATATATTATAATAATATTTTTATTATGTAATTCAAATAAGATTCCATTCAATTTCATATAAACTATTAAAATAAAAAGTGAATAAATATAATAAATAATTGTTTGGTATGAGATAAATTGATTAAATTTATAACTTTTGAAGAAAAGACCTAACATTTCAAACCTCATCTATAATTATAATTGAAAAAATTAATCAACTATAATATAATTGAAAAAATTAATATGATCACCCATATAATACAGGTAAAACATATATTAATCTTAAATAATATATATTTATATAAATATAAAGTAAGATATTGAAAGGATTTTTTTTTCTTTAAGCTACATAAACTATTTGATGTCCTTGGTACCGTAGAGATTTGAATCTTATATGATCTCTGTTTCAATCCTTTAATTTTTTAAATCAATTTAACTAATGTGCATATGTGATGTGTATATTTTATATGATACAAGTTTAAAATTATAATTTATTAATATTTTTATTTTTATTTTTATATATTAAAAAAATATATAAAATTTATTAATTTTTGCTTTTCCTATTTGTTATTATAACCTTCATTTGAAGATAATTTTTTTAATATAAAAATACTGACTTGATAAGCCCTCCAATTCTACAAGAAAGTTATTTTCATTTAAATATTTAAAAAAAAAATATGACCCTATCAATCTGGAAATTGCTGTTAAAAGAAAGTTATTTTCATTTAAATATTTAAAAAATACTGAATAACCCTCTACATATACATAAAACCAACCCATCAAATCCAAATAAACATATTAACCTCGCTTCAACACAAATGAAATGACATTCACACACACTATTTTGATGACAAGAACTTCAAAGCGAATTTTATCAATATCCCGAGTCCTACTCCTGCTGCAATTTGTTTCCATGTCAGTTGTGGCCATTTCGAACGACCGGATTCTTTGCCTTCATCTCTTTTCTCTGAGTCTACCGGGACATTCTTATCTCTTTTCTCTGAGTCTATCACCACATTCTCATTTTCTTCATCTGAATCAGGTAGTACTTCAATTTCTGACACTGTTGATGTACGTGAATCTCTACCAGCCCATTCCTGTTGAGGCCTTTGGGGCTTTTCTGGACTGCCATTGCCTGGCTTGGTATACTTGGCCATATTGTCCGGATAAAGTATTCAGAATTAATGGAGTTATTAGCAGGAGGGAGCAATATCTTACAAAACATGAACCTTTTCATCGTATTTAAAACCCAAGCATAGTTAATAGAAATTGAAGTGACAGGCTCATGGCTTTCATCTTCTCTTCTTTCTTTCTCTCTCCTCTACACTTGTATAGTTTGTTAGATTCTTTCAATAATAAAGGTTAAATTTTTTCTTCAATTTATGGTTAGATAGATATAACGGGTTAATCCCTTCTAGCCATCTTATATCCCCATAACATAATATATATTTTTGTTTGTTAGTTTATATAATTTATTTGAGGTTTTGACTCTTGAAGTAAGTAATATTATAACTTTGTAGATTCTTAGAGCGAGAATTCGAGTTTAATTTTTTTTTCATCTGTATAATGTTTTGTTAAAATGTTGTTATATTATTTTAATGATTTATAAATAATTACAAATATTAATATTATTGTAGATGAAGAAAATTGAAAATTGTCCTACAACGTATAATTTTTAACAAGATTGGATTTGTAAAGGTAGAAAGTCTTATGGGTGAACCACGGGGGTGTGTTGTACTCTACACTCGGTGCTAGGGGGAAGGTTTCACCAAGAACGGTTTTAGGACTCACTCCAAGTCCTTGGGATATTCAGGAATGTTTGATGTATTCAGTTTCAAGACAAACACCTAAGTTTGGCCTTTCTAGATCTAAGCTATGAAAGATAAAGGACAATGCAAAAAACAGAATGTAAGAATACAAGAGCTAACCCTAGAATGATTCTTTCTTTGAATGCTCACTAACCTAGGGTTTTAAACAAAAAACCTTTTAAGCAAGGGCTCAAGAGAGAATGCACAAACAAAATTAACCCTAAGTGCACACTATATGTTGTTTATCTTTAAATGCCTAGAAATTAATTAAATGTATTTCCTTTTAAATCAAATCTAGGGTTTACAATAGAAATATAAAGCACTCAAAAAACAACCTAAATATTAATCAAAACACTTAGCTTATCTAGTGGTTGATCCTTACTTTTATCCTTTGATCCAATGCTATCAATAATTCTTGTTCCTACAAGATAACTTAAGAAACACTTGAAAATATGATTAGCGTTAGGAGGCCTGATTAGGTTAATGTACAATAAAGTAGTAGTCAAGCCCCCTAGGTCCTTTTAGATGACCTTTGAAAATAGAAGTGGAAATTGACCTTTGGAAGAAGAAGAAGCATAACAGAATATAGCAGAACATAATAATGAAACAGAGTACAGAATGCCCTAATATGGTCTAAATGCAGTCTATAACACAGATCTAGGGTTTGGGGGTAGAAGCTTACCCCCAAAAATGGTCTATGCAAAATCATGCCCCGTAGGGAGCGACCATGATATCACACAACGAAATCATGCCCTGCAAAACCCAGACATGATTTCGTAGAAGCTAAGAGAAAAATCAGAAAATGTGAATTAAATAGATGCATAATCAAAAACCTAACTAATATGCAAAGTAAAGAAGAACAAAAACAACCTGGTAGTAGTGAAGAAGCAAGAAAAAGGGATGGAGACCTCCAAGTAGTAGATTCCTCCTTAGGGCTTCAACACTTGTCCACCAAGAGTAGCAACACACAATCCAATGCAATAGAAAATAAAGCTTCAATAGATCACACTTCACACTTGTAAGTTAGCTTGCTTACAGAATAAGAAGAAGAAGACCTCAAGAAAATAGAGTTAACATGAACTTGCTTCATAAAAACTTGATTGCTTGGATAAAACTTGATTGGGAGAAATGAATTTCAAACCCTCCTTATATAGTGGATTTGAAACAAGAATGGGTGGGAAAAACCTAAGCACAACCGACCCTAAAAAGATCAACTTTGAAAATTAGGGTTTTCTTAAAAGAAAACCCTAAAATGCAAAGTCACGCTCCATAAAGATGGGGTGCGACATCACACTAGCTAGACCCCCATGCGGTTTTAATGCATTTGGAGGGACAAAAAAAGTAAAAAAGGGTCATATCATATACCGTTGGAAAGATATTTTTGAGACCGATCCAATGGTATAGGATTTAGGAAGAATGGATAAGATTTGATAGGGGAAAAATAGGCTCAAATATGACCCTACTTTTCCAAGGAGAAAACAAGGGATCTAGGGAAAATTACTCACCTTAGTGGGTCAATTTTCCATGTCTACATTTTACCCCCTCTTTGATGTATTTAAGGCTAAGTAAATGCATCAAAGAAATATGTAAACTCCTATGGGCAAGAAGACAAAAAACACAGAAAAGGGGTGGCCAGGTTTGGGCAAAAGGGCGAGATATTACTACCATTAATGCCTCTATGGCTAGGGTGCCCCCTCAAGTTTCGAAAGGAAATAAAATTCCTTAAGAAACTTAAAAAAAGTAAAGAAAGAAAAAGCAAAACATAGAAACACAGAGAAAAAAGCAAGCAAACAAACAACAAAGCAAAGATCACTGGGTACAACATGAATCTAATGTAGCTAGCATGAAATGCATGGATGAATAGAAGAAAGGGAAAGAAAAAAGAAGGGAAGAGAAGAGAAGAAGAAGAACAAGAAGAACAAGAAGAATCCAAAGGTCAACCATAGAAATCGAGAGAAGCTGATAAAGAACCCTAAATGAAGGGTGTTATACCCAAAGATAAGGTCCATATGTGGAGTGAAAACCTGCTATGGGTGTAGTACTCGCTAATATGGACAAATGGGCAAAATATGGAGCGTAACCCGCTATGGGTGATTTCTCAAATGATCAAATGATGGAGCATAACCCGCTATGGATGATTTCTCACTAGTGACTACTATGGGATGATTACCCACTAGGATGTATGTCAAGGCCTACTGAAATGGCCAAGGAGCTTATCCTGTAATGGGGTGTTGAGCTCACTGAGTCAAAAGAAGTGTAACCTGATAGGGGGAATATGCTATTGCTGATGTGAATGATGTATTAGCAAGTACTACCCGATAGGGGTGTAAAAGAATATATATATATATATACCAATTCATATGAGCATAACATAATGTGAGTGTGTGCATGTGCTAGAAGAAAATAAGAGGAAGAAAAACGAGTTGTGCATGTGTGCCCTCAGCTTGAAGTTTCAGCTAGTGAAAAGTCAAGAGGGAGGAAATGTGTAAACAAAGAAGAGAAGAATGTATATCCTTATCTGAACAAATAAGACAAAGGATAAATAAGAATCATGTAAAAATACAAGGACATACCAAAAGAGGATTGCATTCCTTGACTTTGGAGAGAAATGATGATCATTGTAAAAACTTTCAAAGTCAAGGAATATAAGAAGAAGAGAGAAGAGAAGAAAGAGCAAAGGAAGCAAATAAGAGAAGAAGGGATGAAAATGCATGGGCCCTAGGTTGGGGCTTCGCTAGGCATCAAAACCCTAGTGAAAAGTGTAATGCATGTGAGCTATGACCTAACTAGGTATCATCACATGCCATTGTCATGAATCCCCAGAAGCTATATGAACAAGCAATCATGAACAAGCAACCATGCAATTATGACAAGCAAAAATGCAAGAGGAACAAAATGTCAGGCAACCATGCAAAATATGATAGGCAATCATGCAGTATGAGCAAGAAAATAGGTATGATGGAATGAGAATGCAAATGCATGCCTAATTAATGATTGATTTATTTTATTTTTTATTAAACAAGCAATTAGAACGATAGTCAACACACATTTTAATTGTGCCTCCTATCTTAACAAAAAGAACAGGCATTCAAGGGACTACTTCATCAAAGAAAAATCTAGAAGGTAAGCCATATCGATGATTATAATCATGGAGAGGCTCCTTCATAGCTCTTTCTTTGGTAGCCATAACATGATAATCTATACATTCTTGAACAAAACTATTTTTCTTAACATAAGGAGGAGAAATCCCTAACATTGCAAGATCTCTATGAGAAGCAAAATATTTATCATTAGAACACACAAAATTTATCATATTACAAAATAAGATGTTAGAGGGATAAGGGGGATCCTTATCCTCATTACTCTGCTCCAAACCTTGATGAGATATATCTAGAAGAGGTTCTTGAAGAAACTGATTGTCTTGATCCCATGATGAAACTTTGATTAGAGGTTCCTCACTCACTTTTAGATTGTTGGATTGTTCAAATTTTTGAGATGAGGAACTTGGAGAAATAGATGATGAAACTGAAGGACAAACATTGAGACCAAACTGAGCTTGTTCAACCATTGAACAATATTTGAATGGATGAAGGTCACCTAGAATGGTAATAAATTGTTCTTTAAATTTGAATTTCAAACATTGATGAAGAGTAGAAGGGACGGCCTTCATTGCATGGATCCAAGGACGTCCAAGAAGTAGATTAAAATATGCAAGGCAAGGTACCACATAGAATAATGTATCTAAAATTTTAGGTCCAACTTTAAGGGGGAGTGATATGGTGCCACAAGCTTCTTGGGACTCATTGTTGAATGTTTTGATGATTGCATCGGATTTAGTTAAATCTTCCTCTTTTAATCCAAAATTTTGGATAAATTGATATGTGCATAAATTGAGGGAAGAACCATTATCAATCATAACCCTTTTGATAAGGGTTTCCCCAATAAATGTAGTAATGTAGAGAGAAGAATCCCTACGTAGGTCTGAGGAAGAAATATTGTCATCCGAGAATGTGATGTGATGTGTCCCAAGAAAGCTTACAACATTGGCCATATCACTAGGGGAAATATCTGGAGGGACAAATTGCTTTTTTAGAACATTTATTAAGGCTTCTCCATGAGTAGGAGAATTTTGCAAAAGTTCTAAGAGGGAAATATTTGCTGAAAAACTCATCTCCTATTGAGACCGTTGGATCTATCGATTCTGCACTTGTTGTTCTGAAGTAGCTTTTACCATACCAACCATTTGGTTATCATAATGATGTGGTACATTTTTACAAGATACTTGATTAACTATCTGTTGTCCTTGCTTGGGTATATTCTGGTTGGTAGTGGACTTTTGTTGACTATTTGAAGATTGAGAATTTCTTACATCAAGACGTCCTGCATCAATTAAATATTGAACCACATGTTTCAATTTCTTACAAGAATTTGTCCAATTTCCTTCTACTCTATGATATGCACAATGTTGTCCTGCCTTGTACCAACTAGTTGTAGTATCTTGTTGCCTTATAGGAGGTAACTCAATTACGTTGGCTTCCAAAAGTTGCTTTAGGACTTCTTCCATAGGTATGCCAAGTCTTGTAAAATTTCTTTGTGGAGGTTTTTGAAGTATTATCTTTTGTAGGTTGTTAACAACATTATTAACAGGCCTACTATCCATTACACCATCACCTACCACATCCTTATTCTCATACTATGACTTAATGGTTTTATCTTCTTTCACTTTGAGCTTTCCTCTTCTGATAAGAGCTTGTTCCACTTTTCTTGCTAATTCAATTGCTTGATCTAAATATGTGACAGTAGTAGTTTCTAGAGCATAAGATAATTGTTCTTGTAAACTACCTGTGAATATATCAAGCATATCTTTCTGAGACACAGGTTGTCTTAATCGACCAACTAAACTTCTCCAACGAGCTAAGAATTCTGAAAAACTTTCTTCTTTACTTTGCTTTAAATTATATAGGTCTCTCATTGTCACTTCCTTTTCAATATATGCACTAAACTGATGAACAAATAATTTTGCAATCTCTCCAAAATTCCTTAAAGAATGGTTGGGTAACCGATAATACCATTCTAATGCCATGCCAACAAGACTCTTAGGAAACATCTTTAGTAATAACATATCATCATAGATGAGATCATGGCAAGTTGTTCTAAATCTTCTTAGATGCTCAATTGGATCTTCTGTTCCCTTATATATAGGTAAAATCGACATGGAAAAATGCTTAGGATAAGGCCTAGTAGCAACAATAGGGTCTAGGGGTTGATTGCACATCTCTTTATAACTGTAAGTAAAACTAGAAGGTTGAATCATATCCATTTTTGAAGCCAACTATTTTACCACATTTGCCAAATTTTGAACTTCTGGATTACTATTGTGCAATACCCCCAGATTCCCTAAGGGAGGGGTATAGGTAGGTTGTTGAAAAGGCACTTGGCTTAAGTTGGAGGTATTGATACTATTGTGATATGTGATACCTTGTTGGAGAGGATAACTAACATTTGGTGGAATAGAGGAAAAAGTGTTGAGATTAGCAGATTGAGGAGGAAATTGAAAATAATTTTGAGTGACACTACTGGTTGGATGAACTTGTGGATTTCTTCCAACATTGGTGGTTACAGTAGTGGCATAGGTTGGTTGATGGGTAGGATTACCATGATTCAAATATTCAAATAAAGGGTTATCATGAACATGCCTAGGAGAGATGACTAGAGGAGGAAGAAGAGTCTCACCTCTTTCGAGTTGAGCTTTTTGTTCCATAGCCTTAAGTAAAGCCTCCTTATGGTGTTCCATGAAACCCAAAATATGATCAAATGATTCAAAAATGTAGTGACCCTTAGGGTATTCAAGGGGACCAAGACTATTATCAACCTTTTCTTCTTCAAGTTTATGATTTTTTCTATCAATTAGATCATTCTCTTGGAAAATCTCATCAAACCTCAGAGGCCTTCGCTCACTCCCAAGGTTGAAAGCCATTAGGAAAAGGAGAAAAGGACTAGGGCAAAAAGGAAGGAACTAAAACCAATAAAAACAAGCACAAGATGTTATGTTTTTAATGTTTTTTGATCTAACACACAGAATTAATGATCTTGATTAAAGTTTTAAAATAAAAGGAGGTGTTCACGTCGGGTTCACCAAAGATGTAGAGGGGAAAACTGCCCTACCATACAATTCCCAACAAGGGATGGAAAGCCAGAAAGCCTTTATGGGGTGAACCGTAGGGGTATGTTGTACTCTACACTCGGTGCTAGGGGGAAGGGTTCACCAGGAATGGTTTTAGGACTCGCTCCAAGTCCTTAGGATATTTCGGGATAGTTTGATGTATTCAGTTTAATACAAACACCTAAGTTTAGCCTTTCTAGATCTAAGCTATGAAATATAAAGGACAATGCAAAAAATAGAATGCAAGAATACAAGAGCTAACCCTAGAATGATTCTTTCTTTGAATGCTCACTAACCTAGGGTTTTAAATAGAAAATATTTTAAGCAAGGGCTCAAGAGAGAATGCACAAACAAAATAAACCCTAAGTGCACACTATATGTTGTTTATCTTTAAATGCCTAGAAATTAATTAAATGTATTTCCTTTTAAATAAGATCTAGGGTTTACAATAGAAATATAAAGCACTCAACAAACAACCTAAATATTAATTAGAACACTTAGCTTATCCTATGGTTGATCCTTGCTTTTATCCTTTGATCCAATGCTATCAATAATCCTTGTTCCTGCAAGATAACTTAAGAAAAACTTGAAAATATGATTAGCGTTAGGGGGCCTACTTAGGCCGTTGTACAATAAAGCAGCAGTCAAGCCCCCTAGGTCCTTTTAGATGACCTTTGAAAATAGAAGTGGAAATTGACCTTTGGAAGAAGAAGAAGCATAACATAATATAGTAGAACAGAATAATGAAACAGAGTACATAATGCCCTAATATGGTCTAAATGCATTCTATAACATAGATCTAGGGTTTGGGGGTAGTAGCTTGCCCCCAAACGTGGTCTATGCAAAATCGCACCCCTTAGGGAGCGATCGCGATATCACACAGTGAAATCATTCCCTACAGAACCCAAGTGCGATTTCGAAGAAGCTAAGAGAAAAATCAAAAGATGCAAATTAAATAGATGCACAATAAAAAACCTAACTAATATGCAAAGTAAAGAAGAACAAAAACAACTTGGTAGTAGTGAAGAAGCAAGCAAAAGGGATGGAGACCTCCAAGTAGTAGATTCCTCCTTAGGGCTTCAACACTTGTCCACCAAGAGTAGCAACACACAATCCAATGCAGTAGAAAATAAAGCTTCAATAGATCACACTTCACACTTGTAAGTTAGCTTGCTTGCGAAAGAAGAAGAAGAAGACCTCAATAAAATAGAGTTAACATGAACTTGCTTCATAAAAACTTGATTGCTTGGATGCAAAAATTAGATTGGGAGAAATGAATTTCAAACCCTCCTTATATAGTGGATTTGAAACAAGAATGGGTGGGAAAAACCTAAGCACATCCGACCCTAAAAATATCAACTTTGAAAATTAGGGTTTTCTTAAAAGAAAACCCTAAAATGCAAAGTCGCGCTCCATAAAGACGGGGTGCGACATCACACCAGCTAGACCCCCATGCAGTTTTAATGCATTTTGAAGGGTCAAACAGAGTCAAAATGGGTCATATCATATACCGTTGGAAATATATTTTTGAGACCAATCCAATGGTATAGGATTTAGGAAGAATGGATAAGATTTGGTAGGGGAAAATTAGGCTCAAATATGACCCTACTTTTCCAAGGAGAAAACAAGGGATCTAGGGAAAATTACTCACCTTAGTGGGTCAATTTTCTGTGTCTACATTTTGGACTCTCTTTGATGTATTTAAAGCCAAGAAAATGCATCAAAGAAATATTTAAAATCCTATGGAAAATAAGACAACAAACACAAAAAAGGGGGTGGCCTAGTTTAGGCAAAAGGGCAAGACATTACTACCATTAATGCATCTATGGATAGGGTACCCTCTCGAGTTTTGAAAGGAAAGGGAATTCCTTAAGAAACTAAAAAAATACAAAGAAATAAGGAGCAAAATATAGAAACATAGAGATCAAAGCAAACAAACAAACAATAGAGCAAAGAGCATTGGGTACAACATGAATCTAATGCAACTAGTATGAAATGCATGGATGAATAGAAGAAAGGGAAAGAAAGAAAGAAGGGAAGAGAAGAGAAGAAGAAGAGCAAGAAGAACAAGAAGAATCTAGAGGTCAACCATAGAAATCGAGAGAAGTTGATAAAGAACCTTGAAAGAAGGGTGTTATGCCTAAAATAGTGGTCTAGATGTGGATTGAAAATCCACTATGGGTGTAGTACTCGCTAAGATGGATATATGGGAAAAATATGGAGCGTAACCCATTATGGGTGATTTCTCAAATGATCAAATGATGGAGCATAACCCACTATGGATGATTGCTCACTAGTGACTACTGTGGGGTGATTACCCACTAGGATGTATGTCGAGACTTGTTGAAATGGTCAAGGAGCTTATCCTATAATGGGGTGTTGAGCCCACTAAGTCAAAATAAGTGTAACCTGATAGGGGAATATGTTATTGCTGATGTGAATGATGTATTAGCAAGTACTACCCGATAGGGGTGTAAATAAAAAATATATATATATAGACCAAGTCATATGAGCATAATATAATGTGAGTGTGTGCATGTACTAGAAGAAAATAGGAGTAATAAAATGAGGAGCAATTAATTGTGTGTGTGTGTCCCCAGCTTGAAGTTTTAGCTAGTGAAAATTCAAGAGGGAGGAAATGTGTAATCAAAGAAGAAAAGAATGTATATCCTTATCTAAGAAGACAAAGGAGAAATAAGAATCATACAAAAAATACAAGGACATACCAAAAGAGGATTTCATTCCTTGACTTTGGAGAGAAAATATGATAATTGTAAAAACCTTCAAAGTAAAGGAATATAGAAAGAAGAGAGAAGAGAAGAAATAGAAAAGGAATAACATAAGAGAAGAAGGGATGAAAATGCATGGACCCTAAGTTGGGGCTTCGCTAGGCATCACAACCCTAGTGAAAAGTCCAATGCATGTGAGCTATGATATAACTAGGTATCATCACATGCCATTGTCATGAATCCCCAAAAGTTATATGAAAAAGCAGTCATGAACAAGTAGCCATGCAGTTATGACAAGAAAAAAATGCAAGAGGAACAAAATGTCAGCAACCATGCAAAATATGATAGGAAATCATGTAGTATGAGCAAGAAAATAGGTATGATGGAATGATAATGCAAATGCATACCTAATTAATGATTGATTAACAAGCAATCAAAATGATACTCAAAACACATTTTAATTATGCTTCCTATCTTAACAAAAGAACAACCTTTCAAGGAATTGCATCATCAAATAAAAATCTAGAAGGTAAGCCATATTGATGATTATAATCACATAGAGGCTCCTTCATAGCTCTTTCTTTGGCAGCCATAACATGATAATCTATAAATTCTTGAACAAAACCATTGTTCTTAGCATAAGAAAGAACAATACCTAACTTTACAAGATCTCTATGAGAAGCAAAAGATTTATCATTAGAACATACAAAATTTATCATATTATAAAATAAGATGTTAGAAGAATAAGGGGGATCCTTATCCTCATTACTATGCTCCAAAACTTGATGAGATATATCTATAAGAGGTTCTTGAAGATTTTGTAGGGGAAAAATAGGATCAAAGATGACCCTACTTTTCCAAGGAGAAAACAAGGGATCTAGGCAAAATTACTCACCTTAGTGGATCAATTGTTTATGTCTACAATTATAATTATATAGTAATTATAAGATAAATAGTAAAAACTAATTATATATAATCATTTAAATTTTAATAATTTTATTATGTTAAATAATAATATGAGTTGTTGTAGTATATTGAAATTTTAAGTCAATGTTTAAAAATTTGGATAAAATTAGCAACAAATTTCTTTGGAAAGGATAAAAAATGGATAATAAATAGATATTTGTAATGGTGGAGACCCTATGCCTTCCTGATAGTGAAGGGGGTTTAGGTCTTCAATCAGTAGTTAAGAATAACAAGGCTTTGGCAGCTAAGTCATTCTAGAGGTTAATTAGCCATCTCAATGCCTTGTGGACCAAAAATCTAAGAGTCAAATATGCATAAAACAAAGACCATTTTTAATATAATCCAACACCAATTGCATTATAGAGGTTTCTCAATATCTAAAGACCTAAAAGTTGGATAGGACTTGATAAAGAATAAGCTTTTCCATATAGTCTAGAATGGTCAAAAGGCATATTTTTGGATAAACTCTTGGGATGGACACCTTGAACTATAATAATTACAACCTATAATAGAGAAAATGCATAGTTTGAGTTTAATAAAAGTTGAAAAATATTATAAATATCAGACTATAAAGGAAGAGGTGGGAATATGTTGGATCCTAGAAGAAGACTAGCCAATCCAAATCTCCTGGAATATTAAAAAAAAGAATATTCATAGACTCCTTCAAATGTGATCATCTTCATGGTCACAAGTTGAGGACTACATTGGCTGGAATAATTCAAGGCATGGAGTATACACTATAGCTCAAGGTTATTTAAACTTAAGCCATATTAACCCCCATCTAGCACAAGATTTATTCAGACATTTATGGGATCAAAAGTTATGGCTAAAAATCAAAATTTTCAACTAGTTGCTACTTTTTAAGATGGTACTCACAAGAGATAAACTTATAAATAAAGGATTTAATGGACCATTTAAATTTATAATGTGTTGGGATAACATTGAAACATTAAACCATTTGTTCATAGAATATGTTGAGCAAGGTGCAGTGATAGTATTGTCATTGTTGTCAACACACTCAGATGGATAGGTTGACACAGTTGGATAGAATGGATCATTTTGGAACATGATAGCATGTCAATAAATAGTTTAGAACAATTTTGGAGGTGTCAACACAATTTTTGGATTGATCGGTGACATTTTCGGTATCTTGGCGGATGATTTGGCAAGTGGTTGTACAGGCCAAAAAATGGTAGTTTTGTCAGAAGCACTGCGAGCAAACCGAGAAGAATTTTATAGTGAAATTCAAATTGTAGGTGTTCATTATCTTCAAGAACATATGTTACAAATTTCCACTAAAATGGAGAAACGAGGCAAATGTTACAAGCATTGCAAGATTGTCATAAAGATGCTCTTTTTAGAAAAAGTGTGTCAACAACAGTTTTCGTGGAGGTGGTATAGATGAACCATAAGGAGTTATGTAGTGATATTCAAAATGGATATATTTAGCATTGCATATATTATAAGTTTCAAATTTTATAAAATAGAGTTACGATGTGAGAGTTATGATTGTTGTAAAAATAGTATAGGTCACTTTTATGTCAATTTGTTCCACTTGTAAAAAATCCTTCAGTTGGCCGTTTCGACCTTGCAGAGTCACCAAAGTTTTGGTTTCAGTGTTGTTACACCTTTAAGGCATAAAATAGAGAATATTTCATTTTTTGTTTGAGGTGTCATGTGGCTCCGAAGTAAGAGAACGAGTAAGGTGTCAATTCTTTGCATGTGACGTGTTTGACAAAATGCCTTCTCAAAATAAAAAAAAAAGTAAGTTATATTGTTTTAAGAAGCTTCATTAAAGAAAATATTTTTAAAAATTGAAAAGGGAAAAAGAATGCAAGTGTGTGTTTTTTAAGTGACAAAGGATTTTATTGAAATGTGAGGACTTTATTTTACGAAGAGAGTAGTATGCATGGAGAAAAATAAAGAGTGAAAATCCATGATTTTTGGAGAGAGGTGAAAAATGTCACTTCAATATTTTGGGCATAACTTTCTCATATGATATATTTTGGCTTAAATTTTGATAGGAGTTTGTAGAAAAAGTGCTAAAAAATACCCAAAAAGCATTTAGCAATTGCTAGAATGAGCTAAGAGAACAATAATTTTTTTTTTGTGAGAAGAGAAGATTCAAATTCTAAGTAATGCAGAGAGAGGGATGTTATACTGGGTGAAATAGAAAGTTTTAAATTTTGAGCTTACAGACCATAGAGGGTTCTGGTTTCAGTGAAGACATTCATGTATGTCATTATATTATCAATATCAAAGTCATGTGGGTGCTTGGTAGAGGGGTTGGTGCTCCTTTCTGTTGGTGTAGATAAAGCAGGGGTTGATGCTCCTTTCTGTTAGTGCAGATAAATCAGGGGTTGGTGCTCCTTCCAGTGGGTGCTGGTAAATTGATTGTAAAGTTGTTGCTTTGCAAAAGGTGGATTTGTATGGGAGTACAAATAGTCATTTTTGGGGATGTATCCAAATCGGTGAACCTCGATACATCTTGTGTTGTGTGATGTTCTCTTGTTATACTTGCTTTATTTGGTTTTATTTTTTCATGTTGAAGATTTAAATTTTAAAGAGCTACACTGATTCACCCTCCCCTCCCTCTCAGTGTCATTGTGAGACTAACAATTGGTATCAGAGAGAGGTTCCTAAATAGGATTAACCAGCTAGGGTGATCTTGGAAGTGACACAATGGCAAGTGGTGAAGGCTTCTCATCAAAAAAAGCACCATTGTTTGATGGAACTAATTACATATTTTGGAAACTTAGGATGCATACATATATTTGTGCTTTGGGATATGACATTTGGGATTCAGTAGATAGTGGATACACAATACCCATCACTTCTCTAATAGATGCTATTGGTAAGAAAATTTTTGAGAATGACTCAAAAGCAAAGAATGCTATCATGTATGGATTAGTGGACAATGAACTTGTAAATATTATGGGTTGTAAAATGGCAAAGAAAATATGGGACAAACTAAATAGCATTCATGAAGGATATGTTAAGATCAAGGAGGCCAAGTTACAAACACATCGAGCTTAGTTTGAAGTATTAAAGATGAATGATGATGATAATATAAAGGCATATATGTTGAGAGTTAATGAAGTCATTAATGTGATTAGAGGACTCGACGAGGAAATCAAAGATTCTGTCATCATGAAAAAGTTATTAAGATCCATTCCCCAAATATTTGATTCTAAAGTTTTAGCTATACAAGAAGCTAAAGATCTAAATTCTTTTAGTATGGATGAGATGCATGGTTCTTTGACTGCATATGAGATGAGAATAAAAAAATATAAACCCACAGACAAAGAAGCTACTTTTAAAGCCCATAAAAATATGAAAGTAAAACAATAATACGAGGAAGAAGAGACATCAGATTAAATGGAATCAAACTTTGTTCGAAAACTAAAAAGGGGAAAAGGAAAATATAGAGGAAAGTTACCATTACCATTTAAATGTTTCAAATGTGGAGGCATTAGGCATTTTGCAGCTAAATTTCCACTTAATGAGAAGAACATAAGTGATGAAGGATCGCACAAAGAAATAAGTGACTGGAAGAAAAAAACAAATTTCAGAAAAGGCAACTTCAAGAAGAAAATTTTCATCTCCAAGAATGTTAGTTCATAAGAAGATAGATCCAGTGAGGATTCTGAAAAGGAAACATATGAAGCTCTTTTCATGGCACTCAAAGAATAAAAACCAGAAAAGGAATAGGAATGTGATGAAGAAGAAATTGACGTAGAAGTGAATTTGGAAGAGGAACTAATTGTAGCTCTAGATGAATTGAAGATAGAAAGAAAAAAGAATAAGAAAATTTCAAGAAATCTTGAGGATGCAAATGAAATCATAACAAATTTGAAAGTACAGATAGAAGAATCCAAGAAAATCTTTGAAGATCTCGAAGAGAAAATAACCATGAAAATAGATCATTGTAGCAAGCTAGAAGAAGAGATTGTTGGTTTAAGAATGCAGCTAGAAGATATGAATTAGAAAATTAGTTGTTATCACAAATGCGAAGAAAGTTATATGAAGCTAGATAAGATCATAAATAACCAAAAGACTATAGGAATCAAATTTGGTTTGGGTTTTGATGAAGGAGAATCGTCAAATAGATAAAATGCCATAAATGAAGAATCCACAAAGAACAAAGAGAAGCAACAGGTTGATCAAGCAAAACTAAATCATGCAAAAGAAAGCAATAATGTAAGGTACAAAAGGAGAATTGAAAATGATGGCTTCACCAATGTCACACATCAAAGAATAAGAATATTTATGGCTCCTATGACAACATGGCAAAGACCACCACCCAGGTTCAATCATCTCTTTTTTGGTTACTATTTTAAATGCAATGGTTATGGACATAAGATCTCATATTGCAAGTATAATGTAGGACCAAGGAATTTTACCAATAGAAATGTTTTTTCACCTTTGATGGATTATGCAGTAGAATGTTATAACTATCATAATTTTGAGCATATTGTAAGAAATTGTCGAAGTACATTTGCATCAAATCAATTTTAGGGAAGAAAATTTCAGCCAAATGGAATAAGACAAAATAGAAAATTTCCCAAAAAAAATGCACAAGCTACTGAAAAAGAAAAGCCAAAACAAGAGCCCAAAATTGTAATCAAACCTGAGTGGAAAGAAAAAAAGTGACCAAAGGAAGAAAAATAATCCTTGATAATAAATACAACATTTAAAGCGCAAAATAAATCCACACCATGGATACTTGATAGTGGATGCTCCAATCATATGACAGGTGACAAACAAAAATTTGAGAAGTTGCAGCAATATGAAGGTGGTTCAGTAAAGTTTGGAAACAATCATGGAGCTAAGATAGTTGGCAGAGGTTCATTTAAGATTAGTAACCAAAAAATTAGGTCAAAATAAGTCTTGTTTGTGGTTGGTCTAAAGCATAACTTGTTGAGGATAAGTCAGATTTGTGATAGAGGTCATGAAGTGATATTTAAGAAGCAAGGTTGTGAATTCAAAAATGCAAACAATGGGAAGTTGATAGCAACTGGATCAAGGACATCTAGTAACCTATACACTCTCTCAGAGACTTCAGAAGGAGCTTGCTTGATTGGACATAAAGAAGAAAATTGGTTGTGGCACAAGAGGCTCGGTCATATCAGTTTTGACAATCTAGTAAAAATCAGCTCAAAGAAAGTAGTGAGAGATATTCCCACCATTGGAAAACCATCAAATAGCATTTGTGCTTCATGTCAAAAGAGGAAAAAAACTAGAGTCTCATTTAAAACAAAAGAGTACTACACAAGCAAACCTTTGGAATTAGTGCATACTAATTTATGTGGACCCATGAGAACGCAAAGCATAAATGGTGACAAATTTTTCTTGTTGTGTATAGATGACTATTCCAGGATGACATAGGTACTATTTTTGAAGCATAAATCAAAAGCTTTTGAGATGTTCAATGTTTTCAAAAACCAAGTTGGGAATCAAACAGGAAAAAGGATTAAATGTTTAAGGTCAGAGAGAGAAGGAGAGTTCATTTCAGAGGATTTCATAGAGTATTGTGAAAAATATGGCATTAGGAGATAGTTTTTAGCAGCCAGGACACCTCAGTAGAATGGTGTGGTAGAAAGAAAGAACAAGACAATGTAGGAAATGGCACAAACTATGTTGACTGAGAGTAAAGTAGCAGATAGATTTTTGAAAGAGGCAGTCCATACTACAGTATACATCCAAAATAGGTGCATGTTGAGGATGCATGAAAGCAAAACTCCTTATGAGTTGTGGTTCGGTAAAAAGGCAACAACAAGATACTTTAAAGTTTTTGGCAGTAAGTGTTACATCAAAAGAACTGAGAAAACCTTGGTAAGTTCGAAGATAGAGTGGATGAAGGTATTTTTCTTGGCTATTCATCAAAAAGCAAAGCCTACAAATGCTACAACAAGAGGCTAAGGAAAATTGTGGATAGTGTCGATGTTAAAGTTAATGAAGGAAGGGAATGAGTAATTAGCTATGAAGAGGACTACCTAATTTATGAAGAGGTAATTGAATGAGATGAGAAAAAGGAAATGAAAAAGAAACCAAAAATTGACTTAGAGGATTCAAACAGTGATTCAGAAGTGGAAGAAAACAAGAAATTTAAAACATGCAGCTAGTAGAAATATCATCCTAGAGAGCAAAGAATTGGAGACCCCACAGTTGGTGCTCAGACAAGAAGAATATTAGTAAGTAACTAATATTTATTATCCAGCATTGAGCCCAAAAAAGTTGCCAATGCAAGCAAAGATGAAAGTTGGGTAAATACAATAAATGAATAATTAGATCAAATCGAGAAAAACAAGACTTGGGAGTTAGTACCAAGACTCGCAAACAAAATTGTAATCGATACTAAATGGGTCTTTTGAAACAAATTGAATGAATGCGAATAGGTATTCAAGAACAAAGCAAGATTGGTATGCAAAGGCTATGCACAAGTTGAAGGTATTGACTTTGATAAAACCTTTGCACCTATGGCCAGACTAGAGGCAATTAGAATGTTTCTGGCTTTAGTAGTTTACAAGAATTTCAAAGTTTATCAAATGGATGTGAAATCAACATTTTTAAATGGAAAACTTGAAGAAGAGGTTTATATTGAGTAGCTAGATGGTTTGCTTGGTGATGATCCCAACTTGGTTTGCAAGTTGAAGAAAGCATTATATGGCTTAAAATGGGCACCCCCAACATGGTATGCACGACTAGACAGTTATCTTACTCAGCAAGGGTTCAAGAAAGGTATGGTGGATAGTAATTTGTATGTCAAAATAGAAAATGGTCATCATATTATTCTTTTTGTATACGTAGATGATATCATATTTGGTAGCAACAAAGATGAGTTGTGTAAATATTTAGCAAATAAGATGCAAAAAGAATTTGAAATGTCAATGATTGGTGAAATTTTGTATTTCCTCGGATTGCAAGTTAATCAAAAGGAGAAGGGCATATTTATTTTTCAAATTAAATATGTGAAAGAGATGCTAAAAAATTTCACAATGGAGGATTGTAAGCCAGTTAGCATTCCCATGACGACAGGTTGAAAGTTGAGCAAATATGACAAATCTCCACATGTTGATCAAACTACGTATAGATCTATGATTGGGAGCTTATTGTACTTGATAGCTACCAGACTAGATATTTTGCAGGTAGTATGCATGATAGTATGATTTCAGGCTAGTCCCAAGGAGACTCATGTGACAACAGTGAAGAGGATTCTTTGATACCTCAAGGGTACTATGGAGTATGGGTTATGGTATCCAAAAGGTAAGGACTTCACCCTTATTGCGTATTCAAATTAGATTGGGTAGGATGTGTAGATGACAGGAAGAGTACTAGTGGAGGTGCATTCTATCTTGGAGATAGGTTGGTCACGTGGCACAATAAGGAACAGGAGTCAGTCTTCTTATCCACAGTAAAGGCATAATACATTGCAGTGACGTTTTATACGTAGATGTTATGGATGAAACAAACTCTGAAGCATATTGGCATTAATTTCAATGAGTTGATTTTAGTTAAGTGCGATAAAATAAGTGCCATTAACATCCTAAAGAATCCGATTATGCAATTTTGCACAAAACATATTGCTATTCAGTATAATTGCCCAAGGAAGTCTTTGAGTACCTTCACAAGAAATTGGGAGTGGTCACACTTCCCAAGAATTGACTAGCTATTGGGACCACATTATCAGGGGGAGAATTTATGTATTTGTTTATCTTTTTGCTTATATTTGTGATTTTTGCTAAGTATAATAATTTTTGCCTGAGAATGATGTGCATGGACTCACGGGGAGTTTGCAACAGCCCTTTGGTCTTGTTGTCAAAGAGGGAGAATATTTACAAGAAATTGTGCATGTGTTGCCAACAATTCCAAAGGGGGAGATTGTTGAGCAAGGTGCAACGACAATATTGTCATTGTTGTCAACACAATCAAATGGATAGATGGACACAATTGGATAGGATGGATCATTTTGGAACATACCAACATGTAAAGAAACAATCTAGAACAACATTGGAGGTGTTAGCATAGTGTTTGGATTGATCGGTGATGTTTTCAGTATCTTGGCGGATGATTTGGCAAGTGGTTGTACAAGCCAAAAAAGGGTAGTTTTGTCAGAAGCACTACGAGCAAACCAAGAAGAATTTGATAGTGAAATTCAAACTAGAGGTGGTCATTATATTCAAGAATATGTGTTCCAAATTTCCACTAAAACAGAGAAACGAGGTGAATGTTGCAAGACTGTCACAAAAACGCCCTTTTTAGAAAAAGTGTGTCAGTAGCAGTTTTCATGGAGGTGGTACAGGCGAACCGTAAGGAGTTATACAACAAGATTCAGACTGGATCTATTAAGCATTGCAAAGATTCTAAAATTCAAATTTTAGAGAAAACAGAGTTACAAAGTGAGAGTTATGATTTTTGTAAAAACGGTACAGGTCACTTTTATGTCAATTTGTTCCACTTGTGCAAAATCCTTCAGTTGGCCGTTTCGACCTTGTAGAGTCGCCAGAGTTTTAGTTTTAGTGTTATTACACCTTCAAGGCATTAAATAGAGCATATTTCATTTTTGGTTTGAGGTGTCACATGGCTCCAAAGTAAGAGAACGAGTAAGGTGTCAATTCTTTGCATGTGACGTGTTTGACCAAATGCCTTCTCAAAAAAAAAAAAAAAGTTATATTATTTTAAGAAGCTTCAATGAAGAAAATATTTTTAAAATTTGAAAAGGGAAAAATAATGCAAGTGTGTGATTTTTAAGTGACAAGGGATTTTTTTGAAATGTGGGGACTTTATTTTGCGAAGAGAGTAGTGTCCGTGGAGAAAAATAAAGAGTGAAAATCCGTGATTTTTGGAGAGAGGTGAAAAATGTCACTTCAGTATTTTAGGTATAACTTTCTCCTATGATATCCATTTTGTCTAAAATTTTTAGATGATTTCATAGACAAAGTGCTGCACAATACCCAGAAATAATTTAGCAATTTCACAGACAAAGTGCTGCACAATACCCAGAAATCATTTAGCAATTGGAAAAACGAGCTAAGAGAACAATCAATTTTTTTGTGAGAAGAGAAGATTCAAATTATGAGTAATGTAGAGAGAGGGATGTTATATTGGGTGAAATAGAAAGTTTTATATTTTGAGATTACAGACCATAGAGGGTTCTGGTTTCAATGAAGACATTCATATATGTCATTTTATTATCAATATCAAAATCAAGTGGGTGCATGGTAGAGGGGTTGGTGCTCCTTTCTGTTGGTGCAGATAAATCAGGGGTTGGTGTTCCTTTCTATTGATGTAGATAAATCAGGGGTTGGTGCTCCTTTTAGTGGGTGCTGGTAAATTGATTGTAAAGTTGGTGCTTTGCAAAGGTCGGATTTGGATGGGAGTCCAAACAAATCATTTTTGAGGATGTAGCCAAATCGGTGAACCTTGGTACATCTTATGTTTTGTGATGTTCTCTTGTTATACTTGCTTTATTTAGTTTTATGTTTTCATTTTTTTGGCTTTGAGTGTTGAAGGCTTATGTTTTAAAGAGCTACACTGATTCACCCCCCTCTCAGTGTCATTGTGATACTAACAGAATACCCCATGGTTTCTAAATTATGTATCATGATAGTTTACCTTCTAAATTTAAGATGGTCCAATTGAAAATCCATAGAACAAAGATGCATAGAACAAATATGAAGGGATTGGAGTAAATAAAAAGGAAATAACTGGTCTGTGAAACAAAATAATTTTGATAGGAATGACTATTCTTACTTGGAACATTTGGATGAAGTGAAACAAGTGAATATTTTAGCAAGAGAGTAGGAACATCCACTATGTATAGATTAAGACTATAGAAAATGTGAAAGAGACTATCCAACATTTAATTACTCATCCACACAATTAAAATTAACTATAGGAAAAAATGATGGCTCGATTAAAGATCAACCATGGATTAGACCAATACAGAAGGGAGAAAGTGATTAGTCAAATTATGGATAGAACAAAGCAATGACAACCTCCCCCACAAAATTTTAGAAAAATCAATATGGATGGAGCATCCAAAGGAAATCCTGGAAGAGCTAGTATAGGAGGGATACAAATATTGGAGGATGGTACTCCGATTTTTACTTTTGCAAAACAATTAAGAATTCTATCCAAAAAATTGGTTGAAGGGTAGGGTATTTTGAGAAGTTTACAATAGGTACTAAAGGCAGGTTTGAAGGATGATAGCAGATTTAGACTCTCAAATTATGATTAATCACTTAAAATCAACATCAAAGCCTGAGAAGGTAAACTATAGAATTCAAAGAATCATAGATAATATTAGATTAATTGCAACCAGTTTTCAATCATGTGCACCGAGAAAGAAATAGATTGCATCTGAATAATTAGGCCTTTTAAATCCAACTCGGTTTTATGATTTTTGAGATAAATTTTAAATCCAACTCAATTTTGTGAGTTCTTAGCATACATATATCTTTGTACATGCAATGTTATGAATTTTGAACTTAAGGAAGTTGTCAACGATATGAAAATCAACCCTACATATGACCTACACTTCAATATAGAATAATATCTAGAGTATGTTACATTATCTTGGTAAAATCAAGTCTAATCATTAATCTTGATAGTAATATAAATATACCTTTAACCTATTAATAGAAATCCTTTATATAGTAGCATATCACTTTTCAGCTAGAATATATCAAGAACCATAGGATTCTAACCTTTTATTTTATACCTATGTGTATTACCCTTATCCTACCTCTTTACAACACACTTATGTTTGTAAATTTAAAAACAAAATTATTTCCAATATATATATATATATATATATATATATATATATATATATATATATAGAATATAAAATTTAGAATCACAAATTTATTTAATCAAACTAGGATAAAAGTTTGCAACACACAACTAATCTTATCTTAGGGTATCTTCACAAACTTGTTATTGAACAAGATTTTCAATGTCCCCACATGGGTTGCCTAATGCACCTATTTTTTCTATAATGGTAAGGAAAATATTAGGAGTCAATTAGTTAAGCAATGCATCAACAATAATATTATTCCCTTTAAAACACCATAACATTTAGAGGTTTCATCCCATCTCTAGAATCCTATATATGGATCAATAAACATTATTGAATTTAAAAGTATACAAGGTATATAAAAATATTTAAATACACATTAAAGAAAAATGTAGAGGTGTCCTTCGACCTCCTTCGACCTCTATCCTTCTCCATGGAAACCAATATATATGGTCTAAAAACCAAAAAATTACAACCTATTGGACATACTATACTCAAGATGCATGATCTTTAGAATTTTTAGCAATATTTGAAAAGATAAATAAATTGAATTTATTATTAAACAAGGCCATAAAGAAGCTTATCTCCCTAGTTTTTAAAGGATATGGATGTCTTGTGAATATAAATTTATGAAAAAATACTGAAATCAATATTTGTAATCTTATCCTCATAACATTTGTTTCAAATGCCTCAAACCCTAATTGCAACAATACAATGTTGTATATTCATTAAAATAAATAGAAACAATACCTAAACTCCAATCATGATGTAATATATTTAATATATACTTTGATATTAATAAGATCATATTCATGAAAATATTACTCTATATATCTATTCTACTAACTTGCTGGTTTTTAAATATATGAAATAATATAATTAATCATTTTTACAAATTAATTATACCTAATTCATGTATTAACATCTACATTATAAAATATTTTTGTTCTTGGAATATTTATTCCATATATATATATAATTCATCATAATAACTAGAATCTTAAATTAGAAACCATATCCCTTAAGGTATAATCATATATGTAAATTACTCTAGTTAGAAACATAAATATGAAAGCACGAGATTCCGGTCAAAGGAAACACCAAGTGCAATTGCATTCAAAGTTAAGCACGCCTAAGTCCTAGAAATGTAAATTACATGAAACGGAAAAGAGACATGTTGTAAGAGACGCAATCAGATAAAGAAAAACAGCCCTTTCATTAATTTCTTTCGATCTCTGTTACAATAATGCCTCCTCCCTTTTCAGGGGCTAGGAGCGCAAATAAGGTTTGATTACAATCGTTGAATGGTTCCTCCTTCCGCGTGCCCACGATTGCACTGGGCGGGCCAAGATGATGCCGCCGCTGATGTTGATGGGTTCTTCGCCTCTGCTGCTTCTCCTGCGAACAAAGAAATGATCAAGACGTTAGTAGCACCTGTTGCAAATGAAAAGCATTCTCTCTCTAAAACTAACAAAATATGCATACGAATATTTGCCTGAAACCATGAAAACAGTGAATCCAAATTGCTTCAAAACCTGACAGAAGGTAAGAAAAGTCACCAGAAGGCCACTGCCACTGAGGCAGCTGGCCAATCCACCTTAAACCGGAATTCGTCCCCGGGAGGACGAATCTCGACCGTAATTCGTCCCCGGGTGGGACGAATTCTTCCGAATAGGAGAAATCGACCCGTCGTTGCTCCAATGTCGGATCCCGGGACCTCGCAAAACTCCCGCAAACAGGGGGTTAGGTAATTGGGGCCATTTTGGGACGACCCGGATGGTCGGATTTTCCCAATTTGGCCTCCTCCCTCGGGAATTTGACCTTGACACCTGCAAGTTAGCGAAACGATAAAGCAATACAAAACACCCTAAACTCTGACCAAAAGCTACAAAATTGCAATTATAGACTAATCAGACCTAGTAACATAGAATGCAATCTAAAAATTAATCTAAAGTGCTCAAAAACTGAAATTAGAACTTGGGGGTGCGGGGGTGCCCAAGTGGGCCTCCCACCGTTGGCCCTCGATTTTGGAGCCAATCCACCAAGGATGGGCCCAAAACCTTTTAGGATTGGGGGGTCGGCGAATTGGTAGGTTCGGATGTCCATGCGTCGGATTTGAGTAAGGTTCGAGCTTCCAAAGGCCACCCAACAACCTCCCTTGCAAAAGAGATTGATGGATGTAGGAAGGTGAACAAAGGGGGATGCAAGTGAGTCTTCGATTCGGCAAGACTTCGTTGCTTGAACACTCCTTCCACCTCGCATGTTTTGGGTGAGAAAAGTCCCACCTTTTATAGACCCAAGGGGTCTCTTTTGGGAGGGAAGCACAAAAGCCAAGTGTTGACCATGGGCGCCATGTGGCGGTCTTGTCTTCCCATGAGGGAGGGGAGTCCTCCATTGACTTGAACTTTGATAAATGCTTCTTGTAACGAGTCCTCTAACGGCCCCTCTCGTCCACTTACACATGCGTGCAAGGTAGGAGCCCTTAACTGACTGTTCTGGGCTGCCACTTGGCACCATTTGCCTTTTTGCCCGTTAAGCTTAGAATTCGTCCCACCCAGGGACGGATTCAGAATTCGTCCTGGGGTGGGACGGATTCTATTTTGAATTCGTCCCTCGGGTGAGACGAATACTGGGCAAAGTGTCCAAGTGTGCCAAATTGCTCCTTGACCTTACAAAATTGCTATGAAAGTGGTTAAGACCACTGTTTAACCTCTGAGGGCTGCCCTGGGGGCTGTGTTTGTCAAAGCGATCAGTGTTTGCAGTCACATAATCGGATTGGTGCTGTTTTGGTGTCTACAGATGCCCCTTTTTGGGAAGCGCTACGTGGGTGACGCAGTGCTGAGCAAAAATAGATAACCAAAGCACTAATGATTAGGGTTTCTTGGTAACCTAACCAACTTTTGATGCCCCAAGTATGGAAAGGGCATGCATTCTTGAATCCTTGCTTCTGACGAGCTAAGGAATTTGATTTCAAGTATTAACCTGTTTTGGTGAGGTGTGACTTGAACTTAGACATCGATCAGTCATGAACCATGAAGTCAAGTGAAGGGCGTTTTTATCCTCGGGGGGAACCTTGTGTTCATGATTCACGAAATGCCAAGTGTTTGATTGATTTGATTGTTGCTTGTTTCGCCCCAGCAGAGCGTGATTGTCTTTGTCAATGATTCTTTGAATGCATGTCATTTTCCTTAATTGGGTGTGTGATTGTTGATTGGTGACTAAGTGTGACTATTCGGTCAAAAGAAACACCAAGTGCAATTGCATTCAAAGTTAAGCACGCCTAAGTCCTAGGAATGTAAATTGCATGAAACGGAAAAGAGACATGTTGTAAGAGACGCAATCAGATAAAGAAAAACAGCCCTTTCATTAATTTCTTTCGATCTCTGTTACAATAATGCCTCCTCCCTTTTCAGGGGCTAGGAGCGCAAATAAGGTTTGATTACAATCGCTGAATGGTTCCTCCTTCCGCGTGCCCACGATTGCACTGGGCGGGCTAAGATGATGCCGCCGTTGATGTTGATGGGTTCTTCGCCTCTGCTGCTTCTCCTGCAAACAAAGAAATGATCAAGACGTTAGTAGCACTCGTTGCAAATGAAAAGCATTCTCTCTCTAAAACTAACAAAATATGCATACGAATATTTTCCTGAAACCATGAAAACAGTGAATCCAAATTGCTTCAAAACCGACAGAAGGTAAGAACAGTCACCAGAAGGCCACTGCCACTGAGGCAGCTGGCCAATTCACCTTAAACTGGAATTCGTCCCTGGGCAGGACGAATTCTGACTGTAATTCGTCCCTGGGTGGGACGAATTCTTCTGAATAGGAGAAATCGACCTGCTCGTTGCTCCAATGTCGGATCCCGGGACCTGCAAAACTCCTGCAAACAGGGGGGTTAGGTAATTGGGGCCATTTTGGGACGACCCAGATGGTCGGATTTTCCCAATTTGGCCTCCTCCCTCGGGAATTTGACCTTGACACCTGCAAGTTAGCGAAACGATAAAGCAATACAAAACACCCTAAACTCTGACCAAAAGCTACAAAATTGCAATTATAGACTAATCGAGACCTAATAACACCGAATGCAATCTAAAAATTAATCTAAAGTGCTCAAAAACTGAAATTAGAACTTGGGGGTGCGGGGGTGCCCAAGTGGGCCTCCCACCGTTGGCCCTCGATTTTGGAGCCAATCCACCAAGGATGGGCCCAAAACCTTTTAGGATTGGGGGGTCGGCGAATTGGTAGGTTCGGATGTCCATGCGTCGGATTTGAGTAAGGTTCGAGCTTCCAAAGGCCACCCAACAACCTCCCTTGCAAAAGAGATTGATGGATGTAGGAAGGTGAACAAAGGGGGATGCAAGTGAGTCTTCGATTCGGCAGCACTTCGTTGCTTGAACACTCCTTCCACCTGCATGTTTTGGGTGAGAAAAGTCCCACCTTTTATAGACCCAAGGGGTCTCTTTTGGGAGGGAAGCACAAAAGCCAAGTGTTGGCCATGGGCGCCATGTGGCAGTCTTGTCTTCCCATGAGGGAGGGGAGTCCTTCATTGACTTGAACTTTGATAAATGCTTCTTGTAACAGTCCTCTAACGGCCCCTCTGTCCACTTACACATGCGTGCAAGGTAGGAGCCCTTAACTGACTGTTCTGGGCTGCCACTTGGCACCATTTGCCCTTTTGCCCGTTAAGCTTAGAATTCGTCCCACCCAGGGACGGATTCAGAATTCGTCCTGGGGTGGGACGGATTCTATTTTGAATTCGTCCCTGGGTGAGACGAATACTGGGCAAAGTGCCCAAGTGTGCCAAATTGCTCCTTGACCTTACAAAATTGCTATGAAAGTGGTTAAGACCACTTTTTAACCTCTGAGGGCTGCCCTGGGGGCTGTGTTTGTCAAAACGATCGGTGTTTGCGATCACATAATCGGATTGGTGCTGTTTTGGTGTCTACAGATGCCCCTTTTTGGGAAGCGCTGCGGGTGACGCAGATGCTTGAGCAAAAATAGATAACCAAAGCACTAATGATTAGGGTTTCTTGGTAACCTAACCAACTTTTGATGCCCCAAGTATGGAAAGGGCATGCATTCTTGAATCCTTGCTTCTGACGAGCTAAGGAATTTGATTTCAAGTATTAACCTGTTTTGGTGAGGTGTGACTTGAACTTGGACATTGATCAGTCATGAACAAGTGAAGGGCGTTTTTATCCTCAGGGGGAACCTTGTGTTCATGATTCACGAAATGCCAAGTGTTTGATTGATTTGATTGTTGCTTGTTTACTGCCCCAAGCGGGAGCGTGATTGTCTTTGTCAATGATTCTTTGAATGCATGTCGTTTTCCTTAATTGGGTGTGTGATTGTTGGTTGGTGACTAAGTGTGACTACCCCCTCAAGCGACGAATCGATGAGGGAATGACCTTCGTGAGAGAAGCGACGAGTCGCTTGACCCAAGATGACTTGTGCAAGGTTTGCCTTTAGAGGGTTTACCGTTAAGCGTGTGCAATTTTTCCAACATATGGACCTATTTTTGGTGGGTGTTAACCCTTTTGGTGATGTCATAATGAGGTGAAATCGTCGAAAACCTATTTCCCGTGGAGCGGTCCGGCTATGATAGCCTTCTTGGGGAACTAGGAGAGCGATAATTTGGACCTCGACATCGATTTTCTTTGCCTAGAGGTTAAGTGCATGAGCACTTATGCCCGGCAATGTTTTTGTTGTGTTTTTGTTGAATTTTGTACTGTTTTTGTTGTTTTTGTGACACCATTTGGTGATTGAATTGTCGGCAATCCGTCCTCCCGTGGAGCGGTCCGGCTATGGTAGCCTTCTTCGGGAGTAGGATAGTGACAATGCAAACCCCGACATCAATTTTTCTATGCCAAGAGTTTAAGTGCAAGAGCACTTGTGTCCGCAATGTTTATTGTTTGTTTTTTTTTTTTGATCATTTGGGGATTAAATTGTCAAAATCCGTCTTCCCGTGGAGCGGTCCGGCTATGGTAGCCTTCTTAGGGAGTAGGATAGTGACAATGAAAACCCCGACATCAATTTTGTTATGCCAAGAGGTTAAGTGCAAGAGCACTTGTGTCTGGCAATGTTTATTGCTTTTTGTTTTTGTGTTGCATTTATTTGTTGTTTTTGTTGTTTTGATTTTCTTTGATCTTGTGCATGATGGTTGATGAATATGGATGTATGCATGTTGATTTATTTTGATGGATGCATATGCTATGATGAATGCAAATGGTTTTGATTTATATGTGATATGCGAGATATGAAATGGATGAATGGGGTTTGTGATGTTTGGCTATGGCACCATAGACTCGTTTAGAGCTCTGTTATTTTGTTTTTAGGTGATTGTTGTGATGTATGCCTCTATATGTATACATGGTTTTTCTATTTTTGTATTTTTTTGATGGTATTTGTAAAGATGAAAAGTAGCGCAGTTGGTTTAGAAATGTAGCTAAGGTTTTCCCGAGACTCGGACGGTTTTAGCTCACTAGCCATGACTCGTACTTTATCTTACAAGACTTTTGACCAAGGTATGAATCGGACTTGTTTTTGACCAAGTTATTTCACATCCCTGTGTGTGCAATTGAGTTCATTTAGTGGTATTTGTTAGGATACCGCCGAGTGCCGGATGGGCTTTCAACCGAACCTGTATCGAGGATCACCTAATTAGCTCCACGAATTCCTTTGTTGTATGTACTAAGATTAATCTGCGGTGTAATCCAGGATGCCATAAGCTAGCTCATCCACATGCAAACATTGATCCGTACGCAAGTTAATGTGACAGATATATCGTCATGCGGGAGGTTTACTTCTGTTACCCATATGCTATCAACCAAATTGGTACTGAAGCTTGCCTTATGACCTACAGAATGCTGAGAGTTCCAGGGATTCAAGGTCAACTCCCTTCTTTTCTTCAATTGTATTGGGATACTTGCTCATTGTAGTGATAAGATCACTGTTTATTTTGATTTGTTTTTCTTTTGAGCAAGGGATTGGGGATATGGAGTGATGAAAATCACTGTTGTTTGTGCCTTTTGATGTGTGCACTATAGTTTGTCAAATTTTTGAGTTTTGACATTTTGCAAATTTTTGTGTTTTGCAACTATTGAGAACTTTAGGGATTCTTAGGGAATTGGGTAGGGAGGATGCTTGTCCTTTTGCCAACTCTCAGCATTCTAGGGGTCATTCGCACAGGGGGATGAGCAAGATAACCGTTTCGCTTGTGGTGACCTAGATTATTTTGCGGTTTCGTCTTTCGTTCACACAATTTTGGGAATTTTAGTGTTTTGATTTGTGTTGGGATGTTACGTAACAAGGTGTATTTCAAGTATGACTCTACCTTCGTAAAATCCGTTCGACTTGGTACACTACATGGCTAAAGAGGAAAATGATGACTGAATCACTGAAACTCTTAGTACATTCCCAGACCACTGACTGTAGTGTGGTAAAAGTTATGCATGGTGTTTTTGTTGTTTTTGTAACATGAGACAATGCGAACAAGATGGACTATCGAGCTATTCACCTATGGTGCCTTTGACCTTATGACTACAAATATGCAATGTATGGATGCAATGCTTAATGCACTATATATTTTTGTAATTTTTGATGGATTGTTTTTGGTGAAGGTGAAGATGAGGTGCGAGAATATGATTTTTTGATGAATTTGAGTATGCCTAGAATTGAGATGCAAATCTTTGTTGTTTTTGATGATTTTTGTTGTTTTGTTTTTTGAATTTCTTGATTTTTTTTGACCAAGAGATTGCGATAATCCTTGGAGCTTTTTGGGTTGACCAAGAGATTGCGATAATCCTTGGAGCTTTTTGTATTGACCAAGAGATTGCGATAATCCTTGGAGCTTTTTGGTGACCAAGAGATTGCGATAATCCTTGGAGCTTTTTGGATTGACCAAGAGATTGCGATAATCCTTGGAGCTTTTTGGTGACCAAGAGATTGCGATAATCCTTGGAGCTTTTTGGGTGACCAAGAGATTGCGATAATCCTTGGAGCTTTTTGGGTGACCAAGAGATTGCGATAATCCTTGGAGCTTTTTGGGTGACCAAGAGATTGCGATAATCCTTGGAGCTTTTTGGATTGACCAAGAGATTGCGATAATCCTTGGAGCTTTTTGGTTGACCAAGAGATTGCGATAATCCTTGGAGCTTTTTGGGTGACCAAGAGATTGCGATAATCCTTGGAGCTTTTTGGGTTGACCAAGAGATTGCGATAATCCTTGGAGCTTTTTGGGTGACCAAGAGATTGCGATAATCCTTGGAGCTTTTTGGGTGACCAAGGGATTGCGATAATCCTTGGAGCTTTTTGGTTTGGATTATGGTTCTTCAGGGGATAGAGGTACCCCCAGCTTGATGGTCTTTGCACTCCGGATCTGGCTCTAGAGGTATGGGCATGAATGGATCGGCCCTATGCACGGAGATGAGGACAGGGTCCGCCCGCGGCACTGATGTTGCTATGATGTCTCTTGGTGGAAGTTGCTCTTTGTGTGCCCAAAGTTGTGGATGTAATGCTTGGTCCCACTGCGGTGGGTTAACGCGCCACTCATGCCCTAGTATTATGTTTATCTGTTGACATGCTTCTTCAAATTTTATGGGATGCCGATGCTGTCGCATGTGATTGTTGTGGGCTATGTCTGTTTCATCCTCACCTTTCGAACAATGTGTATAGCTCATCAGAATCTGGAGATTCCGAGACATGGAGGACTGCATCATCAGGTAGCCCTATGGTTAAAGGTTGATCCTCTTCGAAAGGAGCCTTATGTAAGTTGGGCCTTGGGAGCTCCAAAATCTTGGTCTCTACCAACTCTAAGTGCTCTAGTGCTTTGCATGTATCGGGAGATTTGAACTCCTCCTCTTTGGTTGGTTCTTGTTGAGGAACTTGGGGCTTATGGAGGGGTGGCCAGATGGCACCCCCATGCCTTGGTAGGGCAGTTCATCCCGCTCTTCTTCGCGCTCTGATTCCTTAGAGGCTTCTTGATGAATTTCTAAGGGTGGCTCATAAGCCCGGGTGGATGTCTGAGGAAGGCACCCGTCATTGGTTATAGGAGCGGCCTCCCATTCATGTCTAGGAGGCGTCGGGGGTGGTGCTTCGGGAATCGAGAGAGTAGCTTCCCGCTCCTGTCTAGGAGGTGTTGGGGGTAGCTTTTGATGAGGTCGCGATGACCTATCTTCCCCCCATGGGTTGTGCCACTCAAAATATTTTGTCTTATGCATGTGAGGGGTTGGAGTCTTCTCTTGCATAGTGTGTTGGAACAGCTCATCCTTTTGGCACTGAAGGTGCTCTTCGTTAATATGGTACGGTTCCTCTAACGGTAGTCGTTCGAGCTCAAGTTGCGTGAGTTGCTTGAGATGTGTGATATATTCGACAGATTCTACGATAGTTGGTCCCACCGCCTCATGTCTAGAAGGCCTAGACGCCTCTCTTAGATAAAAATCTTGGTCGTAGTGATCCAAGATCTCTATAGGACACATCCCTCTGTTAGGGGTAGCAGCATTCTCTCGGGGCTTTGGCCTCAGTGAGTGGTCTTGATAGATAGCAGGTGCGAAGGCATATTGCTCTCGCATCGTATATTGCTCTCGAGGAAGGTAGAGGTCTTCCTCGTGCTCTCTTTCATAAGTGAAAAAGGGATGGACGGAGCTATCTCGCCCTGCCCAAAGAGCCTTGTGCTCTGGATTTGTCTTTGTAGTTATGGCAACTAGAGGGGGTGAAGGAGGGATAATGTAATCATGTGGTTCCTCCCATCGAACCCTATGTTGACTTAGCACTTCATCGCGCGATGACCGCTCATAGCGAGCATCTAAGGGAGCTCTCATTGCTTCATGTCTAGAAGGCCTAGATGCCTCTTCTAGATATCTATCTCGGTCGTAGTGATCCAAGATCTCTATAGGTGACCTCCCTCTATTGGGGGTAACAGCATTCCCTCGAGGCTTTGGCCTCAGTGAGTGTTCCTGATAGATAGCAAGTGCGGAGGCATATTGCTCTCGCACTGTATATTGCTCTCGAGGAAGGTAGAGGTCTTCCTCGTGCTCTCTTTCATAAATGAAAAAGGAACGGGTGGAGTTGGCCCGCCCCGCTTGAGGAGCCTTGTGCTCTGGATTTGTCTTTGTAGTCCTGACAACTAGAGGGGGTGAAGGACGGGTAGTGTAATGATGTGGTTCCTCCCGTCGAACCCTATGTTGACCTAGCGCTTCATCGCGCGGTGACCGCTCATAGCGATCATCTAAGGGAGCTCTCCTATGACTTTACCCCTCATGGAAGGGTGTGTGATGAGTGCTATGTTGAACAGGAGTGCTCCTCGAAGAGGTGTCCCTGTAGTCTCTTTCCTTTAAGGTGTGGAGGGGACTGCATTGTGTGTTAGGTCGCCAAGGTGGTATGACCAAATCCTTGGGATTGTAATGGAGGTGACTTGTGCCTCCTTGGATATTCCCCATAGCATCCGCCCGTGATTGGGCTTGGCTATGGGTGAGCACCATGACGATGTCTCTCTAAAAAGCCCTAAAAATTGAAATGAGTCGGATGGGGCCCAAAATTGGTGTGCGCATCCCTCTTATAGTAGATAAGACAAAAATGAAGTTTCAAGTCCTAGCTCTAAATACATTAGGAGATATTGACATCCGAACAGCTCAAAAAGTGCATAGAATTGCGTGTCCAATTTTAAAACCTAATTTCGGGGCACTAGATGATGGAATTTGGCCCCGAAAACTGACTTTTCTGGGCAAATAGGATTCTAGGGAATCATATTTGTTTAAAATTATCCCACCTAACTCCCTGTAAAATTTCAAGTCAATCGGAGCTACGGTTGAGAAGTTATGGCCCCGGCAAGATGCACTAAAATTTAGGGAAAAATGTAAGATTTCCCATATTTTGTTGGATGGTCCTGCATCACTTATGGGCACATTTGGGGTGATTTTGGGTTGACCAAAGGGTTCATGGACACCTTTGGGGCATTTTGGAGTGACCAAGCGATTACGGGAATCCTTGGAGCTTTTTGGAGAAAATGACAAAATGCGTAGATTTTTTTATCTTTGTTTTTAATGATTTTTTTTTGTCTACACTAAGCAGAATTAAACACACACATTCACAAAACCGTGATTATCTCTTTTAAGGATTCTTGGTGTGCCCTAGACTGGTTTAGTGCATTTTGATGTTTTGTTTTGTTTTTGTAGGTTTTGTAGAACGTTTAAATGCATCATGTAGGCTCTTATAACTCCCAAAAGGTCGCCCCTTCAATATACCAACCAGGCCGATATACCAACCTCTCTATATACCCGCCCTTACGAGAGGGAGACTATAGGTACGTGAGAGCAGAAGGTACGTGGTACATAGGCGGTACGGAAGGGGGATTGTCCTGTTAATGGCACCTACCATAGAAAACTTATCCTCGCGCGCATGGGAATCACCCCAGCTACGCTCGGTCTGTCTTCGTCAGGATTTACGCCTAACAACAGTTGACAATCGGGAAATGGATGCAAATCAAGCCAAGGTGGTGATTAAATCCACCAATGGTCTTGATCAAGGGCTGGGGTCTTACGACCAGCTCCTTGGTTTAAAGTTGTTTCGTGATGTGTGTGGGATTCGTTTTATCCAACAAAATGAAACTAGCATACATGACTTTTCCTAATGCAATGCAAGATTAAATGAAAACAATTAACGAAACAGAAACAGAAACAGAAAAATATAACAGAGATCATGAAAATCCCTACCTCTTCTCTGCCTGCTCCTGTTGTCTCTGAATTTCTGCTCTGAAAATCCACAGACAAGAATTCGTCCCTCTGGGAGACGAATTGCAGAACAGAATTCGTCCCACCCAGAGACGAATTTGAATTCGTCTCAGGGTCAGACGAATTGCAGAAAAGGATTCGTCCCTGTCAGAGACGAATAGCAGTCTGCAACAAAAAAATGTACCTGTCAAGCACAAACACAAAACTTTGATCAGTTTCTGTGATTTCAAAAACCAGGGAACAGGGTCCCACCGTGATCGCCACTGAAAGCACGAGATTCCGGTCAAAGGAAACACCAAGTGCAATTGCATTCAAAGTTAAGCACGCCTAAGTCCTAGAAATATAAATTACATGAAACGGAAAAGAGACATGTTGTAAGAGACGCAATCAGATAAAGAAAAATAGCCCTTTCATTAATTTCTTTCGATCTCTGTTACAATAATGCCTCCTCCCTTTTCAGGGGCTAGGAGCGCAAATAAGGTTTGATTACAATCGTTGAATGGTTCCTCCTTCCGCGTGCCCACGATTGCACTGGGCGGGCTAAGATGATGCCGCCGTGATGTTGATGGGTTCTTCGCCTCTGCTGCTTCTCCTGCAAACAAAGAAATGATCAAGACGTTAGTAGCACCTGTTGCAAATGAAAAGCATTCTCTCTCTAAAACTAACAAAATATGCATACGAATATTTGCCTGAAACCATGAAAACAGTGAATCCAAATTGCTTCAAAATCTGACAGAAGGTAAGAACAGTCACCAGAAGGCCACTGCCACTGAGGCAGCTGGCCAATTCACCTTAAACTGGAATTCGTCCCTGGGCAGGACGAATTCTGACTGTAATTCGTCCCTGGGTGGGACGAATTCTTCTGAATAGGAGAAATCGACCTGTCGTTGCTCCAATGTCGGATCTCGGGACCTGCAAAACTCCTGCAAATAGGGGGGTTAGGTAATTGGGGCCATTTTGGGACGACCCAGATGGTCGGATTTTCCCAATTTGGCCTCCTCCCTCGGGAATTTGACCTTGACACCTGCAAGTTAGCGAAACGATAAAGCAATACAAAACACCCTAAACTCTGACCAAAAGCTACAAAATTGCAATTATAGACTAATCGAGACCTAGTAACACGGAATGCAATCTAAAAATTAATCTAAAGTGCTCAAAAACTGAAATTAGAACTTGGGGGTGCGGGGGTGCCCAAGTGGGCCTCCCACCGTTGGCCCTCGATTTTGGAGCCAATCCACCAAGGATGGGCCCAAAACCTTTTAGGATTGGGGGTCGGCGAATTGGTAGGTTCAGATGTCCATGCGTCGGATTTGAGTAAGGTTCGAGCTTCCAAAGGCCACCCAACAACCTCCCTTGCAAAAGAGATTGATGGATGTAGGAAGGTGAACAAAGGGGGATGCAAATGAGTCTTCGATTCGGCGGCACTTCGTTGCTTGAACACTCCTTCCACCTGCATGTTTTGGGTGAGAAAAGTCCCACCTTTTATAGACCCAAGGGGTCTCTTTTGGGAGGGAAGCACAAAAGCCAAGTGTTGGCCATGGGCGCCATGTGGCAGTCTTGTCTTCCCATGAGGGAGGGGAGTCCTCAATTGACTTGAACTTTGATAAATGCTTCTTGTAACGGTCCTCTAACGGCCCCTCTGTCCACTTACACATGCGTGCAAGGTAGGAGCCCTTAACCGACCGTTCCGGGCTGCCACTTGGCACCATTTGCCTTTTTGCCCGTTAAGCTTAGAATTCGTCCCACCCAGGGACGGATTCAGAATTCGTCCTGGGGTGGGACGGATTCTATTTTGAATTCGTCCCTGGGTGAGACGAATACTGGGCAAAGTGTCCAAGTGTGCCAAATTGCTCCTTGACCTTACAAAATTGCTATGAAAGTGGTTAAGACCACTGTTTAACCTCTGAGGGCTGCCCCAGGGGCTGTGTTTGTCAAAGCGATCAGTGTTTGCAGTCACATAATCGGATTGGTGCTGTTTTGGTGTCTACAAAATAAGCATTATTTCTATTATAGAAAAGGCTATATATAACTTGTGTTAATAAGAAATGTATATCATATGAGTCAAAAGGTAAGGTAAAAAATAGCATGACATAAATAACATGCTCTATGCTTGGCAGTTATTTTAAAATCTCATCCATTAAACATAGTCCAACATATACCTCGACCACCTATTCCAAATGCAAACTACCTTTATAGTTTTCACATAGACATTAGTATTACATGGAAGCTCTATAAATAGACCCATCATTTCCAATAACTCCTTAATTTCAATTCCAATTGTAAAGGATAAAACATCCCTCCATTCCTTTATGTTTTATTCTTATGTAATGAGGTCATAGTAACAAATAATTTAAATCTACATTGTTGCATACTAGTATATAATTTTAATTGGAATATCTAGATTTATGTAACTCATAAATGTATTAATTGACCTTATCTCTTCTTCCCAAGGATTCCATGAAATAAGCACTATCTTTAATATGAACCTTGAAGATTTTTAAAGTCAAATTTTATTGAATATTTAATTTATTAGTTAGGTTATGATCCGTTCATGATCGATTAAAACATACATAGATATTATTTCCTTTCATAATTTTATTATCCATCCATAATTATTTCAAACATAAGAAAATTATCATTAAATTATATCCTAAATAGCCAAACCATCATTACTTCTCTCACATTTTTATCTCCAGCAAAGTAGCTAATTTGAGCATGCATTGAATCGTAATTGTGATAGTTACTTTTCTATCATCGACAATAACATTGTTGTATAATATGGTATTTATAAACAAGTCCATGAAAAAATTGTTTTCATTGTCATCACTCATAACCATATCCCAAGTTGACGTTCCTCTCACATTTAATGAATAGTCGTTGGGATAAATCCATTCCAATATACAAACAATTAAACCTCTTCCCTGAATCACATCATCCATATGATATATCTCATTAAATGATAAATCACCACTAAATCACACTTCATGTAATAAAGTTTCCATCTCTTCATTTCTCACCATTGCCTCTATATCCAAATAACTTTGCTATTCATATTATATATGGAAATAGAGTGTTCAAAAATTGGAATACATTTGAGTAGTGATTTTTATATATTCATATCAAAGATAATATTGTGAACACTTATATCCAATACTAGCAAATATAATGAACCCTTAAGAGACACATAAAAAATAAGGCCTTTCGATTGCATTGATATATTTTTATATATAATTACGATAGGAAAAGTGTATTAGCCATAAGTTTTTCTTCATTCTCAATTTCTCAAGTATTTCTTATATTTTTCATCGTTTGATTATTCATGTCCTCCATATTAGTTTTTATGCTTCACAACTATTCAGTCAGGGTAATGCATTATAGTTGCTCCATATCTGTATTTGGGGGATTAAGTCACTCCAGTTAAAGCAAACACAACTAAAGAAACTTTTCAAAAACTTAGAAGTTAGTAATTTAAAGGACATTGGTTGAAAACTAGGAAGGTATCTAAGGATAGAACTTAGTTTGATAGAGATAGCTAGTTATGATGTATAAGAGACATAATTTTTAGGTAATTATTAAAAAATTTAAGAAATTTCAAGAGGCATCTAAAGAATATAATTTCATAATTTCTTAATACAAAATTACAACTTTTTTAGAAGAAAAAATAAACTATCCTCCTCATTAGATATTTTAGTGATAAAATGTTATGATGGAATTTATATTTGTACTAGATAACAATAATGTTTTGTAATGAGTATGCTATACTTGTTCAACTATCTTTTATTTGTTTGGATTAAAACCATAAGTTTATATTAAGTCAACAAGTTAGTTTAAAAATTAGGAATAGTAATCTAGATTTCTATAGAAAGGGTTATGTTCTAATCTAGTAAATTAATAATTAAAATATTTTCTTAGTCATCATCAATGTTCATCATAATACTATAGCATCTTTACATATCTTATGATTATATTTCCCTTAAGCAAGGTTTCATACTTGACTAAGAATAGAATTTCCATGTCTATTCCTACTAATTAAGATTATTTTCAACTAAGAATAGAATTTCCTCATCTTTATCCTTCATTAAAATATGATGGATTTCAACAAATGTATCCCAAATTTCTTCTTTATTCTAAGGCATTTCATAATATGGTTTAATTACAAGTCTTGTATGATAAACCTTGAAATACAAATGGAATGGATTGTACTATGGTTTTAAAAAAAGAACTTGGATCATATACAGGTATTCATTGTTTAAAACATTAAGCTTATTTACAATATTTGTAGAAGACATGGAATATACGCTTAAGATTATAGTTTACCTAAAGGGAAAAAATTATGGTGATACAAATGTATACATTAAAGGCAATAGGGATGAAATAATGGGTAATTCTTATCCCACTAGGATTTAAAAAAAAAACTATCGTGATGGATCTAGTCCTTAGAAATAGTCAATGACCAAGGCTCACTGGGAGAATACTAGCTCATCATGAAGATGATATCGATAGCTTCATCCCAACATGCTTAGTACACCTACATTAGTGGACTTATGTATGGTGTAGTGATTGGTGTGCTCCTTTCGCTAGAATGGAATGAATAGGCTAGATCATCAGAAGGTTGAAACTGATAGCTTAATCTTACACTTATAGCTTAATATTACACTTTACCTAGTACACTTGCATAGAAAGACACATGCAAGTTATAGATATGAGTATATCACTTATAAGATGCAATAAGGATGAGTGATATCTCAAGGAGAAGAAATGAATGGTTTAATTAAAGGATACTAAGACTTAAAGTGGAACCTTAGCCCCATTTACTTGAGGAAAGAAAAAAAACTCACAGTTGAGATGGGAAAATTTGGGACATGACATAATGCCTATGATTTAATAAATAAGATCAAATGTAACATTTAAAACATTTTCAAACATAAATAAAATTAAGTTTTATCTTCTAATGTCAAGAGAAACTTTACTCTAACAAAAGTGTTATTATTTTTTAATAAATTAAAAAAAATATTATATTTACTTTTTACTACTACAAAATTAACTATCCATTTCTAATATAAAATGTATACATTAGACAAAATTATCCTTTTTTCAGTTATTATTGTTTCGCTATTGTCATATATATTTTTAAGATGACATAATACATATGATTTTAAATTTTTATGAATAATCAAAATTATAATAACTTACATCATAAAAAATCACTTGTTTTTCAAATAATAATATACATTATTAACAAAAATAAAAATAAAAATATAAAACAAATATAATAATAATAATTTACTTGTTTAAAACTATATTAAATATTATAAAAATATATTTAATGGCAACTAATTAAACAACATTGTTTGATGATGACCAAAATATTTTTAATATATAGAACATCTTAATGTCATATGTAAGTAAACATTAATAATAAAAAATAATAACTTTACTAAAATAAAAATAATAAATAATAAAAATCTAATTATTATTATATGGTATTAATTTAATTTATTAAATATACTGTTGAGATTCACAACATGCCAAATATATAGATAGATATAATTAATAAACTATTATTATAGATTATATTTTAATCCTCGAAGTGTAAATCAAAATTACATATATTTATCAAAATAATACGACCCTATCAATCTGGAAATTGCTGTTAAAAGAAAGTTATTTTCTTTTAAATATTTAAAAAATAGGCTGAATAACCCCTACATATACATAAAACCAACCCATCAAATCCAAATAAACATATTAACCTCGCTTCAACACAAATGAAATGACATTCACACACTATTTTGATGACAGGAACTTCAAAGCGAATTTTATCAATATCCCGAGTCCTACTCCTGCTGCAATTTTTTTCCATGTCAGTTGTGGCCATTTCGAACGACCGGACTCTTCGCCTTCATCTCTTTTCTCTGAGTCTACCGGCACATTCTTATCTCTTTTCTCTGAGTCTACTTCCACATTCTCATTTTCTTCATCTGAATCAGGTAGTACTTCAATTTCTGACACTGTTGATATACGTGAATCTCTACCAGCCCATTCCTGTTGAGGCCTTTGGGGCTTTTCTGGACTTCCATTGCCTGGCTTGGTATGCTTGGCCATATTGTCTGGATAAAGTATTCAGAATTAATGGGGTTATTAGCAGGAGGGAACAATATCTTACAAAACATGAACCTTTTCATCGTATTTAAAAAGCAGAGTTAATAGAAACGGAAGAGACAGGTTCATGACCTTTCATCTTCTCCTCTTTCTCTCTCCCCTATAGTTTGTTAGATAGATTCTGTATTAATTTTTTTCTTCAATTTATGGTTAGATAGATATAACAACGGGTTAATCCCTTCTAGCCATCTTTTATATCCTCATAGCATATTATATATTTTTGTTTGTTAGTTTATATAATTTATTTGAGGTTTGGACTCTTGAAGTAAGTAATATGATAACTTTCTAGAATCGTAGAGCGAGAATCCGAGTTTAAATGTTGTTATATTATTTTAATGTTTTATAAATAATTACAAATATTAATATTATAATCATATAGTAATGATAAGATAAATAGTAATAATTAATTAGATATAATCATTTAAATTTTAATAATTTAATTATGTTAAATAATAATATGATTTATTGTAGCATATTGATATTTTTAATTCAATGTGGATAAAATTAGTCACAGATTTCTTTGGAGAGGATAAAAAATGAAGAAGAAATTAGCTCTGTGGAGACCTTATGATTTCCTGCTTATGAAAGAGGTCTAGGTGTGGAGACCTTATGATTTCCTGCTTATGAAAGAGGTCTAGGTTTTCAATCAGTAGTCAAGAATAACAAGGCGTTGTAAGCTAAGTTATTATGGAAGTTAATTAGCCATCCTAATGCCTTGTGGGCCAAAAATTTGAGAGCCAAATATGCACAAAATAAAGACCCTTTTGATATAATTCGACACCAATTGCCTTCTAGAGGGTCCCCAATTTTAAAGGTCCTAAAAATTGGAGAGGATTTGATAAAGAATAAGCTCTTCTAGATAGTTTAGAATGGTCAAAAGGCACATTTTTGGACACTCTTAGGATGGACACCTTGCACTATGAATTCAACAACTAGAATTACGACCTATATTCAAGAAAATGCATAGGTTGAATTGGATAAAAGTTGACAAATATTATAAAGACCAAACTAGAAAGGAAGAGGTGGGAAGATGTTGGATCCCAGAAGAGGATTGGTCAATCCAACTCTCTAAATATCAAAAAAGGAAATCCTTAAAATACCATCACCTTTATGGTCACAAGCTAAGGACTGCATTGGTTGGAATAGTTCAAGGTATGGAGTATACACTATAGCTCAAGGTTATTTAGCCTTAAGTCATATTAACCCCCATCTGATACAGGATCTATTCAAACATTTACGGGCACAAAAACTATGGCTAAAAGTCATTTTTTTCAACTAGTTGCTACTTCATAAAAGGGTACTCACATGGGAGCAGATTATGAAGAAAGGATTTAATGGATCCTTTCAATGTGTAATGTGTTGGGATAACATTGAAACATTAAACCATTTGTTCATAGAATGCCCCATAGCTTCTAAATTGTGGAGGATGATGGCTTCTCTTCTAAATTTAAGATGGTCCAATGAACAATCCATAGAACAGAGATGGAGATATTGGAGTAAACAAGAAGGAAATTACTAGTATGTAAACCAAATAGTTTTTATAGGAATGACTATTCTTCCTTGAAACATTTGGACAAAGTGAAACAAGTAAATTTTTTAGCAAGAGTAGAGACATCCACTATGTCTAGATTAAGACCATAAAAAATATGAAAGAGACTATCCAATATGTATTAAATCATCCACACATTTTAAATCAACTATGGGAAAAAGTAATGACCCGATTAAATATTAGCCATGGATTAGCCCAATACAAAAGGGAAAAAGTGACCAGTCAAATGATGGATAAAACAAAGCAATAACAACCTCCCAATTTGTTTTGGAAAAATCAATACGAATGGAGCATTTAGAGGAAATCCTGGAATATCTAGTATAGGAGGGATAGGAATATTGGAGGATGGTACTCTGGTTTTTACTTTTACAAAAAAATTGGGAATCTTGTCCAACAACATGGCTAAAGGACAAGGTATTTTGAGAGATTTGCAAGAGGTACTAAAGGCAGTTTGGAAGGGTGATAGCAGAGTTAGACTCTCAAATTATGATCAATTACTTAAAATCAATGTCAAAGCCTTAGAAGGTAGATTGGAGAATTCAAATAATCTTAGATAACCTTAGGTTAATTGCAACCTAAATTGAAGAGGTTTTTTTTAATCATGTGCCCAAAGAAAAAATAGAGTGGCATATTCTATGGCAAATTGGGCTCTTGACAAAGGAGATATTAGTTTCTATGGTTTACCTTCTAGGTGTGGCTAGATCAAATTAGGACTAATCTTCTCCTTGTTTAGTCTCTCGATAGCAATACCTAAAGCTATGGCTAACCTGACTAGCAATGCAAGGATTTATTATTGACTTGATATCAATATTATATAAAGAGAAACATTCAATGACATGCTCCTAATTCCCTTGTGAATTTTTAGGTCCTCTCTACGGCTATGCAATTTTATCAAATTATTTTGAATGTCTTAGTATAGATTGTTCTTCTCTATTTTAGTGTAGTTCTTCTTTTGTAACCTTGATAGAGGTTGTTAGAGGGTCTTGTCTCAATAGTCTTAAGCTCCATTGGTAGGTTGGATGGTTTGCTAGGTAGGTAGAATAGTTTGAATTTGTAGTTTTTATTGGACTACATCTTGGCTAGCACCCAATAAGCTACAATTTATTAGATATGTGCTATATTCTTGAGTCTCTCTTAATATATTCTTTTTTTAACAAAAAAAAAACATATTTTTTTGATGGTCATGGGATAAACGACCATTAAATTTTCAAAACATATCAGTATCATATTTATAATTGTATTACATTATCGGTCCAAAAATAATAATAAAAAATAAGTAGTTCAATAAAAGATTTCTCTAAAAAATAAAAAACTAGTAATAAACTTGACATTATAGCAACTCTTCTAATATTATCTCAACTGGACAAAGATCTAACTTTGTAGATATGCTAGAAGCTATAAGAAAGTATGGGCATCAAAAAAAGATGTTAGACACTACATAATAATTTGAAAAAATATATGTTAGTGGTTAATTATAAGTGTTTAATATGTGTTTAATATGAAATGAAATGGTAGTATGATGTAGAAAGTTTGAGTAGTTGTGTAAAGTCATAACTTATAGGTTGTAGTATGACTTGTATATTAAAATTTATGTTGTGCAAATACATAGTATTGAAGCTACCTAGTTAGAGTGGATACATATAGGGTTAATTTTGTACAAAGTCTTTTTATTCTAACACTAAAATAAATATATTAGAACCAAGTTGTTAAATTGTATGACCAATCTAATTGTAAGTATGAATAATTGCATATAAAGTAAATCTCCCAATAAAACCATTAGGAAACATTACAAGCAAGAAGGTTTGATAGAATGTAAAATGAATCAAACAAGCATAGAAGAATATTTGAATCATCTATTAGAATCCTTACAAGTCACTAATATTTCCAAGCAAAGTTAAGTTTTCCTCATAATATAATGTAGAATGAGGCAACTACTAGGCAATATGATAGGAGGAGACAACAACCTTTATTTTCAAGTTCACAAAATTAAATTTGTGTGAATGGTACTCTTTATATTAAAAATTACATAACTTAACATTTTATAAAAGGAAGACAAAAAAATGTTGCAATAAAAACCTATAAATTACTCATATAGTAAATTGGTTCGGTTGATATATGTCATTTCATACAATCATTATTTTCAGAAATTGCACCTTAATGATGTGGAAAATTTGAATGACAACACTTGTTTTACTAGTTTTATATAAATAAAAAGAGATGCAATAGAGAAATTAATTAGCACCAAGACTTATAAAGCTTATATATCGATAATTTTAATGTCGGCACTTATTTTATTAGTTTTGAGTAAAGAAAAATACAATAGAGACAATGAAATCTAAAACTTCTAAAAATTATTTGCAATATCACTTGTTCAATGAACTATAAAAACTATTTTTGGAAAATAGGTTTATATCTTAGTTGAGGATAAAATCTAACAATTTAGTATTGATATAGACTAGCCTGTTTTACAAAATAAAATAAATTGGAAAACTCATCAATAGAATATCATTTCTAATCAATATTATTAGAAGCGGTTTTACATGCATACCAAATGTCTTCATGAACAATAAATACTCTTCAAAATAATTTTAACATGATGGATAACTCCTCAAGGTAAGTTATTACCCTTGGTTCTCTACATTGAGAAAGAAATAAATTTTTCCATGGTTCATAACCAATTAGAGAATTACTCACCCATTTGGATGATAAATATAATCCATGTATCCAAGGAATTATGAAACCAAAACCATATATTTTATATGGATTAAAATATTGAATTGAGGAAATAGTTGGCATAGTAGATGAGTTATTCTATTGTGAGTATAAAAATATTCTAAAGTCTCGGATTTTAAATGAAAAATATAAGATATAACTATTCTTTGTTTTTTTTTTATTAGCTGGTAAAGGGGGGTTTTGAAAGGACCGAAAACCTTTTACAAATAAAAATATGTCAGAGGTACAACTCTAAAAAAAATGAAAGAAGCTCTAAAAAAATCTCAAGAACAAACTCCTCGAAACCACAACTGAATCTCCAAAGAGAATAAGAGGCCCAAATCTAAAAGGAAACAAAAGGATCTTCCAAGATCCCAAAACACCAATCCACTAAAAATAATAGGACAGAGCCCAAGGAGTGAGTCAACAACTACCTAGACAAATTGCTGCTCAAATAGACCTTTGTATCTTAATTCTACCTAAAAATTTAAATTTAAATTTTGAAATAGGCTTCCTACCCATATAAGCAATGCAGTACAAAAATCTAGTTGTCATCCACTCCAAAAAAATATGTGACCAGGTTTCACTCTAAAAATCCAAAAGAAATTTGAAACAGGCTTCCCACCTAAAAAAATCTTTCTTGAAATTAAAAAATCCTCTAGAGTGTCAAACCATTCAAGACAAGATTCCCAGCTAGAAATATCTCACTTGGAATTAAAATCCACCTAGAAATTCAAAAAAATATTTGAAATAATCCATGAAAATAGTTGTCAACCATTCCTAGCAACAGATGAATTTGGATCCAAAAGCTAAGAAAAAAAAATAGCCAAATAAGCCATGAAAAAACCAGTATATCATTCTTAAATCCTTGGCTCCAACATTATTCAAGAAAATCCAAAATCCAGTCCTTGTAGCAACCCCAAGAAAATAGTCGTAATCTAGAGAAAAAAACCTACACCACAAATATCGTAAATGCAACTGATCCAAAACCTATTTTCATCTTAGAGAGAAGAGAAATTAAAGCTACCAAAGCAAGAGGGTCTATCCATCCAAAAATCCCCCATTTTTAAAAATTTCCCCCATTTGCATTAAAATTTGGAGTGGACTGCATCCCATTTTCAATATCCCTTTCTATTTTTTCGTATTTAGATCAATCTTGTAGATATTTCTAGAGAATTGCCTACCTTTACTTTTTTGAGATCTTATGAGAGGACCTTGAACAAAAAATCTCTTACCACTCTTGTTCACTCTTTTTGAGGGAGTAACCTCCATCTCCAAACCAATATTATTTTTATCATTCTGGGCTAAATAATCAAACAAGATAGAGCTACAAGATAAATCTCTTATGGAAGTAAGTGAATCATTGATAAGTTTTTTCTAGCCAAATTTCTTGGATTGACCTGATCAACAACCTTAACTAGAGAGGCTTCAACCATGGTTAGCAAATCTTTGGCACAAAATCCAGAAAGAGAAATATTTCCAGAAAATTCAGCAATCTCTATGGAAGAATCAAAATTTCTCAAACCAACAATCCTCCTAAGAAAAGAATCACCTACAATTAACCTATGAAGACTAACAAGGATCTCAACAAAAGAAAGATCTCTCGAAAAAACAACAAACTTAGTAGAAGAAATAAAATTTCCATCAGACTTTACAATATTCTTAGAAGAGATCTAATAATTTCCATTAGTCTTTGTATTATTATTGGAAGAGATCTGAGATTCTAGAAGGAAACCATTAGATCTACAAGAAGGTAAATTTTAAAAAATAATGGCTTGTTTTCAAATACCCAAATATGAAATTAGATCAATGGATTATGGGAGATCAGAATCTAGATTAAAATAAATGCACATCCTAGTAGCAATTAGTCTGGATTTAGCATGAGTGGCTACATCAATTTTTATTAGCTCTCCAAATATTTTTTGTGATACCACTCAAAATATTTACATGCCAAAAATGAAGAGGTAAACCAAAAAGCTTCACCCAAATGGGCGCATAGTTTATATTTTTTAATTCTATGTCAAAATCCACCCCCCGTATATAAACCTCTTCTACCAAAAACCATGGTCCACCACTAAGAATATTAACCATGTCCTCTTCCTAGAAATATTAATAAGAAAAAAGTTGTTGGGTAAAGCTACAATTTTCATCTGACCACTAGGTGACCATTTAGAGAAAGCCCATATTCTAATTGAGTCTAAATTTGGTCTAGAACCCATAAATTTTCCCATAATATTAAACAACCCTTCATCCAAGGTTAATCTCAAAAGGTCTAAAGGGATGGATAATGCTCTTTGAGAAGGTTGAAAATCAAATGCATCATTCACAATACATTTTTGCTTAGAATTATTATGTGGATCAAAATGAATGAGGAGCTCTGTATCCACATCACCTAGAGAAGTAGGAGGGTCAAACAAATCTATTGAAATGGTTTTTGAATCTCCACCCAAAAACCATAGGGATATAATATCATTTTTCTCACAGACAAGATCCTTCCCAATTTCTAGATGTAATAGGTTCCCTAGAATCTTGTAGCCTGGATCTAAGTGGTCATTTTCCCTTAAAAAATCTTCATGCGATGATAGCACTCTTCTCCATCGTCCTTCTCTAATTTCCAAGAGATTTTTGGACCTCTCTGGTGGTAATCGTCCCACCTATATTGAGCTCTCTGGATCCATATTTCATAAACCCTAGATCCTCACCCTCATTATTGGTGAATAGAACTATTCCTTGTTAATATTTTAACAAAAATAATATTTTACATTAAAATACAATATAAAATAAAACCTTCCATATGAATTACAAAATTGATATTGAAATTAATATAGTGTTAATACTTTGAAATAGAGAACTATCATTTCTCAAATATCATCAAAGAAAGTAAAAGTTTCAAGAATTATATTTCAACTCGATGTAATTTCTTAGGTCAAATATTAGAGATTTATTCCAAAATATTTAGCTTAGTTAATCTAATTATTTATGCTTTAAAAAACTTTTATGAAGGACACACAATTTTCCACCTTCTTAGTTTTCATTTTTAAACATATTAATTGGGTATTCATCTAAATATTAACCATATCTATTTGAAAAGTGAGACTATTAGTCTTTAAATTCAAGATCTTGCATCTAAATAACTAGGCCTTTTAAATCCAAATTGGTTTTATGAGTTCTTACATAATTTTTAAATCCAACTCAATTTTATTATTTCTAACATAAACATACATATATCTTCATACATGCAATGCTATGAATTTTAAACTTGAGGAAGCTTTCATTGATATGAAAATCAACCCTATATATGACCTACACATCAAGATAGAATAATGTCTAGAGTATGTGATATTATCTTGTTAGAATCAAGTCTATTAAATAATCTTGATAGGAATATAAATTTACCTTTAACCTATTAATAGAAATCCTTTAGATAGTAGCATATCAATTTTCAGCTAGAATATATCAAGAACCATAGGATTATAACCTTTTATTTTATACATATGTGTATTACCATTATCCTACCTCTTTACAACCAACTTATATTTACAAATTTCCAAACAAAATTATTTTCAATATATATATAGAGATAGATGGATAGATAGAATATAAAATTTACAATCACAAAGTTATTTAATCAACATAGGATAAAACATTGCAACACATAGCTAATCTTATCTTAGTGTGTCTTCACAAACTTGTTATCAAACAAGATTTGCAATTTCACCACATGGGTTACCTAATGCACCTCATTTTTGTATAATGGTTAGGAAAATCCTAGAGTCAATTAGTTAAGCAATGCATCAACAATGATATTATTCCCTTTAAAACACCATAACATTTAGAGGTTCCATCCCACCTATAGAATCCTATATATGGATCAATAAACATTATTGAATTTAAAGGTGTACAACATATGTAAAAATATTTAAATACACATTAAAGAAAATGTAGAGGTGTCCTTAAACCTCTATCCTTCTCCATGGGAACCAAAATATATTGTGTAAAAACAAAAAAATTACAACCTATTGGGCATACTATCTTCAATATGCATAGTTTCTAGAATGTTTAGCAATATTTGAAAATATAAATATGTTGGCAATTTTGGGTACCTTGGGTACATTGCATTTGCTCAAGTGAATAAGTTGTCATTGATGTAAAGAAGCTTTGGAAGGAATTTGATTTGATGTAAAATAATATGTTTTGATGAAGGTTCGACATGACAGGTTTGAAAGAAAGTAAGTTGGAAATGTCGCGATATCGCGAAATGTCACATTTTCATGACTTAAGTAGGAGAGAGAAAGCTTTCTAGAAAAGTGTCGCGATATCGCGACATGTCGCATTTTTGCGAATTACGCAGGCAAGAGAAATATTTTTAGAAAAGTGTCGCGATATCGAGACATGTCTCAGTTTCGTGACTCAAAGAGGAGAGAGAACGAACAGAGTCAAAAATGTCACGATTTTGCGACATATTGCAAGGAAGGTTGTACGGACAAAAAAGTGTCACAATTTCGTGACATGTGGTAGGAGAGAGAGTCCAAAAAGAAAAGTGTCATGATTTCATGACATATTGCAGAAGAGAGATTCCGTAGTGAGAATTGTCATGATTTCGCGACAAGTTCGAAGAGAGAGAAAGTAACTCGAAAAGTGTCACGATTTCACGACATGTTGCAGAGTTCGAAATGTGAAATGTCACGATTTCGTGACATGTTGTAGAGTTCAAAGTGATAAATGTCACGATTTCATGACATGTTGAAGAGAAAGAGTACGGATGCAGAAAGTGTCACGATTTCGTGACAAGCAGAAAAGAAAGCTCACAGATGCAGAAAGTGTCATGATTTCATGACGGTTTGAGATGGCAATGTATGGATGGAGAAAGTGTCACGATTTCGTGACAAAAACTAAAAGCATGTCTTCCATAGGTGAAGTGTCACGATTTCATGACAAAAGCAGAGAGGAAGGCTATGAAGACAAAAGTGTCACGATTTCGCAACAGAAGTGAAGATGAAGTCTGCAAAGGCAAAAGTGTCGTGATTTCATGACAAAAGCAGAAAGGAGGTCGACGAAGGGAGAAATGTCGTGATATCACGATAGAAGTGAAGTCAAAGGCTGACAAAGACAAAAGTGTCACGATATCGTGATAAGAGCTTGGTGGAAGTCGTCAAAGGCTAAAGTGTCATGATATCACGACAAAAGCCAAAAGAATGTGTGCAGTTGCAAAGGTGTCACGATATCATGACATGTAGTTTTGCGGGAAAAGATACAGAACCATAGAGGCAGTGAAGCCGACAAAGTTAAATTTTTACTGACGAAGATTAGGGTTTGCAACCGACGTAGTTTAGGGTTGTGCAGCCGACTAAGATCAAGGTTTTGATCTTGAAAGTATTAGTATAAAAGGAGGGCTATTTGAAGAGTAAAAGTATCGATTTGATGTGTGCGTTTGAAGTACGATGTTCACAGATAGAGTGCGGGGGAGGAGTTCGATCACCGAGAACAGAGTGCATTTTGTTGAATCATCTAAGTGAGAGAGATCGCAAGGAATTAGAGTGCGTGAATATGGTGCTGTTGTGTTTGCACAAAGGAGCAGAAGCGATCGTTGGATGCATCATTGAATGAGCATCAAAGTGTGCGAGATATAGCCGAAAGAGTGCAGTTAGCGTAGAAGTGGGGATTTGATGCTCAAAGTGTGCGAAGATAGTGCACATTGTGTGCAGAGAGATGCTTGAGAGAAGGCAAAGTGTGGTTGTAAAAGAACATAGGTTGTGTATGTATTGGAGCAGTCTGGGTAGGTTCTAGTGAGAACTTGAAGAGCAGATTTGAGACAAGTCTTGGTGAAGACTTGGGTGAAGATCAAGCAAGCTTTAGTGAAAGCTTGTGAACCAGATTTGAGGACCAGTTGAGGACAAATATTAGTGCAGATTCGAGGACATTTGTGCCAGACCAAAGGAATGTGTTTGGTGCAGATCAGAGAAAGAGAATGAGGACATTTGTGTTAGATCGAAGGACTATGTTTAGTGCAAATTCAAGGACCAGCTTTGGAGGTGATAGAGTTGAGGATAGAGGTCTCCAGCCAGAGTAGGGAAGATAGGTGTCTTCTATGGACAAAGTTCCATTTGCTAAAGGCAACAGAGGCAGAGGTCTTCTAGAGGATCACCAACCAGAACAAGAGCTAGGGGATTGGTGTCTCCTTTGGGTTGGTGCCCATAAACATTGTAATCAAGAAAGGTATTCCCATAATTTGATTTGATAAAATTTAGTGAAATATTTTATCCATGGAGTATCCCACTTTGGGTGAACCACGTAAATTGTTGTGTCTATTTGTGGATGGTGTTTTGTGTATTGCTTTGATTACGAATTTTGATACTGCTATCTATACACTACATAATTTTGAATTGAAAGTTGAATTGAAAGAAAAAAATAAAAAGTGGTCTTATACTGTTCACCCCCCTCTCAGTATAAGCTTGTGTTCTTCAAAATAAAATGAATTTAATATTAAACAAGGCCATAAAGAAGCTTATCTTCCTAGTTTGGTTCAAACCTATTTAGGGGATATGTATGTCTTGTGAATAAATTTATGAAAGAAGTCCAAAATAAATATTTGTAAGCATATCCTCATAATAACATTTTTTCAAATTCCTCAAACCCTAATTGCAACAATACAATGTTGTATCTTCATAAAAATAAATAGAAACAATATATAAACTCCAATCATGATGTAAGATATTTAATATATAATTTTATCTTAATAATATTATATTCACGAAAACCATACTGTATCTATCCATTCCACTAACTTGTTGGTTTGTAAATATGTTGAATAATATAATTAATCATTTTTACAAATTAATTATACCTAATTCATGTATTAACAAATATATCATAAAATATTTTTGTTCTTGGAAAATTTATTCCATATATATTTATGCCTATAATATTAAATTAGCAACCATGTACCTTAAGGTCTAATCATATCTATAACTCTTAAATATATGTAAATTACTCTAGTTAGAAAATTAAATAACCATTATTTCTATTATAGAAATGTTATATATAACTTGTGTTAATAAGAAATGGATATCATATGAGTCCAAAGGTAAGCTAAAAAATAGCATGACATAAATAATATGCTCTATGCTTTGTTATTATTTTAAAATATTATCCATTAAAAATAGTCAAATATATACTTTGACCACCTATTCAAAATGTAAACTACCATCCTAAAAAAGTTTCATCTTATATAGTTGTTAAAAGGGTTAGTGATTAAATATTTTTATATTTTTCACATAGATATTAGTATTGCATGGAAGCTCTATAAATAGACCCATCCTTTCCAATAACTCATTAATTTCAATTCCAATTGTAGAGGATAAAACATCCCTCCATTCATTTGTATTTTATTCCTATGTAATGAGGTCATAGCAACAAATAATTTAAATCTATATTGTTGCATACTCCTATAGAATTTTAATTGGGATATCTAGATTTATGTAACCCATAAATCTATTAATTTATCTTGTTTCTTCTTCCCAAGGATTCCTTGAAAGAAGCACTATCTTTGATATGCACCATGAAGGTATTTGAAGTCAAATTTTAATGGACATTTAATTTGTTAGTAGGTTATGATCCATTCATGATCAATTACAACATACATAGATCTTATTTCCTTTCATAATTTCATTATCCATCAATGATTGCTTCAAATATAAGAAAATTATCATTAAATTATATCGCAAACAACCAAGCAATCATTACTTCTGTCACATTTTTATCTCTAGCAAAATAACTAATTTGAGCATGCATTGAATCATAATTGTGATACTTACTTTTCTATCATTGGCAATAACATTGATATGTATAATAGGGTATTTATAAACAACTTCATGAACAAATTATTTGCATTGTCATCACCCATGACTATATGCCAAGTTGATGTTCCCCTCACATTTAATTAATAGTCGTTGGGATAAATCCATTCCAATATACAAATAATTAAACTTCTTCCCTAAATCACATCATCCATATGATATTATCTCAATAAAAAATAAATCACCACTAAATTACACTTTATGTAATCAAGTTTCCATCTCTTCATCTCTCACCATTTCCTCTATATCCAAATAACTTAGCTATTCATATTATATATGGAGATATAGTGTTGAAAAATTGGAATACATAAATAATCATATTTCAATAGTCATTTTTATATATTCATCTCAAAGATAATATTGTGAAAACTTATATGCAATGCTAGCCAATTTAATGAACCCTTAAGAGACATATAATTAATATGACCTTTCAATTGCATTAATATATTATTATATATAATTGTGATAGGAAAAGTGCATTGGCCACAAGTTTTTATTCATTCTCAATTTCTCAAGTATTTATTTTATTTTTCATCATTTTCTTATACATATAATCCATATTAGTTTTTATGCTTCACAACTATTCAATCTCTATTTGGGGGGATTTAGTCAGTTTTTTTAAATCAAGCAAAACTAAAGAAACTTTTTAAAAACTCAGAATTCAATGATTTAAAGGATATTGGTTGACAAGAAGGTATCTAAGGATAGAACTTAGTCTAATAGAGATAGCTAGTTATGATGTATAAGAGACCTAATTTTTAGGTCATTATTGAAACTTTGAAGAAATTCCAAAGAGGCATCTAAAGAATGTAATTTCATATTTTCTTAATATAAAATTACAACTTTTTTGAGGGAAAAAAAACTATCCTCCTCATTATATATTTCAGTGATAAAATGATATGATGTAAGTTATTTTTGTACTACATAACATTGATGTTTTGTAATGAACATGCTATAGCTATTTATCTATATTTTAATTGTTTGGATTAAAACCATAGGTTAATATTAAGTCAACAAGTTAGCTTAAAAATTAGTAATAGTAATCTAGATTCTTATAGATAGGGTTATGTTCTAATCTGGTAAATTAATAATTAAAATATTTTCTTAGTCATCATAAATGTGCATCACAATACTATACCATATTTACATGTCTTATGATGATATTTCATCTCTAACTAGAATGCATTTATATTTGTGATTAGGATGTAGAAATTTATATTTCTTCATGATATATTTTAATCTTATATTTTTCATATTGTGGATATATCTCTCTTATAGTTATTGTTACAAAGTGTGGAACACTATGGTTTGCATTTGGTTAACTATATAAGTTGTTTTGCAACTAGTAGCATAACAATGATCTTAATTATATATGGAAGGAAACTTTGGGAAAATAAATTCAACACTTACATCTATCATATTATTATATATTAGAATATAAGGAATATATAATTATAATAATTTATTTCCTTCCAAATCATGGTGCATATTTCCTTCCTATATTGATATGTGGCTATAATTATTTTCACTAGGACCAAAAGATATTAGCTCATCAATGATAAATTGCAAAAGTTATCAATTTGACCATTTAATTAAGATGGTAAAAATAAGATATATCGTTAGTAATATTTTCATAAGATACTAACCCATTATTTTAGTGTAAATCACCATGTTAAATAATTAATAACTCTTTCCATCACTAAAGGTTACTAAAGGATCAAGGATGATTTGGTAACAATAATAAACAAATGATGCACAGTACATGGATCATAAGAAAATACTACCAATGAATAAAGAAAATCAATACAACCCAAGAAGAATTAGCACTTACAATATCCATAATTACCAACATAGAGGCAACATGGTAACACCATTAAATCCATCAATTAGAAATTCATGAAAAGAGGATGTTACTAAAAATATACTATATGACTAAAATAAAGTGTTTTCAAAATACAATCATATATATGCACCTTAGTTGGAATAATTTACAAAAATATTTGAAGGTATAATTCATTGAAAGTAGAATTAAAAAATGAGAAATTATCATTAGTAGTATTTTTTTCTTAATGGAAGTGCTCCAAACTAGATTATATATAATAAATTATGCATAAAAGTTGTACACTTCATGGAAAAAATCAAAAGGATATTTTTAGTAATGCTTAATAAAGGTTTGTTATATTATTGTTGGGTAAAACATTGGTTTGTTTTTCTATGTTTCGATTAATTACCTCCATTTAATTGTCAACCCAGGGTAGCTCGTAGTATTGTGAGCAACCGTGTATAATATATGCTTATATTTTCTCCTTCAGAGATGAGTCCCTCATTTTTATGGTTTGGGGGGTGTTTTATGTTCATTTAAGTCTTGATTATAAATGATAAACCAATAATATATCCTACATTTATGAAAATAGGACTAAAATGCAAATATAAATTAAAATGGTACTTTGTTGGAAATTACTTAAAATAGGAGAAAATAACAGGGAAATGAATTAATCTACATAAATTTAAACAACATAATATAGGGAAAAGTAAGGGAAGGACTCTTTTGTAAGTGGACCTTATCTTCCATCAGGTTCTACCCGCATTAAATCTTCACCGGATGCTTAAACGGTTTAACAGGAAATAATTTAGAATTGCTTTATTTAACAATTGTAGCAAAGAATTTACAAGAAAAATCTAGGGGTCTCATCTTCAGGGGTGGCCTATATATTTATAAGATATGCGGCCACACCCTATTACAATCAAATACAAATAAAAAATATGATTCTCTTTTACAACCATCTACATGAATGAAGGAATCAAGCAAAATATTGAGCTTGGTGAGCTATTTCAGCGTATTCTATTTCCAAAATACATCTAATATATTTTTAACCCGATTTACATAAATATTTCATGTAGCAATTGGAAAATAGATGGCTAGTCATATTTGACATCGTCCCTTGTCTATTTGCAATGCTAAAACTCCATTTATGCTTGTTGCTGAAATTTCACTCTATTTTACCGATCATAGAGTCATGCTAGAATTTGGCTTTAGTGGAAATCAGGTGCCTTTTCTATAGAATTCGGGAAGTAGGCACCTTATCTATAGAATTCGTGAAGCAAGCACCAACATGGGAGTTAGGTGCCAACACGAGAGTCAGGTGCCTAACGGGAAGCAAACACCTAATGGGAAACAAGCACCTAATGAAAACGTATCGAATGCAAGTCAGTCACTTAAAATGGAATTGGGCACCTGAATTCATACTTCACACTGATGTACCACAAATGTTTTACCTTTATGAAATTGCAAGTGCCAGGTTCAAGTGGGACCTCGATGAAAATATGCTAAAATGCAGCAATTTCTATAAAATCTACACAAAATACACTTAAAGACAAATATTTATTAACATGTAAAATAAATCGTGAAAATATATATATATATATATATATATATATATATATATATATATATATATATAATTTTCATAAAACATGTACATCTATAAAAATAAGTGTCACATTTTATAGGGAAAGGAGTACAAAAAATGAGCATTTCCAATGCTCATCATCCCTCCATGCTTAAGGGGTGGTAGGTCCATGTGCCACTTTATACTCGTAATTACTAATCTCTATTTACAACATCCCAATAAGCCTTGTTGGTCCCTATTATTTTCTTTTTAGTGGCCTTTACTTTTTTCTTGTCTCAGGGATTTCGCCCCTTTGGTGCTTTGGGAGCGGTCGCCTCCTGTTCCTATTATTTTTGGCACTTACTGCATCGAACTAGATGACTTGGACTTGCTATTTTATTGGGTGGTTCTCTTGTCCAAGCCACCTTGCCTTTTTTAATGTTCAAATAGTAACCATAGAAATTGGTAACATCCTTCTGAAATGTGGGCTTAGCCATTTCCACTACTCATGGTGAAGAAGTAACTCTTCGGCCATAGGCACTGCATATTCATCACCAAATGGGATGTTAGACTTCTTAGAAACTTTGGTTGTGGGAAAATCGACCCCTATTGGGTCAAGATTAGGTTCATCCTTAACCTATATTTTTGCCATCGGAGGGGTTCTACTGCTTGATTCCTGATCTATAGGTGGCACATATTCTAGAAATCCCATCCTCATTTTCAACGTAGCCTCCTTATTGGACTCTTGAAATAGAGTTTATTATTCTTTGTATTTGGCTTCCCAAGTGGAAGCCTGCTCTTTCAATACCTACAAATGTTGCTACAAAACTTCCTCCTAGATCTCCTATGGTAAATCTTCTGTAGAAACCTCCTATTGGGGAACCTACCCCTTTGAAATATCCTATAAAATCTAGGCTAGGTACTCTTACCTATTTATCTCATAGATCGTTGCTTCATCGTCTGATGAGATCGACACCACCCTAGAAAATTTTGACCTTCTACTTCTATTTCTGGTGAAAATTGTTCCTCACCAAATTGGAGAAAAATAGGAGATGAGGTTTGTCCTGCTTCCCCTGTAGTTTCTACAGGTTGGGATGCAGACACCATCTCTTCTTATTCTATCACCTCTTGGGCCGACTTCTCATCATATATTGGCACCTTATCCTCTTCTTGTGTCCCTAAAAATGTATCAGTGCCCTTGGTCTCCTCAACTATCAAATATCTATGTGACACCGCATATTGTACCAGGGCTGAAATCAGGCCACGGTGAGCTAAGGTAGATGTTATGCCTACTTGGTACCATTTTTCCTCATCCTTAAGGGTGCATGCAAGGTAATATGAGATGTTGATTTTATCCCCATGTAGTATGTGATTAAGAAAGTGAAAATGATTTGTGTTCAATGTGAAGTACCTACTAGAGCAAGTGAATAATCACAAAATCTATTTGAAGACCACCCTCCAGATCTCAAAGATGTGGCATTCACATAAACTAGTGTAAATCAGGTGCTCGGTCTGTCCCCCAAATAATTGTTGTACACAAAGAGTGATGTTATATTCTTTGTACATGTGCTCCCCTATTGGAGGGAGTCCCATAACCATGGTGATATAATTTTTGGCGATTAGAATCTCTAGTCCCTACATGTGCATGATCCCAACCCTCATGGATGTTGCAAATTCATTAGCTATCATTGCATCCTAGCCTTGAATGACCATTCAACAATACTCCATCCATCCTGCAGTGTCAATTGGGTTTGTACATCTACAAAATCCCTAAGTAGTCAATAGGTTCACTTTTCTTGAGGTTGTGATTCTTAGATTTCTCCACCATGCTTTTCCCTTGGTTTATAGTTCACTTGGCAATGCTTCTAGTTTTCTCCCTAAATTTCTATGATACTTCACACTTTCATTTTTTTCTTTATGTAGGTAGCTTTACAATAGCTATTATGCTGTTTTTAAAACAACTACTTTCTTGCATTCAGGTGGTTAATTACTGTAATAAATAGTGATTATGGTTATCCATGATAAGTTTCCTTTGATCATGTGCCCAATTGTACAGAGGTAATAACCATAGGCAACCGACCAATCAAAGTCATGACACGTAGCATAGTTCCAAGTGGAGTTATTCATATGGGTAGGAAAATAATAGACATTGTGCCAACACTTTTCCATAGACACATACGTATGAAAAAATATAGACATAAAACAAAAAATTTAATCATGCACCTAAATTCATTTTGTGGGTGTATATGTACAGATATTCGTGGTATGTTTCTATTGCCTAGTTTTTGATGACTAGGTAAATCACAATGGATAATAATGGCCATATTTCCCATACAATGAATTCTCTTCCACGTGATTGTTATCGGTAGCTACAATATGACTTATTCGAGACATCCTAAAAAATTCAAAACAAAAAGGAAAAACGTATCTTCTTGGGATGACAAACATCCCCTCCTTGGAAGTTGGTGGATGTCAAATTTTAATTTCATCCATGATAGATTTGGCTTTGCACGTGCGTGGGTGCTTATGTGGCTCGAGCCATATCCCAATTCTAATTTTTTATTCTTCCATGGCAGAAAGTGGGTGAAAAAATGGAAATAAGGCACCTTTTCATATGGAAATCAGGTGCCTTCTTTTTGAATTATGATGCACAAGTGCCTTAGAAATTCGAAGCAGGCACCTTAGGAATCAGGAAATTTGCTTAACATGGGAAGCAGATGCCTTAACAATCAGGTGCTTATGCCTAATATGGGAATAAAATACCTTAGGAATCGGGTTCTCTACTTAACATGGGAAGCATGTGCCTTAGAAATCAAGTGCTTGTGCCTAACATGGGACACAAATTCCTTATCAATCGAGCACTCTACTTAGCATGGGAAGCAAGCACCTTAGAAATTAGGTGCTCTACTTAACATGGGAAGTAGAAACATTTTTGCTAATTTTCTAGTGCCGTAGTTATAAAATAAACTTTATACAAACTCAAACGTTTTTTTTAAACGAAAAATTTTGTGTCGTTGTCCCGATAAATGGAATTCGGGTACCCTTGTTTTTCTTGAAAAAACTAGAAATCTGGTTTTGGTCTACCACAAGATGGGATGCATGTGCCATATCCTTAACATACTAGGAGTCAGGTGCCCTGAACTGTATAATAGGAATCAGGTGCCTCCTTCTCATAGTATGGGACTCATGTGCCTCCTATTGTAAAACATGAATCAGGCACCTTTCCCATCAAAATATGGAAAATAGGTGCTTCTCTTTACTCAGTGGGTGTTGAATTTGTCTCGTATATATGCTATAAGGTTAATAAAACCTTTTAGTGCTCTTTTTGAAGAACATGAAAAAAATCAGCATCCACCCCTGAACCAACAGTTGAGTGTTTTATTATCCCTAAAGACAAATCCGAACACTCTTGTGTAGATTCAGATTTAGTATTCCCCTCTCTAAGTGGGGAAAAACTACTCGTAATACAATCAATTTATCCTAGAAAGCTGGTAAGGTGCAAGTTCATGGATCTTGTGTTTATTAGGCCTAGGTTTCTCAAGCTACCTAACAATTGCACTTAGGGTATTGTTCCTGTAAAATAAAAATATAACTAAAACAACAAAAATTGAAATAATAATTATCTTTGGGACTATGTGGACTATGTACACTTATTACTAACTCAAGATAAAATCAGAATCAACTGGGGTCTCCCCCATACCTAATCTATATTCAATCATGTATGTTTCATACATGGTATGGACGTAGGCGGTGGCCATTGACTATTAAGGTAATGTTGTTGTTGTCTATCTTTATGATCCTCACAACTCCATTTTTGATGACTTCAATTACTTCATATGGCCCCATCCAACACTACATGTGCTTGCCTTTCCTTTATTGGAACTGGGAATCATATAATAATTCTCATTCTCCCACTTTAAGCTGCTTTGGCTTGGTGTGGTGGTCATGCCACTTGGCACTTTGTTTGTGAATGATATTTGTTTTTTGTAGAGCATCTACATGGTATTCATCTAACTAATTAAGCTAATAAATTCATTATTTATGTGCATCATCCAGGTTTATATTTAACTATACTATAGTCCTAAGTGCTTTGACTTCAAACTCTATAGGAATAATATCACTTTTCCCATAGACTAACTAAAATGGTGTGAAACCAATAGTAGTCTTCTAGATGGTCCTATATGCCTACACTGCTTCTGGTAATCTAGTAGAACAGTCCTTCCTATGTTGCTACACTATCTTTGTTAGGATATTTTCCAACTCTCGGATGGTTACCTCAACTTTCCCATTTTCCTATGGATGGTAAAGAGTGGTTTGTTAGGGCTAATTTTATATTGTTGCATGAGTTCTTGAATCATCCTTGAAGTAAAATGATGTCCTTAATCCATTGTTATCTCCCTTGGAATCCCAAATATTGTAAAAATTGATGAATATAAGAAATTTGCTATAGTTTTATCCTTTGAATCACGTAATTATTGCACTTCAACCCACTTAGTCACATAGTCAGTATAAACTAGGATATACCTCTTACCTCTTGACTATGGATTAATATGTCCTACAAAGTCCATCCCCCATTTATCGAACGGATCAATGTGAATAGTTGGAGTGGATTCTCATATCTAATATTAGGTCTACCCATCCTCTAACATTGATTACACTAGCTCACATGCTTGGCTGCATCTTTGAATAGTGAAGGCCAATTTTATAGTGAAATTCAAATTGGAGGTGGTCATTATCTTCAAGAACATATGTTACAAATTTCCACTAAAATGGAGAAACGAGGCGAATGTTACAAGCATTGCAAGATTGTCATAAAAATGCTCTTTTTAGAAAAAGTATGTCAACAACAGTTTTCATGGAGGTGGTATAGATGAACCATAAGGAGTTATGTAGTGATATTCAGAATGGATATATTTAGCATTGCATATATTATAAGTTTCAAATTTTATAAAATAGAGTTACGATGTGAGAGTTATGATTGTTGTAAAAATAGTATAGGTCACTTTTATGTCAATTTGTTCCACTTGTACAAAATCCTTTAGTTTGCCGTTTCGACCTTGCAGAGTCACCAAAGTTTTGGTTTCAGTGTTGTTACACCTTTAAGGCATCAAATAGAGCATATTTCATTTTTTGTTTGAGGTGTCAAGTGGCTCCGAAGTAAGAGAACGAGTAAGGTGTCAATTATTTGCATGTGACGTGTTTGACAAAATGCCTTCTCAAAATAAAAAAAAAAAGTAAGTTATATTGTTTTAAGAAGCTTCATTAAAGAAAATATTTTTAAAAACTGAAAAGGGAAAAAGAATGCAAGTGTGTGTTTTTTAAGTGACAAAGGATTTTATTGAAATGTGAGGACTTTATTTTACGAAGAGAGTAGTGTGCATGGAGAAAAATAAAGAGTGAAAATCCGTGATTTTTGGAGAGAGGTGAAAAATGTCACTTCAGTATTTTGGGCATAACTTTCTCATATGATATATTTTGGCTTAAATTTTGAGAGGAGTTCGTAGAAAAAGTGCTAAAAAATACCCAAAAAGCATTTAGAAATTGCTAGAATGAGCTAAGAGAACAATAATTTTTTTTTTGTAAGAAGAGAAGATTCAAATTCTAAGTAATGCAGAGAGAGGGATGTTATACTGGGTGAAATAGAAAGTTTTAAATTTTGAGCTTACAGACCATAGAGGGTTCTAGTTTCAGTGAAGACATTCATGTATGTCATTCTATTATCAATATCAAAGTCATGTGGGTGCTTGGTAGAGGGGTTGGTGTTCCTTTCTGTTGGTGTAGATAAATCAGGGGTTGATGCTCCTTTCTGTTAGTGCAGATAAATTAGGGGTTGGTGCTCCTTCCAGTGGGTGCTAGTAAATTGATTGTAAAGTTGTTGCTTTGCAAAATGTGGATTTGGATGGGAGTACAAATAGTCATTTTTGGATATGTATCCAAATCGATGAACCTCGATACATCTTGTGTTGTGTGATGTTCTCTTGTTATACTTGCTTTATTTGGTTTTATTTTTTCATGTTGAAGATTTAAATTTTAAATAGCTACACTGATTCACCCTCCCCTCCCTCTCAGTGTCATTGTGAGACTAACAATTGGTATCAGAGAGAGGTTCCTAAATAGGATTAACCAGCTAGGGTGATCTTGGAAGTGACACAATGGCAAGTGGTGAAGGCTTCTCATCAAACAAAGCACCATTGTTTGATGGAACTAATTACACATTTTGGAAACTTGGGATGCATACATATCTTTGTGCTTTGGGATATGACATTTGGGATTCATTAGATAGTGGATACACAATACCCATCACTTCTCTAATAGATGCTATTGGTAAGAAAATTTTTGAGAATGAATCAAAAGCAAAGAATGCTATCATGTATGGATTAGTGGACAATGAACTTGTAAATATTATGGGTTGTAAAATGGCAAAGAAAATATGGGACAAACTAAATAGCATTCATGAAGGAGATGTTAAGATCAAGGAGGCCAAGTTACAAACACATCGAGCTTAGTTTGAAGTATTAAAGATGAATGATGATGATAATATAAAGGCATATATGCTGAGAGTTAATGAAGTCATTAATGTGATTAGAGGACTCGGCGACGAAATCAAAGATTCTATCATCATGAAAAATTTATTAAGATCCATTCCCAAAATATTTGATTCTAAAGTTTTAGCTATACAAGAAGCTAAAGATCTAAATTCTTTTAGTATGGATGAGATGCATGGTTCTTTGACTGCATATGAGATGAGAATAAAAAAATATAAACCCATAGACAAAGAAGCTACTTTTAAAGCCCATAAAAATATGAAAGTAAAACAAGAATACGAGGAAGAAGAGACATCAGATTAAATGGAATCAAACTTTGTTCGAAAACTAAAAAGGGGAAAAGGAAAATATAAAGGAAAGTTACCATTACCATTTAAATGTTTCAAATGTGGAGGCATTAGGCATTTTGCAGCTAAATGTCCATTTAATGAGAAGAACATAAGTGATGAAGGATCGCACAAAGAAAGAAGTGACTGGAAGAAAAAAACAAATTTCAAAAAAGGCAACTTCAAGAAGAAAATTTTCATCTCCAAGAATGTTAGTTCATCAGAAGATAGATCCAGTGAGGATTCTGAAAAGGAAACATATGAAGCTCTTTTCATGGCACTCAAAGAATAAAAACCAGAAAAGGAATAGGAATGTGATGAAGAAGAAATTAATGTAGAAGTGAATTTGGAAGAGGAACTAATTGTAGCTCTAGATGAATTGAAGATAGAAAGAAAAAAGAATAAGAAAATTTCAAGAAATCTTGAGGATGCAAATGAAATCATAACAAATTTGAAAGTACAGATAGAAGAATCCAAGAAAATCTCTCGAAGATCTCAAGAGAAAATAACCATGAAAATAGATTATTGTAGCAAGCTAGAAGAAGAGATTGTTGGTTTAAGAATGCAGCTAGAAGAGATGAATTAGAAAATTAGTTGTTATCACAAATGTGAAGAAAGTTATATGAAGCTAGATAAGATCATAAATAACCAAAATACTACAGGAATCAAATTTGGTTTGGGTTTTGATGAAGGAGAATCGTCAAATAGATAAAATGCCATAAATGAAGAATCCACAAAGAACAAAGAGAAGCAACAGGTTGATCAAGCAAAACTAAATCATGCAAAAGAAAGCAATAATGTAAGGTACAAAAGGAGAATTGAAAATGATGGCTTCACCAATGTCACACATCAAAGAATAAGAATATTTATGGCTCCTATGACAACATGGCAAAGACCACCACCCAGGTTCAATCATCTCTTTTTTGGTTACTATTTTAAATGCAATGGTTATGGACATAAGATCTCATATTGCAAGTATAATGTAGGACCAAGGAATTTTACCAATAGAAATGCTTTTTCACCTTTGATGGATTATGCAGTAGAATGTTATAACTATCATAATTTTGAGCATATTGTAAGAAATTGTCGAAGTACATTTGCATCAAATCAATTTTAGGGAAGAAAATTTCAGCCAAATGGAATAAGACAAAATAGAAAATTTCCCAAAAAAAATGCACAAGCTACTGAAAAAGAAAAGCCAAAACAAGAGCCCAAAATTGTAATCAAACCTGAGTGGAAAGAAAAAAAGCGACCAAAGGAAGAAAAATAATCATTGATCATAAATACAACATTTAAAGCGCAAAATAATTCCACACCATGGATACTTGATAGTGGATGCTCCAATCATATGACAAGTGACAAACAAAAATTTGAGAAGTTGCAGCAATATGAAGGTGGTTCAGTAAAGTTTGGAAACAATCATGGAGCTAAGATAGTTGGCAGAGGTTCATTTAAGATTAGTAACAAAAAAATTAGGTCAAAAGAAGTCTTTTTTGTGGTTGGTCTAAAGCATAACTTGTTGAGGATAAGTCAAATTTGTGATAGAGGTCATGAAGTGATATTTAAGAAGCAAGGTTGTGAATTCAAAAATGCAAACAATGGGAAGTTGATAGCAACTGGATCAAGGACATATGGTAACCTATACACTCTCTCAGAGACTTCAGAAGGAGCTTGCTTGATTGGACATAAAGAAGAAAATTGGTTGTGGCACAAGAGGCTCAGTCATATCAGTTTTGACAATCTAGTAAAAATTAGCTCAAAAAAAGCAGTGAGAGATATTCCCACCATTGGCAAACCATCAAATAGCATTTGTGCTTCATGTCAAAAGAGGAAAAAAACTAGAGTCTCATTTAAAACAAAAGAGTACTACACAAGCAAACCTTTGGAATTAGTGCATACTAATTTATGTGGACCCATGAGAACGCAAAGCATAAATGGTGACAAATTTTTCTTGTTGTGTATAGATGACTATTCCAGGATGTCATGGGTACTATTTTTGAAGCATAAATCAAAAGCTTTTGAGATGTTCAATGTTTTAAAAAACCAAGTTGGGAATCAAACAGGAAAAAGGATTAAATGTTTAAGGTCAGAGAGAGAAGGAGAGTTCATTTCAGAGTATTTCATAGAGTATTGTGAAAAATATGGCATTAGGAGATAGTTTTCAGCAGCCAGGACACCTCAGTAGAATGGTGTGGTAGAAAGAAAGAACAAGACAATGTAGGAAATGGCACAAACTATGTTGACTGAGAGTAAAGTAGCAGATAGATTTTTGAAAGAGGCAGTCCATACTGCAATATACATCCAAAATAGGTGCATGTTGAGGATGCATGAAAGCAAAACTCCTTATGAGTTGTTGTTCGGTAAAAAGGCAACAACAAGATACTTTAAAGTTTTTGGCAGTAAGTGTTACATCAAAAGAACAGAGAAAACCTTGGTAAGTTCGAAGATAGAGTGGATGAAGGTATTTTTCTTGGCTATTCATCAAAAAGCAAAGCCTACAAATGCTACAACAAGAGGCTAAGGAAAATTGTGGATAGTGTCGATGTTAAAGTTAATGAAGGAAGGGAATGAGTAATTAGCTATGAAGAGGACTACCTAATTTACGAAGAGGTAATTGAATGAGATGAGAAAAAGGAAATGAAAAAGAAACCAAAAATTGACTTAGATGATTCAAACAGTGATTCAGAAGTGGAAGAAAACAAGAAATTTAAAACATGCAGCTAGTAGAAAGATCATCCTAGAGAGCAAAGAATTGGAGACCCCACAGTTGGTGTTCAGAAAAGAAGAATATTAGTAAGTAACTAATATTTATTATCCAGCATTGAGCCCAAAAATGTTTCCAATGCAAGCAAAAATGAAAGTTGGGTAAATACAATAAATGAATAATTAGATCAGATCAAGAAAAACAAGACTTGGGAGTTAGTACCAAGACTCGCAAACACAATTGTAATCGATACTAAATGGGTCTTTTGAAACAAATTGAATGAATACGAATAGGTATTCAAGAACAAAGCAAGATTGGTATGCAAAGGCTATGCACAAGTTGAAGGTATTGACTTTAGTAGTTTACAAGAATTTCAAAGTTTATCAAATGGATGTGAAATCAACATTTTTAAATGGAAAACTTGAAGAAGAGGTTTATATTGAGTAGCTAGATGGTTTTCAGCTTGGTGATGATCCCAAATTGGTTTGCAAGTTGAAGAAAGCATTATATGGCTTAAAACGGGCACCCCCAACATGGTATGCACGACTAGACAATTATCTTACTCAGCAAGGGTTCAAGAAAGGTATGGTGGATAGTAATTTGTATGTAAAAATAGAAAATGATCATCATATTATTCTTGTTGTATACGTAGATGATATCATATTTGGTAGCAACAAAGATGAGTTGTGTAAATATTTAGCAAATAAGATGCAAAAAGAATTTGAAATGTCAATGATTGGTGAACTTTTGTATTTCCTCGGATTGCAAGTTAATCAAAAGGAGAAGGGCATATTTATTTTTAAAATTAAATATGTGAAAGAGATGCTAAAAAATTTCACAATGGAGGATTGTAAGCCAGTTAGCATTCCCATGACGACAGGTTGAAAGTTGAGCAAATATGACAAATCTCCACATGTTGATCAAACTATGTATAGATCTATGATTGGGAGCTTATTGTACTTGATAGCTACCAGACTAGATATTTTGCAGGTAGTATGCATGGTAGCATGATTTCAGGCTAGTCCCAAGGAGACTCATGTGACAGCAGTGAAGAGGATTCTTCGATACCTCAAGGGTACTATGGAGTATGGGTTATAGTATCCAAAAGGTAAGGACTTCACCCTTACTGCGTATTCAAATGTAGATTGGGTAGGATGTGTAGATGAAAGGAAGAGTACTAGTGGAAGTGCATTCTATCTTGGAGATAGGTTGGTCACGTGGCACAATAAGGAACAGGAGTCAGTCTTCTTATCCACAGTAAAGGCATAATACATTGCAGCAACGTGTTATACGTAGATGTTATGGATGAAACAAACTCTGAAGCATATTGGCATTAATTTCAATGAGTTGATTTTAGTTAAGTGCGATAAAATAAGTGCCATTAACATCCCAAATAATCCGATTATGCAATTTTGCACAAAACATATTGTTATTCGGTATAATTTTTTGAAGGAGAAAGTTACGAAAAGTGAGGTTAAGTTGGATTTTGTTCCAAAAATAGAGCAAGTAGTGGATATATTCACCAAACCATTGCCCAAGGAAGTATTTGAGTACCTTCACAAGAAATTGGGAGTGGTCACACTTCCCAAGAATTGACTAGCTATTGGGACCACATTATCAGGGGGAGAATTTATGTATTTGTTTATATTTTTGCTCATATTTGTGATTTTTGCTAAGTATAATAATTTTTGCCTGAGAATGATGTGCATGGACTCACGGGGATTTTGCAACAACCCTTTGGTCTTATTGTCAAAGGGGGAGAATATTTACAAGAAATTGTGCATGTGTTGCCAACAATTCCAAAGGGGGAGATTGTTGAGCAAGGTGCAACGACAGTATTGTCATTGTTGTCAACACAATCAGATGGATAGATGGACACAATTGGATAGGATGGATCATTTTGTAACATACCAACATGTAAAGAAACAATATAGAACAGCATTGGAGGTGTTAGCATAGTGTTTGGATTGATCGATGACGTTTTCAGTATCTTGGCGGATGATTTGGCAAGTGGTTGTACAAGCCAAAAAAGGGTAGTTTTGTCAGAAGCACTTAGAGCAAACCAAGAAGAATTTGATAGTGAAATTCAAACTGGAGGTGGTCATTATATTCAAGAACATGTGTTCCAAATTTCCACTAAAACAGAGAAACGAGGTGAATGTTACAAGCATTGCAAGACTGTCACAAAAACGCCCTTTTTAGAAAAAGTGTGTCAGCAGAAGTTTTCATGGAGGTGGTACAGGCGAACCATAAGGATTTATATAACAAGATTCAGACTGGATCTATTAAGCATTGCAAAGATTCTAAAATTCAAATTTCAGAGAAAACAGAGTTACGAAGTGAGAGTTATGATTTTTGTAAAAACGGTACAGGTCACTTTTATGTCAATTTGTTCCACTTGTGCAAAATCCTTCGATTGGTCAGTTTCGACCTTGTAGAGTCGCCAGAGTTTCAGTTTTAGTGTTATTACACCTTCAAGGCATCAAATAGAGCATATTTCATTTTTGGTTTGAGGTGTTACATGGCTCCAAAGTAAGAGAACGAGTAAGGTGTCAATTCTTTGCATGTGACGTGTTTGACCAAATGCCTTCTCAAAAAAAAAAAAAAAGTTATATTATTTTAAGAAGCTTCAATGAAGAAAATATTTTTAAAATTTGAAAAGGGAAAAATAATGCAAGTGTGTGCTTTTTAAGTGACAAGGGATTTTTTTGAAATGTGGGGACTTTATTTTGCTAAGAGAGTAGTGTCCGTGGAGAAAAATAAAGAGTGAAAATCCGTGATTTTTGGAGAGAGGTGAAAAATGTCACTTCAGTATTTTAGGTATAACTTTATCATATGATATCCATTTTGTCTAAAAATTTTAGACGATTTCATAGACAAAGTGTTGCACAATACCCAGAAATCATTTAGCAATTTCACAGACAAAGTGCTGCACAATACCCAGAAATCATTTAGCAATTGGAAAAACGAGCTAAGAGAACAATCAATTTTTTTGTGAGAAGAGAAGATTCAAATTATGAGTAATGTAGAGAGAGGGATGTTATATTGGGTGAAATAGAAAGTTTTATATTTTGAGATTACAGACCATAGAGGGTTCTGGTTTCAATGAAGACATTCATATATGTCATTTTATTATCAATATCAAAATCAAGTGGGTGCATGGTAGAGGGGTTGGTGCTCATTTCTGTTGGTGCAGATAAATCAGGGGTTGGTGCTCCTTTCTATTGGTGTAGATAAATCAGGGGTTGGTGCTCCTTTCAGTGGGTGCTGGTAAATTGATTGTAAAGTTGGTGCTTTGCAAAGGCTGGATTTGGATGGGAGTCCAAACAGTCATTTTCGAGGATGTAGCCAAATCGGTGAACCTTGGTACATCTTATGTTTTGTGATGTTCTCTTGTTATAATTGCTTTATTTAGTTTTATGTTTTCATTTTTTTGGCTTTGAGTGTTGAAGGCTTATGTTTTAAAGAGCTACACTGATTCACCCCCCTCTTAGTGTCATTGTGATACTAACAGAATACCCCATGGTTTCTAAATTATGTATCATGATAGTTTACCTTCTAAATTTAAGATGGTCCAATTGAAAATCCATAGAACAAAGATGCATAGAACAAATATGAAGGGATTGGAGTAAATAAAAAGGAAAGAACTGGTCTGTGAAACAAAATAATTTTGATAGGAATGACTATTCTTACTTGGAACATTTGGATGAAGTGAAACAAGTGAATATTTTAGCAAGAGAGTAGGAACATCCACTATGTCTAGATTAAGACTATAGAAAATGTGAAAGAGACTATCCAACATTTAATTACTCATCCACACAATTAAAATTAACTATAGGAAAAAATGATGGCTCGATTAAAGATCAACCATGGATTAGACCAATACAGAAGGGAGAAAGTGATTAGTCAAATTATGGATAGAACAAAGCAATGACAACCTCCCCCACAAAATTTTAGAAAAATCATTATGAATGGAGCATCCAAAGGAAATCCTGGAAGAGCTAGTATAGGAGGGATACAAATATTGGAGGATGGTACTCTGATTTTTACTTTTGCAAAACAATTAAGAATTCTATCCAAAAAATTGGTTGAAGGGTAGGGTATTTTGAGAAGTTTACAATAGGTACTAAAGGCAGGTTGGAAGGATGATAGCAGATTTAGACTCTCAAATTATGATTAATTACTTAAAATCAACATCAAATCCTGAGAAGGTAAACTAGAGAATTCAAAGAATCATAGATAATATTAGATTAATTGCAACCAGTTTTCAATCATGTGCACCGAGAAAGAAATAGATTGCATCTGAATAATTAGGCCTTTTAAATCCAACTCGGTTTTATGATTTCTGAGATAAGTTTTAAATCCAACTCAATTTTGTGAGTTCTTAGCATACATATATCTTTTTCAATGCAATGTTATGAATTTTGAACTTGAGGAAGTTGTCAACGATATGAAAATCAACCCTACATATGACCTACACTTCAATATAGAATAATATCTAGAGTATGTTACATTATCTTGGTAAAATCAAGTCTAATCATTAATCTTGATAGTAATATAAATATACCTTTAACCTATTAATAGAAATCCTTTATATAGTAGCATATCACTTTTCAGCTAGAATATATCAAGAACCATAGGATTCTAACCTTTTATTTTATACCTATGTGTATTACCCTTATCCTACCTCTTTACAACAAACTTATGTTTGTAAATTTAAAAACAAAATTATTTCCAATATATATATATATATATATATATATATATATATATATATATAGAATATAAAATTTAGAATCACAAATTTATTTAATCAAACTAGGATAAAATTTTGCAACACACAACTAATCTTATCTTAGGGTATCTTCACAAACTTGTTATTGAACAATATTTTCAATGTCCCCACATGGGTTGCCTAATGCACCTATTTTTTCTATAATGGTAAGGAAAATATTAGGAGTCAATTAGTTAAGCAATGCATCAACAATAATATTATTCCCTTTAAAACACCATAACATTTAGAGGTTTCATCCCATCTCTAGAATCCTATATATGGATCAATAAACATTATTGAATTTAAAAGTATACAAGGTATATAAAAATATTTAAATACACATTAAAGAAAAATGTAGAGGTGTCCTTCGACCTCCTTCGACCTCTATCCTTCTCCATGGAAACCAATATATATGGTCTAAAAACCAAAAAATTACAACCTATTGGACATACTATACTCAAGATGCATGATCTTTAGAATTTTTAGCAATATTTGAAAAGATAAATAAATTGAATTTATTATTAAACAAGGCCATAAAGAAGCTTATATCCCTAGTTTTTAAGGGATATGGATGTCTTGTGAATATAAATTTATGAAAGAATACTGAAATCAATATTTGTAATCTTATCCTCATAACATTTGTTTCAAATGCCTCAAACCCTAATTGCAACAATACAATGTTGTATATTCATTAAAATAAATAGAAACAATACATAAACTCCAATCATGATGTAAGATATTTAATATATACTTTGATATTAATAAGATCATACTCATGAAAATATTACTCTATATATCTATTCTACTAACTTGCTGGTTTTTAAATATATGAAATAATATAATTAATCATTTTTACAAATTAATTATACCTAATTCATGTATTAACATCTACATTATAAAATATTTTTGTTCTTGGAATATTTATTCCATATATATATATAATTCATCATAATAACTAGAATCTTAAATTAGAAACCATATCCCTTAAGGTATAATCATATATGTAAATTACTCTAGTTAGAAACATAAATAAGCATTATTTCTATTATAGAAAAGGCTATATATAACTTGTGTTAATAAGAAATGTATATCATATGAGTCAAAAGGTAAGGTAAAAAATAGCATGACATAAATAACATGCTCTATGCTTGGCAGTTATTTTAAAATCTCATCCATTAAACATAGTCCAACATATACCTCGACCACCTATTCCAAATGCAAACTACCTTTATAGTTTTCACATAGACATTAGTATTACATGGAATCTCTATAAATAGACCCATCATTTCCAATAACTCCTTAATTTCAATTCCAATTGTAAAGGATAAAACATCCCTCCATTCCTTTATGTTTTATTCTTATGTAATGAGGTCATAGTAACAAATAATTTAAATCTACATTGTTGCATACTAGTTTATAATTTTAATTGGAATATCTAGATTTATGTAACTCATAAATGTATTAATTGACCTTATCTCTTCTTCCCAAGGATTCCATGAAATAAGCACTATATTTAATATGAACCTTGAAGATTTTTAAAGTCAAATTTTATTGAATATTTAATTTATTAGTTAGGTTATGATCCATTCATGATCGATTAAAACATACATAGATATTATTTCCTTTCATAATTTTATTATCCATCCATAATTATTTCAAACATAAGAAAATTATCATTAAATTATATCCTAAATAGCCAAACCATCATTACTTCTCTCACCTTTTTATCTCCAGCAAAGTAGCTAATTTGAGCATGCATTGAATCGTAATTGTGATAGTTACTTTCCTATCATCGACAATAACATTGTTGTATAATATGGTATTTATAAACAAGTCCATGAAAAAATTGTTTTCATTGTCATCACTCATAACCATATCCCAAGTTGACGTTCCTCTCACATTTAATGAATAGTCGTTGGGATAAATCCATTCCAATATACAAACAATTAAACCTCTTCCCTGAATCACATCATCCATATGATATATCTCATTAAATGATAAATCACCACTAAATCACACTTCATGTAATAAAGTTTCCATCTCTTCATTTCTCACCATTGCCTCTATATCCAAATAACTTTGCTATTCATATTATATATGGAAATAGAGTGTTCAAAAATTGGAATACATTTGAGTAGTGATTTTTATATATTCATCTCAAAGATAATATTGTGAACACTTATATCCAATACTAGCAAATATAATGAACCCTTAAGAGACACATAAAAAATAAGGCCTTTCGATTGCATTAATATATTTTTATATATAATTACGATAGGAAAAGTGTATTAGCCATAAGTTTTTCTTCATTCTCAATTTCTCAAGTATTTCTTATATTTTTCATCGTTTGATTATTCATGTCCTCCATATTAGTTTTTATGCTTCACAACTATTCAGTCAGGGTAATGCATTATAGTTGCTCCATATCTGTATTTGGGGGATTAAGTCTCTCCAGTTAAAGCAAACACAACTAAAGAAACTTTTCAAAAACTTAGAAGTTAGTAATTTAAAGGACATTGGTTGAAAACTAGGAAGGTATCTAAGGATAGAACTTAGTTTGGTAGAGATAGCTAGTTATGATGTATAAGAGACATAATTTTTAGGTAATTATTAAAAAATTTAAGAAATTTCAAGAGGCATCTAAAGAATAAAATTTCATAATTTCTTAATATAAAATTACAACTTTTTTAGAAGAAAAAAAAAACTATCCTCCTCATTAGATATTTTAGTGATAAAATGTTATGATGGAATTTATATTTGTACTACATAACAATAATGTTTTGTAATGAGTATGCTATACTTGTTCAACTATCTTTTATTTGTTTGGATTAAAACCATAAGTTTATATTAAGTCAACAAGTTAGTTTAAAAATTAGGAATAGTAATCTAGATTTCTATAGAAAGGGTTATGTTCTAATCTAGTAAATTAATAATTAAAATATTTTCTTAGTCATCATCAATGTTCATCATAATACTATAGCATCTTTACATATCTTATGATTATATTTCCCTCAAGTAAGGTTTCATACTTGACTAAGAATAGAATTTCCATGTCTATTCCTACTCATTAAGATTATTTTCAACTAAGAATAGAATTTCCTCATCTTTATCCTTCATTAAAATATGATGGATTTCAACAAATGTATCCCAAATTTCTTCTTTATTCCAAGGCATTTCATAATATGGTTTAATTACAAGTCTTGTATGATAAACCTTGAAATACAAATGGAATGGATTGTACTATGGTTTTAAAAAAAGAACTTGGATCATCTACAGGTATTCATTGTTTAAAACATTAAGCTTATTTACAATATTTGTAGAAGACATGGAATATACGCTTAAGATTATAGTTTACCTAAAGGGAAAAAATTATGGTGATACAAATGTATACATTAAAGGCAGTAGGGATGAAATAATGGGTAATTCTTATCCCACTAGGATTTAAAAAAAAAAACTATCGTGATGGATCTAGTCCTTAGAAATAGTCAATGACCAAGGCTCATTGGGAGAATACTAGCTCATCATGAAGATGATATTGATAGCTTCATCCCAACATGCTTAGTACACCTACATTAGTGGACTTATGTATGGTGTAGTGATTGGTGTGCTCCTTTCGCTAGAATGGAATGAATAGGCTAGATCATCGGAAGGTTGAAACTGATAGCTTAATCTTACACTTATAGCTTAATATTATGCTTTACCTAGTACACTTGCATAGAAAGACACATGCAAGTTATAGATATGAGTATATCACTTATAAGATGCAGTAAGGATGAGTGATATCTCAAGGAGAAGAAATGAATGGTTTAATTAAAGGATACTAAGACTTAAAGTGGAACCTTAGCCCCATTTACTTGAGGAAAGAAAAAAAACTCACGGTTGAGATGGGAAAATTTGGGACATGACATAATGCCTATGATTTAATAAACAGCGGTTAGTCAAATATTTAAGAAGAGATTTTGATCCCACTATTCTTATTTTGCAAGAAACTAAAGTCGATGAAGTTTTGTCTAGAAAAATTGCCCTCAATATCTGGAAAAATGGAGAAGCAATTTTTTGCAAAGCCAATGGAACCTCGGGTGGTCTTCTTTGTATCCGGAATCCTAGGGAAGGTGGAAGGCAAGGTTATTCAATTGGGGGAAAGGGTAATGAGCATTATTTTTAAGGATAAGGTTAATGACCTTTCTTGGATATTAACAAATGTGTACGCCCCTAATTCTATATCTGGGAGAGCTGATATATGGAATTTACTCAGTCATTTCAAGGAAGCTTTTCAGGATATCCCATGGATAGTGGCGGGGGACTTTAATACCCCTCTTTACCCCTATGATAAAAAAGGGGGAGTAGGAATTCCAGCAAGAAGTATGGAGGACTTTCAAGATTTCATCAACAACAACAATTTATTGGATGTCAAATTAAAAAATGCTAAATTTACTTGGAGCAATAGGAGGTTTGGAAATCAACTTATAATGGAAAAGCTTGATAGGTTTTTTTTGTCACAGGAAGCAATACAATCTTTTGGGGATGCAAATCTGTTGTCCTTGCCTCGCATTGGGTCGACCACAACCCGATTTTACTTGAAGTTGAAGAGACTCCAAAATTCAAAAGGCCTTTTAGGTTTGAATCTATGTGGATGCACCACCACGATCTCGAGAGACAGAATTTCTCGGTGGTGGCGGCATTCTTGTCGAGGCGAGGCCTTCATTCGGATTAGCACAGAAACTTAAAGTGGTGAAAGAAAATCTAAGGATGCGGAATAAGGAAATTTTTGGAAATATTTTTGAAAACAAGAAAGCCATCTCTGAAAGGTTATCAACCATTGAGAAAAAACTTGAAGAGGGATTGCCAGACCCTTCCCTACAGGCAGATGAAAAGAAATCCCTTGCTGAGTACCATAATGTTCTAGCCTGCGAGGAGACTTTTTGGCGGCAAAAGTCTAGAGCTACCTGGCTAAAAGAAGGTGATGCCAATACAAGATTTTTTCATGCATCTACCTTAAGGAACAGAAGCCACAATAGAATTAAAGAACTTGTTAGAGATGATGGATCACTCCTTTCTAGTCCTAATGAAATCTGAAATGAAGCGGTTTCCTATTTTCGGAATCTTTTAGGAGAAGAACATTTCGGTTACTGCCTTAGCTTGAGAATCAATGCTTTACCATATTCCTCATTTAATTTTTGATGACTTGAATGGGAAGTTAATTAAGCCTTTCACGGATGAAGAAATCAAAGAGGCCCTCTTCTCAATGAACCACTGATAAATCTCCGAGGTCCGGACGGGTTTTCACCTCGTTTTTTCGGGCTTTTTGGGATATTGTAGGTTTTGATGTATGTGCTACTATCAAGGAATTTCAGTCCACAAAGCATATTCCAAGAAGTTTTAACTCCACTTTTATTGCTTTAATCCCAAAGATTCCTACTCCTAGATCTATGATGGATTTTAGACCTATTAGCCTTTGTAATGTTGTTTATAAAATTTTGACCAAGGCAATTGCAAATAGAATGAGGAAGATCCTTCCTATGTTTATTGATGTTTGTCAAGGCAGTTCAGTCCCTGGAAGGTCCATCCTTGATGGGGTCATAACGGTTCATGAAGCCCTCCATTCGGTAGTCCAGACTAAAAAACCTGCTTTTGCTCTCAAGTTGGATATGAACAAGGCTTATGACCGCATAAACTGGAGTTTTGTCTCTGCCATTCTTCAGAAATTTGGTTTTCATCATGAATGGATCAAGCTTTTGGAAGGATGTTTTATGAAACCTTGGTTTTCGGTCCTTGTTAATGGTGCTCCTGCTTGATACTTTCAAAGTAAAAGGGGCCTAAGGCAAGGTGACCCTATCTCTCCCATGTTGTTTATCATTGTGGCTGAAGCCCTTGGGAGGACAATCAAAGTCTACTGTAATATTGGTCTTATTTCGGGAATTAAAGCATCATCACAAACACGAGCGAGTTACACATGAACGGTTTGTGGATGATACTTTGTTGTTAACTCTTGCATCGGTTTTTGAGGCTAAGGTCATAAAACATATTCTAGAGCTATATGAGGATCTTTGCGGGGCAAAAGGTAAATTTTTCAAAGAGTAAAATTTATTTCTTTAACACTCCCATTCGAGAGCGATTAAGATTGCTAGGATTCTTGGATGCTCGGTGTCTACTCTTCCATCCACATACCTAGGCCTTCCTTTATTTACGAGCGAGCCTACGATTCCATGTGGACTAATGTAATTGAAAGAATTCGAGAGGAAGCTAGTTTGGATGGAAAGGGAATTTGTTATCTCAAGGCGGCAAGGCGAGTTCTCACCAAGTTTTCCATTCAAAGCATCCCTGTCTACTTTCTCTCTATTTTTAAAGCTCCTACAAGTGTCTACACTAAAATTGAGCGAGATCCGAGAAGAGGTTCCTATGGAGTGGTTCCGAATCTAAGCGGCGCTTTCACTTGGTGTCCTGGGATAGGGTTTGCAAACCAAGGGAGTTTGGAGGTATTGGGCTAAGGAGAATACAACATTTAAACATGGCCCTCCTGGCCAAACAAGCATGGCGTCTTTTGACAAATGCAAATGCAGAATGGATTACTATAATCAGAAGAAAGTATTTGCAAGAAATTGAATTCTTAAGTTATTCCTTTCCTCCCAGGGGATCAATTTTTTGGAAATCAATCCTTCAAACTAAAAACTTGCTAAGCAAAGGGCTACGTTGGAAGCTGGGAAATGGAAGAAACATTGATTTTTGGGACCACAAATGGTTAAAGGACTATCCCCTCTCTGCGAGACCCCATCATTTCAACCCTTAGAGCTTGGACAATTGAAGTTTTTGGTACCAAAGTTGCAGATTTTATTACTTTGTCAAACAATAGAAGGGTATGGAAGCCAATAATGAATAATGATCTACCGGGGGCATCAATAATCTTGGAGAATGAATTAAAAGCAGTCTTTACTCCCTTACGGCATTCTTGAGGACCGGCTTATGCGGGAAGCTTCGGACAATGGGGAATTTTACTGTCAAGGCTGCTTATCGATGCTTATTGATAATGATGAACCTACTTTCCCTCACTTGGAAGTTTGGCCCAAAAGCATTGTTCCGAAGGTTGGGTTTTTTGCATGGCTGGCCATCCAAAATAAGATCCTCACCATGGATAACTTAATAAAAAGAGGTGTGATTGTTGTTAATAGGTGTTATCTTTGTATGTATGAGTGGGAGTCTATTGATCATTTGTTTCAGTATTGTAATTTTTCTGTCTCAATCTTGTTAGGTGCTGTTACAAGTGTTTCATATTTATTGGGTCCATCCTCGAGTCCATTTTTGACTTATTTGTCCGGTGGCCTTCCCCATTTTTGAATAGGCGTCTTAGGTATATGTGGAAGATCTGCCTTCATCACTACTTGTGGCGAGATATGGTTGGAAAGGAATCGTCGGGCCTTCTTGGATAAGGTTTCTCGGTCATCCTCTGTCTGTCAAAAATTTTAGCATATGCTAATGAGAATACTTGTTTAGTGCCTGCAGCATCTAGACCTCCAAATCCTTTTGAAGCTTCATTAGGCCGGTCATTAAACTTACCTCTCACTGATGGCCTCAATCATCCTCAAGTCTGTCCTAGAACCATGATCACATGGACCCCACCCCCCCTAGGGTGGATTAAGTTAAATTTTGATGGGGCATCTAGGGGCAACCCAGGTGAAGCTAGGGCTGGTGGCTTACTTAGAGACCACAAGGGTGAGGTGCTTGTAGCTTTTGCGAGAACATCTTGGAGCTCAAACTAACAATGTGGGTGAAGCAAGGGCGGTTTGGAGGAGCCTCAAGGTGGCGAGAGAATTATCCGGGGAAACTGTTGGTGGAAGGTGATTCTCTTATTATTATAAATCTTCTAAAGAACACTAAGAGAGCTCCTTGGAGATTTGATGACTACATCCATGAAGCAAGGGCTCTAATTCATGACCGACCTGAGGCCATAATTTTGCATACCTTCTGGGAAGCAAACATGGCAGTGATAAGTCGGCAAATGAAGGCATTGTAGCAGAAAATTTGATCACGTGGACTGAAAATCTTCCTCATGCGGTCTCAATGGTGATAGATAATGAAAAACTTTAGATTGGAAGGCTCAAAGTGGATCAATGACGAGAAAATGGGGGCATTTTTAAAAAAAAAAAATTTGAACCTTATAATGGATTTTGTCATATTTGTTTTTTTTGTTCATGTGACTAGTGTTTTTTGCGGTGGTGGGGCATCGATATAGGTTTTTTATCTACAAATTCATGCATGGGAAAAATCTGCTTTGGCCTCAAGTATTTCCCAAGGTGTGTTTGGATTCGATGTCGCAAAAAGGCCCTAGCAAGAAATAACAAAGTGTTGGAGATCCACGACAATGAGGCACCGAGACCCCACCATAATAGTCTTGGAGAAGATGACAATTTCATCGGCCTCCAACGGTATCAACCGATTGAAGAGTACTGTCGGCCTCATCGGTGCAGTTGTTGATTTGTGTGATTCCTTAAATCTTCGTTTTATAGCCGGCGAGTTCCGGGGGCACAAGGAGTCAAAGGCAAAATCTAAATATGATGGCAAGAACGATGATAAGAAGTTAGATGAGGACTACAAGGAAGGCTGCTTGGCCTCTTGGCTGTCCATTCTATGGGATGTTTTTTTTTTTTTTGACCATATTCTATTATTTTTATATGGGCACAAGCTAAAATGCATGGTGCTTGCATGATTAGTTTTTGTCTTTGTTAGTTCTTTTTTGCGTCTTTCTTTTATGATGGCCATAATATTAGGCTTCCATAGTTTAGTTTGGCTGTATTCTAATGGAAGAGTAGGTCTTGGCCATTTTTGTTGTCAGTTTAAACTTTTAGGGCTTGGCCTTTGTCCAGTTGGTCAGTGGACCCTATTTTGTAAAATGGTTTTGGGTCAACCAGTTAAAACCCGGTGTTAATTATAATATTCTCTTACTTACCAAAAAAAAAAATGATTTAATAAATAAGATCAAATGTAACATTTAAAACATTTTCAAACATAAATAAAATTAAGTTTTATCTTCTAATGTCAAGAGAAACTTTACTCTAACAAAAGTGTTATTATTTTTTAATAAATTAAAAAAAATATTATATTTACTTTTTACTACTACAAAATTAACTATCCATTTCTAATATAAAATGTATACATTATACAAAATTATCCTTATTTCAGTTATTATTGTTTCGCTATTGTCATATATATTTTTAAAATGACATAATACATATGATTTTAAATTTTTATGAATAATCAAAATTATAATAACTTACATCATAAAAAATCACTTGTTTTTCAAATAATAATATACATTATTAACAAAAATAAAAATAAAAATAAAAAACAAATATAATAATAATAATTTACTTGTTTAACACTATATTAAATATTATAAAAATATATTTAATGGCAACTAATTAAACAACATTGTTTGATGATGACCAAAATATTTTTAATATATAGAACATCTTAATGTTATATGTAAGTAAACATTAATAATAAAAAATAATAACTTTACTAAAATAAAAATAATAAATAATAAAAATCTAATTATTATTATATGGTATTAATTTAATTTATTAAATATACTGTTGAGATTCACAACATGCCAAATATATAGATAGATATAATTAATAAACTATTATTATAGATTATATTTTAATCCTCGAAGTGTAAATCAAAATTACATATATTTATCAAAATAATACGACCCTATCAATCTGGAAATTGCTGTTAAAAGAAAGTTATTTTCTTTTAAATATTTAAAAAATAGGCTGAATAACCCCTACATATACATAAAACCAACCCATCAAATCCAAATAAACATATTAACCTCGCTTCAACACAAATGAAATGACATTCACACACTATTTTGATGACAGGAACTTCAAAGCGAATTTTATCAATATCCCGAGTCCTACTCCTGCTGCAATTTTTTTCCATGTCAGTTGTGGCCATTTCGAACGACCGGACTCTTCGCCTTCATCTCTTTTCTCTGAGTCTACCGGCACATTCTTATCTCTTTTCTCTGAGTCTACTTCCATATTCTCATTTTCTTCATTTGAATCAGGTAGTACTTCAATTTCTGACACTGTTGATATACGTGAATCTCTACCAGCCCATTCCTGTTGAGGCCTTTGGGGCTTTTCTGGACTTCCATTGCCTGGCTTGGTATGCTTGGCCATATTGTCTGGATAAAGTATTCAGAATTAATGGGGTTATTAGCAGGAGGGAACAATATCTTACAAAACATGAACCTTTTCATCGTATTTAAAACCCAAGCAGAGTTAATAGAAACGGAAGAGACAGGTTCATGACCTTTCATCTTCTCCTCTTTCTCGCCTATAGTTTGTTAGATAGATTCTGTATTAATTTTTTTCTTCAATTTATGGTTAGATAGATATAACAACGGGTTAAACCCTTCTAGCCATCTTTTATATCCTCATATCATATTATATATTTTTGTTTGTTAGTTTATATAATTTATTTGAGCTTTGGACTCTTGAAGTAAGTAATATGATAACTTTCTAGAATCGTAGAGCGAGAATCCGAGTTTAAATGTTGTTATATTATTTTAATGTTTTATAAATAATTACAAATATTAATATTATAATCATATAGTAATGATAAGATAAATAGTAATAATTAATTAGATATAATCATTTAAATTTTAATAATTTAATTATGTTAAATAATAATATGATTTATTGTAGCATATTGATATTTCTAAGTCAATGTGGATAAAATTAGTCACAGATTTCTTTGGAGAGGATAAAAAATGAAGAAGAAATTAGCTCTGTGGAGACCTTATGATTTCCTGCTTATGAAAGAGGTCTAGGTTTTCAATCAGTAGTCAAGAATAACAAGGCGTTGTAAGCTAAGTTATTATGGAAGTTAATTAGCCATCCTAATGCCTTGTGGGCCAAAAATTTGAGAGCCAAATATGCACAAAATAAAGACCCTTTTGATATAATCCGACACCAATTGCCTTCTAGAGGGTCCCCAATATTTAAGGTCCTAAAAATTGGAGAGGATTTGATAAAGAATAAGCTCTTCTAGATAGTTTAGAATGGTCAAAAGGCACATTTTTGGACACTCTTAGGATGGACACCTTGCACTATGAATTCAACAACTAGAATTACGACCTATATTCAAGAAAATGCATAGGTTGAATTGGATAAAAGTTGACAAATATTATAAAGACCAAACTAGAAAGGAAGAGGTGGGAAGATGTTGGATCCCAGAAGAGGATTGGTCAATCCAACTCTCTAAATATCAAAAAAGGAAATCCTTAAAATACCATCACCTTTATGGTCACAAGCTAAGGACTGCATTGGTTGGAATAGTTCAAGGTATGGAGTATACACTATAGCTCAAGGTTATTTAGCCTTAAGTCATATTAACCCCCATCTGATACAGGATCTATTCAAACATTTACGGGCACAAAAACTATGGCTAAAAGTCATTTTTTTCAACTAGTTGTTACTTCATAAAAGCGTACTCACATGGGAACATATTATAAAGAAAGGATTTAATGGATCCTTTCAATGTGTAATGTGTTGGGATAACATTGAAACATTAAACCATTTGTTCATAGAATGCCCCATAGCTTCTAAATTGTGGAGGATGATGGCTTCTCTTCTAAATTTAAGATGGTCCAATGAACAATCCATAGAACAGAGATGGAGATATTGGAGTAAACAAGAAGGAAATTACTGGTATGTAAACCAAATATTTTTTATAGGAATGACTATTCTTCCTTGAAACATTTGGACAAAGTGAAACAAGTAAATCTTTTAGCAAGAGTAGAGACATCCACTATGTCTAGATTAAGACCATAAAAAATATGAAAGAGACTATCCAATATGTATTAACTCATCCACACATTTTAAATCAACTATGGGAAAAAGTAATGACCCGATTAAATATTAGCCATGGATTAGCCCAATACAAAAGGGAAAAAGTGACCAGTCAAATGATGGATAAAACAAAGCAATAACAACCTCCCAATTTGTTTTGGAAAAATCAATACGAATGGAGCATTTAGAGGAAATCCTGGAATATCTAGTATAGGAGGGATAGGAATATTGGAGGATGGTACTCTGGTTTTTACTTTTACAAAAAAATTGGGAATCTTGTCCAACAACATGGCTAAAGGACAAGGTATTTTGAGAGATTTGTAAGAGGTACTAAAGGCAGTTTGGAAGGGTGATAGCAGAGTTAGACTCTCAAATTATGATCAATTACTTAAAATCAATGTCAAAGCCTTAGAAGGTAGATTGGAGAATTCAAATAATCTTAGATAACCTTGGGTTAATTGCAACCTAAATTGAAGAGGTTTTTTTTAATCATGTGCCCAAAGAAAAAATAGAGTGGCATATTCTATCGCAAATTGGGCTCTTGACAAAGGAGATATTAGTTTCTATGGTTTACCTTCTAGGTGTGGCTAGATCAAATTAGGACTGATCTTCTCCTTGTTTAGTATCTCGATAGCAATACCTAAAGCTATGGCTAACCTGACTAGCAATGCAAGGATTTATTATTGACTTGATATCAATATTATATAAAGAGAAACATTCAATGACATGCTCCTAATTCCCTTGTGAATTTTTAGGTCCTCTCTACGGCTATGCAATTTTATCAAATTATTTTGAATGTCTTAGTATAGATTGTTCTTCTCTATTTTAGTGTAGTTTTTCTTTTGTAACCTTGATAGAGGTTATTAGAGGGTCTTGTATTTTTAGGCTTAAGCTCCATTGGTAGGTTGGATGGTTTTCTAGGTAGGTAGAATAGTTTGAATTTGTAGTTTTTATAAGACTACATCTTGGGTAGCACCCAATAAGCTACAATTTATTAGATATGTGCTATATTCTTGAGTCTCTCTTAATATATTCTTTTTTTAACAAAAAAAAAACATATTTTTTTGATGGTCATGGGATAAACGACCATTAAATTTTCAAAACATATCAGTATCATATTTATAATTATATTACATTATCGGTCCAAAAAAAATAATAAAAAATAAGTAGTTCAATAAAAGATTTCTCTAAAAAATAAAAAACTAGTAATAAACTTGACATTATAGCAACTCTTCTAATATTATCTCAACTGGACAAAGCTCTAACTTTGTAGATATGCTAGAAGCTATAAGAAAGTATGGGCATCAAAAAAAGATGTTAGACACTACTTAATAATTTGAAAAAATATATGTTAGTGGTTAATTATAAGTGTTTAATATGAAAAGAAATGGTACTATGATGTAGAAAGTTTGAGTAGTTGTGTAAAGTCATAACTTATAGGTTGTAGTATGACTTGTATATTGAAATTTATGTTGTGCAAATACATAGTATTGAAGCTACCTAGTTAGAGTGGATACATATAGGGTTAATTTTGTACAAAGTCTTTTTATTCTAACACTAAAATAAATATATTAGAACCAAGTTGTTAAAATGTATGACCAATCTAATTGTAAGTATGAATAATTGCATATAAAGTAAATCTCCCAATAAAACCATTAGGAAACATTACAAGCAAGAAGGTTTGATAGAATGTAAAATGAATCAAACAAGCATAGAAGAATATTTGAATCATCTATTAGAATCCTTACAAGTCACTAATATTTCCAGGAAAAGTTAAGTTTTCCTCATAATATAGTGTAGAATGAGGCAACTACTAGGCAATATGATAGGAGGAGACACCAACCTTTATTTTCAAGTTCACAAAATTAAATTTGTGTGAATGGTACTCTTTATATTAAAAATTACATAACTTAACATTTTATAAAAGGAAGACAAAAAAATGTTGCAATAAAAACCTATAAATTACTCATATAGTAAATTGGTTCGGTTGATATATGTCATTTCATACAATCGTTATTTTCAGAAATTGCACCTTAATGATGTGGAAAATTTGAATGACAACACTTGTTTTACTAGTTTTATATAAATAAAAAGAGATGCAATAGAGAAATTAATTAGCACCAAGACTTATAAAGCTTATATATCGATAATTTTAATGTCGGCACTTATTTTACTAGTTTTGAGTAAAGAAAAATACAATAGAGACAATGAAATCTAAAACTTCTAAAAATTATTTGCAATATCACTTGTTCAATGAACTATAAAAACTATTTTTGGAAAATAGGTTTATATCTTAGTTGAGGATAAAATCTAACAATTTAGTATTGATATAGACTAGCCTGTTTTACAAAATAAAATAAATTGGAAAACTCATCAATAGAATATCATTTCTAATCAATATTATTAGAAGAGGTTTTACATGCATACCAAATGTCTTCATGAACAATAAATACTCTTCAAAATAATTTTAACGTGATGGATAACTCCTCAAGGTAAGCTATTACCCTTGGTTCTCTACATTGAGAAAGAAATAAAATTTTCCATGGTTCATAACCAATTAGAGAATTACTCACCCTTTTGGATGATAAATATAATCCATGTATCCAAGGAATTATGAAACCAAAACCATATATTTTATATGGATTAAAATATTGAATTGAGGAAATAGTTGGCATAGTAGATGAGTTATTCTATTGTGAGTATAAAAATATTCTAAAGTCTTGGATTTTAAATGAAAAATATAAGATATAACTATTCTTTGTTTTTTTTTTATTAGCTGGTAAAGGGGGGTTTTGAAAGGACCGCAAACCTTTTACAAATAAAAATATGTCAGAGGTACAACTCTAATAAAAACATGAAAGAAGCTCTAATGAAATCTCAAGAACAAACTCCTAGAAACCACAACTGAAGCTCCAAAGAGAATAAGAGGCCCAACTCTAAAAGGAAACAAAAGGATCTCCCAAGATCCAAAAACACCAAGCCACTAAAAATAATAGCACAGAGCCCAAGGAGTGAGTCAACAACTACCTAGACAAACTGCTGCTCAAATAGACCTTTGTATCTTAATTCTACCTAAAAATTTAAATTTAAATTTTGAAATAGGCTTCCTACCCATATAAGCAATGCAGTACAAAAATCTAGTTTTCATCCACTCCAACAAAATATGTGACCAGGTTTCACTCTAAAAATCCAAAAGAAATTTGAAACAGGCTTCCCACCTAAAAAAATCTTGCTTGAAATTAAAAAATCCTCTAGAGTATCAAACCATTCAAGACAAGATTCCCAGCTAGAAATATCTCACTTGGAATTAAAATCCACCTAGAAATTCAAAAAAATATTTGAAATAATCCATGAAAATAGTTGTCAACCATTCCTAGCAACAGATGAATTTGGATCCAAAAGCTAAGAAAAAAAACTAGCCAAATAAGCCATGAAAAAACCAGTATATCATTCTTAAATCCTTGGCTCCAACATTATTCAAGAAAATCCAAAATCCAGTCCTTGTAGCAACCCCAAGAAAATAGTCGTAATCTAGAGAAAAAAACCTACACCACAAATATCGTAAATGCAACTGATCCAAAACCTATTTTCATCTTAGAGAGGAGAAATTAAAGCTACCAAAGCAAGAGGGTCTATCCATCCAAAAATCCCCCATTTTTAAAAATTTCCCCCATTTGCATTAAACTTTGGAGTGGACTGCATCCCATTTTCAATATCCCTTTCTATTTTTTCGTATTTAGATCAATCTTGTAGATATTTATAGAGAATTGACTACCTTTAATTTTTTGAGATCTTATGGGAGGACCTTGAACAACAAATCTCTTATCACTCTTGTTCACTATTTTTGAGGGAGTAACCTCCATCTCTAAACCAATATTATTTTTATCTTTCTGGGCTAAATAATCAAACAAGATAGAGCTACAAGATAAATCTCTTATGGAAGTAAGTGAATCATTGATAAGTTTTTTCTAGCCAAATTTCTTGGATTGACCTGATCAACAACCTTAACTAGAGAGGCTTCAACCATGGTTAGCACATCTTTGGCACAAAATCCAGAAAGATAAATATTTCTAGAAAATTCAGCAATCTCTATGGAAGAATCAAAATTTCTCAAACCAACAATCCTCCTAAGAAAAGAATCACCTACAATTAACCTATGAAGAGTAACAAGGATCTCAACAAAAGAAAGATCTCTCGAAAAAACAACAAACTTAGTAGAAGAAATAAAATTTCCATTAGACTTTACAATATTCTTAGAAGATATCTGATAATTTCCATTAGTCTTTGCATTATTCTTGGAAGAGATCTGAGAGTCTAGATGGAAACCCTTAGATCTACAAGAAGGTAAATTTTAAAAAATAATGGCTTGTTTTCAAATACCCAAATATGAAATTAGATCAATGGATTATGGGAGATCAGAATCTAGATTAAAATAAATGCACATCCTAGTAGCAATTAGTCTGGATTTAGCATGAGTGGCTACATCAATTTTTATTAGCTCTCCAAATATTTTTTGTGATACCACTCAAAATATTTACATGCCAAAAATGAAGAGGTAAACCAAAAAGCTTCACCCAAATGGGCGCATAGTTTATATTTTTTAATTCTATGTCAAAATCCACCCCTCGTATATAAACCTCTTCTACCAAAAACCATGGTCCACCACTAAGAATATTAACCATGTCTTCTTCCTAGAAATATTAATAATAAAAACGTTGTTGGGTAAAGCTACAATTTTCATCTGACCACTAGGTGACCATTTAGAGAAAGCCCATATTCTAATTGAGTCTAAATTTGGTCTAGAACCCATAAATTTTCCCACAATATTAAACAACCCTTCATCCAAGGTTAATCTCAAAAGGTCTAAAGGGATGGATAATGATCTTTGAGAAGGTTGAAAATCAAATGCATCATTCACAATACATTTTTGCTTAGAATTATTATGTGGATCAAAATGAATGAGGAGCTCTGTATCCACATCACCTAGAGAAGTAGGAGGGTCAAAAAAATCTATTGAAATGGTTTTTGAATCTCTACCCAAAAACCATAGGGATATAATCTCATTTTTCTCACAGACAAGATCCTTCCCAATTTCCAGATGTAATAGGTTCCCTAGAATCTTGTAGCCTGGATCTAAGTGGTCATTTTCCCTTAAAAAATCTTCATGCGATGATAGCACTCTTCTCCATCGTCCTTCTCTAATTTCCAAGAGATTTTTGGACCTCTCTGGTGGTAATCGTCCCACCTATATTGAGCTCTCTGGATCCATATTTCATAAACCCTGGATCCTCACCCTCATTATTGGTGAATAGAACTATTCCTTGTTAATATTTTAACAAAAATAATATTTTACATTAAAATAAAATATAAAATAAAACCTTCCATATGAATTACAAAATTGATATTGAAATTAATATAGTGTTAATACTTTGAAATAGAGAACTATCATTTCTCAAATATCATCAAAGAAAGTAAAAGTTTCAAGAATTATATTTCAACTCGATGTAATTTCATAGTTCAAATATTAGAGATTTATTCCAAAATATTTAGCTTAGTTAATCTAATTATTTATGCTTTAAAAAACTTTTATGAAGGACACACAATTTTCCACCTTCTTAGTTTTCATTTTTAAACATATTAATTGGGTATTCATCTAAATATTAACCATATCTATTTGAAAAGTGAGACTATCAGTCTTTAAATTCAAGATCTTGCATCTAAATAACTAGGCCTTTTAAATCCAAATTGGTTTTATGAGTTCTTACATAATTTTTAAATCCAACTCAATTTTATTATTTCTAACATAAACATACATATATCTTCATACATGCAATGCTATGAATTTTAAACTTGAGGAAGCTTTCATTGATATGAAAATCAACCCTATATATGACCTACACATCAAGATAGAATAATTTCTAGAATATGTGATATTATCTTGGTAGAATCAAGTCTATTAATTAATCTTGATAGGAATATAAATTTACCTTTAACCTATTAATAGAAATCCTTTAGATAGTAGCATATCAATTTTCAGCTAGAATATATCAAGAACCATAGGATTATAACATTTTATTTTATGCATATGTGTATTACCATTATCCTACCTCTTTACAACCAACTTATATTTACAAATTTCCAAACAAAATTATTTTCAATATATATATAGAGATAGATGGATAGATAGAATATAAAATTTACAATCACAAAGTTATTTAATCAACATAGAATAAAACATTGCAACACATAGCTAATCTTATCTTAGAGTGTCTTCACAAACTTGTTATCAAACAAGATTTGCAATTTCACCACATGGGTTACCTAATGCACCTCATTTTTGTATAATGGTTAGGAAAATCCTAGAGTCAATTAGTTAAGCAATGCATCAACAATGATATTATTCCCTTTAAAACACCATAACATTTAGAGGTTCCATCCCACCTATAGCATCCTATATATGGATCAATAAACATTATTGAATTTAAAGGTGTACAACATATGTAAAAATATTTAAATACGCATTAAAGAAAAATGTAGAGGTGTCCTTAAACCTCTATCCTTCTCCATGGGAACCAAAATATATTGTCTAAAAACAAAAAAATTACAACCTATTGGGCATACTATCTTCAATATGCATAGTTTCTAGAATGTTTAGCAATATTTGAAAATATAAATATGTTGGCAATTTTGGGTACCTTGGGTACATTGCATTTGCTCAAGTGAATAAGTTGTCATTGATGTAAAGAAGCTTTGGAAGGAATTTGATTTGATGTAAAATAATTTGTTTTGATGAAGGTTCGGCATGACAGGTTTGAAAGAAAGTAAGTTGGAAAAATGTCGCGATATCGCGACATGTCACATTTTCGTGACTTAAGTAGGAGAGAGAAAGATTTCTAGAAAAGTGTCACGATATCGCGACATGTCGCATTTTCGCGACTTACGCAGGCATGAGAAATATTTTTAGAAAAGTGTCGCGATATCGAGACATGTCTCAGTTTCGTGACTCAAAGAGGAGAGAGAATGAACAGAGTCAAAAATGTCACGATTTTGCGACATATTGCAAGGAAGGTTGTACGGACAAAAAAGTTTCACAATTTCGTGACATGTGGCAGGAGAGAGAGTCCGAAAAGAAAAGTGTCACGATTTCATGACATATTGCAGAAGAGAGATTCCGTAGTGAGAATTGTCATGATTTCGCGATAAGTTCGAAGAGAGAGAAAGTAACTCGAAAAGTGTCACGATTTCACGACATGTTGCAGAGTTCGAAATGAGAACTGTCACGATTTCGTGACATGTTGTAGAGTTCAAAGTGATAAATGTCACGATTTCATGACATGTTGAAGAGAAAGAGTACGGATGCAAAAAGTATCGTGATTTCGTGAGAGGCAGAAAAGAAATCTCACAGATGCAGAAAGTGTCACGATTTCATGACGGTTTGATATGGCAATGTATGGATGGAGAAAGTGTCACGATTTCGCGACAAAAACTAAAAGCATGTCTTCCATAGGTGAAGTGTCATGATTTCATGACAAAAGTAGAGAGGAAGGCTATGAAGACAAAAGTGTCATGATTTCGCAACAGAAGTGAAGATGAAGTCTGCAAAGGCAAAAGTGTCATGATTTCATGACAAAAGCAAAAAGGAGGTCGACGAAGGGAGAAATGTCACGATTTCACGATAGAAGTGAAGTCGAATGCTGACAAAGACAAAAGTGTCATGATATCGCGACAAGAGCTTGGTGGAAGTCGTCAAAGGCTAAAGTGTCATGATATCGCGACAAAAGCCAAAAGAATGTGTGCAGTTGCAAAGGTGTCACGATATTGCGACATGTTGTAGTTTTGCGGGAAAAGATACAGAACCATAGAGGTAGTGAAGCCGACAAAGTTAAATTTTGACTGACAAAGATTAGGGTTTGCAACCGACGTAGTTTAGGGTTGTGCAGCCAACTAAGATCAAGGTTTTGATCTTGAAAGTATTAGTATAAAAGGATGGCTATTTGAAGAGTAAAAGTATCGATTTGATGTGTGCGTTTGAAGTACGATGTTCACAGATAGAGTGCGGGGGAGGAGTTCGATCACCGAGAACAGAGTGCATTTTGTTGAATCATCTAAGTGAGAGAGATCGCAAGGAATTAGAGTGCGTGAATATGGTGCTGTTGTGTTTGCACAAAGGAGCAGAAGCGATCGTTGGATGCATCGTTGGATGAGCATCAAAGTGTGCGAGATATAGCCGAAAGAGTGCAGTTAGCGCAGAAGTGGGGATTTGATGCTCAAAGTGTGCGAAGATAGTGCACAGTGTGTGCAGAGAGACGCTTGAGAGAAGGCAAAGTGTGGTTGTAAAAGCACAGAGGTTGTGTATGTATTGGAGCAGTCTGGGTAGGTTCTAGTGAGAACTTGAAGAGTAGATTTGAGACAAGTCTTGGTGAAGACTTGGGTGAAGATCAAGCAAGCTTTAGTGAAAGCTTGTGAACCAGATTTGAGGACCAGTTGAGGACAAATATTAGTGCAGATTCGAGGATATTTGTGCCAGACCAAAGGAATGTGTTTGGTGCAGATCAGAGAAAGAGAATGAGGACATTTATGTTAGATCGAAGGACTGTGTTTAGTGCAAATTCAAGGACCAGCTTTGGAGGTGATAGAGTTGAGGATAGAGGTCTCCAGCCAGAGTAGGGAAGATAGGTGTCTTCTGTGGACAAAGTTCCATTTGCTAAAGGCAGCAGAGGCAGAGGTCTTCTAGAGGATCACCAGCCGGAACAAGAGCTAGGGGATTGGTGTCTCCTTTGGGTTGGTGCCCATAAACATTGTAATCGGGAAAGGTATTCCCATAATTGGATTTGATAAAATTTAGTGAAATATTTTATCCGTGGAGTAGCCCACTTTGGGTGAACCATGTAAATTGTTGTGTCTCTTTGTGGATGGTGTTTTGTGTATTGCTTTGATTACGAATTTTGATACTGCTATCTATACAATACATAATTTTGAATTGAAAGTTGAATTGAAAGAAAAAAATAAAAAGTGGTCTTATACTGTTCACCCCCCTCTCAGTATAATCTTGTGTTCTTCAAAATAAAATGAATTTAATATTAAACAAGGCCATAAAGAAGCTTATCTTCCTAGTTTGGTTCAAACCTATTTAGGGGATATGTATGTCTTGTGAATAAATTTATGAAAGAAGTCCAAAATCAATATTTGTAAGCATATCCTCATAATAACATTTTTTTAAATTCCTCAAACCCTAATTGCAACAATACAATGTTGTATCTTCATAAAAATAAATAGAAACAATATATAAACTCCAATCATGATGTAAGATATTTAATATATAATTTTATCTTAATAATATTATATTCACGAAAACCATACTGTATCTATCCATTCCACTAACTTTTTGGTTTATAAATATGTTGAATAATATAATTAATCATTTTTACAAATTAATTATACCTAATTCATGTATTAACAAATATATCATAAAATATTTTTGTTCTTGGAAAATTTATTCCATATATATTTATGCCTATAATATTAAATTAGCAACCATGTACCTTAAGGTCTAATCATATCTATAACTCTTAAATATATGTAAATTACTCTAGTTAGAAAATTAAATAACCATTATTTCTATTATAGAAATGTTATATATAACTTGTGTTAATAAGAAATGGATATCATATGAGTCCAAAGGTAAGCTAAAAAATAGCATGACATAAATAATATGCTCTATGCTTTGTTATTATTTTAAAATATTATCCATTAAAAATAGTCAAATATATACTTTGACCACCTATTCAAAATGTAAACTACCATCCTAAAAAATTTTCATCTTATATAGTTGTTAAAAGGGTTAGTGATTAAATATTTTTATATTTTTCACATAGATATTAGTATTGCATGGAAGCTCTATAAATAGACCCATCCTTTCCAATAACTCATTAATTTCAATTCCAATTGTAGAGGATAAAACATCCCTCCATTCATTTGTATTTTATTCCTATGTAATGAGGTCATAGCAACAAATAATTTAAATCTATATTGTTGCATACTCCTATAGAATTTTAATTGGGATATCTAGATTTATGTAACCCATAAATCTATTAATTTACCTTGTTTCTTCTTCCCAAGGATTCCTTGAAAGAAGCACTATCTTTGATATGCACCATGAAGGTATTTGAAGTCAAATTTTAATGGACATTTAATTTGTTAGTAGGTTATGATCCATTCATGATCAATTACAACATACATAGATCTTATTTCCTTTCATAATTTCATTATCCATCAATGATTGCTTCAAATATAAGAAAATTATCATTAAATTATATCGCAAAAAACCAAGCAATCATTACTTCTGTCACATTTTTATCTCTAGCAAAATAACTAATTTGAGCATGCATTGAATCATAATTGTGATACTTACTTTTCTATCATTGGCAATAACATTGATATGTATAATAGGGTATTTATAAACAACTTCATGAACAAATTATTTGCATTGTCATCACCCATGACTATATGCCAAGTTGATGTTCCCCTCACATTTAATTAATAGTCGTTGGGATAAATCCATTCCAATATACAAATAATTAAACTTTTTCCCTAAATCACATCATCCATATGATATTATCTCAATAAACAATAAATCACCACTAAATTACACTTTATGTAATCAAGTTTCCATCTCTTCATCTCTCACCATTTCCTCTATATCCAAATAACTTAGCTATTCATATTATATATGGAGATATAGTGTTGAAAAATTGGAATACATAAATAATCATATTTCAATAGTCATTTTTATATATTCATCTCAAAGATAATATTGTGAACACTTATATGCAATGCTAGCCAATTTAATGAACCCTTAAGAGACATATAATTAATATGACCTTTCAATTGCATTAATATATTATTATATATAATTGTGATAGGAAAAGTGCATTGGCCACAAGTTTTTATTCATTCTCAATTTCTCAAGTATTTATTTTATTTTTCATCATTTGCTTATACATATAATCCATATTAGTTTTTATGCTTCACAACTATTCAATCTCTATTTGGGGGGATTTAGTCAGTTTTTTTAAATCAAGCAAAACTAAAGAAACTTTTTAAAAACTCAGAATTCAATGATTTAAAGGATATTGGTTGACAAGAAGGTATCTAAGGATAGAACATAGTCTAATAGAGATAGCTAGTTATGATGTATAAGAGACCTAATTTTTAGGTCATTATTGAAACTTTGAAGAAATTCCAAAGAGGCATCTAAAGAATGTAATTTCATATTTTCTTAATATAAAATTACAACTTTTTTAAGGGAAAAAAAACTATCCTCCTCATTATATATTTCAGTGATAAAATGATATGATGTAAGTTATTTTTGTACTACATAACATTGATGTTTTGTAATGAACATGCTATAGCTATTTATCTATATTTTAATTGTTTGGATTAAAACCATAGGTTAATATTAAGTCAACAAGTTATCTTAAAAATTAGTAATAGTAATCTAGATTCTTATAGATAGGGTTATGTTCTAATCTGGTAAATTAATAATTAAAATATTTTCTTAGTCATCATAAATGTGCATCACAATACTATACCATATTTACATGTCTTATGATGATATTTCATCTCTAACTAGAATGCATTTATATTTGTGATTAGGATGTAGAAATTTATATTTCTTCATGATATATTTTAATCTTATATTTTTCATATTGTGGATATATCTCTCTTCTAGTTATTGTTACAAAGTGTGGAACACTATGGTTTGCATTTGGTTAACTATATAAGTTGTTTTGCAACTAGTAGCATAACAATGATCTTAATTATATATGGAAGGAAACTTTGGGAAAATAAATTCAACACTTACATCTATCATATTATTATATATTAGAATATAAGGAATATATAATTATAATAATTTATTTCCTTCCAAATCATGGTGCATATTTCCTTCCTATATTGATATGTGGCTATAATTATTTTCACTAGGACCAAAAGATATTAGCTCATCAATGATAAATTGCAAAAGTTATCAATTTGACCATTTAATTAAGATGGTAAAAATAAGATATATCGTTAGTAATATTTTCATAAGATACTAACCCATTATTTTAGTGTAAATCACCATGTTAAATAATTAATAACTCTTTCCATCACTAAAGGTTACTAAAGGATCAAGGATGATTTGGTAACAATAATAAAAAAATGATGCACAGTACATGGATCATAAGAAAATACTACCAATGAATAAAGAAAAGCAATACAACCCAAGAAGAATTAGCACTTACAATATCCATAATTACCAACATAGAGGCAACATGGTAACACCATTAAATCCATCAATTAGAAATTCATGAAAAGAGGATGTTACTAAAAATATACTATATGACTAAAATAAAGTGTTTTCAAAATACAATCATATATATGCACCTTAGTTGGAATAATTTACAAAAATATTTGAAGGTATAATTCATTGAAAGTAGAATTAAAAAATGAGAAATTATCATTAGTAGTATTTTTTTCTTAATGGAAGTGCTCCAAACTAGATTATATATAATAAATTATGCATAAAAGTTGTACGCTTCATGGAAAAAATCAAAAGGATATTTTTAGTAATGCTTAATAAAGGTTTGTTATATTATTGTTGGGTAAAACATTGGTTAGTTTTTCTATGTTTCGATTAATTACCTCCATTTAATTGTCAACCCAGGGTAGCTCGTAGTATTGTGAGAAACCGTTTATAATATATGCTTATATTTTCTCCTTCAGAGATGAGTCCCTCATATTTATGGTTTGGGGGGTGTTTTATGTTCATTTAAGTCTTGATTATAAATGATAAACCAATAATATATCCTACATTTGTGAAAATAGGACTAAAATGCAAATATAAATTAAAATGGTACTTTGTTGGAAATTACTTAAAATAGGAGAAAATAACAGGGAAATGAATTAATCTACATAAATTTAAACAACATAATATAGGGAAAAGTAAGGGAAGGACTATTTTGTAAGTGGGCCTTAGCTTCCATCAGGTTCTACCCGCATTAAATCTTCACCGGATGCTTAAACGGTTTAACAGGAAATAATTTAGAATTGTTTTATTTAACAATTGTAGCAAAGAATTTACAAGAAAAATCTAGGGGTATCATCTTCAGGGGTGGCCTATATATTTATAAGATATGCGGCCACACCGTATTACAATCAAATACAAATAAAAAATATGATTCTCTTTTACAACCATCTACATGAATGAAGGAATCAAGCAAAATATTGAGCTTGGTGAGCTATTTCAGCGTATTCTATTTCCAAAATACGTCTAATATTTTTTTAACCTGATTTACATAAATATTTCATGTAGCAATTGTAAAATATATGGCTAGTCATATTTGACATCATCCCTTGTCTATTTGCAATGCTAAAACTCCATTTATGCTTGTTGCTGAAATTTCACTCTATTTTACCGATCATAGAGTCATGCTAGAATTTGGCTTTAGTGGAAATCAGGTGCCTTTTCTATATAATTCGGGAAGTAGGCACCTTATCTATAGAATTCGGGAAGCAAGCACCAACATGGGAGTTAGGTGCCAACACGAGAGTCAGGCGCCTAACGGGAAACAAACACCTAATGGGAAACAAGCACCTAATGAAAACGTATCGAATGCAAGTCAGTCACTTAAAATGGAATTGGGAACCTGACTTCATACTTCACACTGATGTACCACAAATGTTTTACCTTTATGAAATTGCAAGTGCCAGGTTCAAGTGGGACCTCGATGAAAATATGCTAAAATGCAGCAATTTCTATAAAATCTACACAAAATACACTTAAAGAAAAATATTTATTAACATGTAAAATAAACTGTGAAATATATATATATATATATATATATATATATATATATATATATAATTTTCATAAAACATGTACATCTATAAAAATAAGTGTCACATTTTATAGGGAAAGGAGTACAAAAAATGAGCATTTCTAAGGCTCATCATCCCCCCATGCTTAAGGGGTGGTAGGTCCATGTGCCACTTTATACTCGTAATTACTAATCTCTATTTACAACATCCCAATAAGCCTTGTTGGTCCCTATTATTTTCTTTTTAGTGGCCTTTACTTTTTTCTTGTCTCAGGGCTTTCGCCCCTTTGGTGCTTTGGGAGCGGTCGCCTCCTGTTCCTATTATTTTTGGCACTTACTGCATCGAACTAGATGACTTGGCCTTGCTATTTTATTGGGTGGTTCTCTTGTCCAAGCCACCTTGCCTTTTTAATGTTCAAATAGTGACCATAGAAACTGGTAACATCCTTCTGAAATGTGGGCTTAGCCATTTCCACTACTCATGGTGAAGAAGTAACTCTTCGGCCATAGGCTCTGCATATTCATCACCAAATGGGATGTTAGACTTCTTAGAAACTTTGGTTGTGGGAAAATCGACCCCTATTGGTTCAAGATTAGGTTCATCCTTAACCTATATTTTTTCCATCGAAGGGGTTCTACTGCTTGATTCTTGATCTATAGGTGGCACATATTCTAGAAATCCCATCCTCATTTTCAACGTAGCCTCCTTATTGGACTCTTGAAATAGAGTTTATTATTCTTTGTATTTGGCTTCCCAAGTGGAAGCCTGCTCTTTCAATACCTACAAATGTTGCTACAAAACTTCCTCCTAGACCTCCTATGGTAAATCTTCTGTAGAAACCTCCTATTGGGGAACCTACCCCTTTGAAATATCCTATAAAATCTAGGCTAGGTACTCTTACCTATTTATCTCATAGATCGTTGCTTCATCGTCTGATGAGCTCGACACCACCCTAGAAAATTTTGACCTTCTACTTCTATTTCTGGTGAAAATTGTTCCTCACCAAATTGGAGAAAAATAGGAGATGAGGTTTGTCGTGCTTCCCCTATAGTTTCTACAGGTTGGGATGCAGACACCATCTCTTCTTATTATATCACCTCTTGGGCCGACTTCTCATCATATATTGGCACCTTATCCTCTTCTTGTGTCCCTAAAAATGTATCAGTGCCCTTGGTCTCCTCAACTATCAAATATCTATGTGACACCGCATATTGTACCAGGGCTGAAATCAGGCCATGGTGAGCTAAGGTAGATGTTATGCCTACTTGGTACCATTTTTCCTCATCCTTAAGGGTGCATGCAAGGTAATATGAGATGTTGATTTTATCCCCATGTAGTATGTGATTAAGAAAGTGAAAGTGATTTGTGTTCAATGTGAAGTACCTACCAGAGCAAGTGAATAATCACAAAATCTATTTGAATACCACCCTCCAGATCTCAAATATGGCATTCACATAAACTAGTGTGCATCAGGTGCTCGGTCTGTCCCCCAAATAATTGTTGTACACAAAGAGTGATGTTATATTCTTTGTACATGTGCTCCCCTATTAGAGGGAGTCCCATAACCATGGTGATATAATTTTTGGTGATTAGAATCTCTAGTACCTACATGTGCATGATCCCAACCCTCATGGATGTTGCAAATTCATTAGCTATCATTGCATCCTAGCCTTGAATGACCATTCAACAATACTCCATCCATCCTACAGTGTCAATTGGGTTTGTACATCTACAAAATCCCTAAGTAGTCAATAGGTTCACTTTTCTTGAGGTTGTGATTCTTAGATTTCTCCACCATGCTTTTCCCTTGGTTTACAGTTCACTTGGCAATGCTTCTAGTTTTCTCCCTAAATTTCTATGATACTTCACACTTTCATTTTTTTCTTTATGTAGGTAGCTTTACAATAGCTATTATGCAGTTTTTAAAACAACTACTTTCTTGCATTCAGGTGATTAATTACCATAATAAATAGTGATTATGGTTATCCATGATAAGTTTCCTTTGATCATGTGCTCAATTGTACAGAGGTAATAACCATAGGCAACCGACCAATCAGAGTCACGACACGTAGCATAGTGCCAAGTGGAGTTATTCAGATGGGTAGGAAAATAATAGACATTGTGCCAACACTTTTCCATAGACACATACGTATGAAAAAATATAGACATAAAACAAAAAATTTAATCATGCACCTAAATTCATTTTGTGGGTGTATATGTACAGATATTCGTGGTATGTTTCTATTGCCTAGTTTTTGATGACTAGGTAAATCACAATGGATAATAATGGCCATATTTCCCATACAATGAATTCTCTTCCATGTGATTGTTATCGGTAGCTACAATATGACTTATTCGAGACATCCTAAAAAATTCAAAACAAAAAGGAAAAACATATCTTCTTGGGATGACAAACATCCCCTCCTTGGAAGTTGGTGGATGTCAAATTTTAATTTCATCCATGATAGATTTGGCTTTGCACGTGCGTGGGTGCTTATGTGGCTCGAGCCATATCCCAATTCTAATTTTTTATTCTTCCATGGCAGAAAGTGGGTGAAAAAATGGAAATAAGGCACCTTTTCATATGGAAATCAGGTGCCTTCTTTTTGAATTATGATGCACAAGTGCCTTAGAAATTGGAAGCAGGCACCTTAGGAATCAGGAAATTTGCTTAACATGGGAAGCAGATGCCTTAACAATCAGGTGCTTATGCCTAATATGGGAATAAAATACCTTAGGAATCGGGTTCTCTACTTAACATGGGAAGCATGTGCCTTAGAAATCAAGTGCTTGTGCCTAACATGGGACACAAATTCCTTATCAATCGAGCACTCTACTTAACATGGGAAGCAAGCACCTTAGAAATTAGGTGCTCTACTTAACATGGGAAGTAGACACATTTTTGCTAATTTTCTAGTGCCGTAGTTATAAAATAAACTTTGTACAAACTCAAACGTTTTTTTTAAACGAAAAACTTTGTGTCGTTGTCCCGATAAATGGAATTCGGGTACCCTTGTTTTTCTTGAAAAAACCAGAAATCTGGTTTTGGTCTACCACAAGATGGGATGCATGTGCCATATCCTTAACATACTAGGATTTAGGTGCCCTGAACTGTATAATAGGAATCAGGTGCCTCCTTCTCATAGTATGGGACTCATGTGCCTCCTATTGTAAAACATGAATCAAGCACCTTTCCCATCAAAATATGGAAAATAGGTGCTTCTATTTACTCAGTGGGTGTTGAATTTGTCTCGTATATATGCTATAAGGTTAATAAAGCCTTTTAGTGCTCTTTTTGAAGAACATGAAAAAAATCAGCATCCACCCCTGAACCAACAGTTGAGTGTTTTATTATCCATAAAGACAAATCCGAACACTCTTGTGTAGATTCAGATTTAGTATTCCCCTCTCTAAGTGGGGAAAAACTACTCGTAATACAATCAATTTATCCTAGAAAGCTGGTAATCATGGATCTTGTGTTTATTAGGCCTAGGTTTCTCAAGCTACCTAACAATTGCACTTAGGGTATTGTTCCTGTAAAATAAAAATATAACTAAAACAACAAAAATTGAAAGAATAATTGTCTTTGGGACTATGTGGACTATGTACACATATTACTAACTCAAGATAAAATCAGAATCAACTGGGGTCTCCCCCATATCTAATCTATATTCAATCATGTATGTTTCATACATGGTATGGACGTAGGCAGTGGCCATTGACTATTAAGGTAATGTTGTTGTTGTCTATCTTTATGATCCTCACAACTCCATTTTTGATGACTTCAATTACTTCATATGGCCCCATCCAACACTACATGTGCTTGCATTTCCTTTATTGGAACTGGGAATCATATAATAATTCTCATTCTCCCACTTTAAGATGCTTTGGCTTGGTGTGGTGGTCATGCCACTTGGCACTTTTTTTGTGAATGATATTTGTTTTTTGTAGAGAATCTACGTGGTATTCATCTAACTAATTAAGCTAATAAATTCATTCTTTCTGTGCATCATCCAGGTTTATATTTAACTATACTATAGTCCTAAGTGCTTTGACTTCAAACTCTATAGGAATAATATCACTTTTCCCATAGACTAACTAAAATGGTGTGAAACCAATAGTAGTCTTCTAGATGGTCCTATATGCCTACACTGCTTCTGGTAATCTAGTAGAACAGTCCTTCCTATGTTGCTACACTATCTTTGTTAGGATATTTTCCAACTCTCGGATGGTTACCTCAACTTGCCCATTTGCCTATGGATGGTAAAGAGTGGTTTGTTAGGGCTAATTTTATATTGTTGCATGAGTTCTTGAATCATCCTTGAAGTAAAATGATGTCCTTAATCCATTGTTATCTCCCTTGGAATCCCAAATATTGTAAAAATTGATGAATATAAGAAATTTGCTATAGTTTTATCCTTTGAATCACGTAATTATTGCACTTCAACCCACTTAGTCACATAGTCAGTATAAACTAGGATATACCTCTTACCTCTTGACTATGGATTAATATGTCCTACAAAGTCCATCCCCCATTTATCAAATGGATCAATGTGAATATGTGGTTGGAGTGGATTCTCATATCTAATATTAGGTCTACCCATCCTCTAACATTGATTACACTAGCTCACATGCTTGGCTGCATCTTTGAATAGTGAAGGCCAATTTTATAGTGAAATTCAAATTGGAGGTGGTCATTATCTTCAAGAACATATGTTACAAATTTCCACTAAAATGGAGAAACGAAGCGAATGTTACAAGCATTGCAATATTGTCATAAAAATGCTCTTTTTAGAAAAAGTGTGTCAACAACAGTTTTCATGGAGGTGGTATAGATGAACCATAAGGAGTTATGTAGTGATATTCAGAATGGATATATTTAGCATTGCATATATTATAAGTTTCAAATTTTATAAAATAGAGTTACAATGTGAGAGTTATGATTGTTGTAAAAACAGTATAGGTCACTTTTATGTCAATTTGTTCCACTTGTACAAAATCCTTCAGGTGGCCGTTTCGACCTTGCAGAGTCACCAAAGTTTTGGTTTCAGTGTTGTTACACCTTTAAGGCATCAAATAGAGCATATTTCATTTTTTGTTTGAGGTGTCAAGTGGCTCCAAAGTAAGAGAACGAGTAAGGTGTCAATTCTTTGCATGTGACGTGTTTGACAAAATGCCTTCTCAAAATAAAAAAAAAGTAAGTTATATTGTTTTAAGAAGCTTCATTAAAGAAAATATTTTTAAAAATTGAAAAGGGAAAAAGAATGCAAGTGTGTGTTTTTTAAGTGACAAAGGATTTTATTGAAATGTGAGGACTTTATTTTACGAAGAGAGTAGTGTGCATGGAGAAAAATAAAGAATGAAAATCCGTGATTTTTGGAGAGAGGTGAAAAATGTCACATCAGTATTTTGGGCATAACTTTCTCATATGATATATTTTGGCTTAAATTTTGAGAGGAGTTCGTAGAAAAAGTGCTAAAAAATACCCAAAAAGCATTTAGCAATTGCTAGAATGAGCTAAGAGAACAATAATTTTTTTTTTTGTGAGAAGAGAAGATTCAAATTCTAAGTAATGCAGAGAGAGGGATGTTATACTGGGTGAAATAGAAAGTTTTAAATTTTGAGCTTACAGACCATAGAGGGTTCTGGTTTTAGTGAAGACATTCATGTATGTCATTCTATTATCAATATCAAAGTCATGTGGGTGCTTGGTAGAGGGGTTGGTGCTCCTTTCTGTTGGTGTAGATAAATTAGGGGTTGATGCTCCTTTCTATTAGTGCAGATAAATTAGGGGTTGGTGCTCCTTCCAGTGGGTGCTGGTAAATTGATTGTAAAGTTGTTGTTTTGCAAAAGGTGGATTTGGATGGGAGTAAAAATAGTCATTTTTGGGGATGTATCCAAATCGGTGAACATCGATACATCTTGTGTTGTGTGATGTTCTCTTGTTATACTTGCTTTATTTGGTTTTATTTTTTCATGTTGAAGATTTAAATTTTAAAGAGCTACATTGATTCACCCTCCCCTCCCTCTCAGTGTCATTGTGAGACTAACAATTGGTATCAGAGAGAGGTTCCTAAATAGGATTAACCGGCTAGGGTGATCTTGGAAGTGACACAATGGCAAGTGGTGAAGGCTTCTCATCAAACAAAGCACCATTGTTTGATGGAACTAATTACACATTTTGGAAACTTAGGATGCATACATATCTTTGTGCTTTGGGATATGACATTTGGGATTCAGTAGATAGTGGATACACAATACCCATCACTTCTCTAGTAGATAGTGGATACACAATACCCATCACTTATTTAATTGAGAAAAGTGCATATTTTCCATGAGGTAAAAGTGCAGAGGATACTTTACTAGTTGGTAAATAATTAGTCCTATCTATGTACCAAGGTATTTGATCATTCAAAGCAAACAAATGTTCATATAGAAATTGATCCTTTATAGCTACATAGTCTGGAGGTGTTAATATGGACAAGGAATTAGCTACCATATTGTCCTTTCTTGGCTTGTCCACTATCATCACATCAAATTCCTGCAAAAGAAACAACCATATGATAATTCTACCACTAATCCTAGGTTAATTTGTCAAGTATCTGATCATTGAGTGATCAGTGTGTACAAAAACCTGATATCCTATGATATAATGATGAAATTTTTTAAGATCATGTATTACTACAAGAACCTTCTCTATGGTATTATAATTGAGTTTAGCACCTCTAATGATTTTACTAACATAATAGATGACATAAAAATCATCACCATATTTCTGTCCCAGTACTGAGCCTATTGCATTTTTAGATGCATTAGCATATATGTGAAAAGGTACGGTCCAATTTGGACCTCTTAGTATTGGAGCAGTGATTAGTTTTTCCTTTAAGATGTTGAATGCTTGTTTACATTTTTCAGGCCAAACAAATTATGTATCCTTATTTAATAGTGTGGTACGAGGTTTATATTTTTGCTAAATTTTGATATAAACCTCCTATAGTAACTGGTTGATCCTAGGAAATTGTGGATATCCTTCTATTTTTTGGTAGTAGGTAATGTTTGGATGACTTCTATTTTATTTCTTTCTACTTTGATCTCATCTGCAAAAAGGTGATGTCCTAAAACTATCCCTTCCTGCATAAGCATATAATATTTCTCATTGCTTAAGGACAGTTCAATTTCCTCACGCCATTTAAGTGTCTTTACCAAATTTTCTATGGTGGTTTCAAAAGTTTCTCCATATACAGTGAAATTATCAATGTATACCTCTACAGTCTCTCCAATCATATCATAAAAAATTCTCAAAACTGCCCTCTGGAAGGTGGCAGGTGCATTACATAGACCAAATGGTAAAATTCAGTTAGTAAATGTCCCCCATGGATAAGTGAAGGTATTTTTATCTTGATCTTCTTACCCTATTTATATCTAATTGTATCCAATGAACCCATCTAGGAAAGAAAAATACTTCTTGCCTTTTAAGGTTTCAAGGACCTAATCTATAAAGGGTAAAGGGAAGTGGTCTTTCTTAGTTACTTTGTTCAGTGACCTACAATAAACACAAATTCTCCACTTTCCCTTCTTCTTGGGCACCACCACTAATGGTGATACCCACTTACTATCTAAAATGGGGTAGATGAATCCAACTATGAGGAGTTTTTGTGATTCTATTTTGACAATTCTTTCATAGTTGGGTTCATTCTCCTCAGTGGTTGTCTTATTGGTTTAACCTAGTCTTCTAGATATATCCTATGAGTACATGTATCAAGAGTTATTCCTCTCATGTCAGAATACTCCCAAGAAAAGGCATCTTGATGTTTTTACAATGTTTATTTTAGTTTGGTTTGTTGTTCAACTGTCAACTTGTTATTTATGTTTAACATTCTATCAGGTGTAACTTCTATTTTTTGAATATGGTGGTCTTTTCCTCCCACTAATGGCAACTCAGGAGGAGGATATGAGGTTTTTCCCTAAAAAAAGTGGGATATCATCCTATCCTAATCATTTTCATGTCCCAACTCATCATGTGTCATGATAGGTTGTATCTGAAAGCACGAGATTCCGGTCAAAGGAAGCACCAAGTGCGATTGCATTCAAAATTAAGTACGCTTAAGTCCTAGAAATGTAAATTGCATGAAACGGAAAAGAGACACATTGGAAGAGACACAATCAAATAGAGAAAACACAGCCCTTTCATTAATTTCCCTTGATCTCCGTTACAATGATGCCTCCTCCCTTTTCAGGGGCTAGGAGCGCAAATAGAGTTTGATTACAATCGCTGAATGATTCCTCCTTCCGCGTGCCCACGATTGCAATGGGCGGGCCAAGATGATGCCGCCGCTGATGTCGATGAGTTCTTCGCCTCTGCTGCTTCTCCTACGAACAAAGAAATGACCAAGGCGTCAGTAGCACCTGCTGCAAATGAAAAGCATTCTCTCTCTAAAACCAACGAAATATGCATATGAATATTTGCCTGAAACAGTGAATACAATGACACCAAATTGCTTCAAAACTTGACAGAAGGTAAGAAAAGTTACCAGAAGGCCACTGCCACTGAGGCAGCTGGCCAATCCACCTTCAAACTGGAATTCGTCCCTGGGCAGGACGAATTTTGACTGTAATTCGTCCCTGGGTGGGACGAATTCTTCTGAGTTGGAGAAACCGACCTGCTGCTGCTCCAATGTCGGATCCCGGGACCTGCAAAACGCCTGCAAACAGGGGGTTAGGTAATTGGGGCCATTTTGGGACGACCCAGATGGTCGGATTTTCCCAATTTGGCCTCCACCCTCGGGAATTTGACCTTGACACCTGCAAGTTAGCGAAACGACAAAGCAATACAAAACATCCTAAAATCTGACCAAAAGTTACAAAATTGCAATTATGGACTAATCAGACCTAGTAACACGGAATGCAATCTAAAAAATAATCTAAAGTGCTCAAAAACTAAAATTAGGACTTGGGAGGTGCGGGGGTGCCCAAGTGGGCCTCCCACCGTTGGCCCTCGATTTTGGAGCCAATCCACCGGGGATGGGCCCAAAACCTTTTAGGATTGGGGGGTCGGCGAATTGGTTGGTTCAGATGTCCATGCGTCGGATTTGAGTAAGGTTCGAGCTTCCAAAGGCCACCCAACAACCTCCCTTGCAAAAGAGATTGGTGGATGTGGGAAGGTGAACCAAGGGGGATGCAAGTGAGTCTTCAATTCGGCAGCACTTCGTTGCTTGAACACTCCTTCAACTCTGTATGTTTTGGGTGAGAAAAGTCCCACCTTTTATAGACCCAAGGGGTCTCTTTTGGGAGGGAAGCACAAAAGCCAAGTGTTGGCCATAGGCGCCATGTGGCGCTCTTGTCTTCCCATGAGGGAGGGGAGTCCTCCATTGACTTGAACTTTGATAAATGCTTTTTGTAACAGTCCTCTAACGGCCCCTCTGTCCACTTACACATGCGTGCAAGGCAGGAGCCCTTAACTGACTGTTCTGGGCTGCCACTTGGCACCATTTGCCTTTTTGCCCGTTAAGCTTGGAATTCGTCCCACCCAGGGACGGATTTAGAATTCGTCCTGGGGTGGGACGGATTCTATTTTGAATTCGTCCCGGGGTGAGACGAGTACTGGGCAAAGTGTCCAAGTGTGCCAAATTGCTTCTTGACCCTACAAAATTGCTATGAAAGTGGTTAAGACCACTGTTTAACCTCTAAGGGCTGCCCTGGGGGCTGTGTTTGTCAAAGCGATCAGTGTTTGCAGTCACATAATCGGATTGGTGCTGTTTTGGTGTCTACAGATGCCCCTTTTTGGGAAGCGCTGCGGGTGACGCAGATGTCTGAGCAAAAATAGATAACCAAAGCACTAATGATTAGGGTTTCTTGGTAACCTAACCAACTTTTGATGCCCCAAGTATGGAAAGGGCATGCATTCTTGAATCCTTGCTTCTGACGAGCTAAGGAATTTGATTTCAAGTATTAACCTATTTTGGTGAGGTGTGACTTGAACTTAGACATTGATCAGTCATGAACAAGTGAAGGGCATTTTTATCCTCAGGGGGAACCTTGTGTTCATGATTCACGAAATGCCAAGTGTTTGATTGATTTGATTGTTGCTTGTTTATCGCCCCAAGCAGGAGCGTGATTGTCTTTGTCAATGATTCTTTGAATGCATGTCGTTTTCCTTAATTGGGTGTGTGATTGTTGATTGGTGACTAAGTGTGACTACCCCCTCAAGCGACGAATCGATGAGGGAATGACCTTCGTGAGAGAAGCGACGAGTCGCTTGACCCAAGATGACTTGTGCCAGGGTGCCTTTAAAGGGTTTACCGTTAAGCGTGTGCAATTTTTCCAACATATGGACCTATTTTTGGTGGGTGTTAACCCTTTTGGTGATGTCATAATGAGGTGAAATCGTCGAAAACCTATTTCCCGTGGAGCGGTCCGGCTATGATAGCCTTCTTGGGGAATTAGGAGAGCGATAATTTGGACCTCGACATCGATTTTCTTTGCCTAGAGGCTAAGTGCGAGAGCACTTGTGTCCGGCATTATTTTTGTTGTGTTTTTGTTGAATTTTGTACTGTTTTTGTTGTTTTTTGTGACACCATTTGGTGATTGAATTGTCGGCAATCCGTCCTCCCGTGGAGCGGTCCGGCTATGGTAGCCTTCTTCGGGAGTAGGATAGTGACAATTAAAACCCCGACATCAATTTTGCTATGCCAAGAGTTTAAGTGCAAGAGTACTTTTGTCTGGCATGTTTATTGCTTGTTTTGTGTTGCATTTTTGTTGTTTTGTTGTTTTTTTTTGTGACACCATTTTGGGATTAAATTGTCAAAATCTGTCTTCCCGTGGAGCGGTCCGGCTATGGTAGCCTTCTTAGGGAGTAGGATAGTGATAATTTGTGACCCCGATGTCGATTTTGTATGCCCATGTTGTCAGTTGCATTTGCAATCCTGTCAGGCAGTTTTATTGTCTGTTTTTAGTGCATTTTTAGTCATTTTTCTTGATTTTTTTTGTGCTGGCCTGAATTCGTCCCTGGGTGGGACGAATTCCAGCTGGAGAATTCGTCCCTGGGTGGGACGAGCGCTGATCAGAGCGCTCGTCCCAGTCAAGGACGAATTCCAGTGCAAAGGGCCTATTTAAGGGCCAAAACTTGATTTTGGGCTCATTTGTGTCATTTTTTCTTGCGATTTTGGAGCTCTGGGAGGAGGAGGTAATTCTGCGAAGCGAAGCGCTGCTGGAATTCTCTCTGCCATCATGAGTGCACAAACTGGTTCGAGCGGCGGAGCCGAGGCGAGACCTGTAAGTGACCCTAGGGTTTATTTTGCTTTAATTTAATGCATTGTTTTGTGTTGCGCTTTTCAAAACTTTAAGATTTTTTGTGATGTTTTTGTTTATCAACTAAGGTTAGAAACCCTAGAACTGAAAATTTTATCTTTTTCATTTATTTATTTTATTTTTTTTTTTGTTTGCTTGCAGGTTGTTAGGAGCCGGTACCGTGTACCCGCTGCCTTTACTGAGGCGCGATTGGCATTGACTGATGATGACTGGGAATGGCTTGATGCCCTTGGGCTCAAGCGAGTGGCTCGACTGGAGCCTTTGGTTTCGGATCAGGCCTATCTGACGGCCCTGATCAAGCTTTGGGATCCGTGGACCAATACTTTCCATCTCCCGATAGGGGAGATGACTGTGACACTTGAGGACGTCTATCGGTTGCTTTGGATTCTGATAGATGGTCTGCCTATTAGGACATCTCCGTTTGATCGCTGGACTGCTATACTCACGAGATGTTTTGGGCATGGGGGGGAGCTGGGTGTAGCAGACCCAGTGGAGACAGCCGAGGCGGATTGCCAGGCTGGCGGCATTTTGGTTAGCTGGTGGAAGGAGAGGGGGGTGTTAGGAGTGAGGCACGCATTCTTGATGGGCCTCATTTCTAACATTCTTATCCCTGATTCGTCAGGTGCGAGGTTCCCGTGGAATTTGCTGGATTTGGTGTGGCAGTTGGCAGAGTGCCCGATAGAGGCACCGTTGATCCTGAGATGGGGACAGACTTTGTTGGCACAGCTTTACGGGGAGCTGTACGGGGTCAGCTGTCGATAGCGGAAGGGTGTCAGTTGCAGCTTTTTGTTGCAGTGTTGGGGTTGGCAGCACATAGCTGTTGAGAGGCCTACCGGGTTACCGTGGACGACTCGGGCGATGATGGAGGATGAGGAGATTGGTTATGCGGCTTTGTGGCGACGGTCTGCGGAGCAGGGGCAGAGTCGGCGATGGGCAGGTGCAGTTGAGCACTACATTGATGCCTTTTCGCGGCTCACTCCAGGGGAGGTGTTTTGGCGTCCCTATCGGGACTGTCCAGCCTGGCCTGAGGCTGGAGAGTGGCTCCGACGGGTACGGAGGGAGCGATGGTTGACTCGGGCGGCACGGGACGGAGCATGAGTTCTTTCCGTACCGCCGGGTTACACGACAGTTTGGGGTGCGCCAGGGGTTGCTTGGTGAACCCGTAGGCTATCGACGTCGGGGAGATGAGAGGGATCTGGAGCCACCGGTCCTCGTGCCATTGGGCGAGGAATCGGATGCGGTGATTGAGGTGTTGGATGTGGATGACGTCGGTACTACCACTGAGTATGACTCGTGGTGGGTATTGCGGCGCTGGAGAGGAGAGGGTCCACTGGGAGGCGCGAGAGGCGGTAGTGGAGGATGCTGAGGCGGCAGGGGGTGATTGGGGAGGGCCGTTGGATGATGCAGACATGGTGGATGCGGGAGATGAGGATGTGGACTTGGGTGTTCCGGAGCAACCGGACATGCAGGATGTGGAGGAGCAGTTGGAGCCTGAGCAGGCTATTGTCCCCGCGAGTCCTATGCGTCCGGCAGATACGGAGGGGGTGGGGTCGGATGTAGGCGATGAGGTTGCATGACTTACGGAGCTACTACGGATGCGGGATCTGGAGAGGGATCTTCTACGGGCTCAGTTGGCAGAGCGGGATAGAGTTTTGGCGCAGCGCGATGATGCATTGTCTATCTATCATCGACGGGAGGCAGAGTGGTGTCTGTACCGGATAGACTTGGAGAGGGAGGTCATCCGCCTTGGCGGGCGGCTCCCTGAGCCTTCGATCAGCAGATCTTCTCGACGGACGAGGGATAGTCTGACTGAGCAGTCAGCATCATCTCGCCGTAGGCGGTTAGATGAGGGGGGGTAGTAGGCATGATGCGGGGGCTAGTAGTAGCCGCCCTGCAGGGTCCCGTAGGACCCACACCACGGGGGGTAGTTCCCGTCGCACCGATCCTGCGTGATCATGGTGGCCGACGCCTTAGGTTGGGTTTTGGATATGATTGCGGGGTCTGAGGACCGGTTCTGTAGCCTGCGGGCATCTTTTTGTTGATATATATATATATATATATCGGTTTTATTTTTGGATTTGTACATGTGATGATGTGATTGATTTTTGTTATGCATGTTTATTTATTTTGATGAATGCAAATGTTATGATGAATGCAAATGTTTTAGATGTCTATGTGATATGCAAATTGAAATGGATGAATGATATTTGTGGTGATTGCTCTGTAGGCTGTTTCAGCAGCTTTTTATTTACCTTGTTTTTTTGTTTTTGTATTTTTTGATGTTATCATAAGGATGATAAATAGCGCAGATGGTTTTGGAATGAATGTCAGATTTTCTGAGATTCAGACAGTTTTAAACTCATTATTCATGACTGTACTTTATCTTACAAGACTTTTGAACAAGGTATGAATCGGACCTGTTTTTGACCGAGTTATTTAACATCCCTGTGTGTGCAATTGAGTTCATTTAGTGGTATTTGTTAGGATACCGCCAGTTCCAGTGGGCTTTCAACCGAACCTGTACTGAGGATCACCTAATTAGCTCCACGAATTCCTTTGTTGTATGTACTAAGATTAATCTGCGTTGTAATCCAGGATGCCATAAGCTAGCTCATCCACATGCAAACATTGATCTGTACGCAAGTTAATGTGACAGATATATCGTCATGCGGGAGGTTTACTTTTGTTACCGAATTGGTATTGAAGCTTGCCTTATGACCTACAGAATGCTGAGAGTTCCAGGGATTCAAGGTCAACTCCCTTCTTTTTTTCAATTGTGTTGGGATACTTGCTCATTGTAGTGATGAGATCACTGTTTATTTTGATTTTTTTTTTTTTTTTTTTTGAGCAAGGGATTGGGGATATGGAGTGATGAAAATCACTGTTGTTTGTGCCTTTTGATGTGTGCACTGTAGTTTGTCAAATTTTGGAGTTTTGACATTTTGCAAATTTTTTGTGTTTTGCAACTGTTGAGAACTTTAGGGATTCTTAGGGAATTGGGTAGGGAGGATGCTTGTCCTTTTGCCAACTCTCAGCATTCTAGGGGTCATTCGCACAGGGGGATGAGCAAGATAACCGTTTCGCTTGTGGTGACCTAGATCATTTTGCAGGTTTCGTCTTTCGTTCACACAATTTGGGAATTTTAGTGTTTTGATTTGTGTTGGGATGTTACGTAACAAGGTGTATTTCAAGTATGACTCTACCTTCGTAAAATCTGTTCGACTTGGTACACTACATGGCTAAAGAGGAAAATGATGACCGAATCACTGAAACTCTTAGTACATTCCCAGACCACTGACTGTAGTGTGGTAAAATTTATGCATGGTGTTTTTGTTGATTTTGATGAATTCGAGTATGCCTAGAATTGAGATGCAAATCTTTGTTGTTTTTTGATGATTTTTATTGTTTTGTTTTTGTTGAATTTTTTTTTTTTTTGATTTGTTTGACCAAGAGATTGCGATAATCCTTGGAGCTTTTTGGGTTGACCAAGAGATTGCGATAATCCTTGGAGCTTTTTTGGGTTGACCAATAGATTGCGATAATCCTTGGAGCTTTTTAGGTGACCAAGAGATTGCGATAATTCTTGGAGCTTTTTGGGTTGACCAAGAGATTGCGATAATCCTTGGAGCTTTTAGGTTGACCAAGAGATTGCGATAATCCTTGGAGCTTTTTGGTGACCAAGAGATTGCGATAATCCTTGGAGCTTTTTGGGTTGACCAAGAGATTGCGATAATCCTTGGAGCTTTTTGGGTTGACCAAGAGATTGCGATAATCCTTGGAGCTTTTTGTTTGTTTGTTTTTGTTGAATTTTTTTTTTTTTTGGTACATGGCTTTCTTAGATATGAAATGGTCGCAAATGACTGATATTCAAGGGTTCTGTTTCCTTGATACCGTCAAGAGAAGCTAGCCTGTACGTTCCTGGTCCTATTTTGCTATCAATGACATAAGGACCTAGCCAATTTGCCGCGAATTTGTCTCTCATATGGGACGGCAAATTAGAGTTTTGTTGGTTTTCCTTCAGAACCAAATCACCAACCCGAAAGTCTCTTAGGTGAACTTTCATGTTGTAAGCTCTCTTAAGCCGCTCTTGATAGATACGTAAGTGCTCGAGAGCATTAACGCGTCTTTCGTCAAGCAACGTAAGTTGGTCTAACCGGGCTCGCCGTGCAGTGTCATCATCGATGAATTTCTGCATTGATATGCGGAGGGAAGGAATTTCCAACTCGAGAGGCATTACTGCCTCTGAGCCATACACTAGTGAGAACGGAGTTGCCCCAGTGGGCGTCCGAATGCTAGTGCGATAAGCCCAAAGGGCAAGTGGGATTTGTATGTGCCAATCCTTATGACTGTCTGCGACGGTCTTTTTAAGGATGGCGACTAGCGTTTTGTTTGACGCCTCTGCTTGCCCATTTGCTTGCGGATAATAGGGTGTTGAAAAGTTGTGCTGAATTTTGTACTTTGTGGTTAAAGCACGCACGTCTTTGTTCTTGAATGATGGCCCATTATCCGAGATTATTTTGGATGGAATACCAAAACGACATATGATGTATTGCAAAATGAACTCCGCAATGCGGGGTCCTGTCGTAGAGGTTAACGGAATTGCTTCCACCCATTTGGTAAAATATTCTGTGGCCGTTATGATAAACGTGTGACGGCCTCACGATGCAGGGGAGATCTTTTCGATTAGATCGAGGCCCCACTGCAAAAATGGCCAAGCAGACTGGACTGTCTGTAGGGCCTGGGAAGGTGCATGCATTAAATTGGCATGATGTTGACATTTTATGCACCTCTTGACATACGCGCAGCAATCTCGCTCTAAAGATGGCCAATAATAGCCCATGCGAAGAATGCGCTTTGCAATGGCCATACCACTGAAGTGGCCGCCACATGTACCGTCATGCGCTTGGGTGAATTCCCAAGTGGACTCTTGCTGGTCCAAGCAACGAAGAAGAATTCCGTCGTAGTCGCGACGATACATAATGTCTCCTATCAAGACATATTTTGCCGCTTTCTGTTTGAATGTTCGTTTTGCGGCTTGCGTCAATCCAAAGGGTAGATTACCTAACTTGAGGTATTCTCTTATTGGTAAATACCAGTCCTGTTGATCGGATACCTCGACAGTTTGAACAACCAATCCCTTTTGGAGTTCTTCTCTGACAAATGCTGATTGGGAGAGAACTTGTAAAAATAGCGTTGTGTTGCTATTAATGGGAGTGGGGGAGAACAAAGACCCCTAGTTGGCATGTTTCAAATAGTCTCGGATTCGAAAGAACTTATCCGAAGATGGTTCGATCTGGATCATGTGGATTCCTGGCGTCAAGTCTGAGCTTGCGCGCTCCATCGCGGGTTGCGATAAGGTTTTGACCTGAATGGTTGTTACATCACCGGAAAGGTCTTGCGGGATTAGTGACCCCAAGGAGGCCATTGTGTCCGCAAAATGGTTCGATGATCGAGGGAGTGCCTCGATGTCATACCACTCAAGTTTTTCCAAGAATTTATCCACGAGGGCTTTATAGGCCTTCAGAACTGGGCATTTGCATTGGTATACCCCTTTGACTTGATTGACGATTAACAGCGAATCGCCAAAGATGTTCAATCTTTTGATGTTCATGGCGATTGCTGTCTGAAGACCTAGGAGCAAGGCTTCATATTCTCGCATTGTTGTTGGTGCACTCGGAAGTTTAATTTAAATGACAGGGGCATTGGAGCGCCTCGCGGTGTGAAGAATACAATTCCCGCGCCACCACCTTGCTCGCATTTAGAACCATCAAAAAATAAGGTTATGTCGGCTTGAGACTCAAGCTCTTCAGAATCTGGCGATTCTGAGACATGGAAGACCTCATCATCGGGTAGTTCTATGACCAGAGGCTGATCGTCTTCAAGAGGAGCCTCTGCTAGTTGATCGGCTATGACTTGTCCTTTTATAGATTTTTGCCCAATAAACTCAATGTCAAATTCCGTCAACAACATGATCCATTTCGCCGTGCGACTACTATGATAAGTATGACTCATCATGTATCGCAATGGATTCTCCTTAGACACAACATACGTAGTGTTGCTCAGCATGTAGTGGCGTAGCCTTTTGGTAGCAAACACCACTGCCAAGCAGAGTTTCTCAACGTATGCATAGTTAAGTTCGTAACTGACCAGGGTGCGGCTAAGATAGTAAGTAGCCTGTTCTTTGTGAAGTTCATTCTTCTGGGCTAGCATTGCGCCCAGTGCCACCTCAGTAGCTGAGATGTATAAGTAGAACGGCACACCTGGTCTAGGCGGTGCCAATACTGGCGGCGAAGCCAAGTATTGTTTGATTTCGTCAAAGGTTGACTGGCACTCATCATCCCAATGAAATGTGACCCCTTTGTGCAATAGTTTGTTCATTGGTCGGAATTTGTCGGATAATTGCGCTATGAAGCGTTTAATCGACGCGACCTTTCCTTGCAGACTTCGAGCAGCTTGATAGTGGTTGGGGGAGCCATTTCAAGGATTGCCTTGACTTTGTTTGGGTCCACTTCGATGCCTCATTTTGAGACTATAAAACCCAAGAGTTTTCCAGATGTGACGCCGAACACGCACTTCTTGGGATTCAATCTGACCTTATGTTCTATGAGGCGATCGAGAATCTTGCTTAAGTCACCGAGATGATCTGAGCGCAATTTAGACTTGGCTAACAAATCATCCATGTAATCTTCCAAAGTTTTGTGCATGTAATCGTGGAAGATATACGTCATAGCACGTTGGTATGTAGCGCCAGCATTTTTAAGGCCAAAAGGCATGACCTTATAACAAAATGTCCCCCAAGGCGTTGTGAATGCCGTTTTGAGTTGGTCTTCAGGATTGATACGAATTTGATTGTATCCTGAGAAACCGTCCATTAGGGAGAGCATTTCGTGACCTTCTGTAGCGTCTACCAATGCGTCGATGCTTGGCAAGGGGAAATCATCCTTAGGACTCGCTTTGTTTAGGTCTCGAAAGTCGGTGCATATGCGAATCCTCCCGTCGGGCTTCTTGACGGGAACCATGTTGGACAACCATGGCGGATAATCCACGCAGATGACAAATTGTGCATCCAACAACTTTTGCAATTCGTCTTTGACCATCAAGGCCACTGTTGGGTGCATCTTTCTTAGTTTTTGCTTTACTGGCTTGATTTTCGGATCAAGCGTTAAATTGTGCATGACTAGTCATGGGTCTAGTCCTGGCATATCTTTGTACGACCATGCAAAAACCTCCTTCTTTTCTTTAAGAAGGGCAATGTAATCGGCTTGCTCTTCGGGGGAAAGGCTTACCCCCGACTTGAGAATCCGTGGATTCATTGGATCTGTGCCGATGTCTACGTCAGTCGTCTCTTCGACTGACATGTGAGATCCGTCCTCCAACTGATGTGGAGTTGGGATTAAATGGATATCATCAGCTGAGTTAAGATCTGCGTTTGGGACCTTGGGTCCCTCTTCAGCTTGAAAAATATCTTGAGTTGTCCTTGGGGTAAAATGAAGCATTTCACCGAAAGGCCAGTACTCTGATGGTGACAATGGTGAATTGACGCGATCCCAGTCAATGGCATCCATGTTTAGATGCAATGACCGTGATGGATCGGTCGGATTGCGGATGGGTGTGGTCAAATCAATGGAGATCATGTGGATGGAATGAATTTGGTCTCCATAACCACGGGTGTGATGACTTGATTCTTTTAGCTGTTCCCTATACTCTGGATCTGGCTCTACGGGAACAGGCACGAATGGATCCTCTCTAGGTGCAAATTCATCTCTATGTGTGAAAAGGAAGGTGGGGTCTTCCCTCGGTACTGCTGTCCTGATGGGATCTCGAGGTGGACGATGCTCATCTTGAATTTGGAGCCATAGGCCTAACACTTGGTCCCACCTCGCTGGGTCTACGTGCCATTCATGTCCTAACCGTATACCCATTTGTCCCATTAGATCTTCATGGGTTAGAGCACGGTGATGTCGTCGCGCATGTCTGAGATAGTCCATTTCAGTTTCGTCTTCTGACTCGCTTTCATAGATCCAAAATTGTTCATCCTCTTCAGCATCCGTTGCTTGTGACATTGAGGACTCTTCCTGTTCCAGTGAATTAATCTGGTCCCATTGCGGTTGTTCCATTCTTAGTGGAGGGACCTGATTCTTTTGAGACTGTGTTATTTCGTCTGGAACCTCTAAGGGGAACAGTTTCGAAAAAAATGTCTGGAAGTCGTTGTTTTCTTTGAGGACTGCTCTCGAACTTTCACCTCTCTCTAGCAAAGGAGAGGGATTATTGCTATTTCCAGGGGTGTTTGTAGACCATGGGAGATAATCCCCCAATGTGTATTCTGTGTTTGGATTGGCGTACGGGTCTTGTGCCAATCCCCCCTCGTTGCCTATTTCTAGGCCTTGCATATTTTCAACCAAGATGTCTAATGGCAGGGGATGGTTGAACCCTACCCCTGACTTGTCATATGGCATCTGATATCTTGGTTGGCAAAGGATCCGCATCCCTTGCTCATATCTGCCTAGCCCATACCCATGCCAATTGCATTGTTCGAGATATTTTAGGGCAAATTCTGGGTTCGACAGATAATTGATGTTTTCGACAAAAGGTTCTTCATCTGTTTCCTTTTGTTCGCATGGTTCAGAACCATGATCAAGGCCCCCATACACAAAATTTGTTTGGTTCGGTGGGTAGCCTAGAGGGACGATTGTTCCAATGGGAAGGCGAGGTCTTCCCATGTCTTGTACTGACTCCAGTGTGGGGGTTGCCACAACATTTTGCACTATGTATTCTCCCGTGCTCTGCATCGGCCATCTCAACAAGTGATTGTTGATGATTGGGTAGGAGGAAACGGTAGTCCTTCCTGAGTCCATTCCATGTTTGGTTGTTCAGGAATCTTGGTTTCCGTTGCGTTGGGCGCTTCCTCTGTTGATATTGCTGAGATCGTGGGCAACCCCTCTTCTAGAGGCTTAACCTCCTCCATGATTTGCTTTCCCTTGTCCTTCTGTTGGGCCACGATAGGTGGCATTGATGATGAAGGAGCCAATGATGACGTCTCACCTGGCTGGGATTTTGCCTTATTGGCCACCAGTGGTGCCTATGGTATCGAACCCTGTTTAGATGGATTCAATTGAAAATCCAAATGCGTTGATGGGAGGGTCGATTGAGGTATGAATTGTACCGCATTGCAATACTTGAAGGGCTCTAAGTCCATTGGGACTACATGTATTTGCCCTTCATAGGCATACTTCAAGCATTGGTGTGCGATCGAGGGGACACACTTCATGTCCCTGATCCAAGGCCGCCCTAGCAGTATGTTATAAGCCATTTCGCCTTCCAACACATGGCACAGTGTGGGTATTGACTTTTGTCCTACCTGTATAGGCAGAACAACCGTGCCGACTGTCGAGCAAATTGCATCGTTAAAAGCTCGCAGTGTGTACGTGGAAGCTGTGATGTGAGAGGCTGGCAGTTTTAAATGTTTCAATGCTGCAGTGGTTATAATGTTACTGGATGAGCCAGTATCTATCAGCACTCTCTTGTATGGGATCCCGTTGACCCGCGCGATAACGTGCAGGGGTGGATCCGGCATGTCATTTGATATCGTTTTGACCTCGTTTTCTTTGAATGTGATGACAGGCTCCGTACATTGTTTCACATGTCCCACGAAGGCGTTGAAAGAATTAGCTTCGTGGGGTTGTACTTCAATGGCTTTTAAGATGTCCATAAGAGCTTCTCTATGTGGAGCCGATTGTTGAATAAGCTCGTAGATGGACAGCCTAGCCGACGTGGTCCGCAAACTCTGCGTGAGTTTGGTTCGTATCGTGACCTCAGGTCTAGGCGGAGGTAACTGAGTTGGGCGTTGTTGAGGCTGCGATGTCGACGAAACTTCCCTCGTAGGTACCTCGGGGGCAACTGCTGGGTATTTTCTGTTCCTTGTTACAATGCTAATCATTCCCACAAATCCTTGCATGGGAAGATCTTGTCGCACCTCGTTAATTTGGAGCGGTTTTGTCTCCGCCTCGTGGGCAGGCAAGGGGTCCTTGAATACCCCCATTTGTTGGTTGTTAGGTGCGATGGGGTTGTCCACGACCAATGTTCGATTGTCGATCAAATCCTGGACTAGTTCTTTGAATTTCCAAGCACCCATTTAGGTCATGTCCTCTCGCGTCTATGAAATCTGCAATACAATTCCTCCCTATACCCCCTAGGCTTGGGAACGTTAGGGTCAAAAATTTGGATTTCTGGCAGAGTAACTAAATTTTCCGCTGACAAGCGGTCAAATAAGGAGTCCCTAGACTCCGCATACGGGGTGAATTGTCGCCTAGGGCGACGCTGCTGATACTGTTCCTGTCTCCTGTTATCTCTTTCGTAAGCATGGAGGCACTCGCTGGTAGTTAGCCTTTTGAGGCTGCGTTTCTTGCATAGGCGCGGGGACATTTATCGCAACTTGGTTGACTACGAGCGTGTTGTGGTTGCGTTGTCCCAGTTTTAGTGGTTTTATTCCACTCTTTCTTCTTAGGCTTGGCAATTGCGCCTTCGCCTATCTTAATCTCTTCTATGACTCTGGCTTGCACCAAAGCTTCTTCTAAGTCGTCGTATTGTCGCAAGCAACAATAGACCAGAGATTGATTTTAAACAACTTTTCGTGAACATTTGTGTGAGGTCCGACATGGGAGGACGGTAGGGTAACTTAGAAAGCAAAGCTCTCCATCGGTTCCCGTACGCTGCCATTGTTTCCTCCTCAAATTGTTTAAGGCTAGCAAGATCACTAAGTGATGCCTTCTTCCTTGTGTTGAAGGCGAAACGTTCAAGAAACGCATCTACTAGCTGATCTAAGCTGCTTATGCTGTGTTTGGGCAGCTGTGTGAACCAATCCGAGGTAGGGCCTGCGAATGTGGTTATGAATGTTCTAAGAAATAATGCGTCATTATCTTGAATGCCGAAGCATTGGCTTAGAAATCGCGTAACATGTTCCTGTGCGTCCTCTTCACCTTTAAAAACTGCCAATTGAGGCAACTTGAAGTGTTCGGGGTAAAGAGGTGTAGGCACTGAGGGATGCACCGGATTATTGCGGAGTAGACGTAATGTGGGTTTTTGATGCCCAGCAGACTTTTGTCTCCACCGACTCTAAACGCTCCAATAGCGCTTGGTATGCATCGAAAGATTTTATTTCTTCCTCTCTTGTTCGCTCTTGTTGCAAGTTACGGTAAACTGGAGGCCTATGGAGGGGTGGCCGAATGGCATCCTTCCTGCCTTGATGAGGAGTTTCAATATATTCCTCTTCTGGTTCATACTCCTCGTAAAATTCTTGAGGAGTCTCAGGGCGAAACCTATGACCCTGATCAAGTTCTTGCTGAAGGTACCCATCATTGTTTCGGGGAGTTGCCTCCCTCTCGAATCTATGGGGTCTTGGAGGCAGAGCTTGACGAGGTCGTGGAGACCTGTCTTGCGCCAACGGATTACGCCTCTCATACTGTTCAGCTCTTTGGATGCGAGGGGTTGGCCCCCTCTTAGGTATTTCATAGCGTAACTCATCCGCTTCGCGTTGCATGCGTTCTTTATCCAAGCGGTATTGATACTCTATCTCTTGTTGACTTTGTTTAAGCCGCATGATTTGGGCTTGACGGGTGGTATATCTGGCGACAGCCGGGTCAATTTGATCTACCCTATTTTGTTCAGAAGATTCAAATGTTCCTCCTATGGGTTTACCTCGATTTTGATGCTCTAAAATCTCAAGGGGTCGCTTCCCTCTGTCGAGGTAGGCGGTATGTGCTCGAGGTTCTGGCCTCAAGGGGTGATCATGATATCCTGCTGGTGCGGAAATGCAAGGTTCCCGCATTGTTTGTTGCTCTCGAGGAATGCGATGGTTTTCCTCATACTCCCTTTCACGGGTGTAAATGGGATGGGCGGAGTTAGGTCGCCCTATGTAAGGAGCCCTGTGCTCCGGATTTGGTCTCTCTGTTCTGATGATAGGTAAAGAAGGGACGCCATATCCACGTTGCCCCTCCAAATGGACAATGTGCCTATTTAGCGCTTCATCGCGCGGTGGCCACTCATGCCTAGCTTCAAGAGGTGATTCTCTATTTATGTCAAGGTCTACATGTAAGGCATCTTCCCGAAAGGGGCTGCTTTGAATAGGCATACCCCACCGAGGATTCTGAATTGGATTCTTTTGTAGGTTTGACCTATAAGGCGGTATGACCAAATCCTCAGGATTGAAGTGAAGGCAACTTGCGCTTGCTTTTTGTGTACCTTTCGGAGCTTCTGCCCTTGATTGGGCTTGACTGCGGGTGTACACCATTGCGGTGCTTCTATGCTACCTAAATAAGTTTTTATCTCGTTTTATGATTTTTTTTTTTTTTTGTCTACACTAAGCAGAATTAAACACACACATTCACAAAACCGTGATTATCTCTTTTAAGGATTCTTGGTGTGTCCTAAACTGGTTTAGTGCATTTTGATGTTTTGTTTTGTTTTTGTAGGTTTTGTAGAACGTTTAAATGCATCATGTAGGCTCTTATAACTCCAAAAAGGTCGCCCCTTCAATATACCAACCAGGCCGATATACCAACCTCTCTATATACCCGCCCTTACGAGAGGGAGACTATAGGTACGTGAGAGCAGAAGGTACGTGGTACATAGGCGGTACGAAAGGGGGATTGTCCTGTTAATGGCACCTACCATAGAAAACTTATCCTCGCACGCATGGGAATCACCCCAGCTACGCTCGGTCTGTCTTCGTCAGGATTTACGCCTAACAACAGTTGACAATCGGGAAATGGATGCAAATCAAGCCAAGGTGGTGATTAAATCCACCAATGGTCTTGATCAAGGGTCGGGGTCTTACGACCAGCTCCTTGGTTTAAGATTGTTTCGTGATGTGTGTGGGATTCGTTTTATCCAACAAAATGAAACTAGCATACATGACTTTTCCTAATGCAATGCAGGATTAAATGAAAACAATTAAAGAAATAGAAACAAAAATAGAAAAAATATAACAGAGATCATGAAAATCCCTACCTCTTCTCTGCCTGCTCCTGTTGTCTCTGAATTTTTGCTCTAAAAATCCATAGACAGGAATTCGTCCCTCTGGGAGACGAATTGCAGAACAGAATTCGTCCCTCCCAGAGACGAATTTGAATTCGTCTCAGGGTCAGACGAATTGCAGAAAAGAATTCGTCCCTGTCAGAGACGAATAGCAGTCTGCAACAAAAAAAGTGTACCTGTCAAGCACAAACACAAAAATTTAATCAGTTTTCTGTGATTTCAAAAACCAGGGAACAGAGTCCCACCGTGATCGCCACTGAAAGCACGAGATTCCGGTCAAAGGAAACACCAAGTGCGATTGCATTCAAAATTAAGTACGCTTAAGTCCTAGAAATGTAAATTGCATGAAACGGAAAAGAGACACATTGGAAGAGACGCAATCAAATAGAGAAAACACAGCCCTTTCATTAATTTCCTTTGATCTCCGTTACAATGATGCCTCCTCCCTTTTCAGGGGCTAGGAGCGCAAATAGAGTTTGATTACAATCGCTGAATGATTCCTCCTTCCGCGTGCCCACGATTGCAATGGGCGGGCCAAGATGATGCCGCCGTTGATGTCGATGAGTTCTTCGCCTCTGCTGCTTCTCCTGCGAACAAAGAAATGACCAAGGCGTCAGTAGCACCTGCTGCAAATGAAAAGCATTCTCTCTCTAAAACCAACGAAATATGCATATGAATATTTGCCTGAAACAGTGAATACAGTGACACCAAATTGCTTCAAAACTTGATAGAAGGTAAGAGAAGTTACCAGAAGGCCACTGCCACTGAGGCAGCTGGCCAATCCACCTTCAACTGGAATTCGTCCCTGGGCAGGACGAATTCTGACTGTAATTCGTCCCTGGGTGGGACGAATTCTTCTGAGTTGGAGAAACCGACCTACTGCTGCTCCAATGTCGGATCCCGGGACCTGCAAAATGCCTGCAAACAAGGGGGTTAGGTAATTGGGGCCATTTTGGGATGACCCAGATGGTCGGATTTTCCCAATTTGGCCTCCACCCTCGGGAATTTGACCTTGACACCTGCAAGTTAGCGAAACGACAAAGCAATACAAAACATCCTAAAATCTGACCAAAAGTTACAAAATTGCAATTATGGACTAATCAGACCTAGTAACACGGAATGCAATCTAAAAAATAATCTAAAGTGCTCAAAAACTAAAATTAGGACTTGGGAGGTGCGGGGGTGCCCAAGTGGGCCTCCCACCGTTGGCCCTCGATTTTGGAGCCAATCCACCGGGGATGGGCCCAAAACCTTTTAGGATTGGGGGTCGGCGAATTGGTTGGTTCAGATGTCCATGCATCGGATTTGAGTAAGGTTCGAGCTTCCAAAGGCCACCCAACAACCTCCCTTGCAAAAGAGATTGGTGGATGTGGGAAGGTGAACAAAGGGGGATGCAAGTGAGTCTTCAATTCGGCAGCACTTCGTTGCTTGAACACTCCTTTAACCTGTATGTTTTGGGTGAGAAAAGTCCCACCTTTTATAGACCCAAGGGGTCTCTTTTGGGAGGGAAGCACAAAAGCCAAGTGTTGGCCATAGGCGCCATGTGGCAGTCTTGTCTTCCCATGAGGGAGGGGAGTCCTCCATTGACTTGAACTTTGATAAATGCTTTTTGTAATAGTCCTCTAACGGCCCCTCTGTCCACTTACACATGCGTGCAAGGCAGGAGCCCTTAACTGACTGTTCTGGGCTGCCACTTGGCACCATTTGCCTTTTTGCCCGTTAAGCTTGGAATTCGTCCCACCCAGGGACGGATTTAGAATTCGTCCTGGGGTGGGACGGATTCTATTTTGAATTCGTCCCTGGGTGAGACGAGTACTGGGCAAAGTGTCCAAGTGTGCCAAATTGCTTCTTGACCCTACAAAATTGCTATGAAAGTGGTTAAGACCACTGTTTAACCTCTAAGGGCTGCCCTGGGGGCTGTGTTTGTCAAAGCGATCAGTGTTTGCAGTCACATAATCGGATTGGTGTTGTTTTGGTGTCTACAAGTATCATTTATAGATCACTAATATTTTGATTCTCATTCTTAGGTTCTCCCAATAAATCTACATATTATGTGGGTGGATGTATGATTAGTTTGTTTATGTTCTGACCATATGAAATTGTCATTTGCCCATATCTATATCTTATGTAAGAATCATCTGTTTCCAACCAAGGTCTACCTAATATTAATGGGTATCCATCTAACCCAGACTTGGATTGTAGCATTAACAAATATGCTAGATACTCCCATGCATCCACTGTAATAGTGGTATCTTCCTGCATTCCATTAGGGAACACTGTAGACCTATCTGCCAACTATAGCATAGTTTTAGTGGGCTTCATATCAATTTTAGTTGTTGCATGGTCTCCCTGGGCATGACATTGATGGCAAACCCTAAATCTACTAGTGTATTAGGCAAAACACAACCTTCTATTTTTACAGTTAACACATGGATTCCTAGATCTGAGTAATTCTGGCTATAGGTATTCCCTAACATAAGGTCAACTAATTGACCTACCAAACTAATTGATTTAGCTTGATTACTCCCTGGTTTCTTGAGGCATATCTCTCTTATGGCCTTGCCATAGATAGATATATCTCTAATGGCTTGAAAGAGAGGGATTGTGACCGTTAAGTTTTTTAAACTAGAAAGAATATAAAACTCTATTTGCATTGGTTTCTTGGGTTCTTGCAACCTTTTTGGAAAAAGTGGAACCCCTTATTTTTTATTCACAAGTGATGATTCTTCTTCTAATTCCTCTTTAAGGGATGATTCCCCTTTTCCTATCTCTATGTGTTCCTCTTCTTCTACAAGAGGAGATACTTCTAAACCTAATTGTTTTCTTGACTGTAATTGGATTAGATCACAATCTATATTAATATTATACATGGTGCACATATCTTTTTCCATATGATAGACTGGTTATTGTTTATTTTTTGGATTTGTTGTAGGTTGTGCTGGTAACTAAGGAGTTCTTGAAGTAGGAGGAGCATGTAGAATTTGCGGTAGTGGAGCTATAGTAGGATGTTGTGGATATTGATTCCAAGCATTTTTGTTTCTCCACTACTACCCAGGCTACTAGTATTGCATCCAAGGGTAAGGGTTGTAAGAATTTGTAATTGGATTAGGCCTTCTTCTTCTTCATATTCTAGCATTCTGCCATTCAAGAAATTTATTTCATAGGTTAAGAATTCCAATATATGCTCATCACTTTCAAATAATTGCCATAAAATATTCTTGTCTAGCACAAAGGGTCTTTATAAGATCCTTACTATTTTGGACTTTTGGATGACATTGCTGATGGGGCAGAAATTTGCTCCTACAAATGCTAACAAATCAGCTTGGGTATTTTGCTCTCTAGGAATCACTTTGATGTTCAAAGCTTCAAAGGCTTCTAGGAGGTCACACACCTTATTTTTATATGCTTTAATATAGTTTTATTTACTTACACATTATTTTGTGACTTGATTCACAATGAGTTTTGAATCTCCATATATTTGTAGTTGTTTGATACCTAAATTTTTAGGTTTTCTTAGACCCAAATAAAGTTATTCATAGTTAGCTACATTTTTTATACAACTCCAAGTCAATATATAATATAAAACCTTCTCTTTACCTATAGGATAAACTAGCACTATGCTAGCACCATATCTGGTTTTGCATCTAGCACCATAAAAGAAAAACTTCCAAAGTTGATTAGTAAGCTTGTCTTCTCTTGGATCATGAGCCATTTGGATTTTTTTGGCTTTGTAATAGAGTAAATTACCATATTGGTTTCTATAATAGCATTTAATTTTTTTTAGAGAGAATTGGTCTTCTGTTTGAAGTTCCTCCAAGGTCTCTTCCATTATATCGAGGTCTTATAATTCCTTAGTCATCATGTGTACAGTACCAACCTCTTCTATATTTTCTATGTGGAAGGTGGATGGTTTTTCATTAAATATATTGATTCTTCTACATTTGAAAGGAATTTGGAAATGATAATGGTCTAAATATATATATCCTCCTATCTTAGTCGTGAATTCTTTAGATAAATACATGCCAAAGTATGGTTCCAAATATACTACCACCACTTCTTGTATCACTACAATTTGGGGTATTCTATAAAGTATTATATGGATATCTTTTATTACTCCTACAGTCTTGATAGGAGTGTCATCCAACTACAAAAATCCTACGCTGCTCCTAGTGTATTCCATTCTCATAATGTCACACACTGCATTTGGTATTATTGTGTTAGCAGTACTTGAATCTATCATGCAATTATGTACAACCCATCCTTCCATTTGAAGAGATAGATAGAAGGGAGCTGGTATGTTCTTTCCAGTAGTAGATGTCAGGTTTGCTTGAATTGTATTAGAGTAAGAGGGGTTACTACTTTTGTCTTTCATTGATCTCAAATATTCCTACAATAGGTCAATTTATCCAAGAAACTACATGGCATCATACATACTTGCTTTTGAATGGGTTTAGTTTATTTCCTCTACTATATTGAAGGAAATTGAATCCACACTATTTTCTCTCTCTTTAGCAAAAACATCATATATGTTTTTGTATCCTTGAGTTGCTTTTTTTCTCTATCTGTTGGTTAGAGAAGGGAATCTTAACTTTTCCTTAGCCTGCTCTTGAGTCTCTGCCTCTTTTTGTGGGGTAGAATCTTTATGTAATTTTGATCTTGTGTTTTGGGTGGGAAATTGAGTATTTTTCTCATAAGAGGTATCCCTTTTAGGGACATATTTACGGACTAAGGGAAAACTCAAAGGCTGGAGTTCCTAGGGATCTACTTGCAGAGGTTTCTTACTTGACCTTGTTAGAATAATAACTTGCTCTACTGAAGGCATCATGAAATTATGGTTCTCCTCTCTTATCATGTTCACATGTCCCTTCAAGGTTTTTTTATTTTTAATAGCTATTTTCTATACGTAGTGTTTATGAATCATACATGAAATGTTCCCATGCAGGTCATTACACATAGAAAACTAGTAGTTAGAATCTGTAGAAGGAGACATAGATTCTTCATCATTGTTTACATAAACCACAATCAATATTTCCTGAACCTTGTTACTCGAATAAGCTTGGTCTCTAATCACTTATGGAAACCTTATTGGTTGAAAAATTCTTTCATCTTCCCTTATTTTCATCAATGTGATCTCATTAGTTAAATTCTTTATTGTTGATTGCATATTGAGTAATATGGCAAGCTTAGATTCATAGGTCGACTGAGTAGGTGGTGTAGGTACCAAAGGAACTACAAAATATGGGGGTGATGCTAGGAAATTCTAAGGTATTTGTATCATCATAATATATGGTTGCCCACCCCATTTTGGAATCTCTATGCTAGGATAATGAGAATATCTTGAGGAACTAGTACTGGAATTTTGAGGAATATTTGGAAAAATCGGCATTACTACCTTTGGTGGGAACCTTCTAGTAGAAATGAGGTCTTTCTCCACTTTGGATACCTATTGAAATATGTTAGGGAAATTGAGTACCTATGATTTTATTATAATATTACTGATATCAAAATCAAAAGATGTTATATAATAGTATATGGCTTGTTTGCTGGTTGGTCTCAGCCCATTAGGCACTCTTTCCCAAGTATGACTAAATATGATATTAAAGTCTACTATCTCCTCTTGAGGATACCTCTGAATGATGATGAACTGGATGAGCAAGAAGAAAGGATTTGCATGTTGGTTAAATTCATCCACTAACCTCCCAGTGAGTTCATCCCAACTAGTAATAGTTTGAATAGGGAGTGCTCTATACCAGTAGAGCATTTTTCCTTTCAAGGAAATGATCAAAAATTTGATCATCACATATTCTTGTACGATGTTGTATATGGCTACCAAAGAGGTAACATCTAGATAGTGCTCATAAGCTATATTACCTATACCATAATAGGAGGACAATGCCTTCAAAGCTATAGTAGGAATCATATTTTGAGTTTTCAGATTTAGAGGACCCATGTGATTCCATGTGAGGTAAAATAGAGGAGGTGTAGCCATTGTAGCTACTGTGTTTGCTTGTGTTGTAGGATTATTGGTGGTCATACTTGAATATACACCAATAACAATGCTAGGTAAAATAGTAGGCACAAAGGTGGTGATACTGGTACCAGGTGGTTTTGATCTAGCAGAAAAATATGGATGAACCCTAAGGTTGCCAAGGTGTAACTCAAAGAACTCAATGGTTTCTTTAGAGTTTTTTTCTTTGGATCTGGTTATCATAAATATGGATGTTTGTAATATTTAACTAGACAAAAATATAAGGTATTTCTTGGGTCTATACCTTCGAACGGAGTCACCAGGTGATTGATTTGGATCTAAATAGAACAAATACAAACATCGAACCTTTGAAATATAAAATACTATGGGATTTGATAATCGGGCGTGCCAAAAAATATTGGGACAATATTGGCCTATGGTTGTGATTTCACCCACAACATTTCCAACATTTAGTAGATGGACTAAGTTCAGAGAGATTTCGTCTAATATCTAGAGAATTTTAGTTCCTTGGTGGTTTTTTATAAGAAAAGGGAAGAGAGAAATTTACTGAAAGGAAGGAAAATATAGATGTTGCTAGAAATTTTCTTTTGGTGCAGATTAAAAAACAACAATAACATATACATGTAACTCACAATATAAACATTTTCTATACCTTCATGCTGAAATTATGGTTCCTTAATGTGATTTAGATATTAATCTAACACATGCATGTATAAAGTTATTAAATCCATCAATATTGTTTATAACACACATGAATTCAGATGATAGAATAAATACAACATAAATTTTAGTAATGTAAATAGAAGCATCAAAAATTCATACATACATTTACACACAATGAACCAAAAGCCAATAGAAGCATATTTTATTGCTTAAATTTAGAGTACATACATCCAGTCCTATAAATTTCTAAGAACTAACCTTTATTTTAGGTGTGCTCCCTATTATTTATACTCTAAGTAAGCATATTTTGATAGCCAATAAACTCTATGATATTCCATCAGTTACAACAAATTTGTTACTAAAAATGTGCCAATATATTTTTGCATGGCTTCTATTTTTCAAGGAATCAAATCACCAATAGCAAGAGGTTAATATTTGATGCTTCAATCACTATCTGCCACTGGTTGCCAAGATACATCCTTCTAAAAGTGCATTTACTTATTTCTATTTTCATTCACTTGTCAGCAAAACTCTGTCATGTTATGAAATTACGACATCTTGGTGCCTAGGCCCCTTTTCCTCTTTCAAACTCGTAAAACTCTATCATGTCATGAAATCACGACATCCTGGTACCTTGGATTATTTTCCTCATTAAAACCCATGAAAATCTGTCATATCGTAAAATCACATCTTGGTGCCTTGGCTCCTTTTCCTTTTTTAGAACCACTAAACTTTTTCATGTCGTGAAATCATGACATCTTGGCACCTTAGCTCATTTTCCTCTTTTGAACCCGTGAAACTATGTTATGTCGCGATATCATGACATGCTGTGTGCCTTAGTTTTTTCTTTATCTTTCTTCCGTAAAACATTGAAATTTGGTTTGTACTTCAAAAAATCTTCATCATCTTCAGTGTTGTATTTTTAGACTAACAAAATCCAACATTGAAACATATTCAAAATTGAAAAGTGCTTAGTTCAATAGGAGTAATAAGGTTTTAAGAAGTTGATTTTTGATCTTAATAAAATTTGTACAAAATCTGCCCAAATTGAACTATACTTTCACAAAAGCACTATATCATAAAATATCTAGGAAGACATAAAGTACTAAAAAACATCATGGAGTGTTGGTATATAGATTCAGGTGCAAGTAAGCATATGACAAAAAAATATACATTGGTAAAATTTCTTGAAGAAGATAAATGAAAATTCAGTTACAATAGCAGATAGTAAAACATATAAAGTGAAATGAATCGAAAATATTGCAGTAAATCTTAATGATGGAAGAGGTATAATAAAAAATGTATCGTATGTTCCAAGATTAATTACCAATCTTATTTTTATTTCTCATCTCATGGATCAAGACTTAATTGTTGAGTTCAATGTTCTCACTGGCAAAAAAAAGTGTCACATATCTAGATAGGGAACAATGATAGCATCAGGGTCATATAAAAATGTCCTATTTGTTCTAGATAAATTTATTCACTCAACTCTTTCAGCCAATGCTTCAGAACTATGGAAAAAATGACTAGGATGTACCAGTGAGACATAAATGAAAAAATTATTCAGATATAAAATGGTAGAAGGACTACCCAACCTATATTCAAAAACTACTATATGTACAAAATTTTGAGCAGGAAAACAACATAGAATTCCTTTTGAACTTTGTCAACACAAATCTCAATATCCTCCAAAAATAATATATACAAATTTATGTGGACCAATGAAAGTTGATAGTGTTGGAGGATATTAATACTTTTAGATATTTTTTGTTGACCATACTAGAAAAATGTGGGTATATTTCAGGACGTACAAACCATAAGCATTTATCTACTTCAAACAATTCAAACTTCAAGTTGAAAAAGAATCAAGAAATACCATAAAAGTATTTTGTTTAAATAGAGGAGGAGAATTTATTTCTAAATAATTTGACTCTTTTATTGAATAAAATGGAATCAAAAGGTAACTTAATACAACATACTTGCCTCAAAAAAATGGAACTGAAGAAAGAAGAAATAGATAAATAATGGAAATGGTAAGATGTATGTTAAAAGAAGCACAACTTGATCACAAATACTGGACTAAAGTAGTACAAATAATAGTCTACAGGCAAAATAGACTACCAACAAGAGTACTCAAGCATATTACTCCTAAAGAAGCATGGTCATAATAAAATCCCAACATAGAAAGACAAAATATTCGAATGCAAAGCCTAAATGCATATTCTAAAATAAAAGAGGATAAAGTTAGATGATAAAACTATGACTTGAATATTTGTTGGTTATGAAATCTACAAAGAAATTTTATATTATCAGAGATGTGATCTTTGATGAGAAAGTAAAAATAAACATATATGAATCCAATGGTGACACAGATGTTCTCTTGAGTCTATTTGGATAAGATGCAATGAGCATAGAGCTAGAATCAAAAGAACAAGATACAAAATCAAGAACTGTAATACAGAGAAAAAATTAATATGGTTTGGAGATACTCTTAAAGAATCAAATCTGGAAAAGATTCCAGATATTACCTCCATATGAACTCAAACTCGTAGCATGACCATAATGAATAGATGAATGATAAGTAACACAGTGGAACCAATATCAGCTTCTCAATAACTAAAAAACTCACACTATAATGTAGCCTTGAATATGAATATGCATCACTCAAGAAGAATACGATATGGAATCTAGTAAACCTACCTCCAAGAAAAAATAGTGGGATGCAAGTGGGTGTATAAAATAAAATACAAAGTAGATGGAATAATTGATAAATACAAAGCTCAACTAGTTTTCAAAGGGTATACTCAAATAGAAGGAATTGACTATGAAGAAACATTTGCATCAATAGCTCGAATGACTAGTATTCGAACAAATTACACTCTAGCAGCACATCAGGGGTGTAAACTTCATCATATGGATGTAAAAAATATAATTCTTAATGGTGAATTAGAGGAAGAAGTCTATATGACACAATCTGGAGGCTTTGTCATTCAAGGACAAAAAATTAAAGGTATGTAAATTGAATAAATCACTATATGGCTTAAAAAAAGCTCCTAGAGCATGGAACATCAAGATCAATAATCATATACTACATAATAATTTCAATAGAAGTATAGCATATCCTAGTCTATATATCAAGAAGATTATAGACGATATCCTGATCCTCATAGTATATATTTATGACATAGTGATTACTGGAAGTTCAAAAAATTTAATAAGTGATATCTAAAAGGATCTAGGAAAGGCTTTTGAAATGATAGATTTGGGCCTAATGAACTACTACCTTTATTTAGAGATTTATAAAGGAGAAGATAAAATAGTTATCACTCAATCAAAATATGCAAAATATCTTCTTGAAAATGTTGGAAATTTGAGGTAATTTGAGGCATTTTATGTTGTCATTGATGTCACATAGATCATTGATGTCACATGGATCACATTTGGTTTTGGTGGCCAAAATATTTCTTAAATAAGCATTTATGATATATTGGAAAGCATGGCTATTTACAGGGTTTTTATGAAAACCAAGACAAAAAAAATAAAAGGTTTTATTTAAAACCATGGTGGGCTTATGTGGAAAGGAATTTTTTTGAAATCCAAGATGGAATATTGTTTCATCGAAAAAGGACCTCTAGTGATGAAGATATTAAAGTTTAAAGTTTATGTTTAAATTAATGGAGGACCGACCTATGTGCAATTAATGGAGGTTAGCATATATATATGTAAAGGTTTCAATTTACTTCAGAAAGTGGGCATATTATATATCATCGGAAAGCTTATTTCGAGGGATATTTGACTAACTTATTTAGAATGATAAATAGGTGTGTGTAAATATATCTTTCTAATTTTTCAAAGGGGTTCCAAAAGTGAAGTTTGCCTTGTTCATTTTCAAGAGGATTAATTATTTTATGAGGTGACAAGGTATGCAATATTATAATTTATTTTATTTTATGGTATAAGTGTTTTTATGAGTGAAAAGCTTATGCAATGTTTTGATTTATTTTATTTTATGGTACAAGTGGTTTTAGGAGAGATAAGGAAGTTTTACAATTAAAGGCCTTGGTGATGATTATTAAAAAGTGGAGTAATGTTGATTATTTTGTGATCTACTAACCCTTGTGAATATTTGCAAAAGAATGTTATGATTGTGGAAGATTTACAAAAAGGTTTTTTCATCTTCAAATAGGCATGGGCACATTCTCCTATTGATTATTTGTGGTGGTTGATTTCTGAAATATCATTGGAGGGAAAATGATTTTTTGTGGTTTACTTTTCGGAAGTGGTTGGTTGAATGCTTCAAGGTTTTTTTGATTTGAGAGTTGAGTTTAAACCTTGTTTTATAAGCATAGTTGTTGAATCCCATTGGTTGTGAAAGAACTTGAGTTAGAAAATAACATGAGTAAAGATTTGTAGTTGAGCATTGTTGGAAATATTTGATTTGGTTGATACATACTTGGACTAGGATTGTGTGAGAGAGAGTTGTCCCTTGTGATGATTGGTTGAGTTGAGTTGTTCGAGCCTAGTCAAGTGATAAGTGAAATTATTTTTCAAGTTCTATAAAAAAACTATTCCATCATTCTATGTTGAGTTGAGATTGAGGTTAGAACATATTGAGTTTCTAACAATTCTTTGTATGCTTCTATAAGACTTGAATTGAGTTGAGGTTTATTCGAGTTGGGAGTGATATTATAACATATTGAGTCTCTAAAAATTCTCTTTATGCTTATATGAGATTTAATTGATTTGAGTTGATATTGATTTGAGTTGAGTTGAGTTGATATTGATTTGGGTTGAGAGTGAGATTAGAACATATTGAGTCTTTAACAATTCTCTTTATGATTCTATGAAGTTAATTTGAGTTGAGATTACCACTCATTGTTGAGTTTATTTTGAGTATTACTTGAGAATGATTGATTGAGCCTTTGAGAAGGCCTTTGGGATATATTTAAGTACAATGTTGAGATATATTTGAGAACAGTGTTGGGACAGATTTGTGGACAGTTTTGGGCAAGTTCTTGGTGAGCTTGCTTTGGGCAATTTCTTGGTGAGCTTTCTAGAGCATATTTGGGAAAGTTCTTCATGAGCTTACTATAACATATTTGGGAAAATTCTTGGTGAGCTTGCTAGAGTAGATTTGGACAAGTTCTATGTTAGTTTGTTATTCAACATTTTACAAGTTTTGTGTGAGCTTGTTAAGCAAGTTCTGTGTGAGCCTATTGAGTAGGTTCTTAGTAAGCCTATTGATAGATATTTGGAGGTGACATAGTACAGATGATAAAGTCGTAGTGGATATAGATCCAGTAGCAAGAACAATTGAAGATAGATCTAAGTGAGGAGTCTTCAAGTGGAGAGAGGTCCACCAGTCAGTGCAATAGAATGACATAGTCTTATAAAAGATCACATAGCGAGATCATAAGGGGAAAGAGTTATCCTGTGGAAGAGATCCATGAAATTGATATTAGGGGATCAACATCTCCTTTGGATAAATATCCATAAACATTGTAATTAGGAGTGATTCCCAAAGAGATTGATTGAGAAAGTTTTAGTAAAATATTTTCTCCGTGGAGTAGCCCACATTGGGTGAACCATGTAAATTGTGATGTCTCTATTGTGTATGGTTTCTGTGCATTACTTTGATTACTGCTATTGATACTGATATATCTAAACAACATAATATTGAATTAGAAAAAAAAGGAAAATGTGGCTTTATACTATTTGTTGAGTGGTATTTTCACCCGATTGTGAAAACACACTCTCCGATAGGATTTGGGTTCCAAATCCTCTCTTGCAAAGAAATTAAATAAATAATTTCTCCAAGGTCTCTGCTATATTAGCATTTTACATTTGTGTATTAATAATATCAAACAAAGATATTCAATTTAAATTCTTGGAACACCTTAGTGGTTGCAAGTAACTAAAAAAAGGGGCAATGTTGGTTTATTTTATTGTGAAACTTTAATGATTGTTCGTTGAACCCAAAATAAAGCAAATGAATTGGTCCTCGTATGACCACGCTGTAAATTCAAAACGAAAGTTGATGAAATGCCATTAACATAACTCCTTCAATTGGGGACCCCCTTTTTTTTTTGCACACTTTCCAAGAATATTGCAGTGGCCCAGATGTTAAAAAGACAAAGAAAAGCAAGAAATAAAAAGTTGTCACGATATCGCGACATGTTGCTCCGTCGCGGCCAGAAATGAAAATTTGTCGTGATATCGCGACATGTTGCTCTATCGCGGCCAAAAATGAAAAGTTGTCACGATATCGCGACATGTTGCTCCATCGCGGCAAGAAATGAAAAGTTGTCATGATATCACGACATTTTGCTTCATCGCGGCCAGAAATGAAAATTGTCGCGATATCACGACATGTCGCATTTTCATGGCTCAGACAAGCGAAGTACAGTGGAACGAAAAAGTGTCACGATTTCATGACATGTGTTTTCACGGCCAGGAGCAACAGAATGCAACATGATGAGAAAATGTCACGATTTCACGACGTGTTGTGAAATCACGGTCAAAGCGGTCAAACAAAACAAGATGCCAGAAATGTCGCAATATCGCGACATGTCTCATTTTTGTGATGCAAGACAAAGAATTAAGTTGAAGACTCAAAGTTGTCGCGATATCGTGACATGTTGTGTTTTCATGATGTTTGATGGGTAAAACATCCAAGTACAAAAATTGTCGTGATTTCACAACATGTCATGTTTTCGTGACTTGTCATGAAATCACGGTTAAAGAAGATAGGAAGAAGTATTGACCAAAAATGTCGTGATATCGTGACATGTCAGGAAATCATAGTTCATGGAGCAGAGAGAAATACAAAGTGAAAAATGTCGCGATATTGTGACATGTCATGAAATTGCGGTTCATAGAGGAGAGAGAAGATAAGGTGCTAGAATTGTCGCAATATCACGACATGTCACAAAATCATGATCAAACCAGTCAAAAAGGGCAAAGCACTAAATTTTTCATGATATCGCGACATGTCATATTTCTACGATCTGAAGATGAGATGAAGGGCAAACAAAAAAAATGTCACGATATCGCGACATGTCGGAGTTTTGCAACCTGGAGCAGCCAAAGTGAACATAGAGGAAAAGTGTCACGATATCGTGACATGTTGGATTTTCACGACCAAAGGTAGGAAGATATAGCTAAAGAGAAAAACGTCGTGATTTTGTGACAGATTGCATCTGCATAGCCTGAAAGAGAAAAGTGTCACGATTTCATGACAGAAGGCAGTGAGATGGTACAGAATGAAAAAGTGTCATGATTTCGTGACAGAAAGCAGTGAGATCATACAAAATGAAAAAGTGTCATGATTTTGCAACATGTCACGTTTTCGTGGCTAAGTACAACAAAACACAACGAAGGATAAAAACATCACGATTTCGCGATAGGTTGCATCCACGTGGCCCGAAGGAGAAAAAATGTCGCGATTTCATGACATGTCTCATTTTCACGGTGTATGAAGGCGAACAAGTTTGTGGACATAAAAACGTTGTGATATCATGACATCTTATTTTCATGATACAGGTAGAGGAGCAAAGCAACAGATATAAAAACATCGCGATATCGCGACATGCTGTTTTAGTCACGATTCATGGCAGGCCTTTACAGAATGTGTAGGGAAGTGTTGAACATGTGTCATAGAGACAGAGGGGCTATGATAATATTTTAGGATTATCAGTTACAGTTCGTTGGGGAGACCAAACATTTCAAACCTAAGCAAAAAGCCAAAATAGCAAAGCGACCTGGGAGATGAAACGAAGCGACCTGGGAGATGAAACAAAGCATCACAAAGCGAAGCAAAGGGCCGTAACAAAAATTTTAAAAGTAGAAGAGAAGACAGGTACAGGGGTCGAAAACCGTTGCAAGCAGGGTTACAGAGTTGAAGGCGAGATAGCCATTCTGGGCCTGCTTTGGAGTTTTTTCTTCCCCTTTTTTTGGTTTTGAGAAAACTAGAAATCATCTGTGATTGTAAATTGATAAATTTTAATACAAAAATTTCAGAGAGTTGCATCTCATTGGCAAGAAATGAGTTATTTTTTGCATGCAATATTGAATGTTTATCTTTCCCCTTTCAGATTTTTAGGCTTATAGATGGAGTTTAATGCAAGTTACCTTGGTTGCTTCATGCAAATGTCTAAATCTAAAAACTTCATTCAAACCCTAGGAATTAGCACTTAGCTTATCAGGATTGTGCATGTTTTGTAGGTCCAATAGGTTAGGTTGCATGTATGGAAACCTCATATCTTTGGTTTTGTCAGAATGGGATTGCATCATCCTGAATGCATTTGATTTTCATTCTCTGCATTTTTATTTTCATTTTTTTTCGCACTTTACTTTCAGAAACTGTTACTTCATTTTAATTTGCAAGTCATTAAAATAAAAAACTAAAAAATTTCCAAAATACAAAAAAATAGTTTCACAGTGCATAGGTTATACTGCAGATTTCAAATATGCATTTAGAGATTTCATTTTTGGATTTGTTAGTATTTTATAAATTCACTGAAGTCACTGTGTTATCGCAGGTCATTAAAATCCAAAAATAGAAATTTCTAGTCCAAGGCCAGAATTTCATTTTCAATTTTATTTTTCATTCATGAGCCGATGATGACATTCCCTTCATGAAAATTCCAATTTCATTAAAGGAGTTATGTTTATGGCATTTCATCAACTTTCGTTTTGAAGTTACAGCGTGGTCATACGAGGACCAATTCATTTGCTTTATTCTGGGTTCAACGAACAATCATTAAAGTTTCATAGTAAAATAAACCAACATTGCCCGTTGTTTACAGTTACTTGCAATCGCTAAGGTGTTCCAGCATTTAAATTGAATATCTTTATTTAAGATTATTAATATACATACACAAATGCTAACATAGCGGAGACCTTGGAGAAGTTACTTGTTTAATTTCTTTGCAAGAGGGGATTTGGAACCCAAATCCTATCGGAGAGTGTGTTTTCATAATCGGGTGAAAATACAACTCAACAGATTGGTGCTAGAAGGAGGGCATGAAATGGTTTATTTCATCGTTATTTTAAATGCTACAGGTTAATAATTGTTCAAGAGCTCTATATTGCTAAATATTTCAAGTCCATTTGATTAGCATCTTCGGCCTCCTCTAACACCACTCAATAGATTGGCATTAGAAACAGGGCTGAATGGGTTTATTTTAGTGTGATTTAAATGCTATAAGGATTCAAATTTTTGTATATTTCATGCCCTATTGATTTTTATCTTTAGTCCTCTAACACTCAGTAGATTGTTAAAAGGACGATCGAATTGGTTTACTTTATTCTATTTTAAGCAATTCAGGTATATTGTTCTAACGCTTTTTGATTGCTCATGCAAAAAATAATGTGATTTGATTTAATTTTGAAAATTTTGGTCTCGACTAACGAAGTGTTGTTTCCATGCAATTACTTTTCATTTGATTGTAATGAATACACCTCTTGGTTGATGCTAACTTGATTTTGAAGAACACAAGCTTATACTGAGAGGGGGGTGAACAGTATAAGACCTCTTTTTACTTTTTCCTTTATACTTCAAAACAGTAAAGCAATATACCCAAAGCAATATCAAAGCAATGCACAATATCATCCACAAAGTGACACCAATTTTAACGTGGTTCACCCAAAAGGGTTGGGCTACGTCCACAAAACTTTTCTCTAAAAGTTATCTCAAAGTTCTTTGGGAATCCTTCCCAATTACAATGTTTATGAGCCTCGGCCCAAAGGAGATACCTTCCCCCAATCAGAATTTATGAGCCTCTGCTCAAAGGAGATACCTTCCCCCAATCAGAATTTATGAGCCTCTCCTCAAAGGAGATACCTTCCCCTCTGCTTTGGAAATGATCCCTCAGAAGATCAACTGCCTCTACCTCTTGCCAGCACGTGGAACTCCTTTCCACCGAAGACCTCCTGTCCTCAATGCTTAGCCTAAGAGACCTCTGCCTTCTATGATCACGTCCACAGCAGCTCAACAACCTGTACCAAACACAGTCAGTCGGTCTAGTACAAGTCTTCCTCTGTCTGTCAGATCTGTCCAACTCTTGAACAAATCAATCCTCTGCATACAAGCCTTCTCAAAGACTTGCCAACTGTCCTCAGGTTCTTCTCATAGAACCAATGCACCTCTGTCCTCAAGTTCTCCGATAGAACTATCAAACTCAGCTCACAAGTCCTCTGCTAGGACCTGTCCAAATCTGCTCACAAGTCCCCATCGAAACCTGTCCAAAACTCTCACAAGTCCCCACCGAAATGTAAGTCCAAAACTGCTCACAAGTCCCCACTGGAACTTGTCCAAAAACTCGGCAAGCTCACCAAGAAAAACTTTCTTAGTAGGAAATCACAAAGTGAATTGTTAGAGACCCAATGTGATTTGTCAAACTCATAGAAGCATAAAGAGAATTGTTAGAGACTCAATATGTTCTATACTCAAATCCCAATCTCAAAACTCAACTCAAATCAACTCAGCTCAATCTCAATCTCAAATCTGAAAACTCAACTCAATATCTGAAATGGATAGGATAGAATGTTTTCTTTCAAGAACATGAAACCCCAACAATTGCCAACTATGCAAAGAATCACATAACAATGATACTCATGTTCTTTTCACCATCAATTAGGGTTTCAACAACAATGCTCATCAAACAAGGTTTAGTCAACCAACACCATTCAACTCAACATCAACCTTGAAGCATTCAACCAATCATCACAAGAAAAGGAAACAAGTAGAAATCCTTTTCCCTCCAAAGATATTTGAACAAAACAGCCACCAACACAATATCACCAAATGCAAAGAATAACTTGCTCAAATCAACTCAATGGAGTAAGCCCAATATCATGAATCAAGTAAAGCAATAACTTGATCAAACAACCTCTATGGAAGCAACTCAACCATCAAACTCAAAACAGCCAACCAAGGGTTCCACCAACTCAATGCAAGTAGCAAGACTCACAAACATAAACCCTAGTGCACAATGCTTCCACTACCTCAAACCAGAATTATGCATTCACCAAAAACTCTCATCAAGGATAACAATGCATAAGAAGTCTTCAACAAACCAGAAAATAGGATTTACACCCAACCAAAGGAAACCTAGTTGAAAACCTTTTCACTCCAACCTTATTTCAGAAAAACATACACCAATCATACTCATAAGGAAAATGTGCCCATACCTTTTTGGAGTAGAAGAAAATTGATCCTTAAAGTCGTCACCACACACAACCCTCAAACTTCCAACCAAGTTAGGGTTAGAACCAAGATAAATGAGCATATATAAAAACTTTCCTTAATACACCTTTTAGCTTCTCTTCTTTAAAAACAACCACCAAAGAAGCCAAAAACACAACAACCAAAACTTACACCTTATATCTCCATTTTTAAATTTAGCATAGCAAAAGACTAATCTCAAAAATACAACCAAAGAAATATCCCCTTATTTCTCCTATGTCTTTTAAACAATGCTAAACAATGCCAAAAATCATATCAAGAAAATAATCACACCTTATAATGGCTGCCCTTGAAGAATCCGAAATTCGTGGCACAAAACACGTTTTAATAAAAACGTGACTAATCCATGCACAGCTCCCTCCACGGGGATCGAAACGTAGACCTCCACCTACGCAAGGCCCAAACGCAGCCTTCGCTGCCACTAGCCCACAAGGGGCTTACGAAGTCCAAGACGGACTTCCTTCCACATAAACGGTCAAGCTTTCCGAAAGCTTTTCAAACCACGAGCTCTCCTCTTTCGCAGCGTAAACAGAACATTCGATCGCAGCCAAACCAATTAATTGCCTTCGATTTTCCAAGAGGGTTTAACCTTAGGAACCTTCTCATATTTATAGTCCATACGTGGACTTTAGAACACGTCGATTGCAAAGAAAAGTAATTTTGAATTTAATCGAAATTTGCTTTCTAAAGGGTTTAAAAACCCTTAAAGTATTTTTAATAAATTAAAAATAATTTCTCCCTTAATTAATTAAATAATTAATTAATTAAAACCTTGAAGGGTTTTAAATAATAATTAAATAAATAATAAAGAGAACCTCCATTGGTTTTAATAAAAACCATTGCCAATGGAATCTCTCCGGATTCTCTTAAAAATATTCTCTTGGAATCTTCCACCTTTGAAGCCAACACATCCTCTTAACATTAATGTCATTTCCTTTTGACATCAATGACAACTCATAGACAAGAAGCTAGGATCTCAAACCCAAAATTGCCAACAATCTCCCCCTTTGTCATTGATGGCAAACCATGCTTCTCAACAACACAGAAACTCAACATAAACAGCTCCCCCTGTCTTGAGGCTCTCCCCCTTACTCATATCTCTCCCCCTTTGTCATCAATGGCAAAGGGTCACCTTTGGGGCTTGGGACTAAGAATGAGCCTCTTAGCTTAGTCCCTCCCCCACCTCCTGTTGAGGTGTTTAATTCTGGGGTGGGAGTAAAACTCCCAACAGGCACTGATCATCATCAGTGTCTATAGCTGCCTTACCATGTCTTCTCTTGTTCTCCTTGTCCATATTCCTGTTCCTGTTCCTGTCACTGTTCCTGTTCCTGTTATCATTCCTGTTCTTATCCATGCCTTGATCCTTGGACCTGTTCATACCACTGTTCCTGTTCCTGTACCTTGGAAGTTCAGCTCTACACTGTCTAGCTGTGTGACCTTCATTGTTGCACTTATAACAAGTAACAATGTTATTTCTTTTAGGCATACCTATTCTTTGAATCCACCTGTTCTGACTAACCCTGTTCCTGTTATTAGCCTTGCAAAAAATTGCCTTATGCCCAAACTGTTTACAAGAGTAGCAATACCCTTGAAAGAAATTACCACCTCTGAAACTGTCATTTACCTTCCTTACTTGAGTCATGCAATGTGAAGCCATGTGACCAAACCTGTGACAAGCAAAACATCTGCCATTAAACTTTCCTGTAAATGACCTTCTAGGTCCTGTAAACTTTCTCCCCTTTTTCTGTTTCCTATTTTCTGTTTCTGTGCATCTATCACTCAAGGACTCTTTCTCTGAAATACTCTCCTCATCAGAACTCTCTTCTTTTTGGAATCTCTTACTAGATTCCCCAACCTGTTCCTTGTGTTTCTTACCAAAACCAAGACCTGTTTTATCTGTTGCCCTTCTTTGATCTTTGATGATGGACTTTACCTTTTTGGAGCTATCTTGAAACCTGTAAAGCTTATCCTTGTACTCTTTAGTTTCCTCTTTCAAAGAAGCCATTTTTTGTTCTAACTCATTATACTCAAGAACCTTAGACTCTAACTCATCCTTGAGTTCTTGTGTCTTAGCTATAGAGAAGTCAAGACTTTCTATAAGATCATCTCTCTCCATACAACATTCATCTAACTTATCCTTGAGTCTAGCATTCTTCTTTCTTTCCTTTTCCAAAACACTAAGAGCACTAATAAGTTCACTTTCAAGATCCTTTATTTGTTTGCTTTTTGAATCATCAAAGCCTTTTTCAGATTTCTTATCACTAGAGGTGCTACCCTTTTCAAAGACCATACATGCATCTTCCTTATAGTTTTCTGAAGCATCCTCATACATACTAGAAACCAAATCATTATTTGTGCAATCATCCTCAAGGTGACCAAAATTTCCACATCTAAGACATTTCATGATAATGAATCTATGTTTCGGTTCTTCCTCTTTTTCTGATATGAACAACATCTCATTTTCATTATCACTTGAAGAACTTTCACTATCACTACTAGAACACTTACTTGCTTTGTCTAGGTAGAAACTCTTCTTGTGCTTGTGAGAATACCTCTTTCCTTGATTGTTGTGCTCATCTTTGTTTTTCCTGTGATGCTTGTGCTTTTCAGAATCCTTGCTCTTAGAATCCTGTTTATCTTCATCACTTTCATTCTTGGGAACAGAACAGTCAGTAGCATAATGACCAAACTTTCCACAATTGAAACATCTTATATTTTTCATACTTTTGTGCTTTCTAGAGAACTTGCCTTTCTTGCTGTAATATGCCTCTTCATCACTAGAAGACTCATCACGAATAGGTGTTGCATTGCCACTTGAATAATCCATTGTGTTCTTTACTAGCTTTTCCTTCAAGTTGTTAAACTTTTCGAAGGCACCTGCTCTGATACCAATTGAAGAACACAAGCTTATACTGAGAGGGGGGGTGAACAGTATAAGACCTCTTTTTACTTTTTCCTTTATACTTCAAAATAGTAAAGCAATATACCCAAAGCAATATCAAAGCAATGCACAATATCATCCACAAAGTGACACCAATTTTAACGTGGTTCACCCGGAATGGTTGGGCTACGTCCACAAAACTTTTCTCTAAAAGTTATCTCAAAGTTCTTTGGGAATCCTTCCCAATTACAATGTTTATGAGCCTCGGCCCAAAGGAGATACCTTCCCCCAATCAGAATTTATGAGCCTCTTTCAAGATACCTTCCCCTCAAAGGAGATACCTTCCCCTCTGCTCTGAAATGATCCCTCAGAAGATCAACTGCCTCTACCTCTTGCCAGCACGTGGAACTCCTTTCCACCGAAGACCTCCTATCCTCAATGCTTAGCCTAAGAGACCTCTGCCTTCTATGATCACGTCCACAGTAGCTCAACAACCTGTACCAAACATAGTCAATCGGTCTAGTACAAGTCTTCCTCTGTCTGTCAGATCTGTCCAACTCTTGAACAAATCAATCCTCTGCATACAAGCCTTCTCAAAGACTTGCCAACTGTCCTCAGGTTCTTCTCATAGAACCAATGCACCTCTGTCCTCAAGTTCTCTGATAGAACTATCAAACTCAGCTCACAAGTCCTCTGCTAGGACCTGTCCAAATCTGCTCACAAGTCCCCACCGAAACCTGTCCAAAATTGCTCACAAGTCCCCATCGAAACCTGTCCAAAACTGCTCACAAGTCCCCACTGGAACCTGTCCAAAAACTCAGCAAGCTCACCAAGAAAAACTTTCTTAGTAGGAAATCACAAAGTGAATTGTTAGAGACCCAATGTGATTTGTCAAACTCATAGAAGCATAAAGAGAATTGTTAGAGACTCAATATGTTCTATACTCAAATCCCAATCTCAAAACTCAACTCAAATCAACTCAGCTCAATCTCAATCTCAAATCTGAAAACTCAACTCAATATCTGAAATGGATAGGATAGAATGTTTTCTTTCAAGAACATGAAACCCCAACAATTGCCAACTATGCAAAGAATCACATAACAATGATACTCATGTTCTTTTCACCATCAATTAGGGTTTCAACAACAATGCTCATCAAACAAGGTTTAGTCAACCAACACCATTCAACTCAACATCAACCTTGAAGCATTCAACCAATCATCACAAGAAAAGGAAACAAGTAGAAATCCTTTTCCCTCCAAAGATATTTGAACAAAACAACCACCAACACAATATCACCAAATGCAAAGAATAACTTGCTCAAATCAACTCAATGGAGTAAGCCCAATATCATGAATCAAGTAAAGCAATAACTTGATCAAACAACCTCTATGGAAGCAACTCAACCATCAAACTCAAAACAGCCAACCAAGGGTTCCACCAACTCAATGCAAGTAGCAAGACTCACAAACATAAACCCTAGTGCACAATGCTTCCACTACCTCAAACCAGAAATTATGCATTCACCAAAAACTCTCATCAAGGATAACAATGCATAAGAAGTCTTCAACAAACCAGAAAATAGGATTTACACCCAACCAAAGGAAACCTAGTTGAAAACCTTTTCACTCCAACCTTATTTCAGAAAACATACACCAATCATACTCATAAGGAAAATGTGCCCATACCTTTTTGGAGTAGAAGAAAATTGATCCTTAAAGCTGTCACCACACACAACCCTCAAACTTCCAACCAAGTTAGGGTTAGAACCAAGATAAATGAGCATATATAAAAACTTTCCTTAATACACCTTTTAGCTTCTCTTCTTTAAAAACAACCACCAAAGAAGCCAAAAACACAACAACCAAAACTTACACCTTATATCTCCATTTTTAAATTTAGCATAGCAAAAGACTAATCTCAAAAATACAACCAAAGAAATATCCCCTTATTTCTCCTATGTCTTTTAAACAATGCTAAACAATGCCAAAAATCATATCAAGAAAATAATCACACCTTATAATGGCTGCCCTTGAAGAATCCGAAATTCGCGGCACAAAACACGTTTTAATAAAAACGTGACTAATCCATGCACGACTCCCTCCGCGGGGATCGAAACGCAGACCTCCGCCTACGCAAGGCCCAAACGCAGCCTTCGCTGCCACTAGCCCACAAGGGGCTTACGAAGTCCAAGACGGACTTCCTTCCACATAAACGGTCAAGCTTTTCGAAAGCTTTTCAAACCACGAGCTCTCCTCTTTCGCAGCGTAAACAGAACATTCGATCGCAGCCAAACCAATTAATTGCCTTCGATTTTCCAAGAGGGTTTAACCTTAGGAACCTTCTCATATTTATAGTCCATACGTGGACTTTAGAACACGTCGGTTGCAAAGAAAAGTAATTTCGAATTTAATCGAAATTTGCTTTCTAAAGGGTTTAAAAACCCTTAAAGTATTTTTAATAAATTAAAAATAATTTCTCCCTTAATTAATTAAATAATTAATTAATTAAAACCTTGAAGGGTTTTAAATAATAATTAAATAAATAATAAAGAGAACCTCCATTGGTTTTAATAAAAACCATTGCCAATGGAATCTCTCCGGATTCTCTTAAAAATATTCTCTTGGAATCTTCCACCTTTGAAGCCAACACATCCTCTTAACATTAATGTCATTTCCTTTTGACATCAATGACAACTCATAGACAAGAAGCTAGGATCTCAAACCCAAAATTGCCAATAGATTTGTTATACATTGCAGGTTGGATATTTGCTAGTCATTTCACGCTGATGTGCCGTGATTCCTTCTGTCATTTTTGACTAACAGATTTGGTTCTAAAGTTACATTTTGAGTTTCACTAATGGCAACACTTGAGGAGCAAATTGTATCCCTAAGAGCTGAAATAGCATCTCTAAGAGAAAGAATGGTATCAACGATGGAGGATCATTATAAGGGTTTGTCTACACATGTGACACCCTATCAAATTCCTAAATTGTTATTGGAGTTTCTACGATGTTTTAATCAAGAGGTGCCACTAGGATACTTGCAAAAACTGCACGTCTACAAGAATACATTATGTCAATTCCAGATTTTCTATGAGGAGGTGGCTTGTAAGTTATTTGCATACATTTTGGAAGATAAACCATTCTTTTGGTACAGCCAACTACCCATGGAGGTTAGGACTTCTTGGATACAACTAGAAGCAGCCTATCTTTATCATTTTGGTAATCAGGTTGACTTAGAAATGTTGAAAAATCAGTTTACCTCCATATGTAAGGAGCCTAATGAATCCTTGAGTCAATTCAATGGAAGATTTCATGAGTTGCACTCCCAAATGTGGGAAAATTTTAACACATTAGAAGAGGAAGCCATGGAAGTATACCTGGGAGCCATACACCCCACACTTGCTTCACTCATTGAGGAAAAAATGGGTGGCTTGTCTCTAGAGAAAATCTATGAGATCCTAGAAGAGGTAGAACGACAAGGTCTTGAAGAAGAAAAGGCACAACATGTTCACATGAGAGATTGTCCTTCTAAAGATATTGATGCCAACCTACACCAACCATCAAATATAGCACCCTCCACTCCAATGATACCTAAGGTAAATGATCAAGGGGATGAATTTGAATATCCAAATGTTACAACCACCTTAGATGTAGTCCAAGAGGAGGTGCAAAGTGCTAAACCAACATCCGCTAGTGAAGATTATGCAGAAGCGATCTCATTCATAGAGATGCACGATTATGCGGATAAAGGGGTCCTAAATTCAACAAGGTTTGAGATAGGTGATAGGATGGAACCTACCCTAGAATTGAATGAAGTGGTTGAAAGTGAAATTGGAAGAAAATCAATGAATGAATTTGAAGATATGATAGAATTTCACCACTTGTTCTTGGAAGAAACTCTCGATGAAAAGCTAGGAACTAATGATAAAAAAATTCTTCACCCTCCAAATTGTGATAAGCTGGAATCATGGGTTACAAATGTGGACTATGATAGCCTTATCAATTTGAATACAAGCAATAACCCAATTTTGGAAGTAATGGAACCATCTAAGGAAGGTGAAGGTGAATTTGATGAGAAACACATTGATGAATTGGAGGATGTTGAAGAAGTAGTTGAACGTCACCACTTGATTTTGGAAGATGATTATTACAATGCTTGGAAGAAGTGGGAAGACTACACTCACTCCAAAACTGCTAATGAAACTTGTGTGCCAATTGATATGCGGGATGACACAATCGCCTACTCAAAGGAAGATATTACAACTCCTGTACAATTTGAGGATGTTTTGGAAGAGGGTTTCAAGTCTCATCAAATTTTGAAAGATTATAATGATTCCATTACCAAGGACAAAGAAGAAAAATATTTGATGAATGAATCAAAAGATCATGCCACAAACATCATGGATTTGGATGACAATTTTTACAATGGTTGGGGGAGATATGATAATGCATTTTTTTCTCACACCCCTATAGATGAAACTCATATTTCACTTGATATGCAAGACGTTGAAACTTCTATCTCACATGAAGAGATACCATGGATAGTGAACAAAGAATGGGAACTAAATGACGAAGAGATGGATCAATTGGAAACAACTCAAATGAAGGATCATCAAGATGAGTCATTGGACATACACTTTGACCAAGAATATTTGAAGGTTGAAAAGGATGGGCATGTTTTCAATTGGGTGCCTAATTTTGGTATGTTTGATGAACAAGTAATCAATGAAGAGTATGAAGACCATGAGGTAAAAGAGGGAATTACAAATCCCCATCAAATTTTGGTAAATAAAAATGTTCAAAGGGTAGAATCTAACCTTTTGTGTTCAAGCATCCAAAATTTAGGTGAAAATTTGCATGACCATATTTTGAATTTGAATGATGTTTATGGTGAAATGTCATTAAAGGTGAATGAAAAACAAGGTATGATTTCCAATCACACCTTTGATAACACTTGTTTTAATGAATGAAAAAGAAGTTGATGCACTTGAACTGTTAAATCAAATTCATCAACAATTACTAATTGAATCTAGGGTAAAAACTTTTAATGATCCTAATTTAGTAAATATCCTAGATGCTTGTAAATTGTTGCACAAATTTGATTGGCCTACAAATTTGGAAAATGATTTGGCTTTGAAATTTTTAGAAATAGGCTCTTATTTGCAACATCTCACATTTAAAAAGGAAAGCCTAGTTCTAAATCATGAATGGAATTATAAGATTTATACTTTAAAGAATAGACAAGATAAAATTGAATATCATTTATTGTCTAATCATTTTAGTAACTTGACGCTCACCTATGAGAGTACTAATGGAACTAAATTTAATTGGTGGGGTGAGAGAGGAAAGTTGAAGTGGGTTGCATTGTTTGGTCTAGTCTTGTTTTTGTTGGATTCCCACAACATTTGGCATGCGTATCACGTTATATTTTTGTTGAAGTGTTCTAATCATGTTTGGGATCCGGGAAAGTGATAGTCCAAGCTTTGCATCATCTTGTATTATATTGTACATTTGTATATAGGTTTTGATTTTTGGTTTTGGTTTGTGTTTTCAAATTTTCATTTTTGGATTGCATTTTGGTTTTGGATTGAATAAGTTTTGATTTAAAGTTATGTGTTGGTCCTATGGACATGTTTGGTTTGTAAAAAAAAAAAAAAAAAATTGAGATGTCAACTTATGCCTAAAATCAGGAGAATATGAAACATTGGAATTGTATTGCAGAAAGCTCCACAAGTAACGCAAACACATTAAATAATATCGTTTGAAACTTGTGATGCATGAAGTTGTCAGTTTTACAAATTATGGCAACATAGGTGGTATACTCCATCCACAATTCAGAAAAGCAATGCATTCATATTACATTCCATTTTGCATATATATTCCATCTTAGTTGCATATCCATTTCCAATACAATCATTGAAAAATGTCAAATCCTCTTAGGGTTATGCTATAACATAAATAAGAAAAAAAATCCTAAGGTTGGGAACTGAGGCCCGAGATATCTAGAACCAAGCACATTTTATACACATTAAAAAGGATCTTGAGCAAAATGATCAAAACCTTGCTTGGAAGAAAAGGTCAGGCGAAAGAAGTATTTCATGTCTATCCTATTATGCAACATGATCCTTAAAACAGTGGTTTTTACCACTTCCATAACGCTTAACGCATAAAATCGAGTAGTAAGGATAGGGTTAAATCCTCATCGAACTTAGGTTGAGGATCCAACTCCCCAAAGCTCTGATTTGACCTACATGGAGTAGTAAGGATAGGGCATAATTCTCATCTCGCCTAGGTTGAGAATCTGATTCCCCAAAGCTCCTATGTCTCATTTCATCATTAATATTGGATTGGAAGGATCGTACTACATGTCCTCTGCAAAGGATGGGTAGTCATCCCCAAGGTCCAAGAAGTAAAAAATTAATATTTCCCATTTCATCTTAATATTGGATTGGAAGGATCGTACTACATGTCCTCTGCAAAGGATGGGTAGTCATCCCAAAGGTCCAAGAAATAAAAGTAAAACTAATATTTCCCATTTCATCTTAATATTGGATTGGAAGGATCGTACTACATGTCCCTCGCAAGGATGGGTAGTCATCCCAAAGGTCCAAGAAAAAAAAAAAAGAATGAATGAAGCCAAATCATGGATTATGGGGTTAAGTATGCTCATGCGTGGCAACATGTCTTGTCTGAAAACAAGACCACTGACTGCTCAAACGGATAGACTAGCTTGACCATTTCATCCATAATCGGTTAAATCATTTTGCTCAAAGTGAGGTAATGAATTCCATATCAGAGTAGTAAGGATAGGGTTAAACTCCCATCTCGCTTAGGTTGGGAGTCCGATTCCCCAAAGCTCTGATTTCACTTTCACTTGCACATGGGTTCAAGATAGTAGTGACTCATAACCAACTTTGGGATCTAATAAAGCAATTCATTATACATATAGTTGATCCTAAGAGGGTTTGATAATTTTAAATGTTTGTGTATGATACTAGAAAGCTTAAAGCAGATTGCTACATCTCTAAGCATATTTATCAGGATGCATAAATCATTCACAACCTCACATATGCATTCATGTAAAACTGACAATGGAATGTGGATCAATTTCAAACGATAAAGAATGGAACACACTGCACACACCGAGCTGATACTTAATGATTCTAATGGTTCATGTATTTTTGATCTATCGGCATTTGTTTTTTATGTGTTGACGCTTGTATCTAAGCTTGTGTATTTCAGGTTAGGTTCTCACCGAAATGCTTAGGAGCATTTCCCAGTAGAGTCGCCATTTGTTGTGGCTGCTCCACAACACACCCCAAAATTGGGGACCCCCTTTTTTGCACACTTTCCAAGAAGATTGCAATGGCCCAGATGTTAAAAGAGCAAAGAAAAGCAAGAAATGAAAAGTTGTCGCGATATCGTGACATGTTGCTCCGTCGACCAAAAATGAAAAGTTGTCACGATATCACGACATGTTGCTCCGTCAAGGCCAAAAATGAAAAGTTTTCGCGATATCACAACATGTTGCTCCCGCGCAAAATGAAAAGTTGTCACGATATCACGACATGTTGCTCCATCGCGGCCAAAAGAAAAATTGTCGCGATATCGCGACATGTTGCTGGCCCCAACAAAAAGTTGTCACGATATCGTGACATGTCACGCTAGACAACAGAATGCATTGATGAGAAAATGTCACGATTTCGTGACATGTTGTGAAATCGTGGTCAAAGCGGTCAAACAGAACAAGATGCTAGAAATGTCGCGATATCGCGACATGTCTCATTTTTGCGATGCAAGACAAAGAACTAAGTTGAAGACTCAAAGTTGTCGCGATATCGTGACATGTTGTTTTCGCGATGTTTGATGGGTAAAACAGCCAAGTACAGAAATTGTCGCATTCGCAACATGTCATGTTTTCCGACTTGTCATGAATCGTTGAAGAAGTATTGATCAAAAATGTCATGATATCACGACATGTCAAGAAATCGTGGTTCATAGAGGAGAGAAATACAAAGTGAAAAACGTCGCGATATCGTGACATGTCATGAAATCACGGTTCATAGAGGAGAGAGAAGATAAGGTGCTAGAATTGTCGCGATATCGCGACATGTCACAAAATCATGGTCAAACCAGTCAAACAAGGCAAGGCACTAAAGTTGTCACGATATCGCGACATGTCATGTTTTCACGATCTGAAGACGAGATGAAGGGCAAACAGAAAAACGTCGCGATATCGTGACATGTCGGAGTTTCGCGACCTGGAGCAGCCAAAGTGAACATAGAGGAAAAGTGTCGCGATATCGCGACATGTTGGATTTTCACGACCAAAGGCAGGAAGATAGAGCTAAAGAGAAAAACGTCATGATTTTGCGACAGATTGCATCCGCACGACCCGAAAGAGAAAAGCGTCACAACACGAAAAAGGAAAGAAAGGGAAAAGAAAAGTGTCACGATTTCATGACAGAAAGTAGCGAGATGGTACGAAATGAAAAAGTGTCACGATTTCATGACATGTCATGTTTTCGCGGCTAAGTACAACAAAACACAGCGAAGGAGAAAAACGTCGCGATTTCACGACAGGTTGCATCCATGCGGCCCGAAGGAGAAAAACGTCGCGATTTCATGACATGTCTCATTTTTGCGGTGTATGAAGGCGAACAAGGCTGTGGACATAAAAATGTCGCGATATCGCGACATGTCTTGTTTTCGCGATACAGGTAGAGGAGCAAAGTTGTAGATATAAAAACGTCGCGATATCGCGACATGCTATTTTTGTCACGATTCATGGCGGGCCATTATAGAATGTGCAGGGAAGTGTTGAACACGTGTCATAGAGACAGAGGGGCTATGATAATATTTTAGGATCATCAGTTACAGTTCACTAGGGAGACCAAACGTTTCAAACTCGAGCAAAAAGCCAAAACAACAAAGCGACCTGGGAGATGAAACGAAGCGACCTGGGAGATGAAACGAAGCATCACAGAGTGAAGCAGAGGGCCGTAATAGAAATTTTAAAAGTAGAAGCAAAGATAGGTACAGGGGTCAAAAACCGCTGCGAGCAGGGTTGCAGAGCTGAAGGCGAGATAGCCATTCTGGGCCTGCTTTGGAGTGTTTTTCTTCCCCTTTTTTTGGTTTTGAGAAAACTAGAAATCATCTGTGATTGTAAATTGATAAATTTTAATACAAAAATTTTAGAGAGTTGCATCTCATTGGCAAGAAAGGAGTTATTTTTTGCATGCAAGATTGAATGTTTATCTTTCCCCTTTCAGATTTTTAGGCTTATAGATGGAGTTTAATGCAAGTTACCTTGGTTGCTTCATGCAAATGTCTAAATCTGAAAACCTCATTCAAACCCTAGGAATTAGCACTTAGCTTATCAGGATTGTGCATGTTTTGCAGGTCCAATAGGTTAGGTTGCATGTATGGAAACCTCATATCTTCGGTTTTGTCAGAATGGGATTGCATCATCCTGAATGCATTTGATTTTCATTCTCTGCATTTTTATTTTCATTTTCTCTGCACTTTACTTTCAGAAACTGTTACTTCATTTTAATTTGCAGTCATTAAAATAAAAAACTAAAAAATTCCAAAATACAAAAAAATAGTTTCACCAGTGCATAGGTCATACTGCAGATTTCAAATATGCATTTAGAGATTTCATTTTTGGATCTGTTAGTATTTTATAAATTCACTGAAGTTACTGTGTTATCGCAGGTCATAAAAATCCGAAAATAGAAATTTCCAGTCCAGGGCCAGAATTTCATTTTCAATTTTATTTTTCATTCATGAGCCGATGATGACATTCCCTTCATGAAAATTCCAATTTCATTGAAGGAGTTATGTTTATGGCATTTCATCAACTTCCATTTTGAAGTTACAGCGTGGTCATACGAGGACCAATTCATTTGCTTTATTCTGGGTTCAACGAACAATCATTAAAGTTTCATAGTAAAATAAACCAACATTGCCCGTTGTTTACAGTTACTTGCAATCGCTAAGGTGTTCCAACATTTAAATTGAATATCTTTATTTAAGATTATTAATATACATACACAAATGCTAACATAGCGGAGACCTTGGAGAAGTTACTTGTTTAATTTCTTTGCAAGAGGGGATTTGGAACCCAAATCCTATCGGAGAGTGTGTTTTCACAATCGGGTGAAAATACCACTCAACACCTGTTCAACCCACCTCTCAGTATAAGATTATGTTCTTAAATTGGTATCATAGCGGGTTCCTTCGAAAAGGCTAATAGCTTGAGGATATATTATAAAAAGAACACAGATGGCATCAAAAAAGGATTATATTGCAATAAGGGTCCATTGTTTGATGGTAACAATTATACTTTCTAGACCATGAGAATGAAAAACTACTTGATATCACAATGATATGAGGTATGGAAGATGGTTCAAAAAGAGTATAAGCTAGAAGGTGATCCCAAGGAAGATAAGACTACCAAGAAATTGGTTGAGATTAATGCAAGAGCAATGAATTATATTTTGAGTGGGCTACATGATATAGATTTTTCAAAGGTCATGGTATGTACTTCAGCTAATGAGATGTGGACCAAGTTGAGGAATACTTATGAAGGAGATTCCAAGGTAAAGTTGGCAAAACTACAAACTCATAGAAAAATATTTGAGAAATTAAAAATGGAAGATTATGAAGATATTGCAAATTTCTTACTTCGAGTTGATGAGATTACTAACACCATGAGAGGCCTAGGTTTTGAAATGAAATAATCATAAATTACTCAAAAGGTTTTGGGATCACTTCCCATGAAATATGATTCTTAGGTTTCAGTAATAGAAGAGACAATGGGTATCAAAAAAATAACAATGGAAGAATTGCAAGGTACTCTCACAGCTTATGAGATGAGGTAAGTAATCATCAAGATCCAATAAAAGAGATTACATTCAAGGCTTCAAAAAAAAAGAAATGAAAATTTTTAGAAACAGATGGAGTTTTAGAAAATGATGAGGAAGCTAACTTCATCAAAAGGAATAAGGACTCAAGGAATTTGAATGATATAAGTAAAGTTAGGTACTACAAGTGTGGTGATATTGGTGACTATGCATACAAGTGTCCACATGAAGAAATCAGTGATGATGAAAAACAAGGTCAAATAAGAAAAGGAGATGGAAAGCATACACATGAAAAAGAAGACATATTCAAGCAAAATATGTATGACAAGAAGAAATTTTTTTGTAAGGCAAATAAATCTTACTACATTGTGGAAGCAAGTGATAGTTCATATTACAATGATAAAAATTAGTCAGATGAAGAAGAATGTACATTCTTTGAAATAAGTGAAGAAAAGCAAGAACACCTATTCCTAGGTATTGAAGTTAAAGAAGAGGATGTGACTATTTAAGAAAGACATGAAGAGCTTGTCATATCCATTGAGCAAGTAGATAGGTACAAGAAAGGTCTAAGGATACTAAAATGCTTCATATGTGGAGATTTTGGGCATATAGATGATGATTGCACATACTACAACAATTACAACAAGGAAAGTGTATTTGAAAAATAAAGCAACAGTTCTAGTGACAATTCCAGCAGCAGTGAAAAAAAAGAAGTCTCATTTTTGGTAATAGAAAATGAAGAGGATGAGCCAAGTAAACAAAAATCAAAAATCAAAAGGTTAGAGGAAGAATACAGGAATCTTGAAAACATGATTCGAACAGATGTCAAAATTAGATAAGAACTACTTCAAACAATCAGTAATCTCAGAGAAGAGCTTCAAAATGCAAAAAATATAGAAGAGAGGATGGATGAAGAACTAAGGGTAACAACGAAAATACATTATACATTAGATGAAAATATTTAAAAAGGAGTGGAAACTTATTTTAAGGCTGTATCTTACTTCCAAGAAAAATCAAACTCAAAAGGAAAGGAAGTTCTAAAAGATGAAAGCAAGGAAGCACGTAATATTTGTGAGGAAAGTTCCAAAGTTCCTATGGCTCCAAATATTCAATTTTGTTCTTGTTTTGATATAGGTGAATCAAGTTAAAAAGGAAAATAAATTATTGAAGATAAAGGCAAGGAAGAGGTTTTAGGTGCTACAAAGAAGGTTGAAGAATGCAATGCACAAGTTGAAGATGATCATAAGGATAATGGTCAAGAAAGTTATGAGGAACCAAGGCATTAACAAAGGGCTTTTCAAGGATATTATTTTTCTTATATTGAATTTGGACAGAGCGCTATACATTGCAGGATCCATGGATCAAAGAAGTTTGATTTTGCTAGAAGAAACTTCAAAGGAAGAAGGTATGGTTTTCAGGGATATTGCTTCTCATGTAACAAGATTGGTCATAAAGCTTTTCAATGCAAAGGAAATGAGCAACATGGTTTTGGTTTTAGAGCTACACAATTCAGAAGTCATGGTAATAATGGTCATGAAAATAGAGCTTCACAATACAGGGTTTAGGAAAGGAATAGCTATGGAAATTACTTCAAGAAAGAATTCAGAACATGGGCACCATCCAAAGGCTATAATATCAATTGTTTTTTTTATAATAACTTTGGGCATATTGCAATATTGTGTAGGACTCAATTCCAAACATGTTCAAGGCAAGAAGGTCAAACAGGTTCAAGACAAGAAGATCAAGTAATTCATCAAGAGAAGTATATCAAAAAAACTTGAAAGGAAGTTGATAGAGGAAAGAATCAATGTAATATGGGAGTAAAGGTACTCCCACCCCAAAATTAATCACCTCAAGAGATAAGGTGGTGAGGAGGCTATGCTTAAGTGTCATATATTTTAGCCCCATAGGTGTCCCTTTTGCCATTGATGTCAAAGGGGGAGAGCATTGAGTTAGGGGGAGCAGCCTCCAAAGAGAGCATTGAGTTAGGGGGAGTATCCTCCAAAGATATTATTGATTTAGGGGAAGCAACCTTCATATAGAGTATTGAGTTAGGGGGAGTAGCTTTCACTCTTAGAGATGGTTTTTGCGGTGATTGTGGTGTTTGCATTAGAGTTGTTGCCATCAATGACAAAGGGGGATATTGTTGGACATTTGAGGTAATTTGAGGAATTTTATGTTTTCATTGATGTCACATGGATCACATTTGGTTTTGGTGGCCAAAATATTTTATAAATAAGCATTTATGATATTTTGGAAAACATGGCTATTTACAGGGTTTTTATGAAAATCAAGGATGGTAAAATAAAAGGTTTTATTTAAAACCATGGTGGGCTTATGTGGAAAGGGTTTTTCTTAAAAGCCAGGGTGGAATTTTGTTTCATCAAAAAAGGACCTCCGGTGATGAAGATATTAAAATTTTAAGTTTATATTTAAATTAATGAATGACCATCCTATGTGCAATTAATGGAGATTGGTATATATATATATAAAGGTTTCAATTTATTTCAGAAAGTGGGCATATTATATATCATCGGAAATCTTATTTCAAGGGCTATTTGACTAACTTATTTAGAAGGAGAAATAAGGTGTGTGTAAAGATATATTTATTATTTTTCAAAGGGGTTCCAAAATTGAAGTTTGCCTTGTTCTTTTTCAAGAGGATTAATTCTTTCATGAGGTGACAAGGTATGCAATATTGTGATTTATTTTATTTTATGGTATAAGTGGTTTTGGGAGTGAAAATCTTATGCAATATTTTGATTTATTTTATTTTATGGTACAAGTGGTTTTAGGAGAGATAAGGAAGTTGTGCAATTAAATGCCTTGGTGATGATTATTGAAAAGTGGAGTAATTTTGATTATTTTATGATCTACTAACCCTTGTGAAGATTGGCAAAATAATTTTGTGATTGTGGAAGATTTACAAAGAGGTTTTTTCATCTTCAAAAAGGTATGGGCACATTCTCCTATTGATTGTTTATGGTGGTTGATTTATGAAATATCATTTGAGGGAAAAGGATTGTTTGTGGTTTCCTTTTTGAAAGTGGTTGGTTGAATGCTTCACATTTTTTCTGATTTGAGAGTTGATTTTAAACCTTGTTTTATAAGCATAGTTGTTGAAGCCCATTGGTTGTAAAATAACTTGAGCTAGAAAATAACATGAGTATCATTGTTATGTGAGATTTGTGGTTGAGCATTGTTAGAAATATTTGAGTTGGGTGATACATACTTGGACTAGGATTGTGTGAGAGAGAGTTGTCTCTTATGATGATTGGTTGAGTTGAGTTGTTTGATCCTATTCAAGTGATGTGTGAAGTGATTATTCAAGTTCTATAAAACAAACTATTCCATTATTCTATGTTGAGTTGAGATTGATGTTAGAACATATTAAGTCTCTAAAAATTCTTTGTATGGTTCTATAAGACTTGAATTGAGTTGAGGTTGATTTGAGTTGAGAGTGAGATTAGAACATATTGAGTCTCTAACAATTCTCTTTATGCTTCTATGAGATTGACTTGAGTTGAGTTGACATGGATTTAGGTTGAGAGTGAAATTAGAATATATTGAGTCTCTAACGATTATCTGTATGCTTCTATGAAGTTAATTTGAGTTGAGATTGCCACTCATTGTTGAGTTCATTTTAAGTACTACTTGACCAATGACTGATTGAGCCTTTGAGAAGGCCTTTGGGATAAATTTGAGGACAATGTTGAGACAGATTTGAGGATAGTTTTGGGACATATTTGTGGATAATTTTGGGAAAGTTCTTGGTGAGATTGCTAGAGCAATTTTTGGGCAAGTTCTTGGTGAGCTTGCTAGAGCATATTTGGGCAAGTTTTTCATGAGCTTGCTAGAGTATATTTGGAAAAGTTCTATGTGATCTTGTTATTCAGTATTTGACAAGTTCTATGTGAGCTTGTTAAGTAGGTTCTGTGTGAGCCTATTGAGAAAGTTATTAGTGAGCTTGTTAAGCAGGTTCTGTGTGAGCCTATTGAGCAAGTTCTTAGTGAGCCTATTGAGCAAGTTCTTGGTGAGCCTATTGAAAGATATTTGGAGGTGAAATAGTACAGAGGAAAAAGTCTCAATGGATAGATATCCAACAATAAGAATAGTTGAAGATAGATTTGAGTGAGGATTATTCAAGTGGAGAGAGGTCCACTAGTCAGTGCAACATAGAGATAGAGTCTTCTATAAGATCACATAGCTAGAGTAGAAGGGGAAAAATGTCTCCTGTGGAAGATATCCACTAAAACATCTCCTTTGGATAAGGATCCATAAACATTGTAATTGGGAGTGATTCCCAAAGATATTGATTAAGAAATTTTTAGTAAAATATTTTCTCCATGTAGTATCCCACATTGGGTGAACCGCATAAAGTATGATGTCTCTATTGTGTATGGTTTATGTGCATTGCTTTGATTACTAATATTGGTACTGCTATCTTTACACAACATAATATTGAATTGGAAGAAAAATGAAAAAGTGGTATTATACTGTTCACCCCTTCTCTTAGTATAAGCTTGTGTTCTTTAGAAAAATACAAGATGATAGTGTAAGACCAAAGATACACCAATAGAAAAAGGAATTCAACTATCCAAAAATGATAAAAAACCAATTATTTTAGCAACATTGTATCTTCAGTTGATTGGAAGTCTTTTATACTTAACAAACAACAAACTAGAAACAACATTTGTAGTTAATTATATTTTGCAGTCCATGATAGAACCAAGAGAAAGTCATTGGAAAGATGAGAAAATAATATTACAATATATCAAGAAGACTATAGACTATGTACTAACTTATATGAAGAATGTCAAAGATATATTTCTACAAGGGTACTCAGATTTAGATTATATTGGGTCTATTAATGATAGGAAATCTATGTCAGGTTATGTCTTCTATCTTATATTAGGACCCATATATTTGCACAATACGAAATAACATATAGTAGAACAAACACCAACTAAAGAAGAATACAAAGCATAAAGAGATACAACATGTTGAGCCCTATGATTGCAATACATACTATCTGGCATGAGAATCAAATGAACTTTGACTATGATATTTTTTGATAATCAAGGATGACAAAATGTGATCAATAATACAATCATACATGAAGGAACAAAGCATATTGAAGCTCAATTTCATTTCATAATAGAATACTTTCAGATCAAACACATCATCCTCAAGTATGTTCCTATAGAAGTTCAATTGGAAGACATATTTACAAAAGCACTCCAAAAAATCAAGTTTCAAAAATTTAGAGATCATCTATGTGATTTTGGAGAGATTCAAACCAAATAGTGCAATATAGGGGGTGTTAGAATATATTAGATAATTTGGTTATGTTAGATCACTTGAGGGGAAAGTTATCTAGTTATATCATGCACTATAGTAATGCATGAGTATCAATGTGCAAGTTGTCCCTTGCATAGTTAGGTAGAGTGTTAGCCAAGGAACCTATATTACTATATACGGTCTTATACACTTGAATGTATCAGTCTTTTTATATCAATAATATATTTTTTCTCTCTCTCTATCTCTCCCTATATATTTTCCTTATGATGGACTAGTGCTAAAGCCATCAGGATGAGTATTGCAATCATATTCTAGATAAACTAGAGAGAAAACCTGAAGAAAATAGGGATTCTTTTTTTTGGTAGATAAGATATTAGTATATAAAATGGGGATTTTTGCATCAAGGATAGTTTTATATATTTCAAGGAATGAGTAGTGATCCCCAAGGTAGGTGATATGAGGAATTTGATCATGAAAGAAGCACATAGATACCCTTATTCTACCCATCGAGGGAGAGTAAATATGAGAGAAAATATGAAGAAAACTTTCTAATAGCTAGGAATGTATAAGGATATCATCGAACTTGTTATCAAGTGCATTTGATGCTATAAATTTAAGGTGGAACATAGAAACCCTATAGGGTTGTTGTATCCCCATGACGTACCTATGAAAAAATGATAGGTGATTTCAATGGATTTCATTGTAGGTTTGCCTAAAACCAGGTTCTAGTATGATGTAATCCTAGTTGCGGTTGATAGATTGACCAAGGTTGCACGTTTTATCCCTACGAATACCAAGGATGATGCTGTGGTTGTGGCTAACATATTTTCCAAGGAAATATTTAGGATTAATGGTTTCTTAGAAGTGATTATTTTAGATAGGGACTCGAGATTTACATCTGAGTTTTGGTAAGCTTTACATCATGTCATAGGTACCAGACTAAATATTAGTTTTTCATATCACCCAAAAATTGATGGGTAACCTAAATTGGTGAGTCATGTGTTGAAGGATATGCTCTACATGTATTGTATGGATCATAAGACCTGATGAGAAGACTACCTACACCTGGTAGAATTTGCATATAGAAATGGCCATCATTCGACCTTAGGCATGGCTTCTTTTGAAGCTCTATATGGTAGGAACTGTAGAACACCATTGTCATGGGAGAATATAGAATATTATGTTGTTATTGAGCTAGAAATGGTCAGGGAAATGGAGAAAAAGAAGCAATAGATCATCAAAAAATATACCACTCTCAAAATATTAGCAAGATAATTTTTATTGGGTAACAAAGTGTTTCTAAGTGTGATACCAAATAAGAGTGCCATAAAGTCCACAAAACTAGATTTTCGTTTTGTTGGACCCTTCAAAATCATAGAAAATATTAGTCTTATGGTGTATAGAATCACCTTACCCCCTAGTTTGTCAAATATTCATGACACTTTTCATATATATTTGATTAGAAAATACACTGCTAACCCTGATAATGTATGATATTTTTATAAATTATAGATGGTGGATCCAAAGGCCATTGAGGTGCATCCAGGAAAAATTCTTGAGTTCCATTCGAAATCAATGAGGAATGGGACTCTGGAGCAATGTAAATTCTAGTGGAACCACTATTCCAAGATAAATGCTACTTGGGAGAAAGTGACAGATATGTAGATATATTTTACATTCCTATTTGAAAATGATGTGTAATCATTATTTTGTATTTAAAGTTTAATGAAATACAAAGGATTGTGTTAAGCCTTATGGGGGTAGGATGCCATGACCCTCCCTTGATAGAATTTTCATTGGATGGAATCATTATTGACTATGAGTATGTGTTTTACTATTTTAATGCCTAACATAGCTTACACTATAGATACATACTACTGTGATGTTGCTTTATGGAAGTGATATTATGACTTCATTTGGGTTTTGTAGAATATTTGGAAACTGATTTGGTTTTATTTCTATCTTTTCATCCATACCTCAATTTAGATTTAAATGGACTATTGCTTGGATTTATTTTACTCATGATGTAGAACGTTGTTGGTGGATAAATATTTTTTGAATGCTTTTGTATGATGTTGAAATGCTAATAGTGTGAGGTAATATTATGTTTATTTCATAGTTGAAATAATTACTTGCAATGTTGAGATTAGTCCAAGCTTTGATTTCAATAATGTGACCTATAAGATAGGAATTTAATATTGGATCCTTGTTTTTCTTCTGCATTTGAATACATATGTCAATCCTTTTGGAAGAGGTAGAGTGGAGAGATAAGTAATTTAATTAAACAATACTGGTGGATGAATTTGGGGATGAGGACATTCTAACAATAGAGACAAGATAAGGGGATGGTTGTTTTATCTTTTGGATGGTTTTTGGTCTTCAGAAAAAGAACGAAGGAGTCCTTTGATTGGGTTTTAAAAAAATGGTGTCTTTTTAGAAAATGTGTGGTGATTTTAAGATTGAAAATGAAGATTGTTCTGCTCTTGCTGGAACAAATATATTTTAAATATTTATGTTTTAATTGTTGTTGTGACTTTTCCATACGAGAATATTCATTGTAAATATGTCGAAACATTACGCTCCTTGGAATTCATTTATAATTTGCTGAAAATCGAAAGACAATATTATGAAAGGTTTAATTATTGCATTTCCTTTAAGTTGTGAAAATAGTTTACCATGTTTGCACTAGAAATTAGAGATAAAAATATAAAAAAATTTATTATTATAGTTTCTTGAGTTGCAATAATAGTTTTATGCTTCCAAAAATTCAAAGCAAAATTCTGATAGACTTCATTGTTATTTTATCTTCTTCAAGTGAAGAAATATTATGTTGTGTCTATGTTAGAGTTAGGAGTAATAATAAAAGTATTTTGGTTATGTAAATTTATTGATGGAGTCTTTGTTGTAATATCTCCATTGAATTGGGAAATGATAACTTAAATAACTTAGTATTGCTTCCTAATTGAATAGAAGTTATCAAAATGATTGAAACTTCATTAGAAAGAATTTATTGATTTTTAGTAGAACTATATTCTTTGTAATAGTGAATTCTTAATACTGTGCCTTACCAATAATTGTAAAATTTGTTAATATTTTCTTTGTAATATGTAGTGATTTATGGGATAAGTGTTGATAGTGCACTCTTTAATTTTTGTTTTCTTCATTATGAGAGACAACACTATATGAGTCTTATAAAATTGCTTTATTATGTTCTATAAGCAATCCACATTCAACTACAAACTCAAACTAAATATGTTTCCATCTATATTATTTTCTTTAGATGTTTCCTCATTGTCATGAGCAATTTTTCCACCTATGTAATAGCATTGTTGTCTACGAACATTAGGAGAAATTAGGCAAATAATTATTTTGTAGGAGACACAGTGTTTTGTACACGAACAAAACCATGGGTTACGTAGATTCATTGTCTTCTCATCCCACATGGGATAAGATGAGGCTTGAAGGAACCTAATAAAATGTCCAACCCCTATGCTACTCAACCCCAAGTGATGATTTGAATATCATCGCTTGGTGGTCTCTTTAGCAAGTTGAAAACTTATCACGCCTTGCGGATGACGAGGGCTATTCTTGAGTTGAGAATTATTTTATATATTTGAATGATTAATTGTGGCCGAAAGAGGACTTATGTAACATTTTATAGAAATATTTTGTAATGGAAAACATTGGTTTAGAAATAAGTTAAAATATATATTTACCAAGTGTTTCTCATCTTATAATGAATGAAATTTTTTAATTAGTAGATAAGTTAAAGTATAACTTACCTGGTACTTCATGAATGAGTCGAATGTGATGTTAATTCTATCTCATAGTAAATATTATGAAATTAAAAAAATGGAATAAAATCCAAATAGAATTGGATTGTGTGTACCAAAGCTTTTAAAATAAAGAGAATTGAATAAAATGTAGATAGAATTGGATTGTGTGTAATATCATAAGAGGTATGAGACCCTTAAGGTGGAGATAAAGGTATTTAAAATTTCATTAACCCAATTGTTAACACCAATTTGTATTTGTGATTTGTTTTTATAAACTCATATTGTAATTTTGATAAGAGTCATGGAGCTCTCTTATTGTGGGATGAAGCATTTAAAGAATGAGTTGCCCCAATATATGAAACTAATTCTTTTAAAATAAAATTAGAAATGATTCAACTTGGGTTTATTTTCCATGAGGGTTTCCAAGATATATGATATGTATCATGGTTATATATGGAGTTACATTGTTAATTATTTCTTGTTAGAAATGGTAATGTAATTATGGTGCAATTTAAGTAATGGGAATTTCTTATGGTTTCATGATTTCATTAGTTATGCACTAATTATTTGTTATGAGCTCCATGGGATAATTATAAGTCTTGTATGATAAACCTTAAAATACAAATGGAATGGGAGGAATGCAAGAGACTTCCCACTATGGGTGGTATGTCTCGTTATACTTCTCTACTTACCCCTCCCCTAGTATAACACCAGTTTTAGGGTACTTCCCAAACCCTTATATCTAGGCCTGTTGTTGATGCAGACGATATCCTTGGGGTGGGAGGCCCATGATTTATTTATCTGATCCTATCTCTGCCTGTTTGAGAGTTTTATGCCTATGCCTTTTTTTTGGTGCATCTCTAGATTCTCCCCTAGGTTTCTTGCTAAGATTTTAGGATCCTTTCCTAGTTGTTCTAAGGTTTTTCCTAGGTTTTTTATAGGTTCTCTACTTGGTGCTAGATTACTATTTTACTTAGCTACATAGTGTTTTGGCTTTGGTTTGGGGGTTCAAATTTTCCCTTGTGCTTCTTGAGAAGTTTCATTGCATCCTTTTGGTCTGGGGGGACCACGTGCTTCATTTATAGTGAAATTTATCCCTAGGTTCTTGGATCGGTTCTACTTAGTGGATCCTTAGTGCATCTTTACCAATCTTAGTGGAGGGACCTATGCTTTTTTCTTACTACTGAGATGATCCCATTGGTTGTTCTGATCTCGTTTCCTAAAGATATTCGTGTGTGAGGTTGGAGGGTTTTCATGGTCCTTATTTTTTTGGTTCTTAGGGTCATCTACTACATCTTTTAGTCTTGGAGGAAGACATACACTTTATGTCTGCAATGTTTATCACCCCATGTTTCCTTTTGATCATATTACTTGGGACCTTCCCACCCATTTTCCTGTGGATGTTGGGTATGTTTCTATCACATCCTTTGGTTTCTTCTAGCTTCGTTGTAGTTCAACCTCACATGCAAGAGGATCTCGTGTCTTGTTGAGATCCTCAAATTTACTTATCCATTTTTTAGGCTCTGTACGGGATGCTGCTTCCTGGACAACCTTTCGGAGCTATCCCTATGTAGGATTCTATCTTTATTCATCAAATTTTAGCTGATCTTGCTCTCCTATAGTGGTTCCTAGTTTTCCTAGGCAGGATTTTAGTTTTCATGTGTGCTCATGTTAGTCCCATCCTAGTTCGAATAGTGGGTTGGTTTATTTGGTCCATCAACCTTCTCGAGGTCGATTTTCTTTCCAAAAGGCTTTGTATTCTATTTTTCATTTTGTATTCTATTTTTTAATTGGGATTCTGGTTTTTGGTTTTCCCCTTGGGTAGGATTTTCAACTTGTATTTTCCTGCCTACGCAGGATTTTTTTAATTTTCTACTTTGAGCAAGATTTTTTAAATTTCTTGCTTTGGGCGGGATTTTTTAAATTTTTTGGTTTAATTTTCCTGCTTGGGTGGGATTTTTAAATTTCCTGCTTTGGGTGGGATTTTTAATGTGTTTTTCAATTGGCCTATCCTTTGGCCTTATGTGTGGTCTATTGACCTAATGTAAAAAGGTTTTGGGGTCCCTTTCAAAACCCACTTTTAATAAAAAAATTTAGCAATAAAAAAAATATAAATAGAATGGATTATACTATGGTATAAAAAAAAAATAACTTGGATCATCTACAAGTATTAATTATTTAAAACTAAGCTTGTTTACAATATATGTAGAAAAAATGGAATGTATGCTTAAGATGATGGTTCACCTAAAGGGAGAAACTCATGATGAAACAAATATATACATTAAAGGTATTAGGGAGGAAATAATGGGTAATGCTTATCCCACTAGGATTTTAAAAAATATATCCATGATGGATCTAGTCCTTAGAAATAGTCAATGAGCAAGACTCATTGGAATAATACTAGCTCATCATGAAGATAATATCAATAGCTTCATCCAAAAATGCTTAGTACATCTACATTAATGGAATTATGTATGGTGTAGTGATTGGTGTGCTCCTTTTTCTTGATTGGAATGAATATGCTAACTCATAAGAAGTTTTAGACTGATAGCTTAATATTACACTTTACCTAGTATATTTACATAGAAAGATATATGTAAGTTGTAGAGAAGAGTATATCATTTATCAGATGTAGTAAGGATGAGTGACATATCAATGAGAGGAAACAAATGGTTTAATTAAAGGATACTAAGACTTAGAGCAGAACCTTATCCCTAAAAAAAACTCACCATTGAGATGGAAAATTTTGGGACATGACTTTTTGCCTATGATTTAATAAATAAGATCATCTGTAACATTTTAAATATTTTCAAACATAATAACATTAAGTTTTATCTTCTAATATCAAAATAAACTTTGCTCTAACAAAAGTGTTATTATTTTTTAGTAAATTAAAAAAATATATTATATTTGCTTTTTACTACTACAAAATTAACTATCCATTTCTAGTACATTAGACAAAATTATCCTGATTCACAATTGTCATATATCTATTTTTAAAATGATATAATACATATGATTTTAAATTTTTATATATAATCAAAATAATAATAATTTACATTATAGAAAATCATTTTTTTTGTAAATTAATAATAAAAAATAATAATAATTTACTTGTTTAACCATATATTACATATTATAAAAATATATTTAATGGCATCTAATTAAACAACTTTTTGGATGATTAAATATATATATATATATATATATATATATATATATATAGACCATCTCAATTTTATATATAAATAAACATTAATAATAAAAAATATTAATTTCTACTAAAGGTTCAAAAAACAAAAGTTGGAGTTATTGGTTAGGGTTTGATCTTGCCTTCCCAGTTTGTGGATTTATTCTAGTTATGTTTGGTGATGGTTTTGGTTGTTCTCTTTATGAAACTATTGTTTATTTTGTATGTATTGTATTCTATGGTGAGGTTGTGGGATATCTTTCAAAACCTTCCTTCGTAAGTTGTATATTGTATTCCTTCTCAAAAACAATTGTAAAAGGTTGTAAGAAACCTTTTAAAACTTTTTTTTTTAACAATACTAAACAAACCAAACATTATTTATTAATAAAAATATAATTATAATTATATAATATTAATTTAATTTATTAAAATTTTGTAACTTTAGAAAATATGCTCTTGTGATTCAAAACATGCCAAATTTATATATAGATAGATATAATTAACAAACAAAATAACGTAACTTCACTCAATTAAATATTTTAATCCTTGAAGAGTAAATCAAAATTACATATATTTATCAAATTAATAATATGACCCTATCAATCTGGAAATTGCTCTTAAAGAAAATTATTTTCTTTTAAATATTTAAAAAATAGGCTGAATAACCCTCTACATATACATAAAACCAACCCATCAAATCCAAATAAACATATTAACCTCGCTTCAACACAAATGAAATGACATTCACACACTATTTTGATGACAGGAACTTCAAAGCGAATTTTATCAATATCCCGAGTCCTACTCCTGCTGCAATTTGTTTCCATGTCAGTTGTGGCCATTTCGAACGACTGGATTCTTCGCCTTCATCTCTTTTCTTTGAGTCTACCGGCACATTCTTATCTCTTTTCTCTGAGTCTACCACCACATTCTCATTTTCTTCATCTGAATCAGGTAGTACTTCAATTTCTGACACTGTTGATGTACGTCAGAGAAAAGAGGGCTTTGGGGCTTTTCTGGACTTCCATTGCCTGGCTTGGTATACTTGGCCATATTGTCTGGATAAAGTATTCAGAATTAATGGAGTTATTAGCAGGAGGGAGCAATATCTTGCAAAACATGAACCTTTTCATCGTATTTAAAACCCAAGCATAGTTAATAGAAACTGAAGAGACAGGCTCATGGCTTTTCATCTTCTCTTCTTTCTCTCCCCCTACACTTCTATAGTTCTGTTACACTTCTATAGTTTGTTAGATAGATTTTTTCAATAATAAAGTTTAAATTTTTTCTTCAATTTATGGTTAGATAGATATAACGGGTTAATCCCTTCTAGCCATCTTATATCCCCATAAGATAATATATATTTTTGTTTGTTAGTTTATATAATTTATTTGAGGTTTTTACTCTTGAAGTAAGTAATATGATAACTTTGTAGATTCTTAGAGCGAGAATTCGAGTTTATATTTTTTTTCATTTGTATAATGTTTTGTTAAAATGCTGTTATATTATTTTAATGATTTATAAATAATTACAAATATTAATATTATTGTACAGGAAGAAAATTGTCCTACAACGTATAATTTTTAACAAAGTTGGATTTGTAAAGGTAGAAAGCCTTATGGGTGGACCGTGGGGTGTGTTGTACTCTACAATCAGTGCTAGGGGAAGGGTTCACTAGTAACGGTTTTAGGACTCGTTCCTAATCTTGAGGATATTCGGGAATGTTTGATGTATTGAGTTTAAAAAAAAACTTAAGTTTGGCCTTTCTAGATCTAAGCTATGAAAGATAAAGAACAATGCAAAAACCAGAATGTAAGAATGCAAGAGGTAACCCTATAATGATTTTTTGTTTGAATGCTCACTAACCTAGGGTTTTAAACAGAAAACCTTTTAAGAAAGGGCTCAAGAGAGAATGCACAAAAAAAATAAGCCCTAAGTGCATACTATATGTTGTTTATCATTCAATGCCTATAAATTAATTAAATGTATTTCCTTTTAAATCAGATCTAGGGTTTACAATAGAAACATAAAGCACTCAAAAAACAACCTAAAGATTAATTAAAACACTTAGCTTATCCAGTAATTGATCCTTACTTTTATCCTTTGATCCAATGCTATCAATAATTCTTGTTCCTACAAGATAACTTAAGAAACACTTGAAAATATGATTAGTGTTAGGGGGCCTACTTAGGTTGTTGTACAATTAAGTAGCAGTCAAGCCCCATAGGTCCTTTTAGATGACCTTTGAAAATAGAAGTGGGAATTGAAATTTGGAAGAAAAATAAGCATAACAGAATATAGTAGAACATAATAATGAAACAAAGTACAAAATACCCTAATATGGTCTAAATGCAATCTATAACACAAATCTAGGGTTTGGGGGTAGAAGCTTACCCCCAAAAATGGTCTATGCAAAATCATGCCCCGTACGGAGCAACCATGATATCACACAATGAAATCATTGCCCGCAAAACCTAGACATAATTTTGTAGAAGTTAAGAGAAAATCAGAAAATGTGAATTAAATAGATGCATAATCAAAAACCTAACTAATATGTAAAGTGAATAAGAATGAAAACAACCTAGTAGTAGTGAAGAAGCAAGCAAAAGGGATGGAGACTTCCAAGTAGTCAATTCCTCCTTAGGGCTTCAACACTTGTCCACCGAGAGTAGCAACACACAATCCAATGCAACAGAAAATAAAGCTTTAATAGATAAAACTTCACACTTGTAAGTTAGCTTGCTTGCAAAATAAAAAGAAGAAGACATCAAGAAAATAGAGTTAACATGAACTTGCTTCATAAAAAATTGATTGCTTGGATGGAAAACTTAGATTAGGAGAAATGAGTTTCAAAACCTCCTTATATAGTGGATTTGAAACAAGAATAGGTGGGAAAAACCTAAGCACAACCGACCCTAAAAATATCAACTTTAAAAATTAGGGTTTTCTTAAAAGAAAACCCTAAAATGCAAAGTCATGATCCATAAATGCGGCACGCGACATCGCACCAGCTAGACCCATGTGTGGTTTTAATGCATTTTGAAGGGTCAAACGGAGTTAAAATGAGTCATATAATATACTATTGGAAATCTCTTTTCAAGACCGATCCAATGGTATAGGATTTAAGAATAATGGATAAGATTTAATAAGGGAAAAATAGGCTCAAAAATGACCCTTTGTTTCCAAGGAGAAAATAAGGGATCTAGTAAAAATTACTGACCTCAGTGGGTCAATTTTCCATGTCTACATTTTGTCCTCTCTTTGATGTATTTAAGTCCAAGTAAATGCATAAAATAAATATGTAAACTCCTATGGGAAAGAAAACAACAAACACAGAAAATGGGGTAGCCTAGTTTGGGCAAAATGGAAAGATATTACTACCATTAATGCCTCTATAGCTAGGGTTCCCTCTTGAGTTTCTAAAGGAAAGGGACTTAAGAAACTCAAAAAATGTAAAGAAAGAAGGATAAAAACACAGAAATACAAAGAACAATGCAAGTAAACAAACAATAGAGCAAATAGCACTGGGTGCAAAATAAATCTAATGCAACTAGTATAAAATACGTAAGAAGAAGGGAAGAGAAGAGAAGATGAAGGGCAATAAGAACAAGAAGAATCCAAAGGTTAACCATAGAAATCGAGAGAAGCTAATAAATAACCTCAAATGAAGGGTGTTATACCCAAAATAATGGTCTAGATGTGGAGTGAAAACCTGCTATGGGTGTAGTACTCGTTAATATGGACAAATAGGAATAATATGGAGCGTAACCCGATAGGGGAAATATGTTATTGCTGATGTGAATGATTATTTAGCAAGTACTACCTGATAGGGGTGTGTATATATATATATATATATATATATATATATATATATATATATATATATATATATATATATATATATATATATATAGACCAAATCATATGAGCATAACATAATGTGAGTGTGTGCATGTGCTAGAAGAAAATAAGAACCCTATTGAAAAGTATAATGCATGTGAGATACGATCTAACTAGGTATCATCACATGCCATTGTCATGAATTCCCAAAAGCTATATGAACAAGCAGTCATGAACAAGTAGCCATGTAGTTATGACAAATAAAAAATGCAAGAGGAATAAAATGTCAGGCATCCATGAAAAATATAATAGGCAATCATGTAGTATGAGAAAACAAACAACTATGAAAAAATGAGAATGCAAATGCATACCTAATTAATGATTGATCAACAAGCAATCAGAATGATATTCAACACACATTTTAATTGTGCCTCCTATCTTAAAAAAAAGAACATGCATTCAAGGAACTGCTTCATCGAAGAAAAATATCGAACGTAAGCCATATCGATGATTATAATAATAGAGGGTTTCCTTCATAGCTTTTTATTTAGCAGCCATAACATGATAATCTATACATTCTTGAACAAAACTATTATTCTTAACTTAAGAAGGAACAATCCCTAAATTTGCAAGATCTCTATGAGAAGCAAAATATTTATCATTAGAACATACAAAATTTATTATATTACAAAATAAGATGTTAGAAGGATAAGGGGATCCTTATCCCCATTACTCTGCTCTAAACCTTAATGAGATATATCTAGAAGAGATTCTTGAAGAAACTGACTATATTGATCCCATGATGAAACTTTGATTAGAGGTTTCTCACTCACTTTTAGATTGTTGGATTGTTCAATTTTTTGAGATGAGAAACTTGGAGAAATAGATGATGAAACTGAAGGATAAACATTAAGACCAAAATGATCTTGTTCAACCATTGAATAATATTTGAATGGATGAAGGTCACCTGTTATGGTAATAACTTGTTCTTTAAATTTAAATTTCAAATATTGATGAAGAGTAGAAGGGACAACCTTCATTGCACGAATCCAAGAGCATCCAAGAAGAATATTAAAATATGTAAGGTAAGGTACAACATAGAACAATGTATCTAAAATTTTAGTTCTAACTTTAAGGGAAGTGATATGGTGCCATAAGCTTCTTGGGACTCATTGTTGAATTTTTTGATGATTGCATCGAATTTAGTTAAATCTTCCTCTTTCAATATAAAATTTTGGATAAATTTATATGTGAATAAATTAAGGGAAGGACCATTATCAATCATAACCCTTTTGATAAGGTTTTCCACAATAAATGCAGTAATGCAGAGAGAAGAATCCCTACTTAGGTCTGAGGAAGAAATATCGTCATCCAAGAATGTGATGTGGTGTGTCCCAAGAAATCTTACAACATTGGCCATATCACTAGGGGAAATATCTGAAGGGATAGATTATTTTTTTAGAACATTTATTAAGGCTTATCCATGAGTAGGAGACTTTTACAAAAGTTCTAAGAGGAAAATATCTGGATCTATTCATTCTGCACCTATTGTTCTGAAGTAGCTTTTACCATACTAACTATTTGGTTATCATAATGATGTGGTATATTTTTACAAGATACTTAATTAACTATATGTTGTCCTTGCTTGGATATATTATGGTGGGTAGTGGATGTTGAGCAAGGTGCAGCAAAAGTATTGTCATTGTTGTCAACACAGACAGGAATTGATGCAGTTGAAGTAGTGGACAAGAATTCAGAGGTCAGTCAGATCAAGTACAGTGAAATTCCAAGAAAACAGAAGTGGCCCAGATTCAAAAATTTGCAGAAAAAGACAAGTAAGAAAACTGTCGCGATATCGCGACATGTTTTCTGTCATGATTTCGTGACAAAAATGAGGAGAGAGAAGGCGCAGCCAAAAATGTCATGATTTCACGACAAAAATGAGGAGAGAGAAGGCACAGCTAAAAATGTCATGATTTCACGACAAAAATGAGGAGAGAGAAGGCGTAGCCAAAAATGTCACGATTTCATGACATGCTGGAAGGAAAGAAGCAAAGTTGAAAAACTGTCACGATTTCGTGACAAGTTTGGAGAAGCAGCGCCAAGGACGAAAAGTGTCACGATTTCATGAAAGTTTTGAAAGAAAAGCACTAAGGGCGAAAAGTGTCGCGATATCGTGACACGTCGAGTTTTCGTGACCCGAAGAGGAGAGAGAATGTACGGCAACAAAAGTGTAGCGATTTCGCTACATGTTGGAGTTTCGTAGGCCAAAGCAGAGAGGAAGAGTCAAAGCACAAAGGTGTAGCAATTTCGCTACAAGTCAAAAGTGCAAGACACAAAGGTGTAGCGATTTCGCTACAAGTCGAAAGTGCAAAACACAAAGGTGTAGCGATTTTGCTACAAGTCGAAAGTGTAGAACACAAAGGTGTAGCAATTTCACTACAAGTTGAAACAGCAAGACACAAAGGTGTAGCGATTTCGCTACAAGTCAAAAGTGCAGAACACAAAGGTGTAGCGATTTCACTACAAGTCAAAAGTGCAGAACACAAAGGTGTAGCGATTTCGCTACATGTAGGATTTTTGGAGGCTGCAACAAAGAAGAAGTGCCAAGTCAAAAAGTTGTAGCGATTTCGCTACATGTCTTGATTTCGCTAGTGCATGAAGCGAGAAATGTACGGATGCGAAAGATGTCACGATTTCATGACATGTTGCATTTTCATGGGCGAAAAGCAAAGAACAACGCTAAGGCAGAAAAGCGTCACGATTTCATGACATGTTTCGATTTCGTAAAAAATTTGAGGCTCAAAAAAAAATTACTAGAGAAAAGTGTACGAACAAAAGTGTCACGATTTCATGACATGTTCCATTTTCAGGCTCAAGCAAGAGAAAAAAAGTGTCACGATTTCATGACATGTTCCATTTTCACGCTATAAGCGAAGTAGAGTGCAGGGAAACGAAAAGTGTCACGATTTCGTGACATGTTCCATTTTCATGGCTACAAGCGAAGTAGAGTGCAGGGAAACAAAAAGTGTCACGATTTCACGACATGTTCCATTTTCATGGCTACAAGCGAAGCAGAGTGCAGGGAAGCAAAAAGTGTCACGATTTCATGACATGTTCCATTTTCACAGGTGCTTGCGAAGGAGAGTTGTACGAAAGCGAAGAATGTCATGATTTCGTGACATGTAAGGATTTCACGGTTGCATGCGAAGGAGAGTTGTACGAAAGTGGAGAACGTCACGATTTTATGACATGTCTGGTTTTCACGATTGCAAGCGAAGAAAGGAACAAGGAGGCAGAAAGTGTCACGATATCACGACAGGTCATGTTTTCACTGGTAGAAGGCGAAGAAGAGTGCAAAGAGACAGGTGGCAACAGCACGCTAACTGACAGCTAACTAGAACAGAACTGCAGTTACAGAGAAAAAGCAAGGAGCCAAAATTAGAAAAGTCAACTGAAGACAGTGCGACGGTTACAAGTGCAGTAACAGTTAGAATACATGCAGAATCGTAAAAGCATTCGAACAGCCGTATATGCAGAATTCGAATAGCCGCATATGGAGAATCAAAAATGCATTCGAACAGTCGCACAAGTAGAATAAAAATTGCATGCACGCAGAGAAAGGAATTCGAACAGTCAGAGTATGTTATTCGACTGCATGCAGGATTAGAAAAGTCATAGAAGACGAGGAGTCTCGATGAGGAAAAGGGGTTATAAAAGGACAGTCGTGCAGAGAATCATGTTGCTGCTGTGAGAGTGAAATTACTATGAAAAGAGGGTTAGAAGAGGGCCAAGAGAGAAATAAGCAGAGCCATGAGAGTGTGCAGAGTTTGTTTAATTGCAGACCAGTCAGGGTCGTGTAAATAGTGAAGACATTTTTATGTCATTATAATTGCTCAAAATTGCAGTCCAAGTTGGTGCTTGGTACTAGGGGTTGGTGCTCCTATCTGTTGCAGCAAAAAATTAAGGGGTTGGTGCTCCTTCCAGTGGATGCTGGTAAAGTGTTTGTAAAATTGGTATTTTGCACAGACTGGATTTGGATTGGAGTCCAAGCAGTCATTTTTGAGGAGTAGCCAAATTGGTGAACCTCGTTATATTGTGTGTTGTGGTGTGCTCTCTTGTTCAATTTGCTTTTCTCGGTTTTCAAGTTCTCTTTGCTTCAGTTTTAAATGCTGTAGATTTGAATTTTAATAGCTACACTGATTCACCCCCCCCTCTCAGTGTCATTGTGTGAATATCAATTGGTATCAGAGCAAGGTTTCTTGAACAAGCTTAATCAGCTAAGGTGATCTTGGAAGAAACACAATGGCAGGTGGTGAAGGATTCTCATCCAACAAAGCTCCCTTGTTCGATGGAACTAATTACACTTTCTGGAAACTCAGGATGCAGACATATCTGAGTGCGTTGGGATACGACATTTGGGATTCTGTAGATAGTGGATACACAACACCCACTACTCCTCCAACAGATATCGTCGAGAAGAAAAAATTTGAGAACAACTCCAAAGCAAAGAATGCCATAATGTGTGGGCTTGTAGACAATGAACTGATAAGAGTCATGAGCTGTAAATCGGCAAAAGACATGTGGGATAAACTGAAGAGCATCCATGAAGGAGACAACAAGATCAAGGAAGCCAAGCTGCAAACTCATCGAGCTCAGTTCGAAGCATTACAAATGAATGAAGATGAGAACATAGAGGCCTATATGCTGAGAGTCAATGGAATCATTAATGCAATCAGAGGACTCGATGAAGAAATTGATGATGCAGTTGTCATGAAAAAGGTTCTCAGAACACTTCACAAAAGATTTAACTCCAAAGTTTTTGCAATAGAAGAGGCGAAAGATCTAAACAATTTTAGCATGGATGAGATGCATGGTTCCTTGACTGCATACGAAATGAGAATAGGACAAACTAAGCCTATAGACAGAGAAGCTGCTTTTAAAGCACACAAGAATATAAAAGTTGAACATGAATCTGAGGATGAAGAGACACTGGATGAAACGGAAGCTAATTTTGTTCGAAAACTCACAAAGGGAAAAGGAAAATATAGAGGAAAGCTACCATTTAAGTGCTTCAATTGTGGAGGAGTCGGTCATTTTGCAGCCAAATGTCCAATGCATGAGAAAACCAAAAATGGTGAAGGGTCACACCAAGAAAAAGGTGACTGGAAGAAGAAACAAAATTTTAGAAAGAACAACTTCAAGAAGAAAAGCTTCATATCCAAGAATGTCAGCTCTTCAAGAAAGCTCGAGGTGAGGATTCCAAGAAGAAACAGGTGAAGCTCTGTTCATGGCACTTGAAGAAGAAAGAACAGAAGAAAATCAGGAAGGTGATGAAAAATTTAAGGATGAGGCTGAAGTATATCTGGAAGGAGAATTGGTTGCTGCACTTGAAGAGTTGAGTGTAGAAAGGAAAAAGAATAAAAAGTTTTCAAGAAAACTAGAGGATGCCACTGACATAATAAACAGTTTGAAAATACAGACAGAGGAATTCAAGAAAATGTCTGAAGTTCTTGATGAACAATTAACTATAAAGACAGTTGAATGCAGCAAGCTAGAAGAAGACATTGTTAAGTTAAGGATGCAGCTAGAGGAGATGAATAGGAAATTGAGCTATTTTCATAAGTTTGAAGAAAGTACTGTAAATCTGGATAAAATGTTAAATAACCAAAGGCCTTCCGACATCAAATTTGGTTTAGGCTTCGATGAAGGAGAATCATCAAAGGGTTCAAAGGCCTTAAATGTAGAACCCATAAAGAAAGAAGAAAAGATCAGGGTTGATCAAGGAAAAACAAATCATGCCAAAGAAAGCAATAATGCCAGACTCAAGAAGAGTACTGACAAAGATGGATTCACAAAAGTCACACATCCAAGAAGGAGAAGATTCATGGCTCCTACTTCAAACTGGCAAAGACCCGCACCCAGGTTTAATCATTCCTTTTCTAGTTATTGTTTTAAATGCAATGCTTATGGCCATAAGATTTCAGATTGCAGTCATAATGTATCTCAAAGGAATTTCACCAGTAGAAATGTTTTTTCTCCTTTAATGAATTATGCAGTTGAATGTTATAATTGTCATAATTTTGGACATATTGCAAGAAACTGTAGAAGCACTTTTGCATCAAAGAATTATCAGGGTAGAAAATCTCAACCAAATGGGTTGAAACAAAACAAGAAATTTCTTAAAAAATAGGCACATGCTAATGAAAGGGCAAAGGCAAAACAAGTAGCCAAATCTGCCATCAAACCAGAATGGAAAGAAAAGGAATCTTTGATTGTTCAGACTACCTTTAAAGCACAGAACAAATCTGCACCTTGGATACTTGACAGTGGATGCTCCAGTCACATGACAGGTGACAAGCAAAAATTTGAGAAGTTACAGAATTATGAAGGTGGTTCTGTGAAATTTGGAAATAATGATGGAGCAAAGATAGTTGGAAAAGGATCAATCAAGATCAGTGATGGAAAGATCAAATCCAAGGAAGTTCTGTTTGTGATTGGTTTAAAGCACAACTTACTGAGTGTAAGTCAAATCTGTGACAGAGGTCATGAAGTCATTTTTAAGAAGCAGGGCTGTGAAGTGAGAAAAGCACACAGTGGGAAGCTGATAGCTACTGGATCAAGGACTTCTGGTAATCTATATACTCTCTCAGAAACTGTAGAAGGAACATGCTTGATTGGACAGGAAGATGAAAATTGGCTGTGGCACAAGAGGCTCGGTCATATTAGTTTTGACAATCTGGCAAAAATAAGTTCAAAAAGAGCAGTAAGAGATATACCAACCATTGGCAAACCAGTAAATAGCATCTGTGCTTCATGTCAAAAAGGAAAGCAAACCAGATCCACATTTAAATCAAAGGAATACTTCACCAAAAAAACCGTTGGAGATAATTCATACTGATTTGTGTGGACCCATGAGAACACAAAGCATAAACGGTGACAAATACTTTATGTTGTTCATAGATGATTACTCCAAGATGACATGGGTATTATTTTTAAAGCTTAAATCATATGCCTTTGAGATGTTTAAGATTTTTAAAAAATAGGTTGAAAATCAAACTGGAAAAAGGATTAAATGCCTAAGATCAGACAGAGGAGGAGAGTTTATTTCAGAAGAATTTGCAGAATACTGTCAAAAATATGGGATAAGAAGACAGTTTTCAGCAAGAAGGACACCTCAATAGAATGGTGTTGTAGAAAGGAAGAACAGGACAGTGCAGGAAATGGCACGGACAATGTTAGTTGAGAACAAAATAGCTGACAGATTTTGGAAAGAGGCAGTCCATACTGTAGTTTACATTCAAAACAGGTGCATGCTAAGACCGCATGAAAGCAAAACACCTTATGAGCTGTGGTTCGGCAGAAAGGCAACAACAAGATATTTCAAAGTATTTGGCAGCAAGTGCTACATCAAACGGACTGAAGATAATCTCGATAAATTTGAAGACAGAGCTGATGAAGGTATTTTTCTTGGTTACTCAACAAAAAGCAAAGCCTACACATGTTACAACAAGAGGCTAAAGAAAATTGTTGAGAGTGCTGATGTTAAAGTTGATGAAGGTAGAGAGCGAGAAATTACTTATCAAGAAAACTACCCTATTTATGAAGAAGTCATTGAAGGAGATGATGAAAAGGAAACAGAAGAGAATCAGAAAATTGATCCAGATGTTTTAAAAACTGACTCAGAAGAAGAAGAAAACAAGAAATTTAAAACAGGCAATTGGCAAAAAAATCATCCCAATGAATGATTATTGGGGACCCCACAGATGGTATTCAGACAAGAAGAGCAGTAGTGCGGAACTATTCTCTGTTATCTAGCATTGAACCTAAAAATGTTGCTGAAGCAAGCACAGATGAAAGTTGGATGAAGGCAATTAATGAAGAACTAGATCAGATTGAGAAAAACAAAACCTGGGAATTAGTACCACGACCAACAAATAAAAACATAATTGGCACTAAATGGATTTTTTGAAATAAATTAAATGAAGATGGACAAAGTTGTCAGAAATAAGGCAAGATTGGTCTATAAAGGCTATGCTCAGGTTGAAGGCATTGATTTTGAGGAAACCTTTGCACCGAGTAGCAGACTAGAGGCAATCAGAATGTTTCTGGCTTTAGCAGTCCATAAAAATTTCAAAGTATATCAAATGGATGTAAAATCAGCATTTCTGAATGGAAAACTGGAAGAAGAGGTTTACATTGAACAACCAGATGGCTTCCAACTCGGTGACAATCCAGATTTTGTTTGCAGGTTAAAGAAAGCATTATATGGTTTGAAACAGGCACCCAAGAGCATGGTATGCAAGGCTGGATAACTATCTTATTAAACAAGGGTTCAAGAAAGGTTTGGTGGACAACAATTTATATGTCAAAACAGAGAAGGGCCATCTTATTGTTCTTGTTGTTTATGTAGATGATATAATATTTGGCAAGAAGCATGGATGAATATTGCAAAGACATATCAACTAAAATGAAGAAAGAATTTGAGATGTCTATGATTGGTGAACTTTCTTATTTCCTAGGACTGTAGGTCAATCAAAATGAAAAGGGCATTTTTATTTCTCAAGTTAAATATGTAAAAGAAATGCTGAAAAAGTTCACAATGGAAGATAGTAAACCTGTTAGCACTCCCATGACAACAGGCTGCAAGTTGAGCAAGGATGACAAATCTCCAGATGTAGATCAAACAATGTACAGGTCTATGATTGGAAGCCTGTTGTATTTAATAGCCACTAGACCAGATATATTACAGGCAGTATGCATGGTTGCAAGATTTCAGGCTAGTCCCAAAGAAACTCATGTGACAGCTGTAAAGAGGATCTTTAGGTATCTCAAGGGTACTATGGATTATGGGTTGTGGTATCCAAAAGGTAAAGACTTCACACTGATTGCATATTCTGATGCAGATTGGGCAGGATGTATTGATGACAGAAAGAGTACCAGTGGAGGAGCATTTTATCTTGGAAACAGGCTGGTAGCATGGCACAGCAAGAAACAAGAATCAGTCTCTCTATCCACAACAGAGGCAGAATACATTGCAGCAACAACATGCTATACACAGATATTATGGATGAGACAAACGTTGAAAGATCTTGGTATTCACTTCAAAGAGCCAATTTCAATTAAATGTGATAACACTAGTGCTATCAACATATCCAAGAATCCGGTTATGCATTCTAGAACCAAACATATTGCGATCCGATATCATTTCTTGAAGGATAAAGTTGTTGAAGGAGAGGTCAAATTGGATTTTGTTCCAACTACAGAGCAAGTAGCTGATATATTCACAAAACCATTGCCCAAGGAAGTTTTTGAGTACCTTCGAAATAAGTTGGGAGTGGTCACAATTCCCAAGAACTGACTATCATTTGGGATCACATTCTCAGGGGGTGCATTTATGCCTATGCTTATAGTTTTGCTTATATTTATGATTTTTGCTAACTATAACAATATTTGTCCGAGAGTGGTGTGCATAGACTCAGGGGGAGTTTGCAGCAGCCCTTTGGTATTATTGTCAAAGGGGGAGAAGAATTACAGGAGAGTGCATGAGTGTTGCCAACAATTCCAAAGGGGGAGATTGTTGAGCAAGGTGCAACAAAAGTATTGTCATTGTTGTCAACACAGATAGGAATTGATGCAGTTGAAGCAGTGGACAAGAATTCAGAGGTCAGTCAGATCAAGTACAGTGAAATTCCAAGAAAATAGAAGTGGCCCAGATTCAAAAATTTGCAAAAAAAGACAAGTAAGAAAACTGTCGCGATATCGCGACATGTTTTCTGTCGCGATTTCGCGACAAAAATGAGGAGAGAGAAGGCGCAGCCAAAAATGTCATGATTTCACGACAAAAATGAGGAGAGAGAAGGCGCAGCCAAAAATGTCATGATTTCGCGACAAAAATGAGGAGAGAGAAGGCGCAGCCAAAAATGTCACGATTTCACGACATGCTGGAAGGAAAGAAGCAAAGTTGAAAAAATGTCACGATTTCATGACAAGTTTGGAGAAGCAGCGCCAAGGAAGAAAAGTGTCACGATTTCACGATAGTTTCAAAAGAAAAGCACTAAGGGCGAAAAGTGTCACGATATCACGACATGTCGGGTTTTCACGACCCGAAGAGGAGAGAGAATGTACGGCAACAAAAGTGTAGCGATTTCGCTACATGTTGGAGTTTCGCGGGCCAAAGCAGAGAGGAAGAGTCAAAGCACAAAGGTGTAGTGATTTCGCTACAAGTCAAAAGTGTAGAACACAAAGGTGTAGCGATTTCGCTACAAGTCGAAAGTGCAGAACACAAAGGTGTAGCGATTTCGCTACAAGTCAAAAGTGCAAGACACAAAGGTGTAGCGATTTTGCTACAAGTCAAAAGTGTAGAACACAAAGGTGTAGCGATTTCGCTACAAGTCAAAAGTGTAGAACACAAAGGTGTAGCGATTTCGCTACATGTAGGATTTTCGGAGGCTGCAACAAAGAAGAAGTGCCAAGTCAAAAAGTTGTAGCGATTTCGCTACATGTCTTGATTTCGCTAGTGCATGAAGCGAGAAATGTATGGATGTGAAAGATGTCACGATTTCATGACATGTTGCATTTTCGCAGGCGAAAAGCAAAGAACAGCGCTAAGGTAAAGTGTTGATTTCGTGACATGTTTCGATTTCGCTGAGGCTTGCGTTTTGTTTTTTTTTTCTTTGAATAAAGTGTCACGATTTCATGACATGTTCCATTTTCGTGGTAAGGAAGAGAGTGGGAAAAAGTGTCACGATTTCGTGACATGTTCCATTTTTGTGGCTACAAGTGAAGTAGAGTGCAGGGAAGCGAAAAGTGTCACGATTTCGTGACATGTTCCATTTTCGCGGGTGCTTACGAAGGAGAGTTGTACGGAAGCGGAGAACGTCACATTTGTGTGTTGCATGCGAAGGAGAGTTGTACGGAAGCGGAGAACGTCACGATTTCATGACATGTCTGGTTTTCGCGGTTGCAAGCGAAGAAAGGAACAAGGAGGCAAAAAGTGTCGCGATATCACGATAGGTCATGTTTTCGCTGGTAGAAGGCGAAGAAGAGTGCAAAGAGACAGGTGGCAACAACACGCTAACTGACAGCTAACTGGAACAGAACTGCAGTTATAGAGAAAAAGCAGGGAGCCAAAATTAGAAAAGTCAACTGAAGATAGTGCGACGGTTACAAGTGCAGTAATAGTTAGAATACATGCAGAATCGTAAAAGCATTCGAACAACCATATATGCAGAATTCGAACAACCGCATATGGAGAATCAAAAATGCATTCGAATAGTCGCACAAGTAGAATAAAAATTGCATGCACGCAGAGAAAGGAATTCGAACAGTCAGAGTATGTTATTCGACTGCATGCAGGATTAGAAAAGTCATAGAAGACGAGGAGTCTCGATGAGGAAAAGGGGTTATAAAAGGACAGTCATGCAGAGAATCAGGTTGCTGCTGTGAGAGTGAAATTACTGTGAAAAGAGGGTTAGAAGAGGGCCAAGAGAGAAATAAGCAGAGCCGTGAGAGTGTGCAGAGTTTGTTTAATTGCAGAACTGACTGTGGTCGTGTAAACAGAGAAGACATTTTTATGTCATTATAATTGCTCGGAATTGCAGTCCAAGTTGGTGCTTGGTACTAGGGGTTGGTGCTCCTATCTGTTGTAGCAAAAAATTAAGGGGTTGGTGCTCCTTCCAGTGGATGCTGGTAAAGTGTTTGTAAAATTGGTATTTTGCACAGACTCGGATTTGGATTGGAGTCCAAGCAGTCATTTTTGAGGAGTAGCCAAATTGGTGAACCTCGTTATATTGTGTGTTGTGGTGTGCTCTCTTGTTCAATTTGCTTTTCTGGTTTTCAAGTTCTCTTTGCTTCAGTTTTAAATGCTGTAGATTTGAATTTTAATAGCTACACTGATTCACCCCCCTCTCAGTGTCATTGTGTGAATATCAGTGGAATTTTGTTGACTATTTGAAGATTGAGAATTTCTTACATGAAGACGTCCTGCATTAATTAAATCTTGAACCACATGTTTCAATTTATTACAATAATTTGTCCATTATCCTTCTACTTTATGATATGCACAATGTTGTCCTGCCTTGTACCAACTAGTTGTAGTATTTTGTTGCCTTATAAAATGTAGCTCAATTGTGTTGGCTTCCAAAAGTTGCTTTAGGACTTCTTCCATAGGTATGCCAAATCTTATAAAATTTCTTTGTGGAGTTTTTTGAAGTATTATATTTTGTAGTTTATTAACAAAATTATTAACAGGACTCCTATCCATTACACCATCACCTACCACATCCTTATTCTCATACTGTGACTTAATGGTTTTATCTTATTTCACTTTGAACTTTCCTCTTCTAAGAGGAGCTTGTTCCATTTTTCTTTCTAATTCAATTGCTTGATATAAATATGTGATAATAGTAGTTTCTAGAGCATAAGATAATTATTTTTGTAAACTACCTGTGAATATATCAAGCATATATTTTTGAGACATCGAATGTCTTAATCAACCAACTAAACTTCTCCAACGAGCTAAGAATTCTAAAAAATTTTCTTCTTTACTTTACTTTAAATTATATAGGTCTCTCATTGTCACTTCCTTTTCAATATATGCACTAAACTGATGAACAAATAATTCTACAATATCTCCAAAATTCCTTAAAGAATGGTTGGGTAACCAATAATGCCATTCTAATGCCATGCCATCAAGACTCTTAGGAATTGTATTTAGTAATAACATATCATCATAGATGAGATCATGGAAAGCTATTCTAAATCTTCTTAGATGCTCAATTGGATCTTCTATGCCTTTATATATAGCTAAAATTGGTATGGAAAATACTTAGGATAAGGTCTAGCAGCAACAATAGAGTCTAGGAGTTGACTGCACATATCTTTATAACTATAACTAAAACTAGAAGGCTGAATCATATCAATTTTTGAAGCTAACTGTTTTACCACATTTGCCAAATTCTGAACTTCAGGATTACTATTGTGCAATGCCCCTAGATTCCATAAGGGAGGGGTATAGGCAGGTTTTTGAAAAGGCACTTGGTTTAAGTTGTGGGTATTGATACTGTTTTGATATGTGATACCTTATTGGAGAGGATAACTAATATTTGTTGGAATAGAGGAAAAAATGATGAGATTAGCAGATTGAGGAGGAAACTAAAAATAATTTTGAGTGACACTACTAGCTGGATGAACTTGTGGACTTCTTCCAACATTAGTGGTTACAGTAGTGGCATAGTTTGGTTGATGTGTCATATTACTATTATTCAAATATTCAAACAAAAGGTTATCATGAACATGCCTAGGAGAGATGAATGGAGGAGGAAGAAGAGTCTCACCTCTTTCAAGTTGAGATTTTTGTTGCATAGCATTAAGTAAATCCTCCTTATGGCATTCCATGAAACCCAAAACATGATCAAATGATTCAAAAATGTAGTGACCCTTAGGATCTTCAAGGGTACCAAGACTATTATCAACATTTTCTTCTTCAAGTTTATGATTTTTCTATCAATTAGATCATTCTCTTTGAAAATCTCATCAAACCTTAGAGAACTTTGCTCACTCCCAAGGCTAGAAGCCATTAGGAAAAGGAGAAAAGGACTAGGGCAAAAAGGAAGGAACTAAAGACAAAAAAAACAAGCACAAGATGTTATGTTTTTAATGTTTTTTATCTAAAAACACAGAATTAATGATCTTGATTAAATTTTTTTAAATAAAAGGAGGTGTTCACATTGGGTTCACCAAATATGTAGAGAGGAAAAACTGCCCTACTCCGTACAATTCCCAATAAGGCTGGATCCACAAAGATATAAATCCTTATGGGGTGAACTGTAGGGGTGTGTTGTACTCTAAAGTCAGTTCCAGGGAGAAGGGTTCACCAAGAACAATTTTAGGACTCACTCCAAGTCCTCAGGATATTTGGGATTGTTTGATGTATTCAATTTAAGAAAACACCTAAGTTTGGACTTTCTAGATGTAAGCTATGAAAGATAAATAACAATGCAAAAACTATAATGTAATAATGCAAGAGCTAACCCTAGAATGATTCTTTCTTTGAATGCTCACTAACGTGGGGTTTTAAATAGAAAATATTTTAATCAATGGCTCAAGAGAGAATGCACAAAAAAAATAAAACATAAGTGCATGTTGTTTATATTTCAATACCTAGAAATTAATTAAATGTATTTCATTTTAAATTAGATATAGAGTTTACAAAAGAAATATAAAGCACTCAAAAAATAACCTAAATATTAATTAGAACACTTAGTTTATCCAGTGTTTGATCCTTGCTTTTATCCTTTGATCCAATACTATCAACAATTCTTGTTATTGCAAGACAACTTAAGAAACACTTGAAAATATGATTAGCATTAGGAGTCCTGCTTAGGCCATTGTACAATAAAGCAATAGTCAATCCCCCTAGGTCATTTTATATGAGATTTGAAAATAGAAATGGAAATTGACCTTTGGAAGAAGAAGAAGCATAACAAAATATAGCAAAAGAGAATAATGAAATAGAGTAAAAAATGCCCTAATATGGTCTAAATGCAGTCTATAACACATATCTAGAGTTTTGTGTAGCAGCTTACCCCCAAATATGGTCTATGCAAAATTACGCCCCATAGGGAGTGATCGCAATATCGCATAATGAAATCATGCCCTACATAACCTAAGCACGATTTCATAGAAGCTAAGAGAAAAATCAGAAAATGTGATTTAAATAGATGCACAATCAAAAACCTAACTAATATGGAAAGTAAAGAAGAACAAAAACAACATGTTAGTAGTGACGAAGTAATAAAAAGGGATAGAGACATCCAAGTAGTAGATTCCTCAGGAATTCAACACTTGTCCACAAAAAGTAGCAACACACAATCCAATGTAGTAGAAAATATTTCTTCAATATATCACACTTCACACTTGTAAGTTAGCTTGCTTGCAGAATAAAAATAAGACTTCAAGAAAATAGAGTTAACATGAACTTGGTTCATAAAAGCTTGATTTCTTGGATGGAAAACTTAGATTGGGAGAAATAAATATCAAAACCTCCTTATATAGTGTATTTGAAACAAGAATAGGCAAGAAAATCCTAACCACAACCGACCCTAAAAATATCAACTTTGAAAATTAGGGTTTCTTAACAGAAAATCCTAGAATGCAAAATCACACTCCATAAAGGCGTGGCATGACATCGCACTAGCTAGATCCCAAATCAGGTTTAATGCATTTTTAAGGGTCAAATAGAGCCAAAACAGGTCATATCATATACTGTTTGAAATATCTATTTGATACTAATCCAATGGTACAGTATTTACGAAGAATGGATAAGATTTGATAGGGAAAAAAGAGGCTCAAAAATTACCCTATTTTTCTAAGGAAAAAACAAGGGATCTAGGGAAAATTACTCACATTAGTGGATTAATTTTCCATGTCTACATTTTGGCCCCTCTTTGATGTATTTAAGGCCAAGTAAATGCATCAAAGAAATATGTAAACTCGTATGGGAAAGAAGACAACAAAAACAGAAAAGGGGATGGCTTGATTTTGGCAAAAGAGCAAGATACTACTACCATTAATGCCTCTATGGCTAGGGTACCCCCTCAAGTTTTGAAAGGTTAGGGACTTCCTTAAGAAACTCAAAAAAGGTAAAGAAAGAAGGATAAAAACATAGAAACATAGAGAAAAAAGAAATCAAACAAACAATAGAGTAAAGAGCACTGGGTACAACATGAATCTAATGCAACTAGTATAAAATGCATGGATTAGTAGAAGAAATGGAAATAAAGAAGAAGGGAAGAGAAGAGAAGAAGAAGAGCAAGAAGAACAAGAAGAATCCAAAGGTCAACCATAGAAATCAATAGAAGATAATAAAGAATCCTGAATGAAGAGTGTTATACCCAAAATAATGGTCTAGATATGGAGTGAAAACCTGCTATGGGTGTAGTACCTGCTAAGATGGACAGATGGAAAAAATATGGAGCATAACCCACAATGGGTGATTTATCAAATGATAAAATTATGGAGAGTAACCCTCCATGGATGACTGCTTTCAAGTGACTATTGTGGGGTGATTACCTGCTAGGATGTATGTTGAGGCCTACTAAAATGGCCAAGGAGCTTATCTTGTAATGGGGTGTTGAGCCCACTAAGTCAAAAGAAGTGTAACCCAATATGGTAAATATGTTATTAATGATGTGAATGATGTATTAGCAAGTACTACCTGATAGGGGTGTAAAAATATATATAGACCAAGTCATATGAGCATAACATAATGTGAGTGTGTGTATGTTCTAGAATAAAATAAGAGAAATAAAATAAGGAGCAATGATTGTGCATGTGTACCCCCAGATTGAAGTTTTATCTAGTGAAAATTCAAGAGGGAGGAAATGTGTAAGCAAAGAAGAGAAGAATGTATATCCTTATCTGAACAAATAAGATAAGGGAGAAATAAGAATCATGTAAAAATACAAGAACATACCAAAAGAGGATTGCATTCCTTGACTTTGAAGAGAAAATATGATCATTGTAAAAACTTTCAAAGTCAAGGAATATAGGAAAAGAGAAGAGAAGAACGATCAAAGGAAGCACATAAGAGAGTAAGGGATGAAAATGCATGGACCCTAGGTTGGGGCTTCTCTAGGCATTAGAACCCTAGTGAAAAGTGCAATGCATGTGAGCTATGAACTAACTAGGTATCATCACATGCCATTATCATGAATCCACAGAATCTATATGAATAAGCAATCATGAACAAGCAACCATGTAGTTATGACAAGCAAAAAATGCAAGAGGAACAAAATATCAGGCAACCATGCAAAATATGATAGGAAATCATGTCGTATGAGCAAGAAAACAGGTATTATAGAATGATAATGCAAATGCATACCTAATTAATGATTTATTAACAAGCAATCAGAATGATAGTTAACACACATTTTAATTTTGCCTCCTATCTTAACAAAAATAACAAGCATTCAAGGAACTGCTTCATCAAAGAAAATCTATAAGGCAATCCATCTCATTGATTATAATCATGGAGAGGGTCCTTTATAGATCATTCTTTGGAAGCCATAACATGAAAATATATACATTCTTGAACAAAAACATTATTCTTAACATAAGAAGGAACAATCCCTAACATTACAAGATCTCTATGAGAAGAAAAATATTTATCATTAGAACATACAAAATTTATCATATTACAAAATAATATGTTAGAAGGATAAGGGGGATCCTTATCCTCATTACTCTGCTCTAAATCTTGATGAAATATATATATAAGAGGTTCTTGAAGATTTGGCAGGGGAAAAATAGCCTCAAAGATGACCCTACTTTTCCAAGGAGAAAACAAGGGATCTAGGGAAAATTACTCACCTTAGTGGGTAAATTTTTTGTGTCTAAAATTATAATTATATAGTAATGGTAAGATAAATCATAAAAACTAATTGGATATAATCATTTAAATTTTAATAATTTTATTATTTTAAATAATAATATTATTTGTTGTAGTATATTGAAATTTTTAAGTCAATGTTTAAAGAATTGGATAAAATTAGCCATAGATTTCTTTGAAAAGGATACAAAATGAAGAAGAAATGGATCTTGGTAAGGGTGGAGACCCTATGCTTTCCTGCTCATGAAGGGGGTTTAGGTCTTCAATCGGTAGTCAATAATAGCAAGGATTTTGCAGCTAAGTCATTCTAGAGGTTAATTAGCCATCTCAATGCCTTGTGGGCCAAAAATATGAGAGTCAAATATGCATAAAACAAAGACCCTTTTAATATAATCCAACACCAATTGCCTTATAGAGGGTACCAAGTATCTAAAGACCTAAAAATTATATAGGACTTGATAAATAATAAGCTCTTCTAGATAGTTTAGAATGGTCAAAAGGCACATTTTTGGACAAATTCTTGGGATGGACACCTTGCACTATCATAATTACAACCTATAATAGAGAAAATGCATAGGTTGAATTGGATAAAAGTTGACAAATATTATTAAGATCATACTAGAAAGGAAGAGGTGGGAAGATGTTGGATCATAGAATAATACTGGCCAATCCAACTCTCTAAAGATCAAAAAAAGAATATTCATAGAATCCTTCACATGTGATCACCTTCATGGTCACAAGCTGAGGACTGCATTGGCTATAATAGTTCAAGGCATGGAGTATACACTCTATCTCAAGGTTATTTAACCTTAAGCTATATCAACCCCCATATGGCATAGGATTTATTCAAACATTTATGGGCTCAAAATCTATGGCTTAAAGTCAAAATTTTCAAATGGTTGGTACTTTATAGAAGGGTACTGACAAGAGAGAAACTTATAAATAAAGGATTTAATGGACCCTTTCAATGTGTAATGTGTTGGGATAACATTGAAACATTAAACTATTTGTTCATAGAGGATGATGGCTTCCCTTAAAAATTTAAGATGGTCCAATGAACAATCCATAGAACAAAGATGCATAGAACAAATATGAAGAGATTAGAGAAAAAAAAAAGGAAAGAACTGGTCTGTGAACCAAATAGTTTTGATAGGAATGACTATTCTTCCTTGGAACATTTGGGTGAAGTGAAACAAGTGAATCTTTTAGCAAGAGAGTAGGGACATCCACTATGTCTAGATTAATACTATAGAAAATATGAAAGATAATATCCAACATTTAATTACTCATCCACACAATTAAAATTAACTATGGGAAAAAATGATGGCTCGATTAAATATTAACCATGGATTAGACCAATACAAAAGGGAGAAAGTGATTAGTTAAATGATGGATAGAATAAAGCAATGGCAACCTCCCCCACAAAATTTAGGAAAAATCATTATGAATGGAGAATCCAGAGGAAATATTGTAAGATATAGTATATGAGGGATAGGAAGATTGAAGGATGGTACTCTAATTTTTACTTTTGTAAAACAATTAAGAATTATATCCAATAAATTGGCTGAAGGGTACGGTATTTTGAGAAGTCTGCAATAGGTACTAAATGCAGGTTGGAAAGATGATAACAGAGTTAGAATCTCAAATTATGTAAATTAATTAAAATCAACATCAAAGCCTAAGAAGGTAGATTAGAGAATTCACATAATCATAGATAATATTAGGTTAATTGAAAATAGAGTGGCATATGCTATGGAAAATTGGGCTCTTGACAAAGGAGATATTAGTTTCTATGGTTTCTCTCCTAGGTGTGGACAGACCAAACTAGGACTGATCTTCTTCTCCTTGTTCAGTCTCTGGATGGCAATACTAAAAGCTATGTCTAACTTGACTAGCAATGAAAAGCTTTATTATTGAATTGATATCAATTTTCCATAAATATAAACATCCAATAACATGCTCCTAATTCCCTTGTGAATTTTTAGGTCCTCTCTATGGCTATGCAATTTTATTAAATTCTTTTGAAAGTCTTAGTATAGACTGTTCTTCTCTATTTTAGTGCAGTTCTTATTTTGCAACCTTGATAGAGGTTGTTAGAGGGTCTTGCATTTTCAGGATTAAGCTCCATTGGTAGGTTGGATGGTTTTCTAGGTATTTATAATAGTTTGGATTTGTAGTTTTTATTGGACTACATCTTGAGTAGCACCAAATCAGCTATAGTTTATTAGATATGTAATATATTCGTAAGTCTCTCATAATATATTATTTTTTTCAACAAAAAAAAACATATATTTTTTATGGTCATCGGATAAAGGTCCATGAAAATTTTAAAACATCTCAGTATCATATTTATAATCATATTACATTATAGGTCCTAAAAGGTTGTCCAAAACAATAATATAAAATAAGTAGTTCAATAAATGATTTCTCTAAAAAATTAAAAACTAGTAATAAAATTAACATTCTAGAAACTCTTCTAATATTATCTCAATTGGAAAAAGATATAACTTTGTAGATATGCTAGAAGCCATAAGAAAATATGGACATCAATAAGAGATGTGAGACACCACAAATTTTTTTGAGAAAATATATGTTAGTGGTTAATTATAAGTTTTTAATATGAAAAAAAATGGTAGTATGATGTATAAAGTTTGAATAGTTGTGTAAAGTCATAACTTATAGGTTGTAGGATGACTTGTGTATTGATATTTGTGTTGTGGAAATACATAGTTTTGAAGCTACCTAGTTAGAGTGGATACATATAGGGTTAATTTTATACAAAGTCTTTTTATTCTAACATTAAATTGAAACTATCATTTTATTACCACATACACCACATATTATGAAACAAATATTTTAGAACCAATTTATTAAAATGTATGACGAATCTAATTGTAAGTATGAATAATTGCATAGAAAGTAAATCTCCCTATAAAACCATTAGGAATCATTGCAAGAAAGAAGGTTTGATAGAATGCAAAATGAATCAAACAAGCATAGAAGAATATTTGAATCATTCCTCTTAGAATCCTTACAAGTCACTAATATTTCCAAACAAAGTTAAGTTTTCATCATAATGTAATGTAGAATGAGGCAATTACTAGGCAATAATATAGTAGGAGACACCAACTTTTATTTTCAAGTTCACAAAATTAAATTTGTGTGAATGCTACTCTTTATATTAAAACTTAAATAACGTAAAATTTTAGAAAAGGAAGACAAAAAAATGTTGCAATAAAAACCTATCAATTACTCATATAGAAAATTGGTTCAGTTGATATATGTCATTTTCATACAATAATTATTTCAAAAATTGTACCTTAATGGTGTGGAAAATTTGAATGACAACACTTGTTTTACTAGTTTTATGTAAAGAAAAAGAGATACACTAGAGACCTTAATTAACACCAAGACTTCTAAAGCTTATTTATTGATAATTTTAATGTTGGTACTTACTAGTTTTGATGCAATAGAGACCATAATGAAATCTAAAACTTCTAAATATTATTTGCAATATCACTTGCTCAATGAACTATGAAAACCATTTTTAGAAAAGAGGTTTATATCTTAGTTCAAGATAAAATCTAACACTTTAGTATTGATATAGACTAGCTTGTTTCACCAAAAAAATAAATTGGAAAACTCATAAATAGAATATCCTTTCTAATCAAGATTATTAGAAGTGGTTTTACATTCTTACTAGATGTCTTCTTGAACATAAATACTCCTAAAAACAATTTTAACATGATAGATAACTCCTCAAGGTAAGTTATTTCCCTTGGTTCTTTACATTGAAAAATGAAATTACATATTCCATGGTTCATCACCAATTAGAGCATTACTCACCCATTTGGATGATAAATGTAATCCACGTATCCAAGGAATGATGAAACCAAAACCATATCTTTTATATGTATAAACATATTGACTTGGGGATATAGTTGGCATAGTAGATGAGTTATTCTATCTTGAGTATAAAAATATTCTAAGGTCTTGGTATTGCTATATGTGTATGCACCTCATTGTGTGGTTCTCTTTCTTGAAGGAAGGTATTTGATGTATCCAAACTTGGGAAGTAATTTTCCTGATTGGGACTACGACCTATAGGGGTTCCCCATGTAGGGGTCCCTTGCATGCTAGGTCCCTTTTCTAACATTCTAGGACTTGGGAGAGTAGGAGGCTACCATGGAGGTATAACGATGTTCTTAGGGTTGAATCAGAGATCATCAATGTCTCCTTGCCTACTCCCCACAGTGTCAACCCTTAAGTGGTCTTGGATACAGGTATAAACCATGACTACTTTTTCTAAACCCCTACGTGATTATCTCCTTTACAAATTTTAATGATTCAAACACACAAAAATAGAAACGCACAAGAATACAAATGTTTATCTCTTTTAAATATTGATATGTGTTCCTAAGCTATTTAGTGTGTTTTTTATTTATTTTTTTATAAAGAAATTTTTTCATGTGTTTGAATGTTGTTGATGTATTTCTCAATTGTTCAATGGATTTCACCTGTATACTCACAAATCGACAACCAGTATGAATTGGACAAAGCTCTAACTTTGTAGACATGCTAGAAGCCATAAGAATATATGGACATCAATAAGAGATGTAATCACCAGAAACTAATTTGAGAAAATATATGTTAGTGGTTAACTATAAGTGTTTAATATGAAAAAAAATGGTAGTATGATGTATAAAGTTTGAATAGTTGTATAAAGTCATAACTTATAGGTTGTAGGATGATTTGTGTATTGAGCTTTGTGTTGTAGAAATACATAGTATTGAAGCTACCTAGTTAGAGTGGATACATATAGGGTTAATTTTGTACAATATTTTTATTCTAACGCTAAAATAAAACTATCAATTTATGTACACATGCACCACATCTTATAAAACAAATATTTTAGAACCAATTTGTTATAATGTATGACCAATCTAATTGTAAGTATGAATAATTGCATACAAAGTAAATCTCCCTATAAAATCATTAGGAAACATTGCAAAGAAAGAAGTTTTGATAGAATACAAAATGGATCAAACAAGTATAGAAAAATATTTGACTCATTTCTCTTAGAATCATTATAAGTTACTAATATTTCTAAACAAATTTAAGTGTTTCCCATAATGTAATGTAGAATGGGGCAACTACTAGGAAATAAGATATGAGAAGACACCAACCTTTATTTTCATGTTCACAAAATTAAATTTGTGTCAATACTACGCTTTATATTAAATCTTACATATAAATTAACAATTTAGAAAAGGAAGACAAAAAAATGTTTCAATAAAAATCTATCAATTACTCATATAAAAAATTGGTTTGTTTGATATATGTCATTTTTCTACAATCATTATTTTTAAAAATTGCACCTTAATGGTGTAGAAACTTTGAATGACAACACTTGTTTTACTAGTTTTATGTAAATAAAAATAGATACAATAGAGACCTTAATTAAAACCAAGACTTCTAAAGCTTATTTGTCAATAATTTTAATGTCAACACTTATTTTACTAGTTTTGAGTAAATAAAAAAGTAATAGAGACCATAATGAGCTCTAAAGCTTATTTGCACTATCACTTGTTCAATGAACTATGAAAACCATTTTTGGAAAAGAGGTTTATATCTTAGTTCAAGATAAAATATAACAATTTAGTATTGATATAGATTAGCTTGTTTCACCAAAAAAAAAAATATTGGAAAACTCATTAATAGAATATCATTTCTAATCAAGATTATTATAAGTGGTTTTACATGCTTACCAAATGTCTTCTTGAACTATAAATACTCTTAAAAATAATTTTAGCGTGATAGTAACTCCTCAAGGTAAGTTATTGCCCTTGGTTATTTACATTAAAAAATGAAATAACATATTCCATGGTTCATCACAAATTTGAGAATTAATCACCTATTTGGATGATAAATATTATCCATGTATCCAAGGAATTATGAAACCAAAACCATATATTTTATATGGATGGAAATATTAACTTGAGGAGATAGTTGGCATAGTAGATGAGTTATTCTATCTTGAGTATAAAAATATTCTAAAATCTTGGATTTTGAAAAATATAAGATATAACTATTCCTATCTTATATCTTATCATTTTTTGTGAATCCTAAGAAAATCAAATCATTTATCTTCACACCAAAATTTGGGGTATTTAAAGCCCCAAAAAGTAAGTTCATATTTGGTGAAAATTTTGACATATTAAATCACATTATAACTTCATAACAAAAACACCATTAAATACAAATCAAAAAGATCTTTCCAACGAGTACCAATATGCTTATGTTTGGATATATTGTGTCAAATTGACCTTAAGAAAAAATTAGTCTTGGAAATTTTAGGCGAATGGGCCGACGTCGAGAGTCCTCATATTCCCCAATTTCAAATTTTAAAAAACCTAATATTTTCCCAATTTACGAATATTTGCCACTGTGCATACACTTGTGGTAAAGAGGGGTTTTGAAAGGACCCCAAACCTTTTACAACTAAAAATATCTCAAAAGTACAACTCTAAAAAAAACATGAAAGAAGCTCTAACGAAATATCAAAAATAAACTCCCAAAAACCACAACTAAAGCTTCAAATAGAATAAGAGACCCAACTCTGAAAGAAAATAACAGGATCTCCAAAGATATAGAAACACGAAGCCACTAAAAATAATAGGATAGAGCCCAAGGAGTTATTTAGAAACTATCCAGACAAACTGCTACTCAAATAGACCTTTGTATATTAATTATACCTAAAAATTTAAATCCAAATTTGAAATAGGCTTCCTAAATAGAAAAGCAAGGAGAGCCAAAACTCTAGGTTTCATCCACTCTAGCAAAATATGTGACCAGGTTTCCACCTAAAAATTCAAAAGAAATTTGAAACGGACTTCCCACTCAAAAAAGGCTTGATTGAAATTAAAAAAATCCTCTAGAGGATTAAACCATTCAAAACAAGCTTCCCAACTAGAAATATTCCACATGGAATTAAAATCCACCTAGAAATTAAAAAATATATTTGAAACAAGCCATGAAACTATTTGTCAACCATTCCCAGTAATAGATGAATCTAGATCTAAAAACCAAGAAAACAAACTAGCCAAATAAGCCAGGAAAAAGCTAGTAGACTATTCTTGAAATCCTAGCTCTGAAATCAATCAAGAAAAACCCAAAATCTAGTCCTTGTAGCGACCCCAAGAAAATAGTCGTAATCTAGATAAAGAAACCTAAACGACAAAGCTTGTAACTACAACTGATTAAAAACCTCTTTTCATCTCAAAGAGAAGAGAACTTAAAGCCACCAAAGCAATAGTATCAATTCAAAAATCCCATATTTTTTAAAATTCAAATCAAATTTCCTCCCATTTCCATTAAAATTTAGAGTGGAATCCACCCCATTTGTATTATCCCTTTCTATTTTTTCCTATTTAGATTAATCTTGCAGATATTTCTAGAGAGCTACCTACCTTTACTTTTTTGATATCTTGTGAGAGGACCTTGAACAACAAAATCTTGTCACTCTTTTTGAGGGAGTAACCTCCATATCCAAACCAATATTCCTTTTGTCATTCTAGGCTAAAGAATCAAACAAGAGAGAGCTACGAGAAACATCTCTTGTGGAAGTAAGTGAATCATTGATAAGTTTTTTTCTAGCCAAATTTCTTGGATTGACCTCATCAACAACCTTAACTGGAGAGGCTTCAGCCACGGTTAGCACATATTTGGCACCAAACCTAGCAAGAGAAAGATTTCCAAAAAAGTCATCAATCTCTATGGAAGAATAAAAATTTCTCAAACCAACAATAGTCCTAATAAAAGAATCACCTACAATTACTCTATTAAGAGTAATAAGGATCTCAACAGAAGAAAAAACTCTGAAAAAAATAACAAACTCAATAGAAGAAATAAAATTTCCATCATACATTGCAATATTCTTAGAAGATATCTGATAATTTCCATTATTCTTTGTATTATTATTGGAAGAGATTTGAGAGTCTATAAGGAAAGCCTTAGATCTATGAGAAGGTAAATTTTTAAAAATAATGGTCTGTTTTCAAATACCCAAATCTGAAATTAGATCAATGGATTCTGGGAGATCAGAATCTAGATTAACAAAAATGCACATCCTAGCAGCAATTAGTCTAGATTTAGCATGAGTACCTACATCAATTTTGATTAGCTCTCCAAATATTTTAGCGATACCTCTCAAGATATCCACATGCCAAAAGTGAAGAGGTAAACCAAGAAGCTTCACCCAAATGGGTGCATAGTTTATCTTTTGCAATTATGGATCAAAATCCACCCACCATCTAAAAACCTCTTCTACCAAAAACCATGGTCCACCACTAAGAATATTAACCATGTCCTCTTCCTTGGAAAGCTTAATAAGAAAAAAGTTGCTGGGTAAAGCTACAATTTCCATCTAACCACTAGGTGACCATTTAGAGAAATCCCATCTTCTAATTGAGTCTAAATTTGGTCTAGAACCCATAAATTTTCCCACAATATTAAACAACCCTTCATCCAAGGTTAATCTCAAAAGGTCTGAAGGGATGGATAATAATTTGTATGAAGGCTAAAGATCAAACACATCATTCACAATAGAATTTTGGTTAGAATTATTACGTGGATCAAAAGGAATGAGGAGCCATATATCCACATCATCTAGAGAAGCATGAGGGTCAAAAAAACTATAGAAATAATTTTTTCAATCTCCACCCAAAATCCATAGGGAGGTAATCTCATTTTTCTCTCACAGACAAGATCCTTCCCAATTTTCTGTTGTAATAGGTTCCCTAGAATCTTGTAACCTGGATCTGAGTGACCATTTCCCCTCCAAAAACTTCATGTGATGATAACACTCTTCTTCACCATCCTTCTATATTTCCCAAGAAATTATTGGAGCTCTCTGGTTCCCATCTCCCCTCCTATCTTGAGCTCTCTCGATCCTTATTCCATAAAACCTAGCTCCTCACCCTCATTATTTTTTAATAGAACTATTCCTTGTTAAAATTTTAACAAAAATAATATTTTACATTAAAATACAATATAAAATAAAACCTTCCATATGGATTACAAAATTGATATTAAAATTAATATAGTTTTAATACTTTAAAGTAGAGAACTATCACTTCTCAAATGTCATAAAAGCAAGTAAAACTTTCAAGAATTATATTTCATCTCTATGTAAGTTCTTAGTTCAAATATTATAAATTTACTCCAAAATATTTAGCTTAGTTAATCTAATTATTTATCCTTTACAAAACTTTTATGAAAGGTATGCAATTTTCCACCTTCTTAGTTTTCCTTTTTAAATATATCAATCGAGTGTTCATCTAAATATTAACCATATCTATTGGAAAAGTGAGACTATTAGTCTTTAAATTTAAGAACTTGCATCTGAATAACTAGGCCTTTTAAACCCAACTCAATTTTATGATTTCTTGCATAAGTTTTAAATCCAACTCAATTTTGTGAGTTCTTAGCATACATATATATTCATACATGAAATACTATGAATTTTGAACTTGAGGAAGTTGTCAATGATATTAAAATCAACCATATATATGACCTACACTTCAAGATAGGATAATGTCTAGAGTATGTGACATTATCTTGGTAAAATCAAGTATATTCATTAATCTTGATAGCAATATAAATTTACCTTTATCCTATTAGTATTAATCCTTTGGATATTAGCATAAAAATTTTCAGCTATAATATATCAAGAACCATATGATTCTAACATTTTATTTTATACCTATGTGTATAACCCTTATCCTACCTCTTTACAACAAACTTATGTTTGCAAATTTTAAAACAAAATTATTTCCAATATATACAGATAGATAGATATAATATAGAATTTATAATCACAAATTTATTCAATCAATCTAGTAGAAAAATTTGCAACACATAGCTAATCTTATCTTAGGGTGTCTTCACAAACTTGTTATCAAACAAGATTTTCAATGTCCCCACATGAGTTACCTAATGCACCTCTTTTTTTTATAATTGTTAGGAAAATCTTAGGACTCAATTAGTTTTTTTAAAAATAATTTCAAAAAACTTGTATTAAAACAAAGATCATTTACAAGTTGGGATGAGACTTTTCCCGGCCTTAGTGAGAGAGAACACATGTTTACAACAGTAAAAGAAGATTTGCATTGGAGCCAAATATCTTAAACCATATTTCTACAATGATTGTTCACCTGTTTACAAATATAAAAGAAGATCTACATTGAAACATAAATCTCCTAAACAATATTTTTGGAATGGTTATCCAAATTAGCTAAGCAATGGATTTGCTCACCAACCTGCCTAATCATCTCATCCTCAATAGCCATGTCACTATGCCATCGAACCCCTACCTCCTTATCGGTACCCATCTTAGCCGGGAATTCTGCCACTTTATTTAGATCTCTACTCACATAAACTGGAATCACATCATCTAATTCCCTCCATAATTCCTTAATTTGAGTGACAAGAATCCTCAACCTCCATGTTTTCAAATCAAAGTTCCTCATGCAATCTAGAGCTCCAACCATTATTTGAGAATCTGATTCTAGGATTATCCTCCTATGACCTTGTTTTACTGCCCAAATAGAAGAATATTTGATAGCTAAGGCTTCTACTTCATTGTGTGTGGCTCTTCCCAAGCCTTGCAGTTCCCAATACAACATTGTTCCAACATGATTTCGGAAAACCACTCCAATTCCAGCTCTACCTGGATTGCCTTTTGCAGTTCCATCAGTATTAATTTTAATCCAACCTTCTGGGGGTGGTTTCTTGTTAGCTCTATCATGTCCCTCTTGCACTTCAACTTCCTTCTCCATTGCCCCAATAACAACCTGAGTTTCTCTTTAGCATAGATTGCCACAGTTTCTATGACTTTGCTCCAAATGACCTGCCAAACTCCATCTAAAGAAGAAAAATTTTCTCTAAAAATTCTAGAATTTCTCTCCAACCACACTTACCACAAAATAAAGTTTAATCCAAGCTCCCAACCAATACAAAGATATTTAGATTTAAATCTAACCCTCTTCCATATTTCCCAAATATTAATCCGATTCAAATCACCATTAACTTGAATTTTATAATATAAAAACCATCTCTCCCAAATATGGCGCATGAATGGGCACTCAAACATCAAGTGATCAGTTGTTTCCTAGCTCTTGTAGCATAAAACACATTGAAATGGACCAATGATTCCCCTGCATTTGAGATTATCAAAAGTAAGAATTCCATTATGCATGAACTGCCAGGCAAAAAAGTTAACTTTTGGCCAACCCTTGGACTGCCAAATCTTTCTCCAATCCTCAACCTGATATGTATGAGGAGGAGGTTCTGGAAGGATCTTATCATATCTGTCCTTCACTATGTAGACACCAAGGCTCCCATAGCCCCAAGATAATTCATCCTCCTCGTCTCCACCTATGAGAAATATTTCTGCCAAGATTTTAGTCATGATGGGTGTCAAATCCGGAGGGATTGAAATTGGCCACTCATCCAACTTCTTAAAATGCTTAAACTTATAATCCTCCAGCTGACTAGTGTTGAAATAAATTTCAATTTGGACCCATACCTTGGTTTCTATGGTTGTTTTTATTGGTTGCAATTTAGGAAATTCAACAATGATAGGTGGGTATTGATCCCATGAATCTGTCCAAAATCATGCCTTCTCCCCTCTCCCCACTTTCCAAAATAATCTATCTTTTACTACCTGAGATCCTAACTTGAGAGCCTACCACACTAAGGATCCATTACCATCCAAAGGTAAATGACCCACCTCATTTGGATTTACATGTCCCAAATATTTACTAGTTAAGATTCTACTGAATAAAGAAGTTGGTTGGGAAATCCACCTCCAGTAAATCTTTCTAGCCAAAGATTTATTATTTAACTTTGATATTCTTAGTCCCAAACCTCCTTTTACCTTGGGTTGGCTTACTTTATCCCAACCTACTAAGGCCCATTTCCTCTCTCCTTTTACTCCTTCCCATAAAAATTTTCTAGCCATCTTGTCCAACTCTTTCCATATGGTATGTGGGGCATCAAGGATAGAAAATTTATAAATTGACTGTAAAAAAGTTAATCTACCCCCATAGCTTAACCATTTGTGAGACCAATGATTAATTATGTCCTTGATACAATCCAAAATATTCCTCCAAATATCTATTTTTAGTTTTTTAAAATGCAAAGGGACCCCCAAGTATACCACTGGGAGATAAGTCCTTGTGAATCCCAAGATCTCTAAAATTTTGTCCTGAATCCTTTGATCAAGATTGAAAAAGACCACTTTGGATTTTTTATCATTGATGACTTGGTTTGTAGCCCTAAGGTATACATTAAGTGTATCTCTAATAATTATTGCTTCCTTGAAGCTGGCCACTCCCACCAATCTTGTATCATCCACAAACTGTAGATGAGTCAAAAATTCCTCACCCACCTTGATAACTATTAGCAAACCTTGTTGTCTTCTCCTCAATATGAGTCTACCCAATCTTTCTGCCAATATGAGAAAAATATAGGGAGAGCAAGGATCTCCTTGACGAAGTCCTCGAGTAGCTCCAAACGTTTGTGATGGAAGACCCTTGATTAACACTGAGTATGTCAGAGTAGAAACACAACTCATGACCCATTCTATCCAATCTTGAGATAAACCAAATGCTGCCATCATCTTTGACAAGAAGCTCCACTCCACCCTATCATAAGCCTTTGACATATCTAATTTTATGAACATTCCTCTATTACCAGATGTTTGCATTAAATGGATTGCCTCCTAAGCTAGAACCACACCATCCAAGATCTGCCTACCCTCTATAAAACCCCCTTGCTCCGAGGAGATAATGTTATGTAGAAGAGGTTTTAGCCACTCAGCCATTACCTTTGTGATTATTTTATATATGACATTGCATAAGGCAATAGGTCTATAATCTGAAATATGTACCCCCTCCTCACCTTTTGGAATTAAGGTAATGAAAGTATGATTTAATGCTTTAAGAATTCTTTTACTACCTTTGGACTCCTCTATAACAACCATTATATCCTCCTCCAAGTTATCCCAAAAGGCCTGAAAAAACTCAATTGGAAAGCCATATAGACTTGGTGTCTTTCCGATGCTCATTCCAAAGACTACATTCTTCAGTTCCTCTCTATCAATGGGTTTAAGTAGGGTCTGATTTTCTTCTTCGGATATAACAGAGGGTATGACAACAATAACTTCTTTTTGAGCTTCTTCATCTTGCTCCATACTTTCCTTAAATAGTTTAGACAAATAATCCATTGAATGGAAATGCATACCTGGAATTGTATTAAAGGAGTGTCCGTTCTCATCTTGAAGAGCTTCCATGTTGTTCATTTGTCTCCTAGCACAAGCAGTCCAATGGAAAAATTTGGTATTTTTATCACCTTCTAATAACCAAGTGGTTCTTGCTCTCTGTTTCTAGTAGGTCTCCTCTTGGTTGTCAATGTCCTCAATTGCTTTACGCAATGCATCATCCTCTTCTTTGAGCTGCTATGTAATTGTTCCTTCCCTATTTTTTTTTTTAACCTCATCCCATCTGACCACCAATGGAGCTCTTTGCACCTGGAAGTCTATCTTGTTAGCTCGCCTCCATTGTTTTAGTTAATATTTGACATAATGAAGTTATTTGTGGAATCTAAACATTGATGTCCCATATGCTAGGTGACCTTCCCACCACTGTGGAATTTTATTTCGAAGTTCCTCTTTTTGTAACCAAAATTTTTCAAATCTAAAAGGTTTGTGATGCTGCACTGTCTTGATCCCTCCTTCCAACAAAATTGGAAAGTGATCTGAAACTGGACCCTCCAAAATCTGAAAATTTTATATTCCATTTTACAAATGCCTCCTTTGAAACCAAAAAACGGTCTAACTTCACCTTACTTCTATGTAGCTCCCTCCTCTTATTAGTCCAAGTATAGTTGGTTCCAGGGCATTTAATATCCACCAAGTGTAATGCCTGGACTTGGGCAATCATAAGTCGATCCCCTGGGTCCAAAATTGGGATTCCCCATTCTTGATCTCTAGAGGATAATTTAGCATTAAAATACCCAACAATAATCCAGTCTAAATCTTCCCTTGAGACTCATGTTATGCACATCTTTCCATTGATGCATATGACCATCTAGGTTTTGAGCCCCATAAAAATTTGTGATTAAAACATGTTCAGCTGTGACATTATTTCTAAAATGTGATGTGAGAACACCCCTCCAAGATAAATTTTTTATTGCAGTCCATTCAAGAGAGTTCCAAAGAGTAACTATCCCCCCTGAGGCACCTTGGGCAGCCACTTCTATATGACCAACACCCCTCCAAATTTTGTTAACTATTTTACACATAAGATCTAACGACATTTTTGTCTCCTGGATAAGCAAAAAATTTGTTTTATATTTTTCTAAGAGTCTTCGAATAGCATATTGATGGGTTCCACTATTTAAACCCCTAACATTCCATGATTGTATAATCATTGGTTACCTTGAGAGCAGTAAAAATCTATTGGCCTCACCGATCCTCTAGTGATCAATTTGTCTCCTTGAACTGCTATCAATTCCTTATTTGATTTTCTACCCACTCCTTGAGAGTTGCTATTTTTTGATCTCTTTTCCACTTGAGTTATCCCTAAAATTGGCCTTTATCTATTCTTTTCTGCTATGCCCATGCTGACATCCTTAATTATTGGCTACTCTTCGTTATACATCATCAATGCCCCTGCACTCTCTTACTACGGTAAATCACTGTACTCAATTACCTGCTCTATGATGGGGGGAGATGAAAGAGGAGCTTGAACATGGATGCTATTATTTTCATTATTCCCATCCACTCCTTCCATGAATTATTCTTCTTGGTCCATTAGTGTCTTAAATATCTCATACCTATTGGAGGGCTTGAGTTGGGTTTGCTCTTTACCATATTTTTTCTTTTGCCTTCTCCTTATTTTGGGTTGTTCAAAACCATCTCCATGTGCTTCTTTACCCTAAGAAATATTTGTTGGTTCTTTGTTGATTGTTTAATTACCATCCATAGGAATATTTGAAATTCCTAGAGGAGCCTCCATTTTTATGTTCATATTATTTGGGCAAGATCGGGCCAAATACCCATATTTGTGGCAAAATCTACATCTGAAGGGCAATGCCTCATAATCTAGTTGTTGAATCCAAGATAGTCCTGCAAGTTCAAGTTCCACCTCTGCCTGTAGAGGCTGGCTAAGATCCATTTCCACACATAATCTTGCATAAACAATCGTGTTTCCTTCTATTGTGTCTTTGGAAACACCCAAATGTCTTCCAAGGGAATTATCGATAATTTCCAATACCTGCTCACTCCAAAACTCCATTGGAAGTGCATACAAACGGATCCAAATCGGGACAGTAGTGGGTTCAATTCGAGGATCAAATCCCACTCTCCAGGGTTGAACAAATAATCCTACCGGACCATGATTCCTCTTTTCTGATTCGAAAGCCCTATTTCTATCGACAAGTGAAGAAAAACTAACAATAAAATATCCATTGCTAATAAACCATAAAAAATACTCACCAAGAGGCTCCCAGTTTTGCCAGACCCAAAAATGCAAATAATTTAGGGTAGGGCAAATACCCATGAATTTACAGATCAAATCATGATTGGATCTGTATAAAACTATTTCTTCAACCATCCTTTACTCAATGACAATCTTTGGCATTGATTCTGACAATGGCAAGCATCCATTAACTTGTTGATATGTTGATCTATTTCTAGCAGCTGTAAAGAACATTTTTAATGTATTTTTTTGTGCTTCTTCAGTATTTTATGGAGATTTATCCTTTAAAAAATCTACAAAAGAACTATGTCTCTCTAGAAGAGGATCCGGAGGTGTCCCCATTGGACCCTCCTGGGGCAGCAATCTTGTATTCAAATCCACAGTAACCAGAAATATCTTCGGCTACCCAATTGATGCCCTAGTTTTTTCCTAGCTCCTACTTCACCCTTCCATCGATCGAACAATTGATCCTAGAAGTCAATTAGTTAAGCAATGCATCAACAATGATATTTTTCCCTTTAAAATACCATAACATTTAGAGGTTTCATCCCACCTCTAGCATCCTATATATGGATCAATAAACATTATTGAATTTAAAAGTATACAAGATATGTAAAAATATTTAAATACACATTAAAGCAATATGTAGAGGTTTCCTTCAACCTCTATCATTTTCCATGGGAACCAATATATATGGTCTAAAAACTAAAAAATTACAACCTATTGGGCATAATATCCTCAAGATGCATTATCTCTAGAATTTTTAGCAATATTTGAAAATATAAATAAAATGAATTTATTATTAAACAAGGTCATAAAGAAGCTTATCTTCCTATTTTTATTCAAACCTATGTAAGGGATATGAATATCTTATGAATATAAATTTATGAAAGAATCTCGAAATCAATATTTGTAAGCTTATCCTCACAATAACATTTGTTTCAAATTTCTCAAACCCTAATTGCAACAATACAATGTTGTATATTCATCAAAATAAATAGAAACAATACATAAACTCCAATCATGATGTAAGATATTTAATATATACTTTGATATTAATAAGATCATATTCATGAAAATATTAATCCATCTATTTATTCTACTAACTTGTTGGTTTATAAAGATGTGGAATAATATAATTAATCATTTTTTTATTGAATAAATACTTCTTATATAATTAAACATTTTTACAAATTAGTTATATCTAGTTCATGTATTAACAACTACATTATACAATATTTTTGTTCTAGGAATATTTATTTCATATATATATATATGCTTAGAAATAATTCATCATAATAACTAGAATCTAAAATTAGCAACCATGTTCCTTATGGTCTAATAATATATATAAATCTTGAATATATGTAAATTACTCTAGTTAGAAACATAAATAAGCATTATTTCTATTATAGAAAGTCTATATATAACTTGTGTTAATAAGAAATGGATATCATATGAGTCCAAAGGTAAGGTAAAAAATAGCATGACATAAAGAACATGCTCTATGCTTTGTAGTTATTTTAAAATCTCATCCATTAAAAATAGTCCAATATATACCTTGACCACCTATTGAAAATGCAAACTACCATCGTCAAAAAGTTTCATCTTATATAGTTGTTAAAAGGGCTAGTGATTAAATATCTTTATAGTTTTCACATATACATTAGTATTGCATGGAAGATCTATAAATAGACCCATCCTTTCCAATAACTCCTTAATTTCAATTCCAATTGTTGAGGATAAAACATCCTTCCATTCCTTTATGTTTTATTCCATGTAATGAGGTCATAGCAACAAATAATTTAAATCTACATTGTTGCATAATACTTAGAATTTTAATTGGAATATCTAGATTTATGTAACCCATAAATCTATTAATTGACCTTATCTCTTCTTCCCAAGAATTCCATGAAAGAAGCACTATCTTTGATATGAACCATGAAGATATTGGAAGTCAGATTTTTTTGAGCATGTAATTTGTTAGTTAGTTTATGATCCATTCATGATCAATTAAAAAATACATAGATATTATTTCCTTTCATAATTTTAGTTTCCATCAATGATTTCTTCAAACATAGTAAAATTATTATTAAATTATATCCTAAATAGCCAAACCATCGTTACTTCTCTCACCATTTTGTCTCTATAAAAATAGCTAATTTGAGCATGCATTGAATCATAATTGCGATAGTTACTTTTCTATCATCAAAAATAATATTGATATGTACAATATGGTATTTATCAACAAGTCCATGAAAAAATTGTTTTCATTGTCAGCACTCATGACCATATCCCAAGTTGACGTTCCTCTCACATTTAATGAATAGTCATTGGGATAAATCCATTCCAATATACAAATAATTAAACTTCTTCCCTAAATCATGTCATCCATATGATAATTTATCAATAAATAATAAACCACCACTAAATCACAATTTCCATCTATTCATTTCTCACCATTGCCTCTATATCCAAATAACTTAGCTATTCATATTATATATGGAAATATAGTGTTGAAAAATTGGAATACATCAAATCATCATATTTGAATAGTCATTTTTATATATTTATCTGAAAGATAATATTGTGAACACTTATATCCAATGCTAGAAAATTTAATGAACCCTTAAGAGACACATAATAAATGATGCCTTTCGATTGCATTAATATATTATTATATATAATTGTGATAGGAAAAGTGTATTAGCCATAATTTTTTTTTTCATTCTCAATTTCTCAAGTATTTATTATATTTTTCATATTTTGATTATCCATATCCTCCATATTAGTTTTTATGCTTCACAACTATTCAGTCAGGGTAATGCACTATAGTTGCTCCATATCTCTATTTGGGGGGATTAAGTCACTTCAGTTAAAGCAAACACAACTAAAGAAACTTTTCAAAAACTTAGAAGTCAGTAATTTAAAGGATACTGGTTGAAAAACTATGAAGGTATCTAAGAATAGAACTTAGTTTGATAGAGATAGATAGTTATGATGTATAAGAGACCTAATTTTTAGGTCATTATTGAAACTTTTAAGAAATTTCAAGAGGCATCTAATAGTATAATTTCATATTTTCTTAATAAAAAATTACAATTTTTTTTAGGAGAAAAAAACTATCCTCCTCATTAGATATTTTAGTGATAAAATGATATGATGGAATTTGTATTTGTACTACATAACAATGATGTTTTGTAATGAACATGCTATACATGTTCAACTATATTTTATTTATTTGGATTAAAACCATAAGTTAATATTAAGTCAACAAGTTAGTCTAAAAATTAGGAATAGTAATCTAGATTCCTATAGATAGGGTTATGTTCTAATCTAGTAAATTAATAATTAAAATATTTTCTTACTCATCATCAATGTGCATCACAATACTATAGCATATTTACATGTCTTATGATAATATTTCCTCTCTAACTAGAATGCATTTATATTTTTTATTAGGATTTAGAAATTTATATTTCTTCATGATATATTTGATTCTTATATTTTTCATCTTGTGGATATCTCTTTCTTCTAGTTATCGTTACAAAGCGTGGAACACTATGGTTTACATTTTGTTAACTATATAAGTTGTTTTGCAACTACTAGTAGCATAACAATGATCTTAATTGTATATGGAAGAAAACTTTTAGAAATTAAATTCAAAACTTTTATCTAGAAAATTCTTATATATTAGAATATAAGGTATATATAATTATAATAATTTCTCTCCTTCCAAATCATGGTGTATATTTCCTAATTATATTGATATGTGTCTATAGTTATTTTCACTAGGACCAAAAGATATTAGTTCATCAATGATTAATTGTAAAAGTTGTCAATTTGACCATTTTATTAAGATGGTAAAAATAAGATATATGCTTAGTAATATTTTCATAAGATACTAACTCATTATTTTAGTGTAACTCACCATGTTAACTAATTAACAACTCTTTCCATCACTAAAGGTTATTAAAGGATCAAGGATGGTTTGGTAACAATAATAAACAAATTATGCAAAGTACATGGATCATAAGAAAATACTACCAATGAATAAAACAAAAGCAATACAACCCAATAATGATTAGAACATACAATATCTATAATTACCAACATAGAGGCAACATGGTAACACCATTAAATCCATCAATTAGAAATTTATGAAAAGTGGATGTTACTAAAAATATACTATATGACTAAAATAAAATGTTTTCAAAATACAATCATATATGTGCACCTTAGTTGGAATAATTTACAAAAAAAATTGAAGGTATAATTCATTTTGTAGATGAAAGTAGAATTAAAAATGATAAATTATAATTAGTAGTATTTTTTTTTTAATGGAAGTGCTCCAAATTAGATTATATATAATAAATGATGCATAAAAGTTTTACAAGTCATGGAAAAAATCAAAAGGATATTTTTAGTAATGCTTAATAAAGTTTTGTTATATTATCATAAACTATATTTTCTATAGGTTATGTAAATGAAATGTACACGAAATACTACAATAAATTTATGGCATAGTATCACATAATCCGATTTCTAATAGTAGTACTTTTAGAATTTAGAATTGGATTGAAAGATTATACTAAAAGCATTTTTTATATAACTTATATTTCGACACCACATGATGTATAAATATTGTCTAGGGTAGCAAAAAGGTAGCTTCATGTATCAATCTTACCAAGATGAAGAGACTTCAATATAAGGTGATCATATTTCAATCGAAGAAGCAAAAAGATATTTATAGCATTTTCATATTTCAATAGAATAGTTTACCTTATAGTTACTAAAGCATTCAAATTGGATTTCATGTCACCCTCTTTGTAGCTCACTACTACACATTCTAGGCCACCTTAATAAATGTAGTATCACAATTATTTGTAGTTTCTAGTTTTAGTCTATTACACTAAGTATGATTTTAGTATGCCAATTTTCTCTTTACCTTGTTGAGCAAGGTGCAGCAAAAGAATTGCAAAAGTATTGTCATTGTTGTCAACACAGTCAGATTGATGCAGTTGATGCAGTTCAGAGGTCAGTCAGATCAAGTGCAGAAAGTTTCAAGGAAAACAGAAGTGACCCAGATTCAGAAAATGGCAAAAATAGACAAGGAAGAAAACTGTCGCGATATCGCGACATGTTTTCTGTCGCGATTTCGCGACATGATCGAGGAGAGAGAAGGCGCAGCCGAAAATGTCGCGATTTCGTGACATGTCAAGTTTTCACTGAGGAGAGAGAAAATGTGTCGCGATATCGCGACAAAAAGTAGGAGAGAGAAAATGCACGCCAAATTGTCGCGATTTCGCGACATGATCGAGGAGAGAGAAGATGCGAGCAAAACTGTCGCGATTTCGCGACATGTTGAAATGAGAAGGAAACAAAGGTGTAGCGATATCGCTGCATGATGAAAATACATGGAACTAAGGTGTAGCGATTTCGCTACATGTTGAAACAAGGAGAAACTAAGGTGTAGCGATTTCGCTACAGGTTGAAACAAAGAGAAAATAAGGTGTAGCGATGGCGCTACATGTTGGAACAAGGGGAAACTAAGGTGTAGCGATTTCGCTACTAGTCAAAAGTGTAGATCTGAAAGATGCAGCATTGATATTACAAGTTAAAATTTCATAAAAAAGCAAGGCAAAAGCACAAGGCAAAAAGTTGTAGCGATTTCGCTACTGCATGGAGAAAGAGCGTACGGATTCCAGAAGTGTCGCGATTTCGCGACAAGCAGGATGATGACGTAAGCAAGAAGCGTCGCGATTTCACGACAAGAAGGATGATGACGTCAGCAAGAGAGTTCGGCAAAAATAAAGTGTCACGATTTCTGACATGTTCCCTTTTGGCAAAGAAAAGTGTACGGAAGCGAAAGTGTCACGATTTTCACGACAAGCGAGGATGATGACGTCAGCAAAGTTGAAAAGTGTCACGATTTCACGACAGGATGAAAGGAAAGCTTTGGAGCCGAAAGCGTCGCGATTTCGCGACAGCATTGAGGATGACGTCAGCAAAAGCTCAAAGTGTCGCGATATCGCGACAAGATGCAGGGAAAGCTTTCGAGGGCCAAAACGGTCACGATTTCATGACAACTTTCAGGGTGACGTCAGCATAAGTCAAAAGTGTCGCGATATCGCGACAGGTAACAGTCTGGCAGATAAAACCCGCAGCAACATGCAAGGTGACACGTGTCGAAAAAGCGAGACGGGAAAATCATGCGACCGATTACGTAAAAATGGCGAAGTCAGACAGACAGTTAATTGTTGACAGGTGTTGGACATGCATTGCAACAGACAAACATGCATAATTTAAACGCATTCGAAAAGCCGAATTTGAAGGATAATAAAAGCATTCGAAAGGTCGAATTTGCAGGCATTCGAAAAGACGTATTTGAAGCATACAGAAAAGCCGAACATGAAGAATCGAAAAGCTTTCGAAGAATCATACATGGAGTTTCGAAAAAGCATTCGAAAAGCCGTATTCGAAGAAATCGAACAGTCAAAGTACATGAAACAAAATTGCCGTATTGCATGGTTTCCAAAAGACGTATTGCAGGGTTTCGAACAGTCGAAGTGCATGGAACCGAACAGCCGTATTGCATGGATTCGAACAGTCAGAGTATGTGATTCGATTGCATGCAGGATTGAAAGGTTATAAAAGAATAACCGTACAGAGAATAAAGTTGTTGTTGTTAGAGAGAAATTGCTGTAAAAGGAGAGTTAGAAAAGAATCAAGAGAAAAATAAGCAGAGCCGTGAGAGTGTGCAGAGTTGAGTTAATTGCAGACCAGTCAGGGTCGTGCATAAAGTGAAGACATTTTTATGTCATTCAAAATTTATCAGAATTGCAGTCCAAGTTGGTGCTTGGTACTAGGAGTTGGTGCTCCATATGTTGCAGCAGAAAATTACAGGGGTTGGTGCTCCTTCCAGTTGGTCTTTGGTAAAGTGTTTGTAAAATTGATTTTGCAAAGGCTGGATTTGGATTGGAGTCCAAGCGGTCAATTTTTGAGGAGTAGCCAAATTGGTGAACCTCGTTATATTGAGTGTTGTGGTTTGCTCTCTTGTTCAAGTTTTTTTTTATTCTCTTTATTTCATATTAAATGTTGTAGATATAAAAATTTAATAGCTACACTGATTCACCCCCCCCTCTCAGTGTCATTGTGTAAACATCAATTGGTATCAGAGCACGGGTTCCTTGTACAAGCTTAATCAGCTAAGGAGATCTTGGAAGAAACAATGGCGGGTGGTGAAGGATTTTCATCCAACAAAGCTCCCTTATTTGATGGAACAAATTACACCTTACGGAAACTCGAGAATGCAAACATATCCGAGTGCATTGGGATACGATATTTGGGATTACGTAGATAGTGGATACACGGCACCCACTACCCCTCCAACGAGATCTTGCTGAGAAAAAGAAATTTGAAAACAACTCCAAAGCCAAGAATGCCATAATGTGTGGGCTTGTTGACGGTGAACTGATAAGAGTCATGAGTTGTAAATCAGCAAAGGACATGTGGGATAAAGTGAAGAGCGTCCATGAAGGAGACAGTAAGATTAAGGAAGCAAAACTGCAAACTCATCGAGCACAGTTCGAAGCACTGCAAATGAAGGAAGATGAAAACATAGAAATTTATATCCTTGAGAGTCAACGGAATTATTAATGCAATCAGAGGACTTGGTGAAGAAATTGATGATGCGGTTGTGGTGAAAAAGGTTCTCAGAACACTTCACAAAAGATTTAACTCCAAAGTCTCTGCAATAGAAGAGGCAAAAGATCTAAACGACTTCAGCATGGATGAGTTGCATGGTTCCCTGACAGCATATGAAATGAGAATAGGACAAACCAAGTCTGCAGACAGAGAAGCGACTTTTAAAGCACACAAGAATGTAAAAGCTGAATATGAATACGAGGATGAAGGAACAATTGGATGAAACAGAAGCCAATTTTGTTCGAAAACTCACAAAAGGAAAAGGAAAATATAGAGGGAAGCTACCTTTTAAATGCTTCAATTGTGGAGGAGTCGGTCATTTTGCGGCCAAATGTCCAATGCAGGAGAAAACCAAAAATGGTGAAGGGTCACACCAAGAAAAAGGTGATTGGAAGAAGAAACAAAATTTCAGAAAGAATAACTTCAAGAAGAAAAGCTTCATAACCAAGAATGTCAGCAGTTCTGAAGAAAGCACAGATGAGGAGTCTGAAGAAGAAGGAGGTGAAGCTATGTTCATGGCACTTGAAGAAGAAAGAACAGAGAAAAATCGGGAAGGTGATGAAAATTCCAAGGATGAAGGTGAAGTGTATTTGGAAGGAGAATTGGTTCCTTGCACTTGAAGAGTTGAGTGCGAGAAAGGAAGAAGAATAAAAATTTTCAAAGAAATTAGAGAATGCCACGAGACATAATAAACAATCCGAAAATACGAGACGGAGGAATTCAAGAAAATGTCCGAAGTTCTTGATGAACAATTAAGCTGTAAAGGCAGGTTGAATGCGGCAAGCTAGAGGAAGACATCCTTAAGTTAAGGATGCGGTTAGAGGAGATGAATAGAAAATTGAAGCTGTTTTCATAAGTTTGAAGAAAGTACTTGATAAAGTTGGATAAAATGTTAAATAACCAAAGGCCTTCGGGCATCAAATTTGGTTTAGGCTTTGATGAAGGAGAATCTTCAAAGGATTCAAAGAACTTGAATATAGAACCCACAAAGAAAGAAGAAAAGATCAGGGTTGAACCAGAAAAACAAAATAATGCAAAAGAAAATAATAATGCCAGATTCAAGAAGAATACTGACAAAGATGGATTCACAAAAGTCACACATCCGAGGAGGAGAAGAGTCATGGCTCCTACTTCAAACTGGCAAAGACCGGCACCCAGGTTTAATCATGCATTTTTACGGTTATTGTTTTAAATGCAATGCTTATGGCCATAAAATTTCAGATTGCGAGGCATAATGTATCTCAAAGGAATTTTACCAGCAGAAATGTTTTTCTCCTTTAATGAATTATGCGGTTGAATGTTATAATTGTCATAATTTTGGACATATTGCTAGAAAGCTGAGAAGCACTTTTTCATCAAATAATTATCGAGGCGAGAAAATCTCAGCTAAGTGGGTTGAAACAAAACCAGAAATTTCCTGTAAAACAGGCACATGCTAATGAAAGGACAAAGGCAAAACAAATAGCAAAATCTGCTATCAAACCAGAATGGAAAGAAAAGGAATCTTTGATTGTCCAGACTGCTTTTAAAGCTCAGAACAAATCAGCACCTTGGATACTTGACAGTGGTTGTTCCAGGTCACATGACGAGGTGACAAGCAAAAGTTTGAGAATTTACAGAATTATGAAGGTGGTTATGTGAAATTTGGAAATAATGATGGAGCAAAGATTGTTGGAAAGGGATCAGTCAAGATTAGTGATGGCAATATAAAATCAAAAGAAGTCTTGTTTGTAATTGGCATGAAGCATAACTTGCTAAGTGTAAGTCAAATATGTGACAGAGGTCATGATGTAATCTTCAAGAAGGAGGGTTGTGAAGTAAGAAAGACAAAAAATGGAAAGTTAATAGCCACTGGGTGAGAACTTCAGGAAATCTGTATACACTTTCGAAGGCTACAGAAGGAACATGCTTGATGGGACGGGGAAGATGAAAAGCGGCTATGGCACAAGAGGCTTGGGCATATTAGTTTTGACAATGCGGCAAAAATCAGTTCAAAAAGAGCGATTAGAGACATACCAAACATTGGCAAACACTGTAAATAGCATCCGTGAGTCATGCCAAAAGGGAAAACAAACCAGAGCCACTTTCAAAGCAAAAGAATACTTCACTAGCAAGCCATTAGAACTAATTCACAGCTGATCTATGTGGACCCATGAGAAGCTGAAAGCATAAATGGACACAAATATTTTATCGTTGTGTATAGATGACTACTCAAGAATGACATGGGTACTATTTCTGAAACTCAAGTCGGAAGCCTTTGAAATGTTTAAAACCTTCAAAAATCTTGTTGAAAATCAATCAGGAAAAAGAATTAAATGCCTAAGATCAGACAGGGGAGGAGAGTTTATCTCAGAAGAATTTGTAGAATACTGTCAAAAACATGGGATAAGAAGACAGGTTTTCAGCGGCTAGGACACCTCGGTGAGAATGGTGTTGTAGAAAGGAAGAATAGAACAGTGGAGGAAATGGCAAGGACAATGCTGGCGAGAAAACAAAATAGGTGACGATTTTGGAAAGAGGCGAGTTCATACTGCGGTTTACATTCAAAACAGGTGCATCTTTGAGACCACATGAAAGCAAAACAGATTATGAGTTGTGGTTTGGCAGAAAGGCAACTGCAAGACATTTCAAAGTATTTGGCAGCAAGTGCTACATAAAACGGACTGAAGATAACCTTGGTAAATTTGAAGATAGAGCTGATGAAGGTATCTTTCTCGGTTACTCAACAAAAAGCAAGGCATACACATGTTACAACAAGAAGTTGAAGAAAATTGTTGAAAGTGCTTATGTAAAAGTTGATGAAGGTAGAGAACAAGAAACTACTTATCAAGAAAACTACCCTATGTATGAAGAAGTCATTGAAGGTGATGATGAAAAAGAAACGAGAGAAGAATCGAGAAAATTGATCCGAGATAGTGTAAAAGCTGAATACGAAGAAGAAGAAAACGAGAAAATTTAAAACAGAGCAAGCGGCAGAAAAATCATCCAAGTGAGCAGTTATTGGGGATCCCACGAGATGGTATTCAAACAAGAAGAACAGCGGTGAGGAACTATTCTCTGTTATCTAGTATTGAACCTAAAAATGTTCCTTGAAGCAAGCAGCGATGAAAGTTGGATGAAGGCAATCAATGAAGAACTAGATCGAGATAGAGAAAAACAATACACGGGAATTAGTACCTAGACCAACAAATAAAAACATAATTGGTACTAAATGGGTTTTTAGAAATAAATTGAATGAAGATGGGCAAGTTGTCGAGAAATAAGGCAAGATTAGTATGTAAAGGCTATGCTCAGGTTGAAGGCATTGATTTTGAAGAAACTTTTGCACCGGTAGCAGGACTAGAGGCAATCGGGATGTTTACGGCATTAGCGAGTTCATAAAAACTTCAAAGTATATCAAATGGATGTAAAATCAGCATTTTTGAATGGAAAAGCTGGAAGAAGAGGTTTACATTGAACAACTCGATGGCTTCCAACTTGGTGAAAATCCAGATTTTGTTTGCGGGGTTAAAGAAAGCTTTATATGGATTAAAGCAGGCACCCGAGCATGGTATGCAAAGGTTGGATAATTATCTAATTAAACAAGGGTTTAAGAAAGGTTTGGTGGATAGCAACTTATATGTCAAAGCAGAGAAGGGTCATCTTATTGTTCTTGTTGTTTATGTAGATGACATAATATTTGGCGGCGAGCATGGATGAATACTTGCAAAGACATATCAATTAAAATGAAAAAAGAATTTGAGATGTCAATGATTGGTGAACTTTCTTATTTCTTAGGATTGCAGGTCAATCAAAATGAAAAAGGCATTTTTATTTCTCAAGTTAAATATGTAAAAGAAATGCTGAAAAAGTTCACAATGGAAGACAGTAAACCGGTCAGCACTCCCATGACAACAAGTGCCAAGTTGAGCAAGGATGATAAATCCCAGGATGTAGATCAAACAATGTACGGGTCTATGATTGGAAGCTCTCTGTATTTAACAGCCACTAGACCGAGATATATTACAAGCGGTATGTATGGTTGCAAGATTTCGGGCCAGTCCCAAAGAAACTCATGTAACTGTTGTAAAGAGGATTTTCGAGATATCTCAAGGGCACTATGGATTATGGGTTGTGGTACCCAAAAGGTAAAGATTTCACTTTGATTGCATATTCGATGCGATTGGGCGGGATGTATTGATGACAGAAAGAGCACAAGTGGAGGAGCATTTTATCTTGGTGACAGGTGGTAGCATGGCACGACAAGAAACAAGAATCGGTATCTCTATCCACTGCGGAGGCGAGAATACATTGCAGCAACAACATGCTGTACTCAGATATTATGGATGAGACAAACGTTGAAAGATCTTGGTATTCATTTCAATGAACCAATTTCAATTAAGTGTGATAACACTAGTGCTATCAACATATCCAAGAATCCGATTAATGCATTCAAGAACCAAACATATTGCAATCCGATATCATTTCTTGAAGGATAAAGTTGCGGAAGGAGAGGTTAAATTGGATTTTGTTCCAACTACAGAGCAAGTAGCTGATATATTCACAAAACCTTTGCCTAAGGAAGTGTTTGAATACCTTCGGAAGAAGTTGGGAGTAGTCACACCACCCAAGCAGCGACTAGCTATGGGAAACACATTCTCAGGGGGAGCATTCAAACTTTTTAAGTATGAGAATGTTGTGCATAGACTTGGGGGAGTCTACGACGGCCCTTTGGTATTATTGGCAAAGGGGGAGAAGAAATTAAGCAAGGTTGCGGGTGTGTTGCCAACAATTCCAAAGGGGGAGATTGTTGAGCAAGGTGCGGCAAAAGAATTGCAAAAGTATTGTCATTGTTGTCAACACGGTCGGATTGATGCGGTTGATGCGATTCGGAGGTCAGTCAGATCAAGTGCAGAAAGTTTCAAGGAAAACAGAAGTGACCCAGATTCAGAAAATGGCAAAAATAGACAAGGAAGAAAACTGTCGCGATATCGCGACATGTTTTCTGTCGCGATTTCGTGACATGATCGAGGAGAGAGAAGGCGCAGCCGAAAATGTCACGATTTCGTGACATGTCAAGTTTTCGCTGAGGAGAGAGAAAATGTGTCGCGATATCGCGACAAAAAGTAGGAGAGAGAAAATGCACGCCAAATTGTCACGATTTCGTGACATGATCGAGGAGAGAGAAGATGCGAGCAAAACTGTCGCGATTTCGTGACATGCTGGCAGAGAAGGAAACAAAGGTGTAGCGATATCGCTACATGTTGAAATGAAAGGAAACAAAGGTGTAGCGATATCGTTGCATGATGAAAATACATGGAACTAAGGTGTAGCGATTTTGCTACATGTTGAAACAAGGAGAAACTAAGGTGTAGCGATTTCGCTACAGGTTGAAACAAAGAAAATAAGGTGTAGCGATGGCGCTACATGTTGGAACAAGGGGAAACTAAGGTGTAGCGATTTCGCTACTAGTCAAAAGTGTAGATCTGAAAGATGCAACATTGATATTACAAGTTAAAATTTCATAAAAAAAGACAAGGCAAAAAGTTGTAGCGATTTCGCTACTGCATGGAGAAAGAGCGTACGGATTCCAGAAGCGTCGCGATTTCGTGACAAGAAGGATGATGACGTCAGCAAGAGCCGAAAGCGTCGCGATTTCGTGACAAGAAGGATGATGACGTCAGCAAGAGCCGAAAGTGATTAAAAAAAAAACGCGATTTCGCGACATGTTCCATTTTCGAGTTGGCAAGGAAAGTTGTAAGGAAAAAAGTGTCACGATTTTGCGACATGTTCCTTTTCATGCTTGAGCAAAGAAAAGTGTACGGAAGCCGAAAGTGTCACGATTTCGCGACAAGCAGGATGATGACGTCAGCAAAGTTGAAAAGTGTCGCGATTTCGCGATAGGATGAAAGGAAAGCTGCTGGAAGCCGAAAGCGTCGCGATTTCGCGACAGCATTGAGGATGACGTCAGCAAAAGCTCAAAGTGTCGCGATATCGCGACAAGATGCAGGGAAAGCTTTCGAGGGCCAAAACGGTCATGATTTCGTGACAACCTTCAGGGTGACGTCAGCATAAGTCAAAAGTGTCGCGATATCGCGACGAGTAACGATGCAGCGAGTAAAACCCGCGAGCAACATGCAAGGTGACACGTGTCAAAAAAGCGAGACGGGAAAATCATGCGACCGATTACGTAAAAAGTGGCGAAGTCAGACAGACAGTTAATTGTTGACAGGTGTTGGTCATGCATTGCAAAAGACAAACATGCATAATTTAAACGCATTCGAAAAGCCGAATTTGAAGGATAATAAACGCATTCGAAAGGTCGAATTTGCAGGCATTCAAAAAGACGTATTTGAAGCATACAGAAAAGCCGAACATGAAGAATCGAAAAGCTTTCGAAGAATCATACATGGAGTTTCGAAAAAGAATTCGAAAAGCCGTATTTGAAGAAATCGAACAGTCAAAGTACATGAAACAAAATTGCCGTATTGCATGGTTTCCAAAAGACGTATTGCAGGGTTTCGAACAGTCGAAGTGCATGGAACCGAACAGCCGTATTGCATGGATTCGAACAGTCAGAGTATGTGATTCGATTGCATGCGAGATTGAAAGGTTATAAAAGAATAACCGTACGAGAGAATAAAGTTCGTTGTTGTTAGAGAGAAATTGCTGTAAAAGGAGAGTTAGAAAAGAATCAAGAGAAAAATAAGCGAGCCGTGAGAGTGTGCGAGTTGAGTTAATTGCAGACCAGTCAGGGTCGTGCATAAAGTGAAGACATTTTTATGTCATTCAAAATTTATCAAAATTGCAGTCCAAGTTGGTGCTTGGTACTAGGAGTTGGTGCTCCATCCGTTGCAGCAGAAAATTACAGGGGTTGGTGCTCCTTCCGGTTGGTCCTTGGTAAAGTGTTTGTAAAATTGATTTTGCAAAGAGCTGGATTTGGATTGGAGTCCAAGCGGTCATTTTTTGAGGAGTAGCCAAATTGGTGAACCTCGTTATATTGAGTGTTGTGGTTTGCTCTCTTGTTCAAGTTTTTTTATTCTCTTTATTTCATATTAAATGTTGTAGATATAAAAATTTAATAGCTACACTGATTCACCCCCCCCTCTCAGTGTCATTGTGTAAACATCATACCTCCTATACCCAACCAAAATAAAAAGTTGTGATGATTTGGACAAACTCAAGATATGCATTTAATCACTTTATCTTGCTACAATCTAGTCTCCACATACCACATCCATGGATGGCTATAAGGTTCAATTGATAGATATTTGTGCTCTTGCCACATAGCTAAAATAAAACCAAGAGATTTACCACATGCAATTTTACCACTTTAAATTTAATAAAGCAATACTTCTTGTTAGATAATAGAGTAGGAGGTTTTTGACATGCGTTAACCACAAAAAACTAGTAGACACATCATATCATTTGATGTAGTAAACTTATATACTTTATATCTTAATCCATGTCAATAGATTTAAAACCATCATCATTATAGGTAAATCCCAAGACACATGTGTGATGAACAAAAAGTGACCATGAAAAAATAGATTCATGATGCCCATGTGGCAATAGGTATGAGGTATCTCTAAATATGGTCTATATTTATGATTTTCCTAAAGTATATAGGATAATAAATGGTGTTGTTATAGTTATTTATGTATTATGTCATCCCAATTATAAATTAATACCTCACTATTGGTGTGAGGTGCATAAGAATACCAATTACAATAGAAAAAATTAGTTAAAATAGACAAAAACGTAGCTATAGAAGATGAGAGCAACCATTCTCTAAGAAATATAAATAAAACAACTATAATTCAAGAATATTGGAAGAAGAATAAACTAGATAGAGATGATGAGGATAACAAAAATGTGGAAGATGCGATACGTATAACACACTTTTAAAGAGGCTAACTATACAATGTGCAATGAGTGCTATACAATTATATTATCAACATGGATTTTATATATGCTATGGAGGAAAAGAAAGTAATAATTTGGGGCCTCATAGTTGAAGTCATGAAACGAGCCATTGAATATTTAATTGGTTGCCTCTTAAAATAAAAAATAGTCTAATGAAGAAAATTAATTTGGCAAGGAGTATTAAAGAGAATTCTTACATAGTGTAGAGCATGTTCATGGTATTGCTAAATGTATTCTTTAAGGACCTTGCATCACCCATGGGATGGCTTTCATAAAATCCTAGAGCCCTATCTTACAGGTGGGATTAGATGTAGTTATTTTTTTAGACATAATTTTTATATAGTGATGCACATAAGGCATGGTTATTTCATGCTATACTCTGTTTCATCCTTATTTTATATAAGGAAGTTAAAGCTAGCAAAATAAATAGTTTAGCCCATTATGTTTTGATTTATTTGTTTGTTATTAGGTGATTTGAGGAAACTATACTAAGGGTTTTCTAGACAAATTTAATAGCTGAGATGTTAGAGTATAATACATCATTTGGATTATGTAAATGTACCACATTTGGTACATAACTAGAGTAGGAGGTTACTTTAGAGTAAATTTAGTTAGTTACTCCAAGTATTGTAATAAATGAACAAGTGTCAATGTGCATGTTGTAAATGTGCATGTAGTCCACATGTACATGAGTCTTAGGTAGAGTAAAGGCCAAGAAATCTATCTTCCTATATAAAGTGCTCATAGTGACTGATTTCAGTGCATTATTGAATATAGTATGTGTGAGGTACAGTTTAGTGGGAGTGGTAAAATGTAGTCTTATCATATTTGTTCATGGAGTGTTTATGTCCTTCATTATATAGCATTGTACTATTTTTATCACTTTAATTTATGACATATTTTAATGACCCACTCATTAACCAACTCAAATTAACCCAAGAGATATTAATTTATTTTTAATCATAGCATATTATATTAAAGTAAAATTCATATTCATGGATCATTATATGATGCAATCAAGCTAACTTGTTCCCATTCATTAAGGAAATAAGCTACCAAGAAATTTATGACATGGTCAGTTTCAAATCTTGTGATAGGAGTGACCAAATCCTATCAAACCTTATGTACCTTCATAAAATAGGAAATCCAAGATATTTATTAACTTATCATAGTTTACAATTCATCCCTTGAATTATTTCTCTCTCCTTTTATTTAGTATGTAGACTTAATTAACTATCAAAACTTTATTCATGAAATGTTTTTCATAATTGCTCTTATCATTGTCATTACATGATAATCATCATATCTCATATATCATTAAACAATATAACAAGGTTGCCACATTCATTCATATATGATAGTAACAAAGATTATCTCTTTGAACATTGCATGTAAGCATAAATCATTTCATCACTATTCAAATGAATATCATTTCAGTAATCTTCTTATATAAATGTAAATACATCATCCATAATAATTCTATAAAGCATTAATTATAAGATAACAAGATAAATATTAATAACACATCATATATCCTAGGAAAACCTTGTAAAGAAAAATCTAGACTCAAAATATGTATCCTCATGTTTCATTAATTCTTTTGTCTCAATTTACAATGATATAAGGAATCCTAAAGATCCTTTTCCAACCATCATTAATTACATTGGTATGGGAATATCCCATACATTTCTATTTTCAGGTCATCATTACAATTGAAACACATAAATAAAATGTTCATTGAATTCATATACATTGAGAATAGAGAGAACCTCATAGTTCCCTCAATAATGAATCTCACATTCATTCTTCAAAACTAGATATCATCATACCATTATATCCAAAAAGTATTGAAAGTTATCTTAAAAGTATTATAATACAAGAAGAGACCCCATAATCCCTTCAAGAAAAGATTCCACATCCATTCTTTCTAAATACATTCTTCTTTTCACAAAATGAAATCTCTAATTCATTCATCATTGAATGAATTTCTAAAGAAACTAAGTAGTTAAAAAGAGGAAACCCCATAATTTCTTCAATAATGGATTCCCCATCCATTCGTTCTAAAATAGATATTTCCCACGAAATTTGTGTATTGTTAATTTACAATCTCTTTATAATTCCCCCACAAAAATACTTATAATTTCTCCACAAAATTGTACTATAATTCCATAAATTTTCCACAAATTGCACTATAGTCCATCAATAATTTTTTTACAAAATTATTCTATAGATTCCAACACATTTTCCACAAATTTGTCCAGTAATATTTCCACAATATTACACTATAGTTTCTATAAATTTTCCATAAATTTGTCTAGTTATATTTCCACAAGATTAAAGTATAGTTCCTACAAATTTCCCATAATTTGTCTAGTAATCTTTCCATAAGATTACTACTATAATGTTATTATTAACATTACCACAATATCACACTATAACTTTATACAAATTTTCCACAAATTTGCACTATAGTTTCTTATTAATATTTCCACAAATTTGTACTATAATATTTCCTTAAGATTACAATACATATCCAGGAAAATTTTCCACAAATTTGTACTATAATATTCCTTAATATTACACTACATATCCAGGCAAAATTTCCACAAATTTGTATCTTATAATACTTTCATTTAATGCTAATTTGTACAACCAATAATTATCAAATTTGGCCCATGTTTACATTCATTTATCTCACCAATGGGTACACCAATAATTATCAAATTTGATCTTGAAGTTTCTTATTGGTTTTACAAAGTATCACCTCTATATATCCTCTATAATTTCTCCATGAAATTGTTCCATAGTTCATCTATATTTTGCTCACAAATCATATTATGGTTCCTATAGACACCAAAACAGCACCAATCCGATTATGTGACTGCAAACACTGATCGCTTTGACAAACACAGCCCCTAGGGCAGCCCTCAGAGGTCAAACAGTGGTCCTAACCACTTTCATAGCAATTTTGTAAGGTCAAGAAGCAATTTGGCACATTTAGGCACTTTGTCCAGTATTCGTCTCACCCAGGGACGAATACTAACTGGGATTCGTCTCACCCGGGGACGAATTCTGAAATCGTCTCTGGTCAGGACGAATTCCAGGTTTAACGGGCAAAAAGAAAAATGCCGCCAAGTGGCAGCCAAGGACAGTCAATTATTGCCTCCTGCCATGCATGCGCGTGTAGGTGGGTAGGTTGGCAGTTAGTGGACTGTCACAAGGGCGATCATGGAAGCCCAAGTCAGGGAGGAGTCTCCTCCCTCTTGGGAAGGCATGGCCGCCACATGGCATCCCTGCATGCCCCTCCAAAGAGACCCCATGGGTCTATAAAATGGTGGCATTTCCCACCCAAAAGAGGACAGATTGGAGGCGATTTCAAGCAACGAAGTGTTGTCCAATTGAACACCCATTTGCATCTTTTTGATTCACCTTCTCACATCCACTAATCTCTTTCGCAAGGGAGGTTATTGGGTGGCTTTTGGAAGCGTGGATCCAACCCAAATCCAACATTTGACCACCTTAAACCACCAATTTGCCGACACCCCAATCCTAAGAGGTTTTGGGCCCATCCCTAGTGGATTGGCGCCGAAATCAAGTGCCAACGGTGGGAGGCCCACTTGGGCACCCCCGCATTTTCTAAGTTTTATTCTAAAGCATTCTAGATTATTTGTTCATGTTGCATTTTATGTTATTCTATTTAGTTAACTCATAGCTTCAATTCCATAACATTTTGATCAGATTTTATCATGCCTTTTGTCGCTTTGTTGTCCCACTAACTTGCAGGTAGCGACATCGAATTCTCGAGGATAGAGGCCAAATTGGGAGAATCCGACCATCTGGGTCATCCCAAAATGGCCCCAATTACATAACCCCTCTGTTTGCAGGTGTTTTGGAGGTCTCGAGAATCGACATTGGAGCAGGATCAACTCGGCTTTTCTAACACAGTAGAATTCGTCCCACCCAGGGACGAATAGCAGTCAAAATTCATCCTACCCAGGGACGAATTCCAGGTGAAAGTAGATTGGCCGACTATTTCAATGGCAGTGGCCCTCTGGTAATGTCTTCTGTCCTCTGTCAAGTTTTTAGGTCATTTAGGTTTACTTTATTCACTATTTTAGACAACTGTTCATATGCATCTTTTAGCAATTTCAAAGCATGAATTTTCCTTTTTGTCACAGGTGCTACTAACGCCTTGTTTGTTTCTTTGATTGCAGGAGGAGCAACAAGAAGTGAGGATTCATCGGCATAAGCGGCGGCAACACTTTGGCCCGCCCATTTCAAACGTGGGCATGCGGAAGAGGGATCAATGATCAAGATTGTAACCAAATCCATTTAACGCTCCTAGCCCCTAAAAAGGGAGGAGGCGATTTTGTAACCGTGGTTAAAGAGTTTAATAAAAGGGCTGTGACTTCTCTCTAAATTCTTGTAACTGGTTTCGATCAATTTGCCTCTTTCGTTTAATGCATTTCGTATTCTAGGACTTAAGCGTTATTTTGATTTGAATGCATCGAAGTAGTTTTTCTTTCTAAAAAGCTTCCGAAATCTCATGCTTTCAGTGGCGATCACGGTGGGACTCTGTCCCCTAGTTTTAAGATCAAATAACTGATCCTTTTTGTGTTTTGTGCTTGACAGGTACAAGTTTTTAAAGCAGACTATTATTCGTCTCTGACTGTGATGAATACCTGACTGTAATTCGTCTGACCCTGAGACGAATTTTAAATTCATCTCTGGCAGGGACGAATTCTATTCTGTAATTCGTCTCACAGAGGGACGAATTCCTGCCTATAAATTTTTAGAGCAGAAGGTCAGAAGCAGCAAGTCCGAGCAGAAAAGAGGTAAAGTTCTAAACTGTCTTTGTCATTTTTTTGATTTTTTGCTTTCATTTTTTGTCAATTCTTGCATGCTTAAAGAAAATAGTGGTTGATTGCATGTTTCATTTTTCTAAGTAAAATAAACCACACACACATCACGTGGCACGTTTTAAACCAAGGAGCTGGTCGTAAGACCCCAGCCCTTGAGCAAGTCCAACGGTGGGTTCATCACCACCTTGGCTTAGCTTTGCATCCATTTCCTCGATTGTCACTGTTGTTAGGCGTAAATCCTGATGAAAGCTGACCGAGTGTCGCTGGGGTGATTCCCATGCGCGCGAGGATAAGTCTTCTATGGTAGGTGTCATTAACGGGACAATCCCCCTTCCGTACCGCCTATGTTCCACGTACCATCTGCTCTCACGTACCTATAGTTTCCCTCTCGTAAGGGCGGGTATATAGAGAGGTTGGTATATCGGTCCGACAATGGTATATTGAAGGGGCGACCATTTATGGGAGTCATATGAGCCAACATTATGCATTTAAACGTTCTTCAAAACTTGCAAAAACAAAACAAAACATCAAAATGCACTAAACCAGTTTAGGACACACTATTAATCCTTAAAAGAGATAATCACGGTTTGTGTATGTGTGTGTTCATTTTTGCTTAGTGTAAACAAAAAGACAAATCATCATAAACGAGATAAAAATCTGCTTAGCTAGTAGAGAAGCACCACAATGGTGTACACCCGTAGCCAAGCCCAATCAAGGGCGGACGCTGTGGAAGGTACACAAAGAGAGGGCGCTGGTCGCCTTCGCTTTAGCCCTGAGGACTTGGCCATACCGCCTTGGCGGTCTGGCCTACAAGAGAGTCCACATCAGGCCACATCAAAAAAGAATTATTGGGACCCTCCTCATTGGAGTATACCTATTCAACACAGCCCCTTTCGGGAAGAAGCTTTACATGTAGATCTCAATGTAAATAGGCAACTGCCTCTTGAGGCTAGATCTGAGTGGCCGCAGCGCGATGAAGCGCTAGAGAGGCATAGTGTGCATTTGGAGAGACAACGTGGATATGGCATCTCTCCTTTACCTCCCATCAGAACAGAAAGACAAAATCCAGAGCGCAGGGCTCTTTACACAGGGCGAGCTAACTCTGCCCGCCCCTTTCAAACCCATGAAAGGGAGTACGAGGAAAGCCATCGCATTCCTCAAGGACAACAAACAGCATGGGAACCTTGCATTTCCGCACCTGCTAGATATCATGATCACACATCGAGGCCAGAGCCTCAAGTAAATGTCGCCTACCTCGACAGAGGGAAGCAACCCATTGAAATTTTAGATCATCAAGATCGAGGCAAACACATAGGAGAAACATTTAAGCCTCCTGAGCAAAAGAGGGCAGACCAAGTTGACCCGGCAGTCGCCAGACATGCCGCTCGCCAAGCCCGAATCTCGCAGCTTGAGCAAGGTCATCAGGAGTTAGAGTACTTATACCGCCTGAATAAAGAGCGCATGCAGCACGAAGCGGATGAGTTACGCTATAAACTACCTGAGAGGGTGCCAACCCCTCGCACCCAAAGAGCCGAACAATATGAGAGGCACAACCCTTTGGTGCAGGACAGGTCTCCACGACCTCGTCAAGCTTTGCCTCCGAGACCTTATAGACCCGAGAGGGAGGCCACTCCCCGAAACAATGATGGGTACCCTCAGCGGGGACTCAATCAGGGTCATAGGTCTCGCCCAGAGACTCCTCAAGAAGTTTATGAGGAGTACGAACCAGAAATAGAACGGGCCAAAATGCCCCATCAAGGCGGGAGGGCTGCCACTCGGCCACCCCCCCATAGGCCTCCAGTCTCCCATAACTCACAACGGGAGCAAACAAAAGAGGAAGAAATAAAATCTTTCGATGCATACAAAGCGCTATTAGAGCGTTTGGAGTCTGTGGAGACAAAAGCTTCTGGGCATCAAAAACCCACATTACGTCAACTCCGTAGTCATCCAGTGCATCCCTCAGTGCCCACACCTCTTTACCCCGAACATTTCAAGTTGCCTCAATTGGCAGTCTTTAAAGGTGAAGAGGATGCACAAGAACATGTCACAAGATTCCTAAGTCAATGCTTCGGCATCCAAGATAATGATGCATTGTTGCTTAGGACATTCATAACCACATTCATAGGCCCTGCCTCGGATTGGTTCACACAATTACCCAAACACAACATAAACAACCTAGATCAATTAGTAGATGCGTTTCTTGAACGCTTTGCCTTCAACACAAAGAAGAAGGCATCACTGAGTGATCTGGCCAGCCTCGAGCAATATGAGGAAGAAACAATGGCAGCATACGGGAATCGATGGAGGGCTTTGCTTTCTAAGCTACCCTACCGTCCCCCTATGTCTGATCTCACACAGATGTTTGCACGGAGTTGCTTAAAATCAATCTCTGGGCTATTGCTGCTGCAGCAATACGACAGTTTAGAAGAAGCTTTGGCGCAAGCCAGAGTTATAGAAGAGATTAAAATAGGCGAAGGCGCAATCGCCAAGCCTAAAAAGAAAGAGTGGAACAAAACCACTAAGACTGGGAATACGCAATCACAACCCACTGCGGTTAACCAAGTTGCGATAAATGTTCCCAAGCCTGTGCAAGAAATACAGCCCCAAAAGGCTAATTACCAGGCAGTGCCTCCTAGTTATGAAAAAGATAATAAGAAACAGGAGCAGAATCAGCAGCGTCGCCCTAGGCGACAATTCACCCCTTACACGGAGTCTAGGGACTCCTTATTTGACCGCTTGTCAGCGGAAAATTTAGTCACCCTTCCAGAGATCCAGACTGTAGACCCTAACGCCCCCAAGCCTAAGGGATACAGAGAGGAATTATATTGTAGATTCCATAGGCGAAGGGGACATGACTTAAATGGATGCTAGAAATTCAAAGGATTAATCCAAGATTTGATCGACAATAGAACATTGGCCGTGGACAACCCCATAGCGCCAAATAATCAACAAATGGGGGTATTCAAGGACCCTTTGCCTGCCCATGAGGCACAGGCAAAACCTCTCCAGATTAATGAGGTGCGACAGAATCTTCCCATGCAAGGATTTGTGGGAATGATTAGCATAGTGACCAGGAACAAAAAGTACCCAGCAGTTGCCCCCGAGGTAGCTACAAGGGAAGTTCCAACGACGTCGCAGCCTCAACAACGCCCTGTGCAGTTGCCTCCGCCTAGACCCGAGGTCACGATACGGACCAAACTCACGCAGAGTTTGCGGACCACATCGGCTAGGCTTTCCATCTACGAGCTTATTCAACAGTCAACACCTCATAGAGAAGCTCTTATGGAAATTTTAAAAGCCATCGAATTACAACCTCACGAAGCAAATTCTTTCAACAACTTCGTGGGACATGTGAAACGATGTACGGAGCCGGTCATTACCTTCAGAGAGGATGAAGTCAAAACAATATCGAATGACATGGCAGATCCACCCCTGCACGTTATCGCGCGGGTCAACGGGATCCCGTACAAGAGAGTGTTGGTAGATACTGGCTCGTCCAGTAACATCATTACCACTGCAGCACTAAAACATTTGAAGCTGCCAGCCTCTCATATCATAGCCTCCACATACACACTGCGAGCTTTCAACGATGCAATATGCTCGACAGTCGGCATAGTTGTTCTGCCTGTCCAGGTAGGACAAAAGACAATACCTACATTGTGCCATGTGTTGGAAGGCGAGATGGCTTACAATATACTGCTAGGGCGGCCTTGGATCAGGGACATGAAGTGTGTCCCTTCGATCGCTCACCAGTGCTTAAAGTATGCTTTTGAAGGAGAAATACATGTAGTCCCGATGGACTTAGAACCCTTCAAGTATTGCAATGCGGTGCAATTAATGCCTCAATCGACCCTCCCTTCAACGCATTTGGATTTCTAGTTAAATCCATCTAAACAGGGTCCAATACCGTAGGCACCACTGGTGACCAAAATAGCAAAATCCTAGCCAGGTGAGTCTTCATCATCTGCTCCTTCATTACCAATGCCACCTGTCATGGCTAAATAGAAGGACAAGGGAAAACAGATCATGGAAGAGGCTCAGCCCTTAGAAGAGGGGTTGCCAACAATTTCAATGGTATCAATAGAGGAAATACCTAGCACAACGGAAGCTGAGACTCCTAAAACACCAAACATGGAATGGACTCAGGAAGGACTCCCGTTCCCTCCCTCCCAAGCATCAACAATCATTGTTGAAATGGCCAGTACAGGCCTGGGGGAGTATTTAGTGCAGAATGTTGTGGCAACACCCACAGTAGAATCAGTACAGGACATGGGGAGACCTCGCCTTCCCATAGGAACAGTTGTTCCTCTAGGTTACCCACCAAACCAGACAAATTTTGTGTATGGGGGCCTTGATCATGGTCTTGAACCATGCAAGCAAAAGGAAGCAGACGAAGAGCCTTTTGTTGAAAATATCAACTATCTGTCAAACCCGGACTTCGCCCTAAGATATCTCGGCCAATGCAATTGGCATGGATATGGGCTAGGTAGATATGAGCAAGGGATGCGTGTCCTTTGCCAACCAAGATATCAGATGCCATATGATAAGTCAGGAGTAGGGTTCAACCACCCCCTGCCCTTAGACATCTTGGTAGAAAATATGCAAGGCCTAGAAATAGGCAACAAGGGGGATTGGCACCAGATCTTTATGCCAACCCAAATACAGAATATACATTGGGAGATTACCTCCCATGGTCAACAAACACCCTTGGCAACAGCAATAATCCCTCTCCTTTGCTAGAGAGAGGTGAAAGTTCGGACATTAATCCCCAAAGAGAACATCAACGGTGTCCGGACATCTTTTTGAAGTTGTTCCCCTTAGAGGTTCCAGTTGAGTCAATACAGTGTCAAGAGAATCAGGTCCCTCCACCAAGAGTGGAACAACCGCAATGGGACCAGATTAACTTGCTAGAACAAGGAGAACCCTCAATGTCGCAAGTAATAGTTGCTGAAGAGAATGAACATTTTTGGATCTCCGAAAGTGATTCAGAAGATGAGACTGAGATGATCTATCTCAGACATGCGCGACGGAATAATCGCCCTTTAACTCATGAAGATCTAATGGGACAGATGGGCATAAGGTTAGGGCATGAATGGTGGGTAGACCCAGCGAGGTGGGACCAAGTGCTGGATCCATGGCTCCAAATTCATGATGAGCACCGTCCACCTCGAGACCCTATCATGACAACAGTGTCGAGGGAAGACCCTGTCCTCCTATCAGCACATAGGGCCGATCCGTTCGTGCCCGTTCCCCTAGAGCCAGATCCAGAGTATAGGGAGCATCTAGAAGATTCAAGTTATCATACCCACGGTAATGGAGACCAAATTCATTCCATCCACATGATCTCCATTGATTTGACCGCACCCATCCGCAATCCGGCCGATCCAACATGGTCATTGCATCTAGACATAGATGCCATCGACTGGGATCGCGTCAATTCACCTTTATCACCATCAGAGTACTGGCCTTTCGGTGAAATGCCTCATTTTACCCTAGGGACAACTCAGGATATTTTTCAAGCTGAAGAGGAACCCGAGGTTCCCAACGCAGATCTAAATTCAGCTAATGATATCCATTTGATCCCGACTCCACATCAGTTGGAGGACGGATCCCACATGTCAGTCGAGGAGACGACTGATGTAGATATCGGGCATAGATCCAATGAATCCATAGATTCTCAAGCTGGGGGTAAGTCTTTCCCCCGAAGAGCAAGCCGACTACATTGCCCTTCTCAAAGAGAAGAAGGAGGTTTTTGCATGGTCGTACAAGGATATGCCAGGACTAGACCCGCAGACTAGTCACGCATAATTTAACGCTTGATCCGACAATCAAGCCTGTAAAGCAAAAACTACGTAAGATGCACCCAACAGTGGCCTTGATGGTCAAAGATGAATTGCAAAAGTTGTTGGATGCACAGTTTGTCATCTACGTGGATTATCCGCCATGGCTGTCCAACATGGTTCCCGTCAAGAAGCCCGACGGGAGGATTCGCATATGCACTGATTTTTGAGATCTAAACAAAGCGAGTCCTAAGGATGATTTCCCCTTGCCGAGCATCGACGCGTTGGTAGACGCTACAGCAGGTCACGAAATGCTCTCCCTAATGGATGGTTTCTCAGGATACAATCAAATTCGTATCAATCCTGAAGACCAACTAAAAATGGCATTCACAACGCCTTGGGGGACATTTTGTTATAAGGTCATGCCTTTTGGCCTTAAAAACGTTGGCGCTACCTACCAACGTGCCATGACATATATCTTCCATGATTACATGCACAAAACTTTGGAAGATTACATGGATGATTTGTTAGCCAAGTCTCTCTTGCGCTCAAATCATATCGATGACTTAAGCAAGATCCTCGATCGCCTCATGGAGCATAAAGTCAGACTAAACCCCAAGAAGTGCGTATTTGGCGTCACATCTGGAAAACTCTTGGGTTTCATAGTCTCAAAGCGAGGAATCGAGGTGGACCCAAAGAAAGTCAAGGCAATCCTTGAAATGGTTCCCCCAACTACAATCAAGCAGACTCAGAAGTCTGCAAGGAAAGGTCGCGTCGATTAAACGCTTTATAGCGCAATTATCTGACAAGTGCCGACCCATGAACAAATTATTGCACAAGGGGGTTACATTTCATTGGGATGACGAGTGCCAGTCAGCCTTTGATGAGATCAAACAATACCTGGCTTCGTCGCCAGTATTGGCACCACCTAGACCAGGAGTGTCGTTCTACTTATACATCTCAGCTACTGAGGTGGCACTGGGCGCCATGTTAGCCCAGAAGAATGAACTTCACAAGGAACAGGCTACTTACTATCTTAGCCGCACCTTGGTCAGTTATGAACTTAACTATGCATACGTTGAGAAACTCTGCTTGGCAGTGGTGTTTGCTACCAAAAAGCTACGCCACTACATGCTGAGCAACACTACGTATGTTGTGTCTAAGGAGAATCCATTGCGATACATGATGAGTCGCACTTATCATAGTAGTCGCACGGCGAAATGGATCATGTTGTTGACGGAATTTGACATAGAATTTATTGGACAAAAATCTATCAAAGGACAAGTCATAGCCGATCAACTAGCAGAGGCTCCTCTTGAAGACGATCAGCCTCTGGTCATAGAACTACCCGATGATGGGGTCTTCCATGTCTCGGAATCGCCGGATTCTGATGAGCCCGAGTCACGAGCCGACATAACCCTATTCTTCGATGGTTCTAAATGTGAGCAAGGTGGTGGCACGGGAATTGTATTCTTCACACCGCAGGGTGCTCCAATGCCCCTGTCATTTAAATTAAACTTCCCATGCACCAATAATAATGCAGAGTATGAAGCCTTGCTCCTAGGTCTTCAGACAACAATCGCCATGAACATCAAACGACTGAATATCTTTGGTGATTCGCTGTTAATAGTCAATCAAGTCAAAGGGGTATATCAATGCAAATGCCCAGTCCTGCAGGCTTATAAAGCCCTCGTGGACAAATTCTTGGAAAAACTTGAGTGGTATGACATCGAGGCACTCCCTCGATCATCGAATCATTTTGCGGACACAATGGCCTCCTTGGGGTCACTAATCCCACAAGACCTTTTCGGTGATATGACAACCATTCAAGTCAAAACCTTATCGCAATCCGTGATGGAGCGTGCAAGCTCAGACTTGACGCTAGGAATCCACATGATCCAGATTGAACCATCCTCGGATAAGTTCTCTCGAATCCGAGATCATCTAAAACATGCCAACCAAGGGTCCTTGTTCTCCCCTACTCCCATTAATAGCAACACAACGCTATTCTTACAAGGTTCTATCCCATTCAACATTTGCTAGGGATGAACTTCAAGAGGGATTGGTTGTTCATACTGTCGAGGTTTCTGATCAACAGGATTGGTATTTACCCATCAGAGACTACCTCAAGTTAGGTAATCTCCCGCTTGGATTGACTCATGCCGCAAAATGAGCACTCAAGCAGAAAGCGGCTAAGTATGTCTTGATAGGAGACATTTTGTATCGTCGTAGCTATGAAGGAATCCTCCTTCATTGCTTGGACCAGCAAGAGTCCACTTGGGCAGTCGCCCAAGCGCACGATGGTACATGTGGTGGCCACTTTAGTGGTATGGCCATTGCAAAGCGCATTCTTCGCATGGGCTATTATTGGCCATCTTTAGAGCGAGATTGTTGCACCTATGTCAAGAAGTGCGTGAAGTGTCAACATCATGCCAATTTGATGCACGTACCTTCTCAGGCCTTGCAGACAGTCCAATATGCTTGGCCGTTCTCGCAGTGGGGCTTCGATCTAATTGGAAAGATCTCCCCTACGTCGTCAGGCCATCACACGTTTATCATAACGGCCACAGAGTATTTTACCAAGTGGGTGGAAGCGATTCCGCTTACCTCTACGACAGGACCCCGCATTGTGGAGTTCATTTTGCATAACATCATATGTCATTTTGGTATTCCATCCAAAATAGTCTCGGATAATGGGACGCCTTTCAAGAACAAAGACGTGCGTGCTTTGACCACAAAGTACAAGATTCAAGCATAACTTTTCGACACCCTATTATCCGTAGGCGAATGGGCAAGCAGAGGCGTCAAACAAAATGCTAGTTGCCATCCTTAAAAAGACCATCACGGACAGTCATAAGGATTGGCACATTCAAATCCCACTTGCCCTATGGGCCTATCGCACTAGCATTCGGACACCCACAGGGGCCACTCCGTTTTCGCTCGTGTATGGCTCCGAGGCAGTCATGCCTCTAGAGTTGGAGATTCCTTCCCTGCGCATATCAATGCAGGAGTTCATCGATGATGACTCCACGTGGCAGGCCCGGTTAGACCAGCTTACGTTGCTTGATGAACGACGTGTTAATGCTCTCGAGCATTTACGTATTTATCAAGAGCGACTTAAGAAAGCTTACAACATGAAAGTTCACCTGAGGGACTTTCGGGTTGGTGATTTGGTTTTGAAGGAAAACCAACAGAATTCTAGTTTGCCATCCCACCTAAGGGACAAGTTTGCGGCAAATTGGTTAGGTCCATATGTCATTGATAGCAAAATAGGACCCGGGACATACCGGCTAGCTTCTCTTGATGGTATCAAGGAAACAGAACCCTTGAATATCAGTCATTTGCGACCATTCCATATCTAAGAGAGCCATATCCCAAAAATGCTCCAAGGATTCATAAAATCGCTTGGTCAACTCCCAAAAATGCTCCAAGGATTCTAAAATCGCTTGGTCAACTCCCAAAAATGCTCCAAGGATTCTATCATCGCTTGGTCAACTCCCAAAAAGGCTCCAAGGATTCTAAAATCGCTTGGTCAATCCCAAAATGCTCCAAGGATTTCCACAATCGCTTGGTCAAAAATCAAGAAAATTCAAAAACAACAAAAATCATCAAAAACAACAAAAATTTGCATCTCATTTCTAGGCATACTCAAATTCATCAATAGAGAGCTCTTCTCGCACTTCATCTTCATATTCACAAAAATCAATCCATCAAAAATACAAAAATATATAGCTGCATCAAGCATTGCATCCATACATTGCATATTTGTGGTCGTACAGGTCAAAGGCACCATAGGTTGTAATTGCTCTGCTAGTCCATCTTGTTCCCCACTGTTCCATTTTACAAGAACAACAAAAACACCATGCATTGCTTTTACCACACTAGAGTCAGTGGTCTTTTAATGTATCAAGAGTTTTCATGATTCAGTCATCATTTTGCTCTTTAGCCATGTAATGTATCAAGTCAAACAGATTTTATGAAGGTAGAGTTACACTTGAAATACACCTTGTTACGTAACATCCCAACACAAACTAAAACACATAAAACAATTCCTAAGTTGTGTGAACGAAAGATGAAACCTGCATAGTAATCCAGGTCACCACAAGCGAAACGGTTATCTTGCTCATCCCCCTGTGCGAATGACCCCAAGAATGCTGAGAGTTGGCAAAAGGACAAGCATCCTCCCTACCCAATTCCCTAAGAATCCCTAGTTCTCAATAGTTGCAAAACATCAAAAATTTGCAAAACGTCAAAACTCCAAAATTTGACATCCTACAGTGCACACATCAAACGACACAAACGATAGTGATTTTCGTCACTCTATATCCCCAATCCCTTGCTCAAAAGAAAAACAAATCAAAATAAACAGTGATCTTATCACTACAAACGAGCAAGTATCCCAATACAATTGAAGAAAAGAAGGGAGTTGAACTTGAATCCCTGGAACTCTCAAGCATTCTAACAGGTCATGAGGCAAGCCTCGATACCGGTTTGGTTGATAGCCTATCGGTCACTGGTGGTAAACTTCTCGCATGACGATATATCTATCACATTAACTTGTGTACAGATCAATATTTGCATGTGGATGAGCTAGCTTATGGTATCCTGGATAACACCGCAGATTAATCTAACTAAATACAACAAAGGAGTTAGTGGAGCTAATTAGGTGATCCTCAGTACAGGTTCGGTTGAAAGCCCATATGGCACTGGCGGTATCCTGACAAATACCACATAAATGAACTCAATTGCACACACAGGGATGTGAAATAACTTGGTCAAAAACAAGTCCGATTCATACCTTGTTCAAAAGTCTTGTAAGATAAAGTACAGTCATGGCTAGTGAGTTAAAACCATCTGAGTCTCAGAAAACCTTAGCTACATTTCTAAACCAACTGCGCTACTTTTCATCCTTACAATACCATCAAAAAATACAAAAAAGAAAAACCACATGTATACATACAAAGTCATGCATCATAGCAATCGCCTAAAAATGAAATAAATAGAATCTTAAATAGTCTATGGTGTCATAACCAACCATCACAAATTCCATTCATCCATTTCATTTTGCATATCACATAAAAATCAAAAACATTTGCATTCATCATAACATATGCATTCATCAAAATAAATAAACATGCATACATCCATAGTCATTAGCCATCATGCATAAAGATCAAATCATCACATGTACACAACCAAAATAAAACCGGTATATATATATATATCATCAAAAAAATGCCCGTAGGCTACAAAACTGGTCCTCAGACCTCGCAATCATATAACAAAACCCAACCTAAGGCGTCGACCACCATGATCACGCAGGATCGGTGCGACGGGAACTACCCCCCGTGGTGTGGGTCCTATGGGACCCTGTAGGGCGGCTACTACTAGCCCCCGCATCATGCCTGCTACCGCCTCCCTCATCCAATCGCCTACGATGAGATGATGCTGACTGCTCAGTCACACTATCCCTCGTCCGACGTGAAGATCCACTTCCCGAGGGCTCAGGTAGCCGCCCACCAAGGCGGATGACCTCCCTCTCCAAGTCTAGCCGATGTCGGAACCACTCTGCCTCCCACCGATGATAGTAAGATACTGCATCATCGCGCTATGCCAAAACCCTATCCCGCTCTGCTAGCTGAGCCCGTAGGAGATCCCTCTCCCGCAGCGCATCCCCCAGCTCCAGATCCCGCATCCACAGCAGCTCTGTCAGTCACGCATTCTCAGCACGTATCCCAGACTCCATCTCCTCTATATCCGCCTGAAGTACAGGACTCTCAGAAACAACAGCCTGCTCTGGCTCCCACTGCTCCTCCATGTCCTGCATGTCCGGCTGATCCGGAGCTCCCAAATCTACATCCTCATCCCCCACCTCAACCATGTCCGCATCATCCAATGGAACTCCCCAATCATCCCCTGCTGCCTCAGCACCCTCCACTGCCGCCTCCGTGCCTCCCAGTGGCCCCTCTCCTCTCCATCGCCGTAGTACCCACCACGAGTCATACTCAGTGGTAGTCCCGACGTCATCCACGTCCGGGACGTCGATCACCGCATCTGACTCCTCGCCCAATGGCACGGTGACCGGTCGATCTAGAGTCCTCTCATCTCCCCGACGTCGATAGACCACGGGCTCACCAGGCAACCCCTGGCACCCCAAACTATCGTGTAACTCGGCTATATGAGAATAACTCATGCTCGGTCCCGTGCCGCCCAATCAACCACCGCTCCCTACGTACCCGTCGGAGCCACTCTCCAGCCTTCGGCCAGGTTGGACAGTCCTGATAAGGGTGCCAAACCACCTCCCCTAGAGTGAGCCGAGAGAAGGCATCAGTATAGTGCTCTACGACACCTGCCCATCGCCGACTCCCCTGCTCCGTAGACCGCCACAAAACTGCATAGCCTATCTCCTCATCCTCCATCGCCGCCCGAGTCGTCCATGGTAACCCGGTTGGCCTCTCAACTGCTATGTGCTGCCAACCCCAACTGCAATAGATAACTAGCTGACCCCCTTTCGCTGTCGATAGCGGACCCCATACAGCTCCCCGTAGAGCTGTGCCAACAGTGTCTGTCCCCATCTCAAGATCAGCGGTGCCTCTATCGGGCACTCTACCAACTGCCACACCAAATCCAGCAGGTTCCATGGGAACCTCGCGCCTGACGAGTTAGGTAGTAGCATGTTAGAAATGAGGCCCATCAAGAATGCGTGCCTCACTCCTAACACCCCCCTCTCCTGCCACCATCCAACCAAAATCCTGCCAGCCTGGCAGTCCACCTCGGCTGTCTCCACTGGGTTCTCTACACCCAGCCGCTCCCCATGCCCGAAGCATCTCGTCAGTATAGCAGTCCGCTGATCACGCGGTGATGTCCTGATAGGCAGTCCATCTATCAAAATCCGAAGAAGCCGATAGACATCCTCTAGAGTCACAGTCATCTCCCCTATCGAAAGATGGAAGGTGTTGGTCCGTGGATCCCAAAGTTTGATCAGGGCCGTCAGATAAGCCTGATCCGGGACCACAGGCTCCAGTCGAGCCACCTGCTTGAGCCCAAGGGCATCAAGCCATTCCCAGTCATCATCAGTCAGTGCCCCCCGTGCCTCAGTAAAAGCAGCAGGTACACGGTACCGGCTCCTAACAACCTGCAAAAGAAAATAATTCAACAAAAAAAATTAATTAAAATCATAGAAAAAAAACTGTACAGAAAAACAACACACTTACAACTTTAAAAACAAAAATAAACTCTAGGGAGCACTTACAAGTCTCGCTTCGGCTCCGCCGCTCGAACCAGTTTGTGCACTCATGATGGCAAGGAAAATTTCAGCAGCGCTTCGCTTCGCAGAATTTACCTCCTCCTCCAGAGCTCCAAAATCGCAAGAAAAATTTGACACAAATGAGCCCAAATTCAAGTTTTGGCCCTTAAATAGGCCTTTGAGCTGGAATTCATCCTTGACTGGGATGAGCGCTCTGGTTAGCACTCGTCCCACCCAGGGACGAATTCTACAGCTGGAATTCGTCCCACCCTGGGACGAATTCAGGCCAAAAACTTCAAAAACATCAAAAAATGAACAAAAATGCACTAAAAACCAACAATAAATTTGCCCGATAAGAGTGCTGTTGCACTTGACATCCCGGGCATACAAAATAGACGTTGGGGTCACAAATTGTCATTATCCTACTCCCTAAGAAGGCTACTTTAGCCGGACCGCTCCATGGGAAGACGAATTTTCGCCAATTTCAGCTCCAAACAGCGTCGCAAAAAGGGTTAACACCCACCAAAAATAGGTCCAAATGTTGGAAAAATTGCACATGCTTAACGATAAACCATCTAAAGGCACCCTTGCACAAGTCATCTTGGGTCAAGCGACTCGTCGCTTTTCTCACGAAGGTCATTCCCTCATCGATTCGTCGCTTGAGGGGGTAGTCACACTTAGTCACCAATCAACAAGCACACACCCAATTAAGGAAAACGACATGCATTCAAAGAATCATTGACAAAGACAATTACGCTCCTGCTTGGGGCAGTAAACAAGCAACAATCAAATTGATCAAACACTTGGCATTCGTGAATCATGAACACAAGGTTCCCCTGTGGACAAAAGGTTGCGCCCTTTGCCTAATCATGACTGATCAATGTCCAAGCTCAAGTCACACCTCACCAAAATAGGTTAATACTTGAAATCAAATTCCTTAGCTCGTCAGAAGCAAGGATTCAAGAATGCATGCCCTTTCCATGCTTGGGGCATCAAAAGTTGATTAGGTTACCAAGAAACCCTAATCATTAGTGCTTTGGCTATCTATTTTTGCTCGACGCTGCGCCATGCACAACGCATCCCAAAAAGGGGCATCTGTAGACACCAAAACAGCACCAATCCGATTATGTGACTGCAAACACTGATCGCTTTGACAAACACAGCCCCAGGGCAGCCCTCAGAGGTCAAACAGTGGTCCTAACCACTTTCATAGCAATTTTGTAAGGTCAAGAAGCAATTTGGCACATTTAGGCACTTTGTCCAATATTCGTCTCACCCAGGGACGAATACTAACTGGGATTCGTCTCACCCAGGGACGAATTCTGAAATCGTCTCTGGTCAGGACGAATTCCAGGTTTAACGGGCAAAAAGAAAAATGCCGCCAAGTGGCAGCCAAGGACAGTCAATTATTGCCTCCTAGCCATGCATGCGCGTGTAGGTGGGTAGGTTGGCGGTTAGTGGACTGTCACAAGGGCAGTCATGGAAGCCCAAGTCAGGGAGGAGTCTCCTCCCTCTTGGGAAGGCATGGCCGCCACATGGCATCCCTGCATGCCCCTCCAAAGAGACCCCATGGGTCTATAAAATGGTGGACTTTCCCACCCAAAAGAGGACAGATTGGAGGCGATTTCAAGCAACGAAGTGCTGTCCAATTGAACACCCATTTGCATCTTTTTGATTCACCTTCTCACATCCATTAATATCTTTCGCAAGGGAGGTTATTGGGTGGCTTTTGGAAGCGTGGATCCAACCCAAATCCAACATTTGACCACCTTAAACCACCAATTTGCCGACACCCCAATCCTAAGAGGTTTTGGGCCCATCCCTAGTGGATTGGCGCCGAAATCAAGTGCCAACGGTGGGAGGCCCACTTGGGCACCCCCGCATTTTCTAAGTTTTATTCTAAAGCATTCTAGATTATTTGTTCATGTTGCATTTTATGTTATTCTATTTAGTTAACTCATAGCTTCAATTCCATAACATTTTGATCAGATTTTATCATGCCTTTTGTCGCTTTGTTGTCCCACTAACTTGCAGGTGGCGACATCGAATTCCCGAGGATAGAGGCCAAATTGGGAGAATCCGACCATCTGGGTCATCCCAAAATGGCCCCAATTACATAACCCCTCTGTTTGTAGGTGTTTTGGAGGTCTCGAGATTCGACATTGGAGCAGTATCAACTCGGCTTTTCTAACACAGTAGAATTCGTCCCACCCAGGGACGAATAGCAGTCGAAATTCGTCCTGCCCAGGGACGAATTCCAGTTGAAAGCAGATTGGCCGACTGTTTCAATGGCAGTGGCCCTCTGGTAATGTCCTCTGTCCTCTGTCAAGTTTTTAGGTCATTTAGGTTTACTTTATTCACTGTTTTAGACAACTGTTCATATGCATCTGTTTAGCAATTTCAAAGCATGAATTTTCCTTTTTGTCACAGGTGCTACTAACGCCTTGTTTGTTTCTTTGATTGCAGGAGGAGCAACAAGAAGTGAGGATTCATCGGCATAAGCGGCGGCAACACTTTGGCCCGCCCATTTCAAACGTGGGCATGCGGAAGAGGGATCAATGATCAAGATTGTAACCAAATCCATTTAACGCTCCTAGCCCCTAAAAAGGGAGGAGGCGATTTTGTAACCGTGGTTAAAGAGTTTAATAAAAGGGCTGTGACTTCTCTCTAAATTCTTGTAACTGGTTTCGATCAATTTGCCTCTTTCGTTTAATGCATTTCGTATTCTAGGACTTAAGCGTTATTTTGATTTGAATGCATCGAAGTAGTTTTTCTTTCTAAAAGCTTCCGGAATCTCATGCTTTCAGTTCCCTCCATATTTTTCCAAATTTGTACCATAGTTTCTTAATACTTTTTCTATAAAATATTACTATGGTTCCCTAACATTTCCACAAAATCTTATTTTTCCAAAATGAATTCCATTAATCCACATAATATTTCATAAATCTTAAGGTTGATCTAATAGTTTTATCTTCAAAAGTGTAGGTAGTTACCCTTCAATTTCAAACGTATTCCCTTTTATTTATTCTAACAATATCATTTATTTTGATTTAGAATAATATATCCTTCCTTTTAGTTAAATAGTGTCAAGGCCAATTATTTTTATCTTAGATAAAAAAGTAAGTTTATCTTAGTAACTTGTCATCATATTAATTTTAAGCATTACTTTAACCATTACACCCCATATTAATGTGATCATTGGTCCTATTAATATTTTTAACCATTGGCTAGGATAGGATATCGGGGTCTATGTACTAATTAGTCGTTAACCTTAACATGTGCTTAAAATTTACATAAAAATGGAATCTTATTAATCTAGTCCATTCAACACAAAGGTCAAACCTCACAGTCAAACTCTGCCAACGATTGATCACCAACAACCTAGTCTCCATGAGTAGGTTCTAATCTCCTTGGCTAGAATGACCACCACCATGTGGTTATCTAGCTAGGGGAGGCTCCCTATATGTAATTAATTTTATATACTTCCATGGGGCACATGTGGGACAATATTTCTTATTCATATAAAATATTTAGATAGTCTTCCACCTTTGATTGTTCGAAGACAACGCATAGATATTTAGGATTAGTTATGTCAAGATTTAGGACTCATTATATTCGATCAAGGAGGAGATGAATATTTTTTGGCAAGGATTAGATGAGAACCTAGGCACTTGGCTACAAGACCTATATAGCCCAGGTTCATATAAAGCATATCTCAACCCCAATATAGTGAATATGGGATAACTACCACAAGATTTTTACAAAGCATTCACTAAAAATTTGTCTAAACTTCCATGTACACAAGACTAACCAACTAGAAGTGGCCATGTGGTAGGGATTGACTGGGTCAAATAGAAAATAAACATTGTAAATGGAACTATATCATCAAACTAAGCATTCGACCAAAATGCATACGATAGATCAATATCTATGACTAAAATATGCACTTACAACCATGATATTCCCTCCTCTAAAGTTTCAATAAAAAATTAAATCTATCATGTCCAATATTGGAATGTAAATATGGAGTATGTTAGGATATCAAACAAACAGAGACACAATTTTAGACTACGAATGATCTCATAGGCAAAGGGATCATTTATTGAAATGAACTGGATGAAATATTTAGTGATTCTATCCAAAGTAGGGTCTACAATTTAGCCAAGTTACATCCACATAAATCCACCTCGTAACAAAGCTCAAATATCAATTCTTATCAGCAAACAAATTAGAACTAGGGAATCTAAGATAAATTATGTCTGCAGGGTAAATATTTCACAAGTTTTGACATAAGCCCTTAATACAACTTAATAAATAGTACAAGTTTTAATACTATAGTCTGAATAAAATATGCAAATACCTCTTACAAATCCATTTCATTATACATTTAAAACATATAGTGGGTATATAAATATATATCCCACATGTATAGTATTGTGGTAGAAGAGCACAATAAAGGCACTCCTACACATACAAGATGGTAACCACCAAGCGATCACCGTGTAGACATTGCTTTGTGGTGGTGGCGATTTTGGGTTAGCGATAGAATAGTGGTTATTTGCACCAATGGATTTATTTCCATGTCATTTTATATTGGTTCATTTTACAAGTTAATATGTATCCTCTGAGAAGATAAATCACTTTTTAACCAAAGCTAGAGTTAAATTTTACCATGGTTACCACCTAAAATATTATGATAAGCTACAACATCATTCCTGATGATATCATATAATGAAAACACCAATATTAATGAAACCACCAGTTTTGAAGAAATTTTATGATGAAATCATCAAGATGTTAAAGGTTTCTAAACAACAAAAAAATCAAATCCAAATGTAAACACATTGATCAAAAGTTGTATTTTTAGGATAGCAAAGCTATCAACATATAAAGGGGCCTAAAGCAATTATAAAAGCATAGGCAAACCAAAGCTTATTAAATTCTTGAAAGAACCAAACCTGAAACACAACTTCCACCTAGATTCCAAGGTTTCCTCCATGAATCATCCAATCCTTGAATTCCTTCCATGACTTCCTATATTCTTCATGTTTCTACCCCCCTTTAGTTAAACATTAGTACGCATTTATAGACTCCTGATAAACTTACCTATTCAAACGTTATGCTTGGAAGAATACAAAAGGAAGCATCTAGGAAGAAACAAATTTCTACCATATGGAGACTAAAATAGTCATGGTTGCATTTTTTCTCCTTCTAGTATCCCTTGGTTCATTTTTCCTTCATTCCTATCACTTTATTGGCTCAATTTTCTCTATTCTAGTACCCCTTGGTCCATTTTTCCCTTCTTCTTCTAGAAGCTAGTTTAGCTTTAATTAAACTAACATGCTAATAATTAGGCCATAGGTAATTAATTTTTTTATATTTCTTTTTATCATTTTGTAATAACAAAATAAATTAATTAAATTCCATTTAGTACAAAAGACAATTAGGTTAAATTAGAACCATAATCAATGTCAATTATCTAATATTGGTTATTAATATTGGCACTTTCCTTGCAATATTTATCTTTATCAAATATTTCAATCTTGCTAGTTAATTTTCTTGCCACCCTTGGGATATTCTATACTTGCAAATCAACAACTCATCAATAGTTTTGCATTCAAATCATCAATGATATTTAACTACTAATCATATTTGTGACCACAAAATATGATTAAAAATATATAATCAATATCAATGATGAGACCTACAAAGGGAGAGTTGTGACGTACTCCTCCCCTTGTATTAAACATAATCCTCTATGTTTTCCTACAAAACAAAGCATATGTTAGTAAGAGGATAAGCTCACATAATCTCCACTTTCCCCAAGTGGTACAATAGTCCCTTTAGACCCTATTGTACTCCATCATCTACATCATAGAGATTTGTTAAACACACATAGATTTATCATGTTTTATTTTCATAGAGAAGATATAAAATCATATTTACATAATAGGTTAGACAAAATAAGTCTAAATGTAGCTAGGTTTATCAAAAAATCTCACAATGAAGTATCAACCTATGACTTGATAGGTCTTGCCATGATTTAACCTTATAGAACTAGGTGTCATCAAAGACAAAAACATAATTTCATAATCCTTATTTCAAGATACTCGTATATCCTAAAATTCTCTTTGGAAAACCTATTTACCATTACCAGTGCATCATCCTTGATGTCCCTTGGTTTACATTTTTAGTCAACCTATTGACTATCATGTTAAATTCATACCTCAAGAGATACAAATGTCAAGTGAAGTCCTCAAAAGAGTCTAAGGTACACTACTTAAGACCCACAAAATATGGAGGGTTCGCTTAGGTCTTCCGCTTTGATTCACCAATGGTTCAATAGTGGGAGGAAAGAACTTGAACATAGGTATCCTCCAGGTATTTTCTTTTTCCTACAAAATATGATGGTGATCACTCTTACTCCATGTAAGGTATCATTCTAATAATATTATCATCCACTGATAATGACTACACTTACTCCACATAAGGTGTCATTCCAAAAGTATTATCATCCACTGATAACAATGGTCACACTTACTCCATGTAAAATTTCATTGCAAAAGTATTATCATCCACTAATAACAATGGTCACACTTACTCCACATAAGGTACCATTCCAAGAGTATTATCATCCACTGATAATAATAATCACACCTTCTCCACATAAGGTGTTATTCTAAAAGTTTATTCAATTTTAAGAGAGGATCTCATACTCCTCTTAAGAACAGATTCTCTATCTATTATTCCCATAAGAAAGGTTTCATACTTCTAAGAATATAATTTCCATATATATTCCTACTCATTAAGATTATTTTCAACTAAGAATAGAATTTCATCATCTTTATCCTTCATTAAAATGTGATGGATTTCAAAAAATGTATCCCAAATTTCTTCTTCATTCAAAGGAATTTCATACTATGGTTTAATTATAAGTCTTGTATGATAAACCTTGAAATAAAAATGGAATGAATTGTACTATGGTTCTAAAAAAAAATCTTGGATTATCTACAAGTATTCATTATTTAAAAAAACAAGCTTGTTTACAATATTTGTAGAAGACATGGAATATATGATTAAGATGATAGTTCACCTAAAGGAATAAAATCATGATGATACAAATGTATACATTAAATATAGTAGGGAGGAAATAATGCGTAATGCTTATCCCACTAGGATTTAATCAAAACTTTCATGATGGATCTAGATCTTAGAAATATTCAATGAGCAAGACTCATTGGAAGAATACTAGATAATCATGAATATGATATCGATAGCTTCATCCCAACATGCTTAGTACACATATATTAATGTACTTATGTATGGTGTAGTGATTGGTGTGCTCCTTTCGCTAGACTGGAATGAATAGGTTAGCACATAGGTAGGTTAAAATTGATAGCTTAATCTTACACTTTACTTAGTACATTTGCATAGAAAGACATATGCAAGTTGTAGAGATGAGTATATCACTTATCATATGTATTAAGGATGAGTGACATCTCAAGGAGAAGAAACAAATGGTTTAATTAAAGGATACTAAGACTTAAAGCAAAACCTTAGCCCCATTTACTTGAGGAAAGAAAAAAAAACTCACGATTGAGATGGAAAATTTTAGGACATGACAGAATGCCTATGATTTAATAAATAAGATCACATGTAACGTTTAAAATATTTTCAAACATAAATAAAATTCAGTTTTGTCTTCTAATGTCAAAAGAAACTTTACTCTAACAAAAGTGTTATTATTTTTTATTAAATCTAGAAAATATATTATATTTGTTTTTTACTACTACAAAATTAGCTATCCATTTCTAATATAAAATTTAAACTTTAGATAAAATTATCCTTATTTCAATTATTGTTGTTTCGCTATTGTCATATATATTTTAAAAATGATTTAAAATTTTTATGAATAATCAAAATAATAATAACTTACATCATAGAGATTCAATTGTTTTTCAAATAATAGTATGCATTGTTAACAAAAACAAAAAAATCAAATCAAAATCAAAATCAAAATAAAAATAAAAATAAAAAACAAAAGTTACTTGTTTAACACTATATTAAATATTATAAATATATATTTAATGGCAACTAATTAAACAACATTGTTCGATGATGAACAAAATATTTTTCATATATAGAACATCTCAATGTTATATATAAATAAACATTAATAATAAAAAATAATAACTTTATTAAAAATAACAAATAATAAAAATCTAACAAAATTTTCAACTTTAGAAAATATGCTGTTGAAATTCAAAACATGCTAAATATATAGATAGATATAATTAACAAACTATTACTATATATATATATATAACTAGAATATTTAACTTCAATCAATTAAATATTTTAATCCTCAAAGTGTAAATCAAAATTATATATATATATATATCAAAATAATATGACGCTGTGGAAATTGCTGTTAAAGAAAATTATTTTCTTGCGTTAAAATAGGCTGAATAACCCTCTACATATACATAAAACCAACCCATCAAATCCAAATAAACATATTAACCTCCCTTCAACACAAATGAAATGACATTCACACACACTATTTTGATGACAGGAACTTCAAAGCGAATTTTATCAATATCCCGAGTCCTACTCCTGCTGCAATTTGTTTCCATGTCAGTTGTGGCCATTTCGAACGACCGGATTCTTCTCCTTCATCTCTTTTCTCTGAGTCTACCGGCACATTCTTATCTCTTTTCTCTGAGTCTACCACCACATTCTCATTTTCTTCATCTGAATCAGGTAGTACTTCAATTTCTGACACTGTTGATGTACGTGAATCTCTACCAGCCCATTCCTGTTGAGGCCTTTGGGGCTTTTCTGGACTTCCATTGCCTGGCTTGGTATACTTGGCCATATTGTCTGGATAAAGTATTCAGAATTAATGGAGTTATTAGCAGGAGGGAACAATATCTTACAAAAAATGAACCTTTTCATCGTATTTAAAACCCAAGCATAGTTAATAGAAACTGAAGAGACAGGCTCATGGCTTTTAATCTTCTCTTCTTTCTCTCTCCCCTACACTTGTATAGTTTGTTAGATAAATTCTTTCAATAATAAAGGTTAAATTTTTTCTTCAATTTATGGTTAGATAGATATAACGGGATATCCCTTCTAGCCATCTTATATCCCCATAACATATAATATATAAGCATAGTTAATAGAAACTGAAGAGACAGGCTCATGTCTTTTAATCTTCTCTTCTTTCTCTCTCCCCTACACTTGTATAGTTTGTTAGATAAATTCTTTCAATAATAAAGGTTAAATTTTTTCATCAATTTATGGTTAGATAGATATAACGGGATATCCTTCTAGCCATCTTATATCCCCATAACATAATATATATTTTTGTTTGGTAGTTTATATAATTTATTTGAGGTTTTGACTCTTGAAGTAAGTAATATGATAACTTTGTAGATTCTTAGAGCGAGAATTTAATTTTTTTTGCATTTTTATAATGTTTTGCTAAAATGCTGTTTTATTTTAATGTTTTATAAATAATTAAAAATAGTAATATTATAATTATATAGTAATGACAAGATAAATAGTAATAACTAATCATATATAATCACTTAAATTTTAATAATTTTATTATGTTAAATATTAATATGATTTAATTTTATTATGTTAAATATTAATATGATTTGGAAGAGAATACGAGAGAAGATTGCAGAGAATACGAAACGGAGATTGTAGAGAAAAAGAGATGGAGATTGTAGATAATACAAGAGGGAGGTTGCAGAGAATGAGATAGATGGAGATATGATGGTTGAGGATTTAAATGATAAGCAAATATTGTCCTTCCAAGAGGTCCTCATGGGCTTGGACCGTCTTCTTCAGGGCATGCTTTTGGAGAAACATCGTCCAGTTGGCTATGTTCCAGATGGGGTTTTTAGAGCTACAAAAATGAATTGTTGTCTTGAAGAGGCTCTGGATAGGCCTGTCCTAATGATTCAACCACATTCAGTTACAGAGCATGTCGAATATCTCGCTAATCATGCCTTAATTTACATTTTTTTAGGAATTAGGGTCCCTCTCATTTTATTGGAATCTTAGGCTCAAAAAGTATGGAACCCGATTGGAGATATGGAGATAATGTTGGGGGTAAATAATTTTTTCATGGGTTTTTTCTCTTACATCGAGGATCGACATAAAGTTTTTGAGGGAGGGTATTATTTTTATAAAAAGGTTGGCTTGTTCATTAAGACTTGGCATGTGGGCTTTAACCTTGCGGAGGAAATTCCATCGTGGGTACCGATCTAAGTTCAACTCCCTTGGTTACCTCTGGAGTTCTAGTGAAACGATATTCTTCACATGATTGCATTGTTGCTCAAGAAGTCAGTGGGTCCTTCTCAACAAAAAATAAATAAAAAGTTAGTTTATTGTGCCCATGTTTATGTTGAGATAGATTTAAATAAGCCTTTGCCAGATTCTATGGAAATTTATGTTGGATATTCTTCTTGGATTCAATAGTTGGACTATGAAACCCTTCCATTTCAATGCCATTTGTGTCATGCATATGGAGACCTTCAGAGAAAATATCCAAAATTACTTGGGAATTTACCATCTAAGCCTCAACCTCCTAAGCAGGAAAGTGGGATAGATAAAGGGAAAGCTCCTAAGTAGGCTCATGGGTCTATGGATGGGAAAGCTCCAGTGCATGATAGCGGGACTGATAAGGAGGATTTCATTCTTGTTAAGTCTTACAATAAAGGTAGTGATTTTAAAATATCTATTAATGAGAGGCAATTTGATGGGTTACATGATAGATTTTATGCTTTAGATAACTTGGACGAGCTTTTTGGGGTTAATCTACAAAGGGATCTATCTGTTACTCATATGGAAACTATTCAATCTCTTGGTAATGTGATTGTTCCAGTTTTGGTGAATTGTGCGGTATAGACTATGGAGGGGAACTGGATTTCTATTTCTTCTAAGTAAAATATGGTTGTTCAGAAGGATGGTGTGGTGGTAGATGATCCTTTGTTGGATGATTTGGTGAGTTTCATTCATGGAAAATATTCTAAGGTGATTTCTATGCTAGGATTGCATCAAAAGAATTTTAAAAAGGGGGTACTTGAAAAGTCTTCTAAGGTGGGCAGAAAGAAATATGTAGAGAAAATTAAACTTTAGGGGGAGTCCTTGGTTGAGTTAGGGTTGGTTAGACCCCTTGATTCTCACTTTGCCACCTCTCAAAAATGATTATTTTATCTTGGAATGAGAGGGGATTGAATAGCATCCCTCGAAAAAAATCTATTCACAAGTTGATTAAGTTGCATAAGCCTGATATTGTTTTTCTGCAGGAGTCAAAATTATCAATTGATTGTTTGTTTAGTATTACATCCAAATTGTGGGCTCGTGGTCAATATCACTGTATTGGTGCTCAGGACAGTGTTGGAGGTATTATTAGCTTTTGTAATACTCAGAATATCTCTCCTATATGGTGGGTTTCTGATAAATTTTTTCTCTCTCTTTCTATGGCTACTTTTTGTAAGGAGTCTAGTGAAGTGGTCTTATTAACTAATTTTTATGATCCCTTTGATCTTGCTGAGAAAATTTGTCTTTGGAATCCTATTTAGGTGGTACGGTTAATGGCTCCTCACTATTAGATTGTTGCTGGAGGCTTTAATGTTATCACTAGTTTGGAGGAGAAAAGAGGTAGTGTGGGTTCTCTTGGATAGGTATTTTTGGCCATTAATGATAATGTAGCTGCTAAATTTCTGAATAACATAAGCTTATACTGAGAGGGAGCGGTGAAAAGCATAAGACCACTTTTTAATTTTTCTTTCCCAATCAATATTATGCAATGTATCAATAGAAATATCAACAATATTAATAAAAGTAATGCACAAATAACCACACACAATGGAGAAACCAATTTAACGTGATTCATCCAATGTGGGCTACTCCATAGAGAAAATATTTCACTAGAATTTTCTCAACAAATATCTTGGGAAACCTTTCCTTATTACAATGTTTATGGACCTCTGTTCAAAAGAGACACCAATCCCCTAATCAATTTCATAGATCTCTAACAACAGGAGAACTCCTTCTCCTTTGCTCTGGTTGGTGATATTCTAGAAGAATTTTTGCCTCCACTACTCTGGCTTATGGATATCTATCCACTGAAGACTATTGTCCTCACATAGAAGACTTTTCTTAACTACTCTGTCTAATGGACCTCTATACAGTAGATACTATCATCCTCTATACTTTGTCACCTCCAAAGCTTAATCTTAGATCTATCTCAAATCTACACTAAAAATAGTCTATTCTAGTACAAATCTGCTCAATCTCTATCCTCAAATCTGCACTAAACACATTCCTTCGATCTAGCACAAATATACTCAATATCTATCCTCAAATATGCACTAAACATAGTCCTTCGGTCTAGCACAAATTTGCTCAATATTTATCCTCAAATATGCACTAAACATAGTCCTTCGATATAGCACAAATTTACTCAATATTTGTCCTTACGCCTTAACACAAAGCTTGACTTGATCACAAATTAAATTTGCTAGATTTACCCAAAACCTTAACCAAGGTTTGAAAAAATAAATCAATCATATCTGCTCATAAGTCTTCTCAAAGACTTACCTTAAATCTACCTTGTAAACTTCCACAAAAGCTCACACTAATCTATCCACAAGTCCTCTCTAGAACTTGTCTAATATGCTCTTAATATATGTCTTCAAGTTTGTATTGTAAGCTTTCACAAATTCTCACACCAATTTGTCCACAAGTCTTCTCAAATACTTGCCTTAAATATGTTCAACAAGTCTTCACCAATACTTACCTCAAATATGCTCAACAAGTCCTCACTAGAACTTGTCCAATATCACATAAACATATAGAGAATTTTTAAAGACTCAATATGCTTCACAATCACCACAATGCTCAAACAAATTATCTCTCTCTCTCTCTCAATTTAATAGAGAAACATATAGATAATTTCTAGAGACTAGATATGTTTCACACTCAATTACATCCACCCTCTTTCTTAAATCAATTCAGAATATAGAACAATTTTTCATAGAATTAGAACTATCACTTCAACACTTCCACTTAACTAGGCCCAATAAACTCCACTCAATCAATAACTCAATTATATACTCCTTGCTCACAAACCCTAGTCCAAGCATATAAACACTCACTCAATAGTTTACAGCAATGCTAATCAAACAAGGTTAATAGAATCAACTTTAATTTCTGAAAAACCAAACTCAACAATGCTTATCAAACAATCCTTTTCACTCCAACTTAGTATTCACAACATCCAAAAATCACTCATAGGGAAGATGTGTGTATACCTTTGTTTTATGAAGAATTATCCTTAAAAATTTGTCTCATTTATAACCACTTTCTTTTCCAAGCACAAAGGTTAGATGAAAAAAATATCACTCTAACACTTCTCAAAATATTTCTTCAATACAAAAATAATAACACTCAAATACACCTTATAATCTCAAGCTTTAATATAATATTCAACAACCCTCAATCTCAAATTTAAAATATAACTTATAAACCAAATTAATTATGCAAAAAAATTAATTGAAAATAAGACCTTTTGAAAATAAAAATTATTTTCCCCCTTTAATTTTTTTGCATGTAAAGTCAACCACCAAACAAAGCGCATACCTTTATTATGCTGCCCAAAAGGCCTTGGCAGGATTTGAGACACCGATGGCTCTCCCCAAAGCACTTTCGCAATACTCACACCCACAAACTGGGTTGCGTGGCTCCACATGAACCAAAAAGGCATCAATATGCCTTTGACTTCATCCTCCTTGCATGCCACAATTGAAAACAATCCTTCTCTTCAGTAAAATAGAGTGCATGTTGTTTGAACCCACGTCTAGCATTCCCCAAATGCTCTAATGTATCCTCTGGCTGCCAACTAGGCTACAGGGGCTTCAAGAATATTTTGATGTCCACAAAACCTTGTCCTTTTCTCGATGCTAAAACACATGCTAGTTTCACATGAACCTTTCTCTTTGCACTCGCTTTTGAAATCGTTTGCAAGGATAAGTTAATGCCAAATGTTTTGGCATTATATATATGCAATCCAAAGGTTTCTCCAATGTCGAAGAAAAGCAATTTGAATTTATTAAAATTTTAATTTTAATTAAATAACTTTGGGCCTTAAATTATATATTATTTAATTTTAAATTTTAAACTTAAGGTTAAATTATTTAAAATTAAAGAATTGAACTCTTAACCTTTCAAACTGCCACATGGGTTTTTTAAGGGTCTTATAAGGTGAAACCTTCTTGCATTTAAATTCCATGAATCAACCTTGGATATTAGAATATTAAATATTATAATATTAGTCCTTCTCTTTTGCCTTGCTGAAAACCACTAGAGAACATTAACTTGTTTGATATCAATGACAACAAATCCTATTCATATTTCCAACAATTTGGACACACCTCAAAATGACTAATATTATTAAGACATACTAATTATTCTAATAATCTATAAATCACCCTCAAAAAACCCTATGTCAATATCCTTGCCAAAATAAATAAAAAATATATTAATTGTGCTCTCTTCGATAAAATTAGATGATCCCGATGAAATAGAATGTATCTAACAAAATAAGATGCGTCTGATTTTGTCCAAATCACACATGCACATAATAACACAAATTTTGACTTGATCACAAATTAAATTTTCTAGATTTACCCCACACCTTAACCCAAGGTTTTAATAAATCAATCAATCAACTCTGCTCATGAGTATTCTCAAAGACTTACCTCAAATCTGCTTTGTAATCTTCCACAAAAGCTCACACTAATTTGCTAACAAGTCCTCTCTAGAACTTGTCCAATATGCTCTTAATATCTGTCTTCAAATTTGTATTGTAATATTTCACAAAATATCACACCAATTTATCCACAAGTCTTCTCAAATACTTACCTCAAATATGCTCAACCAGTCTTCACCAAAACATACCTTAAATCTGCTCAACAATTCCTCACTAAAACTTGTCTAGTTTCACAGAAACATAGAGAGAATTTTTAGACTCAATATGCTTCACACTCATCGCAATGCTCAAACTCTTTATCTCTCTCTCTTTCACACAAAAACATATAGATAATTTTTAGAGAATCAATATGTTTCAGACTCAATTACTTTCAAACTCTTTCTTAAATCAACTCAGAATATAGAACACTTTGTTTCACATAATTAGAACTATCACTTCAACACTTCCACTTGGCTAGGCTCAAACAACTCCACTCAATCAATCACTCAATTATATACTCCTTGCTCACAAACCCTAGTCCAAGCTATAAACACTCACTCAATAATTTCCAACAATTCTAACCAAACAAGGTTTCTAGAATTAACTTTCATTCCCAAAAAAAACAAACTCAACAATGCTTATCAAAAAACTCTTTTCACTCCAACTTATATTCACAATATCCAAAAATATCCCATAGGGAATATGTTTCCATACCTTTTTTTTATGAATAATTGTTCTTAAAAAACCACCACTTCATTTTCCAACCACAAAGGATAGATGATAAAAATATCACTCTAACACGTCTCAAAATATTTCTTCAATACAAAAATAATAACACTCATATACACATTATAATATCCAACTTTAAAATAATATTCAACAACCCTCAATCTCAAAAATAATAAATTTTCTTAATACCTTATAACTCCTTAACCACTTAAAAATTCAACACAAAAATTAAATTTTTGCATACCCCTTTTAAATCCCTTCTATAACTTATAAACCAAAATAATTATGCAAAAACTTTAATTAAAAATAAGACCTTTTGAAAATAAAAATTATTTTCCCCATAAATTTTTTACATGTAAATTCAACCACCAAAAAAAGTGCATACCTTTATTATACTACCTGAAAGGCCTTGGTGGGATTTGAGTCATCTATGGCACTCCCCCAAGAACTCACACCCACAAACTAGACTACATGGATCCACATGAACCAAAAAGGCATCAAGCTACCTTTGACTTCCTCCTCCTTACGTACCACAATTGAAAATGATCCTCCTCTTTAGAAAAATAGAGCACACATGGTTTAAACCCACATCTAGCATTCCCCAAACTAGGCTATAGGGGCTTGAAGAATATTTCATTGTCCACAAAACCTTGTCCTTTTCTTGATGTGAATTTCACATGAACCTTTCTCTTTGCACTCGCTTTTGAAATCATTCACAAGGATAAGTTAATGCCAATGGTTTTGGCATTATATACATGCAATCCAAATGTTTCTCCAACGTCGATAGAAAGAAATTTGAATTTATTAGAATTTGAATTTTAATCAAATAACTTTGGGCCTTAAATTAAATATTATTTAATTTAAAATTTTAACCTTAAGGTTAAATTATTTAAAATTAAATAATTGAACTCTTAACCTTTCAAATACTACCACGTGGGTTTTTTAAGGATCTTATAAGGTGACACCTTCTTGCATTTAAATTCCATGAATCAACCATGGATATTATAATATTAAATATTATAATATTAGTCCTTCTCTTTTGCCTTGCTGAAAACCACTAGAGAAAATTAACCTGTTTGACATCAATGACAATAAATCCTGCTCATATTTCCAACAACCTCCCCCTTTGTCATTGATGGTAACCAATTTTACTTTTATCATTCCTTTTACCCTTTTTTGTTCTACTCTTTCTCCCCCTAACTGAATACTTTTCTTCTAACTCAAATTTCTCCCCCTTACTCAAATTTATCCCTCTTTGTCATCTATGGCAAAGGGTCACCTTTGGGCCTCAGTGCTAAGAATGAAACTCTTAGCTTAGTCCCTCCTCCACATCCTCTTAAGGTGGTTAATTCTAGGGTGGGATTGTTTCTACTCCCTTCAAGCACTGATCTTTACCTTTTTCAACTTTCCTCCTTATATGATCCTTCTGATTCCTCTGACCATTTTTTTTTTTGCTTGTCTCTAGAATTTATGCTCTACACCATTGTGTTGTATGTCCATCATTATTGCACTTATAACACTTAATATTATTATTCCTTGAATGTGAAAATGTATTGGTATTTCTCCTGGTGAAGCCATATCTATTCCTATAATGAACCCTACAATTCTTTGCCTTGTGACCAAACTGATTATAAGAGTAGCAATACCCTTGAAAAAGTTGCTTGTTGCTAAAACTTCCATATTATTGTTTTCCATGTGTTCTACATTTTGAAGCTTTGTGTCCAAACCTGTGATATGAGAAGCATCTTCCGTTGAAATTACCTTGCCTTGACCCCATTGATATTTTAGTTTATTTTACCCTGTGCTCATTCCTGTTCCATCTATTCCTCTTTAGTGCATTGTTACTTTCCTTGTTGAACTTTCTACTGTCCAACTCATCCTTAGAACTCTCACTCTCTCTTATACTCTCTTATTTTTAATCTTCTTCATAACTTGAGTTTGACTCCTCTCCTTGTTTCTTTTGTATATTTTCAAAACCAAGACCTATTTTGTTTGTTGACCATATTTGTACCTTGATCATCTTATCTATAATCTTCGAGCTATTTACAAACCTATGTAACTTGTCGCTAGACTCTTTTATTTCTTCCCTTAGTAGAGCGACTTCATATTATAACCTTTCACATTCTAAGACCTATTATTCTAACTTATATTTGAACATTAATTTCATAGCCATTGACTTGTTTAGATCCTTTACAAGATTTCCTTTCTCTTCATCACATTCTTGAAACTTAAGCTTATGTTGGGAGTTTTACTTTATTACCATATTTAATGCATCAAGATCATGAATAACATCTCACTCAAGATCAACTTCTCCCTTCTATGATTATTCCTCTATTTTTTTACCTTTGAAAACATATTCATTCTTTTTTGACTTGTTTACTATAGGATCACCTCCTTCTTCTTCTAGTGCCATAAGAAGATTCTCTTCTGGTCCTTCAAGTGTATCCTCATATTCATAATTACTAAAACTAAAACAACTCTTTGTACAACTATATTCAAGATGACCAAAGTTACCATATCTAAAACACTTGAGGATTATTGGTGTTCTTTTCCCAACCATTTATTTTTCTTTTGCCAAAAATAGAACTTCATATCTATAATTATCTAAGGAAATATAATCATTATCAATTGAGTACTTGCTTTCCTTATTTGCATGGAAAATTTTCTTATGCCTTTGGAAAAATTTCTTTACTTGTGTACCATTTCCATCCCTATTTTTCTTTTGGTACTTGTGCTTTCTAGTATCCTTGTTCTTATAATCCCGTTTCTTATCACTACTGCTATTTCAAACTTCTATAAAATCAAATTCACAATGATCATATAATCCACATTTAAAACATCTAACTGATTTTGTACCTTTATATTTTCTTTATTCCTTGTTCCTTCTACCATAATTGGTTCTTCATCACTGGATAGCTCATTTCTTGAATCAGACTTCTTATCCTTACTCTTCTTAGTGGCTTTAAATACTTCTTCTTTCTGGAAAATAGGTTCCTCTTTTATTCTTATCTCAAATGTTGTAAGAATGTCATGTAATTCATCTCTTGCAAATGATCAATATCTTTTGACTCTTCTATAGCTAAAATATTTTTGCTAAACATTTTTGGAAGTAAAATTAGAATCCTATCACACACATCAGGTTCTAAAAATTCAAACCCAAGTCCTTACATGGAGCTAACAACCTCATCCACACAAAGTAGATATCATGCAATATTTTCCTCATCCTTCATTTTTAGGTCTTCAAATACTCTCTTGAAATTTTACAACTTTACCCTTTTGACCTTTTTATCTCCTTCATATATGCCTTACAACTTATCCCAAATATCCTTTATTGATTTGCAATGCATAATATTTATAAAATCTATTTCACGTAAGACATTTTGAATTGTTTTCATTGATATTGAATTATATTTATGTATAAGCTTACCATATTTATTTTTAGGTGGAATTGTTGGTGGTGTGTATTCTTTTTCAACTATTTCCCATACTCCATTTCCAAGTGCCATTAGATGAAACTTCATCCTTGTTATCCATAGTGTATAATTATTCCCATAGAATAATGGTGCTGAATTTCCTGAGGATCCACTCTGAGAATCTATTTGTGTTCTTGTAATATTTTTCTTCAAGTTTTTAAACTCTTCCAAAGGACCCCACTCTGATACCAATTGAATAACACAAGCTTATACTAAGAGGGGGGTGAAAAATATAAGACCACTTTTTATATTTTATTTCATAATTAATATTATGAAATGTATCAATAGAAATATCAACAACACTAATAAAAGAAATGCATAAATCACCACACATAATAGAGACACCAATTTAACATGGTTCACCCAATGTGGGCTACTCCACGGAGAAAATATTTCACTAAAAATTTCTAAAAAAATATCTTGGGAAACCTTACCCTATTACAATGTTTATGGACCTCGATACAAAGGAGATATCAATCCCCTAATCAAGTTCATGGATATATATCCATAGGAAAACTCCTTCTCCTTTGTTCTGGTTGGTGATCTTCTAGTAGAATTGTTGCCTTCACTACTTTGGATTATAGATCTCTATCCACTGAATACTCTTGTCCTCACACACAAGACCTATCTTCACTGATATGGCTAATGAACCTCTATCCACTAGATGCTACCATCCTCTATACTTTATCACCTCCAAAGCTTGCTCTTAGTTCTATCTCAAATTTACACTAAATACAGTCCTTCGATACAACACAAATCTTCTCAATCTCTATCATAAAATATACACTAAACACAGTCCTTTGGTCTAGCACAAATCTAATCAATCTCTATCCTCAAATATGCACTAAACATAGTCCTTTGATCTAGCATAAATGTGCTCAATCTCTATCCTCATATCTATACTAAACATAGTCCTTCAGTCTAGCACAAATTTACTCAATATTTCTCCTCAAGCCTTAACACAAATATGACTTGATCACAAATTAACTCTGCTAGATTTACTCCAAACCTTAACCCAAGGTTTGAAAAAATAAATCAATCAAATCTGCTCACAAGTCTTCTCAAAGACTTAGCTCAAATCTACCTTGTAAGCTCACACTAATCTATACACAAGTTCTCTCTAGAACTTGTCCAATCTGCTCTTAATATCTGTATTCAAATTTGTATTGTAATCTTTCACAAAATATCACACCAATCTATCCATAAGTCTTCTCAAAGACTTACCTCAAATATTCTCAACAAGTCTTCACCAAGACTTGCCTCAAATCTGCTCAACAAGTCCTCACTAGAACTTGTTCAATCTCACAATAACATATAGATAATTTTTAGAGAATCAAAATGCTTCACACTAACAACAATGCTCAAACACTTTATCTCTATATCTCTCTTTTTACCACATAAACATATACAGAATTGGTAGAGACTCAATATGTTTCACACTCAATTACTACCAACCTCTTTCTTAAATTAATTTAGAATAAAGAACAATTTGTTTCACAAAATTAGAACTATCACTTCAACACTTCCACTGGACTAGGATCAATCAACTCCACTCAATCAATCACTAAATGATATACTCCTTTCTCACAAACCCTAGTCCAAGCATATAAACACTCACTCAATAATTTCCAACAATGCTAATCAAACAAGGTTTGTAGAATTAACTTTCATTCCAGAAACACCAAACTCAAAAATGCTTATCAAACAAACCCTTTTCACTCCAACATAGTATTCACAACATCCAAAAATCACTCACATGTAAGATGTGCACATCCCTTTGTTTGATGAAGAATTGTCCTTAAAAACCTGTCTCAATTATAACCACTTTCTTTGCCAAGCACAAAGGTTAGATGACAAAAATATCACTCTAACACTTCTCAAAATATTTCTTCAATACAAAAATAATAACACTCAAATACACCTTATAATCGCCAAATTTAATATAATATTCAACAACCTTCAATCTCAACTTTAAAATATAAATTATAAACCAAATTAATTATGCAAAAAATTTAATTAAAAATAAGACCTTTTGAAAATAAAAATTATTTTCCCCTTTTAATATTTTGCATGTAAATTCAACCACAAAACAAAGTGCATACCTTTATTATGCTATCCAAAATACCTTAGAAGAATTTGAGCCACAGATGGCTCTCCCACAAGTGCTTCCATGGTACTTGCACTCACCAAATGGCTCTACGTGAACCAAAAAGGCATCAATGTGCCTTTGACTTCCTCCTCCTTATGTGCCTCAATTGAAAACAATCCTCCTCTTCAATAAAATGGATTGCATGTGGTTTGAACCTGCATCTAGCATACCCCAAATGCTCTAACGTAGCCTCTGGATGCCAACTAGGCTATAGGGGCTTCAAGAATAGTTTGTTGTCCATAAAACCTTGTCCTTTTCTCGGTGCTAAAACACATGGAAATTTCACATTAACCTTTCTCTTTGCACTCACTTTTGAAATCATTCACGAGGATAAGTTAATGCCAAAGGTTTTGGCATTATATATATTCAATACAAAGGTTTCTTCAATGTCGACGGAAATGAATTTGAATTTATTAAAATTTTAATTTTAATTAAATGACTTTGGGCCTTAAATTAAATATTATTTAATTTTAAATTTTAACCTTAAGGTTAAATTATTTAAAATTAAATAATTGAACTCTTAACCTTTCAAAATGACACATGGGTTTTTTAAGGCTCTTATAAGGTGACACCTTCTTGCATTTAAATTACATGAATCAACCTTGGATATTATAATATTAAATATTATAATATTAGTCCTTCTCTTTTGCCTTGCTAAAAACCACTAGAGAACATTAACCTGTTTGATATCAATGACAACAAATCCTACTCATATTTCCAACAATTTGGACACACCTCCAAATAACTAATATAATTAAGACATCCTAATTATCCTAATAATTTGTAAATCACCCTCAAAAAACCCTATGTCGATATTCATTCCAAAAGAAATAAGAAAATAGTTTAACTGTACTCTCTTCGATAAAATCAGATGATCCCATTGAAATATAATGTATCTAACAGATCAAATATATCTTATTTTGTCCAAATCACACATGCACTTAATTTAGGTACCTAGTTTGAATCTAATCTAGGCATCACCAGATTTTTGATGAAATCGAACGATGCGATAAAATCGGATACAACCAGTTTCATCCAAATCAAGCCAAAAAAATAATTTGGCCTAACAACCTATTTTTTTTACCACTCACACAATTTCTCAAAAGGAAGAAATTATTTTAACCACTCAAATTCATAGTAATCAGTTTGGTTGATGATATTTGCAAGAATACTTGGAGAATAGAATTTTTGGTGCTTTTTTACAGGTTACAATGGAAGATATCATTGTCAAATCATTATCTAAGGAGTGCTCAACCATGGCATCACTCTTAGTATACTCAGATTTTCCTTTTACTTGATTTATATTACTTTTTTCCATTATTTGCATGAAATTGGTTGCATCCAATTTTATCCTTGTTACATATGATCTGATATCCTATCTTGCAAAACTAACTATTGGATAAATTTGGCTATGTATGATTTCATACATTACGTATGATTTCGTGCACAATATATGATTTTATACTTGTATCCCTCTAGGGGTAAAATTTCAAGCATTAGATTGTGAATTTTATTTTATTAGCATTATATCATCCTTACTACTTTAGTATTGTACTGTATTTCTTTGTTGTTTCTAAATTTATCACTTTATTACCACATGTTGCATATTAAAATAATCAATTTTCTATTTTCTCTAAGATTGGCTACAAGAACCAAGGGGATTTGAATATCACAGACCATGATACACTATTTCCTATGTAGATCCTCCATCTCTAATTTGAAAACTTAGTGGTATACTATAAAATTGTAGGTTTTAGATGAATTTGTATGCATCTGATTTCGTCATATGAAATCGTACGTTCAATTTCATCCTATCTACATCCTATTTCATACTATGCAACTGATTTCAACAAAATAAAGCATCCAGGTCAGGTAAGTGCTCAAAATTCATTCTCTCACAATTAGATTTGCATTCTCTGTTTTGTCTGTATCTATACTAAATCAAAAAACAAAAAAAAACATAGGTTTAATATATTCTTCACAAAACTCAAAAATATAAAAAGAGAACATGTTAGCATAGATAAAACCTTTGCATCTTAGATGAACCTTATAATGATTTTCTAGATAGATTTGTATTCCTTATACTCATCTAAAATTGAATTGCATGTAGCTAGGTAGAAATTGTATTTTGGTCAAATCCTAGGTGTCTTATTTCAAGACAAAGAACACATCAAGCTACTACCTCACCTAGGCATGGAAACTACCATAGTAAGTATTTTATAGTGAACCCATCCTATTCATCGACAAACACCAAAGAGAGTGCAACATAAGCACTTTTTTTCTGAGTTGTAGATCCTTTATTTTCCCTCCCCCTTTCAGCCACGGATGCATTAGCCTAAGAGAAATGGGTGCAAAAACTTTAGTCCTACATTCTTTGGTGAACCCAATGTGAACTACACAACTAGTTTTTAATTTCATTTCCTTTACAGAAAAAACAAAAAACAAAACAAAATACAAAATCTCATTAAATGGTAGAAAACAGACTTAATTAATCCTTCTTCATATATCTTAGGAGAAAACTTATTGAGCAAGATGTTAATATTTCCTATGAATGTGACATAACAGAATGCCAAGTAGATTTGTGGAGACACTTTGGCATCATTGAAAACAAATCCCAAAAAATTAGGAGAATTGATGTTTCTAGAGCCTTAGGACCTAGCTTTTATTCTCCTTACTTTGAAATCAAGATAGGGTGTGAGCATTGGCTTACAAAAAAATGAGCTAGTGTCCACACAGACATTTATCCTTGGGATAATTACTTGGAGGAAGCTTTAAATATCCATAATTCTTAGAATACTTGGAAAATAATGAAGTGACCCTAGAAAAAAGAAAAATATTTTAGAAAGCACCTAGGGTAATCTTATTTTGAGATTATTTTTATGAGTTACAAGTCCAACCTATTAACTCAAAGACTAAGGAATTTACATTTGTTCGCTTCATTCAAATCTTAATAGATGATTTCTCTTTTGAGGAAGAATATTACATGAGCCTATAATATTTGGATCCTATCAATGATATCCATAGGCTCTTTGGAGAATATTCAAATCATTAAATGTCACTTTCAAAAATCTTGTAAATATTTGGATTAAAGCATAGTAAATTGTTTGCTTAAAATGACAAAAACAATAAAAGCAACAAAAAAAAACATTTTTAGCATCATGCCTAAACATTTGAGAAGTCGTAAACAATTGGCAACTGGCTCTGAAGATGAAATAGATATTGATCCTAATGCAGAACCTAAAATGGAAGAAGTTTTAGAAGAACAAGAACATCAAACAACACAACGTGAAGAATATGAAATTGTTAACAATGTTGACCCAAAATTAGGATCTCAAGAAGATTTTCACTTTCAGTCCATGCAACATTTCTAGGATTTCTTGAACCAAAATAGAGCTGCTATCACTAATGTGTTGGAAATATAATATCAACTCACATAGGGTGATTTCTCGATGGAAGCAATTTTTCAACTTCACCCGCAACCTAAAACTTACATAAACACTTCATTACAGCATACCACTGACAATGATCCCTCTTTAGATAATACTAAAAATATGCTTTCTCTAAAGGATAAATTCCAAGAACAAGTACTTGAACCACCACAAAAACAACATTTGGGTGGTGTGACTACTTCTAATCAAAAGCAATCATCTTCTTCTAATAACCCACTTTGCTTTCTCAATATTTTCAACATGTATTTACTCTAAATTCTACTTCTAAAAAAATAAAAATACAAAAGTTTCAAGTTCTCCTCGGCCAAACGTTCAATAAAACACAATTCCTTATAAAATTTAATATTTTCCTCATACTTTGAACCCTATTCATAATAGTATTCCCATCACAACTCTTTATATGACAACACAACAAACTTATTATCTACCACATGGCAACATAATAAACCAAAATAAAAATAAAGAGCCACCACATCATATTGAAGCTATAGTGAAGCAATTTCCTTCATGCTTAGATCAAATTGACCTATATCATCCTACATATAGCTATAAAGAGATGTGCAATTAGCTATTAGATACTACAGTCGTTGCTAGGTCATACCCCAAATGATTTCCTATGCTTATTCTTCCTATTTATAAAGGAATAGAAGTTCCCATAGAAAATATTAGTATGATTAGGATAGCATGTTATGAAATCACTTACGATGATGTGCTATTGTTAAAGATGTTCTTGAAAAGTTTAGGAGGAATGACATTAGAATGGTATTATCAGTTGCAAACGCATTCCTTAAGGAATTTTGAAGAAACTGCAAAAATGTTTGTACATAAATTTGGTGCTTATATAGAAAGGCATGTTATAATAAAGGAGTTATAAAATCTTAAACAAGGAAAATAAGAAATTTTTGGAGAATTCCTAGCTCGATGGAGAAAATTTTGAGAAAATTACATTTTGCTTTACCTCCAAGAGAAATGCTAGACATTTTTATTGGAAATTTGTAAGAACAATTGCCTTACAAGTTAGCCACGATTACCGTAACCTCCTTTGACAAACCTATAGATTTAGCAAGAATGGTATAAGAAGCCCTGATTAGGAGGGGATAATTTAAAAAGAAATATGAAGATAAGTCATCCAAAAATCAATATAAAAACAAATATGTGGTAGGATATTGTATCACATATAGTAGACCCCATCATAATATTAATACCACAGATACCACAAAAAGGTTTATGTTGAAGAAACCCTAAAAAACTCCATTATGGAATTCTACAATATTGAATCAACCCTTGATAATGGTTTTACGACAACTAATAGAAATAGGTTTGATAAAATTACCTGAGATACAGAAACCTAACCCCTCTCAACCTTGGTATAGACCCGACCAACATTGTGACTACCACCAAGTTGATGGACATCCAAAAAATACCTATATAAGATAAAACATCTAGTGCAAGACTTAATTTATGAAGGAAAATTGGAAGTGGAAATCCCTCCACCTAATAGAAATCCTCAAATAAATACACAACCACAGCAAGCACAAAATGTAAACCAAAATCTAGATATTTTCCAAAACCCACTGGCAAATCATGGAAAAGAAGTTATACGTCATCTAGATTACACAAATAAACCCCATCCAACAAGATATGTGGGAATAATTGATAGTTATTTTCATCTCAACCTCCACAAAATATTTTTGTGCCTACTCAATCCAACATGACAATTAAGCAACTCAAAGGAAGAAACCCACAATTGTCATCTTTGGATGACATAGAAAGTGAATCAGAATCTGAAATAGATATTACCTCACAACATGCTAATAGTTCAAAATATGAGTTAGGGTCAATCTTACACATTACCGATTCACTAGCTCCAGAAGAATCATTTGAAAGAATGAGGACCACTTGTCCTTCATCACAAAATATTCTTCCTATTGAATAAAGTTCAACTACAAGACCACAAGTTGTCCAATCAACTAATATTGTTGGTACAACTAGAGCTGTCACTCAACAACAAGCTCAAACACAAAAATCTCAAACTCAAACTCAAAAAAATGATGTTGCTCAATTTCATGTTGTTCTAAAATTACCTCATAAGGGAAATAACATAGTTCAACCTCAACAAAATGCTCCATTTGACATCAACGAACAACTAGCTAATACACCTGCTAGGATTTCCCTTCTATACCTTCTTAAAATATCAACTATCCATATATAAGAACTAATGAAAAATCTAAGCCAAATGATGGTACCTCAGGATATAGAGCCAACTGCTATAGTCAATGTTGTAGTCTCTCATGAAATAGATTACATTGATTTTCATGATAAGGACATCCCTCCCCAAAATATGTATAGAGATAATCCTCTTTATATAACAACTTTAATTGGAGATGTCTGTGTTAAAAGAGTATTGATTGATAATGGCTCGTATCTAAACATATGTACTTATGACTTCTTCAAAATATTTGGATTCAGAAAAGAAGATTTAAGAAAAATTGAAATGATTATCACAACTTTTAATGATGAAACACAAGAGGCTTGCGGTGTAATATATATTCCACTACAAGTTGGTCCTAGTATTCTAGACACATCTATATTTGTTGTACCCTATCCAGTATCTTAAAACATCCTCTTGGGATGTCCTTAGATCAATGCCATGAGCGTAGTCCCCTTTACTTTGCATGGTTAAATTCAAATTTAATAAAGTTGATCACTATCCATGCGATCCCAGGCAATTTGAAATGTGTACAGTAGTGGAACCCATTAATATTTATTTTTGTCCTACCTTGTCATCATTGGAACCTAAATCTTCTAAGACCTCTTTGACCAAATAAGAACCATCACCTCTTCCTGAATCATCAAAACCTTCTAATGGGGATAATCCCTCTACATAATATCCTTTGATAGATGAAGTTTTACAATATTTATCCACTGTATTGGAGCCTACAAAATAGAATGATTACAATGTACAAGATTCCATTATTTTGTCTCAATTACCACCATCTCATGTTGGAAGTTGTACTTTCATTGGTGTTGGATGTGCTCTTGATAAAATTAATATTAAGAAAATGAGTTTTACGTACGATGAGGATGGTTTTGCTCGATGCTTATTTTATAATAAATATATAAAATCTACAAATGATGTGTGATATGGGATACAAAGGTAAAGGTTTAGGTCCCCTAGAAAATGGGATACGTAAACCATTTGAGGTAGAGGAGTGGCTTGCCCGATGTGGCATAGGCTATATCCCCATAAAAACTCAACATTTTTCCTTTAATGAAGATGATCATCTTATCACATATGGGGAATATTTAGAAAAATAATAACAACTAAAGAAATGTAAGAGAGCTCATGAGTTATCTTGCAACATGTTATTGGTGGTACACCCAAAAATAATAGCTAGTTCTGATGAATGTGTAGAAGGATATGTCTTTTATAATATTTCTCATGAAGAAATTATGAGAAATAGGTTCTTCTTCGATGGTTCTATCCCATGTATAGCCCACATTCAGACAACTACACAAGAAGAAATAGCTAACTTATCTCTAGAAGAAATTCAAGAAATGGATTCAAAATATCTATAAAAACAACTTTGAATAATTTTTATAATTTTGAAATGGCTTCAAAATGAAATAAAACTTATTATAAATGGAACATTAAAGCTTAATATTTGCATCCATGCATTTATTTTTGGAGTTTTAATTTTTTCAATTTTTATTTTAATCACCGAAGTTTTAAAAAAACTGCAAAAATGAAGGGTTAGAAAAATAAAAATAAAATCTATAAATGGACCAGAATGCTGAAAATATTAAAACAAACTACCGCCAATATGATGCCACCATATTTCTGCAAAACCAAAGATGTGAGAAACTTTTGCATGTAACCTAGTTTATCCGAATCTGCATTTGCACAACTCGCAATAACCTAGGTGCGAGCTTCTGAGGAAAGAAAATGAATTTCATGTTTTAAACATTCAATGATGCAACCACTATTATGCATTAAACATCATCTATAAGCCTAAAACATGAAAAGGGAAAAATAAACATTTAATCCAAACATGCAAAAATAATCTCCTCCAATATTGCTAATAGGATACAAATTTCTGGATTCATTTGTATTAAAAGCAGAAAATACAGTCTTTGTAGCATATTTCCAACCTTACCCTCCAAAAAAGACCAGCCCCCAGTTTCAGTCTATGCATGCATTTTTAATATTTTTCTTGAGACTTCATTTTATTTCTTTTTTTTTATTTATCACTTTGTCTTGATTCCTTCCCATTAAAGGTAATTGCATAGCCATTTTTTTTGTTTCTCATATTTTGTTTTAAATATATAACATTGTCCTTCCATATGAAGGATTTCCTTTGAATTTATTATGCAAAATAATAGCCTTAAAATTCTATTAATATGACACCCATCTGTATTGGAAATGGCAAGTTTAACCCTTACAAATATTTCATGGGAGAAATAGGACAAAACTTCGCATGTCATATCCGCAATGACTTGCTAAAATTTTGGGCATCACAACAGGCCGTAGCACCCAATATAGAATTTCCTAGATGACTCTCAAGGGATAATGTAACCGACGAATGCATAAAATTTATTTGCAATATCCCATTTATTGCCATGATGGTGCCTCAAAGTCATCTATTGATTGTCATGGATAAACATGGGCTACTGGTTTCCATAATCTTGACAGAAACTAGTGCAAACCTAAAAATATTCCAAGCTCATCATTATGATCCCATGTCATGTCCTCTTTTATTGTCCTTGTTGTTCTCCATATCCATGTGTGTCTATTTTTAGGGCATCCACATAAGTACCCTATGATTGCTCTATCATATATTATGTCTTTCATTCTCAACTAGAGTAGTGAGTGCCACAGGAATCCATTCTCTCTATTTGTAATGTTTGATCAATCTAATAATGCACATGGGCCCATGTTGGAATGCTCATGATCATTATGAATACCCTCACTTGTATAATGGATAATACCCACTGTATTTGTTGTCATCCATAATTGCTTTGCAGCTTTAGCTTCACACATCCACTACCATCTACATCCAGCCTACACCATTGTCTAAATGATACCAGCTTAAAGTTAGCCCATGGTGTATAGGTCCTAATTAAAGCATATTGCTTCTCTAGGAATTTACGTAGCCTAAACCCTGCATACCTCCATCAGTATTTTAAACACTTGTCCATTATATTATGTTAGTCTCCCTTAATAACCATAGCATATCTTTACTCAATATATATGCACTCAAACGACATTGTTGTCTACACATCAACATTATAGGCTACTACTTCATTCGAGGTCATGTTGTCCGCCACTCCGCAATACGATGTTGGCCTTCAAATAATGGTTGGTTGGTCCTCATGCATATTGATGCTAATATGTGACTACACACTAAAAATAGGCTTGGCATATTTCACCATGTTGTGTACAATTTTTTTTTACCCCTTCTAGAGAAATGTAACCCTATGCATAATTTATTCATCGAATGTTGCTCCATTATCATCAACTTCGTCAAATATTTTGAGAAAATAATATGACCACATATGTGATCACGTGTGTTCCTTGTGTTTTCTGTCTGATGTCGAATCCTTACCACGTGGACCTCACATTTTGACCTATGTGCATGAACAAACTAGAATAAAAATAATCACGCATATGAATTATAAATAACATTAAAATAACCTTTAACTCTAGATTAATATGAGCAAAATAGATTTTGATTTAAAAACAACACAAAACCCCACTTACAAATTAGTATTAATAATAAACAAAATACTAACGGGGAACACTCATATTTCATTACATTCATTTATTTATTAAAATTATTTTTTTGTTATTTTTAAATTTTATTTTTCTTTCTTTTAATTTTATTTAATTCATAAATTTCAACTATTTGAATTACTTGATTTTAAAACAATAAAATTAATTATGACATTCAAACTTTAAATCCAACCAAATATTAAAATGAAATAGAATAAAGCATGCACTAACTAACAATTAAAAGAATAAAATCAAACACTATCGAAAGTGAAACTAGGACTCTATATTGAAAAATATTGGGAGAAAATGTATGAAATCACAACGATATTACTCAAATAACATCTAAAAATCCCAAAAAATAAACTTCAAGGTGAGTCCCCAATTTTGGGGTAAGTTGTGCAATGGCCACAATATTCCCTTTATATAGGAAGATAGATTCCTTGACGAAAACTCTACCTAGTTGTACAAGGGGACACCTTGCACATGACAACTTGCACATTGATATTTGTGCATATATTACATTTCTTGAAGTAAGTAGTTAACTTCCCCCTAAAGTAATATCCTACCCTAAGTATGTACCAAAGGTGGTATATTTACATGACCCAAATGATGTAATATAATCTAACTCTAACACCCACCTTTATTATATTATTTGGGTATTGAAGATTTCAATCTTCAATATGGATCTTCTTCTTGAGAATGGTCTTTGGCTTGCTCATTGATATTATTCTCTTATATCCATCCTCATTTGTTTTCTTCTTTATGAGTATCCTTATTTGGTTTGGTTGCTTCTTCAAATTCTAGTTGGCTGAGTAGAGCATAGTGTTTTTGACCTCTCATATTTTTATTTTGATTCTTCTATGCTTGCCTTTATGATGTGTTGATTCTTCAATTTATTCAACCTGTTCTTCAAGAAATGAGTTAGTATCATTTTTAAATACAAAAATATCTTGTGAGGTTTCTATTTAATCTAGGATATATGTATTTACATGGATATATCCCATTGCTTATATCTCGCTTTTGTTCATGATAAGGCATGTATTGATCTCATTCATATATATGAAATTATCTGTCCAATTGCTTTCTACTAACTTGCTTATTGAAATGAGATTGAATGTTAATCCAGGAACATACAATACATTTTGTAGTATTAATTTTGGAAATGATTTGCTTGGTGTTACACATCCATATCCATGTATCAAATAAGTTTGGATATCTACAATTATTAGTCTGTAACCATTGGTGATTTCAAGACAATCAAACCACTATAGATTTCTATTCATGTGATGACTAGCTCGTGAGTCAATGTTCCATGTATTCTTCTACTTTGTTGAATTTTCCATGCTTGTAATATTTTTGCATTTGTGGCATGATTTAGTGTATGTGCCTTCTTCATTTTTCTATGAGAAAATATGTTCTTATTTCCATGGTGGTATAATAGAACATTTGTAGTAGTCTTCCTTATAACGCCCTAGTTTAGAGTATATGATATTGATTTGATAAAACCTTTTTAGAGCTTAGGTTTTGTAGGCTTACTTATGACTCCCAAATGGATTGAGTACTTGATAAAATGTTATTATTATAAAATTTTATAGAATGCCTTATGTCTCCCTAGTGATTTTGGATATCCTAAATGATTAGTAAAGTGCTTTTGAGAATAGTTAAATTTTAGGTTGATTTTGTAAAGCTTTATGAATAGCAAAAATCAACTTCTATTACACCTTATTACTCCTATTGAACTTAAGAACTTTCTATTTTGATGAGGTCCTAATGGTTGAATTTTTATCCCATTAATGTGATTGTGAGACAAGTATACCAATTAATTTCCAACCCTTGATATTATTTAATAAACCTTCTATTATATATTTTGATATTTGATATTTAATTTTTCTAAATTCCAAAATTCTACTTTGGTGCAGTATACCTTATAACTCCCTAATATGAAATATTAGAAAACAATAATATTTGCAATAATATAAATTAAATGTTTCTAGGTAGAAATCCTTATTTCTCCTATGTTTTAATTTGTAAATATAAATCTATAATTATCCTTTAGTTTTACTTTCGAATATGGTTTATTTTCATATAGTTTAAACATTAAATTATACCCTTATATATCCTTATTAATAAAATAAAATAAACTAAGGTAAAGTATTACCTTTATAATATTGTAAATCTGCTATATGAGAATTGTATTTTTCTTGTATTATCTAATGTATGCATACCAGTCTTAATGCTTGCTTTGACCTCCGTTTAATGGTGGATGGTGGTAGATTCCTTTGAATACAATATTGGATACTTCATTTTTGCTTGACCATGAGCCTTTAATGCTCTTACTTCTACCTCCATGCTACACTTCCTTGGCTGCTATGAATGCACTTCTCCTTGGTCTTTGGTACCTCAAATAGGAATAGAATATTATAGTGGGTGACAAGTGTCATGGAAGTTTCACTTTAATTCCTCAGAGAGATATAGAACCTTGTTGACCCTTGGAATTTTCTACAAAAATAGAAGGTGAGTATTACAGTCTTGTATGAGTGCTTATATTCCTTGGTGACAAGTGTCACTTCTCTTATAACACTCCTAATATCCTCCTATATAATACCTTATTGTAATTTACTTCAAGCATACAAAGTATGAGCACTCATATAGGATATGTTAGGGTTTTATTCAATGTCACAAGTGTCACCTTCCCTTTTTGCATGGGCATTTTCTTCTCAACGTCTCTCAATCCTTATTGTATTCTTTGTAAGGTTCTTTTATCAACATATTATGAATAACTTCTCCTTTGTTGTATTCTTCGGATGGTGCTTGGTGTGAGTTAGTTCTAGGTGGATTAGTGAGCAATGCTTTGGTAGCTTTGATCTAGGATTATGAGCAACACTTTTATGGCTATGGGCATACTCCAATGGTGCCCTTGAGTGCTCCTTGTGGATGTACGCCTAGCTGGTATAGCCTCTTTTGTGCTTTTTTTTCCTCCTTATTTCAACCTACTATGTATTTACCTTTTTAGATAAATTTTTCCTATTGTTTTTCTTATAGGTACCTTGATACGGCTGTCCAAGACAGTGGATAATATTAGCTCTTTGAGAGGCACTTTTACATTTTTTGGAGAATGCTTTTACATAACTTCTCTGAGCTGATTTCTCCTTGTGAATAATATGCATTTGCGGCACTTAAATTGTATCATTTTTCCTACATAGTATAGATTAGTATGATGCAAGATGATGTAAATGAATTTGTGAATATAATTTCTTTTTTGCACCTCTTTTGCAACCTTATTTTTACTGGTTTTAATGGCAACTTTCTTATAGGCAATGGCAGATTTTGAGGTTGTCTCCTTGCCTAGACAAATGTCTCCTTTGCTTTGTTAATTTTGGTAATAAGCCCAAGCTAATAACCAAATACATAAAATATTTTTTAGAAGTATTTTTTGCACTATTTTTTCTATAAATTTCCATTAGTGCACCTCAAATTTGAGACTCACCGAGTCTCCATTTGTAGCTTCTTTCACTGATTTTTATGGTGGCTTTATTCTCCACTCTTTGGAGGAATCTGATCTTATTTTGGTGGCTTCTTTGGGCCATGAAATATTTTAGGTTATGTGCATCAAATAGTATCTCTGTATACTTTTATAATATTATAGTTTTGTACCCTTGATCTTTAACAATCAACAAACACAAACTAACGCCTTTCAGAGTAACTAGTTAAAGAAAAACTAGTATAGTGTTAATGGATTATTAATGTACTTTAATGGTAACAATAATTTCACCTTATTTCTCCTATAAATAAATTCTCAAAATAATTTCAAAAGCACTTAATAATCTTTACAAATTTTAAGATTAATCTGTAATGAATCCTTAATGAACAATCTGTAATTTTCATTACAATCAATATCGTAGGATGTAGTGTTCTTTCTTTCTATATAGATAATAGGTAGGTGAACTTTTTCTTTCTTTCAAAACATATCCAACTCCTATTTAATGTGAAAATATATCTTCAAATGAATTCTGCTTTTTGCACTTTCTTGAAGACTATAATATGGGCTCTTTTCCTTTGCAACTCTAATATAAATATGGTGCTTAATTGAATTTGATAATGAACCCTAATTTGAAGTTCAACTAATCACACCAAAGTTGCTTAAATTTTAATGGATTCTATAGTAAATGTAGATCTTGGTGTTTTGATTCACCATTATGTTGTCTTGTAGTCAATGAATTTGTAGCTTCTTGTTGGCTATCCAAAACAACTTCTTTGTTCACTGAACTATGGTCTTTAACTTTCTATATTGAGCCTAGGGTTTGGTAGTTTGATCCTTCTAGTGATCTTCAATTTTATGTAGTAGGTTTTGAAAGTCCTTACTTCTGAAATGTGTCTTATTATTGTGAGATGTAATCTACAAATCTCTTTGATTTGGTAGGATTCTTCTATCTAGATCTTCCTTTAATATTCTTGTTGAATTTTGACTATAAACATGATGTTCTTCTCAAGGTTTGAAATGTCTTGAGGTCTTCACTAGATTCTTCTTCTCTTGGGATTTTTTTTTATGGTGATAATTATTACATGTGCTTCACTATTAGGAGCTTCTCCTTGGTAGTGGATTTCTCCAATTATTTATCCTAGGAACTCTTTTGATGGTGCTTCCATGAGCTTTGCAACAAGGCTCTCCAAGCCATATTATTTTTATCCTTGAGAGCACTCCAAGGTCTTCTATCTTGTAGCTTATTTGGTCTTCCAACTTAGATATTTTATTCAACATTCTAATTCTGGAATTGTTGGTGATGAGATCTTCTTCTCGGATCTTTGAAATATATTGATTCTTTTATCATGAATAGGACTTTGTTAGTCCCTCTCTATCTCTTCCAATATTGGAAGTTTTTCAAATAAGACTTTTAGATATCTTCAAGTTCTTATGAAAGAAGTATTTAATCAGTAAAGGAGATAACCAATATCATAATTCATGGAATCTACTCTAGAGTCTTCTCTAGAGTCTTCTTCAAAATCAGGAACTCTTCTCTCAAGCATTCTTCAAAATTAAGGCTTTTATGTCCTTCTTCTTCTAGATCAAGGTTTTTGTGCTCTTTGCTTCTACACTCTATAGGTATTGATATTGAATGGATATCACCAATATCCTATTTGTTGTAATCATAGTGATACTGAGAGGGGGGTGAATCAGTATGATCTTTTTAAACTTTAAATATTCAGCTCTAAAATCAATAGCAGTTTAAAACTAACGAACATATATATCAAATATAGCAAGAAAGCATTACACACAACATGGCATTTAACGAGGTTCACCAATGTGGCTACTCCTCAAAAATGACTTCTTGGACTACCATCCAAATCCATCCTTTGCAAAGCTACAACTTTACAATATCTTTTACCAACACCAACTGGAAGGAGCACCAACCCCTTAGATTTATCTGTACCAAATAGAATGGAGCACCAACCCCTTAGATTTATCTGTACCAAACAGAATAGAGCACCAACTCCTAATTTACCAGCACCTACTGGAAAGAAGCACCAACCCCTTATGCCAAGCTGCAACTTGGACTTCAATAAAAATAATGAAAATTATAGAATAATACTTTCACCTTATTTCTTATAGTCTGCAGTTTCTATGCACTCTGTTTCTTCTACAAAAATGCTTCACACTAGGACTGCTTCTGTGATATTGCTTTGCATTTTTTGCTACTAAACAGTTGATTGATCACTTCTACCCCTTTGTAGTTTTTTGCTTTCTGTGCGCTATTACTTCGCACTTGACTTGGTTCGACATGATTCGCTTTATTCACACCGTAGACTTAATTTGCACCTTCTGCTGTTCTCTGCACACTATCACTTTGACACAAACGAACTATCACTTCGGACTTAGCTCGAATCGAAACGACTCACTCTCTGCTCATTGCGAACTTCGCATGCACAAATTCTCTTCACACTTGTCATGCTTCAAACTCGAAATAGCCCTCCTTTTATAGATGCAATTTCAAGAACAAATCTTAAACTGTAGTCAGCTTAAACCCTAAAGAACATGGGCTGTAAAACCCTAATGAATGTCGACTTCAAAACCCTAATGAATGTCGGCTCCAAAACCCTAATCTTCGTCAGCCTAGATTTAAATCTGTTGGCTTCAACCGTCTCTCTGGTTCTATAGCTTTCCTCATGAAACTCCAACATGTCACGATATCATGACACCTTTTACATCCGTACACCTTCTTGTCCTTGCTATCGTGAAATTGTGACACTTTTGGCCTTTGATAGCTTTGCCACCATTCTTGTCGTGAAATCATGACACTTCTAACTTTCGCTGATGTCATCCTCACTATTGTCACGAAAACACGACCCTTTTTGCTTCTAGGCCTTCTCCACTATTGTCGTGAAATTGTGATATTTTTGGTGCCGTACAGTCTCTCTCCTCCTAAAGTTGCGAAACCGTGACATGTCACAAAAATGCGACATCTTTATCCTGCTAGCTTCTTTACTGCTGCCTGTCATGAAATCGTGACACTTTTTCCATCTGTACATTTTCATTTCATTCTGTCATGAAATCGTGACGCTTTCAGCTTTCGAAGGCTTTTCTTGTAACCTATCATGAAATCGTAACACTTTTGGATTTTTTACACTTTTCTTCTCAGTTACCAGAAAAAACTGAATATGTCACAAAATCGTGACACTTTCACTGCCTTGGCTTCTTTTTTGACTTTTTCCAGCGAAAACATAACATGTCGCGAAATCATGACACTTTTCCTCCTTGGAGCTTTTTCTTCGAACATGTCATGAAATCGCGACAGTTTTCTTCCTTAGCGCATTTTCTTCACACATGTCACGAAATCGTGATAATTTTCTTCCTTAGCACTTTTATTTCAAACATGTCATGAAATCGCGATAGTTTTCTTCCTTAGTGCTTTTCTTTCGAACATGTTGCGAAATCGTGACAGTTTTCTGCCTTAGCGCTTCTTCTCCAAACATGTCGTGAAATCGCGATAGTTTTCCTTGCGCCTTCTCTCTCCTCGACCATGTTGCGAAATCGTGACAATTTTGTTTGCACTTTCTCTCTCCTCGTCCATGTCGTGAAATCATGACAATTTTCTTTGTGCCTTCTCTCTCCTTCGACATGTCGCAAAATCACGACAGAAAACATGTCGCGATATCGCGACAGTTTTCTTACTTGTCTTTTTCTTTGATTTTTTGCAAAAAGGCAACTATGGTATTTTGGGAAACTCACTATCCATGTTCTGAATAACCTTTGAACTTCTGTCCTCTGCATCTGAATAACTTTTGAACTACCTGACCACTGCACAATTGGATCTAACTGACTGTGTTGAAAACAATGACAAAACTCTTGCAACACCTTGCTCAACAATCTCCCCCTTTGGAATTGTTGGCAACACCTGTGTAAATTCCTGGAACTCTTCTCCCCCTTTGTCAATAATACCAAAGGGATGCTGCAGACTCCCCCTGAGTCCATACATACAATTCTCAGGCATAATTTGTTGCACTTAGCACAAATTATGATCATGAGCAAAAGAATAGGCAAATATTCAAATGCTCCCCTTGATAAGGTGATCCCTATAGCTAATCACTTCTTGGGAAGTGTGACTACTCCCAATTTATTTTGAAGGTACTCAAACACTTCCTTGGGCAAAGGTTTTGTAAAAATATCTGCTACTTGTTCTGTGGTTGGGACAAAATCTAATTTAACTTCTCCTTCTGCAACTTTCTCCTTCAAGAAATGATACCTGATGGCAATGTGTTTTGTTCGTGAGTGCATTACTTGGATTATTGGAGATGTTAATTGCACTGGTGTTATCACACTTAACTGATATTGGTTCACTAAAATTAATACCAAGATCTTTCAAGGTTTGTTTCATCCACAAAACTTGAGTACAACAAGTTGTTGCTACAATATATTCTGCCTCAGCTGTTGATAAAGAAACTGACTCTTGTTTCTTGCTATGCCAAGCAACCAACTTTTCACCGAGATAAAAAGCACCTCCACTTGTATTTTTCCTATCATCAACACATCCTGCCCAATCTGCATCTGAATAAGATATAAGGGTGAAGTCTTTACCTTTCGGATACCATAACCCATACTCCATAGTACCCTTGAGATATCTAAGAATCCTTTTTACTGCTGTCACATGAGTCTCTTTGGGACTAGCCTGAAATATTGCTACCATGCAAACTGCCTGCAGAATATCAGGTTTGGTACCTGTTAAATATAGTAAGCTTCCTATCATTGATCTATACATGGTTTGATCTACAGGTGGAGATTTGTCTTCTTTACTCAACTTGCAACCTATTATCATGGGAGTGCTAACTGGCTTACAGTCCTCCATTGTGAACCTTTTTAGCATCTCTTTCACATATTTGATTTGGTAAATGAAAATGCCTTTCTCATTTTGATTAACTTGTAACCCAAGAAAATAAGACAGTTCACCAATCATAGACATTTCAAATTCATTCTGCATCTTATTTGCTAAGTCTTTACAAGATTCATCTTTGCTGCTACCAAATATGATATCATCGACATAGACAACAAGAACTATGAGATGCCCACCTTCTATTTTCACATACATATTACTATCCACCAACCCTTTCTTGAATCCCTGTTGAGAAAGATAGTTGTCTAGCCTTGCATACCATGCCCGTGGTGCTTGTTTTAATCCATATAAAGCTTTCTTTAATTTGCAGACAAGGTTGGGATCTTGACTAATTTGAAAACCATCTGGTTGTTCAATATAGACCTCTTCTTCAAGTTTCCCATATAAAAAGGTAGATTTTACATCCATCTAATAAACTTTGAAGTTCTTGTGGATTGCTAAGGCCAAAAACATTCTGCTTGCTTCGAGTCTGGCCACTGGTGCAAAAGTCTCCTCAAAATCAACGCCTTCAACCTATGCATAGACTTTACAAACCAGTATTGCTTTATTCCTAATGACCTGCCCGTCTTCATTTAATTTGTTTCAAAATATCCATTTTGTGTCGATTACATTCTTATTTGCAGGTCTGGGTACTAATTCCCAAGTTTTGTTCTTTTCAATTTGATCTAATTCTTCATTCATTGCCTTCATCTAGCTATCATCTTTGCTTGCTTCATCTATGTTTTTGGGATCAATGCTGGATAAAAGAGAGTAATTACTTATTACTTTCCTTCTTGTCTGAACACCAGCTATGGGATCTCCAATTATTTGATCTCTTGGATGATTTTTCTGCCAGCTGCCTATTTTAAATTTCTTATTTTCTTGCGCTTCTGAGTCATCGATTAAGTCATCTGAATCAAGAGTAGGTTTGTTTCCTGCTTCATTTACCTCATCTCATTCAATGACATCTTCATATATTGGGTAGTTTTCCTCAAAGTCACTCGACCGTTCCCCACCTTCATCAAATTTGACGTCTGCACTATCCACAATTTTCTTGAGTCTCTTGTTGTAGCATTTGTAAGCTTTACTTTTTGAGGAATAGCCAAAAAAGACACCTTCATCTGCTCTATTCTCAAATTTTCTAAGATTATCATCTATTTTTCTGATGTAACACTTACAGCCAAAAACTTTGAGGTGTTTTGTTGTTGCTTTTCTACTGAACCACAACTCATAGGGTGTTTTGCTTTCATCAGTTCTCAGCATGTATTTTTTTTGGATATATACTGCAGTGTGGACTGCTTCTTTCCAGAATCTATCTGCTATTTTATTTTCTTCCAGCATAGTGCGAGCCATTTCCTGTACTATTTTGTTCTTTCTTTCTACCACACCATTTCGGCTGGGGTGTTCTAGATGCTAAAAATTGTCTCCTAATGCCATGTTTTTCATAGTATTCTGTAAATTCATCTGAGATGAATTCTCCTCCTCTATCTAACCATAAACATTTTATCCTTTTCCCTATTTCATTCTCAACTAGATGTTTGAAATACCTGAACATTTCAAAAGCTTCTATTTTATTCTTCAAGAAAAATATCCAAGTCATTCTGGAATAATCATCGATACACAACATAAAGTATGTGTCTCCATTTATGCTCTATGTTCTCATGGGTCCACATAAGTTTGTATGTATGAGTTCCAAAGGTTTGCTAGTGTGATACTCTTTTGTTTTAAAAGAGACTCTGGTTTGCTTTCCCTTTTGACAAGAAGCACAAATGCTATTTGAGGGTTTTCTAATTGCAGGTATATCTCTCACAGCCTGTTTCGAGCTAATTTTTATCAGATTATCGAAGCTTATGTGCCCAAGCCTCTTATGCCACATCTAGTTTTCTTCTTTATGTCCAATGAAACAAGTACCTTCTGATGTTTCTGAGAGTGTGTACAAGTTTCTAGACGTCCTTGATCTAGTTGCTATCAGTTTCCCATTGATCATTTTTCTAACTTCACAGCCTTGCTTCTTGAAAACTACTTCATGTCCTTTATCACAGATCTGACTGACACTCAACAAGTTGTGCTTTAGACCATCCACAAACAAAACTTCTTTTGACTTGATTTTCCCATCACTAATTCTAACTGACCCTTTTCCGATTATCTTGGCTCCATCATTATTTTTGAACTTTACAGAGCCACCCTCATATTTTTGTAGTTTTTCAAACTTTTGTTTATCACCTGTCATATGACTTGAGCAACCACTATTAAGAATCCATGGTACACATTTATTCTGATCCTTGAAATCTGTCTAAACTATTAGAGATTCCTTTTCTTCCCTGAGCTGTTCTTTCTGTTTCCTCTCTATTTTGACAATGATATTAGGTTCTAGCTTGGATTCCCCTTTCCAATATTTTGTGTATCTATTTTAGAAATATTTCTATTTTGTTTTGATCTATAAGATTGAACTCTTCTTTTCTAAGATTGATTTGAAACAGAGATACTACGACAATTTCTTACAATATGCCCAAAGTTATGACAGTTAAAGCATTCTACTGCATAATTTATTAAAGGAGCAAAAGTATTTCTACTAATGAAACTTCTTGGTCCTGCATTATACTTACAGTCTACAATTTTATGTCCATAACCATTACATTTGAAACAAAAACTAGAAAAATAATGATTGAACCTGAAAGAAGGTCTTTGCCAGGTTGTTGAATGATCCATGGATCTTCTTTTCTTTTGATGTGTGACCTTGGTAAATCCATCATTGTCAGTTCTTCTTTCAGGCCTGGCATCACAACTTTCTTTTGCATGATTACTTTCAACAGCTTGTTTCTTATCTTCACTCCTTACAGATTCAACATTTCTGTATTTTGGTTCGTTTGATGATTCTCCTTCAATAAAGCCCAGACCAAATTTGATGCCTGCTGGTCTTTGATCGCTTAGGATTTTGTCCAGCTTCATCAAAATTTCTTCACATTTGCAGTGGTAGCTAATTTTTCGATCCAGCTCTTGTATCTGTATACGAAGACCAACATTTTCTTCTTCTAGTTTACAACAGTAATCTATCTTCATGGTTACTTGAACTTCAAGATCTTCAGACATTTTCTTGTACTCTTCTGACTGTATTTTTAAACTGGTTATAATGTCGTTTGCATCCTCAAGCTTTCTTGACAGTTTTTTATTCTTTCTTTTCTCAGATTTCCATTCTACAAGAGCAGAAACCAGCTCACCTTCTAAATCAACTTCAGCCTCGACTTTTTCAATAGACACTTTAGAGTTCATACCTTCTCTCTTTTCTAGGTTTTCAGCCTCTTCTAATTTTTCTATTTCAAATGCCATAAATAGAGCTTCACCTGTTCCTTCTTCAGAGTCTTCACTAGAGCTATCTTCTGAGGAATTTGCATTCCTGGATATAAAACTTTTCTTTTTTAAATTGCTTTTTCTAAAGTTAGATTTCTTCCTCCATTCACCTTTTTCTTGATGCGAAGTTTCCTCACCTTTGTCCTTCTCATTGAGAGGACATTTTGTTGCAAAGTGTCCAATACCTCCATAGTTGAAACATTTAAAAGGTAGCTTTCCTCTGTATTTTCCTTTGCCCTTTCTCAGTTTTCTAACAAAATTTTCTTCCATTTCATCTGAAGTTTCTTCTTCTTCAGATTCATGTTTTGTGTCTTTACCTTTTAGAGCTTTAAATGTTGCTTCTCTATCTGTGGGATTATACCTTCCAATTCTCATTTCATAAGCAGTCAAGGAACCATGCATCTCATCCATACTAAAGTGGTTTAGATATTTGGCTTCTTCTATGGCAGAGACTTTAGAATCGAACCTTTGGGGAAGCAATCTTAAAACCTTTTTCATGATAGTAGCATCATCCAACTCTTCGTCGAGACCTCTGATTGAATTAGTGATTCCATTCACTCTCTGCATGAAGGCTTCTATGTTCTCATCGTTGGTCATTTTTAAATATTCGAATTGAGCTCAATGAGTTTGTAGCTTGGCTTCCTTGATCTTGTCATCTCCCTCATGGATATTTTCTAGTTTGTCCCAAACATATTTTGCTGATTCACAATTTATGATTTTTACGAACTCACTGTCCACTAATCCACACATGATGGCATTTTTTGCTTTAGAATCATTTTCAAAAGCTTTTTTACCGATGTTGTCGGTTGGAGCAGTGGCAGGAGCTATGTAGCCATTAACTACTACATTCCATATGTCAAATCCCAAAGCTCATAGATAAGTCTGCATCTTGATTTTTTAGAACACATAATTTTTTCCATCAAACAATGGTGCTTTGTTTGAGGAGAAACCTTCACCACCTGCCATATCGTCACTACCAGGAACACCCTAGTTGATTGAGCCTGTACAAAAACCTTGCTCTGATACCAATTATTATAATCACAGTGACATTGAGAGGGGGGTGAATCAGTGTGATCTTTTTAAACTTTAAATATTCAGCTCTAAAATCAATAGCAGTTTAAAACTAACGAACAGATATATCAAATACAGCAATAAAGCATTACACACAACACGACATTTAATGAGGTTCACCAATGTGGCTACTCCTCAAAAATGACTGCTTGGACTACCATCCAAATCCAGCCTTTGCAAAGCTACAACTTTACAATATATTTTACCAGCACCAACTGGAAGGAGCACCAACCCATTAGATTTATCTATACCAAACAGAATGGAGCACCAACTCCTAATTTACAAGCACCTACTGGAAAGAAGCACCAACCCCTTATGCCAAGCTACAACTTGAACTTCAATAAAAATAATGAAAATTATAGAATAATAATTTCACCTTATTTCTTACAATCTGTAGTTTCTATGCACTCTGTTTCTTCTACAAAAATGCTTCACACTAGGACTGCTTCTATGATATTGGTTTGCATTCTCTGCTGCTAAACAGTTGATCAATAACTTCTGCCCCTTTGCGGTTTTTTGCTTTTTGCGCGCTATTACTTCACACTTGACTTGGTTCGACATGATTCACTTTATTCGCACCGTAGACTTAATTCACACCTTCTGCTATTCTCTACATGCTATCGCTTCAACACAAATGAACTATCACTTTGGACTCAGCTCGAATCAAAATGACTCACTCTCTGCTCACTGTGAACTTCGCATTCACGAATTCTCTTCACACGAATCACCCTTTAAACTCAAAATAGCCCTCCTTTTATAGATGAAATTTCAAGAACAAATCTTAAACTATAGTCGGCTTAAACCCTAAAGAACGTCGGCTATAAAACCCTAATGAATGTTGGCTTCAAAACCCTAATGAATGTCGGCTCCAAAACCCTAATCTTCGTCGACCCAAATTTAACTCTGTCGGCTTCAATCGTCTCTCTGGTTCTGTAGCTTTCCTTGTGAAACTCCAACATGTCACGATATCATGACACCTTTTACATCCGTACGCCTTCTTGTCCTTGCTGTCGCGAATCGTGACACTTTTGGCCTTTGATAGCTTTGCCATCGTTCTTGTCGTGAAATAGTGACACTTCCAACTTTCACTGACGTCATCCTCACTCTTGTCATGAAAACGTGACCCTTTTTGCTTCTAGGCCTTCTTCTCCGCTATTTTCATGAAATCATGACATTTTTGGCATCGTACAGTCTCTCTCCTCCTAGAGTCACGAAACCGTGACATGTTGCGAAAATGCGACATCTTTATCCTGCTAGCTCCTTTACTGCTGCCTATCGCAAAATCACTACAGTTTTTCCATCCATACATTTTCATTTCATTCTGTCATGAAATCATGAAACTTTCAGCTTTCAAAGGCTTTTCTTGCAACCTGTCGTGAAATCGTGACACTTTTGGCTTTCGTACACTTTTCTTCTCAGTTACCAATGAAAACGAAACATGTCACGAAATCGTGACACTTTCACTGCCTTGGCTTCTTTTCTGACTTTCGCCCGCGAAAACATAACATGTCACGAAATCACGACATACTTGCCTTCGTACATTCTCTCTCCTCTTCGGGTTGCGAAAACTCGACATGTCGCGAAATCGTGACACTTTTCCTCCTTGGAGCTTTTTCTCCGAACATGTCACGAAATCGCGACAGTTTTCTTCCTTAGTGCATTTTCTCCAAACATGTCACGAAATCGTGACAGTTTTCTTCCTTAGCACTTTTCTTCCGAACATGTCACGAAATCATGACAATTTTCTTCCTTAGCGCTTTTCTTCCGAACATGTCACGAAATCATGTTAGTTTTTTTCCTTAGCGCTTTTTCTCCAAACATGTCATGAAATCGCGACAGTTTTCCTTACGCCTTCTCTCTCCTCGGCCATGTCGTGAAATCGTGACAATTTTGTTTACACTTTCTCTCTCCTCATCTATGTCACGAAATCGTGACACTTTTCTTTGCACCTTCTCTCTCCTCAGACATGTCGCGATATCGCGACAAAAAACATGTCGCGATATCGCGACAGTTTTCTTACTTGTATTTTTCTTTGATTTTCTGCAAAAAGGCAACTATGGTCTTCTAGGAAACTCACTGTCTATGTTCTGAATAACCTTTGAACTTTTGTTCTCTGCATCTGAATGACTTCTAAACTGCCTGACCACTGCATCATTGGATCTAACTGACTGTGTTGAAAATAATGACAAAACTCTTGCAACACCTTGCTCAACACTATATCCTCCTTGACTCATATTTTTGAGTCTCTTCTTCCTTGAGTCTAATATAAGGCTATTGTGGAATTTTCTTTACTTATACAATCTATAGGAATTTTAGCTCTTGTAATGGGATATTTCTCTAAGGTCTTTGAAATATTTAGTCTTATCCTTGTTACTTCAAGTGTTGGTATGATTCTAATAATATATTATTCCTAGCTCTCTTGTAGGAAGCTTCCCAACCTTTTTTGAATCTCATTTTCCTACAACAAGTTTTTAGATACTGGAACAAAATGATTTATAATTCTAGAGATAATATTCACTAGTTGATTTGAAAATCTAGTGGTATGAATGTTGAGTTATAGTCTTCACAATTTTTTTTGCAACTCTATGGAAAGACTAGCCAAATGTTATCTCAAAATTTTTGTAACTGAGATTTATTCTAGTCCTTTCAATATTTCCTATGACTATCCCTAATCCTATCTCGATTCATCATGGCTCTAATACCATGGTTAGTTTTTAAGGTTATATGTAGTGGGAGATATCTATCACAGGTCCTAATAAAATATAAAAATGTGAAAGAAATACTATAAATAGAAAGTGGTAAAACTACAATGTTGTATGGAGGTAATGGTCACTACATTACTATAAGCTAAACAATGATAATGTACTCCATATAGGATTTTTACCATTATATACTACAATTTACTATAATACACTTTAAATGCTTTATATGAACTTGATATGAACTATCATTGTGAGGTCCTTTTTATAGGAAATAGATTCATTGGCAAACACTCTACCTAGTTGTACAATGGGACATGTTGCACATTACAACTTGCACGTTGACACTAGCATTTATTACATTGCTTGAAGTAAGTAGTTAAATTAATCATAAAGTAATATCATAATCTAACTATGTACCAAAGGTGGTACATTTACATGACACAAGTGATGTAATATACTCTAACTCTAAAAAACACCCCCTTGTATTTGGTTATTGAAGACTCTAATATTCAATATGGTCTTTGTCTTGGTTTTGGAACTTGAGCTTTGCTTTCTTCATTTTGATTCCTAACTATATCTTTATCAATTAAATAATTAGTATCTTCATAAAATATTGTTTTTGCGGAGAGAACTTTAACTTCATGTTCATTTGTAGGTTCTTCTAGTTTTTGAATTTCCTGAATCTCTTTAACTTTCTAACAACTGTATGTTTTACTTCCTATATATTTCAATTTTAAATATTATAGTTTTTTAATTTCAAGAATTTATGTTGTCGATGAATTCCTTATAACTCCTTAATTAGAAATTTAGAAAAACAAAGATATTTGTAAATTTATTTTTTCAATTTTGATGTAGAAAAACTTATTCCTCAAAGTTAAATTATTTGCTAATTTTTCTATGCTTGAATTTTAAATAAATCAATTTCAAAAATATTTCAAATTAAATCCTTCTTATTTAAAAAGTCTTTCGAAACATTCAATAAATCATATAAGGTTGTAGTTCATCCTTACTTATATCTCCATTCATTTAATTAATCTTAAGCATAATAGATTAAGCTTAACTATAGTATTGATATACCTTATACCTCCTTGACCTTTATGAAATGCAAATAGATTTAAAAATTATCGTACCTTCTTGTAAATGGAGCGCTACATATTTAATCTAATTCTCCTGTGACTGCATTTAATATTTTTCCTTGCTTATGGTGCTCTCTTATGGACTTTGACTATCCTCTTAGTTCTTGTTATACATTCTCTAATTGAATATGCTTAATATGCATGCTAAATATTTTTTGGGATCCACAAATCTATCAATATTCCTCTTCTCATGTGCCACATGACAATCAACATTTTCTTTAGGTATTTTCTTCTTGCTACATTACTACTTATTCATTTGGTGGTGTTATGACAATATGGTTGTTACCTTTGACAAGTGTATTCCTTCTTCAAAAAGATCTCATAGCTAGTTTGAATAATTTTCTTTCCCATATGATTGTTTGCACTCATTGTTCTATATGCCAAATGGCATCCAAGTTCTTTCATATTATCAGCTGAAGTGGTAAATGGTTTCTACACTACTCTCAACACTTGCATGTGATTTATTAATATCTTAGCTTTCTTTGGCACTTAAAATTACTTTCCCTTCCTTAATGCTCACAATATATTTCACTACTTGTAACTTTCAATTCTTCTTTCCTCCAATGTACTTTGTAACTCTCTAATGCTTGTTGGTGCTTCTTTGTTTCTAATGCTTGGTGGTGGCTCTTCTATGTCAATGGTTTCTCTTATTCTATGGTGGTGGCTCCTCCTTTGGTGGCACTCCAATAACTCTTTCTTGGTGAATTTTATACCCCTTTGCTTGATATATTCTCAGTGTTATTTGGCTAGATATCCAAGCTTCTTAACTTGGGTAAAATATTTGATTTTTAATTTATTTATATCCCAAGAAACTTGCAGTTTTATCTAGTGAATCTAACTCCTTTTTTCTGCATATTTTAATCCAATGTGAAAGCTACCTTATTTATGTTATGGTGCCTTTAATTGGTGTATTTACACCTTGAACATGTTGTCTTTAAGCACTTATTCAGCCTTTCCTTAGACAATAATATTGCCTCCTTCGTTGACTTGAAGACTCTTTATTTTGCATATTTTAATAGCTCTAATATGGTGCTCTTATAACTTTAAATTAAACTTATTTTAATGCTTAGATAATAAACTCTTGTAGCACCATTGTGGCATACCTTTTGGCCTCCTTTTGTGTCTAATCTTCTTGGTGATTTGATTCACATTTTTGCTGCCCTTCAAATTGTACAATTTGCAGATCTCCTTTCTACTCAATTACTGCCTCAAACTCTCTACCTTTTAGCCTTTAGATTGTTTTTAAAAAATATTTAATTTTCAGCTGTCAGCATTGTTTAGGAATCAGCTTCTATGTTGTCCAAATTTCTTTACAATTTGCCGTAATTATCCTTCTTTAAATGGTGTCAAAGAATCTGATTTTTGTGGCTTTAATTCTTCTCCAAATTCATTCTCTCGAACTCTGAAATTTGCAGCTATTAGTGATTCCCAAATTCTGCCCTCTTGCTGTCCCAAAATATGCATTTTTGCAGATTCAAATGCAGTCAATTCCTCCTTTTTTTTTCTGTCCAAAATTTTTGTAAATCTGCCCCGAAATTCTCCAAAACACAGATCTAATATCTTATGTTAATGCTGCTCAAATTTCCAGCTCAAATATCTTCAAATTGTTGCTTAAAAAACTCTGATTTATACTTCTTATATTGCTGTCCAAGAATCTCTCCTAACTTCTCCAAATTGCTTCCTTATTTTGCTATCAATACTTCCTTCAATTATCTATTGAAGGGCACTTCAAAAACTGCCCAAATATTCTCCAAATTGCAGCTATATGTCACCTTCAATTTTCTGTCCTGTGACTTCAACTTCTGTTGTAAAAATCAGAAATATTCACCTTCTCAAATCATAATTCAAATCCTTTATTTCTGTATTTAAAACTCTAAAATTGGTAGCCTCTTCTAGCTTCTTTCTCCTCCAATCTTCTTGTCAAATTTTAACTTCGAATTGGGTCTATTTTTTAGCCTTCTCCTCAAGAACCTGAATGTCTTAAGACCTTCAAAAATCCTTTCCAATGTTTGGCAAACTTCTTTCCAAGTCCTTATTCCTTTTGGGCTTGTTGTTAGATGGTGAAAATTATCCCAAATTCTTATTTTCAGTTGCTTCTCATTCTTGTAATATTTATCTTTATTCAAATCAGGTTTATGTCTAAGGGGTTTTCCCTAAAATATAGTTATAAAAATGGGGTGAATTAGTTTTGAAATCCAAAATTATAGGTGAAACATTCCCCTATCATTATATTGGAGATTTAAACTTAAAATGGTCCAATTATTATAAAATTGGGACAAATCTACCCAAAAAAAATTTACACCCAAAATTTTTGGGCTAATGGGCCCCGATCAAGGGTCCCCAATATTATCCAATTCCAAATTTCAAAAATTCAAATATTGGTTGATTAATGATGATTAGCCACTATGCATAACTCTGCTTCAAATATTTTCTAGTAGACAATTAATAAATAGGGATTTTCTAGCCTTCTTATTTCTCCTTCCAATATTTGCTTGAGATCCCTTATCTTAGGTATTCAAATTTTGCAACTCTTCAATTGTAAAATTTCCTTAGTCCTCCTCTATCTTCTTTCTCTAATATTTGATATTCCAAATATGGAATTTTTTCAATGAGATATTTTCTATTGGATATCATCTTTCTCTAATATTCAATAGGGCTTCTCTTGGCATATAATAAATATTCAATAGAGTTGATTCTTCTTTCTTCAATCTGAATTCTTCAATATTATTATGGGATCCTCTTTTTGGATCTCCTCAATCTTCTATGTCTACTCTTTTATTGCAAAAAAGAACTAATCCTTGCACAAGGAAAGCACATAGAATTTCAGGTAATCGAAGATAAAATTCTTCTCTATCCATTGTAGGAAGCTTCTCAAATTTTGAGAAATAATTTTTTGCAAAAACAAACATAGATAGCAGTAAGACAATTTATATAAATATTTAGATATCTAAAAATTAATAAGCTTCACTGATTATCCTTCAATCTAGTGGAATGAGATCTATGTTGAGTCCTAGTCTTCACGAGTTTTCCTACAACCCTATAGAAATACTCTAGCAAAACAATAACTTTGAAATTTTTGAAAATGAAATCTCCCTATCTACTCTCAATCTCTCTTGCATATCTCCCTATTTCCTATCAATATCCCTTGTGCTTTGATAGCATTGTTAGATTTTGATGCTGGATACTTAATGAGAAATCAACCACAAGATATAAATTGAGCATGCAATATTAAATATATGATAATGATAATATACTAAGAATGTAAAACTCATAATAAAATTATGTAACTACTCATAAAACTACCATTAATGAAGGCTCACAAAAATAGTACAATGATATAAAATGGAGGTCTCATACTCTCCATATTCTTTACATGCTCTACATTGTATCTAGTATATCATCTACCTTATTCTATCTAACTTCTCTCTTCCTTATTTTATTTCCTACACCTCTATTAAATTCCTATATATAATTAGATGTGACTCTTGGTCTTCCACCTACCTATGACTCTTCATATTCCTATTCTATGGACTCATGTACACATGGACAACATGCACATTTACATCATCAAGTACTTTGCACATTTTAACAATACTTGTGCATTTATTACATTGCATAAAGTAAATACTCAAATATTAATCTAAGATAAACTTCTAATCTAAATATATACCCAATATGGTACATTAACATATACTACATAATGTAATATATTTCAACATTTCTTTTGTTTCTTCTTCTTCTTCACATTTTTAAATTTCTCTATCACCTTCATCAGGTTTGGTTTTTGTTCTTGTAAAAATATCCTAAATTTTTTCTACTATCAAAATTGATTTCACTTTTTTTTTACATGAAATATAATTAGGACCTTTGAGATGTTAAGACTCTGAAAAAAGAATGTATTCATTAACATAGTTGCGTTCATGTAACTTTTAAAGTTGACTACCTTATATCTTCCTAGGTTTTAAATAATTTTTCAATTTTATAAACTTTTCTAAATCCTTTGATGTTGAATTCCTTATGGATCCCTAATTAATTAGAAACTAGAAAATAATAAATTTTCAAATATAATATTCCTAAATTTGAATTAGACTTCCTTATCTCTCTAAAATGATTTGCAAAAATTCTATATGCTTTGAATTTCAAAAAATAAATAAAGTAATAAAGTTTTCAAATATTAAATGACTTTAAAAAACTTCAAATTACTTTATATATATATATACTTATCACTCCAAGACTTTAAAAACTTAAGAAAAGTAATTAAAAACTTATCAACCTAATAGCACACTTATCTCTCCAATTAAACTCATTAAACCTTAGAAAGAATTAAAAATTAAATCATAAACTCCTTATCTCTCCTCTATCCTTAGCAATAATTAAAATATCAAATTAATGAACCCTAATATACCTCCTTGAAATGTGTGGATCAATATGGTGACTTTGGCAGTGTAACTTTTCATGTTTTAAAAATGTCTACTCTATGCTTATTGATTTTGAGCGTGTGAGGATGTGTGGTAATCTTTTTCATGAGCCAATATTTGAATGTTTTCTGATTAGGTGTACAAAATATTCCCTTCGCTTTCAATGTGTCTACTCAATAGTTTGCATGAAGGTTTTAGTTTTCACTCAATGTTCTAATGCTAGTAACATTAGAATGTTTCAATTTCTTGGCACTCAAATTATTCCGCTTCACCCGTAGTGGCACTAGCTACTCAAACTAGAGATTTTTATACTAGACGCTCCTTTGGTGCTTCAGTTCATTAATGTTTGAGTACACAAGTTTTATGTTCTAGCTTAATGATATTTACTAATTTTTTCCTTAAGATTCATGATTCTCCTAACTCAATTATGCTTGCACTCCTACATAGCACTTGTGTTTCATTGCTTATGATGCTTGGTCCTCTAGTAACTCTTGCACTTCTTAGTGGCACTTACATTATAATTGTAATACTTCCTAGCAGTCAATTCCACAATTTTTTTTAATTGCACTTCTCTAAGTTGTTAATAATTGTTTCTTCCTTTGGATCTTCACTTTATCTTATGTTGCGTTCTTTTCTCAGTTCTATGTCAATTGGCTTTTCAAACTCTTTATTAATGTCACTTGGCTTTTCAAAGTCTAGTTTAACATCACTTGGATTGTCCAAGCATGGATCAAAGTCACTTGGTCTATCCAATCTCATATCAACATCGCTTGGATTACCCAATATTTTCTCGATATCATCTAGTTTGTCTGAGTTATTCCTTTCTTGGATCGGCTACGTAGCATACTCTGTTAAGTTTACATGATTCATTGTTCTTTGCTATAATCACCTTAAAATAATTACTACCTTGTATATTGTAATCTAAATCTTATATTTCTTCTCTTCTTTGTGTAGGTGTAGGTAAATATGCTATTGCTCGCTAGTGTAGGATGTTGTTTTGAGATCAAACTTAAAAAATAAAATTTCATTTACTACAATTATAAATAACTTTAAAATATTTTTAACTTACAGTGTGATTTACCATTGATATTATTGGTAAAGCACACTACAAGAAAAAAAATATTTCAGAGTTTTTGTATTCACTATATACTCCTTTTTCTAGAGAAGTTTAATAGAGTCATTTGCTCTAATATTTAACTATGAGGCTTCAACATTTCCCTCTGCTAAAGACTATGTGTTTATGCCAATGACTCGCTAAATACACTTATCTATTCATTGGATGAGTAGATAGCTCTCTAAAAGCTTTAATATAAATAAATTTTTCTTTACAACAACTCTGACTAATATTTATTTCATATGCAAAATTCTTATCACTTATTATTGGATCTTTCAAATATTTTGTACCTAATTCATTGAAACTGTTAGAATATATATTATATCATAAGTTGTTACTAGGATAATTTGTGTGGCTAATATTAACTCAGATACTTATGATCTAATGGATCATATTGTACACCTTTGTTATTTGAGCAAGGTCACTTTCATTGAATAATATCAAGTTTTTTATTTTGCAACATGGTATCAAAGCATTTGAAAAACATTTGTGCTTTGGATTCCAAGGCTAGAAGCTATTCTAAGCTTTGATGTGATTAGATCGAATTTCAGAGCTAAATATTGAGGATCGTTCTTTCCAAAAGGTCACACAATTTATTTGCAAAATGTAATTAGACAATGAAATCTTTCAAGACTGCTTTAGAAGAAATATTAAAACAGTTGGAGCTAATAGAAAGTCCTGAGGGTTTCATAAATTTGAGATGGATGTAACAAGCAGTGGGGGACAACAATTTTTTCCATACTTCAAAGATGATCAAATGAGCACCAATAAAATCATGGATTACGTGGATCTGTATCATCTCTAGGTGGTTTGGTGGTATTGTTAGGTTTTGGCCCATCGACTCCAATCCTGACGATAAATTCTGGAGTGTACCTATAGTTGGGCTCTAGCCTGTGTTAGTAGTTATTGCATACGTATCACATGATAGATGGCATATCAGTGGCATATCAATGGTATATTTTCTATTAAGAGGTCATTTTTGGATGTGTTTTGAGAGGCAGCATTTGATAGTAATTGTTTCATCGTCGCAGAGATAAAATTGCTTGGATGGGGTCTTTTGTTCACTGTATTTGATGTATCCAGCACTAATAATTGAAAATCACTGAGATGCTCTCCTACCTGGCCCTGTTGGAATATTTTTCCTCTATAGTGACCCTAATAAATTGTCACTTTTTTTTTTATTCTACAGATAAGGTTAAATTATTGGTTCTAGCACACTCCAAAAGGACAATTTACGCTCGTCTACAAAAAAATTTTGGGAGTGTTGTTGTTTCTATAGTTTTTTTGCCATAGATCATGCCTCACCAAGTTAAAGTGGTAGATGGTTGATGCATTTTTTACCTCCTTGGAGCCCATGATAAAGCCATATTGTTATTTAGTGAAATATCTGCAGATCAAGAAATTTTTTCATAATGGGGATTCTTCCCATCGAGTATGGCCTTGACATCTCATTTGGGTTGCTCGAATCAAATTAAAGTCTCAAAATATCCTGCACAGAGGGACGTCACAAAAATTGAAACTTACTTTGGCTTATGGCTCTTGGTCACATGGCTTAGGTCACATGACGACAATCTCTTTAAACATATTTTTTGTGCAAATATGGTGGACTTCGGTGATGGACATCAAGATGAGCCCCATTTATGATGCTCTAGTTTGATACATATTTTAGGATATTCAAAAGGCAAAAACATGAAGTACGCCATCATGCATATTTTCTCTAAAACCAACCAAAAATTTGATATTTTAGAACCCTAATGCAGAACATATTATAGCAGTTTACGATCCAAATGAAGCAGTAGACATTGGTGATGAGGAAGGCCACTGCACCTTGGTTTTCCTGTTCCACGATGGTGACTGTAGACAATGTTTAATCAATAAAGTTTTTTTTTGTATGGAATTTAATATAATTTTTATATGTATAATTTTATTATAGCCAATGGGTCCAATGGGAAATTTTTTAATTTTTTAAAATTTTATTGTATTAAAAAAAAACAAAAACAAAAAAGATGGACCACATTTTTTTTCCAAGGGAAATTAAAAAAAAAACACATGCTTTATTTCATTATTCTAGAATATTAACTTCTGAGGAAAAGAAGAAGACTATTATTTTCCTGTAATATGAAGGTCACATTCAAAACCAAATACAGGGGTATTTATAGTCTTCGAAAATATTTTTACAAGATAGACAAGATGGTGTAGTCCATTTTTAGTTTTGAAACTAATTTCCACACTTTTTTGTGGCTCAAAATTGTTGTATCATGGAGTGCATTCTCGGTTGAACCCGACACTCCCAAACATTTTTTAATGTGATCCTAGTATCTAGTCATCTTCTCTATAGTACCTAGTGGATGTAGTGGCTGGTTACCCATGTATTCTGATAGGATGAGGAGATCACCGTAAGGACACATGCGATAGATATATTGGTGTCCTTTAATTTTTAATCCCTTTGTTTTGTTGTTTATCCATAAGTTTTGGACCTTTTTATTAGTCCATTGTGTTCATATATGTGGAAACCACTACTTATGTTTGTGGAGTCATTTTTGACTACCCTTGTGATTATTGTGGTTCTTTCTCCATCTTATATTCTTACTCTCCTTTTGTGTGAAACTTTCATTTCAGGGGGTTTTCTTTAGTGACTCTTTTTCACGGTGCATAGCCTTTATCATTATCAGTAGCACCAGTTTGGGAGTGATATTTCATTCAGTTCGGCAATGAGGCTTCTCTACTTTTTTGAGACATCTAATGGATCCTTTGCAAGTCTTTATGGAAGTTGTCCTTGGTGGGTTGAAGAGGACATCTTCCTTCCTCTCCATCCTCCTTCCACATCTTCTTTCTTCTTCTATTCTAGAAGGTGGTTTTCTTCCTTGTGGTCTTTCATCATTTTTCAGCAGAGAGTTCCTATGTATATATTGTAAATGATTACCTTATCAGGCCTTATTTTTGGGACTCATATCTATGGATATGCCACTTGTTTGGTTTTGTTTTTCACTACCTCCTAGTACCACTTAAGGGGGGTGTTAGTATATCCTAGTACCACTTAAGGGGGGTGTTAGAATAATATATCATATCCTAAGTTGTTACTAGGATAAGTTTGAGTGGTTGAGATTAACTTAGTTTGTTATGATCCGATGGATCAAATTGTACATATTTGCTATTTAAGCAAAGCTCATTTCATTGAATAATATCAAGTATTTTATTTAAAAAAAAAAAACTATTTTTATTCCATTTTTTGGAATATTCATTTGTGAGGGAAGAAGAATATTGTTGTTTTTCCTACTGATGAAGGCTAAATTGATACCCAATCATTGGTGTATTTATAGTTTTCAGAAAGGGTTTTTTGAGCCAAACACAATGGTGATGTCTTTTTTTAGTTTTGGAACTATTTTACATACTCTTTTTTTTGCTCAAATATTTTTGTATCATGGAGTGCAATCTCAATTGAACCCGACACTCCCAAGGCATATGAATGTGATCCTAGTATCTAGTCACCTTCTCTATAGCACCTAGAAGATGTAGCATTTGGTTACCCATGCATTTCAGTAGGATGAGATCACCATAATGATACGTTTTATATCTACTTTGGTACCATTACATTTTTTGATTCCCTAATTTTGTTGTTTGTCCACAATTTTTGGACCTTGTTATCAACCCATTGTGTTCATATAGGTGGAAACCACAATTTATGCTTGTGGAGTCATTTTGGACTACCTCTGGTGGTTTTTTCTCCATCCTATCTTCTCACTCTTTTTTTGTGATACCCTTTGGTTTCAAGGGGTTATCTTTAGTGACTTTTCATGGTTCACAACCTTGATCATTGTCATAGGTACCAGTATGCGAGTGATTTTATTTAGTCTAGTGATGAGGCTTCTCTACTTTTGTGAGACATCACATGGATCCTTTGTAGACTTCTTTATGGAAGTTGTCCTAGGGGGGTTTGAATAGGACATATTCCTCTCCATTCTCCTTCCACATCTTCCTTATTCTTATTATTTCTATTATGGAAGGTGGTTTTCTCCCTTGTAGTTTTTCATCATCTCTCTAACATATTTTTTTATGGATATATTTTACATGAGTACCATATGAGTCCTTGTTTTTGGGACTCATTTCTATGGATATGCCACTAGTTTGTTTCTATTTTTTTTCACTACCTCCAAGTACCACTTAAGGGGGGATGTTAGTATATCCTATTACCATGTAAGGAGGGGTGTTAGAATATATATTATATCCTAAGTTGTTACTAGGATAATTTGTGTGGTTGATATTAACTCAGTTAGTTATGATCCAATGGATTAGATTGTACACCTTTGCTATTTAAGCAAGGTCACTTTCATTGAATAATATCAAGTATTTTATTTTCCAACTAAAAATTTTAAAAACTTTCATTAATTTTTTTTCTTTTGTGCTTAGTTCAATTCTAAGCAACATTGTGCCTAACTAATCTGTGTTATTCCTTATTCTCTACGTAGGTTCAAGTACACTACTTCAATGTTCAAGAATTTTAATATTTCATCCTAAATAAATATACTTACAATACTAACATAAGTGCTTTCAACTTAACTCTTTCATTGTTGCGACTATGAATATATTGCAATAGTTAGATTATGGCATTCTATATTGAAAAACAAGGTTATATTTTTCTAATCTTTGTCTTGTTTTCTCTTAGACATTGTCCTACATTGTGTAGTTATTCAGAGTTGTCCTTTAACTTAGACTATCCTTAGGATTTCTTCTTGTCTTGAAGTCTGCTATAGATTTAAAACTTTTGGCAAGATAATTTCCTTCCAAAAATGGTGTCTTCAAGTATTTATTGCTTGAAGTATTCTTGATACCTTCAAGTTTTCTTACTCTCTTAAAGTCTTTTTGCAACCTACAAGTTTTCTTCCTTTCTTTCTATATCTATAGATCAAGTTATATTATTGATCCCTTTTCTTACTAAGGACAAATAAATCTCTTATAATGGATATATTTCTCAGGTCTTAATCAATATTACTTTAATGGGACCTCTTTTTTGGGGTCTCTTATCTTTTTCTATGTCAAGGTCTATCTTCAAGACCTAAATATATACTATAGACTATCTTCTATTTTGAATAGATTTTTGGAATAGGTTAACTCAATCTATCTTATCAATGTCTATTTCTTAATGACCTACAATTTTTATCAAGATCTATATCTGAGACTTAACTACAACTCAAATAAATATCTACATGAGGATGTAGCACAAGGGGAAGTATTCCAAAATGGAGAGGTAAATTGGGATATTTTGGATTGAATTCCTGATGTTTTGTAACCAAATCATACAAGTGTATGATTTAAAACTTCACAAAATTTCATGTACGATCTCCAAATCATACAAATGTACGATCCAAATAATGAAATACCTTGGAATGTATGATTTTCCACTTCTACAGTTTATTGAAAGTAATTTTACAACTCAAATTGATCATTTTTATAATTTTTCCCTTTCAAACCTTGATTTTTCTTATTTGGTAGGTTTCCACTATGCAATTGCACTTCCAAACTAGGCAAATGATCAGTTGTATGGTTTGGTGGTTGTTGTATAGTTTCATCAAACCCTCGCCATAAATGTATAGCTATAGATTTTCCAACTTATACTAAGACCCTTTGCAAGGCAATATGTGTATATCTTTAAGGTGCAATTTCCAAACTAATATTCCAATATTCAACTCATAGTTTACTTAATTTTTTTAGTGACATCCATTATCATTCCCAAAAATTATACAATATCCTATAAACATCCAAGTACAAGAATAGTAATGCATAAAGTCTATTTCTCAGTATAACAATAGTTTGTGGGTTCATCCATAGTGCAGTTCCATTATAATATCTTCCATTTACCACACCATCTTGGCCATACTTGCACAGAACATATAATAAAGATTAACCATCAACATGCATAGTAGATTTCATAGAAATGCACAACCTATAATCTTACACTTTTATTAATATTGCTCTATATAAGATGATACAATTAAAAATAAGTGAACAACATCCATCAAAAACCACGGTAATATTCAACTATCATGAACATAGCAATGAACATTCATTCGACATCTACCATGAACAACCATACAAAATTGAATGGAGGGTTTATAATGCTTTCCTAGGTCATTCTAAAGCAGTTCTTTAGATAACCAATTATTCACAACTACCACCCCATAAGACAACTAACTTGCATTAAGGTTTTCCTAAGTTTAATTTGATTATTATCAAATTAATCTAAATGTAAATTTAACTTAAATTCATTCATATATAATTACACATTTATGAAAAATGTACAATTATACCCAATTATACATTTTACAACCCTACATTATACAATAAGGCAAACCCTACATTGTACGTTTGAATCAAAATTGTACATTTAAAAAAATTGACAAAATTATGCAAATCCAAACCTTGTTCTTCTTCTTCTAGGAGGTGGATTGGTTACCTACATCTGCCCTCCCCTTTACATCATTCATTATACTCAATGACTCAATTTTCTTATTTTTGGCTTACTAGTCTTACTTAAGATCATCAAGTTGAATGCAAAGGATGGCATAATTGTTTTCCAACTTGGCCACGTAATTTTTGAGCTCCATAGCCTTCAATCCATACTTGTTTGATATTTCCTTTTTATCATCCAAAAGCTAAACTAATTTTTTTGTCACTTGGTTACACCCTTGTGTAACTTCTCCATCAATGCTACCTCTATCCGAGTTGTGATAGCCAATTCCTCATTCTTCTTAATGATGACATTAATATTCTACTACAAGTCAGCTTCATAGGTCAATATATGTTCTTCCTTCACCTATAGTTGTGCCTTATGATCCATGATCATATCATTGTAAAGAGGAGTATCTTTTACCATATCCTCAATCTTGTGGTGTTTCAACTATAGTTGTTAATTACATACCTTTAACTAATCCTTTGTTTGGCCAATTATTATTTTTAAGCTACCATCTAGTTTTCCTGTTGCTTGAGTTGTTGATTGTGCAAACTCAACTACTCCTATTATTGTTTTATCTATGTTGCATACTACTACAACAACACTTCCTACTCATTTAACCTCTTATTTTTCTCTTTTTCTTGTTGTATCTTAAGTTGTTTCTCTTGTTATTGCAAGTGAAACTTCTCTTCATGAGTAAGCTTCATATCATTCATTACAGTATCAATATGTTTAGCTTCTCCTCAAATTCAATCTTATTGTGCTCCAATACTTCTTCAATTGAAGCCATATATTTGTTAATTGTATCCACTTCCTCCTTTTGTGCTTCCTTGACCTGATGAATGTATTCAAGACCCAATCTCAACCACTCAATCTAATGTGTCAGGAAATTCAATTTTGAAGATAAAGGGCAACTCTAGATATACCCATTAATACTCAGTATCTAGCATATTTAATGGACATAGCTGATTCATATCTAAATTCAAGTACACTCGTGGGTACTCTCAGTAGTCAGTCTTTACTCCTAGTAAATCCATCATTCTCAACATACTTGTTACCTCTCCCATTGGTAACTACAATGGGTGTTGTGCATGAATCTAAGCTATTTTATATGTTCAATTATCATCACACACCCACTCCATGATATTATCCAATTTAGTGAAGGTCTTATCCCTCCACTATTTTAGTTACCCAATATAGCCTATGTGAAACTGAAATTGGGTATTTTTTAACATATCATAAACCTATTTTAATAAATGGTCTACATGGTCATTTGTATTTTCTCCTTCGTTCAGAATGCCAAATTGGGGTACCTTCAGCAAAAATTTAGTTTAAAGTCCTCAAGCTCTTTCTTGTGGTGGAGTCCTTTCCTCTTCTTCCTCCTCCTACATATGTGAAATTCCTCCAATATGCTTGATTGAATCCATTGTAATCTCTTCTTCTGGTAAATTATGTACCACAACTATATCTATCTCCTTTTCTAGCAATATGATATCTTCCACATCAATGATATCCCTTCTCATCTAATTATCCTCCATAGGTACCTAGACTTCCTCTTATACTTTTGGAAACTCTTCCTATTGTGTGGTTTCCAACCCTTATTCCTATGGATTTGACTACCCCTCTACCACTATTGTAGAGACAGGGATTGGATCAGATCCTTTTTGTGATGGTCTTGTATCACCCAATTCCAAGTCCTATATTTCCAAGTGCATATTTTTTGTGTCAATAAGAAAAGGGTGTAGTTCCATCTACATAGGATATTCCTCATGCTTCCATTTCCCCCATTGTCTTCATGTTACAATTTGCACTAGAATGGATATTGGTGCTACTACCTCCTCCAATTGAGATAATGGTTGTTCCTACAATCGTTGGTGGGTTCCTATTTTTCTAAATCAAAATCCAAGTGAAGCTCTCATCCAATCATACTATATCTCTGAGTTATACCTTCTACACATTGTGCCATCCAAATTGGCATCTCAAAAGATCATCGACACTCATCACACATATGAGGTCCTTACTCTTCAATATAATCTATTTTATTCCTTGACCTCTTGGAGCAAAATCCTTTGTAAATGATGAGGATTTTAACTTCATCATTGTGGTGATTAATATATGGGAATCAATAGTATCCACCATATTTTTCTTAATAAGGTGCCCTTTCTTTGGCAACCCAAATGCCCTTCTGAAAGTAGCAGATGATAACTCCACCTTGATATGTTGATTGCCAATTCACACATAGGTATAATTTTGATTGGGATCATATGAATATACAATCTATAATAAGTATTCATTATAGAATACCTTATCTTATGGTAAAAATTGCACCAACACACTCCCTCCAACTTTAGTCAATGTAATATTCATTGAGTTCTTTTCATAATTCTTGTTCCACCACTTTTAATAGAAATCATCTATCAGTTGCACAAATTTGATATCCTTGATATCTACCTACCCTTCTTCATCATCACTAGGTAGTTTAGTTTTCTCATTCAGGGTATCTTCCCTATGCATCTCATTATGAAGCTCCTTTCGGTGTGTCCTAGGTGGTTCCATATCCTATTGGAATTGTAGTTTCATCCCTCCCCTACCACCATGCCAATTTTTGTGACCCCTCCATGGCCTAAAATATATTCCTCTTCAAGTATGGTAACTATATCCTTCTTAAGGTTGAAACCCTTGCCCTTGGCCTTGCACTAGGTAGGTCACTTCTACTTGTCTAGGTTGTGAGTACCATTGGTGCAATGGTCTTGGTGAGCATTCAACCCTCACTATTGTAATCTATCATAAATGAGATCAAAATTCTTGCTCGGTTATCATTCTTCCTCATTCTTCAATGTGGAACCCCTTATGTGCTCAATTTGGCAATTCAGGGCAATCACATCACAAAAAAATACAAGATACACAATTTTTATACTTCTTCAAAAAATATGCAACTACTTCTAAAAAATATACTATTGCTCACAATCATACAAGTGCTTCTTAAAATCGTACAACTCCCCCCAAATCATATAGTTGTGGCTAAAATCGGATAATTGTACTCTAATTTCATATAATTTCTCCAAAACATACAATATGAACTCTAAATAATATAATTTCACCCAAAATCATACAATAAGCTCCAAATCATACACGTGTACCTCACATCCATACAATTGCACCAAAAATTGTACAATTGCACTGAAATAAAATAATTTAGGCTTTGATTTGCATAATCTTGCTATGAAATTGTACAATCACTATCAAAATCATACAATTTCATTACCAATTAATACAATCTACTTTTTAGGCTTTTAATTACCCTAAAATATTTGTATTGTATGATTTTTACAATTTGCTTTGCACTCTTTATCTTTGTTCGTGCAATTTCCCTCTTTTCAGTGCGTTTTTTGTTCACTTGTTTAGTTTTTCACTTCTTCTTGTGCAATTATCTAAATGTATAGTTTACTTGGTACTATGTGCAATCTACTTTATGACCCTCTCCTTTATCCTTTTATACATGCAATAAATAAGGCATTTTTACTTTTTCACTAGCCAATTTTTGATGCAATTAGAATTTTAAGGTATATGCTTCATCTCTAGTTTTTTTGAAAAACATAATTCCAACTTGGGTAACGTCTCAATACTTGTAGTAATTTAAATCTATCCCTATATTTTTATAAAAATATTCCTTCTAGAAGGTTTTATTTTTAGGCAATTTCCACAACCTCCACTTTTGCTAAAAAGAACACCCTACTTTTTATGTTTTTTCTAAATAAAACCCTAGTTTTGTTCCACTGGTGCTCTACTGCAATTTGATTTTTTGAAATAAGGGAATTCCATGGTGAAAATTTTAAAATGGGTCAATAAAATTTATGAACTTGTGTTATGTGTACACTCATATGGTAGAAAAGTTTGTATTGCACTTCCTTGCTCTAAAATCACCTATTTTTACCTTGTAATTTGTATAATCTGGTGAACAAAATCTGCATGGTGCCCTTTTTTATAACAAAATGATCTCTTGCATGAAAATGTGTCATGTTAGCCTTCTTTGCATATAATTTTTTTTGGCTTTTTGCATGGATGATTTCCAACTCATCCCTTTTTGCATGCAATTTTGTCCTTTCTTGCTTTTTGAATATTTTATTCTTTTCTTTTTCTTTTGTTCTTTTTATTTTTTGTTATATTTAATTTCCTTTTATTTTATTAGAATAGGCCACCATTTATGTTTTTCAACCATATTCCATCGTAATTGCATGCCGAGGGATTTTCACAATTAATATTATTTTTCCATTTTTAGATTTTTTTCAAAATTATCAATTTCACACTTACCTCCTAGGAAATCGTACAAAGATATTTAGTTGTATGACTTCATCTTCAAATGTGTCATTTGGAGGTTCCGCCACCTCATTCTATGTAATTAGGTGTCACGTAATCATACAATTAGGCTTCAATTGTTCAATTGTATGGATTACTCTCTCCTGCTCGTCATTTGTACAATTTGTAACTGTATAGTTATCATTTTTACAATTTTCAATGGTGCAATTACCATTTATAAAATTTGAAATCATACAATTTCAATTTGTACGATTTGCAATTGAATAATTTCCTCCTTCCAAGGTCAAATTTTCTTGTTCACGTCTTCTCCTTTTCCCACTTGATTGATCATTCAATGAAGATGCCCTTACTATACTATTTCATTGGGGCAACTTCTACTTCTATCCCTGCAAACTAAATCAACCTCCAAACTTTGTGAATGAGTATTTTTAAGATTGTGACTAGCCTCCCCCACAAATTTTACTCTCCCTATACCAACAAGTTATCTATATTTCACTAGTCTTTCGTGATATTGGCATCATGCCATTGAACCTCTTTGTAAATTAGATGGGCCAACCTCTCTATGAGGGAAGCCTCTTCCAAATTCTATTCTTGTTTGTCCTTGTAGATGCATTGGTGGTCTCCCAAGTGAGTATCATCATGTATGGTTTAGAAATAATCCTCCTCACTTGTTACATCCTTGCACATTCCTAATCCAATTAAAGGGTCCATGTGGTGCCTCCTAAAGTTGTCTAGGCCATATTAGAGTAGGATGTTGTAATCCTTCCCCTCCCTCCTTTGAGTAAAGGATCTGAATAATTCCTTTATTCATTTAGTGGTCGTAATCCTCCTCTATGACCTCTTTATCACCCTGTGGTACCTAGTATTTCCTATTGTTGATCTTATTATCATTTTGTTCGTCTCATTTCCAGAGTATTAGGAGTCACATCCTCAAATTATATATTGGTCAAGTTTACTTAATTTCTTTGGAATCATGGTGATAACCATTTTAATGCTCTTATTCGATGATCCGCATGTCTCAATTGTCTTATTGATCATATTTTTTCAAAATGACATTGTGGGGAAAACTTTGTCAAGGTTTCCCTATACTCTTCTAAGACGTTAGATCTAGTTTTTGAGTCATTATAATTATCATATCCTTGTTCCACCCAATCCATTGGTAAATCTATTATTCATTGGATCCTCTTAACTTCCCATTTTTTTTTTCTTAACTAGCGATAGGTTATCATATAGGCATCTAGATCAGGTTGAACATGGGATTCTTGTATCCTAACTAACAAGCAATGAATAAACATTGTGCTTTGTGTATTTTTAACTTCAAGCTATTCATAATTTTTAGCACAACTATCCTAGCTGAATTTTACAATTTTACTACCCCATTATCCATTACTACTAGAACTTGAAAGGGATCAACTCATAAAGTCTTCAAATTCTCAGGCTTGATTTCCCACATCCAATTAAATTTAATAACTAATTCACCTTGCATATGTTCTAATTTTTGGATATGCTTATCATGCCACTATTTCCTTCACCTCTAGGCTAACTCACTTTCCTATTTTTCCATGAATATCCTTTCATCCAACCTTATAAGTGCATCCAATTGCTATTCCAATATTTCTTGGTCACCCAAGTGATGCTCCATAGCTATCCATACACTACGTACCAAGATTTCAACGAGCACTACTACCTCTTGATCATATATTAGCTAGAACGCCAAATGGTTTATTGTAGGCTTGAAGGTTATACTATAAGCCCAAAAAATAGATGAAAAACTATCTTTCCAATCTTATCCTTCTATACCATAGGTATTATATAATGTAGAAACCAGGATCTTGTTCGTTGCCTTTGCCTACCCATTTTCTTGAGGGTAGTATAGACTTGAAAATGAGTACAAAGCTGGAATGCCATATGGTTCATTGTAGGCTTGAATATTATCCTTTAAGCCCACAAAATATATGAAAATCTATCTTTCCAATCCACTCCTTCTATACCACATGTCTTATATAATGTACAAACCTAGATCTTGTTATTTTCCTTTTCCTACCCATTTTATTGAGGGTATAGACTTGACAATGAGTACAAAATCTTGAGTTATGTTGTCAACTTTTTAATAACCTCATTAACAAAGTTACCTCCTCTGTTACTTGTTATTTGTAGTTGAATTCTGAATCTTGTGATCACTTATTCATACGAGAATCGGGCTATACATTTTGTCATGTTATTTGGTAGAGCTCTTACTTCTACCAATTTATTTAGGTATTTTGTTGATACCACTATATACTGACATTTCCACCTATGGGTGGTTTTCAATGGTCCAATGAAATCCAATCCCCATATCTCAAACAAATCCTAAGTCTATGATGTATGTAGAGGTATGCATACTTTACATAATGCCCTCCCCACTCTTTGAAAAGTATCACATGCTTGTACATATTATTTTATATCATTGTATAATGTAGGCCACCATAGTCCTACCAAGTGCATATTCCTAGTAGTGGCATCTAGCCCCATGTATCCTCTTGCTAGACCTTCATGAGATTTTTTAATGTCGTATCGACTTCCTTCTCCATTACAAATCTACATAGAATATTATCAATACCCATATTATATAGAAATCTAGCTATTAGTTGAAAAGGTGATAATTTCAAGATGAATTTCCTCATATCTATCACTATCAAATCTTGTGGAAACTCTCTTATGGATATGTATTACCCAATTAACTTGTACCATGATGGTACAACATCAATTATAAATAGTTGAGCTTCAAGGAATTCATCCAAAATTCTCATCCCTACAGGTTCTAATCATATTTGAGACATTTGGATAGAAATCACATGTTTTTTTCTAGGTCTTACTATTACTCGAAATATGAGTTCTTGCAAAGTAATGAGCCACCTACTGAATCGCCCTTGTATCACTAGTTTTTTTATCAGGTACAATAAGGCTTGATGATCGACATAAAATGTAAATAGGTTTTCTAATAGGTAATACCTAAAATTTTGTACAATATATACCATTCCCAAATATTTCCATTATGTTGTACTATAATTATTTTTTACCCTTGAAAATAGACGACATGCAAATTAGATAGGTTCATCCAGCCTATGTTATCCTTCTTGAGCTAGTGTATATCCTATCACAAAATTGGAAGCATCAATTTGGACATGGAAATATTTTTCCCAATTAGAAAACACCAAAATAGGGCTACTAACAAGATTTGGTTTTAATTCTTTGATAGTTCCTTGGTGCTCCTCCATCCAACTTAAAGGAACATTCTTCTTTGTTGAGGATTCCAATGGGTAGGAAACATGTGTGTAGTTCTTGATAAACCTTTAGTAATATTCTATGGATCCTAAGAATATTTTTAATGAGCTTGCATTACATGGCTCCTCCATGTGTAGAATGACATGAATCTTATTAGGATCAGTCTTCAATATTTTGCTACACACTATATGTCCTAGTAATTGCCCATATGGCACCATCAAAAAACAATTTCCAAGATTTAGAGAGATTTGTGCATTCCTAAATTTGCTCATACATTCACTCAGGGTTGGTAGATGGTCCTTGATCCAACCATAGATGGACCAATTATCTAGGAATGCCTTGAACTTCCCTATTGCCAATTGATCAAATATATACAAAATAATGCACTGGAATGTTGTTGGGACATTACATAACCCAAACAACATTCTATTGTAGGTATAAATTCTATTTTCCATTATAAATGTGATATTTAACTTATCTTCTTCAAATGGGGTAGGCCAGGTGTGAGCCCTGGGAATTTTTGGTAGAATAGATACCCTTGCCTCCATGGGACTTACCCAAAAGTGGTATCCCATTTGGTGTATTTTCCACAAACAAAAGAAATATATCTTCTTTTGATATACTAATTTTATTATAGCCAAAAAAACCCATCCAGGAATGAATAAATTTCATGTCTTGTGATCTCCTCCATAATGGAATCTGTGAAAATAATGATGAAGGGATATTTAATCGTTACTGCATTTAGACTTCAAAAATATATGTATATTTAAATCTTATCCACTTCATTTTTCAAGGTGAGCACAATAGGCAAAAACCACTCACTTGTGGTAATCTTAAAGATAATTCTAGCATCCAACATCTTATCTATTTTTGCATTTAGTAGGATTGCATACTTGGGGTTCATATTATATGGTATTATTTTCATCATCTATACCCCAAGCATTAATGCAATCTTGTGGACACATAATTTTTGTGTTATGCCTTAAAAATTCTTATATGTCCATGCAAATATACTTGTATTCCAAGAATATATTGAAAGCTAATGGTTTCAACTCTAGATCCCAATCATCGCCATAATGGATCATTCTAGGTTCACTCTTCATTCTTATAGTGACATACAATCTGAGGTCCTTCATATTTATTATTTTTTGGCTCTATCTTAGCCTTTTCCATATTTTTGGATGCACTGGTCTCACATCTATCTCTGCATATTCAATTGTATACTCTATAAAACTCCTAGGAAAGGTCCATTTTCTCGTTCCTCTTCTTTTTTTTTCTTGCTAACCTTCTTATCGTCTTGTTTTTTCATGACCCCCTATGTATTAGTATAGAGGTGTTTGGGCTAAAACACCTTTTACTACTCCATATACAATTGAAGGATTCCACTATTATATCAAGCTTCATTCTTGCTACATTCTTCTAGGTACAACATCCCTTCTTCATTTGGTTCATATTCTTCTTCTCTTAAAGAACTACCTAACTCATCTATCATAGCAAAATCTTCACTAATTCTCTGATTCTTCAAGTTAATAATATATTTATGTTATCCTTTTTTTAATATGATATGCTCTTTTCCCCAATTGTGATTAAATTTGGTTACTCGTAGCCAACCTCTTCCTAATAGTGCATCATATGCATGCTTTTGCATAGTAATCACAATGAAATCCAAGACAAATTCTTGGTTAGCTATTATCTCTTGTTGTGTTGTCAATACATGCTATTGGTCAATGCCATACAACCAAAAACTTGATTCCCACAAATATAAAGTACCAATATCCTTCTAGGTTCTTTTTGGTAGTACATTAACACTGGATCCTTCGTCCATAATAACTTGTGTTAATTTATGCCCCATAATCTCCATATGGACCAATGTTGGTTTCTTCCCAGCATCAATCATTAATATGGTTGGATACATGAAATAATTATTTCATTCCTTTTCTTGTATTGGTTGGATCTAAACCTCCATCACTTTTTGTGGTTGTATCTCCTCCCCCATCACCTTATGTAGTGATGGTATGGCTTCCAAAAAACTATCCATATTGATTTCAATTATTGTATTCAAGACTTGTGATACCATATATTGTATGAGTACTTTATCTTTTGATGCACATGACACCTTTAGTTCTTTCTCTTCTATCGAAATTAACTACTTAACTTTATTTACCTCTTATTCAATTACCTTATTCGCCATCTACCACCTCTTCCTTTCCTTGGTAGGTTCTAGATAAGTGTCATTGTTAGCATGAATTCATGTCACGACCAATACCTCTTTCTTATTTTCCTCCTCATTTATTGGAGGAATGTTAATGTCTAAGAAATTCACATTATACAAGATACTTATACTTGCTTTCTTAGGAAAATTATCCTCCTTGTGGTTACCTGGACCACACCATATACACATGTATGTAGCATTATTTTACATTGTTTCCTGTGATTGGGGAGAAGAATAATTCTTCATAAAATACATCCATTACTGGTATTTACAACATTGTATGATTGATATTCCTTTTGAATCATACTACAAATGGATTTGGTATCCTTACTTGTTGCCTTATATGGTCTTCCTCCTTTGTGGTTATTTTTATAACCTCCACTTGATGTAGTTTATCTGTTCCCTTGAGGCTTTGGTTTTTCCTATTGATATTGAATTGTGAGAGTTTTTTGGCAAACTATTAAATTGAATGGACATGAAACCACTTCATGTACTAGCACATTACATATATGGAAATATTCATTTTAAGGATAATTCACATTTTTATGTCCTTCGATCTTAAATTTTGTACACCAAATATATTTTTGATCTCATCTCATATCATTCTTAGCTTCTTTCATGATCTTGTTAAATTCCTTTCATAATTAATGGATGGTCTAATGTATCATATACTCTTCACAACTATCTAAATCTTCATGTCTAGTATGTGCTATGATCCCTACTACTATCTGCTTCATCTGCATCTCAATTTTTTTTACTTTGTCTAGTGCTTCTTCATATGTTGAGGATGGTATTGCCTTTATATTCTTCTTATAACTTGGCAATAGCCCATTGAGAAACCATCATTTAACTAGTGCATATACGGGTGGTATTTGTATTTTATCATCAAGTTATTTTAATTTATGGTTGTATGTTTTAACATCCTCATAAACTCCTTGATTTGTGGTGTATATTTTTATTACAATATCACTATCATCTCTTAAAGGATAAAATTTATTGATGAAATTATTCTTTATTGTATTCCATGCTTGAAATACTATTGTATTCTCTTGCTTTAGATACCAATCTATTGCAAGTCATTGTAATGTTACAAGAAATAATAGTAACCATTCATCTATTTGGTTCATTTCATTAACTTTCCAAATGGTTGTGCATGTATTGATATACCCGATTGGGTCCTCCTTATATTCTTCCATGAAGGATAGACATATTTTTTTCCCTACATATGTGTCTATATTGGTGAGGCTCCTCCTTAATCACTTTATGAAATTTTCTCCAAAATACTTTAATTATTCCTCTTTTGTGTGGGTACTGGGTGATTTCCTATGCTAATCCTCATTGGATGTTTCTATACTAGTGATTTTATTCTCACCAAAAATTCATCTCCTAACTTCTTGTGCATCCTCACTCCATGACCTCCTTCACTGATGTGTCAATCATAGCCCTAGTTTTATTTATTAAGACCTCATGTGTTGTTGCTTTGGTACTTAAATCCTATCCCCTGTAGCCCTATGCAACCTTCCTATCACTTGTTCAGGTTTTACCATACACTTGTTGAATCCTCACATATTTTCTCTATCAACATCTCCTCTTACACCAATATTTTCCTTGACTATCGGTGGTTATCATACCCCTTATTTTGTATATATCAATAATGTGTCCCAACTTTCAATATATGCTTTTTCCAAAGTCCATACCTCTTCTATCATTAGTTCATTCATAACTTGTGTGGAGTTGTTCATGTTCTCCCTTTGGGCAATTCTTGTGCTTCTTAATACTATAATCTACTCCTGTCCTTGATTCTGTCTCCCATTTCTTTACAAACTTGTATCTATCATTCACCTATTGGTTTCTACTAAAAAAATATCACTCATGGATTATTATAGATCCTTGATGATCTTCCACAATGATAATAAGTTCTTCTCAATTGCATCAATTTGAAATAAATTAATAGGTAATTATTCTAAATGCAGCATAGGTAAGAGTATTCCTAGAGGGGGAGGTGAATTGGGAGAATTTAGAATGAATTCCTAATGTTTTATAATAGCTTTGGTCCAAATCCTACAAGTGTATGATTTACAATTTCACAAAACTACTTGTATGGTCTCCAAATCATATAGTTGTACAATCCAAATCATACAACACCCTATAATGTATGATTTACCACTTGTACAATTTTTTGAAAGTTATTTTGTAACTCAAATTGATCATTGTTCTATTTCAAACCCTAATTTTCCTTATTTGGTAGTTTTCCACTATGCAATTGTACTTACAAATTATTAAAGCAACCATTTGTATGGTTTGGTGGCTAGTTGTACAATTTCACCAAACCCTCACTGCAAATGTACAGTTGCATATTTGCCAACTTACACTCAGACCATTTCTAATGCAAGTTGTGTATATATATATTTTTTTTTGTGGAAAACATCCCAGAAGGGATGCCACTTTCGGGTAAGACCCAAGGAGGCAGGGGTATCCATTCCGCCAAAATCGCCCAGGACTCGAACCTGGCCTACCACCTTTGACATACTCAAGGAGCAAACAAACACACAAAAACATTTAAAAATTAAATAAATAAATAACAATAAAAATAATAAAATAAAATAAAAAACATGCTCCTTGAGTGTGTCAAAAATAAAAGCACAACCAAACACACACACAATAAGATAAAAAAAAAACACAACACGAACCACATAGAAAAAACACAAGAACAACATAACAAAACACAAACATGACAAAAACAACAGAACACTACAAAGACATAACAAAAAAAAACATGAAAAATAAACACAACCAAAACCTAAAAAATAAAAATAAATAAAAATTAAAATAAAAATAAAAAACAACCAACAACAGACAATAAACAAAAACAAAAAACATAGAAAACACTCACACATAAAAACACGAATTAACACAAACAAACAGAAACACAAGAACAAGAACGACAAAAACACAAGAACAATAACAAAAAACATAAAAAAAACACAAAACAACAAAAACACAAGAACAACAAAAAACAACACAAAGAACACAAAAACAAAACAAAACAAAAGAACACACACACCTTAAAAAACTAAAAAAAAAAAAAGAAAAAAAAATGAACATAACAATGACCTTTCTAGACCAGAAGACTTTTAAGGCAAGAATCAATAGAGGAAACAAAAGAAAGAATAGTTTGAGCTAGGGAACTAAAATAACCTGATCGAACCAAAGAGAAGCAAAAATAAAGCAAGAAGAAACTAGGTACCTTTAGAACTGGAGCCATCCAAAGAAATGATAGAAAGAAGAGCTTCCCTTATTTGTGAAGCCCACCATCTAGGAGGGTGGCCATAACAAGTAAGATCACCTTTGTCCAAAGCCCAATTAGCTAAAGCATCAACACTCTTGTTTTGATCTCTGACCACATGATTGTAATCAACTTTCAAAAATCCCATCTGGATTAATTGAATCTTCTCAATAATTATTTTTATTCTCCAATCAACCTTATGATTCTTAGGAGTCTTCAAAATATTAATCATGAGTTGAGAGTCAGACTCAACTAACACCTTTTCCCATCCAACCTTAGTAGCCTCTTGAAGGCCTCTGAGGATACCATACCCCTCAACAAGGTTATTGGAAAGAATACCCAAATTCTCAGCAAAAGTAAAAACCAGGGAGCCATCTGAAAGTCTACCAATTCCTCCCGCACTAGCTTTTCCAGGGTTCCCTCTAGAGGCTCCATCAGTATTGAATTTTCCAAAATCCTTAGGAGGAGGTTGCCAATTTCTTGTCCTATCCATCTTACAAATACTCACATTCCCTTTAAGTTGGTTGCCCTTAGAATATTTAATCTTCAATATTTGCATCACTTGATCCCATATTTGGTGGGAGTTTTGGGGGTGATTAAGGAGTTGATGGACTGATTCAACTAAGTTGGCTATGGTATTTTTCCAAATATAGTGAATATCCTTCCTATATTGATTAAAAATTTAGTTGTTCCTTTCATTCCAGATATTCCAAAGAAGAATGGTAGAACCCATCCAAACTAACTGCCTAATAAAATGATCAACACCCTCTTGTTTAGGCCAATCCCTCCAAAGTTGTTCAAAAGTAAAAAAATTGGACCACTGTAAGCCAAGTAAAGTGGCCATTCTCCTCCATAGCTCAGAGGCTAAAGTACACTCAATAAAAATATGGCTGAGAGTTTCTACATTCTCTTCACACATTTCACATCTAAAAGGGCCATGAAAACCACGCTTCATAAGTTGCTCACCAGTAAGCACCCTACGATGCAATAAAAGCCAAGTAAAGAACCTCACCTTAGGCCAGAGATTTTGAGCCCACAACTGAGAAAATATGTCAGAATATTGGTTGGGATTATTATGGCATAAGGTCAAATAACCTTGAGCAACTGAATACTCACCCTTAGTAGTGTTGTTCCATCCAAAACAATCTTTTTCATGGGACCAAGAGAGAGATCTCATATGAAGGATGCCTTGGATATCTTGTCTTTGCCTTTCTAGGATTTGAATAGGCCAGTCCTCAATAGGGATCCAATATCTACCAACCTTTGAATTACCAGTATGGTACCGATAGTAATTAGCCACCTTTATCCAGTTAGCTCGGTGAAGCTCCTCCATCCAAGGCCTCCAATCGGGAAACTGAGTTATCAAAGGCTTGTGACCATCCCAAGAATCTATCCAAAAATTTACCTATTGACCATTATGAATGATCCAAAATAAATTTTTCTTTATCAAATCCTCACCAGTCTTAAGAACTGCTAAAATGGGAGAACCTTTGGTAGGAAGTTGATAGCGAACAAGGTCTTCAGGACTTTTGTTCTCAACATATTTAGCATGAAGATTATTGGCCCAAAGAGCATTGGGGTTATGCAACATCCTCCAATATAATTTAGCAGCTAAAGCTTTGTTGTTATTAATAGAAGACCAGAATCCTAACCCCCCTTCATTCTTAGGAAGACATAAAGTGTCCCATTTCACCAAGGCCCATTTTCTTTTCTCCTTAGTACCACTCCAAAGGAATCGATGACTGATTTGATCCAGTTCTCGAAGAACAACCTTTGGGATATTCAACATGGAAGATACATAAATAGGAATAGCTTGAAGGACTGATTTTACCAAGGTGATTCTACCCCAGAAGAAAGCCACTTATTGGTCCACTTTCCAATTTTCTTCTTGACTTTGTCCAACAACCAATTCCAATATTTATTTTTCTACCTTTGAATATTGATGGGAATACCTAAATAAGTGATCGGAAGGGAGGTCTTATTATATATTAATTTATCCAAGACCATGGATTCCTGTATGGAAGAGCAGTGAAAGAAAATAACTTTAGATTTGTCTTCATTGATCAACTACCCAATAGCCTTAGAAAAATAGCTAATGATTTGCTTAATATTAGAAGCTTCCTTAACTGTAGCTTTACCTAAAAGAGTAGAGTCATCCAAAAATTGAATATGAGAGATAGGTCTAGCTCCATGAGCAATGGTAACTCCCTCAAGGGTTTTGTTTTCCCTCTTTTTGGTTATAGTCCTACCCAAGCATTCAACAAGAATGATGAATAAATAAGGGGATAGTGGGTCACCTTGCCTAATACCTCTAGAAGCTGGGAATGACTGAGAAGGCCTGCCATTGATAAGAACTAAGTAGGAAACTGAAGAGATACATCCCATAATCCAATCCATCCAATCCTTAGAGAAACCAAATTGCCTCAAAACTTTGATAAGGAAGTGCCAATCCACTCTGTCATAAGCTTTGGATAAGTCTAACCGAATGAACATGGAAGGAGATTTTTGCATATCCATGGAATGGATGGCTTCCTGAGCAAGAACTATCTCATCTACTATTTGATGCCCTTCCACATAACCCCCTTGCTTAGGGGAAATAATCTTATGCAAAAGAGGCTTCAACCTTTCTGCCATGATCTTAGTAATGATTTTGAGAAGAACATTACATAAAGCAATAGGTCTAAAAGTTGAGATATGATCAACCTCTTGAGATTTTGGAACAAGAGTAATATAATTTTTATTGATAACCTTCAAAATTTCTTTGGATTTCCTAGCTTCTTCCACCACCTCTAATAAATCAACATGAAGGATATCCCAGAACTCTTGGTAGAACTCAATGGGAAAACCATCAGGACCTAGGGTTTTCCATTTTTGCATTTTAAAAACTACCTGTTGAAGCTCATTGATAGTAACAGGAGAAGTCAAAATAGAGTTCTCCTCAGAAGTGATAAGAGAAGGGATTGCTTGAAGAACATTTTGTTGAGAAGTTGAGTCAAGAGGAGTAGCAACAAAAATATTGGAAAAGTAATCGACAACAATAGAGTTCATGCCATCCCAAGTATAGACAACATCTCCAGAATATGATTTCAGGGAAGAAATAAAGTTGTGAGATCTTCGAGCTAGAAGAGATTTGTGGAAGAAATTTGTGTTTCGATCTCCTTCTTTGAGCCATTGAATTCTAGATTTTTGCTTCCATAAGAGTTCTTCTCTTTTTCCCATTCCTCTAACTGAGTTGTGAGTTTAATTTCATCTACACTTCTATTCTCTGTGAGGCCATCTAAAAGGATTTTCTTATTCAAATTTTCAAGTTGAGCAATAACTTCATGTTTTTTTTATGAACATCCCCAAACTCCTTCCAGTTCCAAGTCTTGATTTTGGATTTAATGTATTGCAGTATTTTGGAAAAATAGAACATCTTAGTCCCATGCCTAGGCTTACCTTCCTTCCACCATTGTTGCACATGAGGTCTAAAGGAACTATCTCTGAGCCACATTAATTGAAAATGAAAAGGAGAGAAACTCACATTGGTTTTCCACATTTCCACCATGACTAGCCAGTGATCCGAACCAACATTGTTAAGAGTCTTCACTTTAGGAATGTGACCATGGATTAAGAAATTTTTAGAGAGCAAAAACCTATCCAATCTCTCCATTATACAAGCTAAGCCTTGCCTTCTATTAGACCAAGTCATAAGGCCATTATCCAGTTGGATGTCCACAAGATGGAGGTTTGCAATATATTCACTCATGAGGTCAGTGCTTTTGTCCAAATTTCTATTTCCCCCCATTTTCTCATCCAGAGAGAGGATGGTATTGAAATCTCCTCCGATCAAGATCCAAGCTTCAGGAAAATGAGAGATAATATGAGTTATATCCTTCCATTGTCTTCTTTTTTCCTCCAAAGTAGTCGGAGCATAAATAGTAATGCAGAGCATAATTTGGTTGGAATGTCTACTTTGAATAGCTATAGCCAACAGACCCCAAATGCCAACCATATGGTGAATAACTACCTCTTTTGGGTCCCAAAGACAAGCAATGCCACCAGAAGTCCCCTGGGAACTAAGGGAAACCACTTTTCCAGCTGGCCAAATTTTACTAGCAATTGAGTCCATATCCTCCATTGACATCTTCGTTTCTTGAAGGAAAACAAGATGTGGATGATTTATCTGAATCATTCTTCTAATTTCATTTTGTTTTGAAAGACTCCCTTTGAGTCCTCTAATATTCCAAGTGATGATCTTCATTAATACCAGGGCTAAAAAATTTGGGAAGGGCATTAATCTTACCTTCCTCTACAAGCTTTTCACCTTCTTTTACCATATGATATTGATTGGTCTTACGACCTACTTTTTGATTAGAATCCATCTTCAATTTTTTTCCCTATTTCTTGACTTACTCCAATTGAATCTGAGATGGCTTCTAACCTTGAAGAATGCTCATACACAACCAAAATTTTACTAGAGGGTTCAATAGAGTCTATATTGGGACCTGTATTATTTGAAGTTTTGACATTTAAAAGATTGTTTTTCTTGTGTAAATTTTCTCCTTTTTTTCTATTGAAAACCTTTGATTTGTTGGTTTGTCTCTGAGTTCTTCCCTTCATATTTAAATTGTGTTTCTAAGATTTTTGTTTCCATTATTTCCTCTTCCTCACTTGGGACATCATTTGTGGAAAGGATTTCAAACATATTAGCAGATGACTTTGATTGATCCTTCATAACTGGTTTTTTCTGAGTGTTCTTCTTCTTAGGCATTTGGAAACCTATTGAGTTTATATCTTCTTTCTTTTGATCAAGAATTTTATTTGGGCAAGCACTAGCCAAATGACCATATTCATGGCAAATTCTACAATGAAAAGGAATGTTCTCATAGTCCACTACTTGCTCCCAAGTGTCTTCCCCAAATTGTAATGTGATATTTTTAGGTAGGGGTTTGTCAAAATCCATTAAAACACAAATCCGAGCATAAATAATATGTTCAAAATTTTGAGTACAATCAACAGTCATCATAAAAGTTCCTAAAGAGTTTCCAATTGAAGAAAAAATAGTAGGATTCCAAAATTCAATAGGGAGGCCAAAGAGTCTAACCCACACGGGAGCTATAGAAGGCATCTCTTCTTTGGATTTAAATTTAGTATGCCAGGGCTTCATGAAAAGCCCTGCCCTTCCAAAAAACTAGGGACCCCCTTGAAAATTTTTCTCTCTATCTTCATTATTAGCAAATAAAACAAGAAAATAACCATTTGGATAAATAGAGATTTGTAACTCACCTTTAGTTTTCCAGATTTTTGCAGCCCAGAATTTGAAAGCAGATAGGCTCGGACGAAAACCCATGAACCAACAAATTAGTCCTCTTTTTTCCAAATCTTCAATGCCAGTCTGAATGTTACCCATATCAAGCTTAACAATAGGAGTTCCATCAGCTGCTTTAAGACATCCTGACTCCATTTTCCTGGGATCAATCTTAGGCATTCTTAGAGGTTTATGGGAAGCCCTAAGATTAATATTAGCATTGGGCTGAGGCTGTCCACCATGGAGGGCATCCCTAAAATTCATTTTTGGGGCTGAGTCTTCGAAATTCTTACCCTTGATAGGGGTTTTCATAGTAGAATTATTTTGTGGGTGCACCTTAGCACCAGATTCACTTGAGATCTGAGCCATTTTTTGATCAACTACTTGAAACTTGTTTCGTGATCTCTTTAATCCTTGCCCTAGACGTCGTGGAAAGGTATGGTTTTCACTTTTATTTTGTGCAACAAATTGGAAGTCGTTGTCACTCAAGTTCACAACATGATCTATTGAAAGATATATTTCTAACCCATCTTGGATCCCCTGCAACATATCCTGCTAAAATATTGAGCATAAACCACAAAAATATTGGCCGCTAGGGCCCGAAGGCCCTAAAAACCAACCTCTGGAGCTGCTTGCACTCAACCCAGATGAAACCCTCGCACAACCGCTTGCCAAAAATCTCGTTCACACATAGGGATGCGCTAGGATCTGTGTTGCTCCAAATGATCTAAAAATTGGTGGAGATGTTCTAGGGTTTTTCAGGCATCTACCCTCAAAATTTCAGCTCAATCCGAGTCCGGATGAGTGAGATATGGCCGAAACAAGTTCGATAGTTTGGGCAGTCCTACGAAAAATGTCCCTCCTCAATCCAAATTCCCTAGTGCTCAGTCCAATAGGAAACCTTATGCAATTTAGTTGGAGAGGATAAAGGTGTGTATATCTTTAAGGTGCAATTGCCAACCTAGTATTCCAACATGCAATTCATAGTTTACTATATTTTATTAGTGACATCCATTATCATTCCTACAAATTATACAAAAGTCTGTAAACATCCAAGTGCAACAATAATAATGCATAAAGTCAATTCCTCGATATAAAAATAGTTTGTAGGTTCATAGATAGTGTAGTTCCATTATAATCTCTTCCATTTACCACACCATCCTGGCTATACTTGCACATAATGTACAATCAGGATTAACCATCAACACACATAATAGTCACAAAAACACATAATCCATAATGCTATACTTCTATTAATATTGATTTTTAGAAGATGATACAATTTAACATAAGTGAACAACATCCATAAACAACCATAGTAATCTTCAACTATCATGAACATTGCAATGAATAACCATTCGACATCTACCATTAACAACCATCAAAAATTGAATCGGGGGCTTTATTGAATAACACAAGATTATAATTTTCAATCCAAATGATAACAAAAATAATAAATCAATGCACAATTTCCATACACATTAGAGATAATGATTTTACGTGGAAACTCCCTCTCGAGATAAAACCATGGCAAAATATTGCTTTATATTTTTTTTCAATAAAAATTTTGGGAATCAACCCATAGGATACACAAATCCCATATACAATTTTATGGACATCAATCTCCTATACAAGTTCATTGAAACCAATCCATATGAGACACCAATCCCCTTACTCAATTTTATAGACACCAATCCCCTTGCTCAAGTTCATGGACACAAATCCATAGGAGACACCAATCCCCTTGCTCAAGTTAATGGACACCAATACACAAGAGACACCAATACCCTTTCTAAATTTCATGGACACCAATCCATAGGAGACACTAATTCCCTTTCTCAAGTTCATGGACACCAATCCATAGGAGACACCAATCTCCTTGCTCAAGTGTGTTGACACTGATCCATAGGAGATGCTGATACCCTTTCTCAAGTTCATGGACACCAATCCACAAGAGACACCAATATCCTTTCTCAAATTTGCTACAAACCTGCTCAAATATTCTCCAAAATCTACTCACAAAACTTGCTCAAATATGCTCCAAAACTTTCTCATAAAACCTACTCAAATCTACTCCAAAACCTACTCCCAAAACCCTCTTAAATCTGCTCCAAAACCTACTTACAAAAACCTGCTCAAATCTGCTCCAAATTCTTCCCTTTTCTTGAGTTTGCTTTCTCCAAACCAAAATGTATTCTACCCAGAATTCATTTATCCTTATGAACATATAGAGGATGATATTCTGGTGTTGGAAGCTTTACTTCTTCTTGTAGATGGCTGAATTGTCCTTCTTTGTCACTTGGATGCTTGGGTGAAGTTATGCACTAATATTCATACTCTATCTTTGCTTTTTCTCAACCTCCAATTGACCATGCAATAGATGGAAAATGTATGAAAAAAAAAACCTCCAAAATATTCTCAACAATGGCATCAAGTTCTATTCTCAAATCTGACATATAATTTTATTTTTGCTTCTTTATTTAAATATCAAATCAAAACACTTCCATTATCCCTTATTACTCCTTTAAAAATCATACATGGTAAAGCTTATTTAAGAGACAAAATAACTCCTTATAACACCAACAATTATAATAATACCACAAAAATAAATTATCTTACTATACCTCCATGGCTGCCAACATCAAATGAACCTTCCACCTTTGAAATATTTATTGCCACTCTTTTCAAAAATCATGCACGAGACTTGAACCTGAGTCTCTCAACTCCAAAATTTACCAATGCAAAGCAAACCACCTTGGATACACTATCCGATGAGAAAAATATTCTACCACCTTCAAATTGAAGTAGCACCATTACACAATCAAATCAACGCTTGTCTTTACATGATTCTTCAACTCCAGAGACTCATGCAAAGGCTACCAATAAACCAATTTTATTTCTCACAACTTTTGTTGGGCTTCACCTTTTTAATATTCAAATTCAATGATTGTTGGCTTCACAATTTCCTCTAAGTTTCAACGTTCGTTGGTTTCACGATTTCCTTTGGGCTTTGATTTTTTCTCAATGTTTTCAAACTTCAATATTTCCTCTAGATTCAATCTTTGTTCGTTGGCTTCACAAATTCTGTTGGCTTCAATCTATTCTCAATTGTTTGCTAGATTCACAAATTCTAATGGATTCAATCTATTCTTGATCATTCACTAGCTTCAAAAATTATATTGGCTTTAATCATTTACTGTCTTCACAAATTATATCGGCTTCAATCTATTCTCAATTGTTCACTAGATTCACAATAGTCTTGATAATATATTTCTTCACACTTTCCACAATCACTTTTTATGATTGTGTGCTACCTCCTTCAACAAATTAAAAAAAAATATTTGGTGATATGTTCGGTGTTCATGCACTGCTTCTACTCCGGTGTTCATGCACTACCTCTTCTCCAACATTCGTGCACTACCTCTCTTCGATGTTCATGCACTACCTCTACTTTGGCATTTGTAAACTAACTCTACTTTGGTGTTCGTGTGTTGCCTCTATTTTTCTATCGTTGATAGGAAAAAATTACATTCTTCATTCACCGTAGGCTCAAGTCTCCATTTACTCTCAAACTCTTCTTATATGCTACAAGCTTAAGGTTTTGTTCGCTGCTCCATTAGTATTGCGCTTGTATATCGAAGGTGTCAACAAAAAACTCTACCAAAGTGAACTTTAGTCTTATATTTATATGCAAATGTTTCACTTGCTTATGGCACCCAAGGTCGGCCCACTTTTCTTTTTAATAATATTTATATTTAAATATTTTGATTTAAATATATCATATATCAAACCTTTATTACTTTAATATTTAAATATTTAATTTAAATATTAAAGCATACATCACCACCTTATATTGAAATGTACAATGGTGCTTTTGACATCAATGACAACTCAATATTTCTAACAATAATGCTTGCCTAGGTCATTCCAAAGTGGTTCCTGAGACAACCAATTATTCACAACTGCCACCCCATAAGATAACTAACTTGCATTAAGGTTTCCCTAAGTCTAATTTGATTATTATCAAATTAACCTAAATGTAAATTTCACTTAATTTAATTTCACATCTAATTTCACATATATGAAATTGTACAATTACACCAAATTGTATGTTCTACAACCCTATATTGTATGTTTTTATCAAAACTGCACATTTGATTAAATTGAAAAAATTGTGCAAATCTAAACTTATTTCTTCTTCTTTTGGGAGGTGGATTTGCTACTTACAAATAAAATCTCACAACCTTTAATAAATCAGAGATGAAATTCTTCTCTATCTGTTGTAGGAAGCTTGTCAAATTTTGAAGATTAATTTTTCACTACAACAAAATTTTAGATAGCTTTTTCTAGCATTACCGTTGAATTTAATATGAAACATTTTCCAATATCTGAAGCAGAATGGTAATGACCAAAATTTTTCCTAAGTTGTCTCTTCAAAAAATTATGAAAATTATTCTTCATTGGTTATCCTTCAACTCGGTGGAAATAATATTAATCTTCACTTGGTTTTCTTCAACCTGGTGGAATGGCTTATCTTCACTCATTTTTCTTCAACCTAGTGGAATAGCTTATCTTCACTAGTTTTTCTTCAACCTAGTGGAATAGATTATCTTCAATGGTTTTTCTTACCAAGTGGTAATATCCTTACTAAGTCCTAGTCTTCACAAATTATTCTTCAACCTTATGTAAAGACTATCCTGATGCAACTTTAAAATCCTATGCAAGCAACCTTGTTATACATATCATACCACTATTATATTTTGATACTCTAATACTTAATATAAATCATCACAGGAAAATAATCACAGGATCTAATATAATGAAGTTGCAATATAATAAACCAAATAATATCTCATAATGTAATAACAAATTGAATAACTCATAATAATACTCACATAAACATGCTCACAATATTGCACATGAAAAATATTGAAAATGTTATTGAATAAAGGTCTACTAATGCAAACATAAAGCTTTGCACATTTGATTCACCTTCATGATATTACAATGCTTAGTCACAAATATATAATTATATGTGACTCTTCATATGCTGCAAACTTTACGTTCACTCTTCTTAATAACTCTTCATTTTTCTATTCTAAGGACACATGTGTACACTTACGTATTAGACACTTGTGCACATATACACTCATAACACTTGCACACACATGATACTTGTGCATTTCCTACATATTATTACATTACATAAATTATTAACTCACTCACCAATATAGGGCACAATCCTAATTTAGTATTTACCATAATGTACCAAGGTGGTACATTGGCATGTACCGAATAATATAATATTCTCTAATAGCAATAGACACGAGGCATCTCTAAATATAGTATAAATTGATGATTTTTGGAAAGTACATATTTTAATTGATGGTGTTATTATAGTTATTTATGTATTATGCCATTCCAATAAAAACAAAATACCTCATTATTGTTGTATGGTTCATAAGAATGCTAATTACAATATATAAAAATTAGTTACATTAGACAAAATCTCAGTTGTAGAAGATGAGAGTAGTCATTCTCTAAGAAACTTAAATAAAAAAAGTATAATTCAAGAATATGGGAGAAATACTAAAATAGATAGAGATGACGAGTATAACAAAAATATGGGGAATGTGATATGTATAACACATTTTTGAAGAGGCTAACTAGATAATGTTCTATGAGTGTTATGTGGAAAAAAGGTGAGCATTACGATTGTATTTAAAGATATTGAATATATAGTACATGCTTTGATAACTTCCCTAACCACCTTGTATTGTATGTGCTACTAAAATAATGTAATAAACTATGCTAACATCCCCCCCTTATTATATTATTTTGAAATACAAAGAGTGTTGTGAAACAACTAAAATTTGATACGTGCAAGTGCCATAATGAAAATATCCACAACTTGTTCATTGGTCGAAATGTACTGGAGCTGTATCTTGTATTTTGGAACTTCATATTGAATAAAATGACATTGATTATCAATGTATTTGGTGTGTTCATGAAATATTGGATTCTTGATGAGCTTCAAAACACCTTGGTTGTCACAAAACAAGTGGATTGGAAGTTTCTTGGAAAGACCCACACTTCAAATAATGTGACATAACCATATCACCTCGTAGAATGCTCCACATTTTGTGTGATATTATATCTTTATAGATGATAAAGCAACCAAGTATTTATTTTTATTTTTCCAAGAGACGGGACCGGAGACAATATGAAAAATATTTCCAGAATTTGATTTCCTATCATCAATTGAATTGGCATAATCAGATTCCATGTAACATTTCAAGAAGAATTTGTCATTCTTCTTGTGTTCGAGGCCAAATTTTGTACTACCAAAAACATAATGAAGAACTCATTTTGCTACTTTCCAATGACTAACCTTAGGTTCCTGCATGAACCTTAAAATATAATTCACAACAAAATTGATGTCTAGCCTGGTATTGGTCACGTATATAAGACTCCTAATCAACTGGTGATAGAGAGTACCATCTACCTATAGAGAAGTATCATATCACGATAATTGTAGCTCTATTTCCATTGGAGTTGCTTTAGGCTTACAATAAATCATGAAATATTTTTCAATCAATGTCTTAGCATATTTATTGTGTCACTCTAATGTGATTCTTCTTTTGTTCCACTTTGTAACCAAGACAATAATGAAGAAGTTCTAGATCTATCATCTCAAATGAATTTTTCAAGTCACCTTTTATTGAATATATCAATTTCTTTGAAATAATCAGATCATCAACATAGAGTACTAGAATCACTAGTTCAAAACCATTTTTCTTGATAAAGAGATTAGTATCTGAAAGACTTCTATTAAAACCATGATGTAATAGATGATTTTCAATTATTATGTACCAAGCTCGTGGAGCTTGTTTTAACCCATACAAGGATTTAACCAATTTGTAAATATTTTGCTTTCAGCCTTCAACCACAAATCCTTCTGGCTAAGTCATACACACTTCTTCCTTGAGATCACCATTTAAGAAGCCACTTTTTACATCCATATGATGTAGCTTCCATCCAAACTAAGCTACCATAGAACAAAGTACATGAATGGTAGTCATTCTAGCAGTGGATGCAAAAGTCTCTTCGTAGTCAATGCCTTCTTTCTATGCATAGTCCTTTGTAACAATATGGGCATTCTATAGTTCCATTTACCTTATAATTCACTTTATATACCCATTTGTAGCCAATGGGCTTCTTTCCAAGAGGCAAATCAACTAGCTTCCAAGTGTTGTTTTTTATGAGAGATATATTTTTTGCATCCATAATTGCCTTCCATTAAAGCTCACCAAGTGCATCTTGGATTGTAGTAGGTTCATGCTCATACAATAAAGGCATAAAAATCCTATCATCATCCACATCCATATATTCTTCTCTATCTTCATTTGCATATACAGAAAGTTCTTCAAAGTGTTGGAAAATCTCTTCAACCTCTGAAATTGATGCTTCTACTCTCTTTTCATGAGTCATACTGTGTGTATTGTTAGACTTATAATGGCACTGAGAGGGGGGGTGAATCAGTGTAGCTCTTTAATCATGAATTAACAGCTCTTAAAACAGTAGTAGTTAAAACTTATAAATAGATACAGCAAGTACAACAAGAGAACATCACACAACACAAGATTTAACGAGGTTCACCAATGTGGCTACTCCTCAAAAATGACTGCTTGGACTACCATCCAAATCCAGCCTTTGCAAAGCAACAACTTTTACAAACAGTTTACCAGCACCCACTGGAAGGAGCACCAACCCCTGATTTATCTGTACCAACAGAAAGGAGCACCAACCCCTGATTTGCCAAGCACCAACTGGAAGGAGCACCAACCCCTTATGCCAAGCACCAACTTGGACTTCAATTCTGAAACTAGAAGAATGATAGTAAGATACCTTTGCTTTTACAAGACCCTGATAGGTCTGCTTCACTTTTTCATCCTCTACGCACTCTGCTCTCTCTGCGCTATCACTTCGCACAATCTGTTGCTTAACTATCGAACGATCATCTTCTCCCCTTTGTGCACTCTGCTTCCTTTGTGATCTTCGCACTTAGAATGATTCGATGACTTGCACACTGCACACTACGACCGAACTTCGCACTCTATGCACTGTCTCCGAACTTCGCACTTCTCAACATTTGCAACTCTTCAAACAGCCTTCCTTTTATAACAATATTTTCAAGATCAAAATCCTAATCTTAGTCGGTTGTAAACCCTGATCTCAGTCGGCTGCAAACCCTAATCTTAGTCGGCTGCAAACCCTAATCTTTGTCGGCTTACATCGGTCTTCGTCGGCTTCAACTGCCCTTGTAACTCTTCTGTTGTTGTTGCCGCGAAAACACAACATGTCGCGATATCGCGACACTTTCGCCTCCGTACGCTTTCTCTTAGCTTTGGCCCATGAGAATACAACATGTAGCGATATCGCTACACTTTTTCTTCCGTACTCTCCTTCTTTACTTTTGTCGCGAAATCGTGACACTTCTGCCTTCTTACTTTCTCTCTCCTCCTTTAGTCGTGAAAATGCGACATGTCGCGATATCGCGACACTTTTTCTCCTTAGCGCTTTATCTTGCCTTTGGGTCATGAAAATGCGACATGTCGCGATATCATGACACTTTTTCTCCTTAGCGCTTTATCTTGCCTTTGGGTCACGAAAACGTGACATGTCGCGATATCGCGACACTTTTTCTCCTTAGCGCTTTTTCTTGCCTTTGGGTCACGAAAATGCGACATGTCGTGATATCGCGACACTTTTTCTCCTTAGCACTTTTTCTTGCCTTCTAAAACACATGTCACAAAATCACGACACTTTTTCTCTCAGACTCTCTCTCCTTCAACATGTCGCGAAATCGCGACACTTTTCTCTCTCTCCTACTTTTCATCTCTCTCTCCTATTAAATCATGACACTTTTTCTTTCAGACTCTCTCTCTGCAACATGTCACGAAATCGTGACACTTTTTCTCTCGGACTCTCTCTCCTGCAACATGTCGCGAAATCGTGACACTTTTTCTACTCTCTCTCCTGCAACATGTCACGAAATCATGACACTTTTTGTCCATACAACCTTCCTTGCAATATGTCGCAAAATCGTGACACTTTTTCATCCATACAACCTTCCTTGCAATATGTCGTGAAATCGTGACACTTTTTCATCCGTACAACCTTCCTTGCAATATGTCACGAAATCGTGACACTTTTTCGTCCGTACAACCTTCCTTGCAATATGTCACGAAATCGTGACACTTTTTCGTCCATACAACCTTCCTTGCAATATGTCACGAAATCGTGACACTTTTTCTACTTGCCTTTCTCTCTTCCAACATGTCACGAAATCATGACAGTTTTTCTTTCTTCTCAACATGTCGTGATATCGCGACAGTTTTTCTTTCTTGCCAACATGTCGCGATATCGCGACAGTTTTTCTTTCTTGCCAACATGTCGCGATATCGTGATAGTTTTTCTTTCTTGCCAACATGTCACGAAATCGTGACAGTTTTTCTTTCTTCTTCTCTCTCTTCCAACATGTCGCGAAATCGTGACAGTTTTTCTTGCCTGCTGTATATGTCGCGATATCGTGACACTTTTCTTACTTGTATTTTTCTTTGATCTTTTGCAAGTGGTCCACTTCGGTCTTCTTGGAAAATCACTGTACATACTCTGAGTAACCTTTGAACTCCTGTCTTTTGCATCTGACTAGCCTTTGAACTTCCTGTCCACTGCATCAACAGATCTATCTGACTGTGTTGACAACAATGACAATACTGTCGCTGCACCTTGCTCAACAATCTCCCCCTTTGGAATTGTTGGCAACACATGTGCAATTTTCTGTAACTCTTCTCCCCCTTTGTCAATAATACCAAAGGGCTACTGCAGACTCCCCCTGAGTCCATGCACAACATTCTCAGGCACAATTTGTTACACTTAGCACAAATTATGAACATGAGCAAAAAAATAATCAAATACTTAAATGCTCCCCCGAGAATGTGATCCCTGTAGCTAGTCAATTCTTGGGAAGTGTGACCACTCCCAATTTGTTTCGAAGGTACTCAAACACTTCCTTGGGCAATGGTTTTGTGAAGATATCTGCTACTTGTTCTGTGGTTGGAACAAAATCCAATTTAACCTCACCTTCTGCAACTTTCTCCTTCAAAAAGTGATACCTGATGGCAATGTGCTTTGTGCGTGAATGCATAACCAGATTCTTGGAGATGTTAATGGCACTGGTGTTATCACACTTAACTGATATTGGCTCACTGAAGCTAATACCAAGATCTTTTAAGGTTTGTTTCATCCATAATACCTGTGTACAACATGTTGTCGTTGCAATGTATTCTGCCTCTACTGTCGATAAAGAAACTGACTCTTGTTTCTTACTGTGCCACGTGACTAATCTGTCTCCAAGATAGAATGCACCTCCACTGGTACTCTTTCTGTCATCTACACATCCTGCCCAATCGGCATCTGAATACGAAATAAGGGTGAAGTCTTTACCTTTCGGATACCATAATCCATATTCCATAGTACCCTTGAGATACCGAAGAATCCTTTTCACCGTTGTTACATGAGTCTCCTTAGGATTAGCTTGAAATCGTGCTACCATGCATACTGCCTATAAAATATCTGGTCTGGTAGCTGTCAGGTACAGTAAACTTCCAATCATGGATCTGTACATGGTTTGATCAACAGGTGGAGATTTGTCATCCTTGCTCAACTTATAGCCTGTCGTCATGGGAGTGCTAACTGGCTTACAGTCCTCCATTGTGAACCTTTTTAGCATCTCTTTTACATATTTAACTTGAGAAATAAATATGCCCTTCTTACTTTGATTAACTTGCAATCCGAGGAAATATGACAGTTCTCCAATCATTGACATTTCAAATTCTTTCTGCATCTTATTTGCTAAGTCCTTGCACGACTCATCTTTGTTGTTGCCAAATATGATATCATCTACATAGACAACAAGAACAATAAGATGCCCATTTTCTGTTTTGACATACAGATTACTATCCACCATACCTTTCTTGAACCTTTGTTGAGTGAGATAGTTGTCTAGCCTTGCATACCATGCTCGGGGTGCCTGTTTTAAGCCATATAAAGCTTTCTTCAACCTGCAAACAAGGTTGGGATCATCACCAAGTTGGAAACCATCTGGTTGCTCAATGTAAACTTCTTCTTCAAGTTTCCCATTCAAAAACGCTGATTTCACATCCATTTGATAAACTTTGAAATTCTTGTAGACTGCTAAAGCCAAAAACATTCTAATTGCCTCTAGTCTCGCTACTGGTGCAAAAGTTTCCTCAAAATCAATGCCTTCAACTTGTGCATAACCCTTGCAAACTAATCTTGCTTTATTTTTGACTACCTATCCGTCTTCATTCAGTTTGTTTCAAAAAATCCATTTAGTTTCGATGATATTTTTATTTGCAGGTCTAGGTACTAGTTCCCAAGTGTCGTTTTTCTCTATCTGATCTAATTCTTCATTTATTGCCTTCATCCAGCTTTCATCTTTGCTTGCATCATCAATATTTTTAGGCTCAATGCTGGATAGTAGAGAGTAGTTACTTACTGCTCTTCTTCTTGTCTGAACTCCAACTTTGGGATCTCCGATGATTTGCTCTCTAGGATGATTTCTCTGCCAGCTACCTGTTTTGAATTTCTTATTTTCTTCCATTTCTGCATCATCATCTGAGTCAATTTTTTGTATCTTTTCAATTTCGTTTTCCTCATCTCTTTCAATAACCTCTTCATAAATTGGGTAGTTCGTTTCATAGCTAATTACTCGTTCTCTACCTTCATCAAATTTAACATCGGCACTGTCCACAATTTTCTTTAGCTTCTTATTGTAGCATTTGTAAGCTTTGCTTTTTGATGAATAACCAACAAAAATACCTTCATCCGCTCTATCTTCAAACTTACCAAGATTATCCTCAGTTCTTTTGATGTAGCACTTGCTGCCAAACACTTTGAGGTATTTTGTTGTTGCCCTTTTTCCGAACCATAACTCATAAGGAGTTTTGCTTTCATGTGTTCTCAGCATGTACCTATTTTGGATATACACCGCAGTATGGACTGCTTCTTTCCAAAATCTATCTGCTAGACTACTTTCAGCCAGCATAGTCCGTGCCATTTCCTGCACTGTCCTGTTCTTTCTTTCTACCACTCCATTCTGCTGAGGTGTCCTGGCTGCTGAAAACTGTCTCCTAATACCGTATTTTTCACAGTATTCTGTAAACTCCTCTGAGATGAATTCTCCTCCTCTATCTGATCTTAAACATTTGATCCTCTTACCTGTTTCATTCTCAACCTGGTTTTTGAAAATCTTGAACATACCAAAAGCTTCTGATTTATGCTTTAAGAAAAATATCCATGTCATTCTGGAATAGTCATCAATGCACAACATAAAATATTTGTCACCATTTATGCTTTGTGTTCTCATGGGTCCACATAAATCAGTGTGTATTAGTTCCAACGGTTTGCTTGTGTAGTATTCTTTAGTTTTGAATGTGACTCTAGTTTGCTTCCCCTTTTGGCATGAAGCACAAATGTTGTTTGCGGGTTTGCTTGATGGTGGGAATATCTCTTACTGACCCTTTTTGAGGTGATTTTTACTAGATTATCAAAGCCGATATGACCAAGTCTCTTGTGCCACAACCAATTTTCTTCTTCCTGTCCAATAAAGCAAGCTCCTTTTGAAGTCTCCGAGAGCGTGTACAGGTTACCAGATGTTCTTGACCCTGTTGCTATCAATTTTCCACTATTTGTTTTTTTGACTTCACAACCCTGCTTCATAAAGACTACTTCATGACCTTTATCACAAATCTGACTTACACTCAATAAATTATGTTTCAACCCATCCACAAATAAGACTTCTTCTGATTTAATCCTTCCATCACTAATTTTGACTGAGCCTTTGCCGACTATCTTGGCTCCATCATTATTTCCAAATTTTACTGATCCTCCTTCATATTTCTGTAACTTTTCAAATTTTTGTTTGTCACCTGTCATATGACTGGAGCATCCACTATCTAGTATCCATGGTACATATTTATTCTGTGCTTTGAATGCAGTTTGAACGATTAAGGATTCCTTTTCTTCCTTCAATCGCTCTTTTCCTTTCCACACTGTTTTGATAGTAGTTTTGGGCTCTTGTTTTGCCTTTCCCTTATCAGTAGTTTGAGCATGTTTTTCGAAAAGCTTTCTATTTTGACTCATCCTGTATGGTTGAAATTTTCTTCCCTGAAACTGATTTGATGTAAATGTATTTCTATAGTTTCTTGCAATGTGCCCAAAATTATGACAGTTATAACATTCTACTGTATAATTCATCAGAGGAGAAAAAACATTTCTATTGGTGAAATTCCTTGGTCTTACATTATATTTGCAGTCTGAGATTTTATGCCCATAGCCATTGCATTTAAAACAGAAACCAGAGAAAGGATAATTGAACCTGGGTGATGGTCTTTGCCATGTTGTCGTAGGAGCCATAGGTCTTCTTCTTCTTTGATGTGTGATATTGGTGAATCCATCATTGTCAATTTTCCTTTCGTGCCTGGCATTAATGCTTTCTTTTGCATGAGACATTTTTCCTTGATCAACCTATCTCTTAGCTTCATTCTTTGTGGATTCTATATTTCTGGCCTTTGATCCACTTGATGATTCTCCTTCGATGAAACCCAGACCAAATTTGATGCCTGTAGGTCTTTGGTCATTTATGATCTTATCCAACTTCATAGAACTTTCTTCACGTTTGTGATAACAACTGATTTTCTTATTCATCTCTTCTAGCTGCATTCTTAAACCAACAATCTCTTCTTCTAACTTGCTGCAAAGATCTATTTTCATAGTTAATTGTACTTCGAGATCTTCGGAGATTTTCTTAGATTCTTCTATCTGTACTTTTAAGCTGGTTATGATTCCATTTGTATCCTCAAGCTTTCTTGATAGTTTCTTATTCTTTTTCTTTTCTATCTCCCACTCTTCAAGTGCAGATATCAACTCACCTTCTAAGTCTACTTCAGCCTCGAGATTTTCACCACAAACTTCAGAGGTCACTCCTTCTTCTTTTTTGATTTAACTTCTTCAAATGCCATAAAAAGAGCTTCATCTCTTTCTTCTTCAGACTCTTCATCGGAGCTGTTTTTTGATGAACTAACATTCTTGGAGATGAAACTTTTCTTTTTGAAGTTGCCTTTTCTAAAATTTGTTTTCATCTTCCAGTCACTTCTTTCTTGGTGGGATCCTTCATCATTTTTGTTCTTCTCTTTTAGTGGACATTTAGTCACAAAATGCCCAATGCCTCCATAGTTGAAACATTTAAATGGAAGCTTCCCTCTGTATTTTCCTTTCCCCTTTTTTAGTTTTCTAACAAAGTTTGCTTCCATTTCATCTGATGTCTCTTCTTCCTCGGACTCTTGTTTTGTGTTTTTATTTTTAAGGGCTTTGAAAGCTGCTTCTCTGTCAGTGGGTTTAGATCTTCCTATCCTCATCTCATATGCAGTTAAAGAACCATACATTTCATCTATACTAAAATAATTTAGATTTTTAGCTTCTTCTATCACTGAGACTTTGGAATCAAACCTTTGAGGAAGAGATCTTAATACCTTTTTCATGACAGTAGAGTCATCGATATCCTCGTCGAGTCCTCTGATCGCATTGATGATTCCATTAACTCTCAACATGAATGCCTCAATGTTTTCATCGTCATTCATCTTCAATGCTTCGAACTGAGCTCGATGTGTCTGTAACTTGGCTTCTTTGATCTTATCATCTCCTTCATGAACACTCTTCAATTTGTCCCATATTTCTTTTGCCGATTTACAGTTCATGACCTTTACTAGTTCACTGTCTGCTAATCCACACAAGATGGCATTCGTTGCTTTCGAATTATTCTCAAACAGTTTCTTTTCATCTGCTTCTTTTGGAGGAGTGGTGGGAATTATGTATCCACTAACTACTGAATCCCAGATGTCGTATCCCAAAGCACAGAGATATGTCTGCATCCTGACTCTCCAGAATGCATAATTAGATCCATCAAACAATGGTGCTTTGTTTGATGAGAAGCCTTCACCACCTGCCATTGTGTTATTTCCAAGATCACCCTAGCTGGTTAAGCTTGTACAGGGACTTAGCTCTGATACCAATTGTTAGACTTACAATGGCACTGAGAGGGGGGGTGAATCAGTGTAGCTCTTTAATCATGAATTAATAGCTCTTAAAATAGCAGCAGTTAAAACTTATAAATAGATACAACAAGTACAACAAGAGAACATCACACAACACAAGATTTAACGAGGTTCACCAATGTGGCTACTCCTCAAAAAATGACTGCTTGGACTACCATCCAAATCTAGCCTTTGCAAAGCAACAACTTTTACAAACAGTTTACCAGCACCAACTGGAAGGAGCACCAACCCCTTATGCCAAGCACCAACTTGGACTTCAATTCTGAAACTAGAAGAATGATAGTAAGATACCTTTGCTTTTACAAGACCCTGACTGGTCTGCTTCACTTTTTCATCCTCTATGCACTCTGCTCTCTCTGTGCTATCACTTCGCACAATCTGCTGCTTAACTGTCGAACGATCATCTTCTCCCCTTTGCACTCTGCTTCCTTTGTGATCTTCACACTTAGAATGATTCGACGACTTGCACACTGCACACTACGACCGAACTTTGCACTCTGCACACTATCTCCGAACTTCGCACTTCTCAACATTTGCAACTCTTCAAACAACCTTCCTTTTATAACAATATTTTCAAGATCAAAATCCTAATCTTAGTCGACTGTAAACCCTGATCTCAGTCGGCTGCAAACCCTAATCTTAGTCGGTTGCAAACCCTAATCTTTGTCGGCTTACATCGGTCTTCGTCGGCTTCAACTGCCCTTGTAACTCTTCTGTTGTTGTTGCCACGAAAACACATGTCACGATATCACGACACTTTCGCCTCCGTACGCTTTCTCTTAGCTTTGGCCCACGAGAATACAACATGTAGCGATATCGCTACACTTTTTCTTCCGTACTCTCCTTCTTTACTTTTGTCACGAAATCGTGACACTTTTGCCTTCTTACTTTCTCTCTCCTCCTTTAGTCGCGAAAATGTGACATGTCGCGATATCGCGACACTTTTTCTCCTTAGCGCTTTATCTTGCCTTTGGGTCATGAAAATGTGACATGTCGTGATATCGTGACACTTTTTCTCCTTAGCGCTTTATCTTGCCTTTGGGTCACGAAAATGCGACATGTCGCGATATCGTGACACTTTTTCTCCTTAGCGCTTTTCTTGCCTTGACATGTCGCGATATCGTGACACTTTTTCTCCTTAGCTTTTTCTTCTTTGACAACATGTCACGATATCGTGACACTTTTTCTCTTGACTCTCTCTCCTACAACATGTGCGATATCGTGACACTTTTTCTTTTGGAATATCTGTCTGCAATATGTCATGAAATCGTGACACTTTTCTTGACTCTCTCTCGCATATGTCACAAAATCATGACACTTTTCTTACTCTCTCTCCACATGTCACGAAATCGTGACACTTTTTCTCTGGACTCTCTCTCCTGCAACATGTCGTGAAATCGTGACACTTTTTCTCTCGTACAACTCTTCCTTGCAATATGTCATGAAATCGTGACACTTTTTCATCCGTACAACCTTCCTTGCAATATGTCACGAAATCGTGACACTTTTTCGTCCATACAACCTTCCTTGCAATATGTCGCGAAATCACACACTTTTTCGTCCATACAACCTTCCTTGCAATATGTCGTGAAATCGTGACACTTTTTCATCCGTACAACCTTCCTTGCAATATGTCGTGAAATCGTGACACTTTTTCTACTTGCCTTTCTCTCTTCCAACATGTCACGAAATCGTGACAGTTTTGCTTGCTTCTCAACATGTCGCGATATCGCGATAGTTTTTCTTTCTTGCCAACTTGTCGCGATATCGCGACAATTTTTCTTTCTTGCCAACATGTCACGATATCGTGACAGTTTTTCTTTCTTGCCAACATGTCGCGAAATCGTGACAATTTTTCTTTCTTCTTCTCTCTCTTCCAACATGTCGCGAAATCGTGACAGTTTTTCTTGCCTGCTGTATATGTCGCGATATCGCGACACTTTTCTTACTTGTATTTTTCTTTGATCTTTTGCAAGTGGTCCACTTCGGTCTTCTTGGAAAATCATTGTACATACTCTGAGTAACCTTTGAACTCCTGTCTTCTGCATCTGACTAGCCTTTGAACTTCCTATCCACTGCATCAACAGATCTATCTGACTGTGTTGACAACAATGACAATACTGTCGCTGCACCTTGCTCAACATGTATGAGGTCAATCTAAAGTTATATATGGAGGTGTAGTCACTTTTGAATATCTCATTGTGCTTGTATACCATTTTGGAATCTTTTTCTATGGGGGAGGAGTCTCTTTATTAGGTTCCTCATCATTGAGGTATACATTTGAAGATGTATTATTTTGTGTGAAAGCTTCATCAAATACCACATCTATACTGATGTGATTTTTCATGGTTTTAGGATCTATCAAATGATATCCCTTGGAATGCTCATCATAACCAAGAAAAATACACTGCAAATATTTCTCATCTAACTTCTTTCTATTGGCATTTGTAATATCCATGAATGCCTTACATCCAAAAATTCTAATATGATAAATGAATGGATTTCTACCATTCCATGCTTCTTGTGGATTCATTCCCTTAAGATCTTTTTTGTGTGCTTTATTTAGGAGGTATGTTTTTGTATTAATAGATTTTGCCCAACACTATTGCTCAGATGTGCCCTTGTATGCATAAGTGAACCATTTCCATGATGGAATGATTCCTCCTATCAGCAACTCCATTTTGCTATGGAGTATAGGCTATTGTAAGCTACCTATTAATACCATGTACACTAAGAAATGTGGAAAATTATTTGGAGGTATATTCCCCCTCGATCTAAGCAGAGGGTTTTAATGGAACATCTTGATTCCTTCTCAACACTTTTATTGAACTTTTGAAAATACAAAAAGGCCTCTTACTTTAGTTGTATAATGAAAACCCACATATTTTATGAGTAGTCATCAAAGAACAAATAAAAATACCTCTTTATCCCATAATTTTTTGACATAGGATTGCACAAATTTATGTGTACCAACTCCAATGGTCGTTTGACTCATGAGGATATCAACGCAAAAGGTACTCGATGTTTCTTCCATGCTAAGAAATCCAAGTAAACTAGCAAAGTGGATGAAATTTTGGTAAGACCTTTCACCATTTCATGTTTACTCAACACAAGTAAATATCCTAAACTTAGATGGCCATATTTTTTATGCCAACTAGAAGTGGCCTCTTTTGTGTTTACCGCCATGGCAACATGAGGTGTAGAAATGGCATCTAAAGCAAACAAACTATGCTTGTAGGAATATGTTGCTACATGTTTACCCTTCCTTGTGATGAAGCAATTTTTCTTTCCATCCTTAACTATGAAATCAACCACCATATTTATATCCAATATTTGAGGTACTGATAACAAATTGTTTGTCAATCCTAGAACATAAAGGACTTTAACAATATGATATTTTCCATCTAGAAGAGTTAATGAAATATTTCCTTCATCCTAGACTCGGTATGTCGTATCATCAAATATGGTAACTGGTTTGCCTTCCTTAGCCTCAATTTTGCAAACCATGATTTATCACCAGTCATGTGTTTAACGGCTCTAGAATAAATATACCACATAGGATCCTTTTGCTTAGAATCTATGTGATTCATGAGCACCTTGTGTGCCCTCTCAAAATCTGATATTGATTCCTTATAAGAAACATATCCCTTTGGTTTCTTATGCTTATTTTGTGGTTTGTACTTGCCCTTTTTCTTTTGACCTTGGTCATATGGTTTTTTATTTTTTAACATGCACCTATTGGTGTTATGGTTATCCATATCACAAATTTTGCAATACTTCTTTAATCCTTGTTGAGTTTTTTTTCCTCTAGAACCTTTGGAAGAATATCCCACCTCTAAAATTTACCCTATTTCTTTGACCCCTGTTTTAAGTAAAGTGCATTATCTATCACTTCATCTCTTTGAAGTTGATTTGTCTCATCAGTTTGAAGCAAATTTACCAAATCCACAAAAGTAACTTGTCTCACGGACACTTGAAGGGATGTGATCAAAACCTTGTAGGAATTTGGAAAAACTCTCAAAATGACTTAATTCAAGAGTTTATCCTCTACTATTTCTTCCAAAGCATTCAACTTAAAATTCAATTCTGCCACTCTACATAGGAATAATTCTACTGATTCACCAAATTTCATACTAAGAGTATGAAGTTGGACTTGAAGGTTAAGAATGGTGGACTGATTATTCCCTTCATATAAGGTAACTAATGCATCCCAAGCATATTTACCATTTTTAGCATCATAAATGTGAGACTATACTTCATTAGTAGTAGTAAGCAAGATAAGCATGAGGGACCTTATATCATTTTTATCATATGCTTCTTGATATTTACTTGCTATAGTAGGAAATTTTGGAGTGCTAGCCACTACATCCCACAAACCTTCAACCTATAGAATGGCTCTCATTTTGGTTTTCCATGGATTAAAATTGGAACCTTTAAGCAACTGTGTATCTGAAAGATATTTGTGTATAGTGGCCATTATGAAGGTTCCTTATATCACCAAAATGGTCTCTCTTTTGATATACCACAAATGAGTACTGAAATATAATTCACTCAAATTGATGGCACCTACCTAAAAACCCTTATGAAAAATAATTATTAGTTGGAATAAATTAAGTCAAGTAATATGAATGAATTAGGGTACATGATGGAGTGAATATCAAAATAAAATTGGTTGTCCTTATTTCTCCCTGATGATTTATAGAGAACAATAGCTCATATGCCATTTTTGCATCAATATTAGGCATTAGATACAGTAGCCCAAAGCATGACAACTTTACCTGTAAGTGTGGGCCAGAGGTACCATAAATACTAAACACAACTATGCAATAAATTACACAAAAAGTTTTAAATTTTGGTGTCTTATATGCTTTTGAATTTTAACTTATGATGTAAGTGAAAAAAACAAGAAATTAAATGCAACTTACAATCAAAAGTGCCCATAAATTTTGAAGCATAGGTGTCAGAAGCCATTGAAAATGTACATATTTTTACAATACCAATTTTAAGGTGTCAAATGCAAATAAAAAATGTACAATTTTACAATAATTTTTACAAGAAATTTTGTTTTGTGTTGTCAAAATTGATATTCACAATTCCTCTCCTTGTGTTATAATTTTGAAAAAAAAGAATATAGTTTTTTCCCCCTTTTGTTTACAAAATAAACAAGTTTGTGGAATTTGGATATCCCCCTTTTATTTAAAAAAAAAACAATGTGCAAGTTTTGTGTTGTATCCCTCCTTGTGAGAAAAATATACACTATGTTGACTCTGTTTTTCGCAAAAATGGGTGCCCCCTTTTTTTTTGTTGGTTTGCAAAAAAACAATATGAAAATTATTTTTAAAACATTAATATCAATTACAATATGGGGGGGCATGAACATAGGATCCTCAAGGAAGAGGACTCAATTAATTATTGTGGCAAAATTTTAGTTTGAACTAATGGAAGCACTATCCACTACAATACATAACCCTCCTACCATGGAAGAAACATTATGAGATCAAGAAGAACGTCATTGATCGGAAAATTTATAACTTACAAGTATAAATCTAAGAAAGACAACTAGGAAATCAATTAATAAAGATAAATATTAAGGCCCTCAATGTTATTATGAGGGATTTATGTGATAAATGAATAGATTAGTAGGAATTATTGGCTTGGAAAAGTGAATAAATATTTTCTATAGAAGAAAGGGGACAAAATATAACAAGTACACCTTTGGATCTCATAATATTATATCAATACAAGGGGAAGTGAAGAAAGAGACAACCATAAAACCTCTATGGTGGATTTATATTATAACATGAAATAATAGGCTCATTAAGAGGATATTGGGGAAGCAATTGAGATTTATCTAGTGGAAGATTCATCAAATCCACATTAGCAGCTAAAATCACCATAGAAACAAATGTCTAAATAGTTAAGGCCATTGCGACAATAAAAAATAACTAGGGTTTTAGAACTTAAAATTTGAGGTTAATTACATAACTACAAGATTGAAAAACCTAGCCAATTATTATCATGAGATCACACTTATCTAGCTTACCAAAATGATGACCTTAAGGAATGTTGGGTTTTCTTCCTACAAAAGGGATAAAAATACATAAATGCTAAACAAGAACCAGGAAAACCCCTTACATAGGAAGAGGAACTCACCAATACAAAGGCTAGGTTGGAGGAACTAAATTAGTAAATTGGTGAATTATTCCTTGCCTATAAGACACTTTCAAGGGTTTATACCCTATATTTATAGGTGCAATGGGTCTTATTGTTATTATCATAGATTTAATTAAAAAACCCAAAGTATTTGATTATACCTACCTTCTTTTAGAATTAATACTATGAAAGCTCTCTTAAATTTAAATTTATTTTGTGAATTTTATATTGGTAATTTATATATTCCATAATTTAGAGTGTAACTCTCAACCCTTTATGGAAGATGTTCATATTAAATCCCTTTACTCATATATGAAAAATAAAGTAAACAAGTCTAAGAAACATAACACTCATCAATAAGAACATAATATCATGAGTATCTTCATGCATGTTGTCCATGAGAAACCATTGATAGCAATGATGAACTAAAATTATATCATCTATTCCTAGATTGTGGAAGTGATAGAACAGATGGAAATTCATCATAGATATGTTGTCATAATATTTGGATAATTGCATGCTCAATTGTCTAGAGATACCTATTGCATAGGTAAGCAACATGGGAGAAATATTTAATGAGCCAAAATAAGACATCATTAATCCAATCAAATATTTATTTTATCCTAAGAAGGATGAAGTATTATCTTGACTTGGTAAAGTAGGCATCGATAGCATGGACTAGGTTACACTTTCAATATTCTATATTTTGATAGAAAATATATAATCCACTCTACAATGAAGTGTAGGATGTTATTTGGATGGAAAGGATGGTAGGAAAGAGAGGATACTATGATGAGAATGAAAATCCATCTCATACCCTCTATGGATTTTGTAATAAATGTAAAGAGAAAACATGGGTCGCATGAGGATATGATTTTGGTTGGGGAAGGTTATGGGACCATGTTTTGGTATCTTTTGTATATACATTTTTTACTAATAAAATATTATCACCATAATGTATGAATTATAATTCTAATGAAAATATTTCTTATGTAATGCTTTTATACCCAAGTTTTGATAACATTCATTTTTTATATTTTCACATGGTTAAATAGAATACTAGGGTAGTGTTTGTGTTATTTTGTCAACTACATTGATTGAAGTGATATTAAGATAACCTTTTGGAAAATATAAATATCCCATGTACTAATTTATAAGGGTCAAAATATTTTCTATATCCATTCTTGGCTACTACAATATGTATGTTTCAATAATAATAGCCACCTTACAACTCCTTTTGTGAATATCTACTATAGTTAGCATTTGTGTTACAATTAAGTGCACTTTGCTACAACTAGTGATTAGGTTATAGTAATCTAAGTATTATATGATGTTTATTTAGGTTGAATTTACTAGTGGTTAATGGTTCTCTAGTTTTAGTGGCCTATTTGTTACAATAGTACATGCCTAGGTAGCAATCACCCCTATTTCATATGGATTCATCTATGTTTAACAATACAAATTCATTGATGCCCTTATTATGTTGTAGTCCATGTAGGAATTAAATAAATTGGAAGATATTATTGAATAGTCAAATGCATATCTATTGTTCAACCAAGTACATGCCTATCACAAGCTATTGGTGCATTGAATGAGGATGATTATGGGAATTAGAATGAACTTCCACTAACTGGAAACCATTTTCCACTCACTTATGTAGGTAATTACCTAATACCAATAACTATAAGACATTAACTTTAAGCACCTATTCTATTATATATCACCAATTTTATAATCCAACCATAATGTAGCCATGACTAACATCTAAATAATTAACTACACACATTCATGATAAATTAGGCAATGCAAACCCAATTTGATTAACCATCCTTTTATATTTCTATAAATATTATCATTCTGGATTTCAATCACAGTATTGAATCAATCTAGAATTCTAAGCACTTAGGAATTGTTCATCTTCTATGTAAGATCAAACTATAAAAATATATTTAAGAGTACTCTAAAAATCTAGTTAAAATATATAATTATAATATTATATCAAATATTACAAAATATTAGAGTGGAGTTTTGAATTAGATTTAGATATTGTAATATTTTATGTTTTTCATAATAAAGTTCAAGTGTTGTTTCAGTTTATTGTGAACTCAAATCAATCTTGGGTTATTCAACTATACATTTTATCAAGCTTCCCTTTCTTTGAATATTAGAAATCAGGTATTGATAATATATCATTTACTTTTATTAATTATGATCTTGGGGGGCTTCTTAAAATCCTTTGTGTATTATTTTCATTAGCTTAAGAATTATCTTAGAAGTACCTAGAGTTGTGGTTTGATCAAGTTGGTATCTTCAAGAGATGACTATTGAGACCATGATAAATATTATTGGTGTGTTATTTTAGCATTGATAAAGGACTAATCACAATTGTCTAATTTTTTGTAGAAAGGATATGAATAAGTTGGGAATTTATAATCTCATGTGTACAAATAAAAATAGAGAGCTCATACCTAATGGAAAAGTTGGTTACTCTTATCCTTCAAAATTATAAAATATAGATTTTATTCCTAAGTGTGTTTCAATTTTTATCATTTTTCATCATACAACTTAGGTCCCTTTGTTTCTACTATGGCATGCTACTTGCGTATATAGTGCAGGTGCCTTTGAATATTAGAACCCTAGATTCACCAAATGTATAAATATGGTGGCACCTATTGTACATAAATTTTTGTGCTTTCCTTGGTCCATAAAAGAGCCTTTCTCAACTTGTAAACTTTATATTTTTATCTATAATTTAATAAACTTATGGTTGATTTATAAATACCTCCTCATCAAGGAAATCATTTAAAAAGCAAATTTTGCATGCATCTAGAAATATTGAAAATTCAAATACTACTAACTAATAATTTCTAGTTGTATCTAATCAAACAATAGAAACAATGGTTTCATTGAACCATATACATTGTTATAGTGAGTAGTTTTTCACCACCAATCTTTTAATGATTTTCAATAAATTTATGTCTCATACTTTATTTTGTAAATCCATTTGATTCCTCTAGAATGCTTGTTTTGAGGAATATCTAATAGCTCCGAATTCTTATTTATTTTAATTGCATCTATTTAATTATCCATTCATTCACATCATATGTTATGTTTCATTTCATATTCATAGCAAGTTGGTTTTGTTTTAATTTAAAGAAATATAGAAAATTTATAATTTCATTACTATCTTCAATATTGTGAGTTCTTTGATAGAATTAATTAATACTTTTCATCTTTTCATGTGGTCTCAGAATTATACTTGATCCTAAATGTGTTCATAGAGAAGCTATTTTAGATAAATTTGGGCTACCAATAACACTTGAGGTGTTGATAGAAACTATTGTCTATGTAGTTACATCATCTTCTAATATGTTTATTTCCACACTTGTGGATTTTGGTTGTTGTGCACTTTCTTCCCTTGTCACATTCCCTCCTCATTAGTAATTACATTGCAACTTACTATTACCTTTTTTATTAATGGATTGTACAAATCATAGGCCTTTGTCTTCTTAATATAACCAATAAAAACATTTTTATTGCTTTTATCATTAATTTTTTATCTCCTCTCCATGGGTACATGAGAATAAGCAAATCACAAAAAAACTCTAAGATGAGTCACACTTGAAATTATTCCAAACCAATATTCTTTTGGTATCATTTCTTTCACACTCTTATAGGATATCTATTCAATAATTAAACTAAGCGTGTTATATCTTCTACCCAAAAATAATTAGATATTTTTATACTTTATGATGCTCCTTGTCATTTCTTCATTTGTTTTATTTTTACATTCTACCATTCCATTTTTGTTTTGAATGATAAAGGGGTTTTGAAAGTACCCAAAACCTTTTACAAAGAGAAATAGGTGTGAACCCAACTGGGATCAACATCGAAATTCAAAAAATATAAATAAGCATCCAGGAAAACCTAGACAAATCATCCAAAAAAACAAAAAGATAAATCTAGAAATTCTCAAGAAACCTAGCAAACTTACAAAATGAACAAAAGAAACCATCAAAACAAGAAAACCATAAACAGGAACCATGCAAACCAGAATAAGAAACGATAAATATCACTTGATTTGGCATTGCCCTACATCTAATAATTCTCATGAGGAATCAAAATACCACGTAGGAAGTGATTAATCCCAGGCCAGAGGCAAGGGAGTCTCATTTGGGGTCCAATTAGCTTACTTGGACCACCATACATGCTAAAGTAAATAAATTCCATCACCATACCATTTTATTAAGATGTATATCTTTCTTTTAATTATCTTATTTTTCTTATAGAAATTTTGAAATTCCTCAGACATAAATTCCCCACATCTTTATGCTTTTAACAATTTTTTAAAACAACTAGTTCATTTCTTTACATCAACTTGAATTTTTTGTAAACCTAAAAATACTTCTAACTTTTGTTTGAGAAAGTATACACAAATACTTCTATTTAAGTCATCAATAACAATAAATAAACATTTTATCTTACTAGTTGGTGGGGTTTCCATTAAACCTCATATATTAGCATTTACTAATTCAAGTGGTGCCTTGGTTCTCCATGATCTCCAAACTGAAAAGGTTTTCTTGTGTTGTTTTTCTAGCACACAATGTTGTTGCTCAACCATTGAAATTCCATTTATCATACATTTATTTTGAAGCAAATGCAGACCATGAAAATTCAAATTCCCATATCTTAAATTTTATAACCAAGATTAGTCTTAAAGGATAGCTTTTAAAATTCAAGGAATATCACTTTGGATTTTTAAGGGAAACATGTGATTCTTTACAATGGACAGTAACTCTAATTCTACCATTTCTATCATAAATGTTGCATGTGTCTATTTTAAAAAAAAATGGGTGGTCTTTTTTACTTAGTTATCCAACACTTAATAATTATATTTTAAGCCAAGAATATAATAAACATCTAGGATTAAAAAAATTTACCTTTCTTTGTCCTAATTAAGATGACCCTTTTCTCATCATAGAATTTTGTTATTATTTTCAAGTTTCACTTGTGACTACACAGATCCATTTGATGTATAAAATATTGCTTTATTCCCTATCATGTGGTTGTTATAGCCATTTTGCAAAAATAAAATATATTTTTACCTATCGTTATCCACATTATAAGTGAAATACATTGAACCATATTCTTCACTTTCTTGTTTAAAATTTTATTTTACTACATTCATATTGATAATGGTCATACCTTTTATAATAAGGACACTAAAAATCTAATTTGTTATCTCCTTCATATCAATTATTGTTTTTATCCTAACTTGACCTCTAGAAAATATTTGTACCCTATTTCTACTTCTTTCTATGTCTTTTTCCATGCTTGATGAGCAAAATTTTTGGAACCTTATTTTTTATCTTTCGCTTCACTAATATAGACTTATGATTGAAAATATTTTTCAAGAGAGGTTTTTGTTATCTTATTCAATCATTGATCATTGATATAAAGTGACTCCATGATATATTCAATTGATAATGTTATTAGATCCTTATATTGTAAGATTCAGCAAACAACTTTTGCATTATTGAGCAGGGATTAAATAAGGTTACATCAGCCGGGAATAGAACACCGGCATAACAGCTGAACTGGACTATTGTAACAGAGCAACAGTCTGAGCAACAGTCTGTCTAATAAACTAATAAAGACAAATCAATAGTATGCTAACATCCCCCTTTATTACATTATTTGGGTAATGTAATAACTAATAGCTATACTAGACTACTAACATCCCCTTACATCATTTTGCAATACAAAGTGAGCTGCGAAACAATTCAAATTTGACACGTCCAAGTGCCTTAGTGAAAATGTCTGCAACTTGAGCATCGGTGGGAATGTGCTGAAGCTGAATTCGGTGCTTTGGAACTTCCTCTCGAATGAAATGACATTGTGTGTCAATGTGCTTTGTTTTTTCATGATGGACTCGGATTCTTGACGAGGTTCGAACACCCTGATTGTCACAAAACAAGTGTATTGGAGATTTTGATGGATGGCCCATACTTGTCAGAATGCGACGTAACCATATCACTTCGCACACAGCTTCACGTGCGGTGCGATATTCTGCCTCTGTTGAAGAAATAGCAACCACATGTTGCTTCTTGTTGTGCCAAGAGATAGGACCGGATCCCAGATGAAAAATGTATCCAGAGGTTGACTTGCGATCATCAAATGATTCGGCATAGTCGGAGTCCGTGTATCCTTGCAAGAAGAATTTGTTGTTCCTCTTGTATTCTAGGCCATATTCCATAGTACCACGGACATAGTGAAGAACACATTTTGCCGCTTTCCAATGAGTGGTCTTTGGCTCCTGCATGAACCTCGAAAGATAGTTTACAGCAAATACGAGATCCGGCCTAGTATTGGTCAGATATATGAGACTCCCAATCAACTGTCGATAGAGAGTACCATCTACCTGAGGTGAGTCATCATATCACGATAACCGAAGTCCATTCTCCATAGGAGTTGCCATTGGCTTGCAATCGACCATGCGATATTTTTCCAAAGAATGTCTTGGCATACTTTTTTCGAGACACTTTGATGGTGTGCTCCTTCCGGCTGAATCCGGACCAAGACAAGAATGGAGAAGTCCGAGATCTGTCATCTCAAAATATTTGCACAAGTTTCTTTTGACAGTAGAGATCATATCTTATGAACTCCCTGTAATGAGCAGATCATCCACTGTTAGGATCTCATCCTAACCCTTAATGTAATAACTCCCCTTTTGTAATAATCCCTAGTGAACGTGGGTAGTACCCATGATTAATATTTTGTAATGTTCTAAGTTTTAGCTTAGGTAGTGCCTATGACAAACGGCACCCTTTTTATGTAACACATGGTAGATATGTGGCATTGTGCATGTAATTCATGTGGCATTATGCATGTAATTCGAGTGGCATTGTGCATGTAATTCGAGTGGCATTGTGCATGTAATTCAAAGTGGAACTATGCATGTAATTCGGGTGGCATTATGCATGTAATCCAGGTGGCATTTTGCATGTAAGCCAAACTTGGAAGGAAACTCCTTAAATACCCGAAAAGGCACCAATGTAACCATCTTTTGCAAAATTAATGAAGTATTGAAGGAGGTTGCCCCCTCGAAGAGGCCTCGCGATTCAGTTCTATTGTGAGATTGTTCTTTATGCAAATTTCTGTTATATTAATGTGATGTTTATGTGAGTTATTTCCAAGCAATTGTGTGAGAGTGTGTTATTTGAGTTTATTTTATAGCAGGATCTTAACAAGTGGTATCAAAGCGCTTTCCAGGGCCAAGTTCTGCTACAACTGCAACGATTCTTGCCATCAAATCCGCCTATTAGGTATAAATTCCGTGTGTTTTTTCCATTCTGTTTTTCCATATTAAAAAAATCCAAAAAAAAAAATACAGTGTTTTTTTTTCCAGACCAAAAAAAAAATATATATATATTATTAGTTGAGTAGGTAGAAACCCTGTACCGGGGGTTTTAAAATATCGTGAAGGATCTATCATTATTGGCTAAGCTAGATAGCCCATAAAGCGTCTAGTGAAGTGAGGGGCGATCAGGCTCCAATACCCAGGCCTCAGACAGAACTCGTGCACGGACTTGAGCTCCCACGTATCTTCGGGTATATCGGGAGACCATCTAGGATTAAACAAACTTTTAGCCATTAGGAAGCTCTTCGGCCTTGTATTACTCATAGTCTATGGGACACAGCATCCTGGATTATTACCCTCCCGTATTGTCAGAGAGGCAGGTAGTGTGCTCAAGGGTATGTGTGGAATCCTCCTTGAGTAGTGGCTCGAAATATTGGTCCGAGCACTATTGTTCGTCACTGTCGGTATATTAGAGGGCCTATGGGTGGTACATACTCCTATACTTAGCATTCCCTGGTTCTGTTAAAACTGCAACCTATAAAAAATCTAAAAATAAAAATCAAAATAAGAATCCAAACACCCCCGTTCGTAAGCCTGCATTTCAAAAGTGAGCATATGATAAAGGAGTCCTCTACCAAAAAAATAACAAAAGGGACATGCATTCGGGATAAGCCATGAGGGTGACACTTAAGTTGAAAGTCTGGAGAGTAACGACCAAATTCTACATGGCAGATCACAGTCGAGTCGACCAAGTCGAGAGGTCGACACGATCAGGGCGAGAATTCACGCTCTTCGTAGTCGAACAGAATCGTCATATCGATCACCTGCAAAATACAGAGAATCTTGAGTGTGAAACACGGCCAGTTTTAGATAGTGCTCTAGTACCCAAATTTTGCTCAGTAGCTCAGAATCAGAATCTGTAAACACCGTTAGACTCAGCAAAACAGGAGATAAAAAAAAAATTCTATTCTATTTTTAGTAACTGGTCACAAAAGGTCAAAAAATGGCCCAGGGTACTCGTGGACACCAGAAAGAACTATAACACTTGGATTACCTAACAAAAGCCATTGAGAAATTGAACTCGGCTTTTCACTCCATAAGGGAAGAAGTCCAAGGTCTTCGCTTAGAGCATGAGGCCACTAGCAATCGCTTAGAAGAAGCATTGACTGAAGTGGACAGCAAACTGAGAAGAGAACCACCCAAATTAGAATACCAAGCTGAGAGTTCTACAAGGAATCGTGACCATGATACACCATTTAGAATGCCAAAGTTGGACTTTCCCAAATTCAGTGGGAAGGATGTTGATGGGTGGCTATGTCGGGTTGACCAATTCTTTCGACTTCATAATGTACCAGTATTTCATCGAGTCCAGATGGCTTCCTTTAACTTGGAATCTGAGGCTCTACACTGGTTTCAATGGTTGCATCTTACCTACCCAAATCTCTCTTGGGAGGATTTTGAATCCCAAATACTCACTCGATTTGGTCCTAGTGAGTTTGAGGACTTCACAGGAGCCTTATCCAAACTACAACAAACAAGGTCAGTTCGAGAGTACCAAGCTCAATTTGAAAAATTGGCCAATCGAACAAGAGTATTGAGTGAAGGGTTCTTCCAGAGTTGTTATATCAGTGGGTTGAAGATGGAACTCCAAGCAGAAGTCAAAATGTTGAAACCACGAACTATGATGGAAGCTATCGCTTTGGCCCGTCCGGCCGAATCTAAATTCTCTGCCCAAAGACGCCCATCAAAGTTTTCTCAAGATAGACCTTCATTTCCCCCGAGATCCCAACACCCAGATGATAATAAACCCGCTGCACCCAAGCGCCTCACCACCGAAGAGATGGATGCACGTCGTGCCCAAGGATTATGCTACAATTGTGATGAAAAGTTTTTCAAGGGGCATAAGTGTGCACACAAAAAATTGTTCTTGATAGATGTTGGAGAACCTGATACCGTTGACGAGAGTGATGAGGATGAGGACCCTCCGTAAACACCTCCTCCACAAGAAGGGAAACAGGAACTCGAGACATCAATTACAATCCATGCCCTTGCAGCATTACTACTCCTCAAACCATGAAGGTTACAGGATGTTTCAAGGGCCAACATCTTTCCATCCTTTTGGATTCGGGAAGCACGCACAACTTCATTGACCCTAGAGTTGCTCAACGGGAAAATTGCTATATCCACAATTGTAATTCCTTTGAGGTCATGGTAGCCAATGGGGGAACCTTATCTTGTAAAGGAAAGTGTCACAATGTTAAAATCAAGATAGGGGACTATGAACTCAAGCAGGACATGTTTGCCCTCCATTTGGGTGGATGTGATATTGTTTTGGGATGCCAATGGTTGAGTACGTTGGGCACTATCGGTTGGAACTTTGCTAAACTTTGGATGCAGTTCTTCCAAAACGGACAAACACACATCATCAAGGGCTCCCCGACAGGAACACCTCAAATGATCAGTTCAAACGGCATGGAGAAATTGCTAAAGAAATCATCACGTGGGGTCATTGCACAACTATTCTCCATCTAGCCATCCACATCTCCAATGGGTGAAATCCCACAAGACATGCAACAGATTCTCCAAAAACATGAGGCCATCTTTTCAGAACCCATCACACGACCACTGCATCGCTCTCACGACCATGCCATTCCATTATTGCCGGATAGTACACCTCCCAATATCAGACCACCTTATGAGCGACTCAAGCGCACCTTATTTTGGAAAGGTAGGAAACAGGACATTCACTCTTTTGTGGCAGACTGCGACACAGGTCAAAGGATGAAAAGAGAAACAGTGCACTCTTCGGGCACTCTTCCACCCTTGCCGATACCGGATCAGGTGTGGACTGACATCTCTATGGATTTCATAGAAGGGCTACCTAAATCTGGAGACAAGTCTGTTATTTTTGTGGTAGTGGACCGCCTTTCAAAGTATGCTCACTTTTGTGCCCTAACCCATCCTTACACAACATTCACTATTGCCCAAATTTTCCTTGACTCCATATTTCGCCTTCATGGCATGCCAACCTCCAATGTATCTGATCGTAATCCCAGCCTTACTAGAAATTTTTGGCAAGAGTTGTTTAAGTTGCAGGGGACTCAGCTCACAATGAGTTTAGCCTACTATCCGCAAACGGATGGTCAAACAGAGGTTGTTAATAATCGCTTGGAAACCTACCTTCGCTGCTTGCCTCCGATCATCCTACTCATTGGGAAAAATGGCTTTCTTTGGCCGAATGGTGGTACAACACTTCCTATCATACCACCACCAAAGGCAGAGTACGGGCACCCTCCACTCACGCCTCCCTCCTACATTTCGGGTAGCTCCAAGGTACAGGTCCCATCAACACTTCCTGAATTGGATGAAGAAGGCTCCATCTTACTTGCACCAAAGTAGCTGTTGTATTGTCGAACTCGCAACCGTACCATCATAGAGGTCCTGGTTCAGTGGCGTGGACTTCAACCTGAGGATGCTACATGGGAGTCTCTCCATCAACTCCAGCAATAGTTTCCTCATTTTCAGCTTTGAGGACAAAGCTCCTTTAAGGAGAAGGGCATGTTAGGATCTCATCCTAACCCTTAATGTAATAACTCCCCTTTTGTAATAATCCCTAGTGAACGTGGGTAGTACCCATGATTAATATTTTGTAATGTTCTAAGTTTTAGCTTAGGTAGTGCCTATGACAAATGACACCCTTTTTATGTAACACATGGTAGATAGGTGGCATTGTGCATGTAATTCGTGTGGCATTGTGCATGTAATTCGAGTGGCATTGTGCATGTAATTCGAGTGGCATTGTGCATGTAATTCAAAGTGGCACTATGCATGTAATTCGGGTGGCATTATGCATGTAATCCAGGTGGAATTTTGCATGTAAGCCAACCTTGGAAGGAAACTCCTTAAATACCCGAAAAGGCACCAATGTAACCATATTTTGCAAAATTAATGAAGTATTGAAGGAGGTTGCCCCCTCGAAGAGGCCTCGCGATTCAGTTCTATTGTGAGATTGTTCTTTATGCAAATTTCTGTTATATTAATGTGATGTTTATGTGAGTTATTTCCAAGCAATTGTGTGAGAGTGTGTTATTTGAGTTTATTTTATAGCAGGATCTTAACATCCACATAGAGTACAAGCAACACTATCTCAGAACCCTGTTTCTTGAAATAGAGGTTTGCATCTGACAGACATCTCTTAAATCCATGCTGCATTAGGTGATTGTCCATTTTTATATACCAAGCTCGAGGAGCTTGTTTCAGACCATACAAGGATTTGACCAATTTGCAAACTTTTTGCTGTTGACGTTCCACATAAAATCCTTCAGGCTGAGTCATATAGACTTCTTCTTGGAGATCACCATTAAGAAAGGCACTTTTGACATCCATTTGGTGAACTTTCCACCCATATTGTGCTGCCATAGCACACATAACCCGAATTGTGGTCATCCGAGCATTAGGTGCAAAAGTTTCTTCATAGTCGATGCCTTCCTTTTGATCATAGCCCTTTGCAACAAGACGGGCCTTATGCTTATCAATTGTTCCATCTGCATTGTACTTGACTTTGTATACCCATTTGCAGCCAATAGGTTTCTTTCCATGCGGCAGATCAACAAGCTTCCAAGTTTTATTTTTCATCAGAGACTCATACTCTGTATCCATAGCGGCCTTCCACTGAGGCTCACTGAGAGCATCTTGCACTGATGTAGGTTCAAGAATATCTATGGTAGACATAAATGCCCTGTCATCATCAATATCCATATCCTCAACTTCTCTACTTGGAGTCACAGAAAGTTCCTCAAAAGATTGACAAAGATCATCAACATCACCAGTTTCTCTGGCTTCTCTTTCCTTTTGAGCCATACTGCGTGTACGAGGTCTATCCAAATTCAAATTGGGAGGAGTGGATAAATTTGCATCTCTGATTGTATTTGTACACCATTTAGGATTCTACTTCGGTGGTGGTGAAGAAGATGTAGAAGGACCTCCTGTCTGTGTTGACGAAGGAATCTCCTCTTCCTTAGGTTCCACAATATCCTGGTGTACTATAGATGTGCTCTGTGATGTGAAAGCTTCATCAAAGACAACATCTCTGCTGATATGAATTTTCTTGGTCAAAGGATCTATCAACCGATATCCTTTAGAGTGCTCAGAATATCCAAGAAAAATACATCTCAGTGTTTTCTCATCTAGCTTCTTCCTTTTTTCTTTTGGTATGTGCATGAAAGCTTGACATCCGAAAATGCGTAGATGAGATATGGAGGGTTTTCGACCACTCCATGCTTCCTGTGGAGTCATTCCTTTTAGAGCCTTTGTGGGTGCCCTATTCAAAAGATACACTGCAGTGGTGACAGCTTCGGCCCAATATTGTTGCCCAAGAGTTGCACTGCTGAGCATACAACGAACCATTTCCATTATAGAACGGTTCCTTCTCTCAGCAACTCCATTTTGCTAAGGAGTATAGGCAGTTTTTAACTGTCTCTTGATCCCATGCTTATCTAGGAATGCAGAAAATTCATTAGAGGTAAACTCTCCCCCTCGATCTGAGCGGAGGGTTTTGATAGAAGCCCCTGACTCCTTCTCAATGGATTTCTTGAACTGCTGGAAGAATGCAAAAGCTTCAGATTTTAGTTTGAGAAAGAAAACCCACATCTTTCGTGAGTAGTCATCTACGAATAATTGAAAGTACCTCTTCCCTCCAACACTGTTGGGTGTGAAAGGACCGCATAGATCGGTGTGAATTAGCTCCAGAGTTTTTCGTGCTCTTGTAGAGCTCTTCTCAAATGGTACTCTATGCTGCTTTCTTGCCAAGCAGTCAGAGCACACTGGCAATGTGGCAGAAAGGGAAGGAAGACCCTTTACCATCTCATACTTGCTGAGCTCAAGTAAGTAGCCAGAACTAAGATGCCCATATCTCTTGTGCCATAGGGAAGTTTCCTCCTTGGTAGAGACAGTCATGGCAACATGTGGAGTAGAGATAGCATCTAGTGCAAATAAGCCATGCTTATAAGAAGCTGTTGCAATCTGTTTACCCTTCCTGGTAATGGTACAACACTTCTTTCCATTCTCAACACGAAAGTTGACAACCATATTTCTGTCCAGGATTTGTGTCACTGACAACAAATTGTTGGCCAATCCCGAACATAGAGGACCTTGTCAATCTGACACTTGCCATCAAGAAGAGTGACTGAAACTATACCCTCTCCCTGAACCCTGTAGGTTTTATCATCAGCAATTGTGACAGGTTTTCCCTCTTTGGCCACAAATGATTCAAACCACGATCTATCGCCAGTCATATGTTTACTAGCTCCAAAATTGACATACCAAATAGGATCCCTCTGTGTGGAATCTGTGGTAGTCATGAGCACCTTGTGTGCCCATTCAGAATCTGAGTCAGATTCTTCAACAAAGAACATTCACCGGGGTTGCTTGTTCTTATTTTGTGGTTTGTTTTGGCCTTTCGCTTGTTCTTATGCCAACACCTGTTGGTGTCATGGTTGTCTTTCTCACAGATCTTGCACCACCTCTTCTTCTGTTGAGGTTGTTTGCCTTTTCCTTTTGTATCCTGTTGAGAATTTCCTCCTTTCTGAAAGTTACCTCCTTTTTTCCCATTACCTTTCTTCCTAGAACCCTGCCTGTTGGTGTATAGGGCTGTATTGGAAGAATCATCCTTGTGAAGTTGGCGTGCCTCTTGTTGTTGGAGCATATTGACCAACTCGATGTAGGTAATTCTCCAAATGGAATATTTGTGGGATATTGTTACTGGAGTAGCAACTAGGCCTTCACCAACAGCAGGATCCACAGGTCCTTCAGCAGATCAGATTGCTTTTGACAAGAAAGACAGTAGAGCAAAGGTGCTCATTTTGTTTGCTGTTTCCGATGAAGTGCAACCTCATATAGCTGATAAAGAAAGTGGTAAAGAGGCATGGGATGCCCTTAGAACCATCTATGAGGGGAAGAATGAATCCACCATTCTTCATCTTCAACAACAACTTCATAACCTGAGTTTGAGGCAGGGTGAAACAGTTGAACTCTTTCTGTGCAGAGTGTCTGAGTTGAAAGAGAAATTGAGTTCTCTGGGAGATACTGTGGACGAAAATCTTCTCATTTCACTTGTGATGAGAGATTTACCTTCTTCATTTGACATGTTGATAACCTCCATCCAGGTGTCCCAACGACAAATTACCTACATCGAGTTGGTCAATCTACTTCAACAACAGGAGGCACGCCAACTTCACAAGGATGATTCTTCCAATACAGCCCTATACACCAACAGGTAGGGTTCTAGGAAGAAAGGTAATGGGCAAAAAGGAGGCAACTTTTAGAAAGGAGGAAATTCTCAACAAGATATGAAAGGAAAAGGCAAACAACCTCAACAGAAGAAGAGGTGGTGCAAGATCTGTGAGAAGGACAACCATGACACCAACAGGTGTTGGCATAAGAACATACAGAAAGGCCAAAACAAACCACAAAATAAGAACAAGCAACCCCAGGTGAATGTTGCTGTTGAAGAATCTGACTCAGATTCTGAATGGGCACACAAGGTGCTCATGACTACCACAGATTCCACTCAGAGGGATCCTATTTGTGCGGTCCTTTCACACCCAACAGTTGTGGAGGGAAGAGGTACTTTCAGTTATTCGTAGATGACTACTCACAAAATATGTGGGTTTTCTTTCTCCAACTGAAATCTGAAGCTTTCTCATTCTTCCAGCAGTTCAAGAAATTCATTGAGAAGGAGTCAGGAGCTTCTATTAAAACTCTTCGCTCAGATCGAGGGGGAGAGTTTACCTCTAATGAATTTTTAGAATTCCTAGATAAGCATGGGATCAAGAGACAGTTAACAATTGCCTATACTCCTCAGCAAAATGGAGTTGCTGAGAGAAGGAACCGTTCTATCATGGAAATGGTTCGTTGTATGCTCACAAGAGCTACTCTTGGGCAACAATATTGGGCAGAAGTTGTCACCACTGTAGTGTATCTGTTGAATAGGGCACCCACAAAGGCCCTAAAAGGAATGACTCCACAGGAATCATGGAGTGGTTGAAAACCCTCCATATCTCATCTACGTATTTTCGGGTGTCACGCTTTCATGCACATACCGAAAGAGAAAATGAAGAAGCTAGATGAGAAAACACTAAGATGTATTTTTCTTGGATATTTTGAGCACTCTAAAGGATATCGGTTGATAGATCCTTTGACCAAGAAAATTCATATCAGCAGATATGTTGTCTTTGATGAAGCTTTCACATCACAGAGCACATCTACAGTACACCAGGATATTGTGGAAACTAAGGAAGAGATGATTCCTTCGTCAACACAGACAGGAGGTCCTTCTACATCTTCTTCACCACCATCGAAGAAGAATAAGAGAGCTAATGCCAAACCCATAAGAGAGCAGAATATACCTGCAAGACCCCCACCAAATAAAACATCCTGGTCATGAACCACAATAAAAAAAACTAAGCATTACTAGCAACCAAATATATAATGGTAGAAAGGATACCTCCTGCTCCAAGGGTTTAAGAGCATCCAAGCCAAAGTAGGATTGAAACCCTCGGGGAGGAAGCCCTCACAAAGGAAACCCTCATGGGCCCTCTGCCATTGTGAGGCTCAGGCCCTCTCTACCATGGTGAGGATCAAGCCATCTCAAGCCCTCTCTACCATGGTGAGGCTCATACCCTCTCTATCATGGTGAGACACAAGTAGAGAAAGCCCTCACAAAGGAAACCCTCATGAAAAAAATCATTTTTATTTAGTGATATATGCATATTAATATAGTATAAATGGGTAAGCCAATAGAGCATGTAACTTACTAGTCAATTAATGGAGATATCATTTGTCTATCCTAATTTTACATGTATTCAAAAAGTAAAGGTATTACGCATTGTTCTATCTCATTCTTTAGAAGTAACTTCAATATTTACCTTCTACTAACATAATAGTTTAATATTAAAGAATTTAAATTAGTAACAATCATTCTTTTAATTATTTATTTAAATGGCATCAGTTGGGTAACCGAAGATATTTCGAGTTACTGTGGATTTGAAGAAAATATTATTGCCCCAGGAGGGCCCAATGGGGACACCTCCAGATCCTATTCTAGAGAGACATAGTTCTTTTGTAGATTTTTTAAAGGATAAATCTCCATAAAATACTAAAGAAGCACAAAAAACTACATTAAAAATGCTCTCTACGGCTGTTGGAAATCAACATCTCAACGAGTTAATGGATGTTTTCCATAGTTAGAATCAAGTCCAGATATTTTCATTGAGCAAAGGATGGTTGAAGAAACATTTTTATATAGAGCAAATCATGATTTGATCTATAAATTCATGGGTATTAGCCCTACCCTAAATTTTTTGCATTCCTGGGTCCGACAAAACTGGGAGCCTCTTGGTGAGTATTCTTTGTGGTTTATTAGCAATGGATATTTTATTGTTATTTTTTATTCACTTACTGATAGAAATAGGGCTTTCAAATAAAAAAAGAGTAATCATGATCTAGAAGGATTATTTTTTCAACCCTGGAGAGTGAGGTTTGATTCTCGAATTGAATCCACTGTTATACCGGTTTGGATCCGTTTGTATGCACTTCCAATGGAGTTTTGGAGTGAGTAGGTATTGAAAATTATCGATAATTCCCTTAGAAGACATTTGGGTATTTCCAAAGACGCAATAGAAGGAAACACAGTTGTTTATACAATATTATGTGTGGAAATGGATCTTAGCCAACCTCTACCAATAGAGGTGGAACTTGAACTTATAGTACTATCTTGAATTCAACAATTAGATTATGAGGCATTGACCTTCAGATGCAAAGTTTACCACAAATATGGGAATTTGGCCCGATCTTGCCAAAATAATATAAACATAAAAATGGAGGCTCCTCTAGGAATATCAAATCTTCCTAAGGAGGGTAAATCAACAATCAACAAAGAACCAACCAATATTTCTCAGGGTAAAGAAGCACATGGATATGGTTTTGAAAAGCCCAAAATAATGAGAAGGTAAAAGAAAAAATATGGTAAAGAGCAAACCCAACTCAAGCCCTCCAATAGGTATGAGATATTTAAGACACTAATAGACCAAGAAGAAGAATAATTCATGGAAGGAGTGGATGGGAATAATAAAAATAATAACAACCATGTTCAAGCTCCTCTTTCATCTCCCCCCATCATAGAGCAGGTAATTAAGTACAGTAATTTACCGCAGTCAGATAGTGTAGGGGCATTGATAGTGCATAACCAAGAGCAACCAATAATTAAGGATGTCAGCATGGGCATAGTAGAAAAGAACATAGAAATGCCAACTCTAGGTATAACTCAAGTGGAAAAGAGATCAAAAAATAGCAGCTCTCAAGGAGTGGGTAGAAAATCAAATAAGGAATTGATAGCAATTCAAGCAAACAAACTGATCACTAGAGGATCAGTGAGGCCAATAGATTTTTACTGCTCTCAAGGTAACCAATGATTATACAATCATGGAATTTTAGGAATTTAAATAGTAGAACCCATCAATCTGCTATTCGAAGACTCTTAGAAAAATGTAAAACAGATTTTTTTCTTATCTAGGAGACAAAAATGTCATTAGATCTTATGTGTAAAATAGTTAACATACTTTGGAGGGGTGCTGGTCATATGGAATTGGCTGTCCAAGGGGCCTTAGAGGGGATAGGTAATCTTTGTAACTCTCTTGAATGGACTAAAATACAACATATATCTTGGACAGGTGTTCTCACATCACATTTTAGAAATAATGTCACAGCTAAACATGTTTTAATCACAAATTTTTATGGGGCTCAAAACCTAGATGGTTAGATGCATCAATGGAAAGTTGTGCATAACATGAGAGTCTCAAAGGAAGAGTTAGACTGGATTATTTTTGGGGATTTTAATTCTAAATTATCCTCTAGAGATCAGGAAGGGGGAACCCCAATGTTGGACCCAGGGGATCGACTTATGATTTCCCAAGTCCATGCATTACACTTGGTGGATATTAAATGCCTGGAACCAACTATACTTGGACTAATAAGAGGAGGGAGCCACATAGCAGGAAGGTGAAGTTAGACTATTTTTTGGTTTCAGAGGAGGCATTTGTAAAATGGAATATAAATTTTTAGATTTTGGAGGGTCCATTTTTAGATCACTTTCCCATTTTGTGGAAGGAGGGATCAAGACAGTGCAGCATCAAAAACCATTTAAATTTGAAAACTTTTGGTTACAAAAGAGGAACTTCGAAATAAAATTCCATAGTGGTGGGAAGAAGGTCGCCCAGCAGATGGGACATCAATGTTTAGATTCCACAAACAACTTCATTATGTCAAACATCGACTAAAAAAAAGGAGGTGAGCTAACAAGATAGACTTCCAGGTCCAAAGAGCTCCATTGGTGTCTAGATGGTATGATGTTCAAAAACACTTTAGGGAAGGAACAATTACAATGCATCTCAAACAAGAGGATGATGCATTGCATAAAGCGATTGAGGACATTGACAACCAAGAGGACACCTGTTGGAAACAAAGAGCAAGAACCACTTGGTTATTAGAAGATGATAAAAATACAAAACTTTTCCATAGGACTACTTGTGCTAGGAGACAGATGAAAAAAATGGAAGCTCTTCAAGATGAGAACGGACACTCCTTTGATACAATTCCAAGTATGCATTTCCATTCAATGGATTATTTTTCTAAACTATTTAAGGAAAGTATGGTGCAATATGAAGAGGCTCAAAAAGAAGTTATTGTTGTCATACCCTCTGTTAACTCTGAAGAAGAAAATCAAGCCCTACTTAAACCCATTGATAAATAGGAACTGAAGAATGTAGTCTTTGGAATGAGCACTGAAAAAACACCAAGTCCAGATGACTTTCCAATTGATTTTTTTCAGGCCTTCTGGGATAACTTGGAGGAGGATGTAATGGCTGTTATAGAGCAGTCCAAAGGTATTAAAAGAATACTTAAAGTATTAAATCATACTTTAATTACCTTAATTACAAAATGACAGGAGGGGGTACATATTTCAAATTATATACCTATTGCCTTATGCAATGTCATATATAAAATAATCACAAAGGTAATGGTTGAGCGGCTAAAACTTCTTCTACATAGGATTATATCCTCAGAGCAAGGGGGTTTTGTAGAGGGTAGGAAGATATTGGATGGTGTGGTTCTAGCTCAGGAGGCAATCCGTTCAATGCAAACATCTGGTAATACAGGAATGTTCATAAAATTAGATATGTCAAAGGCTTATGATAGGGTGGAGTGGAGCTTCTTGTCAACAATGATGGCAGCCTTTGGTTTCTCACAAGATTGGATAGAATGGGTCATGAGTTGTGTTTCTACTCTGACATACTCAGTATTAATCAAGGGTCTTCCCTCGTAATTGTTTGGAGCTTCTCGAGGCCTTCATCAAGGAGATCCTTGATCTCCCTGTCTTTTTCTCATATTGGTTGAAGGATTGGGTAGACTCATATTGAGGAGAAGATAACAACGTTTGCTAACATATATCAAGGTGGGTGAGGAATTTTTGACTCACCTACAGTTTGTGGATGACACATGATTGGTGGGAGTGGCCATATTCAAGGAAGCAAGAATGATTAGAGATACACTTAATGTCTACATTAGGGCTACAAACCAAGTCATCAATGATAAAAAATCCAAAGTGGTCTTTTTCAATATTGATCAAAGGCTTCAAGACAAAATTTTAGAGATCTTGGGATTCACAAGGACTTATCTCCCAGTGGTATACTTGGGGGTCCCTTTGCATTTTAAAAAACTAAAAATAGATATTTGGAGGAATCTTTTGGACTGTATCAAGAACAGAATTAATTATTGGTCTCACAAATGGTTAAGCTATGGGGGTAGATTAAATTTTTTATAGTCAGTCATTTAGGCCATGCCAATTTATAAATTTTCTATCCTTGCTACCCCACATACCATATAGAAAGAGTTGGACAATATGGCTAGAAAATTTTTATGGGAAGGAGTAAAAGGAGAGAGGAAATGAGCCTTAGTAGGTTGGGAGAAAGTAAGCCAACCCAAGGTAAAAGGAGGTTTTAGGCTTAGAACATCAAAGTTAAATAATAAAGTTTTTTTTGGAAAGCTTTACTAGAGGTGAATTTCCCAATCAACTTCTTTATTCAGTAGAATATTAACTAGTAAATATTTGGGATAGGTAAACCCAAATGAGGTGGGTCATTTCCCTTTGGATGGTAATGGATCCTTAGTGCGGCAGGATCTCAAGTTAGAATCTCAAGTAGTAAAAGATGGATTATTTTTGAAAGTGGGGAGAGGGGAGAAAGCATGATTTTGGAAAGATTCATGGGATCAATACCCACCTATCATTTTTGAATTTCCTAAACTACAACCAATAAAATTAGCCATAGAAACCAAGGGGTGGGTCCAAATTGAAAGTTATTTCAACACTAGTCAGTTGTGGTATTATAATTTTAAGCAATTTAAGAAGTTGGATGAGTGGTCAATTTCAATCCCTCCGGATTTGACACCCATCATGACTAAAATCTTGACAGAAATATTTCTCATAGGTAGATATGAGGAGGATGAATTAGCTTGGGGCTATGGGAGCCTTGGTGTCTACACAACGAAGAATGAATATGATAATATCCTTCAAGAGCCTCCTTCTCATACATATCAGGTTGAGGATTGGATAAATATTTGGCAGTCCAAGGGTTGACTGAAAGTAAACTTTTTTGTCTTGCAGTTCATGCATAATGGAATTCTTACTTTTGATAATCTCAGATGTAGGGGAATCATTGCTCCATCTCAATGTGTTTTATACTACAATAGTGAGGAAACAACTGATCACTTGATGTTTGAGTGCCCATTCACGTGTCAGATTTTGGAGAGATGGTTTTGATATTATAAAATTCAAGTTAATGGTGATTTGAATTGGATTAATATTTGGGAAAGATAGAAGAGGGGTAAATTTAAATCTAAAGCTCTTTGTATTTTTTGGAAGCTTATTTGGTGGCAAGTGTGGTTGGAGAGAAATACCAAAATTTTTAGAGAAACTTTTTCTTCTTTAGATGGAGTTTGACAGGTCATTTGGAGTAAAGTCACAGAAAATGTGGTAGTCTATGCTAAAGAGGAAACTCAAGTTGTTATTGGGGCAATGGAGAAGGAAGTTGAAGTGCAAGAGGGACAAGATAGAGCTAGTTGGAAACCACCCCCAGAAGGTTGAATTAAAATTAATACTGATGGAGCTGCAAAACACAATTCGGGTAGAGCTGGAATTGGAGTGGTTTGTCGGAATCATGTTGGAACAATGCTCTATTGGGAACTGCAAGGTTTGGGAAGATCCACAAACAAGGAAACATATGCCCTAGCTATCAAATTCGTTTCTATTTGGGCAGTAAAACAAGATCATAGGAGGATAATCCTAGAATCAACTTCTCAAATAATGGTTGGAGCTCTAGATTACATGACGAACTTTGCTTTGAAAAACATGGAGGTTGAGGATTGTTGTCACTCAAATTAAGGAATTATAGAGGGAATTAGATGATGTGATTCCACTTTATGTGATTAGAGATCTAAATAAATTAGTAGACTTCCTGGCTAAGATGGATACTGAGAAGGAGGTAGGGGTTCAGTGGCACAGTGACATGGCTATTGAGGATGAGATGATTAGGCAGGTTGGTGAGCAAATCCAGTGCTTAGCTAATTTGGATAACCATTCTAGAAATACTGTTTAGGAGATTTGTGCTTCAATGTAGATCTTCTTTTATAGTTATAAACAAGTGAACATTCATTGTAGAAATATGGTTTAAAAGATTTGGCTCCAATGCAAATCTTCTTTTACTATTGTAAACATGTGTTCTCTTTGACTAAGGCTAGGAAAAGTCTCATCCCAACTTGTAAATGATCTTTTTTTTTAAGTTTTTTCAAATTATTTTTCAAAAAAAAAAATTATTTAAAAATTTATTATTATAACATAAAAATTTATTTTTTATAGTTTTATTTGCTATAATATTTTATAAAATAACTGCATAAAGTTTTCCTTTAAGTTCTTCCAATCATTTATTAAACTTTTAAACAAATTTAAATTACTTTATAATTTTTTCTTGCAAACAAATACAAGTTGTAGTATCAAAAATACATATAAAATTTTTTTTATATAAATTATTTTTTCAATAATATTAATTACATGTTATAAATTAATATAGTAAACATGGGATTCATTCTAAATTGATTCCTAAAGATATAAAAAAGACATAATGAAAATAACATTTTAGTTTTTATAATACACCATAATACTTGGTTTTGAAAAAATCTAAGTTCAAAACTAACGGTTTTATATACCAGCCTCATAATAAAAATAGAAATAATATTTTGCGATATCACCTAAACAAACTTAATAAAAAGCTTAATAGAATTAATATTTTGCAATTTGAAGGATAAAGATAATTTCAAGGAAACCGAAACTAAAGATCATAAACATTTACTCAGCTTCTGAAACCTAAAACGCCACCCCAAAGAATTAGAAGACCAGAAGACAGACTAATTTCTTAGCCGTTACAAATGTCAAAGAAGCTTAAATATTATGGATTGCATTCGATGCTGGTCAGAGCAGCAGCTTCAACAAAGACCTATCAATTGCATTGCATGCTGTTCAGAACAGCAGTTTCAACATAGAGCTATCAAGTTTCCTATTCTCTCTCAGTTGTTGTTGCTGCTGAAACAGAGTTATATCTGCAAATCTATCATGAACCCATGTAAGTATTAGATATCCAGATCCGAATTTAAATATTTTCACAAACTTTGGAAAGATCATCCTTGAAGTGCATTTTTGTAGTAGTTCTTAACTGTTTTTCTGTTATGTTTCAGACTCTTATGCTAGAAAGTCTATCATGAACAAAGTTGTCAGCGGAACAGGTATTTCTATCCAAATTTTATCATATTATTTAAATCAATCGATTTTTGTTCGAATGATATCATAGCGCTAATTCTTATAAATATATGTTTGGCGTGATAGCAGTTCACCGAAGGTTCGGGAGACTTCGCGTGAGGGTGCCGCATCAGAACCACTCTCAGCTAGTATTGCACATAAGGTTACCCTTGAGCGAAATATATACAACTGGACCATTGGCTAGTATTGTGGTTAACTTTAATATTCAAATTTTATAAGGTAAATAATAATAATAATAAAAATATATATTTCTTAAATAGCAATCACTTCTGTTGGCTGATAGGTAATCTTGGTTGCAAGAACATACCTGGATTTCGCTGATCTAGATTTTATAATACGATATTTAATTTGAAGTTATTATTGTTTATAAAATTTATTTAATTATTAATGTTTATATTTAATTATAAGAATAAAAGATTAATTAATAAAATATGTAAGGGTTTAAAGATTTTTTTAAATGCAGGGTCAAACTATAATGAACTTGTTAAAAATTATATGTAATATTTTAATATAATATATTTAAATAAAATATTAACTATTAAAATTTAAAAATTTCAAATAAAATAAAAGTACATCATAAAATATGAGATTAATATAGTTATAATTAAATAGTACCATGATTTTATGATTAAGTAATATAAATTCATTTGTGATAAAAAATTGAAGTATGAATGAATTGAATTTATTAATAACATTTATTTGAAATTATATAAATAAAATAAATATTAAATTTTTTATTTTTTTAAGAAGTAGGGTTTCTAAAGGATTATTTTAAATGGTTGACATTTGAGTCTTAAATTATTAACATAAAATAAATATTAAAAAATTAATAAAATATGGAAATTTAATTTATATTTTTTTATAAATTTTGTTAAAAATTAAAGATAAGATTTTTAATATTTTTTTTAACATAAATAATATAATTTTATGAAATTAATATAATACAAATGAACTTGTTTCAATTATGTATAATAAATTTAAAATATATATATAATTAAAAAAAAATTATATTATATTATATATATAATTTTCATAAATTGTATATTGAAAATATATAACGTATGAAACTAAGTTGTATATATATTTATATATTTACACTAAATAATTTTCACGTCAGCAATTTTTTCTCTCTCAACGAAAGGGATATATAAACTTATAGAATTGTAAGTATTGTAGAAATATGTTTCGTTGATTGTTGTAACAGAAATAAGGTTTTGTTTGATGATAATTTTAATCCTAAATTATATATATATATATTAAATTAATTTTAATTTATTTATTACATGAAATATGATAATTTGTAAATTTTAGTATGAATTTTAAATATTGTAATTATCAAACCTTTAAAATCAAAAGGTATTAGTTTAATTGGTTAAATTCATTGACTTTCAAGGAATACATGTATAATAGTCAAGTTATTATAATACCACTATGTATGCTATATGAGTCTCTTCGAGTTATTATAATACCACTATATATGTTCTATGAGTCTCTTTAGTTCAATATATCCAATTTAAAATAAAAACAAAATTATATAATTTAAAATGGTAGAATTAACTATAGTTAGACATATATTTAAAATAGAATAAAATTATATAATTAAAATTTTAATATAATATTTTTTATTTTATAGTTTTTTTTTTTCTTAAGTGAAAAAAATAAAAATAAAAATATATAATTAAAAATGGTAGAATTAACTATAGTTAGACATATATTTAAAATAGAATAAAATTATATAATTAAAATTTTAATATAATACTGTTTATTTTATAGTTTTTTTTTTAAGGACCGCCTTGGTCTGAGAGACTAGAACAAGAGCTGCCAGTACCAACATTATCAATTGGATTCTGGATATCCAATTCAGCTTTTTTGAATGGTGGAGATTTGAACCTGGGACCTCCCTTGGAGGATTGCCCTCTCATCTCCAACTCACCTACAACACCTGGGTTGTTTATTTTATAGTTTAATATATGTAGCTTTGGCTTTTATTTTGGACACTCCCATAAAAATAGCAAAATACTATATTTTATTTTTATTTTTATTTTTTATTTTTTTGAGTAATGCTTCTTATACACATCCACCATGGGGATTGAACCCGGGTCACATCATTCACATCATCGATAATGCAAGTGGTGTCATTTTCAGTAGACCACACTCACAGGACAATGAAGAAGTAAATGGTCTAATATTTCTAAATCCTTCTCACACAATGCACATTTGAAAAGTCCATGATATCCTGTTCTTTTTAAAATCTCTTCTATAAAAATCATACTTTGAACTACTAACTAAAGGAATGTTGAGGCTTTATGGAGAACATCTAGTGACAAAGAATTATTCTAAGGGAAATATTTAGGAGTAAAATTTTTTATTGCTCTAAATCCTCATATCCCAAGTTGACCAAGTATCCACCATATTTTAATAAATTCCAAACCAACTCATCCTTTCACAAAAAAAATTGGAAAAAAAATTCTTAATGCATCTTTTGAAGCTCATTTACAATTTGTTTGAGTTCCTCTCTTTTAACCAAGTGCCTAATAAAAATAAATCGTCTAGAGTTTTTTCCCGTATTACTATAATATTTAACCTTTGAAGTTTTACAATATAGGCATGCCCAAGCCAATGGTTGCTATTTTAAATCAGAGATAACTTGAAAAATATTTAACCAAATATAAGACTAAAAAAAATTATAATTCTACTCATTTACTAACCATATAATATATTTCTTGACCAATTTTAATTTAATACGAATTTCCATGTTCATGATCCTTCGAATAGGGTTTTTTTCCTAAATAATTTCAGTACATTAAGAGAACCTATATATTTTTTATATAACATTTTTTCCCAATTCTATTTTTGATCTATAAATAATATCCATCCAAGATTTATCTCTAAGGCCAAACTTATAAGTCTATAGTTCCACAAACATACTCCTCCAATATTTTTTCCTTTATAATCCCTATCCCACTTACAAAGAGAAAACCTAATTTTTTCCTCCCATCCATTCAAAAGAAATTATCTTTGGTTTTATCAATCTTTGATGATACACTTACTTTCAATTTTGAATGTGATATTATATAAATAAGGATGAATTGCAATGTTGTCTTTATGAATTTAGCTTTCTTATCATGGTTAAGATCTCACCTTTCCAACCTACCAAATAAGCTTTAATTATATCTATTAGAAGACAAAGGAATGCTAGGTTGATAAAAAAATTCAATTTTAAACCCTAAAAGTATGTATAATAATTTGTTGAAAATCTAGGATAGTTTTAACGAAACAAATCTTAGATTTTGTAGTATTAACCAAATATCCACTAGTCCTCTTATATCATGATTATATTTATTTAAACTCCATGAGCCCACTATCTAAGGGATGGTCCACAATAAAAGTATCATCAACAAAATGGAGATGAGATTTAAAGAGACCATTTTTTTACAATGTGAATACCTTTGATTTTTCCTTCCATATTTACCATTGAGAAAACTCTCTCTAATGTCTCCTCAAGAGTAATGAATAGATAAGAAAATAGTCAATCACATTTGTAGAGTCCACAAGATGACTTAAAGTAACTAGTAGGAGAATCATTGATCAACATAAAATATTTTAAAATTTAATAACAACATTTAATCTATTCACATCAACTATTATCAAAACCAAATATTTTGAGATAACATATAGAAAAATATGGGAAACACTATCATATGATTTGTTTATATCTAATTTAATAAGTATACTTAGTTTTTCATAGAATGAAGAGAATGTATGACCTCTTGTGCAACAATCACACCATCAAGAATTTATTTACCATGGATAAAACCATGTTATTCCTATGAGATAACACAATCTAGCATACCTTTAAACCTTATTTTAATAATTTTTGAAATTAACTAATAAATCATATGACAAAGACTTATTAGATGAAGAGTATAAAAAAAAGTATATTTCTTCTATTATGACTAAATGTATGTTGTTGACATGGTGGGTGCTAATACAGAAGGCATCAATGTGGTATGTAATGATGTGGTTAATATTTGTGTGGAAGGGGATAATATGGCAAAGGCCAATATGGTAGGTAGGATGAGGTGAACATTACATTTATGGTATAAGAATGGATTTGACCAATAAATATTTTCTAAAGCATTAAACTAGTTGACCAAACAATTGAATAGTCAATAGTAGAGTTGGCTAATTATAGATTGAGTGTGACATATGGTATTATCTAGTGTGATAGTACACTATCTAGTAACGTGCATATTCAATGCCTAATTGACACACCCATGCATAGAAAAGTTATTCATGTCTATTATAAATTCATTCTTTCTATATATTTTCAATGCTTACTTGGCATCCCTCAATCACTTATACAACAACACATGGCAACCTCTCATTACCTATAGATATTGGACTATTTTTTTATTTTCAAATATTTTAAAGGCATTTTGTATGATTTTATGGTTAAACTTCTAAGGGCCATACAATTTACATATGGAAATATTTGTGTAGATACAAAATCCTAATCACTTGCAAAACCCATTCATGTTACATGCCCTAAGTCCCACATAATAAAAAGATACATAGGGTATCACTTAGGTCATTTTCTACACATTATTCTATTTTCCAAATTTTACAAAATCTAAAAAATATACCCTAGGATCCCTTGTCTCTCCATTTACCACATGTCCTAGTTGCCACTATCCCTCCCCTTACCACATATATCACCCTCATCAATACCCCACTTGCCACATCTCCCCTAAGTGAGATACTAAGGTATCCCACTCTAACTACCACTACCATTTGGATGTCCTATCTTGCCACTTGGCTACCCTAGCCTACCACTTGGCTACCCTAATGTACCACCTATCCTTACAACCCTCACCTCCCATGATCTATAACTACCCCAACATTTTATTCACCAAATAAGGATGAAATAGGTAATGTCACCCTGCTAGATTTGTACCAAAAAACTACATGTTGTTTGAGGTCCAAGCCATAGGAGTTGAGAAGTGATTAATCAGGCCTTTATCCAAGTGAGTCCCAAATGTAGCCTAAATTTTCTAAATGAAGTCTACTACATTTATCTAGTTCCAAACACAACCTATATTTTCCAAACACAATCTACTATATTTGCATGACTAGTCGACTAGATTCAGACTTAGATCAACATAAGTAACACAACAAGGTATATTTTCATTGTTTTGGACCCTACACATATTTTAGGTCCTTGTAATTTCATCTTGAAGGGTGTTTGTTGCTTATATTTATATTAATATGGCCCTTACAAAGTGAATATTGTTGGAATATATTACATTATTTGGTACATGCTAATGTACTATCACGGGTACATCTATAGATTAGGAAATAGTATCTTATATTGAGATTTACTTTATGCAATGTAATGCACAAGTGTGCAATGATATTTTAGCAATGTAAATGTACATAGTTATCCCTATGTACATGTGTCAATAGAGTAGAAATATGAAGAGTCATAGGAAGAGCGAGGGTCAAGAAACCTCCATATGAAGAGTCACATTCCATTCTATATATATGGATGTATTGACGTAAAATAAAAATGGTGAAGGAGGAAGAGTCACCTATGTAAGCAATGGAAGGTGATGTGATATGATGATATCTTCATTCAATAAATAATTCTAAGTAATTTTTGATCATTTTCTATTAGCATTATTTGAGTTATTATATAGTAGATTCTGAGTTTATATGTTTGGTTGATTAGCGTTATTATATCTTTCATATTGTAATTATATTATCAATCCTATGGTAATATTATTTTGAGTATTTACTCATCAAAATATAACAGTGGTATCAGAGCCACAAGGGATCACTGCTATGATAGTTTTATAGAAGTCATTATATAAATATCAAAAGCAAAAGAATATTTCTACTAGCTAGGAAAATACAAATAATGATAAGAAGATTACCTCTAGAAAGGAAACAAGAGAATATAAAGAAATTACATCTATAAAGTAAACTATAGAATATAAAGAAGTACCTATGGAAAGAGAAACTAGAGAAGAAAAAATAAGAATTACCTTTGGTAAGAGAAATAAAGGAAGATAGCATTTCTCACTATGTTGAAAAACCAGTGATATTTAAGAGTATACCTATTCCAAAAAAAAATTGGAATAGAAGAAAATTTATAGGTCTTGAAGATAGACCTTGATATCAAGAAAAGTGATGAAGAGAATATACTTATTCTAGAAAAAATATCATAATAGAAGAAAATTTATAGGTCATGAGGATAGACCTTGATATTGAGAAAATATTAAGAGGATATACCTATTCCAAGAGCACAACTGGAAAAGAAGAACATTTATAGGTCTTGAAGACATATCTTGTTAGTCTCACAATGACATTAAGAGGGGTGGTGAATCAGTATAGCTCTTTAAAACTTAAATATTCAACACTTAAATTCAAAACAACGAAAACATAAAACCAAATAAAGCAAATATAACAAGAGAAAATCACACAACACAAGATGTACCGAGGTAGGTTCACCGATTTGGTTACATCCCTAAAAATGATTGTTTGGACTCCCATACAAATCCAACCTTTGTAAAGCATCAACTTTACAATCAATTTACTAGCATCCACTGGAAGGAGCACCAACCCCTGATTTATCTGCACCAACATAAAGGAGCACCAACCCCTGATTTATCTACACCAACAAAAAGGAGCACTAACCCCTCTACCAAGCACCCACTTGATTTTGATATTGAAAATAAAATGACATATATGAATGTCTTCACTGAATCCAGAACCCTTTATGGTATGTAAGCTCAAAATATAAAACTTTATATTTCACCTAGTATAACATCCCTCTCTCTGCATTACTTAGAATTTGAATCTTCTCTTCTCATAAAAACAAAAACTGTTTTTTCTCTTAGCTCATTTTACAAATTGCTAAATTATTTTTGGGTATTGTGCATTACTTTGTATGTGAACTCCTCTCAAAATTTCAGCTAAAATGGATATCATATGATAAATTTATGCCGAAAATACTGAAGTGATGTTTTTCACCACTCTCCAAAAATCACGGATTTTCCCTATTTATTTTTCTCCGCACACACTTATCTCTTTACGAAATAAAGTCCCCACTTTTCAATAAAATCCCTTGTCACTTAAAAAGCACACACTTGCATTATTTTTCCATTTTCAATTTTAAAAATGTTTTCTTTAATGAATCTTCTTAAACCAATATAACTTCCTTTTTTTTATCTTGAGAAGGCATTTCGTTAAACACGTCACATGCAAAGAATTGACACCTTACTCATTCTCTTACTTTGGAACCATGTGACACATCAAACCAAAAATGAAATATGCTCTATTTGATGCCTTGAATGTGTAACAACACTAAAACCGAAACTTTTGCGACTCTACAATGTCGAAACGGCCAACTGAAGGATTTTGCACAAGTGGAACAAATTGACATAAAAGTGACCTGTACCATTTTTGCAATAATAACAACTCTCACCTCGTAACTCTATTTTCTTTGAAATTTGAAATGTAGAATATTTACAATGCTGACTACATCCAATCCGAATATCACTGCATAAATCCTTACATTTCACCTGTACCACCTCCACAAAAACTACTGCTAACACACTTTTTCTAAAAAGAGCATTTTTGTGACAGTCTTGCAATGCTTGTAAAATTCGCCTCATTTCTCCGTTTTGGTGGAAATTTGGAAAAATATTCTTAAATATAACGACTACCTCCAGTTTGAATTTCACTATCAAAATCTTCTTGGTTTTCTTGTAGTGCTTCTGACAAAACTTCCCATTTTTGGCATGTACAACCACTTGCCAAATCATCCGCCAAGATACCAGAAATATCACAAATCAAACCAAACGTTGTGTTGACACCTCCAATGTTGTTCTATATTGTTTCCTAACATGCTAACATGTTCCAAACTGATCCATCCTATCCAACTGCGCTCATGTTGACTTTTGTAATTTTTTGACAACTTCTTGATGATTTTTTCAACTTATGCAAATTTGCACGAACAACCTGTAACAACTTCACCTGAACATCAAAAACATTCTCATAAGCATTGAACATCACTTTACATAATCCAAAAAACCTCCAAAAAACTATCCATTACATCAACCTATCCATCTGAGTGTGTTGACAACAATGATAATACTGTCACTGCACCTTGCTCAACAATCTCCCCCTTTACAATTATTGGCAACACATGCATAATTTCCTATAACTCTTTTCTCCCTTTGAAAACAAGGCCAAAGGGCTACTACAAACTCCCTAAGTCCATGCACAACATTCTCAGGCAAAAATTATTACACTTCGCAAAAATCACAAAAATAAGCAAAAATATAAACAAATACACAAATGCTCCCCCTAAGAATGTGGCCCGAATAGCTAGTCAATTCTTGGGAACTGTGACCATTCCCCATTTCTTATGAAGGTACTCAAAGACTTCCTTGGGTAATGGTTTTGTGAAGATATACACTACTAGATCTGTTGTTGGAACAAAATACAACTTAACCTCACATTCCGTAAATTTCTCCTTCAAAAAATGATACCAGATAGCAATATGTTTTGTGCGAGAATGAATAAAAAAATTATTTGAGATGTTAATGGCATTGGTGTTATCACACATAACTAAAATTGACTCACTAAAATTAATGACAAGATCCTTCAGAGTTTTTTTCATCCATAAAACCTATGTACAACATGTTGTCGCTGCAATGTATTCTGCCTCTCCTGTGGATAAGGAGACTGACTCCTGTTTCTTACTATGCCACGTGACCAACTTGTCTCCAAGATAGAATGCACCTCTACTGGTACTCTTCATATCATATACACATCCTGACCAATCTGCATCTAAATACACAATAAGGGTGAAGTCCTTACCTTTCGAATACCATAACCCATACTCCATAGTACCTTGGAGGTACTGAAGAATCCTCTTCATTGTTGTCACATGAGTCTCCTTGGGACTAACCTGAAATCATGCTACCATGCATACTGCCTGCAAAATATTTTTTCTGGTGTTTGTCAAGTACAGTAAGCTCCCAATAATAGATTTATACATAGTTTGATCAACATATGGAGATTTTTCATCCTTGCTCAACTTGCAACCTATCATCGTGGGAGTGCTAACTAGTTTACAATCCTCCATTGTGAACTTTTTCAGCATCTCTTTCACATATTTAATTTGAGAAATAAATATGCCCTTCTCCTTTTTATTAACTTGCAATCCAAGGAAATATAAAAGTTCACCAATCATTCACATTTCAAATTCTTTCTACATCTTATTTGCTAAATATTTACACAACTCATCTTTGCTACTTCCAAATATGATATCATCTACGTATACAAAAAGAACAATATGATGACCATTTTCTATTTTGACATACAAATTACTATCCACCATACCTTTCTTGAACCCTTGCTGAGTAAGATAATTGTCTAGCCTTGCATACCATGCTCAGGGTGTCTGTTTTAAGCCATATAACACTTTCTTCAACTTGCAAACCAAGTTGGGATCATCACCAAGCTGGAAACCATCTGGCTGCTCAATATAAACCTCTTCTTCAAGTTTCACATTCAAAAATGCTGATTTCACATCCATTTGATAAATTTTGAAATTCTTGTAAACTGCTAAAGCCAAAAATATTCTAATTGCCTCTAGTCTGGCCACATGTGCAAAGGTTTCCTCAAAGTCAATACCTTCAACTTGTGCATAGCCTTTGCATACCAATATTACTTTGTTCTTGACTACCTGTACGTCTTCATTCAACTTGTTCCGAAAGACCCATTTAGTATTGATTACATTTTTATTTGTGGGTCTAGGTACTAACTCCCAAGTCTTGTTTTTCTCGATCTAATATAATTCTTCATTTATTGCCTTTACCCAACTTTCATATTTTCTTGTGTTAGCAATATTTTTGGGCTCAATGCTAGATAATAAAGAGTAGTTACTTACTAATCTTCTTCTTGTATGAACACCAAGTGTGGGGTCTCCAATTATTTGCTCTCTAGGATGATATTTCTACCAACTACCTATTTTGAATTTATTTTTTTCTTCCACTTATGAATCACTGTTTGAATCCTCTAAGTCAATTTTTGTTTTCTTTTCCATTTCCTTTTCTTCATCTCCTTAAATGACCTCTTCATAAATTGGGTAGTTCTCTTCATAGCTAATTACTCGTTCCCTTCCTTCATCAACTTTAACATCGACACTATCCAAAATTTTCCTTAGCCTTTTGTTGTAGCATTTGTAATCCTTGCTTTTTGACGAATAGCCAAGAAAAATACCTTCATCCGCTCTATCTTCAAATTTACCAAGGTTTTATTCAGTTCTTTTGATGTAACACTTGCTGCCCAAAACTTTAAAGTATCTTGTTGTTGCCTTTTTACCGAACCACAACTCAAGGATTTTTTCTTTCATGCATCCTCAACATGCACCTATTTTGGATGTATATCACAATATGGACTGCCTCTTTCCAAAATATGGCTGCTACTTTACTCTCAGTCAACATAGTCCGTGCCATTTCCTACACTGTCATGTTCTTTCTTTCTACCACACCATTCTGCTGAGGTGTCTTGGCTGCTGAAAATTGTCTCCTAATGCCATATTTTTTACAATACTATGTGAAATCCTCTGAAATGAACTCTTCTCCTATGTTTGACCTTAAACATTTAATACTTTTTCCTGTTACATTCTCAACTTGGTTTTTTAAAACCTTGAACATCTCAAAAGCTTCTGATTTATTCTTCAAAAACATTACCCATGTCATCCTGGAATAGTCATCTATACACAACATGAAATATGTGTCACCGTTTATGCTTTGTGTTCTCATGGGTCCACATAAATAATTATGTACTAGTTCCAAAGGTTTTCTTGTGTAGTACTCTTTTGTTTTAAATGAGACTCTAGTTTGTTTCCCATTTTGACATGAAGCACAAATGTTATTTGATGGTTTACCAATGGTGGGAATATCTCTCACTGCTTTCTTTGAGCCAATTTTACTAGATTGTCAAAACTGATATAACCAAGCCTATTGTGCCACAACCAATTCTCTTCTTCCTGTCCAATAAAGCAAGCTCCTTCTGAAGTCTCTGAGAGAGTGTATAGGTTTCTAGATGTCCTTGATCCAGTTGCTATCAAATTCCCATTATTTTCCTTTTTGACTTCACAACCTTGCTTATTAAATATCACTTCATGACCTCTCTCATAAATTTGACTTATGCTCAACAAGTTATGCTTTAGACCAACCACAAACAAGACTTATTTTGACCTACTTTTTCCATAACTAATCTTAATTGAATCTCTGCAAACTATCTTAGCTCCATCATTATTTCCAAACTTTACGGAACCACCTTCATATTGCTGCAACTTCTCAAATTTTTGTTTGTCACCTGTCATATGACTGGAGCATCCACTATCAACTATCCATGGTGTAAATTTATTATGTGCTTTAAATACCGTATGTACGATAAAGGATTCCTTTTCTTCATTAGGTCACTCTTTTTTTTTCCACTCAAGTTTGATTACAATTTTGGGCTCTTGTTTTGGATTTTTTTTTTTTGTATCTTGTGCATGTTTTTTGGGAAATTTTCTATTTTATCTTACTCCATTTGGCTGAAATTTTATTCCCTGAAATTGATTTTATGCAATTGTACTTCGACAATTTCTTGCAATATGCCCAAATTTATGGCAGTTATAACATTCTACTACATAATCCATCAAAGGTGAAAAATCATTTCTATTGGTAAAATTCCTTGGTCATACATTATACTTGCAATCTGAGATCTTATGTCCATTACCATTGCATTTAAAATAGTAACCAGAAAATAGATGATTGAACCTGGGTTGTGGTCTTTGCCATGTTGTCAGAGGAGCCATAAATCTTCTTCTTATTTGATATGTGACATTGGTGAAGCCATCATTGTCAATTCTCCTTTCATGCCTTACATTATTGCTTTCCTTTGCATGATTCATTTTTGCTTGATCAACCTATTTCTTCTCTTCATTCTTTGTGGATTCTTCATTTATGGCCTTTGATCCATTTGATGATTCTCCTTCATCAAAACCCAAACCAAATTTTATGCTTGTAGTATTTTGGTTATTTATGATCTTATCCAGCTTCATAGAACTTTCTTCATGTTTGTGATAACAACTAATTTTTGATTTATCTCTTCTAGCTGCATTCTTAAACCAGCAATCTCTTCTTCTAACTTGCTACAATAATTTATTTTCATGGTTATTTGCACTTCGATATCTTCAAATATTTTCTTGGATTCTTCTATTTGTACTTTCAAATTTTTTATGCTTTCATTTGCATCCTCAAGATTTCTTGAAATTTTCTTATTCTTTTTTCTTTCTATCTTCAATTCATCTAGAGCTACAATTAGTTCCTCTTCCAAATTCACTTCTGTGTCAATTTCTTCTTCATCACATTCTTGTTCTTTTTCTGGTTTTTCTTATTTGAGTCATGAAAATAGCTTGACATGTTTCCTTTTTAGAATCCTAACTGGAGCTATCTTCTGATGAACTGACATTCTTAGAGATGAAATTTTTTTCTTTAAGTTGCCTTTTCTGAAATTTGTTTTTTTCTTCGAGTCACTTCTTTCTTCGTGCAATCCTTCATCACTTCTATTCTTCTCATTAAGTGGACATTTAGCTGCAAAATTCCCAACACCTCCACAGTTGAAACATTTAAATTGTAACTTTTCTTTGTATTTTCCTTTTCCTCTTTTTAGTTTTTGAACAAAATTTGCTTTCATTTCATCTGATGTCTCTTCTTCCTTAGATTCTTATTTTTCTTTCATATTTTTATGGGCTTTAAAAGCGCTTCTCTATTTGTGGGTTTAGATTTTCATATTCTCATCTCATATGTAGTCAAATAACCATGCATCTCATTCATACTAAAATAATTTAGATCTTTAGCTTCTTCTATAGCTGAAACTTTAGAATCAAATCTTTGGGAAAGGGATCTTTTACCTTTTTCATGATGACAGAATATTTAATTTCCTCGTTGAGTCCTTTAATCGCATTAATGACTTCATTAACTCTCAGCATATATGCCTCTATATTCTCATCACCATTCATCTTTAATACTTCGAACTATGCTTGATGTTTTTGTAACTTGGCCTCCTTGATCTTAACGTATCTTTTATGAATTCTATTCAGTTTATCCCATATTTCCTTTGCCATTTTACAACCCATAATCTTTACCAATTCGCTATCCACTAATCCACACATGATAGCATTCTTTACTTTTGAGTCATTTTCAAAAAATTTCTTACCAGCAGCATCGGTTGGAGAAGTGGTGGGTATTGTGTATCCACTATCTACTGAATCCCAAATGTCATATTCCAAAGCATAAAGATATGTTTGCATATTGAGTCTCCAAAATGTGTAACTAGTTCTATCAAACAATGGTGCTTTGTTTGATGAGAAGCCTTCACCACCTACCATTGTGTCACTTCCAAGATCACCCTAGCCGGTTAAGCTTGTTCAGAACCTCGCTCTAATACCAATTGTTAGTCTCACAATGACACTGAGAGGGGGGGTGAATCAGTGTAGATCTTTAAAACTAAAATCTTCAATACTCAAATCCAAAATAATGAAAACATAAAACCAAATAAAGCAAGTATAACAATATAACATCACACAACACAAGATGTACCGAGGTTCACTGATTTGGTTACATCCCCAAAAATGATTATTTGGACTCCCATCCTGTATCGCTCCAAATTTTTCGCATCCTTACCTTCAGGCTATAGGATCCGTGCCCGAAAGGAGGATGGGAAAAGGATGGCGTGGTACCTCGGACTGAGAGGCCTTGCGAAGGTCCCGCCTCTCGGGGGAGGTGTATTATGGTGATTTTTTGATGGATGGTGGGTTCACCAGGAAACGTTTGAATGGCAGTTTCCACGCCTAGGTTGGGAATGTGTTTAATGTGTTCAATTTTATCTTTAAACATTCAAGTCCTAGGTTTGGCCAAATGAATCTAAGTTGTTCTATTATGAAAATGCAGACTAAATGAAATACAACAAATAGATTTGAACAGAAAACAGAGAGAAAAAGCTAAATTACAGAGCCATACCTGATCCGGATGTCTGATGGAGATTCTGATTTTTGAAGCAGTCCAGATCGTCTGGAATTTGACAGGATCGTCTCCTATCTGACAGGATCATCTGAGATCTGACGAATTCGTCAGACGAATTCGTCAGAGACCTGCAAACAGATAAATAGGCATAGAATACAGAAAATACAACAATACAAATAGAGGGCAATGATGTGAAATAATAATAAGAATGTTAATAAGATAATCCTGAATAGGAATGCAAGCAAATTACGATGTTTTAATAGTTAATCATGATTTCATTATGCAATTAAACTACATGGGTGAACTCCAAGATGCAGAATAGCAAAAAATAATAAATAAACTGACTAGATGCAGAATAAAATAGCAGATGAGAAGAGAAAAATGCAAACTCTGGGCATTGATTGCCCCCAATGTTGATTGCAGTCGAAATCATCTCGGATTGGTACGAAATCGTCTCGAATTGAACAGGATCATCCGCGACGATCTGAGCTTGCTCCGGCTGAAGAATGACAAGGTTCCTGCAACAAAATTTGGATAGGACAAGTGCAGATGGTAATTCAAGATGTTTTAGTGCGTGTAAAGTCAAGTTACAGGAAATTTCAGCCAGGGGAAAGCCAAGGGGGAGTCCTAAGTTTAAATAGGCTTAGGAGGGAGGTTAGGAGGTTGGAGATCATCCCAATTTGGGAGATCTCCAACGGGGAGGGTCTCTAACGATGTAGACACGCTTCTGCCCGGATTAGAGACGCCGTTGGAACAGAGGCTAATTGAGAAAAATTAGTTTTGGGACAAGATCGTCTGGACGTCCTAGTCCAGACGAAATCGTCCGATCTGAGGCGATATCGTCTGATCGGCGACGATATCGTCAAACGGTCAAAACAAACTCTAAAAATGGCACGGGAAAGGAGGAAACGGGTTAAACGACGGTTTGGAAGCGGTTTTGGGGGTTAAAATTTGAATTTGAATATTTACTAGAGTAATTGTAATTATTTAAGGTTTTATTGCGCCAATTTTAGGGTGCTACATTTTGCCCCCTCTTTAGCAAATTTTCTGAAGAAAATGCGTTAAAGATGAGTTCTTCTCGATCTACGAGAAAGCAAAAATTATTCCCATTTTTAGGCGACGATTCTAGGTCGAATCGTACGACAACTTACTATGGTGCCCCCTCCGTGTTTTTACCCAAATCGAACGTTTGAGGTAAAAATGCGGAAAAGCAAAATTTTAAAAAAGTTGTTAAGTGTTTTTGAATAAAATTAAGAAAAATAGGGTAAAACCCTAATTCATTGTTACTGTTCATTTTCCTAGTTTTTAGAGCTCTGGAGACAAGATGGTCGAGACAGCACAGATCAACAGAGGTCCGGCGCGGGCTACGGGTAAGGGTCTAAACTGAATTTAGAATGCTTTACTTTAGAATTTCATGCTTTTTAGATTAGATTTGATTGATTTTTGAGCATCGCGGCCGTTTTTGGGCCGTCGACGTCGTCGAGACGAAATCGTCTCGATTTTGCTAAAATCGTCTCGATATCGTCGATTTCGTCTAAGGGCGAAATCGGCGATAGGGGGACGATTTCGTCCAATAAGGGACGATTTCCTCATGCAAAATCAGAGACGAATTTGCTCAAATTGGGGATGATATCGTCCAATTGTGGACGATATCATCATTTATAAAATTGAACTTATTTTGACTTGCATTTTTAATTAATGATTTATTAATGATTTTTATTGTTGATTTTGTTTATGTTGCAGAGAGGATTACTAAAGAGCAGAGAATGGAAATACGGCGGACTAAGGGATGACTTGGCCGCCCTGTCTCAGGTAGAGCGAGATCAGCTGGCTCAGGTCGGCTTGCAGCATGTGGCGAGAGATGCCACAGGTTTCTACAGATATGGGGCTATTGACAGCCCTAGCAGAGAGGTGGTATCCGGGTTCTTCCTATTTTTGGTTACCGACAGGGGAGATGACTCCCACACTGGAGGATGTATGGAGGATTTTGAGGATCCCCATACAAGGACGGCTGATCACTCCCATGGCCAATCAGGGCCACGCGATGATGCGACTGTGTGGCGATCCGAGCTTCACCTTGGAGAAGGGCGGAGTGAATATCGAGTCATTGCACCAGATGCCTGGGGCATCTAGACTCACACGGGTTTTGGCTGGGGTGGTAGGTGGTCTTCTGTTGTGCCACCAGAGCGGATGCAGGGTACCATGGGTACTGACAGATGTGGTCTGTGACATGAGAGACCACGGGTACAGGTTTGCTTGGGGGAGCTTTGTACTCTGTCGGTTGTATAGGATCCTTCATGGGGTCGTATACAAGGGCGGCCGATGTCTGGTTATGACATCACTACTGCAGGTTTGGTGTTGGGAGCACATTGCGGTGCGAAGGCCGGTAGGGCTCCCACTGACAGGGATTGATGGGGAGAGGCCCCGAGTTTTCTACTGGTGGCTCCGGAGAGGGGCACAGTGGCGGATAGATCTGCCAGCGTCCCGGAGACTACTTGACGACCTTGTCTCCGACCAGATCACCTAGAGGCCTTGGAGAGATCATCCAGGGTGGGCCGAGGATGGACAGGAGCTGGCTCGCATCAGGCGAGTCTGCTGGCTGAGGATGGAGAGGGGAGAGGTGGAGCTCCACCGGTATGACCGAGTTTTGAGGCAGTTCGGTCTACAACAGGGGATCCCATCTCTGAGAGACTACGAGTTTTCTCGGACTATCCGGGATAACACTACAGTTAGCGGGGCTCCAGATATGCAACGATTCTAGAGTCAGGACGTAGATGATGCCCCCATTCAGCCAGTGGATGGGGACGACACTGGGGTAGCCGATGGCTACGATGCTTGGTACATAGGCATCCGCCCTCCTCGGATGACGAGGGCTCAAGGTCCGATTCACGCAGTTGTGCATCGGATGGGGAGGCGATGCCAGGCAGCCATTGAGGCAGCACAAGGTCATGGTGGGAGAGAGCAGAGGAGGCCACAGGCTTAGAAGAGGCCACGACAGCGGGAGAGGAGGGAGGAGAGACCCCCTTCTCCATAGAGAGAGAGACCACCATCGCCTGATAAGGGCAAGGGTGTGGACACAGGAGAGAGTAGTGAGATGGCTACTCTCCGGGTAGAGACTATCCATCTCTAGGCATAGGTGCAGACTTTGCAGGAGGAGGCTGCACGACACCGAGCGGAGGCTACATAGCTCAGAGATGAGGTTGCACGCCTCAGAGCACGGAGCGGAGGAGCGAGCACTCAGGAGCTGGCACGGTCGATTGCTCAGACCATGTTCTACCAGGGTATCTACTTCCAGATGGTGCCAGAGGGTCAGAGGGTACAGCTGCCAGTCGGCATTGCTGACCCGATCAGGATTGGGTCATCGAGGACTTCATCTCGATCGACGACTAGGACTCGCAGTACCACACATACTACGATGGGGCCACCTCGTCCACCTCAGGGCGGGGGAGGAGATGAGGCTGAGAGCTCGAGGGGTTCTCGAGACACTGCACAGAGGATATATGATTGAGAGGATTGAGTATGCCAAGATGTAGATTGTGGCATACCAATCTAGTTTTGAGATGATGTATATACATTGTTGAGATATATATATATATATTTTTTTATATATATATAATATTTTTGATCATATGACCTGTCTTATGATGATACGATTTGTTTATATGTTTTTATGATGCTTTAATGTTTGAAGTGTGATTGATTTGATGATTCATGTAATTATGTCGTTGGAAAATATTATGGTTGAAATGTCATGCTTTAAAAATTTAAATGAAATAATCTGATGTAACAAATTGGTTGTTGTGATGATAATTTGATAAAAAATAAAAGGGACTTTTAACAATAATTTCAAAGGACATTGTCGTTGTTATAGACCATTTCATGGAGTCGCCGCTCACTCGGTCGTCAAGCTAATCCCAGTATAGAAATATTGTTAAAAAGAAAAGTAAAAGAGTGCTTAAGAGACTGTCTTAAGACTTTGGTGTGATGATGCAAATGATGATGATGATGATTTTGTTTTCAGACTTTTCATGAAAATATTATGCATGAAATATTTTTAGAAAATGATTTTTGGTAGGCGTAAATTCCTAAGTGTGATAAAATGTTGAATAATTCCTTAGAAATTATACCATGGTTGTAATATTGAATTTGAACATAATGACATGAAAATAGAATAAGTTGCATTCTTGTTTTAAAAGATGATTGTGAAACATAGTGATTTAAGTCATATGGTTTTTATGATTTTTAAATGAATGGGGAATAAAATTAATACAATGGTTTGCGCTAGGCATAGAATATTTAGGTATAGACTTATACCATCATCGCGAAATCCAAAAGAAGAAAATAAATTGCATGGTTGATTTTTAAATTTTGAGAATAAACAGAAAATATGAAGATGAGGACTTGCGCTAGGCATAAAATTCCACTTTTGGTTTTAGAACTATACCATCGTCGCAAAAGTCAAAAGTTATATGTAACTTTATTGCATATTTTTGAAAATGATTTTGATTTTTTGTGTTAATGCATGTGGTTGTCTTTATACGAAACAACTGTTCCCAGAGAAGAAAATGAAATTATTCCAGACAATTTGCAAAAATATTTCAAAGTATCTTAAAGACAAAAGTTAGATTTATAAGGAATCCCATGTGCGTATGTGAGTTCATTTCCGATCTTGATTTATCATAATGATACACAAAATCTCTCAAATACAAATGTGTGTGCAATTGCTTTGTGCATTTACCAGTTTTGAGCAAGGTAATTTGATACAAGTGATTTGAATTAACCCAATAAGTGTTCATTAACCATGATTTAGATGCATATAACCATACCAGACTACTATGTAAGTCGGATTATCAAGAGCTAGCTAATCCATAAGCAGACATAGGTCTATACAAAAGAAGGTCGCTAATGTGACAGACATATCGCCACGCTAGGAGTTACCCAAGGCCAAGCGAGGTTGGGCACAAACCACCTGTTATGGGGCTTACCTCACAGTTTTCGAATAATTGAGAATTCCAGGGATTCAAGCTCATCAACCCTTCTTTTCTTTTCAATGGGTAGGGAGAGGGATTTTATTGCTTTTGCTTTTGCTTTCTTTTGCTTTCTTTTGCTTTTCTTTTGTATTTTTGCTTGATTTTTGAGATAATGCTTGAAACATTGCTGTAATGATATAAAATAACATTTTTCTTTTTCTCTTTTTCTTGAACTTTGCTTTTCTTCCTATGCTAGGGATACTTGCTCGGATTAGCTGTAGAGCAAGGGATTTTTATTCTGGGTAGGGGTGAGCTTGTCCTTTTGCCAATTCTCAAAGATTCTAGACCATGTGCATGATAGGATAGCAGGGGAAACTTTTCGCTCAAGAAACCACTTCTACTATGTAGCATAGCATGGACATTACAAATATAATCATTTTATTGTGAAAGGATGTGCTTGGTTTAAGTAAATAACAAGATCAATTCTCTGTGCTCAAACTTTATTTAATTGAATTTTGTGGACTTTGATATAAGAGAGATTAGTAATCATGCCAGATAAAAATCAAGATATTTATTTTGTGTTTGTGAAAGTGAGGGATTCCAAATAAATGCTAATTTATCCAAAATAATTTGAAATATATAACTGCAACATTTGTAAGAAGAAATATATACAAATACTTTTTGGGAAGTTTGAGAATGTTGACTCTCTCTTTCTTCTTTATTTTGTTTTGGTTTCGAAAGAGTCAAGAATATTGCTATTTTTATTTTTATTATTTTTGTTTGTTTTTGTTTCTATGTAAACAGTTTGATATATTTTTAAAATAAGACAACATGCAAAATATGTACAAATGATGAAATGACTAAATTTTATGCATAATATCGCCTAAGATGCATAATATTCATAGGTTCTTTTAAATATTTACCATCTAAGGTAGCTAATTTGTATGCTCCTGATTCAAATTTAGCAGTGATAATGTATGGTCCAAGCCAGTTGGGCTCAAATTTACCTTTAAGGTCTTTAGTTGCATTAGTATTTTTTTTATTTTCTTTTAAAACAAGGTCGTCGATCTCAAAGGATCGATGACGAACTTTTTTAGCATATGATCTTTTAAGCTTGTTTTGGTAGGCACGGAGATGCTCCAAAGCATTGATGCATTTTTCATCTAGGAGTTCCAGCTGACTGAGTCTGCCAGCTCGATATTCATCTCCTACTTCGGTATCTTGAAGTAGTAGAGCCAAAGAAGGAACTTCTAATTCAAAGGGAAAAACGGCTTCAGCACCATAAACCAAAACAAAAGGTGAAGTTCCAGTGGGGGTTCGAACACTAGTTCGATAGGCCCACAAGGCTGGATATAATTGAATGTGCCAGTCGCGGCTAGATTTATTGACCAATATTTTGAGAATTTTGATTAAGGTTTTGTTAGATGCTTCTGCTTGACCATTACCCTGAGGATAATAGGGAGTGGACCAACGATGTTGAATCTTATATTTTTGGCATAATTTCTTAACATCTTTATTTTTGAAACAAGTTCCATTATCAGAGATGAGATTTGCAGGAATTTCGAACCTACAAATGATTTGATTAAAAATAAATTTAGAAACTTGTGTGCCAGTGCAGGAAGCTAAAGGCATAGCTTCAACCCACTTCGTGAAATACTCGGTGGCGGTTATGATGAATTTGTGTCCATCAGATGACACAGGATTGATTTTGCCAATAATGTCTAAGCCCCATTTTGAAAAGGGCCAAGGAGATGAAATAGCCTGTAGTTCTTGTGCAGGGGCATGGACAAGGTCAGCATGTTTCTGGCACTTGTCGCAATGGCGCACATAATCATGTGCATCATTCTCCATGGTAGGCCAAAAGTATCCTATCCTAAGGAGCTTTTTAGCAATGACACTACCACTGAAGTGTCCTCCACAAGATCCATCATGGGCTTCACTCAAGGCTGATTTGGATTCTTCTAAATTCAAACATCTTAATAGGATACCTTCAAAAGATCTCCTATACAAAGTATTGCCAATTATTACAAATCGACTTGCTCGTCTACGTAATAACCGATGCTTGGTTTCTATTAGAATTGGCAGGGAAAGTCCCATTTTGAAGAAAATCAAATATATCTCAGTATACCAAGGTTCAGGAGTAGTTTCATTGATTAGAAACACATCCAAAGGTTCTAAGCATGACTTATTTGAAGCGGGTTCCTGGAGTCGACGAATAATGATAGTGGCATATTCGTCATCTAACTCCAAGGGCAGGAGAGATGCAGCTACGGCCATAGCATCAGCTGCACGGTTGCAAGTTCGAGGAATAGCTTCCAAGGTAACTTGATCAAATAGAGACATTAATTGTAAAACATAGGCTTTATATGGGCGCAGTTTATCATCTCTGGTCTGATAAACTTCATTAATTTGGTTTATAACAAGTTGAGAATCACCAAAAACTAACAGATGTTTAATTTTTAGCGCCAAGGCAGCTCGTAATCCAAGGATTAGAGCTTCATATTCAACAGTATTATTGGTGCAAGCAAATGTTAATTTGAAGGACAGAGGAATAAGATGTTTTTGCGGGGATATTAAAATAATACCCGCACCAGCCCCACTCATGCATCGGGCTCCATCAAAGTATAAGGACCATTGTTCAATATGGTCTGCCTCTAATTGAAGGCATTCATCAGGAAACTCAATGATGAGGGGATGGGTAGACTCTAAGGGTGCAACAGCTAATTGATCTGCTATGATTTGACCCTTAACAGACTTCTGTCCTATGAACGTGAGGTCAAACTCGCTTAGAGCAAGAACCCACTTGGTTGTACGACCCGATAAATAAGGTCGACTCATGAGATACCTCAAGGGATCATATTTAGCAATGACATAGGTTTTCTTATTGAGCATATAATGGCATAATTTTTGCATAGAAAATACGACTGCTAGACATAGTTTTTCTAATGCTGTGTAGCGGGTTTCATAACTGATGAAGGTTCGGCTAATATAATAATTAGCACGTTCTCTCTTCGCATCATCAAGCTGAGCTAACATAGCTCCTAAGGCAGAATCTGAAGCTGAAATATACAGGAGAAATGGGCGATCAGGTCTAGGTGGAGAAAGCACAGGTGGGTTAAGGAGGTATTGTTTGAGAAGTTCAAAAGCTTCTTTACATTCGTCGTCCCAATTAAAAGGGACATCCTTCTTAAGGAGCTTAAGAAAGGGACCGGTTTTGTCCGCCAACTTATCGATGAAGCGACGGATAGCTTGAAGTTTACCTTGTAAACTTCGTAATTCAGATATATTGGTAGGTGCGGGCATATCAGTGATAGCCGCAATCTTGAGAGGGTCAATTTTGATGCCACGTAAAGAAACTATAACCCCTAATAGTTTATCGGACTTAACTCCAAATATGCATTTGGCTGGATTTAATCGAATAAGATATTCTCTTAACCGATTAAAAACTTTTCTCAAATCATCTAAATGATTATCTTCATTAATAGAGCGAGCTATAATATCATCTACATAATCATGTAGGATATCATGCATCATATCATGAAAAATATAAGTCATAGCTCGTTGATAGGTTGCACCTGCGTTCTTTAAGCCGAATGGCATCACTTTCCAACAAAAGGTACCCCAAGGGGTAATAAAGGTTGTTTTAGCCTGATCTTCAGGAGCTATCCTGATCTGATTATAACCGGAGAATCCATCCATTAGGGACATCATCCCACTCCCAGTAGTAAAATCAATGATTTGGTCCATGTTTGGAAGAGGAAAATCATCTTTAGGGCATGCAGCGTTAATATCTCTAAAATCTGTGCAAACCCTAACTTTGGTAGCTTCTTTCTTGGTGACTGGAACTACATTTGAGATCCATTCAACATAATCAATAGCTTGTATAAAAACAACATTCAAGAGTTTTTCTAACTCCCCTTTGACTAGCAGGGCCCCTTTGGGATGCATTTTTCTAAGTTTTTGTTTAACGAGGTTTAGCATCCGGATGGACTACTAGATGATGCATGACTACGGAAGGGTCCAGACTTGGCATATCTTCATATGTCCAAGCGAAGACATCTTCATATTCTTTAAGGAATGCAATGTATTGCTCTTGTTTTTCTTGACTTAATTCTGACCCAATATTGATTATGTGAGGATTATCCTCAGTTCCAATGTTAACTTTAATGACGTTTTCTACTTCCATGTGTAGATCTCTTTCAAAATTAGGTGGGGCGGGTGAGACGCCCAATTCTTGTAATTCTTTTAAAGTTAACTTGGATAATTCATCTTGAGGATTAGTGGCCTCAAGCTGGGCTATAGTTGGTATAGAACCATCAAAATAAAATCCATTGTGTAACATTTCTTCAACGGAGACATCGTGGAAGATATCTCCTTCCAACTCATCATCGGATTCAGCAATCATTTCAGGGTAAGCTATGGATAGCATGTTACATGTAAATGGCTGATTTTTTAGAGGCAAATCATCACGCCTATCCAAATAATCTTGATAACATATGAGTTGATCATCATCTTCAAAAGGAAAGGGTTGACCCTTACTAGGAAATAGGCCCACACCACAGCGGGCAGGCCACGGTTCTACCTCGAAAGGTTCTTTCATACCATTTTGGAAAGGTCCCAAGCCTTTCCCTTTATATCCCATTTTAAGCATTATAGGTTTAGCTTTAATATACTCATTAGTAAAATAACATCGAGCATATCCATCATGATGAGTTTTAATATTTTGGGGTATTCTTCCCCAGTCATATCCTTTATAAATGAAGGCACAACTCCCGACTTGGTAAGTACTTCCCATAGGTTGTGGGAGGCCCAAAGTACGAGGAGATGGTGGCAAGTTATTTAAAAGAATTGAATCTTGCATGAAAGCATTTGTTTTTTCTGATATTAAGATTGTGGATAAATCTGGTAAAAGTTCATCAGAAAGAGCATAAGATGTAGAAGGATCATTCCCTATATCTTTAGATGTGGAAGGTATGATAGATGTTGATAATGTGGAAGTGTTAATGAATGGGTCTATAGGTTTTGAAATTATAGGGATAGAACATGAAGGATTGGTTGTGGATTGAAGATCTTTTTGAGGTTCTAGAGTGGTTTGTTTAGAAGATTGTTGATCTATATATGAGGGTGAAATTAATGGAGGAGAAATAGGTGAAGCTATGGGAGTGTGTTTCATAGTTTTAGATGAAAAATAAGAATTAGGATGTGTGGATGACAGAGCGAGGGCAAAATTGAACTCCAACAGGTTCTGCCAAAGCACACATATCAAAGGGTCTAGGATCACCATGGATAGTGACCAACTGATTTTTAAATTCGAATTTAACACATTGGTGTAAAGTGGATGGGACAGCCCGCATTGCATTGATCCAAGGACGACCCAAGAGTATATTGTACGATGCGGGGCAATGTACAATAAACACGGTCGTATCTAAGGTTCTAGGACCAACTTGCAATGGGATGGTAATAACTCCACATGTTTCTTGTGTTTCGTCATTGAAAGCTTTTATGATCATGTCAGTTTTCTTCATTTCATCACTTCTAAAGCCAAACCGTTGGTAGAAGTCAAAAGTGCAAATGTTTAGAGATGAACCATTATCAATCAGGACTCTTTTAACAGCTACATCTCCAATTAGAGCAGTAATATATAAGGGATTATCCTTATGTAAACTGTGTTGTGGGATATCTTTATCCCGAAAGTCAATACAATCGACTTCTCTAGTGATGATAGTATTGGCCATGGCTTCAGGTTGAATATTTTGAGGTACCATCATTTGGCTTAATGTAAGCATTAACTCATCCCTATGGGTAGGAGAAGATCTTAATAAATCCAAAAGGGAAATTCTGGCTGTAGTATTGGATAATTGCTCATTAATATTGTAAGGGGGTTTAGGTTGAACATTAGGAGCATGATTCCCTTTATTGGGATTTTTCAAAACAAATGGAGTTGATCCATCGTTCTGATTTGGTTCTTGTTGAGAATTTTGAGCTTGTTGTCGGGTAACGACTCCGATGGTACCTACAATGTTATATTGAAGATGCTTAACTGGTCTCGGTTGAGCGTTTATGGCTTGTTCATTAGGGAGGAATTGATTAGAAGAGGGTCGAGTAGTAACTCTTCTAGGAAATGGTTCTTCTGGAACCATAGCATCTGTGATAGGTTGAATAGGGTCTGATTCATTTTTAGAACTATTCGATTGGTTTGAAGTGATTTCCATGTCACTTTCAGTATCTGATTCTACATCACTGAGATCTGGTATTTGAATATTATGTAGGGGCCTGGTCGTGACCATGGATAAAGTTGTGTCAAATTGTTGTAAATCATGATTAGGTAAATGTCCGCTAATAGTTCCTACATATCGGGTAGGAGGAGGAACATTATGATGCTCAATTTGATTGGCCACCTCTTTACCATGTCTTGGTAAAGGATGTTGAAATATGTCTAATGATTGATTAGCATTTTGATTTTGATTTTGGGGAATGTTCTTTTGAGCATTATTAGGAGCATTTTGTTTAGGTTGGAAAGCTTGCACCTCCATTTCATTATTATCAATCAGATCTTGTATTTTATGCTTTAACCTTTTACAAGCGTTGGTAGAGTGTCCAGGTCCTCTATGGAAATCACAGTGTAAGTCAGCTCTGTATCCGGGTATGGTTGGATCAGGTTCCCGGATAGTCGGTAATTGAATCAAACCTCTTTCGAGTAATTGAGGTAAAATAGTTGATAATGGTTGATTCAATCTAGTAAATTCTTGAGGAGGTTTATCAGGAGGTTTCAATATAAATTTTTTTGTTGTCTTCGTTGCATTGATATTAGCAACATTTTTGCTGTCAGTGACTCCGTCACCTACGACTTGTTTGTTTTTATACTGATTTCTGGATGTTTTCTCATCATCTTTCTTTTTGAGGTGACCTCTCCTAATGAGAGCATCTTCTACCCTTCGAGCTAAGTCTATAGCTTGATCGAAGGTGGTTAAGGTAGCAGTTGATAACTCATAGGAGATTTGTTCTTGCAAATTATTGATAAAAATGTCCAACATTTCCCTATAAGGTAACACAAAGTGCAGTTTTCCTGTCAACTGCCTCCATCTAGCTAAGAAATCAGCAAAACATTCATCTTTGTCTTGTTTTAAGTTGTATAAATCTTTAATGGTGACATGCCTCTCAATGTAGGCACTAAATTGATGGACAAACGATTCAGCTGTTTCTTCAAAATTTCTCAAAGAATGAGTGGGCAATTGATAGTACCACTCTAATGCCATTCCACCTAAGCTTTTTGGGAACATTTTTAGTAATAGCAAGTCATCATGTGATATATCATGACATGCTATCCTAAACATGCGAAGATGCTCTATGGGATCTTCAGTTCCTTTATATATAGGCAGGACGGGCATGGGAAAATGCTTAGGGTACGGTTGTGCTACAACTATGGGATCCAAAGGTTGACTACACATCTCTCGATAATTGTACGAGGGACGGTAGGGATCTATCTTGGTCCATGCGGGAATCTAACTGCTTCACCATGGCTTCCAGATCACTGGTTTGCCCACCATATTGGTTCGGTAGGGCATTAATATGGGATTTGTGAGCATATGATGGAGGGACATGCATATTAGATGCTATATTACTATTGTGTAAATTGTTGGTAGGAAGGGTGTTATGAAGAAATTTTGAAGTTGTATTATGTTGTATCCCAGATTGTTGAAAATTGGTGTTTGGCTTCATTTTAGGTTTTTGTTGATTTGAAGCATATTGATCAATAGTTTGGCGAAGTAAAGCAGTGAAGGAAAGTTTCTTTTGTGTGGGAATGATTTTAGGCTCAATAACAGGTTCTTTAGGGGGTTGGGTAACCTGTTGTTTTTGCATGTTCTGAATCATAGTGACCATATCTCTATTGGATGGTCCAGCCTTATCACTTTCTTGATCAACAAAGGACAAGGGATTAGTGTGTATATTAAACACATCTTCCATGGCTGCTTGAGTGTCACTAATTTGTCCTTTATCAATACGAACTGCCATATTAAGAGCGCCAATGTTATTATTGAAAAATTTCCAGAAATGATCTAAGTTATCAAAAGCAATAGTTCCATCTGGAGTTATTCTAGGGGATGAGGATCCATCCTCTTTAACATTTTCTTCTTGTTCATCTACAACAAGCTCATCGTCTTGCTGGTCTAGAGTTTCTTCTTTCGGGATTGGATCCTCAGGAAGGACATTTGGGTTTCTTGTTTTGTCTCCTAACCAATCTTCTTCTTCTCCTTCAGTTTGTTTACCATTCCTAAGTTTAGGCATTGTGCTTAATTTAGATTTCAGAAAAAAAAAATATATATATATATATATATATATATATATATATATATATATATATATATATATATGCTACAAGCTTAAGAGGTATATATTTTAATTATATACCTACTATAATATTTAAAATGAAATGTTTTGGTTTTTGTTATGTTTTTTAGTTTTTCTTGTTTTTTTTTTTTTGGTTTTAATAACAATATTATAAAGATAACAAACAACACACAAAACGCGAGAAATAATAATAATGAAAGCAATGATCTAGTTTTCTATAAACAATTTATAAATATCATTAATGGGCTCAAGTTCTTCAGGAGTCATGAAGTGTTCTTCTTCAAATTGAAAATTTTCTTTCAAGAATTTAATGAAAAGGGCTATAGTGATATTATCTGTCTCAGATTCTGGTTGATAGAAGTAAAGCTCGTGGCAATACTCTCGATATAACACAGCTCGAGGAACTCTATTCCATATTTCCCTATCCATAAGAATGACCTCTTGGTCTTCTACATGACCTAGGAACTGGTGTATAGTGGCTGCGTTCTCGAGGTATTCCTCGAAGGTGAACAATTCTGAAGACACAAGAGCTCTCCTATAAGCTAACCATCTATGGCAGGCTCTCTGAAGTTCATGATAAAAAATGAGTTGATGAGGATCCAGGATTCTATCTAGGGCAAACCTCTTGATTTGTTTAAGTTTTGTTGACCTAGATGAAATGACACCTAGTCTTCTATCAAGTTCTTTCCACAGAAGTTGGTTTCTATCTGTTTCAGGCACACTAAGCACATAATTAACTTCTATGGCTGCTAATTGGTTTTCAACATTTATAGTAACTGCTAATATTTTCTTAGGAGCTACCATCTAGACATGATATGCAACTTAGTATTTTCTAATGATTTTAAATGCATCTATGTTTTTTTTTTTTTTTTGTTTTCAAAAGGTTTTAAATGCATTCACGTCGGGTTCACCAAAATGTATCGCTCCAAATTTTTCGCATCCTTACCTTCAGGCTATAGGATCCGTGCCCGGAAGGAGGATGGGAAAAGGATGGCGCGGTACCTCAGACTGAGAGGCCTTGCGAAGGTCCCGCCTCTCGGGGGAGGTGTATTATGGTGATTTTTCGATGGATGGTGGGTTCACCAGGAAACGTTTGAATGGCAGTTTCCACGCCTAGGTTGGGAATGTGTTTAATGTGTTCAGTTTTATCTTTAAACATTCAAGTCCTAGGTTTGGCCAAATGAATCTAAGTTGTTCTATTATGAAAATGCAGACTAAATGAAATACAACAAACAGATTTGAACAGAAAATAGAGAGAAAAAGCTAAATTATAGAGCCATACCTGATCCGGATGTCTGATGGAGATTCTGATTTTTGAAGTAGTCCAGATCGTCTGGAATTTGACAGGATCGTCTCCTATCTGACAGGATCGTCTGAGATCTGACGAATTCGTCAGACGAATTCGTTAGAGACCTGCAAACAGATAAATAGGCACAGAATACAAAAAATACAACAATACAAACAGAGGGCAATGATGTGAAATAATAATAAGAATGTTAATAAGATAATCCTGAATAGGAATGCAAGCAAATTACGATGTTTTAATAGTTAATCATGATTTCATTATGCAATTAAACTACATGGGTGAACTCCAAGATGTAGAATAGCAAAAAATAATAAATAAACTGACTAGATGCAGAATAAAATAGCAGATGAGAAGAGAAAAATGCAAACTCTGGGCACTGATTGCCCCCAATGTTGATTGCAGTCGAAATCATCTCGGATTGGTATGAAATCGTCTCGAATTGAACAGGATCATCTGCGACGATCTGAGCTTGCTCCGGTTGAAGAATGACAAGGTTCCTGCAACAAAATTTGGATAGGACAAGTGCAGATGGTAATTCAGGATGTTTTAGTGCATGTAAAGTCAAGTTACAGGAAATTTCAGCTAGGGGAAAGCCAAGGGGGAGTCCTAAGTTTAAATAGGCTTAGGAGGGAGGTTAGGAGGTTGGAGATCATCCCAATTTGGGAGATCTCCAATGGGGAGGGTCTCTAACGGCGCAGACATGCTTCTGCCCGGATTAGAGACGCCGTTGGAACAGAGGCTAATTGAGAAAAATTAGTTTTGGGACAAGATCGTCTGGACGTCCTAGTCCAGACGAAATCGTCCGATCTGAGGCGATATCGTCTGATCGGCGACGATATCATCAAACGGTCAAAACAAACTCTAAAAATGGCATGGGAAAGGAGGAAACGGGTTAAACGACGGTTTGGAAGCGGTTTTGGGGGTTAAAATTTGAATTTGAATATTTACTAGAGTAATTGTAATTATTTAAGGTTTTACTGCACCAATTTTAGGGTGCTACACATCCAAATCCAGCCTTTGCAAAGCACCAACTTTACAATCAATTTACCAGCACCCATTGGAAGGAGCACCAACCCCTCTACCAAGCACCCACTTGATTTTGATATTGATAATAAAATGACATATATGAATATCTTCATTGAAACCAGAACCCTCTATGGTCTGTAAGCTCAAAATATAAAACTTTGTATTTCACCCAGTATAACATACCTCTCTCTGCATTACTCAGAATTTGAATCTTCTCTTCTCACAAAAAAAATGGATTATTCTCTTAGCTCGTTCAACCAATTACTAAACACTTTCTGGGTATTGTGCAGTACATAGTCTATGAACTCCTCTCAAAATTTCAGCCAAAATGGGTATCATATGAGAAATTTATGCCCAAAATATTGAAGTGATGTTTTTCACCTCTCCAAAAGTCATAGATTTTCACTCTTTATTTTTCTCCACACACACTTCTCTCTTTACAAAATAAAGTCCCCACTTTTCAATAAAATCCTTTTTCACTTAAAAAGCACACACTTGCATTCTTTTTCCCTTTTCAATTTTAAAAATATTTTCTTTAATGAAGCTTCTTAAAACAATATAACTTTTCTATTTTGAGAATGCATTTCGTCAAACACGTCACATGCAAAGAATTGACACCTTACTCGTTCTCATACTTCGGAGCCACGTGAAACCTCAAAATAAAAACAAAATATGCTCTATTTTATGCCTTAAAGGTGTAACAACACTGAAACCAAAACTCTGGTGACTCTACAAGGTCGAAATGAGCAACTGAAGGATTTTGCACAAGTGGAACAAATTGACATAAAAGTGACCTGTACCATTTTTACAACAATAATAAATATCACCTCCTAAATTTTTTTTCTCTTAAACTTGAAATTTAGAATATCTATAATTCTGACTACATCTAGTCCGAATATCACTGTATAAATCCTTACGGTTCACCTGTACCATCTCCACAAATATTGCTTCTGACACACTTTTTCTAAAAAGAGCATTTTTATGACAGTCTTGCAAAACTTGTAACATTCGTCTCGTTTATCCATTTTTGTGAAAATTTTGAATACATGTTCTTGAATATAATGACCACATCTAGTTCTAATTTCACTATCAAATTCTTTTTGGTTTGCTTGCAGTGATTCTAAAAAAATTGCCCTTTTTCGTCCTATATAACCACTTGCCAAATAATCCGCCAAGATACCGGAAACGTCACCGATCAATCCAAACACTGTGTTGAAACCTCCAAAACTATTATGGATTATTTTCTGATATGTTGGCATGTTCCAAACTGATCCATCCTATCCAACTATGCCCATGATGACTTTTGCAATTTTTTAACAACTTCCTAACAACTTTTTCAACTTTTGCAAATTTGCACAAACAACCTGTAACAACTTCACCCGAACATCAAAAAAATCCTCATGAGCATTGAAAATCACTATACATACTCTGAAAAACCTCTGAACAGTTGTCCACTGCATCAACCTGTCCATCTGAGTGTGTTGACAACAATGACAATAATGTCGCTGCACCTTGCTCAACATACCTTTATATTGAAAAGAGACCCTTAGAAGAGGTTATATTGATAAGCTTGATATAAAAAGGATTCTAGATTATTTGGCTAGAATCTTTCCATAGGTTTGAAAGGAAAATCTATGAAGACTAGTATTCAACATAGATTTGATTCCACTAGTTTTTTAAGATAGCTAGTGAAGATTATTATTTTTGGAACATTAAATACATATGAGTATTACTATCTAAGTTTTTTTGCATAATATTAATTCTTAGAAGTTGATAAGATTCCTATAATAGATAGAGAAAAATTTCATCTTTGATTTCCTAAAAATCTATGTGCTTTCCTAGTGTAGGGATTAACTCTTTTGTTGAAAGTAGACATTAAATTAGGTCCAAGAAAAAGATCTTAATATTGATAATAACTAAGAAGAAGGTTCTCATTACAAGATTGTAGATTGAAGATAAATATCCAAGAAGAGGTCACATTGAAGAACTTTCTAGATTGGAAGATTCAATATTAAATATAGAAGATAGAATAACTATAGAAGGTCCTATTGTAGACAAAATCAGTAGAACATAGAGATCCATGATATAAATCTCATTGAAGAGTTTTCCATAGTTGGAAAAATGAAGAAGCCAAGGCAAGGTTTCATTAAATCATTTACTAAGAGAATTGAAGGTTGCAGGATTAGAAGAACCAAGAGTAGATGTCTAAAGAAAATTTTGAAGAAACAAAAGAAGGCTACAGAAATCCTAGATTAGAAGACCCAAGAGTAGATGTCTTAAGAATATTTCATTGAAGAAATAAAAGGGAAGAGAAGGCCTTATTACAGAAGTTGAAGTAGTGACCATTAGAAAATATTTGAAGTATATCTTATGATAGAATATTTCAAGAAGAAAGAGAACCTGACAAGAAGATATTGATATAATTATCACCATACAAAACCAAGCCTAAAAAGGAAAAAAAATTGACAAGAAGTTTATCAAATTTTGAGAATATTTTGAGAACTCAAGACATTCAAATTCTTGATGAAGAAGATAGAGATAGAGGTCAAATTTGAAGATAAAATTTAGTAAGAAGTTATAATAAATCAAAAATATTGCAGAGGTCATAATTTAGAGAGATTTGATATAGCCGCACAATTTTTGTAGGCTGATTTATAAAGGCACAAAGTTGCTGAAAGTGAATCTGAAAGATCAGCAAAAAATAGAAGCAAGAAGTTTTAGTTTAGAAAAATCTTTGGAGAAGTTTTCAAAGAATATTTGGACAGCCTACAAAGAGAAGGATTTATAGAAAAAAAGGTAGCAAATTTAAAGTCTTGAGGACAATACCAAATTAGATTTTGTAAATAGCAAATAGAATGAATTTAAGATGCAATTTTGGGGAATAGTGTAAGAGCAAAGTGAGCTACATTTTGGAGAAACTTTGGGATAATTTTTGGCAGCATCTAAGGAGGATTCCTACTACAAAATTGGACAAAAAAAGAGCAGTGTTTGAAGATGCAAATTTTAGAACTAGCTAGAACACATTTTAATAAGAAGTAAGCAACAACCATAGCTTCAAATTGAAGAATCTACCAATAGTAAAAGAAAGGTATATTACAACAAATACAATACAACAAGCTATAAAGAAAGGAGCTACAAAAATGTGTGTTGAAATTGATGCCATATTAAGTATTATTGCAAAAAAATTGAAGTTGCTTATTTAAAATTTTTAAGCATTAAATTTTAGAGCCAGCAAAAAACGTTTGTTAGAATGAAGAACACAAGCTTATACTGAGAGGGGGGGTGAACAGTATAAGACCTCTTTTTACTTTTTCCTTTATACTTCAAAATAGTAAAGCAATATACCCAAATCAATATCAAAGCAATGCATAATATCATCCACAAAGTGACACCAATTTTAACGTGGTTCACCCAGAATGGTTGGGCTACGTCCACAAAACTTTTCTCTAAAAGTTATCTCAAAGTTCTTTGAGAATCCTTCCCAATTACAATGTTTATGAGCCTCGGCCCAAAGGAGATACCTTCCTCCAATCAGAATTTATGAGCCTCTGCTCAAAGGAGATACCTTCCCCTCTACTCTAGAAATGATCCCTCAGAATATCAACTGCCTCTACCTCTTGCCAACATGTGGAACTCCTTTCCATCGAAGACCTCTTATCCTCAATACTTAGCCTAAGAGACCTCTTCCTTCTATGATCACGTCCATAGCATCTCAACAACCTGTACCAAACATAGTTAGTCGATCTAGTACAAGTCTTCCTCTATCTGTCAGATCTATCCAACTCTTGAACAAATCAATCCTCTGCATACAAGCCTTCTCAAAGACTTGAAAACTATCCTCAGTTTCTTCTCATAGAACCAATGCACCTCTATCCTCAAGTCCTCTGATAGAACTATCAAACTCATCTCACAAGTCCTCTTCTAGGACCTGTCCAATTCTGCTCACAAGTCCCCATCGAAACCTGTTCAAAACTGCTCACAAGTCCCCACTAGAACCTGTCCAAAACTGCTCACAAGTCCCCACCGAAACCTGTCCAAAAACTCAACAAGCTCACCAAGAAAAACTTTCTTAGTAGAAAATCACAAAGTGAATTGTTAGAGACCCAATGTGATTTTTCAAACTCATAGAAGCATAAAGAGAGTTGTTAGAGACTCAATATGTTCTATACTCAAATACCAATCTCAAAACTCAACTCAAATAAACTCATCTCAATCTCAATCTCAAATCTGAAAACTCAACTTAATATCTGAAATGGATAGGATAGAATGTTTTCTTTCAATAACATGAAACCCCAACAATTGCCAACTATGCAAAGAATCACATAACAATGATACTCATGTTCTTTTCACCATCAATTAGGGTTTCAACAACAATGCTCATCAAACAAGGTTTAGTCAACCAACACTATTCAACTCAACATCAACCTTGAATCATTCAACCAATCATCACAAGAAAAGGAAACAAGCAGAAATCCTTTTCCCTCCAAAGATATTTGAATAAAATAGCCACCAACACAATATCACTAAATGCAAAGAATAACTTGCTCAAATCAACTCAATGGAGTAAGCCCAATATCATGAATCAAGTAAAGCAATAACTTGATCAAACAACCTCTATGGAAGCAACTCAACCATCAAACTCAAAACAACCAACCAAGGGTTCCACAAACTCAATGCAAGTAGCTAGACTCACAAATATAAACCCTAGTGCACAAAGCTTCCACTATCTCAAACCAAAAATTATGCATTCACAAAAAAATCTCCTTAAGGATAACAATGCATAAGTAGTCTTCAACAAACCAGAAAATAGGATTTACACCCAACCAAAGGAAACCTAGTTGAAAACCTTTTCACTCCAACCTTATTTCAAAAAACATACACCAATCATACTCATACGGAAAATGTGCCCATACCTTTTTGGAGTAGAAGAAAATTGATCCTTAAAGCTGTCACCACACACAACCCTCAAACTTCCAACCATGTTAGGGTTAGAACCAAGATAAATGAGCATATATAAAAACTTTCCTTAATACACCTTTTAGCTTCTCTTCTTTAAAAACAACCACCAAAGAAGCCAAAAACACAACAACCAAAACTTACACCTTATATCTCCATTTTTAAATTTAGCATAGCAAAAGACTAATCTCAAAAATACAACCAAAGAAATATCCCCTTATTTCTCCTATGTATTTTAAACAATGATAAACAATGCCAAAAATCATATCAATAAAATAATCACACCTTATAATGGTTGCCCTTGAAGAATCTGAAATTCGCGGCACAAAACACGTTTTAATAAAAATGTGACTAATCCATGCACAGCTCCCTCCGTGAGGATCAAAATGCATACCTCCGCCTACGCAAGGCCCAAATGCAGCCTTCGCTGCCACTAGCCCACAAGGGGCTTACGAAGTCCAAGACGGACTTCCTTCCACATAAACGGTCAAGCTTTTCGAAATCTTTTCAAACCACGAGCTCTCCTCTTTCGCAGCGTAAACAGAACATTCGATCGTAGCCAAACCAATTAATTGCCTTCCATTTTTCCAAGAGGGTTTAACCTTAGCAACCTTCTCATATTTATAGTCCATACATGGACTTTAGAACACGTTGGCTGCAAAGAAAAGTAATTTCAAATTTAATCGAAATTTGCTTTCTAAAGGGTTTAAAAACCCTAAAAGTATTTTTAATAAATTAAAAATAATTTCTCCCTTAATTAATTAAATAATTAATTAATTAAAACCTTGAAGGGTTTTAAATAATAATTAAATAAATAATAAAGAGAACCTCCATTGGTTTTAATAAAAACCATTGCCAATGGAATCTCTCTGGATTCTCTTAAAAAGATTCTCTTGGAATCTTCCACCTTTGAAGCCAACACATCCTCTTAACATTAATGTCATTTCCTTTTGACATCAATGACAACTCATAGACAAGAAGCTAGGATCTCAAACCCAAAATTGCCAACATAGAAAAATTATTACAAACCATCATATTTAGAAAAATTATTTAAGTTATAAACAATGTTATTTAGGTTTTTTAATGGAATAATAAGGGAATAGTGTATCCTATTTTTTAAGAAAAAATTAGTGTATATTTACTCTACTTTTGTGAGGTAGAATATCCCTTATTTTATAGAATTATTGAAATAAAAGAGTTCCCATATTTAGAGGTACATTTTAGGTGTTTAAAAACACCAAAAAAACAAAGAGTGGTAAAGAAAACCACTAAAGGAGTTGTGAGAACCACCACCATATACAAGAATATTGAGTAGTAGAACACAGGGTGAAAGGTCTCCATAAACATCCACTCATTTACATTAAAGAAGCACTAAAATAGTGTTTAAGGAAAGATCCATTAGAGCTCAATAATTAACCATACAAAGATCCATAAGACATCAACCGCAACCTGCAAGATAAAATCCTACGTAGCCCAGCAATAAGGGAGTATCTTATCTACAAAAAGAAGATAGATTAATGGTATAAATGGATAAGAACAAAAGTGCATTACCTACTAAGAGAAAATATCATAGAGTTGCCATTGAAGAGCTTTAACATAGGTACAATTGGATCCAATCAAGGGAGAACTTGTCATCATCCAAAGAAAGAAGAAACATCACAAATTATTGTTACCAAGTGTTGGTACAAAAAAAGTCACTAAATAGGTGGGGGCGTGCCCAGCAGTCATTGATAAACATTGAATTATCATCATGCCCAAGAGAGGTAGGGTGATCAATCTATAGAGAAGTATGGCTCCTTCAGTTCTATCTAACTATGCCATAAATAGTAATGAGGTAAAAGGGAATGAGAAAGCAAGCAAAGGGAGGCTATAGCCAAAATTGATAAGGACGGGATATGGTTGCATCAAGACACACGCGTTCGACATCACTAGTGAAAAAAATAATAAACCATCAAATAGATCAACTCATCTCATCCTCACTCATCCAATGCATGTTTTTAATGTTGTTTGAGGACCGTTGGGTAGGCCTCCTGCCCATCCGATGCTTGTTTTCACACCAATTTTTTTAAAAACTCTACTAGGGATTACAATTCATATGTAATTCTTATCACCTTATAAATATAAGCATATAATTAGTTATTCTCTCAATTTATCTTCACTCACTTTTTTTAGGTCTGGGTGTTTATTTTTGTGATGATCATTTAAGCTTGTTCACTTAATTCTACAATCTATATTTTGTGGGTCTTGTTGGGTGATTATGGAATTTTCATCCACCTCTAGGTGTTAGGGTTTTATTTTTGGTAAATCTGATTGGATGGAAGTGCTCTAATTTTGCACTCTAGATTTCATGCACCCTCCCATTGGTTTTGGAATTCACCCTTACCCACTACATTCAACGATGAGTGAGGATGATATGAGCTTATACGTTAGGTGGTTTGGTATTTTTTTATTGGTGATAATGAATACATGTGTCTTGATGTAGCCATATATCCTCCTTATCAATTTTGGCTACGTCCTTATTTTGCTTTCTCTCTCATTTCCTTTTTCCCCTTTACACTTTGCGGTGTAGGTAGCTGGAACCGTAGGAGCTAACCTTATTTGGATATTGTGAAGAACATGTGCTTATACTGAGAGGGGGGTGAACAGTATACAATAAAATTTTTTCTTTTTAATCCAAATAGTAGCATCAGCATTAATAAAATAGTAAGCATCACACAAAGCATCACACACATGAGAGACATCATTTTTACGTGGTTCACCCAAATATGGCTACCTCCACGGAGAAAGTATTTCTTCTAAATATTTCTCAAATAATATTTTGGGAATCCTTCCCAATTACAATGTTTATGGACCTCTATCCAAAGGAGATGTTGATCCCCTAAATCTGGTTTGTGGATCTCTATCCACAGGAGAACTCCTTCTCCTCTACTCGGATGATGATCCTCTAGAAGACTACTGCCTCCACTACTCTGGCTTGTGGATCTCTCTCCACTGAAGACTCTTGTCCCCACTCAGAAGACCTATCCTCACTGCCTCGGCTGATGGATCTCTATCCACCGGAGACTACTGTCCTCTCTACTCTATCACCTCCAAAGCTCTATCTCAATTCTACACTAAACATAGTCCAATCGGTCTAGCACAACTCTGCTCAATAGGTCCACTCAGAACCTGCTCAAATCTGCTCAATAGGTCCACATAGAACCTGTCCAAATCTGCTCAACAGGTCCACATAGAACCTGTTCAAATCTGCTCAATAGGTCCACTCAGAACCTGTCCAAATCTGCTCAACAGGTCCACACAAAACCTATCCAAATCTGCTCAATAAGTCCACACAAAACTTGCACAAATCTGCTCAACAAGCTCACACATAACTTTTCCAATCTCATAGAAACATAAATAGAATTTTTAGAGACTCAATATGTTCTATTATTCAAAACTCAATCACTTTCTCAACTCAATCTCATAGAAGCATAAAGAGAATTGTTAGAGACTCAATATGTTCTATTCTCAAAACTCAATCTCAACTCAAATCAGAATATAGAATAGTTTGTTTTATGGAACTTGAACAATCACTTCATACATCCACTTGACTAGGCTCAATCAACTCTACTCAACCAATCACTTCAAGAAACAACTCTTGCTCACAAACCCTAGTCCAAGCATGTATCATCCAACTCAAAATATTTCCAACAATGCTCAACAACAAATCTCACATAACAATGATACTCATGATCTTTTCAAACCCTAGTTCAAGTTCTTTGCATAACAACTCACTTCAACAACCATGCTCATCAAACAAGGTTTTAATCACAACTCTCAATTTCAGAAAACCTTGAAGCATTAACTCAAACACTTCACTCAACCAATGATCTCAACAACAATGCTAATAAAACAAGGTTTTAATCTCAACTCTCAAATCAGAAAACCTTGAAGCAATAACTCAACCACTTTCGAAAAGGAAACCCTAATCAAGTCCTTTTCACTCCAAACTTAATTTTCAATAAAGCCAATCAATCAACTCAACCAAGAAGGAATTTTCCCATACCTTTTGTTTGACAAGTAGTTGATCTCACAAATCTGCCACACTCACAATTACTTCTTTGCCAATCTCAATAAGGGTTAGAGGATAATTTTCTTCAACAAAACATATCACAAAAATAATATCAAAATTACACCTTATCACTCCAACTTAAATAATAATCAATATCCTCACAATAGTCACAAAAACCCTTAATTCAAAATAACATACTACCCACAAAGTCTTAACCTTTCAATATTCCACAATAGCAATTTTAAGACTTTAAAAATAAAAATAAAATTCTCCTTATAACTCCTAAAGGTAATTCTCAACTACCACAACTTTATTACAAAGCAACCTTTCCAAACTCAACCACTAAACAACCTTATACCTCCAACTTAGGCATTTAATTAAAATTAAAATCAAAATATTACCTTTGCCTTTGGAGAGTTTCGAACTCTCAACGTAGCCCACTCTAACATCTCAACCATGGCACCAACAACCACATGAGCTACATGCTCATTGGAGATAGGTGAAGCACCACGTGCTTCAAAAAATATATCCCCTCCTTGTTTCAAAAAACGTGCACCTCACGATTGGCACTTCTCAACACACCTCCAAGCGCTTCCACCGAGACTCGAACACTAGCCTCCTTGCACACAAAACGTAAGCTACAACCCTCTTGCCACTAGGCCAAGGTGCCTAGTTGGCTTCCAACTATTTGATGATGCCCCTTTTGTTTGCTTCATTGGAAATTCAAACTTAAAATTCGCACATCCATTTCACGAGCTCTACATTAATTAATTTGTATGCTATCTTTTCAATCGAGCAAGGATAATATTAATGCCCTTTGGGCATAGATTTAAATATTAATCTTCCTCCTTTGCTTTAGAACGTTGGAGCTTCAAAATGCAATTAACCCACATGACGTCGGTGAGGATAAACCTTTGTAACCATGCTTTAAATATTTTAAATTTCTAAAACCCATCTTTGGGTGTAGTAAAATATTTATTATTAATATTTTACTTTGGGATCTTTTTCACCACATTACTTAATATTATAATAACTCATATTATAATATTATATCCTTTGATAAAGTACCTTTAATATTTATTTATAAAATTTAAATTCACATTGAATTTAAATAATTTATAAAATAAATATTATAACTCCTTTTTAACTTCTGTCTTTTGCACTGTTTCACTTGATCTTTGGCCTTCTTCCTGGATATCAAATAACCATTTTTATCCCCTTTGTTTCCTACTGAAATATTTGGTATTAATGATGACTTCATCTGGTGACATCAATGACAACTTTGACTTAGGGACTCAAAATGTCCAACAATCTCCCCCTTTGTCATTGATGGCAACCCATACTCTTCTTACCGAAACCTGACCTTTCTTTTTCCTTCTGCTCCCCTTGGGACATTGCTCCCCCTGGCTCAATGCTCTCTCAAATATCAAATCTCTCCCCAATACACAAATCTCTCCCCTTTGACATCAATGGCAAAGGGTCACCTTTGGGGCTCGGGGCTAAGAATGAGCCTCTTAGCTTAGCCCCTCCCCCACCTCCTCATGAGGTGGTTAATTCTGGGGTGGGAGTCTCACTCCCAATTTTCCTCGAAGATACTCAAAAGTTTCCTTTGAAAGAGGCTTAGTGAAAATATCTGCTATATATTCCTTTGTAGTGACATATTCCAATATGACCTGTTTATCCGTCACCTGTTCTCTCAGAAAATGATACTTAATCGGAATGTGCTTTGTCCTGGAGTGCATTACCAGATTTTTTGAGATACTTATGGCACTTGTATTATCACATAGTATAGGAATGGGCTGATCATGCTTTATCTTGAAGTCCTCTAGAGTTCTCTTCATCCATAACACCTGTGTACAACTGGCTACTACTGCAATATATTTTGCCTCTACTGTAGATAGAGATACTGAAACCTGCTTCTTACTTAACCAAGAGACTAGACATTCTCCAAGAAAGAATGCTCCTCCACTTGTGCTTTTTTTATCATCAATGTTGTCGGCCCAATCTGCATCTGTATATGTTGTTAGTGTGAAACTATCACTTTTGGGGTACCAAAGCCCAAAATCCATAGTCCCTTTTAGATACCTGAAGATTCTTTTTACTGCTGCCACATGTGTTTCCTTAGGTGCTGCTTGAAACCTTGCCACTAATCCCACTGATTGTACTATGTCTGGTCTTGTAGTTATAACATATAATAAGCTACCAATCATAGATCTGTATAATCTCTGATCTACCTCTAGAGATTCATCATCCTTACTCAACTTGCATCCTGTGACCATAGGAGTACTTACTAGTTTGCAATCTTCTAATCTAAATTTCTTTAACATTTCCTTGATGTACTTGGCTTGAGAGAGAAACACTCCCCTTTTTGATTGTGAAATCTGAAGTCCAAGAAAGAAGGACAATTCACCAAGCATAGACATCTCAAATTCATTTTGCATATTCTTAGCAAATTCTTTGCACATCTTATCATTGTTTCCTCCAAAAATTATGTCATCAACATAAACAACCACTATTAGAAGATCATTTCCTTCATTTTTGATATACAAATTACTATCTGCTATTCCTTTCCTGAATCCCTATTCCTGAAGATACTTATCCAATCTTGAGTACCATGCTCTGGGAGCCTATTTTAAACCATACAATACCTTTTTCAATCTGCATACCTGATCTGGTGTATCTGCTAGTATGAATCCCTTTGGCTGTTCAATATAGACCTCTTCTTCTAGAACCCCATTTAGAAATGTTGACTTGACATCCATATGATATACCTTGAAGTTCTTGAAACTTGAGAAAGCTAAAAATATCCTTATAGCTTCAAGTCATGCAACTGGAGCAAAAGTTTCATCAAATTCAATTCCTTCTACTTGTGCATATCCTTTGCATACTAACCTTGCTTTATTTCTGACCACTTGTCCATCTTCATTCAACTTATTTCTGAATACCCATTTTGTGCCAATCACATTTTTGTCCTTTGGTCATGGAACAAGTTCCCAAGTTTTTCTCTTCTCTATCTGATCCAACTCCTCATTCATTGCTTTAACCCAAAATTCATCCTCACTAGCCTGAGTGAAGTCTTTTGGCTCAATCTTAGATAGCAAAGAAAAATTTGCTTGTTGAGATGGTTTTATTATTCTTCTCCTTGTCTATCTTTCATCTGGATTCTCGATGATCTGATATTTTGGATGGTGTTTCTGTACATACCTAGAAGGAGTCTTAGGAAGGAGCCTTTGTGTTTCTTCTTCATATTTGTCTGATTCCTCACAAAATTCTTCTTGACAACATCCATCTTCTTGGTACACAGTTTGTTGAACTGGTTCTCTGGAATCTGTCTTCTCATCAATTATCACATTCATACTTTCCACCATAGTGCATGTTCTTTTGTTGAAACATCTGTAGGCCTTACTCTTTGTGGAATAACCAAGAAAAATTCCCTCATCACATCTTGGATCAAACTTACCCAAGTTTTGATCTTCCCATCTTATGTAACATTTGCTTCCAAATATTCTGAAATGTTTTACAGTAGCAGGTCTTCCTTTCCAAAGCTCATATGGAGTCTTGTGATGATTTACCCTTAATTGAGCCCTGGTAATTATGTATACTGTTGTGGATACCACTTCTTTCCAAAAACCATCTGATAACTTAGATTCATTTAACATAGCTCTAGCCATGTTTTCAATAGTCTTGTTCTTCCTTTCAACTACTCCATTTTGTTGAGGAGTTCTTGTTGTTGAGTATTCTCTCTTGATTCCATGTTGTTCACAAAATTCTACAAATTCATTTGAAGTAAATTCTCCTCCTCTGTCGGATCGTAGACACTTAATCCTTTTGCCTGTTTCATTTTCAACCAATCCCTTGAATGCTTTAAATTTTTCAAAGGCCTCTGACTTCTCTTTTAGGAAGGTTACCCAAACCATTCTGGAATAATCATCTACAAACAACATGAAGTAACTCTCACCCTGAATACTTTGTGTTCTGGTAGGACCACACAAATCAGTATGTATTAGACTCAAAGGCTCAGAAGATATATAGCCTTTTGGTTTAAAAGTTGTCCTTGTTTGCTTTCCATGTTGATAGGGTGCACAAATTGTGTTTTGAGGTCTTCTTATTTTGGGTAAATCTCTAACTGCTTGTTTATTGCTTATACTGACTATGTTGTCAAAATTCAAATGACCCAATATTCTATGCCACAACCAACTCTCATCTTCTTGTGATAGAAAGCATTTTTCCCCTTTGATCTCATTGAGCATGTATAAGTTGTTTGGGGTCCTTCTTGCATTGGCAATGATTTTCCCAATTTTTGTTTTCCTTATTTTACACCTATATGGATGGAAGGTGACCATGTATCCTTGATCACAAAGTTGACTTATACTCAGTAGATTGTGTTTTAACCCTTTGACGTACAAAACATTCTCTGTTTTTGTTTTTCCATTGTCTAGACTCAGAGTTCCTTTCCCAACAATCTTTGTTGATCCATTATCACCAAAACTAACTGATCCTCTATTTGTTTCTTTCAGTACAATGAATTTATCCTTGTCTCCTGTCATGTGACTAGAGAAACCACTATCAAGATACCATTGTTCTTATTTATCTTGAGCATGAAGGGTTGTTTGTACTAACATTGATTTAGCCCTAACATTCTTTCTTTCATCCTTCCTAGTTGTTGGAATTGTTTTTCTAGACTCGGGAGATATCATTTTACACCATCTAGCCTTGTGCCCAAAATTATTGCATTTGTAACATATGACATCATCATCCATGAGAGGTGCAAAGGAATTGAAATTTCTATTGTATCTTGCATAATGAATACAATGTGCAGCTCTATGACCATATTTATTGCAAGAAAAACAATGTCCATGGAAGAAATTATGTAACCTGTTTGGATGTCTTGGAATTTGAGGAGAAGTTATCTTTCTCTTGTGATTGACTCTTATCCAGGGTTCTTCTTTGCTTTCTTCCTTTCTGATGTCCTTTGCTTGCTTTTCCTTGTTTGAAGTTTCTACCTTTTGGAGACTTGATTCCTCTTTCTGCTTCTCATATTCTGTATCTTGTAGTACCTTGGTCCTTTCCACTTTATTCCTTAGGAGAACAATTTTTGCTTCCAATATTTCACATTCTGTTTCCTTGGCTCTCAATAGATCTGTCATATCTTCCTCAATATTCTTTCCTTCTTCTACCTTAATCTTGAGTTCTGTGAGACTCTGTATAAGTTCCATCCTTGCTTCTTCATCTTCTTGAACTTGCTCTTTCAAGCTTGAATTCTTCTCTCTAAGTCTTTCCAATTTTCTGAGAGTAGCAAAGAATTCTTCTTTTATATCAAACATAGTCTCTTCTTCACTTTCTAAAGTCATGTGTGCTACCGAAGGATCCTCTTCCAAGTTGTTAGTCTTTTCACGGAGAGACCCACTCTGATACCAATTGAAGAACATGTGCTTATACTGAGAGGGGGGTGAACAGTATACAATAAAATTTTTTGCTTTTTAATCCAAATAGTAGCATCAACATTAATAAAATAGTAAGCATCACACACATGAGAGACATCATTTTTACGTGGTTCACCCAAATATGGCTACTTCCACGGAGAAAGTATTTCTTCTAAATATTTCTCAAATAATATTTTGGGAATCCTTCCCAATTACAATGTTTATGGACCTCTATCCAAAGGAGATGTTGATCCCCTAAATCTAGTTTGTGGATCTCTATCCATAGGAGAACTCCTTCTCCTCTACTCTAGCTGATGATCCTCTAGAAGACTACTACCTCCACTGCTCTGGCTTGTGGATCTCTCTCCACTGAAGACTCTTGTCCCCACTCAGAAGACCTATCCTCACTACCCTGGATGATGGATCTCTATCCACCAGAGACTACTGTCCTCTCTGCTCTGTCACCTCCAAAGCTCTATCTCAATTCTACACTAAACATAGTCCAGTCGGTCTAGCACAACTCTGCTCAATAGGTCCACTCAGAACCTGCTCAAATATACTCAATAGGTCCACACAGAACCTGTCCAAATATACTCAACAGGTCCACATAAACTTGCTCAAATATGCTCAATAGGTCCACACAAACCTGTCCAAATCTTCTCAACAGGTCCACATAGAACCTATCAAAATTTCAACAATAGGTCCACATAAACCTACACAAATCTGCTCAACAAGCTCACACAGAACTTGTCCAATCTCATAGAAACATAAAGAGAATTGTTAGAGACTCAATATGTTCTATACTCAAAACTCAATCACTTTCTCAACTCAATCTCATAGAAGCATAAAGAGAATTGTTAGAGACTCAATATGTTCTATTCTCAAAAACTCAATCTCAACTCAAATTAGAATATAGAATAGTTTGTTTTATGGAACTTGAACAATCACTTCATACATCCACTTGACTAGGCTCAATCAACTCTACTCAACCAATCACTTCAAGAAACAACTCTTGCTCACAAACCCTAGTCCAAGCATGTATCATCCAACTCAAAATATTTCCAACAATGCTCAACAACAAATCTCACATAACAATGATACTCATGATCTTTTCAAACCCTAGTTCAAGTTCTTTGCATAACAACTCACTTCAACAACCATGCTCATCAAACAAGGTTTTAATCACAACTCTCAATTTCAGAAAACCTTGAAGCATTAACTCAAACACTTCACTCAACCAATGATCTCAACAACAATGCTAATAAAACAAGGTTTTAATCTCAACTCTCAAATCAGAAAACCTTGAAGCAATAACTCAACCACTTTTGAAAAGGAAACCCTAATCAAGTCCTTTTCACTCCAAACTTAATTTTCAATAAAGCCAATCAATCAACTCAACCAAAGAAGAATTTGCCCATACCTTTTGTTTGACAAGTAGTTGGTCTCACAAATCTGCCACACTCACAATTACTTCTTTGCCAATCTCAATAAGGGTTAGAGGATAATTTTCTTCAACAAAACATATCACAAAAATAATATCAAAATTACACCTTATCACTCCAACTTAAATAATAATCAATATCCTCACAATAGTCACAAAAACCCTTAATTCAAAATAACATACTACCCACAAAGTCTTAACCTTTCAATATTCCACAATAGCAATTTTAAGACTTAAAAATAAAAACAAAATTCTCCTTATAACTCCTAAAGGTAATTCTCAACTACCACAACTTTATTACAAAGCAACCTTTCCAAACTCAACCACTAAACAACCTTATACCTCCAACTTAGGCATTTAATTAAAATTAAAATAAAAATATTACCTTTGCCTTTGGAGAGTTTCGAACTCTCAACGCAGCCCACTCTAACATCTCAACCACGATGCCAACAACCACATGAGCTACATGCTCATTGGAGATAGGTGAAGCACCACGTGCTTCAAAAACTTTATCCCCTCCTTGTTTCACAAAACGTGCACCTCACGATTGGTGCTTTCAACACACCTGCCAAGCACTTCCATCGAGACTCGAACACTGGCCTCCTTGCACACAAAATGTAAGCCACAACCCTCTTGCCACTAGGCCAAGGTGCCTAGTTGGCTTCCAACTATTTGACGTTGTCCCTTTTGTTTCTTTCACTAGCAATTCAAACTTAAAATTTGCACATCCGTTTCACGAGCTCTGCATTAATTAATTTGTATGCTATATTTTCAATCGAGCAAGGATAATCTTAATGCCCTTTGGGCATAGGTTTAAATATTAATCTTCCTCCTTTGCTTTAGAACATCGGTGCTTAAAAATGCAATTAACCCACATGACGTCAGCGAGGATAAACCTTTGTAACATGCTTCGAATATTTAAATTCTAACACCCATCTTTGGGTGTAGTAAAATATTAAATAAGAATTATTAATATTTTACTTTGGGATCTTTTTCACCACCTTACTTAATATTATAATAACTCACTATTATAATATTATATCCTTTGATAAAGTACCTTTAATATTTATTTATAAAATTTAAATTCACACTGAATTTAAATAATTTATAAAATAAATATTATAACTCCTTTTTAACTTCTGTCTTTTGCACTGTTTCACTTGATCTTTGGCCTTCTTCCTGGATATCAAATAACCATTTTTATCCCCTTTGTTTCCTGCTGAAATATTTGGTATTAATGATGACTTCATCTGGTGACATCAATGACAACTTTGACTTAGGGACTCAAAATGTCCAACAAATCGATTGTCCCACCTCTCTTAGACCCAGTGGCCATTCAATATTGGTCGAGGACCGTTGGGCACACCTACCACCCGCTCAGTGTCTGTTGTCACACCAACACCAAGAACCAACTGGTCATGGATATCAAAGAAATAATAAGAAATAATATGTTGAGTAATAGCAAATAAAAAATACATTGGAGAAAAGAGTGCATGTAGAGAAGGCTATAATATTTATCCTGAGTAAGGAATAATAATAGTACCATTTGGCATAAGCGTTATAATTGACGCACAACCATAATGTACGTTTCCAAGAAAGAAGAGTGTTCAACACTCTAAATCGTTATCCAATGCTCAAATAAGGTTTAGTAATACCCAAACAACACAAGGTATATTGTTCCAAGTGTTCGTTCACCTTACAAGAACATTAGCACCACCTAAAATGAGTCAAAAAGTCTTCATAAATTATGCTACAAGTGGCACATTGCATAAGATGACAAAAGTGCTCCTATAGCTACTAGTGTAAGAGAGTATGATAAAAAATGTAGCAAGTGAAGGAAGAGCATTGAAGGTATATTCAAAGTGTCTATTATCTATTCCAATATAAGTTGACCAAAAGGATAAGCTCCCAGTAATTCAAGGAGGAGTTCCTGAATAATTAAGGTAATACTTACCACAATATTTTATAATCCATGTTTATATTGAAAATAGGAATAAGGAATAAAGGAATATATTCTAAGGTTAAATATATTTGAAGTTTTTAGTAGAGTGATAAGCATTATAGAACCTTACAAAAATCTGGATATTTCATATTTGAAGAATATTTTGAAATTGAAGAAATATTATATTTGAGTTTTGTAAAATTGTAAAACTAATTAAATATTTGCAAAATTAATGAGGTTGGATAAATAAGGATTCTACATCAAACTAGGACTACTAAATTATTGTAAATATTATTTTTCTAAATTTCTAGAGTTGTAGGAATAAGGAATCCTATTCCAAATTAGTTTATGAAATTTATAGTTAAATATTTTATTCCTAAATTTGCGAGATATAAGTAATTCTACATAGAGATATTGCATTTGATAAATTTTAATCTCTAAGTTCAAAATTATTAGCTATTTGAATATTTTTAAAGGATTGAAATTGCATTGATTTATATAGTTGATATTAAAATTATATTACTTTACAAATATTATGGAGATAAAAGGTGTCCAACAAAAATATAGAATTGAAAGGACTATATTGAGACTAGGGAGTCATAAAGAAGTCTACCTCAAAGGATTAAATTTTTAACAATGGAAGACTTTATTAAATACAAAGGGTTCAATAAATCAAATTTTATTAGAGATCTAGTTTATTATAAGGGCAATAACAAAATAAAACTTATGGATAGAAGGAAAAGCTCTCTTGAAGAATCACAAATTAGAAGAAATACCTTAGAGACTTATTTTGATAATATGATAGAAGACAATTATAGTGAACATTATAAAGGTCTAACAAAACATGTAGGACAAGAATTTCTTCTACAAGTCTATGAAAGAAGCAAAAGTAAACTTATTTCAACTATTCATGCATGGTTGTATCAGTTGATCAAGAAAATAGATGAAGTCAAGGTATTCAAAGCAACACAAGAATATTTGAAATGTACTTACTGTAACAAAGAAGGCCATGAAAAAGATAATTTTTGGGATTTACATCCTTGCACACATTTTGGGAGATGATCTCACTCATCTTATTTTTTCCATTACATAAATGAGTATTACCAGATTTTTAAAAAAATTCTAACGTTCAGGTTACAATAAACTGTTTTAAAATTTTATTTTTAAGGCTTTTGATAACAACAAGTACAATATTGAAGAATAGGAATAAAGACTCCACAAAGATCAATAAAAATAAATATAGACTAAATAAGTTATTTAAGCTATATCTCAACAAGGATATCTCATAGTTGACTATATCAAGAAGCCCAAATAGAACTCGAAGACAAATATAATGAACTAGGTAAAAATTAAGACTTGTAATATGAAGAACAAAAAGAAAAATAATGTATTTATAAGGATCAAATGATAGCACAACATCATCCAAGAGTCTACACGAAGAAGAAGTTGAACCTATACAATATTAAGAACACCTACAATATGAAGAACACAAGATCAAGAAAGAAGATGTAGACCATATTGAAGACTAAAGTATTCAATAACCAAATAATGTAATATAGGGGGGTGTTATAATATATTATACTATTTGGTACATGCCAATGTACCATCACAGTTACATCTATATATTAGAAAAAAGTGTCTAAGATTAATATTTACTTTATGCAATGTAATGCACAAGTGTGCAATGATATTTTGGCAATGTAAATGTGCATAGTTATCCCTATGTACAAGTGTTAATAGATTAGTAATATGAAGATTCATAGGAAGAGTGAAGGCCAAGAAACCTCCATATGAAGAGTCACATTCCATTATATATATAGATGTAATTATGTAAAATAAATATGGTGAAGGAGGAAGAGTCACCTATGTAAGCAATGGAAGGTGATGTGATATGATGATCTCTTCATTCAATAAATATTTTTGAGTATTTTTTAAGCATTTGCTATTAGCATTATTAGAGTTAGTTTATATGCTTGTTTTATCATAATTATTATATATTTCATATTGAAACTATATTATTAATATTTTGGTAATATTATTTTGAGTATTTACTCATCAAAATCTAACAAAGGCCTCGCATATGCTACTGATCCTTTTTATTTGCAAGAATTTGTGTTCAGGTAATAGGTTTTGAAGGTTATTGAAGCAAGGGTGGCCCGTAAGGATACACAATCCCACCCATATTTTGACTATCACACAAAGACATTGGCACCAAGATATGTTGATTTAGCAAAAGGGTTTTTAAACCCTTTCATTATTTTCAAAATAAGCAAGAATTCTATGTAAACTTACCCCTGCACATCGGGGCATATTGTAATAAAGGAGAAACATGGTTCTTATTCATTAATACCAATTCTTTTATTTCATATTGCTTGCTTTGTGATTTCATTGATAGGGTGTTATTTTTGTTGCTATAATTTTGAGCCTATTATTTTAAGTCATAATATTTTGATCTCTTTGCATTGGTAGTGTTGTTTTTGTTAGAAATATAGAATGTATTAGAACACTATAATCAACATTAGCATTGATGTGATAGAAATATATACATATGTAATCAATAAGATATGATGTTAGGAGTTATAATTACTTTTCAACTTCTTGTAACCTTCATAACCATAAGGTGAATACACAACTATCACACGATATTCACAATATTCCCTCTCTTATTACATCAATGCTCAATGAAAGTACATACAAGAAAAATTCTAGCTAAATGTTTATCCTAAAATTTTTATGCAATTTACTAAATATAAGATAATAAAAAATTATTTTAATTAGATTGTACTAAACTTAACAAGAAATTTGTTATTACTGTGAAGAATAATATTATCTACAAAAAGCGATCATAATAGGATGGTTTGATGAGGAAAAACTACTCTGCTAGGGTTTGATGAAGAAAAACTACTCTGCGGGGATGGCAACAACTTTCGAAGGAGGTCTAAAAAATTGGAGGAATTTCATGATGGCATTGGTTCCGACATAGAGAGTGCATGCTCGTGATATTTTTCATCTGAAAATGATTGGAAGGAATAGTATTTTCCAGTGCATGTCGGGAACCGCTTGTTAAAGAACAATGGATGTTTGGAACGATATGAAGCCAGACCAGTTCTAGTGGTTCAACCAAACTCGATGGCAGAAGATGTGGATTATCTAACCAAACATACCCTTATTGGCAAATTTTTGGGCATCCAAATTTCTCTCCCCTTTGTGGAGGCTTGGGTTAGGAAGACTTGGAATCCTGAAGGTGATGTGGAGGTGATGCTGAGTGCGAACAGCTATTTTATGGTGGTTTTTTCTTGTATTGTAGATCATAACAAAGCATTTGAAGGGGGTCCTTATTTCTATAACAAAGTGGGGCTCTTTATTAAACCCTGGCATGTGGGTTTCAACGCATCAAATGAGTGGCCATTGCGGGTTCTAGTATGGGTGTGACTCCCATGGCTCCCATTGTAATTTTGGATAACTGATATCTTGCATAAAATTGCCCTTCTACTTGGGAAGCTAGTTGGACCGTCACAACAAACAATGGATAAAAAGGTAATATTTTTTGCTCGTATTTGTGTTGAAATTGACTTAAATAATCCTATTCTATATTCTATTGAAATACAATTTGGATCAACTACATGGGTTCAAAAACTTGACTATGAAGCTCTTCCATTTCATTGTCGAATTTTTCGTGAATATGGCCACCTACAAAGAAAATGCCCTAAGTTTGTCTCACCTATGGCTTCAAATCCTAGGCCCTCTCGGTTTGGACAAATTTTGGATAAAGGAAAAGCCCCGATAAAGGAAATGGAATGGGATAAGGAAGGTTTTGTTTCGATAAAAGCCCAAAATAGAGGACGAAGGGCAAACAAAGACCTTAAGGATAACCAACCAGATGATCTACTCAACCATTTTGAAATATTATATGATCTTGATTAGTGCATGGAGATACCTAAAACATCGCTACCTGATGCAAATATAACAAGGTTGAATCAGATGTCTCTTCTTGAGGGGGAACTTAAGGAATCATATATAGGGGGTTTAAATGAAGAACAAAGGGCTTTGGATCTGAGTATAGGGGACACGGTTGGATAAATCCCTATAGGAGAAACTATTTTTGAAAGTGGTATAGATTTAGTTATGCCCTCTCCTACTTAGGTACTGATGTAGTCATCCTTGGACTGCAAAACTCCTACGGTGTTGGGATTGCAACAAAAAATAATTAAAAAAAGTTTTTCGGATAAGAATATGAAGGTGGGTCGGAAGAAGGACCAGGATAAAATTAATTTAATGGGGAGACTTTGGTGGATTCAGGCTTGGTTAGAACATTGGACTCCTATTTTATAACCCCAAAAAATTATTATCCTCTCATGGAATGTAAGGGGGTTGAATAGTATCCCCAGGAAAAAGGTTGTTCGTGATTTGGTTCATGTGCATTCTCCGGATGTGGTGTTTATTCAGGAGACTAAATTGGCTACTGATAGTATGTTCAATATTGCTCCCAATTTGTGGAGAAGGGGGTAATTCCAGTGTATTGGTGCATGTGGATATGTTGGTGGCATTGCTTGTTTATGGGATCCAGTTAAGATATCCCCTCTTACTTGGATTTCCAACAGATAGTCTATTTCAATGGTCGAGCATGATAATGAATCTGGTGAAATCATCCGACTTAAAAATGTTTATGCTCCTATTGATTACAATGGTAAAGTGAATTTGTGGAAGCACATTTGCTTTGTGAGAAGTTTGGTTCCCCTATACCCATGGATTTTGGTTGGAGACTTCAACTCTATCACTTGTCTAGAGGAGAAACATGGTGGGGTGGACCGTCTCAAGACTTTTTCTTCTATATTCAGTGCTCATATCCAGGCCCTAAAATTTGTTGACATCAAGACAGATAATGGGATCTTTACATGGCACAATAGAAGATGTGGGGAAGATTCCATCTCAGAGAGACTGGATAGGCTTTTGATAACGAGTTATTGGATAGGTAATAACAAAGGTGCTAGTTCTATGATTCTTGAGGGTAGGGGATCTAATAATTGGCCTATCAAACTATCTACTTTGGAGTTAGGGCTAAAAAAGAATCCCTCATTTAAGTTTCAACTTATGTGGCTTCGTTATCCTAAGCTTCATGATTTCATGTGAGGCTGGTGGACCACTGGAAAACCTCCTCATGGCACCGCTATGTATTCCTTTATGAAGCAACTACAATTTGTAAAACATAAATTGAAGAGATGGAATACACTGAATTTTAGGAATCTTTTCTTAGCTAAGCTGGCAGCTCGTATGAGGATGGAATAAGCTTCAAGGAATATTAGAGATCAGGTATTCACGAAGGAGCTTCTTGTTGAGGAATCTGAGGCTACGAAAGACCTTGTTGAATGGGAACTGAGGGAAGAAATTTTTTGGAAATAAAAAGCTCGAGTAGATTGGATTCAGGAAGGGGATAGGAACACAACCTTCTTTTATAACTCAGTTAAGGTTAGCCATAATGGTAACCTGATTACCTAAATTGTGAATTCTCAGGGTGTTCTCTCTTCTTTCAGGGATATTTTAGAAGAGACTAAGAGGTATTTTTCCTCTCTTCAAGGAGGACTCCCTATTAGATGATGAGAATGAAAAGATTATTCTAAATTGTATTCCAGTGATTGTTTCTAGAGAGATGAATGAACACTTTATGGGTCCAATTTTCCTTGAGGAGTTGGAAAATATTGTATTCAAGATGAAAAAAGGAAAAGCCCCAGGCCCAGATGGATTCCTGATTGAGTTTTATTAATATTTTTGGGATTTAATCAAATTTTATCTTTTTGAGGTGGTCCATGAGTCCCAAAAGAACAAATAGATGCTAAGGGCCCTAAATGCTCCCTTTGTGGTGCTTATACCCAAAAATGAGGTAGCAAATTCCTTGGATATGTTTAGGCCTATTTCTCTCTGCAATGTTGTGTATAATATCATCACAAAAATTATTGTTGAGAGGCTGAAGATATGGTTGATCAAAATCATCTTTGAGGAGCAAGAAGGGTTTATTGTTGGTCGACAAATATTGGAATGGGTTGTTATTGCTACAAAAGTGATTCACTCGATGGAAAATTCTAAGGAGAAAACTATATTTATTAAGTTGGACATGGCCAAAGCCTATGATCGGGTCAGATGGTCCTTTCTTTAGAAAGTTCTTACTGCTTTTGGATTTGAGGAGGAATGGATTAGATGGGTGATGAGCTATTTTTCTTCTTCCTCATTCTCTGTTCTTGTTAATAATGAGCCATCAAAGTTGTTTGAGGCCTCAAGGGAATTGAGGCAAGGATATCCTTTATCTCCTTATTTGTTTATCATTATGGCACAAGGGTTGGGAATATTTCTCAAGTCTCACGTCATGTAGGGTCTCCTTCAAGGGTGGAAGTGGGATAGTAGTTTGCCACATCTTTCCCACCTTCAATTTGTTAATGATACTGCTTTATTGGGAGTTGCCACTATCAGGGAAGCTGGAAATATAAGACAGTCTCTTGACATATATCTTGGTGCTTCTAGACAGTTGATTAATGAGGACAAGTCTTCTATTTTCTTCTTCAATACCCCTCCTCTTATTCAAGCCAGGATTGCTCATATTCTAAGATTTTAGGTTGGGACTCCCCCCTTCATTTATCTTGGTATTCCAATTTCATCTCACCCTCTACCTAGATCTTCTTGGCAGTCTATGCTTGATAAGTTTAGAAGGAATGTGAATCACTCGACTTTCAGAAGGCTATCCACTGCAGGTAGAGTGTTTCTTTTAAAATTTGTTGTTCAATATTTACCCATTTATATATTTTTTGTACAAATAGCTCCCTCTCACTTCATCAAGGATATGGATGCTTTTCCAAGACAATTTTTATGGTCTGGAAAACTAAATCAATCTAAATGGATTTTGGTTAGGTGGGATTCTATATGTAGGCCAGTGCAAGAGGGAGGCCTTGGGTTGCGACAAACAACTCTTTTTTAGTAGGCTTTGGATGCAAACATTTATTGAATATGGTGTACCTCTCAAGATCAGATTTGGGCTAAAATATTATCTTGTAAATACTTGAGAGGTATTTCTGAGGCTGAAATCCCTAGAGTCAACTTGGTTGGGAAAGGTTCGATTATCTGGGACACTCTAAAAAGAGGAGCTAATTTAATCAAGTAGGGTTTGTTTTGGATTTGTAATCATAGATCAAATGCTCTTTTTTTGGAGGATTCTTTGGATGACCACCCTCCTATCTTGAATCAATATCCTAGGTTATGCTCCCTAAGCATTTTTTTCTTGGAACCAGGCTGGTTTCAAAGAAGAGAGAAGGTCAACAGTGTAACATATGATAAGTCACATACTATTATATATTTGTGACTAAGCATTGTAATTACAATTGAATGTGCATAGCATTATGCTTGCACTTGTAGTATTTCATTCAATAGTATTTTTAGTATTTTTATGTGCAATATTGTGAGCATGTTTATATGATTATTCTATGAGTATTGTTTTTATGAGTTATTATATTTGATTTATTATATTGCAACTTCATTATATTAGATCCTATGATTATTTTCCTATGGTGATTTACATTAAGTATTAAAGCTTCAAAATCTAATAGTGGTATTAGAGCCACAACAAGTTTACTTGCACAGGATTTGGAAGTTGCAATAGGCTAGAGTATTTCTAGAGTTGCAAGAATAGCTACTGAAGACTAGAAATCAACAATAGAATTTGGATAATTATAGGGTCTTTCTATAAGGTTGAATAATAAACTATGAAGACTAGGACTCAGCTAAGATCTTTCCACTAGGTTCAAGGATAACTAGTGAATACTAGGATCCCTATTTTGATGAATTAACTTGAATTCAATTGATTATTTAGGGAATAGACAAACCTGGAATTATTAGAGTGTTTTAGGGACAAAAATCCCTTGATATTTATATTTATCTCAAGGAAAGACAATAATTATTTATTGAATTTTTTGGATATTGAAGATTGCAAGAAGAACCAACAAAGGAGAAAGTTGGTCATTTAGGATATTTTCATCCTGAATTATATTTTTAATTCTTAGGTAATTTTAGAGAAAGATACCTAAGATATTTTTGTAGTGAAAATTGATCTTTAGAATTTGAAAAGCTTCTTAAAATAGATAGAGAAGACTTTCATATTCGGGTGAGAGAAGTATAAAGGATTTTATTAAGTAGGGATTGATTCAATTTATAGTCAAGTAAAGTTTCAATTCTCAAAGATAGACCTTGATAAAAAATTTAGGTCTCAAATATAGACCTTGATAAAAATTTTAGGTCTTAAAGATAGACCTTGATAAAAGTTTTAGGTCATTAATATATTGACCTTGATAAGATAGATTGATTTTACCTATTCCAAGAAACTATTTGAAATAGAAGAAAGTCTATAATATCGGTTTGGGTCTTGAAGATAGAACTTAATATTAATTCAGATCTTAGGGGAAAGACCTTGATAAATTTTTCATAGATTTAGATCTTATAGACCTTAACAAACTTGTCCAATAGAATAGACCAATATTAAAAGATAGAGTTCATAGAACTAGATATTTGAGACCCTTCAGTGAAAGAGGTCCATAGTGGAGATAAATGGTCCAAGTAGAAAAGAGGTCATATATGATTGAGAAACGAAGGATAAGTTATAAGGAGATTTTTTTTAGAAGAATAGGCTAAAATAAGCCTAAGATCAAAAGTAGGATAGCATAGAAGACAAATATTAAGGAGAACCATTAGAAGAGCTCTAAAAAAGGTACTTACACCGAATTTAGGATAATCATCGCCATTCAGTGATAAGCCCTTTGAAGATAAATATTGGAATGATATCCATCAAAAAGAGTTCCATAATAAAATAATAATATTGGTGCTTAGTTATAAAATAGACCATTATTTTAGAAGTGAAATCAAGCACAAAAGAGAAAGTAGTAAGGTAGCAAATTGAAGATTTAAAGGCAACAAGCAGATTTTAAGCTAGTGATCAATATAATCTTAAAAGCAACAAGCTTCAAGGTAGAAGAGCATTGATATAGTATAGATATTAAGAAATTAATATAGAAAGTAATAATCTTGAAGACAACACCATAGAGGTAGCATTTGAAAGCAAGTAAGCAAGAGTTTGAAAGTTGTGTAGTTTTAAGGCAACAACAATGAAAGAGTTGGAACAACTTATGAATAGAGGCCTTAAGGTTAGTAAGGTAGCAAGTTTAATTTAAATAAGAAATCATCAAGATAGTTATGGGAGAATAATAAAGGCATGACCATAGCAAAGTGAATTCAAGGATTGTAGCATTTAAATGTGTTTTAGTGTTTTGAACACCAAGAAAGGAGCTTGTAGTGAAAATAATAATGCCAAAAAGTCTTGAAGCCACTTGAACCTACACCAAGACATAGTAGAGTTATTATAGTAAATAAAAGGAGAAAGGATAAGTATTATGATAAACTACTCTCCTAGAAATTTTAATAAAGCATCAAAAACAAAGCCAAATGTATAAGAAACATCAAGAGCTAAATGTAGAAGAGTTTTACCTCAAGTGAAAGAATCTTTGGAACCATTAAGAAACAATGAGAGTCAATAAATACATAATATCACTTATGACTAAGTGCCAACCAAGATACATAGGTATTGAGTGTCAAAAAATATGAGTAGAGGACACGATAGAAGCACTAGCCAAAGAACACAAGGGTTGAGTAAAGTGTAGATAAGTTCAAGGGGCATAGGAGATGAAAGGTTGATAAAAAATCATGCTACATAGTAATATAAGAACCACAAGGGTCTAAGAGGTAAGTATTAATTCAATTTATGTTGGTTCAAGCTAAGCTATGCAAGAGAAGAGCTAGAGCCATGGGAGATCAAAATATAAGAGTCTAGCAAAAGAATTAAGTGTAGGATACCAAGGTCAAAGAAATATTAAAAACCATCATCCAAGTGTTGCCTTTGTAGTATAGAAGGAGTGTTAAAGCATCACACAAAAATTTCTAGAGGGAAGGGTAAGAGTTTAGTTGAAAAATTGGCATAATTTGGTCATTGGAAGAGTGCAAGAGATAGGTCAAACTAAGAGTCACTTGGACATTAAAGGTAGAAGCCAAGCATTGGAAAACCAAACACCATATTTGAGCACCAAGTAGATAGTTCAAGTGCCAAGGAAATAGAAATAATTGAATATTACAAGCTTTGAAATATTGAGTTCCAACTAGAACACCATGCAAACTTCCTAGATGTCACATTATGGGAAATCAAAATGGTAGATAAGTGAAAATTTTCTAAAATGCCCTAAGTTGGAGAACCTCCAAACATTGAAGTACCACATTGAGCACAATGGAATGTTCATGAGCCAAGAAAATCATTTCAAGTGGGAGAATTATATTAAGGAAGTCAGAATAGCATTAGGAGCATCATATTTTCAAACATAGTGAAACATCCTTGGTCAGAGAACAGGAGTGCCAAGTGCAAGATGTCAATGTGTAGGTATATTCTAGGGTTTCAAAAGCATATTATTTTTTAATATAATTTTTGGCCTAAGGTTAAATGGAGGGATAAGGAATAATTAGTTTTATAAGGTTTAATTTTTTTATTAATCATTTTATAAGGTTATTATTGAGATTAATTAGGAGTGATAAGGTTTATTGTTATATTAATCAAGTTTTTTTTTTATTTTGGAGTGATAAGTAGTTATAGAGATAAATTATTTAATTATTAAGGTTTTTAAGTTGTTTTATTAAATTATTTTTAAAATATTGTTTTAATATTTTTTGAAATGCAAAATCTCACAAAAGTTTTGCAAATTATTTAAATTTGGAGAGATAAGGAAGTCTAGTTCAAATTTAGAAATATTAAATTTACAAAAATCTAATTTTCCCATTTTTAATAAATTAGGGAGACATAAGGAATCCTACTACATAGGTTTAAAATTTTAGAAACTTAGAAGTTATTATTCAAATCCTAGGGAATGGTTAGTTGTTTCTCTCCTTATTGTAGAATGGATCCTTGGAGATGACTTTAATATGATTGAGAATCCTAGTGATAAAAGTTGGACTGGTAGTAGACCCCTTTCTAATGTTGAATTTGGTAGTTGGTTGTTTTGTCATAATAATTTAGGTGTGCATGAACCTCTCTTTGGTAAAGCCTCCTCTCATAGAGATAATTGGTTTATGTGGTCCAACTATTATCAAGATTCTACTAGGAAGCATGTTCGTCTAGACAAATTTTATTTTAGTAATTATTTCCTAGATAAATTCTCCATCCATTTGTCTAATAACCTTCCTATATTATATTCTATCCAAACTTCCTCTATCTCCCTTAATTTCATGTTGCTTCCTTTTAAACTAAACATGTCCCACCTTGATAGTCCAACATGTTACCACCTCTTAAAGTATGTCTGGAATAGATTTCCCAAACTAACTAGTAATACTAGTTGGATAAAATGGTTTGAAACAACTATTTCCAATACAATTTCATCCCTTATATGGTATGGGTTGTTAGAGTATATTATATCCTAAGTTGTTACTAGGATAATTTGTGTGGCTGAGATCAACTCAGTTAGTTATGATCCAATGGATCAAATTGTATGCACTTGCTATTTAAGCAAGGTCCTTTCAATAGAATAAACATGAAGTATTTTATTTTCCAACATGGTATTAGAGCAGGCCTTCCCTACCTTCTAAACCTGAGGGAATATTTCCCTCATGGAAATCCCCCCCCATTTTTTTCCTTCCCATAATTTTTCTCCAATATCGAGGGAGTATGATCTCCATATTTTGATGGATCAAAAACTAGATGGTTAAAAGAAAAAAATCTACAGTTTGGGAGGTCATTTTTTAGTTTATTTTGAATTTTTATTTTTTTGTAGGTTTGAAGTCTTATACTATAGATCTAAGTTTGTAGAACGGTGGACCTTGATGGATATCTCAATTGTTTTTGCTATCGATGCCTTATTGAAGCTCTAGATTTCATGACCCTAGATTTATGGTGGATATGTTTGATGTAGCGGTGTTGTACTGGATGTTAAAGAAGTTGAGTTTGAGTTCATTGAAAATTTGTGTGTCAACCCTAGCTGTTATGTTGACACAAACCTGTTGAAACTTTGACTCATGGAGGTTGACCAAAAATTTTGCCTATGGTTTGCAGATTTTGTACTAAGCAAGTGATACTTATTGTTCCCGATTTTGGGCATTTTTCAAAAAAAAATATAGCTGGACATATCTCAAATGTCCTGATAGTCGTGTTCCATATATCCAAATGCCATGATGGTTTATTTTCAAATATTTTTTGAAGGTTTTAGCATTGTAACCCTGAATAGTTGCAATTGTGCACAACACACAGGAGGGTGCATCCCTTGCTAGACTGCTTGGTCTGTACACTGTATTTTTGTTCAAGGAGCATCAACTATAGTAGGAATAACATAGTGTGGAGAAATTAGGAGGTACTAAGACAAATCATGCAATCCCATTCATCTATGTCTCAGCTTAAAAATAATCACCATGTGCAACTCCATTATGCTTACCACATAGAGAGTGATAGGGAACATTGTGCATATTTGGTGGTGCTGACTACAACAATTCCAATGGTCCCAAAATTTACTCTGGAAATCATTCTTTATGAGCAAGGTGCATAAAATTGGTGAGTCATTTGTGTGTATATTTATTTTATAATGCAAATAGATATTTCTTGGTTGTATTAGTGCCACATGTATTATTTTTAGTGCACACCCCGTAAGGCCCTAATAATTTGAAGATCTCGTACTTTTTCTAGATCATGGAATGAGATGACATTCAAAGCTACATAGGAAGAGTTGGCGGTATGTGGTTGTCCTTGAGAAGGATTATAAGGATTCGTAGGAAATATCATCAAAGGTGATGTTGATCAGAGTGAAAAAAAATAAAATAGAGCTCTCTCGATGATGGATTCATCCTCACCTACATGACGTACCTTGCATTCGACCTTGTCATCAAGACCAGCAAGGAGGAGACCCATGTATTTTTTTTTGGTGGTTTTGGTTTCCATTCATAGGAGATCATGGCCAAGATATTTGTTTTCATGCTATTCTAGTGTGGTGATGTCCTAGTTGATCATGTGAAAAATGACACTATGGTGGACTTTCTTCAAATTCAAGCTTCTATGCCCTCTCATTGGCAAATTCAACAACTCCATATTTGGTGTTGTCTACAAATTGACCAAAAGAGTGGTCAATATCCTATCCATGCTGCTAGGTGCACCTAAGATCATGGTTGCCTTAAGAGGAATGATTCCCATCTAGGAGCCTTTCCTTAGATATTTCCATATCGATCTCAACATCCCTATTCAGACTCAATATTTCCTCTAGGTCGATGGTGACAATTTGTGGTTGGAAATATTCAAGGCTATCGTTGATGTCAATTGATAACAAGTATTTGATAATTTTTCATGACTCCTCACATGCACCCCATGCCATCATTTAGTCATCGACACGTTCTACCCATTATTGTGAACATGTGGCTAACAACTGTTGATGGTGGCGCTCATAGGGAAGAAATACGAGGGAAATGATATGCCATTTTTGGAAAAATAGATAAGGACCGATTTGTACTTTTTTCTTCCAATTTTATTGGTAAGGCCATCATGTTAGATCGGGGTGTGATTTTTGGCATTTCCTCCATTTGTAAATGGTATTTTTTTTTATGTTCTATAGAGTATGAGGTGCATCGAATGGACCCACCCGTACCGCTACAGTACGATCGGGCCAGGTGTGATTTCCTAGTGGAGTCACACAATGCTTGATATATCATCAAGAAGGAGAAGCTACTACATGAACATGAAGGCCCCAACACCCTAGGCAAATGCCACCTTTTGTGTTCACATGTTTTTCACATTAGAAGCTGTATGATTAAATATTTTTTAAAAAACATTAGTTTTTCATTATATTCAACAAAATAAAATCAAAGGTAGACCAATTTAATTTTATAGGAGATCTCACAATTTTTCTCCTACAAAATTGTTTTAAAAAAAAACATGCTTTATTTCAGAAATTTTCCTTATGAGGGAAAGAAGAAGACTATTGTTTTTCCTACAGACAAAGGCCAAATTGACACCCAGTTATAAGGGTATTTATAGTCATCAAAAAGGTTTTTCCGATCCGAACACATTGATGGTGTCCAATTTCCATTTTTATATATTTTAACCTATGTTTTTTGGCCTCAAATATGTTGTATCATGGAGTGCACTCTCGGTTGAACCCGACACTCCCAAGGCATTGTATGTGATCCTAGTATCTAGTCATATTCTCTATAGCACCTGGTGGATGCAGTGGCTAGTTACCCATGCATTCCGATAGGATGAGGAGGTCACCATAAGGACACATCAATAGCTACATTGGTGCCCTTTTATTTTTTAATCCCTTGCTTAAGTTGTTTGTCCACACAGTTTGGACCTTGTTATCAGCCCATTGTGTCCGTATATGTGGACACCACATAAATGTTATTATGGGGTCAATTTTTGCACTACCCTTGCCATTGTGGTGCTTCCTTTTCCATACTATCTTCACACTTTCCTTTTTTTAGACACTTTAGTTTCAAGGGTTTTTTATTTACTAAATTTTTATCATGGTTAACAACCTTGATCATTGTCAAAAGCACCAGTCTGGGAGTGAATTTTAATTTAGTTTGGTGATGTAGCTTCTCTACTTTTTTGAGACATCTCATGGATCCTTTGTAGGACCTTCTTGATGGAATTTGTCCTAGGGGGGTTTAATAGGACATATTACTCTTCATCCTCCTTGCACATCTTCCTTCTTATTCTTTCTATTCTGGCAGGTGGTTTTCTCCCTTGTAGTTTTTCATCATATTTCAGCATAATTTTTTTATGCATATATTATACATGAGTACCTTATCAAGCCTTGTTTTTGGGACTCATACTTTTGGATATGCCACTTATTTGGTTTTGATATTTTTCACTACCTCCTAGTATCACTTAAGGAGGGTGTTAGAGATATCCTAGTACCACTTAAGTGGGGTGTTAGAGTATATTATTTCCTAAGTTATTACTAAGAAATTTGTGTGGATGATATCAACTCAGTTAGTTATGATCCAATGGATCATATTGTATGCACTTGTTATTTAAGCAAGGTCCTTTCAATAGAATAAACATGAAGTGTTTTATTTTCCAACATGGGTTCTCTATTTCCAAGAGGAAGAAGATTCAAGAGAGTCACCTTCATAAGAATATTTCTCATATTTGTTCCATGCTTATGAAATACCCTACTAACACTATTATTCAATGTGATCTAGCTAATATTAAAAATCAGGCTAGAGTTTATGAGTCTTACAATGCTAAAGGAGCATTCTAGATCTCACCTCAATTGGATCTCCCAAGGAGACAAGAGATATCATTTTTTTTAATTACCTTAGGCATAATAATAGTTTAGAATGGATCATTGAGTTGGAGGACCCTTCAGGTCATTCTATTTTCGACTCTAAAGAGATCATAAATCTTTTTGTAGCTCATTTTTATCATTTTTTTACAATGGAGCCAAGGTATGACATCCAATGTATCTTAATGGAATATATTCAGGAACATATTCCCTCCCTAGTAGACCCTTTTATTCAGGATCAACTTGAATATCCTCTTTATGTGAATTATCTACATAAAATTACTTTTCTATGAAGAATGATAAATCTCCTAGCTTGTATGGTCTTCCAATGGTGTTTTATAAATAAATTGGCATATTCTTTCCTATGATCTTCATCATGTTTACCTGGAAGCTCTCCATAATAGTTCCCTTGGATCTTATACCAATGCAGGGCTTATCAAGCTGATTACTAAAGGTACGACTCATAACCAAATCTCCAATTGAAGACCTATTACCCTCCTCAATGTTTCATACAAGATCATAGCTAAAGTTATAGCTTTAAAAATAAAACTTGTTGTTATAGCTTTAAAAATAAAAATTGTTGTTCAAGCAATAGTTCACCTAGAATAATCAGCTTTTATTAAAGGTCATTATATTTTAGATAATCTTATGATATCTTGGGAAAATTTGAAATGGGCTATCGATTCCAATCAAGATGCCCTCTTGGTTAAGTTATCTTATGATAGAATTAGATGAGAATTTATTCTTGGTATGCTTTATTTTCTTGGTTTCAATCCAAAATTATGTAATCAAATTGGTATGCTCTTTGGTGATGCTTTGGTATTCAGGTTAATGGAGATCTTTCCCCCTACTTTCCTTTCCAATGGTCTATCATAGAGGGTTGCCCCCTTTCTTCTTTTTTGTATGTTTTGTCTATCAATACTCTTGGTTATATTATTCATAAGGCTCATTCAGATGGCTTCATTTATGGTATTAATATTCCTAGGGATAAGCATGCTCTTAAATCATATTTTGTTGATTATTCCCTTCTTTTTCTTAAAAATACCCAACAAGAGGTGGAAATGACTAAAGATATTGTTCAACTATTTTGTGATGTCTTTAGATCTCGCATAAACAAATCTAAAACTAAAGTCTTTAATACCTCTTCCTCTCCTCATGGATGAAACTCCTCAACTAAGTGGAATATCATCTCTCATGGTATGATTGTGCATTAATTGGGAATTCCCTTTGGGATTAATAGCTCTCCTAAGGATATATGGAACTAGGTTATGGAAAGACCTTCAAAAAAAAATTAATGCTTTTCCAACATTCTTATTGATAACTTGAATTATTAGAATTAAGAATTCAAGTTATCAATAAGATTATGGTACCCTCTCATGTTTATTACTCTTGTTAGATGGCCCCCATGGTAGCCTATAACAAATTAACTCAGGCTATTTGTAAATTTTTATGGACCAAATAGGATGGGGATGTGGGAATGATAACCATATCATAGAAAATTTGTACTCAATATAAGGCTTTAGTAGGTCTAGGCATCATTGGTCCTCTTACCCAAAGTAAAATTTTAGCTGCAAGATGGGTTGCTAGAGCCATCACTAGTGATGAAAATTAGAAACACCTATTTCATTACAGTTTCTCTCTAGCTACTCATAAATTTAAATGGAAAGAAACACCATGATAGGATAAGGTACTTCTTGCACCTTACTTTATGGTTAAAGGATCTATTCCAGTTACCCAAAACTAGAAAGCTTGAAAATTAGTTTCTCATTTATTGGCTTGGAAGTATGACTCCTTGAGACATGGTCTAAGAATTAGTCTAAATAGTATTTGGGGGAATAAAATTATCCTTCATAATGATAAACCTTTAGATTTATGCAAAGCTATTCAAGATCTAGTTTTTTATAAGAAAGGTATTAATAGAATTAGAGATATCTGGGATCTAGGTAGTTGCTCAATTCTTACCTAGAACTAGATATACAATTATTTCTACCTTCCCTCTAGTATTAAAGATTCTTATGGCTTAGTTGTGGCTCCCATCCCTTGTGAGGTCCTTATAAATATGGAAATAACTACCCATAATATATGGATTTATTGGAAATGGCTTAAAGGTCATAGAATCTCTTCCATTACTTCTAGTTGGATATACAAAAATATTTTGTGTTCTCATTATTTAAACTCTAAGCTCAATGTCAAGTAGTAAGTAAATTTTACAAATGCCCAATGGCAGTATCTTGCTACTAAAATTTGAAAAGTTCTTGTTGAATCAAAAAATCAACTTCTTGGATGGCACATTTTGCAACAAAAACTTCCAAGTTTTGAAATTATGGCTTCAATTTTACATATTTCCCCTTAATGCAATTTTTTTAATGCTTTAGAAACTCTTATTCACTTGTTTTGATTTTTTTACATAGCTAAAAAGTTTTGGAATGTCTTCTAGACTTTTCTTTTTCCCTCTTTCACTAGATCTTGGAAGCTTTCTCTACTTGGTTTTTCTTAGTTGGATCAGTGCCCCAAAATCTAGGATGTTTGTAGACTCATCCTTCTCAAGCACATTTTGAAGTACAAATACAAAAAGGTGTTTACTGGATTTTATCCTCTATGGGATATAGTTTTAGTAGACTTGACCTTTGATATTTTTTTACATGTGGAATACATTCATTCCCAAGTTTCTGGAACTTCCAACACATCATACTTCATCAGCTTTCTCATATGGTTCAAGATATTCAAAAGGTCCAACAAGAAATTAAAAAAGAAGGCAGTTAAAAATGATGAGCGAGTTCATGTTTTGATTAATTCTATTTCTTATTTGAAGACTTCAAAATCTATCATGAAATACATGCCTAAAATTTATCCTTATAATAGGCTTTCCCACATATGAGTGTTGATATTTGGTGTATTGCAGCAAGATATAGTTATAGTCTTTTTTGTGGCTATTAGCTTCTATTATTATGTACATTCAATTATGGATGCTTTACTCCTTATCCACCTCATTGTTTTTAGTTGGTGGATAGTTTTAACACCATAATATTGTAATTTTTTGGCTAATGAATTAACATAATATAGCTTTAAAATAAAGTCTTATTTTTGAATTCTAAAATGTGTACAAGAAACATTACGACAATTGTATAGAGTTGCTAAAAACATAACATCATCAGGTCATAGTGTTGAATTCAAAAACAAAATATAGCCAATATAGTTACAAGTTCAAATGTTGGATTTTTCAAATAAAATGGTGTTAAATAAATTTTCTTAATTCATTTTACAATTCAAAACTTACCTATATTATTTGAAAATTATTTAGATGAATTTATGTATATATATACTTATTTATTTGATTGTTTGTGTAGGTGACCTATATAATATCTAGCCCATTGAGTAAATATGAAGTCCATAGGAATTGATCCTCCAAGGAAGGGACAGTCCACCAATGGGACCCTGATCCTCTAGGGAATCAAACCATGAGTTTTTGAAAGGGTCGCAGTCCCCTTGGGGGTTTGAACTTAGGTCTTGTGGATGAAAACCCAAGACTATCCCTCACAAGACTATGCAATATTTATCACTTTGACACCTTTAGGTTTGTTTTATAATTAGATTTGATTTTATTAAAAAAATAATAATATATCATTCAAGGTAAACTTAGTCACAATATAAAAATTATTTTGTTATATTTCACAAGTTACAAATTATAACATGAAGATTGTTTATCCTTAGCATTTAAAAATGGCCTATTTAGCTAGTTGCCTAAGCTCAACAATTGGGAGGAGGGATCTAAAGTAGCAATTTGGTGGATAAAGCTTTTCAAATTCATTTAAAACATGAAATTTCCTTCTTTTATTCATTGAAATCTAATAGATGATCATTAAATTTCTCTAAAACATGCTTGGAGAAGCAAAAAACACTCTCATATATGGGAATATTTTTATAACAACTGCTGCAAAAATTACAATTGGTTGGAAAAAATGTTTACTTACAATCATAGAAAACCATGTTTAATTTCCCAAAAACCACCTCATAAAAATATTAGAACTAAATTATCAAAAAATTTCAAAGTTCCCAACTCAATATGAAATATTCTATATATTTTCGTGTTCTTGAATTTTGTAATAAGAAAGAGGAAAGTTCCATCAATCTTAGAATGTGATTATCAAGGTAAGAGGAAAATAGAGAAAAATAAAAAAATATTTATCTTGAATGTTATTCCATGTTAGCTTTTGATAATGTATGATATGGGAGAAAGCAATCACAAGATGTAAAATATGTTGAAAAGTAAGATAATGGAATTCTAAAAAAATGTTGAAATATTATATTAATGGAAAATTACGAAAATAGTACAATGCAATGTAATGGAGGAAATGAATACTCCAAAACTCTAATGGAAACTACATTGTACCTACTCACTAATCCATAGTAATATCTCCTATGCTCACCCTTTTTCTATTCACTATGGGTTCTATATATAATAATATAGGTTACTTGACCCTTACTCTTCCTAACTACCTTTCCTATGGCTCATGTACAAGTGGACACCTTGTACATTTACATATTTGCACATTGACACTTCTGCATTTATTACTTCTTCCTCAAGTAACCTAATATGAACTCCTAATATAACAATGCACCTAAGGTGGTACATTGACATGTAAATAAATAATGTAATATACTCTAAAATCCCCCTGTATTACTGTAGACACCTAAAAGTTGCACATTGTTATACCTACGTACATGTAGATCCTTTTGGATACTTGTAGGTTCACATAGGCTGTCCTAGGTACCCCTAGGCTATTGTAGACCATAGTAGACTATTTTAGATCATCCTAGACATGCGTAGATTGTTGTAGTCATATGTAGATGGTCGTAGTCATGTATATATTGTCGTATATTATCATAGCATTGTGTAGACTTCCACATACCACTTCGCTAGTTCATAGGTCCAAAACCTAATCAGATAGCAAAATCACATCACAAACATTTCCCATGTATTTGGATACCTTCCATTAGTTTCCCAAGGTGATACAAATCCTATTTGCACTCAATTGAGACCCCCATGAGCTATTAATTGGCAAAAGCAATTATCAAGTTAATTCCTAAAATCTAATTTAATGTTGACTTCACTTAAGTCACCTTTTTAGGGCAAAATTGATTAATTAAACTCTTAATCCTTAATTAACACTAATTGCACCCTCCCAAATGTATGTAATTAGGGTTAGCTAAGATATTTTTCTAATAACCCTAATCAAGCCCTAATTTGATTTAGGACCTCATAATCCTAATTAGACCTAATCCTTCCTCACACATGTGTGAGGATAGGATATTTCCTATGAGGAATATGAGGCTTCCACCTCACAAACCCTAACCTAACTCTGGTCATACTTCATAATAGGGTTAGTTTCCTTAACTCTCCCCCCTGCACCTTACCATTTTCTATATATAGTGGGCTCAAACCCTCATTTAAATCTCTCTCCATATTATGTCCAAAGTATAGAAAATCTGTCAAAATATGTACCAAAGTACAACAAAGTAGATATGAACCTGGACATCGATATTTCAATAGCAAAGGAACCTCTCCACCGAAGGATTTCTACAAAATATCACTCAGGGTCTGATTCACCCCTCACGTCATGAATATGGTACCAGTTCATCCCTCGGGTGGTGAATTGGTCCTACAGGTCCCAAATCAGCTCATATTTGGAAGGTAAGTTTTGTTTTATCATTTCAAGACCTTATGCATAATTTATTTCAGTTTTTATCATGTTTTTACAATCAATTTGTCTTTCTAAATATTGGGTCTGACTGAGGCAAGCCCCCCAACGAACTAACCCCTTTTTGTAGGTTTGGCCTAAAACCAAGGAGGTAAAACAACTAAAAACTAAAATCCTGTGGTGGTATGCAAGCCCATCTGCACTGAGGAACACAAAAGGATGACATCAAGCCTATTGTATCTTTTATGGAAATAAATGATAAAGGGGAATTTGCCTCCATTGTAACCTATGCACTCTTTACATGAATACAAATATATTTTCCTGAATAACATGTGTCATTAATATGTTGTTAGATCAAAGATCATATTTTGGCCATTTAATTATGGCACGCTCGATGGGACTTTGACAATGGATAGTGTCAAGCTAACATTTTCTTGTAAATATGATAATATCCTCTATTTTTATGTCTTCTAGGTACCAATTTTGAGTGTCACTGAGATGTACAAAGCCCTGGAAACCACCTCAGACCCTCATAATAGATATTTGGGGCCTCTAAACCCAATTCACCCCTTGCCCCATGAATCATATCTCAATTCACCCCTCGGGTGGCGAAGTCAACCTAACAGCCTCAAAAACCCCCAAAATTGTAGGGGTGAGCAGTACAAGACCTAATAAGACCATCCACAGCATCAGAGACTAGGTATTCCTTTGTATTTGCTTTGTGTATAAATTTTTGGGTCCATGTAAAATGCCTACTAGTTAATACACAATAGCTAGTAACAAATTTTCCTTTCTTCACATTTCCATTTAGTTTAAGTATCGTTGTGATTATAAAACCTATCCGAATTCTAGCAACTTTAAATTTCAAAATCTCAAGTAAATTTTACATTCTTTTTTTCTAATTTTGCATGTATAAAGTTCTTGTGATTGTGTGTCTATACTTGAATGCATTTTTATTACAATTATAACATATTTTCACGTATATTTAGGGTTACATAAACCCCTTTCTTTCACACCTTTGTACTGCATGTTTCGATGCTTTCAAAAATAGGGTTAACTTATTTTCCTAAAAGCATCTAGGATTAGATTCTTTGTTTACAAAAAAGCACTTCACTCTAGTATTTTGCTTTTGGAAAACGCATATAACCCTAGCTTTAAATTTGAAAAGGCAATTAGTTAGATTTGTTTTACATAACATCGATAGAAAAACAAAAACCCATACACATGCACGTGGTATCTTAAAAAAGTGGTGATATTGGACTTCATCCCCAATCTGTCGCTCAATATTGGTGTGGTACATGTTTTAACCTCCACCAACTCACCCCCCTAGACACCTAGAAGCCCCATAGGATTGGTTTTTTGGGCATCATCACCGTAAAACCCCCCACTTTTGAGATTTGGCTTCGGTATTTCATCACCAGTTGTTACCTTCGGAGTGGGATAGGATTAAATGCCTTTGTTCACAAGGCTTACATAATTAGTGAACACGGTAACTGTCATTATTGAAAAATCCCACTCAAGGGTGAAGCGAAAGCATGGGTATGCCGATAGTAGGTCTTAGACAGTACCACCTCTTCTCATGAGAGGATATAGTGAACTCACTTTAGCATAGTGGGTTCCATCCCTTTAGGATATCATTTTACTACGCCTTCCATACAAGTCACTACTTGCACATTGCAAAATTGTTATATTCTATGCATCTTTGGGTGTTGCAGGAGGTTCAATACCGATGACATTCTTGATTTATTAGAGTACTAACTCCACTACCTATGATACTACCTAGGAAGTACCAACATTGAAACACACATAAATGAACAAAACACTTTTATTTTTAGCATTTAGAATTTATTCCAGTCTACCATTTTTTTCATGATCACAGACTGGTCTTAGCACATCACACCTCATACTATTTAGCTATACACAAAACTTCATTTATTTACGCTTATATTAGGCACAGTCGAGTCCACACCACACCGGGGTTAGTCCTAAACCCCTTCACACACTATACATAGAATTCTAGGATTTTATTCCTACATAGGTCTAAACCCTCACGACACAACACATGATACCATATCTATTGTCACCCGTAGTCGAGCGTGTGAGAAAGCACACCTCATAGAGGAGGTACCAACCACTTCTTCTAGTTAGTCTCCACATTTTATTTTATTTACTCACAAGATATGATGTATAGTTTACACACATGACACCTCAACATGAGACATCCACCCTGAGTGAAGCCTTAGCAACTTCACTCATAGAGGATTATCAATTTCTTTCTTCCCCATCCTCACATAATCCACCCACCACATTCTGTGACCATGTGATCTACATAGTTCCAAGACAACCTCACCCATTTTTTACTATAGATGAGGAGGTCATACCTGCCTCCCCTACCTTTGCACATCCATTTTTCTAGAGTCTATCTCAATCATTGTTTGAGAACGACTTCTCCCTCTTTAATCGTACCCACCTAGAGGTCACATCATTCGTCCCTATTGTAGGAATGGTTTTCGATCCTTCCTACTCTACCAAAGGTACCTAGAGGCCAACATTCAAAACTATACAATAGTAACCTCATCTATAGGAACAACAAACACCCTCTCAAATAGCACACCCACACTCTTCCCAAGAGTCCCAACCATCATCATCCCAACAACCATTTTTCATAATTTTTGAAGACCTAACATAAGAACCTCTTCAAACCCAAACCAACTAGTGTCAAAAACGATAACCAACAACCCAAATTCATTCAGGAGAGGACACAGAAACCACCTCCTATTCCCAAGCTCCTACTTTGTAAGCTTACCCCTCTTTTCCACTACATTCCCACCTACATATCAGGTTCCTAGAGTGTACAATACCCAATCTTCCACTCTAACTTCACCTTCACCGACCTTTAGGATACCGCATCCTCCTCCTTTCCAAGTGCCTACCACTAATATTCCTCCTACCTACTGAAAGCACGAGGATACAAAAACAAAAAGGAAATGCCAAAGTGCGATGCAAACGAAACTAAACTTAATGCTAAATCCTACGAACTGAAATGCATGAGAGGAGAGAAACATAAATGCATTGAAACAAGGTATAAAAGTGAATATGGAGTACATACCTTTTTATTAATATGCTTTAGAACCCAGTTACAATCCGTCTCCTCCCTTTTCAGGGGCTAGGAGCGTTAAATATGTTCTTGTCACGTCAACAGATGGTATTCCTTCTTCTGTGTGCCCACATGTAGAATGGGTAGACCAAACATCATCGTCACTTGCATTGATGAGTCTTGAATCATTTCTGCTCCTCTAATGTCGAGACCCTATGTTCAAGGAAACAAAAAATAGTTAGTAGCACCTGTAGATAAAATGAAACATGCAATCCCCAAGCCTACGATTAGTGCATGCAAAAAATGAATAAAATGATAACTAAATAACATCAGAATGATCTAAAAATTTAACAGAGGTATGAGGACATTACCAGGAGGGCACTACAAATGGAACAATTAGAAAATTCGCCATGAATTTCTAATCGCCTCGGGGTGGGGCGATTAGACCTGCAACAAAACATCAAAAAGCACAATCCCAAATGTCATGTTTGGGAAGCTCCAAATCACCTACAAAGTTGGGGGTTAGGTAAAATGGGGTATTTTGGAAAGACCCAGAAGGTCAGATTTTTCCAATTTTGCCTCTATCATTGAGAATTTGATGATGCTACCTACATGTTAGCAAAAGTAGGAAATGACAAAGACATGATCAAAACAGCTCAAAATGATGTGAAATTTGAATGACAACCTACTAAGCAACATAGAATCAGATGCAAAAATAACAGAAAGAAAATATACTACAGATTTCTAATCGCTCCGGGGCGAGGCGATTAGGACTACAGTAGTGTGAGGGGCACCCGGGGGCAGGACGCCCACTGTTTGGGCCCCGATTTCGACACCAATCCACTTGGGATGGGTCCAAAACCTCTTATGGGGTGTTGTCGACAAATTTGGTAGGATGTTATGCCCAAATGTCAGGTTTTGGTTTCGTATTTGTGCTTCCAATAACCACCCTATGACCTCCCTTCCAAAAGAGATCAAGGATGTGAAAGGCACAAATCAAAAGGCATGAGGATGTAAAACGACAGCACTTCGTTGCTCAAAATTATCCTTCTCTGTATATTTTTGGGGTGAGAAGACTCACCATTTTATAGACATGACGGTCTCTTTGGATGAGCATGCAGAGGTGCCACTTGGCAATCATGCCTTCCCAGGGGGGAGAATATTCCTACCTGATTAGGGGATCCATGACTGCCCCTATAACTACTTCTAATACTCAAAAATGCTCACTTGCACTCCCATGCAATGAAGGAAGATTTAAGTGGTGGATCTGAACTATCATTTGTCAAGATTTGACTTTTTTCCCATTAAACCTGCTATTTGCCCCACCCTAGAGCAAATACTGCTAATCGTCCCTAGGTGGAATGAATACCAGTTTGTAATTGTCCTTGGGTGGAACGAGTAGAGAACAGAGTGCTTGAAAGGTGCCAAATTGACCTTTGACCTTCCAAAACTACTATGTGAATGGTTAGGACCACTTTTTAACCTCTAGGGGCTGCCTTGGGGGCTGTGTGTGTCAATGCGATTAGTGTTTGCAGTCACATAATCGGATTGGTGTTGTTTTGGTGTCTATAGATGCCCCTTTTTGGGATACGCTATGCATGGCATAGTGTTGAGCAAAAATAGATAACCAAAGCACTAATTATTAGAGCTTCTTGGTAACCTAACCAACTTTTGATGCCCCAAGTATGGAAAGGGTACGCATTCTTGAATCCTTGCTTCTGATGAGCTAAGAAGTTTAATTCAAATGTTAACCTTTTTTGGTGAGGTGTTACTTGAGCTTGGACATTGATCAGTCATGAATAGGTAAAGGGCACAACCTTTTGTCTATGGGAACCTTGAGTTCATCATTCATGAATGCCAAGTGTTTGATTAGCTTGTGATAATTGCTTGTTTGCTGCCCCAAGCAGGAGTGTGATTGTCTTTGTCAATGATTATTTGAATGCATGTCATTTCCTTAATCGAGTGTGTATTTTTTGGTTGGTGACTAAGTGTGACTACCCCCTCAAGTGACGAATCAATGAGAGAATGACCTACATGAGAAAAGCGATGAGTCACTTGACCCAATATGACTTAGGTAAGGGTGCCTTTCAGTTGTTTATATTTGAATGTGTGTGCATTTTCCCGACATTTAGAACTATTTTTGTTGGGTGTTTAACCCTTTTGGTGACACCGTTTGGAGATGAAATTCTCAACAATTCGTCCTCCTGTGGAGTGGTCCGTATATGGTAGCCTTCTTAGGGAGTAGGATAGTGAGGATTTGTGACCCCGACATCTATTTTGCATGCCAAGAAGTAGAGGCACAAATGTGCCTTGCTCGGCCATGTTATTGCTATTTTTGGGTGGGTTTGGACCCTTTTGGGGATGTCGTTTGGGGATGAAATTCTTGTCAATCCATCCTCTCATGGAGCGGTCTGGCTATGGTAGCCTTCTTAGGGAATAGGAGAGTGAGGATTTGTGACCCCGACGTCTATTTTGCATGCTTGGAATGTCAAGTGCAAAAGCACTCTTATTGGACAATTTTATTACTTGTTTTTGGTGCATTTTGTATAGTTTTTGCTGTTTTTGAAATTTTTGCTCTGTAATCGTCCCTGGGTGGGGCGAATACTAGTTTAGTAATCATCCCAGGGTGGGACAAGCACTAACTAGAGTTCTCATACCAAGGAGGAATGATTAAAGGCCTAATTTGCATTCTAAGGACAAAAACTAGGGTTTGGGCTCATTTGCATTCTATTTTTCTGGCGATTTGGAGCTCTGAGGAGGAGGAGGTCGATTCTGCGAAGCGAAGCACTATCAAATTTTTCCTGACACCATGATTTTATGAGCCAGATTGAGCAGCAAAGCTGATGCGAGACCAGTAAGTACTCCTCTTTGTTATTTGCTTTTGTTTTATGTTACAGTTTAAAAATCACAATTTAGTTTGAATTTGTTTTTCCGTTTAAACTTAGGTAAAACCCGAGGTGAAAACGAATTGACAAAAACTAAAACTATATCCCTAGGTTAAACTAAAACCCTAGGTTGTGTCATTTCTTCTTTTTGTTTTTGTTGTTTATTTGCTGTTAAACTAGAACCCTAGGGTAAACTGAATGAAAACCCTAGCTTAGAAAAATTGTTTTAATTTAACTTTTTGGTTTTAAACTAAAATCATGGGGTAAACTAAGAGCAAAACCCTAGCTTTAGAAAATTGTTTTTATTCTGATTTTTCATTTGTAAACTTCAGTTATAAACCCGAGGTTAACGAAAACTATTATTTTGATTTTGTTTGTTTTGTTTTTATTTATCAGTTTAAACGTAGAGTTAAAAACTCTAGGACTGACAAATTGTTTTTGAATTTTTTGTGTTTAGTTATCAGTTTAAACGTAGAGTTAAAAACCCTAGGTACTGACAAATAGTTTGTTTTTTTTTTTTTGCATTTTTATTTATCATTTGAAATGTAGAGTTAAAAACCCTAGGTACTACCCAGGTGTTGTAGGTGAGTTGGAGAGGAGAGGGCAATCCTCCAAGGGAGGTCCCAAGTTCGAATCTCCACCCTACCAAAAAGTTGAATTGGGTACCCAAAATCCAATTGATAATGTTGGTGCGGGCAGGGTCGGGTGCGACCCTCGGGTGAATTTGATGGTGTAGAACCCCTTGTTCATGGTCTCTTAGACCAAGGTGGCCCCATAAGGGTTTTTTCGCTTAAAAAAAAAAAAACCCCTAGGTACTAACAAACTATTTTTTGAATTGTTTTTGAATTTTGTTTATCAGTTTAAACGTAGAGTTAAAAACCCTAGGTACTGAAAAAATATTTTTTGAATTATTTTTTAATTTTGTTGCTCGTTATTTGTCTATTTTTAGCTGTGCATTGTTGTATATTCATGATATTGTTGTAAAGTTTATCAGGTGTTTAATATTTTTGTTTTCTTTTATTTTGCAGGTTATGAAGAGCCGATACCGTGTGCCTACGATTTTCTTTGAAGCATGGGAGACGTTGACTTTGGCTGACTGGGAGTGGCTTGATGCCCTTGGGCTCAAGTAGGTGACTCGACTAGAGCCTGTGGTGGGGGATCAGGTGTAACTAACCACACTGATCAACCTATGGGATCCCCGCACCAATACCTTCCATATCCTAATAGGGGAGATGATGGTGACTCTAGAGGATGTCTATCAGATTCTGCAAATTTCGATAGATGGGCTACCAATCAAGATGATGCCACGTGATCAGTGGATATCTATACTAATGTGATGCTTTAGGCATGGGGAGGAGTTGGGTGTGGACAACCCAGTTGAGAGGGCAGAGGGTGACTACCAAATTTGTGGCATTTTGGTGTGGTGGTGGCTAGAGAGGGGCGTGTTGGGAGTGAGGCATGCATTATTGATGACCCTCATTTCCAACATGTTGTTGCCTAACTCATCAGATGCGAGGTTCCCATGGAACCTACTAGAGGTGGTCTTCAAGTTGGTGGAGTGTCTTACCACAGAGCCCTTGATGATGATATGGGATCAGACACTGCTGGCATAACTCTACAATGAGTTGTATGAGATCCACTGCCAAAGGTGGAAGGGTATTGGATGTAGTTACATGTTGCAGTGCTAGTCTTGGTAGCACATAGCTATGGAGAGGCTGGTGGGATTGCTATGGATGAATCAAGCAGAGATGGTAGAAAAATAGATCGAGTATGGGGTACTATGGCAACGATCTAAGGAGCAAGGATAGAGTCGGTGGTGGGTAGGTGTCGTAGGGCACTATGTCGATGCCTTCGCTCGGCTTGCTCTAAGGGAGGTGCTCTGGTGCCCATACTAGGACTGTCTAGCCTGGCCTGAGGCTAGAGAGTGGCTCTGGAGGGTTCATAGTAGGAGGTTGCTGATTAGATGACATGGGATCGAGTAGGAGTTCTTCCCATATGGCCAGGTGACATGCTAGTTTGGGGTGCACCAAGGATTTCCTAGTGAGCTCATGATCTATCAGCATCGAGGGGATGAGAGAACTTTGGTCTTGTCGATCATTGCATCATTGGGTGAGGATTCAGATACAGTGATTGACGCCCCAGATGTGGATGACATTAGGGCTAGTGCATAGTACGACTAGTGGTGGACTTTATGGTGGTGGTGAGGCGAGGGGTCGCTAGGGGGTGCAGAGGTGGCAACAGTAGGTGGTGAGGATGCAAAGGCATCATGAGAGGACTAGGGGGTTTTTCTGGAGGATGCAGACATGGTAAAGGTAGACATCTTTGGGGGGGATGATTTTGGGGTTCCAGAGCAGTCAGATATGTAGGATGTCCTAAAGCAATGGGAGCCATAGTAGGCTACCATTCTAGAGATTTCGATGCCTTAGGTAGTCCCAGAGGATACGAAGGTAGGGTTGCATGTTGAGATAGCACAATTGGAGGGGCTACTTCGGAGATAGGATGAGGAGCTCGAGGTTGCACTGCAGGAGAGGGATCTCTTACGGACACAACTAGTAGAGAGGGAGAACGCATTTGCTGCATACCACCGATGGGATGGGGATACAAATGTTGCATGGGAGGTGGATAACCTACAGACGTAGCTGGTAGAGAGGGAGAAGGCATTGGTGCAACATGATGAGAACTTGGTGATAGTTCTTCAGTGGGATATGGACTTGGTTCAGCATAGGCTTGAGATGGAGGCAAATATTATCCACCTCGATGGGTGGATCCCTGTGATTAGTGGAGGCAGATCATCATGTCGCATTAGAGGGAGTGACACTAAGCATTCAGCATCCTCTCAATGCAGGCGACTGGATGAGGGATGTGTTAGTAGGCATGATGCGAGGGCTAGTAGTAGCCGCCCTGAGGGGTCCCATAGGACCTACATCATAGGGGGTAGTTCCCGTCGCATCCTATGTGATCATGGTGGCCGACACATAGGCTTGGGGGTTTTTGAGCTTTTGCATTTTTGCGAGGTCAGAGGACCGGTTTATTGTAGCCTACGGGCATTTTTGATGATATATATATGCAGATGACTTTTTTTGTTTATACATGTGTTGTGATTTGATTTTATGCACAATGACTGATGTTTGATGGATGCATGTTAATTTACATTATGTATGGATGTGTTGTGATGAATGCTAAAGTTTCTAATTTATATGATGTGCAAATGGAATGGATGAATTGAAATTATGAATGTTGGCGGTGGCATCATAGACTGCTTATGGCTGTGTCCTAGGCGATTGTTGTGGTAAATGACTTTTTTATGTATACATGTAATTTTTTTGTATTTTCTAATGGCAATGCAAGGATGAAAGATATCACAGTTGGTTTAGAATGTAGTTAAGGTTTTCTGAGACTCAAGTGTTTTAACTAACTAGCAAAGACTATACTTTTATCTGATAAGACTTTTGAACAAGGTATGAATCTGACTTGTTTTTGACCAAGTTATTTCACATACCTGTGTGTGCAATTGAGTTTGTTTATGTGGTATTTGTCATGATACTGCCAGTGCTAGATAGGCTGTCAACCAAACCTGTAATGAGGATCACCTAATTAGCTCCACTAACTCCTTTGTGGTGTTTAGTCAGATTTATCTACGGTGCTATGTAGGATACCATAAGCTAGCTCATCCACATGCAAACATTGATCTGCACACAAGTTAGTGTGACAGATATATCATCATGCAGGAGGTTTGCCACTAGTGACCAATACGCTATCCACCAAAATGATACTGAGGTTTACCTCATGACCTTTTGAATGCTAAGAGTTCCAGGGATTAAAGTTCGACTCCCTTCTTTTCTTCAATTATATTGCGATACTTGCTCTTCTATAGTGATAAAAATCATTATTTTTTTTTATTTTTTTTGTTGAGTAAGGGATTTGAATATGGAGTGTGTTGGCAATTTTGGGTACTTTTGGTACATTGCCTTTGCTCAAATGTATAAGTTGTCATTGATGTCAAAAGGCATTTTTGTGTTGATTTCAAAAGAGTGGAATATCTTGAGAAGCTTCATTATGTTAAAGGGTTTTTATTAAAACCATGGTGACAAGGCTAAAGGTTTTTCTTAAAACCATTTGGACTCATTAAGGGTTTTTATTAAAACCAAGCTTAACTTAATGCAAAGGTCCATGTGTATTATTAATAATTAAATTAACTCAAACCTTTGTCAAAGGTCCAAGTTTAATTTATTATTAATAAAATAATAATTATTATTATTTTAATTATTATTAAAGGGTCTTTCAACCCTTAAGCGAGGAGGAGCACCGACGTCAAACAGTGAAGGAAAAATGGCTATTTAAGCGGGGATGATTCTCAAAAGTGAGCACCTCCGATTTGACATTGATAATCTGCGATTTGTGGTTCTCTGTATTTTTTTGATTTGCGCTTGGCATCTACGATTTGATTTTGCACCGTTTCGTTTGAATTACGCTTGGCATCTACGATTTGATTTTGCATCGTTTCGTTCGAATTACGCTTGGCATCTATGATTTGATTTTGCACCATTTTGTTTGATCTGCGCTTGGCGTCTGTGACTTGCATTGCTCTACATCCTTCGAAAAGCGCTTGGTGTCTTCGTTTGAGCTCGCTCTATGTTTTCGATCTCCGTCGACGTCTTTGAGATCGTGCATGTTCTACGTCATGGAGACTGTGCTTGGCAATCTCGGTTTTGAGCTTGGGCTACATCCTTACCTTTTGGCTTGACGACAGTGGTTTGTTTGCATGCGGTTTGTGGAAGACGTTTACGTTTTCCAGTTTCTTGGCATCAAAGGAAGATAAAAGAGAGGGCAGCGGTTTGTTATTTCATTGGGCTCTTGTGACCCAACGGTGGTGGCATTTAAGCGAAAGCGCTAGATGGCAGAGGTGCCGAGTTCGATTCTCTTCATTGGGAATTTCCTTTTGGTCGCAGTGTGCAAAGAATGGTGGCTGTAAATGCACGGGAGGTATAAGGTTAAGGTATCATTTTTTTGTTTTGACATTGGTTGATTGTTGTTTAATGTTTATGTGGAGTAATAAGGTGTAAAGAGGTTTTACTTTGTATGTTATTGTACTTTGGTGTTTTTACTAAGTTGGAGAAATAAGGTGTTATATTTGGATCTTTATTATTGTGTATTATTGTATAGTTGCTAACTCTAATTGGTGGCAAATTGAGAGTTAGTGTTGTGATAGATTTTGAGTTCTCCTTCTTCATCAAAGTAAAGGTATGGGCAACTTCTTCCATGTATGTTGTTTATGGTATATTTTCTGAAATTGAGTTTGGAGTGAAAAGGTTGTCTACTAGGTATTGTTGGTGTAAATCTTATTTTCTGGATATTGAAGATTGTTTATGCATTAAAGTTATTGTTGAATTTTTGGGTGAATGCATAATTCTGGTTGAGGAAGAAGAAGCATTTTTGCAATAGGGTTTATGTTAATAAGTCTTGCTACTTGCATTGAGATGATGAAACCCTAGTTGTTGGTGAAAATATATAAGCATCATTGTTATATGAGATATTGCATGGTTGGCAATTGTTGGGTTGTGTTTCATATTCTTGAGAAAAGCATACTACATCTATCTTATTCTTTTGAGATTGAGTTTGAGTTGAGATTGAGTTGAGATTGATATTGGGAGTTAAGTATAGAACATATTGGGTCTCTAACAATTCTCTTTATGTTTCTATGAGATTTGAGATTGAGATTGGGAGTTAAGTATAGAACATATTGAGTCTCTAACAATTCTCTTTATGCTTCTATGAGGTTTATGAATCACATTGGGTCTCTAACAATTCTCTTTGTGAGTTCATGCTAAGCAAGTTTTTCTTGGTGAGCTTGCTGAGGTTTTGGACAGGTTCCAGTGGGGACTTGTGAGCGAGGTTTTGGACAGGTTCCGGTGGGGACTTGTGAGCAGATTTGGACAGGTTTCGGTGGGGACTTGTGAGCAGATTTGGACAGGTCCTAGCAGAGGACTTGTGAGCTGAGATTGATAGTTCTATCAGAGAACTTGAGGACAGAGGTACATTGGTTCTATCAGAGAACCTGAGGACATATTTGGCAAGTCTTTGAGAAGGCTTGTGTGTAGAGGATTGATTTGTTCATAGAGTTGGACAGATATGACAGACAGAGGAAGACTTGTACTAGACCGACTGACTATGTTTGGTATAGGTAGCTGAGCTACTGTGGACGTGATCATAGAAGGCAGAGGTCTCTTAGGCTAAGCATTGAGGATAGGAGGTCTTCGGTGGAAAGGAGTTCCACGTTGCGGAAAGATGTAGAGGCAGTTGATCTTATGAGGGATAATTTCCAGAGCAGAGAGGGAAGGTATCTCCTTTGAGAAGAGGCTCATAAATTTAGATCAGGGGAAGGTGTCTCCTTTGGGCCGAGGCTCATAAACATTGTAATTGGGAAGGTTTCCCAAAGAACTTTGAGATAACTTTTAGAGAAAATTTTTGTGGACGTAGCCCAAGATTTTTGGGTGAACCACGTTAAAATTGGTGTCACTTTGTGGATGATATTGTGCATTGTTTTGATATTGCTTTGGGTATATTGCTTTACTATTTTGAAGTATAAAGGAAAAAGTAAAAAGAGGTCTTATACTTGTTCACCCCCCTCTCGGTATAAGCTTGTGTTCTTCAATTGGTATCAGAGCGGGTGCCTTCGAAAAGTTTAACAGCTTGAAGGAAAAGCTAGTAAAGAACACAATGGATCATTCAAGTGGCAATGCAGCACCTATTCTTGATGGGTCAGATTTTGGTCTTTGGAGTGCAAGGATGAAGGTTCATCTAATGGCACTTGGGAATGAGGTTTGGGAAGTGATTGAAGATGAGTACACTATTCCTGAACTTGGTCCTAATACTAAAGAAGAAAGGCTCCTACATCACAACAATTCAAAAGCAATGAATGCAATTATGAAAGGCTTACAGAAAGCAGATCTCACCAAAGTGATTCACTGCAAGACAACTAGTGAAATGTGGAATCAGTTGAAGGTGGTTCATACAGGTGATACAAATGTCGGAAAGGCCAAGTTGAGACACTTCAAAGGTATGTTTGAACAACTCAAGATGAATGATGATGAAAATATTAGTGACTACATGCTTCGTATGGATGAGGTTGTTAACTCCATGAAAGACTTAGGTCTTGAGCTTGCTGAAAATGATGTTTGTGATAAGATTTTAAGATCTCTTCCTAATAGATTTAGTGAAAATATTTCTGCTATTGAGGAAGCTAAAGATTTGGATAAGTTGAAAAAGGATGAGCTCCATAGTATACTTGCAGCATTTGAGTTGAGAACTCAAGTGAAAGTTGATGTCAAGAAGGAGGCAGCTTTCAAAGCTACCAAGAAATCCAAAGGTAAACAACTTCAAGAGAGTGATGAGTCTTCTAGTGATGAAGAGGCATATTACAGCAAGAAAGGCAAGTTCTCTAGAAAGCACAAAAATATGAAAAACGTAAGATGTTTCAATTGTGGAAAGTTTGGTCATTATGCTACTGATTGTACTATTGCCAAGGATGAAAGTGATGAAGATAAACAAGACTATAAGAGCAAGGATTCTGAAAAGCACAAGCATCATAGGAAAAACAAAGATGAGCACAAGCAATCAAGGAAAGAGGTATTCTCACAAACACAAGAAGAGTTTCTACCTAGACAAAGCAAGTAAGTGTTCTAGTAGTGATAGTGAAAGTTCTTCAAGTGATAATGAAAATGAGATGTTGTTCATATCAAGAAAAGAGGAAGAACCAAAACATAGATTCATTATCATGAAATGTCTTAGATGTGGAAATTTTGGTCACCTTGAGGATGATTGCACAAATAATGATTTGGTTTCTAGTATGTATGAGGATGCTTCAGAAAACTATAAGGAAGATGCATGTATGGTTTTTGAAAAGGGTAGCACCTCTAGTGATAAGAAATCTGAAAAATGCTTTGATGATTCTAAAAGCAAACATATAGAGGAAGGTGAAGTAGATCTTAAAGGTGAACTTATTAGTGCTCTTAGTGCTTTGAAAAAGGAAAGAAAGAAGAATGCTAGACTCAAGGATAAGTTAGATGAATGTTGTATGGAGAGAGATGATCTTATTGAAAATCTTGATTTCTCTATAGCTAAGACACAAGAACTCAAGGATGAGTTAGAGTCTAAGGTTCTTGAGTATAGTGAGTTAGAACAGAAAATGGCTTCTTTGAAAGAGGAAACTAAAGGGTACAAGGATAAGCTTCACAGATTTCAAGATAGCTCCAAAAAGGTTAAGTCTCTCATCAAAGGTCAAAGAAAGACAACAGATAAAACAGGCCTTGGTTTTGTTAAACCTCACAAGGAACAAGTTGGAGAGTCTAGTAAGAGACTCCAAAAGGAAGAGAGTTCTGATGAGGAAAGTATTTCAGATCATGAGTCCTTGAATGATAGATGCACAGAAACAGAAAATAGAATTCAGAATGAGAAGAAAAAGTTTTCAGAGCCTAAGAGGTCAAATAAAGGGAAGTTTCAAGGCAGATGTTTTGCTTGTCACAGGTTTGGTCACACAACTTCACATTGCATGGCTCAAGTAAAGAAGGTAAATGACAGTTTTAGAGGTGGTAATTTCTTTCAAGGGTATTGCTACTCTTGTCAACAGTTTGGGCACAAGGCAGTTTATTGCAAGGCAAATATCAAGAACAAGTTTGATCAAAACAGGTTTGGTCAGAACAGGTTTGGTCAGAACAGGTTTGGTCAAAATAGGTTTGGTCAGAACAAGTTTGGTCAAAACTGGTGGATTCAAAGAATAGGTATGCCTAAAAGAAATAACATTGTTACTTGTTATAAGTGCAACAATGAAGGTCACACAGTCAGACAGTGTAGAGCTGAAATTTTAGAATACAGGAATAGGAACAATGGCATGATCAGGTCCAAGGATCAAGGCATGGATAAAAATAGGGATGAGAACAAGAACAAGAACAAGAAAAATGACAGGAACAGGAATATGGACAAAGAATTCAAGAGAAGGCCCGACAAGGAAGTTATAGACGCTGATGATGATCAGTGCCTAATGGGAGTTTTACTCCCACCCCAAAATTAATCACCTCATCTGGAGGTGGGGGAGGGACTAAGCTAAGAGGCTAATTCTTAGTCCCGAGCCCCAAAGGTGGCCCTTTGCCATTGATGACAAAGGGGGAGAGATATGAGTAAGGGGGAGAGCTTCAAAGTGAAGAGGAAAGCTTCAAGTCAGGGGGAGCAAAACTTCAAAGGAAGATTCTCAGTTGTTAGCACGGTTGGTTTCAGTTGGTTTCAGTTTTGGCTCTTGAGAAGTGTTTTTAGTAAAGGTTTGCCATCAATGACAAAGGGGGAGATTGTTGGCAATTTTGGGTACTTTGGGTACATTGCCTTTGCTCAAATGTATAAGTTGTCATTGATGTCAAAAGGCATTTTTGTGTTGATTTCAAAAGAGTGGAATATCTTGAGAAGCTTCATTATGTTAAAGGGTTTTTATTAAAACCATGGTGACAAGGCTAAAGGTTTTTCTTAAAACCATTTGGACTCATTAAGGGTTTTTATTAAAACCAAGCTTAACTTAATGCAAAGGTCCATGTGTATTATTAATAATTAAATTAACTCAAACCTTTGTCAAAGGTCCAAGTTTAATTTATTATTAATAAAATAATAATAATTATTATTTTAATTATTATTAAAGGGTCTTTCAACCCTTAAGCGAGGAGGAGCGCCGACGTCAAACAGTGAAGGAAAAATGGCTATTTAAGCGGGGATGATTCTCAAAAGTGAGCACCTCCGATTTGACATTGATAATCTGTGATTTGTGGTTCTCTGTATTTTTTTGATTTGCGCTTGGCATCTATGATTTGATTTTGCACCATTTCGTTTGAATTACGCTTGGCATCTATGATTTGATTTTGCACCATTTTGTGCAAATTACGCTTGGCATCTATGATTTGATTTTGCACCATTTCGTTCGATCTGCGCTTGGCGTCTATGACTTGCATTGCTCTACATCCTTCGAAAAGCGCTTGGTGTCTTCGTTTGAGCTCGCTCTGTGTTTTCGATCTCCGTCGACATCTTTGAGATCGTGCATGTTCTGCGTCATGGAGACTGTGCTTGGCAATCTCGGTTTTGAGCTTGGGCTGCATCCTTACCTTTTGGCTTGATGGCAGTGGTTTGTTTGCATGCGGTTTGTGGAAGACGTTTACGTTTTCCAGTTTCTTGGCATCAAAGGAAGATAAAAGAGAGGGCAGCGGTTTGTTATTTCGTTGGGCTCTTGTGACCCAATGGCGGTGGTGTTTAAGCGAAAGCGCTAGACGGCAGAGGTGCCGAGTTTGATTCTCTTCATTGGGAATTTCCTTTTGGTCACGGTGTGCAAAGAATGGTGGCTGTAAATGCACGGGAGGTATAAGGTTAAGGTATCATTTTTTGTTTTGACATTGGTTGATTGTTGTTTAATGTTTATGTGGAGTAATAAGGTGTAAAGAGGTTTTACTTTGTATGTTATTGTACTTTGGTGTTTTTACTAAGTTGGAGAAATAAGGTGTTATATTTGGATCTTTATTATTGTGTATTATTGTATAGTTGCTAACTCTAATTGGTGGCAAATTGAGAGTTAGTGTTGTGACAGATTTTGAGTTCTCCTTCTTCATCAAAGTAAAGGTATGGGCAACTTCTTCCATGTATGTTGTTTATGGTATATTTTCTGAAATTGAGTTTGGAGTGAAAAGGTTGTCTACTAGGTATTGTTGGTGTAAATCTTATTTTCTGGATATTGAAGATTGTTTATGCATTAAAGTTATTGTTGAATTTTTGGGTGAATGCATAATTCTGGTTGAGGAAGAAGAAGCATTTTTGCAATAGGGTTTATGTTAATAAGTCTTGCTACTTGCATTGAGATGATGAAACCCTAGTTGTTGGTGAAAATATATAAGCATCATTGTTATATGAGATATTGCATGGTTGGCAATTGTTGGGTTGTGTTTCATATTCTTGAGAAAAGCTACTACATCTATCTTATTCTTTTGAGATTGAGTTTGAGTTGAGATTGAGGAATGAGATGGGAGTTAAGTATAGAACATATTGGGTCTCTAACAATTCTCTTTATGTTTCTATGAGATTTGAGATTGATATTGGGAGTTAAGTATAGAACATATTGAGTCTCTAACAATTCTCTTTATGCTTCTATGAGGTTTATGAATCACATTGGGTCTCTAACAATTCTCTTTGTGAGTTCATGCTAAGCAAGTTTTTCTTGGTGAGCTTGCTGAGGTTTTGGACAGGTTCCAGTGGGGACTTGTGAGCGAGGTTTTGGACAGGTTCCAGTGGGGACTTGTGAGCAGATTTGGACAGGTTTCGGTGGGGACTTGTGAGCAGATTTGGACAGGTCCTAGCAGAGGACTTGTGAGCTGAGATTGATAGTTCTATCAGAGAACTTGAGGATAGAGGTACATTGGTTCTATCAGAGAACCTGAGGACATATTTGGCAAGTCTTTGAGAAGGCTTGTGTGTAGAGGATTGATTTGTTCATAGAGTTGGATAGATCTGACAGACAGAGGAAGACTTGTACTAGATCGACTGACTGTGTTTGGTATAGGTAGTTGAGCTGCTGTGGACGTGATCATAGAAGGCAGAGGTCTCTTAGGCTAAGCATTGAGGACAGGAGGTCTTCGGTGGAAAGGAGTTCCACGTGCTTGGCAAGAGGTAGAGGCAGTTGATCTTCTGAGGGATCATTTCTAGAGCGAGAGGGAAGGTATCTACTTTGAGCAGAGGCTCATAAATTCAGATCAGGGGAAGGTGTCTCCTTTGGGCCGAGGCTCATAAACATTGTAATTGGGAAGGTTTCCCAAAGAACTTTGAGATAACTTTTAGAGAAAAGTTTTGTGGACGTAGCCCAGGCTTTTTGGGTGAACCACGTTAAAATTGGTGTCACTTTGTGGATGATATTGTGCATTGTTTTGATATTGCTTTGGGTATATTGCTTTACTATTTTGAAGTATAAAGGAAAAAGTAAAAAGAGGTCTTATACTGTTCACCCCCCCTCTCAGTATAAGCTTGTGTTCTTCAGAGTGATGAGAATCACTATTGCCTGTGTTATTTGATGTATGCACTGTGTGGGATTTGATGTCAAACTTTGTAGTATTGACTGTTGCAAATTTTTGATGTTTTGCAACTTTTTGAGAACTTGTGATTCATGGGGAATTGGGTAGGGAAGATGCTTGTCCTTTTGACAACTCTTAGCATTTTTGGGTCATTCACACAGGGGGATGAGCAAGATAACCTTTTCACTAGATGGTATCCTGGATTGCTTTGCAGATTTCATCTTTCATTTACACAACTTGGGAATTTTGATGTGTTTTAACTTGTGTTGGGATGCTACATAACAAGGTGTGATCCAAGTAGAACTCTACCTTTGTAAAATCTATCTGACTTTGTACAGTATTTGGCTAGAAAGCTAATAACGGCTGAATGACAAAAAACTCTAGATACATTAGAAGACAACTGACTAGGATATGGCAAAAAAGTTGTGAATGGTGTTTGTGTTTGATGTACTATTTATAGAATGGAGGAATGTGGACAATGATGGATTTTCTGAGTAATTACAGTCTATGATGCATTTGACCTGTATGACCATCAATTATGCAATTTATGGATGCGACGCTTAATGCAGCTATTATTTTTGTTTTTTTGATGGATTAATTTTTTTTGTGAGTATGAAGATGAGATGCAAAAGAGTTCTTTATTTTTGTGATGATTTTGAGTATGCATGGAAATGAGATGCAATTTTTTGTTATTTTTGATGATTTTATTGTTTTGACTATTTTTTTTTTTTTGACCAAGCAATTGTGGGAACCCTTGGAGCTTTTGGTTTGACCAAAGGGATGATGGGTACCTATGGGGCATTTGGTTTGACCAAAGGGTTTGTGGGAACCTTTGGGGCATTTTTGGGTGACCAAGTGATTGTGATAATCCTTGGAGCTTTTTGGGGTTGACCAAGCGACTACAAAAATCCTTGGAGCATTTTGGTTTGACCAAGTGATTGCGGGAATCCTTGGAGCTTTTGGTTTGACCAAAGGAATTATGGGTACCTTTGGGGTGTTTGGTTTGACCAAAGGGTTTGTGGGCACCTTTGGGGCATTTTTGGGTGACCAAGCAATTGTGAGAATCCTTGGAGCTTTTGGGGGTTGACCAAGCGACTACGGGAATCCTTGGAGCTTTTGGTTTGGGCTATGGCTCTTTTAAATATGGAATGGCCGCAAATGACTGATGTTCAAGGGTTCTAGTTCCTTGAATCCATAAAGAGAGGCTATCCGGTATGTTCCAGGTCCTATTTTACTGTCGATGACATAAGGACCTAACCAGTTTGCCATGAACTTGTCCCTTAGATGGGGCAGTAAGTTAGAATTTTGTTGGTTCTCTTTGAACCTTCATGTTGTATGCTTTCTTAAGTCACTCTTGATAGATGTGTAAATGCTTGAGATAATTAACATGTCGTTCATAGAGCAACGTAAGTTGGTCTAACCAAGCCTACCGTGTAGTGTCATCATCAATGAACTCTTGTATTGATATGCGCAAGGAAGGAATTTCCAACTCGAGAGGCATGACAGCCTTAGAGCCATACATGAGCGAAAATGAAGTTGCACCAGTGGGTGTCTGAATGCTAGTGTGATAAACCCATAGGGCAAGCGGGATTTGAATGTGCCAATCCTTATGACTATCTATGACCATATTTTTGAGGATGGTGACTAGCATTTTGTTTGACACCTCTGCTTGCCCATTTTCCTATGGATAATAGGGTGTCAAAAAATTGTGCTGAATTATGTACTTTGTGGTTAAAGAATGCACATATTTGTTCTTGAATGACATCCCATTATTCAATATTATCTTGGATGGAATACCAAAATGACATATGATGTTATGTAAAATGAACTTTGAAATGCAGGTTCCAATCGTAGAGGTAAGCATAATTGCTTCCACCCACTTTGTGAAGTACTCAGTGGCTGTTATGATGAATGTGTGATGACCTAATGATGTAGGGGAAATATTTCTGATTAGATCTAAGCCCCACTACAAAAACAGCCAAGCCGATTGGATCGGCTGCAAGGCATGAGAAGGTACGTGTGTCAAATTGGCATGGTGTTGACACTTCACACACTTCCTTACATATGCGCAACAATATTGCTCTAAATATGGCCAATAATAGCCCATGTAGAGAATGCACTTTGTGATGGCCATACCATTGAAGTGGCCACCACATGTACCATCGTGTGCTTGGGTGATTGCCCAAGTGGACTCCTGCTGGTCCAAGCAACAAAGGAGGATTCCTTCATAGCTGTGATGGTACAAAATGTCTCCTAGCAAGACATGCTTTGCTGCTTTCTTTTTAAATGATATTTTCATGATGTGTGTCAATACAAGTGGGAGGTTACCTAACTTGAGGTAATCTCGTATGGGCATGTACCAATCCTACTGATCGAAAACCTCGACAGCATGAACAACCAATCCCTCTTGAAGGTCATCCCTAGAAAAAGCTAAGCGGGAAAGAACTTGTAAGAATAGTGTTGTGTTGCTATTAAGGGGAGTAGGGGAGAACAAGGACACCCAGTTGGTGTGATTCAGACAATCGTGGATTTGAGAGAACTTGTCCAGGGATGATTCAATATGGATCAAGTGGATTTCTAGTGTTAAGTTAGAGCTTGCACACTCCATCATGAATTGCGATAGTATTTTGACTTGAATGGTTGTCATATCACCAAAAATGTCATGTAGGATTAGTGACCCCAAGGAGGCCATAGTGTCCACAAAATTATTTGATGATCGAGGGAATGCCTCGATGTCATACCATTCAAGATTTTCCAAGAATTTATCCATAAGGGCTTTGTAGGCCTACAAAATTGGGCATTTACATTGGAATACCCCTTTGACTTGGTTGAAAATTAATAGTGAATCACCAAAGATGTTCAATCATTTGATTTTCATGGTGATTGCTATCTGAAGACCTATGATCAAGGCTTCGTATTTGGCATTGTTGTTGGTGCACAGGAAATCTAATTTAAATGATAGAGGTATTGGAGCCCCTTGCAGTATGAAGAATACAATTCCCATGCCACCCCCTTGCTCACATTTAGAACCATCAAAAAATAGGGTTATGTTGGCCTGTGACTTAGGCTCATCAAAATATGGTGATTCTGAGACATGGAAGACCCCATCATCGGGTAGCTCTATGGTCTTGATTGTCTTTGAGAGGAGCCTCTACTAGTTGATTGGTGATGACTTGACCTTTGATGGATTTATGTTCGATGAAATCGATGTCAAAATTCATCAACAACATGATCCATTTTGTCATGCGGCTACTATGATAAGTACAACTCATCATGTACCGCAATGGATTCTCCTTAGACACAACATACATCATGTTTCTCAGCATGTAATGGCATAGCTTTTTGGTAGCAAACACCACTTCCAAGCAGAGCTTCTCAACGTATGCATAGTTAAGTTCATAACTGACCAGGGTGTGGCTAAGATAGTAAGTAGCCTATTCTTTGTGTAGTTCATTTTTCTAGGCTAGCATGGCGCCCAGTGCCACCTTAGTAGCTAAGATGTATAGGTAGAATGACACTCCTGGTCTAGGTGGTGCCAATACTGGAGGTAAATCCAAGTATTGTTTAATATCATTGAAGGCTGACTGACACTCGTCATACCAGTGAAATGCTACCTCCTTGTGCAATAATTTATTCATGGGTCGGAACTTGTCAGATAGCTACGCTATGAAGCGCTTGATTGATGCGACCTTTCCCTACAGGCTTCTGAGCTGCTTAATGGTAGTTGGGGGAAGCATTTCAAGGATTGCCTTGAATTTTTTTGGGTCCACCTTGATGCCTCATTTTGATACTATGAAACCCAAGAGTTTTCTAGATGTGACACCAAATATGCACTTCTTGGGATTCAGTCTGACTTTATGTTCCATGAGGCAATCGAGGATCTTTCTTAAGTCATCGAGATGATCTGGGCACAAAAGAGATTTGGCCAACAAATCATCCATGTAATATTCCAAAGTTTTATGCATGTGATCATGGAATATGTATTTCATGGCACGTTGGTAGGTGGCACCAGAATTTTTAAGGCCAAAGGACATGACCTTATAACAAAATGTCCCCCAAGGTGTTGTGAATGCCATTTTTTGTTAGTCCCTGGGATTGATACAAATTTGATTGTATCCCGATAAACCATCCATGAGGGATAGCATTTCGTGGCCTGGTGTAGCGTCTACTAATGTGTCGATGCTAGGCAAGGGAAAATCATACTTAGGACTCACTTTGTTTAGATCTCAAAAATTAGTGCATATGCAAATCCTCCTATCAAGCTTTTTGACGGGCACCATGTTGGATAGCCATGGTGGGTAATCCATGTAGATGACAAAATGTGCATCCAACAGATTTTTTAATTCATATTTTACCATTAGGGCCACTTTTGGGTGCATCTTACATAGTTTTTGCTTAATTGGATTGAGTATCGAATCAAGCGTTAGGTTATGCATGACTAGTTGTGGATCTAGCCCCGACATGTCTTTGTAGGAACATGCAAAAACCTCCTTCTTCTATTTGAGAAGGGCAATGTAGTTGGCTTGATCTTCAGGGGATAAACTTACCCCCAACTTAATAATATGTGGATTCATTGGATTAGAGTCGATGTCTACGTCAGTCGTCTCCTCGACCGACATGTGGGATTTGTCCTCTAACTGGTGTGGATTTGGTATCAAGTGGATATCATTTGCTGAGTTTAGATCTACATTGGGAACCTCGGGTTCCTCTTTAGCATGGAAGATATTCTGAGTTGGCCCTGGGGTGAAATGAAGCATCTCATTGAAATGCCAGTACTCTGATGGGGATGGTGGTGAATTGACGTGATCCCAGTCTATGGTGTCTATGTCTAGATACAATGACTGTGTTGGATCAGCCAAATTATGGATGGTGGTGGTTAATTCAATGGAGATAATGTTGATGAAATGATTTTGGTCTCCATTACCATAGGTGTGGTTACTCGGACATCCTGAATGATTTTTGTGCTTCGGATCTGGCTCTGGAGGTATTGGCATGAATGGATCATCCCTATGTGCAGGTAGGAGGATAGGTTCTACCCTCAAAACTGATATCTCTATAGGGTATCTAGGTGGTAGGTGTTCTCTTTATGCCCAAAGTGGTGAATTCAACACTTGGTCCAACTACACTGGGTTTAGGTGCCACTCATGCCCTGGCCTTATGTTTAGTTCAAATATGTCATCAATATCCATTGGGTATTGTTGCTGCATCTATTGCATGTGATTGAGATATACCATCTCAGTTTCATCTTCATAATCACTATCAGAGATCCAAAGGCCTTTGTTGGTTCCAACAACTATTTGTGACATGAGAGGCTCACCTTGCTTGAGCAAATTGATCTAGCTCTCTTCGAGGGGACCTAAGAGCATCCAAATGGAACATTGCCAAGAGGTTTTCTTGATAATCATCCATGGGGGTCACTTGTGGGTGATTGATATCTGATTCGAAGGGGTACCATGGTGCTACCTCATATTCTGACTCATCTTCTGAAGATCCTTCTTGACCTTGTCTATACCCCTCTTGTAGGTGAGTTTTCAAACTTTCTCCTTTCTTGATTAAAGGGAAGGGGTTGTTGAGGCCAACAATGTCGGTTGTCAACAATGGGAGAAAATCCCCCAATGTATATGTCGTGTTGGGATTGGCATATGGATCTAATGCCAACCCAACCTTTTTTTCTATCCCTAGGCCTTACATATTCTCTACCAAGATGTCCAAGGGTGGAGGGTGGTTGAACCCTACCCTTGATTTGACATATGGCATCTGATACCTTGGTTGGCAAAGAATGCGCACTCCTTGCTCATATATGCCTAACCCATATCCATGCCAATTGCATTTGCCAAGATATCTCAAAGCAAAATTTAGGTTAGACAAATAGTTGACGTCTTCTATAAAAGGCTCTTCATCTTTGTCCTCTTGCATGTAAGGTTTGATGCCATTATCAAGGCCCCCAAGGCCCCCATATACAAATTATGTCTAGTTTTGCAGGTAGCCTAGAGGAAAAATAGTGCCTATGGGGAGGTGAGGTCTCCCCATGTCCTGCATGGACTCAAGTGTGGGTGTTGCTACAATGTTCTACACCAGGTACTCCCCTAGGCCTGTATTGGCCATCTCAACGATGATTGTTGGCAATTGAGGGGGAGGGAACAAAAGTTCTTCTTGAGTCCACTCCATGTCGAGTGAACTAGGAGCCTCGACTTCAATTTTGCTAGGCATCTCCTCAGTAGAGATGGTTGAGACTGATGGCGGTACCTCTTCCAGGGGTTTCTTCCCTTTGTCCTTCAGTGTGGCCACCATAGGTGGCATCGTTGGTGAAGGATCAGACGATGAAGATGGACTCGATTGGGGATTTTATGGACTTGTCAACGGGGATGCCTACGAAATCAAACCCTATTTAGATGGATTCAACTAAAAATCCAAATGCATTGATGGAAGGGTCGAATGTGACATTAGCTGCACCCAATTGCAATATTTGAAGGGCTCCAATTCTACCGAGACTACATGCACTTGCCCTTCAAATGTATACTTTAAGCACTGATGAGCTATCAAAGGGACACAATTCATGTCCCTGATCCATGGCTGACCCAACAAGATGTTATAGGCCATCTCACCCTCCAAGATGTGGCACAATGTAGGTATAGTATTTTGTCCCACTTGGATGGGTAGGACAATTGTGCCAACTGTCGAGCATATGGCATCATTGAATGCTCGTAGTGTATAGGTGGAGGCCACTATGTGAGATGCGGGAAATTTTAGGTGCTTCAAGGCCACTGTTGTAATGATATTACTAGATGATCCAGTGTCCACCAACACCCTCTTATAAGGAATCCCATTGACCCGCGTGATGACATGCAGGGGTGGATCTGCCATGTCACCAGCCACTAATTTCAATTCATCCTCTTGAAAGGTGATGACTGGCTCAGTGCATCGTTTGACATGTCCCATGAAGTTGTTGAAGTAGTTTTCTTTGTGGGGCTGCAACTTGATGGCTTTTAGTATCTCCATTAGAGCCTCCCGATGGGGTGATGATTGTTGTATGAGCTCATAGATGGAGAGCCTAGCCGATGTGGTCCTCAAACTCTGGGTAAGTTTGGTTTGAATCATGGCCACTGGTCTAGGTAGAACAGGTTGTGTAAGGTGTTGTTGTGGTTGTGACATTGTTGGCACCTCTCTTGTAGCTACCGTGGGGGTAACTGTGCTCGGGTACCTCTTGTTCTGAGTCACTATACTGATCATCCCTACATACCCCTACATGGGGAAGTTCTATGTTACCTCATTGACTTGTAGGGTCTTTTCCTACACATCATGGGCAGGCAAGGGTCCTTAAATACCTCCATTTGTTGGTTGCCTAGTGCCACGGGATTATACACCGCTAATGTCTTGTTATCTATTAGGTCTTGCACCAAGACTTTAAACATCTAACATGCATTAAGGTCATGTTCATTATTTCTGTGGAACTTGCAGTACAAGTCTTCCCTGTAGCCCTTATGTTTTGGTGCATTGGGGTCTATGGGTTGACTCTTGGGTAGGTTGATCAAGTTTTTTGTTGACAAACGGTCAAACAGGTAATCTTTGGACTCTGTGTAAGGTGTGAACTATCACCTAGGGCGACGCTGCTTATTTTTTTCTTGCCTCTAATTTTCTCTATCATAACTGTTAAGAGGCATCACCTGATAGTTAGCCTTTTGGGGTTGTGTTGCTTGTGTAGGCTTAGGGACATTTATAGCAACCTGATTGACCGCAACAAGTTTCTGTTGTGTGGTCCCTATTTTGGTATTCTTAGACCATTCTTTCTTCTTTGGCTTGGCTATCTTGCCATCCTGAATATTGATATCCTCAATGATTCTGGCTTGCACCAGAGCTTCCTCTAAAGTGGCCTATTTTTGTAGCTGCAATAGCATGGAGATCGATCTCAAACAACTCTTTGAGAACATTTGGGTGAGGTCATACATAGGAGGGAGGTAGGGCATATTTGAAAGCAAAGTCCTCCACCGGTTCCCATAGGCCACCATGGTTTCTTCCTCATACTTTCTAAGGCTAGCTAGGTCACTTAGTGACACCTTCTTCTTGGTTTTGAAGGTGAAGTGTTCGAGGAACACATCCACTAGCTAATCTAAGTTACTAATGTTGTGCTTTGGCAATTGAGTGAACCAATCCGAGGTAGGGCCTATGAACGTGGTGATGAATGTTATTAGTAGCAAAGAATCATTGTATTAAATGCCAAAGCATTAGCTCAAGAATCTAGTCACATGCTCTTGGGCATATTCCTCCCCTCTAAATATTGCCAACTGAGGCAATTTAAAGTGTTCAAGGTAAGGGGGTTCCGACACTGACGGATGCACAGGATGACTATAGAGTTGGCATAAAGTGGGATTTTGGGGCCTTGAAGTCTTGGTCTCCATAGAATCCAAGCACTCTAGTAGTGCTTTATATGCATCGAAAGATTTAATCTCTTCCTTATTAGTTTTTTTTGTTGCGGGTTACAGGGAACTTGAGGCCTATAGAGGGGTGGCATAATAGTGCCCTCTATGCCTTGGTAGGGCATTTTTGCACATTCTTCTTCTTTCTCATACTCTTCATAAGCTTCTTGAGGAGTTCTTGGGTGAGACCCATGACCATGGGTGGGTGCCCACGGAGGGTAACCATCATTGTTCCTAGGAGTTGCCTCCCGCTTAAGTCTAGGGAGTCTCCGAGGCAGCACTTGGTAAGGTCTTGGAGACCTGTCTTGCACTAAGAGGTTATGCCTCTCATACCTTTCTACCCTATATGTTCGATGGGTTGGAACCCTCTCAGGCATAGTGTTGTAGAGCAGCTCATATTTTTGGTGCCGAATGTGCTCTTTGCTAAGGTGATATAGATGCTCTAGTTGTTATTGGTCTTGCTCAAGCTGCGTGATCTGTGCTTGGTAGGTGGCATGTCTGGAAAATGCTAGGTCAATATGCTCTATCGTATTGATTCTAGGAGGCCTAGATGCCTTTCATACACATCTATCTTAGTCATGGTGATCTGAGATTTCTATAGGTCGCTTCCCTCTATTGAGGTTAGAGACATTTACCTGAGGTTCTGGCCTCAGTGGGTGACCCTGATAAATAGCAGGTGCGGAGGCACATTGCTCCCACGTTATATATTGCTCTTGAGGAATGTAGTGGTCTTCCTAATTTTCCCTTTCATAAATGTGAAAGGGGCGGGCAGAGTTGGCTCACCCTGCCAGAAGAGCCTTGTGCTCTGGATTTGGCTTATTATTCCTAACAGTGATGGGGGGTAAAGGAGGGATGACATAATCATGCGACCTCTCCTCATGGACCCTATGTTTTTCTAGCGCTTCATTGCATGGTGGCCACTCATACCGAGCATCTAAGGGAGCCTTCCCATTTATATTGAGTTCCACATGTAGGGACTCCTCTTAAAAGGGTCTATGTTGGACGGGCGTGCCCCTCGAAGGGGTGCCTCTATAGTCCTGTTCCTTCAAGGCGCAATGTGGACTATCTTGTGGGTCGGGCCACCAAGGTGGCATGACCAAGTCCTTGGGGTATAGCGGAGGTGACTTGTGCCCCCTTTTACACTCTCCACAACTTTTGCCCTTGATTGGGCTTGGCTACGGGTGTACACCATGGTGGTGTCTCTCTACAATATGCATAGATTTTTATTTATTTTTATGATTTTTATTTTTATGCTACACTAAACAGAAAATATCACACACACACAAAGAAATGATTATATCGTTTAAAGATTAAAGGTGTGCCCTAAACCTGGTTTAGTGTGTTTTGATTTTTGTTTTGATAGTTTTGTAAAGAACGTTTTGTAGCAAATACAATATGATGGCTCTTATGACTCCCAAAAATGGTCGCCCCTTTGATATAATATTGCAAAGTTGTTATACCAAACCTCTCTATATACCCGCCCTTACGTGAGGGAAACTATTGGTACGTGAGAGCAGAATGGTACATGGAACATAGGCGGTACGGAAGGGGGATCACCCTATTTTTGACACCTACCATAGAAGACTTATCCTCATGCACTAGGAATCACCCTAGCTACACTTTTTCAGATTTCGTTAGGATTTACGTCTAGCAATAGTAGCGATCGGAGTTATGGATGCAAAAAAAAATTCAAGCCAAGGTGGTGATGAAATCCATCGTTGGCCTTGATCAAGGGCTGGGGTTTTACAACTAGCTCCTTGGATTTTAAATTGCCATGTGATGTGTGGGGTTATTTTTATTTTGCATAAAAGAAAGCAAACATGCAATAAAAATTTCCCTAAGAAAACAAATAACCAAAAAAAAATAGAAAACAGAAAGTAGAAAATGATAGAAGGTTTTTAGGACCCCTACCTCTTCTCTACCCAAATTGGATGGCTCTGATTTTCTGCCCTAAATTGCATAGAGAGCTATTCATACCTTGGTGGGATGAATAATAGAACTTTATTCATCATAGTGTGGGGTGAGTGCCCATTCGTCCCTGGGTAAGATGAATTCCAGCTCTGTATTCATCACAGACTGGAACGAACATCAGTCTAGCATTTGAAAACTTGGTACCTACAAGCAAAAACAAACAATTTTTGATCATATTTCTGATATAAAAAATAGAGGACAATGTCCCACCATGATCACCACTGAAAGCATGAGGATATGAAAACAAAAAGGAAATGCCAAGGTGTGATGCAAACGAAACTAAACTTAGTGCTAAATCCTATGAACTGAAATGCATGAGAGGAGAGAAACATAAATGCATTGAAACAATGTATAAAAGTGAATATGGAGTACATCCCTTTTTATTAATATGCTTTGGAACCCAGTTACAATCTGCATCCTCCCTTTTCAGGGGCTAGGAGCGTTAAATATGTTCTTGTCACATCAACAGATGGTATTCCTTCTTTCGTGTGCCCACATGTAGAATGGGCGAACCAAACGTCGCCACCACTTGCGTTGATGAGTCTTGACTCCTTGCTTCTCCTCTAATGTTGAGACCCTACATTCAAGGAAATAGAAAATATTCAGTAGCACCTATAGATAAAATGAAACATGCAATCCCCAAGCCTACAATTAGTGCATGCAAAAAATGAATAAAATGATAACTAAATAACATCATAATGATCTAAAAATTTAACAAAGGCATGAGGACATTACTAGGAGGTCACTGCAAATGGAACATTTGGAAAATTCACCATGGATTTCAAATCACCCTGGGATGGGACGATTAGACCTATAATAAAACGTCAAAAAGCACAGTCCCAAATGTCACATCCGAGAAGCTCAAAATAACCTAAAAATTTGGGGGTTACGTAAAATGGGATATTTTGGAAAGACCTAGAAGGTCATATTTTTCCAATTCGGCCTCTATCACCGATAATTTGATGATGCTACCTGCATGTTAATAAAAGTGGGAAACAACAAAAATATGATCAAAACAGCTCAAAATGATCCAGGTAGCATATCCTCAACCTCCACAAACCAACCAAGTGGTAGCTACTACCTTAGCACCAGCATGAAGCCAACAACCTTATGATCCACAATAACAAGTATTCCAAACCAATGCACCTCTCCCACCTAGGCCTAAATAATCCTGAGGTATGTGTCTACAGGGTCCACAACATAACCTCACACTACTATCCAAACATTTACACACCCTATTTCAAATGTGACAAGACAGTGGACATCTTCTTCTACTAGAAATCTAACTGTTAGATCCAAACACACCTAAGCCTTGTGGATGCAATGAGAAACTCTATTGCCCATACCATAGATAACGTAGCCATGACATCAAGTCATGTCTCTCATTCTATGCTCAAGTACAAGACCTAATATATAGGGGTACCATCCAGGTATCAAACCCTTTAGCCCCATAAAACCAAAACCTAGGGATATTCCAGAATCCTCTACCAGACCATAGAGGAACCAATCCCCAAAGAATTTCAACCAATCTGCCAGGACCACCTCACCAAGTGAATAGTATCCAATGTGATCCTCCATCACATGGAGTAGTAGGTATAATAAACCTTACCACATGGAACCAAAAATACTCATCACACTAGACCACACCTATTGTATCTTCACCTACCCAATATACATCACCATAGGTTTCCCAAATTCCCAGTGTTGTATCGCCTCCACCTAAAAACATGATTACCATCTGTGGTAGCCTCACCCATAAATTATGTAACACCCCTACGTGATTATCCATATTTGACCTTTTACAACAATATCAACCCCATCATGAGGTGTTGAATGACATTTTACGGTCTATAGATTTAGAAACACATGATACCAATGCATTTGTGAACTTTGTAGGGAACATCCCGTGATGCCTTCAGCCATCCATTACCTTCCATGACCATGAGATAACAGAACTTGTAGGAGAAGGATCGGATCCCCCTATCCACATACAAGCCACTATCAATGACATCACCTACAAATGGGTCCTTGTTGACATAGGCTCATCCATTAGCATCATATCCATAGTGGCCCTACACCATTTACATATATCACCAACCCATTTTTCCACACCTTCCCTTGATCTACAAGTATTTTATGGTTCTATGAGACCTATAATATGATCCATAGTACTACCTATCCAATTAGGTATTCATACCATTTCCATCCTCTTCCACATAATCCAATGAGAGATGTAGTACAACATTCTCCTTGGTCACCCATGGATCAGGGATATGCAATGTGTCCCTTCCATGCTACACCATTACCTCAAATACATCCACAACATACTTTTCCATTACATCCCAAATGATGGGGACCCCTTTAAATTCTGCAACATCATAGATCTCCCACCTACACCTTATTTCTCCTCCGAGCAACTCTTCCCGATTTCCTCTCATCAGTTAGTTGAAGCATCAAAATATACTCCTACATCTACCACACTATCCCAATAATCATTGATAACACGTGCTTTAGTGTTAGCACCCTTAGAACCATCATCAAAAACACCTAATATCACTACCATACTATTCTTACCTCCTATATTATGGCCACCATCACCATCCCAGCCTTCATCCTCTATGCAATCACCTATGGTATTGACATTGCAACCACCATACACATCGTGCCCTGTCACTTCATCCCAAGAATCCTCTTTGATGGAATAACCTATTCTCCCTACACCATGCACACCTCCTCTTACTTTTCATCCATGGCCCACATCATTAACTTTATCGTGTCATTAAATACCCACTCCACTAACTTCACAATTCCCATAGGCCAATCATCCCATACCAGCTACCGTAGTCGAATGTCATGAGTAGGAATAACAAGCATCTCACTTAGATGATCAATTGCTACACCCTTCCAATACTACTATTAGAGGCTCTCAAACTTCACCATCATCATCTGACTTGGATTCACCACTGTGTTCACTAGAACACACAACACCACACATTTTTTTATGATAAAATTAGGCCCAAGAGATTATAATGTGCATGACACCCGCATAAGCCCACCCATCATCCAATCCACCTAAGAATTTGGTCATCCTTGAGCTTCAGTATTGACTATCAAAATAGTAGTACAATTAGGATCCCTTGAGAATCATACCAACTTAGTTTGCACCAGAATTGACTCCTCACTCCCACCTATTGTATCTCCACCATCCCAATCCATCTTGTGCAGTACAATTGATCACTTGGCTAACCCCTAATTTTATTTACATTATCTTTGATGCTTCCATGGATTATGTGCACCCATTAAGCTTCATGTTCAATCCCTTACTGATAAATTTGGCCTAGGTTATCGCCCAACCTTTGTCCATATTTTAGAAGAAGAGATCCAATACTTGTACCTATATTCTTCCCTACTTTCAACACACACTTTGGAAGAATACATTGATATGGACATCTTAGAGGATACCCCCTCATCCAATTCCACCATTACAGTCCCCGAAAACTTCTTCCAAGAGCCCTCCATATCTGACACCACCTCGTCATGTTGTTTTGATGAGTTAACAAACCAATTCACTACACTATCCTTAGACATGTACTACCTAGAGTAGGACATGGTATACTTACCACCATCATCAACATACTTAGCTTCATTCCCACCTATACATTGACAAATTCAATGAGCTACCACTCAATCACGATATCCACCAATCATCTTCCGCCCTCCTCTAAGCCTTCTAGGACCCTCACAGGTTATCAAGATTTCATCACCATAATATTCACCACCTACATCCCTCACAACATCAATTAATATGGTAGAAGTGGATCTCTTATCTCCACTAAAATATACACACCAATCAAAACAAGATGATACACCAAACCCCAATTTCATCGATCTTGCACACATATCACTCATATAGGTACCTCGTGACTTCCTACTCTCACCATACATTCTATGTACTGCAAACACTCCTTCATCATCTTCACCACCTCATATACTGTAGGTCCACCACATGGAAATCTACCTAGATAATGAATATGAACTTACCGATGCCATCGAAGACCTACATCTTATCCCAATTCTAGAATAATTATGTGATGGTTCCCACATGCTTATTGAGAAAACCATCGATGTTGACATAGGTGACGATCCTAAAAATCCTCACATAGTCAAATTAGATGCTAGCCTCTCTCCTGAGAAGCGCATCCTATTCACAAATTTCCTTTGTAAGTATATCCAAGTCTTCGCATTGTCATACAAGGATATGCCAGGACTCGATCCTACCCTAGTAGTTCACAACCTTACACTCGATAAAAAAACCAAACTAGTAAGGCAAAATTTATGTCGCATGCACCCAACCATTACATTATTAGTAAAATCTAATCTCCAAAATATCTTAGACATAGACTTCATAGTACCCATTGACTATCCTGAATGGGTCTCTAACATGGTCCCAATACCCAATCCATTCGGTGAAGTTTGTGTCTACATAGACTTTCATGATCTAAACAAAGCTTGTCCTAAAGACAAATTTCCCCTACCTAACATCGACTCCTTCATCGATTCCACTAATTGCCATGAGATGATATCCCTAATGGATGTATTTTCAAGTTATAACCAAATCAAAATCAATCCTACCAATCAACAAAAAATGTCATTTACAACCCAATGGGGGACCTTCTACTACAAGGTCATGTCGTTTGGCCTTAAAAATGCTGGGGTAACCTATCAGTACACCATGACATACATTTTCCATGATTACATGCACAAAATTATGGAATATTACGTAGACAATATCATTGCTAAATCCAAAAAATGCTCAGAACATCTTAAGGATCTTTGTCGAATATTTGACCACTTGCTAGAACACAACGTTTGCCTCAATCCAAAAAAGTGTGTCTTCGGTGTTACCTCAGGTAAAATCCTAGGACTCATCATCACCCAATGAAGCATTGAATTCAAACCTAACAAGGTAAAATCCATCACCAACATGCCTCCACCTACTACCCTAAAATAGTTACATAGTATCCAAGGCAAAATTACCTATATCCACCTATTTATAGCAAAACTATCAGACAAGTGTAAACCTTTCAACCACCTCCTACAAAAGGAAGTAAATTTTAAATGGGACAATAACTACCATAAAGCTTTTGATGACATCAAAACTTATCTTATGTTGCTTCCAGTTATGTCACCCCCACACCCACATCTACCACTCATATTGTATATTTTTGCTATAGATTTTATGCTATGTACACTTCTGGCCCAAAAGAATGCACTAAAAAAATAGCAAGCTATCTACTGCATCAGCCGCACACTAGTTAGCTATGAATCTAGATACATATACATGCAAAAACTATGCCTAGATGTAGTATTCGCTACCCAAAAGTTATGTCATTACATGCTCAACCATACGACCTTTGTCATTGCCTAAGACAATCTCCTTCGCTACATGATGAAAAAAATCTACCACAATTCTCACATAACTAAGTGGATTATGCTTCTAACCAAATTTGACCTCAAATTTGTTTCACAAAAATCCATCAAAGGACAGGTTATAGCAGACCAAATCATAGAAGCTCCCTTTTTTGATGACCAACCCCTCCTCATTTAGCTCTCGAATGACTCCATATTTCACATAACAGAAGATGAATAATATGTGGAACCAGAAGTGATAGCCGACTTAACACTATTATTTTATGGCTCTCGATGCATGTATTTTGGGGGTGCATGCATTGTATTTTGTACACCTGAAGGTAAACCACTTCATTTTTAATTCAAGCTAGATTTACCTTACATGAACAACAATGCAGAATATGAAGTTGTAATCCTAGGATTGAAACAAGCTCATTCTATTCACATCAAATGCCTCCACATCATAGGTGATTCTCTTCTAATTGTAAACCAATTACAAGAGATCTGGCAATATAATTACCCAATCCTACAATAATACAAGCACATTGCACAACAACTCCTCTATAAATATTTAATGGTATGACATCGAAGCCACACCATGATCCTCCAACCATTTTGCAGACACAATAGCCTCCTTAAGATCATTAATACCATAAAACCCAACATCAACAACCACATCTATAACAATTCATACACTCACTCAATCTGCCATATCACCCACATCTCCTAAATATGATGGTGGCATTCATGTGGTCGATACCGAACCACATGACCCATGGTTTGCGTAGATAAAATATTACATTAAATTAGGATTTCTACCATGCGAATTACTCCATGCTCAATGTCAATCATTTAGACAAAGAGAAATCCACTACACATTGTTGGGGTACATCCTCTATTGCCATAGTTATAATGGCATGCTCTTATGTTGCTTAGAATCGCATGAATCTCAGCAGGTTGTACAAGAAACCCATGATGGTACTTATGGTGTCCACTTCAGTGGCATCGCAATAATGAAATGCATCCTTCACATGGGCTAATATTGGAAAAATATGGAACATGACTATTGTGAATACGTAAAGTGGTAAGACCCCAAGGTCTTACTATAAAAATATTAATAAATTAATGTAAATGTAATCGTAGACCACTTAAAGGGGGCTCCCTTGTAATCGATTTGCCACTATAGGGGGCTCCCTCCTTAGAATCTATGCTTATTATTCTTCTTCTTGGATGATTTGATATGGATGGCCAACCTAATATATATATCTACCCTAAAGCTACATTGGTGAAGAGACATGATGGTTCATGTATGAAGAGACGTGATGGTTCACATTATGAAGGGTTGTGATGGTTCACTTTATAAGTTAATAATATAATAATTAAATAATTAATAATACTAACTAATAATGTTAGGATTGAGGATCCTAACATAAAGTGTTGCATTAAGTTCCAACAACATGTAAACATCACACATCTACCATCTTAATAACTCCAACCAATTCAATCAATGTGGCCTTTCTCCCAATGGGGCCTTGATCTTATTGGATAAATCACACTTGCTTCCTCAAGAAATCATAAGTTCATCATCACCACTATAGAATACTTTACAAAGTGGGTCAAAGCCATCCCACTTATCCAAACAACAGGAGCAAAGATAGCAATACTTATCACAAATCATATCATTTGTCGCTTTAGAATCCCTTCCCAAATCATCTCTTATAATGGTAAATCCTTCAAAAACAAAACCATTCAAGCACTTTGTAACAAATTCCACATTCACCATATCTTCTCTACCCCATACTACCCATAGGGTAATGCCTAGGAAGAGGCCACAAATAAAACAATTTGCTCCATCTTACCCAAAATAGTAGCAAAATCAAATTGTGACTGGCATAACCAAATATCCCTAGCCTTGTGGGCTTATCGTAGAAGCATTTGTACTCCCACTGGTGCAACCCCATTCTCACTCATTTATGGGGTAGAAGCCATCATGACCCTTAATATTGAAATACCTTCCTTAAGGATATCCATGAAAGAATTCATAGATGACGACACCACCCGTCAAGCCTGCTTAGATCATCTCACACTCCTTGATGAATGTTGCATCCATGCCATCGAGCACACACGAGTCTACCAAGATCACCTTCTTCATGTCTACAATAGTAAGGTACATCAATGTGAGTTCCAAATCGGTGATCTAGTCCTCAAAGAAAACCAACAAATCACAAGTCAGCCTCGCCAATAGTTAGACAATTTTACCCCTAACTAGATGGGTCCACTCATCATCACACACATATACGGTTCAAGTGTTTATCACTTGGCTAATATTGAAGGCCTCGATGACCCTGAGCCCATTAACATTTTACACTTTTGTGCATTCAATTCTTAACTCAAATAGACATTCACTATCACAAGTGGTACACATCGACACACACAAATACATTACTCACTAGACACATCAATAGAAATACATGTTTTTTTATTTTTACTTTACATATTTTAAATGTAATTTCTCCTTTATGTCATTTTATGTTGTTGGTATCTATTTTCATTATTGTAGGATCTACATAATTTACAACTACACCATCAATAACAAAATCTAATAGCATCTACATGCATCATCATGCAGGACCCCCCACCACTGTATACTATACCAATCATGTCGGATTACCTAGCCTGATCACCATTCACTCATCACACAAGGCGGTCTTCTCATTCCTCCCATTCAGACCATAACACTTCACACTGATGCCTCTCACCTCACCATCAAGGTTCATATTACTCACCCCATTCAAGAGACAGCTAGGTCACTTTATCCTCTTTTGACAAAAAGGAGGAAACATCCCATCCCTGAACATACAGGTCCCCTTCTCATTTACTCAAAGATACTATTAATCCTTATTCACCAACTTATTCCTCCCATCACCCTTTAGGAGTATACCACCCTCCTAACAGAGGATACACTCCTCATATGATCCATCCTTCATGCCTATCGGTCCCACTTTCTATTGGAGAATATTATTATGCCCAATCCTTGCAAGCCTACATAGCTCAAGCTACTCAAGCTGGCCATGTGAACATGCCACCATCTCATTCGCATAACTGACCAGAACCATCCCCTATGCCACATGTTTTTAAGAAGCCATGGTAACCACTATGAGGCCTACCTTCCCAATAAGCTTACCAATCCCCAAGTCCATTCCACTCTTCCTCCTCATTATCATGACCTCACCCATTCTCCCATGCATACCAAGCCACTACATACACATTGGAGTCCCGAACGTCACCTTTCCTAATATTTTTACCTCTAGATAGTGACATACATCATCTCCTTTCCTGTATCAAGGCTCTCAAGCTACATATGAGCCATTGTTGTTTTCATATTCATCCACACCAGCCTCCCATGGCTCGTGCATCATCACCTCCATGTAAATCCATTCCTCAACCTAGGATTCGATTCACATCATATTCTTGATCTACACATCCACTGTCGGATACCCCGTCATCTACCCCCCATTCACCTCCACCTGAACCATACATTTACCCTATGCCCATGCCATTCATACCATTATAAAAAAAATTTATCATCTCATGCATCAGGGCCTTATTTATTTACCTGATATTCGACCCATAGACCCCTCGCATCATAAACCGCACAACTACCATGACAATCAATTTTATATCTATCATCGCCAACTAGGTCACGATATTGAGGAATGCCAAAAATTCAAAAAATTGGTCCACAACATGTTGCATGGTACTCGAACTCCATCACCTTAACATTCCATATTGTATAGTCAAGTCGTGAGTCTCCCATGCCGCATCATCCCAAAACATTTTCCACCTCATGAAACATTGACAGTGCCAACCCGCTACATTCACAACATCTCTAATTACACCACCCACTGAAGTCCAATCTATACCATCACTTCACCACTTCATTTTTGACCTAACCCATGGTACTACACCCATCAGTAATTCCCATATCTTGTTCTTTATTTCTTCTTCTTCTTCTTCTTTCCTTGCATAGTTGTATGGTCATGCTTTGAGCAGCTACATACCTATGTTGATCTACCCCCCCTTCTTCTATTATCCTTTTTTACTCTAGCAATTTTCTTGTTGGTTTCCAAAGACTACTTCTTCTAAAGTTCTTCTAGTTGTACATTCCACCTTCATCCATTTCCTCATTTCACTATTATCGCATGCATCTAACATAATACAACTTATATGCCTACTACACACACATCCTGCATGCTAGGGCAACCATTATTATAGCATCACACTTTTTGGACATTATGATACACCATACTCATCTGTAAATAAGTTTTCTAAACTTCTCCTTCTACACATCGTAAATTTCCTCTTGTAGATATCACATTTCTCCACTTACATCATTTACATTACATCCATTGCACATATCCATATGTTTTTCATGTTAATTTCATTTTTAGTTTGTACATTCTTCCTCAAAAAATGTGCCTTCAACATGAATAATACATGCACTTGTTAGCATCACCACTTGGATGTCCATTCCCCCTTTTCAGGAGTAGGGTTTACATAGGTGTCATGTTAATATTTGACTACTTACTAGTTCAATAAATCAAATTTCACCCCTAGCTGACAGGTTTTACATTCTTCTTATGGTTCTTTAGGCTGGTTCAACTTCTCTCATGAACCATTCACAACAGGTTACACATTAAAAAAAATTGAGCCTAGGAAAGATGACACCTTGAGTAGATGTCGCCATCTAGTGAATGGTTTCCCCTGCTCCTCCTATCACTTGCATGGTAAAAATATGACCTGGGGATAAACAAAGAGATAATCATAAGCAAAATTAAAAGAAAGGGGTAGAAAAAAAAAGCCAACACCTGTAGAATAAAAAATAAATAAAAAATAAAAAGAGAAAAGAATGAAAAATAACACCACAATAAATAGGTCAATAATAGATGAGGGGTAGAAAACAAAAGAAAAATCCTCATGATATCACCCATGTTATGCTTCATCGCCTTTGGTCCTTAGGTTTAATATAACACCACGGGATAATTTCCATCACTAGCAATAGGCTCCAAGAGCCTACCTACTAGTGGAATAGTATTACAAGTGGTGACATATCTATTACATTAGCTACCTACTTTTGTATAGATCACTATTCATGTATGTATGAGCTAGCTAGTTCAATCATGTCTGCAATGGGTTAATCCTACCTCCTTAAAAATAGATAAATTAACCTCAATCATTTACACACATAGGTCCATGATAGATTCTGAACCAGTCTAACTAGTTATGAGTTGTCACATAAACTCACACAGTTTGGAGTCTGAGATTTGATTACCAAAACTACATTGGTCAAAGCTAGTGCATGTCTCTTATACCATCCTACATCTCTGAGATAACAGAATGGATAACATCCATATCAGTACATTTAAAGATGCAAGTGCTTCCTATACGCATTTTAACATTCCCATACATGATTACATGCATCTATGTTACACATATTCATCAAAGATCATATTATTGCATTTACATTACATGCATTCACTACAAATATCATTTCACATGTTATTACTTCACACTGCATTCAAAATAAAATCATGCAAGTCTACTCTATCACATACTCAGACTATAGCATGATAATAGATCTAAACCACAATACACATGAATATCAATTCATCATACATACTTACAAATCATGTTATGATATCTACGCAAACATAAATAAAACACATCACAAAACCATAACACACACACACACACACACACACACACACACACACATATATATATATATAACAACTGAAATCAAAATGTATATATATATATCATCCATCAAAAATACCCGTAGGCTACAAAATGGGACCATGCCCATCGTCTATCATAAAAAATGCCCGTAGGCTACAATCATCAATAAAGCTAACTACCACCAGAAGTCTCCCCACATCCCTCATGGCTCACTCGCATCTCAGCAGCTCTGCTCGACTTTGCCCTGACTCCTATAGCTTGAACCATAGCAGGTGGATCTCGCATCTCAACCCTAGCACCCACCTACTCAACTGAAGCAACACTCCATTGGCTATGATGAGAAGGTGCCCACACTCGTAATCTTGACTCATCCTGAGTCACCACCTAGCTATAATAATGAAATGCAATCCCATGTACTATCAGAGCAAACTCACACAATAACCTATTCATCGACTCTACTACCAATAGACTCGTCAGTCACTCAATACCTCAGGAAGCCTCCTACTATGCCAGCTATTGGCTGAGCATATTAGCCCTCATCTGCTCTATATCTACCCTATGCCTATCCTCCTATAGGTGAAGCACATTCTCCAACTACTGAACTCTATCTCATAGCCCTCTAGCCTCCTCCACATCTTTCCTCTCTTGCACCTCAAAGGAAATATCCTCCATATCCTAAAAAATACTAATATCAATGATGTCATCCACACCATCCCTAGCAATAGACCCACCAACCTCCTGTACACTGTATATAGCAACAACACCACCAACCTCCTCTACTGTCCCAATTGCCTACCTCATACCAATTTCAACATCTACAAGCACCTCCTCCACCCCCACTCCCTTAGTACTCAGCATGCCACCTAAGTGTCATCATAACCACCATAAAGGAACCTCTCTCTCACCGCCAGCTACATCCTTCAACCTAGCTTGAGTCCCCCTGGATACTCTCCTCTCTGGTATATGTACCCCAACATCTAGTGGCACCCACTAATCAATCACACCCTGCTAGGCTCCCAACCCTGCATCACCCACCAGGCCTCAAAATATGGTGTCATCCCAGAATTATCTACATTTAGGATAGTCATAGGTGGATACCTCTCCCCAACCTAGGGCAGAACCACAAGATGCTCTCCCCTATCACCTCGTCGCTTGAAATACACAACAAAAGCCCCTGTAATATCCTATCATAATCCAAAAAACTGTCTCACCCAATCAAACTATAAATACTTAGCCCATCGAGTATACCTCACCACTAGCCATCTTTCCCAATGAATTACATGCAACTTCTCACCATCCTCATCCCAACTCACCCCACCCAACCAATGCCTCCACTTAATATCATCAGGTGTCAAGTTTCCAAACTTGAACCTGTTGTGGTTAATCCACAACACACCCCAAAATTGGGGACCCACCTTTTTTGCAGGTTTTCAGAGAAAATCTCAGTGACCCAGATGCTAAAAATGAAGAAAGGGGGCAAAATGCGCAAGTGTAGAAAGTGTCGCGAAATCGCGACATGTCGCTCCGTCGCCGCTGAAAAAAGAAAAGTGTCGCGATATCACGACATGTCAAAATCCCACTCCGACCAGAGAAAATGGTCACGATTTCGCGACGTGTTTTGGCAAAGTGTACGAACGGAGAAAATGGTCGCGATTTCACGACGTGTTTCGACAAAGTGTACGGACGGAGAAAATGGTCGCGATTTCGCGACGTGTTTCGACGAGATGGCCCGAAGGAGAAAATGGTCACGATTTCGTGACGTGTTTCGGCAAAGTGTACGGACGAAGAAAATGGTCGCGATTTCGTGACGTGTTTCGACGAGATGGTCCGAAGGAGAAAATGGTCGCGATTTCGTGACGTGTTTTGGCAAAGTGTACGGACGGAGAAAATGGTCGCGATTTCGTGACGTGTTTCGGCAAAGTGTACGGACGGAGAAAATGGTCGCGATTTCATGACGTGTTTCGGCAAAGTGTACGGACGGAGAAAATGGTCGCGATTTCGTGACGTGTTTCGGCAAAGTGTACGGACGGAGAAAATGGTCATGATTTCACGACGTGTTTTGGCAAAGTGTACGGACGGAGAAAATGGTCACGATTTCCGACGTGTTTGCAAGATGGCCCGAAGGAGAAAATGGTCACGATTTCATGACGTGTTTCGGCAAAGTGTACGGACGGAGAAAATGGTCACGATTTCGACAGGTTGCGGCGAGATGGCCCGAAGGAGAAAATGGTCACGATTTCGTGATAGGGTGCGGCTGAAGCGTACGGAGAGCAAAAGTGTCGCGATATCGCGACATGTCACGATTTCATGACATGTCACGTTTTCACTGTGAAACCAAAGGAGCAAGGCTGCATACTATTTTTGGTCATGATTTTTGAGGAACCGTTACGAAATTACAGGAAATGCTGGACACGTGGCGCAAAGGCAGGAGGATCATTGTAACGCTGCGGATCGACAGTTACAACAGCCGAGAAGATTAAACGTTACAAATTCAAGCGAAAGGTAAAAACACCCAAAGGCGGGAAATGAAACGAAGCGTTCGGGGCATTGAAACGAAGCGTCGCAGAGCAACCAAGGGTCGCAGCAGAAGGTTTAAAAGCCGAAGTGAATGTGGATACAGGGGCTAGAAATTGTAACAAAAAAGCATTATTTGTTGAAATAAAGGAGTTATTTGGTAAAAGTGACTTTTGTGTGTAAAATCAAAAGGAGATTGAAGCTAAGACTACTATTTTCTTTGTTAATCTTTCCTTTGTATCATTTTCTCTTGTATCTATTCGTTTACGCCATGAGATGGGTTACGATAGGTGAATGACAGAATGATGCATTTATGTTCTTTCCTTAGAGTCTTGCATCTGATCTGATTGGATTATGTGTTAGTGCAGGTCTGCTCGGTCGGGTTGTTTTAGAACTTCATCTCTTAACTTGGGGTTTTGTAGGGAGGAGATTGCTAACCAGATTAACGTCCTTTTTTTGTTTTCCAGCTGATTCTCATAAAGAATCTTTTGTTAGGGTTTAATTTTGTTTTCACATTTGTTTCATTCAAAGTTTGGCATACACGCATTCTGGTGCATTCCAGAATACATGTTCTAACTCCAAAAGCTAACTTAGAAATAGCAGAATAATTAAAATAAAGATAAAATGAACCAATTAACTATAAAATGAACCTCATGCTAAAAGCGCAGAATTTAAAATGAAGTGGCCTATACCACGCATTTTCTCATTTATAATCTTTCTTTAAGCCAAAGATAAAAGTGTTGCTAATTTATTCTCGGGAGGGTTTCATTAATGTCAAGATTATAAAAGAAGAAAGGGATTTTGTTCTTTCTTTTTGTTGTACACGTTTAACAGATTAGGATTACAAAGTTTGCTTTGAATCATTAAAGGCCCCTTGTTAACAATTACTTGCAGAAATAAGTTATTCCAGATTATATCCTTTTATGTGCATTAAGTCTTAATTGGTTATATGCATATAAAGGTTTGTTCACAAGAAACTTGGAGAAATTAAAATAATAGATTTTCTTTGCAAGAAAGAGTTTCCTGTCAGAAACTCTAGTTGTGTGGTCATTTTGTTGTGAGACAAAATATTCACTCAACATTTTGGCGCTAGAAGGAGGGCCTTCTTTATTGCTTTGTAATTTTGATTTGTTCTAACAATTAACGTGGGTAGTTTTGTTTCCACCTATTGTGCTTGCAGGTATAACATTTAGACATTTTATTTGGCAAGTGAGTTGAGAGAAATCTTTTAGAGTTCTAGAGTTTCCAAGCTGGCCCAACCTGAGTACATAGCTACAAGGTCCAAAACCACAGGGGAAACTATCTTCCAAAGCCTTTCTCCCACTGCTAGGAGGCCGAAAAACAAAACATTAGAGATCGAAATACCACCCAATATACTTGAGTTAGGGATTTCTTTAGACTCAAGTACGTCTAGCGGGCCTGAGCCCTTAATTTCAAGTGCGACAGTAACACCAGTTGTATCTGTCTCCACAGTTCCAAGCGGTTCCATTGTTCCCACAGGGTTAACACCTTTGAATTACATGGCCCAACAACAACAACAACAGCCACCTGCCCTTTGGTATGGTGCTCAAAGTTCCCCTTTAGATATTCCTAGGGCAGTCCACGACTTGCCTAGAAACATTGAAAGGGGATTACCTAAATTCATTCACGATGGTCCCACAACAACAGAAGATCATGTCCAAATCTACAAAGATTACATGTTTAGGCAAGGGGTTACTCACGAGGATGTTGCTTGCCGAGTTTTCCCTGCTAGTCTAGACCCCACGGCCAATGAATGGTATCGAAATCTGCCAGCAGGGTCCATCACTTCATGGGCCCAATTAGAAACCGCCTTCATAAGCCAATTCAGAATGTTATTGGATCCCTCCATAATCTACAATTTGTTCGTATCATGCAAAATATTACCCAATGAACCCATACGAACATTCAATCAGAGGTTCCAAAAACTATACACGAATGTGACTCGTCACTTTGCGGTAGATCCTACGGTCGCCTTGCAATTATATTTCGGAGCCTTAGATCCTTTAACGTCTTTGTTGACTAGAAGGAACCCTCAGGTTACGACGCTTCCTTTGGCCTATGCAGAAACAATGACTCTCGAACAACAGATGAACCTGCCAGGGGCAGGATTGTCTCAATTGACTGGGATGGGACAATATGGTCCATACAGTCAATTTGCCATGATGAACCAGTTAATGGCACCACAGGTTCCTATGATGAATAATTTTCAAACACCCACCCAAGTGACGCCATTTCCAGGTTATCCGAATGCCTCTGTTCAAACACAGGGATTGATTCAAAATAGCCCGATGGGTTTGCCTGGGTTCGGCATGGGCAATAATTTATTGACCATGCCTGGGTTTGCTCCGATTAGCATGCCAAGCCCAACGACTTATCCAACAATCACTCCCATTCAAAGTGTGAATCCAGGGTGGAATCCACCTGCCCAGACCCAAGCCATTGTACCTAGTCCAGAGGTGGCTAATGCAGCAAACACAACTGGACCCGCAATTACAGTGCCTCAACCACAAGGGTCTGAATCCGCCATAGAAAACATGAAGGAAACCTTGGCCAAAGTTTTGGTTATGATGGGAAATGTCAATAAAAAAGTTGATCAAGCCATGGGTCATAACCGACCTCATAACCATAGAGGAAAAGGAATGTACAACACGCAGCCTAATAATGGGCGGGTACCCAATCCCGTAGTCAATCAGGCAGATGTCTCGAAAGATTTTGGAGAATCGAGATCTTGTGATAACGATTGTATGCACTGTGGCCACGGGAAGCATGAGTCTATATTGATTGAGGTTATACATTCCCAAGAAAGTGAAGAAGAGGAGGATGTGGAATTTTTTGGAAACGAAGATGAAGAAACCTTGGAAGTTCATGCCAACAAACGTTTTGGGAAAGGAAATCACAAATATTACACTAGGAGTTCTAAGGAGCCCAAAACTTCCTCTACTCCTCCAAACAACCAATTACTCCCTCCTGATTTCAAAGGAGATGTCAATCCCCCTCCTCCATCCAAAGTGGAAAAGTCTAAGATGGTGCAAAATATGTCAAATCCAGAAAAACCCACTTATGACTTGGTGGAAGATATGAAGAAGACTAAGGCCAATGTATCGATGTATGATATGTCCCGACTATTAGGCCAAGAAGTAAGTTCACCAAAAAGATTAAATCCATCTGCACAAGTTCATGAAGCTAAAAGTGCTGAGTCCCGAGTGGTTTTACAAAAGGAAAAATGAGATATACCTCCCTTTTTGATTACCATTAGAATTGCAGGTAAAAACTTGCACAATTGTTTAATAGACTCAGGGGCCTCGGCTACCATCATGCCTCTAGAAATCTATAAAAAATTGGGACTTACACCAAAACCTTCTAGAAGCAGGGTGGTGCAGCTGGATAGATCAACCATGGAGGCAGTGGGAGAATTGGGTGATGTGCTTATTCAAGTCAATTCAGAACCTAGGGTTCAACAACGCATAGACATATTGGTGCTCGACATTCCTATCAAATATGGCATGGTTTTGGGAAGAGATTGGAGTAAAAACCTAAACGGTTACATTGTGATAGATTCTTCACATATGTGGTTGCCTTGGAGGGGAGTGGCCAATCAAATTCGGATTGATAGTGAACCCAGGCTCAAAGAGATGATCACAGATTACAACAAACCGAATGAGATCCAGTACATTGAAGCGGAGTTGGGAGCATATTGTTTGGACATAGAAACACCTGAAAATACCCAAGATGAAAGGATTGGGTGCAACGTTACTGAAGGACATCGGGACATTTGGACTTTAAGATTTGATGGATCCAAGTCCAGGCAAGGAGCAGGAGCCGGTATTGAATTATCATGTTCAGACAGAGAGCCTATGTTCGCTGCATACAGACTACAGTTCCCTGCCACCAACAATATGGCAGAATATGAGGCCTTGATTCTCGGATTGCAATTGGCCCTTCGAAAGAAAATTAAATATATCAAGGTCCTTGGTGATTCGAAACTAGTGGTGAAACAAGTAAAGGGACAATACGTATGTAAGGATAGGCGGCTCAGACTTTACCGAACTAGGGTTAGAGATTTGATAGACGAGTTTGATGCTTTTAACATATCTCTGATTTCTAGAAAAGGCAATCGTCTGGCAGACTCCCTAGCCGTAGCTGCGAGTATGTTGAAACCAGTGGACCATAAGAAATGCAAGAAATTCTCCATAGAGCTGGTCCCTTGTCCCTCGATACCAGATAATGTCACGAATTTCCAAGTGTTTGATAGTGACAGGCACATATTCCATTTTGTCACTAATTCTGGTATATTTGAAAAGCAGGTTATAGATGAGGACGAAAGGGACCTAGAGGAGGCAGATTTGGAAGAAAAAGTTATTGGAAATAAGATGCCAGATGAGATGGCTTCATTAGAAAAAACTTTCGATATCGGATACCAACCAAGAGAGGGTAAAAGGGTTCCGCCTCCCAGAGAGGCCTGTGATTTAGTTAACATTGGAAGTGCAAAAAACCCTCGAGAAGTATTCATAGCAAAAGCATGTACCAAGCAGGAGAAGGATTCCATTGCCAATGCATTAAAAGAATACATAGACTGCATAGCTTGGAGTTATAAGGAGTTGAAAACCTATGATCAGAATGTCATAATGCACACGATTCCATTGAAGCCAGATTCCAAACCCTTTAGGCAAAGACAAAGGTGAGTTAATCCATTATTAGAACCCTTGATAGAGAAAGAGGTGAAGCGACTGTTAGAAGCTAAGATCATCTTTCCTGTTAGGCATTCCACATGGGTTGCTAACCTGGTCCCCGTGAGGAAAAAGAGTGGAGAAATAAGGTTGTGTATCGATTTTAGAAATCTTAATAAAGCCTCCCAAAAGGACAACTACCCGTTACCCACCATTGATGAAATACTCCAAAAGGTAAACGGGTCGGAGATGATGTCATTCCTGGATGGTTATTCGGGATATAATCAGGTCCTTATCCATCCTAGTGATAGGATGAAAGCGCTTTACCACAAAGTGGGGCACCTTTGCATACTGGAGAATGCCCTTCGGACTATTGAACGCAGGTGCCACTTTCCAGCGAGCTATGGACTTTGCTTTTAAAGGGCTCATAGGTAAGTGCATCATTGTCTATGTCGATGACATTCCTGTCTTTTCTAAGAACAGGGAAAACCACGTCAGGGATCTTAAGAAAGTCTTTCAAAGATGCAGGGAACATGGCATTTCTCTCAACCCAAAGAAGTGCATTTTCGGGGTGACGGAAGGAAAGCTGTTGGGACATATAATATCTAAGGATGGAATTTCCATTGACCCTGAGAGAATAGAGGCCATACAGCAGATTCCTTGTCCCAATAGCAAGAAGGGGTTGAGATCATTTTTCGGGAAGATCAATTTCGTCAAAAAATTTATTGCAGATTTTGCAGAAATAGCAAAACCTTTGAACGACATGTTAAAGAAAGAGGTCCAGATCAAGTGGACAGATGAGAATAAAGATGCTTTTAAAAATATCAAGGACGCGATTTCTAAAGCCCCGGTTTTAGTGAGTCCCGATTATACGAAGCCTTTCTATATCTACACATTTGCTTCAGATCACTCCTTTGCGAGTGTTTTAACTCAGAAGAGTGAAGGCAACATTGAAAATCCCATTGCCTTCCTAAGTAGTCCTCTCAAAGATGCGAAACTAAGATACTCTATCTTGGATAAGCAAATGTATGCTCTGGTTAAGACTGTAAAAAAATTCAGGCATTACATAGTCCACAGTAGGGTCTTTGCTATCGTCCCGGATCCTGCAGTCAAAGCCATGTTCATACAGAATGAATTAGGTGAAAGACGTGGTAAGTGGGTTTCAACTTTGCAGGAGTTTGATCTTGAGATTCAATCGATGAAGATAGTGCGGGGGCAAGGGTTGGTTAAGGCAATAGCAGAACAGGATCTCGCAATTTCATGTCAACATTATGAAGTCGCAGATATAACCAAAGATGAGTGGTATACAGATGTGGTGTATTATCTACTAAATGGTAAATGTCCACCGCATTTGAATTCTACTCAACGAAGAGCCTTGCGCTTGAAGTCTGCTAATTTCCTAATTAGATCCGGCACATTATACAAGAAAAACCATGAAGGTATTTACCTTCGTTGTGTTGACCAAAAAGAGGCAGTGCAGATTCTCGAGGAATTTCATGGTAAACATGGGACAGGGCATGGGTCCGCTAATGCCACAGCCCATCAAATCCTCAGAGCCGGTTATTATTGGCCTCGACTGTTCAAAGATGCCCATACTCATGTGAGGTCATGTCATACATGTCAAACTGCAGCCAATAGAGACAGGAACGCTTCCATGCCTTTACAGTCCGTAATTGAGTCTCGACCTTTTGCGCAATGGGGCCTGGATTTCGTTGGGATTATCAGTCCCAATTCATCTGATTCCCACAAATACATTCTGACGGCTACGGATTATTGCACAAGGTGGACCGAAGCTATCCCCACAAAGAATGCTACTTCGGAGGTTGTTATTAAATTTTTAGAGGATAACATTGTCACTCGGTTCGGGATGCCTAACTCCATTGTAAGTGATAATGGTTCAGCTTTTTCCTCTCTAGAGTTTGCTAATTGGGCCTTTGATAACAGCGTGAGTCTAAAATTCTCTTCCAATTATTACCCGCAAGGTAATGGATTGGCCGAATCATCTAACAAGAATTTGTTAAATGTCATAAAAAAGTTGTTGGAAAGAAATCCATGGGACTGGCATAACAAGCTTAAGTTGGCTCTTTGGGCCGACAGAATCAGAATCAAAGAAGCAATAGGAACATCTCCTTACCATCTGGTTTATGGACAAGATCCCATTTTTCCTACAAATCTCAGATTACAAACGCTGCATTTCATGAAAGATTATTTCGGAACTAATGATAAACTTGAGTCTAGACTAACACAATTAATGCATCCGGATGAAAAAAGGGATGAAGCTATGCTTCATTTTAGTAAACACCAGGATGTAGTAAAAATATGGTTTGACAAAAAGTCTAGAGCCAAGGCTTTTAAAATATCAGATCTAGTGCTGTTATGGGACAAAAGACATGAGAAGAAAGGGGATCATGATAAGTTTGACTACTTATGGTTGGGTCCGTACCAAGTTTCGAAGTCCTAGGGGAAAATAGTTTTAGACTAAGAACCTTGGATGGAAAGGATTTGGCATTACCTGTCAATGGGTTGCACTTGAAACACTACTTCCAGGCTTGAGGCAGCTGGGTTTTGTATTATATGTAATTATGCCATGCTTTGTTTCTTTTGTGTGCAGATTTGATATTTAAGTTGTGTGTTCTTGACATGTTTAGGTTTGTATTAATGTTGTGCTTTGTTTCTTTTGTGTGTGCAGGTTGGACGTTTAGGTGGTGTGTTTATTTGACATGTTTCATTGTCTTATATAAATATAAAAAAAAATGGAATAAAGGTTTGAAATGGTAACACATGCCTAAGATCGGGAGAGCATGAAACATTGGAATTATGTTGTAAAAGCTCCACATATAGCACAAACAGTTAAATAATATCGTTTGAGGCTTGTGATACATGAAGTAGTCAGTTTTATAATGATGGCAATACTTCATTTGCAATTCAAAGAGCAATGCATTCATCTTACATCTCACTTTGCATATACATGCCATCTTAGTTGCATATGCATTTCAGATACAAATCATTAAAGTGTGTTAAATCCTCTTAGGGTTATACTATAACATAAATAAAGAAAAATCCTAAGGTTGGAAACTGAGCCCCAAGATATCTAGAACCAAGCACAGTTTGTACACATTAAAAAGGATCTTGGGCAAAATGATCAAAACCTTGCTTGGAGGAAAAGGGTCAAGCGAAAGGAATATTTCATGTCTATCCTATTATGCAACATGATCCTTAAAACAGTGGTTTTCACCACTTCCATTAAGCTTAAAGCCTAAAATCAGAGTAGTAAGGATAGGGTTAAGTCCTCATCGAACTTAGGTTGAGGATCCAACTCCCCAAAGCTTTGATTTGACCTACATGGAGTAGTAAGGATAGGGCATAATTCTCATCTCGCCTAGGTTGAGAATCGATTCCCCAAAGCTCCTATGTCTCATATCAAGATAAAACTTGGATTGGAAGGATCGTACTACTTGTCCTCTGCAAAGGATGGGTAGTCATCCCCAAGGTCTAAGTAATAAAAATAATATTCTTCATTTTCATCTAAGACTTGGATTGGAAGGATCGTACTACATGTCCTCTGCAAAGGATGGGTAGTCATCCCTAAGATCCAAGAAGTAAAATTAACTTTTTCCCATCTCATATTTATATTGGATTGAAAGGATCGTACTACTTGTCCTCTGCAAAGGATGGGTAGTCATCCCCAAGGTCCAAAGAAATGAAGTTAAGTCATGGATTATGGGGTTAGGTATGCCCATGCATGACAGCATGTCTTGTCTAAAAAACAAGACCACTGACTGTTCAAAGGGTTAGACTAGCATGACCATTTCTTCCATAATTGGTTAAATCATTTTGCTCAAAGTGAGGTAATGAATTCCAAATCAGAGTAGTAAGAATAGGGTTAAACTCCCATCTAGATTAAGTTGGGAGTCTGATTTCCCAAAGCTCTGATTTCACTTTCACTTACACATAGGTTCAAGATAATAGTGACTCATAACCAACTTTGGGATCTAATAAAACAATTCATTATACACATGGTTGATCCTAAGAGGGTTTGACAATCTTGAATATTTGTATATGATGTTAGAAGGTCTATGCATTTGTAAAAGCAAAATCTCTAAGCATATTCATTAGGTTTCACAAATCATTTACAATCTCACACATGCATGCATGTAAAACTGACAATGGAATGTTGATCAAGTCCAAGCGATAGGGAATGAAAACAAATAGCACACACCGAGCTAATACTAATGATTCTGATGTTTCATGTACTTTTGATCTGTCGGTATTTGTTTATCTTTTATGTGCTAACGCCTGTATCTAAGCTCATATATTTCAGGTTGGGTTCTCACAAAATGCTCTGGAGCATTTGACAGCAGAGTCGCCATTTGTTGTGGTTAATCCACAACACACCCCAAAATTGGGGACCCACCTTTTTTGCAGGTTTTTAGAGAAAATCTCAGTGACCCAGATGCTAAAAATGAAGAAAGGGGGCAAAATGCGCAAGTGTAGAAAGTGTCGCGAAATCGCGACATGTCGCGAAATCGTGACACGTCGCTCCGTCGCTGAAAAAAGAAAAGTTGTCACGATATCGTGACATGTCGAGAAATCGCGATCAATGTAGTCAACGACAGCAGTGAGAAAAATGGTCACGATTTCGCGACGTGTTTTGGCAAAGTGTACGGACGGAGAAAATGGTCGCGATTTCGCGACGTGTTTCGGCAAAGTGTACGGACGGAGAAAATGGTCACGATTTCGCGACGTGTTTCGCAAGATGGCCCGACGGAGAAAATGGTCACGATTTCATGACGTGTTTCGGCAAGATGGCCCGAAGGAGAAAATGGTCACGATTTCATGACGTGTTTTGGCAAAGTGTACGGACGGAGAAAATGGTCACGATTTCACGACGTGTTTCGGCAAGATGGCCCGAAGGAGAAAATGGTCACGATTTCATGACGTGTTTTGGCAAAGTGTACGGATGGAGAAAATGGTCACGATTTCATGACGTGTTTCGACAAGATGGCCCGAAGGAGAAAATGGTCACGATTTCGCGACAGGGTGCAGTCGAAGCGTACGGAGAGCAAAAGTGTCGCGATATCGTGACATGTCGCGATTTTGACATGTCACGTTTTCGCTGTGAAACCAAAGGAGCAAGGCTGCATACTATTTTTGGTCATGATTTTTGAGGAACCGTTACGAAATTACAGGAAACGCTGAACACGTGGCGCAAAGGCAGGAGGATCATTGTAACGCTGTGGATCGACAGTTACAACAGTCGAGAAGATTAAACGTTACAAATTCAAGCGAAAGGTAAAAGCACCCAAAGGCGGGAAATGAAACGAAGCGTTCGGGGCATTGAAACGAAGCGTCGCAGAGCAACCAAGGGTCGAGGCAGAAGGTTTAAAAGCCGAAGTGAATGTGGATACAGGGGCTGGAAATTGTAACAAAAAAGCATTATTTGTTGAAATAAAGGAGTTATTTGGTAAAAGCGACTTTTGTGTGTAAAATCAAAAGGAGATTGAAGCTAAGACTACTGTTTTCTTTGTTAATCTTTCCTTTGTATCATTTTCTCTTGTATCTATTCGTTTACGCCATGAGATGGGTTACGATAGGTGAATGACAGAATGATGCAGTTATGTTCTTTCCTTAGAGTCTTGCATCTGATCTGATTGGACTGTGTGTTAGTGCAGGTCTGCTCGGTCGGGTTGTTTTAGAACTTCATCTCTTAACTTGGGGTTTTGCAGGGAGGAGATTGCTAACCAGATTAACGTCCTTTTTCTGTTTTCCAGCTGATTCTCATAAAGAATCTTTTGTTAGGGTTTAATTTTGTTTTCACATTTGTTTCATTCAAAGTTTGGCATACACGCATTCTGGTGCATTCCAGAATACATGTTCTAACTCCAAAAGCTAACTTAGAAATAGCAGAATAATTAAAATAAAGATAAAATGAACCAATTAACTGTAAAATGAACCTCATGCTAAAAGCGCAGAATTTAAAATGAAGTGGCCTATACCACGCATTTTCTCATTTATAATCTTTCTTTAAGCCAAAGATAAAAGTGTTGCTAATTTATTCTCGGGAGGGTTTCATTAATGTCAAGATTATAAAAGAAGAAAGGGATTTTGTTCTTTCTTTTGCTGTACACGGTTAACAGATTAGGATTACAAAGTTTGCTTTGAATCATTAAAGGCCCCTTGTTAACAATTACTTGCAGAAATAAGTTATTCCAGATTATATCCTTTTATGTGCATTAAGTCTTAACTGGTTATATGCATATAAAGGTTTGTTCACAAGAAACTTGGAGAAATTAAAATAATAGATTTTCTTTGCAAGAAAGAGTTTCCTGTCAGAAACTCTAGTTGTGTGGTCATTTTGTTGTGAGACAAAATATTCACTCAACAGAACCTCCATAATAAATGATCACCCTCATGAGGTCTCTTAATACCCATCTCTACCTCTATACTCCACCTCAAATAGTAGGTTAAATACTCCTTAACCTTAACATGAATAGAGTGAAGCAATAACGGTGACCTCTTAATGGCTATGTGCTCCTAGGCCCATACCCGCAACAAGGGAGTCCAACTCAAACTTGTTTGTCCACCGTGCACAACATCGTTAAACTCTTTGTACACTTGGACCAATAGTTTAGGCACCCACACAAATACAATCCTATGCTCCACCATGTCACTCACCACACCCAACATATTCTAGGTGAACAGTACCTTGAAAGTATCAGGTAAGGCATAGGTAGATATCATCATCATATTTGCACACTAACGCTTAGATATCTTATCCTACAAACATAACCACTCATCATCCATATTTGAAGCATCGATATACTACCATCCCTCACCAAAGAACCGCTCCAGCACTGCCACCCTACTATCATTCGGTGCTGCTCTAATCGACACACCCTTAATCAGTAGCTTGTAAATATGATAAACATATTCCAAAGTGATCATCATTTCCCTAGTGGGAAAATGAAAGGTATTCGTATCCATGTCCCATCGCTCACATAATGTGGATATATATGTCTGGTTGGCATGTATACTCTTACACTCCCATAAATACCAGAACCATATATCATCCAACCACTTGAGATCATCCTCATTGTTCATTGATTTGTCAAAAGTGCTCTTCATATTTCAAACATGATGATGGGGCTCGAGCATCTTCACCTATTCATCCACAAACAAACACAAAAAAACATACATTAGTCATCAATACAACAATGCAATCTAATAAAAATCCATAAAGTAAATTTACAAATTAAACTATTTAATTTGATACGTAATTTGAGACATAAACAGTGCAGAAGTCACATATCAAAATATATCAACAAAATAGTCGCATATTTGGATATCCATTTTGTCATTTCATAGCAAAATTTTGAATAAATACGAAAAATAGTACATATTTGGATTCCAACAGTCAAAAATAAAATCACCCACACACCCACTGTGGCACAAAATTCAAAACACATCCAAATCATCCAACATACAAAAACAAAATATATTTTTGAATACACATTTTCCCACTTAGAGGTAAAAATGTTGACAAAATTTAGAAACAACATACCAATCAACATAGATTTCAGGGTCCATCTTACCATACATACACCAAAACGGAACATACACCAATCGACAAAACAACAAAATAAAAGTCACATTTTGGAACACCCATTTACCCACTTCGCAGTGAAAGTTCAAACAGATGTGGAAAACAGTAAAAATTGGGCTCCCCACAACTCATTTTCAATTTAACACTACCTACATCTTGGCACGTAAATCAAAGAAAAACCAAATGAAATCATCTACAAAAATAAATAACATTTTTGGATATCCATTTTGCCCTTCTACAGTGAAAGTATCGTCAGTTTCTACAAATACTATCTCTAAGGTGGCAAATATAATAGTCAAATTTTATGACCTTACACCTAAAAACAACACATTTTGAAAACATGCCAAACAAAGGCACAAAAATATAACATTCGCATAACAAGATACCCATTTCCTACTTTTACGTACAAAATTCAATAAAATTTCAACAATAGTACATCATTACTTCAAAAATGGATGGTCAAACCTAGAATCAAATCACGTTTTTGGGTACCCATTTGGCTAGTTTTACACTATGTGTTTGAATTTCAATTACAAATTGCAAAAAAATTTAAAACAAGACGAAAACCTCTCCCCCCCTCTAATTTACTTTTCTCTAGAAAATTAAAAACACAAAAAATGAGGTAAATAAGAGGACTTACCACTGGATACCCATGCCTACTACCAGCTCTAACTCGTCCTCTCACCATCCTTGCGTCTGAACTCAGCAATCGCCTCATCCAAACCTCACCGAATGCTCCTTTCGAATACTCCACATAGCTTTTTGTCATCCAAATGAGCCCCTTCCAACTCAAAATTGCCTTAAAAATACCTAAAACCCTAATTCACCCCCCTACCCTATGATTCAGGCCTAATTTACCCCTCACCCCATGAATCAGGATACAATTTGCCCCCTGCCCCATGAATTGAGCATATGTACCTTAAAACCAATTAGATTCATTCTAAAACCCTAGGAAATCATGCAACTTTCCTCTAAAACCCTAGGAACCCTCCTAAACTATCCTCTCATCTACTTTTTCATAATTTTTCATCACACATTGGTATTCTATCAATCTTTGCATCACCAAATCACCAAATTCCACTCACCTCATTGTTGATTCCTCGTTCAAGGGGGTATTCATATCCAAAGTCATCTTTGCATGCAAAAGCGTGGGTATCACATTTGTCTATGAAATGTTTTACTGAAGATTATCTTACGATAATAATCTCAATATCAACCAGATATTTGTTATATCATGAGAGCTATGTGTTTCTATGGAGAAGTCAATGTAACATTCATTTATGTTGAATACAAAATGAATGATATGTGTGATGTAATCCTAGCGCAACATTTGGAAAATTATTTATGGAATTTATGATGCATAATGAATGACACATTTGAATAATCTATATGTCCCTTTAGCTCAAATGGTTTGACACTTGTTGCCATGTGCTCAACAATCAATCAAAAAAAATATTTCAATAAGCATTTGTTCTATTCGTACTTTTGGACCACGTTGATATGGTCAAAAAAGAAAAGCAATCAAAAGTTGCCTACCCCTGATTTACTAGCACCAACAGAAAGGAGCACCAACCCCTGATTTACAAGCACCAACTGGAAGGAGCAACAACCCCTAATGCCAAGCACCAACATGGACTTCAATATTGAAACTAGAAGATTGACATAGAAATACCTTCACTTTTACAAGACCCTGAATGGTCTATTTCTTACTCAACCTCTCTCACAATTCACCCAACACACACCCTTATCTCTCGCCTGTCGCGCACCTTGCTCTCCTCTCGCGCTCCTCTCACGCACTTTACCGAATAAAATCCCCTATTAAAATTCTCCAAGAAACGCTCCTTTTATAACCATATTGTCTCTTTGTAAATCCTTTTTGTAACTCTTTTATGACATAGTATTCTCCTATGCCACTTGTCAATTGTAACTCCTAGCATGCATGTGTTTTGGTTTTTGAAATGGCTTTTCATTTTTATTTTGAGGCCCTTCATTTTCTTTTCTCCTTCATGACTGTTCATTTTCTTTTCCCTTGTGCATGCATGTGTTTTGGTTTCCTAAATGGCTTTTCATTTCTATTTTGAGGCCCATCGTTTTCTTTTCTCCTTCATGACTATTCATTTTATTTTCATGTGTAACGACCATCTTAAATGATTTCAAATAATTAAATATTTCTTATTGGTCCACGTCACTATGCAGACTTCAGTTTCACCATCTTGATGTTGAGCAAGGTGCAACGACAGTATTGTCATTGTTGTCAACACAGTCAGATATATCGATTGATGCAGTGGACAGGAGTTTAGAGGTTATTCAGAGTATGTACATTGATGCTAAATGCTTATGAGGATGTTTTTGGTGTTTGGTTGAAGTTGTTACAGGTTTTCCAAGAAGACCGAAGTGGTCCATATGCTAAAGAAGTGAAAAAGCAAAGAGAAAAAAAGTGTCGCGATATTGCGACATGTTGCATTTTCACGGCCAAAAGAGAAGCAAAAAATCAAAGAGAAAAAAGTGTCGTGATATCGCGACATGTTGCATTTTCACTGCCAAAAGAGAAGCAAAAAAGCAAAGAGGAAAAAGTGTTGCGATATCGTGACATGTTGCATTTTCATGGCCAAAAGAGAAGCGAAAAATCAAAGAGGAAAAAGTGTCGCTATATCGCGATATCTTGCATTTTCATGACCAAAAGAGAAGCGAAAATACAAAGAGGAAAAAGTGTCGCAATATCACAACATGTTGCATTTTTGCAACCAAAAGAGAAGCGAAAAAGCAAGGAGGAAAAAGTGTCCCAATATCGTGACATGTTGCATTTTCACGGCCAAAGCAAAGAGAAAATGCAAGGAGAAAAAAATGTCACGATATTGCGACATGTTGTATTTTCATGGGCCAAAGCAAAGAGAAAGAGCAAGAAGGAAAAAGTGTCACGATATCATGACATGTCACATTTTCGTGACTCAAACAGGGTAGGCAGGCAGAGAAAGAAAAAGTGTCACGATATCACGACATGTCGTATTTTCACGACTCAAAAAGGTAGGCAAGCAGAGAAAGAAAAATTGTCGTGATATCATGACATGTCACATTTTTGCGACTCAAAAATGGCAGGCAGGTAGAGAAATAAAAAGTGTCGCGATATCGCGACATGTCGTATTTTCGCGACTCAAAAAATGCAGGCAGGCAGAGAAAGAAAAAGTGTCGCGATAAAAAGTGTCACGATATCACGACATGTCGCATTTTCATGACTCAAAAAGGGCAGGCAGGCAGAGAAACAAAAGTGTCATGATATCACGACATGTTGCATTTTCACCAAAGGAACAGAGTAGTTGACAATGCGTCTGATATTAGTGATGAACATCAGGATGGTGAAACTGAATTCTGCATAGTGACGTGGACCAATAAGGAATATTTAATGATTTGAAATCATTTAAGATGGTCGTTACACATGAAAAGAAAATGACAAATCATGGAGAAAAGAAAATGATGGGCCTCAAAATAGAAATGAAAATCCATTTTGAAAACCAAAACACATGCATGCATAAGGAAAAATAAAACGAACAGTCATGAAGGAGAAAAGAAAACAAAGGGCCTCAAAATAGAAACGAAAAGCCATTTCGGAAACCAAAACACATGCATGCTAGGAGTTACAATTGACAAGTGGCATAGGAGAATATTGTGTCATAAATGAGTTACAAAAAGGAGTTACAAAGAGACAATATGGTTATAAAAGTAGCGTTGCTTGGAGAATTTTAATAGGGGATTTTATTCGGTAAAGTGCATGAGAGGAGCATGAGAGGAGAGCGAGAGGTGCGCGAAAGGCGAGCGATAAGGGTGTGTGTTGGGTGAATTGTGAGAGAGGTTGAGTAAGCAATAGACCAGTTAGGGTCTTGTAAAAGTGAAGGCATTTCTATGTCAATCTTCTAGTTTCAATATTGAATTCCAAGTTGGTGCTTGGCATCAGGGGTTGGTGCTCCTTCCAGTTGGTGCTAGTAAATCAGGGGTTGGTTCTCCTTTCTGTTGGTGTAGATAAATCAGAGGTTGGTTCTCCTTTCTATTGGTGCAGATAAATCAGGGGTTGGTGCTCCTTTCTATTGATGCAGATAAATCAGGGGTTGGTGCTCCTTCCAGTGGGTGCTGGTAAATTGATTGTAAAGTTATTGCTTTACAAAGGCTGGATTTGGATGGGATTCCAAACAATCAATTTTTCAGGAGTAGCCAAATCGATGAACCTCGGTACATCTTGTGTTGTGTGATGCTCTCATGTTATATTTGCTTTATTTGGTTTTAAGTTTTCATTGTTTTAGCTTTAAGATTTGAAGATTTAAGTTTTAAAGAGCTACACTGATTCACCCCCCCTCTTAGTGTCATTGTGAGACTAACAATTGGTATCAGAGCAAGGTTCCTGAACAAGATTAACCGGCTAAGGTGATCTTGGAAGTGACACAATGGTAGGTGGTGAAGGCTTCTCATAAAACAAAGCACCATTGTTGGATGGAACTAATTATGCATTTTGGAGACTCAGGATGCAGACATATCTTTGTGCTTTGGGATACGACATTTGGGATTCAGTGGATAGTGGATACACAATACCCACCACTTCTCCAACCGATGCTGTCGATAAGAAATTGTTTGAGAATAACTCAAAAGTGAAGAATGCTATCATGTACGGATTAGTGGACAGTTAACTGGCAAAGATTATGAGTTGTAAAATGGCAAAAGAAATATGGGACAAACTAAGGAGCATTCATGAAGGAGACGATAAGATCAAGGAGGCTAAGTTACAAACACATCGAGATCAGTTCGAAGTATTAAAGATGAATGATGATGAGAAAATAGAGGCATATATGCTAAGAGTTAATGAAGTCATTAATGCGAGTAGAGGACTCAGTGAGGAAATCAAAGATTCTGTCATCGTGAAAAATACATTAAGATATCTTCCCCAAAGATTTGATTCTAAAGTTTTAGCTAAAGAGACATCAGATGAAATTGAAGCAAACTTTGTTCGAAAACTAAATAGGGGAAAAGGAAAATACAGAGGAAAGTTACCATTTAAATGCTTCAATTGTGGAGGCGTTGGGCATCTTGTAGCTAAATTTTCACTTAATGAGAAGAAAAAAAGTGATGAAGGATCACACCAAGAAAGAAGTGACTAGAAGAAAAAAACAAATTTCATAAAAGGCAACTTCAAGAAGAAAAGTTTCATCTCCAAGAATGTCAGTTCATCAAAATACATCTGCGGTGAGGATTCTGAAAAGGAAACAGGTGAAGTTATTTTCATGGCTCTCAAAGAAGAAAAAATAGAAAATGAACAAGAATGTGATGAAGAAGAAATTGATGCAGAAGTAAATTTGGAAAAGGAACTAATTGCAACTCTGGATGAATTGAAGATAGAAAGAAAAAAGAATAAGAAAATTTTAAGAAAGCTTGAGGATGCAAATGAAATCATAACCAGTTTGAAATTACAGATAGAAGAATCCAAGAAAATATTTAAAGATCTCGAAGTGTAAATAACCATGAAAATAGATTATTGTAGCAAGCTAGAATAAGAGACTGTTGGTTTAAGGATGCAGATAGAAGAGATGAATCGTAAAATTAGTTGTTATCACAAACATGAAGAAAGTTCTATGAAGCTGGATAAGATCATAAATAATCAAAGGACTACAAGCATAAAATTTGTTTTGGGCTTTTACGAAGGAAAATCATCAAATGGATCAAAGAATGAATATAAGAAACAGGTTGATCAAGAAAAAATGACTCATGCAAAAGAAAGGAATAATGCAAGGCACGAAATGAGAATTAACAATGATGGATTCATCAATGTCACACATCAAGGAAGAAGAAGATTTATGACTCCTACGACAACATGGCAAAGACCATCACCTAGGTTCAATCATCTCTTTTTTTGTTATTGTTTTAAATGCAATGGTTATGGACATAAGATTTCAAATTGCAAGTATAATGTAGGACCAAGGAATTTTACCAGTAGAAATGTTTTTTCACCTTTGATGGATTATGCAGTAGAATGTTAAAACTATCATAATTTTGGGCACATTGCAAGAAATTGTCAAAATACATTTGCATCAAATCAATTTCAGGGAAGAAAATTACAACCAAATGGAGCGAGACAAAATATAAAATTTCTTGAAAAACATGCACAAGGTACTGAAAAAGAAAAGTCAAAACAAGAACCCAAAACTATAATCAAACCAGAGTGGAAAGAAAAAGAGCGATCTAAGGAAGACAAGGAATCCCTGATCGTACAAACAACATTTAAAGCACAAAATAAATCTGCACCCTGGATACTTGATAGTGGGTGCTCCAGTCATATGATAGGTGACAAACAAAAATTTGAGAAGTTACAGCAATATGAAGGTGGTTCAGTAAAATTTGGAAATAATGATGGAGCTAAGATAGTTGGCAAAGGTTCAATTAAGATTAATGATAGAAAAATCATCTCAAAAGAAATCTTGTTTGTGGTTGGTCTAAAGCATAAATTGTTGAGCATAAGTAAGATTTGTGATAGAGGTCATGAAGTGATTTTTAAGAAGCAGGGTTGTGAAGTCAAAAAAGCAAATAGTGGAAAGTTGATAGCAACTAGATCGAGGACATCTGGAAACCTGTACACTCTCTCAGATACTTCAGAAGAAGCTTGCCTGATTGGATAGGAAGAAGAAAATTGGTTGTGGCACAAGAGGCTCGATCATATCAGTTTTGACAATCTAGTAAAAATCAACTCAAAAAAGGGAGTGGTCATGCTTCCCAAGAATTGACTAGTTGTCAGGACCACATTCTCAGGGGGAGCATTTGTGTATTTGTTTATATTTTTGCTCATGTTTGTAATTTTTGCTAAGCGAAATAACTTTTGCCTGAGAATGTTATGCATGGACTCAGGGGGAGTTTGCAGCAACCCTTTGATATTGTTGTCAAAGGGGGAGAAGAGTTACAAGAAATTGCACGTGTGTTGCCAACAATTCCAAAGGGGGATATTATTGAGCAAGGTGCAACGATAGTATTGTCATTGTTGTCAACATAGTCAGATAGATCGGTTGATGTAGTGGATAGGAGTTCAAATGTTATTCAGAGTATGTACAATGATGTTAAATTCTTATGAGGATGTTTTTGGTGTTTGTGTGAAGTTGTTACATGTTGTCCACGAAGACCGAAGTGGCCCATATGCTAAAGAAGTGAAAAAGCAAAGAGAAAAAAATTGTCACGATATCGCGACATGTTGCATTTTTGTAGCCAAAAGAGAAGTGAAAAAGCAAAGAGGAAAAAGTGTTGAGATATCGCATCATGTTGCATTTTCGTGGCCAAAAGAGAAGCAAAAAACAAAGAGGAAAAAGTGTCGCGATATCACAACATGTTGCATTTTTGCGGCCAAAAGAGAAGCGAAAAAACAAGGAGGAAAAAGTGTCACGATATCGCGACATGTTGCATTTTTGTGGCCAAAGCAAAGAGAAAATGCAAGGAAAAAAAAATGTCGCGATATCGCGACATGTTGTATTTTTGCGGGCCAAAGCAAAGAGAAAGAGCAAGAAGGAAAAAGTGTCACGATATCACGACATGTCTCATTTTTGTGACTCAAACAGGGCAGGCAGGCCGAGAAAGAAAAAGTGTCGTGATATCGCTACATGTCACATTTTTGCGACTCAAAAAGGTAGGCAGGCAAAGAAAGAAAAAGTGTCGCGATATCGCGACATGCCACATTTTTGTGATTAAAAAATGGCAAGCAGGTAGAGAAAGAAAAAGTGTCACGATATCGTGACATGTCGCATTTTCGTGACTCAAAAAAGGTAGGCAATTAGAGAAAGAAAAAATGTCACGATATCACATGTCGCATTTTTGTGACTCAAAAAGGGTAGGCAGGCTGAGAAACAAAAGTGTCATGATATCGTGACATGTTGCATTTTCGCCAAAGGAACAAAGTAGTTGACAGTGCATCTGATATTAGTGATGAACATCAAGATGGTGAAACTGAAGTCTGCATAGTGACATGGACCAATAAATAATATTTAATGATTTGAAATCATTTAAGATGGTCGTTACACATGAAAAGAAAACAAATAGTCATGAAGGAGAAAATAAAATGATGGGCCTCAAAATAGAAACGAAAAGCCATTTTGGAAACCAAAACACATGCATGCACAAGGGAAAATAAAACGAATAGTCATGAAGGAGAAAAGAAAATGAAGGGCCTCAAAATAGAAACAAAAAGCTATTTCAGAAACCAAAACACATGCATGCTGGGAGTTACAATTGACAAGTGGCATAGGAGAATACTGTGTCATAAATGAGTTACAAAAATAAGGAGTTACAAAGAGACAATATGGTTATAAAAGGAGCGTTGCTTGGAGAATTTTAATAGGGGATTTTATTCGATAAAGTGCATGAAAGGAGCGCGAGAGGAGAGCGAGAGGTGCACGACAGGTGAGCGAGAAGGGTGTGTGTTGGGTGAATTGTGAGAGAGGTTGAGTAAGCAATAGACCAGTCAGGGTCTTGTAAAAGTGAAGGCATTTCTATGTCAATCTTCTAGTTTCAAGATTGAAGTCCAAGTTGGTGCTTGGCATCAGGGGTTGGTGCTCCTTCCAGTTGGTGCTGGTAAATCAGGGGTTGGTGCTCTTTTCTATTGGTGCATATAAATCAGGGGTTGATGCTCCTTTATTTTGGTGTAGATAAATTAGGGGTTGGTGCTCCTTTATGTTGGCATAGATAAATCAAGGGTTGGTGCAGATAAATTAGGGTTTGGTGCTCCTTTTTGTTGGTGCAAATAAGTCAAGGGTTGGTGCTCCTTCCAGTGGGTGCTGGTAAATTGATTGTAAAGTTGTTGCTTTGCAAAGGCTGGATTTGGATGGGAGTTCAAACAGTCAATTTTTGAGGAGTAGCCAAATTGGTGAACCTCGATACATCTTATGTTGTGTGATGCTCTCTTTTTATATTTGCTTTATTTGGTTTTAAGTTCTCATTGTTTCAGCTTTAAGAGTTGAAGATTTAAGTTTTAAAGAGCTACACTGATTCACCCCCCCTCTCAGTGTCATTGTGAGACTAACAAAACAACTAGTATGACATCAAAAATATCATACAGACTCAACAAAACCATCCCGTTGCATTCACAATCATCCATTTCTATTTACCAGTATTATTTTCATTGCATTTTATCTCTTTCCTCTTCTCCTCTTCTTATTTATTTCTTCTTGGCTATCGATCAAGTTGGTATGGTCATGCTTCAAGCAACTACATACTTTTTATTGGATTATATTATCCTTCTATCCCTTCTCTTCTATACATACCCTTCACATTTTTGTATTAAATTGTGCTTCTCACAATATAGTTCAAAAAGGGGCAAAATGTAGACACCTAAAAGTTTCACATTGCTATACCTACGTACTTGTATATCCTTTTGGATACTTGTAGGTTCACATAGGCCATCTAGGTACCTCTAGGCTATTTCATACTAGCGTAGACTATTCTAGATCATCCTAAACATGTGTAGATTGTTGTAGTCATGCATATATGGTCGTACTCATGCATAGTCATGTATAGATCACCATAGATTATCGTAGCATTATGTAGATTTCCACATACCACTTCGCTAGTTCTTAAGTCCAAAACCCTAATAAGCTAGCATAATCACATCACAAGCATTTCCCATGCATTGAGATACTTTCCATTAGCTTCCCAAGGTGGTACAAAGCCTATTTGCACTCAATTGAGACCCCCACAGGCTATTAATTGGCAAAAGCAATTATCAAGTCAGTTCCTAAAATCTAATTTAACGTTGACTTCACTTAAGTCACCTTTTTAGGGAAAATTTGAATAATTAAAATCTTAATCCTTAATTAACACTAATTGCACCCTCCCACATGTGTGTAATTAGGGTTAGCTAAGATATTTTCCTAAGAACCCTAATCAAGCCCTAATTTGACTTATGACCTCCTAATACTAATTAGACCTAATCATTCCTCACACATGTGTGAGTATAGGATATTTCCTATGAGGAATATGAGGCTTCCACATCACAAACCCTAACCTAAATCTGGTCAAAATTTAGTCTAGGGTTAGTTTCCTTAACTCTTCCTCCTACACCTTGCCATTTTCTATATATAGTGGGCTCAAACCCTCATTTAAATCTCTCTCCATATTATGTCCAAAGTACAGAAACTCTACCAAAATACATACCAAAGTACAATAAAGTAGATATGAACCTGCACATTGACATTTCAATAGCAAAGGAACCTCTCCACTGAAGGATTTCTACATAATATCTCCTAGGGTCTGATTCACCCCTCGCCCCATGAATCTGACACTAGTTCGCTCCTCGAGTGGCGAATTGGTCCTACAGGTCCCAAATCAGCTCAGATTTGGGAGATAAGCTTTGTTTTATCATTTCACGACCTTCTGCACAATTTATTTTAGTTTTTATCATGTTTTTACAGTCGATTTGTATTTGTAAATATAGGGCCTAATTGAGGCAAGCCCCCCAATGGACTAACCCCTTTTTGTAGGTTTGGCCTAAAACCAAGGAGGGAAAACAACTACAAACTACAATTCCATGGTGGTACATAAGCCCATGTACACTGAGGAACACAAAAGGGCAGCATCATGCCTATTGCATCATTTATGGAAAGAAAGGATAGAGGGGAATTTTCCCCCATTGTAACCTATGCACTCTTTACATGAATAAAAATATATTTTCTTGAATAATATGTGTTATTAATATGTTGTTAGATCAAATGTCATATTTTGGTTGTTTCAATTACATTATTTGGGTATTGAAGACTTTAGTTTTCAATATGGATATTCAATTTGGTACTAGAATTTGTAGTCTTCTTCTTTGTAGACTATAATTTGTTCAAGTAAGTACTTAGTGTTTTCATACAATGTAGAGAAAGTTATTGCTAAGGGTTCCTCTATTTCTCTAGTTTAAATATTTCCATCTAGTTTAGTCTTTGTGTTTTCTTTTCTATTTATATCTCCTTTGCTCTGTTCTCTCCTAGCATAATTTTTCTTCCTTTTCCTCCTCTTGTGATTTAGCATTGATACTAGTGAAATCTCTATTTTAGTATGAGTTAGTCTATCATCACAATAATATTGATTTGTATTGCTAGTTTACCTCATGTGTTGAGCAAGTACAAAAAAATTAATGATAGATAAATCATCAAACATTCCTCTGACATGAATATAACTATTTTTTGTGTATTCCACCATGCTTTGAAGAGGGCTTCATGAAGATAACTAAATAACATAAGCTTATACTAAGAGGGGGGGGGTGAATAGTATAAGACCACTTTTTTCTTTTTCTTTTTCCAATCAATATTATGCAACGTATCAATAGAAATATCAATAGCATTAATTAAAGAAATGCACAAATCATCACACACAATAGAGACACCAATTTAACGTGGTTCACCCAATGTGGGATACTCCACGGAGAAAATATTTCACTAATATTTTCTCAATAAATCTCTTGGGAATCCTTTCCCTATTACAATGTTTATGGACCTCTGTCCAAAGGAGATACTAATACCCTAATCAAGTTCATGGATATCTATCCACGGGAGAACTCCTTTCTCCTCTGCTCTTGATAGTGATATTATAGAATATTTGTTACCTCCATTACACTAGCTAATGGATATCTATCCACTAAATACTCATGTACTCACTCAGAATACCTATCCTCACTACCCTGGATAATGGATCTCTATCCACTAAAAACTATCATCCTCTATACTCTATCACCTCCAAATATTTCTCTCAGCTTTGTCTCAAATATGCACTAAACACAATCCTTTGGTCTAGCACAAATTTATTCAGTCTCTGTCTCTGGTCTAGCACAAACCTATCCTCAAATATACACCAAAACCTATCCTCAAATTTGTACTAAACATAGTATTTTGGTCTAGAAAAAATCTATCCTCAATCTCTATTCTCAAGCCTTAACACAAAGCTTTAATTAGTCTCAAATCAACTCTACTAGATCTACCCCAAACCTTAACTTAAGGTTTGAACAAATCAATAAATCAACTCTACTCACAAGTCTTCTCAAATATTGGTGTGAGCTTTTATGAAAGCTTACAATACAAATTTGAGGACAGATATTATTGAGCAGATTGGACAAGTTCTAGAGAGGAATTGTGGATATATTAGTGTGATATTTTGTGGAAGGTTGATAGATTTGAGACAATCTATCAACCTTCCACAAAATATCACACTAATATATCCACAATTCCTCTCTAGAACTTGTCCAATCTGCTCAATAATATCTGTCCTCAAATTTGTATTGTAAGCTTCCATAAAATCTCACACCAATCTGTCCACAAGTCTTCTCTAAGACTTACCTCAAATATGCTCAACAAGTCCTCACTAGAACTTGTGAAATATCACATAAACATATAGAGAATTGTTAGAGACTCAATATGCTTCTTACTCACAATAATGTTCAATCACTTTCAATATTTCTTTTTATCACATAAACATATAAATAATTCTTAGAGACTCAATATGCTTCACACTCACAAACACTCAACCTCTTTCTCAAATAAATTCAAAATATGGAACAATTTATTTCACATAACTTGAACTATCATTTAAACAATTCCACTTGACTAGATTCAACCAAATCTACTCAACCAATCACTCAATGAAACAATCCTTGCTCACAAAACCTAGTCCAAGCATATGAACACTCACTCAATTATTTCCAAGCAATGCTAATCAAATAATCTCACATAACAATGATACTCATGATATTTCACAAACCCTGGTTCAAGATAGTTCACAACTTCACATAACAATGATACTCATGTTCTTTGTAAAAACTCGAGTTCAAGCATTGTTGGAAATTTTGGGTACTTTGGGTACATTGCCTTTGCTCAAGTATATAAGTTGTCATTGATGTCAAGAAGCTTTTGAAGGAATTTGATTTGATGTCAAATAATTTATTTTGATGAAGGTTACGACATAACAGTTTCAAAGGTCTTTTGCAAACCCCAAGCTGACAGGTTCGAGAGAAAGAGCTCGCAAAGAAAAGTGTCGCGATTTCGCGACAATTTGCAAGAGGGTTTGTACGGACGAAAAAGTGTCACGATTTCGTGACAGGTTCGAGAGAAAGAGCTCGCAGAGAAAAAGTGTCGCGATATCGCGACATGTCGGGTTTTCGCGACCCGAAGAAAAGAAAAGCGCTAAGGAGAAAAAGTGTCGCGATATCGCGACATGTCGGGTTTTCACCAAGAAAGAAAAGCGCTAAGGAGAAAAGTGTCACGATATCACGACATGTCGGGTTTTCATGACCCGAAGAGAAGAAGAGAGTTAAGGAGGAAAAGTGTCGCGATATCGCGACATGTCACATTTTCGTGACTTAAGGAGAGAGAAAACAAGTTAGAAAAGTGTCACGATATCATGACATGTCACGATTTCATGACGGGTTACAAGGAAAGCGTACGAAAGCTGAAAGCGTCATGATTTCATGACGGGTTGCAAAGAATGCGTACGGATGCAGAAAGTGTCATGATTTCACGACAGGAAAAAGAAAGCAGACGGAAGTAGAAGTGTCATGATTTCATGATAGAAATTGAAAGTAGGTCTTCTATAGGAGAAGTGTCATGATTTCATGACAAAAGTAAAGAGGAAGGCTATGAAGAGAAGTGTCATGATATCATGAGAAGTGAAGACGAAGTCTGAGAGGTAGAAGTGTCATGATTTCATGACAAAAGAGAAAGGAGGTCGACGAAGGGAGAAGTGTCACGATATCATGACAAAAGCAAAGTTGATGCTGACAAAGACAGAAGTGTCACGATATCATGACAAGAGCTTAGTTGAAGTCGACAAAGGCTGAAGTGTCATGATATCATGACAAAAGCCAAAAGAAAGTGTACGGTTGCAAAGGTGTCACGATATCATGACATGTTGTAGTTTCACGGCAAAAGCTACAGAAGAGTTACAGAGGCAGTTGAAGCCGACAAAGTTAAATGTGAGCCGACGAAGATTAGGGTTTGTAGTCGATGAAGTTTAGGGTTGTGCAGTCGACTAAAGATCAGGGTTACAGCCGACTAAGATTAAGGTTTTGATCTTGAAAGTGTTATTATAAAAGGTAGGCTATTTTGAAGAGTTGGAGGAGTTGTTAGTTGTGACGTTCACAGATAGAGCGTAGAGTGAGAAGTTCGATCGTCGAGAGCAGAGTGCAAAATTTGATCGAAGTGTGCAGAGTGAGTGAAGAGTCATGGTGAATTGTTCTAAGTGCCGCTGTGATTGCGTAGAGAGTGCAAAGGTTGAAGTTCGACCAAGTGCGGCTGTGATTGTGCAAAGAGAGCAGAGGGCGTAGAGAGCACAAAGGGCAAAGACGAACATGGAGTGCTATTGTATGAGGACAGAGGTGCACTGGTTCTTTGAGAAGAACCTGAGGATAGATTTGGCAAGTCTTTGAGAAGGCTTGTGTGTAGAGGATTGATTTGTTCAAGTGTTGGACAGATCTGATAGACAGAGGAAGACTTGTACTAGACCGACTGATTGTGTTTGGTACAGGTTGTTGAGCTGCTGTGGACGTGATCATAGAAGGCAGAGGTCTCTTAGGCTAAGCATTGAGGATAGGAGGTCTTCGATGGAAAGGAGTTCCACGTGCTGGCAAGAGGTAGAGGCAGTTGATCTTCTGAGGGATCATTTCCAGAGCAGAGGGGAAGGTATCTCCTTTGAGCAGAGGCTCATAAATCCAGAGCAGAGGGGAAGGTATCTCCTTTGAGCAGAGGCTCATAAATTTTGATTGGGGGAAGGTATCTCCTTTGGGCCGAGGCTCATAAACATTGTAATTGGGAAGGATTCCCAAAGAACTTTGAGATAACTTTTAGAGAAAAGTTTTGTGGACGTAGCTCGACCATTACGGGTGAACCACGTTAAAATTGGTGTCACTTTGTGGATGATATTGTGCATTGTTTTGATATTGCTTTGGGTATATTGCTTTACTATTTTGAAGTATAAAGGAAAAAGTAAAAAGAGGTCTTATACTGTTCACCCCCCTCTCAGTATAAGCTTGTGTTCTTCAATTGGTATCAGAGCAGGTGCCTTCGAAAAGTTTAACAGCTTGAAGGAAAAGCTAGTAAAGAACACAATGGATCATTCAAGTAGCAATGCAACACCTATTCTTGATGGGTCAGATTTTGGTCTTTGGAGTGCAAGGATGAAGGTTCATCTAATGGCACTTGGTAATGAGGTATGGGAAGTGATTGAAGATGAGTACACTATTCCTGTACATGGTCCTAATACTAAAGAAGAAAGGCTCCTACATCACAGCAATTCAAAAGCAATGAATGCAATCCTGAAAGGCTTACGGAAAGCAGATCTCACCAAAGTGATTCACTACAAGACAACTAGTGAAATGTGGAAACGATTGAAGGTGGTTCATACAGGTGATACAAATGTCGAAAAGGCCAAGTTGAGACACTTCAAAGGTATGTTTGAACAACTCCAGATGAATGATGATGAAAATATTAGTGACTACATGCTTCGTATGGATGAGGTTGTTAACTCCATGAAAGACTTAGGTCTTGAGCTTGCTGAAAATGATGTTTGTGATAAGATTTTAAGATCTCTTCCTAATAGATTTAGTGAAAATATTTCTGCTATTGAGGAAGCTAAAGATTTGGATAAGTTGAAAAAGGATGAGCTCCATAGTATACTTGCAGCATTTGAGTTGAGAACTCAAGTGAAGGTTGATGTCAAGAAAGAGGCGACTTTCAAGGCTACCAAGAAATCCAAGGGTAAACAACTTCAAGAGAGTGATGAGTCTTCTAGTGATGAAGAGGCATATTACAGACAGAAAGGCAAGTTCTCTAGAAAGCACAAAAGCATGAAAAATATAAGATGTTTCAATTGTGGAAAGTTTGGTCATTATGCTACTGACTGTATTGTTCCCAAGAATGAAAGTGATGAAGATAAACAGGATTCTAAGAGCAAGGATTCTGAAAAGCACAAGCATCACAGGAAGAACAAAGATGAGCACAACAATCAAGGAAAGAGGTATTCTCACAAGCACAAGAAGAGTTTCTACCTAGACAAAGCAAGTAAGTGTTCTAGTAGTGATAGTGAAAGTTCTTCAAGTGATGATGAAAATGAGATGTTGTTCATATCAGAAAAAGAGGAAGAACCGAAACATAGATTCATTATCATGAAATGTCTTAGATGTGGAAATTTTGGTCACCTTGAGGATGATTGTACAAATAATGATTTGGTTTCTAGTATGTATGAGGATGCTTCAGAAAACTATAAGGAAGATGCTTGTATGGTTTTTGAAAAAGGTAGCACCTCTAGTGATAAGAAATCTGAAAAAGGCTTTGATGATTCAGAAAGCAAACAAATAAAGGATCTTGAAAGTGAACTTATTAATGCTCTTAGTGCTTTGAAAAAGGAAAGAAAGAAGAATGCTAGACTCAAGGATAAGTTAGATGAATGTTGTATGGAGAGAGATGATCTTATAGAAAATCTTGATTTCTCTATAGCTAAGACACAAGAACTCAAGGATGAGTTAGAGTCTAAGGTTCTTGAGTATAGTGAGTTAGAACAGAAAATGGCTTCTTTGAAAGAGGAAACTAAAGAGTACAAGGATAAGCTTTACGAGGTTTCAAGATAGCTCCAAAAAGGTTAAGTCACTCATCAAAGGTCAAAGAAAGACAACGAGATAAAACAGGCCTTGGTTTTGTTAAGCCACACAAGGAACAAGTTGGAGAGTCTAGTAAGAGACTCCAAAAGGAAGAGAGTTCTGATGAGGAAAGTATTTCAGATCATGAGTCCTTGAATGATAGATGCACAGAAATAGAAAACAGAATTCAGAATGAGAAGAAGAAGTTTTCAGGACCCAAGAGGTCAAATAAAGGAAAATTTCAAGGCGAGATGTTTTGCTTGTCATAAGTTTGGTCACATGGCTTCACATTGCATGGCTCAAGTGAAGAAGGTAAACGACAATTTCAGAAGTGCTAGTTTCTTTCAAGGGTATTGCTACTCTTGTCAACAGTTTGGGCACAAGGCAGTTTATTGCAAGGTAAATAACAGGAACAGGTTTGATCAAAATAGGTTTGGTCAGAACAGGTTTGGTCAGAACAGGTTTGGTCAGAACAGGTTTGGTCAGAACAGGTTTGGTCAGAACAGGTGGATTCAAAGATCAGGTTTACCTCAGAGAAACAACATCGTCAAGTGTTTCAAGTGCAACAATGAAGGTCACATAATCAGACAGTGTAGAGCTGAAATTCTAGATTACAGGAACAGGAACAGTGGCATGATCAGGTCCAAGGATCAAGGCATGGACAAGAACAGGGATGAGAACAAGAACAAGAACAGTGACAAGAACAGGAATATGGACAAAGAGTTCAAGAGAAGGCCCGACAAGGAAGTTATAGACGTTGATGATGATCAGTGCCTAATGGGAGTTTTACTCCCACCCCAGAATTAATCACCTCATCAGGAGGTGGGGGAGGGACTAAGCTAAGAGGCTCATTCTTAGTCCCGAGCCCCAAAGGTGACCCTTTGCCATTGATGACAAAGGGGGAGAGATATGAGTAAGGGGGAGAGCTTCAAAGTGAAGAGGAAAGCTTCAAGTCAGGGGGAGCAAAACTTCAAAGGACGTTGGTCAGTTGTTAGCATAGTTGGTTTCAGTTTTGGCTCTTGAGAAGTGTTTTCAGTAAAGGTTTGCCATCAATGACAAAGGGGGAGATTGTTGGAAATTTTGGGTACTTTGGGTACATTGCCTTTGCTCAAGTATATAAGTTGTCATTGATGTCAAGAAGCTTTTGAAGGAATTTGATTTGATGTCAAATAATTTATTTTGATGAAGGTTACGGCATAACAGTTTCAAAGGTCTTTTGCAAACCCCAAGCTGACAGGTTCGAGAGAAAGAGCTCGCAAAGAAAAGTGTCACGATTTCATGACAATTTGCAAGAGGGTTTGTACGGATGAAAAAGTGTCATGATTTCATGACAGGTTCGAGAGAAAGAGCTAGAGAAAAAGTGTCACGATATCGCGACATGTCGTTTTGACCAAGAAAGAAAGCGCTAAGGAGAAAAGTGTCACGATATCGCGACATGTCGGGTTTTCGTGACCAAGAAAGAAAAGCGCTAAGGAGAAAAAGTGTCATGATATCGCGACATGTCGGTTTCAGACCCAAGAAAGAAAAGAGCTAAGGAGGAAAAGTGTCACGATATCGCGACATGTCGCATTTTCGTGACTTAAGTAGGAGAGAGAAAACAAGTTAGAAAAGTGTCGCGATATTGACATGTCACGATTTCACGACGGGTTACAAGGAAAGCGTACGAAAGCTGAAAGCATCACGATTTCATGACGGGTTGCAAAGAATGCGTACGGATGCAGAAAGTGTCACGATTTCACGATAGGCAGAAAAGAAAGCAGACGAAAGCAGAAGTGTCACGATTTCATGACAAAAACTGAAAGTAGGTCTTCTATAGGAGAAGTGTCATGATTTCATGACAAAAGCAGAGAGGAAGGCTATGAAGACAGAAGTGTCACGATATCATGAGAAGTGAAGACGAAGTCTAGAGAGAAGTGTCATGATTTCATGACAAAAGCAGAAAGGAGGTCGACGAAGGGAGAAGTGTCATGATATCATGACAAAAGCAAAGTTGATGCTGACAAAGACAGAAGTGTCACGATATCACGACAAGAGCTTAGTTGAAGTCGACAAAGGCTGAAGTGTCATGATATCATGACAAAAGCCAAAAGAAAGTGTACGGTTGCAAAGGTGTCGTGATATCGTGACATGTTGTAGTTTCATGGCAAAAGCTACAGAAGAGTTACAGAGGCAGTTGAAGCCGACAAAGTTAAATGTGAGCCGACGAAGATTAGGGTTTGCAGTCGACGAAGTTTAGGGTTGTGCAGCTGACTAAAGATCAGGGTTACAGCTGACTAAGATTAAGGTTTTGATCTTGAAAGTGTTATTATAAAAGGTAGGCTATTTTGAAGAGTTGGAGGAGTTGTTAGTTGTGACGTTCGTAGATAGAGCGTAGAGTGAGAAGTTCGATCATCGAGAGCAGAGTGCAAAATTTGATCGAAGTGTGCAGAGTGAGCGAAGAGTCATGGTGAATTGTTCTAAGTGCCGCTGTGATTGCGCAGAGAGTGCAAAGGTTGAAGTTCGACCAAGTGCGGCTGTGATTGCGCAAAGAGAGCAGAGGGCGTAGAGAGCACAAAGGGCAAAGACGAACATGGAGTGTTGTTGTATGAGGACAGAGGTGCACTGGTTCTTTGAGAAGAACCTGAGGACAGATTTGGCAAGTCTTTGAGAAGGCTTGTGTGTAGAGGATTGATTTGTTCAAGTGTTGGACAGATCTGACAGACAGAGGAAGACTTGTACTAGACCGACTGACTGTGTTTGGTACAGGTTGTTGAGCTACTGTGGACGTGATCATAGAAGGCAGAGGTCTCTTAGGCTAAGCATTGAGGATAGGAGGTCTTCGGTGGAAAGGAGTTCCACGTGTTGGCAAGAGGTAGAGGCAGTTGATCTTCTGAGGGATCATTTCCAGAGCAGAGGGGAAGGTATCTCCTTTGAGCAGAGGCTCATAAATCCAGAGTAGAGGGGAAGGTATCTCCTTTGAGCAGAGGCTCATAAATTCTGATTGGGGGAAGGTATCTCCTTTGGGCCGAGGCTCATAAACATTGTAATTGGGAAGGATTCCCAAAGAACTTTGAGATAACTTTTAGAGAAAAGTTTTGTGGACGTAGCCCAGCCATTCCGGGTGAACCACGTTAAAATTGGTGTCACTTTGTGGATGATATTGTGCATTGTTTTGATATTGCTTTGGGTATATTGCTTTACTATTTTGAAGTATAAAGGAAAAAGTAAAAAGAGGTCTTATACTTTTCACCCCCCTCTCAGTATAAGCTTGTGTTCTTCAAGCATATGAAAGCTTTACACAATAATTCCAACAATGCTTATCAAACAAGGTTTCAAGAATCAACTTTCATTCTAGAAAAACAAAACTCAACAATGCTTATCAAACAACCATTTTCCTTCCATCTTAGCATTCACAATATCCAACAATCACTCTCTAGGAATATGTGCCCATACCTTTTTGTTTGATGAAGAAGTGCCTATAAAACTTATCTCAAACACAATTTTATTCTTTGCCAATTTCAATGGTTAGATGACAAAATATCACACCAACCCTCTCTCAAAAATATTTCTCAATTACAAAAATAATCAAACTCAAATACACCTTATTACTCCTTCTTTGAAATTAGCAATCATCAAATCATACACAAAAATAATTACTCAATTACACCTTATAATCTCCAATCTTTAATTAACAACCTCCAAAAATAAATCAAGAAAATGACTTAATACACTTATAACTCCAAAAACTAAATTAACATCCTTCAAAAATAAATTTCAAAAATAATGTTGCCTATCCTTTTATCTCCCTCAAACACTCAATACCCAAATTAATTTAGGCAAAAATAAACTTTATAAACCATCAAAAATATTTTATTTTTCCAACCTTAGCACATCCGAAATAATCAAGCGACCAAGGCAATTAACATCAGTGCATACCTTTAACACTAGCCAAAAGGCCTTGGTGGGTTTCGAACGTGAGGCTTCCTCCTATCGAGCACCTTATCGAGGTGCTAGCCCACCACATGGGCTATGAGCCTCCATGCGAAGGGGAAGGCACAAGCCTTCCCTTTATTTCCTTTTGAATGATGTGGTGCAAAAAATAGAATGCACTCTTCCCTTGCAAAATGACACTCGACGGGTTTCAAACCTTGTTCTCCCACCTGCCACATGCCTTAACACAACCTACCATCACCAACTATGCTACACAATGCTGTGCAAAATAAGAGGAGCCTTGCTCCTACTTGTCTTCGTTGTTATCGCTGAAACCTCAAAACACGTGAAACTCAATCTTCTTCCCTTGCGCACGAATCTAGGAGGCATTAATTAAATCAAATGCATTGGGGGACTTTGACTTAGGATTTGCCCTCCTTTTATGCATGAAGGCCTCGTGCCATAAAATGTCGATGCTAAATCGAATTTCAAATTCGATTTTAATTTAAACCTTATAACCCACTTTAGGGTTATTTAAATTAATATAAATTAATTTATAATTAAATTAAAATTAAGTTATAATTAACTTAAATAACTTTGGAAGTTAATTAAATTAATTAATAGATTTATTTATAATAAAATTATATTAATTAATTTATAATTAATTTAAATTTCCCTTTTTAATATTATAATAAAATATTATAATATTATTTTCTTGGGCCTCTTCTTTGCACTTTGGACCACATATGACCACCTGGAACCGGATCTGACCATCTGGAAGCGGACTCTCCTTTTTGCACTGATTGCGAAACTGCTTCTTCTTGCACTGCTCACTGAAACTGACTTTTGACATCAATGACCACTCACTCTTGATATCAATGACAACTCATCTACTCAAAATGTCCAACAATCTCCCCCTTTGTCATTGATGGCAACCCAATTATCTTTTCCAATTTCCTTAACCTTTTTTTGTTCTGCTCCCCTAGGAAATTGCTCCCCCTGACTCAATGCTCTCCCCTTAAATAAAATCTCTCCCCCTTACTCAAATCTCTCCCCCTTTGACATCAATGGCAAAGGGTCACCTTTGGGGCTCGGGGCTAAGAATGAGACTCTTAGCTTAGCCCCTCCCCCACATCCTCTTGAGGTGGTTAATTCTAGGGTGGGAGTATTTCTACTCCCAGCATGCATTGATCTTTACCTTTGTCCACTTTCCTTCTCATATGATCCTTTTGATTCCTTTGACTATTCATGTTCCTGCTTGTCTCTAGAATTTCTTCTCTACACCACTTTGTTGTATGTCCATCATTATTGCACTTGTAACACTTAATATTGTTATTCCTTGGAGGTGCAAATATCTTGGGATTTCTCCTGGTGAAGCCATATCTATTCCTGTCATGAACCCTAAAATTCATTGCCTTGTGACCAAACTGATTACATGAGTAGCAATACCCATGAAAAAGCTACTTATTTTTGAAGTTCCCATATTCTTGTCTTTCATGTGTCCTACATTGTGAAGCCTTGTGCCCAAATATGTGACATGAGAAACATCATCCATTGAAATTTCCTTGCCTTGACCTCATTGGTCTCTTAGTCTCTTTTACCCTATGTTGGTTCTTGTTCCATCTGTTTCTCCTTTGTGCATTGTTCCTTTCCTTGTTGAACTTTCTATTGTCCAACTCATCCTCAAAAGTCTCACTTTCTCTTACACTGTCTTCTTATGAAGTTTCTTCTTCTTCAGAACTTGAGGTTGACTCCTCTTCTTGTTTCTTTTGTACTTGTTCAAAACCAAGACCTATTTTGTTTGTTGACCGTCTTTGTACCTTGATCATCTTATCTACGATATTTGAGCTCTTTCCAAACTTGTGTAACCTATCCTTAGACTCTTTTATTTCTTCCCTTAGTAGAGCCACTTCTTGTTCTAACTTTTCACATTCTAAGACCTTTGCTTCTAACTTATCCTTGAACTTCTTTGTCTTAGCCATTGACTTATTTAGATCCTCTATAAGCTTTCCTTTCTCTTCATCACATTCTTGAAACTGAAGCTTAAGTTGGGAGTTTTGCTTTCTTACCTTCTTTAATGTGTTAAGAGCATAAATAAGCTCTCCCTCAAGATCAACTTCTCCTTTCTCTGATTCTTCCTCTATTTTTTTGCCTTTGAAAACATCTTCATTCTTTTCTGACTTGTCTTCTATAGGATCACCTCCTTCTTCTTCTAGTGCCATTAGAATATTCTCTTCTGGCCCTTCAAGTGTATCTTCATATTCATCATCACTAAAACTGAAACCATTCTTTGTACAACTATCTTCAAGATGTCCAAAGTTACCACATCTAAAACACTTGAGAATTATTGGTGACCTTTTCTTAATTTCTTCTTTTTCTTCTATCAAAAATAGAACTTCATATTTATCATTATCTGAGAAACTATTATCACTATCACTTGAGTACTTACTTGCCTTGTCTACATAGTAACTCCTCTTCTATATTTGAAAGAACTTCTTTCCTTGTTTGCCTTGTCCATCCTTACCTTTCTTTTGGTACCTATATTTTTATGATTCCCTGTTCTTATGATCCTATTTTTCTTCATCATTGCTATTTCTAGCTTCTTGAAAATTAGTTGCATAGTGACCATACTTTCCACAATTGAAGCATCTAACATATTTTGCATCTTTAAATATTCTTGGATCCTTATTCCTTCTACCATAATTTGCTTCTTCATCACTAGATGACTCATTGCTTGAATATGACTTCTTACCCTTTGTCTTCTTAGTAGCTTTGAAGGTTGCTTCCTTTTGGAGATTAGGTTCTTTTGTTCTCATATCAAAAGCTATAAGAATACCAAGTAATTCATCTCTTGTCAAAAGATCACCATATTTTGATTCCTCTATAGCTGAAATATTCTCACTAAACCTTTTTGGGAGAGATCTTAAGATCTTATCACAAACATCAGATTCTTGAACCTCAAGTACAAGTCCTTGCATGGCGTTAACAACCTCATCTACATGAAGTAGATAAGCACTAATGTTTTCCTCATCCTTCATTCTTAATTCTTCAAATTTTCCTTTGAGATTTCGTATCTTTACCTTTTTGACACTTTTATCTCCTTCATATATGCTTTGCAACTTATCCCAAATTCCTTTTGCTGATTTGCAATGCATAACCTTTATGAACTCTATTCTATGCAAACCTTTCAAAATTGCATTCATTGCTTTTGAATTGTAATGATGTAGAAGCTTACCATATTTATCTGTAGGTGGAGTAGCTGGTGGTGTGTATCCATTTTCAACTGCTTCCCATATTTCATTACCAAGTGCCATCAGGTGAATCTTCATTCTCATACTCCAAAATATATAATCGCTTCCATCAAATACTAGTGTTGAATTATCTGAGGATCCATTCTTAGAATCCATTGTGTTCTTGTAAGCTTTTCCTTCAAGCTATTAAACTCTTTCGAAGGAACCCACTTTGATACCAATTGAAGAACACAAGCTTATACTGAGAGGGGGGTGAACAGTATAAGACCACTTTTTACTTTTCTTTTCCAATCAATATTATGCAATGTATCAATAGCAATATCAACAATAGTAATCAAAGCAATGCACAAATCATCACACACAATAGAGACACCAATTTAACGTGGTTCACCCAATGTGGGCTACTCCACGGAGAAAATATTTCACTAATATTTTCTCAATAAATATCTTGGGAATCCTTTCCCTATTACAATGTTTATGGACCTCTATCCAAAGGAGACACCAATCCCCTAATCAAGTTCATGGATCTCTATCCATAGGAGAACTCCTTTCTCCTCTACTCTGGCTGGTGATCTTCTAGAAGAACTGCTACCTCCATTGCATTGGCTAATGGATCTCTATCCACTGAAGACTCCTATCCTCACTCAAAAGACCTATCCTCACTACCCTAGCTAATGGATCTCTATCCACTAGATACTGTCATCCTCTATACTCTGTCACCTCCAAAGCTTGCTCTCAGCTCTGTCTCAAATCTGCACTAAACACAATCCTTCGGTCTAGCACAAATCTTCTCAATATCTGTCTCTAGTCTGGCACAAACCTATCCTCAAATCTGCACCAAAATTCTTGTCCTCAAATATGCACTAAACATAGTCCATCGGTCTAGCATAAATTTATCCTCAATATGCTGTCCTCAAGCCTTAACACAAAGCTTGACTTAATCATCAAATCAACTAGTGCTAGATCTACCCCAAACCTTATACTCAAGGTTTAAACAAATCAATCACATCAAACTCTTCTCACAAGTCATTCTCAAATAACAATTGTCTCACCGAAAATCTCACTTGTAAGCTTCCATGCAATCAAGCTTCACACTAATCTATCATTCAACAAAACAGTCCTGCTCTAGAAAACCTTGTCCAAGCATAACTTACTCAATAATTTCCAACAATGCTTATCAAACTATCATTTTCTCTCCAAATTAGCATTCACAATCATCCAAAAATCACTCACTAAGAAGATATACCCATAACATTTTTTTTGATGAATAAGTGCCCTTAAAAAACCTGTCTCAAACACAATTTTATTCTTTGCCAATTTCAATGGTTAGATGAAAAAATATCACACCAAACCTCTCTCAAAAATATTTCTCAATTACAAAAATAATCAAACTAAAATACACCTTATTACTCCTTTGAAATTAGCAATCATCAAAGCATACATAAAAATAATTACTCAATTACACCTTATAATCTCCAATATTTAATTAACAACCTCCAAAAATACTTAAGGAAAACCCATCCCTAACCCCAAAATAAAACCTTCAAAAAAAAACCCTCAAAAATAATGTTGCCTATCCTTTTATCTCCCTCAAACACTCAATATCCAAATTAATTCAGGTAAAAATAAACTTTATAAACCATAAAAAAAAATATTTTATTTTTCCAACCTTAGCACATCCAAAATAATCAAGCGAGCAAGGCAATTAACATTAGCGCATACCTTTAACACTAGCCAAAAGGCCTCGATGGGTTTCGAATGCGAGGCTTCCTCCTGTCGAGTGCCTTATCGAGGTGCTAGCCCACCACATGGGCTACGAGCCTCCATGTGAAGGGGAAGGCGTAAGCCTTCCCTTTATTTTCTTTTAAATGGCGTGGCGCAAAAAATAGAATGTGCTCTTCCCTCATAAAATGATACTCGACGAGTTTTGAATCTTGTTCTCCCACTTGCCACATGCCTTAACACAACCTATCGTCACCAACTACGCTACATAGCGCTGTGCGAAATAAGAGGAGCCTTGATCCTACTTGTCTTCGCTGCTATCATCGAAACCTCAAAACATGTGAAACTCAATCTTCTTCCCTTGTGCACGAATCTAGGAGGCATTAATTAAATCGAATGCATTGGGGGACTTTGACTTAGGATTTGCCCTCCTTTTATACACGAAGACCTCGTGCCATAAAACGTTGGCGCTAAATCAAATTTCAAATTTGATTTTAATTTAAACCTTATAACCCACTTTAGGGTTATTTAAATTAATATAAATTAATTTATAATTAAATTAAAATTAAGTTATAATTAACTTAAATAACTTTGGAAGTTAATTAAATTAATTATAAATTAATTTATAATAAAATTATATTAATTAATTTATAATTAATTTTAAATTTTCATTTTTAAATATTATAATATTATTTGCTTGGGCCTCTTCTTTGCACTTTGGACCACATCTAACCACCTAGAACCGGATCTGACCATCTAGAAGTGGACTCTCCTTTTTGCACTGATTGCAAAACTGCTTCTTCTTGCACTGCTCATTGAAACTAACTTTTGACATCAATGACCACTCACTCTTGACATCAATGACAACTCATCTACTCAAAATGTCCAACAATAACCAATTAATGCTGCAAAGGTGCCTTCTTTTACCTCTTTAAGGAATAAGGAGAATATTTATTTATCACTAGTAGATAGATACTTGTATCCTTCAAGGGTATCTATTAAGTTTTGGGAGTAAAATTCCACTTCATGAAATAGTTCCTCGTTAAAAGCATTTCTTAATATTTCATCCATATTTCTTCTTGATTGCCCTTGAGGTAGTATTCCTTAGAGTTTTGGAGATGGATCCTTTGATGTAGTCTAACTTATGACTCCCTAGTTTAAGGTATGCTATGAATTTGATAAATCCTTTCAAGCTTAGGTTTTGTAGAAACCTTTATCTCTCCTAAAAGGATTGAATATATGATCAAACTTGATAAATCCTATTATTATCAAGTTTTGTAGAATTCCTTATGTCTCCCTAGTAGAGTATATTATAGACTTGATAAATTGCTTTGATAGTAGTCTTTGAGTTGAATCCCTTTTGTCTCCCTAATGATTTAGAGTATGCAATAAGTTTGATAAAGTGCTTAGCTAGTGATTAATTCTCCTATTTGAGTTGATTTTGTAATATTTTGTAAATGGAAATAATCAACTCCTACTTTCCCTTATTTATCCTAATGAGCTTATGCACTTATCAATTTTGAAGAAGTTATTTATGTTAGTCTTACAATGGCACTGAGAGGGGGGGGTGAATCAGTGTAGCTATTTAAACTTAAATCTGCAACTCTTAAATCTAAAATAATGAAAGCTTAAAACCAGATAAAGCAAATATAACAAGAGAGCATTCCACAACACACAATTTAACGAGGTTCACCAGTTTTGGCTACTCCTCAAAAATAGACTGCTTGGACTCCCATCCAAATCCAGCCTTTGCAAAGCACCAACTTTACAATCAATTTACCAGCACCCACTGGAAGGAGCACCAACCCCTAATTTATTTACACCAACAGAAAGGAGCACCAACCCCTAATTTACCAGCATTGACTGGAAGGAGCACCAACCCCTAATTTATCTGCACCAACAGAAAGGAGCACCAACCCTTGATTCCAAGCACCAACTCAGAATTCTATTTTGAATATTTTTGACATAAAAATGCCTTCACTTTTACAAGACCCTCTCTGGTCTATTTCTTTCTCAACATTGCCAACTCTTTATACAGCACACACCCTGCTCACTCACCTCCTACGCACTCTCTTTCAGTAGCACTTTCACACTCTTTCTGCAACACTTTTTCACTCTGAGCGACAACTGTATTTCTCCATGCAACTACCCTTTTATAATCAAATTGTCTAATAGTAACTCTAGTTGTAACTCCATCTTTTATTTCTCTTCTGCCACTTGTCAACTGTAACTATTCTATTAATATTCTTAACTTCCATATTCGTGCATGCAGTCTATTAATAGTAACGGCTTCTTTATTCTCACATGCAACCTTATTAATAGAGCGGTTCTTTGTTTCGGCTTCGAGACGTTTCTCTGTCCAACTCATGGTCTTTGTCTGATGACTTTCAGTAACCACTGTTGCATGATAATTCTTTGTAATGGCTTCTGTAACTATAGTAATGACTTATATTTACTGTCACCGTAACTACCCCTATAACTGCCGTAATTCTTTAGTTCACTATTCTTATTTAACTGCATGATTGTCTTTGCAACACCCCCTACAACTGCAGTTCTGACTCCAGTTAACTATTCATGTTCTAGCTACATGATTTTCTTCTGCAACTGCATCTGTAACTATCATTTTATTTCAGTTAACTTTACTTCGGCTTGCACCCATGAAAACATAACATGTCATGAAATTGTGACACTTTCGTTGCCTTGTGCCTTTTCTGTCTTTGGCCCGTGAAAACAGAACATGTCATGAAATCGTGACACTTCTGTCTCTTTGCACTCTTCTCACCTTCTACCCATGAAAACATGACCTGTCACGAAATCGTGACACTTTCGCTGCCTTGACCTCTTCTCGGCTTCAACCCATGAAAACATGACCTGTCACGAAATCGTGACATCTTTCGCTTCCGTACACTCCTCTCTACTTGCACTAGCAAAAACCTGACATGTCATGAAATCGTGACATCTTTCGCTTCCTTGCACTCTACTCTGCTTGCACTAGCGAAAACCTGACATGTCACAAAATCATGACATCTTTCGCTTCCTTGCACTCTGCTCTGCTTGCACTAGCGAAAACCTGACATGTCGTGAAATCGTGACATCTTTCGCTTCCTTGCACTTTGCTCTGCCTTATGCCCATAAAAATGGAACATGTCACAAAATCATGACGTCTTTGCCTTTGAGCTCTTCCTCCTTGAATTTGTCATGAAATCATGACGCTTCTGCTTCCATGCTCTTTCATTTTGCTTTTGTCGTGAAATCATGACACTTCATCCTTTGGAGTCTTCCTCTCTGCTATTGTCACGAAATCGTGACATATTTTCTCCTTAGCTCTTCTCTTCTCTTTAGGTCGTGAAAACGTGACATGTCACGATATCACGACACTTTTTCTCTTGAGCTCTTCCTCTTGCAATATGTCGCAAAATCGTGACACTTTTTATCTTGCCTTCTCTCTCCTGCACTATGTCACAAAATCGTGACACTTTTTCTCCTTAGTGCTTCCTCTTGCAAATTGTCATGAAATCGCGACACTTTTTATCTTGCCTTCTCTCTCCTACAATATGTCATGAAATCATGACACTTTTTCTCCTTAGTGCTTCCTCTTGCAAATTGTCACGAAATCGTGACAGTTTTCTTTGCTTGCGCCTTCTCTCCGAACATGTCGCAAAATCGTGATAGTTCTTCCTGCATGTGCTTCTTCTTCAAACATGTCATGAAATCATGACAGTTTCCTTTGCCTGCGCCTTCTCTCCAAACATGTTGCAAAATCACGACAGTTCTTCCTGCATGCGCTTCTTCTTCAAACATGTCATGAAATCGTGATAGTTTCCTTTGCCTACGCCTTCTCTCCAAACATGTCATGAAATCATGACAGTTTTCTTACTTGCCTTCTTTGCTTCCAACATGTCGCGAAATCATGATAGTTTTTCCACTTGGCTTCTTTGCCTCCAACATGTCACAAAATCGTGATAGTTTTTCTAGCATTTTCTCTCTCCTTTGAGATGTCGCGAAATCATGACAATTTTGATAACATTTTCTCTCTCCTCCGAGATGTTGCAAAATCGCAACAATTTTGACAGCATTTTCTCTCTCCTCCAAAAACATGACAATTTTGACAAGTTTGATAGAAAACATGTCATGATATCGCGACACTTTTCTTACTTGTATTTTTCTTTGATTCTTTGAATCTGGGTCACTTCTGTCTTCTTGGAAATTTACTATACATGCTCTGACTGCTCTGAACTATTGTTCACTTTATCAACCAATCCATCTAATGATCTCTGCACTCCTATCCATTGCATCAACCGATCCTCTGTCTGTGTTGACAACAATGACAATACTTTGGCTGCACCTTGCTCATCAATGAACTCCTGTCCATCACCTTGCTCATCAATAAACTCCTATCCATTCATGTCCATTGCATCAACTGATCAACCTGACTGTGTTGACAATAATGACAATACTTTGGTTGCACCTTGCACATCAATCTCCCCCTTTGGAATTGTTGGCAACACATGTAATTGCATGCAATTACCTGTAACTCTTCTCCCCCTTTGACAATAATACCAAAGGGCAGCTACAAAACTCCCCCTGAGTCCATGCACAACATTCTTAGGCAAAAATTATTACTGTTAGCCAAAATCATAAATATGAGCAAAAAGAAAAACAAATGCATAAATGCTCCCCCTGAGAATTTGATCCCGATAGCTAGTCAATTCTTAGACTATTCTTGGGAATATGTGACCACTTCAGTTCACGCTATCTTCTGAGCCTCAACCCTCTATTTCTCTATAATCTCAAACTTGTCCACTTGAAGAATCCTCACTCAGATCTATCTTCAACTGTGTTGGTTGTTGGATCTCTATCCATTGAGACTCTCCTCTGTACTCTGTCATAGGCTCACTAAGAACCTGTTTAACAAGCTCACATAGAACTTGTCCAAATCAGCTCACAAGTTCATCAAGAAAAACTTGCTTAGCATGAACCCACAAAGAGAATTGTTAGAGACCCAATGTGATTCATCAACCTCATAGAAGCATAAAGAGAATTGTTAGAGACTCAATATGTTCTATACTTAACTCCCAATCTCAATCTCAACTCAATATCAATGGAGTAAGCCCAAACATGTATCAAGTAAAGCATTAACTTGATCAAAACAACCTCTATGAGAGCAACTCAACCATTCATCACCCTTCATGGCACTACCACAAACAACTGTATGAGCAGAAAACACACTTTGATAGCTATACAACAACTCCCCGACTACTTTCCTTTCATCCTCAGAAAACCACACCAATACATAGGAGCATTAAAATAAAACTTTAACATTGCTCCCCCTGAGGATGTGCTACCTGGAGCTGCTTAATGCAGTAGAGGAGTAATCTCCTTCTATCCAAGGAGACATGAATTCCTTTCTTCTGTCTTTCTCTAGACTTTCTTGAACTTGGGCTTGAGTTTTTCAACTACATCCCTATTTTGCCCCTGTTTGTGAACTTGAACATTTCTCTTGCGGGGTTGTCTCTTGTGCATTCTTGATGGATGATTATTTTCTTTTCTTTTATGCACATGATATGTTCCTTGTCTGTGTTGCCCTCTTTGTGTCTGAAGAAATCTAGGGTTTTGCCTTAGATTAGATACAGAAGTGCTTGGACAGAACCTTGCTATGTGCCCTTGATCGTTGCATTTAAAACATTGCACATGTTTTATTCCCTGTCTGTATTGCATTCTGTGTGTATGATGAAATCTATGGTCTTGCCTTAGATTGGATACATAAGTGCTTGGACAAAACCTTGCTATGTGCCCATGGCCATTACATTTAAAACATTGCACAGGGTGTTCACTCAGGAATGCAGATGTATTTCTAACAACATAATTCTTTGATCTATTATTCTGTCCACAATAAAATGCCTTGTGACCATAGCAGTTGCATTTAGAACAATAGCCATTAAAAGCATTATTATTAAAAGAGTGAGAGTGAGAGAACCTCTTTTGCTGTGGTTGCTTTGTTGTAGATCTTCTTTGATATTTTCTTCCTTTTGAAGATTCAACTTTAGACTTTTCTTGCTTTGATCCTTCAGTAGTGTGTTTCTTCTTCTCTACATTTTTGGAAGATGAAGGTTGTTTAGCTTCATATCCAAGACCAAACTTAGCCGTGGAGCTTCTTTGTTGCTTTATCATTGTATCTAGTAATTTTGTGCTCTTCTCAAATTTGAGATTTATATTGGCCTCTTCTATTTGTTTCTTCAATGAAACAATCTCTTCTTCTTGTTGGCAGCAAACAGTCTCTTTCTCATTGATTTGAGACCTAAGAATATCTTCAATCCTTTTGTACTGTTCTACTTGTAGCTTTAGATCAATAATAACTTTGTTAGATTCCTCTTCACTTGTGTTGCATACATAATTCTCATCATCCAGGTGTGTCTTCAAGGCTTCTTCTGATTTCTTGGCCTTTTGAACTTGTAGGAAGAGATCTTCAATCTCATCTCCATATTCTTCCAATTTCTTGGATAGTCTTTTGTTCTTTTTCTTTTCTATCCTCAATTATTCAAGTGTAGCAATCAACTCACCTCTTAGATTTACTTCAATCTCTAGGTTTTCATTGCATACTTCAGAATCCACTTCTTCTACCTTCTCTAGTTCAATTTTCTCTTCCACATGAACTAAAACTGGCTGAGATGCATTTTTGGAGGAGGATCTATTCTTCTTACCCATTGTGTACTAATCCAAGATCAACCCTGATTGATTTAGCCTGAACTAGAAAACTGGCTCTGATACCAATTAATTGTTAGTCTTACAATGGCACTGAGAGGGGGGTGAATCAATGTAGCTATTTAAACTTAAATCTACAACTCTTAAATCTAAAATAATGAAATCTTAAAACTAGATAAAGCAAATATAACAAGAGAGCATTCCACAACACATAATTTAATGAGGTTCACCAGTTTTGGCTACTCCTCAAAAATAGACTGCTTGGACTCCCATCCAAATCTAGCCTTTGCAAAGCACCAACTTTATAATCAATTTACCAGCACCCACTGGAAGGAGCACCAACCCCTAATTTATCTACACCAATAGAAAGGAGCACCAACCCCTGATTTACCAGCACCGATTGGAAGGAGCACCAACCCCTAATTTATCTGCACCAACAAAAAGGAGCACCAACCCTTGATTCCAAGCACCAACTCAAAATTCTATTTTAAATCTTTTTGACATAAAAATGCCTTCGCTTTTATAGGACCCTGACTAGTCTATTACTTTCTCAACATTGCCCAATTCATGAAACACACCCTACTCCACTCATTCCTTACCGCACTCTCCTTTCTTACGGCTCACTCTTACGACTTTCTTACGGCGCACTCTTTTGCACTCTTACAGCTCTATGTTCTCTCTCTTCTCACTACACTCTCTTATAACCCGCAACACTATCTCACTAGTAAGACTCTCCATTTGTACACTCCCATCTTTCTATTTCTCTTCACGCCACTTGTCAAATGTAACTTTTCTATTAATATTCTTAACTTCCATATTCATGCATGCAGCCTATTAATAGTAATGACTTCTTTATTCTCACATGCAACCTTATTAATAGAGTGGTTCTTTGTTTGGGCTCCGAGATGTTTCTCTGTCCAACTCGTGGTCTTCGTCTGATGACTTTCAGTAACCACTGTTGCATGATAATTCTTTGTAATGGCTCCTGTAACTGTAGTAATGACTTCTATTTACTATCACTGTAACTGCCCCTATAACTGTCGTAATTACTTCAGTTCACTATTCTTATTTAACTACATGATTGTCTTTGCAACACCCCCTACAACTATAGTTCTGACTCCAGTTAACTGTTCGTGTTCTAGCTGCATGATTTTCTTCTGCAACTACATCTATAACTATCATTTTCTTTCAGTTAACTTTACTTCGGCTTGCACCCACGAAAACATAACATGTCATGAAATCATGACACTTTCGCTGCCTTGTGCCTTTTCTATCTTTGGCCCACAAAAATGGAACATGTCGCGAAATCGTGACACTTCTGTCTCTTTGCACTCTTCTCACCTTCTACCCGTGAAAACATGACCTATCACAAAATTGTGACACTTTCGTTGCCTTGACCTCTTCTCGGCTTCAACCCGCGAAAACATGACCTATCATGAAATCATGACATCTTTCGCTTCCGTACACTCCTCTCTGCTTGCACTAGCGAAAACCTGACATGTCACGAAATCATGACATCTTTCACTTCCTTGCACTCTTCTCTGCTTGCACTAGCGAAAACCTGACATGTCACAAAATCGTGACATCTTTCGCTTCCTTGCACTCTGCTCTGCTTGCACTAGCAAAAACCTGACATGTCATGAAATCATGACATCTTTCGCTTCCTTGCACTCTGCTCTGCCTTATGCCCATGAAAACGAAACATGTCATGAAATCATGATGTCTTTGCCTTTGAGCTCTTCCTCCTTGAATTTGTCATGAAATCATGACGCTTCTGCTTCCATGCTCTTTTGTTTTGCTTCTGTTGCAAAATCGTGACACTTCATCCTTCAGAGTCTTCCTCTCTACTGTTGTCGTGAAATCATGACATATTTTCTCCTTAGCTCTTCTCTTCTCTTCAGGTCGTGAAAACGTGACATGTCACGATATCGTGACACTTTTTCTCTCGAGCTCTTCCTCTTGCAATATGTCACAAAATCATGACACTTTTTATCTTGCCTTCTCTCTCCTACAATATGTCACGAAATCATGACACTTTTTCTCCTTAGTGCTTCCTCTTGCAAATTGTCGTGAAATCGTGACACTTTTTATCTTGCCTTCTCTCTCCTGTAATATGTCGCGAAATCGTGACACTTTTTCTCCTTAGTGCTTCCTCTTGCAAATTGTCACGAAATCATGACAGTTTTCTTTGCTTGTACCTTCTCTTCGAACATGTCACGAAATCACGACAGTTCTTCCTGCATGTGCTTCTTCTTCAAACATGTCATGAAATCGTGACAGTTTCCTTTGCCTGCACCTTCTCTCCAAACATGTCGTGAAATCGCGACAGTTCTTCCTGCATGCGCTTCTTCTTCAAACATGTCACGAAATCGCGATAGTTTTCTTTGCCTGCGCCTTCTCTCCAAACATGTCACGAAATCGCGATAATTTTCTTACTTTCCTTCTTTGCTTCCAACATGTCGCGAAATCATGATAGTTTTTCCATTTGGCTTCTTTGCCTCCAACATGTCATGAAATCACGACAATTTTTCTAGCATTTTCTCTCTCCTCCAAGATGTTGCGAAATCGCGACAATTTTGACAGCATTTTCTCTCTCCTTCAAGATGTCGCGAAATCACGACAATTTTGACAACATTTTCTCTCTCCTCCGAGATGTCGCAAAATCATGACAAAAAACATGTCGCGATATCGCGACAGTTTTCTTACTTGTCTTTTTCTTTGATTCTTTGAATCTGGGTCACTTCTGTCTTCTTGGAAATTCATTGTACATGCTCTGTATGATCTCTAAACTCTTGTTCACTTCATCAACCAATCCATCTAATGACCTCTGCACTCCTATCCATTGCATCAACCGATCCTCTGTCTGTGTTGACAACAATGACAATACTTTGGCTGCACCTTGCTCATCAATGAACTCCTATCCATCACCTTGCTCATCAATCAACTCCTATCCATTCTTGTCCATTGCATCAACTGATCAACCTGATTGTTTTGACAACAATGACAATACTTTAGTTGCACCTTGCACATCAATTTATGGTTGGAGTTTTATCCCCTTTAGTATGAGTATGATACAAATGTAACCAATTAATTCCAACTCTTAATGATGATTAATGAACTTCCTTCTTCTACCTTCAATAGTTTAATTTTCTAAATTCCAATAAGCTAAGGTTTGATGTAGTATGCCTTATATCTCCCTACTTTGGAATGTTAGAAAATAATGATAATAATATTTACAAATTGATTTTAATTTACCAAGGTTGAAAACCTTATATCTCCTACTTGGTTATTTGTAAATATTATAATATGAGAATGTACTTCAATTATAATACCTTGAAATATTACTTGAAGGTATGGACTTGCTTTATAACTTACTAATTTTTGGTTGATTTGTATTACTCCAATGCAATAGTAAACTTAAATTTATATGGTTCACCTTATAACTCCTTTTAAACCTTAATAAAAATCAATTATTTAATTTGATATTACGTTTATAATATTGCATGTGATAAACCTTATATTCAATCCTCCAATGTATTTTTCAAGATTTGTATTCTTTGCATGATATACCTTTATCTTTGCTCCCCCAATGGATCTTTTGAATGTTGTATTTAATGGAAAATATTGAGAATTCAATGCTCTCTCTTCAATGGATGTCTTGTCAAATTCTTTGACCTCTTTTAATAGCCTTTGACCTTGTTATGTATCAATACTTTAGCATTGCAACTACATCCTTCTTCCTTCATGTCTGCATATAATTAATGTGTTTGGTGCACCTTTTGATGGTGCCTATTAATAGTTTTATCTCCACATGGAATTTTGGACGTGTTACTATTCATCCTTGATGCTTTTTATACTTGGTGAAATTATTACTTAGGCTCGTAGGTTGTGGAAAACCATTGTAGTCTCCTTATGAGAGTTAATATGTAACACTTCTCCTTTGAAATGATTGCAATCCATTAATCATTTGAATAATACTTCTTAAAACTTCCAAGGTGAGTGTTATTTTATCTTGAGAATTACCTAATAGGATATGTATTAGAGAGAATAACAAGCACCTTAGTGTGACAAGTGGTGCATCTTAAATTACATGTAAAGGTGTATCCAATATCCTTATAACCGTTATATTTCCAATGAGTGCAAGTTGTGTTATTCAAATTCTATCTCCAACTATGATCATTCTAGGCATTGCAATGGTTGTTCTACGGGACTCCACAGATGAATTTGGATGTTCCTTCTTAGTGGATTATTCCTCTAAGCTAGGTATTGGATATTGTACCTTTAACTCCATATTGTACCTCACCCTTTTATGCTTTTAATATGTTATCTTGAGCGTTGCCTTTACAATGCATAGTATATGATAACTAACATAGATAAAAGATAGATTCTTTATTATATCCTACTTGTGCTATGTAGTAGATAATAGCTCCCTTACATGGTTGCCTTGTATTTCAGGTTGCTTATTGTGGATGTCTAATTTTGTGATTGACAGGGGTTTCTTTAGACATCGTAACGTGATTTATTTGTTGACACTTTTACCTTGTTGGGATTGTAGTAAATGGAACTATGAAACCTTTAGTTGTGGAAGTTTGACAATGAGATCTCCCTCTCAGATATCTAAAATTTATTGCTTCAGGAATAGGACTTTTGCTAGTCCTTCTCTATCTCTTCCAAAATTAAAATTTCTTCAAATGGATCTCTTGCAGGTCTCTTAAACTTCTCAGGTTAATTTATTCTACTCCTTTAAGGTGAAGTCTTCAATATTCAATGAAGATCACCAATATCCTATCTGCACCAGGTCTCTTTTTTGGAGTCTCTTTAATTTGCTACTTGTAATTTTTCAATGGAGATCACCAAGCTCTAATATTCTCCTCGACTCTTCTCTAGAGTATCTTCCTTGAATATGGAGCAAGGCTCCTATGGCATTTTCTTCTTTTGATCTGTGAAAGTCTACAATACGACTTCCCTTAGGTTCCTAGAATACCCTATTCTTTCATTTGTTTATTCTAGTGCTGGATTGATTCTGAAGATGATATTCTTCCTAGATTTCTATAGGAAGATTCTCAATATTTCTTCGAATCTCCTTTTTCCTACAACAAAGTATTAGGAATGTAATGGAAAAAATTCTAAGTGATGAATCTTCACTAGTTTATTTATCAATCTAGTGGAATTAATGTTGAGTCCTAGTATTCACGAGTTGTTTTGCAACTCTGTGGAAATACTCTAGCCAAATGCAATCTCAATAATTTTGGAACTAAGATTTACTTCTCTCCTCTTAATCTCTCTAATGGCTCTCCCTATTCCTATATTATCTACCATTGTTTTGATACCACTATTAGCTTTTTATAATGTATGATATGAGAGAAATCAATCACAAGATGTAAAATATGCAAAAAAGTAAGATAATAGAATTCTGCAAGAATGCTGAAATATGCTATTAATGGAAAGTTGTGAAAATAGTACAATGCAATATAATGGAGGAAATGAGCACTCCAAAACTTTAATTAAAAATAAATTTTACGTACTCACTAATCAATAGTAATCTATCCTATGCTTCCCCTTTTTCTATTCACTATGGAGCCTATATATAAGAAGATAGGTTACTTTGCCTTACTCTTCCTAAATACCTTTCCTATGAATCATGTACAAGTGGATTCCTTGTACATTTGCATCATTGCACATTGAAACTTGTGCATTTATTACTTCTTCCTTAAGTAACCTATGATGGACTTCTAATCTAACAATGTACCAAGGTGGTACATTGACATGTACCAAAATAATATAATATACTCTAACATTCCATAATTCTAAATATACAATTAGATTTTGAAAATTTTGCTTGGTGTATGAGGTATTCAATATTTTATAAAAAAATGATACTATATTTTTTCCAAAGGGAGAGTTATATACTATCTTGCATCATGGGATCCTTGAACCTTTATCACTCTCCATGTTTATAAATTTATAACAATTTGTGAAAAATTTTAAATTTTATATTGTTCTCCTTATATTTTGAAGCTTTTTTCAAATTACAAGTGAATCTAATCCTTTTGAGATGATTTTTAGGACATAGAAATATTGTAACATTTTTAATTTTTTTAAATATCTTGTTAACATTTAAAAATGTAGATGCTAAATATTCAAAAGAAAATATAAAATTTAGAAATAACATTTTGATTAGAAAAATGAGTGGACTAATGAGAAAAAATAAATACACTCCAAAAAGAATTAATTTTTTTATATAGGAACTTGGTAGGAGTGTAATAGAGTTTGAAGAGAGTTTAATAGGGTAGTAAGTAATAAAATGAGGTTAAAGACTATAATTTATTTAATGTAATTATTCTTTGAATTAAATATAATTTAAACAACTTTTATGTTTAAAATAAGAAAAATAAAGGAAAAAAATAAAAACTAAGTTACATTATAAAAAGTTGTGATAAATGGATGAATAATATTCCTATACTTGGGATAAAGACTCTACATATATTACATTGACAAAGAGTTTTATATTTTATGGGACTCATTAACTACTTTTATTTCATGTTTAGCAGTATTTTTCTATTGAGCATGAGTTTTGAAGATGATGGAAGTTATATACTATTAGAAATACTAAGTTGTCATTGATGTCAAAGGTGCATGGTATTCAAGGCAGAATATTCTTCAAGGATGACAAGTTTATAAGGTTTGAAAATATATAACTAATGTCAGAGATGGACTTGATAAATAGCAAATAGCAGAAAATCATCCAAGGTAAAGATATATCTCGAGGAGCAAAGAAAGTATATTTCAAAGTAAGGCAAATGTATTATAATGTTTAAATATCAAATTTAAATATTATAAAGAGAAGGACAAAGGTTTGGACAAAGGATTGAAATATATTATAATATTTAAATATTATAAAGAAAAGGACAAGGGTTTGGATAAAGACTTGAAATATTATAAAGAGAATGACAAAGGTTTGGACAAAGGCTTGAAATATTATAAAATAGAAAGACAAAGGTTGGGTACCTAAGTGTTGTAGGTGAGTTGGAGAGGAGAGGGCAATCCTCCAAGGGAGGTCCCAAGTTCAAATATCCACCCTACAAAAAAGCTGAATTGGGTACCCAAAATCCAATCGATAATGTTGGTGCGGGCAGGGTCGGGTGCGACTCCCGGGTGACTTTGATGGTATAGAACCCTCTATTCGTGGTATCTCAGACCAAGGCGGCCCCGCAAGGGGTTTCTCGCTTTAAAAAAAAAAAAGACAAAGGTTGGGACAAAGGTTTGACATATTTAAATAAAAGGATTTAAATTTATAAGAGTTTAAAAATTCGAATATTATAATATTTAAATCATAGGTTTAAATATTATAACCTGAAGTGTTTGAAAAAAATAATGCGTTGACATATTTGGAGAAGATAGAAAGTCGAAGGAAAAAAAATAAGAGCCGACCCCCTTATCAAAGATAATGGAAAACATATAAATATAGGGCATAATTTCACCTTTGCTATGGGCAAGTAATCAATCAATCCTTATGGTGAGTGCGAGAGACAAAGAGAGGAGAAGAGCAGAAAAAAATGGGCAGTGAAAGATAAGGATAAATATCATATTTACCCATTTTTTCCATCCATTGGAGTAGCCAAACAATCACCTTTCTTGCGTGGAGTGCTACTGTGTAGGAGGTTAAGAGGTCAAATATGGTCGACATCATTTTTCTAAAGAGTGAAGGTAAAATTACAAAGGATCCATATATTAGTTTTGCACCTTTGGTTCCATCCATCGGGGTAGCCCAAACGGTCGTCTAGCTTATGTGGAAGCACTATTGTGTAGGAGGTTAAGGGATGGAATCCCTTAAATACCATTTTGTTGTGGTTTTAATATTTAAAGGAGCGCAAAGACAAGGATAAATATTTGTGCATACCTTTTTGGTTTCATGTTTTGTGGTAGCATAGCTAGTCACGAGCGCTTGTGAGAGTGATGCACTTCAAGAGGATAGGGGATGAAATCCCTTTGCAACTGTGTAAGGTATTTAAATTTTTACTTTATAAAATTTAATTAAGAGAGAAATAAGGGTCATGGTGCTAGTGTAGAATTATATTTTTTGCATATTAAATAAAAGAGAGATATAAGGTGATGGGGGACGAGAAAAATCGCACCTTTTTCAACTCCTATTCTTCTTCATTAATCTACAAATCTCATTTACAGAAATAGCAACAACCCGTAGGCTTTACAATAACCAGCGCTCGGCTTGGTTTTCCTCTTCCACACTCTATGTGCGATCTTCCAATCCACCACCCGTTTCTCTTACAATCTGACTAGGTTTTTATAGAGGCCTCGACCCTCTGGGCCATTAATGACCCTTCGAAAGAACACATCATCAAAAACCTGCAAAGTCGGCTTCCTCGACCGAGTTTTCAATTTTCTTTCCATAAATGGGCAACTGCCCCGATCCGCCATGAAAGCATGCATTTAAAGAACCACCTGACATTTTTGACCTCTGGACGCAGCATTCGAGAGGCCGCTATGTTCAGCTAACTTACCGAATACGAAAACATGCATTAATGAGACCCTTGACCGCCTCAAAAACATCATCTTGGAGCATGTGCCTTTTCGAGCCACGAACCAGCTATTTGTCGTGATATCGTGACATGTCACGATATCGTGACATTTTAACTTCCTTGCGCTCCTTCCCTCTTTTGGTCGTGATATCGCGACATGTCACGATATCACGACGTATTCTCTTCATCTCTAACTTCCTTGCCTTCGGGTCGCGATATCGTGACATGTCGTGATATTGTGACGTTTTCTCTTTACCTCTCCCTTTCTTACCTTCAAGTTGCGATATCGTGACATGTCACGATATTGCGACATTTGCCTTCTGATGCCCCCACTTTCCTGCTCCTTGTCACGATTTTGTGACAGTCATGATTTCGTGACATGTCACAAAATTATGACATTCCCAAGTCTTCCCCTTGGCTATCTGCTCCTTGTCATGATTTCGTGACATGTCACAAAATCGTGACATTCCCAAGTCTTCCCCTCGGCTGTCTGCTCCTTGTCATGATTATGCGATAGTCATGATTTCGTGACATGTCGTGAAATCATGACATTCCCAAGTCTTTCCCTCGACTGTCTGCTCCTTGTCGCGATTTCACGACATGTCACAAAATCACGACATTCCCAAGTCTTCCCCCCGGCTGTCTGCTCCTTGTCATGATTTCGTGATAGTCATGATTTCATGATAGTCATGATTTCATGACATGTCACAAAATCATGACATCCCAAGTCTTCCCTCGGCTGCCCTGCTCCTTGTCATGATTTTGTGACGTCATGATTTCGTGACATGACAGTCACGATTTCGTGACATGTCATGAAATCACAACATCCCAAGTCTTCCCTCGGCTGCCCTACTCCTTGTCACGATTTCATGACAGTCGTGATTTTGTGACATGTCACGAAATCGTGACATGTCACAAAATCATGACATGTCGCAAAATCGTGACTATCACCAAATCGTGACTGTCGTGAAATCATGACATTCCCAAGTCTTCCTCGGCTACCCTGCTCCTTGTCGTGATTTCATGATAGTCATGATTTCATGACATGTCACGAAATCATGACATTCCCAAGTCTTCCCTCGGCTGCCCTGCTCCTTGTCATGATTTTGTGACAGTCACAATTTTGCGACACGTCACAAAATCGTGACCCTTTCCAATGGCATTTCTTTCTCCTATTGACTGTCACGATTTTGCGACATCGCAAAATCACGATAGTTTTTGCTCTGCACTTTCTCTCTCCCCTTCTTGAGTTGCAAAAACTTAGAAAAAATTTGGTTGATGCAAGATTGCACTGCTGCCACCGGATGCTCCTGCATCAGACACCCGGGGTTGATGGAGAAGTGACCTTCACTTCTATGCTGTTCGGTCAACATATTCTGCAACATCTCCAAACATGCACCTACCTCTGCAACCTACTAAAACCTCGTCTCCTAGAAAAAACATTCTCTGCCTTCTACCAGACAAATTTTGGCACTATTGTACACCTTCTCATCCACTGTGTGTAATGGCTTTAACTTGTGGTGCACTCCATATTTCGTCAAGGAGTACGTATTTGCACGACCATCATGCATTGCACTTCGATCAAACTGCCATGGCCTTCCTAACAGCAAATGGCAAGCATCCATAGGAAAAACATCACACAAGACTTCATCTTGGTATCTCCCAATTTTGAACATGACTAAGCACTGTTCATGGACCCATGCTCTGTGGTCCTTCCACAACCACGCAATCCGATATGGATGCGGGTGTCTCCTCCTCTCCAGTTGCAACTTAGTGACCATTTCCTCGGAGACTAAGTTATCAGTGTTGCCATTGTCTATAATCATGTTACAGAATTTACCTACGCTTTTGCACCTCGTGCAGAATAGGCTTCTCCTCTGCTCTGGTTTGTCTTCCTCAATCAGCATGGCTCTCCTTGTGACCATGACTTCTCCTCTCTCTGCCTCCTCAGAATGTTCTAATTCGGTTCTTTCATCTACTACAGCAGCTCTGGCAGGACCCTCAGGTCTCTTATTCATCCTTTCTCAATGTTGTGGACACTCGAATGCTCGATGTCCTTCTTTGCCACAGTGGAAACAGGTTCCACGAAATACTCCTCTTCCATACCCACGTCCAGATCTACCCCTTCCTCTTGGGTAGCCATTGTTTTTAACTTGGGGTCTGTAATCATCACCTGCCTTCTGCTCTTGGCTATTGCTAGCTTCTTCTTTCTTCTCCTATTTTCCTTCATATTTTCTTCCACCAGTCCTTCCTCCATGACCTCTTCCTCTTTGCTTGCTCTCAAATATTTTATTCAGTTTCTCTTCAACCTTTAGAGCAAACTGGTAAGCATCCTCAATGGTGCTCACCCGAACTAGGCTCAACTCCTCCTGGATACTGGGTCTCAACCCATTGATATAACGGGCCACCTTCTCCTTGTTTGCCTCTAAATGGCCAGTTCTGATAGAGATCTTATAAAACTCCTCTGTGTATTCTTGGATAGTTTTGCTCATCTGTCTCAAACTCTGCATTTTCCTTAGCAGATCCAACTCATAATCTGTAGGAATAAACTGTCTTTTCAACTTTTCTACCATTCTATCCCACCTTGTTATTCTTTCCTTCCCTCTTCTATTCCTTTCCAGCTGTATTCCCTTCCACCATATGCTGGCATGACCTTTCAGCTTGGTCTTAGCAAATCTGACCCGGTTAGGGTCTTCAACCTCCTCATATTCAAAATACTCCTCTAGATCATTTATCCAGTCAATCACCTCTTCTAGATTTAGGTTTCCAGAATATGTAGAAACCTCCATTTTTGGTTTCTTTCCAATCTAGGAGATGGCTTTGTATAACCTGGCCTGTGCAGGATCTACAACCTCTTCTTCTTCCTCAAACTGGTCTTCTTCTTCATCAACTTTGTCTTCACTTCCTTCTTCCCTCCTGGGCTCGTGCCCTCTGCGTAGTTCCTCTTGTAGGGCCTGAACTTGCCTCTACAAAGCTCTAAAATCTTCTGCTGGCACCATATTTCTTACTCCACCATGGTTTCTTCATGGAGGCATTCTTCTTTCTTCTCTTACAAACCCTTCCATAGATCCTGGTGTAACTGCCTCATGTTCGATGATCTGTTACATGCTCAAGAACTCTCGCTCTGATACCACTGATGGGGGACGAGAAAAATCGCACCTTCTCAACTCCAAATTCTTCTTCATTAATCTGCAAATCTCGTTTACAAAAATAGCAACAGCCCGCAAGCTTTACAATAACCAGTGCTCGGCTTGGTTTTCCTCTACCACACTCTATGTGCGATCTTCCAATCCACCACCCGTTTCTCTTACAATGACTAGGTTTTTATAGAGGCCCCGACCCTCTGGGCCATTAATGACCCTTTGAAAGAACACATCATCAAAAACCTGCAAAGTCGGCTTCCTCGGCTGAGTTTTCAATTTTCTTTCCATAAATGGGCAACTGCCCCGATCCGCCATGAAAGCATGCATTTAAAGAACCACCTAAAATTTTTGACCTTTGGACGTAGCATTCGAGAGGCCGCTGTGTTCAGCTAACTTACCGGATATGAAAACATGCATTAATGAGACCCTTGACCGCCTCGAAAACATCACCTTGGAGCGTGCGCCTTTTCAAACCACGAACCAGCTGTTTGTCATGATATCGCGACATGTCGTGATATCATGACATTTTGACTTCCTTGTGCTCCTTCCCTATTTTGGTCATGATATCACGACATGTCACGATATCGTGACGTTTTCTCTTCATCTCTAACTTCCTTGCCTTTGGGTCGTGATATCACGACATGTCACGATATCGTGATGTTTTCTCTTTACCTCTACTTTTCTTACCTTCAAGTCTTGATATCGCGACATGTCACGATATCGCGACATTTGCCTTTTGATGCCACCGCTTTCCTGCTCCTTGTCATGATTTCGTGATAGTCATGATTTTGCGACATGTCACAAAATCGTGACATTCCCAAGTCTTCCCCCACTGTCTGCTCCTTGTCACGATTTCACGACGTCGTGATTTCATGATAGTCGCGATTTCATGACATGTCACGAAATCGCGACATTCCCAAGTCTTCCCCACTGTCTTCTCCTTGTCACAATTTTGTGACGGTCATGATTTCATGACATGTCACAAAATCATGACATTCCCAAGTCTTCCCCTCGGTTGTCTGCTCCTTGTCATGATTTCGTGACATGTCATGAAATCGTGACATTCCCAAGTCTTCCCTCGACTGCCCTGCTCCTTGTCGTGATTTCATGATAGTCGCGATTTCATGACATGTCATGAAATCATGACATTCCCAAGTCTTCCTCCTCTGCCCTGCTCCTTGTCATGATTTCATGACATGTCACGAAATCGCGACATTCCCAAGTCTTCCCTCGGCTGCCCTGCTCCTTGTTGTAAAATCGCAACATTCCCAAGTCTTCCTCATCTTCCCTGCTCCTTGTCGTGATTTCACGATAGTCGTGATTTTGCGACACGTCGCGAAATCGTGACCCTTTCCAATGGCATTTCTTTCTCCTGCTGACTGTCATGATTTCGTGACATCACGAAATCATGACAGTTTTTGCTCTGCACTTTCTCTCTCCCCTTCTTGAGTTGCAAAAACTTAGAAAAATTTTGGTTGATGCAAGATTGCACTGCTGCCACCGGATGCTCCTGCATCAGACACCCGGGGTTGATGGAGAAGTGACCTTCACTTCTATGTTGTTCGGTCAACATCTTCTGCAACATCTCCAAACGTGCACCTACCTCTGCAACCTGCTCAAACCTCATCTCTTAGCAAAAACATTCTCTGCCTTCTACCAGACAAATTCTAGCACTACTGCACACCTTCTCGTCCACTGCCTGTAATGGCTTTAACTTGTGGTGCACTCCATATTTTTTCAAGGAGTATGTATTTGCATGACCATCATGCACTGCACTTCGATCAAACTGCCATGGCCTTCCTAACAGCAAATGGCAAGCATCCATAGGAAAAACATCACACAGGACTTCATCCTGGTATCTCCCAACTTTGAACGTGACTAAGCACTATTCACGGACCCATGCTCTATGGTCCTTCCACAACCATGCAATCCGGTATGGATGCGGGTGTCTCCTCCTCTCCAGCTGCAACTTAGTGACCATTTCCTCGGAGACTAAGTTATCAGTGCTGCCATTGTCTATAATCACATTACAGACTTTACCTATGCTTTTGCACCTCGTGCAAAATAGGCTTCTCCTCTGCTCTGGTTTGTCTTCCTCAATCAGCATGGCTCTCCTTGCGACCATGACTTCTCCTCTCTCTACCTCCTCAGAATGTTCTGATTCAGCTTCTTTCATCTGCTACAGCAGCTCTGGCAGGACCCTCAGGTCTCTTATTCGTCCTTTCTCGATGTTGTGGACACTCAAATGCTCGATGTCCTTCTTCGCCATAGTGGAAACAGGTTCCATGAAATACTCCTCTTCCATACCCACGTCTAGATCTACCTCTTCCTCTTGGGTAGCCATTGTTCTGAACTTGGGGTCTGTAATCATCACCTGCCTTCTGCTCTTGGCTGCTGCTAGCTTCTTCTTTCTTCTCCTCTTTTCCTTCATCTTTTCTTCCACCAGTCCTTCCTCCATGACCTCTTCCTCTTTGCTTGCTCTCAAATCTTTTGTTCAGTTTCTCTTCAACCTTCAGAGCAAACTGGTAAGCATCCTCAATGGTGCTCACCCGAACTAGGCTCAACTCCTCCTGGATACTGGGTCTCAACCCATTGATATAATGGGCCACCTTCTCCTTGTTTGCCTCTAAATGGCCAGTTCTGATAGAGATCTTATAAAACTCCTCTATGTATTCTTGGACAGTTTTGCTCATCTGTCTCAAACTCTGCATTTTCCTTAGCAGATCCAACTCATAATCTGCAGGAATAAACTATCTTTTCAACTTTTCTACCATTCTATCCCACCTTGTTATTCTTTCCTTCCCTCTTCTGTTCCTTTCCAGCTGTATTCCCTTCCACCATATGCTGGCATGACCTTTCAGCTTGGTCTTAGAAAATCTGACCCGGTTAGGGTCTTCAACCTCCTCATATTCAAAATACTCCTCTAGATCATTTATCTAGTCAATCACCTCTTCTGGATTTAGGTTTCCAAAATATGTAGAAACCTCCATTTTTGGTTTCTTTCCAATTTGGGAGATGGCTTTGTATAACCTGGCCTGTGCAGGATCTACAACCTCTTCTTCTTCCTCAAACTGGTCTTCTTCTTCATCAACTTCGTCTTCACTTCCTTCTTCCCTCCTGGGCTCGTGCCCTCTATGCAGTTCCTCTTGCAGGGCCTAAACTTGCCTCTGCAAAGCTCTAAAATCTTCTACTGGCACCATATTTCTTACTCCACCACGGTTTCTTCATGGAGGCATTCTTCTTTCTTCTCTTACAAACCCTTCCACAGATCCTAGTGTAACTGCCTCACATCCGATGATCTGTTCTGAAAACACGAGATTTCAAAAACAAAAAGGAAAGACTAAAAAAAATTGTATTAAAAGGAAAGAACACAAATGAATGAACACAAGATATAAAAGCAATATAAACTATGGCCCTTTTTTATTGATATTCTTTTCAATTCGTGTTACAATGCGTCTCCTTCCTTTTTAGGGGATAGGAGCGTTAAATATTGCTCTTTACAACTCGTTTCAGAATTCCTTCTTCCGCGTGCCCACATATAAGATGGGCGAACCAAAACGTTGTCGCCGCTTGCGTTGGTAAAGGTCGATTCCTCGTTGCTCCTCCAATGCTGCAAATCTGCGTTCAAAGAAACAAACAAAGAATCAGTAGCACCTATGTATGAAAAATAAAAGATAAATCTAACTATGGTTAAAATGAATCTAAATGAACTAAAAACTTGACAAAAGCATAAACATGAAACTAGCTAAAAACTACAAAAGAAATAAAGCGGGAGGGGTGCCCGAAGGCAAACCACCCGCGGTTGAAACTTTGCTTCGACACCAATCCGCTTGGGATGGGTCCGAAACCTGATGTGATGTGTTGTCGGCAAATTGGTAGGATATTGTGGTCAAAATAATGGGATGTTGGTTCTTGATTCGTGCCTTCAAAAGTCACCCAATAACCTCTCTTTCGATTAAGAGATTATGGATGTTGAAAACACAAATCGCAAGTAAATGAATTAGCAGCACTTCATCGCTCAAAATGCTCCTTCTCGGTATATCTTTTGGGTGAGGAAACTCACCATTTTATAGACCCAAGGGGTCTCTTTGAATTAACATGCAAAAGTGTTTCTTTGCATGAATGCTTTTTGTGTGAAAAGAAGACTTCTTCTTGATTAAGGGATTCTTAACTGTCTCTGTGCATGTCTTTGTATGTTTTAGAAAAGCTCACTTGCACTCCCATGCAATGAAGGGATAGCTAAGTGGCAAATCTGAGTTGTCTTAAAAAAGCTCACTCTCATTCCCATGCAGTGAAGGGAGAGTCAATTGGCAGATATGAGTTGTCAAAAGAACTCACTCGCACTCCTATGCCATGCAAGAAAAGCTAAGTGGCAGTTCTGAGTTGTCATGCGCTGAGGTCTGACTTTTTGCTGGTCAAACCTGGCGTTCGTCCCACCCTAGAGCGAGCGCTAATAATCGTCCCTGGGTGAAACGAGTATAAATCCATACTCGTCCCTGGGTAGGACGAGTACAAATTCGCACTCGTCCTTGGGTGGGACGAATAAGAAATAAAGTGTCTAAAAGGTGCCAAATTGATTTTTGACTTGCAAAACTACTGTGTAAGTGGTTAGAACCACTATTTAACCTCTAGGGGCTACCCTGGGGGCTGTGTGTGTTAATGTGATCAGTGTTTGTAGTCACATAATCGGATTGGTGCTGTTTTGGTGTCTACAGATGCCCCTTTTTGGGAAGCGTTGTGCAAGGCACATCGTCGAGCAAAAATAGATAACCAAAGCACTAATGATTAGGGTTTCTCAGTAACCTAACCAACTCTTGATGCCCCAAGTATGGAAAGGGCATGCATTCTTGAATCCTTGCTTCTGACGAGCTAAGGAATTTGATTTCAAGTATTAACCTGTTTTGGTGAGGTGTGACTTGAGCTTGGACATTGATCGGTCATGAATAGGCAAAGGGCGCAACCTTTTATCCACGGGGGAACCTTGTGTTCATGCTTCGGGAATGCCAAGTGTTTAATCAGATTTGTGATAATTGCTTGTTTGTTGCCCCAAGCAGGAGCGTGATTGTCTTTGTCAATGATTCTTTGAATGCATGCTATTGCCTTGATTGGGTGTGTGTTTGTTGATTGGTGACTTAAGTGTGACTACCCCCTCAAGCGACGAATCGATGAAGGAATGACTGCCATGAGAAAAGCGACGAGTCGCTTGACCCAAGATGACTTAAGTGAGGGTGCCTTCAGATGTTTGTCCGTTGAATGTGCAAGCAGTTTCCTGACTTTTGGACCTATTTTTGGTGGGTGTGAACCCATTTTGGGATGCCATTTGGGGTTAACATTGGCGAAAATCCATCTTCCCGTGGAGCGGTCCGGCTATGGTAGCCTTCTTGGGGAGTAGGATAGCGACAAGGTAGACCCCGACATCAATTTTCTTATGCCAAGAGGTTAAGTGCAAGAGCACTTTTGTCCGACAATTTTTAGTGGTTTTGTTGGCATTTGTCATTTTTATATTTTGGTTGTTTTGTTGTGTTTGTTTTTTTTTTTTTTTTTTTTGTGGCGTGTTTTTTATGTATGTGTTTGATGTATGCAGAGGCGGTTATTAATGTGATGTTTCTAATTTGTATGATGTAGGCATATGAAATGAATGAAATGAGTTGTTGATGATGTGTCGATGCACCATAGACTGTACAAGATTTGACTGACTTGCGATACTAATGGGATGACTATGCATGTGAAAACTTTGTTTTTGTATTTTGCATATATTTTGATGGTGATGTACGGAATAAAATGTGACAGTTGTTTTTAAAATGTAGTTAAGCTTTTCTGAGATTCAGATATTTTAACTAACTAGCCAAGACTGTACATTTATCTCGCAAGACTTTTGAACAAGGGCTAAATCCGACTTGAATTTAACCAAGTTATTTCACATCCCTGTGTGTGCAATTGAGTTCATTTATGTGGTATTCATCAGGATACCGCCGATGCCAGATGGGCTTTCAACCGAACTTGTACTGAGGATCACCTAATTAGCTCCACTAACTCCTTTATTGTATTTAGTCAGATTTGTCCGCGATGCTATCTAGGATACCATAAGCTAGCTCATCCACATGCAAACATTGATCTGTACACAAGTTAATGTGACAGATATATCGTCATGCGGGAGGTTTACCGCCAGTGACCGATAGGCTATCAACCAAACCGATACCGAAGCTTGCCTCATGACCTGTCGAAATGCTGAGAGTTCCAAGGATTCAAGTTCGACTCCCTTCTTTTCTTCAAGTGTATTGGGATACTTGCTCTTTATAGTGATAAAATCACTGTGTATTTTTGTTTTATTTGTTTTATTTTATTTTATTTATTTATTTTTATTTTTTTTGAGCAAGGGATTTGAATATGGAGTGACGAGAATCACTATTGTTTGTGCCTTTTGATGTGTGCACTGTAAGATGTCAAATTTGTAATGTTTTGACGTTTTTGCAAATTTTGGATGTTTTTGCAACTTATGAGAACTTGGGATTCATGGGGAATTGGGTAGGGAGGATGCTTGTCCTTTTGCCAACTCTCAGCATTCCTAGGGGCATTCGCACAGGGGGATAAGCAAGATAGCCGTTTCGCTTATGGTAACCAGGATTACGGTGTAGGTTTCATCTTTCGTTCACACAACTTAGGAATTTTTATATGTGTGTTAATTTGTGTTGGGATGCTACGTAACAAGGTGTGATCCAAGTAAAACTTTCCCGTGTAAAATCTGTTTAACTATGTACGGTTTTTGGCTAGAACTTTAAAGACAGCTGAATGACGAAAACCCTATATACATTAGGAGACAACTGACTATGCTAACAATGGCGGTGGTGTTATGCTGGATGTAGGCGTTCATGAAAATGGATTTGATGTGGAAAAGGATGGAATTGCCAAATAATGACTGTCTATGGTGCTTTTGACTTATATGACCTATCGAAGTATGCAATGTATGGATGCAATGCTTAATGCAACCTATATTTTTGTATTTTGATTTTTATGAGAATGCATGGAATTGGAATGCAATTATTTTTGTGATTTTGATTTTTATGAGAATGCATGGAATTGGAATGCAAATGTTTTTGTGATTTTTTTTTTTTTTTTTGAGAATGTATGGAATTGGAATGCAAATGTTTTTGTGATTTTTGACGATTATATTGTTTTTGTTTATTTTTGAATATTTATGTTGACCAAGCAGTTATGGTAACGCTTGGAGCTTTTGGGGTTGACCAAAGGGTTTATAGATACCTTTGGGGCATTTAGGGATGACCGAGCGATTATGAAAATCCTTGGAGCTTTTGTCTTGACCAAAGGGTTTATAGATACCTTTGGGGCGTTTAGGGTTGACCAAGCGATTATGATAATCCTTGGAGCTTTTGGGGTTGACCAAGAGATTGCGATAATCCTTGGAGCTTTTGGGGTTGACCAAGAGATTGCGATAATCCTTGGAGCTTTTTGGGATGACCAAGCGATTGCGATAATCCTTGGAGCTTTTGGGGATGACCAAGCGATTATGAAAATCCTTGGAGCTTTTGTCTTGACCAAAGGGTTTATAGATACCTTTGGGGCGTTTAGGGTTGACCAAGCGATTATGATAATCCTTGGAGCTTTTGGGGTTGACCAAGCGATTGCGATAATCCTTGGAGCTTTTGGGGTTGACCAAGAGATTGCGATAATCCTTGGAGCTTTTTGGGATGACCAAGCGATTGCGATAATCCTTGGAGCTTTTGGGGATGACCAAGCGATTATGAAAATCCTTGGAGCTTTTGTCTTGACCAAAGGGTTTATAGATACCTTTGGGGCGTTTAGGGTTGACCAAGCGATTATGATAATCCTTGGAGCTTTTGGGGTTGACCAAGAGATTGCGATAATCCTTGGAGCTTTTTGGGATGACCAAGCGATTGCGATAATCCTTGGAGCTTTTGGGGTTGACCAAGAGATTGTGATAATCCTTGGAGCTTTTTGGGATGACCAAGAGATTGCGATAATCCTTGGAGCTTTTAGGGATGACCAAGCGATTGCGATAATCCTTGGAGCTTTTGGGATGACCAAGCGATTATGATAATCCTTGGAGCTTTTGGTTTGACCAAAGGGTTTATGGACACCTTTGGAGCATTTGGTGTAACCCACTGGCTCTTCAGGGAATAGAGGTACCCCTGACTTGATGATTTGTGTGCACCGGATCTAGCTCTGTAGGAATTGGCATGAATGGATCGGCCTTATGCACGGATAGGAGGACAGGGTCTACCTTCGGCACTGATGGTGCTATGATATCTCTGGGTGGAAGTGGCTCACGATCTTCCCAAAGGAGCGGAATCAACATGTGATGCCAGTGGGTCGGGTCTATGCGCCACTCATGCCCTAGTCTTATGCCTAGTTGGGCCATTAGTTCGTCATGGGTTACAGGGTGATTGTGTCGTTGTGCATGATTGAGATATGCCATCTCAGTTTCATCTTCGTAATCATTGTCGATGATCCAAAGGCCCTCGTTGGCCTCGACAACTATCTGTGACATGCTAGGCTCTTCTTGTTTGAGTAGATTGATGTGGTCCTCATGGGGTTGTTTCGCTTGTTGCGGGGGGACCTGATTTTCTTGCAATGGCATGGGCTCGATGGGAGCCTCCAAAGGGAATAAGGTTAAGAGAATTTTGTGATGATCACCCATGGGGACCACCTATGAATTAGTGCTGTCGAACATGAACGGGTCCCATGGTGCTATTGCATATGCTGACTCGTCTTTGGCGAGAGAGTCAAGCTCATCAGAATCTAGTGATTCTGAGATATGGAAGACCTCGTCATCAGGTAGCTCTACAACTAGGGGTTGATCCTCTTTGAGAGGAGTTTCACATAAGTTGGGCTTTTGGGGCCCCAAAATCTTGGTCTCTACTGATGCTAAGTGCTCTGGTAGCGCATTGCTTGTATCGGGGGATTTGAGCTCCTCCTCTTTGATTTGTTCCCGTTGCAGGTTGTGGGGAACTTGGGGCCTATGGAGGGGTGACAGGATAGCACCCCCCATGCCTTGGTATGGCATTTCATACCGCTCTTCTTCATGCTCAGGTTCCTTAGAGGCTTTTGGAAGAATTTATGAGGGTGGCCCAGGAACCTGGGTGGGCGCCTGAAGAAGGCACCTGTCATTGGTCTTAGGATTGGCCTCCCGCTCAAGTCTAGGAGGCGTCGAGGGCAACGTTTGATAAGGTCGTAGAGACCTGTATTGCACCCAGTTGTGTCTCTCATAATGTTCTGTCTTATGCGTGTGAGGGGTTGGAGTCTTCACTTGCATAGTGTGTTGTAACAACTCATCCTCCTGGCGCTGAAGGCACTCTTGATTTAAAAGATACTGTTGCTCTAACTGTTGTTGCTCTAGCTCAAGTAGCGTGAGTTGCATCTGACGTGCAATATGCTTGGCAGATTCTAAGATAGTTGGTCCTACCATCTCATGTCTAGAAAGCCTAGATGCATCTCCTAGATATCTATCCTGATCATGGTGATCTGAGATCTCTATAGGCCGCCTCCCTATTTTGGGGGTAGAGGCATTCCTTTGAGGCTTTGGCCTCAGTAGGTAATCCTAATAGCTCACAATTGCGGAGGCATGTTGCTCCTGTGATGTATATTGTTCTTGAGGAAGGTAAGGGTTTTCCTCATGCTATATTTTGTAAGTGAAAGAGGAACGAGCAGAGTTGGCTCACCCCGCCTGAGGAGCCTTGTGCTCTATATTTGTCCTTGTAGTCCTGACAACTAGAGGGGGTGAAGGAGGGACAGTGTAATCATGTGGTTCCTCCCGTCGAACCCTATGTTGACCTAGCGCTTCATCACACGGTGACCACTCATATCAATCATCTAAGGGAGCTCTCCTACGGATGTACCCCTCATGGGAGGGTGCGTGCTGGGTGCTATGCTTAACAGGAGTGCCCCTAGAAGAGGTGCCCCTATAGTCCCTTTCCGTTAAGGTGTGTAGGGGACTGCCTTGTGTGTTAGGTCGCCAAGGTGGTATGACCAAATCCTGGGGACTATAACGGATGTGACTCGTGCCTCCTTGGACATTCTCCACAGCGTCTGCCCATGAGTGGGCTTGACTGCGGGTGGGCACCATGACGATTTCTCTAAAAAACCCAAAAATTTGAAATGAGTCAGATGGGGCCCAAAATTGGTGTGTGCATCCCTCTTACCATAGACAAGATAAAAATGAAGTTTCAAGTCCTAACTCTAAATACATTAGGATATTTTGACATATGAACAGCTCAAAAAGTGTAAAAAATTGGGCACGCAATTTTAAAACCTAATTTCGGGGCACTAGATGATGGAATTTGGCCCCGAAAACTGACATTTCTAGGCAAATAGGATTCTAGGGAATCATATTTGTTTAAAATTATCCCAACTAACTCCCTGTAAAATTTCAAGTCAATCGGAGCTACGGTTGAAAACACGAGATTCCGAAAACAAAAAGGAAAGACTAAACAAAATTGTATTAAAAGGAAAGAACACAAATGAATGAATACAAGATATAAAAGCAATATAAACTATGGCCCTTTTTTTATTGATATTCTTTTCAATTCGTGTTACAATACATCTCCTTCCTTTTTAGAGGATAGGAGCGTTAGATATTGATCTCTACAATTCGTTTTAGAATTCCTTCTTCCGCGTGCCCACATATAAAATGGGTGAACCAAAACGTTGTCACCGCTTGCGTTGGTACAGGTCGATTCCTCGCTGCTCCTTCAATGCTGCAAATCTACTTTCAAAGAAACAAACAAAGAATCAGTAGCACCTGTGTATGAAAAATAAAAGATAAATCTAACTATGGCTAAAATGAATCTAAATGAACTAAAAACTTGATAAAAGCATAAACATGAAACTAGCTAAAAAACTACAAAAGCAATAAAGCGGGAGGGGTGCCCGAAGGCAAACCACCTCCGGTTGAAACTTTGCTTCGACACCAATCCGCTTAGGATGGGTCCTAAACCTGATGTGATGTGTTGTCGGCAGATTGGTAGGATATTGTGGTCAAAAGAATGGGATGTTGGTTCTTGATTCGTGCTTTCAAAATTCACCCAATAACCTCTCTTTCGATTAAGAGATTATGGATGTTGAAAACACAAATCGCAAGTAAATGAATTAGCAGCACTTCGTCGCTCAAAATGCTCCTTCTCGGTCCCTCTTTTGGGTGAGGAAACTCACCATTTTATAGACCCAAGGGGTCTCTTTGAATTAACATGCAAAAGTGTTTCTTTGCATGAATGCTTTTTGCCTAAAAATAAGACTTCTTCTTGATCAAGGGATTCTTAACTATCTCTATGCATGTCTTTGTGTGTTTTAGAAAAGCTCACTTGCACTCCCATGCAATGAAGGGATAGCTAAGTGGCAAATCTGAGTTGTCTTAAAAAGATTACTCTTATTCCCATGCAGTGAATGGAGAGTCAATTAGCAGATATGAGTTGTCAAAAAAACTCACTCGCACTCCTATGCCATGCAAGAAAAGCTAAGTGGCAGTTCTGAGTTGTCATGCGCTGAGGTCTGACTTTTTGCTGGTCAAACCTGGCGTTCGTCCCACCCCAGAGCGAGCGCTAATAATCGTCCCTGGGTGAAACGAGTATAAATCCATACTCGTCCCTGGGTAGGATGAGTACAAATTTGCACTCGTCCCTGGGTGGGATGAATAAGAAATAAAGTGTCTAAAAGGTGCCAAATTGATTTCTGACTTGCAAAACTACGTGTAAGTGGTTAGAACCACTGTTTAACCTCTGGGGGCTACCCGGGGCTGTGTGTGTTAATGTGATCAGTGTTTGTAGTCACATAATCAGATTGGTAATGTTTTTGTGTCTACAGTTACATGCTCAGGAACTCCCACTCTGATACCACTAATGGAGGAAGGGAAAAATCACACCTTTTTCAACTCCTATTCTTCTTTATTAATCTGCAAATCTCATTTATAGAAACAACAACAGCCCACAGGCTTTACAATAACCAGCACTCGACTTGGTTTTCCTCTTCCACACTCTATGTGCGATCTTCCAATCCACCACCCGTTTCTCTTACACTGATTGGGTTTTTATAGAGGCCCCGACCCTCTGGGCCATTAATGACCCTTCGAAAGAACACATCATCAAAAACCTGCAAAGTCGGCTTCCTCGACCGAGTTTTCAATTTTCTTTCCATAAATGGGCAACTGCCCCGATCCACCATGAAAGCATGCCTTTAAACAACCACCTAACATTTCTGACCTTTGGATGCATCATTCGAGAGGCCACTATGTTCAGATAACTTACCGAATATGAAAACATGCATTAATGAGACCCCTGACCGCCTCAGAAACATCATCTTGGAGCACGCACCTTTTCGAGCCACAAACCAGCTATTTGTCGTGATATCGTGACATGTTGCGATATCGCGACATTTTAACTTCCTTGCACTCCTTCCCTCTTTTGGTCATGATATCATGACATGTCACGATATCGCGACGTATTCTCTTCATCTCTAACTTCCTTGCCTTTAGGTCATAATATCACGACATTTTCTCTTTACCTCTACCTTTCTTACCTTCAAGTTGCGATATCATGACATTTGCCTTCTGATGCCCTCGCTTTCCTGCTCCTTGTCACGATTTCATGACAGTCACGATTTTGTAAAATGTCATGAAATTGTGACATTCCCAAGTCCTCCCCCCGGTTGTCTACTCCTTGTCACGATTTTGTGACAGTCACGATTTTACGACATGTCACAAAATCATGACATTCCCAAGTCTTCCTCCTGGCTATCTGCTCCTTGTCACGATTTCACGACAGTCATGATTTTGTGATATGTCATGAAATCATGACATTCCCAAGTCTTCCCCCCGACTGTCTGCTCCTTGTCACAATTTTGTGATGTGTCACGAAATCATGACATTCCCAAGTCTTCCCCCCGGCTGTCTGCTCCTTGTCACGATTTCGTGATAGTCACAATTTCGTGACATGTCACGAAATCATGACATCCCAAGTCTTCCCTTGGCTGCCCTGCTCCTTGTCACGATTTCATGACAGTCGCTTGTGAATGTCACAAAATCGTGACATTCCCAAGTCTTCCTTGACTGCCTTGCTCCTTGTCACGATTTTGCGACAGTCACGATTTTGCAACATGTCACGAAATCACGACATTCTCAAGTCTTCCTTGTCTGCCCTACTCCTTGTCATGATTTCACGATAGTCATGATTTTGCGACACATCATGAAATCATGACCCTTTCCAATGGCATTTATTTCTCCTGCTGACTGTCACGATTTTGCGATGTCGCGAAATGGTGACAGTTTTTGTTCTGCACTTTCTCTCTCCCCTTCTTGAGTTGCGAAAACTTAGAAAAATTTTGGTTGATGCAAGATTGCACTGCTACCATCGGATGCTCCTGCATCATAAGGGTTGTGATGTTGGTATAAGGTTTCATTTTTTAAAATTAATAAAAGGAAATATAAGGGTTTTAGTTGTCAATAAAGCTTTACATTGTGAGTTTCAAAAAGGGAGATATAAGGAGTTAATTTTTAAGTTTTATTGTGTATGTTTTTTATAAGGGTTTTTAAAGTGATTGATTTGATATTTAATCAATAAAGGAAAAAGAGAATTTATAACAAAATTTTGAAGGGACAAACAAAAGGAAAATTATTTTTGTCAAGATAGGTTTGGAAAGCTCATACAAAAGAAGAACATCATCATTGAGGTAGATTTAGATGTTTTGGAGCAAATTTGAGCAAGTTTTATGAGTAGGTTTTGGAACAAATTTGAGCAGGTTTTGTGAGCATGTTTTGGAGTAGATTTGAGCAGATTATGGAGTAGATTTGAGTAGTTTTATGAACAAATTATAGAGTAAATTTGAGCAAGTTTTGGAGCATATTTGAAGTAGTGTTTGTGAGTAGGTTTGTGAGCAATATTTGAGGACAGACCTGAGCAATGTGTTGACCAGAATTGAGAGAGGGGATTGGTGTATTTTGTGGATTGGTGTACACAAACCATTCGAAGGGGATTGGTTTCTCTTGTGGATTAATTTCCACAAACTAGAGTAGATGATATTGGTGTTTTTATAGGTTGATGCCCATGAACCAGTAGAGGGTATTAGTGTCTCCTTAATATTGGTGTCCATGAACCAGAGTAGATGGGATTGGTATCTCCTATGGATTGGTGCCCATGAACCAACAAAAGGGATGTGTGTATCTTATGGATTGGTGTCCATGAACTTGAGATGGGATTGGTGTATCTTGTGGAATAGTTTCCACAAACTTGAGAGGGTATTGGTGTATCCTGTGTTTGGTGTCCACAAAATTGAGAGGATATTGGTATCTCCTATGTATTGGTGTCCATGAATATTGTAATAGGGGATTGGTGTCTCCTATGGGTTTGTGCCCACAAATGTTTTTGAGAAATTTATAAGCAATATTTCTCCATGGATGTAGCTCATATTGGGTGAACCATGTTAAATCTGTGTCTCTCATATGTGTGATGATTTATGCATTGTTTCATTATTGCATTGATATTATTGTTATCATTTTGATTGAAAAGTAAAATGTTTTATCTTATTGTTCACCCCCCTCACAGTATAAGCTTGTGTTATTCATATACCATACTACTTTCATGTTTGCAATCAATTTGAAATTATTAATTTTATGTTTGTAATTTGTTATTGATAATTATTTTATTTAATTCAAAATTAAATATTACTAATTGATACATATAAATAATGAATATTTAGAATACATTTTGGACAAAAATATAAATTATTTTTGGAGTTATCAACATTTCCATATAAAAATAAAAATACTATAGTGTCAATTCTAGCACATTAAAAATGACTTTATGTTAAATATAAGGATATGCCTATAGAAAACTAATTTTGATCAGTCAATCAACGATGCAATCAAAATAAAATTTACTTAATCAAAGACATAAATAACCATAGATAAATGATTAAGTAAAAAAATATTCAAATATGAACCTAAATGTACCACATTAGAAATATTTTCCTAGTAGTAATAACACCATAAAAATATTGTTATATGGAACAATGATAATGTTCAAATTTTAAACATGATATTTTCTCACCCATATAACCTACCAATGGTCATCCTTTTCACTAGCATTGGTGAGCATTGATGCTATAGTAGTTCTAACATCCAGTTTTATTTCCTAATTACTGATGAGTGTCATTGAGTCTCATCATTTAATCTCAATGATTTATCAATCTGGGGTGGTGTCTAAGGCTATTTACGATAGAAGGTTAGGGTAGAGTGCAATTCATGCATTCAGATTTCAAGTATTTATTGGTGAAGCATATTATGGTTAGCCTTTTGGTGTCACACTAAACCTAGTATGCATAATGGAAACTAAAATAAATTATAGGAATTGAAAACTAAATCTAAATTGCAAAATTTAACAATTAACTACAATTGCAAGAATTAGAAATGATTGAATTAAAATCTAATATACTTTTGTATAATTGAAATAACATAAGTGAAATTGCTAAATTGAAATGATGTTGAAAAAAAAACTATACTTAAAGCACCTGTCAATATTCTACCACAAAAGGTCATCAATCATCTGCTATAGGAATTAACAACAAAATGAAATCTGCTGAAATTGAAAGGAGTTGAAACATAAAAACAAAGAACGTGAAAAGTAAAAGGAACATAGACACAAATATTTAATATAATTTATCATATGACACACACACATTAGTTGTACAAAAACAATGAAGAAAACATAAATAACATAATACAAAATTAAAACAAGAAAATGAAATCTGGCAAGCAATTTGTTAATTATGCTGTAGCAAAATTACAGATTAAAACCTGCCATAAAAATCCTCCTTCTATATCTGAAAGTGGGCCCATACTTTCTGATATATAAGGAGGTGTAAAAACACTCCTTAACTAATTAACACTCAGAACAAAAATTGACAAAAATACTACACTTTTATTATTGTCAAAACATGCTAAAATTTGTTACAGATAATTGTTGTATAGTCCTATTTGCTGTTGTTACCTCTATTCTAATTCCTACCTAGATCAATAAATAAGGGATATATCCTTTTATAGATTCATAAGATCTATTTACAAATATAAAATATACTATTCTTATCCTGCAGATCAAATCCTATTTTGCTACAAAATTTCTTGGTTTTATCCTATAAGAGGATCAATTGATCTTTTCTCATGAATGGTGGATTTTGGATAGAAAGGATGAAAAATACAGTTGGGGGATATTTTATTTTAACCTTATCAACCTTATTTTATTTTTTCCACCATCAAAAAATAGTCAAAAATTCAAAAAGTACTTTCTGTTGTCAATCTGAAGATAACTTGCTCAATCCGAAGAAACTGCATTCTATCAATCCGAAGATGTCTACTCAATCCGAAGCTCTATGAATTTACTAACTTTGTGGTCTTTAGGTGATCTTAAATACTTTTATCAGGTGGTTTTTCTCTCAAGAACTGATTGCAATAGCTTTTATCCTTCTTTATGTGTGAATTACATGCCTTGCTATTCATTGGTAACTGGCTGAAATTTATATGGTAAACTGCTACATTTTCCATATTTGCTACACAATTATAAAATGTTGGCATTTCTTGCAAGTTCAAAAAATTATAACATGGAAAAATAATTCAAATATGAACATGAATAAGTACATCAAATTTCTACCAAATTTATACACATTATTCACCAAGTAACCATGCTGAAATAGTGCAACAATGTTGCACAATTATCCTTGCTCTGTTACACCCTGTTGCTGCCTATTTAGACCATATGGTAATGCTTATAAATATATCAGATGTCTTCCGTAGTCATTCTAAAATTATTCCATCTATTTCCTAATGCTTTTCTTGACAAATTCAAGGTGCTCCTATAAAGTGATAGCTTGCTAATTTTTATATGGTTGTTTTCTGTAGATTTCCAGATTTAGAACAGTCCTAATAATTTGGCTTCAATGTGGACTTCAAACAAGTTGAAGGGCAGGAAAACATTCATAAAACATTGTGAAGTTAATGGATATCAGCATACCACATTTGGCTATTTTAAATGCATCTTTTTATTTCCTACTAAATCAAGCAAAAACAATCCCAAAATGCTGAAAATAGTCAAAAATAGAGATATAATGCTCCTAACATAAAATCATGCAAACACTTAACAAATATATATTCTAATAAACTATTTGGAATTTAACTTAATAATATGATAGTTTTTATATGTCAAACATAGTGTAAAAATGAGGCATTTTCAGGCCTCATCAATTACAAAAGAAGCATGTAGTTGACTAACATTAATTACCTATCAACATGATCCTTTATTTGCTCTATCAATTACAAATATCAAGAAATATCCCATATATTCTAATTACATGCCCTATTTGGAAATCATGCCTATGCATCAATACTCATATCTTTCAAAATATTTATTCAATCCTATTAACTAAAATTAACTCTTAACCAAGATCTTGGAATTGTCATGCAAACTTAGTTGGACTATCAATCATATCTCATGCAACCACATCTCCCATTGCTAGTTTTGCATATCATCATCTCAACAATTTCTATCATCCAACATCCGCTTTCAACCATGCATCTTTCAAGGAAAAATCATGAAATATATGTAACACCAATCCTTAGCACATCTAAATAGAAGGAAGTTTTTAAATTACTTATGAAAACTAGAACAAAATGTTTAATCATACACAATGGATTTCTTGAAATATTTTACAAAAGCTCTACCCAATATTTTAACTAAATCAAGGACTCTTATATTATTTATAGAATATTTACTAAAATATATAATTGTGTGCATATAAAATATTCATCCACATCTACACCACCAAAGGGGCTACCAATATTTCATATCCAAGCTCTCAAATTTGCTCCTAAACCCACATATATTCCATTTTTTATTTTATTTCATTATATATTTAGCTTAATATTTGACTATATCCATTTCATTGTATTTAAAAGTTATGAATTATAATTAATCACCACTTTGCATCAGATTCCTATATTTTTATTATCATATTTGTATCCCAAATTTGTATTGCCAATTATTCTATAGGCTTTGAAATTGAGGTGCATTATGCAACACTAGTAGGCACTAGTACCATCAAATAACAACTCTATCACTAATGCCATATTCCTAATGCTAACATTATTCTATTATAATGCTTTTCCATGTTTGATAAGATAAATCAAGGCTTTCTATTTCCCTTTGCATTTTAGGATTTATTTTTATTTTATCAAACAAAGGTTTAACTATGGTAGACCACTAAACCCCTACCTATTTTTCAAGTTTGTATGTATGCAGGTTTTGCTTTGCATAGAGCAATTATCAAAAGGTATATAAGTGAATTTCAAGATACTTGGTTGCATTACAAACATAGGCAGGTTTGCATACTCTTTTTTATCCTCTCTTTGTTACAATATTTTAGGTTTCTAGTTATCTTAGTTTGGTTTTATTGCTCAGATTGTTATCTTGCATATAATAGTCTAGGATAAAATATTTATTGTTTTAAGCTCCTATTTTACCTATGTATGATTTATTGTAATCTAATAAACAAGCACCTAGATAGGCAATAGAATAATATTTAGTATAAATTATGCATCATTTGTAAAAGAATGGAAATGAACATAGACTAGGTTACATGGTTTCATCTTGTTATTTTTTATTAGTAGTCTAATCATATTTGAATCTATAGTAAAATTTAATTGCATATTCTTTAGAACTGTCTATGTTATGCAAAAATTCTTGAGTCATTGAATCAAAAATAAAAAGAAAAAGAAAAAGAAAATATTTCATTTTATTTTATCATTATAAAATGCATGTAGTATATGGATTTGTTTTTTTTGCATCCTTGTCAATTTGCATCTTACATATTTTTTATTTTCTAAGTTTTATAAGGCTTCTAGTTGTTAATTTTAGATTATCTAAAAGAGATACAAGTAGGAAAATATGTTAGAAGGAAGAAATAGGTGTAATCGTAAAATAAATCCATCAAATTTAGCCACATAACACATCAAATATCCCCATGTATATTTTCAGTGCAAGTGGGGGGAGAGAGAGAGAGAGGAGATTCACTCCTTTTTTTGTTCCCCTTTCAATACCTATAATATTGGTAAACCTGATGTAAACACCAAATGAATTCCAAATATTTTTTCTAGTGTGCCTTAATAACCTTTACATAATTTTTAAAGTAATATTATTAAAATTTGTTTGCATAGATTAGCACACAATAATCAAGTTAAAGTAAAAATAACTCAATTTCTTGTCCTACAAGGGATATTTTTAGTTCATTGTAAAAATTTCATATAGACTCTTCGAATATATGGGGTATATATCAAGATCAAAACACCAGTCATGTCATGACCCTCCCTAATAGACTATATGGCACAAAGAAAATATGTATTAACCTACGATGTGGTGATACTTAGTTTGAACAATTGAACCAACTATATGATGTTTAGTTGATTTAGAAGGGCATGTTATCACTAACATATTGCCAAGTGTGCAGGATTAGGTACACTCGTAGTTCAAGAAGGCAGAAGCATACACCAAAAATGAGGGTACTTAAGATAAGGGGAAATGATGATTAAGGTACTCTAAGGTAACATGGATAGATACCATCATATAGGCATGCATTATCGTAAGGGATAGTCATAAATGACTGATCACCTTGAGCCTTATTTGATAGCCTAGTAGCTATCGTAAAATATTTGGCTGAGATAGGTGATTGAGTTGATGGAAATATTCTCTCTTTATTGTTTTATAAATTTGATTGCTCTCTACTACATCATGGCTTGGGTAGCATAATGTTAGAATTTGAATAGGAGAACAACTACAAAATGTATGTGGATGCATAAAGTAAACTATAATGTTGAAGTGATAATAGAGCATCATTTTTATGAAAGAAAGTAAATTAAATTTAAATGCTAAATGAAAATTTATTTAAATTAATTAATGAGGTTTCGATTAAATTACTATATAGTTCATTTAAACTCATTAGTAAACTTCATTTCAATTAATAAATAAGAGTTCATTTAAAATAATTAAAGAAGTTCATTTTAATGATAATGTAAATTCATTAATAGACTGTAATTAAGTAAAATGAATGAAAAATTTATTTAAGATAAATAGAAATATTTTATTATAAAGAAAGAGCAATTATGAAATTGTTTAAAAAAAAAGAAATATATTTTAAATGGTGATACAATATCATGTAAAGGATATTTTATTAAAAGGGGTACCATTCTTCATTTTAATAATGTAAATATCCCCTTCCCCTATATAGTGCAATCTATGTAAATAATCTAGGGGGCTATTAATTTCTAAATATGGAAATTATGGGTAAAATAATTGTTTACCACCAAGGAAAAAGAGGATGAGGGACGGAAGCATTGAAGAAAGGGGGGGATCGAGCTTGGCTAAATATTTGAGAAGGGATGGCGGATGGGCCACCTAGAGAAAAGGAAGGAATAAAATGAAGGAAGAAGGTATAAGAAAAAGGAGGATGCATAACAAGAGATTGGGAAAGATAGGAGTGCATAACAAGCAAAGGGAGAGGCAGCCAAGACACCACCAAATTCCATTTCATAGGAGTATTAAGGTTGGAGGGTTTTAAAACTTTATCCATTTATACATGTGTTTGTATGATGAATGATTTAGAGTGAAACCTGGTTATACTCCCCTGTAGCATGATAATCCCTTTGAAAGGTTTGGAAACCCCTTGTGTCTAAGAAGTGTGAAGCACTATGTGTTTATATGCTTGTAGTGTGAAGCATTGTGTGTTTAGATGCTTGTAGTGTGAAGCACTGCATGTTTAGAAACTTGTAGTGTGAAGCATTGTGTGTTTATATGCTTGTATTTCAAAGCATTGTGTGTTTAGATGCTTGTATTGGAAAGCACCATGTATTTGAGACACTCCTTATAGTGGAAAAACCACCTGTGTTAAGTAGGAGTGTTGTGTTTGAAAAGCACCACTTGTAGTGGAAAAACCACCTATGTTAAGTAGGAGTGTTGTGTTTGAAAAGTGCCACTTGTAGTGGAAAAACCACCTATGTTAAGTAGGAGTGTTGTGTTTGAAAAGCACCACTTGTAGTGGAAAAACCACCTATGTTAAGTAGGAGTGTTGTGTTTGAGAAGTGTTGCTTGTAATTGGAAACCACCCATATTTGTGTGGGAGTTCCATTGCTACGTAAGCTCAGTCCCTTTGGGACAGGTAGTGGTGGCCGACAAGAAATACTAACACCTAGTTTTACCTTGTTTGGACACTAAGTTTGGTAGTTCTTTGATATTTCTGCAGAGGTTGTTTCAAATACGCCATGAAGGCATATTAGTATAAGGTTGTGAATCTTTGACTAGTAAGATTTACCTAGGAGATTTTAATTAAAGAGAAATTTTTGATTTATATGAATTATGGTAGGAGATTTTAATTAAAGAGAAACCTTTGATTAATATGAATTATATTAGGAGATTTTAATTGAAATAAGACCTTTTATTAATATGAATTATCTTAGGAGATTTTAATTAAAGAGAAACCTTTGATTAATATGAATTATATTAAGAGATTTTAATTGAAATGAGATATTTTATTAATATGAATTATCTTAGGAGATTTTAATTGAAATGAGACCATTGATTTATATGAATTATCTTAGGATATTTTAATTAAAGATAAACCTTTGATTAATATGAATTATCTTAAGAGATTTTAATTAAAGAGAAACCTTTTATTAATATGAATTATCTTAGGATATTTTAATTGAAATGAGACCTTTGATTAATATGAATTATCTTAGTAGATTATAATTGAAATGAGACCTTTGATTTATATGAATTATATTAAGAGATCTTAATTAAATAAAAACCTTTGATTAATATGAATTATATTAAGATTTTTTAATTAAAAAGAGACCTATCTTAAGATATTTAAATTAATAGAAACATGTTCTAAGGGAGAAAGGACATGATAGCTAATAAGTTGGCGAATATAGGAGTCAAAGCTACTGGTCTGATCATGTGGACTCAAGAAATCTTGCGTGACGTGGAAGAAATCATCAAAAATGAGTACCAATGATTTTTCTAATGTGGAGTATACCTCGTGGAATCCCTGCTGGTCATTGGGACTATGCCCATTGCAAAAAAATTATGAGGTGGCAAAATTGGAGTAGTCAGCATGCCAAATTCACAAGTGTGGCCAACACAAAAATCTAGAGGAATAGGGATGGGTGCCAGTTACAAGGTAGAAAAATGGTAAGTGGGTTTACAAGGAATGACATTCATCAGAGGTCGTGGTCTTGAAGCGAATGGGAGAATATAGATTACGAACCTTGCGAATCGGAGGTGATGGGAGGTTGTGCCAAGCAAGCGAGATATAGATTTCCCATTATTACCAAGTGGTAGGATCCCAAATGCATCAAAAAGGGGCATGCTGGCATGCTCAAAATACTGATTACAAATTCCATGTGGTATTCTATCCAGGTGGACGATGGGCTACGAAAAAATCCCAGGCATGGCACCCATCACAATAAATATGTAATATCAATTTATAAAGGCATAAGAAAATGGTACCACCTTCCTATTTATGTCAAGTGTGGGAGAACGTCGAGCATATTGCAAGTTGGCTGGAAAATTTTGAAGGCATTGAAGGTTTTAAAATTTTAGGGGAAAATGACTTACATTGAGCCAAGCATGGTGGTCATTGAGCCTGCGGCTCAAGCCATCCTCACTGAGAGACATTTCACCCAATTTTTTGATCTATTTTTAGGATCAGAGGAAGAAATAACATTGGTTGTTATGGAGTCGTGGGATGATGGCAGGGTCAAGATTCAGGGGTGTGTGATTGTCTTCGATGTCACTTTTCTTGCGACCATCATGGGATAGACTGTTAAAGGTAGATCCATCCATAGTAAAAAATACAATTGGGAGGTGGAGTTACGTGAGTTCAAATACAATCCCAAAGTATTTAAGGAGGCGAATAATGGGCTGACCAGGATGGACCTCCCTGCACCATAGAACTCCGTCATGAAAAATATTATGGATTTTATTACTTTTGAGGACCCTAGAAAGGTCCTCCTTAGTTTCCATTATGCCTTCATCAATTTTTTCCATGATGTCAATCCATTAAGCATACCCCAATTTCTATTCAATTTAATGAATTACACTATTAAATCTTGTTGAAGCAAGAAGGGTTCTACCATGCCTCTGCACTGAGGTCTTTATAAAGTCATATACAAGTTTTAAATTGCTTACTTCTCCCCAAGTCGACCCCCCTACAATTACTCAAGCTGAAACCCTAGTTGATCACCATGTAGAAAGCTCTAGGGTCAGGGATAGTCCTGGCTTGCCCAAGCCTCACTCTATGTCCTCGACTAAGAAAATAGGGATGGATTCATCCATGAGAGGAGGACCAGCTAAGAAAAAGTTGAAGATCAAGGAACCTGAAGGACCCAAGAGATCCTCGTTGAGGTTGAAGAATAAGCAAGCACAGGGGAGTTCCAAACCCCTTGAGATTGATTCTGAGGATGAGGGTCCTGATCCTACTACTATGGTCCTCAAGCGCTTTGTGCTGATTTTATTAGTGAATGTGATAAATAAGATGCAGGATATCCATGAGGCGTTGGCCAAGGTATTATTCAATGAAGGATATTAGAGCAACAAGCCTATGGAGGCCAACATAGAGACTGATGATCAAGAGGAGGATAAGGATGATGAGCAGAACGAGGATGAGGATGAGGAGGAGTAGCTCCATGCAAGCCACTCTATGCAGGAATTCTGGGTGGCAAGACCACAAAACCTTATATGAAGCCAATTTTGTTTGCATTTTGTGTAGAGGGCTTCGAGTCTTTACATTTTTTGCTTTTTGTCCTTAAGTATTGTTTGGTTGGGTTCCTTGGGCTATGACCATAATGTTTTGTTGTGAAATCTTGTGTATGGGCATGAACTTCTATTTGTCGAGGGTTGCTCATGAGGTTTAGCTATTATTTGGTGTAGGCCATAGAAGTTTAGTTAGGATTGAGGACCGAGGGTCCTCAAATGTCTTTGGATCCTGCTGCTCAACTATATGATATTTTTTGAATATAGGTTTTGGGTCAACTTATAAAACCTGTTATTAATGGAATACTTTAATTATAAAAAAAATGTGAATTATATTAAGATATTTTAATTAAAGATCTTTTTTTATTATGAAATATTTTATGAGATCGTAATTAAAATGACCTTTAATTAATGAGATTTACCTTATGTGGTTTTAATTAAAGTAAGACCTTTTATGTAATAATATCATGAAGGGGTTATTTTTAACTAAAGTAGTGAACCTTTAGATAAGGTTGTGAATATTTAATTAAGGTTATGAATCTAAGATTAAGGTTGAAAATATTTGATTAGTAAGTCTATGGTGTAGAATTTACTAAAAGGACTTCTAAGGAAAACATAATTATGTTATAAAGTTGATGACAAAGTTTATGTTTAATGAAGGATTATTTTAGAGGTTAAAGGTATGGGAATTTAATGCTTTAAAATAATATTAGTTTTGTTTAGAATTATGAATTAAAAGGATGTTAGATTTATTCTTAGAATTGAAGTTATGGGGCTTTTATTTAGGGAATGAATGAAGTATTGTTTTAGAGGATAAAGGTATGGGAATTTAATGCTTTAAAAAAGTATTAGATTTGATTAGAATTGTGAATTAAAAATATGTTAAATTTATTATTTGAATTGAAATTATGGGGATTTGATTTAGGGAATGAATGAAGGATTGTTTTAGAGGTTAAATTTATGGGACTTTAATACTTTAAAATAGTATTAGATTTGATTCTAATTGTGAATTAAAAGGATGTTAGATTTATTCTTTCAATTGAAGTTATGGGGCTTTGATTTAAGGAATGAATGAAGGATTGTTTTAGAGGTTAAAGGTATGGGACTTTAATGCTTTAAGACATGAATGGATTTGATTATAGTTAGACCTTGATATAAGTAGTACATGTTGTACGGCTCTCTAAGGGAACTTGAGAGGTCAAGATAAAAGTAAAGGATCTTTTATAATATCCACTATGAATTAGATGGTTGGAAACTTAATTGAATTTGTATAGTTGCAATTTGGTAATGTAAATGAATAGACACATTTAGAGGTATCCCTAACATGAACCATGAGTACCTTGATCCCCTAATACCCTCAAAGAACCAATGGGAAGAAAGGAGAAGCAAGGAGTTCAATGGAAACAAAGTATAGGTAATTATATTTCATGCTGATTTACTTATGCTCAAATAGACTAGAATTATGGGGAGATATCCCTGATGCAATTAATGTAGTATTCTATAAAGTAAGGAGAATTTACCATGTAATATTTAATGCAATAACTATTTATTGGTTTAGAGAAGGTAATTTTACTCTATTTCCATGTTTGGTTATAATAGGTAACTGATTCTCTTTTCATGGATGACATTCTCTTTTAGTGTTAATATTTGTTTTTTTGGATTCTTAGTGATTACTCTTTGTTTTTTCAGTATCTAGATGTATTCTTGTTTGGTTGCTTAATAATATAAATCCAAGAGTAGAGTTCTAGGTTGAACTCAGAGGTGACCCAAAGTAATTAAGAACCCCTTAGGGTGAACATAGGTGACCTAATGAAATTAAGAACCCCTTAGGGTGAACATAGGAGACCTAAGGTAATTGAGACACCCTTAGGGAGGTAAAGGAATAAGTTATGGAGAGACTACATCTGAGTTAATATAGCTCATCGTGTAGACGATATGGATAGCTTAACTCACAATACTCATAGTATACCTACACATAATGACTTATGCATGGTATGTATATGTGTGTATACCTTAAATGGAATACGAGTGATAAGTCTAGCTCATCAAGAGTGATGGGATAGATGGGATTATTTGCAGTAACACATGATACACCTACACAAACATACTTGTGTTAGGGTACTTCATGAGATGTAGCTTTTAGGAAAACTTAGGGGATTGAAACTTTAGGTAAATATTAGTTGGGTTAGGGGTTCATGAAGGGTTCATGTATCTCTCTCCTTAGTAAAAAAAAACTTTTTCTAATTTTGTATTTTTTTGTTTGTGTGTTTTTGGGCCATTACAAGTCATCTACAAGATGTCTCACACATACTTACATCCTTTATCAAAGTATATTATTGGAGAATAGTGGGAGTCATAAGGTTTTATTATCCCTTACATAATAGTTTTGTCTATGTATCCATGTGATTCTTTCACTTACCATTACTCCTGTATGTACCATATTTTATCTCATATACCATCAAGTATATCTTGAGGGGTCATGTATATTTGAAGTAATTGGTATATACGAAGGCATTTGAGGTATATAGGTTGGATCATTATGATGAGCAAGGTGCAACCAAAGTATTGTCATTGTTGTCAACACAGTCAAGTTGATCAGTTGATGCAATGGACAGGAGTTCATTGATGAGCAAGGTGCAGCCAAAGTGCAATAAATAGGAGTTCATTGTTGAGCAAGGTGCAGCCAAAGTAATTGTCATTGGTGTCAACACAGACAGAGGATCGGTTGATGCAATGGACAGGAGTGCAGAGGTCATTAGATAGATCGGTTGATGAAGTGAACAAGAGTTCAGGTCAGTCAGAGCATGCACAGTGAATTTCCAAGAAGACAGAAGTGGCCCAGATTCAAAAGCTCAAAGAAAAATACAAGTAAGAAAATTGTCACGATATCATGACATGTTTTTTCTCACAATTTTGCGACATATCGGAGGAGAGAGAAAAATCTGGAAAAGCTGTCATGATATCGCGACATGGTTGAGGAGAGAGAAAGCATAAGGAAAACTGTTGAGATTTCATGACATGTTGGAAGAGAGAGAAAGTGCAAGAAAAACTATCGTGATTTCACAAAAAGTTGGAAGTAAAGAAGGCTAGTAGAAAAACTGTCGCGATTTCGTGACATGTTGGAAGCAAAGAAGCCAAGTAGAAAAACTGTCGCGATTTCGTGACATGTTGGAAGCAAAGAAGCCAAGTAGAAAAACTGTCACGATTTCGTGACATGTTGGAAGCAAAGAAGCCAAGTAGAAAAATTGTCACGATTTCAAGACATGTTTGGAGAGAAGACGCAGGCAAAGAAAATTGTCGCGATTTCGTGACATATTTGGAGAGAAGGTGCAGACAAAGAAAACTGTTGCAATTTTGTGACATGTTTGGCGAGAAGGCAGAAGCAAAGAAAACTGTCGCAATTTTGTTAGGATCTCATCCTAACCCTTAATGTAATAACTTCCTTGATGTAATAATTCCTAGTGAACGTGGGTAGTACCCATGATTAATATTTTGTAATGTTCTAAGTTTTAGCTTAGGTAGTGCCTATGACAAATGGCACCCTTTTTATGTAACACATGGTAGATAGGTGGCATTGTGCATGTAATTCGTGTGGCATTGTGCATGTAATTCGAGTGGCATTGTGCATGTAATTCGGGTGGCATTGTGCATGTAATTCAAAGTGGCACTATGCATGTAATTCGGGTGGCATTATGCATGTAATCCAGGTGGCATTTTGCATGTAAGCCAACCTTGGAAGGAAACTCCTTAAATACCCGAAAGGGCACCAATGTAACCATCTTTTGCAAAATTAATGAAGTATTGAAGGAGGTTGCCCCCTCGAAGAGGCCTGCGATTCAGTCCTATTGTGAGATTGTTCTTTATGCAAATTTCTGTTATATTAATGTGATGTTTATGTGAGTTATTTCCAAGCAATTGTGTGAGAGTGTGTTATTTGAGTTTATTTTATAGCAGGATCTTAACAAGTGGTATCGTAGCGCTTTCCAGGGCCAAGTTCTACTGCAACTGCAACGATTCTTGCCATCCAATCCGCCTGTTAGGTATAAATTCTGTGTGTTTTTTCCATTCCGTTTTTCCTTATTAAAAAAAAAAAAATCCAAAAAAAATACAGTGTTTTTTTTTTCCAGATCAAAAACAAAAAAATATATTGTTAGTTGAGTAGGTAGAAACCCTGTACCGGGGGTTTTAAAATATCGCGAAGGATCTGTCGTTATTGGCTAAGCTAGATAGCCCATAAAGCGTCTAGTGAAGTGAGGGGCGATCAGGCTCCAATACCTGTGCCTCGTATGTAACTCGCGCACGGACTTGAGCTCCCACGTATCTTCGGGTATATCGGGAGACCATCTAGGATTAAACAAACTTTTAGCCATTAGGAAGCTCTTCGGCCTTGTATTACTCATAGTCTACGGGACACAACATCCTGGACGATTACCCTCCCGTATTGTCAGAGAGGCAGGTAGTGTGCTCAAGGGTATGTGTGGAATCCTCCTTGAGTAGTGGCCTGAAATATTGGTCCGAGCACTATTGTTCGTCACTGTCGGTATATTAGAGGGCCTATGGGTGGTACATACTCCTATACTTAGCATTCCCTGGTTCTGTTAAAACTGCAACCTGTAAAAAATGCAAAAATAAAAATAAAAATAAGAATCCAAACACCCCCGTTCGTAAACCTGCATTTCAAAAGTGAGCATATGAGAAAGGAGTCCTCTACCAAAAAAATAACAGAAGGGACATGCATTCGGGATAAGCCATGAGGGTGACACTTAAGTTGAAAGTCTGGAGAGTAACAGTAAAATTTACAATGGCAACCACAAGTCGTCAGTCGAGAGGTCAAGACAATGTGGCAGAATTCATAGTCTTCGTGAGTCGAACGGAACCATCATATCGCCACCCGCAAAATACAGAGAATCTTGAGTGTGAAACACGGCCGCTTTAGATAGTGCTCCAAGGACCCAACTTTTGCTCGAGAGCTCGTAATCGAATCAGAAACACCGTTAGACTCAAAGAAACAGAGATAAAAAAAAAAAAAAGTCCCGGGTGCCAAAAAGTAGTGTTGAGAGATATAGCTCATTGTGACCACCTCCTCCTGCTGATCATTTTGATATATAGCACCCAAGCACTTTTTTGGGCACTTACTAAAAATAGTAAGTCAAAAAAATTCAATTCTATTTTTAGTAACTGGTCACAAAAGGTCAAAAAATGGCCCAGGGTACCCGTGGACACCAGAAAGAACTAGAACACTTGGAGTCCCTAACAAAAGCCATTGAGAACTTGAACTCGGCTTTTCACTCCATAAGGGAAGAAGTCCAAGGTCTTCGCCTAGAGCATGAGGCCACTAGCAATCGCTTAGAAGAAGCATTGACTGAAGTGGACAGCAAACTGAGAAGAGAACCACCCAAATCAGAATACCAAGCTGAGAGTTCTACAAGGAATCGTGACCATGATACACCCTTTAGAATGCCCAAGTTGGACTTTCCCAAATTCAGTGGGAAGGATGTTGATGGGTGGCTATGTCGGGTTGACCAATTCTTTCGACTTCATAATGTACCAGTATTTCATCGAGTCCAGATGGCTTCCTTTAACTTGGAATCTGAGGCTCTACACTGGTTTCAATGGTTGCGTCTTACCTACCCAAATCTCTCTTGGGAGGATTTTGAATCCCAAATACTCACTCGATTTGGTCCTAGTGAGTTTGAGGACTTCACAGGAGCCTTATCCAAACTACAACAAACAGGGTCAGTTCGAGAGTACCAAGCTCAATTTGAAAAATTGGCCAATCGAACAAGAGGATTGAGTGAAGGGTTCTTCCGGAGTTGTTATATCAGTGGGTTGAAGATGGAACTCCAAGCAGAAGTCAAAATGTTGAAACCACGAACTATGATGGAAGCTATCAGTTTGGCCCGTCCGGCCGAATCTAAACTCTCTCGCCCAAAGACGCCCATCAAAGTTTCCTCAAAATAGACCTTCATTTCCCCCGAGAGCCCAACACCCAGATGATAATAAACCCGCTGCACCCAAGCGCCTCACCACCGAAGAGATGGATGCACGTCGTGCCCAAGGATTATGCTACAATTGTGATGAAAAGTTTTTCAAGGGGCATAAGTGTGCACACAAAAAATTGTTCTTGATAGATGTTGGAGAACCCGATACCGTTGACGAGAGTGATGAGGATGAGGACCCTCCGTAAACACCTCCTCCACAAGAAGAAGGGAAACAGGAACCTGAGACATCAATTACAATCCATGCCCTTGCAGGCATTACTACTCCTCAAACCATGAAGGTTACAGGATGTTTCAAGGGCCAACGTCTTTCCATCCTTTTGGATTCGGGAAGCACGCACAACTTCATTGACCCTAGAGTTGCTCAACGGGAAAATTGCTATATCCACAATTGTAATTCCTTTGAGGTCATGGTAGCCAATGGGGGAACCTTATCTTGTAAAGGAAAGTGTCACAATGTTAAAATCAAGATAGGGGACTATGAACTCAAGCAGGACATGTTTGCCCTCCATTTGGGTGGATGTGATATTGTTTTGGGATGCCAATGGTTGAGTACGTTGGGCACTATCGGTTGGAACTTTGCTAAACTTTGGATGCAGCTTCTTCCAGAACGGACAAACACACATCATCAAGGGCTCCCCGACAGGAACACCTCAAATTATCAGATCAAACGGCATGGAGAAATTGCTAAAGAAATCATCACGTGGGGTCATTGCACAACTATTCTCCATCCAGCCATCCACATCTCCAATGGGTGAAATCCCACAAGACATGCAACAGATTCTCCACAAACATGAGGCCATCTTTTTAGAACCCATCACACTACCACTGCATCGCTCTCACGACCATGCCATTCCATTATTGCTGGATAGTACACCTCCTAATATCAGACCACCTTATGAGCGACTCAAGCGCACCTTATTTTGGAAAGGTAGGAAACAGGACATTCGCTTCTTTTGTAGGCAGATCGCGACACGTGTCAAAGGATGAAAAGAGAAACAAGTGCACTCTTCGGGCACTCTTCCACCCTTGCCGATACCGGATCGGTGTGGACTCGACATCTCTATGGATTTCATAGAAGGGCTACCTAAATCTGGAGACAAGTCTCGTTATTTTTGTGGTAGTGGACCGCCTTTCAAAGTATGCTCACTTTTGTGCCCTAACCCATCCTTACACAAGCATTCACTATTGCCCAAATTTTCCTTGACTCCATATTTCGCCTTCATGGCATGCCAACCTCCATTGTATCTGATCGTGATCCCAACCTTACTAGCAATTTTTGGCAAGAGTTGTTTAAGTTGCAGGGGACTCAGATCACAATGAGTTTAGCCTACCATCCGCAAACGGATGGTCAAACAGAGGTTGTTAATAACTGCTTGGAAACCTACCTTCGCTGCTTGCCTCCGATCATCCTACTCATTGGGCAAAATGGCTTTCTTTGGCCGAATGGTGGTACAACACTTCCTATCATACCGCCACCAGAGGCAGAGTACGGGCACCCTCCACTCACGCCTCCCTCCTACATTTTGGGCAGCTCCAAGGTACAGGTTCCATCAACACTTCCCGAATTGGATGAAGAAGGCTCCATCTTACTTGCACCAAAGCAGCTGCTGTATCGTCGAACTCGCAACCGTACCATCACAGAGGTCCTGGTTCAGTGGCGTGGACTTCAACCTGAGGATGCTACATGGGAGTCCCTCCATCAACTCCAAGCAACAGCTTCTCATTTTTAGCTTTGAGGACAAAGCTTCTTCAAGGAGAAGGGCATGTTAGGATCTCATCCTAACCCTTAATGTAATAACTTCCTTGATGTAATAATTCCTAGTGAACGTGGGTAGTACCCATGATTAATATTTTGTAATGTTCTAAGTTTTAGCTTAGGTAGTGCCTATGACAAATGGCACCCTTTTTATGTAACACATGGTAGATAGGTGGCATTGTGCATGTAATTCGTGTGGCATTGTGCATGTAATTCGAGTGGCATTGTGCATGTAATTCGGGTGGCATTGTGCATGTAATTCAAAGTGGCACTATGCATGTAATTCGGGTGGCATTATGCATGTAATCCAGGTGGCATTTTGCATGTAAGCCAACCTTGGAAGGAAACTCCTTAAATACCCGAAAGGGCACCAATGTAACCATCTTTTGCAAAATTAATGAAGTATTGAAGGAGGTTGCCCCCTCGAAGAGGCCTGCGATTCAGTCCTATTGTGAGATTGTTCTTTATGCAAATTTCTGTTATATTAATGTGATGTTTATGTGAGTTATTTCCAAGCAATTGTGTGAGAGTGTGTTATTTGAGTTTATTTTATAGCAGGATCTTAACAAATTTCATGACATGTTCAGAGAGAAGGCGCAAGCAAAGAAAACTGTTGCGATTTTGTGACATGTTTGGAAAGAAAGAGCTTGCAAAGAAAAGTGTCACGATTTTGTGACAATCTACAAGAGAAGCAGTACAAAAAAAAATGTGTCACGATTTTGTGAAATGATTGAGAGAAAGAGCTTGCAAGGAAAAGTGTCACGATTTCATGATAATTTGCAAGAAGAAGCGCTAAGGAGAAAAAGTGTCATGATTTCATGACATGTCGAGTTTTCACGATCCGATGAGAAGAAAAGCGCTAAGGAGGAAAAGTGTCACGATTTCGTGACATAATGCAGGAGAGAGAGTCCGATAGAAAAAGGTGTCACGATTTCGTGACATGCTTCATTTTCGTGGTCCAAAGCGAAGAGAAAGAGGAGAGAGAAAAAGGTGTCACGATTTTGTGACATGTATTTTTGGAGGCCAAAGCAAAGAGAAAGTGCTAGGAGAAAAAGTGTAGCGATATCGCTACATGTATTATCGTGGGCCGAAGCAAAGGTAAAGTGCAAGGAACAAAAGTGTAGCGATATCGCTACATGTTGGGTTTTCGTGACCTGAAGAGAAGAGAAGAGCTAAGGAGAAAAGATGTCGTGATATCGCAAAATGTCACATTTTCATGACAACAACAGAGAGGAAGACTCCAAAGGATGAAGTGTCATGATTTCGCTACAGAAGCAAAATGAAAGAGCATGGAAGCAGAAGCATCCTAATTTCACAACAAATTCAAGGAGGAAGAGCTCAAAGGTGAAAGCATCATGATTTTGTGATATGTTCCATTTTCGTGGGCATAATGCAGAGAAAAGCACAAGGCAGTGAAAGTGTCACGATTTCGTGACATGTTCTATTTTCACTGGTGCATGCAAAGAAGAGTGTACGACAGCAAAAAGTGTCACGATTTTGTGACATGTCATGTTTTCACTGGTGCATGCAAAGAAGAGTGTACGACAGTGAAAAGTGTCACGATTTCGTGACATGTCATGTTTTCGCTAGTGCAAGCAGAGAAGAGTGCAAGGAAGTGAAAGTGTCATGATTTCGTGACATGTTCTATTTTTGCGGGCAAGAGACAGAGAAGAGCTCAAGGCAGCGAATGTGTCACGATTTCATGACATGTCAAGTTTTCTTGGGTGCAAGCCAAGAAGTGGATAGGGAGATGAAAAATGTCGTGATATCGCGACATGTTGTATTTTCACAAGTTCAATTCAAGAAGACAAAGAGGCAGAAGTGTCATGATTTCACGATAGGTTGTTTTGGCGCAAGCTAAAAATAGAACCCAGCCGTATTAATATATGTAACCGTTAATTGAAGTTACACAACAGTTATAGGGGACGTTACAAAAGAAAATCATGCAGCTAATTTAAGAACAGTCGAAGAAGGAGAAATCTAACAGTCATATAAATAGAATTGAATATGCATGCATGCACAGAAAAGAATACGAACAGTCATGATCGAGAAGACGAACAGTCATGGTAGGGGTATATGTGTAAATTCGTAACATGCATCGTGGTTGATGAAAAGCCTATCCTATATTTATACAGGAGCAGTTACAGTGAGAAGGCGTTACAACTGACAAGTGGTGCATGAGAAATAAAAGGAGTTACAACTGGAGTTACAGTTAGACAATTTGATTATAAAAGGAGATTTGCATGAAGTAGCAAGGTTGAGCTTCGCACGGGAAGATAGAGCAGCATGTTGTCGAGTAGAAGAAAAGTGCTATGAAAAAGGATGTATAGAAAGCACGACTGAGATAGAGTGCAACAGATAGAGTGCTAAAATAGAGTTCTGAGATGGAGTGCTGAGATAGAGTGCTGAGATAGAGTGCAATAGATAGAGTGCACAGATAGAATGCAGCAAAGAGAGTGCAGCAGAGAGAGGTTGGCGTAAGTGAGCTGTGAGAGTGTTGTAAGAGTATAGTAAGCAGAGAGCAAGAGTGCTGCTAGCTGTAAGTGAGCTGTGAGAGTGCTGTAAGAGTGCAGTAAATAGATCTATGAGAGCTGTAAGAGTAAGCTATAAGAAAGGGTTGTAAGTATGCAGTAAGTAGAGCTATAAAAGAGTGTATGCTTCCATGAGATTGATTTGAGTTAAGATAGACCAGTGAGGGTCTTGTAACATAGAAGGCATTTTTATGTCAATCAAGATTTAAAATAGAAGTCCAAGTTGGTGCTTGGAATTAGGGGTTGGTGCTCCTTTCTGTTGGTGCAGATAAATCAGGGGTTGGTGCTCCTTCCAGTGGGTGCTGGTAAACTGATTGTAAAGTTGGTGCTTTGCAAAGGCTGGATTTGGATGGGAGTCCAAGCAGTCTATTTTTGAGGAGTAGCAAAAACTTGTGAACCTCATTAAATCTTGTGTTGTGGAATGCTCTCTTGTTACATTTGCTTTATGTGATTTTAAGCTTTCATTATTTTGGCTTTAAGAGTTAAAGTTTTAAGTTATAAATAGCCACACTGATTCACCCCCCCTCTCAGTGCCATTGTAAGACTAATAATTGGTATCAGAGCCAAGTTCCCAGTTTAGGCTAAATCAGTCAGGGTTAATCTTGGATTAGTTCACAATGGGTAAGAAGAATAGATCCTCCTCCAAAAAGGCATCTCAGCCAGTTTCAGTTCCTGTGGAAGAGAAAACTGAACTAGAGAAGATAGAAGAAGTGGATTCTAAAGTATGCAATGAAAACCTAGAGTTTGAAGTAGATCTAGAAGGTGAGTTGGTAGCCACACTTGAAGAGTTGAGTATAGAAAAGAAAAAGAACAAAAGAATGTCCAAGAAGTTAGAAGAGTATGGGGATGAGATTGAAGATCTCTTCCTACAAGTTCAAAAGGCCAAGAAATCAGAAGAAGCCTTGAAGACACACCTGGATGATGAAGATGATGTATGCAGCAAAAGTAAAGAGGAATCTAACAAAGTTATTGTTGATCTAAAGCTGCAAGTAGAACAGTACAAAAGGATTGAAGATACTCTCAGGTCTCAAATCAATGAGAAAGAGACTATTTGCTACCAACAAGAAGAAGAGATTGTTTCATTGAAGAAACAACTAGAAGAGGCCAATATAAGTCTCAAATTTGAGAAGAGCACAAAGTTGCTAGATACAATGTTAAAGCAACAAAGAAGCTCCACGGATAAGTTTGGTCTTGGATATGAAGCTGAACAACCTTCATCCTCCAAATGTGTCGAGAAGAAGAAGTTCACTGATAAAGGAAAGAAGAAAGAAAAGTTTGAAGCTGAATCTTCAAAAGGAAGAAAATATCAAAGAAGATCTATAGCAAAGCAACCACCACAAAAGAGGTTCTCTCACTCTCACTCTGTTAATAATAATGCTTTTAATGGCTATTGTTCTAAATGCAACTGCTATGGTCACAAGGCAATTTATTATGGACTGAACAATAGATAAAAATGTTATGCTGATAAAAACACATATGCTTTCTTGAGTGAACACCCTGTGCAATGTTTTAAATGTAATGGCCATGGACATATAGCAAGGTTTTTCCCAAGAACTTCTGTATCCAATCTAAGGCAAGACCATAGATTTCATCATACACACAGAATGCAATATAGACAGGGAATAAAACATGTGCAATGTTTTAAATGTAATGGTCAAGGGCACATAGCAAGGTTTTGCCCAAGCACTTTTGTATCTAATCTAAGGCAAAACCCTAGATTTCATCAGACACAAAGAGGGAAACACAGACAAGGAACATATCATGTGCATAAAAGAAAAGAAAATAATCATCCATCAAGAATGCACAAGAGACAACCTCGCAAGAGAAATGTTCAAGTTCATGAATAGGGGCAAAATAGGGATGTAGTTGAAAAACTCAAGCCCAAGTTCAGGAAAGTCTGGAGAAAGACAGAAGAAAGGAAATCGTGTCTCCTTGGACTGAAGGAGACTACTCCGCCATTGCTCTAAGCAACTCCAGTTGGCACATCCTCAGGGGGAGCAATATTAAGGTCTTATTTTAATGCTCCTATGTATTTGTATGGTTATCTGAGGATGAAAGGAAAGTAGTCGAGAAATTGTCGTATAGCTGTTAAAGTGTGTTTTTCAGTTTATGTAGTGGTTTGTGGAAGTGTCGTGAAGTGTGGTGATTAAATGGAGAGCTATCACCATTGGTAGTATTGCTATACGTCATTGTTGTTCTGTTGATAGTTCTTACTGCCACTGTTCAAAGCATCGGATTATAACAGACAGTTTCATTTTAACTGTTGATAAAATGCCAATCCGAGATTACGAAGTATGAGGTTGAGTAAGGTGCACTATGGTTGGCCGTGAAGTGTTTGACAAAATGTCTTCTCCTGATTTGCACAGTTGAAAGCAAGGTGTGACCAGAAGTGACTGTAGAAAAGCATAGATTAGGTTGTAAATATTTGAGGACAGTGCTGGGACAGATTTCCAGATACATGATTTGGGCTTACTCCATTGATATTGATTTGAGCAAGTTATTCTTTGCATTGGTGATTTATGTTGGTGGTTGTTTTGTTCAAATACCTTTGGAAGGAAAAGGATGTCTACCAGTTTCCTTTTCATGTAGTGATTGGTTGAATGCTTCAAGGTTAATATTGAGTTGAATGATGTTGGTTAAACCTTGTCTATAAGCATTGTTATTAAAGCCCTAATTGGTTGAGAAAAGATATTGGTTGTAGAAAGAACATGAGTATCATTGTTATATGAGTTATTGCATGGTTGGCAATTGCAGGGTTGTGTTTCATGTTCTTGAGAAAAGCATACTACATCTATCTTATTCTTTTAAGATTGAGATTGGGAGTTAAGTATAGAACATATTGAGTCTCTAACAATTCTCTTTATGCTTCTATGAGGTTGATGAATCACATTGGGTCTCTAACAATTCTCTTTGTGGGTTCATGTTAAGCAAGTTTTTCTTGATGAACTTGTGAGCTGATTTGGACAAGTTCTAGTGAAGACTTGTGAGCTGAATTGGACAGGTTCTAGTGAGGACTTGTGAGCTGATTTGGACATGTTCTATGTGAGCTTGTTAAGCAGGTTCTGTGTGAGCCTATTGATAGAATACAGAGAACAGAGTATCAATGGATAGAGATCCAGTAGCCAACTCAGTTGAAAATAGATCTAAGTAATGTCTATTATACTTATCATGATGTTGTCAAACAGTGAAATGAAGTGGTCACATATTCCCAAGAATAGTCTAAGAATTGACTAGCTATCAGGTTCAAATTCTCAGGGGGAGCATTTATGCATCTATTTATCATATTGCTCATGTTTATGCTTTTTGCTAACTGTAATAATTTTTTGCCTGAGAATGTTGTGCATGGACTCATGAGGAGTTTTGCAGCCACCCTTTGGTATTATTGTTAAAGGGGGAGAAGATTTACAGGTAATTGCACACAATTACGTGTGTTGCCAACAATTCCAAAGGGGGATATTGATGAGCAAGGTGCAACCAAAGTATTTTCATTATTGTCAACACAGTAAAGTTGATCAATTGATGCAATGGACAGGAGTTCATTGATGAGCAAGGTGCAGCCAAAGTGTAATAAACAGGAGTTCATTGTTGAGCAAGGTGCAGCCAAAGTAATTGTCATTGGTGTCAACATAGATAGAGGATCAGTTGATGCAATGGACAGGAGTGCAGAGGTCATTATATAGATCAGTTGATGAAGTGAACAAGATTTCAGGTTAATCAGAGCATGCATAGTGAATTTCCAAGAAGACAAAAGTGGCCCAGATTCAAAAGCTCAAAGAAAAATATGAGTAAGAAAACTGTCGCGATATTGCGACATGTTTTTTGTCATGATTTCATGACATATCGGAGGAGAAAGAAAAAGCTAGAAAAGCTGTCGTTATATCGCGACATGGCTGAGGAGAGAGAATGCGTAAGGAAAACTGTCACGATTTCGTGACATGTTGGAAGAGAAAAAGCGCAAGAAAAACTATCATGATTTCGTGACATGTTGGAAGCAAAGAAGGCAAGTAGAAAAACTGTCACGATTTCGCGACATGTTGGAAGCAAAGAAGCCAAGTAGAAAAACTGTCACGATTTCATGACATGTTGGAAGCAAAGAAGCCAAGTAGAAAAACTGTCATGATTTTGTGACATGTTTGGAGAGAAGGCGCAGGAAAAGAAAATTGTCACGATTTCGCAACATGTTTGGAGAGAAGGTGCAGGCAAAGAAAACTGTCATGATTTTGTGACATGTTTGGCAAGAAGGCGCAAGAAAAGAAAACTATCGCGATTTCGTGACATGTTCGGAGAGAAGGCGCAAGCAAAGAAAACTGTCACGATTTCGTGACATGTTTGGAAAGAAAGAGCTTGCAAAGAAAAGTGTCACAATTTCACGACAATTTGCAAGAGAGGCAGTACGGACAAAAATGTGTCACGATTTCGTGACATGTTTGAGAGAAAGAGCTTGCAAGGAAAAGTGTCGTGATTTCATGACAATTTGCAAGAAGAAGCGCTAAGGAGAAAAAGTGTCACGATTTCACGACATGTTGGGTTTTCATGATCCGATGAGAAGAAAAGCGCTAAGGAGGAAAAGTGTCGTGATTTCACGACATAATGCAGGAGAGAGATTCCGATAGAAAAAGGTGTCATGATTTCGTGACATGCTTCATTTTTGTGGTCCAAAGCGAAGAGAAAGAGGAGAGAGAAAAATGTGTCATGATTTTGTGACATGTTGTATTTTCGGAGGCCAAAGCAAAGAGAAAGTGCTAGGAGAAAAAGTGTAGCGATATCGCTACATGTTGTATTATCGCGGGCCGAAGCAAAGGTAAAGTGCAAGGAACAAAAGTGTAGCGATATCGCTACATGTTGGGTTTTCGTGACCTGAAGAGAAGAGAAGAGCTAAGGAGAAAAGATGTCGTGATATCGTGACATGTCGCATTTTCATGACAATAGCAGAGAGGAAGACTCCAAAGGATGAAGTGTCACGATTTCACGATAGAAGCAAAACGAAAGAGCATGGAAGCAGAAGCATCATGATTTCATGACAAATTCAAGGAGGAAGAGCTCAAAGGCGAAAGCATCATGATTTCACGACATGTTCCATTTTTGCGGGCGTAAGGTAGAGAAAAGCACAAGGCAGCGAAAGTGTCGCGATTTTGCGACATGTTCTATTTTTGCTAGTGCACGCAAAGAAGAGTGTACAATAGCAAAAAGTGTCATGATTTTGTGACATGTCATGTTTTCACTGGTGCATGTAGAGAAGAGTGTACGACAACAAAAAGTGTCACGATTTTGTGACATGTCATGTTTTCGCTAGTGCAAGCAGAGAAGAGTGCAAGGAAGCAAAAGTGTCATGATTTCACGACATGTTCTATTTTCATGGGTAAGAGATAGAGAAGAGCTCAAGGTAGCGAATGTGTCATGATTTCGTGACATGTCAAATTTTTGCGGGTGCAAGCCAAGAAGTGGATAGGGAAGCAAAAAATGTTGCAATATCGCGACATGTATTTTCACGGGTTCAAGCTGAGAAGAAGACAAAGAGGTAGAAGTGTTACGATTTCATGATAGGTCGTTTTGGCACAAGCTAAAAATAGAACCCAGCCATATTAAGATATGTAACCATTAACTGAAGTTACACATGAGTTACAGGGGACGTTACAAAAGAAAATCATGCAGCTAATTTAAGAACAGTCGAAGAAGGAGAAATATAACAGTCGTATAAATAGAATTGAATATGCATGCATGAACAAAAAAGTATAAAAACAGTCATGATCGAGAAGACGAATAGTCATGGTAGGGGTATATGTGTAAATTCGTAACATGCATTGTGATTGATGAAAAGCCTATCCTATATTTATATAGGATCAGTTACAGTGAGAAGGCGTTACAACTGACAAGTGGCACATGAGAAATAAAAGGAGTTACAACTGGAGTTACAGTTAGACAATTTTATTATAAAAGGAGATTTGCGTGAAGTAGCAAGGTTGAGCTCCGCGCGGGAAGATAGAGCAGTGTGTTGCCGAGTAGAAGAAAAGTGTTGTGAAAAAGGATGTATAGAAAGCACGGCTGAGATAGAGTGCAACAGATAGAGTGCTGAAATAGAGTGCTGAGATAGAGTGTTGAGATAGAGTGCAGCAGATAGAGTGCAGCAGATAGAGTGCAGCAGAGAGAGTGCAGTAGAGAGAGGTTGGCTGTAAGTGAGCTATGAGAGTGCTGTAAGAGTGTAGTAAGTAGAGAGCAAGAGTGTTGCTGGCTGTAAGTGAGCTATGAGAGTGCTATAAGAGTGTAGTAAATAGAGCTGTGAGAGCTGCAAGAGTAAGCTATAAGAAAGGGCTGTAAGTATGCAGTAAGTAGAGCTATAAAAGAGTGTATGCTTCCATGAGATTGATTTGAGTTAAGATAGACCAGTGAGGGTCTTGTAACATAGAAGGCATTTTTATGTCAATCAAGATTTAAAATAGAAGTCCAAGTTGGTACTTGGAATCAGGGGTTGGTGCTCCTTTCTATTGGTGCAGATAAATCAGGGGTTGGTGCTCCTTCCAGTGGGTGCTGGTAAACAGATTGTAAAGTTGGTGCTTTGTAAATTCTGGATTTTGATGGGAGTCCAAGCAGTCTATTTTTGAGGAGTAGCCAAAACTGGTGAACCTTGTTAAATATTGTGTTGTGGGATGCTCTCTTGTTACATTTGCTTTATGTGATTTTAAGCTTTCATTGTTTTGGCTTTAAGAGTTAAATTTTTAAGTTATAAAGAGTCACACTGATTCACCCCCCCTCTCAGTGCCATTGTAATAGTAACACATTATATTTAAGGATAAATAAGGACTATAAACATATTTTTCTTCTTCTTTTTTAATTAACTCCATAAAGTTATAAAAAGTAATTAAACCTTGTCCTATTACTAGTAGCTCCCCTAGCCATACTTAAAAGATGCTACCTAACTCATACTATGGTCCATTAATTACCCAATTAACTAGACCCTCTCACTAATGGTAATGAGGAAGTTTAGGACCATTTTATCAATTATGAAAGTTCAATATTTGACCAATATCTAAAGGAATTATCCCTGTTACTACATATTATACAAAACTCTTACACTCTGAAGCACAAAAGCAAAACATCCACTCAAATATTATACAAAAATACAAAATAACGTTGAATGGGAGTAGGATTTGATCAGTAGGGTGTGCAACATCATAAATAACCACTATATCCATAGATAATATTACACAATACTGTAATGAAAAATAAGGAGTGAAAGACAACTCTCTATAGAAATATCAAAAGCCCAATTACATAATAAATTTTAGCCTAAGCCAATATAACAAGAGGGATTTAGATTAGATGCAAGCATTCCGTAGTGGTAAAGTTCTTGGATTTTCATTTAGGAGACCCAATTTTAAACCCTACTTGGTATGAGAATATTGGAACCCCTCACGAAATAAAATTTTAATCATGTAATATTAGATCAACTAGTTATATTCCTCAATATTTAAGGACGAGACCAAGGTTCAGATATTACCAAATGATACATGGATAATATCTAATATTTATTGTAATAATTCTATGTGGTGATGATATAATATGAGTGGGACCTATTTCAATTCTATATAACTAATTGAAAACAAAGAGGGCTTTAGATTAATTAAAAATTATAAAAAGGGTTTAACCATAACAAGATTTATCATGGCCCAAAGGATGTAAACAATTTTATGATTACAAATAATTAATATGTTGTACAATAAATTGCCCTTAGACTTGTTCAATATATTATGCAATTTTGGCATTGGCCAATACTCATATTATCATCTCAACATCCCTCATAAACTAAACTGATGGGTGAAAGAGAGAAAATATTATTGATAATATTGTGTCCCTTCCATAATAGATCCTCTATTGGTCCTCTATAGTTTATGCTTATCTTTAATAATATTCCTCATCATCAATAAGATGTCCACAAATCATTAATAACTCAATATTGTTTCTTTTTAATTTTAGCAAGAAATTCTTTGTTAGATATTCCTCCATATTAAATTATTTACAAGTGGTATTTGATTTATTTTAAGGCTTAGTTTAGCCATTAAACCCCTAGGCCTTAACCTCCATACACTTGAATTCCTTTGCATGAGACTTTGATTATGGAGTCTAGCCAAAATTTTGTATTACCACCTAAAAATGAACTAAAATAGAAAAAAATACTATCAAGAGTAAGAGTCTTTTGATATTACAATAATATAAGAATCATATAGACCATTAGGTTTAACATCTAAACAGAGTGGGAAGATATTACAAAGGAAAATATTCATGCATTCTATATCATATTTCTTTTGTTAGAATATTATGTAATGTGCACTATACCTTTGTATCGCTCCAAATTTTTTGCATCCTTACCCTCATGTTGTAGGATCCGTGCCCAGAAGGAGGATGCGAGAAGGATGGGACAATACCTCAGACTGAGAGGCCCTTTGAAGGTCCCGCCTCTCGGGGAAGGAGTATAAAGGTGAATTTTCGACGGATGGTGGGTTCACCAGGAAAATTTTGAGTGGTAGTTTCCACGCCAAGGTTGATAGTGGGTTTGATATGTTCATTTTTAGACTCGATCATCAAACTCCTAGGTTTGGCCAAGATGAATCTAGACTATTTTATCTACCAATGATAATTTAAATGGATACAAAAAATAGGAAGGAGTGCTAATAACAGAGAATATGCTAATTAGAATATGTCATACCTGATTCTGGATGTTTGATGAAGATTCTAAGTTTTGCAATAGTCCAGATCGCCTCAATTCGTACGTAATCATCTGAGATCAGACAGGATCGTCTGATATCTGACGAATTTGTAGACAAATTCATCAAAAACCTACAATCATAGAAATAGATGCGAAATACCAAATATGCAAGTGCAGAAGCAAAAGATAATGATAGAAATAACAACAAACATGCCTAAATAATGGATTCCAATAACAAATAAGGAAATGTAGTAGATTTAATGATTGATATTAACCTTACCATGTGATTATGCTAAATGAGGTGAACTCCAAGATGCAAAAAACATAATAATTCAAGACAATGCAGAAATACAATATAAAAAAATGTAGAGGAAGCTAAGGGAATGCAAAATCTGGACTCAGATTGCCCCCAATATGGACTACAGTCAGGATCGTCTCCAATCGTACGAGATTGTCTGTAATCGTTCGAGATCATTCGTGTCGATCCGAGCTATCTTCGACTGCAAAATAGTAGAATTCTTGCAAGAGAATGCAAAATATAGAACACAGACAGTAGTGCGAGGGAATAAGGAATTAAATTTGTCAGCTAAGAGGTTTAGGGAAATTAGAATCAAGGGGTCATGTAGAGTCAGGGGGGGTAAACTAGAAAATCCTAGTTTATATAGGCTTAGGAAGAGGTTTAAGAGGTTGGGGATCATCCCAATATGGGAGATCTCCAACAGGGCAATCTCCAACTGCGTAGATGCGCTTTTGCCCAAGTTGGAGAGGCTGTTGAAACCGAAGCTAATTATGAAAATTTAGTTTTGGGACAAAATTGTCTGGACGTTCTATCCATGACGATTTCGTCAGATCTGGGACGATCACGACTAATTTGCGATGATATCGTCAAACGATCAAAACAAATCCTAAAAATGGTGCGAAAAACGAGGAAATGGGTAGTAGGCGATTTTGGGGTTAAAATTCAAATTTTTATCTTTTATCTTTTACTAGGGTTTTTAACCATGCCAATTTTAGGGTGCTACATTTTGCCCCCTTTTTAGCGAATTTCTGAAGAAAATGCGTTAAAGACGAGTTTTTTCCGTTTTACGAGAAAGAAAAAATGTACTTAATTTTTTAGACGATGATTCTTGGTTGAATCGTACAACTACTGACTATGGTTCCCCCTACATGTTTTTACCCAAATTGTACGTTTGAGGTAAAACGCGAAAAGGTAAAAATTAAAATGTTGAATAAAATTAAGAAAAATAGGGTAAAAAACCCTAATTCATTTTTACTGTTCATCTTTACTATTTCAAAGTTCTACAGAGAGAAAATGGTGGAGATAGCACAGAGAGCGACAAAGGTCCGACGTGGGCTACAGGTAAGGATCTAAGCCTAATAGATTAGTTTTGATTTTGCTTGGTGCAATTTGTGGATTTAAATTTTGATTATTTAGGACATCGCGACCATGTTTAGGCCGTCCACAACGTTCGGATGAAATCATCCCTATTTCATCAAAATCATCCCTAGATCGTCGATTTCGTCCAAGGGTGAAGTCAGTGAATTAGAGGCAATCCCGTTCAACAAGGGGCGATCCCCGAGTTTGCAAATCGGAGATGAATTCGTCCTACAAAGGATGATTTTTCCAAATTTAGGACGATATCATTCGATGGTGGATGATAACATCTTTAACTTGATTTTAAAATGTGTTTAATTTGATTTTAATGATTGGTTATTAATAAAAAAATTTGTTATTGTTTAGTTTGCAGAGGGGATCACTAAAGAGCTGAGAATGGAAATACGACGGACTAAGAGACGACATAGCCGTGCTTGACCAGGCAGAGCATGACAGAATAGGATAGGTCGGGCTACAACATGTGGCAGAGATGCCATAGGTACCGACTGACATGGGGCTACTGACAGCCCTAGTAGAGAGATGGTATCCGAGGTCATCTTGTTTTTGGCTACTAACAAGGGAGATGGCTTCTACACTAGAGGACGTATGGAGGATCATGAGGATCCCCATACAAGGACGGTTGATGACACCGGTGGCCAATCAAGGCTAGGCGATGATGAGGCTGACTGGGGACCCAAGCTTCGCTCTAGATAAGGGTAGAGTGAACATCGAGTCTCTACGGTAGATGCCTAGGGCATCTAGGCTGACTCAGGTTTTGGCATGGGTAGTAGGTGGCTTACTGTTGTGCCACCGAAGCGAATGCAGGCTACCATGGCTCCTCTCAGATATAGTCTGTGACATGAGAGACCACGAGTATAGATTTGCATGGGGCAACTTTGTACTTTGCTACTTGTATAGGATCTTGCATGGGGTCATATATAAGGGAGGTCAATGTTTGGTCTTGACATCGCTGCTATAGGTTTGGTGCTGGGAGCACATTGCGGTGTGGAGGCTGGTAGGGCTCCCATTGACAGGTGTTGATCGGGAGAGACCCCAAGTTTTCTATTGGTGGCTACAGAGAGGTTCACAGTGGTGGATAGATCTACTGATGTCTCGGAGGTTGCTAGATGACCTCATCCCAGACCATATCACCTGGAGGCCATGGCAAGAGCACCCCGGGTGGGCAGGAGCTGGCTCACATCAGGAAAGTCTGCTGGCTGAGGATGGAGCAGGGAGAGGTAGAGCTTCACCACTACGGCCGAGTACTACGATAGTTCGGTCTATGATAGGGGATCCCTTATATCAGGGATTACGAGTACTCTCAAACTATTTGGGATAGTACTACGCTAAACAGGGCTCCAGACATGCAGCAATTATGGAGTTGGGATGTAGATGATGCCCCCATCTAGCCAGTGGATGGTGATGAAGTTAGGGTTGCAGATGGCTATGATGTTTGGTATGCAGGCATCCACCCTCCTCGAATGATGAGGGCATAGGGTTCGATGCATGCGGTTGTGCGATGGATGGGGAGGCAGTTCCAGGCAGCCATTGAGGTAGTACAGAGTCACAACATGAGAGAGCAACGGTGATCCCCATAGGAGAGACGCCAACAGAGGGGTCAGGCTCCACAAAGGCCATGGGAGAGAGGGCAGAGGGAGGAGATACTCCCTTCGCAATAGGGGGAAGTACCACCATCACTTGATAAGGGCAAGGGTGTTGAGGTAGGGGAGAGCAGTGAGATGACGACTCTCCAGGCTAAGGTTGCCCGCCTCCGGGCTCAGGTGTAGACACTATAGGATGAGGCTACATAGCTCAGAGCTCGAGGAAGATGGGTAAGCACTTGGGATCTGGCATGGTCTATTGCTCAGACCACATTTTACCAAAGGTTGTACTATCAGGTGGTCCCAGAGGGACAAAGGATATCATTGCCAGCCCCCATTGTAGAGCCGATCATGATGGGATCATCGAGGAAATCCTCACGATCGACAATGAGGACCCGAGATACAGCCCAAACCTCTATGGGACCACCTCCTCCACGTCAGGGTGGGGGAGGAGATGAGGTTGAGAGCTCGAGGGCTTCTTAAGGCTAGCTACTGTAGAGTGCAGATTTATGATATATGTATATATATTTGTTTTTGAGGGGATTGAGTATGCCAGGGTTTTGATTGTGGCATACCAATCCAGATGATGTAGATCATTGATTGATGATATATATAGATTATTTTTTATGATATGACTTGTGGATATGGTGTATTATGATGCTTGAATTGTTGATTCATGTAATTATATCGTTTGGAAATAAATTATAATGTTATGTCATGCCATATATTTGTAAATGAAATAATCTGATGTGCATAAATTGGTTGTTTTGGTGTGATGTTGGTGACAAATAAAAGGGACTTCTAACAATAATTTCAAAGGAAAATTGTCGTTGTTATAGACCGTTTCATGGAGTCACTACTTGCTAGGTCATCAAGCTAGTCCTAGTATAGAAATATTGCTAAAAATTAAAAGAGTGCTTAAGAGACTGTCTTAAGACTTTGTGTTGTGATGATGAAAATGATGATGGTGATAATTTGTTTTCAGATTTTTTCCACAAAATTATGCATGAAATATGTTTAAAAGTGATTTTTGCTAGGGATAAATTCCTAAGTGTGATAAATTTTTGAATAATTCCTTAGGAATTATACCATGGTTGCAAGATGAAATGTTTTGACATAATGACATAAAATAGAATAATTGTTCATTCGTTTTGAAGCACAATTGTGTGACATAATGATGTAAGCCATATGTGTTTTTAAAATGGATGGGGAAATAAAATTAGAACAATGGTTTGCACTAGGCATAGAATTATAGGTATAGACTTATACCATCATCACGAAATCCAAAGATAAAATAGAAATTTTAGTTTTATTGCATGATTGATTTTGTGATTTGTGATGTTTGATAAACAGAAAATAATAATATGATGAACATGTTGTTTGAAATCATTTGGCAATTTTGTGACACAATGTATATAATTGTTTTTAAAACAGAATTCTGAAATAAGAGGATGAAATTATTCCAAAAAAGAATTACTGGAATATTTTAAATTATCTCAAAACAAATGTAGGTTTATAAGGGATCCTCATGTGCAAATGTGAGTTCATTACCGATCTTGATTTATCATAATGATACAAAATCTCTCAAATATAAATGTGTGCAATTTTTCTTTCAAATACAAATGTGTGTGCAATTGTATTGTTCATTTACCAATTTTGAGCAAGATAATTTGATACAAGCAATTTGCTTTAACCAAATGAATGTTCATTAACCATGATTTATATGCATATAACCATACCAGACTACTGTGCAAGTTAGGTTATCAAGAGATAGCTAATCTATAAGCCGACATAGGTCTGTACAAAAGGTCGCTAATGTGACAGACATATCACCACACTAGGAATTACCCAAGGCCAAGCGGGTTGGGCACAAACCACCTATTATGGGGTTTACCTCATAGTTTTTGAATAATTGAGAATTCAAAGGATTCAAGCTCATTCACCCTGTATCGCTCCAAATTTTTTGCATCCTTACCTTCAGGCTATTGGATCCGTGCCCGAAAGGAGGATGGGAAAAGGATGTCGCGGTACCTCGGACTGAGAGGACTTTGCGAAGGTCCCGCCTCTCAAGGGAGGTGTATTTTGATGATTTTTCGACGGATGGTGGGTTCACCAGGAAACATTTAAGGGCAGTTTCCACGCCTAGGTTTGGAATGTGTTTTAATGTGTTCATTTTTAACTTTAAGCATTCATATCCTAGGTTTGGCCAAATGAATCTAGATTAATCTACATGAAAATGCAAATTCAATGAGTACAGAAAACAGATTTAAAGACATAAAACAGAGAATTTACAGAATACAAATGAGGAATACCTGATCCGGATGTCTGGTGATGATTCTGATGTTTGAAGCAGTCAGGATCGTCTGAAATTTGACAGAATCATTTGATATCGCGATGAATCGTCTGAGATCTGACAGAATCATACGAATTTATCAGACATGCAAGCAAAAAAATAGATACAAAATACAACGAATACTACTGTGCTAACAGGGGAAACAACACCAAATGAATGTATGAATATTGAATAATAGTTATGAACAGAAATTCAAGCAAATTACGATATTCTAATGACAAATCATGATCTTAGTATGCAATCTAAGCTAAATGGGTGAACTCCAAATGCAAAATAACATAAACACTGAATAAACTATCTAATTTGCAGAATAAAATAGTAGAGAAAAGGTTGAGAAATGCAAACTTCAGGCATTGATTGCCTCAATATGGACTGCAGTCGAGATCATCTCGCATCAGTACGAAATCACCTCGAATTGGACAGGTTCGCCTCCGATCTGAACAGGTTCGTCGGCGATGATGTGTGCTGGCTCCGACTGAAAAACAGTGATGTACCTGCAACAAAATTGGTATGGGACCAGTGCAAATGAAAAATTGGGATGATTCAACGTAGATGGAGTTAAATTGCAGAGAATTTCAGCCAGGGGGTGCTAAGGGAATAGCTTAGGATTAAATAGGCTTAGGGGAGTAGTTAGGAGGTTGGAGATCATCCCAATTTGGGAGATCTCCAACGGGGGAGGGTCCCTAACGGCGTAGACACACTTCTACCCGGATTGGAGACCCGTTGGAATAGAAGCTAACTTTGCAAAATTAGTTTTGCGACAAGATCGTCTGGACGTCCTAGTCCAGACGAAATCGTCAAATCTGGGGCGATATCGTCTGATCGGCGACGATATCGTCAAACGGTCAAAACAACCTCTAAAAATGGCACGAAAAAGGGGAAACGGATTACCCGACGGTTAACGGGCGGTTTGGGAGGTTAAATTTGAATTTTAAATTATTTACTAAGGTGAATGTAATTATTGTAATTTTACTGGCGCCAATTTTAGGGTGCTACATTTTGCCCCCTCTTTAGCGAATTTTCCGAAGAAAATGCGTTAAAGATGAGTTCTTCTCGATCTACGAGAAAGCAAAAATTATTTCCATTTTTAGGCGATGATTCTTGGTCGAATCGTACGACGACTTACTATGGTGCCCCCTCCAGTGTTTTTACCCAAATCGAACGTTTGAGGTAAAAACGCGAAAAAGCAAAAAATTATTTTTGAATAAAATTAAGAAAAATAGGGTAAAACCCTAATTCATTTTACTGTTCATTTTCTGGTTTTTAGAGCTCTGAAGCAAAAATGGTGGAGACGACGCACAGATCGACAGAGGTCCGACGCGGTCTACGGGTAAGAGTCTAGACTTAACTAGGATGCTTTAATTTAATTTTACATGCTTTGTAGGTAATTTTTAGGTGATTTTTGAGCATCGCGGCCGTTTTTGGGCCGTCGACGTCGTCGGGACGAAATCGTCCCGATTTCGACGAAATCGTCTCAATTTCGGCAATTTCGCCCAAGGGCGAAATCGTCGAAAAGGGGACGATTTCGTCAAATTAGAGACGATTTCGAACTTGCAAAATCGGAGACGATTATGCTCAAATTTGGGACGATATCGTCCAATAGTGGGCGATATCATCAATTGCACAAAATTGAATTTTAACTTGCATTATTAATTACTTGAATTGTTTATTAATGATTGTTTATTGTTTTGTTGTTTATGTTTGCAGAGAGGATTACTAAAGAGCGAGGGAGTGGAAGTACGGAGGGTTGAGAGATGACTTGGCCGCTCTCACATAGGCAGAGCGGGATCAGCTGGCACAAGCCGGCTTACTGCATGTGGCAGAGATGCCACAAGTATCTACAGATATGGGGCTACTAACGGCCCTAGCAGAGAGGTGGTATCCGGGCTCTTCATGTTTTTGGCTACCTACAGGGGAGATGACTCCCACTCTAGAGGATGTATGGAGGATTCTAAGAATCCCCATACAAGGATGATTGATTACTCCTACGGCCAATCAGGGCCATGCTATGGGACGACTGTGTGGTGACCCGAGCTTCGCCTTGGAGAAGGGCGAAGTTAATATCGAGGCACTATGCCAGATGCCTGGGGCATCTAGGCTCACACGGGTGCTAGCTGGAGTGGTTGGTGGACTTCTGTTGTGCCACCAGAGTGGGTGCAGGGTGCCGTGGATGCTCATAGATGTGATCTACGATATGCGGGATCACGACTACAGATTCTCTTGGGGCAGTTTTGTTCTATGCCGATTGTACAGGATCCTGTATGGGGTCGTGTACAAGGGCGGCCGATGTCTGGTCATGACATCGCTCTTACAGGTTTGGTGTTGGGAGCACATTGCAGTGCGGAGGCCGGTAGGGCTTCCTTGACAGGGGTTGACGGGGAGAGGCCTCGAGTCTTCTACTGGTGGCTCCGGAGAGGGGCACAGCGACGGATAGATCTACCTATGTCCCGGAGACTACTGGATGACTTAGTCCCGGACCAGATCACCTGGAGGCCATGGAGGGAGCATCCAGGGTGGGCCGAGGATGGACAGGAGTTGGCTCGCATCAGGCGAGTCTGTTGGCTATGGATGGAGAGGGGAGAGGTGGAGCTCCATCGCTATGACCGAGTTTTGAGGTAGTTCGGTCTGCAGTAGGGGATCCCATCTCTGAGGGATTACGAGTTTTCTTGGACTATCCGGGATAACACTACGGTTAGCGGGGCTCCCGAACATGCAGCGGTTTCGGAGCCAGGACGCGGATGATGCCCCCATCCAGCCAGTGGATGGGGACGACGTAGGAGTAGCCGATGGCTATGATGCCTGGTACGTAGGCATCCGCCCTCCTCGGATGATGAGGGCATAGGGTTCGATTCATGTGGTTGTGCATCGGATAGGGAGGCGATGCCAGGCGGCGATGGAGGTGGCCCAGGGTCGCGGCGGGAGAGAGGCGAGGAGGCCACGAGGCATAGGAGAGGCCGCGACAGAGGGAGAGGAGGGAGGCGAGACCCCCATCTCCATAGAGGGAGAGGCCACCATCGCCCGATAAGGGCAAGGGTGTCGACACGGGAGAGAGTAGCGAGATGGCTACTCTTCGGGCGGAGAGAGATCATCTCCAGGCCCAGGTGCGGACTCTACGGGGATGAGGCTGCATGCCACCGAGCTGAGGTGTCATAGCTACGGGACGAGATTGCACGCCTCAGGGCATGGGGCGGAGGGGCGAGCTCTGGAGAGCTGACATGGGCTATCGCCCAACTTACATTCTACCAGACATTATATTATCAGCTGGTGCCAGAGGCAGATAGACTACCCCTGCCAGCCAACATTGCAGATCCGATCAGGATTGGGTCATCGAGGACCACGTCCCGATCGAGGACTAGGACTACACAGACTGCGATGGGGCCACATCGTCCACCTCAGGGTAGGGGAGGAGATGAGGTAGAGAGCTCGAGGGGCTCTCGAGGCTAGAGGGCTGGACTGACACTGTATTATATGTTTATATATATTTTTTGATAGAGGATTGAGTATGCCGAGGTACAGATTGTGGCATACCAATCCAGTTTTGATGATGTACATATACGGTTGTTGATATATATATGAGGTGATATAGTTTTGATCATATGACTTGTATTGTGTGTATGCTTATGATGCTTTTATGTTTGATTGATTGATTTGATAATTGGATGTAATTATGTCGTTGGAAATATTATAATTTGAATGTCATGCTTGTAATATTTTAAATGAAATAATCTGATGTAACAAATTGATTGTTTGTGATGAAATGTGATAAAAATAAAAATAAAAAGAGACTTCTAACAATAATTTCAAAGGACATTGTCGCTATTATAGACCATTTCATGGAGTCGTTGCTCACTCGGTCGTCAAGCTAATCCCAGTTATAGAAATATTGTTAAAAGTAAAAGAGTGCTTAAGAAATTGTCTTAAGACTTTGGTGCAATAGTGCAAATGATGATGATGATGGTTTGTTTTCAGATTTTCATAAAAAATATTGTGCATGAAATAATGTTTAAAATGATTTTTGCTAGGCATAAATTCCTAAGTGTGATAAATTTTTTGGATAATTCTTTAGGAATTATACCATCATTACAAAATTGAAGGTTGACATAATGACATGAAATAATGAAAATGGGTTTGTTTTTTTTTAAAAGCATAATTTGTGTAACATAATGAATTAAGTCATATGGTTTTCATGATTTTTAATAAATGGGGAATAAAAATTGTTACAATGGTTTGCGCTAGGCATAGAATATGTAGGTATAGACTTATACCATCATCGCGAAAATCCAAAAAAGATAGTTTTATTGCATGGTTGATTTTTGATGAACAGAAAATATGAAAATGAGGACTTGCGCTAGGCATAAAATTCCAATTTTGGTTTTGAAACTATACCATCGTCGCGAAAGTCAACCAGATATATATGTATATGTTTTGATTGTATAGTTTGAAAGAAATTTTTTGATTTTTCTATTATATAGTTGTCTTTGTGGTAGACAAATGTACTTGATTTATTCCAAACAAGTTGCAAAAATAATATTTCAAAGTATTTTGAAGACAAAAGTTAGATTTATAAGGAATCCCATGTGCATATGTGAATTCATTTCCAATCTTGACTTATCATAATGATACACAAAATCTCTCAAATACAAATGTGTGTGCAATTGCATTGTTCATTTACCAATTTTGAGCAAGATAATATGATACAAGTGATTTGAAGAAACCAAATAAGTGTTCATTAACCATGATGTAGATGCATATAACCATACTAGACTACTATGTAGGTCGGATTATCAAGAGCTAGCTAATCCATAAGCAGACATAGGTCTATACAAAAGAAGGTCGCTAATGTGACGGACATATCACCACGCTAGGAGTTACCCAAGGCCAAGCAGGTTGGGCACAAACCACCTGTTATGGGGCTTACCTCACGGTTTTCGAATAATTGAGAATTCCGGGGATTCAAGCTCATCAACCCTTCTTTTCTTTTCAAAGGGTAGGGAAAGGGATTTTATTGCTTTTCTTTGCTTTCTTTTGAACTTTGCTTATTTTTCTTTTTGTATTTCTTTTGCTTGATAATGCTTGGAACATTGTTGTAATGATATAAAAGAACATTTTTCTTTTCTCTTTTTTCTTGAACTTTTCTTTTCTTTTTCTTTGCTAGGGATACTTGCTCGGATTAGTTGTAGAGCAAGGGATTTTTATTCTGGGTAGGGGTGAGCTTGTCCTTTTGCCAATTCTCAAAGATTCTAGACCATGTGCATGATAGGATAGCGGGGGAAACTTTTCGCTCAAGAAATCACTTCTACTATGTAGCAAAACATGGAAATTACAAATATAATCATTTTATTGTGAAAAGATGTGCTTGGTTTAAGTAAATAACAAGATCAATTCTCTATGCTCAAACTTTATTTAATTGAATTTTGTGGACTTTGATATAAGAGAGATTAGTAATCATGCCAGATAAAATCAAGATATTTATTTTTGTGAGTGTGCAAGTGAGGGATTCCAAATAAATGCTAATTTATCCAAAATAATTTGAAACATATAACTGCAATAATTGTAAGAAAATATATATAAACACTTTTGAGAAGTTTTTGAGAATGTTGACTCTCTCTTTCTTCTTTATATTGTTTTGGTTTCGAAAGAGTCAAGCATATTACTGTTTTTATATTTTTATCATTATTTTGATTTTTGGTTTGATTTTTGTTTTTGAGCAAAAAATTTAACAAGTGCCATAAATAAATGCAACAAATAGTTTTGAAGATTTTGGATGATTATGAATGTTTTTGATGTTTTTGGATTTTTATAAATTTGAAAGAAATATAAGATAAAATTTTTGAAATAAATATATACATGGATGAAATGACCAAATTTATGCATAGTAACGTTTAAGATGCAAAATATTCATGGGTTCTTTAAGTTCTTTACCATCTAAGGTAGATAATTTGTATGCTCTGGATTCAAATTTAGCAGTAATAATGTATGGTCCAAGCCAGTTGGGCTCAAATTTACCTTTAAGGTCCTTAGTTGCATTTGTATTTTTTTTTGAAGATTTTGAGGATTTTGATTTTTTTGTATTTTGATTTTAATTTATGAATTGAAATTGGTGGTATATACAAGATGATCTATATACACTATACAAGGTTATTTGAGTATAGCATGTCTAAGGTTGCTTCAAAATCAAAGGAGGTTTTGAAGGATAATCTGGTTGAGGTGAAGGTAAGAACAGAAGGTGATGAATAAAAGGTAGTGATAACAAAAGCTTTGTTATAATGTAGAATAATGTAGCAAAAGATTTGACTTTTATATGTGTAAAATTGATCATGTTACAAAATAAAATGTCAGAAATATAAGAAAGTTCTTCATTCTTATTATTATATTCCAAGTCTTGATAAGATGGAGAGAGTATATGTGAAAGATATGCATGGATGTTATTTGGTAAACAAGGATGATCATATATGGATGAAGAAAAGTGATGGATAGAAGATAATTGTGATAATAGAGAATGTATAGAACTTGATGTTTCAACCGTTAAATATTCTTCAAATGGTGTTGGGTCACCATGTATGGTAACAATTTTATTTGCAAGTTCAAACTTCAAACATTGGTGAAGAGTGGAAGGGAAAACCCTCATCGTATGAATCCAAGGACTGCGGAGAAGTAGGTTGTAAGGTGAAGGACAATATCCTACATAGAATAAAGTATCCAGGATCTTGGATCCAATATTGAGGGAAAAATTATAGTACCTTGAGCTTCTTGAATTTCATTGTTAAAAGATTTTATAATAACATTTGATTCATTAAGATCTTCTTCCTTTGATTTGAGTTTTTGGAATAATTGATAAGTGCATAAATTAAGAGAGGAGTCATTATCTACCATGATAGTTCTAACAAGTGTTTCTTTACTAGATCTTGTAATGTAAAGATAGGAGTCTTCTTGTGGAGTAGAGGAAGGAATATCCTCATCATAGAATGAAATATGGTTAACCTCAAGAGGGTTTACACCATTAATTATGTTCTTAGAGAAAATATGATGAGGAACAAATTGTTGGCTAGGTATTTTGAACAAAATTTCCTTGTGATAAATTTGTAATACTTCTAAAAGGGATATCTTTGCTTGAGGATTAATCACTTGTTGTTGGCTATCAAAGTGGATTTCAGATTGAGATTTTGATTCTAAAGATGAGCTTTCTATGCTTACATTCCATTTTGGATCATTCTCTAGAGCCAAAGATAGTTTTGAAGGTTGGTCAAATGAGGAATCCATATCTTGAATATCGGATTGAGTTGATTGAACTTGAGGTTGCTCATTTGTAGTTTTTGTTACAATATTAATAATATCATCATGATGGGACACATTAACATGCAATATTTGATTGGTTTCTTGTTGTTGATAATTGAATAGGGGTTCTTGGGAGATCCCCATGTCTTGATTGATTATTGGTATTTGTTGTGTAGGAGTTTGATTGTTTACTGGAGATTTATCATCGGTTGTAGATTGTAATTCCTTTATATTAAAAAGACCCTTATCAATCAAATCTTGAATTGCACATCTTAAATCTTTACAATTTTGTGTCATATGTCCATCTACTCTATGATATTCACAATGTAGCTCAGGTTTAAACCAATCTGTTGTGGTATCGGGTTGTCTTATGGAAGGGAGTTCAATCTTATTTGTGTCAAGTAAATACTTGAGAATTATATCCATTGGTTGATTGAGCTTAGTAAATTTACGTGATGAAGGTTTTTGAGAGGTTTTTGATAAATGCCTTAGGAATTTCGTCATAAAAGGGCCTAATGGTTTCTCACCTCTACTTTCTTTATTATGGGTAGAATGATGACGGGAAGATTGCGATGTAGGAGGTGAGTGCATGGTAGAATTGGAAGAATAAGTATTTTCTTGTTGAAATGGATGTGTTGTATTGAAAGAAGAGTATTGAAAAGGTGGAGGAGGATTATATGTGGGTTGATAGACATAATATGGATATATGGGAGAATAGATAATATCGTTATGAAGAGGATTGGCAAAGGGATTGTCTTGTTGGGTTATGGATGAAAAATAAGAAGAGTGTGATGGAGGTGATGTTGAATAGGGATGAGGTTGGTCATAATCAACAAATGTATTTGGCTGAATTCTTCCAACATTACTGATGGGCTCATATTGATTTGAGTAAAAACTCATGGTTTCTTTAGTACTTCTAAAAGTAATATTTAGCATCTACTATTTAGAATTGAATCTAAAACATACAAACTTGAAATGATGATTTTGTTTTTGTTTTTCTTGTATACATATATATATATATATTTTTGTTTTTTTTGTTTTCAAAAGGTTTACAATGCATTCACGTCGGGTTCACCAAAATGTATCGCTCCAAATTTTTTGCATCCTTACCTTCAGGCTATTGGATCCGTGCCCGGAAGGAGGATGGGAAAAGGATGTCGCGGTACCTCGGATCGAGAGGACTTTGCGAAGGTCCCGCCTCTCAAGGGAGGTGTATTTTGATGATTTTTCGATGGATGGTGGGTTCACCGGGAAACATTTAAGGGCAGTTTCCATGCCTAGGTTTGGAATGTGTTTTAATGTGTTCGTTTTTAACTTTAAGCATTCATATCCTAGGTTTGGCCAAATGAATCTAGATTAATCTACATGAAAATGCAAATTCAATGAGTACAAAAAATAGATTTAAAGACATAAAATAGAGAATTTATAGAATACAAATGAGGAATACCTGATCCGGATGTCTGGTGATGATTCTGATGTTTGAAGCAGTCAGGATCGTCCGGGATTCGATAGAATCGTCTGAGATCTGACAGAATCATCTGAGATCTGACAGAATCATCTGAGATCTGACGAATTCGTCAGACAAATTTGTCAGAGACCTGCAAGCAGAAAAATAGATACAAAATACAACGAATACTACTGTGCTAACGAGAGGAAACAACACCAAATGAATGTATGAATATTGAATAATAGTTATGAACAGAAATTCAAGCAAATTACGATATTCTAATGACAAATCATGATCTTAGTATGCAATCTAAGCTAAATGGGTGAACTCCAAATGCAAAATAACATAAACACTGAATAAACTATCTAATTTGCGAAATAAAATAGCAGAGAAAAGGTTGAGAAATGCAAACTTTAGGCACTGATTGCCTCAATATGGACTGCAGTCGAGATCGTCTCGCATCAGTACGAAATCACCTCGAATTCGACAGGTTCACCTCCGATCTGAACAGGTTCATCGACGACGATGTGTGCTGGCTCCGGCTGAAAAACAGTGATGTACCTGCAACAAAATTGGTATGGGACCAGTGCAAATGAAAAATTGGGATGGTTCAACGTAGATGGAGTTAAATTGCAGAGAATTTCAGCCAGGGGGTGCTAAGGGAATAGCTTAGGATTAAATAGGCTTAGGGGAGTAGTTAGGAGGTTGGAGATCATCCCAATTTGGGAGATCTCCAATGGGGGAGGGTCCCTAACGGTGCAGACATGCTTCTTCCCGGATTGGAGACCCGTTGGAACAGAAGCTAACTTTGCAAAATTAGTTTTGCGACAAGATCATCTGGACGTCCTAGTCCAGACGAAATCGTCAGATCTGGGGCGATATCGTCTGATCGGCGACGATATCGTCAAACGGTCAAAACAACCTCTAAAAATGGCACGAAAAAGGGGAAACGGATTACCCGACGGTTAACGGGCGGTTTGGGAGGTTAAATTTGAATTTTAAATTATTTACTAAGGTGAATGTAATTATTGTAATTTTACTGTGCCAATTTTAGGGTGCTACACACCCTTCTTTTCTTTTAAAGGGGTAGGGAAAGGATTTTATTGCATTTTGCTTTTCTCTTTTGCTCTTTTCTTTTACTTTTTTTTTTTTTTTGTATTTTTGCGTGATATTTGAGATAATGCTGAAACATTGCTATGATGATACAAAATAACATTTTTCTTTTTCTCTTTTTCTTGCATTTTTCTTTTCTTCCTATGCTAGGGATACTTGCTCATATTAGCTATAGAGCAAGAGATTTTTATTCTGGGTAGGGGTGAGCTTGTCCTTTTATCAATTCTCAAAGATTCTAGACCATGTGCATGATAGGATAGCAGGGGAAACTTTTTGCTCAAGAAACCACGTCTGCTATGTAGCATCATATTTAATTTACAATGAAATCATTTTAATGTAAAAAGATATACTTGGTTCAAGTAAATAACAAGATCATTTCTCTATGCTCAAAATGTTATTTAATGCTAATGTGGACTTTGATATAAGAGAGATTAATAATCATACAAAATAAAATCAAGATATTTATTCATGTGAGTGTGAAAGTGTGGGATTCCAAATAAATGCTCATTTATCTAAAATAATTGAAAATATAATTGTAAATTCCAATAATTGACAGGTATATATAAAAAAATGTTTTTAAAGATTTTTGACAATTTTGATGATTTTGTATTTGATTTTAATTGATGGAATTGCAAGAAGAAATATTATTATTGTTCTTTGAAAAATATTTTGATAGAAATGACGAAAAATGAAACAATATGCAAAATACAGTATATACAAATGATGAAATGACTCAATGTTTTATGCATAGTAGCGTTTGAGATGCATAATGTTCATAGGTTCTTTAAGTTCTTTACCATCTAAGGTAGATAATTTGTATGCTCCCGATCCAAATTTAGCATTAATAATATATGGTCCAAGCCAGTTGGGCTCGAATTTACCTTTAAGGTCTTTATTAGCATTAGTATTTTTTTGATTTTCTTTTAAGACAAGGTCACCGATCTCAAAGGATCGAGGATGAACTTTCTTGAGATATGCTCTTTTAAGCTTGTTTTGGTAGGCACGAAGATGCTCTAAAGCATTGACGTGCTTTTCATTTAAAATTTCCAGCTGACTAAATCTTCCAGCACGATATTCATCCCCTACTTCAGTATCTTGAAGTAGTAGAGCCAAAGAAGGAACTTCTAATTCAAATGGAAAAATAGCTTCAGCATCATAAACCAAAAAAAAAGGTGAAGGCCCATAAAGCAGGATATAATTGGATGTGCCAATATTGACCGAATTTACTGACCAGTCTTTTGAGAATTTTAAGTAATGTTTTATTAGATGCTTCTGCTTGGCCATTACCCTGAGGATAATAGGGAGTGGACCAATGATGTTGAATTTTATACTTTTGACATAATTTTTTGACATCTTTATTTTTAAAACAAGTTCCATTATCGGAAATGAGATTGGCAGGAATGCCAAACCTACAAATAATTTGATTAAAAATAAATTTGGAAACTTGCATTCCAGTACAAGAAGCTAAAGGCATAGCTTCAACCCATTTTGTGAAATACTTCGTAGCGGTTATGATAAATTTGTGTCCATCAGATGACACAGGGTTGATTTTTCCAATGATGTCTAAGCCCCATTTTGAAAAGGGCCAAGGAGATGAAATAGCCTGCAGCTCTTGTGCAGGCGCATGGATAAGGTCAAAATGTTTTTGGCACTTTTCGCAATGGTGCACATAATCATGTGCATAATTTTCCATGGTAGGCCAAAAATATCCTATCCGAAGGAGCTTCTTAGCAATGGTGTTACCACTAAAGTGTCCTCCACAAGATCCATCGTGGGCTTCGCTCAAAGCTAATATAGATTCTTCTAGATTTAAACATCTTAATAATATGCCTTCAAAAAATCTCCTATACAATGTATTACCCACAATTACGAAGTGACTTGCTCGTCTACGTAATAATGGGTGCTGGTTGCTAGTATAACCATCAGGGAAGGTTCCATTTCGTAAAAAATTATATATATCATTGTACCATGGTTAAGGAGTAGTTTCGTTGATTAGAAACACATCCAAAGGTTCTACGCATGATTTTCTTGAAGCAGGTTCCTGGAGTTGATGAATAATTATGGTGGCATATTCATCGTCTAACTCCAAGGGTAAAAGAGATGCAGCTGCAGCGATAGCGTCAGCCGCACGATTGCTAGTTTGAGGAATAGCTTCCAAAGTAACTTGATCAAATAAGGATAATAACTACAAAACATATGCTTTATATGGGCATAATATATCATCTCTGGTCTGATAAACATCATTGATTTGATTTATGACAAGTTGGGAATCACCAAAAACTAGTAAATTTTTAATTTTTAGGGCCAAAGCAGCTTGTAAGCTGAGGATAAGAGCCTCATATTTAGCAGTATTATCTGCCAACTTATCAATAAAGTTATGAATAGCTTGAATCTTACCTTGTAAACTTCATAATTTATATATATTGGTGGGTGCAGGCATATCAGTGATAGCCGTGATCTTGAGAGGATCAATTTCAATGCCACGTAAGGAAACTATAACCCCCAATAATTTACCGGACTTAACTCCAAAGATACATTTGGTGGGATTTAATCAGATAAGATACTCCCTTAACTGATCAAATACTTTTATCAAATCATTTAAATGATCATCTTCTTTGATGAAATGAGCTATAATATCATCTACATAATCATGTAGAATATCATGCATCATATCGTGAAATATATAAGTCATGGATCGTTGATAGGTTGCGTCTACGTTCTTTAAACCAAATGGCATTAATTTCCAGAAAAAGTTTCCCCAAGGAGTAATAAAGTCTGTTTTAGCCTGATCTTCAGGAGCTATCCTGATCTGATTTTAACTGGAAAATCCATCCATTAGGGATATCATTCCACTTCCAGCAGTAAAATCAATGATTTGATCCATGTTAGGAAGAGGAAAATCATATTTAGGACATGCAACATTAATATCTCTAAATTCTGTACAAACCCTAACTTTAGTGGCTTCTTTCTTAGTTACTGGAACTACATTTGAGATCCATTCAGCATAATCAATGGCTTGTATAAAAATAACTTTCAACAGTTTTTCTAGTTCTGTTTTGACTAGTAAGGCCACTTTAGGATGAATTTTTCTAAGTTTCTATTTAAAAGGTTTAGCATCTAGATGGACTACTAGATGATGCATGACTATAGAATGGTCCAGACCTGGCATGTCTTCATATGTCCAGACAAAAACATCCTCATAGTCTTTAAGAAATGAAATGTATTCATCTTGTTTTTCTTGACTTAATTCTAATCCAATATTGATTATGTGAGGGTTATGTTCGGTTCCAATGTTAATTTTTATACCATTTTTGACTTCCATATGTAAATCTCTCTCAAAATTAGGTGGGGCGGGTGAAACACCCAATTCTTGTAATTCTTCCAAGGTTAGCTTGGATAATTCGTCTTGAGGAGTCGAGGCCTCAAGCTAGGCTATACTAGGTATAGAGCCATCAAAATAAAATTCATTATGTAATAAATCATCAACGGAGACATCATGGAAGATATCCCCTTCCAACTCATCGTTAGATTCAGCAATCATCTCAGGGTATGCGAGAGATAGCATATGACAGGTAAAGGGATTATTTTTTGAAAGCAAAGAATCTTGTTTATCGAGATAATCTTGATAACATGTAAGATGGTCATCCTCCTCAAATGGGAAGGGTTGACCTTTATTAGGAAATAGGCCCACACCGCATCGGGTAGGCCATGGTTCTACCTCAATAGGTTCCTTCATAACATTTTGTAAAGGTCCCAAACCTTTCCCTTTATAGCCCAATTTAAGCATTATGGGTTTAGCTTTAATATATTCATTAGCAAAATAGAATCGAGCATATCCATCACAATGTGTCTTGATTTTTTTAGGTATTCTTCTCCAATCATATCCCTTATACACAAAAGCACAACTTTTGACTTGGTAGATACTTCCCATAGGTTGTGGGAGGCCAAAGGTACGAGGAGAAGGTGGGAGTTTATTTAAAACAAGGGAAGCTTGCACAGCCGGGTTGATCTCTTCTGATATAAGAATTTTAGATAAATCGGGTAGGAGTTCATCAGTAAGAGCATAAGAGGTAGAAGGGACATTTCTTAGATCTTTTGATGTGGAAAGGATGCCTGTAGGAGATGTTATAGGTATATCGATGGATGAGTCTATCAGTGTGGAAGTTATAGGGGTAAAACAGGAAGCATTGGTTGTGGTTTTGGGATCTTTTTGAGGTCCTAATGAAGTTTGTTCAGAAAGTGGTCGAACTATATGTAGAGGTGTAGTTGATGGGGTAGATGATGTTATGGGTGTGTGTTTCACATGTTTGGGCAGTTGACAAGAATTAGGATGTGTGGATGACAAAGTAGGGCAAAATTGAACTCCAACTGGTTCTGCCAAAGCACACATATCAAAGGGTCTGGAGTCACCATGAATGGTAACCAATTGGTTTTTAAATTTGAATTTAACAGATTGATGTAAAGTGGATGGAACTGCTCACATCGCGTTGATCCAAGGGTGACCCAAAAGTATATTGTACGATGCAGGGCAATGTACAATAAACATGGTCGTATCTAGGGTTCTAGGACCAACTTGCAAGGGTAGATTAATGACTCCACACGTTTCTTGTGTCTCGTCATTGAAGGATTTTATGATCATATCCGTTCTTTTCATTTCTTCACTCCTAAATCCAAATCTTTGGTAGAAGTCAAAAGTGCATATGTTTAAAGATGAACCATTATCAATCAAGACGTGTTTAACGACTACGTCCCCAATTAGGGTAGTAATATATAAAGGATTATCCTTATGTAAACTATGTTGTGGTATATCTCTATCTCGAAAGTCAATATAGTCAACTTCTCGAGTTATGATAGTATTGGTCATGGCTTTAGGCTGAATATTTTGTGGTACCATCATTTGGCTTAATGTGAGCATTAATTCATCCCTATGGGTAGGAGAAGATCTTAAAAGATCCAAAAGGGAAATTCTAGCTGTAGTTTTGGATAATTGTTCATTAATATTATACGAAGGCTTAGGTTTAACATTAGACATATGATTCCCTTTATTGGGATTTTTCAAAATAAATGGAGCTGATCCATCATTCTGAGTTTGATCCTATTGAGAATTTTGAGCCTGTTGTCTGGTAACAACTTCGATGGTACCTACAATGTTATGTTGAGGATGATGAATTGGTCTCGGTCTAGCGTTTATGGCTTGTTCATTAGAAAGGAACTGATGAGAAGAGGGTCGAGTAGTAACTCTTCTAGGAAATGGTTCTTTCGAAACCATAGAATCTATGATAGGTTGAATAGGATCTAATTCATTTTCAGAACTATTCGATTGATTTGAGGTGATGTCTATTTCACTTTCAGTATCCAATTCTACATCACTAAGATCCGGTGTTTGAGTATTATATAGGGGTCTAGACGTAACCATGGATAAAGTTGTGTCAAATATTTCTAGATCGTGAATAGGTAAATGCCCACTAATGGCTCCTACATATCGGGTAGGAGGGAGAACATTATGATGTTTGATTTTATTAGTCACCTCTTTGCCATTTTTTGGTAAAGGATGTTGAAATATCTCCAATGATTGATTGGCATTCTGATTCTGACTTTGAAGGGTGTTCTTTTGAACATTACTAGTAGGATTTTGTTTAGGTTGAAAGGCTTGTACCTCCATCTTGTTGTTATCAATTAAATATTGTATTTTGTGTTTTAATCATTTACAAGAATTGGTAGCATGTCCAGGTCCTCTATGGAAATCATAATGTAAATCAGCTCTGTATCTGGGTATGGTTGGATCAGGTTTCCGGATAGTTGGTAATTGGATCAATCCTCGTGCTAGTAATTGTGGGAGAATGGTTGATAAAGGTTGATTTAACCTAGTAAACTCTCGAGGTGGTTTATCAGGAGATTTCAATATGAACTTCTTTGTTGTTTTTGCAGTATTAATATTGGCAATGTTTCTAATGTCAGTGACTCCGTCACCCACAACTTGATTATTTTTGTATAGATTTTTGGATGTTTTCTCATCATCTTTCTTTTTGAGCTGACCTCTTCTAATGAGAGCATCTTCCACTCTTCGGGCTAAATCTATAGCTTGATCGAAGGTGGTCAAGGTAGCAGTTGATAATTCATAGGATAGTTGCTCTTGTAAATTATTGATAAAAATATCCAACATTTCCCGATAAGGTAACACAAAGTGTAATTTACCTATCAACTGCCTCCATCGAGCTAAGAAGTCAACAAAACACTCATCTTTGTCTTGTTTTAGGTTGTACAAATATTTAATAGTTACATGTATTTCAATATAGGCACTAAATTGGTGCACAAAAGACTCGACGGTCTCTTTGAAATTTCTCAAAGAATGAGTGGGCAATTGATAATACCACTCCAATGCCATCCCTCCTAAAATTTTTGGGAACATTTTTAGTAATAACAATTCATCATGTGATATATCATGACATGCTATCCTAAACATACGAAGATGATCTATGGGATCTTCGGTTCCTTTGTAGATAGGTAGGATAGGCATGGGAAAGCGTTTAGGATATGGTTGTGCTACAACTATAGGATATAGGGGTTGACTACACATCTCTCGATAATTGTACGAGGGACATTAGGGATCTATTTGGTCCATACGGGAGGTTAACTGTTTCACCATGGCTTCCAGATTGCCAGTTTGCCCACCATATTGGTTCGATGGTACATGAGCATGGGATTTGTGGGCGTAATAAGGCGGAACATAAGGATTAGATGCTATGTTACTATTATGCAAATGATTGGTAGGAAGAGTATTATGAAGAAGATTTGTGGTAGCATTATGTTGTATCCCAGATTGTTGGAAATTAACATTTGGTTTTGTTTTAGGCTTTTGTTGATTTGAGGTATATTGGTCGATAGCTTGGTGAAATAGAGCAATGAATGAAGGTTTATTTTGTGTCGGAATAACCCTTGGTTTAGTAACAAGCACTCTAGGTAGTTGGGTACCCTGTTGTTGTCGGGTGTTTTGGATTATAGTAGCCATGTCCAAATTGGACGGTCCAGCTTGATCACTCTCTTGATCAATGAAGGACAAAGGATTAGTGCGTGTGTGATATATGTCTTCTAGGGTTGCTTGAGTGTCACTAATTTGATATTTATCCATATGAACTGCTCTATTAAGAGTGCCAATATTGGTATGGAGAAATTTCCAAAAATGTTCCATGTTTTCAAAAGTAATAGTTCCTTCTGGGGTTATTTTAGGAGATGAGGATCCTTCCTCTCTATCATTTTCCTTTTGTTCATTTGCATAAACATAATCTTCTTATTGTTGGTATAGAGTTCCTTCTTCCTGAATTGGGTCTTCAGGAAGGACATCTGGGTTATTCTCTGTTTTCCTTAACCAATCTTCTTCTACCTCAATTTGTTTTCCATTCCTAAGTCTAGTCATTATGTCTAAATATTAGATTTTAGCAAATATGTATATTGATATATTTGCAATAGATTTGGGAGGTATATATTAATTATATACCTACTATGATGCTTAAAAATAAAATGTTTTGATTTTTTTCTTCCCTTTTGTTATGATTTTGTTTGTTTTTATTTTATTTTATTTTATTTTATGCTTTATAAAGACAACAAATAGCACACTAAATGCAAGAAATAACAATAATAGAAGAATAGCTTAGTTTTCTAAAAATAGTTTATGAATGTCATTGATAGGATCAAGTTCATCAGGAGTCATAAAATGTGTAGCGATATCGTGACATGTCTCTTTATCGTGACCAAAAAATAAGAAAAAGAGCAAGTGGAAAAAGTGTCGCAATCTCGTGATGTGTTGGAAAAGTGTCGCGATATCATGACATGTCATCTTATCGCGGTCTAAAGAGAAGACTAAGGGCAAGAAAGGAAAGTGGCATGATATCACGACATGCAGCTATGTCATGACAAAAAAATGGTGAAAGAGAAGGAAGGAAAAAGTGTCATGATTTCGCGACATGTTAGAAAATGTGTTGCGATTTTGTGATATGTAAAATGTGTCATGATTTCACAACATGCCTCTGTATCACGTCCAAAAAATAAGAGAAAGAGCAAGTGGAAAAAGTTTCACGATATCGTGACGTGTTGTTTTTTTGTGACTAAAAGAGAAGAGAAAGAGCAAGATAGGAAAAGTGTTGCGATATCGTGACATTTCATATTATCGTGGTCAAAAGAGAAGACTAAGGGCAAGAAGGGTAAGTGGTGCGATATTGTGACATGTCGTATTCTCACGACCAGCAGGACGGTAAAAGTGTCGCGATATCGCGACATGTCATATTTCATGACCAAAAGAGAAGAGAAAGTATGGGAAGGAAAAGTGTCCCGATTCCATGACATGTTAAAAGGGTCGCAATATCGCAAAATGGAAAATGTGTCGCGATATCGCGGCATGTCTATTTATCACGACCAAAAAAGAAGAGAAAGAGCAAGTGGAAAAAGTGTCACGATATCACGATGTGTTGGTGTTTCATGACTAAAAGATAATAGAAAGAGCAAGATAGGAAAAGTGTCACGATATCGCGACATGTCGTATTATCGCAGTCAAAAGAGAAGACTAAAACAGAAAGTGAAAGATAAGGAAGGAAAGTGGTGCGATATCACGACATGCAGTTGTGTCGCGACCAAAAAAGAAGTGAAAGAGAAGAAAGGAAAATGGGTCACAATTTCGTGACATGTTAGAAAAAGTGTCGTGATATCGCGACATGGAAAATGTGTCACGATATCGCGACATGTCTCTTTATCGCGACCAAAAAAGAAGAGAAAGAGCAAGTGGAAAAAGTGTCGCGATATCGCGACGTGTTGTTTTTTTACGACTAAAAGATAAGAGAAAGAGCAAGATAGGATAAGTGTCACAATATCACGGCATGTAGTCTTATCGCGGTCAAAAGAGAAGACAAAGGGCAAGAAGGAAAAGTGGCGTGATATCGCGACATGCAGCTGTGTCATGACCAAAAAAGAAGTGAATGAGAAGGAAGGAAAAAGTGTCACGATTTCGTGACATGTTAGAAAAAGTGTCACGATATCGCGACATGGAAAATGTGTCACGATTTCACAACATGTCTCTTTATCATGACCAAAAAATAAGAGAAAGAGCAAGTGGAAAAAGTGTCGCGATATCGCGACGTGTTGTTTTTTCGCAACTAAAAGAGAAGAGAAAGAGCAAGATAGGAAAAGTGTCGCGATATCGCGACATGTCATTTTATCATGGTCAAAAGAGAAGACTAAGGGAAATAATGGAAAGTGGCACGATATCATGACATGTAGTATTCTCGCGACCAGTAGGAGGGAAAAAGTGTCGTGATATCGCGACATGTCGTATTTTTGCGACCAAAATAGAAGAGAAAGTACAGGAAGGAAAAGTGTCGCGATTTCGCAACATGTCATTTTTTTGCGATGAAAAGAGAAAAGAAAGAGGAGGAAGGATAAGTGTCGTGATATCGCAACATGCTGCAGTTTCATGACCAAAAGAAAAGAGAAAGTGTTAGAAGGCGGAGATGTCGACCGCCTTTGTTCCAAGGTGTGGGTAAATTTTTGTAAGGGTATTGCTCTTTGTTGGCTTTGTGTCCTCAGTAGAGGGCTAAACAGACTGTCCATTTTGAGTTATTGTCCCATTTTAGCGTTATGCTATTGTTGTAATAGGTTTTGGGTCAACCTGTAAAACCCGGTTGTAATGATTATGTTCCTTAATTACCAAAAAAAAAAAAAATGCTCCTCTTCAAATTGGAAATTGTTTTTCAGGAACTTAATGAAGTGTGCTATAGTGATATTATCTACTTCTGACTCTAATTTGTAAAAATAGATTTCATGGCAATACTCTCGATATAACACAGCTTTGGGGACTCTATACCATCTTTGTCTATCCGTAAGAACAACCTCCTGATCCTCTATACGAGACATAAATTTATGTACTACGGCTGCATTATCGAGGTATTCCTCAAAGGTATACAACTCGGAAGACACAAGGGCTCTTTTATCTGCTAACCACCTATGGCAAGCTCTCTGAAGCTCATGATATAAAGTCACTTGATCGGGATCTAGGATTCTATCTAGGACAAACCTCTTGATTTGCCTAAGTTTGGTTGCTCTAGATGAAATAATATTCAATCTCCTATTAAGTTTGTCCCACAAAAGTTGAACCCTATTTGTTTAAGGTATGCTAAGTATAGAATTAATCTCTATAGCTGCTAATTGATTTTCAACATTAATGGTGACAACTCGTCTTTTGTTATAATCTACCATCTAAATATGACATGCAATCTTTGATTCTAAATGCATTTATGTTTTGTTTTTGTTTTTTATTTTTGAACTGAATTGTTTTCAAAAGGTTTTTAGTTTTCACGTCGGGTTCACCAAAATGTATCGCTCCAAATTTTTTGCATCCTTACCCTCAGGCTGTAGGATCCGTACCCAAAAAGATGATGCGAGAAGGATGGGACAATACCTCAGACTGAGAGGCCCTTTGAAAGTCTCGCCTCTTGGGGAAGGAGTATAAAGGTGAATTTTTGATGGATGGTGGGTTCACCATGAAAATTTTGAGTGGCAGTTTCCACGCCTAGGTTGATAGTGAAGAACACAAGCTTATACTGAGAGGGGGGTGAACAGTATAAGACCGCTTTTTACTTTTTCCTCCAAATCAACTTTCAAATCAATATAATGCAGTGTATAGAAAGCAGTATCAATAGCGATAATTAAAGCAATGCACAAAACACCATCCACAATAGAGACACAACAATTTACGTGGTTCACCCAATGCGGGCTACTCCACGGATAAAATCTTTCACTAAATTTTATCAAATCAAATCTGGGAATACCTTTCCCGATTACAATGTTTATGGGCACCAACCCAAAGGAGACACCAATCCCCTAGCTCTGTTCTGGCTGGTGATCCTCTAGAAGACCTCTGCCTCCTCTGCCCTTAGCAAATGGAACTCTATCCACAGAAGACACCTGTCTTCCCTGCTCTGGTTGGAGACCTCTGTCCTCAACTCTATCACCTCCAAAGCTGGTCCTCGAAATTGCACTAAACATAGTCCTTCGGTCTAGCACAAATGTCCTCGATCTCTTTCTTTGATCTGCACCAAACACAGTCCTTCGGTCTGGCACAAATGTCCTTGTCCTCTTTCTCTGGTCTGCACAAAAACACAGTCCTTCGCTCTTTTTGTGCAAGCACAGCTGCACTTGATCAAACTTCGACCTTTGCACCTCTACGCAATCACAACAGCATATACTTCGTGCACTCTGCTTCCTTGCAATCTTACTCACTTAGAAGATTCGATGAAATGCACTCTGTACACTGCAATCGACTTTTGCACTCTGCTTCTTGGCGATCGAACTTCTCCCCGCCCTCTATCTGCGAATGTCGCACTTCGAATGCACACATAAAAATCGATGCCTTAGCTCTCCAAACAGCCCTCCTTTTATACTAACACATTCAAGATTTAAACCTTGGTCTTAGTCGGCTGTTACCCTTAAACTACGTCGACTGCAAAACCCTAAACTGCGTCGGCTCAAATTTAACTCTGTCGGCTTCAACCGCCTCTGTGGTTCTGTAGCTTTTCTCGTGAAACTACAACATGTCGCGATATCGTGACACCTTTGCAACCGAACACTATCTTATGGCTTTTGTCATGATATCGTGACACTTTTTGCTTCTGCTGACGTCATCTTCACTCCTGTCGCGAAATCGTGACCCTTCTGACTTCATGGCCTTCTTCTCTGCTTTTGTCACGAAATCGTGACACTACTACCTCTGCTGATGTCATCTTCACTCCTATCATGAAATCGTGACCCTTCTCACTTTCTCAACCTTTTCTCGGCTTGCACTAGCAAAAATGGAACATGTCACGAAATCGTGACACTTTTGTTGCCTTGAGCTTCTCTCTGCCTTACTCCTGTGAAACTGGAACATGTCACGAAATCGTGATGCTTTTGTCTTCATAGCCTTCCTTTCTGCTTTTGTCATGAAATCGTGACACTTCACCTATGGAAGACATGCTATCAGTTTTTGTCGTGAAATCGTGACACTTCTGCTATCGTCTGCTATCTTTTCTGCCTGTCATGAAATCGTGACGCTTTCAGCTTCCGTACGCTTTCTTTGTAGCCCGTCGCGAAATCGTGACGCTTCTCATTTCAGACTCTTCCCTTTGCTGCATGTCATGAAATCATGATAGTTCTCACTTCGAGTTCTGTAGCATGTCACGAAATCATGACAGTCCTCACTTCGTCTTTAGCAGCATGTCACGAAATCGTGACACTTTATCTTGCTACTTTCTCTCTCTTCGAACTTGTCACGAAATCACGACAACTCACATTTCGGACTCTCTCTTCTGCATTATGTCACGAAATCGTGACACTTTTCCTTTTGGACTCCTTCTCCGGCAACATGTCGCAAAATCGTGACACTTTTTCTTTCGGACTTCCTCTCCTGCAACATGTCACGAAATCGTGACACTTTTTCGTCCGTACAATCTTCCTTGCAATATGTCGCGAAATCGTGACACTTTTCCTTCTCGGCCTTCCTACTCTTTTCAAGTCACGAAAATGCGACATGTCACGAAATCGTGACACTTTCCACCTTGCTCTCCTTCTCTGCCAACATGTCACGAAATCGCGACAGTTTTCCCTGCTTCTTCTCTCTCTTCCAACATGTCACGAAATCGTGACAGTTTTTCCAGCACTTTCTCTCTCCTCTAACATGTCGCGAAATCGTGACAGTCTTTCCAGCCTGCTGCATACTTTTTCTAACTTGTCTTTTTCTTTGATCTTTTGCAAAAGAGCTACTATGAATGATTTTCTTGGAAACTCACTGTCCATGCTCTGAATAATCGAAAATTAAATCAAATTCCTTCAAGAGCTTCTTGACATCAATGACAACTTCTACACTTGAGCAAAGGCAATGTACCCAAGGTACCCAAAATTGCCAACAATCTCCCCCTTTGTCATTGATGGCAAACCTTTACTGAAAACACATCTCAAGAGCCAAAACTGAAACCAGTTGTGCTAACACTGAGAATCTGCCTTTGAGGTTTTGCTCCCCCTGACTTGAAGCTCTTCTCTTCACTTGAAGCTCTCCCCCTTACTCATATCTCTCCCCCTTTGTCATCAATGGCAAAGGGTCACCTTTGGGGCTTGGGACTAAGAATGAGCCTCTTAGCTTAGTCCCTCCCCCACCTCTTGATGAGGTGATTAAAACAGGGGTGGGAGTAAAACTCCCATTAGGCACTGATCATCATCAGTGTCTATAACTTCCTTGCCAGGCCTTCTCTTGAACTCATTGTCCATTTTCCTGTTCCTGTTACTGTTCTTGTTCTTGTTCTCATCCCTATTTTTGTTCATGCCTTGATCCTTGGATCTGTTCATACCACTGTTCCTATTCCTGTACCTTGGAAGATCAGCTCTACACTGTCTAGCTGTGTGACCTCCATTGTTGCACTTATAACAGGTAACAATGTTATTTCTTTTAGGCATACCTGTTCTTTGAATCCGCCAGTTCTGCCCAAACCTGTTCTGATTAATCCTGTTCTGGCCGAGCCTATTATTTATCTCGCAATAGACTGCCTTGTGCCCGAACTGTTGACAAGAGTAGCAATACCCTCGAAAGAAACTAGCACTTCTGAATTTGTCATTTACTTTCTTCACTTGAGCCATGCAATGTACAGCCATGTGACCAAACCTGTGACACGCAAAACATCTGTCGTGAAATTTTCTTTTATTCGACCTCTTGGGTCCCAAAAACTTCTTCTTCTCAATCTGAATTTTGTTTTCTATTTCTGTGCATCTATCACTCACGGACTCATGATCTGAAGTACTTTCTTCATCAGAACTCTCTTCCTTTTGAAATCTCTTGCTAGATTCCCCAACCTGTTCCTTGTGCGGCTCAACAAAACCAAGGCCTATTTTATCTGTTGGTTTTCTTTGACCTTTGATGAGAGACTTAACCCTTTTGGAGCTATCTTGAAACTTGTACAACTTATCCTTGTACTCTTTAGTTTCCACTTCCAAAGAAGCCATTTTCTGTTCCAATTCACTATATTTAAGAACCTTGGACTCTAACTCAACCTTGAGTTCTTGAGTCTTAGCTATAGAGAAATCAAGATTTTCTATAAGATCATCTCTTTCCATACAACATTCATCTAACTTATCCTGGAGTCTGGCATTCTTCTTTCTTTCCTTTTTCAAAGCACTAAGAGCACTACTAAGTTCACTTTCAAGATCCTTTATTTGTTTGCTTTTCGAATCATCGAGTCTTTTCCAGATTTCTTATCACTAGAGGTGCTACCCTTTTCAAAAACCATACAAGCATCTTCCTTATAGTTTTCTGAAGCATCCTCATACATACTAGTAACCAATTCATTATTTGTGCAATCATCCTCAAGGTGACCAAAATTTCCACATCTAAAACATTTCATGATAATGAATCTATGTTTCGGTTCTTCCTCTTTTTCTGATATGAACAACATCTCATTTTCACTATCACTTGAAGAACTTTCACTATCACTACTAGAACACTTACTTGCTTTGTCTAGGTAGAAACTCTTCTTGTGCTTGTGAGAATACCTCTTTTCATGGTTGTTGTGCTCATCTTTGTTCTTCCTGTGATGCTTGTACTTTTCAGAATCCTTGCTCTTAGAATCCTGTTTCTCTTCATCACTTTCATTCTTGGAAATAGTACAGTCAGTAGCATAATGACCAAACTTTCCACAATTGAAACATCTTATATTTTTCATGCTTTTGTGCTTTCTAGAGAACTTGCCTTTCTTGTTGTAATATGCCTCTTCATCACTAGAAGACTCATCACTCTCTTGAAGTTGTTTACCCTTGGATTTCTTGGTAGCTTTGAAAGCTGCTTCTTTCTTGACGTCAACCTTCACTTGAGTTCTCAACTCAAATGCTGCAAGAATGCTATGAAGCTCATCCTTTTTCAACTTATCCAAATCTTTAGCTTCCTCAATAGCAGAAATATTTTCACTAAATCTATTAGGAAGAGATCTTAAAATCTTATCACAAACATCATTTTCAGCAAGCTCAAGTCCTAAGTCTTTCATGGAGTTAACAACCTCATCCATACGAAGCATGTAGTCACTAATATTTTCATCATCATTCATCTTGAGTTGTTCAAACATACCTTTGAAATGTCTCAACTTGGCCTTTCGGACATTTGCATCACCTGTATGAACCACCCGTAGCTGTTTCCACATTTCACTAGTCTGTCTTGCGGTGAATTACTTTGGTGAGATCTGCTTTACGTAAGCCTTTCAGGATTGCATTCATTGCTTTTGAATTGCTGTGATGTAGGAGCCTATCTTCTTTAGTATATGGACCATTTATAGGAATAGTGTACCCATCTTCAATCACTTCCCAAACCTCATTCCCAAGTGCCATTAGATAAACCTTCATCCTTGCACTCCAAAGACCAAAATCTGATCCATCAAGAATAGGTGTTGCATTGCCACTTGAATAATCCATTGTGTTCTTTGCTAGCTTTTCCTTCAAGCTGTTAAACTTTTCGAAGGCACCCGCTTTGATACCAATTGAAGAACACAAGCTTATACTGAGAGGGGGGGTGAACAGTATAAGACCGCTTTTTACTTTTTCCTCCAAATCAACTTTCAAATCAATATAATGCAGTGTATAGAAAGCAGTATCAATAGCAGTAATTAAAGCAATGCACAAAACACCATCCACAATAGAGACACAACAATTTACGTGGTTCACCCAATGCGGGCTACTCCACGGATAAAATCTTTCACTAAATTTTATCAAATCAAATCTGGGAATACCTTTCCCGATTACAATGTTTATGGGCACCAACCCAAAGGAGACACCAATCCCCTAGCTCTGTTCTGGCTGGTGATCCTCTAGAAGACCTCTGCCTCCTCTGCCCTTAGCAAATGGAACTCTATCCATAGAAGACACCTGTCTTCCCTGCTCTGGCTGGAGACCTCTGTCCTCAACTCTATCACCTCCAAAGCTGGTCCTCGAAATTGCACTAAACACGAGTCCTTCGGTCTAGCACAAATGTCCTCGATCTCTTTCTCTGATCCGCACCAAACACAGTCCTTCGGTCTGGCACAAATGTCCTTGTCCTCTTTCTCTGAGTCTCGCACAAAAAACATAGTCCTTCACTCTTTTTGCGCAAGCATAGCTGCACTTGATCAAACTTTGACCTTTGCACCTCTACGCAATCACAGCAGCATATACTTCGCGCACTCTGCTTCCTTGCAATCTTACTCACTTAGAAGATTCGATGAAATGCACTCTATACACTACAATCGACTTTTGCACTCTGCTTCTTGGCGATCGAACTTCTCCTCGCCCTCTATCTATGAATGTCGCACTTCGAATGCACACATAAAAATCGATGCCTTAGCTCTCCAAATAGCCCTCCTTTTATACTAACACATTCAAGATTTAAACCTTGGTCTTAGTCGGTTGTTACCCTTAAACTACGTCGACTGCAAAACCCTAAACTGCATCGGCTCAAATTTAACTCTGTCGGCTTCAACCGCCTCTGTGGTTCTATAGCTTTTCTCACGAAACTACAACATGTCATGATATCATGACACCTTTGCAACCGAACACTATCTTATGGCTTTTGTCATGATATCGTGACACTTTCTGCTTCTGCTGACGTCATCTTCACTCCTATCATGAAATCGTGACCCTTCTGACTTCATGGCCTTCTTCTCTGCTTTTGTCATGAAATCATGACACTACTACCTCTGCTGATGTCATCTTCACTCCTGTCATGAAATCGTGACCCTTCTCACTTTCTCAACCTTTTCTCGGCTTGCACTAGCAAAAATGGAACATGTCACGAAATCGTGACACTTTCGTTGCCTTGAGCTTCTCTCTGCCTTACTCCCGTGAAACTGGAACATGTCGCGAAATCATGACGCTTTTGTCTTCATAGCCTTCCTTTCTACTTTTGTCATGAAATCATGACACTTCACCTATGGAAGACATGCTATCAGTTTCTATCATGAAATCGTGACACTTCTACTGCCGTCTGCTATCTTTTCTGCCTGTCGCAAAATCGTGACGCTTTCAGCTTTTGTACGCTTTCTTTGTAGCCCGTCGTGAAATCATGACGCTTCTCATTTCAGACTCTTCCCTTTGCTGCATGTCGCGAAATCGTGATAGTTCTCACTTCGAGTTCTGTAGCATGTCACAAAATCGTGACAGTCCTCACTTCGTCTTTTGCAGCATGTCATGAAATCGTGACACTTTATCTTGCTACTTTCTCTCTCTTCGAACTTGTCGCGAAATCATGACAACTCACATTTTGGACTCTCTCTTCTGCATTATGTCATGAAATCATGACACTTTTCCTTTTGGACTCCTTCTCCGGCAACATGTCATGAAATCGTGACACTTTTTCTTTCGGACTTCCTCTCCTGCAACATGTCGCGAAATCGTGACACTTTTTCGTCCGTACAATCTTCCTTGCAATATGTCACGAAATCGTGACACTTTTCCTTCTCGGCCTTCCTGCTCTTTTCAAGTCACGAAAATGTGACATGTCACGAAATCATGACACTTTCCACCTTGCTCTCCTTCTCTGCCAACATGTCGCAAAATCGTGACAGTTTTCCCTGCTTCTTCTCTCTCTTCCAACATGTCGCGAAATCATGATAGTTTTTCCAGCACTTTCTCTCTCCTCTAACATGTCGCGAAATCGTGATAGTCTTTCTAGCCTGCTGCATACTTTTTCTAACTTGTCTTTTTCTTTGATCTTTTGCAAAAGAGCTACTATGAATGATTTTCTTGGAAACTCATTGTCCATGCTCTGAATAATCTGACATTAAATCAAATTCCTTCAAGAGCTTCTTGACATCAATGACAACTTCTACACTTGAGCAAAGGCAATGTACCCAAGGTACCCAAAATTGCCAACAGATAGTGGGTTTGATGTGTTCATTTTTAGACTCGATCATTCAACTCCTAGGTTTGGCCAAGATGAATCTAGACTATTTTATCTACCAATGATAATTTAAATAGATACAAAAAATAGGGAGTGCTAATAACAGAGAATATGCTAATTAGAATATGTCATACCTGATTCCGGATGTTTGATGAAGATTCTAAGTTTTGTAGCAGTACAGATTGCCTCAGTTCATACGTAATCATCTGAGATCAGACAGGATCATCTGATATCTGATGAATTCGTTAGACAAATTCATCAAAAACCTGCAATCACATAAATAGATGCGAAATACCAAATATGCAAGTGCAAAAGAAAAATATAATGATAGAAATAACAACAAACATACCTAAATAATGGATTATAATAACAAATAAGGAAATGTAGTAGATTTAATGATTGATCTCAACCTTACCATGAGATTATGCTAAATGAGGTGAACTCTAAGATGCAAAAAACATAATAATTCAAGACAATGCATAAATACAATATAAAAAAATGCAGAGGAAGCTAAGGGAATGCAAAGTCTAGACTCGGATTGCCCACAATATGGACTACAGTCAGGATCATCTCCAATCGTACGAGATCATCCGTAATCGTCCGAGATCGTTCATGCCGATCCGAGCTATCTTCGACTGCAAAACAGTAGAATTCCTGCAAGAGAATGCAAAATATAGAACACAAACAGTAGTGCGAGGGAATAAGGAATTAAATCTGTCAGCTGAGAGGTTTTGGGAAATCATAATTAGGGGGTCATGTAGAATCAGGGGGGTAAACTAGAAAAACCTAGTTTATATAGGCTTAGGAAGAGGTTTAAGAGGTTGGGGATCATCCCAATATGGGAGATCTCCAACAAGGCAATCTCCAACTGTGCAGACACGCTTCTGCCCAAGTTAGAGAGGCTGTTGAAACTAAAGCTAATTATGAAAATTTGATTTTGGGACAAAATCGTCTAGACATTCTGTCCATGATGATTTCGTCAGATCTGGGACGATCATGACTAATCTACGACGATATCATCCAACGATCAAAACAAATCCTAAAAATGGCATTAAAAATGAGGAAACGGGTAGCAGGCAGTTTTGGAGTGGTTTTGGGGTTAAAATTCAAATTTTTATCTTTTATCTTTTACTAAGGTTTTTAACCGTGCCAATTTTAGGGTGCTACAAACTTACTCATATTATACCACTTGTCCTATTTGTAGTTTGAGTTGGAGTGGTGTCTTCTGCAAGACACTTGGAGTGGAGATTATGATACTTTTCATATCTTCCTCATATGCTTCATGCCTATATATTGTACCATATTCGTAAATACAATTGTGTCTTATTATTAAGTCCCAACATATGGTATCATAGTGGTGAGATCCGACTGTGAGGACTGATCTATGGAGTTAGGGAGTATGCTCTCCACTCATTGAGTGGATCAGAAACTAGAAACTCCATAAGTTAAATAGAGAAAAAGAAAATTCTCGCCATCCAAGGAAATGCATCTTTCCAAAAAATTTTAAGGGTTCCTTTCTTTTTAATGTTCTATATAGGATGAAAAATGATTCGAGCTACATGCTATGTAGAAATATTTTATTTATTTTTTGGTCTGTGGAAGCCCCCAACCTTGCATGACATCATATGAAAGGCAACGAGACAAAACCATTTGTGGAAATTTGGATCTGGATCTATTCATATTCGACCACCTACAACAACCCCTTTTACATGTTTGTGGGAGTGGTGATCAGCCACCATGGAGAGGATTCCATAAACTGAAGGCTGCAAGATACTAGGACCATTGTATTCCATCCTCTCATTCGTGATTGTTTAAACCATAATTTGTTTAGAGCTATATTGTACTCCATGGATTTTTTAGACCCAAACTATACCCAATCCTGACATAGGGAGGTAGTGATAATAAATAACAATACTAGGATTATCGAGTTTGGTAATTGGAATGAGTACAATATAAACCCCTTAATGAGGATCCATTTGAGGGCAAGTCTGGTGCTAGAAGCCATGTCAAAAATTGTACCAGCAACAACCACATTAGTAGTAGTACCAACAATAGCCAAATCAATAGTACCAGTAGTAGCCAAGATGGCACACAAGACCTCATGGGGGTCAAAAAAATAGTCAAGGGTGTGAATGTTGTGGAAAATGGAATCATAATGTTGATAATTTCTATTAGAGGAAAAGAGATCAAGGGGGTCCACAAAATAATAATATCAACACATTATATGTAGCAAACAAAGTTCATGTTGAAGATAAATAATATTGGTATATTGATTATGGAGTAGCAAAGCACATGACAGGAAGGCAAGACTGGATGACCAAGGTTCAATCTACTTTAAATAAATTCATTAATTTTGGTGATGAAAGTGCTCTTCCCATTGAAGGTGTTGTAGAAGCACCACTTACTTTGCATGATGAGAATAATGTTCCTACAATAGATGTTTTGTATGTGCATAGTCTTAAAAGAAGCCTTCTTTCTATTGGGCAGATTGTAAATAAGGGCTAGACTATCTATTTTAAAAAATACAAATTCTACATTCAAGAACCCAATGGCAATGTCAAGGCCATGGAAGTAAAAAAATATGGTCTTTACTACCTCCTTACAAAATTTGTAACACAAACATATTTGCATACAAAAACTACTTTTTATTTGGAGTACATGTGGCATGAAATATTGGGGCATTTAAATTTTAAATAATCTTCAAATTATGGCTACGAAAGGATTAGTTAAAGGACTTACACATATTAAGGAGTCGAAATATTTTCGTGAGCCATGTGTAATAGCCAAACACCATAGACAACATTTTGAATCAAGAAAGGCTTGGAGAGCCAATAGACCATTGCAATTGGTTCATTCAGATATTTATGGGCCAATGTCTATTCAATATTATACTGGGGCTAAATACTACATCACTTTCATTGATTATTATAGTATAAATGTATGGATATACCAAATTCAATATAAGTGGCAAGCCCTTGATAAGTTCAAAGGATTCATGACACTTGTTGAAAGAGAGAGTGGCTATCAAATCTCCACCTTAAGATCAGATAATGGTGGAGAATATGTCTCCAATAAATTATTCAATTTTTGTAAGTACCATGAGATAAGGAGGAAATTCACAACCCCTTATACCCCATAAAAAAATTGAGTAGCTAAGAGGATGAATCAAACAATCACAAATAGGGTAAAATCAATGTTACATGCTCCTATATTTCTTAACTCATTTTGGGGAGAAGTTGTTCTTACTACTACATACTTGACTAATAGGTCCTACACAAAGGCCTTACATGAAAGAACACCTAAAGAAGCGTGGAGTAGAAGGATGCCCTATGTGGGAAATTTGAGATTCTTTGGATGTGATGCCTATGCTCATATTCCTCATAAAAAAAGGAAAAGGTTTTAGGATAAAAGCTAAAAATACATCTTTGTTGGCTATAGTGATATTGCCAATGCATATAAGTTATATGAGCTTGTTTCCAAAAAAAAAAATTATCTAGGGATGTTACCTTTCATTAGTATCCCCCATATAATCCTCCTAAGACCCCCACTTGAGACATAATTAATGAAATAGTTGCTCCCTTCATGCATACAATATCATCTAGTCCCTCCCCTTCTCTCATAAATCAAGAAATACATCCATAAGAAGAACTCCCTACAAATGATCCATGTCTGCACCTCCTCCTACTCCTCCATCTAATGATCAATCCATATCATCCAATAATTTACCTAAGTGTGTTCAAGACACAATATATGAAGCCCAAAGTCATTTGCCCACTTATACAGGTAAAATACCTTCAGCCCTAAGACACCATGTGGATTATGCCCTAATACCCAAAGTCCTTATCCAACCAGAACCTTCTAATGTAAAATAATCACTTGGTGATACTAAATAGGTTCTTGCCATGTATCAAGAATTGGATTCCATTGAAAGGAATCACACTTGGGAGTTAGTTGATTTACCCCAAGGTAAATATACCATTGGCACAAAATGGGTGTACAAGGAAAATCATAAAGCAAATGGCTCATTAGATCACTACAAGGCATGCCTAGTAGCTCAAGGCTATAAGCAACAAGAGGGAATTGATTATGAGGAGACCTTTGCTCCTATGGCAAAAATGACAACAATCAGGACAATTATTGCTATGGTAGCTCAAAAGCATTGGCCCATATATCAAATGGATGTCAAAAGTGCTTTCTCAATGGTCACTTGAAGGAGGAAGTGTATGTGAAACAACCACCAGGGTACACAGTTGAAGGCCAAGAAAACAAAGTCCTTAGATTGAAGAAAGCTCTATATGGGTTGAAGCAAGCACCCCGAGCTTGGTATGCGAAGATTGACTCCTATTTTCTCAACCTTGGTTTCACTAGATCTGTAGTAGAATCTACTCTCTATGTGAGACATTAGAGGAATCACATCATTTTAGTTACATTGTATGTGGATGATCTTCTCATTACAAGTGATGACATAGAAGGAATAAAGTTGCTCAAGGAGGACTTATGCAAGAATTTTGAGATGATAGATTTAGGCCTCCTCCACTATTGCTTGGGCATAGAGGTATGGCAACAACCTGGAAATATTTTTATCTCACAAGCTAAATATATTCAGTCTATTTTGGAGAGGTTTTGCATGGAGGAGTGTAAGCCCTCCCTCACTCCCATGGAAACCAGGTTAAAATTGGTTAATAATGATGATGAAGAAAGGGTTGATGGTACCCTTTATAGGAAGCTAGTTGGAATTTTGATATACTTAACTTCAACTTGACCAGATATTACCTATTTTGTTGGCCTTATTTCTAGATTCATGCAGGATCCTAAGAAGAGCCATTGGATAGCAGCTAAGAGGATTGTGAGATTCCTCAAGGCCACACCTCATCATGGCCTCATGTATACATCATGTGATGATTTTTCATTGATTGGCTACATAGATTCAGATTGGGCTAGTTGTCCTGAAACTAGAAGATCCACATTAGGTTATTGCTTTCAATTGGGCCAAGGCTCTATTTCATGGAGCACAAAGAAGCAAAACACAGTATCATTATCTTCAATAGAGGCTGAATATAGAGCAATAGTTGAGGCAACTAAGGAGGCTATTTGGTTGAGGTAATTACTTCAGGACATTGGACTATTAATAAATGGTCCAACTTACATATATTGTGACAATCAAAGTACCATCAAGATGACAAAGAATCCAATTTTCCATGCTAGAACAAAGCACATTGAGATCCATCATCACTTCATCATAGAAATGGTCCAAGAAGATATTATACACATGGAGTATGTACTAACTCAATATCAAGTGGCTAACATCTTCACCAAGTCACTTGGGCAGGACAAGTTTTATCAGTTTAGCAAATTGCTCTATATATGTAATAGAAGTCAACATTAAGGGGGAATGTTATCTAATGTTGACTTATTTTTTTTGTAGTTAGGATAGTGCACATTAAGGGGGAATGTTAGAATATTATGTAATGTGCACTATGCCTTACTCCTGTTATGCCACTTGTCCTATTTTTAGTTTGAGTTGGAGTGGTGTCTTCTGCAAGACACTTGGAGTGGAGCTTATGACACTTGTCATATCTCCCTCATAGGCTTCATGCCTATATATTGTACCATTTTTGTAAATACAATTGTGCCTTATTATTAAGTTCCAACATCCTTTTGCCTATAAAGGATGCAATATGTGCCCTCAAAACCTTGAATATTGTAATATAGTCCTCAATATTATCAAACTCAACTAGTTTAAGAGAAGAAATCTCCAATTCCAAGTGACGTAATTTAGTAGTATTTATTTTCTAAAAATGTCATGCAATTTTAACCATACTTTTATGAGATCACTCTTCTCTTTTATATGGAAAAGTAACTGTGGTTCTAACGACAAGGAAAATAGGACAAGAGTCTATTATTCTTTTTTATGGAAAGTTTCATCATTAATAATAGCTACTTTATCCTCTTAAAATATGCATCATAGGTTCGTATTGCCTAATAGACCAATCATTTAGGTTTACCAATAATTATAATTTCATCCATTAAGACAAGTAACTAAGGTTTTGTGATCCATATTATGCAACCTAACTCATAACACTATAGTAGATCTATGAACTAATATCACCAATACATAGATTTTGAAACATTATGTGATTTGAAATAAAAATGATCTCAAAATGCTTACATATGTAAATGTTAAGCCTCCACATGTTTTCCCCAATGGATCCAAAAACTAAAAATTAGAGCCTCTAACCATAGAAATGCAAGAGCCAATATTGACCTACCACTTGGAAAGCTTTGATTCAATGGAGTGCTCCAATATCATTTGTTTACTTCAACTATTTTGATTTTCTAGATCGCTATCACGTACTGAATTCTAATTGGTTTATGGAAAATATGTAAAAAATGTGCCACATGTAATAGAAGACTGCCATATTAGTTAATTTTTTTGAAATCTTTAGAAGCACCAAAATTTTTCTCCATTAGGTACAAACCAAAGCCTCCATATGCCTAAGGCCCTTGGTTTAACCAAGGCACTAAGGAGATTATATGGAATCTAGATAGAACACACCATTGACATATTTAGCCCATAAGCATTGTCAACAAAATATAATATCAATAAACCTTGAATCCATGACCTCCCAACTCCAAACACCTTATAGGCCATTACATAATTGTATGTACATATGTCACTACTATGATGATTCCATCCATATTCCCATGGGTGCATTGAATCATATCCATAAAGCAAAATATATCCCCATTGGCTTTCGAACATCAAGCCATGTCCATCCTAATCCCAATTACATGTTGCATTGGCCATCATGCTATGCACATAGCTACTGAAATTCCTTCCTACCAAGAGTTATAAAAAATACATCATTCAAGGATTTGAATTTCATTCTTCTAAGCACCCTAACCTTTATTTGTATGGCCAATATCCCACCTCATTGATGGTATAAAAATTTATATTCATGTCCTTGTATATGGTATCATCCCCTTATAGAATAGAAAAGGATGATTGTCATGAAATTTTCTTACTTTAAAATCTTGTAAAGGAAAAAAAATGAGCTATAACATAAATGAATCCAATTTTTTTGAAGGATAATTATGAAGAACACAAGCTTATACTGAGAGGGGGGTGAACAGTATAGCACCCACTTTTTACTTTCTTTCCAAACCAATATCAATTAATGTCCTTAATTGCAATAACCAAATATAGCAGTGTGCATTAATAACTCGAGATAGCAATAGTAAGCAAGAGCACAAGTCACCACACACAATTGAGACACAAGATTTAACGTGGTTCCCCCAATGTGGGGTACTCCACAAGATAATCTCCTTATAATATTTCACACAGAAATAAGGATCCTTATCCAATACAATGATTACTTTGATCTGCTCAAAGCTAGGCAATACACTGATCTGCTCAAGTAGGCAATCCACTGATCTGCTCAGCTAGGCAACACACTAATCTACTCAGGTAGGCAATCCACTGATCTGCTCAGCTAGGCAACACACTGATCTGCTCAGGTAGGCAATCCACTGATCTGCTCAGCTAGGCAACACACTGATCTACTCAGGTAGGCAATCCACTGATCTGCTCAGCTAGGCAACACCACATATGCTCAAGTAGGCAATCCATTATATTCTCACCACACCAATTCTCAACAAGCTCACAAACTTGTCCAAATCTGCTCAACAAGCTCACACAGAACTTGTCCAAATATGCTCAACAAGCTCACATAGAACTTGTCCAAATATGCTCAACAAGCTCACAAGAACTTGTCCAAATATGCTCAACAAGCTCACACAGAACTTGTCCAAATATGCTCAACAAGCTCACACATAACTTGTCCAAATATGCTCAACAAGCTCACACAGAACTTGTCCAAATCTGCTCAACAAGCTCACACAGAACTTGTCCAAATATGTCCCAAAAACTATCCACAAAGTTGTCTAGAAATCTATCCCAAAAGCCTTCTCAAAGGCTCAATCAATCATACTCAAGTAGTACTCAAATCTCATCCACAAATCTATGAAGGCAAGGCTCAAATATGAACTCAACAATGAATGGTAATACACTCTTCAAAGGATGACAACTATGATCCACAATGATCTCAACTCAAATCAATCTCATAGAAGCATAAAGAGAATTGTTAGAGACTCAATATGTTCTATACTCAAATCCAATATCTTTCTAAACTCAAATCAGAATATAGAATAGTTTGTTTCATGGAATTTGAACAATCACTTCTCACAATCACTTGACTAGGCACAATCAACTCAACTCAACCATTCATCACAAGGGACAACTCTTTCTCACAAACCCTAGTCCAAGCATGTATCAACCAACTCAAATGTTTCCAACAATGCTCAACCACAAATCTCACATAACAATGATACTCATGTTCTTTTCAAGTTCTTTGCATAACCAATGGGCTTCAACAACTATGCTTATAAAACAAGGTTTAAACACAACTCTCAAACCAGAAAACCTTGAAGCATTCAACCAACCACTTTCGAAAAGGAAACCACAATCAATCCTTTTCTCTCCAATGATATTTCAGAAATCAACCACCATAATCAATCAATAGGAGAATGTGCCCATACCTTTTATGAAGATGAAGAAACCTCTTTGGAAATCTGCCACACTCAACAAACTTCTTTTTCAACTTTCAACAAGGGTTAGAGATCATGATTAATATCACAACAACAATATCCAAATAACACCTTATCACTCCTACTCAACAAAATGCATCATGTCCCCTTATGAAAGAATTAATCACTTTTGAAAAAGAACAAAACAACCTTCACTTTTGAACCCCTTTACAAAAATAGAAATATCTCTTTACATACACCTTATTTCTCCCTCTAAGCAAGTTAATCAAATAGCCCTCGAAATAAGCTTTCCAACGATATATAATATGATATACTTCTAAAAGGAAAATCACCAGAAATATCTCTTTTTCTCAACATGCATCACAACCCTTATCTCTCCTAGGGCAACCTTAGAAAAATAAAATATTAGGAAAAATTATTAACTTGCCTTTGTCCTCAGTGGGATTCGATCCCCGGTCACTGCCCCTGCACCACTCTAACCGTGGTGCCAACAACCACGTGAGCCAACCGCTCACATAGAATAGTGAGCACAAACCTTCTATTTGTTTGCTCCGAGCGTGTCCTCAAACACCACGTGCACCAAAAGAGTCCTCCCTTTCACTTTGCAAAACCAGCACCGATGGGATTCAAACTTCGGATCTGCTGGTGCTTCAACACCTTACATGCCTTCCTCTTGCCGCTAGGCCACAAGCGCCTACGGTGCTTGGTAAGGGACCTCCCTTACTTTTATTGCCTCCTTTCTCCGTTGGATTCGAACGAGCTGTGACGCCTTTGCTCCCTCTTCGAACGAACACCCTTTGCACACTCTTTAACATGCTGGCACCTTTCGCTTCCTTAGCAATTCGAACGCATCACCATCATCGAGGACATGGGGAATTAATCAAAACATTTGGTGGCATATTTATATATGCCTTCCTCCTTTCTTTTGACGTCGATGCTATAAATTAAACTTTAATATTATATGCCTCCTCCTTTCTTTTGACGTCGGCGCTATAAATTAACTTTTAATTTTAAATTTAAATTTAAATTTTAAATAATTAAAATTTAAACTTAAATATTTAAAATTAAATATCTCCATCACCGGGGCACCTTTTTTGATGAAACGAAAAGCCAACCTAGGTTTTAAGAAAAACCCATTTCAAATCTGCCATCCATGGTTTTAAATAAAACCTTTTATTTTTCCTACCTTGGTTTTCACAAAAACCCTGTATATATTCATGCTTTCCAAAATATCATAAATGCTTATTTATGAAATACTTTGGCCACCAAAACTCAATGTGATCCATGTAACATCAATGATCCATGTGACATCAATGACAACATAAAATACCTCAAATTTCCAACAATCTCCCCCTTTGTCATTGATGGCAACACCTCTAATGCAAATCACCACAATCATTGCAAAAACCATTTTTGAGAATCAAAGTTGCTCCCCCTGACTCAATACTCTCTTTGGAGGCTGCTCCCCCTAACTCAATGCTCTCTTTGGAGGCTGCTCCCCCTAACTCAAATCTCTCCCCCTTACTCAAATCTCTCCCCCTTTGACATCAATGGCAAAAGGGACACCTATGGGGCTAAAATATATGACTCTTAAGCTTAGCCCCCTCACCACCTTCTCTCTTGAGGTGATTAATTTTGGGGTGGGAGTACTTTTACTCCCATATTACATTGTTTCTTTCCTCTATCAACTTCCTTCCATATTTTCTTGATATCCTTCTCTTGATAAATTACTTGATCTTCTTGTCTAGAACCTGTTTGACCTTCTTGCCTTGAACCTATTTGGAATTGAGTCCTACACCATTTTGCAATATGTCCAAAGTTATTGCAATTAAAACACTTGATATTGTAGCCTTTGGATGGTGCCCAAATCCTGAATTTTTCTTTGAAATAATTTCCATATCCATTCCTTTCTTGAACCCTGTATTGTGAAGCTCTATTTTCATGACCATTATGACCATGACTTCTGAATTGTGTAGCTCTAAAACCAAAACCATTTTGCTCATTTTATTTGCACCGAGAAGCTCTATGACCAATCCTGTTGCATAAGAAGCAATGTCCCTAAAAACCATACCTTCTTCCTTTGAAGTTTCTTCTAGAAAAATCAAACTTCTTTGATCCATGGACCCTGCAGTGTATAGCCCTGTGTCCAAATCCATTACAAGAAAAACAATGTCCTTGAAAAGCCCTTTGTTCATGCCTTGGTTCCTCATACCTTTCTTGACCATTATCCCTATGATCATTTTCAACTTGTGCATTGCATCCTTGAACCTTCTTTGTAGTATCTAAATCCTTTTCCTTAATTTCTTCCTTGCTTTCCTCTTCAAGTATTTCTTTTCCTTTTGAACTTGATTCACCTATCTCAAAATAAGATCCAAACTGAATATTTGGAGCCATAGGAACTTTGGAACTTTCTTTATAAAACTTAGGTGCTTCCTTGCTTTCATATTTTAGAACTTCCTTTCCTTTTTGTAGTTGCTCATGGATATTATTGAAGTCTTCCTTTAGATCAGCTGAGAAATCTGGATTTCTTACAATATTTTCTTGTATAACTTCTTCTTCTTGGAGTGAATGTTCTTCTTCCACTTCTTTTATCCCATAGAAAAATACTTCTTCATCTTCATTGTCACTGAGATCATTATCATCTTCTATAGCAAACAAACTCTCATGATTTCTTTGACCATGCATATTTCCTTGATGTGTCATCTCATCTTCACTATCACTGAATCCATTGCAATATCCTGATCTGTGATCTCTTTGACCACACACAAAGCATTGTTCTCTTTCACCTTCTATTCCAAGGAATAGATGTTCTTCCTTTTCATCATATTCCTTTCAAAATTTACCTTACGAAATTTTTTCTTCTTCTCATACCTGTTTTGCTTGTATCTATCATCTTTGTCATGCTTATGCTTTCCATATTCTTTTCTTCTATGACCCTATTTTTCATCATCATTATTTTCTTCATGTGGACACTTGTGTGCATAGTGACCAAGATCACCACACTTGTAGCATCTGACTTTCCTCATATCCCTAAAATTCCTTGAGTCCTTATTCCTTTTGATGAAGTTAGCTTCCTCATCATTAACTGGATCTCTATCTATCTCTAGAACCTTCCCTTTATCTTTCTCTGAAGCCTTGAATGCAATATCTTTTATTGGAACTTGATGCTTACTCACCCTCATCTCATAAGTTGTGAGAGTTCCTTGTAGTTCTTCCATTGTTAGCTTGTTGATATCCATTGTTTCTTCTATTGCTGAAACCTTTGCATCATACTTCATGGGAAGTGATCTCAAAACCTTTTGAGTAACTTCTGATTCTTTCATCTCAAATCCTAGGCCTCTCATGGTGTTAGTAATCTCATCAACTCGAAGTAAAAACTTTGCAATATCTTCAGAATCTTCCATTTTCAATTCCTCAAATATTTTTCTATGAGTTTGTAGTTTTGACAACTTTACCTTGGAATATCCTTCATAAGTATTCCGCAACTTGGTCCACATTTCATTAGCTAAATTACATACCATGACCTTTGCAAAATTTGTCTCATGTAGCCCACTCAAAATATAATTTATTGCCCTTGCATTGATCTCAACCAATTTCCTGATAGTCTTATCTACCTCGGGATCACCTTCAACCTTATACTATTTTTCAACCATCTGCCATACCTCATATCCTTGTGATATCAAGTAGTTCTTCATTCTCATGCTCCAGAAAGCATAATTGTTACCATCAAATAGTGGTGCCTTATTTGTAGATGATCCATTCTATGAAGCCATCTGTGTTCTTGTAGAATCTGCCCTCAAGTTGTTAGCCTTTTCGAAGGAACCCACTCTGATACCAATTGAAGAACATAAGCTTATACTGAGAGGGAGGGGTGAACAATATAGCGCCCACTTTTTACTTTCTTTCCAAACCAATATCAATTAATGTCCTTAATTGCAATAACCAAATATAGCAGTGTGCATTAATAACTCGAGATAGCAATAGTAAGCAAGAGCACAAGTCACCACACACAATTGAGACACAATATTTAACGTGGTTCCCCCAATGTGGGGTACTCCACAAGATAATATCCTTATAATATTTCACACAAAAATAAGGATCCTTATCCAATACAATGATTACTTTGATCTGCTCAAAGCTAGGCAATACACTGATCTTGCTCGGGTAGGCAATTCATTGATATGCTTAGCTAGGCAACACACTGATCTGCTCAGGTAGGCAATCCACTGATCTGCTCAACTAGGCAACACACTGATCTACTCAAGTAGGCAATCCACTGATCTGCTCAGCTAGGCAACACACTGATCTACTTAGGTAGGCAATCCACTGATCTGCTCAGCTAGGCAACACACTGATCTACTCAGGTAGGCAATCCACTGATCTGCTCAACAAGCTCACATAGAACTTGTCCAAATCTACTCAACAAGCTCACACAGAACTTGTCCAAATCTGCTCAACAAGCTCACACAGAACTTGTCCAAATCTGCTCAACAAGCTCACACAGAACTTGTCCAAATCTGCTCAACAAGCTCACATAGAACTTGTCCAAATCTGCTCAACAAGCTCACACAAAACTTGTCCAAATCTACTCAACAAGCTCACACAGAACTTGTCCAAATATGCTCAACAAGCTCACACAGAACTTGTCCAAATATGCTCAACAAGCTCACATAGAACTTGTCCAAATCTGTCCCAAAAATCCACAAAGCTATCCACAAATCTATCCCAAAAGCCTTCTCAAAGGCTCAATCAATCATACTCAAGTAGTACTCAAATCTCATCCACAAATCTATGAAGGCAAGGCTCAAATATGAACTCAACAATGAATGGTAATACACTCTTCAAAGGATGACAACTATGATCCACAATGATCTCAACTCAAATCAATCTCATAGAAGCATAAAGAGAATTGTTAGAGACTCAATATGTTCTATACTCAAATCCAATATCTTTCTCAACTCAAGGCAATCTCAAGAAGGAAAGGGGAATTTTTAAGAACCTAAATTTTTTTATCTCAATTTTTTTTCCCACTTACTCAACTCAAATCAGAATTATAGAATAGTTTGTTTCATGGAATTTGAACAATCACTTCACACATCACTTGACTAGGCTCAATCAACTCAACTCAACCATTCATCACAAGGGACAAATATTTCTCACAAACCCTAGTCCAAGCATGTATCAACCAACTCAAATGTTTCCAACAATGCTCAACCATAAATCTCACATAACAATGATACTCATGTTCTTTTCAAGTTCTTTGCATAACCAATGGGCTTCAACAACTATGCTTATAAAACAAGGTTTAAACACAACTCTCAAACCAGAAAACCTTGAAGCATTCAACCAACCACTTTCGAAAAGGAAACCACAATCAATCCTTTTCTCTCCAATGATATTTCAGAAATCAACCACCATAATCAATCAATAGGAGAATGTGCCCATACCTTTTATGAAGATGAAGAAACCTCTTTGGAAATCTGCCACACTCAACAAACTTCTTTTTCAACTTTCAACAAGGGTTAGAGATCATGATTAATATCACAACAACAATATCCAAATAACACCTTATCACTCCTACTCAACAAAATGCATCATGTCCCCTTATGAAAGAATTAATCACTTTTGAAAAAGAACAAAACAACCTTCACTTTTGAACCCCTTTACAAAAATAGAAATATCTCTTTACATACACCTTATTTCTCCCTCTAAGCAAGTTAATCAAATAGCCCTCGAAATAAGCTTTCCAACGATATATAATATGATATACTTCTAAAAGGAAAATCACCAGAAATATCTCTTTTTCTCAACATGCATCACAACCCTTATCTCTCCTAGGGCAACCTTAGAAAAATAAAATATTAGGAAAAATTATTAACTTGCCTTTGTCCTCAGTGGGATTCGATCCCCGATCACTGCCCCTGCACCACTCTAACCATGGTGCCAACAACCACGTGAGCCAACCGCTCACATAGAACAGTGAGCGCAAACCTTCTATTTGTTTGCTCCGAGCGTGTCCTCAAACACCACGTGCACCAAAAGAGTCCTCCCTTTCACTTTGCAAAACCAGCGCCGATGGGATTCGAACTTCGGATCTGTTGGCGCTTCAACACCTTACGTGCCTTCCTCTTGCCGCTAGGCCACAAGCGCCTACGGTGCTTGGTAAGGGACCTCCCTTACTTTTATTGCCTCCTTTCTCCGCTGGATTCGAACGAGTTGTGATGCCTTTGCTCCCTCTTTGAACGAACACCCTTTGCACACTCTTTAACACGTTGGCACCTTTCACTCCCTTAGCAATTCGAACGCATCACCATCATCGAGGACATGGGGATATAAATCAAAACATTTGGTGGCATATTTATATATGCCTTCCTCCTTTCTTTTGACGTCGGTGCTATAAATTAAACTTTAATATTATGTGCCTCCTCCTTTCTTTTGACGTCGGTGCTATAAATTAACTTTTAATTTTAAATTTAAATTTTAATTTTAAATAATTAAAATTTAGACTTAAATATTTAAAATTAAATATCTCCATCACCGGGGCACCTTTTTCGATGAAACAAAAATCCAACCTGGGTTTTAAGAAAAACCCATTTCAAATCTGCCATCCATGGTTTTAAATAAAACCTTTTATTTTTCCTGCCTTGGTTTTCACAAAAACCCTGTATATATTCATGCTTTCCAAAATATCATAAATGCTTATTTATGAAATACTTTGGCCACCAAAACTCAATGTGATCCATGTAACATCAATGATCCATGTGACATCAATGACAACATAAAATACCTCAAATTTCCAACAAATTGCATGGGCTTTGATAACAACAAATAAAAATGACAATATGACAAAAAATTGTAATTTTTTTAATATTTTTGGATAGAGAGAAGATCTCCTTTAGACTTCTTTTGCAATCAATGCTTATGATGCTTTGAGGTGTAATTCATCCTTTAATTTGGAAGAAGTGTTGATGGCTCCAAAATAAAATTTTCATGTGATCAAGTGATGTTGATCCATACTTGCTCTAATACCATGTTGGAATTTATAATATTTTTTAGAAATGAATAGAATCAAACCATCCACTTAAATTGTATACAAATAGTAAAATGAAGGGTGAAAAATATAGAGATTTTGTAGGCACCTGTAGGCATCATAAATAATAACTATATTTATAGATAATATTACACACTTTAATGAAAAATGAAGAGGGCTAGTGGGTATTTGTAGCAATACCAAAACCCCTATTAAATAATAAATTTTAACCTAAGTCAACATGAAAAGAGGGATTTAGGTTAAATACAAGTTACAAAAAGGGTTTAACCATAACAAATTTAACTATGGCCCATAGGGATTACATAATAAATATTAAAAATAATTAATACATTGTACAATGAAATTTATTTTTGTCTATCCAATACATCATACAATATCGACATTGGCCAGTAATTAGATTATAATATTTAATATTTTATTCTATAATAGCTCTAAAATTAATGTATGTAGCTTTAATTTGTCATCCAATCTAGTTTGACCAAAAATAATCTAGAAAATTTGATCTTGTAATTCAATCCTTGGATAAAGGGGAATATGATGCTATTGGTACTATAGATTTTTCCCTTAAACTAGGGTCTTGGGTTTTACACACTCTATTTTATGTCATGCCTTATAGCTTATCACACAATATTATTTTGGAATAGCCTTGGATTCATGAAATATGGGTTGTCCCATACACCCTTCATCAATGTCTCAAATATGAATAAAAAGGTCAAACCTATAGCATCCCTAATAACCCTAAATATTTCAAGCATTCTAAAGTAATTGAAAACCATAATCAAAAGTTAATCTTTGTTCTCGTCTTACCAATGCAAATATTTCACTGAATAATTCTTCAAATCCTCCAAGTCAATCTCCTAATCCCTCAATGCCACCTTCTAAATCTCTAGTCATTGATGTACTAATGTCATTACATACATTTTATATTATTATTAATCAAAATACAACCACTATTGATAATCAACAACATACAACTCTTAATAATGAAAACTAAATCCTTACACATATAGACCTAGCCAAAATCCCTCCTTCCGATTAGGCACTAGTATTTTCTCCTATCAACAGATGGAAGGCAATGTAAATGAGGAGTTATTATTTGTTTTAACTAGTAATGATAATTGTAAAAATATCAATGGTGGTAATCACTACCTAGCACAATAATAATATACCTTATAGTTTTATGAGACAAAAAGAGGTCTTATTATTTCAAGGACATTTCATATAATTTTGTTTATTTTTACCTAAATGTTGTAGTTTATGCCAAGTACTTTGATTATTGTTATGTTAATGTTGATGTTAATATGGTAAATTGTATAAAATGGTATGTTACTATTATGATAGGTTTCTATATACTTTTTATGGTTATTTTACATGATTTCAACATTAATTAGGCATGTAGTAAATTGGAATAAAATGCACTATAAGTGAAGGACTTGGTTATAGATCTAAAAATCTAACATATTTACATTTTTTAAAGTGTTTCCCATCCACGTTTTATGCTTTTAAGACAATCTAGAGTCAAACTGTGCAAACTGCACATGTGCTAAAAAAATTAAAGGACTGTTAAAATAAAAAATTGTAGGTTTAACTCCAAATTGTCAAGGCAGCAACTTGCAGTCTTCTAAAAAATAGGGATAGCACTCCAAATACTTGGTCAAATTTCATTTTCAATGCATAGGGAATAAGGTAGAATCATATCCTTACACCTAAGATTAGCCAATCAAATTGCAACCAAGAATTTTGCATGAACTAAACACTCAGTCGCATGTTCTAGAGAACTGCAATTTTTTCTACATTAAAAATAGAAGTGACTTCGACCAATTTTAAGATGGAAATGATGAGCTAATGGGTCAAGATTTGACATGGAACTCTCCTAAGACTATTCCAAGACATTCCATAGCACATGGAGGTGCAAATATGTGGAAATATATTTGATCCAACATACTATCCTAATTTAAAAAAAGGCAAACTTGACTACAAAATTTTATAATTAATGAAATAATAGTTTATTTTCCATTTTTACCCTCATTTGTAGGTAGTTAGTTGAGAATTTAGTTATAAATACTCCTTGTCTTCCACTTTAGCAAAATTTAGTAGGAAGTTAATTAGAAAAATAATATTTAGCAATCATATTGTAAGAAGGTTAAAGCAAATAAAAAGACAAAAAAATTGAAATTTGATTATTTTCATTTCTTGCATGAATTTTTGACTTTGTAAGCTAGTTTAGAACCTACTAAAATGTTCATATTTTACTGGACACTAGAGCAAGGACACACTCTCAGGACCAATAGAAGTATTGTAGCTATAATTATAGGTTTTTCTTGTTGTTTTTTAATTTAATTTTTGTAGCTTAGTTTTAGCATTAAATCTATTGCTTTTCTCTATTTTCAGCTATGTTTTCCTCCCTCGTTTCCCCCTATTTTTTATCATGATATGTCTTGTTTTGTTGCATCCAATTGGTCTTAGTTAATTCATGCAAATTTTATCCAATTTTAGCAATGTCATTTATAACATTTACTTTTATTTTTCTTCTATTTTAGCAACTTTCATTTCAACAGACTATTTTTAGCATTTTCCATTTCGTTAAAGTAATATTATTTTTAGCATTTTTATTTTATCATTTCATTTTAAATTAGTGCAGTTCTTTCAAATTTAGTTGATTTATTTCTACAAACTAGATAGAAGTTCTTTCAATGCAAAGTGTGAAATTTAGCATAGTTTCCTTATTTTACAAAGATATTGTGATTATTAACTTTCTTAAGGTATTCTAATGCCTTGATTCTATGCTACCATTCCAATGACCTCTATTGCATATAATCTTAGGACATCACCCTATATTTGATAAATTAATTAGAGTGAAGAGCATTAATGACACTCACCATACTTTTTTCCAAATTTCTATCCCATCCCAAAACAAAAAATAGTTAACATATAATATGACCATAAGGGATTATATTTTCAAAAAATAAGGTATTAAGGAACCATTAAAAACTGAGTTCTTGCTAGGGAATAATAGGATAGGATTAATTCCTAACCATAATGAATCCTATCTTGGGTCTTCCTATTATAAGGAGAAATTTCTTGATCATGAAGATTATTATCATAAAGCTTCTTTATCTAGCACCATCTCCTTAAATAGGCTTAATTGGAGTGATGAAGGCTTTGATGTCCTAAACTTCATTCATATTAATACCTACAAATTATCTAAAATTAAAATATCCTAACTTGAGTTTTAATTAAGTTTCTTGTGATTGGGAATATAATTATCCTTCTCTAATTGATGAGTCTAATTTCTAGAGCTATCTTGATCAAAATCATCTCCATTTTGAGGGATTATTTTTACAAATTGCTAATGTGTTTATATCACAAGAATAAAATAGAAATTAAACCCTCATGGGTCACGTAAAATTTTAAAGTATGGGGATCCTTATAGTTCCTCCTTAATTAGAGGATGAATCTCAAATCCTAATTTAAGATATCATAGATGATAATATTGGGATTCAATATGAATCAAGGCTTCTCAAGATATGAAAGGTCTTAATCATGGAAGAACATGAATAATACACCAAGATATTAAATATAATTTAGATATATATTTTCTTGGATATATAGTTATATGCTAGGATTAAACCAATCATTGGTAGTCCACCACCTAATTGTCACCTCTTGTGCAAAACTTGTAAAAAAAAAATTAAAAATAAAAAGTACCCTACACTTTTTCTTCTTGTTAAAGGTGAGATATATAAGCTCCTTCATGTTATATTTATCAATAATATAGACTACTTTTATTGAATTTCCAACATTATATTAGTCACTAAGAATCGTTAGAACATTAATGTATGCAAAGACTTTTAATATATCACCAAGGCTTATTCCAAAGATGATTTCTCCATAGTATTGATATGATTATCAATTTCATAGTAGGGTGCATGATGCTATACAAAATAGATGGTTTCTTAGGGTATAACCAAATCTAAACTACTCCTAAGGATCAACATAAACCAACCATTACTTACCTATGGTAAACCTTTTACTTCCACGTTATGTTCTTTAGGCTAAAAACTATAGGATCTACCTATTAGAAAATGATGATCCAGATATTTTATCTCTTAATACATGATAGTATGGAATATTATGTTGATAATATTCTTGTTCATTTACTTAAATATAACGATCAATTTTGTGACCTTCAACACATATTTGAAAGAGTAAGGGAGAAAAAATTGTGTCTAAAGCCTCAAAAATACATCTTTGGGGTGACATTAGGAAACCATTTAATGATAGAGTGATAGAAGTTAATTCCTATAAGATATCTACCACTATTAACATACCACCCCTAGAACACTAACTCAACTTTCCAATCTTCAAGGGAAGATCTAAACCATTAGGAGGTTTATTTCCCAACTTGATGATAGGTGTCAACCTTTACAAAAAATATAAGAAGGAACATTATATTCAAATTAGAAGATAAATTTTAAGCTACATTTAATACCATAAATTCTCATCGTGTGATTCCTTTAGTCCTTGTCCATTCCAATCCTAACAAATCCCTATTGTTTTACATAGTTGCAATCGATTATACCTTAGGTGGTATGTTGGATCAATATGATGACCAATATAGAGAATGATCCATATTCTAAAAATTTTGAACTTTATTCAAGTTTGAGGTCAAATATAGACCTTTAGAAATGATTTGCCTAGTTGTAGTCTTTGCTTCCCAAAAATTTAGGGATTCCATGTTGAGCCATAAGGCCTTTGTTATTGCAAGAGTAGATTCATTATTATATATCATATCCAAACTCCATCTCTAAATGAGAACCATTAAGTGGATTATTATACATAGTGAATTTGATTTATAGTTAATTAGTCTAAAATCTTCAAAGACTAGGTTGTTTTCAACCAACAAGCATATGTACCTTGTCAAGCAAGCCAAAACTTAGTAACAAACTTCATTAAATATAAGGATAAAAAGGGAAATTCATGAATCCTTTATTTCATTGACACATGATAAAGAAATATATCATTATAATTACTCCTCAACAAAAAATTATTATTTTTTCCTTTAAATTAAATCTCTCTTATATTAACATAGCATAATATGAAGCCCTTGTCTTACGAATTTATGCTACTAGGTCAATTAATATCAAAACCATTACCATATTTGGATATTCCTAGTTGATAGTTAATCAAATTGTGTGTATGAAACTAAGGATGATAAGCTAATTCTATATAAGAAATTATTGATATGTTGATGTATACTTTTGAAAAAGTTACCATTGGTTTCATCCCTAATTATAGTAACTATCATGCAAACATTGTGGTATGCATATAATCCCTCAACCTATTAGATCTTGATAATGATTAAGCTATAGTTATCATCAGGTAAATAAGATAGCTGATAACCCTAAATGTCATTATATATCCTTTTTGAATGGTAAGCAGACCTTATTGATTAGTAAGGATGATTTGATCTTCAAAATATGTAGTCCCTTTTTAATGCAATCACAAAAATTTGATAGAATATCATTCTCTATATTTGGTAAACCTAAAATACTCTATTATACCATCCTTGATGGATATATTTAGGGTTATACTCTTGTATGCTCATTTGTTGGTGTTGCAAAAATTACCACCTAACCCATCATTATTTCCTATTATGGTTGGAACTACTAATAATATATTTTATTTTAGGCATTATGTATTACAATAATGTATTCTAATAGATTATGTTCATTGTTATGTGTAAGACACCAAAGAGTATTTATATCTATGTTAGTATTCGCCATGTGATTTTGTACTTGATTCACTCATGCATTAGTAGCATGTTGAGGCACTTGGTCCATTGTAAGATAAGGAGTTTTTCTTTGTTGTTGATTCCTTGACTATTGAAACCAATCACCTTGTTTAGGGTTATGCATAAGGGGTTAGCCACAAAATGTAGTTATAAAAATGTGGTGAATCGGTTTTGAAATCCTGGCAAATAGTGTCTAAACACATGTAGAAGGTTCACTATTATTAGGGATAATGTTGGAAATTTAAACTTAATATGGTCAAATTATTATTAAATTGGGGTGAATCGACCCAAAAAGAAATTGCAACCAAAATTTTTTGGCTAATGGGCCCTGGTCAAAGATCCCAAATATTAGCCAATTACAAATTTTAAAAATCCTAATTTTAGTCATTTTGACGATAAATAGTCGCTATGCATAACCCTGAACTTATTGCATATTTTGATTCTATATATTTTCAATGTTTGTATAACTTATAAAATATTCATCACTTCCTCAATTTCATTAACCTAGTATTAAAATCCATCATTTTGATTAGGGCATGGCATTAGTGTTTAGACTAGATGTTTAAGGAGGATCATGTAAGATCAACAGTTGTGGTTGAAAGGATACAAAAATTGGTGTAATTTAGACTAGTATTTTTACAATATAAGGAGTGTTAATACATGGATAAGTAGGTGTGTTAACATACATTAGGGTAGGATAGGTTGGAAAATTGTGAATAGGACTAATGATAGGTGGCACCTAGGTACTTGAAGCCTATAAGTTGGATTCACATATGTGATGTAAGCCATAGAAGGAGTGGGAGGTATTTTCAACCTAAATAAACATGTCTTAGGGTTGAGAACCTTCTTCAAAGGTTCCAAATAAGGTATATAGGTTAGGGAAAAAATAATTATAGCCAAATTAGATTGTAGACTTATGAAACAATAAGCTAAAGCATGCTCATCTAAAGATGCAATATTTGGAGGTGTCTAGTATGAAGTCCTCATAAACCTTATGTTATAGTATTGGATGTTCTCTTGGGAATGACTTTGTATAGTGTTCAATTAAAAAGAACAAAATATATATTCCTAGGGTTACCAAATCTCTTATGTAATTATTGATTGTGGAATTCCATATGGAAATAGATTTATTTACAAGCAGGGTTATGCGTAAGGGTTGTATCCAAAATGCATTTATAAAAATGAGGTGAATTAGTTTTGAAATCCATGCTAAAAGTGTCCAAAATCATGTAGAAGACATGGCGAATTGCCTTTTTTCCACAAAAAAATATACTAATTTAAATAAAATTAAAAGCCATCATAGCATTGAAAGACTATACTTCTATTTAATTTCATAATTACATTTAAAAATTCAATATTTACAATGTATACTAGATCTTTTGCCTAGGAAATATGAGTCCAAGAAATATGTATTTGTATATACATCACCTCATGGTAGAAGGTATAATATTGTCACTTTTTCTTGATGTTCCTATTGTTCTTGTTCCATAAATTTACCATGATTATGTAAAATCTCCCAAAATTGAAGAACTTTGCATGAATTATTGGAACAATTTATGCAGTGCTCTCCAATGCAGGGTGACTTTTATAATCCCCTATTGTTTAAATATTTTCTTGAGCCACTCGTGATTGATAGCAACATGCATGATGATATATGATTGATAGCATCACATATTACTACAAATAATTAATTGCATCACTAATTATGCCTCGATGACTAACAATATCATAACTAATGACATACTATTATTGGTGTAAATAGGTAGTTTTATCATGTGTAAATAAAATTATTTATAATTTCAAGGCAAAAAGGTCCACTATTATCGAGGGTAATGTTGGCGATTTAAACTTAAAATGGTCAAATTATTATAAAATCGAGGTAAGCCAACCCAAAAAAAAATTGCACTTAAAAATTTTGGGCTAATGGACCCTAGTCAAGGGTCCTCATATTCACCAATTCTAAATTTTAAAAATCCAAATATTCATTAATTAATAATAATTCTTAATTATGCATAACCCTATTTACAAGACTTCAATATCATATGGAGTAATTTTCCCTCAATTAATAAATAAAAAACTAGACCACAATATCATATTTTTGTATTCTATTTACTGATTTCAAACTAGATAACTCATTTAGATGATTCAAAGTAGTCATTTTTCCATTACCATTGAAGGTAGGTATTTCTTTCATGAAATTTGTTGATATGGGAGAGTAAACCATCAAGTTCAATAGCCCATGATAAGTGTAATTAGTCAACCATTGTTGGGGTGCAAGTGGTGCATATACTTGATAATTAGATGAAGATAACTAGAAGGCATTTGTATCTTATATGGAATTTAATATTAGGTATATACTATATAGACTTATGGTTAGTGAGTAAAAGATATAATTTTTTATTCAGAATCACTTATTGATTATGAGAAACATATATCCCTTTAGTAAGTTATTGTTGGTTAGGATTAATTACGGAAGGTGAATTTGCTATCACTAGAATAAAAAATATTGAGATTTTAATGCAAAGGTGAATTAGGTTGTCTTGGTTGATTCAAGCCTCCTTGACTACTAAAGAAACTACAAATTGAAAGGTAAAGGTTGAAAATATTGTGTAGGATAAACCCTAAAAGGGCATGATAGGTTTGGCCTCTTTGTTTGTATATATGGTGCTTCAATGACATTTTGATTTAGTAGCAAATTAGGGAAAATTTAATTTAGCACAAAATAGGATATATTAGAGCTTGGCGGACTCTTGAAGTTTTATTGGAGGCTGATTTTTGGTAATCCTTGATAACCTTGGTTTTATACAAGAGCATAGATTAGTTTTTGAGTTATCCCTCAAAGAATTTGAAACATGAAAATTGGAAGGATTAGCTTCTACCTTGAGCTAACTAGTCATTATTTTCTATTTGCTTTATAATTAGAACTCGATTATGATGGATTAAGGTTATCCTAACAAGTTTATTTAGTATAAAAACCTTAATTTTATTGGGAAACTAATGACTTTATTTTTTGAATAGTAGAGAAGAAATTCATGTTGCCTATTTGAGATGCCATACTATTAGAAACCCAAAGATAAAGTGTTGGTAATGTGTAGGATATCTTTGTAAATTTAACTAATGTTGTACAAAGAATTGGTGTTAACATTGGGTACTATGGGTGAAGTGGCCCATGCCTAGATGACACGCGGTATAGTATATTGATGAGCATTGATGGATGATTGGGAGAATTCACTTTTTTCTAGATTGGACATGGAGAATCTATTTCATGAAAAATAATACATGCTAGAGTATCATTAGTATTGTGAGTTGGAAGATTTATTATGAGCCTTATTTGCTATACCACTTGTTAGGACCAAAAGATATTGTTTTATTATTATTCATGAATGAGTACATATAAGAGGAGATTAGGATTTGGAAGATATTAGGGTTTTTAGAAAGGAAAACATAACCCTAATCATAGAAAATTGCACATTAAACACATTAATATTTTAACAATATCTAAATAGTAGTAAAATATATCTTTCGCTTACTCTCTTTTCCTCTATACTTGATCAATTTTACTTGTTTTGGTTATTTATCCTTTTTATCTGATTAAGGCCTTATATTCATAAATCATATCAATTAGCTCATTCTATAATCAATGTCCTTTTATAGGTAAAAAAAAACAAAACTTATTAATCAAGTTGGACTAGTTGAAAATAAAATTTAGGTCAATTCCAATGAACCATTAGAGCTTCCATCAAGTTGTAATAGCTCTAGCAATTCTTAGGAACTGAGACATATTTTAGATAGAAAATAACTAGGGTTGATGATGTCACTATGTGTCAATAAATCACTACAATTTTGACCTAGCAAAAAGAAGTTAAAAGAAAAATATGATGCACATCTAGTGTAAGTGACCAATGGACCCATGGACCCATAGAATGATAACTTACATGAAATTTTGAAATATATTTTTGTTAGATTAATTAATCAAATTAGGAGGGTTCAATAGTTAAATAGTATTCCATGTTAAACATATCAATGGAACTGGCATTCATGCTAAATCATTGGGTTTCTACAATTTTTTCTACCACATAGGAAAAATATTAAATCTAGGATGATTAGGGTCACGATTTGTAAAAATATTTCTAGGTATAGTAGAACATTGATTATATAACAAATTATTATAAAAATCTACTGAGATTTTTTATGGTTTTATTGAGTGGTAATTTTTCCTAATTGCAAAATTACACTCTCCCTTAGGATTTTGATCCCAAAACCCTCTCTCACAAAGAAGTTAAAATAAAACAACTCCTCCAAGGTCTCCACTATAATAGCATTTGCATATGTGTATTAGTAATCTCAATAAATATATATCAATTAATGCTAGGAACACCTTAGTGATTAAAAGTAATTGTTAACAAAGGACATGTGTTGGATCATTTTACCATGCTAAATTAATGATTGTTCATGAAACTCAAATAAAAGCAAATGTGAATTGGCCCTCATATGACCACGATGTAGTGCCTTAATTCCTTTTATCTTGAGGATTTTAAGGTAGATTTTATCTTCCCTTATTAAGTGGATTTTAATCAAATTTTATCTTGCATTAAATCCTACTTTAAACATGAAAATGAAGACTAAATTTATCTATGAATGTGAATTTTAAATGATGGAAAGGCTCATTAAATGTAGCTTCTTATATTGAAAATAAATAAAGCATTCGATATAATTCATAAACTATCCCTCTCCTCTGATTAAATTAATTTTCATAAAGAGAAACAATTTATTGCTTGGAAATCATGACCTTAAAATGTCATCATAAATTATCCCTCTTTTATGAAATCAAAATTTTCATAAAGAGACATAATTTAATGCTTTAAAACACTATCCTTTGATGTAATGATAAATTACCTCTCTTTGATGAAATCAAAATTTTCACAAAGAAAGGTGCATTTATTACTCCGAAAATGATGGCTTATGAAATGCCATTAAAAATCACCTCCTTTAATGAAATTGAACTTTTCATAAAGGAAGGGTCATTTTATGCTTATGAATGAAATATAAAGCTGAAAATTCTGATAAATCTGCATAAAATAGAAACTTAAAATAATTTTTATAAATTCGAAATGACTCCGAAGTAAAAACGAAAATGTGCAATATCAAACATTGAAGTACATTCTACGCTGCTGTGTAATTATTTTTGGATTTTAAAATTTTTAAAATTTTTATTTTAATCTCTGAAAATTAAACAAAATATATAAAATCTGCAAAAAAAAAGTCCGGAAAAAAATAAAAAATAAAAATAAAAACATAAATGTTGCAACCTGAATTCTTCCAAAGACCCTGTAAGTGTTAGTTCTCTGCACAAAACCAGTATTAGAGTGACCCGATTTAATGCAATCAACATCTAATACGGTGCAAGCTTCAAAGGAAAAAGGTGCAATGAATTGAAAATGAAATCAAACCAACCATTAACATGCATAAGACCTGAAACATTTTCAATCTATTGCAGGAGAAAGATATTCAATGTCAAATACAATGCAGAAAACAAGCCCAAAGTTGGCATCCAAATGGTGAAAATCGGCCCAGCAGTATGCCTTCCTCCTCTGAAAAAATCCCAAAAGATCCAGCCAATGCTCCTGCACTTAAAATTTTCAAAACAAACCTGTTCGTCTTCTTTGTATGTTGGCTTTCCGTTCTCCTCTTTCTGATTTCTTTTGCTCACTCTTCGTTTTGGCTCTCAAAACCTCTTTCGATTATCCTTTCGAAATCCGCATGTAACGCATTCTGTTTCTTTACTATGGTCATGCACGTGACACCCTACTATTGAGCAATTATTTCATTTATTTTACTATTCTTTTAGAAACCCTTTCGCCACGTATAGTGTTGAATATTAATCATCGTCGCCTTCTAACGTTCTGAGCCTGTACCTTGACCATAAAAGACGGAACACTTTCATCTCGTCTTATTAAGCCCCATGTTTTCTTATTCATCATACATTTGTTACGGCTCCACTAACGTTTTCAAACGCATGATTAATATTCCGCCTTACAATATCATGAAATCACAAAGTGGAAACCATTACTTAGTATTCACGGTTGAGAAATTAATTTTTTTTATACCACATCCGTAGACTGCTCGACTACGGAGCTCTTGCTAACGCGAATTTCATCTCATCCGTTGACTGCTCGACTACTGCTCTCCATCATCACCGCTTCTTTCGTCCACGTGGTGGTAGCCACCTAACCGTTGTATGTACGCCTGCTGGAACGCACTCATCGCAGTCCAGATCACTGCCTTTTTTGTTTTAGTACAGTCCTTTGTAACGCCTCGGATATTATTCGTTGTGAATGCCCATCCATGCACCAAACATCACTACCCATTGTTGGAGACTCGGGGCACACACTATCCGTGCAGTGTAATCTGGGCCTGCGTCGTCCCGGTGACACTCCACCTTCGTTGGAGACTCGGTCATTCAGGTGGGTCCCTCTGTGCTTCATCGGTGCTACCAAATTACCGCCACGCCAGGGCTTCCACCTACTTATATGCAGGCGTCCACGTCATCGACTCCCGCCACGCACTCCATTCGTGTCTTTAGTGCTGTTGTTTTCTTCTATCCGAAGTTGCCACATAAGAGTCCGTCGTCGTTGCTGCGTTTTCATATCCTGCAAAGCCAAATGAAGACAAACAACAATTAATAAAATGAAGTTAATACATCTCATTAAAACTTAATTACTAATTAAGAATTCAATGCTAAAACTAAAACTTAGTTAAATTAAGTTTTGACGCCACAACATTAAATAATTCATGGCCCACGTGATAAGGATGTCTTTATATATATATATAAAAGACATACATTCTGTTATTAGCTTTATGACTTATTATCACTTATATATTTATTTATTTATTTATTTATATAATTTTTTCCTATATTTTTTATTTCATTTTTAATATATATTATTATTATATATATAGATGTATAATATATATATATATATATATATATATATATATATATATATATATATATTTATTTATTTATTTATTTATTTTTAATTTTTATTATATATATTTTTATTTATATATATAACATATTAAAATATATTATATATAAAAATAATTGTATTTTAATGTTTTTCAAAATTTAATTCATAAGATTCCAAGCTTCACATTATTGAACCTCCCAATGAATAAGGATGCCACATTAAGATCAAAACTTAAATCTGAAGCTTCCACTTCAAGCCCAACATAGCAAAGCACACTGTAATAACACACGAAGGCATAACGCTAGCAAGAACCTTGAACCTCACATTATAACTTAGGGGTGTCGATATCTCAATCTTATCGCCAAAGAAGACCAATATCCTCAAGATTCAAAACAAAAAGGTGGGTCCCCAAGTTTTGGGGCACATTGTGGAGCAGCCACAACAGGTTTATCATAGATCTAAACATGAAAGATCAAGTTTATGTGTGATGGGTCTCACCAAGTATGCAAAAAACTAAATATTAATCCATGGGGTTGATTGATTCATGATCATATCTATGACCCCACACTCAATGCTTTAGAAGAGGAAAGTTTTAGATTCACCTGACCTCAAGATTTGGGTCGGGTCCCCACTAACCTAGGCTAATCTAACTAATCTAAATGTATGAAAATAAAATGTGACAAGACAAGAATATGAGAGACAAAATTGATTACATGAAAATAAAATACAACCAAAGACCATAGTGAGATGAGTGTGTGTTCAAATATTCCATCCAAATAAGATCAAATAACAACAATTGAGTTTTATCTTAAATTCATGAATGCATTTAGTAGAAATGATGACTAGCATACAAATGTAAGGACATAAACACAAACATCATTCATGCACAAAGAGGTCTAACATGTCAAGACATAGTTGAGAAAAATGAAAAAAAAAAAAATTCCATTTATAGAACAAAGGGATATAGCAAACAAGCACAACTCTAGTTTTTCTTAAAATGTCAAAAATATGTTTACAACGAGGTCTAGGATCTCATTTATAACTAGAGTTTTATGATTTTTCACCCTAAATAAATATTATATACTCTTAAATTCTATAACAAGATGCCAAATATTTCATGTTTAAGTTATTAACCCTCTTTGTTGGCGGTGATTTTGACAAATCATTAGAATTCAATTGATTATTGATTTGGTGGATCATGGGTTCTCTAACTTCGTCATTTTATTGCTTATATTAGATGCCTCACTACTTAGTCATTGTAAATAATTAGTGATATATAACAGTTCTAACTCCTCATTATATTTGTAAAGACTCCTCGTCACTGATGCCTAACTTTTCCATTAAGTTGCTTATCTTTGGTTCAAGGTTGTACCTCATATTACAATTATTAAACTTGTTTTATTTTTTAAGGCAAGAATGATACTCACATCTTAGTATCCTTCTCAAATTAAGGGATTTCTCTAACTATTCTTATAAAATGCTTTTAGAACTAGTTTTGAAGGCATCCTACTTTGATACCATGTTGAATTTTTCAAAATTTTCATATTTAAACTAGATTTATCAACCTCAAGACTAGTCTAAAAAACTATCATTTAGAGTACAAAATGTAACATGTTTTTATCTTTTTATTGATGGATTCAAATTATAAACTACAAATAAATATCATAAATGGATAGGGGAGAGATTAAAATATAGCCATAATGGATGCCAAGAAATGCCTTATCTATATAAGAGAAGTCCTCAAAAGTTAACCTTATTTTTTTTTGTTTTTGTCTTAAAAACAAGTTTAATTTTAACCAAATGTGTTTATATCAACCTTTGTATGAAATTTATAAAAAAAAAAATTATTATTACAATATACCAATATAAAAGCACTTTAATAATTGTAACCAACACCCTTTAGCTAATGTATTAAATCTTAGTTGTGAAGGTTTCATCAGGATCCTTACAATCAATTCGAGCAACTCTAAGGCGTTGAAGGAATATTTATTTAGCCCTACATCTCCTAGAAAGGGGGATAAAACTCTAATTTTCCCCAACATTATTGAAATAAGGATAGAGACTCCCTCTAAATATCTGGTCCTGGCATCTCCATAAATCTCTAAATTTCTATGGAGAATTCGTGGTTGGAGGACCTGGATCCTACAACGAAAATAATGAAAACCATTGAAGGCCTTATGGATCATATGCCTAAGAATTTGATGGATCTTCCAAAACCTCTTATGGATTTCATTAATTTATTGGAGGATAATCCTAAGTCCGTGATTGGGATGTTAAAGGTGGTCATCATCATTGTTGAAGACACCAAGTCTATGATGTAGCATTATTAGGATACCTCTAGGCCTTCTAAGCTAGTTTCAAGAGATGTTGGAGAAGGTTCTTCTGAGAACTATTTTTTATGGAGGGTTGATTCTGATGTACGTCCTCCTAAGGAACCTATATTTTGGTTGTTCTGGTCTTGTTGGGCTGATGAGGTATTTTATCATCCTTTTCTTGTTGGGGCTATAGTTGGTTAGGTTTCAATCCTTTTGTGGGGCTCTTTGTTGGGATCCTTAGATTTTTTGTTTTTGTGGGATCCTGTGATCTTTTGGGAAGTTTGGGATGTATTTATCTTTTGTTAGTGTTGTGTAATCCTTAATTTTCTACATGGTATTACCTCTTCTTTGCTCTATAAAAGGTTTTGGGACCCTTTCAAAACCCCTTCTTGTATCTAATATATATATATAGATATATTATAATAGGGTTTTCATTTATAAGGAGTTGCATGACCCTCTTTCAATAATGGAAAGGTGTATAATACACTCATTAGAGACTAAAAATTATCAAAATCTTAGTACATTCAAATCCTTGGTATAATATTGTATGTATTTATATACATGTTAGCTTTTTAGCCAGATTATCATGGGTCCCGATATCCAGGATCTTGAGTAGTCTCAAATACAAGAGCAATCACTATATTAAATGACCAAAATAAAGAACATATCATTCATGAAAATGAAAATAATATGAATAAAATGGGCAATATCATTGATGCAATAACATGAAGAAAATAAACAATATAATTATCCAAAATAAGCATACATGTTTCAATATTTTTAATGCTTGAATGTTACCTAAGATGCTTCGATGATACATTACATGGAGCTTTGTCTCCATAATATAGCCTTACAAAAATGACTCTCCAATACTTGACTATTGGTATTCTTACATATCTAAGAGATGTATTTTTTCTTATTCCATGCATAAGACAAGTCCTATCATGTCTTTTGTCTTTTCATCCTACCACTTGTATACATGATTCTTGACTCTCTACTTGCATGCCCACTTAGCTCTATGACACTCGCACACTCCTATTTGCATGATTTACTATATGACACATTGTGCCATCCTACACACAGCATTACATGATACTTGTACACATCCTACACATGGACACATTCATAAAGGGGATATATAAATCACACTTCTAAACTATGGACACACCATGTAATCTATTATACATTTACAATTGTACAATAAGGTACCATGGGGGTACATTAGAATGTACTAAATAATATAATATTCTCCATATCCCAGTATTACATTGTTTGGTTATTGAAGATTTTAGTCTTCAAACTTTATCTTCATCTTATGCCTTGTGTTTCGATTCTTACAGTGCTTATTAATGTGAGTCTCATATTTATTTTTTGACTTTATCTGTTGCATTACTACAGGTACTATATTTTTTGTAATCTTCATTATTTCAAGATATTCTTTTGCAATCACCTATATAAGTACCTCATACAATACCATTAGTAGAATTTATTTCATAACATTTTATTCATGTACATAATTCAAGAATCTTTATTCTTATGTCCAAACTTATTACAATGTTTATACTCTTGAGTATAATTTGTTTTTGTATAAACCTTGATGGGAACATAAAATTGACTTCTTTGTTTTGTAATATTCTTGGATATCATAGCATCTTCAATACATTCATTAATTCATTTCTTAATAATTATAAAAATAACATCTTGAACTCATTTTTTAATAAATTGTATATGTTATGTTATTTCTTGTTTCTTAGAAACTTTCCATTTTTCTTGAGCATTATTTTTCCTTTGATACCTATCTATTTATTTTGAAGTTGTAACAATTTTTTCTATTTTCAAATTCAATAATCAAGAATAAGTAATTTGTAATTAATATCCTTGAATTAGGAAACCTTTGGAGTAGAAATCCTTATAGCTCCAAAGTTAAATTCAATCAATATTTTTTCTTCAATTTCAAATTTTCAAATTTTCAATTATCATTATGCAAAATTTTAATTTTTGAATTCAATATTCAAATTTTCAAATAAAAAAAAATGGATTAAAAAACCTTATCTCTCCAAACTTATAATTTTGTAAATTTAGTTCTTTAAATATTAATTTTCAATCAATTAAATTCTTCAAAGCAATTTTTAATTCAATTTAAATTATTCAATTTTTTCTTTTTTGGAGTAGGCTTCCTTATCTCTCCAAACTCAATTTATCAAAAAAATCAAATTTCAAAAATAAATTAGTTAAATTTAGAATTCCTTTTGACTCACTAATTAATCAACTTTCAATTTTTCAAATTCAACCTTTCAAAAATATGAAAGCCAATTTAAATTTCAAATATCCTTATCACTCCAATTCAATTTTTAAAAAATGTAAATTTTAAAATGAGCACCTTATATCATTTCCTTGAATCTAGTGCCTAAAATATTTGTATCATTTAAATATCCCTTACCTTATATTAGCACCTCACTTTCATCCACTTGGTAGAGGCTTCTCCACATGAAACAAACATTATGCTAGCATGGATGTTATGGTTTGTTATTCTTCTTACTCTCCACTTGGGCACTTCAACTTACAATGCACTATAATTCCTTTTTGGAATATCAAATGGGTTTTCTCAGAATATTCCCTTTCAACATAGCAATTAGAGACATTATCTCATGCCTTCTTTCATAAAAATGCTTCTTTATTTGTATAATGTTTCAACAATATGAATGTATAGTTGTTCCTTAATGCATCCTTCAAAGGTAATGATATTACTTTCTACAACAAAAATGACTCGACTTCTTTGGCTTCTGCTTTTCCTTTGAGTCACAATATATATCAATGTTTAATTGGATAACTTGGATGGTTTATATTCTTCCTTCTACTTTTTTTCTTTTATTTTGAGTGGCTCTAACTACTCCCACTTATCTATTGCTTTGCTTCTAATTTTATCTTCTTTTTGGTGGCTTTAAGCCACTCCAATATGGTTCTCTTTTCATAGAGAATCATTTATATATTTGGGTGACTTTGATTGTCTCTATACCTATCCAGATTTATCTTATGTTACCTCTTCAATGATCATTGTCTCAATATCTTTTGAATGTGGCTATAATATTATCATATGATTTTGACCAATTTGCTATTTTGTTGCTTCTTACCTGGTGAAGGTCTCATTCATTTACTTATTGAAGCAACACAATCATTCACCTAGTGAATCCCTTGGTCAATGTTGGATAAATCCAACTTGAAAAGTACCCCTAATTTCAAATTTTGAAGGGTCTTGTAAAGTCCTAGGTTTAGGTGTTTTTGTCAAAAATCAAAGAAAATAATTTTCAAAAATTGTGAGTCAAGAAAAGTGGCATAATTAGAAATTTTGTATTAGGTAGGCCTTTGAAGTTTTGTTATAATACAAGCATGTATGTCCTCAAAAGGGTATTCAAAGTTACATTCTACTACACAGGTCATGGGTCTTAGTCCTCCAAAGAATAAATTTTTATATCCCTAAGGTTACCACCTAAATATCCCCAGTCATCATCAAACCTCCATTTTCCCCATGGTCCCTAAGGTTTCTCTAAACTATTACTTTCATTTATTTCCTCTAAGTCTAAGGTTGTCATATATTCTCTAAAATTCATTCCTCCTAAGTCTAAGACCTCATGAATTTTTTTCCCAAATTCCAAGGTCTACAAATAGTTTCCTTAGTCATCAATCCTCATATCACTCGCTCATTATTTACACTACTCCATGTCCCACTCCTAAGTCTATAATATAATAATGCATAAATAAAAAAATTCCTTTTTCATTTTTGTTTTTTGTTGGCAATTTTGGGTACCTTGGGTACATTGCCCTTGCTCAAGTGTTGATGTTGTCATTGATGTCAAAGAGCGGAAGGGTTTTTGTGAAAACCAAGGCAGACTAAATTATAGGTTTTTTTTAAATCCATGGTCAGCAGTTTTGAAATGGGTTTTTCTTAAAACCCAAGTTAGCTCTTCGTTTTGTTGAAAAAGGTGCTCCGATGATGAAGATATTTAATTTTAAATATCCAGTTTAAATTTTATTTATTTATTTAAAATTTAAATTAATATTTTAAAATTAAATTAAAACTGTTCACCGGCTTGTTTTCAAAGCCGACGTTGCTAGGGTTTTGCAACGGATCAATTAGGGTTTCCTGCTGACAAAGCAAGGTTAAGCAACCGAAAAATTCTAGGGTTTCATGTTGACCTAATTAGGGTTGCGACCGACGTGTTTGAGAATGTTTTGATGGGATATTCTCTTCTATAAAAATGCGGGACTGTTGCAAGGTTTAAGAGTGGGTGTGATGCGATATATGCGAATGAAGTTCGTGTGCAGCAGAGTGTAAGTCGGTGATAGTTCTTTGGAGTTAAAGAAAAGAGATCGCAGCAATGAGATAGTGAGTGAGTGCGTATCGACTGATCGAGAACAAAGAGAGCGATATGCAGACGGCGTGTTTAAAGTCCGAGGCAAAAATACGTAGATAGTAGAAGTGAGATTTCATGGAAGGTGCAGCAGAGTGAGTGGTGCAAAGAGAAGATAAGAACGCGGTATGCAAAATTCGTGTTTCGAGTGTGAAATGACAGTGTGCTGGCTGTAGAAGTAATATTTCTGTGAAGTTGCAGCAGAGAACGCGGAGAGATATAGAGGAGTGGTTGAAAAAGTGCGAATCATTTTTCATAGCAGCAGCCGAATGCCGACAAGCAGCAGAACGCAAGAAAAATAGCAGATCGTGCAAATTGAGGTGACAGTTTAATTTTGCAATTTTTATTACTATCTCCAAGTTGTAGCTTGGTAAAAGGGGTTGGTGCCTCTTTCCAGCTTGGAACTGGAAAAATTGGAGTTGGTGCTCCATTCTGTTGTAGCAGATAAAATTTAGAGGTTGGTGCCTCTTACCAGTTGGTGCTGGTGAATGATTATGTAAAGTTGTAGCTTTGCATTTGACTGGATTTGGATGGTAGTCCAAGCAATATTTTTGAGGAGTAGCCACATCGGTGAACCTCGTTAAAATGCCGTGTTATGTGTGATGCTCTTAGTACTTTTATTATTTCTATTTTAATCTGTTGTAGTTTATTTAAAAGTCTAAATTGCTTTTAAGTTTTTAAAGAACACACTGATTCACCCCCCCTCTCAGTGTCATTGTGATTATAACATTTTTATCCTAACATTGGTCCCAAAGAATAAAATTCCAACATCCCCCATCAAATTTCCTCAGTCAATACAAAAGAATGGTCCACTAAAGAGGTTAATATTTCTCCTTTTCTAACTCCAATACCTTGGGCCATTTACGTATTATTTTTCACCCTCCTCCATCATATATCTTCATGATTCCTGCCTCAAAACCATTCCAAAAATCACATTCCTATCCTTAAGGTTCATAAGTTTGGATTCCCCCCTTAGACCTAACATTTTATTCCTCATTTTTCTAAAGGTATATACTTTGAATCGTGCTTTATTAAAAATTAAACCTTGTCCAAGTTAATATTTTTGTTCTAAAGTCCATGTTCTCCATTCCCACCTAATTTCTTCAAGAAATATATGTAAAAAATTATGATATTTCTACCTCCCTAGGTTTATACTAAAAATAAAATGAACGACCTAAGATCAAGTGGCCAATGGAATATGAATGGTGCGAAAGCTTTCAATCAAAAGGAAATAGATGGCCTGGAAAATTTTAGTCAATTCAATATGGAGAGGAGAGAAGGTTTAGCAAAAAATTAATTAAAGACATGAATTATACTGGTTGGTTGAATAGGGAGGGTTGAAATTCATTTGATCGAAACATGATGGACAGTTGAGAAGTTGTGGTCGAAACATGATGGATCGCTCAAATTTTTTTGACCAAACCTAGATGAACAACTAAAAATATTTTGATCGACTAAATATGAGAGGATGAAATTCATTCTACCAAATTCAAAAAGAGCTCTCAATAAATGTCACCATCAAGAAAAATATAAGATATGCGACTAAGAATTTTTGGTCGAATAAAGATGTACGGCTAAGGTCTTTCAATCGAATAAAAATGTGTGGCTAGGATGAATCGACTGAATAGGGATGAATGGTTGAGGTTTATTTGGATGAACACAGACGAATGGTCAAAATATTTTGGCTTATTCAAGATAAAATATTGAGGATGTTTGATCGAAGAGACATATACATTAAGAAATAGATCATACAAAATTATATCGATGGTTTAGATTGTTTCAGTAGAAAAATGAGAAAATACACATAAAATTTGGTCAATTAAATATGAATGACTTTAGATCATCATCTAAAACTAGATCAACCATCCAAGGTAGTTTAACCAAAAAAATGTCACTTATGCATTAATTACCACTTCCCCTTAGTCGTGATTAATAAGAAGATTTAGTGGAACCCCTACCCAAGAAAGTAAAAAAGAAAATAATAGCACATGTTTTAATGAGAAGTCTAGTAACTCAGATAAAGGTCAATCAAGAGAGTTGCAAGGATCTCATGGAAACAATGAATAGGAATAATAAAATGAAGCCTCTCTTAGATGAAACAGAAAAAAGGATAGAGGCCATCCTTCAAATCCATGAAAAGTGTGGAAAAAAATATATGATAAAGTAAATACCAATCAAGTGACTTTAGCAGATGGTCAAATTCATAACTACAAAATAAAATTTGACAATGTCACCACTCTTGTGAATGAAAGACCTCAATTAAAAGGTGTAATATGGGAACTGGAAAATGGGGAACAATACATCAATAAAATAAGGGCATAGATAAGCATCAACCTTGAGAAAAATTATAATGCATAAGGCTCTGACAAATTAATTATTAGAAGAATGGAAGAGGTAGAATATGATGATACATATGAAGAGAAGTTAGCATAAAAACTTATTAGTCTATCCAGGATAACTCGAGATAATTAAGTTTTTCAAAATTAATGAAGCCACAATAAAAGAAAATAAAAACAGATCCTTAAGGCTACTTGACAATATTGCTACAACATGCTCTTTCTATGATGAGGCCTAGGTACAAATTGTTGACTTGCTCGAAGTAATTCAAGATAAAAAAAAAAAAAATGAAAAAATCAATCAAAGTTCATCAAAAATAGCTAGCAGTGTGGGACCCGCATCAAAGGGAAAATAAAAAGAGATACAGGGATAGGGCAAGAATAATATTTAAGTAGTTGATAGTTGTTTCCAATTCCGAATATTAAAAATAGCCAAATAATAATTTTTAACAACTAATATCAAACTGTAACACATGCAACTAATTAAATTTAGGATATGATGATAGATGTAGGGCTTAGATCAAAATAGTTATAATAGATTCGAGACCCAAGGCTACAAAATGAGTTGTCATGACTAGAATCTACATCAAGCATTGCATAGCAAAATTTTGCAAGAGGTATACTTGAGTGCCCTATCTTTGGTCAGTTGTATTTCCTTAGTATATATTTTCTCTATCCCATTCTCATTCTTCCCCTCCATTTGTGCAAGAATTATAGAGGATGCATTCAATCAACTAAGATCATTTCCAGCAACTGAGTCCTGAATTAGAGACTCTTTATCACTACTCTTAGGATGAAGAGTTAGAATTCCTTTGTTACATCATTTGAATAGAGTGAATTATTGTATTAAATTTTATAGAGATCTGAGCATTATGCTAGACTCAAATTGTAATATCAAACAAGATTTAATACAAAATATCCAATTTCTTCCTTCTTGCAATTCATTGTCTCATGTGTGTATGTTGCCCATTTATGTATTACATTATTTGAATGTATGAATGGTGCATTATTTCACTGGTTTAATCATTTATACTTATTACATAATTTGAATGAATATAAATGAACCAGTTCTTCTTTATTTTCACTCTATTTCATAACAATATTAATCATTGTTATAATTGCCCAATAGATAGAGCACCGATCTACTTTCTTGAATCTTATATTGGGAGTTGTCTAGAAGATTGTTCAAAATAACTAAACTTTTGTTGTTTTTATTATCAATCTGTATGAGCATGAACTTAATGATATACATTTAGTATCACCTCAAGGGTATCCTTACCATACCTAGTCTTTCTAGTGTTATAGAAAATTTATTCTTGGATTAAATAGGTTGATCAACCAGAGTCAACAACATTGATTGTGAATCAATTAATTTCTTTTGATGTCACAACCCAAATTATTAAGGACAAAAAATTACCACCATAGTAAACAAACCATTCAAGTTCAGTGGTTCTACTAGAAATGGCCTAGGAATCTACAATATAAGAATTTATTTATAGGGATCTTGGTGGTAATCCTTATTCATTAGCTTCTTGGAGTAGCACTAAAACACCACCCCTCACCCAAAACACATACACCAACTAGGATACAACTATAAAACTAAAATCTAAGAGGATCCCAACATGGAACAATCGAGGTCCCTTGGTTCCCCAATTCCACCTGACACATGAGATCCAATTCTTGGTATAGCTCTAAAGTCCTTGCATGAATTCATCGAAGAAGATGCAATCACTACACTAAAACATTTGCATCATATGGTAACTCTTTACACAATGCATAATGTGGTTGTACAAAATGTGGCTTTGAGGATTCTAACAACATCTATCAAAGGTAAAGCATAGGAATGATACATGCTCCTTCTTGCACATTCAATTAGATATTGAGAATAGCTGGCCACCAAGTTAGTAGATATATTTTGGGATAAGGCAAATGGAGCTTAACTTCTAGAACACCTAATGAATATCAAATGAATACCCATGGGGGCAATAAAAATTTTCAATACCCAATTCCACAAAACTTGGTATAGAATACCAAATGATATTAGACCTCCCCTAGGTATAGCACTCATTTGCTATCTCAAGCCTTTCAATTTAAATATTATGATGATGATTAAAATTTAGGGAGGAAACTCCTTTCTAGAATCTTATCAAATAGCCATATAGGTAAAATATGACCTCATACAAATAGGTAGGCTACCTCCAAGACCCCCAATGCCTTTATTTCCCCAACCCATGTACCCATCAACACCATCCAAGAAACCCATCATCTCCTACCTCACACTTCCTATAAATCTAATTTTACGTTATTTTCTATTTCATTTGGCCCTAAATTCCCTATCTAAAACCAAAATGGATAAAATGAGGATGAAATTTTAGGTTTTTTTTTAGGACGTACTCACCCTAATAAGGTAGTAGGACAATCTAGGTTTTTCCTATTTTCATCCATGGGGCCATCCACCTTAAAAATATTTGGCTATAAATTTTCAACCAATTCTAGTGGTGTATCCCTATCTTCAACCCTAGAAAATTTTCTTGTATTTGGTAGAGATGCAAATGAAAATACCCTTAGCATCAAACCTATACTAATCGACATGTCATTAGGCCATCCATACCCCAAAATTTATTCCCCCAAAGCAATTTTTGATCACATGGGAAGAAATTAGAGAGTGCAATGAATGACCAGATCAATGGGTCTCTGCTCAATAGAAATTGGGGTCAACCAGATTATAAGAGAGAAACTAGATCCAAAGCTATTAAGAGTTTCTAGGGAAATGCACTAGCAGACCAGAAGACGGTGTTCACCACCACCAAAATTTTAGGGGTGCATCCACTCAATCCTTTGGTAGATACTAGTGTTAACATCTAAGCCCTAGGCCCTTCAAGAATATTCCAAGCTAGTGGTGGGAGGATCAAGACCTTGATCAAATCTAAAATACCTATTAGAAAAGACTTAAAGGATACTTAGATAGAGAAAGAAAAATATGAGGAAGAGTCACCCATACAAATCAAATAAAATTCTTTTTTCCTAATCCTAATATGTGAGGGTAGGCCAATCCAAAGATGCCTAATTTATCATGTGCTTATCACCTCCACCTTACAAAAATTGATGGTGGATGCAATAAAATCAACCTCATGGTTTACTAAAAATGAAGCAAGATGAGTGAACAAAGGCACTTGGTGGTCAAGCTCCTATTACCACCCGAGGACTATATCCCAAGGGAATTAGACCTAGATCTAGGAGGATATCAAAAAATTGAGCAAGCACAAAAGTCCCATTGGATAGAAGTCAAGATTGATACCAACCTCCAAAATAAAACTTAGTTTAAATACAAGGAGCTATTAATAAAATACATAATGAAGGAAGATAGGATGGTCTAACTCTAGGTCAAAACATACCTGATGAGTGCTGAAAAAACATTCATTTTATGCATTAGTTCATTTTTTTCTATAGATTCATGAAAATAAATGCATTTTTATTAACATTATTATCTTGTTTATGTGATTTATAGATGAATTTGATCTTGGATGATAAAAGTGATTTATGCATATATTTTATGTAAAAATGTACAAGTTCTGTGTGTTTTGGTATAAGAACATTGTAGGAGCAACATAGAGTAGGACGAGGCAAGTCACGAACCAAATACTAGGCATGGAAATATTAGCTATGAGGATGATGTATTAAGGAGCCACATGGACGGATGCTACAAAAATATGCTATGGAATATAACTACAAAAAGCATCTGCTAAAAGACATTATAGAAAGGATATTGACTAGGTCAAACTATCCAACGCATAAATATGCCACATCCAGTGACAATGTAGCAGCATTACAAGGCATATCCAGTCAACACAATTGACTGTCATGTTGGCATTTTGTATGAGAATTTTATGTTTATTAAAGTTGTTATAAAGTTGTTGTAAAGTTGTAAAGTTATTATATGTTAAGTTGTTTTGATTTGGACGTAATCTATTTTGTCTCCTAGAATAAATGGGTATATGGTTGTATTGTTGCATCAATGAAATATTTAAATTATGAAATTATGATTATGTTAGTTCATTAGTTACCACATGGACCATAGGTATTGTGAAAAAGTCCAAGCTAGTTACAAATTAGTATAAGTTTAGCTTTTTATTTTTGAAAATATAATATTCGAATCATCAATCCAACACATCCACATAGAAAATACATAGAAGAATTTGATTAAGAATGTCCAAGTGATATTATATATTACAAAGGAGACCTTTGAAAAGGTCTAATGTTCAAATATTAATGTGAGAATGCTAAAATGTACAATGTTTAATATTTCATTTACAATTTCTGAAGATTTGATGCTCGAAGATACTATACACTTGGATTTTTAGTAATAAAGCAACAATACTTTTCATCATGTCATTCATAATGTTATGCATAAGGTGTTGGACTAGAAATGTACTTGTAAAATATAGTAAATCCTAATTAAAATCAAGGTGAATCAAGGCAAATCCTAAGAAAATCAAATCAATCATATTCACACCAAAATTTGGGGCATTTGAAGCCCTAAAAATTAATGTCATATTTGGGGTTACTTTTGACCTATTATATCACCTTATAACTTCATAAAAACAACAATTAGATCAAGATCAAAAAGAGCTTTCCAGTGAGTACAAATATGCCCATATTTGGTTTTATATTGTGGCAAATGGATCCTAAGAAACAATTGGTCCTGAAAATTTTAGGTGAATGGGCCGACATTGAGGGTCCTCATATTCACCAATTTCTATTTTTGGAAATCCCAATATTCATCCAATTTGTGAATATTCGTCACTATGCATAACCTTGTCAGTCATTGGTAACTGTGTCATTTGCTTTATTATGATTTATTTGCATATGTAATATTTACTTTACTTTCTTGCATTCATAAAATAGAATAATATTAGTAGTATTAAAGCACATTAGTTACTAAAGTAAAATAGATTAGGGAAGAAAAATTTACACTATCCTCTAAGAGGTAGGGCCCACTCCTACAGCTAGTCCCTATTTCTCTCACCCCTCTAATAGGATAGGATTAGTCAGTATGTAGATTAACTTGAATTTATCAACAGAAATAAATTGCATCATCATAAATTATAAAGTAAAAATAGATAATTAATATCATCTGCATGTGGATCCACATCAGAAAATACAAAAAGCATTTAATTAAATAATAAAATTGTACATTGCATTTTATTTCAATTCTGCACAATTTATTTCTCTATTATTATTTTCTACAAACCTGACACTAAGAGAAACATAATTAAGTTTGATGATTAATCATTCAGTATAATCTATATTGGATTTCTACCCTTTAAATCATTCTCCTAGGATTGATAATAAGTGTTGAGTTTACAACTAGACATTTTGGCACCATTTCTAAGGAGAGCAGTGTCATAATTTTTAATCAAAGACTATTGGTTGCGCAATAAATAGGCTTACTTGTATGTGGGAAGAGGTATGAGTCATTGGCATGCATACGAGTCAGAGTGGCACAAGAAGTCCCAACAAGCCCTTTTTCGATGTTGCTAGGTTATTTTTTTCTTAGGATCATTTTACTGCTTTTGTAGTTAATACTTGATTTCAGGAATTTCTATTTCCAACAATTTTCAGGCATTGGGTGGTTGTTATTGATTGCTTTGGTCTGGGTTATCTAACCTATGGAAAAAGGAAGTAGGTATGATTGAGTGACACAATCATAGTGAAATGCTCCTAAATAATCAAATACGTAACAACAATTTAACCTTTTAATTTAGCAATTTCATTTTTAGTAATATTTATTTTTACTCTTATTGTGTTAATATTAGCTGCTCATGGTGAGAAAAAATTATGTTTAGAAAATAGTCATTTCTTTTACCATAAATTATAAAATAGGTATGTCCATAAAATTATAATTTTCATGCACAGTATATGTTTGCACCGTAGGGGAATGAATCCTTATATACCTATTTAATCTGGTGGGGAATGTTTGTGCATTTTGATTTCAACCGAACCAAATGAAACGAAGTGCAAAAAAATAAATTATAAACTAAAATGCTGGAAATGAAATGTTGAAAATAAAGTGCAGGAAAATAAACACACAACTAAATTAAAATAAAGTAGGAAATAAAGCAATAAATCTAATCTATTGAAAAAAAATAACATAAATAAAATAGGGGAGGACTACTGCAAGGAGTGGGTCCAGGATCCTATAGATAGTATTCCCGATTAATCACATAACAGTTGATTTAAACAACTAAGAGTATTTGCACTCTTAATAAATTATACAGAAAATAAAATAAAATAACTTTTGTGTAATTTTTTATTTCCTTCATTCATTTGGCCCACGTATTTATATAAAGCGCAACCATATCTCATTACAATCACAAATAAAACTATTTTTAATTACATAATGTGATTAGTTACAGTTAGTTCATAAACAAGTATTATTATACTATTGAAAGTATGTTCGTTCACCAAAAGGATAAATATATTAATCCTTAGGTTTATGTAACAAAAAAATCCTAAATTAATGCATCTTAAAAATAATGCTTTAAGAGCTTTACAAGGTCAATCGGCCAATTGGTTAATAATAAGTGTTTTATTCTATTTTAATAATAATGCATGATTAGAATATTTCTTTTTTGTCTTCACATGAAACAATCTCCTTAGCCCATTTTTCAATCGATCAAAGTTGACTTGGTCATATCAAGGCACCTACTTCTGGATCAAGGCGCCTACTTGTAGAGTAAGGTGCCTACCTGTAGAGTAAGACGCCTACCTATAGAGTAAGGCACCTACTTGTAGAGTAAGGCACCTACTTGTAGAGTAAGGTGCCTATCTATAGAGTAAGGTGCCTACTTTTAGATTAAGTAACCTACATGTAGAGTAAGGCACCTACCTTTAGAGTAAGGCACTTACCTGTAGAGTGATGCACCTACTTGTAGACCAAGGAATCTACTAGTAGAGCAAGATGCCTACTTGTGCATAAAGGTGCCTCCAAATGTATGGGATCAAGGCACCTTCTTGCACAATGCCAGGTCCAAGTGGGATGTAGACTGGAAAACACCATATTAGTAGCAAAACCTGTATTTATACACAGTTTCCACTAAAAACACTAGTCAAGCATAATATTGGATTTTATATCAATTATATGCATAAGTTATATAAAAATACATCTCTAATGATAATTAAACCAATAACAATACCCCTTAAAAGTGTATATAAAGTGAGAATTTTGAATGCTCATCATCCCACCATGCCTAAATATTATCACGTTCTCGTGACAATAGCCCCCCAAATTATTTTTTAGTGGCCTTCAGTGTATTTGTATTTCTTTCATTGAGCATGGCTGCACCAACAGAAGTTGAAAATATATCACGACCGACCATCATGACCACACTATTCAAATACTAAGACCAAATCACCAATACACTGATTCTAATTAATATTGTCATGTAATTTCCCATTAGAGCCTTCATGTAGCTATCAAAGGGCCAGATGTTCCTATTTTGCATAGTGATCAAATTTTGTGAGACCAAATTTTAAAATGAGTGTGGTCATCTGCAACTACCTTTTTCCACATTTGAAATGCATTTGACCCATCTCTAGAACCTCCTTTGTGGGATAGAGTAGCATCATCTATATGTATTCACACAAGCTGGCTACCATTGTCACGATGCAACAATGAAACAATCCCAAGTCTATTCATGCAAATGTCATAGTTTTATTTTTTATTTTTTATTTTTTTACTTATTTTTTTAATTGTTCCTAGGGTAATGAATTTTTTCATATCCGAGGCATATCATGTGGTTGGGATATTTTGACAAAAATAATTTATAGGGGCATCTACTGGTATTAACATAGACATGATTTTTAAAATAACTATACACATAATCAATGGAAAACTTAGTACATACCTAGGTGAATTTCATAGATTCTGATATGTATGATGTTGGTGGTGTGAAAATGTCTTCATGCTACCTATAATCATGGTGTACCAAAAAATGAGATTGTTGTGATGTTGGTGCATCTGGAGAATTTTATTTTATTTTATTTATTTATTTTCTCTGGCTGCCTTCATCATCCACACTACTAATCATCTTTGTTGTTCTTCCTCTAAGCATTGATTGAAAACTGTGATGGTAGTGTTGTGCAATGGTGTTTGTGGTCCATTTGAATTTGTCACTGTAGCCATGGGGTCCTGTTGGCATTTTTGCCACATTGATTCTCATTGATTAATGCATTAGTGTATTATTGAAAATCTGACCTTTAATATCAGCTTTGATGCAGCTTTGGCGAAAAAAGAAGAAAAAATGAGCAAAAAATGACTAAGTCTAAAAGCTGCAGCGATTCGCTGACATGTCACGAAATCACGGTCAATGCAGTCAACGCAGGCAAGTTGGGCGGAACTGTCGCGATATCGCGACGTGTTCCAGAATCGCGGGTTGGTCGGCCTCAAAGACACAAAGTTGAAAACTTGCAGCACGTCGCTGACATGTCAGCGAATTGCGACACTGGCGGCTTCGAAGGGGCAAGTGCCAAAACTTGCAGCAATTTGCTGCATGTTCGAGCGGAGAAGAGTCCAAGGCAAAGATGCAGCGCGTCACGATGAAAAATGGCAAAGGGTACGGAGAAAGAAATGCGTAGCGATATCGCTGTAGCGAAATCATGGGTTTTGACCAGAAAGACAAAGTACCTGAAACATGTAGCGATATCGCTACATGTTCCGTTTTTGCGCAGTGTTTGGCAGAGAAGACCCAAGGTTAAAATTTGCAACGACGCGCTACCTGTAGCATTTTCGCGATGGCAAAATGGCAATTGGTACGGAAGGAGCAAAACGTAGCGATATCGCTACATGCTTCAAAATCACGGCCATTTTGGTCCAAGAAGCAAAGGAGCAGAAAGTTGTAGCGATTCGTCGCAATATCAACAAAGAAAGCCAACTGACATGAATATGCAGCGAAATCATGCAAGGGATGAAAATTGATAAAAAGCATGAAAATGGTTAGGTGCTCAAATTGGTAGTGAAATGGAGACAAGGAAGAATTGAAGACATTCAAGTGCAAAAGGTGTTATGTTTTCGCAGACCGTCTTCAAGGCCGTACAAGGTGCCTGAAACATGTAGCGATATCGCTACATGTTCCATTTTCGTGGCGTGTGGCTTCAAAGGTTTCAGTGTTCAAAAGTGCAGCGATGCGCTGACTGTTTTCACAAACGGTATAAAAAATGCAGCGATTCGCTGCAAGTTCTAGGTGACAAGGCGGAGTGCGAAGAGAATCATGCAAAAAGCAAAAGGCGTCGCATTTTCGTGACCCATCCAGGAGACCGTACAAAGTGCTGAAACGTGCAGCGATGCGCTGCATGTTCCGTTTTCGCGGGGCAGGAAGGAAGGAATAGCCAAAGGCCGCAATGCGTAGCGATATCGCTACATGTGCCATTTTTTGCGGAACAAGCTAGCGATAGAGAAGACAAAGCCGAAGGTGTAGCGACAGCGTGATAGGGAGCATTTTCGCGGGTGTAAGTGACAAAAGTGTACGACATGAAAATACGTCACGATTTCGCGACCCGTCGCGTTTTTGCGACCTGCGACAGTTTCCCGCCAAAACATAGTATGAACGCCCGAGGAGATTTTTGGATTTTCGATGATTTAATGCTGACCTGAAATTAAATGTTTTGTGGATTTCCAAGGTATTCAAAGTAAAAGACGCGCCCAGGCCACCGAGATTGAAGATTTAATGCATTCGAGGCTGCTGTTCGTGGATTGTTGTAACGGTTTCATGCACATGTTCAAAGAATCAAATTTAATGAAGGACCGCGAACGTTTCATTGCATTTAATTTTTGTTTCTTCGAGGCTGTAATCAAGGGGTCGTGTATGTAATTTCCAATGCACAATTGTAGATCACGAGGAGGATGGTGGCAAACATTTAATGCTGTAGAGAGGACGGACCTCTATAAAAACCAATGTAATTCTCATTTCAAAAGGTTGGGAAAAATTCTCTGCTGGAGACTGGAGATGCATTTGCAGGAATAACAGAGTTGGCTTCTAATTTGTCAAGCGGTTGTATGGGTGATTTCCTTTCTGTTCTATTGCATTTCTAATAGCTTTGTATTTCTTCATGGCTGTTGCATTAAAATTCTGCATGTTGGATTTATGTACTGCCGTGAGAGTATGATTTTTGGAATGTAGTTTTGGAGGGTCTTCCTGCATACATCGTGTGAAGGTTTAAGTTAATAATTTTTATTACTTGCTGTTGTTGCATTTTTAAGTTTCCTGCTGCTATTTTCCCGGTCTTATAACTTCGGCCTGTGGCCATATTTCCCATTTCTTTCTGTAGTTTTTAAATATCTTTCCTGCAACCCTTATCTTAAACCAAGTCTAGAATAGTGAAGGGAACCGGCCCACTCTGGAGATTGGTCTGGAAGCCATTTCTTGCTTCCAGCCTTTCAATGTTGGCCAGGTCTAGGGTGCATTTGTAAAATCCTTTCCTGTGGCAGATTTTGGACCAACAGGTCCCCACCACTACAACCAATTTTCTCTTCATAACTTCATTGCTCAGAATAAATTATGTAGACTGAGCTAGTTTCCATTCAATAACCCTTGGTAGTTAGTGAAGACAACATTATTTCTCGTGGATTCTAAAAACATGAAAATCTAGAAAATAACATAGTTTTGAATTTCCCTTGATGATATTTTCTATGCAATTTCTAGAATGCAATAGAGAATATGAAACTTTTATCACACAACCTTTTATACTGCAATCAATATTACCCATTGGGGCATTCTTTCTATAGGTGTGGACCTTAACAAGTCCAACATTGCAGCCATAGTTTACCATTTTTTTTAAACTTCATCCTGAGCTCTCTTCTATTGGTGTTACCATGCAATGACAGTTCTCCTCTTGAGGGTGATCGTGCTATCATAAAATACAAATGCTAGCTTCACGCTCCACTATTTTATTTTGCTATTACTAGTTGGATATTTCTCATTTCCCTTCTGGACCAATCTGGTCCTAGGGAAAGAGGATACTCTCTTCTAAAAAATAGAAAAAAATAGAGCTTTTTTTCTAATTTGCATTTCAATTTGGAGTCTTATCAATAGAATATTTTTATTTGTAGGAGATTTAGGTTCACTCATATTCTCCCCCACTTAAGTTGGTGATGCCCTCATCACCAGTAACAGGTCCCTCTATGCAACAGGTCTACAACCCTCTAAACATCAAGTCTCGCACTGAATAATGAGCACCCTCATACTAGGGAGAAGAAGTTTGAACACTTCTAGGTATAAAGTGGGTCTGCAAATCTCTACTCAAGAAATTCTTGCAACCTATTTTTAGATTCTTCTTCTTCCCAGCTGTTAAATTCTCCACAAGGCTTTTTTTTATTATTATCAAGACACCCTTGATGTATTAAGTAAAGGCACCTCATCACTTTTTTTTTTTTTTCAACCGAAGTCAAGTGCCTCCACTGATTGACATTAAGCCATCTACTTATAGAGTAAGACACCCTTGAGCAAGGCACCTACTTTTATAGTAAGGCACCCTTGAGCAAGGTTCCTACTTGTGGAGTAAGGCACCCTTAAGAAAGGTGCCTACTTGTGGAGCAAGGTGCCCTTGAGCAAGGTGCCTACTTGTGGAGTAAGGTGCCCTTGACCAGGGTGCCTACTTGTAGAGTAAGGCACCCTTGACCAGGGTTCCTACTTGTAGAGTAAGGCACCCTTGACCAAGGTGCCTACATGAATATCAAGGCACTCTATTAGTGTTGAAAATTCAGCAGTAGCTGATGCATTCACTGGTGCAAGATTGATCAGGTCCTCCAAAACTTTTCTCATGCTACATCAACATTTGCTTCATCTAAGCATAGGGATGAGTATATTTTTCCTTTGCGATGAATTAGTCCCCACATCTATGTTTGGATTAGTACTATCTCCTTCGGATGGAAATAGTCAAATTTCTACCTCTTAAAAATGTGTAGGTTCATGGATGTTGAGCCGATTTAGGCCTTGTCTCCCAAGATGCCTATTTTTTGTACAATCAGGCCATTTCACCTACAAAAGAAAATTAAAAAAACACAATATAAACTAGAAACCTATAAAATGCAAGTTTTGTGCAATCCATGCCTATTAGTCCTTGGATCTTTGGATACTTGTAACTTGCATGTGGGAATTGTACCTGCAAAAGCAAAAGTAAAAAGAAATTTTATGTTAAGAAAGACATGTTTCATGCATTTATTTTTTCACTCCTATGTGTCATCAAACCACAAAGGTAATATAAAAGGATTAAGGCATATCTAAAATTTACATATAGATGCCTACTTTTTGAAGTAAGTGCCCTTGAGCAAGGCACCTACTTTTAGAAGTAAGTGCCCTTGAGCAAGGCGTCTACTTGTAGAAGTAGGCACCCTTGACCAAGGTGCCTACTTGTGGAGGTAGGCACCCTTGACCAAGGTGCCTACTTGTGGAGGTAGGCACCCTTGACCAAGGTGCCTACTTGTGGAGGTAGGCGCCCTTGACCAAGGTGCCTACTTGTGGATCAAGGTGCCCTTAATCAAGGCATCAAGGTGCCTCATCATTTTTTTGTCCTCTTTTTTATTTATTTAATGAATGTGTGAACATTCATCAAAACTATTGGTATGGTATGGGGTATCCCCCATGCCGATGTCACTCCACGTATAAATATCACTTCACAAAATCTTCACTAACATCTCCTTATTCATCTATATCACACTTCATGTTGTCCTACAAAACATAAAAGAAAAATCTAAAAATAAATTAAAATAAAATTCTAACTTTTTTTTCATATGCATCAAATAATAGAAAGTCAATTGCAAAAATTGGAGATGGTGACTTTAAAATTAGGTGGCCAAGTTGTAGGACTGTCAATGATATGTCTTGGGAATTTGGATAAATGTGTTGTGTACTAAAACATCTTCTCCACAAAACTATTTGTGAGAACTAATGAACTCTTTTCACTGTGATAGTAAACTTCTCAATGATTTCAGATCCTCACCATCTCTTTGGTGTTCTCCACCATAGTGAGATTTTGTCTTCTTTGTATTTTATTTTCTCATATATTTTAACAAAATGAAATGCTACCATAAAAATACTAATATTGACATTATGCATTAAAAAGTAGAGGCCATGTAGGCCTTAATTGATATCTTTGAAGGATCCATCCAAGTAACTATGCAGCCTGGTGTACAAAAATTTTGCATCCCATATACCACTATTAGAGGATTTACAATAGCCAACAACTCCAAACATTTTAAACACCAATATCCTCATAAAAAAAACATTTAGAAAATATTTGAATCCTATTTTGATGTATCTCAAGAGCATTGAACTCTTTGAATGCATCGTAGGGATTAACCTTTGTGCATCATTATTTTCTCATCGTGTGCTCTTGAACATGTCACCCATTTTTTTCAATTGATTAGACTTTATACAACCTTGATACACATGTATCCAAATCAAAATGATCTCCTGCTCTAAATTATTTCCTTCATAGGCATAATTAAAGCAGCAAGAACCAATTGCATTTTACTATTGTAGACCATACATGTTGTGCCAAAAAAAAATTATCTACGTGTTTTTTTCATCAGCATGATTCTTGGCCAAATTTGATGGGAATTCCTCTATAGATCAACAATAAATCTAGATCCCATATTTACTATGATCCTCTGGTTTATTTATTGGACTGAGGATGAAAATGAAATACATCTACCCATCATCATCTATGGCATGTATCGAGTGTTCAGTTGTGATGTTTTCATGAGACACATCATTGAGACTTATGTGTTGTTTATTTTTGTCCACTACGAGCTCCATTTATATGATTTATTGTTCTCAGGCACCATGTGGTCTTCTTGCACATAATTGACATCTAAATACTTTTAGGCTCCTCCCTTGCTTTATTTATCTATCGATTGGAGATTTCTCATTCCCCTTCTGTACCAAGTTGGTCCTAGGGAAAGAGGATACTCTCTCCCAATAAGTAGCAAAAAATAAAGCTCTATTTCCAATTTACACTTTAACTTGGAGCCTTTCAGTAGAAGAGGTTTTTTTTTGTGTGAACATTGTGAACAACGTTCATTGTTTTGTTGGTGGCAATAGTGAAGGTGGGGTCTCCCCCATACCTACAACTAAAATAGTCTCTCAAAATCATACTTTTCTTTATCAACTAGTTTGGTATGTTGTAGCATGAGAAGAGCATCTTCCTCCATGGCCTCAAAACCAAAAAATTTCAACTTATTGGAAAAATGTGAAGGTTGGCAAATGACTATTTTTGGATTGGAAATTTGGATAAAACATGGCATAGCTATATTTTATAAATACGTGCTAGTTTTTGATTCACCAGGTCACCTTAAGCGCAAGTGAAGATCATACTCCATAACAAGATACCTAAAGAACACAAGCTTATACTGAGAGGGGGGTGAACAGTATAAGACCACTTTTTACTTATCTTTTCCAAAAAATATTATGTAATATATCAATGTCATATCAACAACAGTAATAAAATCAATGCATAAATCACCACACACAATAGAGACACCAATTTAATGTGGTTCACCCAAGGTGGGCTACTCCATAGACAAAATATTTTACTAAAATTTTCTCAATAAATCTCTTCGAAATCCTTCCCTATTACAATATTTATGGACCTATATCCAAAGGAGACACCAATCCCCTAATCAATTTCATGTATACCTATCCACAGGATACACCAATATCCTCAATTGGTTTATGGATCTCTATCCATAGGAGAACTCCTTCTCTGCTCTAGCTAGTTATCCTCTAGAAGACTACTGCCTCGATTACATTGGCTTATGGATCTCTCTCAATATAATACTCTATCCTTACTCAGAAGACCTATATCCTCACTATATTGGTTAATGGATCTCTATCCACTATAGACTATTATCCTTTGCTCTGTTACATCTAAAGCTTACTCTCAGCTCTGCTCAATCTCTATCTCAAATTTGCACTAAACACTATCCTTCAATCTAGCACAAATTTGCTTAATATCTATCTCAAATCTATACTAAACATTGTCCTTCAATCTAGCACAAATTTTCTCAATATCTATCTCAAATATGCACTAAACTCTATCCTTTGGTCTAGCACAAATCTACTCAATCTCTATCTTAAATTTACACTAAACACTGTCCTTTGGTCTAGCACAAATCTGCTTAATATCTATCTCAAATATACACTAAACACTATCCTTTGGTCTAGCATAAATTTACTCAATCTCTATCTCAAATCTACACTAAACATTGTCCTTCGATCTATCATAAATATGCTCAATATCTATCTCAAATTTTCCTCAAGCCCTAATACAAAGCTTGAACCAATCACAAATCAACTATGCTAGATCTGGTCCAAGCCTTAAATCAAATCTTGAATAAATCAATCAATCAACTCTTCTCTGAATTCTTCTCAAATACTTACTTCAAATATATCCACAAGTTCTCTCAAGAACTTGCCTAATCTGCTCAACTAGTCTTCACCAAGACTTATCTAAAATCTGATCAACAAGTCCTCTCAAAAACTTGCTCAATATGCTCAACAAGTATTCACTAGAACTTACCTCAAATATACTCAAAATTCTTCCCTAGAACTTGTCTAATCTACTTGTAAGATTCTATAAAAGTTTACACAAATCTATCCCTAAGTCCCCTCAATTCTACCCTTAAGTCCCCTCTAGGACGTACTCAAATATACTCATAAGCTTCCATAAAAGCTCACACAAATCTATCCTTAATATTTCACAAAAGCTTCCTCAATTTTGTCCTTAATTCCCTTCTAGGACTTACTCAAATCTACTCACAAGCTTTCACAAAAGCTTGCTTAACTATATCCTTAAGTCCTCTCTAGGAATTACTCAAATCTATCCACTAGCTTTCACAAAAGCTTATTCAAATCAATTGCAAAACTTGCATATAAAACTCAACTCAATCTCCTATAGAAAACCTCTTCAATCATACAAACAAGTTTCACTCAGAATCTTGTTTAACTTATAGAAACATATAGAGAATTGTTGGAGGCTCAATATGTTTCACACTCACAATACTCTCAATCATATTCAATTTCTCTTTCAAATCAATGTAGAATAAAGAATAATTTATTTCACAATTCTTGAAATTTTACTCCTAATGCTCTCAATCAATAATGCTCAATCAACTTCACTCAACCATCCACTCAATGAAACATAACTTTCTTACAAACCCTAACCAAGTGTTTCACTTTACTTTCAACAACTCACACTATGGAACTCAACCCTTGACTCAAGATTATTCCAATGTCACATAACAATGATACACATGTTCTTTCACAAACCTTAGTTCAATATAGTTCTCAACTTCACATAACAATGATACTCTTGATCTTTCACAAACCCTAATCATGCACATGAAAGCTTACTCAAATATTTACAACAATGCTTATCAAAAAATCTTACATAACAATGATACTCATGTTCTTTCATAAACCCTAATTATGCACATGAAGGCTCACTCAAACATTTCCAAAAATGCTTATCAAACAATCATTTTCATTCCAACTTTGCATTTCACAACACTCAATCCAACAATATTTCACTCATAAGGAAGTTGTGCCCATACATTTTATTTTGATGGAGATATGTAATCAAAACCTGTCTTAATCACAATCAAAACCTCTTTTCCAATTCCAAGGTTAGGTAACAACAATCTATCTTAAAATATCCACTCAAAATTCTCTCAATATTTATTTCTGAATAAAAATAACAAGTCTCAAGTACACCTTATAATCTCCAATATTTTCAAAATATAACTAGCAAAGGTTCAATTAACTCATTTTCATAATAATTCACTTCAAAATTTTAATGCATAAAATAATCAAAATAACTCTCTTGTATCTCCCTACTCAAAATGCATTATCAAAGGAGCTAGAGAAAAACTAGGGCATCAGTTGGGTAGCCGAAGAGATTTCTGGTTACTGTGGATTTGAAGACAAGATTTCTATCCCAGGAGGGTCCAATGGGGACACCTCTAGATCATCTTCTAGAGAGACATAGTTCTTTTGTAGATTTGTTAAAGGATAAATCTCCATCAAAGACTGAAGAAGCACAAAAAACTGCATTAAAAATGCTCTTTATGGTCTGTTGGAAATAGATCAACATCTCAACGAGTTAATGGATGCTTGCCACAATCAGAATCAAGGCCAAAGATTGTCATTGAGCAAAGGATGGTTGAAGAAATAGTTTTATATAGAGCCAATCATGATTTGATCTATAAATTCATGGGTATTCACCCTACCCTAAATTTTTTGCATTCCTGGGTCTGGAAAAACTGGGAGCCTCTTGGTGAGTATTCTTTATGGTTTATTAATGGATATTTTATTGTTATTTTTTCTTCACTTGTCGATAGAAATAGGGCTTTCGAATTAGAAAATAGGAATCATGGTCCGACAAGATTATTTGTTCAACCCTGGAGAGTGGGATTTGATCCTTGAATTGAACCCACTTCTGTCCCGGTTTGGATTCGTTTGTATGCACTTCCAATGGATTTTTGGAGTTAACAGGTATTGGAAATTATCGGTAATTCCCTTGGAAGACATTTGGGTGTTTCTAAAGACACAATAGAAGGAAACACAGCTGTTTATGCAAGATTATGTGTGGAAATGGATCTTAGCCAGCCTCTACCAGTAGAGGTGGAACTTGAACTTGCAGGTCTATCTTGGATTCAACAATTGGATTATGAGGCATTGCCCTTCAGATGCAGATTTTGCCACAAATATGGGCATTTGGCCCGATCTTGCTTAAATAATATGAACATAAAAATGGAGGCTCCTCTAGGAATGTCAAATCTTCCTATGGAGGGTAATTCAACAATCAACAAATAACCAATGAATATTTCTCAGGGTAAATAAGCATAGGGAGATGGTTTTGAACAGCCCAAAATAAGGAGAAGGCAAAAGAAAAAATATGGTAAAGATCAAACCCAACTCAAGCCCTCCAATAGGTATGAGATATTTAAGACAATAATGGACCAAGAAGAACAATTCATGGAAGGAGTGGATGGGAATAATTAAAATAATAGCATCCATGTTCAAGCTCCTCTTTCATCTCCCCCCATCATAGAGCAGGTAATTGAGTACAGTGAGTTACCATAGTCAGAGAATGCAGGGGCATTGATAGTGCATAACCAAGAGCAGCCAATAATTAATGATGTCAGCATGGGCATAGTAGAAAAGAATAGAGAAAGGCCAAATTTAGAGATAACTCAGGTGGAAAAGAGATCAAAAAATAGCAACTCTCAAGGAGTGGGTAGAAAATCAAATAAGGAATTGATAGCAGTTCAAGGAGACAAACTGATCACTGGAGGATCGGTGAGGCCAATAGATTTTTACTACTCTCAAGGTAATCAATGATTATACAATCATGGAATGTTAGGGGTTTAAATAGTAGAACCCATCAATCTGCTATTTGAAGACTCTTAGAAAAATGTAAAACAGATTTTTTGCTTATCCAAGAGACAAAAATGTCATTAGATCTTATGTGTAAAACAGTTAACAAAATTTGGAGGGGTGTTGGTCATATGGAAGTGGTTGCCCAAGGTGCCTCAGGGGGGATAGTTACTCTTTGGAACTCTCTTGAATGGACTGCAATTGAACATATAGCTTGGAGGAGTGTTCTCACATCACATTTTAGAAATAATTTTATAGCTGAACATGTTTTAATCACAAATTTTTATGGGGCTCAAAACCTAGATGGTCAGATGCATCAATGGAAAGCTATGCATAACATGAGATTCTCAAGGGAATATTTAGAATGGATTATTACTGGGGATTTTAATGCTAAATTATCCTCTAGAGATCAGGAAGGGGGAACCCCAATTTTGGACCAAGGGGATCGACTTATGATTTCCCAAGTCTAGGCATTACACTTGGTAGATATTAAATGCCTTGGAACCAACTATACTTGGACTAATAAAAGGAGGGAGCCACATAGCAAGAAGGTGAAGTTAGATCATTTTTTGGTTTCAAAGGAGGCATTTGTAAAATGGAATATAAATTTTAGATTTTTGAGGGTCCAGTTTCGGATCACTTTCCCATTTTGTTGGAAGGAGGGATTAAGACAGTGCGACATCACAAACCATTTAAATTTGAAAACTTTTGGTTACAAAAATAGGAACTTCAAAATAAAATTCCACAGTGGTGGGAAGAGGGTCGCCTGACATATGGGACAACAATGTTTAGATTCCACAAACAACTTCATTATGTCAAAGATCAATTGAAACAATAGAGGTGAGCTAACAAGACAGACTTCTAGGTCCAAAGAGCTCCATTGGTGGCCAGATGGGATGAGGTTCAAAAACACTTTAGGGAAGGAACAATTACAGAGTAGCTCAAAGAAGAGGATGATGCATTGCATAAAGCGGTTGAGGACATTGAAAACCAAGAGGAGACCTACTGGAAACAGAGAGCAAGAACCACTTGGTTATTAGAAGGTGATAAAAATACCAAATTTTTCCATCGGACTACTTGTGCTAGGAGACAGATGAACAACATGGAAGCTCTTCAATATGAGAATGGACACTCCTTTGATACAATTCCAGGTATGCATTTCCATTCAATGGATTATTTTTCTAAACTATTTAAGGAAAGTATGGTGCAATATGAAGAGGCTCAAAAAGAAGTTATTGATGTCATACCCTCTGTTATCTCTAAAGAAGAAAATCAGACCCTAATTAAACCCATTGATAGAGAGGAACTGAAGAATGTAGTCTTTGGAATGAGCACCGAAAAAACACCAGGTCCAGATGGCTTTCCAATTTAGTTTTTTCAGGAATTTTGGGAGGAGGATATAATGGTTGTTATAGAGGAGTCCAAAGGTAGTAAAAGAATTCTTAAAGCATTAAATCATACTTTCATTACCTTAATTCCAAAAGGGGAGGAGGGGGTACATATTTCAGATTATAGACCTATTGCCTTATGCAATGTCATATATAAAATAATCACAAAGGTAATGGTTGAGCGGCTAAAACATCTTCTACTTAACATTATATCCTCAGAGCAAGGGGGTTTTGTAGAGGGTAGGCAGATATTGGATGGTGTGGTTCTAGCTCAGGAGGCAATCCATTCAATGCAAACATCTGGTAATAGAGGAATGTTCATAAAATTAGATATGTCAAAGGCTTATGATAGGGTGGAGTGGAGATTCTTGTCAAATATGATGGCAGCCTTTGGTTTCTCTCAAGATTGGATAGAATGGGTCATGAGTTGTGTTTCTACTCTGACATACTTAGTTTTAATCAAGGGTCTTCCATCACAATCATTTGGAGCTACTCGAGGCCTTCGTCAAGGAGATACTTGCTCTCCCTATCTTTTCTTCATATTGGCTGAAGGATTAGGTAGACTCATCTTGAGGAGAATACAACAAAGTTTGCTAACATGTATCAAGGTGGGTGAGGAAGTTTTGACTCACCTACAGTTTGTGGATGACACAAGATTGGTGGGAGTGGCCAGCTTAGGGAAGCAAGAATGATTAGAGATACACTTAATGTCTACCTTAGTGCTACAAACCAAGTCATCAATGATAAAAAATCCAAAGTGGTCTTTTTCAATCTTGATCAAAGGCTTCAGGACATAATTTTAGAGATCTTGGGATTCACAAGGACTTATCTCCCAGTGGTATACTTGGGGGTCCCTTTGCATTTTAAAAAACTAAAAATAGATATCTGGAGGAATATTTTGGATTGTATAAAGGATAGAATTAATCATTGGTCTCAAAAATGGTTAATCTATGGGGGTAGATTAACATTTTTACAGTCAGTCATTCAGACCATGCCAATTTATAAATTTTCTATCCCTGCTGCCCCGCATACCATATGGAAAGATTTGGACAAGATGGCTATAAAATTTTTATGGGAAGGAGTAAAAGGAGAGAGGAAATGGGCCTTAGTAAGTTGGGATAAATTAAGCCAACCCAAGGTAAAAGGAGGTTTGGGACTGAGAATATCAAAGTTAAATAATAAATATTTGGCTGGAAAGCTTTACTGGAGGTGGATTTCCCAACCAACTTCTTTATTCAATAGAATCTTAACTAGTAAATATTTGGGACATGTAAACCCAAATGAGGTGGGTCATTTCCCTTTGGATGGTAATGGATCCTTAGTGTGGCAGGCTCTCAAGTTAGGATCTCAAGTAGTAAAATATAGATTATTTTGGAAAGTGGGGAGAGGGGAGAAGGCACGATTTTGGACAGATTCATGGGATCAATACCCACCTATCATTGTTGAATTTATTGAATTGCAACCAATAAAAACAACCATAGAAACCAAGGGATGGGTCCAAATTGAAAGTTATTTCAACACTATTCAGCTGGGGGATTATAATTTTAAGCAGTTTAAGAAGTTGGATGAGTGGCCAATTTCAATCCCTCTGGATTTGACACCCATCATGACTAAAATCTTGGCAAAAATATTTCTCACAGGTAGATATGAGGAGGATGAATTATCTTGGGGCTATGGGAGCCTTGGTGTCTACATAGTGAAGGACAGATATGATAAGATCCTTCCAGAGCCTCCTCCTCATACATATCAGGTTGAGGATTGGAGAAATATTTGGCGAGTCAAGGGTTGGCCGAAAGTTAACTTTTTTGCCTGGCAGTTCATGCATAATGGAATTCTTACTTTTGATCATCTCAGATGCATGGGAATCATTGGTCCATCTCAATGTGTTTTATACTACAAGAGTGAGGAAACAGTTGATCACTTGATGTTTGAGTGCCCATTCACGTGCCAGATTTGGGAGAGATGGTTTTTATATTATAAAATTCAAGTTAATGATGATTTGAATTGGATTAATATTTGTGAAAGATGGAAGAGGGGTATATTTAAATCTAAAGCTCTTTGTATTGGTTGGGAGCTTGGATTAAACTTTATTTGGTGGCAAGTGTGGTTGTAGAGAAATGCTAGAATTTTTAGAGAAACTTTTTCTTCTTTAGATGGAGTTTGGCAGGTCATTTGGAGCAAAGTCACAGAAACTGTGGCAGTCTATGCTAAAGAGAAAACTCAGGTTGTTATTGGGGCAATGGAGAAGGAAGTTGAAGTGTAAGAGGGATAGGACAGAGCTAGTTGGAAACCACCCCCGGAAGGTTGGATTAAAATTAATATTGATGGAGCTGCAAAAGGCAATCCAGGTAGAGCTGGAATTGGAGTGGTTTGTTGGAATCATGTTGGAACACTGCTCTATTGGGAACTGCAAGGCTTGGGGAGAGCCAAAAAAAATGAAGCAGAAGCCTTAGCTATCAAATATGCTTCTATTTGGGCAGTAAAACAAGGTCATAAGAAGATAATCCTCGAATCAGATTCTCAAATAATGGTTGGAGCTCTAGATTGCATGAGAAACTTTGCTTTGAAAACATGGAGGTTGAATATTCTTATCACTCAAATTAAGGAATTATGGAGGGAATTAGATGATGTGATTCTAGTTTATGTGAGTAGAGATCTAAATAAAGTGGCAGACTTCCTGGCTAAGATGGGTATTGAGAAGGAGGTAGGGGTTCGATGGCACAGTGACATGGCTATTGAGGATGAGATGATTAGGCGAGGTTGGTGAGCAAATCCAGTTCTTAGCTAATTTGGATAACCATTCCGAAATCACTGTTTAGGAGATTTATGTTTCAATGTAGATCTTCTTTTATAGTTGTAAATAGGTGAACAGTCATTGTAGAAATATGGTTTAAGAGATTTGGCTCCAATGCAAATCTTCTTTTACTATTGTAAACATGTGTTCTCTCTGACTAATGCTGGGAAAAGTCTCATCCCAACTTGTAAATGATCTTTTTTTTAATACAAATTTTTTTAAATTATTTAAAAAAAAAAATGCATTATCAAATAATCAACACAACTTTCCAAAAATAATTCAATTCACTTTTAAGCCAAAATTAAATCCTCCTAAATCTTCAACTAAGATAAAATTAAAATATATCTTAATCACCTTATAACTCCCAACTTAAAAATTGCATTTCAAAATAATTAACACCTCTTATCCAAAAATAATGCAATTCACTTTTAAACCACAATTAAATCCTTCACAAAATTTAACTAAAATAAAATTTCTTTAATCACCTTATATCTCCCAAGGTGCTCACAATACAACCTTAGACCACATGCACATTTACTAAAAAATTAAAGTACCTTTGCACACTCGGTGGGATTCAATCCCAAGTCAAGCTGTCGCCTGCACCCTACCCACGGCCACACTATCGTGTGAGCTAGGTGCTCACGTGGGAGGTAAAATCACTTTGAGCACTTTGTTTCTTCCACCAATATCAAAGCCAAAAAAAAAAGGCTTTGTCCCTTTGCAGTCGTCGAGACTCAAACATAGAACCTCCATGTAACTTGTGCCTTACACACCAACAACTTGCCATTAGCCCAACCAATTGGTTGGTGACAAGGCTTTATGCCTTGGTCACTTTGACCTTCACATTTTTGGCTGCAATAAAAAATTAATAACATCTTGTCTTTATTTTATCACGAACTTTCACATCAACTTTCAATAATTGCATGTGCATTAATATTCAGAGACTTACCTTTGTGAGGCAAACCTTATGGTTTTATACCATATGTCTCTTTCCTTCAAAATTTGGAAGGAGAATAAAAAATTAAATTGAATTTACACCCAACCCTACTTTGGGTTTTAAATAATATTATTTTATAAATTAATTTATAATATAAATATTATAAATAATTTATAAATTACCTTGGGCTTTAATTTTAACCTTTAATACTATAATAAAAATATTATAATATTATTTCCTTTGGACCTAGGTATTTTTCTCTTTCACCCTTAGACCTTTTCTCACCTCTTTTAATATTATAATAATAAATATTATAATATTTCCTTCAGGCCTTTCCTTCAAGGTATTTAACCATCCTTTTGACCAATCATGTGAAGCCCCTTAACCAAATCTCTTGGGCTTAAATATAAATATTTTAACCCTTATTTTGCCAAGTCCTACACTGATCACTAACACTGACTCTTGACATCAATGACAACACAACTAACTCGATATTTCCAACAATGTTATTTTTATATTTTGCTCTGTCATTTTTCCTGCTACTAATGTTATCATTAAAAGAATTTACCAATATATTACAAAGTGTCAAGCCTATAAATTGTTTTTTTAACTATTAAAAATAAGATTCGAAGGTATAATTCCCCAATGGTTTCTATATAAAAACACATCCCTAAATATTTTCAACTATATCAGACCTAGGTTGTGCTATTTCTTTGATCTCTTGAAACCATTCAAAATATGATGGAAATCCTTCATTGTCTGATTTTCTAATTTTTCAACAACACAATTTATTCTACTTCTACACTTAATATGGTACATCAGGTTCATTCCTATATTTACTTGAGAAGTTGGTAAATTTAAACCGTTGCCTATGGGATTTGGCTCTGACTATTCCAGTAACTAGTTTGACCTTGTAAAAAGGCCCTTGGTGGACTCACGTTTCTTAGGTAGAAGATCTACAGGTAATTTGAAATAGACTTTTTAACTAACCTGTGGATCTTAACACTACAATTTTAACACAACCTGATAATGATGCCAAAATGGTGAGAATAAATTATGTTTATAAAATAATCATTTTTTTTACCACAAATTATCAATTCGGTAAGTCTGTAAACTTACAAGTGTCAAGCATATATATGCCTACAGTGTGAGGGAATGAATCCTTCTGTACCTATTTAATTTTGTGGGGAATGTTTGTGCATTTTTATTTCAACCAAACCAAATGAAACGAAGTGTAGAAAAATAAATTATAAACTAAAATGCTAGAAATGAAATGTTGAAAATAAAGTGCAGGAAAATAAACACACACAACTGAATTAAAATAAAGCAGGAAATAAAGCAATAAATATAATCTACTAAAAACAAATAACAAAAATAAAATAGGTGAGGACTACTGCAATGAGTGGGCTCAGGATTCTGTAGATAGTCTACCCGATTAATCACATAACAGTTTTTTTAAGCAACTATGAGTATTTGCACTCTTAAGAAATTATATAGAAAATAAAATAAAATAAATTCTATGTAATTTTTCATTTCCTTCATTCATCTGGCATGCGTCTTTATATAAAGTACAACTAGATCTCATTACAATAACAAATCAATCTATTTTTAATCACATAATGTGATTAGTTACAATCGGTTCATACACAAGTATTATTCTGCTATTGAAAGTATATTCATTCACCAAAAGGATAAATATAATAATCCTTAGGTGTACATAACAAATAAATCCTAAATTAATGCATCCTAAAAATAATGCTTTAAGAGCTTTACAAGGTCAACCGACCAATCAGTTAATAATAAGTGTTTTATTCTATTTTAATAATAATGCATGATTAGAATATTTCTCCTTTGTCTTCACATGCAACAACCTCCTTAGCCCATTGGTCAACTGATCAAAGTTGACTTGGTCATATCAAGGCACCTACTTGTGGATCAAGGTGCCTACTTGTAGAGTAAGGCACCTACTTGTAGAGTAAGGTGCCTACCTATAGAGTAAGGTGCCTACCTATAGATTAAGGTTCCTAATTTTAGAGTAAGGCACCTACCTATAGAGTAAGGCACCTACTTGTAGACCAAGGTGCCTACTTGTAGACCAAGGTGCCTACTTTTGCATCAAGATGCCTCCAAATGTATGGGATCAAGGTGCCTTCTTGTACAATACCAGGTCCAAGTGGGATGTACATTGGAAAATACCAAATTAGTAGCAAATCTACATTTATACACAGTTTCCACTAAAAACACCTATCAAGAAAATACTAGATTTTCTATCAATTATATGCATAAGTTATATAAAAATACATCTCTAATGCTAATTAAAACAATAACGATACCCCTTAAAAGTGTATACAAAATGAGAATTTTTGATGTTCATCAGTTCAGATTCACTATCCATGAATCACACCTTGTTTTAGTAATAGTAGGATTGTTATAGAAATCAAAAATTTCATTTTACTCTTACTGTTCTAATATTAGTTGTATAGATTCATTATCCGTGAATCACACCTAATTTTAGTAACAACAATATTGATTTAGAATTAAAAATTTTATTTTACTCTTACTATTGTAAGATTAGTTGTATATATTCACTGTCCATGAATCACACCTAATTTTAGTAACAACAAGATTGCTTTAGAATTAAAAACTTTGTTTCCTCCTATTGTACTAAGTTTAGTTGTATAGATTCACTTTTCATGAATCACACCTAATTTTAGTAACAATATGATTGCTTTAGAATTATAAACTTTTATTTTTCTACTATTGTGCTAAGGTTAGTTGTATAGATTCATTGTCTATGAATCACACCTAATTTTAGTAACATCAGGATTGCTTTAGAATTAAAAACTTTATTTTCTTCCTATTGTGCTAAGGTTAGTTGTATAGATTCACTATCCGTGAATCACAACTAATTTTAGGAATAGTAGGATTTATTTAGAGTTAAAAACTTTATTTATCTCCTATTGTGCTAATATTAGTTGTATAGATTCACTATCCGTGAATTTCACCTAGTGTTAGCAACAATGGGATTGCTTTGAATTTACCAACAAAAATAAAACAAAAACAAAAGCAAAAAAAAAAGAGAGGGAAAAACAAAAGAGAAGTAAAAATGCTACTAGATGATAGAAAATTGCATCCAACAGTCTGCATCCATTGACCTCAAATTTTTTTTTTTAGAACAAGAAGTTAATCTTATTTTTGAGAAAATACACCAAACCTTTGGGGAAGAGTGGGGATATCTATGCAAACATCTTGATATCATAAAATATAGATCAAACAAACTGGGTAAAATTAAGAGAGTAAACATAGCTAAAATTGTAGGGCTAGATTTTCACTCACCCTACCTTGAACTTATAACGAGTTGTGAGCGGTGGCTAGGGGATAGAAGAGCAATAGTAAATTCAGTCACCTACCCATGGGACCAGTATTTTGAGGATTCCCTTACCATTCATAGTTTCCTATAAAGAATAAAATACAAGGAAGTGAACCTAGAATATAGCAAGAGATATCATAGGACACCTAGAGTAGTTTACTTTAGATAACTATGTCAAGACTTGCATTGCAAATTATAGTTCAAAATCCCTAACCCAATTCTGAAACAGGACTTTATTGTCCAATTAATTACTCTAGTAACAAAATACTTTGGATTTAACAAGGAGCATTATATGACTCCTTAGCAACTCTATCCAAATAATGACATCCATAGGTCCATAGGTTGTTCAAGGAATATTAAAAAGGTGAAAATATATTGCAAGAACCAAAGAACTTGAAAATTTCATAAAAAAAACCTAGAGACTCGAAGGGAAGATTTATTAAAATCAATAAACCAGAAGCAGATTGCCAAAGAGACCTTAGTAAGAAATATGAAACTTCTGAGTTGAAAAAAACTAAAACTACAATCCAAACATCTACATATTATGCATCATCAAAGCAGATTGAATTTCTAGAACAAGATCCCAAAATATATCTAATATTTGAACCAAGATTTTATGATCATATAGATACTTCATCTCTCTTTTTCGAACCTATACCTAGTCCAATTCTTGAAATTCTATATTCAATCATGGCTAATCAAGATAGCAAAAAATGGGAAGTAAATAGAAATCAAATGCAAAGGACTAACAATCAAGGAGAAGTAGAAAACCAAAGGGAGGGTGGACAGAGAAAGACTTGCATTTCCAATTCTTTCTTCTAAAGATAGGCTAACAAGAGAACGAAAACTGGTCTCTATTGTTGTTTTTCCTACCTTTTATGGGGAACCACATGAGGATCCCATTGTTCTCTTTGAATTTGAAGTGGTGTGTCAAGCTTAATTTTACACCATTGATGAGAAAAAATTAAGACTATTCCCTTCTATTCTTAAGGATGCAACCTTAAAATGGTTTACAAGTATAGGAGAAAGTATTTACAATCGATGGGATGGAGAACATGGATTAAAAGATATATTCCTTGAGATATACTAATATTATTGTAGAGTTCAGGATAATAAAGTCGAATTATTTTACATGAATAAAAAATATGATGAATCCCTTGAATATTATCTCGAGAGATTCTGGTTTGTGGGATCAAGGGTAAACATTAAGTTGGATGAGGAAGTTCAAAAAGAACTTTTTCTTAAAGGGCTAAAGTAATATGTCCTAGACATACTAAACCTTATGGTAAAAGGAGATATCCATCAGATGAAATTGGAAGAAATCAAAAATCATTGCAAAAATTAATCAATAAATAAGCCATTAAGAAGTAATAAGCACCCATCATCAGTAGGGGGAGTAACACGAGATGATATTGGAAATATGCTATAAAGTCTCAAAACTGATTTATTGAGTACATTAACATCATCTCTCAAACTCATGGATAAGAAAGCGAAGGAGAACAAAATTTAAGAAATATATTGTCATAGATGTCGAAAGGAACACAAATTGAGGGTATGTCCTATCAACATTACAAACATTTCCAACATCTCTACTTGTTGTAAGATATGTGACAAGAACCATAACACCAAAAATTGTAGATATATTTCAGCTATCAAGATTGCTATTAAAGAGCCTGAGGTCAAAAAAATATAATATGTTTACTTTATAGATCAAATAAGGAATGGTCCATTTAATGGACCACCCAATTGATCAAACTCAAACTATTCCAACCAAAAAATACCTAGTTATTGGTCAAATACTCCAAGTTGGATGAATTGGAATCAACCTAATCAATATTGGAACATGCCACCTTGGGCACAATTCATGTCCAATTCATATGGAAATTCACCTCCATGGATGGTAGTCCAAAATAAAAATGCATATAATTGGAATACGAGTGGCCAATACAATCAAATAGGATGCAGCTGGTCCTAAGGGCAACCCCAAAAATAAAAATTTCAAAATCAATTTAGGGGGCAAGTACCTCAAAACCAGCCTCAAAATAGACTCCTTCCACCTCCAAACAACGTAAAAAATCCTCCTAAGTAGCCGCATTTACCATATCAACCGGTGCCTAACCCTAATATTAATAAAATTACTCAATAGGTCTATGAAACAAATGAGACATGGTCAATATATGTGGTACCTTGCCAAAAGATTCAATTAATATCTAGAAAAACATTGGATAATACTATATCTACTCTCATATAAAATGAAGAACCCCCAAATAATCTATCTAAAAAAGTAAACGAACATGAAAATATTGAAGAAGAGGTGGTAGTTGTTGACAATATTGTCACATTCCACCAAGGGGCAGAAAAATTAAAACTTTGTATGATATTTGTTTTGTTTGAAAGTTTTCTTTGTGTACAAGTTATAGCAATTTTGAATTCCCTATCACCCCCTGGTGGACAAAATGAAAAGAAAAGAACTTCGGGCCCGAAGCGCTTCAAATCATCACTTCGGGCGAGAAGTTGCCGAGAAAGCAAAAGAAACGCTTCGCACCCGAAGCATGCCCAGCAGCTACTTCGGGTGAAAATTTTGCGAAGCGGCATCCAAGTAAGTTCGTCGAAGAAGAAAAGACAGCCCGAATCGGCTAAGGCAAGGAAAATACTTCGGGCCCGAGGTATTTCTAATATCCACTTCGGCCAGATTTCTCCCGAAGTAGTACAAGTCGAGAAAGTGTTTCGGTCGAAACTCCCCCGAGCCGCCTTTTCAAAAGAAGATCGTCCCGAAGCATTTTTCCCGACCCGTCAACGAAGTAATTTTGTCAGCGAAGCAACGAAAGATGGAAGGAGATCGGCTTCGGCACGCCACGCCCCCGAAGTAATTCTGCGAAGCGGAAATCAGCGAGGCGCTTTCCAGGAACGCTTCCCAAGTTGGGCATTTTTCCCGAGGCAGTCAGAGAGCCTCATAAATGCGTATTTTCTTGCCCGATAAGCCCGTTGCTCATTTTTGGTAATTGGATGCGAAGTATCAGTCCGAGAAGGAGAGCCCGACAAGCATGGCCGCCACTCGAGCATCGCACCTGCAATCCGAGGACACCCAGGTGGCTCATTTAATGCATCTTTCCTCGGTTGACTCGGTCGCCATTGCCAGTTTTGGTAGCCGATTTGAAGGATCATTCGCAGTAGCAGTGAGGCACCGATTTCTCAGGGCCCGAGGGCGTACTCCGCCATTTTTGTAATAATGATTCAGAGGGCCGGGTCCTCTATAAAAACCTAGGCTCTGTAATGTAAAAGGGGGGGAACTTTCTGCTAGAAAGCTATTGTAACTTGATGTCCTGCGTCTAATACTAAAGATCTTTTGTGCTCTATTTCTCTCTTTTATGCTGCCTTTTGTGCTTAATTCTTTTGTCTGTCTGCATTCGTATACTGAGACTCTGAATCCTGAATCCGGTGTGCGATTGGGGACTGTACCCTAAAATTCGCCCTGAAGGATACATAGGAGGGAAAAAATATATTTGTTGCTTTCTTTTATGCTGCCTGGTGGATCGAGGTTTCTGTTATTCCCTCGTCTTAATCGTTGTTACTCTGAACCCTGAATTCCAGTGAGAGAGAGAGGAGAACCCTGCGAACCCGTCCAGAGGATACATAGGAAGGTCGGCACTGCGTTTCTTTCATCTATTCTTGGTGTTCTTTGCTGCTATTCGAGTTATTAGTGAGTGATCGTGCTTCCTGTTCTTCCCCACCTTGAATCATCAATCTCTAACCCTTACCCCTTTTTATTTCTTTCTCTAACCCGAACTCCTTTTATCCCTTTCCTGCACTCTTATCTCAAACCCCAAAAGTAGATTAGTATAGGAGCCGGCCTTCTCCAGAGATTGGCACGAGGGGCATCTCTTCCCTTCGGCCTTTCAATGTTGGTCGCAGGTCCAGGGCGCGCAAACCCACCGAAAGTCCTTTCCTGTGCGGATTTGATGACCAACAGTTTTTGGCATGCCCGGTGGGACTCAAGGTCCCATATTTGAGAAAATTCCTAGCCCGTCTTCACCGGAGCCAGTGGTTCTAACAAGTTCCTGGTGAGACCCGGTCAGTCTCATCCCCTGAGTAGTAGTGAGAATCGATGCTCTCATTACTAAAAGACTCCTAGCATCTGGCGACTCTGTCTTACCCGAGAATCTTCAAGTCGTAAAGACCGGTACTAAAGCCTGTGCCTTCATGCAAACAAGATGGAGAGTTAGGAATAGAGGAGAGGAAACCGATTTCTTTGAGCTTGATATTGACGCCTCTGGGGAACACTCTAGGTTAGTTACCCCCGAATATCTCTTACGTGGGACATCCTCGCAAGAGGCTGCTGTTGACGAGCAAGGCCTAACTTTCGATAGCACAGCAGCTAGTTTTCCTTCGAATCCTCCCAACTCACCGAAGCATCCTAGTGCCTCCGTTCCCATTGCCCTTTCGACGAGCAACCCAAGAAGGACTTCGGGGACTTCTGTTCCATAGAACCCAGGCACAAATATGGCACAACAACAACAACAACAACAACAACAACAGCAACCACCACCCAGATTATTTCCAGCATGGAATTCTTCGTCACCGTTGAATCTCGTGGGCCAAGGGCAAGTTCCACCTGCTGCAATCAAAAAACTCCCGACGTTCGACGAAACTGGAAAGACTGCTCTGGAGCATATCCAGGACATCATTTCCCTGGCGGCAATCCATGATATCACAGAAGAGCGAGTGATGGTGAAGCTCCTGGTTCTCTCCCTTAGAGGAAAACTCCTCTATTGGTACAGATCTCTGCCACCCGACACTATTACGGGATGGGACCAGTTAGCCAGGTAGTTGATGCAAGGCTTCAACGAGTCTGTCGATCCAACTTCTCTTCTGCAGCAATTCACTTCAATCCAAAGACATCCACAAGAAGAGATTGCGAACTTCAATGTTAGGTTCACTCGAACCTAGCAAAGAGTCCCAGTTGGACTTCGCCCAACTGACGAAGCCACGGCGTACTACTTCCTTCGGGCCTTCAACCCTGATATCGGCCTTATGATAAGGTATTCCAATGTCAATACTTTTCCAGAGTTATATGGGTTAGCCAAGAAAGCAGAAACGGACCTCATAGCCATGGGTAAACTCCCTCAAAGAATGCCAATGCCCATACTCCCCGAGTTCCTTCAAGCCCAGTATGCGAGCGCAGTCACTCCGTAGATTTTTGCAATCCCTGCATATCCGATCTCATCTTGGAACCCGAATCCTGTCGTGTCGCAGATCACCGCTCCACAGATACATTTCCCCACACTTTCAACTATGCCACCCACTATTACTCCAACATTTCCAATGTTGCCAGCACCCCTCCAACATCCTGCCCTACCTTCGATACCGACTATGGCTTCTTTACCATCAGTTCCTAAGGCCGATGATATGCAAGCCAAGATATTGCAAGAAATGCAATCGTTAAATGCCACAGTGCAGACCTTGTCCAACGACATGACCGTTGTCAAGAAGAAGCAAGCGCAACAAGAGTTTCTACCAAGAAGGTCTTATCCCACGCCTGCACTTACCAAAGATCAAGCGGCCCATCAAGGAAAAGCTTCGGCAAGAAATGTTGCGATAGATGAAGTCCCAAGCACTTTCGATCATGTATACTGGTGTTCTACATGTAATGATCCTCACGAGGAGAATACATGCATGTTGCATCAACACTACGTGCAGACGCTAACAAGCAGCAGTCAAGGTGGCCAAGTCAATGTCATCCGACAATCGGATCAAAATTTGTCCATCGACGAGGAAGAGCCAGTCGCGGTCCTCACCAGGGGAGGTAAAAGGTCGATAGAGGTGGATGCTACTCAGATGGCCCCTTTGAAGGTACATGCTCGATTTGAAAAGGGACAACCATCCTCTTCGGCCCCGAGCGAAGCTCCTCCGCCAGCTCCAGTCAAGGAAAAGGCCCAAAAGGCCACTGCCGAACCACCTCAGGTGGAGACCAAAGAACAGGCTAAGGAAAAGCTCAAGTTTCCCTCGCTCACCAAGCGACAAAGGGTCAAAGCGACAGAGCAATATCGCACCAAGTACGAACCAAGAAAGGAACCCGAGGTGCATGGCTCCCCAGCCTACAACATTGTGGAAGAATTAAAGAGGATCCCAGCCAAAATCAGTTTGTATGATGCTCTCCAGCTTCCTGGACAAGTAGACCTATTGCAAGAATCATTGAAGAAGATCAATACAAAGAAGGCAGAGCCGCTCGCCCTGGTGCAGACCTTGTCCGCGTCCATCATAGGAAAAAATAGACCTCCACCGTTCTACCTATCCTTACGAATGGAAGGATATATTGTGCATAACTGTATGATAGATTCTGGAGCTGCGACGACAGTAATGCCGAAGGCGGTATGCGAGGAGATAGGCATGGAATACACACGAAGTAGTCATGGAGTCCTCCAGTTGGACGGTACCCCAGTAAAAACTGTAGGTGTCATTAAAGACATTCCTATTCGGCTACATAAGACACCTCAAATCGTAGTCATACAAGAGGTGGTAGTCGTGGACCTTGAGCCCTACTTCAGCATGTGCCTGTCAAGGGAATTCATGGCAAAGCTGGGCGGATATCTGTCCATGGACTACACTCATCTGGAGATCCCCTTCAAAGGGAAGAAGGTGAAGATCTATAATGAAAAACCTTCTACGTTCCTGGTTGAGAAGATGTCCGAAGAAGAAAGCAGTGGCCCTGTGCATACGATCGCGGAGGAGCTAGAGCAAGTGGATCTGGTCCAGGAATCCCTCGCACAGTTGTGTTGTGAAGATGAATTTTCATTGGCAGATTTCAATGCCATGATAGAGACTGAGGTGGGGTGCTACACCATCGCCAAGTCCGAGAAACCAGCCAAAATGAAAGGGAAGGTTTCTGCTCAAGAAGGACTATGGAAATTGTTCTTCGATGGTGCCCGATGTAAGAACGACGCTGGGGCAGGAATCCTTCTGATTTCCCCGTCTGGTGAGCAAAAAGAATATTGCTACCGATTGACGTGGAGCTGCACCAACAATGCAGCAGAGTATGAAGCCTTGTGCTTAGGACTCAAGAAAGCTGACAAGTTAGGCATAAGGCATCTTCAAATCTTCGGAGATTCCGAACTAGTTTGCAACCAGGTCACCAATAGATGCTCTTCAAAGAAACACTATCTTAAATCATACCGCAATAGGGTATGGGACCTGTTTGACCAGTTTGAATCTCTCAATCTACAGTCTGTTCCATGAGAAAAGAATCGACATGCAGATGTCTTAGCATCCATCGCAGCCCGATATTCTCCAGTGGATGATATGGTGCATAAGCCGAAGGCTGTAAGGATGATCTATAGACCCTCTGTCCCGGACAGAGATTTACACTGGCAAGTTTTTGACAATGATGAGCAGATTGTTAATTTCATGATCCAAGAAGCCGCTACAGTCGAAGACCGAAGCCCTGATGAGGAAGAATACGAAGGATTGGTCCAGTTGAAGAACAACCACGTTCCCAAGGGATTGATCATGCTTGAGAGCCTTTTCGATCAAAATGATCGATCGCTCTCCCGTAGGATCCAGATCAACGCGCAGCAATATCAAGACTTAGAACTGGAGCCTGGGAAAGTAATAAAGATCGGGACCGATTGTACTTCGGAAGAAAAAGAGCGAATCCGATGTCTGTGTAAGAGGTACCCAGATATTGTGGCTTGGTCTTATCACGACCTCAAAGGATATGATCGATAGCTGATCCAACATACAATTGAATTACAAGAAGGGGCCAAACCTTTTCGACAGAAGCAAAGGTCGGTTAATCCAAAGATCGAGGTCCTGATGAAGGCCGAACTGCTAAAAATGCTCGAAGCAAAGATCATTTATCCCATCAAGCATTCTTCCTGGGTAGCGAACTTGGTCCCTATCAAAAAAAAGAACGGAGACATCCGGTTATGCGTGGACTTTCGCAACCTGAATCATGCTTCCCTCAAGGACCACTATCCTCTCCCGTAGATCGATCAGATCTTGCATTCTGTGGCTGGAGCTCAACGATTCTCCCTGCTCGATGGTTTCTCCGGATACAATCAAATCTGGGTCAGGGACGAAGACCAGCATAAGACCGCATTCACGACCAAGTGGGGCACATTCGCCTACCAGCGGATGCCTTTTGGTCTCTCGAATGCGGGAGCTACTTTTTAGAGGGCGATGGACCTTGCTTTTGGCGAGCTTCTGAACAAGGTTATTGTTATCTATTTAGATGACATGACCGTCTTCTCCCGAAGGAGAGAAAACCACCCAGAACATCTTCAACAAATTTTCGAAAAATGCCGAGAATTTGGCATTTCAATCAATCCAAAAAAGTCTATCTTCGCAGTCAGTGAAGGAAAACTGCTGGGACATGCAATTTCAGAAAAGGGTCTCGCCGTGGATCCCGACAGAGCCGAAGCTCTGATGAAGCTCCCAATCCCAGCAGATAAAAAGGGCCTTCAATATTTCTTCGATCAGATTAACTTCGTAAGGAAGTTTGTCCCAGACTTCGCCCAAGTCATTAAGCCGATGTCCGAGCTTTTAAAGAAGGGCGTAGAATTCATCTGGATAGAAGAAAGGAGAAAAGCATTCAAAGAAATCAAGGCCCGAATTGTTCAGGCATCGGTTTTGATCAACCCCAACTACAGTCGAGATTTTATCCTGTATGCAATAGGAGAACCTGAAAGCTACGCCACAGTCTTGACGCAAAAGGGAGAAGATGGAGAGGAACGTCCCATCGCGTTCCTCAGCCAGATAATCAATCCCCATGAAGAGAAGTACAATTTCATCGAGCGTCAAGTGCATGCAGTAATGAAGTCTCTCAAGAAATTCAAACAGTTCATTTCTCAGAGTCACACGACAGTCTTCGTCATTCACCCCGACGTGCGTAGTTTCATTATCCAAGGGGAACTGGGAAGCAAGAGAGCTGGTTGGGTGAGCAAAATCCAAGAGTTCGATATCGAGATCAAGCCTACCAAACTAGTTCGCGGTCGCGCACTATGTCAAGAGCTGGCGAAGAGCGCGACGATCAAAATAATGGACTGTCAGTCGGATGACTTGCCAACGGGAGAATGCCTCGCCAATCAGGAAGGGGCCGAGAAAGATTGGGTCAGCGAAATAGTGGAATATTTCAACACCGGTAGATGCCCCTCACATCTGAATGCTTCGCAGCGAAGACATTTCAGGATGCGGTCCGCCCGATACACTATGCGCCCAGAAGGCCTATTTTTCAGGAACATTGACGGCGTCCTCCTCAGATGCATAAAAGATGATGATAAGAGGAGAATCCTGGGCGAATTTCATTCAGGACTATCTAGAGGACACTTTGTTGGAAGGGCGACGGTGCTAAAAATAATCAAGGCGGGTTACTATTGGCCCACCCTCTTTGTCGATGCCTTCTCCGTTTGTCGAAGGTGCGAGCAATGCCAGAGATTCGCCGACCGAAGCAGAAATGCTTCGATGCCACTCCGACCAATACAAGTGGAAGCTCCCTTTCAGCAATGGGGACTGGATTTCATAGGAGCCATATCGCCGAACTCCTCCGCTGGGCACAAATTCATTCTGACTGCGACGGATTACTTCACCAGGTGGGCCGAGGCAGTCCCCACAAAACATGTCGATCAAGATACTGTGGTCACCTTCCTGGAAGGATTGATTACCCGCTTCGGCATCCCCGAAGCAATTATTACAGATAACGGTCCTGGTTTCACAGGCGCAAAGATCAACGAATTCCTATACAAGTATGGGATATATCACAAGGTGTCTTCCAACTATTACCCCCAGGGCAATGGATTAGCAGAATCCACCAACAAAACCCTGTTGAGGATTCTAAGAAAGCTGATCGATCAAAACAAAAGAACTTGGCACCTCCTTCTGGATCGGGCCTTGTGGGCCGATCGGGTTTCTGTCAAAAGGTCAATCAAGACTTCGCCTTATGCTCTGGTCTACGGCAAGGAGGCCATTCTGCCCACTCACATTGAGATACCTGCATTGCAGCTGCTAGAAGAAGATGAAGTTAACCCGATGGAGGAACGCCTGGTTCAACTATTACAACTAGAAGAAGAACGTGAAAAGGCCTACCAGAACTTCGCACGGCATGCTGAAGTCACCCGAGAATGGTTCAAAAGGAAGTCATCCGATCGCACATTCAAAGCAGGAGACCTGGTATGGAGGTGGGATTCATGGAAGGCCAAGCCTGGGAATCATGACAAAATGGACGCGTTCTGGGACGGACCGTTTGAAATAGTAAAAGCGAATTCGGCCAACTCCTTCATCCTCAAGGATGCGAATGGCCAAGTCTTACCAATCTCAGTCAATGGTCTTCACCTGAAGACCTTCAATCGCTGAAGTATGTACAGCTCCAAAAAAAAAAAAATCTTGCATATATTTTGTATATAGGATTTCGATGCTTTGTATATACTCTGTTCAAAAGATGTTGACGAGCAAGCGCCTCTTCAACCGCAAAAGCTAGATTCCTGGCCTCGGCTTCACAAAGCACGGTCGGAATCGCCTTCGAGGGATTTTCGGCCCGAAGTACCCGATGAAGGGAAGTTCGCCGTGAAGCAGTTCATCCTCGGAGAGCCAAACCACATGCAAGCCAAGGACGTGGAAAATGCTTCGCTAAAGGAATGTGCCGAAGGCGTTGTCCGAAGTAATCCTTGGCGAAGCCCTCCTCGATGAAATGGGTTTCGGTCGGCGGTATTCATAAACCCAAGCAACAGCGTGGCAAAGAAGAACTTCGGGCCCGAAATGAAGAAAATCAGCCCGAAGAAGAGCTTCGCGGCGAAGTATTTTCGCCGAACCCCGCTTCGGGGCGAACACATTTAAGATGTGCCTCGGGGACCGAATCAGACAAACTCAATACGAAAGAGGTGGCACTCATCCCGAGGCGGTTAGTTGACCGAAAAGCCACGCAAAAGTACCAGGTGGCAGCAATCCGTGCTCTCGATACAAAATCAAACTGCCGAATTGCATGGCCCCGCGTACGACGCCGCCATATAGCCAATCAGATGCCGCAACGATACTTTCGGGCCAGGCCAGCAAAGTAATTACGGTGGTTGCCATAAATGTCGGAGGTTGCCCTCCAAAGCTATAAAATGCAGGTGCCAGTTAAGAACAGACCATTTGCAAGTGTGAGAGTCGAGTCTGCATTTTGCCACCTCGGAGAACTCCTGCATCAAGGGTTCCGCTGTTCGCCGTGATTACCCCATCCTTTGTTTTGAGGCGCTGAACTCTTCTGCTGCAATCGCTCACAATGGGAAGGAAGAACCCCACGCGGAAGGGAAAAGAACCAGAGGCAACGACTCCAGAGAAGGCGAGAGCCACGGAAGAAAAGAAACAGATGCCCAAGAGGGTCAATCCTCCCCCACGCACAAGAAAACAAGTGGTGGAAGAAAGGGAAGAATCCGATGACGAGCCCAGCATAGAACCACCTGTCGACAAGTGGGCAAAAATCAGAGACCCAGAGCTCTCAAGAACGGTGGCCGAGCTTCGGTATACCATCGATTTTATGAAAAGTAGGCTCTCAGCTGAGAACAAGAGGGCCGTGGCATATTATTCCCATATATACTGGTACCTGGTTCTTCCTACACATCACTGCCCCGAGCTCATATACGCCATTGCTCAGAACTATCAGCCAGAAACCAGGCAGGTGTTTGACGCCTCGGGTAAAAAATTGTTTTCCATTCTGAAGGAGGATGTGCAGGCAGCATTCGCACCGCAGCAAAGGCCACCAAAAGGCTATACCATTCGCAAGGTCAGCCTGAGCGAACAAACGGATAAGTTTGCCTCTAATCCCTTCATTCTGAGTTTTTGCGCAAAAGTCTCAAGAGCGGACTTCCTTCCGGCAAGCGACCCCAGATGCCCCTGCCCCTGGAGGCATTTAAGAACATAGATATATTCTCTATCATTGCATGGGTAGGGGGCTTGTCAAGCGATACTTCGGTATGCCCATGGCAGGTGTCGCTAGCCGAAAGCATTTCCAGAGGAGAGTTCTACGCTCCCGACGCTTCGCGACCGAACACCGACCCAGTTTTCTTCGATTGGGCAGAATGGGTGGCCCAAAATTTGCATATGCGGTTGTCATCCATAAAGGAAGCTAGCAAGGAGCCTCACTTCCAGCCTTGTTCTTTCTTGGTTTGGCTCTTCTTCTTTCATGTACATAAAGCCCTTCCCCATTGTGATGTTTCACCAGTCGGCAAGGATGGGACCCCTTTGCCTGTATATCAATGGACCCGACTCTTGCTGAGGTCGGAGTCTTATTACCCTTTCAATCAGCAGTTTTTGGGACCTGCGATGCACATTCTGATAGGGTCTAGCCCTCGGGTGCCTCTCTGCCTTAGAGATAAAGTGGTACTGGAGAGAAAAGGGGATGTGTTTCAATTGACACAAGGGCTTGTGATCCGCCTTTTTGGCTTCACAGGGAAGCCCTTCTTACTGCCCTTTTTCCCTTCGGAGTACCAATTTGCCCTGGAAGTTGCTCGACAAAGTGACGCGACCGACGAAGCCTACGGCCACGGGCGGAAGTGGGCACACACCTACGATTTCCCTTTCAAGATGGGAGTCATCGAAGTCTTTGCCCTGAAGCAGAACATATACCTGGAAGAGAAGCTCGCCGATTTTGGTCTGCTCCAAATACCACAGAGGTGGCTCTACGACCCGTTGGGGGTGATGAGAGATCATTTGAAAAGCAAAAATTTCCATGCCTGTCCTCGCCCCAAAATTTTGGAGCAGAGGAATAACCCTAATGGTACGGATCTCGAATGGCACTTAGAGGAGATGAGGACGTTGCCTCCTTGGCATGACTTCTATCCTATGGAGGTCGAATTCGACCCAGACCAGTACCCATTCCCAACTCCCGACTCCACTTTCTGGAGAAAGGCGAAGGACGATTTAAAAGCGGAGTTGAAGGATTGGGACGAGGAGCAGTTGAGAGAATGGTGGATTATGAGAGTCCATCGTCGAAAGATGAATTCTTACGGGCTTCTAACAATGGACAGGGAATTCGCAATTGTGTATCAGACCAATATTGGGTCTTGGAAACCCTTGTCCTTCGTCGATTTCATTCCACCGGCCACTCCAAGTTCAGACGAAGGTCCCGGGAGGACTGATAGTGTCCCCAAGGAAAAAGCAGCCAGGCCCGCGCCTAAGGCTTTACCATAGAGTCCATCCAAATATCTCGAGACGATGATAGAAGAATCAGAGCAACCCCTCGAGAGGAGGAAAAGAAAGGAGCGGGAACCTACCCCGGCACCCCCGAACTTCCCAAAATGACCATGTACAGGCATGCCGAGCGCCCCTACCGAAAGATCAATATCGACTTCGACCGAAGTAAATGACGAAGGAACTCCACCAAGTGTCGAAGCAATCCCAAACGTAGATGTCATCGACGTGGAGGAACTCGTGGAGGTCGTGGAAGCCGAGAGTACCGAGGCCCAGAAGGAACAAATGCCAATCACCCAGGAGATCGCCATGGCCGCTCTGCCAAGAGGGCACGCAGGTACGTTTTCTTCATCCTATGCTCTGGTTGCTCGTAAGTCCACCCCAGCCCTGGCCGAAAGCTCTCACCCATCCGCCCTGCCTCCACGAAGTCAGTCACCTCCTCACGCTGTGCCCCTAACTACTCCCCCTGAGTCTTTCGGCCAGGACAAACCCATCAAAACCACTTCGCCCAGCCACACCGCCAATCCTCCAGTCATCAACCAGGGTGAAGCTAATAGTCCGACGTCGAACCCCGAAGCTCGTTCCTCCGTTATACATAACGTGCTCCCACTCGCCGAAGCCCCCGTCACCCCTGTTGCCGAACCTTCGGGTGAGGCTATCCCTTTCAGCTCCCTATATTTGTTCAATCCCTCGACTTTAGACCCAGCCGCATTCGACTCCGAGTTGTCCTCAATACGGGAGTCCCCCTTGGCCAAAAAACTCCTCCAAGCCCGACAGAACACAGAGAGAATGTTGAAAGAGGCAAGAAAGAAGAGAGGGCGTTCGCTCGCTCAAGTTGAGAAATGTGCCGTCTTCGACTTCGAGGCGGGAAAGATGCATAAAGTAAAGAAAATACCCAAAGTCCAGAAGCCCCTGGATGAAATGACTCCAGCGGACTATGAATATCAAGATAAAGAAAAGGACCTGGAGCATCTGAACGTGGACGAGGAGTCCGCCTCTATGCACATTGGAATCGAGACCTTCAAGGCGCACGCCAACATTGCCAACAAGCGCAGGTTCGAAGCCGAGAGTGCTAACATCAAGCTGGAGGAGGAGCTAGCAAGGACTCGCTCCAAATTGGCAGAAGCCGAAGGACAATGCAAGCTGATGCGGAAAGAAGCACACGCCCTAAAGCTGCATATAGCACAGCTGGAGTGCACAGCTGAGAATCAGGCACAAAGGCAGATCAAAAATGATTTGAGGGTCAAGGAGCTTGAAAGTAGGATCTTGCAAGCTCAGATCCAGCTGCACGAGAAGGAAGGCCTAGGGCTATTTGACAGGAGCAAAATCAAAGAGATTCGCTCATGTCTGCTCAAAAATTTTAGGTCTCGGGCTGCCAGTGCTCTTTCAGTTTTAGTTTACACCGTAGAAGCCCAAGTTGCTATCGCCGAAGGAGGACCAATCGTCGAAGAAGTCATTCAGAATGTCAGAGCCCGACTCAAGCTGGCCCTAAAAATCCAAGATGCAGGATATCAGGATTTGAAGCTCGCAGCAATGAGTCGGACAGCAAGGGATTGGTCAACAACCCAGGACACAGTTCGCACCTTTTTCTCCATAGCCAAGAAGGCTCAAAAGGCAAAAATCCTACTGGATGCATTCGAAAGCGAGAGGCGCGCGTCGATGGGCTACTTCGAAGACCTCTTCTCCTTAGGTTTCCCGAGCTTCACGGATGATGATGGAAAGCCCTTAGCCAAGGAAGAAATCATGCCGAAGTGGCAGCAGTTTGGAGACAACGTCTCGGAGATAGACGAGTGGGCCGAACCTATAACAGAGAAGTAGGTTGCTGATTACATACTGAAATACTGTAGAATCGTCGCTTCCCTAAACGATCTGTATACCAGGTCCTAGCATGCAAAAATTGGGCAGATCGATAGGTTTCGTGCCTTGGTCAAATCTCTGGGGGATCAGGAGCTGTTCATGAAAAAAGTCTGGTCTCAGGTTTGCCGAACCCTAATAAATATCCATGTCTTCCTGGCCCCATTGCCAATGGCCGAAGAAGTAGCAGAAGCAATGGCGACAGAAGAGGAAGAAGCAGAAGCAGGAGAAGAGAAGGAAGAAGGACAAGCTGTGGAAGCATCCCCAGAAAAAGAACAAAGAGAAGGGTCTGGAGGTGACTTTGGCCCAATGGATGAAAGCTGAGGGTTCTACCACCGAGACGAGCTCGTTGCCCCGCGAGCCGCCAAGAATGTTGACAATATTGTCACATTCCACCAAGGGGCAGAAAAATTAAAACTTTGTATGATATTTGTTTTGTTTGAAAGTTTTCTTTGTGTACAAGTTATAGCAATTTTGAATTCCCTATCACCCCCTGGTGGACAAAATGAAAAGAAAAGAACTTCGGGCCCGAAGCGCTTCAAATCATCACTTCGGGCGAGAAGTTGCCGAGAAAGCAAAAGAAACGCTTCGCACCCGAAGCATGCCCAACAGCTACTTCGGGTGAAAATTTTGCGAAGCGGCATCCAAGTAAGTTCGTCGAAGAAGAAAAGACAGCCCGAATCGGCTAAGGCAAGGAAAATACTTCGGGCCCGAGGTATTTCTAATATCCACTTTGGCCAGATTTCTCCCGAAGTAGTACAAGTCGAGAAAGTGTTTCGGCCGAAACTCCCCCGAGCCGCCTTTTCAAAAGAAGATCGGCCCGAAGCGTTTTTTCCCGACCCGTCAACGAAGTATTTTTGCCGACGAAGCAGCGAAAGATGGAAGGAGATCGGCTTCGGCACGCCACGCCCCCGAAGTAATTCTGCGAAGCAAAAATCAGTGAGGCGCTTTCCAGGAATGCTTCCCAAGTTGGGCATTTTTCCCGAGGCAGTCAGAGAGCCTCATAAATGCGTATTTTCTTGCCCGATAAGCCCGTTGCTCATTTTTGGTAATTGGATGCGAAGTATCAGTCCGAGAAGGAGAGCCCGACAAGCATGGCCGCCACTCGAGCACCGCACCTGCAATCCGAGGACACCCAGGTGGCTCATTTAATGCATCTTTCCCCGGTTGACTCGGTCGCCATTGCCAGTTTTGGTAGCCGATTTGAAGGATCATTCGCAGCAGCAGCGAGGCACCGATTTCTCAGGGCCCGAGGGCGTACTCCATCATTTTTGTAATAATGATTCAGAGGGCCGGGTCCTCTATAAAAACCCAGGCTCTGTAATGTAAAAGGGGGGGAACTTTTTGCTAGAAAGCTGTTGTAACTTGATGTCCTGCGTCTAATACTAAAGATCTTTTGTGCTCTATTTCTCTCTTTTATGTTGCCTTCTGTGCTTAATTCTTTTGTCTGTCTGCATTCGTATACTGAGACTCTGAATCCTGAATCCGGTGTGCGATTGGGGACTGTACCCTAAAATTCGCCCTGAAGGATACATAGGAGAGAAAAAACGTATTTGTTGCTTTCTTTTATGTTGCCTGGTGGATCGAGGTTTCTGTTATTCCCTCGTCTTAATCGTTGTTACTCTGAACCCTGAATTCCAGCGAGAGAGAGAGGAGAACCCTGCGAACCCGTCCAGAGGATACATAGGAAGGTCGGCACTGCGTTTCTTTCGGCTATTCTTGGTGTTCTTTGCTGCTATTCGAGTTATTAGTGAGTGATCGTGCTTCCTGTTCTTCCCCACCTTGAATCATCAATCTCTAACCCTTACCCCTTTTTATTTCTTTCTCTAACCCGAACTCCTTTTATCCCTTTCCTGCACTCTTATCTCAAACCCCAAAAGTAGATTAGTATAGGAGCCGGCCTTCTCCGGAGATTGGCACGAGGGGCATCTCTTCCCTTCGGCCTTTCAATGTTGGTCGCAGGTCCAGGGCACGCAAACCCACCGAAAGTCCTTTCCTGTGCGGATTTGATGACCAACAGTAGCTTTACTAGAAAACATTCTAGAAAAATAAAAATAGATCCAAAATCAAAGGAAAGAAGTGGAGATACCATTTTTTGAAAGGCTGGCAATATCAAAGGAACCATCTAAACTGGTTTTCAATTTCCTTTAAGAGTTAGAAAATGTCACCATTAAAATTCCTTTTTTACAAGCCATCAAGGACATTCCTATATATTCGAAGCTAATCAAGAATATATGTACAAATTTAGGATGGAAAAAGAAGAATGAAACTCAAACCATTCAAGTCATTAGATAATTGTTTGAGATAATGACTGAAGGTAGGTTATTACCAAAATATACTAATCTTGGAATACCTATCCTGACATTTCATATTGGTAAAATAGCCTTGCACAATATTTTGGTCGATTTAGGAGATGATATTAATTTCATGACTAAGGAAATAGTAGAATCCTTAGGACTACAGAAATTACAACCAACTTCTATAGCACTCCAACTTGTAGATAGATCTATTGTTAGACTAGAGGTAAAATTAGAAGATGTTATAGTTTCTGTGATTTCATGGGATTACCCTATAGAATTTATAGTCTTACAACCCAATAAAATGTTAGGGGGAAATCCCTTAATTTTAGGATTCCCATGGCTTGCAATAGCTTCATACATCAATTGCAAATCCGAGAACATTACTATTTACAATAGCAAGAACACCAAAGATCTTAGCCTATTCCTTGAATCAACATTAGATAGATATTTTCTACTATGGTATGATTTCCCTCATTACTTGGATGATATCCAAACCATATCGACTAATATTATGAGTGAATACTTAAAAAAAAAGTTGAGGGATCCTTATCACTATTACTAGGAGATCAAAAGGAAGATCAAGGTCAAGACAATAGTTTTTTTATCTAAATATACTATGCTCATTGATGAGGCTAGCACAAGTTAAACTCAGTAATTGATACCTTATGACTATCACTTAAACATGATTAAACATGAAATTATGGGAATAGATGCGAATACAAAAAGTTACAAACATATTTTTATTACAATGGGAAGAATCTTGAACATTAGTAACGAGCTCACAAGCATACATGAATCACAATTGATTTATATGCTTAAAAAGGATCGACTTGCATTTTCATGGACATGAAAGGAATACACCCAAACATTTATACGCATCGTATATTTATTCAAGAAGGTTTATAACCATTAAGAAAACCCCAAATAATGTTGAATCCAACTATGAAAGATGTAGTTTAGGAAGAAATAATTAAACTCTTGAGCGTAGGATTCATAAATCCAATTTTTGACAGTCAATGGGTATCACCATTAGTGATAGTCCCTAAAAATAATGGTAAATGGAGGATTTATGTGGATTACAAGGAGTTGAATAACGTGACAAAGAAGGACTATTTCCCCTTACCATTTATTGATCAATTTCTTGATACCTTGGATGGGAAGAAGTAATTTTATTTTTTAGATGGTTTTAGTGGGTAAAATCAGATTTCCATAGCTAAATAAGATCAAGAAAAGATAAGTTTCACATTTTTTGTAGGAACTTATACTTATAAAGTCTTACATTTTGGACTATGAAATGCACCAACCACTTTTCAAAGGGTTATCTTAGCTATTTTTGTTGATTTGATTCATGAATGTGTAGAAGTCTATATGGATGACTTCAAAGTCTATGGTAACACCTTTGAAGAAACTTTATCAAGCTTACAAAATGTTTTGACTAGATGCTAAGAATAAAATCTCTCTCTAAGTCACGATAAGTATTTCATGATGATGAGATGAGGCATTGTTTTAGGACATTACATATCAGAGGAAGGTGTTAAAGTAGACCCTATAAAAATTCAAGTTATCTGATCCCCCAAACCTTTAAAAACACAAACAGAGGTAATACATTTCTTAGGAAATGTAGGATACTACTGTAGATTCATTAAATATGTAACAAATATGTTACTCCTATGCTTAAGCTTCTAACCAAAGAAAGTGAATTTAGTTGAACTGAAGCATGTCAGGAAGCCTTCAAAATTATAAAGAACAAATTAACTACTACTCCAATCCTAAGGAGACCAAATTGGGAGTTGCCCTTCCACATACATTGTGATGCTTTAGTATATGCAATAGGAGTAGTATTGCAACAAATAGAAAATAAAATACCTTATGTTATCTATTATGTAAGTAAAAATTTGCATGGTGCTGAATGGATTTACACAGTTACTGAAAAGATTTTTTATCTGTAGTCCATGCTATTAATAAATTCAAATAGTACATAATGGGGTATGAAGTATTTGTTCATACTGATCACTCTACCATAAAATACTTAATGAACAAAGACACAATAGGAGCTATATTGGTTATATGGCTTCTATTATTGCAAGAATTCAATATCACAATTATAGACAAAGCAAACATGGATAATGTTATTACAAATTATTTATCATGTATGCAAATATTTGATGGCGATGAGTTAATTACTAATAATTTCTCTGATGAACATTTGTTTTCTCTCTCCATATTCACTCCTTGGTATGCTAATATTGTAAATTACTTAGTAACAAGAAAGATACCTCAAAATTGAACACTGCGTGAGTGTAGAAAACTAATATATAAAATCATCCTTTACATGTCGATTAATGGATTCTTGTTTAAATCTTGCTCTAACCAAATAACTAGGAGATGTATGCAAGAAGAAGATGTGTATGACATAATTCGTGCAACACACGACGAAAACTATGGAGGACATATATGCCGCCCAAAGAACAATCTAATAAAATATATCAAATCAGTTACTTTTGGCCTACTATGAATAAATATACCTATAATTTTATTGATAGATGTGATGCTTGTCAAAGGGCTAGTAAACCTACACCTTCAATGGATTTGCCTTTGGTACCAAAAATAGTGTTTGAACCATTTGAGAAATGTGGAATTGATTTTTTTGGTCCAATAGACCCTCCAAGTGTAGGTAATAAGCATATACTTGTGTGTATAAATTATATCACCAAGTGGGCTGAAGTAAAAGCCTTACCACAAGAACAAGCTAAAATTGTAGCTGATTTTCTTTATGAAAACATCATGCAACACTTTGGAGCACCTAGAGAACTAATTTTAGATCATGGATCCCAATTTCTCTCCAAGGTGATAGAATATTTGTTAAAATATATCAAATAAAACACAAAATACCTCACCATATCACCCTCAAGCTAATGGACAAGTATAAGTTACAAATAGAGAACTTGAAAAGATCATTACAAAAATAGTAACTGTGAATAGGTTTGATTGGGAAAAAAGGTTAAAATAAGTTGTATGGACATATAACACAACTTGAAAAACCACCACAGGATTGTTACCTTATGAAATGTTCTATGGAAAGCAAGCCATTATGCCTATCAAATTTGAGATAGAAACCCTTCACACAACAGTACAACTTGACATGAACTTGGATCAAGGACAAAAATCTAGATTGAAAAAGTTAAACATTTTGGATGAAAGAATACTAGGGGTATTACACATGACTGAATTAAATCAGTAATAAATAAAGAAGTGGCATGATAAAAAAATTGTACCATGAATATTTCAATCAAGATATTGGGCCTTGTTTGATTCTTGCTACCAATATTTTCAAGATAAGCTAAGAACAATATGGCTAGGACCTTATGATATTGAAGAAACATTTGGGAATTGTACAGTTAAACTTAAGACTATAGATGAGTCAACAAGAAAATTACTAGTAAATGGGCATAGGCTTAAAATCTATAAGAAGCCATTATCTAAATAAGATTTCACACATCATCTTAAGCAATAGGTTGACTTGCAGTGCAATTCTGAACTGCAATCAACTATTATTGAATGATAACTTCTCTTTCTTAATCACAAAAAATAAAAAATAATAAATAATAAACAATATATATAGAATATACCTATATATACATAGGAATAATATTTAGGAATAAATAAATAAATATGTTGTTGGTATATACCACTTGGCATATAAAAGAAGATTATCATATACTTCCTTTTGTTTCATGATGGAGTTCCAATATCTATAATTTTTTCATCTTATTTCTCATCAATTTTTGGTCTCAATATTTTTGGATAGATCAGTTTGAGAACTTGTAGGGAAACTACTGCCACATTATGCATAACACTTTGGTTTCTAAACAAAATTTAGGTGTTTTCAATCACTTAGCAACCCCTAGTGTTTTAAGAAAATTTCCATTGAAAATCGAACAATCCTTAAAGTACCATAGGTTGTTTCTGGTCAATCAAGTTTTCTTTTGGACTATGCATGTTATAACAAATAAAGACATTACGAGTTGGAAAAGAATAAACCATGAAGTTACTATTTCTATAAAGTTAACGGTTTCCCCTAGTTATCCAACTATGTGCATGGCCCAAAAAGCTAAAGAATTGACAAAAGGATAATCTCTCCATTCACATTTTAAAAAAATCCCTTTCTCTCTCTCAAAATGAGCAAATATCTCAAAAATCAATAAGAATTTCCTTGCTCGTCCCAAAAAACAAGTACCCCAAAAAGCAATAAAAAATCCCCTTGCTCTTCTTCAAAATGAGCAATTATCCCAAATAAAATCTAATAAATGAAGGGAAAAGAGCTTGAATCCTTGGAATTCTTAGTGTTTCAAAAACCATGGGGTGATCATCATTACAGCAATGGATTGACTGAAACTTGCTTGGCAATAAGGTATGCTAACATGGTAGCGATAAGTCTGTAAAAGACCTATGGACGTTCCCAAGATAAGATAGCTTGTTAGCATAAGTGACCAATGGATTAGTCAATCCTTACTCATAATAAGAAATTAATATTCATTGCTCACAGTTGGTCCTTCAGATGCTTGAAACCATTAGGACAACCTTAGCATCATATCAATTTGTGAGATGAATAGATGAATTTGTTTAAGATCACTAGGATGTTTGAATCTTTGTAAAAAAAAAATGGATCATTTATACCTAAGGCAAACAAATTTATAAGTAAATACCATCATCACATTACCATACACATAATCCATTTCATCCTACATGTGGCTCGAATTTCCAAAGCTTTATTGTTTTTGCCCATGTCAAGTTTTGAGAAGCTCCTAAACCTATGTCAAAAATCTATGTTACAGATATCGAGGAATGGTATTAGAATAAAATCCAATATTCTTCTCTTATATGGAACTCCTTGATGAAGTTAAAGAAATAAAAATAAGAAATAATATCCCTAAGGCATTAGTAGGAGTTATTAATAAAACCATGGGATAACTTATTTAGAAGCCAATAAGGTAAGTTTATTTTGCAGAGATTATTATTCTATAAGCCTATTTATGACTTGGCATAAATAATATATAAATAAATACCCCATATTCTTAAATAATTAAATAAAACAAATTATTATATAGATTTGTCATAGTATAAACTTTTAAATAAAATCCTTTCTATAATGTTTTGGCTATATAGCCAAAAATACAGTTTGGAGGGAGGTAAGTTACTCATTATTCAAGATACAGTTTGGGAGGAAGAAAAAGAAAGAAATAAAAAAAAGAATGAAGAAATAGGTAAAGTATTCTTTAAACTCTACAATTACAATTTCTGTAGACAGTTTCTATAGAAATTTTTTGTAGACATTTTTTGTAGATTGGTTTCGAAGATAATTTCTATAGATAGTTTTCGTAGATAATTTTCATAGATAATTTCCATAGATATTTTCCATAGATAGTTTTCGTAGATACTTTCCATAGATACTGTGTAGACATTTTCTATATTTGTTTTGTAGCATAACTTTGAAAATGTGCATTTTATAAAAATAAATTAAGTGTCAAAAATTCTAGATTTGTGACACGTATCAAAAGCATAATTATATAAGGCAAATATTAAAAATTATTTATGCAAGGGTTTTTTAAGAAAAAAAGGAAAAAATGCATAATATTTAAAAATTCTTGCAATAACATGGATGTTTTCAAGCTTGAGAATCATGGCATGAAAATCAAAACATGGACTAAGTATTGGAAGTAACACATAGTAGAATGGATGATTAAAATTTTACCATTGATAATCCTATGCACAAGCATTCAGTTTATAACAAGCTCGATACTCTAAACATTGCATATTTAAAATCACAAACGAAGCACTAAGGATGATATGGATATTCATGATTGGTTGAAGTATGAGCACCATAAGTATATTTTAAATAAATCATCTATGGGAATAAGGTTTTAGAAGTTATTACATGGACAGAAAAAGCTTATACTGAGAGATGGGGTAAAAGTATAAGACCACTTTTTACTTTTTCTTCTCAATCAATATTATGCAATGTATCAATAGCAATATCAAAAACAGTAATAAAAGCAATGCATAAATCACCATATACAATAGGGACACCAATTTAATGTGGTTCATCCAATGTGGGCTACTCCATGGAGAAAATATTTCACTAAAATTTTCTCAACAAATATCTTGGGAAACCTTTCCCTATTACAATCTTTATGGACCTCTTTCCAAAGGAGACACAAATATCCTAATAATTTTTTTGGATCTCTATCCATAATAGATGCCAATCTCCTTAGCAGGTTCATGGATATCTATCCATAGGAGAAGACCTCTCTTTTCTACTCTGGTTGGTGATCTTCTAGAAGAACTGCAGCCTCCATTGCACTGGATAATGGATATATATCCACTAAAGACTCCTATCCTCACTACTCTAGCTAATGGACCTCTATCCACTAGATACTGTCATCCTCTATACTCTGTCACCTCCAAATATTACTCTCAGCTCTATCTCAAATATGCACTAAACGTAGTCCTTTAGTATAGCACAAATAAGCTTAATCTCTATCTCTGGTCTGGCACAAACCTGTCCTCAAATTTACACCAAACTATGTCATCAAAACTGCACTAAACATAGTCCTTTAGTCTAGAAAAAAATTTCTCAATCTCTATCTCTAGTATGGCACACACCTATCCTCAAATATGCACCAAACTCTATCATCAAATCTGCACTAAACACAATCCTTTGATCTAGAATAAATCTACTCAATCTCTATCCTCAAGTCTTAACACAAAGTTTGAATCAATCACAAATCAACTCTGCTAGATCTACTCCAAACCTTAACTCAAAGTTTTAACAAATAAATCAATCAACTCGTCTCTCAAGTCTTCTCAAAGACTTGTCTCAACTCTACATTGTAAGCTTCCACAAAAGCTAACACTAATTTTTCCACAAGTCCTCTCTAGAACTTGTTCAATCTGCTTAACATGTCTTCACCAAGACTTACCTCAAATTTTCTCAACAAGTCCTCACTAAAACTTGTCCAATATGCTCAAAAAGTATTCACCAAGACTTATGTCAAATCTTCTCAACAAGTCCTCACTAGAACTTGTCCAATCTACTCAACAAGTCTTCACCAAGACTAGCCTCAAATCTACTCAACAAGTCCTCACTAGAATTTTTCCAATCTGCTCAACAAGTCTTCACCAAGACTTACCTCAAATATGCTCAACAATTCCTCACTAGAACTTATCTAATCTCATAGAAACATATAGAGAATTGTTAGAGACTCAATATGCTTCACACTCACAAAAATTCTCAATCACTTTCAATCTTTATTTTTACCATAGAAACATATAGAGAATTGTTAGAGACTCAATATGCTTCACACTCACCACAATGCTCAATCACTTTCAATCTCTATTTTTATCAAAGAAATATATAGATAATTGTTAGAGACTAAATATGTTTCACACTCACAAACACAAAATCACTTCCAGCCTCTTTTCCAAATCAATTAAAAATATAGAATAATTTATTTCACAGAATTAGAACTATCACTTCAACACTTCGACTCGACTAGACTCAATCAAATCCACTCAATCAATCACTCAATGAAATAATTTCTTGCTTACAAACCCTAGTCCAAGCATATAAATTACTCACTCAATTATTTCCAATAATTCTTATCAAGCAATATCACATAACAATGATACTTATGATCTTTCACAAACCTTAGTTCAAGATAGTTCACAACTTCGCATAATAATGATATTCATATTCTTTCACAAACCCTAGTTCAAGCATATGAAAGCTTACTCAATATTTCCAACAATGCTTATCAAACAATCATTTTCACTCCAACTTAGCATTCACAACATCCAATCCAACAATATTTTTCTAAGGAATATTTAACCATACCTTTTATTTTGATGGAGATATATCTTCAAAACCTGTCTTAATCATAATCAAAATTTTCTTTACCAACACTAGGGTTTGGTTACCACAACCTCTCTCAAGATATCCACAAAATAATTTTCTCAAAGATTATTTTTCATACAAAATAACAAATCCTTTTCTACACCTTATAATCTCCAAACTCACAATATTCAATTTAATAATTTCACCATAACACTACACTTAACAACAAGTATATCAAAGTCATTTTACACCTTATAATCTCCAACTTCATAAACTCTAATCACCAAAAATAAAAATCAAATATTTGATTTTTAATACCCTTATATCTCCCTCAAAAACTTTAATCAACCTTTATTTTTCAAAGTAAAGCAACCTCTAAAATTACAACCTTGGCAAGAGAATCAAAATCGATGCATACCTTATTTAGCCCAACAAAACACTTTCGGTGGGTTTCAAACACCTAACCTCACCACTCCAAGCACCTTAGTCATGGCTCCCTAGCCACGTGAGCTATAAGATCATGTGGGATTCAAATGCACCAACTACGCTTTGACTCTCCTTCATGCACCAACTGCGCTTTGACTCTCCTTCATGCACCAAGAGCCAAAAGGCTCTTCTCCATCGTCATCGATGAAGATCAAACACAAACCTTTGAAACACGTGCACACCTTGGATTCATCGTTGGGCCAACATTGAAGAGGTTGTCTTTTCACCTTTCACGCTTGGACTTCCACAATTTTTGAGGCAACCAACCTTAGCTTATGCTCATAAATTATTTCACTTCTACAGAGAGTTCACATGCAAATTAATGTCAAAGACTTGTTTTTTTATGAGGCAAAATCTATGGTATTTAAACTATATGCCTCTCTCTCTCTCCCACATCAGTGGATGGGGGAAAATCAATGACATCAATGCTCCAAATAATAACAATTGTCCTTGTGGTCCTAACCTTAGGGTTAGCTTAACTAATTTATAAATTAACTTATAATTAAATTATAATTAATTTATAATTAACTTAATAAATTTAAAAGTTAATTAAATTAAATTATAATAAAACTATTATAATTAATTAAATCTCTGGGCGATGGATACCCATGTCTCCTTGGGTCTTACCCGAAAGTGGCATCCCTTTTGGGATGTTTTTCACAAATAAAAATAAATAAAAAATTAAATCTCTAGGCCTTGCACCTTTAATATTATAATAAATTATTATAATATTATTTTTCTTGGGCCTTCCTTTTGCCCTTTAAACCTCATATGACCACCTGGGAGAAAATTTTATTTTACACTTGATTATGAAGCCTGAAAATGATGCTGCTCACTGAAACTAACGTTCACTGGTGCTGACTTCTTGACATTAATGACAACAAAACCTGCTCATATTTTGGTAGGGTACCTAGGAATATATATTTGGGGATATATTATTGTTGAGTGGTTTTTTCACCTAGTTGTGAAAGCACACTCTCCGGTAGGATCTGAGTCCCAAAATCCTCTACTTGCAAAGAAATTATAACAAAGTAATTTCTCCAAGGTTCCTGTTATGTTGGTTCTTTAACACCAATGATGCTGTTCAATGTAAATGTTGGGAACAACTTAGGGTTGCAAGTGGATGTTAACAAGGGGCACTATAGTTTACTTTAATTTGAATTTATAGTGGACTCAAAGTGAATAAATCTAAGAGATGAATCTGTATTTATCCTGAGCTTTGATGGATTTTCAGTTCTTTATTTGAATAAGAATAATTAAAATGCAGAAACTAAAATGAGGGTTTGAAAAATAAAAGAAATGCAAATGAAGATGCAACTAAACTACGTCCAGAATGCTGCCATCTTGATTGATAAAACCAAAGATAATGAGGTTTTTGCATGCAACCTAACCTATTGAACCTGCAAATTCACACAATCCAGATAAGCTAGGTGCGGGTTTCTGGGGTTTTTACTGTAAATTTAGAATTAGACATTCGCATGAAGCAACCAAGAACACTTGCATTAAACTTTACCTAAAAGCCTAGAAATTTAAAAAGGAATTGTAAGACATTAAATCATGCATACAGAAGAGACTCCTTCTTTCTCATCAATAGATGCCAACTCTTTGTGTTTCTGTAATAAAATGATATATCGGTTGCAATTATAGAATGTTCCAGGTATAACAAATCTAGAACAAATGAAGGAAATTGCTCCAAGTGCAGGCCCAGAATGGCATGCAGCCCTTGTATCTGCAACTCTGCTAGCAGCAATTTCCAACCCTCTACTCAATCTACGCTTTCAATTTTATACTGTCTGGCACGGCTCTTCGGTTCACCTGCGTTGCTTCGTTTCACCTCCCAGAATGCGTCTTTTCAAATTCTCGCCTTTTCGATGCTTTTACTTCATGCTCGATGCCGAAACGTTCAAAATATTCCATTGCACGTAATTCTTCTACAACTCTGACACCTGTATGCCACGTGTCTCATGCTTTTTGTGCCTTTTGTAACGGCCTCCTGTAAATCGTGACATTACTCTGCATGCAGCTTGTTTTTCTACCAGCCCAGCGAAAACGTGACATGTCGCAAAATCGTGACATGTCACGAAATCGTGACGCTTTCTTGCTCTGTACACTCTCGGTCACAACCCATCACGAAATCGCTATGCCTTTCATTTCTTTCCCTCTGGCAGCTTTCTATCACAAAATCGTGACACTTTTTTGTTCTGTACCCTTTGCCCGTTTTCCATCACGAAATTGTGACAATTTTCACTTTCGGATTGCTTCGTTGCAACCTGTCGTGATTTCTTGATGTTTTTCACTTGATACACCTTTGGCCTCAATCTGTCGCAAAATCGCTACGCTTCTCCATTCTGTGCCCTTTCGCTCGCTTCTATCGTGATTTCACAACGCTTTCGTGCTTTGGACCCTCTCGCTTGATTTTGTCATGATTTCGTGACACTTTTTACACTTCATGTCCTTTCGCTCAATGTCGTTGTGATTTTGCGACCATTTTACACTTCATGCCTTCCACCCGCAATCTGTCGTGATTTTGTGATGTTTTTTCATTTCGGGCACCTTCGCTGCATGTTGTCACGATTTCGTGACATTTTCTCGCTTCGTGCCATCGGCCAGCTTTTCGTCGCGAAATCGTGACGCTTTTTTGTTTCGTACTGCTTTGCTGCTTTCTGTCGCGATTTCGTGACCATTTTCATGCTTCATGCCTTCCTGTCGATTCTGTCGCGATTTCGCGACCATTTTGCACTTCATGCACCTTTGCTGATTTTTGTCATGATATCACGATGTTTTTTCACTTCATGCTATTTGACCGGTTTGACCCACGATTTTGCGACGCGTCGCAATTTCGCGACGCCTTTCTGCTTTATGCCCCGCTTGCTGCTTCCTGTCACGATTTCACGACATTTTTTTGTTTTGCCCTGTTTGACTAGTTTGACCCATGATTTTGCGACATGTCGCAATTTCGCTACACCTTTCTGCTTCTCCTTTCTCTCTCCTCTTTCGGCCGCGATGGCGCGACAGGTCACGATTTCGTGACACTTTCTATTTTTCGGCAGCGATGGTGTGACAGGTCACGATTTCGTGACACTTTCTATTTTTCGGTAGCAATGGCGTGATAGGTCACGATTTCGCGAAACTTTCTATTTTTCGATAGCGATGGCACAATAGGTCACGATTTCGTGACATGTCACGATTTCATGAAACTTTCTGTTTTTCGACAGCGATGGCGCGATAGGTCGCGATTTCGTGACACTTTCTATTTTTTGGCAGTGATGGCACGATAGGTCGCGATTTCGTGACACTTTCTACACTTGTGCATTTTTGCCCCTTTTTCTTGAATTTTAGCATCTGGGTCACTGAGATTCCTTTTGAAAGCATGCAAAAAGATGGGTCCCCAATTTTGGGGTGTGTTGTGGATCAACCACAACAAATGGTGACTTTGTTGTCAAATGCTCTTGAGCATTTTAGTGAGAACCCAACCTAAAACATATACAAACTCGAAAACATGTTTTAGAACATAAGCAATATAACAAATGCCCAAAGATCAGAAGTACATGAATCATCAGAATCATCCAGTATTAGCTCAGTGTGTGCAATGAATTTCTTTCCCTATCATTTGAAATTGATCCACACTCCATTGTCAGTTTTGCATGAATGCATATATGAGATTGCGAATGATTTGTGTAACCTTATGAATATGCTAGGAGATCTTGCTTTTATAAAATGCATAGTCCTTCTTCTAGTATCATGTACAAACATTTAAGATTGCCAAACCCTCTTAGGATCCACTAATGAATTGTTTTATTATATCCCAAAGTTGGTTATGAGTCCCTACTATCTTGAACCCATGCGCAAGTGAATGTGAAATCAGAACTTTGGGGAATCAGACTTCCAACCAACCGAGATGAGAGCTTAACCCTATATTTACTATTCTGATTTAGAGTTCATTACCTCACTTTGAGCAAAATAATTTAACCAATTATGGAAGGAATGGTCACGCTAGTCTAACCCTTTGGACAATCAGTGGTCTTGTTTTTTAGACAAGACATGTTGCCATGCATGGGCATATCTAACCCCACAATCCAAAACTTATCTTCATTTCTTTGGACCTTGGGGATGACTACCCATCCTTTGCAGAGGACAAGTAGTATGATCCTTCCAATCCAATATAAAGATGAGGTGGGAAAATTTTATTTTTTACTTCTTGGACCTTAGGGATGACTACCCATCCTTGCTAGGGACATGTAGTACGATCCTTCCAATCCAAACTTTAGATGTAAATGGAAAATATTAATTTTATTGTTTAGACCTTGGGGATGACTACCCATCCTTTGCAGAGGACAAGTAGTACGATCCTTCCAATCCAAGATTTATTATGAAATGAAACATAGGAGCTTTGGGGAATCAGATTCGCAACCTAAGTGAGATGAGAATTTATGCCCTATCCTTACTACTCCATGTAGGTCAAATCAAAGCTTTGGGGAATCGAATCCTCAACCTAATTTCGATGAGGATTTAACCCTATCTTTACTACTCTGATTTTAGGCTTTAAGCTCTATGGAAGTGGTCAAAACCACTGTTTTAAGGATCATGTCGCATAATAGGATAGACCTGAAATACTTCCTTTCGCCCAACCTTTTCTTCCAAGTTAGGTTTTGATCATTTTGCTCAAGATCCTTTTTAACGTATAAGACGTGCTTGGTTCTAGACATCTCAAGACTCAGTTTCCAACCTTAGTATTTTTTCTTATATTTATGTTATAACACAACCCTAAGAGGGATTGACATACTTTAATGACTTGTACCTAAGATGCATATGCAACTAAGATGGAATGTATATGTAAAGTGAGATGTGACATGAATGCATTATCTTTGAATTGTAGATGAAATTATTTGCCATACAAAACTGACTACTTCATGCATCACAAGTTTCAAACGATACAACTTAAGATGTTTGTGTGACTTGTGGAGCTTTTACAAGACAATTCCAATATTTCATATTCTCCTAATCTTAAGCATAAGTTGACATCTCAATTTTCAATATATATATATATATATATATATATATATATATATATATATATATATATATATATATATATATATATTTATCAAAATAAAAAAAACATGTCAATTGAAATCAAATCCACAACCAAAATCCTAGCTAGACTAACAATCCTAAGCAATGAAAACAAAATCTAAAAATCCCCACCAAAACCAAAAAGCATAACATCAAAATCTCACAACTTAAGGGCTAAAATAATGCTTTAAAATCTGCCCATTAATCGGTAGCATAAAATCTCTCCCTTCTAAAGTTTTTAGCCTAAAGGTATTCTTCCCAAGAATCTCTGAAATCCGGTAGGGGCCTAACCAAAGACAATCAAAATTTTGATGATTCCCTTTTTCCTCATGTCTTTTGTCCCATAGCAATACCAAATCTGAAATTCTGAATGACTTAACTTTGGCCCTTCTATCAAGCCATATTTTGATAACCTCCTGGTGCTTATTCATGTGATTCATGGCCTCTTCTCTCTTTTCATAAAGATGCAACAAATGACTTAATCTGGCTTCAACTTGATCATCTGTCCCCAAGTACTCTTGTATGAAATGCAAGGTCTGCAACTTCAAATTTGCAAGAAATATCGGGTCTTGCCCATAGACCAAATGATAGGGAGTATTCCCTATGGATTCCTTTACTCTGGTCCTATCTGCCCAAAGGGCAAACTTCAATTGGCTATGCAAATCCCGAGGATTATTTCTTAATGATGTTCAATAAATTTTTATTTGAAGATTCGTCCAGACCATTTCCTTGAGGATAATAATTGGATGCAAATTTTAAGCTCACTTTATTTTCATATGCCCAATCTGCAAATTGCGTAGAAATGAAAGCTTTACCATTGTCACTGACAATAGAATCGGGCATTCCGAATCTTGTTATAATTTTGTCCTCAAGGAATTTTATTACAACATTTGTGGTGGCATGTTTAGTAGGAATCGCTTCTGTCCACCTTGTATAGTAGTCTATAACTGTCAATATAAATTTATGGGAATTAGAAGAATTGGGGTTAATAACCCCAATAAAATCTAGTCCCCACCGTGCAAATGGTCTCATTTCAACTATAGGTTGTAGTGGCATGGCTGCATTTCTTTCTCTATTGGCAGCCACTTGACAGATATGACAAGATCGTACATGGGCATGTGCATCTTTGAAAATGTGTGGCCAGTAGTATCCTACTCTCAGGATTTGATGCGCTGTAGCATTTGCCGCACCATGACCAGTTCCATGTTTCCCGTGAAATTCTTGCAACACCCTAGCAGCTTCTTCTTTGTTCAGGCACCTCAGGTAGATCCCTTCATGATTCTTCCTATAAAGAACACCAGATTTCATCAGATAATTGATAGACTTAAGCCTTAAAGCTCTTCTCTGGGTTGAATTCAGATTATAAGGACACTTACCAGTCAATAAAAAATGCACAATATCAACATATCAGTCATCCTTAGCAATGTATTATGTGTTCGAGTATTGGCATGTTATTTACGGATTATTTTCTGCAATTGCCTTCACCAGTCCCTGTCCTCAAACTAACTTCATAGGTTGGATTTCGAGATCAAATTCTTGGATGGTGGAAATCCATTTCCCTCTTTTCTCACCTATTTCGTTTTGTAAGAACATGGTCTTAACAGCAGAGTCAGGCACGATGGCAATAACTCTGCTGTGCACAATGTAATGCCTAAATTTTTTCATCGTTTTGAAAAGTGCATAAATTTGCTTATCAAGGATTGAATACCTTAATTGAGCATCTTTCAGGGGGGCACTTAAAAATTCTATGGGTTTTTCTGCACTATCCTCGCCTTTTTGGGTTAAGACACTCGCAAAAGAGTGTTCTGATGCAAAATCATAAATATAGAAAGGCTTGGAGTAGTCTAGACTTATAACGACAAGAGCTCTGGAAATGGCATCTTTGATGTTCTGGAAGGCCACTCTACTTTCCTCGTTCCATTTTACATCCACGTCCTTCTTGAGCATCTTGTTCAGAGGTTTGGCTATCTCAGCAAAGCTAGAGATAAACTTCCTCACAAAATTAACCTTCCCAAAGAAAGATCTCAATTATTTTTTACTACTTAGGAGAGGTAAGTTTTGGATAGCTTGTATCCTTTCTGGGTCGATGGATATGCCCTCTTTTGCAATGATGTGACCAAGCAATTTTCCTTCTGTAACTCCAAAAATGCATTTTTTAGGATTTAAGGAAATTCCATGTTCTCTACATCTTTGAAGCACTTTCTTTAAATCTTTGACATGGTCCTCTCTCTTCTTCGAGAAAACTAGGATATCATCCACATACACGATGATACATTTGCCTATGAGCCCTTTGAATGCATAATCCATGGCGCATTGAAATGTTGCACCAGCATTTAATAGTCCAAATGGCATTCTCTTATATGCAAATGTCCCCCACTTGGTGGTGAAGGCTGTTTTCATCCTGTCATTTGGATGTATAAGAATTTGGTTGTATCTAGAATACCCATCAAGAAAGGACATCATTTCAGATCCATTTATCGTTTGTAGAATTTCATTGATTTATGGCAATGGATAATTATCTTTTTGAGAGGCTTTATTAAGATTTCAAAAATCTATGCACATCCTAATCTCTCCACTCTTTTTCTTACTGGAACGAGGTTAGCAACCCAGGTTGAGTGCCTAATAGGAAAAATGATTTTCACTTCCAATAATCTTTTGACCTCCCTTTCGATTAAAGGCTCCAATAGCGGGTTAAAAACTCGTTGTCTTTGCCTAAAATGCTTGGAGTCTGGCTTCAAAGGGATGGTATGTGTGATAATGTCTTGGTTGTATGTCTTCAGCTCATTGTAATTCCAAGCAATGCAATCTATGTAATGCTTCAATGCCTGCATTATGTTTCTCCTTTCTTCATCTATACATGCCTTTGCAATGTACACCTCCTTTGGATTGTCTGCACTCCCTAGATTAATTGAATCACATGCATCTTTGGGGAGTGGGACTCTTTTTCCTTTCTTGGTCTTGCATCCCATGTCGAACATTTTTTCCAATGAAACCACATATTTAGGTATTTTGTTGGATTGATACGCAGTTTCAATTTCATTCTCTGTTTCATCTTGCCACCTTTGCTCCTCATCAATCACCTGATTTTCAAAAATACCGAGTTCATGACAAATTTAAAAATGTGTCTGTCACTTTCAAAAACCTGGAAATTCTTGACATTATCGGGTATTGATGGACAAGGAACTAATTCAATGGAAAACTTTTTACACCTTTTTATATCAACCAGGTTTAACATTCCTGCGACGACTACAAGAGAGTCTGCTATTCGATTTCCTTTTCTAGAAATAAGGGCTATATTGAATGCATCGAATTCCTTAATAAGGTCCATAACCCTAGTTCTATAAAGGCTCAGTCTCCTGTTGCGGCATGTATACTGTCCTTTGATTTGCTTGACTACCAACTCAGAATCTCCCAAAACCTTCAAGCACTTAACATGCTTGCTCAATGCTAGACGTAAACCAAAGATCAATGCTTCGTATTATGCCACATTGTTTGTGCAAGGAAATTGCAATCTGTAAGCAGCCAATAATGGTTTACCTCTTGGACCAGTGAGCTCGACTCCAGCTCCTGCTCCCTATCTATATTTTGATCCATCAAACTTGAGCAACCACGTGCAATCATTTTCCTCAAAAGATCCACCATGACATGTTTCCTCTTTAGGCTCTTTAGTAGCTTCCTCAACGTCAAGTGCATAAACCCCCAGTTCTGACTCAGAAAACTAAACTTCATTTAGCTTGTTAAATTCTGTTATGATCTCCTTAAGCCTCGATTCATTTTCCACTCTAATTTGGTTCACAATTCCTTTCCACGATAGCCACATGTGTGAGCAGTCTATTGAAAAATAGCCATTTAGAGTTTTCATCCAGTCCCTTGCAAGTAGCATTCCATATCTACTTGGGATATTAACAACCAGAATGTCGACAACCTGCTGGACCCTGGGTTCAGAATTTAATTGAATCTTGACATCATATAGGGTCCCTACCACATTTACCTCTGATCTGTCCAGTTGTAGGACCTTGCATTTGGATGAAACAGGTTGCAGACCCAGCATTTGACATATCTCCGAAGGCATGAGGTTGCTCGTGGCACCCGTGTCTACCAAACAGTTATGCAAATTCTTGCCCATAATTCTCAGAGTCAATAAGAATGGCAGGACATCCCTTCTCTCCTTTTGCAAAATCAGATGGGACTCAACTCCTTTTCCATTCCACATTTGATCAGGTGAGTTCAGAGCCTTTATCAACGCCTCCTTTTGGCCAGGCAATCTAGCTGCGTCCAAGAATGAAAGACTAGATTTGGACTTCTTTAAATCCTCCACTATGTCATAGTTTGGCTTTTCAAATTTGACTGTCTTCTGCACGTCATTAGACATTTCTCTTCTGAGTGGAGGAGGAGGATTATTATTTGCCTTAGTATTTGGAGGAAGAATAGAGTTCTTTGGAGGTGTTGATGAGGTTTTAGGGGCTTTAGATTTACTTCTCAAATGGTATCCATGATTCCCCTTTCTGAAATCTCGAAAAGCTTGCACCTCCTATTCCAAAATTTTGTCTTCCTCTTCCTCACTCTCACCTTCTTCATGATATACAGTTTCCATCACCATAATATTATCATCTTGATGTTGTGATGGACCCTCATTTGATACCAATTCCAAATCATCAACTTGTGCCTGAAGACAATGAGTGTATCTAGCAATTTTAGGACAATTCCTCTCATTGTGTTCTTTTGTGTTGTGCAACCTGCACCCCCTTTCCCATGCCAAATCTAAAAGGTTCAAAAGAGAATTGGATTGGCTAGGTCCTGTAGAAGTATCTAGTTGATTAGCAATGGGAACAGGAACTCCCCCATTGTTTGGCTTGGTGTTCCAATGTCTCCCTCTATTGTTAAAATTTCAATTTGAGTGAGGGGTATGGGACTCATACTTCTGCTGTTGAACCTTGTCATTGCTTAGTTTATGAACTAATTTCTTGAGCTCTTCGACTTCTGAATAAATCTCCTTTGGTGGAATCACATTGTTATTAACCCCCATTGGATTCACATAATTGATGGGGTCTTGATTCAAAATTTGGGTCAGGTTCTGAGGAATTTGATTCCCGTATGGATTGACACTTTGAATCGGGGTTGGATTTGGAAATAGAACTATGGCCTGAGGATTGACTTGGCTAGTTCCTTGCATAGTCGATTGACTATTCTGCAAAAATGCGGGGACAGGTGGAATGGATGTGATTGGTTGGATTGGAATGGGTGCATATGTAGGTTCTGGTGGATATGACTGCTGATATGGGAAGGCATTTATGCTTGGCACTTGAGGTGCCATGATTTGATTTGCCAAGGGAGCTTGACCATATCAAGCATACTGTCCCACCATAGGCATCTGGGTAAACCCGTAGCCTTGTGGTGTCATTTGCTGCTCGATAGTCATGGCTTCATTATAGGCTAGAGCGAGCGTGGTGACTTTAGGATTTCATATTGCAAACATGGCTGTCATGGGGTCCAATGCCCTAAAATATATCTGCAAAGCCACTGTGGGATCGATGGCAAAATGCCTAATTGCTCTATTATAGCACTTTTGGAATCTCTGATTAAACGTTCTGATCGGTTTCCCCTGGCCCCTTTTGCACGTAATAAACTAATTTTAAATGGTTGCGGGATCCAAGGGTGACCTAAACTGATTGACAAAAGTGTTCTCCATTTGCGTCTATGAAGTGATTGAACCAGTTGGTAAGCATATATACCATTCATATGCTATTGGATCTAAGCTCATGGGGAAAAGTCTGCAATCCACATCTTCATATTGGACTTGCAGCCTGATTAAAACATCCCTATAGGCTTGGATATGTTCTTCTACTATTCTTAGGCCATCTGGTTTATATTTAGGCAAAAATATTTCAATGTTCATGGGGATTTCATGAATATCCCTAGCAATGTTCAAAGGAGTATTGTTAGCTCCATACCAAGGAGCTTCTGGAGCTTGAGCCATTTGACTCACAATCGACGAGGACACCCCTACAAGAGCAGTAGAAATATTACTGACAATAGGCACACTAGGGGAAAATGCTATTACTGGCGTAGGTCCACTCGATGTTCCTGGAGAAAATAGGTCTTTTGTGACTGGTGAGCTTACGACTTGCTTGGTTTTACTCTTGGGAGTACTAGTAAGGTCATGAAAAATGGTTTCCCCGATTGTTTGGGACCTGGTCACAATACGATGTAGTGGGTCCAGCCTGCCTGATGAAACCCTCAATTATTTCAAAGAAAACCTGCAAAAAAAGAAAACAAAAGCTGCAGTTTAGTTGTTTGTGAGTTTTAAAAGATGATTTGAAAATTAAATCAAAAATATATTACTCATGTGTGAAAATCAAAATAGAATAAACCAATTCGGGCCCTCCTTCTAGCGCCAATCTATTGAGTGGTGTTTTCACCCGATTGTGAAAGCACACTCAAAAATTATTATATTATATAAGGATTGGCATGGGCTACACATAACCCAAGGTTGATTGTATTATAATATTATATTATATTAGTAGTAGGCTCTCAAAAGTAGAATAAGAATATGAATATATAAATAAGAGATATTTGTCATTGTAACCATCATTGGAGAATAATGTTATGTAATCGGCATTACCCATGAAGTGGCTTATGGGACTTTGCCCTCCTTAAGTGGCATATCTCATCTTGGGAGATCTTGTGGAGTTATTCCTTCGTTAAGGATTATTATTGGTGTTTCCTTACCTTAAGGTTACTGTCTACCTCTCTCTCATTTATAGATTATTATTATGGATAATGTATTGTGGATGAATGATTTGATATTTTTGCATATTGGTGAATGGTTTATGTTAATGATAATAAAGTTATGCAAGTGGTATCAGGGCAATGATTTTGGCAAAGTGGGGATTTTTGTGAAATTGTAAACTTAGGGGCAATTTTTTTTGGAAAAATGTTTCATCTTTCAGGAGTCGTATCTCTACACAAGTTTATCCGATTCAGATGATTCTCAAATAATATTATACAAAAATTGAAGAGCTTTAAAATGAGTGGTTATATGAAGGAATCTAATCAATATTGAGGAATATATGACCTTTTAAAGTTAGTTTTTCGAAACAATGATAGTGACGAAATTCATAGATTTTTTCTGGAAAAACATTTCATATTTCAGGAGCCATATCTCTGCAAAATTATATTCGATTCAGGCAATTCTTGTATCAGTTTGTGTAAAATTTGAATAAATTTAAAATGAGTGGTCGTATGAAGGAATCTGAGTAGTATTGAGGGAGATACAACCTTCTTAAGTCAACCATCTGGAACAAGGGTAGTGACAAATTTTCAAGTCATAAATTTTTCAAAAGATGAAATTTGTTTAGTTCGGGTAAGCAAATCAGTTGTACTTTATTTTTTTTGGAAGAAAAATTGCACATCTAGTTGTCTATGTGGATTTTTAGCTTCAACTCAGTGGGAAGATATTTATTTCCTTAAAAACCTATCTTGCATTAGGGCATGATATATTATCAAAAAACCCTAGTTACATTAGGGCATGAACAATGGCAATCCAATTTTTTTTTGGAGAAAATGATATTGATGCTAGAGAATGGTGGAAAAATTTTAGATCTCTATATTGTAATAATTATTTTTGGAAATTCAACCTTCAATTGAGTCTTGAAGGGGAAGCTTGGTCTTGGTTGAAATATTTTTGTAAAGAAAGGAATAATGAATACACTTGGGATGAAGTGGAGCATGCATTCTTGAGTAAATGGGACCCATATTATATATATATATATATATATATATATATATATATATATATATATATATATATATAAAGACTATGAAAAATAAATAAAATTACTCATGAAGAAAGAGGAAAAGGTCAGGGAAAATAATGAGAGGAATATAGAAGGGACATCATTGGATTTAAAAAATTAAGCGCAAAATAAAGGTTTTAATTCAACTAAAAGTTCTATTTTGCAGGTTCATGGAAGCATTCAAAAGGAACAGGTTATTTATTCCATTGACCCTAGTAGCAGATATAATTTTATTAATATTTATATGGCTAAGAAGTTCTAAGTTCAAGAAACAAAAATTAAGGACACACATACTGAGGGTGAGAATATTCAGATTTTTGAATATTTGAATAGCACCATGGATAAATATGTTTTACATTCATATTTCTATGCTATTGAGATGTATGAGGAGGATATTGTTCTTGGTTATCCTTGGTTATATTATTTGGGTACTATTAACATTAATGTGTAAAATAAGTTTATGAAGTTATGGTACAGAAAAATAAGATAACATTGTAAGATATTTCTTAGATTAAGAAGCAAGGATACAAGGAAAATGAAGAAGTGGTTGTAGAAGAACAAATTGAAGAACCTAAAATAGAATCCAAGTAGGCAGTAGCAGCAACAGAGTCCATGGAAGAAGTAGTAGCAACTGATTTAGGGGAAATAACAATAATAGATTCCAAAGAAGCTTTGATAGAAGAGCACAAAGACACACCAAACAAAGAGAAAATGAAAGAACAATGTGCAGAAAAATTTAAAACAATGGACCCAAATGTTGAGAAGTCAAAGAAGGTAGAACATCAAGTAAAGGTTGCACCACATCACCATCCACACTACCATGAGCGACAACATTATTGGAGGCATGGCTCAAGGAAAAAATATTATGGTTCCACATAGAATCATAAGGGCACAAACTATGGTAGAGTTTGGCAAAGAAAGCATAGTGATCCTAGTTTTCAGAGTGGTTCATTAGCATCAAGGAACAAGTGGACCTATCATTCAAGTTATTAAAATACAGTAGCAAAAGTGTGTAGCCAAAAAAAGTAGATTTGGATACTCAAGTAACAAAATGGCATACCAACATCAACGTGTTTCACTTGGATGGAAGGATGATTGAGATTGGTACCAGTTGCTAATTTCTTAGCAAATCATATTATCGTGTTTCTTCATATGTTTCGATGAAGAAACATTTGTAAGGAGGGTGGCATGGTAGGGTACCTAGGAATATATATTTGGGGATATATTATTATATTGTATAAGGGTTGGCATGGGCCACACATAACCCAAGGTTGATTGTATTATAATATTATATTATATTATAATATAATATTATATTAGTAGTAGGCTCCCCAAAGTAGAATAAGAAGATGGATATATAAAGAAGAGATATTTGTCATTGTAATCATCATTGGAGAATAATATTATGTAATCGGCGTTGCCCACGAAGTGGCTTATGGTACTTTGCCCTCATTAAGTGGCATCTCTCATCTTGGGAGATCTTGTGGAGTTATTCCTTTCTTAAGGATTATTATTGGTGTTTCCCTACCTTAAGGGTATTATCTACCTCTCTCTCATTTGTGGATTGTTATTATGGATAATGTATTGTGGATGAATGATTTGATATTTTTGTATATTGGTGAATTGTTTATGTTAATGATAATAAAGTTATACAACATATTTCCAACAATATCTCCCTTTTTCATTGATGGCAACCCAATTACCTTTTACCATTTCCTTAACATTTTTCTATTTTTCTCCCCTTGGGAAATTGCTCCCCTTGGGAAACTGCTCCCCCTAACTCAATGCTCTCCCCAAAGATCAAATCTTTCTCCCGTTGACATTTTTGGAAAAGGTTCATCTTTGGTGTTAGAGTTACTATGTTAGTAACTATGATTATTACCTCATTTAGGTAATATTTAAGTTTCACCTAGGTAGATATAATTTACCACATGGTAAAAAGTAATTTCTTACTTTTTACCACTAGTAGTTACTATTACCAATTACCTTGGTTAGTAGTCTACCTTACCGTCATTTCCCTTTGGACGACAGATAGGTTAGTTGTTAGCGTAGACATAGGATCTATTGTTAAATAATCTATTTTGTAACCTACTTAATCCTATAGCTATCCTATGCTATAGTTGATGAGATTAATCAATAATAATTCTTGTCTTACCTTTTGTAACATTGGTATCATCGCAGCCGGGTGGCCTAATACGAGCTCCGCTCGTTCCACCCGACCTGGACCTAGCATGATCTTCGAGGGCCCTGCTGGCCCTCAAGACCTGCATGGATCCCTAGTGAGGCAGATCCCAGGCAGCAGGGCCCGTAGGCCCATATCACCGGGCGACCATGGGAGAGGGCCCATAGGCCCACGTCACCGAGCGACCACGGGAGTAGGCCCGCAGACCCCGACAGTTCTGATAGCATTCTATTGTCCGACCTGTCGGGCCTGACAGGAGGCCAGAGCCCGCAGCACAGGGCCCGGATCCCGAGGGCAGGAGGCCCTCCGGTTATCGACAGTCGCTAGTGCTGCCCCCGTGGGTCCAGCACATAGCCGGGAGGGCAGGAGCACCCTCCCAAGTAGAGACCGGACCCAAACCCGAGGGCAGGAGCACCCTCGAGTCTGACCACCACTGACAGGGGACATCCCTGTCAGATCTTTAGCAACCAGGATCTGAGAGGGCAGGCGTGCCCTCCGATCCCCGATGACCGGTGGCACAGATTCAATGATCGAGATCTGAGAGGGCAAGAGCGCCCTCCGATCTTCAGCAACCGAATCAGAGACCCTACAACTATGGACCATCTCGGGCACAAATCCCAAGGACAATCGTAGCTGGGACCCATGCATGCTTGGGCATAGATCTCGAGGCACTGACTCAGCCACTGGATCGGACACATGGTGTACAGCCACTAGACTGGATCTCGAGGCACTAACTCAGCTACTGGACCGAACACGTGGCGGACAGCCACTGGACTAAACATGTGGCACAGCCACTAGATAGGACACCTAGAAGAGACTTAACACATGGCGGATAGCCACTGGATGATAGGACAAAGATGGACATGACACGTGGCAGACTAGCCATGTGTCACCGGACCTGACATGTGGGTGACACGTGGCGGACTGCCACGTGCCACCCGACTCGACTCGACCACGACACGTGGTGGCTTGATAGCCATGCCATGTGGCAACGACCAAAAGGGGGATGGGGTGACTGCCCGAAGGTAGTCAATATTCAAAGGGCTTGAAAGCCCTTTTATACCCCTTCATAACCCCCGCACGGGCGATGTGGGATAAATCCCACATTTTTCCCCACCCGCGCGAGGAGTGAAGGGAAAGGGAATATCATTCCCTTCCCTTCACGTCGGGCCAGCTAGCCCGACCGGCGGAGGGGCCAGCGCTAAGGCGCTGCCCGATGGGAGGTCGGGAGTTCGACTCCCATCGGGGCAAAATTATTTTTTGCTCAAAGGGCAAGAAAAAAAAAAAACATCCTAAGGTATATTTTTTTATTTTTTTTGTAATATTTTATTTTTTTTATTCATTTTTTTTAATAATTTAATATATTTTTGTTTAAAAATCAATTTTTTTTAGGATTACATTGATTTTTACAAAATTTATTTTATTATTAATTATATAATGATTAGATTAAATTGAATTTTGCATTAAAAATAGAAAATTACAAAGGATAAATACAAGGCAATTTTTTTTTGCAAAAACATCAAGGAAGGAGCTTTTGTTTTTTCTCCAAGGGGGAATATAAGACATAGAAGAGCACCTACTTTTATTGCAAATAAGAAAACCTTTACTCTCTTCTCAACACCTTGTTTATTTTGCACATTTCAAAGAAGGATAAAATCAAAACAATTGATTCTTTATTGCAAATTTCAACACAAGGAGACTTAAAAATTTTGTAATATTCAAAGGCAAAGTGTGCATTTGTTTTCTCCAAGGGGGGATATAAGACATAAAATTGCACATTATTTTTTGCAAAATTGAGAAGAATTTGAAGGCCTTGGGTCCATAAAAACCAAGTCGTTTGTCGATTGGTTCTGGAAGCCTTCCAAATGCGGGTCGTGTGTCGACTTGTCTTGGAAGGAGTGCTCAAAATTGTTAATTTTGCAAAATACAGGGGAGAAGACAACATTGTACTTCTTTTGCAAAATTGTAAAACAAAGTAGGAGACATAAAAATATCAATTTTTGCACAACACAAATCCACATTTTGTTGCAAAAAGAAAAATTAAAAGGTGCATTTTCAATTTTACTTGACACCTTTATTGGCAAATTAGGTGCATTTTTCGGTTGCATCCGACACCTAGGTGATAAGAATTTTGTGGGCATTCTTGTTTGCTTATTGCATTATTTCTTTTGCAATTATAAGTCATAGAATCAAGAACACACTAAACCCCAAAATTTCACAAATTTGTGTAAATCCTTGCACAGATTTAAAGCCAAAATTACTTGATATTCTCTCCTAAATCAACAAAACCCCTAATTCACTCTTATTTGTTTGGCTTAATTTCCTCAAAATTTTCATCCTTCTTGAAGGGAGTTAAGGCAGGTGCCATTAAATATCTGTTTGAGTGAATTATATTTTGATACTCTCTTAGGGTAATCAAAAGAAAGAACAAGTTTTTTGAAAATAAGGAACCTTAAAAGTAGCAATCCTTTGCACTAAGGGGGGATAATTCCTTTCTTCCTTCAAACATAGATTTTGATAAGAGGGAAATAAAACTTGTAAAGGCAATCAGAAAAGTCCAAGTCATCAACATTAAAACTTTTCTTTTAGACTTCATAATAGCAATCATGCTTGAAGTACTTACAATAAGAAAGGACAAATTGGTGAATTTTTTTGATCAAATTGCCTAGAAAGCATAGTTTTGCACAAATTGTAAAAATGAAAACCATGACACCATTCAGTGTTGGTTTCAAAACAAGCAAAACTAAAATGGCAAAGGCACATCACAGAAGCCATATTTCTAGTGAAGTGTCTCATACTGATTTTGTTTTTGGTTCAAAGATAGCACAAGGAGTGCTAAATTGCTACAACAGTTTTGTAGAAGGAAAACACATGTGTCCCTTGGGCAAAAGCACCATTTTCTCTCACTCTTATTTTAGGCTTCATAAATAGCATAAGTTTTTTGTTTGAAGACCTTGCAATAAGGGGTGCTTGTACCTCTTTTAGGCTTCATAAATAGCAAATTCTAGGTGTTTGAAGTACTTGTAACAAGAGGAGTGATTTTTTGTGGTGTACAATTGTCTAGGAGGCAATATTTGTAAAATCCTTCACAACACTCTTGAGTTGCACACTTTTTTGCAATTGAGGGGGGATATCCATTTCTTTTCTTCACTGATTTTTGTAAATAGGGAAGATGACTTATAAGGGTGCATTTTCGGCTTTGTCCGACACCTTAGTCACACTTCCTTTAGAAATTAATTACACTATGTTTTGCAACAAGAAGGGGGGAACTTATAAGGGTGCATTTTCGATAGTGACTGACACCTTAGCTACCTTATATTTTGCAAATTCATATTGTAAATAAATGAACCTTGTATGAAGTGATCTATTCTACTACACCTAGCGATTGCAGTGGCTAGTTACCCATGCAAATTGGTTGGATGATGTGATTACCATAAGGACATTTGTTGGCATGAAGACAAAGTGAGGAATGACCCACTTTTTGCTTAGAAGCAGCCAGAGCACTATGATAGAGCAAAGAACTAGCAGATCAACATCTTCTTCACTGTATTGGGACAGCTATATACTTTACCCAAATATTGTTGTATAGAGGGATATGTATGTATTACCCAAATAATGTAATAAGGGGGGATGTTAGAGTTACTATGTTAGTAACTATGATTATTACCTCATTTAGGTAATATTTAAGTTTCACCTAGGTAGATATAATTTACCACATGGTAAAAAGTAATTTCTTACTTTTTACCACTAGTAGTTACTATTACCAGTTACCTTGGTTAGTAGTCTACCTTACCGTCATTTCCCTTTGGACGATAGATAGGTTAGTTGTTAGCGTAGACATAGGATCTATTGTTAAATAATCTATTTTGTAACCTACTTAATCCTATAGCTATCCTATGCTATAGTTGATGAGATTAATCAATAATAATTCTTGTCTTACCTTTTGTAACATTTGGGGCTCAGAGCTAAGAATGAGTCTCTTAGTGTAGCCCCTCCCCCACCTCCTTTTGAGGTGGTTAATTTTGGAGGAGGAGTATTTCTACTCCTAGCATGCACTGATATTTACCTTTATCCACTTTCCTTCTCATATGGTCCTTTTGATTCCTCTGACTATTCCTGTTCATGCTTGTCTCTAGAATTTCTACTCTACACCACTTTGGTTTATGTCCATCATTATTGCACTTATAACACTTAATGTTATTATTACTTGGAGGTGCAAATATCTTGGGATTTCTTCTGGTGAAGCCATATCTATTCCTATCATGAACCCTAAAATTCATTTCCTTGTGACCAAACTGATTACAATAGTAGCAATACCCTTGAAAAAGTTGTTTATTTCTAAAAATTTCATATTCATGTCTTTCATGTGTCCTGCACTAAGAATATTTGTGCCCAAACCTATGACATGAAAAGCATTGTCCATTGAAACTATCTTACCTTAACCTCATTGGTCTCTTAGTCTCTTTTACCCTGTGCTAGTTCATATTCCATATGTAACTTTTTTCCTCTTTTGTGCATTGTTCATTTCCTTGTTGAACTTTCTATTGTCCAAATCATCCTCAAAAGTCTCACTCTCTCTTACACTCTCTTCTTCTGAAGTTTCTTCTTCTTTAGAACTTGAGGTTGACTCCTCTCCTTGTTTCTTTTGTACCTATTCAAAACCAAGACCTCCTTTTTTTATTGATCATATTTGTACCTTGATCATCTTATCTATGATATTTGAGATCCTTCTAAACTTGTGTAACCTATCCTTAGACTCTTTTACTTATTCCTTTAGTATATCCACTTCATGTTCTAATATTTCACATTCTAAGACCTTTACTTCTAACTTATCTTTAAATTTTTTTGTCTTAGCCATTGACTTATTTAGATCCTCTATAAGCTTTCCTTTATCTTCATCACATTCTTGAAACTAAAGCTTAAGTTGGAATTTTTGTTTTCTTACCTTCTTTAATGCATCAGGGGTATGAATAAGTTCACCTTCAAGATCAACTTCTCCTATTTTCGTTTCTTCCTCTATTCTTTTACCTTTGAAAACATATTCATTCTCTTCTGACTTATCTTCTATATGATCACCTCCTTCTTCTTATAATGTCATTAGAATATTCTCTTCTAGTCCTTCAAGTGTATCTTTATATTCATCATCACTGAAACTAAAACCACTCTTTGTACAATTATCTTCAACATGACCAAAGTTACCACATATAAAACACTTGAGGATTATTGGTGACCCTTTCCTAACCATTTACTTTTATTTTTATATAAATAGAACTTCATATTTATCATTATCTAAGGAACTATTATCACTGTCACTTGAGTACTTACTTGCCTTTTCTACATAGAAACTCTTCTTATATCTTGGGAAGAACTTATTTCTTTGCTTTTCTTGACCATCCTTACTTTTCTTTTGGTACCTGTATTTTTCTAATTCGTTGTTCTTATGATCCTATTTTTCTTCATCATTGTTATTTCTAGCTTCTTGACAATCAGTTGCATAGTTACCATACTTTACACAATTGAAACATCTAATAGATTCCACATATTTAAATCTTCTTGTATCCTTATTCCTTTTACCATAATTTGCTTCTTCATCATCGGATGACTCATTGCTTGAATTTGACTTCTTACCCTTTGTCTTCTTAGTAGCTTTGAAATATGCTTCTTTACAGAGATTAGGTTCCTCTTTTGTTCTTATCTCAAAAGATATAATAATGCCAAGTAATTCATCCCTTGTCAAAATATCACCATATTTTTATTCCCCTATAGCTAAAATATTTTCACTAAACATTTTTGGGAGTGATCTTAAAATCTTATCACAAACATCAGATTCTTGAACCTCAAGTCCAAGTCCTTGCATGGAGTTAACAACCTCATCTACATGAAGTAGATAAGAACTAATTTTATCCTTCATTTTTAGATCTTCAAGTTGTCCCTTGAGATTTTACAACTTTATCTTTTTGAACTTTTATCTCCTTCATGTATGCCTTGCAACTTATTCCAAATTTCTTTCATTGATTTGCACTGCATAACCTTAACAAACTTGGTTCTATGCAAACGTCTCAAAATTGCATTCATTGCTCTTGAATTGTAATGATGTAGAAGCTTACTATATTTATCTGTAGGTGGAGTAGTTGGTGGTGTGTATCTATTTTCAACTGCTTTCCATATTTTATTTCCAAGTTCCATCATGTGAATCTTCATTCTCACACTCCAAAATACATAATTGCTTCCATCAAAGTGCTGAATTATATGAGGATCCACTATTAGAATCCATTTGTGTTCTTATAATATTTTCCTTCAAGTTGTTAAACTCTTCTGAAGTAACCTGCTTTGATACAAATTGAAGAACACAAGCTTATGCTAAGAGGGGGGGTGAACAGTATAAGATCAATTTTTACTTTTTCTTCCCAATCAATATTATGGAATGTATCAATAGCAATATCAACAATAGTAATCAAATAAATTCATAAATCACCATACACAATAGAGACACAAATTTAATGTGGTTCACCCAATGTGGGCTACTCCATGGAGAAAATATTTCACTAAAATTTTATCAATAAATATCTTGGTAAACCTTTCCCTATTACAATGTTTATGGACCTCTGTCTAAAGGAGACACCAATATCCTAATCAATTTCATGTATCTCTATCCACAGGAAATACCAATATCCTTAGTTGGTTTGTGTATTTCTATCCATAGGAGAACTCCTTTCTCCTCTACTCTAATTGGTGATCTTCTAGAAGAACTGCTACCTCCACTACACCGACTAATGGATCTCTATCCACTGAATACTCGTGTCCTCAATTAGAAGACCTATCCTCACTACTCTAGCTAATGGACCTCTATCCACTGGATACTATCATCCTCTATACTTTATCACCTCCAAATCTTACTCAGCTCTATCTCAAATTTTCACTAAAAATAGTCCTTCAATATAGCACAAATATGCACAATATTTGTCTTTGGTCTAGCACAAACCCATCCTCAAATCTGCACCAAAATTTATCCTCAAATTTGCACTAAACATAGTCCTTTTGTCTAATGCAAATCTACTCAATATCTATCTTTGGTCTGTTAGCGTATATGCTTATTTTTATTTCATTATTTAGCATCCTGTTGCTATGGTTGTAACTATATCTATTCTTGCTTGTTAGCTCCATAACAAATGGGCTAATCTAAGCTACGTATGTATTATTTAATCATTAGTTCTCAATGATAATGGAGTATGTTATTCCTACATGGTATCAAAGAGAGATTATATCCTTGCTCTGCTCGTTCTAGCCTAGGCGATTCAAGGTGAACTTCCATTCATGCAGGTTCATTAGCTTGGAGGCTTTGGGATGATCAGGATCAATCGATGATGACTCTCTACTAATGAGAGAGCTTCTCAGGTCTGATTGGATCGATCAGATCTAAAACAGACGTTGACCTGGTTGAGAGTCAAAAATTGACTAGACTGAAAGTGGGCAACCGTCAAGAGTAGACCTGAATTTTTTTTTGTTGTGGACTAACCCATGGACCAACCCTTGGGATCCAGATCGGATCTTGTGGACCAAACACGGGATGCGATCTTGACCTTACATAGCTACCTGACGCGATCTCGACCTTACGCGATGATGGAGGGAAATGGAACTCAAGATCTGACATAGACTCCTTGATGCAAGATAGGTGGAAGGACATGGTAGTTACAAAGAACACGTGGATGCAATCACTTCTATGGTGTGGTGGGCAAAATATCGATAAGCAAACTCGTACACCATGTGGTGGACATCTTCTATTACAAGCCATTTTGTTTTTTTTATACCACATATTATTCGTAGTGTCTCCCATGTGGGACTAATCTGCAAGAAATTTCTACAAATTTTTGTCTCCTCGAAAGGTGAAGGTTTCCCTGCTGACTGCAAGCCATAACTGGTACATTGATTGTTGATTTCCTACCTATCGAGATTGCAAAGAGAAATACGTGCAAGTTTGTAGAAGATGTGTAAGGTGTAATACCCAGTGTCATTGCAAGCAACATTGTGCATCCCCAGCAACTGGCTTGATTTGCAGGCTACAGTTGTGATATCGACGATCATAGTAGACAATTGCAGACAATTGGCATTGAACACTGGTGTTGATTTTCTATGCCAACGATAAATAATTCCACTTAACAAACTGTGTTTATGGTAGATTAAGATCTACGGTGGATTAAGATCTGTTGTGCTATGTCAAGGACGCGTTCATGTAGACATTCCAATAGTTGCAGCATGACAAAACTGGACTGAGAGAGTGCCGCTACTTTGGGTTTCAAAATCACAAATAGTAGATTTGGGTTATGCAGTGCATCACAGGACCTGACATAAAGCTAGACCAAAAATCAGCAATGCCCAGCTCTCCAAGCACCGAGACGATGATAGAGAAGATCCGATAGTGATTTGTGGAGCACAGACACCCGAATTTTTGTCTATTCAGACATGATGCCAGCTTTAGCAAAAGCTTTCTAGGCAAGAAGAAAAATCATATCAAATTTCATCATCCAACTCTGATGTAGAGAGCAGACAAAGAATTTTTTTTTGTGTTGTTTGTTGACATCATGGTGGACGCAGTCAAGGAAGAGTTATCCGAAGAGCACCACCAACAGGGCAGAGAAGCCACCCGAAGCGAATCGCCGTAACACCATAGTCATCGAGCATGACTAGTCACTCGCCAATCTGGTAGCTTGCGCTCTAGCTGCTTCCACGGGATCAACAGTCGATAAGCAGTGGAGCATTCCCTTTGATTGTCATCGAGCGATCGAGGGTGCCACCAGAGGAGGGAGGCACTGCTTCTAAGACCCTCATCATTACGAACAAGGTAAATAAAGGGCCCTACCCTTTATATCCCAGCCGAGGAGCTAGCTCAGCTGGTTAGCGGTTGAGCGTTGGAAGTTCGAGGTCGGGGGTTCAAACCCCATCGACACTCCCCAAGGTAATACAAATTTTTTTTGTTTTTTAAAAATTTTTTTTGTTTGTTTAAAATTTTTTCTAATGTTTAAAATTTGTTTTTAGTTTAATTAAATTTTTAATTATTTTCTTTAAAAAGAATTATTTTTTAAATATTTATTTTTGGAAAAGTAATTTAATTAAACTTTAAATATATATTTTTTAAAACATTGGAAAAAATTGTTTATCAAACTTAAAAATGGGGGCATTTTTTTTGCTACATACGTGAAGGGGGGATTTTTTTTCCCTCATTGAGCAAATTCGCATACAATCATCAAACCTCAAAACCTATTTTTTAGGCTTCATAAAAACAAACATTTTTTTGTTTGAAGTACTTCACATAGGGGGGAATTTTTTGATGACATTTTTGTGCTAATATGCCTAAGAGGCCAATATTGTAATTTTTTACAAACCAATAAAAAAAGCCTTTAGGAGCGCCCATTTTGCACTGCCCCTTGGAACCCCATACAAGGGAGATATAATTTTTTCCAAAACCAAGGGAGATATAATTTTTTACAAAACCAAGGGGGGAAGACTTATAAGGGTGCATTTTCGGTAGTGACCGACACCTTAGTCAAATTATTTTTTGCAAAATTTTATTGTAAAAGGTGCATTTTCGATAGAGACCGACACCTTAAGAATGGGTAGATCAAAGAAGAAAACTATCCCAAAATAAACTGATGATGTTGTTAAATCAGTTAAAGGCCCATACTTTTCCCCACACCTGGAAGGGATAGATTATTATGAAGATGGCACATTTCTTACACTAAGGAGTGGTGTAAATGCCATAATCAATGATTCTACGTCTTGTGGAGACATGCATAAAAATGGTGTTCTAATCCCTATTGGTGCTATAATGGGCATATTCTTGTCATTTTATGCTCTTGACAAAGCATAGCAGAAAAGGGACATTAGTGAGGAAATAGAGGTCAAACCCCTAATGGTCGATGCTTGTAGTGACACAAGTGATCTTCAGCCCATGGTGGCGAATGCTTGTTGTGACACATGTGACCTTAAGCCCATGATGGTCAATGCTTGTTGTGATACAAGCGACCTCATGCCTATGTTGGCAGATATCAGTTGTAGCACAAGTGATCTCATTTCAGTAGCAGATTTTTCTTGCGACACTAGTGACTTAAAAATTGAACCTCCTAAAGAACTCCATAATCTCATCAATAGTGACAAATGCCATATTGTTAAACACATTGATGAAGATGATGAAATTGGGTGTTTTAAAAAACACACCAAAGGATTTGGTTCCAAAATGATGAAGAAAATGGGATTCATTGGTGATATATTAGGTAAACAGGAAGAAGGCATTAAATCTCCAATAATTCTAAGTGTCAAGGCAAAGCATGAAGGACTTGGCTATACTGGACATGCAAGTACCAGTAATTCTATGTTTGTAAAACCTAAATCTCCTACAACTCCTAAAAAGCATTGTTGCAATCACTATGGAAAGATAGGACATGTTGCAGCTAAGTGTTGGAGATTACATCCTTGTGATTCATGTGGATGTACGAATCACTCTTCTTCCAATTGTTGGTACAAAGTGAAAATGGCCAACAAGGTTCATATAGATTGTGGATGGACAGATCTCACACAATGTACCATGATGAAAGAAATGTTGTATGGCTTCTACAGAAAAGGTAAAACCTATGGTATACCCTGAGGCAAATCCAGTGACAGACCTAGTGGTAGTCCCAGAGATAATGACCCAGAGACAGACCTAAAGACAGACCCAGAGACAAAGTTCCAGAGGTAGATCTACAGGCATATCCAGAGGTAATGATCTAGAGGCAGATTCACAGGCCGATCCCGAGATAGACCCAGAGGTACAATTCTAGAGGTATGCTTAGAGCCAGAGCTAGAGCCATGAGCCACCATTCTTTCATTTCTCTTCTTCTTCTTCACTGTATTGGGGCAGTTATATACTTTACCCAAATATTGTTGTATGGGGGGATTTTAGCATAGCTAGTAGTTATTACCTTACCTAAATAATGGAATAAGGGGGGATGTTAGCGTATATGCTTATTTTTATTTCATTATTTAGCATCTTGTTGCTATGGTTGTAACTGTATATATTCTTGCTTGTTATATCCATAACAAACGGGCTAATATAAGCTACATATGTATTACTTAATCATTAGTTCTCAATGATAATGGAGTATGTTATTCCTACATGGTCTAGCACAAACCTATCCTTAAATTTATACCAAAATCTATCCTCAAATTTGCACTAAATACAGTCCTTTGATCTAGCACAAATATGCTCAATCTCTATCCTCAAGCGTTAACACAAAGCTTGACTCAATTACAAATCAACTTTTCTAGATCTACACCAAACCTTAACTCAAGGTTTGAACAAATCAATTAATCAACTCTACTCTCAAGTCTTCTCAAAGACTCAACTCTGCATTATAAGCTTCCATAAAAGCTCACACTAATATGTCCACAAGTCCTCTCTAGAACTTGTCTAGTTTTCTCAACAAGTATTCACCAAGACTTACCTCAAATCTTCTCAACAAGTCCTCACTAGAACTTATCCAATATGCTCAACATGTCTTCACCAATATTTACCTCAAATCCTCACTAGAACTTATCCAATATGCTCAACATGTCTTCACCAATATTTACCTCAAATATTTTCAACAAATCCTCACTAGAACTTGTCCAATCTACTCAACAAGTCTTCACCAAGACTTACCTCAAATATTCTCAACAAGTCATCACTAGAACTTATCCAATATTATAGAAACATATAGAGAATTGTTAGAGACTCAATATGCTTCACACTCACAATGATGCTCAATCAATTTTAATCTCTCTTTTTACCATAGAAACATATAAAGAATTTTTAGAGACTCAATATGCTTCACACTCACCACAATGCTCAATCACTTTCAATATCTCTTTTTACCACAGAAACATATAGAGAATTGTTAGATTCTAAATATGTTTCACACTCACAAACACTCAATAACTTCCAACCTCTTTTCCAAATCAATTCAAAATATAGAATAATTTATTTCACATAATTAGAACTATCACTTCAACACTTCCACTTGACTAGGCTCAATCAACTCCACTCAATCAATCACTCAATGAAATACTTTCTTACTTACAAATCCTAGAGAAATCATATGAATCACTCACTCAATTATTTCCAACAATACTTATCAAGCAATTTCACATAAAAATGATACTCATGATATTTCACAAACCTTAGTTCAATATAGTTAAAAAATTCACATAACAATTATACTAATGTTCTTTCACAAACCCTAGTTCAAGCATATGAAAGCTTACTCAATATTTCCAACAATGCGTATCAAACAAGGTTTTTATCATCAACTCTTACTCAGAAAATCCTTTAACAATCAAACTCAATAATACTTATCAAACAATCCTTTTCACTCCAACTTAGCATTCACAACATCCAATCCAACAATATTTTTCTCATAAGGGAGATTTAACCATACCTTTTATTTTGATGGAGATATGTCTTCAAAACCTGTCTTAACCACAATAAAAAATTTCTTTACCAACATTAGGGTTAGGTTACCACAATTTCTCTCAAGATATCCACAAAATAATTTTCTCAAAGATTATTTTTCATACAAAATAACAAATCCTTTTGTACACCTTATAATATCCAAACTCACAATATTCAATTTAATAATTTCACCATAACACTACACTTAACAACAAGTATAAAAAAATCTTTATACACCTTATAATATCCAACTTCATAAACTTTAATCACCAAAAATAAAAATCAATTATTTAATTTTTAATACCCTTATATCTCCCTCACAAATGTTAATCAACCTTTATTTTTCATCGCAAAGCAACATTCAAAATTACAACCTTAGCAAGAGAATCAAAATCTAAGCATACCTTATTTAACCCAACAAAACACTTTAAGTGGGTTTAGAACATCTATCCTCACCACTCCAAGCACCTTAGTCATGGCTCCCTATCCACGTGAGCTACAATATCACATGGGAGTCAAATATGCCAACTATGTTTTGACTCTCCTTTGTGCACTGATCCAAAAGTCTCTTCTCCACTATCACCGAAAAACATCGAATGCAAACCTTTGAAACACATGCACACCTCGGATTCATCATTGGGCCAACATTGAAGAGGTTGTCTTTTCACTTTTATGCTTGGACTTCTACAAATTTTGGGGCAAGCAACCTTAGCTTATGCTCATAAATTATTTCACTTTCGTAGATAGTTCGCATGCAAATTAATGTCCAAGACTTGCTTTGTTATGAGGCAAAAGCTATGGTATTTATACCATATGCCTTCCTCTCTCTCCCACATCGATGGATGGAGGAAAATCAATGACATCGAAGCTCCAAATAATAACAATTGCCCTTGTGGCCCTAACCTTAGGGTTAGCTTAATTAATTTATAAATTAACTTATAATTAAATTATAATTAATTTACAATTAACTTAATAACTTTATAAATTAATTAAATTAATTTATAAATTAAATTATAATAAAACTATTATAATTAATTAAATCTCTGGGTCTTTCACCTTTAATATTATAATAAATTATTATAATATTATTTTTCTTGGGCCTTCCTTTTCCCTTTAAACCTCATCTGACCTCCTGGGAGGAAACTTTATTTTACACTTGATTACAGAGCCTGAAACTGATGTTGCTCACTAAAACTAGCATTCACTAGTTCTAACTTCTTGACATCAATGACAAAAAAACCTACTTATATTTCCAACATAGACGACATCATGTGGAGTTTATAAAAGTTTATAAAAATTTTAAAAAAATGACAACAAGGCCAGTCATACACATGGAATGCATGGTAGCAAATGAGAGGATAAAAATATTTAGATGCACATGATTCACCGTGACAAGGAAATGTTAATAAAATAGGCATGTGTGCATGAATCCGAAGGGAGATCAGGATTAAAAGTTTCTAATTTTTATTATTTAAACAATTCCTCCTTTGGCAATCGAACTAAGGTATTAAAAATAATTCTAATTTCACCCCATGCAAGGTGGAAGGAAACATCGAACCAAAATAGGAAACATGACCATATCACAACCATATAATTATATGATTGACACTTGGCCACATAGACTAGTGGGATAAGACATTACAGATCACAAATTTTGACCATTGATTCCAAGGAAATGAAGGTCTATGATTTAATATGGATTAAAACACATACTACCAAAGAAATATTCACCCACAAGATAACATCAACCACCGCATATAAAGAGGGATGATATCTGACACGTAGCCATGGGAATAAAATCAAAGAAAACATTGCAAATCAAAACTGCAAATTGTCAATTAAAGGAAATTGGAGGGCTGAGATTACCCATGAGTTGTGTTAGGTATTAAAATTAAAAATTAGATCAAATTAGTCCTAATTTTTTAGCAAGATTTGTAACCACAAAAGGAATCCATCGTGTAGTAGAAAAATAAAACTATTACTACTAAGGGGTAAAACCAGCAATAGATAGATGAAATTTACCATAAGGTGACAAGGGACAAAGGAGAATTATAGGAGAAAAGAGTTGAGGGAATGCATGGAGTAGACAACGATGAAAATTTGTGTAGGTAATATGGTGAACAATATTGAATTCTTTTTTTTGACAAAGAGATTATCATAAAAAAATGAAGAAACCACAGAATGCATCTTAGAAGAAGAAAATAATTCCTTTTTAATAATTCTTAGAATAAGGAAAAATATGTAGAAACTAGGTAAATATGCATGACGATCTCGACACAACATTTGCATAAAAAATATTATTTTAATTTTTAACCTGAAGTCGAGATATGGAGAATCTGTTTGTTTATGCATGGATTATTTATCAACATTTTCTGTAGGGTTTTTACCAGCCAAACAATTTCATGGTAATATTTTAAAATAGAGGCTAACACATATTTTACCTATCCTTCACCTAAAAATCTACTTTTTTTTCTAAAATTGTAAACCATGCTGAGAACCACCTTCCAAGAATAGATCAAACCTACATCCATTCACACCCAAAACCCCAACAATGTCATAAAGAATATGTGCCAAGAGGCATGTTGGTGGGATACCTTAACTAAGTTCCAAGGGCATGACCAAGGTGTCGTAAAGTAGTTTTTTATGAACTACAATTACATGACCATGGTGACCCATATGGGGGAAATGCAAATTAAAATTACTACCAATTTGATATTTGAAGTGTTAAGTTTATCTAAAGTTGGCCAAAAATGCTATAAATAAATTTTCAAAGGGGTAAGTCAAATGGTCAAGAAATTTGGAGAGAGGTGCATGGTGACTAGGTATAGAGAGGGATGAATCAAAGGGGCAGCAACCTCCTCACTTCCCATGAAATGGTAAGAAGCTACCACAATTTTCATGAATTTTTTCACACTAGGGGGGAGACTATTTAACTGTGGAGGATACCACCTTAAAATAATTTTAAATATTAAGTACCTAAAGCATGAATATTGCATCATAAATATCCCAGATTTTATTTACCAATCAATAAAATCTACCATTATTTGAGTTCAACCTAAAAGCTCCAAGAAAAATCCTAAATTTCATCTAATTTCCCATCACGGTTGATAAAACTCATAGTTCTATAAAAATGAACTGATATTAGGATACCCTGGGGCACTGTAGTGGAAGAGACTAACCTTTCCATTCATTTTGATCCTAGTATGTCAAATTTGATGAAAGATAGTGCATTAGAGGGTAATTCCAAATTTGTGAGTTAAGAGGAAGAAGAACTTCCAATACGTAAGTGCCCTAGTCATTTCAAAAGCTTCAAGTCCTAACAACTTGCTATAAATACAATATGTGAGAAATATGTTCTAGGAATTCCATAAAATTAGGAAGTAGAAGTATCTAGCCCAAAAATAGACCCACCTTCATCAAATCCTTTTGCAAAAATCCTTGAGCACATCTGAACCTAGCAGACCGTGTTGCACATCAAGATGATAGACTCAGAAATGAGTTTACTAAGTAGACCACCTTAATAAAATGTGTCCTCACTCTCCAACTTGATATTCTCAAACAACTCTTCATGGATAGGGTGGTGATACCAGCTGACCTAATCATGCACTCAATAACTATTGGTACCTCTCCCAACAAGAGCTCCACATATGGCAAGAAACTAAAGAAATTGGTAAACTTTAGTAAATTCATTGACTTCACTCGAATGCTTGAGGAGGATATATCTATCACCTTCACTGAAGTATTCAAATAGAACCACAACCAAAGGTCGAAACCATCTGTTGAAGTAGGGATACCTCCAATGGGATTAGTCCTTAAGATTAGGATGCTTAGAAACATAGATGAAATCATCAACCACATCACTAAAATGATCAAACCTCCTCCTCTAGAAAAGCAAGATGCACAACTTGAGTTATAGGATGGAGGATCCGTAGAAGTTAAGAAAATAAAAACCATCTCTTTCGAATTTCCACTTGAATACACGATGGCAAGAAAAAAAGTGCAAAAGGTGAAGAAAGAAAGAAATTTACCAGCAAAGTGACCACAACCTACACAAATTTTCTCTAGTCTTAGATCTAGAGTTGAACAATATATAACAAACATTTGATAAAATTGCATAATTTTACAAACTTTGTTTTATATTAATCATGTTGTTAATCTTAATTATTTGCAGAGGTTTTATTTTTATTATTTCATATTTTTATCTACAAATATTTTTCCACTACATATCTAAAAATAGGTATTTACAATATGTTGTTTTATATATTTTAGTCGATTTATTTTTGTAAACTGAGTCCACATAATTTATGGAAAAATTATAGTTCTTTGATGAATTATAAAAATGTTGCAATATCTTACTTTATAAAACAATTGAACAATTGTTGTAATGTTTTAGACATACTATTATTTCAAAATTGTATGCATGAGGACATGTATCTCCTTCAGTTTGGGGGAATGATGAGTGCTAAAAAATCACATATTTTATATAGTTTAGTTCATTTTATATCTATAGATTCATGAAAATAAATATAGTTTTATTATCATTCTTATTTTGTTTATGTGATTTATGGGTGAATTTGATCTTGGATGATAAAAGTGATTTATGCATAAATTTTACACAAAAATGTGTAAATTGTGTGTTTTGGTAGAAGAACATTGCAAGAGTAGAATAGAGTAATACGAGGCATTCCACAGACCAGATAATAGACATGGATAGATCATTTGTGAGGATGACATGTTAAGGAGCTGCATGGATAGAAGCTATAGAAACATGCTACATAATACAGCTATAGAAAACCATTACAAAAAGTGTCTATTGAAAGACATTACAAAAAGGATGTTGACTAGGTCAAACTATCCAATGCATCAATATGCCACATCCAGTGACAACATAGCAGTATTACAAGGCATATCCAATCAACACAATTGACTGTCATGTTGGCATTTTGCACGAGAATTTTATGTTTATTAAATTTGTTATAAAGTTGTTGTAAAGTTGTAAAGTTATTATATTGTTAAGTTGTTTTGATTCGGATGCAAGCTATTTTGTCTCCTCTTGGAATAAAGGGGTATATAGTTTCATTGATGCGTGAATGAATTATTTAAATTAAGAACTTATGATTATGTTATTTTGTTAGTTGCCACTTGGACCATAGGGATTGTGAAAAATTCCAAGTTGGTTACAAATTAGTAAAAGTATAGCTTTTTGTTCTTGAAAATATAACATCTGAATCATCAAGCCAACACAACCACATGGAAAATACATGGAATAATTTCATTAAGAATGTCCAAGTGGCATTATATATTAAAAGGGAGACCTTTGAAAAGGTCTAATGTTAAAATGCTAATGTCAAAATGCTGAAATGTACAATGTTTAAATATTTTATATACAATTTCTTAATATTTGATGTTGAAAGATACTATACCCTTAGATTTCTAGCAATAAAGAAACAACACTTTTCATCATGTCCTTGGTAACTATGTTATTTGCTTTATTATGATTTATTTGTGTATGTAGTCTTTACTATATTTTCCTATATTCATAAAATATAATAATGTTAGTAGTATTAATGCACATTAGTTACTGAAGTAAAATAGTTTAGGGGAGAAATATTTACACTGTCCTCTAGGAGGTAGGGCCCACTCCTATAGCCAATCCCTATTTCTCTCACCCCTATAATAGGATAGGATTAATTAGTACGTAGATTAACTTTAATTTATCAACTAAAATAAATTGCATCATCATAAATTATAAAGTAAAAATAGATAGTTAATATCATCTACACGTGGATCCACATCAACAAATATAAAAAGTATTTAATTAAATAATAAAATCATACATTGCATTTTATTTCAATTTTGCACAATTTATTTATTTGTTATTATTTTCTAAAAACTAGAAACTAAGAGAAACATAATTAAATCTGATGATTAATCATTCAATATAATCTACATTGGATCTACCATTTAAATCGTTCTCCCATGATTGATAATAAGTGTTGAGTTTACAAGTAGACAATACCTAGCCTATAGAAGGAAATATTAAGTTATTGAGGTCTGGGACCCTAATTTTGGCATGACTTTCAACTACGCTAACATGGGATAGACACCAAATGCAAAGTCCAAACCCCCAACCTATAGGCCCTTATATATATAATCATTATTATACACATGTATCTAGTTTGTGTAAGAAATGAATGAGTTTATAATCATAGCATAAGGATTGATACCATACACACTTTAAGGATAAGTTCATTAAGGTAAATGTATGTATACCATCCCTTTCAAGATCAGTAATGAAGGTAATTTGATAAAAAGAAGGACAACTATCATAATTAGACATAAAGGAACATGGGAGTCGATGGCATCGCTAACTGCCCAAGCATGAGGGAAATGGTCCTTCCATATCCACCTATTATTAGTAAATTTGGAAACATGGGAAATTAACCTTTGGATCCACTCCAGAGACAAGACCTATAAAATGACGTACATCACCCATTCTAGTCTTCATAAAATATTGAGTAGATTTACCTCCAACACTATATTTTTTCAACATCCATCCCTACTATGAAAGCACCTAGATTTTCCCCCATTCAGACTCTATGCCCAATGTACAAGGCCCTTCTATCTAGGTTCCTTTACTCTAGCTATTAGGTTTTATCCATTGAGTCACCAAAGTTGTGAAAATTCACTACACTATAAAACTCCTACCACAAAAGGTAATTTTGATTAGATTGCCAACCTAAATCCAAAATGAAAGGGCCTAAATATACTACCATTTATGAATAAAATGAATCCAAAAGACCATCCAAGGTGCAACCAATGATTAAATCCTACCATTGACTAATGTTGAATCTAAATATCCCCATGCCACAAACCTTAGATGACCCACCAAACCAAAATGGCAATTTTTAATCAAGCCTTTCTGATGGTAGCTAAGGAGAGTTTTATAATAAACCAAAGTCCCATTAGTGGTATCTAATGGGACTCATCTCATGGAAAAACTCTACCCATACAAATTTCATGGACTTATCTCCTATCCATTTAGGAAATATCACTTTATTGGCTTCCTTTCATGTCTCCTAGTGTTTGTGTTCCCAGGTGAGGTTAAAATTCATCATTAGTTAGCAATATCTAGGGACTAGATATAATTACATGGAGGAATAAAGTTATGTGGGTTGAGGTAATAGAATATGAAAGTAGCCATGAAATCACCCTCTACATTAAGATAATATTGAAGGTCAAAGTATGGTCATAAGCCTAGCATATTGGAGATTCCAAGTAGTGAATCCTCTATTGTGCCTTGAGGTTTCTTGACCCCTACAAGGTCCACCCCAAAACCCATGGTTGGAGAGTGATAGAGGGTACAAGAGGAACATTCCATGACAATTCCAAAGGTGGAAACCATGACATATAAGGGATGCACTAAAAAAAAATTGTGTTAGAGGAACCTATTAGGGATACAAAGGGGATGAAGTGCTAGTTACCACTAGATTCATTGAAACAATTGTAAGGGAAGGGATGATGATATGGCTTTGGTCTTAGAATCCTATAACTAGACACAATTCCTCAGACAATAGTTAGAGCATTTAAACTGGTGACATGACAAATAGCCCAAGGGAGAACACCAAATATGAGATATTGATTACAAAGGGTCTCAAAGGTCTAATCATAGGGATTTTTGACATGAAGTAGCTCAATGGCAATGATATTTCTATAAATATGATCTAGTAGTAGCATTTATGGCTATGAATACCCAAGGTCTAAAGGATCATTCATTGGTGATATCAACTTGCTTGGAAAATTTTGAATTCCTACACAAATTTTGGAGGGAATCTTTCCCTTCTTATAAATACATATTTATTCTTCATTGTAAAGGATCAAAAATATCCATACATGTTCCTAGTATCTAGCCTCATATGGAATTTTCCTTCACTCTCTTATGTATCACATCTTGGTTCGAGACTTGTATTATTTTATATGATTATTTTCAAGTCTCTTTATTTGGCATATATGTAATCTAATATTCATATATATGAGAATTTGTGACAACTTTTATGTCTTATTTCTTATATGGGTGTTTCAAATATTTCATTATTGGTAAAATTATTTTCTCAATGTGATGTCAACTACGATGCATGTGTTCATTCAACCCACCATGGCATAAAAAAATTAGACCTTTTGTACATCACCACCCTTAGATTAGACTATCAAGGTTATTTGTATTTAATTACTTTCATTTACTTTTAGTTGTTTATCGATTTCCTCTCTAACTATGTTCCTTGGAAAATACCCTATTAGATTAAGCTAGCTTAGGAACTCAATGAAGTGTCAAATGTCACACCCAAAAAAGGAGATGTATTTGGTAAAAAATGTTGGAGGTCATTTAATGGAGTCGTTTCCCATGCTTCCCAAACCTTTTGAATTGGTGCTCCAAGTGAGGTGCGAGCACCAGAGGCACCTAACAAGAACCACATTATGAGAGGTCATGATGGCCAGAGTGTAAATACCATTTCTAGTCCTCAACAATTATTATAAATTAATACATTATACAATGAAATACCCATAGGCATTTCCAATACATCATACAATGTTAGTCTTAGCCATGAATTAGATCGTAATTCCAACCACTTGCACTAAGGACATTTGGGTAGAGGAAATATATTGTGGATGACATTAATTATTAGGACATTATATAATAACCATACAATAGACACCCAGAGTGGTAATATGATGCATATCAATTGGTTAATTTTAGGAGCGAAATATGGTTAATTAGACCACGTGATGAGTATAAGTTGTTTTAGTATAATAATATAGTTTTTTAATTTGACCTCAAGAAAGACATACCACTTGACTAGGAGTGAGGATTTAGGGGAGCACTTCATCTAGATTCCTATTTATAGCTATATGTAGATAATCTCATGATTCTTGATCCTAATGTGGATTATCCAAAGGCTAGTAAGATCTAGTGGGGATGGTATTATATCATCCAATTGTGAAGATTCATGGTGGTATGGTTGTGATTTGATTAGAGGATGTAGGGAAGAAAAATCCATGGGGATCCCAAATGGTATAACCACCACTAGTTAGGTACTAGCAAAAATATCAAGAGAGGAGGAGATAAGAAACAATAGTGGAAACTGCTTTATAGGGGTAGAGACTATGGAAATAGTTTTCATATGGGAGTCTAGATTGATCCAATCATCATGACTAGCAATAGATATGTTATCTAATATTGACTTATATTTTTATATATTTAGGACAGTTCACATTAAGGGGGATGTTAGAATATTTTAATGTGCACTTTACCTTTTGTCTCATGTGCACTTTATCTTTTTGTCTTATGTGCACTTTATCCATTGTCTCATGCATATTTTATCTTATGCATGTCACATGGATTGATCCATGTGAGGTTATGGAGATCATGACACTTTTCATAATCTCACACAAGCATGTTGCATATATATGTACTCACTATTCATTAATAAAGTGTGACCTTCCATTGTGGTCCAACATTTGGTATCAGAGTGGGTTTTTTTCTGACATACAGTCTAGGGGATCCTTAGGTTGATAATTCTATGGATTCAAGGAGTATATTCTCCATTTTATACAATGGATTAGAAACCAGAAACTCCATTGTGAGAGTATTTTCTTAAAGAGGGCTTGGTGTGTTGAAAATTTTCTATTTTGTTAAAAATCTTAGAATAGAGAAATTATTTTTAGGATCTACTCTGTTGAAGGCTGTATTTTTTTCTATTTTGAATGTTGTCTAACTTTTATTTCCCTAGTTCACACCCAGTAATCCCTGATGCATCCCAACTATGCTATTTTTTCACTGTTATTTTGTCATTTGTGTGTGGTGTTGTCCATAGCCATTCAATGCACTCCACCCCTACAATCCATGGGGAGACACCATTTTTCTATGCTTTCCTTTTCCTTTCCATCCATCCTAGGAGATATTTCTTGATGTCTACAACTTAGCTTGATTTGGCATATGATATCTATAGCAGTGTCATTCGAGGTCTTCACCAGTTTGATGTGTTGATTTAGCTGTCGTATAATTAGAATTTTGATCTATTGTTTGTTTAGCCACACCTCTAGAAGACCCACGAGTGGAGCATATAAATTCATTTGTTTCATATTTAAGTAGTGATTATTTTGCCACATAGGAAGTTTATTGTCTATGCTATCAAACCTAGATATTATTTTTTGTTTGTTGTGTAGAAGTTTCCCCCAAAACATATAGGTTTCAAAATTGGTTGTGGGAGATCTATCATGCCACTACTATGGTGTTCAAAACACTCTGAATGTAAAATATTTCATGAATGGACATGTAGTTTAAATCCTTTTTCATATGCCCTTATGGAGAGATTTCCTAGAATTGAGACCCCAAATATCAATTAAAATCTCTTGCTTCCATGCATCTCAATCATGAACCTCCTAGCACGCATAGGTGCTTGCATGGCACACACTCCTAGATCAAGCATTGAGAATATTTTTGCAGATGACCATGCCCATTGCTACTAGATGGACATTGACAATGATCCTTTTTTTCCTTCTTGACCGCATCTACTCCAAAAAGAGCTACTATGAAAAGTTGATGTGGGAACTAGGATGACAATGAACCCAATATCGTTCGTAGTCTCCTTCGATATTTTTCCTCATGAGCACCCTATAAGTTTTTGATCACCATTATAGCACTACATTGTGGGTTCCTCATTGCTATCATTATCGGTAGAATCCAAGCCAACCAATGTTTGCATATGCTCTCTCATAGCCTAAGAGAACATTGTCACCCGATCTTTGCACCTTTTGATGGAGTGTTAAAACCAAGAATATTTATTTTAGAATACCCCAATAATGTTGCATTGAAAATAATTATGTGTTGTTGATAAAAATACTTCTGCATTTTTCAACTATTGTGTGAATAATTATGCGTTGTTGAATGAAAGGAGGAAACAAATTTTGTGTTTGTAAAGTTTTTTTACAGGGTTGTGTTGGAACAAAATCTGCCTTCGGTTAATAGTGATGCGCCTTAGACTTTGCCAACATTGAATAGACAGATCTTGCTTGAGATCATCTGTCTAGTCTCCAGAGAAGGTTGGTTCCTTTGAAATTTTTTAGAGAAAAGGGGAAACAAGAGATAAGGGAAATATAGCCTAAGCTAGAAACTTTTATCATGGTACAGATTAGACAACATCAAAGACAGATTTACTTACTTCTATCCAAAGCATTTAAAAACACATTCCAAAGCAGAAATTATATAATTCCAGATATGATTTCTGATGATTTCATTTAGCATGCGTATATATTAGATTCTTATTCCAGCAATATGATTTATGTATTGCGAAAGTTTAGATACAAGAACAGACTCAATCTACAATTCAATATTGTGAGCAGAAATAAAGAACATTAATACATACACTTGCACGATATGAACCAGAAGCCAATGGGAGATGTGATTTTATTGCTTGTATTCGAAGTACGTACACACAGTCTTGTAAACGTCCAAGAGCCGACCCTTTTTTTGGAGTCGCTCACCCCTATATATACCCTAAAAGAGTATCTTCCTAAGTACATCTTACTTATTTTACAAGCAATCATCTACAGTTTCTAACAATACACAACGGATTTCCCATAGATTGGATAGATTGGCAATCATCCAGCGGACCTGCCAGGTTATAATCAATAGACCATTCTTCAAAAATCGGCACCTGATGTCAGTGCTCGTCTCTAGTTGCCAAAAATATACTTTATTCCTTTACAGCTGGCGTGTCGCGAAATCGCGACATTCTTTCCTTGCTTTGGTCTTCTGTTGCTTCCAACCGTGAAAATGAGACATGTCACGAAATCGTGACATTCTTTCCTTGCTTGGCTCTTCTCCAAATTCTAGTCACGAAAATGGGACATGTCACGAAATCGTGACATTCGTCTCTCCCTTTGCTCCTTTGCGCCTCCCCATCGGAAAATGAGACATGTCGCGACGAAATCGTGACATTCTTTCCTTGCTTGGCTCTTCCTCGCTTCCCAGCCATGAAAATGGGACATGTCACGAAATCGTGACATTCGTCTCTTCCTTTGCTCCTTTGCTGCCTCCCAGTGAAAATGAGACATGTCGCGAAATCACGACATTCTTTCCTTGCTTTGCTCTTCGCTTCGCGAAAATGAGACATGTCACGAAATCATGACATTCGTCTCCTTCCTTTGCTCCTTTCCTCCACCCCAAAATGAGACATGTCAGAAATCACATTAAATAACATCAAATGACATTCTTTCTTGCTTTGCTCTTTGCCGCTTCTAGCCCGAAAATGAGACATGTCGCGATATCGTGACACTTTTTCCTTTTGGCTCTTTCTCTTTGCTTTGGACCGTGAAAAAGCAACATGTCGCGATATCGTGACACTTTTCCCTCTTGGCTCTTTCTCTTGCTCTTTAGCCACGAAAATGCAACATGTCGCGATATCGCGACACTTTTTGCCCTTTGCTCTTTCTCCTCACTATGAACCATGAAACTGAGACATGTCGCGATATCGCGACACTTTTTCTCTTTTGGCCGCGACAAAGCAACATGTCGCGATATCGCGACACTTTTTCTCTTTTGGCCGCAACAAAGCAACATGTCGCGATATCGCGACACTTTTTCTCTTTTGGCTGCGACAAAGCAACATGTCGCGATATCGTGACACTTTTTCTCTTTTGGTCGCGACAAAGCAACATGTCGCGATATCGCGACACTTTTCCCCCTTTCTTCTCTTTGTCGCAAAAACATGTCCGATATCGCGACACTTTTCCCCCCTTGTCCTATGAACATGTCGCGATATCGCGACACTTTTTCCCTTTTGGCCGCGACAAAGCAACATGTCGCGATATCGCGACACTTTTTCCCTTTTGCTTTTCTTTTTGCTTTGAACCACGAAAATGCAACATGTCGCGATATCGCGACACTTTTTCCTCCTTGCGGTGTTTTGCATTTTCTTTGATATTTAGCATATGGGCCACTTCGGTCCTCTTGGAAAATATGCAAAAAGGAGCATCAGATGTTTTTCTGTAGTTAGTCACTTTTTGACTAACATTCTTGGCACCTTTCGGGGGATTTTTTGCTTGCAAAAATTTTGAACCAGGCCTTTATCCATTGGGTATCGGAGTCAACAATGCAGTTGTAAAAAGAATCTTTCAGAGAAAGACAAAGAACACAGGAAAATGCACTTAGATCAAACGTGAACATTACCTCGCCAAAACTCCCTTTATACCTTAGTATCTCTATTCAAAAAAAATGTCGACTTCTGATTGGCTGCGACTGAAAATATTTTTTTTGTGTTAAGGCCAAAAAAATGGTAATATTTACAAATATTGTCTGAATATGCTTATATTATACTGTACATATAATTCCTTTTTTGCTTTTGCCTAAAAGGCTTAGCTCCTTTTTTACGCACTTCTCTGATCTGGTTCCCTTCCTCTTCATCCTGCAGATCCCGACTGGCTGAGCAATTCATTTCAGGGATTAAGAAATCCAGTACCTGTTCATCATTTTCAAAAACTTGCCGAAAAATATTTTTATCAGGTACTGAAGGCCTGTATATAAGTCTAACAGTTTTAGACTTCGAATAACATTACTTACAAGGACAAAAATTAGCTCCCACTTAAGCTAACAAATCTACGTGGGTATTCTGTTCTCTAGGGATAAACTTTATATTTAGGGCCTCAAAGGCCTCTAAGAGATCCCACACTTTGTTCCTGTAAGCCTTCAAATAATCCTGTTTACTTATACCTTTTTTGGTGACTTGATTCACAATAAGTTCTGAATCTCCATAGATGAGTAACTGTTTGATTCTCAATTTCTCAGCCTTTCTTAACCCTAAGCACAAGGCCTCATATTCTGTTGCGTTGTTGGAGCAACTCCAAGTCAACCTATAAGAGAAAACCTTTTCCTCTCCAGTGGGAGAAATCAAAACTATTCCGGCACCAACTCCATTCTTGCACCTAGCCCCATCAAAGAAAAGCTTCCACAAATGATTCACAGAACCATCCTCTTCTAGGGAGGGTACCAATTTTCTTTTTGGTTTCTCAATAGAATAGTTTCCTATTTCTGTTTCTATCATGGCATTAAAGTTCTGTAGAGAAAACTCGTCCTCAGCTTGGAGCTCTTCTAATGTTTCTTCCATCAGGTCTTCTTCTATTGTTTCTTCAGTCATCATATTTACACGATCAGTTTCACCAATCCTTTCTACATGAAACGTCGATGGTTTCTCATTAAAAATCTTGACCCTTCTACCTTTGAAAGGTATCTCCAAATGAGAATAATCTAAGGATAAGTATCCTCCTATCTTTTTTGTGAACTCTCTGGATAGACACATACCAAAATAGGGCTCCAAGTCTACGACTACTACCTCTTGTATGACTGTCATCTGAGGCAAATTATGCAGCCGTATGGGAATATCCTTTATCACTCCTACAGTTTTTACTGGAGTACCATCTAACTGTAGGATGCCTATGCTGCTCCTAGTGTACTCCATTCCCATAATATCACATACTGCTTTGGGTATCACAGTGGTAGCAACGCCTGAATCTATCATGCGATTGTGGACAACCCATCCTTTCATTTGAAGGGATAAATAAAAGGGGGGGCCTGTTCTTACCAGGTGGCAGATGTCAAGTTCGTTAGAACCATTTTCGAAGATGATGCAGTCCCACCTCCATTTTTCATTGTCCTTAGGGATTCCTGTAGGAGATTGATTTGACCTGGGATTTGAAAAGCATCATACATACTTGCCTTAGAAGGAGTCTTTTTCATTTCCTCCACTATACTGAATATAGGTGAATCAACTATCCTTTCTCTTTCTTTGGCAAAAGTTTCACATTTATTTTTGTATCCCTGGGTAGCTTCAGTTCTTTGCCTTTTTGTCAGCGAGGGGAAACTCAACCTTTCCCTAGCCTGTTCTTGGGTTTCATTTTCCCCCTGAGGAAAAAATTCTTTGTGTGTTTCTTGCCCTTGAATTTTGGCTGGAAACTGATATTCTCTTTCCTGAGGGAGACTTCCTTTAGGATTTTCTTTGGGAACTTCCTTGGGAGCAGGGGAAACATCCAATGGCTGAAGCTCTTTAGGGTCTGCTTGCAGTGGTTTCTTACCTGATCTTGTCAAAACTGAAACCTGTTCTACTGTAGGCATCATGAAGTTGTGGTCCTCCTCTCTAATTATATTTACACGGCTTTTCATTTTTTCTTTACTCTTTTCAACTGCTATACTTTGTACATAATGCTGGTGTATTATACATGAACTTTCCCCATGTGGATCGTTACATGTAGTACACCAAGAGTTAGAATCAGTGGGAGGCTCATCGGCCTCCACTTTCTCATTTGTATATACCGTGCTCGGTCTTACATGTCCCCTATTGCTTGATTGTGTTGCATCTCCTGTTACCTGAGGGAACCTTCTTGGCGAAAAACTCCTTTCAGCCTCTCTCTTTTTCATGGACGCCATTTCATTTGACAATGCCTTCATTGTATTAATTATGGTCGTGTATTGATCACTAGGGGGAGCTGATGCAAGGGGTGTGGCTGGTAATGCATGGAATGTAGGAGGTGCAGCTATAGCTGGGAGGGCCTGCGTTGATGGGAGTACAGGCAGTTTAGAGATTGACGCTTGGGAAAACTCTGGTAAAATTGGCAATAGAGTTTTTGATGGATATCTTTTTGTAGCGATGAGATCAGCTTCGCCCTTTCTTGCCTCTACATAGATCCCAAGAAAAGTGGTTACACGGGATTGCCTTATTATCATACTGAGCTCTGAATCAAAATCCCTTAGATAATAGCATATAGCTTGTTCTTCTGTGGGCTTTAGGCCTTGCGGTACTCTATCACGAGTTCTGGTAAACCTGATGTTGAAATCTTGGATTTCTTCTTGTGGATGCCTCTCAATGACAGTGAATTGATTCAGCAATGTGAAAGGATCCGCATGTATATTGAATTCATCGACCAGACGGCCGGCTAGTACTGCCCAAGAAGTAATGGATCCAGCGGGAAGCGCTCTGTACCAATAGAGCATCTTTCCTTTCAAAGATATAATCAACAATCTGACCATTACATCTTCCTGAGTGATGTTATAAATAGATGCTAGCGCTGAAACATCTAAACAGTGCTCATCTATTATTTTGCCTATTCCATCAAAGGTCGGTAAGGCTTTTAATGCAGCTTGTGGAATTTGGTGGTGTGTTCCCAAGTTCAAAGGGCCAGTTTGATTCCATACAAGATGTGCTGGGGCAGGGGCAGCTGCCATGATTGCTAAAGGAGTTACAACTGCTATGGGATTAAGAAATCCAGATGCTCCTACAGTGGGTGGTAAAGAGGTGCTAATGGTGTCGGGCGGATTTGATCTTGCGGCTAGCACAGGGTGTGCTTTTAGGCTTTCGAGATGTAGTTCAAAAAACTCGATAGGTTCTTCAGAGTTTCTAGCTCGGGATCTGGTTATCATATGGCTATATAACCAGAAGGCTTTCTAGACAAGGTCTTTCTTTTATGGTCTAAATGCAACGGAGTCGCCAGGTGATTTTTCTTGAGATTTTGCAAACAAAAGGCTCTGAAGGTAAAACACCAAAACTTATACAATATTGTGGGATTGCTGGTCCCACCGGGTGTGCCAAAAATTGTTGGAACAAAATTTGCCTTCGGTTAATAGTGATGCGCCTTAGACTTTGCCAACATTGAATAGACAGATCTTGCTTGAGATCATCTGTCTAGTCTCCAGAGAAGGCTGGTTCCTTTGAAGTTTTTTAGAGAAAAGGGGAAACAAGAGATAAAGGGAAATATAGCCTAAGCTAGAAACTTTTCTCATGGTACAGATTAGACAACATCAAAGACAGATTTACTTACTTCTATCCAAAGCATTTAAAAACACATTCCAAAGCAAAAATTATATAATTCCAGATATGATTTTTGATGTTTCGTTTAGCATGCGTATATATTAGATTCTTATTCCAGCAATATGATTTATGTATTGCGAAAGTTTAGATACAAGAACAGACTCAATCTACAATTCAATATTGTGAGCAAAAATAAAGAACATTAATACATACACTTGCACGATATGAACCAGAAGCCAATGGGAGATGTGATTTTATTGCTTGTATTCGAAGTACGTACACACAGTCTTGTAAACGTCCAAGAGCCGACCCTTTTTTTGGAGTCGCTCACCCCTATATATACCCTAAAAGAGTATCTTCCTAAGTACATCTTACTTATTTTACAAGCAATCATCTACAGTTTCTAACAATACACAACGGATTTCCCGCAGATTGGATAGATTGGCAATCATCCAGCGGACCTGCCAGGTTATAATCAACAGACCATTCTTCAGAAATCGGCACCTGATGTCAGTGCTCGTCTCCAGTTGCCAAAAATATACTTTATTCCTTTACAGCTGGCGTGTCGCGAAATCGTGACATTCTTTCCTTGCTTTGGTCTTCTGCTGCTTCCAGCCGTGAAAATGAGACATGTCACGAAATCGTGACATTCTTTCCTTGCTTGGCTCTTCTGCCACTTCCAGCCATGAAAATGGGACATGTCATGAAATCATGACATTCGTCTCTTCCTTTGCTCCTTTGCTGCCTCCCGTCGTGAAAATGAGACATGTCGCGAAATCGTGACATTCTTTCCTTGCTTGGCTCTTCTGCCGCTTCCAGCCATGAAAATGGGACATGTCACGAAATCGTGACATTCGTCTCTTCCTTTGCTCCTTTGCTGCCTCCCATCATGAAAATGAGACATGTCGCGAAATCGTGACATTCTTTCCTTGCTTTGCTCTTTTGCTACTTCAAGCCGTGAAAAGGGGACATGTCACGAAATCATGACATTCATCTCTTCCTTTGCTCCTTTGCTGCCTCCCACCACAAAAATGAGACATGTCAGAAAAGACATTTTTTTTCTTTCCCTTCACCAGAAAATGAGACATGTCGCGAAATCGTGACATTCTTTCCTTGCTTTGCTCTTCTGCCGCTTCCAGCCGTGAAAATGAGACATGTCGCGAAATCGTGACATTCTTTCTTGCTTTGCTCTTCTGCCGCTTCCAGCCATGAAAATGAGACATGTCGCGATATCGTGACACTTTTTCCTTTTGGCTCTTTCTCTTTGCTTTGGACCGCAAAAAAGCAACATGTCGCGATATCGCGACACTTTTCCCTCTTGGCTCTTTCTCTTGCTCTTTAGCTGCAAAAATGCAACATGTCGCGATATCGCGACACTTTTTGCCCTTTGCTCTTTCTCCTCACTATGAACCGTGAAACTGAGACATGTCGCGATATCGCGACACTTTTTCTCTTTTGGCCGTGACAAAGCAACATGTCGCGATATCGCGACACTTTTTCTCTTTTGGCCGTGACAAAGCAACATGTCGCGATATCGCGACACTTTTTCTCTTTTGGCTGTGACAAAGCAACATGTCGCGATATCGTGACACTTTTTCTCTTTTGGCCGCGACAAAGCAACATGTCGCGATATCGCGACACTTTTGCCACCTTGTGCCTTTTCTTCTCTTTTGTCATGAAAATGAAACATGTCGCGATATCGCGACACTTTTTCCCCATTGGTCTTTCTCTCCACCTTGGCCGCGAAAATGCAACATGTCGCGATATCGCGACACTTTTTCCCTTTTGGCCGTGACAAAGCAACATGTCGCGATATCGCGACACTTTTTCCCTTTTGCTTTTCTTTTTGCTTTGAACCGTGAAAATGCAACATGTCGCGATATCGCGACACTTTTTCCTCCTTGCGGTGTTTTGCATTTTCTTTGATATTTAGCATATGGGCCACTTCGGTCCTCTTGGAAAATATGCAAAAAGGAGCATCAGATGTTTTTTTGTAGTTAGTCACTTTTTGACTAACAGGTTGTTAGTCCCACATTCATAGTGGGACGATCCTCGTAGATGCTTACTAGCACAAAGGTACGCTAAGGTAGGCAACCACCTATTGATGGTCAAGTAGTGACCATCGTGCCACCACTTATTAAGGTGTGATTTTTTCTAGTTACAAAATTCACTCGACAACTAGGATTCAAAATATTTTCTTGCAAAGAAAGTATACTTCTCCAAGGTTCTCACTTAATGTTTTTATGTATTATGCATATGTGCTAAAATAAGTGCTTGAACAATTCTAGTAGTTTTCAAGTAACTGATAACAAGAGGCTTGGGAATCAGGTAATTAACTTTAAATTCATCATGTGTTAATTGTCTTTTACTCCAACTCTTTCTCTAAGAAATAATAGATAAATTTACCTTTTAATTTTGATAACTTGTACAAATTTATTCTATAATATCAAAATAATATCTTAATTAAAATGCTTCAAATGATTTTGAGATAAAAATTTAATCTAGCATTTTAATTAATATTAAATTTCAATTAACTTTAATAAAAACAAATTTTATGAAATTTTAATGAGATTGATTAAATATAAACCTTAAGTATAAAGTCTAAACTTTATAATATTAAAAATTTAAGGTTTATTTAATGTAAATATTTTTTCATCCAAATATGAAATTGAAATTGAAATATTCGAAGAATGAACAAATATAATAATGATTAACCCAAATTATAAGGTTTTGAAACCTTAATAATTATGAAACATAGGGTTTAATATAAAATTGATCTATGAACTTTTGAATTTTATGATATGAAAATAAAGTTCATAAAGCATCTCCTTCCCATAATATTTATTTCTTAAATATTTATTGAATTAAATATTTAAGAACAAATATAATATTGAAATGTAAAATTTGGATCTTTGGATATATTGAAACCATATTAAAATAAAATCTAAACTATTTAATGAAAAAATATCAATTCTAAATTCTCAACTTTATGAAATTAAAGTTGGAATCATAATAATCATTTATCCTCGATAAATTTATTTATTCAAATATTAATTAAATTTAATATTTGAATAATAAATTTATTTATAACCTAGTTATAAATTTTAACTTTATAAAAATTAAATTAGGTTAATTGTTTGCAAATTTAATATGAAATAAATTTCAAAAAAGTTTAAAGTAAAGATATAAATTAAATCTCAGACAAAAAACTACATAATGGAATACACATAAACTTTAAAACCAATTTTATGCCTACCAGATATCACACAGTACAACAGTAACAATGGTGCAATCTTCAATAGAAATTTAATTTATTAGAACTATATTAAATCAATTTATTAAAAATTAAAATACTGTATTCATGCATATTTAAATCAAAATAATTTGATATAATAGTTGGATCTTACAATAAAATCTCTGTTATTCCAAACTTTGTAGCCTTCTTTTGCTCCCTACTTATTCTCCTTCAATCCTTTTATCCTTTCTCTGCCCCACAAATATCCGACCCTGTTCTTGGCTTTTCATTCTCCATTTATAGTTTGAATAATTTGTTACATGGTTGGTTATTTTCCATTCCATTATGGTTTTCATACAGTTGTAAAAAAAAATTCTTAATGAAACCCTAATGCCACCAATACCTTTTTCAAAGGATTTAATATTTCTCCTCAATGAAACCCTAATGTCACCAAAGCTTTTTTCAAAGGATTTAATATTTCTCCTCAATGAAACCCTAATGTCACCAACGCCTTTTTCAAAGGATTTAATATTTCTCCTCATTGGCATTCGAAAAATAAATTGAAGACATGTCAATGAAATGGACGAACACATCCTCTATTCAACATACTTTAATAATCATTCCAACAAGAAAAATATTAATTAGAATATAGAACATTTATAAAATAACCTTCTTAAATATAATTAAATTTTAAATTTATAAAACTTTATAATTTAATTAATTTAAAAAATAACCATTCTAACTATATTAAATTATAAATTTACATACGAACTTGCAACCTATATGAACACCACTATAATAGACGAAAATATATTAAAATAACACCAAAAATATATACTTAATAACAAACATATAATTTAAAGACAACATAAAACTAAAACAACATAACATAAAAACAACTACAAAAACAAAACACACATTATAACATAAAACATAAAATAACAATTAAAATAAAACTGTAAAAAACATTATAACATTAAACTTTTAACATAATAAAAATAACATAACACAAACAATATTTATACAACTTAAAAAAATAACAAAATAAAGAATAGCATAAAGACACATATAAACAAATAGCACACAACATAAAAGAGCACTATAAAACAAAACTTGACAAAACACAACATAACAACACCGAACAAGAAAATCACCATTTTAACATGAAATCAAATCCGCCAGTGAAACCAACCATAATACAACATTCCTAGAGATCGATTTTTTAACACCAGATGATGAAGACAATCAATAACGAGCAAAAGCATAGATTAAAACAATTTTCAAAATTTTAGTGGGTCCCCTATTTTGAGGTCATTGTGAAGGAATCACAATAAATGATGACTCTACTGGTAAATATCCCTGGACATTTTAAACTTAAAAACCAAACTCTAAAAAACAAAAAAATACTTAAATATTAGAATCATGAGCATCAATAATATCTAGAGAATGTGAACAAACCAATTCAACATGAAACAATAGAATCATCGACATTGGCTCGATGTGTGTAAATGTTTTGTTTTATATATTTGAAACTGTTTAGCCCTTCCATTATCAATTTTGCATTTTAGGCTATAAATATTTTCTCTTTTGAAGTATACCTCCACCTGGATCTCTTCAAACATTGCTCTACTGTCAGCCAGGCGTTTATAGCCCCGATAGAGGTTATCGAGGACTCCCATATAGTAGATGAATTTGTACGTTGCATTTTCCTTTTATTTTAGACATAGCTTCACTGCAAACTGAGCGTCTATAGATTTGGTGAAGATTATCTAACTCATGGTGATAGATTTGACTTTACTTTTTGTTGTATTCATCATTTTTTTATTTACTTTTCTTTTCTCTTTTTATTTTATTTTCTTTATTTTCTCTTTTATCCGGTAATATGGTACTTTGCAACAAATCCATCTGCCATTTGAGTTAGAGATCGGGTAAGGTTAAAAGAGTATATAAAATCTTTCACCTTAATTTACAAAACTAACAACTTCATACTTCTAGAATTCCAAAAGAATATCCTTAATGTGTTTGTGGTACTCGTGAAGCTTTTGCAATATGATTCTAATAAGACATACACTAACATCTCACTTTCTTTTTCTTCATGTTTTATAGGTTTTTAGAACAAGTAATTTCATCCTATATGACCTAGGATCAAATACCCAATAAAAACCATCAAATGACTAGTATCTCGGTAACAACTACCTTAATCCTTGAAAACCTCACTTGAAACTTTGTCAAATTCAACAACACACATCAAAATAATGAAACTCCAAAATATGGCAAAGCCAATTTATTACAATAAAAAATACAACCAAAAATTTGATAAATACTAAACAAACAAAATAAACATCAATAACATTAACAATCTAAAAATCAGTAAAATAACTAACTAACAAGCTCACAAAATAAGAATCTATACAAAACACAAATTTGGAAAACCAAAATTGCAAAGTTGATAAATCGCGTGAACCCACTTCCTAAAATTGAAAACATTGACAATAGAACATATAACAAAACATTACAAAACCATAACTTATGTACAAACACAAAAACAAGAAAACAAAATCCAAAAGACTATTTACAAAAATATACATTTGTAGACACCAAAAAGTCACACATTATCCCTCTCTCCATTCCATGGTAAATCAATTTGCAAAACCATCAAAAATTGCATAAATTGACTAAAAACACTATTCATTAATCAAAATCATTATTAATCATCATTAGCCCCTTTGGGATATCTAAGCCCTTTCCTACGCTTAACCATAGGTTCTCATGTGACCTCATGCAAACTCAACTAAGGTTGAAAACTCTCACCATGGTCAAAAAACACTTTATGGTCAAAAAGTCAACATTTTGGTCTAAATATGCTTTATGGCTAATTACATACTTAATTAGATCTAATACTGATTTAATTAAATCCTCCACCTCACCTAGTCTACTTTGACTAGCCTAGCCTAGCCTAGCCCTACCACCTTTCCACCCAGATATTTCTCCACCTCACATCCCCTTGGGTCATTAATGCAAGATGGAGACTTTTGCACACAAAAATCATTGTTTAATCCTAAGATATTTCAATAAAGCTGAATATTAATGACAAATTGATATTTATGCTAAATCATCATTACTTTTGTATGGGTGAGGGATTCTCTCACCCAACCCCACTTATGACCCAGGACACCTCAGAGGACACCTCTTTGGTGGACACCTCACAACTGCCACCTCACAAGGGATGCCTCATCCCATTTCTCTCACCTTAGCCCACTCTATAAATAGAAGGGCATTTTCATCATTGCACAACTCACTTTTGCATACCGAAACTCTGTCGAAATCACTACTACCATTACATCCATCACACAACCATCATACGAGCATCACAATCAATTGGTCTCCTTCACAATACTGTTTGGTGAATGAGATAGGTTGAGAATACTGCCAAGAGTGCACTTTTAGAAGGAAAATCGAACAAATCACCGTCAATATCCAATATTGAGCATCCAAAGAAGTTATCTAAACAATACGGTCAAAAAAATACCGATTCACACCTCACACATGTGAACCACCCGGTTCACACCCTAGGAGTGTGAACCTCTACAATAGGCACCAAAATCACCCAAACAGGTAAGAATATATTAGTTTTCTATTTTATGTTGTTTTTAGCAGTTTATTTTATGTTTTGAATAGTTTTTATGAGTCTTTTGTCTTCATAACTACGGGGTTTGACTAAGGCAGACCCCCCAATGCACTAATAGGATTTTGCAGGTTTACAGGTCCAGCAAAAGCTCAAGGAAATATCCCCAACAAGCGGTGGCTCATGAGCAAGAAGCCCATCTACATTGAGGAACCTAAAGAGATGAATCTTGTTGTCTTTGTACCACATTTGAGAGGGTTTCCTTAGGGAAGACCCCATTGTAGCCTTCAGGGCAAGATTGTAAAAGGATATCACCTCTTGTAACCCCTTTTATGGTTATCAATACAAATATAGTAGATTCTATAATATTGTGTTGAGTGGTGTTTTCACCCAATTGTGAAAGCACACTCTCCGGTAGGATCCGAGTCCCAAATCCTCTGCTTGCAAAGAAATTACACAGATAATTTCTCCAAGGTTCCTGTCACTTTATCTCTTTTTATGTCAAAATTGTTGTTCAACTTAAATGCTGGGAATACCCTAATGGTTGCAAGTGACCATTAACAAGGGGCATGATGATTTATTTTATTTTGAATTACAATGGACTCATAGTAAGTTAATCTAAAGGATGAATCTATTTTGATTTCAGGCTCTGGTAGATTTTCAATTTGCTTATTTTAAAGAAGGTAATTAAAATACGTAAAATAAAGAATTGAAAAGAAAAGAAAATAATACAAAAAAGAATGGATTAAACTACGCTCAGAGTGCTACCATCTCGATTTGACAAAACCAAAGATAATGAGGTTTTCTGCATGCAACCTAACCTATTGAACCTACAAATTCGCACAATCCAGATAAGCTAGGTGCGGGTTTCTAGGGTTTTTACTGTAATTTCAGATTTAGACCTTCGCATGAAGCAACCAAGAACACTTGCATTAAACTCCACCTAGAAGCCTAGAAATATGAAAAGGAAAGATAAAACATTAAATCGTGCATGCAAAAATGACTCCTTCTTTCTTATCAATGAGATATCAGCTCTCTGTATTTCGTATTAAAATGATATATCAGTTACATTGACAGAATGTTCCAGGTTTAACAAATCCAGAACAAGTGAAGGAAATTGCTCCAAGTGCAGGTCCAGAATGGCTTGCAGCCCTTGTCTCTGCAACTCTGATAGAAACAATTTCCAACCCTCATATCAATCTGTGCTTCTGATTTTATACTGTCTGACGCGGCTCTCTGTTTCTCCCTGCGTCGCTTCATTTCACCTCCCAGAATGCATCGTTTCGTATTCTTGCCTTTTCATTGCTTTGAATTCATGCTTGATGCCGAAACGTTCAATATTTTTTGTTTTCATGTAACGCTTCTGTAACCCTGACACCTGTATGCCACGTGTTTCATGCTTCCTATGCACGTTCTATAACGGCCCCATGTAAATTGTGATGTTTTTATGCATGCAGCTTGTTCCTCTGCCAGCACAACAAAAATGAGACAGGTAGCGAAATCACGACATTTTTTGGCCAACAGCCTTGTCTGCCATCACGTCGAGCGAAAACGTGACATGTCACGAAATCGCGACGCTTTTCTTCTCCGTACGCCCTTGGTCGCAACCTGTCGTGAAATCGCTACGCCTTTTCATTTCTTTCACTCTGGCAGCTTTCTGTCTCGAAATCGTGACACTTTTCACTTTTGGGCTGCTTTTGCTGTATTTGGTTGTGAAAACGTGACATGTCGTGAAATCACAACATATTTTGCCTTCGTACCACTTTGCTGCTTGGATCCGTGAAAACACGACATGTCACGATATCGTAATGTTTTTTTGCTTCATGCTCCTTTGCTGCCTTTTGTCATGAAATCGCTACGCTTTTCGTGCCTTGCCTTGTTTGACTGGTTTGACCCGCGATTTTGCGACATGTCGCGATATCGCGACACTTTTCATTTTTTGCCAGCGACCGCACAACACGTCGTGAAATCGTGACACTTTTCATTTTTTGCCAGTGACCATGCAACACGTCGCGAAATCGTGACACTTTTCATTTTTTCCAGCGACCGCGCAACACGTCATGAAATCGTGACACTTTTCATTTTCTACCAGTGACCGCGCAACACGTCGCGAAATCGTGACACTTTTCATTTTTTCTAGCGACCGCGCAACACGTCGCGAAATCGTGACACTTTTCATTTTCTGCCAGCGATCGTGCAACACGTCGTGAAATCGTGACACTTTTCATTTTTTGCTAGCGACCGCGCAACACGTCACGAAATTGTGACACTTTTCATTTTTCGGCAGCGATGGTGCGACATGTCGCGATATCGTGACACTTTTCATCCTTGTGCAATTTTGCCCCTTTTTCTTGATTTTTAGCATCTGGGTCACCGAGATTTTCTTTGAAAGCATGCAAAAAATGTGGGTCCCCAATTTTGGGGTGTGTTGTGGATCAGCCACAACAAATGGTGACTCTGCTGTCAAATGCTCTTGAGCATTTTAGTGAGAACCCTACCTGAAAGTATACAACATGAAAACATGTGTTAGCACATAAGCAATATAAACAAATGCCCAAAGATCAGAAGTACATGAATCATCAGAATCATCAAGTATTAGCTCGGTGTGTGCAATGTATTTCATTCCCTATCGTTTGAAATTGATCAACATTCCATTGTCAGTTTTACATGAGTGCATATGTGAGATTGTGAATGATTTGTGTGGCCTGATAACTATGCTTAAAGATTTTGCTCTTGTAAAGGCCTAAACTTTCTAGTATCATGCACAAACATTCAATATTGTCAAACCCTCTTAGGATCCACTAATGAATTGCTTTATTATATCCCAAAGTTGGTTATGAGTCCCTACTATCTTGAACCCATGTGCAAGTGAATGTGAAATCAGAACTTTGGGGAATCAGACTCCCAACCTAACCGAGATGGGAGTTTAACCCTATCCTTACTATTCTGATTTAGAATTCATTACCTCACTTTGAGCAAAATAATTTAACCAATTATGGAAGAAATGGTCATGCTAGTCTAACCCTTTGGACAATCAGTGGTCTTGTTTTTTAGACAAGACATGTTGCCATGCATGGGCATACCTAACCCCATAATCCAAGACTTATCTTCATTTCTTTGGACCTTGGGGATGACTACCCATCCTTTGTAGAGGACAAGTAGTACGATCCCTTCAATCCAATATAAATATGAGATGGGAAAAAATAATTTTTTACTTCTTGGACCTTGGGGATGACTACCCATCCTTGCTAGGGACATGTAGTACGATCCTTCCAATCCAAGCTTTGGATAAAAATGGAAAATATTAATTTATTGCTTAGACCTTGGGGATGACTACCCATCCTTTGTAGAGGACAAGTAGTACGATCCTTCCAATCCAATATTTATCATGAAATGAGACATAAGAGTTTTGGGGAATCAGATTCTCAACCTAAGCGAGATGAGAATTTATGCCCTATCCTTACTACTCCATGTAGGTCAAATCAAAGCTTTGGGGAATTGGATCCTCAACCTAAGTTCGATGAGGATTTAGCCCTATCCTTACTACTCTGATTTTAGGCTTTAAGCTTTATGGAAGTGGTCAAAACCACTATTTTAAGGATCATGTTGCATAATAGGATAGACCTGAAATACTTCTTTCGCCCAACCTTTTCTTCCAAGTTAGGTTTTGATCATTTTGCTCAAGATCCTTTTTAATGTATAAGATGTGCTTAGTTCTAGATATCATGAGGCTCAGTTTCCAACCTTAGGATTTTTTTCACATTTATGTTATAGCACAACCCTAAGAGGATTTGACACACTTTAATGATTTGTACCTAAGATGCACATGCAACTAAGATGGAATGTATATGTAAAGTGAGATGTAACATGAATGCATTATCTCTTGAATTGCAGATGAAATTTTTGCCATACAAAACTGACTACTTCATGCATCACAAGTTTCAAACGATACAACTTAAAATGTTTGTGTTACTTGTGGAGCTTTTACAAGACAATTCCAATATTTCATATTCCCCTAGTCTTAAGCATAAGTTGACATCTCAATTTTCATTTTTTTTTTTTTATTATTTTTTTTTATAAAGACAAACAAAGCATGTCAATTGAAATCAAACCCACAACTTAAATCCTAACTAGACTAAGAATCCAAAAAAATGAAACTTGAAAAACACAAACCAAAACCAAAACCCAAAAACAATCCCAAAAACAAAAACTTGAAAGCCCACACCAAAAAACCAAAAATTATATACACTATTGTACAAGATGATGCCAAGCTTGGACTATTACTTTCCTGGATCCCAAACATGATTAGAACACATCAAAAAACATATGACACAATACACATGCCAAATTTTGTAGGAATCCAACAACAATAAGATCAAACCAAGCAATGCAACAAATTTCAACTTGCCCTGCTCACCATTCCACTTTGATTTAGTTCTATTACCAACATCATAGGTGAGAATCAAATCAAATTGATTAGACAATGGTTGGTATTCAATTTTATCTTGTCTATTCTTTAAAGTGCAAGTTTCATCATTCCATTCATGATTTAGAATTAGGCTTTCCTTTTCAAATGTGAGATGTTGCAAACAAGAGCCTATTTCTAAAAATCTTGAATTCAAATCATTTTCCATGATTTTAAAGCAATCAAAATCATTCAAAACTTGACAAGCATCAACAAATTTTGGCATTTCCTCATTAATGATGTTAGCATCCAAAGGGACATCATGTAACCTATCACTTGAAATTTTTGTAGCTACTACCAAAGGTAAAGATTTCCCCTTGTCATCCATACTCAACCCATCATGATTAAAATTTATCATAACTTGATGAGTATTAGTAGCCTTTTCTTTTTCTCGTTGTCTTCTTCATCGCCCAATACCTGTTCAAAAACACCAAAGTTAGGCACCCAATCAAACATGCGTCCATCCTTTTCAAAACAAGAGCCTAATTTTTCAAGATATGTGTCATGTGACACCTTTCCACGATCAATGGCTCGAGTGGCCCCAAAATCCATATTTTCATTAAGGTCATCGATAGCATCCAATCCACACCACTTAGGTTTTGTAATTTCATCATTTTGAGATGGCATAGACATTGTAGAAACAATAGGTGGATCAAGATTTTCGATTTCTTGCCCCCCAAGGGGAACAAAAACAATTGATTCTCCTTCTTCATCCATGGTAGTAGAATCATTATCCTTCTCCAACCTTTGATGAGATTCCAACCCTTCTTCCAAAACATTCTCAGATTGTACAAGACTTGTAATATCCTCATATGAAAGGGCGATTGTATTATCCTGCATATCAATAGGCACACAAATTTCATTAGAAGGTTTGGAGTGAGCATACTCTTCCCAAGAATCATAACAATCACCTTTCAAAATCAAATTGTGATGCTCAACTATTTCTTCATCATCTTTTAATTCATCAACATGTTTCTCATCAAATTTATCTTCTCCTTCCTTAGATGGTTCAATTACTTCCAAAATTGGGTTATTGCTTGTATTCAAATTGATAAGGTTATCATAATCCACATGTGTAACCCATGATTCATGTTTAACATAATTTGGAAGGTGTGAATTTTTTGGGCCATTACTTTCAACAATGTCATCCAATGTGTCATCCGAATTAGATTCATCCTCATAGAATTCATCTTTTGGTGAGTCAAGGGTTTCCAATCTGTCACATGTTTCCATACTAGTTGGATCTAGTACTCCTCCCTTGCCTAAAATCATATTCTTATGAAAATCATTGAAATTGATTTTAGAAACATCTTTTGAATCAAGATGAGTATTTTGAAGTTGATTCATACTTAAGAAAGATGGTTGATCTTGCATAGTAGGTTGAGGATTTTGAAATTGATTGAAGCTTGGGAATGATTGTTGATTCTGAAATTGATTCACACTTGAACTTGGTTGAGGTGGATAAGTCATTGGGTGGGTAAAGGAGGTATTAAATGATTGAAGATTACATGATCCAAAACCCACACCATAATTTTGACAACTCAATTGTTGCTCAATTGCCATTGCTTGAGTATAGGCTTGTGACAAAGATGTGATTTGAGGCATCCCTCGCAAATATGTGGACATGGGTGAGTCAAGAGCATTGATGTATATTTGGAGAGCCACTTCTTCTTGAAGAACATAAAATGTCACTAATTGCGTATATAATCCAAAGAACCTTTCAGAAAATGACTTCACATTTTCACTTGGTCCTTTTCTAATATAGACCAACTGATTGTACATGAGGATTGGGTCAACTCGCTTTTTGTTGAATTGATGGAGAAATGCCTCTAGCTAACCCCAAGAAGTGATAGACCCTAAAGGCAGACTTGTAAACCAATCATATGCCACTTTGTCCAAGGTGTAAAGGAACATTTTACAAGCAACATCATCATACCAACTTTTCAAGTGATTCACAACAAATTTGAATGCTTGAATATGTTCTTCTACAGTATTTGTCCCATTAGACAAAAATTGAGGAAGACATCTCTCAAAACCAACGGGCAAATAATGTTGAACTCCCGGTATGTTCAATGGGCTACCTGTCATCCACGGTGTAAACATAGCCATTAGTGAATCTTCAATAATATAACTTTAATACCCAAAAATTCCCTTTTTATTTATTTATTTATTTTTATTATTTTTATTTATTTATTTATTATTATTATTTTTTTTAAATCAAACCAAATCATATTATTCCTGTATGAACAATCAAAGCGTTAAGAACAATGCATAGCAATTCATGTAGCCCTTAAATCACAATAAAATAAACCATTTCAGCCCTCCTTGACGAAACTCTCGATTATCACCAAGAAAACCTGCAACAGAAAAACAAATGCTGCAGTTTAGCCGTTTGTGAGATTTAAGAAATAATTTCAAAATCGAATCAAAAAGATATTACTTATGTATGAAAATCAAAATAAAGTAAACCAATTCGGCCCTCCTTCTAGTGCCAATCTGTTGAGTGGTGTTTTCACCCAATTGTGAAAGCACACTCTCCAGTAGGATCCGAGTCCCAAATCCTCTGCTTGCAAAAAAATTACACAGATAATTTCTCCAAGGTTCCTGTCACTTTATCTCTTTTTATGTCAAAATTGCTGTTCAACTTAAATGCTGGGAATACCCTAATGGTTGCAAGTGACCATTAACAAGGGGCATGATGATTTATTTTATTTTGAATTACAATGGACTCATAGTAAGTTAATCTAAAGGATGAATCTATTTTGATTTCAGGCTCTGGTAGATTTTCAATTTGCTTATTTTAAATAAGGTAATTAAAATACGTAAAATAAATAATTGAAAAGAAAAAAAAATAATACAAAAAAGAATGGATTAAACTACGCTCAGAGTGCTACCATCTCGATTCGACAAAACCGAAGATAATGAGGTTTTCTACATGCAACCTAACCTATTGAACCTGCAAATTCGCACAATCCAGATAAGCTAGGTGCGGGTTTCTGGGGTTTTTACTGTAATTTCAGATTTAGACCTTCACATGAAGCAACCAAGAACACTTGCATTAAACTCCACCTAGAAGCCTAGAAATCTGAAAAGGAAAGATAAAACATTAAATCTTGCATGCAAAAATGACTCCTTTCTTATCAATGAGATATCAGCTCTCTGTATTTTTGTATTAAAATGATATATCAGTTACATTGATAGAATGTTCCGGGTTTAACAAATCCAGAACAAGTGAAGGAAATTGCTCCAAGTGCAGGTCTAGAATGGCTTGCAGCCCTTGTCTCTGCAACTCTGCTAGCAGAAATTTCCAACCCTCATATCAATCTATGCTTCTGATTTTATACTATCTGGCACGGCTCTTTGTTTCTCCCTACGTCACTTCGTTTCACCTCCCAGAATGCATCGTTTCGTATTCCTACCTTTTCGTTGCTTTGAATTCATGCTTGATGCCGAAACGTTCGATATTTTCTATTTTCATGTAATGCTTCTATAACCCTGACACCTGTATGCCACATGTTTCGTGCTTCCTATGCACGTTCTATAACGGCCCCATGTAAATCGCGACGTTTTTATGCATGCAGCTTGTTCCTCTACCAGCACAGCAAAAATGAGACAGGTAGCGAAATCACAATGTTTTTTGACCAATAGCCTTGTATGCCATCACGCCCAACAAAAACGTGACATGTCACGAAATCACGATGCTTTTCTTCTCCATACGCCCTCAGCCGCAACCTGTCGCAAAATCGCTACGCCTTTTCGTTTCTTTCACTCTGGCAGCTTTCTGTCGCTAAATCGCGACACTTTTCACTTTCTGGATGCTTTTGCTATATTTGGCCGTGAAAACATGACATGTCATGAAATCATGACATATTTTGCCTCCATACCACTTTGCTGCTTGGAGCCACAAAAACACGACATGTCGCGATATCGCGACGTTTTTTCGCTTCATGCTCCTTTGCTGCCTTTTGTCACGAAATCGCTACGCTTTTCGTGCCTTGCCCTGTTTGACTGGTTTGACCCGTGATTTTGCGACATGTCACGATATCACGACACTTTTCATTTTATACCAGCGACCGCACAACACGTCACGAAATTGCGACACTTTTCATTTTCTGCTAGCGACCGCGCAACATGTCGCGAAATCGTGACACTTTTCATTTTCTGCCAGTGACCGCGCAACACGTCACGAAATCGTGACACTTTTCATTTTCTACCAGCGACCGCGCAACATGTCACGAAATCGCAACACTTTTCATTTTTTGGCAGCGATGGCACGACATGTCGTGATATCACGACATTTTTCATCCTTGTGCAATTTTGCCCCTTTTTCTTGATTTTTAGCATTTGGGTCACCAAGATTTTCTTTGAAAGCATGCAAAAAAGGTGGGTCCCCAATTTTGGGGTGTGTTGTGGATCAGCCATGACATATTGAATGAAGTGTTATAGCATCTTTTTGGTAGTTTCATTATGGCACGCCCGATGGGACCTCCACCAAGCATAAGCTTAATCGCCTTCTAACCAAAAAAATGTTGTCTATTTTGTATGGTAGGTAGTTGTCATATTTGAAGAACACCACAAACCAAAAATTCCCTGAAATACACCTCAGGCCAAACCACAAAGGTTCACTGGTGCATCGGTGATCTTACAAAGAGAGTAGTGAGTACACACTTGGGCATGTGAATTCCCCAAACTGCCTCAAACTACTACTTGATACCCAAGTATTGGTTAAGATACCCACAAACAATGGAAAGGTAAGTCAGGGGAGGTTTTGTGTGAAATTCTTTCATTCTTCTCTGTTCTAAAGCTAATCTAACACGTTGAGCTACAAGTTCCACAAGCATCGCACATTCTTATTTGTTTTAGCTAGAATTTTCAGTTGCTTTCTAGTATAGCTTTTAAATTCCAATAATTTATTTCCAAGTCATTTCCCTTTAAAAGCAATTAAATTAGATTTCCTTTTGAAAACCAATAGAGTAACTTTGTTTTGTGCAAATCACCTAATTAGATTTCCATTTTGCAAATCACTAGCTTAATTATTTTTTTGCATCCCAACCAAGTAAATAGATTAGTTTCAAAATGGAATCATAGCATAGTTTATTTTTAAAAGGCACTTAATTTAGATTTTCTTCTAAAATAGTATCGCATAAAAAAACACCACACACTCACATTCTACTTAAACGGTGTAAGGTATTGGGTTTCATCTCCAACCTGAATTGGATTTCATCACCAATTCAACACCAGAGTTTAGTGAGGTTGGAGTCCTACCCTCCACTGGCTCACCTCTGGATTAGTCACCATAGTATCCCCCCAGGTGGATCATTCTAGCATTAATACACAATCGGTCCTTCCCACATTGAGTGTTGGTTATCCAGAATTCATCACTAGAAGGTACCTTCAGAGTGGGTAGTTTTAGAAAGCCCCTTTACCATAGGACTTTTCAAATAATTAGTGGGCACAATTGATCATTACCGTGGATGCATTAAATGGGAGGGTTAAGTGAAAGTATGGGTATGCCAATAGCACCACATTAATAGCACGATCTCTCTTTGTGAGAGTTTGTTTGACTCATTAGAGCATTTTGAGTCTCCCCCATTTGGATACCATTTTACTATACCTTATACATCTAGGTTGTCATTCGCTTGTTGGAAACATAGTTCTATTTTGTGCACTTTTGGGTGTTGCAAAAGGTTCTATGCTATGACATTCCTGATTCAAAATAGAAGTTCACCCATTACCTAGATTTGTTCCTAGGGCGGATACACTTTCATAAAAACACATGAAAACCAAAAAGAAAGAACATTTGCTTATTTTTGAGTCTCAAAAAAGTGGTTACAACAACATATCAAATGTGCTATAACACACTTACTTATTGTTCCACAGTTTCATTACCGCATTGTACATTGCATTGTCTATTTTTAGGAGATTTGTACCCCATAGTGCAATTCCCCTACACTTAGACTTACTTCGTATGATTCTGTGTGAAAATATAGCTGTCAGGCTACAAAATTGCATCCCAAAGGTCTCCATAGCACATAGAGGGTATACACAACATAAAATTCACTCTCTATCATAGTTTTGGGTGGTCTGCACCCCTAGAGTGTGAACCAGTTGGTCCACACCTCTCGAGTGTGAACCTATTTTTTAGGTTCTAGATTGCACACACATGACACAAACACACTACATAGCACATATCTAACATATTTTTTTCATTGAGTGGTTTGTAGGCCAGCTATGCAAACCTATGTTTTTCAAAATAGATAGTTTCCCAATTAGTCATAGACCTTCCTTGAGTTCAAATTTTACACATGTTGACTATTAGCATACATTTTCCACATATTACCATTCCAGTTACACATAGTCAGACACGTGAAGCCCTTCGTCATGCCATTGAGGATGCTTAGTGGCATGTCATGATGGTAGGTGCTTCTAGTTCTTAGACCATTGATCCATATTCTAAGTCTAATTGAGTTACTGTTGTAGGTTCTCCTAACCTATTGATTGGGTCTTCCATCCCTACTGCTAGTTCTACATCCTACACAACACCTTCCACTCCATCCCACCTCTTGGATGATACTTTTGAGGAGACCCCTCCTTTGGAAGATCTCTCCTCTCCCAATCCCCTATCCACATATTGCTAGTATGTCATATACACTCCCCCTGGCTGCCCCATACCAGTTATGGTTACGGATGAGTTCACCCCACCTGCATCACTTTTTTCTACCCATCTATTCCTTGAGTACTCTTCCCATCCACATTTGGAAGATGAATCTAGTCTCTTCATATCCCAAATCATCCTTGATGTTGTCACCACTGTACAGATAGTTGGTATGATATCCACACCCCCTTCCTCCATGGATCCTCCTACCGTACCTTCATCCCAAACTCCACCATCCCAGCAGGCTTCATCGAGTCACCAACCTTCCTCCCAACCACCTTCCTCATTCCCTCCATAGCACTATTTACACCTATCTCAGTAATACCATCTAACATCATCTGATTTATCCCATCCCTCGATATAGCTTCATCCATAGTAGGCTTCTTCTTCCTCTCGATCACCTCCAATCACACCATATTTCACTTCCTATCCGCCCACTAGCTACCCACAATTCTCCTCCTATGTACCTCCATCAGCTCTATCATCATTTTTCTTACCATACCCACATTCCTTTCGCCCACCATCATTGAACCCCACTTATCAAGGTAATCCACCTAGGTATTCGGTTCATCCTGAGTCCCTTCTTGCCATCCCCACCATACCTCCTTCATCTACATTCGTTCCACCTCCATCTTCACACCAGTCCACTTTTACCACACCAACATCTCTTCTACCTCTAGCTTCTACACCACCCACTCTCTTCACATCACCCCCTACATGGTCCTCTACTACTATTGCTCATGTACAACTAACTTATCCATATGCACAATAGTAGTAGGTTCGTATGCCCACCCAGTAGATCCCAAGGTATTATAATCCATAGAAGCAGCCACCTGCATACTATTCTTCATACATCTCACCCCTTCCATCTCAAGTCCCTGTCCCAAAATATCATACCATGTTGGCACCTGACCCAAATTAGGCTTCTTACTATCATTTGTGGGAGGAACAATAGTTGTAATATCCACCAAATCTGGATTATTTGTAACCCTCCTCATAGCCATTACTTGCACCCACATCATCATCTCCATTTTTGGCCCCACCAAATACTACCATGGTGCTCTCTAGTGAAATCAACCAATGTAGGAGCAGCTTCATACATTGGATTTATGTACAACTGGTTATGGGCCTCAAAAACCCACATATGATGAGTTGTGTGATGCGTTGTCGTTAAGCACATCATTAATTCTCAATGAATTGTCAATCCAGGGTAGTGTTCAAGGCTGTCTATGAAAGAAGGGGTGAACAGGGCTATAGTTCAGGTCATTTGGGAGCAGCAGGTCTTATTGGTAGAATAGGTTTTGTGGGGGGAGCGATTTGTAGTCACCTTACTCCTAAATTGCATAAAATAAACTTAATCTATTTGCAGGAATGAAAACTAAGTGCTATTTGTAGAAATGAAAACCTAATTGCTTTTACAGAAATGGAGATCTAATTACAATTGCAGAATGAAATGGTTGCATAAAACATAAACTAAATCCTATCAGTTCTCTGTTGTAGAAGGTTGTCAATCTTCTGTACAGTGGCTGACAGCAACAAATGAAGGTACAAAAAAACTATAAATTATAGGAAATAAAAGCATGTTGAAACTGAAATCTTACTAAGAATGAAGGCAATAATCAGATCTACCATTAATTATATTCTAAATAACATTGCAATTTTACTCTAAACAAGGATTAAACAACAATAAATGTCAATTGATACAGAAAATAGAAACTGACAACTTTTACAACTAATTCTGCTGCAGCAGAAATCAGAATAAAACCTGTCTGTGTTAGTCCTTCTCCTAGGCCTGGAAGTGGCCAGCTTCTTTCTCCAGAAGAAGGTGTGAAACTCCTTTTACTTACTAAACTTCACACACACTCATATGACATAGAAAATATAAAAGAACTGCACTTTTATTCCAAAATCAGCATTTACAAATCTGCTACTGCAGATTACAGATCTGAAATTAAACTCGCTATCTAATTTCTTCTAAAAAACCCTATATACCTCCGTAGCTCTACCAACATGGGAGCTACATTTTATAGATGCCTAAAACCTATTTACATCCAAAAATATGCTATTCCTATCCTACAGATCAACTTCCTACTATGCTGCAGTATTTCCTGGGTTTATCCTAGAAGAGGATCAATTGATATTTTCCCATGAATGGTGGCTTTTGGATGGCAAGGACGGCAAAGATAGTTGGGGGATATTTTCCCTTAACCTTCTCAACCTTATTTCCCTTTTTCCACCATCATAAAATAGTCAAAAAGTCAAAAAGCACTTTTTGTTGTCAATCCGAAGATAACTGGCTCAATCCGAAGAAACTGCATTTTGTCAATCCGAAGATGTCTGCTCAATCCGAAGCTCTTCGGATTGACTAACTGTGTGGTCTTCAGGTGATCTCAACTGCTTTTCTCAGGTGGGTTATCTCTCAGGAACTGATTGCAATAGCTTTTATCCTTCTCCATGTGTGAATTCCATGCCTTGCCATTCATTGGCAGCTGGCTAGAATTTACACAACAAAACCAGTTTTTGCTGCACAGTAACAGTCTTCTTGCACCATTTGCTAAACTTAGATAAATAAATGCTTGAAAAACATCAAAACAAAACTAGTAAAGTGTTGCTATCAACCTAAGCATATTCCTCATTAACAAGCCATGACAAAGTAGTATAAAACTATACAAAAAACTGTAAAAATCATAATATAATATTCCTAACACATCAATCATGCAAACAGTTAATACACAACATATTAAATCAACTTAACTAGCATATAAGATATATCACAAGAGTTTTAGGCAGTTTTAACTATTCAAAACATGCTATGATTGAGGCATTTCCAGGCCTCATCATTTTCCCCCCAACTTAATTCAATGCATGTCCTCATGCATTCTGTTGGGCTACTGATTCACACATGTCCATTTTTACATTCCAATTCCTGTAGAACAGTTTGTTCCCACATAGTATCCCCTGGTTTCTTGAAGCTTCCTGATCCATTCCTGAAATTGGCCACTTGGCTGTGGGTCACTGTCAAAATAATAAGGCACTGGAGTAAGAATGGTGGGAGGCCTAAACTTCAAACCTATCCATTGATACTGCATGGTAAGGATAATATTTGTCACCCCGTATGTTCTTCTTCTAGACTACTCCAAATTGACTAAGGAGATAGGCTCTCTCTTCTGCAAAGACAAGGATAATTCTGCCCATATTTCCTTACAAGCCATCAAAGCAAGTACAAAATTACTGGCATAAAATTTTTGAAAACTATTTAAACAATCCCTAAGATTATCCAAATACATACTTTTAATATCTGCCCTATTCATCATAGTGAAGTGTTGAGTGGTGGTGACTTTATGATTTGGCTGCATAGCTCTAATCAACAACTTAGTTTTCACTTCAAGTTCCTTGTTCCTTTTCTTTTCTTGACTCCAATAAATTTGATTTTGTAAAGTGGACATGAAGGCCCTTAATTGAACATCACTTGGCTGCTGATGTTGGGCTGCACTGAGGTCTTCATGGTGGACATGACTTGTGTTGTTATCTATTGTGACTCTTCATGTTCACTTTTTACTAAACTTATGGCCTTTTCTAAAGCATATTTGGAATGGGAAGGTGCAACTTTGGAATGAAGAACTGCAACTTCAGAATGCTTCAATCCTATTACAATTTGTTGTGCTTTATTGCCAAGTTTAGTCAGTTCTGGATGCTACTGAGAATCTTGTTGCTCTCCTGATTCTAGAATAACATCATTCTACTGAGGAACTTGGGCATCAACCAATCCCCTATTTTTTGCATTTTCAACAATAGATTCACTTGTTGCAACTTGAGGGACAGGCTATAAATTTTTAGTTGGTGCCAAGTCACCTTGCATGGATAATCCAAGAAAGATTTGAGCAAGTTCTCCTTCATTGGATTCTATAGATTTGGACTCCAACTGTGCCACTCTGCTTTTCAGCCCTTCTACTTCCTATTGCAATTCCAAAATCTGCCTATATTTCTCTTTAATGGATGTATTCAAACTCAACCATTCTGCAAACTGGTCATCTGGTTGGGGATCCTCTTCAAAATAGAAGGGAACTGGAGAAATGATGGTTGGAGGCCTAAATATGAGACCTACCCATTGATGCTGCATAGTTACAATAAGTTTCACCACCCCTTCTGCTCTCCTTCTAGACCATTCCAGGTTGATGGGAGAGATAGGCTCCCTTTTTTTGTAGTGATATAGAAAGTTCTGCCCATCTGTCCTTACAAACTGATAAAGCAGGAACAAAATTGTTAGCACAAAAATCCTGGAAATTAGTCAAATAGTCCCTCAAGCTATTTAAATACATCCTCTTAATATCTACCCTATTCATCATCTTAAAGTGTTGGTTAGTGGTACTAGGATGATCTGGTTGTACTGCTCTGACCAATAATTCAACTTTTAACTCAACTTCCTTATTCTGTTTCTTCTCCTGATTCCAATAAAGCTGATTTTGTAGGGTAGACATAAAAGCTCTTAGTTGAACATCTTCTATGAAAATTTGAGGGTGAAAATTTACCTCCTCAGGAATGAAGAAACTATGTAAAAATAGCTCACATAGCAGATTTTTTTGCTCTGCAGGATTGCTGAGGTAAGCTTCCAAGAAATCTTCAGCAGTTTCTAACTTATAGGGGAGACCTAAACTGATTCTCATGACCTACTATCTAAGATATTTTTCCTTCATAATGAGGCTATAAAACCTGGTTGGTCATCTGAATTGGACCAAATATTCTACAATCTGACAAAGATCAGTCACCTATTCATTCAGTTTATTGATTTTTGTGTCTTTTTCCTCTAACTATTTTCCTACCAGTTTCAAATTTTCAACCTTGGTTGCAAGTTTTTCATATTTAATCACCCAATTAGCTATGTCTGCATTGTATTTCTCCAAAGATACAATATTGGGTGGCCTCATCACAGGTTGGAATCTGGGCAACAGATCTACCTGTACTCCTTTTTCCTCTACTTCTACTGCAGGTGTGACAGTTTTAGATTTGGACACAAAAGTTGCATGCAGAGGAGTACTTACTTGGACATTCACATCTTGATGCTCAAAATTCTCTTGTGTTGGTGCTACTTGCAAGAGTAGCTATTGTTGTTCTTCACTGATGCTCTTTTCTAAATTCCTGAGCAATTTTGGAGCATCTTTGGAATGAGAGGGTGTTGCTTCGGATTGAGAAGGTACTGCTTCAGAATGAGCATCTATGTCTTCATTCAAAGGTTCAGGTGCTTCTATCAGGGGAAAATAATCATTTTCCCTAGATAATCCAAGTAGGATTTGAACTAGATCTTCCTCATCATCAGATTCTGTTGGCTGTGCTTCAAACTGTGATAGCCTGTTTTTTAGTTTTTCTACCTCCTACTGTAATTCCTCAATTTTTTTCAATAATATCTTCCCTCTCTTCAATCCATTTTATTTGTGTTTTTATAATGCTCCTGGCTGCTCTTAATTGCTCTTTGATGTCCTCCTCTTCCTCCTCTTCTCAAGACATGTTTTGATTATGCCAACTCTTATGAACATCTTTATACTAATGGTTAATTGTCATATACTATATACCAATTATTTACAATGAGAAAAGTGCAAGAAATATATACCTGTTTAAAACAAGTTAATGCAAGTTTTGAAGGATGGCTGCTTTTGATGATGTTCTGCTGAAGTTTGTTGCAACACTTCAAAACAAGTGCAGTTGGTGGATTTTTACAATGATGATGAAGATTGTTTCCAGGTCATGCATGCCGAAAAACCGATTTTCATGCACACCAATTCAGTAGCGCCTCAAAGAGGTTTTCACTGCTGAATTATTCATTTTTCTCTTTTTTTTTCTTTTCCTTTTTTTACCTCTTTTTTTTTTACCTCTCTTTTTTTTTTTTCTTGATCTTGATTGTGCCAATGAAAGAATTCATGATTTCCTCAAAATCATGCCCATGAAGGAATTCACAATCATGATTTATTCATCTTTTTGTTTTTTGTTTTTCTGATTTTTTTTTCATTTTTCTGTTTTTCTTGAAAATCCATTATCATGCTGAATATGTTGAAGTTGAGATGGAAGAGGGAATCTCTTCCACCAGTTGTACATCCAAACTATCAAGTTGCTGCAAGAATTCTTCCTTAAATCTTGGCACTGACTATTTCCATAGTGTCGTGAGAAGCCTCCAAGTCATGCTGATGTGTCCTTTGATGACCTATCTTAGAATGATGCATTGAAGATTCTCCATAATTTTCTTGCTTACCATGAAAGCATTAGTAATGCATATTTAAGACACCAGATTAAGACATGTTCGCACAAAACTTGGCATAAAGCATGAGAATATCAACAAGCAACAAATATAACATCTTGCAACTAGTTAGACTAATTAGACATATTAAACATGTTTAACTAATACTAAAGTATCCTTTTAATGCATCACTATAGCAACATGTTTATGCCAAAATGAGGACATTATTTGGCCTCATCATCTTCTCCCCCCAGCTTAAACCTTTGTTGCTCCTGCAGCAAACTCAACTTCCACAAGAAACTTGTTATATGCATTGATAAACATGCCAACAAATGGTTCAACAATGTCTTCAAATGGTCTTTCAACTACCTCTTGTCATTCCTGGCTTGTGAGATTCAATTCTACCAATCTTTCATGAAATGTCCATGTTGAGCAGACCCTGTTATCTTTACTGTCCTTGTTTAATCAGCAGTTCATCCTTTAAGCATCTTTTGTTTTATCTTCCACATTGTACTTAGAGTTTTGTCAAACAATGCTTGTGCCTTTTAGCTGCATTCCAAATGAAGCATTATGTCAAACAACTCACTACCTTATCAAATCAGTATGCTTCATTTGCTATTCTATTATTCCTGGGATTCACTATGTACTGAGGTATCTTATAACTGTATCTCAATGTGTTGGAAAATATTTGACTTCATTGCTTGAGTGAATTTATTGACAGAATCTTGGAAGACTCAACAAAACATCACTAATTTCAAGCACAATTAGCACATAAGGAAATTCTTCATTGGAACTGAGAAGAGCATCACAGTTTATACGGATAGTGAAAATTTTAATTTTTAGATGGTTTTCATTTTGAAAAAAAAAAAAAAAAAAACATTAAAAAAAAAAAAAAAAAAAAAATCTAATTTCCATACCTCTCCAAAGAAAAGAAAAAAAATGATAAAAGACCATTTTCAACTATTCTTTGATGGATCTCCATATTGTTTTATAACTCCATAATGGCACAAACCTAAAGAATGTTCAACAAATGGTTACAAAGTTTGGTTCTCACCTGATAATTACTTTCAGAAAATCCAGTTTGTGCATATGTTGTTATCATTATTGTTCATGAAATTGTGTCTTTTGGCATACTTTGATGAGGCATTAACTGCAACTCCAACCTCTTCACATATAACTGCACTCTTTTGAATAGATCATGAAGTGATAGGTACAAACCATTGCCCATGCCCAAGTGCACCACATCTTATCCAAAACTTGTTGGCCATCTTATAGAACTCCCATGCTACCAATTGATGGTAGAATACTTGAAATTGTATGCAGACCATTGCTTGTTTCCACTGAAATCTTATGTATATCTTCATTTGGATGAAGCATTATGTCAAACAGTTCATAAATCATCAAACAAATTCATGCCTTCAAAATGAATTTCGTTTTTGTGCAAATTCAATGAAAATACTGAACTGTATTTTGGCCATAACTTTTGTGTATGATGTCATTTTGGGATGAAATTTTAAGGGTATCTTGAGAAAATAGAGGACAACAAAACCCAGAAATGGTTTGTACACAAGTTTCATAAACATGGAGAACTAAGCAGTTTCATTCAAACAATTTATGCAGGACAGATTTGTCTTATTCTCCTTGACCTTGACCTTATGAGAATGTAAGCTCAATTGTCTGAAGTTGAAATAGTAGAATTTGAAGATGAATTTGGCTGTGAGAAAATTTCTAAGGTCTTTTCAGAAAATCCATTTCATCTTATCCATATGTTATTACAATAGAGCAGGTCAATCAACAATTACAAGTTGAGTTACCTCACATACTATACAATATCAGATTCTTGGCCATATGTATCATCTAAAACTTCATAAAATATTTTGCATCTTCTCTAAATCAGTGAAACATTAGAAACCATGTTATTCCATAAAAAAAATCATAACCTTTAAATCATAACAATAAGAATATACAAGATACATACATCATGTGCTATTATGAGTTATAATGAATGAATGGCTGGTAAGTGGAATAATGGTTGAATGGGGAAAGTGTATGGAAGATACATAGTTGTATGGTGGATGTTTATATGAGGACATGGAAATATGGAAATAACTTATTATTTTCCCCCCTTACATGAAATGGAAGATAATGGAAGGGAAGCACAATCAATACATATTTGCATAACTTACTGCTAGGATAGAAAGGAATGACATTTTAAGTGAAAAACATGGTTTACCGTATGTGATATTGGTTCCACCATATTCATATGCTGCAACAGAGGCTATCCAGATGATTTTTCTCCTTCAATAAGAGGTCCCCTACTAAAGCTAAGTCATGTCCTCATGAATTTTCATTATTGGTAGGTTGCCTTCTTGTTGTTGTATCTCCTGCACTTTCCATTTTAAGTAAAGGAGGCAGTAAACTTTAAAATTCAAAAAGGACTAAGGTGGATGCTTTAGCTCCTGTAGATCACTGAGTAGATGCAAAAATACCACTAATATCATGTTACTTGAGTACTGCTCTCACTTTGAAATGGAATGTAATGACCCTGTGTCTAGAGTAAACCAGTATTTTGTTTGGCATCAAGCTTGTTTGATACAAAAGTTTTTCATGTGCATCTATCTCATCAAATTTTCTTCAAATGTCCATTGATGCCGACTTAGGAAAAGGATACTTAAGTAACTAGTGTACACATATTTACATATGCTAACTAAATCTAAACTAGAAAACAAGATGCATACCTATTACTGCTAACTACTCCATGCTTTGTAGATGAATTGGGCCCCCTTCAATAGTACTTTTCTGTGGCTACTTCTCCTTGCAGACGTGATCAGTCTCTTTGTGTAATTTTTTCAGCTCCTGTAGTTGGTTTTCACCCATGAGGTTTCCAACTGTTCTTTCCCTTTTTTTATCATTTTTTTTATATCAGAGTATGATTGCCAACTATGCTAGTTTCCACCCATGTGACTACCAGCAAAGCTGGTTTTTACCCACATGACTGCGGGCATAGCTAGTTTTCACCCATACCCTGTCTAGCTTTACCTCCGAGAAGGTTTTCAAAGTCAGATTTATTTTTTTTTTTCATGGTTGAAGGTACAAAATGATGTCAGAACATGCTCTTGAGTCTGTATGGACCTTTCCATTGTATCAAAATAGTTTCTAAAAGGTGTTGAAACTTGGGAAACAACATTATACCATATGTCCAGAAACTTTTTGTTGTCCAAGTTTTCTGGGAGATCCATACCCATTTTTTTTTAAAGCTACAAACCCAGTGAGTTTTGTGAATTGCCACTGCGCCATAAGTGTGCTTGTGATGCCACTAAGTATTCCCTTATTGTAATGCAACATATCTCACAAAACCATCACCATAGAGAAAGCATGGTCCTTCCTCATGATATGCTTGAAACTTTAAGTGTGAAATCAGCTCAAAAACTGGCAATTCATCAAGGGCAGACAAAGATGACCATCCACCTATTATCATGACAAAGATGAACACTAAAAAAGCTGACTTCATCAAAGTTGTGAACATTGAATTGGCTGATATTTTTGAGATATGAGGATTTTGTCCAGCTTGGGAATATTGTTCTCTGGAGGGAGCATGGGACTGCAAAGGTATTACAGACTCATATGGCAGGTTACTAGATAGGGGCACTTCAACCTTATTGGGTACAGTTTGAACAAATGGAAGGGAAGGCTATCCAAATTGGTGGAATTCATCAAGGGAGGTAGAAGAATCACAAGGCACTCTTTCCTGAACTACATTGCTTGCTGCTGATTGTGAATGTAATTGTGCAATGTGAAGTTTTTGCTTTTCAAGTTCTGCTTGTAATTCTGTTATTTTAGCCTCAAGCATTTTAGTGTGCTCCATGAAGCTGATGTTGTTATCTCTTGAGGCTAGTGTTGTTGACCCCACTACTATTGATTTTGCATCCAAAATGGATTACTCTGATTCTGATTCCATGATGGGTTATTCTGGTAATTCAAACACAAGTGATTCACCTCTTAAGCGTGAAGATCTTCTTACTGGAACAAGCCAGGGATCACTTTGGATAATTATGCCTTTTTCATCCCTAGGCCTACTCATTCATGCCTACTCCTTAATGACATAAATTATAAGTCAATAATTGTTACTTAACCAATTGTTATGTTCAGATTTTACCCTAAATTTTCATAGCTCAGCTTAATTAACAACTATTGGACTATTGTTACCTTCTAACAACACTATTCCCTTACAACGGTGCCAAAATGATGCGTTGTCGTTAAGCACATCATTAATTCTCAATGAATTGTCAATCCAGGGTAGTGTTCAAGGTTGTCTATGAAAGAAGGGGTGAACAGGGCTATAGTTCAGGTCATTTGGGAGCAGCAGGTCTTATTGGTAGAACAGGTTTTGTGGGGGGTTTTTGTAGTCACCTTACTCCTAAATTGCATAAAATGAACTTAATCTATTTGCAGGAATGAAAACTAAGTGCTATTTGCAGAAATGAAAACCTAATTACTTTTACAGAAATGGAGATCTAATTACAATTGCAGAATGAAATGGTTGCATAAAACATAAACTAAATCCTGTCAGTTCTCTGTTGCAGAAGGTTGTCAATCTTCTGTACAGTGGCTGACAACAACAAATGAAGGTATAGAAAAACTGTAAATTACAGGAAATAAAAGCATGTTGAAACTAAAATCTTACTGAGAATGAAGGCAATAATCAGATCTACCATTAATTATATTCTAAATAACATTGCAATTTTACTCTAAACAAGGATTAAACAACAATAAATGTCAATTGATACAGAAAATGGAAACTGACAACTTTTACAACTAATTCTGCTATAGCAGAAATCAGAATAAAACCTGTATGTGTTAGTCCTTCTCCTAGGCCTGGAAGTGGCTAGCTTCTTTCTCCAGAAGAAGGTGTGAAACTCCTTTTACTTACTAAACTTCACACACACTCATATGACATAGAAAATATAAAAGAACTACACTTTTATTCCAAAATCAGCATTTACAAATCTGCTACTGCAGATTACAGATCTGAAATTAAACTGCTATCTAATTTCTTCTAAAAAACCCTATATACCTCCATAGCTCTACCAACATGGGAGCTACATTTTATAGATGCCTAAAACCTATTTACATCCAAAAATATGCTATTCCTATCCTACAGATCAACTTCCTACTATGTTGCAGTATTTCCTGGGTTTATCCTAGAAGAGGATCAATTGATCTTTTCCCATGAATGGTGGCTTTTGGATGGCAAGGATGGCAAAGACAGCTGGGGGATATTTTCCCTTAACCTTCTCAACCTTCTTTCCCTTTTTCCATCGTCATAAAATAGTCAAAAAGTCAAAAAGCACTTTTTGTTGTCAATCCGAAGATAACTGGCTCAATCCGAAGAAATTGCATTCTATCAATCCGAAGATGTCTGCTCAATCCGAAGCTCTTCGGATTGACTAACTGTGTGGTCTTCAGGTGATCTCAACTGCTTTTCTCAGGTGGGTTATCTCTCAAGAACTGATTGCAATAGCTTTTATCCTTCTCCATGTGTGAATTCCATGCCTTGCCATTCATTGGTAGCTAGTTGGAATTTACATAGCAAAACCAGTTTCTGCTGCATAGTAACAGTCTTCTTGCACCATTTGCTAAACTTAGATAAATAAATGCTTGAAAAACATCAAAACAAAACTAGTAAAGTGCTGCTATCAACCTAAGCATATTCCTCATTAACAAGCCATGACAAAGTAGTATAAAATTGTACAAAAAATTATAAAAATCAGAATATAATATTCCTAACACATCAATCATGCAAACAATTAATACACAACATATTAAATCAACTTAACTAGCATATAAGATATATCACAAGAGTTTTAGGCAGTTTTAACTGTTCAAAACATGCTATGATTGAGGCATTTCTAGGCCTCATCATTGTGTAATGAACCAATTCACCCATCTATTCCTATTCATCCATATCCTTACAGATTTGAGATCCCTAAATTTGACAAATTTAAGAGTAAGGAAGATCCTAGAGAGCACCTTAATAATTATCACTTTGCTTGTTACCAGTTGCATGGTAGTGACCCCCTTATGCTCCGCACATTTCCACTTTCACTTGGGGGACAAGCATTAGATTGGTACAATCATTTGCCTCGCCATAGTTTATTCACATTCGAACAATTGGCCAATCTATTTCTAGAGCATTTCTCAATCAACATCAAGACCAAGCTTACCTTGTCCGATGTATATGCTTTGCATCAGTGGGACGACGAGCCTATTACTGATTTTATCGCCCGTTGGAGAGTGGTCATTCATGATCTAGCCTTCCCTCTCCCACCTTTAGAGCTCATCAAACTCTTCGCCAAGAGTTGTCATAAACAAATCTCCCAAACACTGTAGATACATCAGAGTCGGACATTCGAGGAAGCCATTTCCCAAGCCAAAGTCATCGAGGACATCAAGGTCCACACGAGAAAAATCATGTTGCATCAAAAACCACCCTACCCCACCAATTACCATTACAACCATCCTCCATATGTACCACCTACCACACGACCACCTCAAACCAATCAGGTTCTTCTCAATTCTCCATATCCACCGGTGCAAGTGGCATCTGTGCAAGCTCCACAACCCACTCCTCCACGCTCTCCTCAAAATCAATATCAAGCCAATCCCCCACTTCTTCCCACTCCACAACTAGGTAATCCTCCACCTCAATCTAATCCATACCAAGGTCGCAATCCACATCCACCTCACCCTCCATGCAATTGGATGCCCTTATCTGAGCCCATGCCCACTCTATTTCGTAGGTTAACTGACAGAGGTCTCATCACATTGCCAAATGTCCAACCTCTTGACCCAAATCGTCCTCTCCCATGGGACTACAATCTGCAAGCCTTCTATGATTTTCATCGACAACACGGTCACACTATTGATTCATGCCGCATCTTTCGCCATGTCGTGCAAGACCTCATTGATCGAGGCACTATTCAGGTCTCAAATCCCCTCGCACCACAAAATCAAAACTTGGGGATATATCAAAATCCATTACCCGAACATGGGGGTAATCCACCTCAAACTGATCCACACCAGGTTAATCATGTCAATCGAGGTCCTTCCCAATAGGGGTTTGTGGGTATGATCAACATCACCACTCACAATCAATGCTATCCACCCCCTACCATCGACCAACAACCTTCCACTTCTCAACCACCACCTCCCACAACCTCAATCGTCACACCACCAATTCCCCCACCCCTTCCATAGAATATCATCACCATCCATGGTAGTCTTTCTCACCAGCTTCGAACCGCCCCTGCAAGGTTATCCATTTATGACCTCCTACAACAATCCCAACCTCATCGTGAAGCCCTTGATTCTATCCTTCGCTCCCTCGATCTTGAGACCCATGATGCAGATGCCTTTGCCAACTTCATTGGCAATGTCCAATGATGCCTACAACCTTCTATCAGCTTCCATGACCATGAAATCATAGAAGTTGTAGGCGAGGGAGCAGATCCTCCATTACATATTCAAGCCTCCATCAATACCATCACCTATAAGCATGTTCTCATCGACATCGGTTCATCCATCAACATCATTTCTACCATCGCACTGAACCACCTTCGCCTTCCCCCTTCCCATATTGCCACTCCATCCATGGACCTTCGAGCCTTTGATGGCTCCATGCATCCTACCCTTGGCACTATTGTCTTGCCCATCAAGGCGGGTGCCAAAACCATTTCCACCCTCTTCCATGTTATCGAAGGTGAGATGCAGTATAACATCCTATTGGGATACCCTTGGATTCGGGACATGCAATGCATCCCTTCCATGCTCCATCATTGTATCAAATATGTCCATAATGGATTAGTCCACTGCATCCCCACCGATGGTGATCCATTCGAATTCTGTAATATCATCACTCTTCCACCTGGTCCACCATTATCATCCACTCAATTCACCCCTACTCCACGTTGGTCCCTTGATAACACGTATCCATCCACTTCACAATCCCCTCCTCCACCACCCGATCCAAGCAACATTGCCTCCACTTCTTCCAATCCACCTCAACCTCCCTCCATGCAACCCACGCCCACATTTTCTCATCAACCCTCCTCACCTTTCATGCCACTCCCTTCATTTACATTTTTTGCTACACCTTCCACTCCATCTTCCTCTAGCAATCCACCAATTCTTCCCACACCTCCTACATCCACCCATTACTTTGTACCTCGCTCGACATGAACATGGGTCATTTCTACCTCACCCACCACTGCTTCCATCCCCACTTCCCAATTCACCCATGCCAATCATCCAATCACTGGCACACCTACTGAATGCTATGAGTGGACACAATGCGCCTCTCAACTTGATGACCAGTTAGCTCAATCCGATACTTCCACTTCCACCCCTTCCCCTACCAATCCACCTACACCAGTCCCATCATCTACCATGCCACCCAGGGGGTCCTCCCCTCCGCCTGAGCATACGACCCCTCCTCATGTCTCCATACTCATGACCACACCAGGTCCTGGTGAGTATAACATTAGCAATGCTCGGGTCCTTCCATCCAACATCCAATCCACCCGTGACTTTGGCCACCCTCATGGTATGCCCTTGACTATTGGGGTAGTGGTTCCTTTAGGTCCTCCCGATAATTGCACGAACTTTGTATATGGGGGACTTGACTCATCCGTCGATCCTCCAACACCTCCACCACCACAAACCCGCTTTTGCGGTAACCTTGACCACATGTCCAATCCAGATTTTTCCTAGCATTATTTACGTATGTATAACTGGCATGGTTATGGCCTTGGGAAATATGAACAAGGGTGTCACACCTACATTCATCCTCCCCCACGCAAACCTACTGATCGATCCGACATTGGTTACCATTCTCCAACAATCAGTACACTTGAGCATGAATTTCAACATCTAAATCTTGATCATATCAACCTCTTGCCTGATGAGGAATTTGAACTTAATCCTCCGACACACAGCTCTTCCCCGCATTCCACAATTGATCTTCCTTCCACATTCTTTCCACCATCCCCACCGCATGAGCCACTCTCTCCCCATGAAGTCGAAACCCTTGCTCACCACTTCCACTCCCTATCCCTCGATCCACCGCTTATAGTTGATCCACATTTACCCGAAGATCCTCCTTCTTCACCACCATCGGCTACTCCATTCTTCCCCATTCAAGACTTGCCACCACCTTCTAGCCCACATTCTCATCCCCCATCACCCCCAGTGGTGTTAAACCCCGATCGAAATCAACCTTTTTTGGACTCATTGCTATCCTCCTCTGATTCATCCCAACCCTCATCACCTACATCTCCTATATCTAGCGCTTCGATCAACATGATCTCTATTGACTTGTATGCTCCACTATGATATCCAAACCATCCCACTTACACCCCACCTCCTATCCCTAATTTCATCATTCTCGATGATATCTCTGAAACCCCTATCATTATCGAATTCCTCCCAACACCACACATGCTTCACTCTGCCAATGCACCTTTACCGACCATCCCACCTCACCTACCATGGATCAATCATACAGATCTTTATCTAGATGATGAATTCTAGCTCCCAGAGTCCATCGATGACCTCCACCTCATTCCTACACCTGCCCAACTTCATGATGGTTCTCACATGCTTGTCGAGGACACCATTGAAGTTGACATTGGCAATGATCCAGAAAACCCTCACATCATCTACCTTACCACCAGTTTATCTAAAGAAGAGTGTGTTCTCTATACAAATTTCCTTAGGTACTACATTAAGGTGTTCGCATGGTCCTACATGGATATGCCTGGCCTCGACCCATCGCTAGTTGTGCACAACCTTGTCTTGGATGACACTGCCAAACCTGTTCGACAAAAGTTGCGTCGCATGCATCCCACCATTGCACTTATGGTTAAACAGGAGTTACAGAAACTCCTTGATGTTGATTTCATAGTACCTATCGATTACCCTGAGTGGGTTTCAAACATGGTTCCTATCGGAAAACCAAAAGGGGTATCCACATTTGCACTGATTTTAGGGATCTTAACAAAGCTTGTCCCAAGGACAATTTTCCACTCCCTAATATCGACACTTTGGTCGATGCCATAGCCAGACATGAAATACTGTCACTCATGGATGGTTTTTTAGGTTATAATCAAATTCATGTCAATCCAATAGACCAGCACAAGACTTCTTTCATGACCCCCTAGGGGACCTTTTGTTACAAGGTTATGCCATTTGGCCTCAAAAATGTTGGGGCAACTTACCAACATGCCATGACCTACATATTTCATGATATGATGCACAAAACTATTGAAGACTATGTTGACGACCTCATAGCTAAATCTAAAACTCGTGGTCAACATCTTGAAGACCTGCATCAAATCTTTGATCACCTCTTGGAACATAATGTCTGATTAAACCCAAAGAAATGCGTCTTTGGTGTCACCACTGGAAAAATCTTGGGTTTCATCATTTCATAGAAAGGCATCGAAGTTGATCCCACCAAAGTCCAAGCTATTCTTGACATGCCTCCCCCTACGAACCTCAAACAGTTACGCGGCTTACAAGGAAGGATCCAATCCATACGGTGATTCATCACCCAACTTTTAGACAAGTGTCAATCCATTCAATCATCTTTTATAGAAGGGGGTCCCATTTAAATGGGATAGTAAATGCCAAGTTGCCTTTGATGACATCAAATCATACCTTACATCTCCACCCATCCTCATTCCACCCCATCCAGATCACCCATTCCACCTGTACATTTCTGCTACCGATGTCGCCTTGGGCATGCTTCTTGCTCAAAAGAATGAACATGACCAAGAGCAAGCTGTATACTATATCAGTTGTACATTGATTGATTACGAGATGCGGTATTCTTAGATGGAGAAACTTTGCCTTGTTGTTGTCTTTGCTACCCAAAAGCTGTGCCACTACATGATCAACCATACTACCTACGTAGTTGCCCATGATAACCCACTTCGCTACATGATGGGTAAGAGCTACCACAATAGTCGAACGGCCAAATGGATCATGCTCCTCATAGAATTTGATCTCAAATTCATCAGTCAAAAATCCATCAAAGGCCAAGTCATTGCTGACCAGCTAGCTGAGGCTCCATTGCCCAGTGATGCACCATTGCTTATCCAACTTCTCGATGATTTAGTCTTTCATATAAGCGAAGCCGAAGAGCCAGTCGAGCCCGAATCCACTACTGAATTGACCTTGTTCTTCGATGGCTCCCATTGCACACACGCTGGGGGTGCAGGAATAGTCTTTTTCACACCACATGGGGAGCCTCTCCCCTTTTCCTTCAAGTTAGGCTTTCCATGCACAAATAACAATGCCGAGTATGAAGCTCTTATCCTTGGCCTAAAGCAAGCCCTTTCCATGCACATTCATCACCTAGACATCTTTGGTGACTCCCTCCTCATTGTGAATCAAATCAAGGGAGAATGGCAATGTCGTTGCCCAGTCTTGCAACAATACAAACAAGTCGCGGATGATTTATTGGCTCAATTTGAATGGTATGACATCACTGCTACTCCATGATCTACGAATCATTTTGTTGATACCATGGCCTCACTAGGCTCCCTCATTCCACAAAACCCACTCTCTGACACAACACACGTGTCCATCCACACCCTTTTCCATTTCGCCATTTCTACCAATCCGCCTTCTCGGGATGATGGCATCAATATCATCGAAGCTCACCCACATGACCCATGGTTTTCCCAAGTCAAGGACTACATCAAGCTCGGTATTCTCCCACTTGATCTAAATCATACTCACAAATGAGCTTTTAAATTGTGTGCCATTCGCTATACATTGCTAGGCGATATCCTATACAAGCGAAGTTATGATGGCATCTTATTACGTTATCTTGAGCCTTTCGAAGCCCAACGCATTACTCAAGAGGCTCATGATGGTACTTGTGGTGGCCATTTTAGTGGCATGGCTATCACCAAGTGCATTCTATGGATGGGCTATTACTGGCCCACAATGGAGCATGATTGTTGTGCCTATGTCAAAAAGTGTGTTAAATGCCAACATCATGCCAATCTCACACACTTACCTTCTCAGGATTTGCAACCTATCCAATCAATGTGGCCCTTTTCACAATGGGGCTTGGATCTCATCGGAAAAATCACACCCGCCTCATCTGCCAATCATAAGTTTATCATTACGACAACCGAATACTTCATGAAATGGGTTGAGGCCATTCCTTTAATTCAAATGATTGGTCCTAAAATTGTTGATTTCATCACTCAACACATCATTTGTCATTTTGGCATCCCATCCAAAATCATCACAGACAATGGCACTCCATTCAAGAACAAGAATGTTCATGCACTATGTGAAAAATTCAACATACAACATAGTTTCTCTACTCCATACTACCCATAGGGTAATGGCCAAGCAGAAGCTACAAACAAAACCATTTGCGCCATTCTTCACAAAACTATTGTAGAGTCACACCGTGATTGGCACAATCAAATGCCACTAGCACTATGGGCCTACCATACCAGTATTCGTACTCCAACTGGGGCAACCCCATTTTCACTTGTCTATGGCACTGAGGCCATCATGCCCTTGGAGCTTGAAATACCATCTTTACGGGTTTCTATGCAAGAATTCATTGATGATGAAACAACCCGTCAGGCTAGACTTGACCAATTGACCTTATTGGATGAACGTCGCATTCATGCTATTGAACACACACGAGTTTATCAAGACCATCTCCGACGTGCCTACAACTCCAAGGTACACCAACATGAATTTCAAGTTGGAGACTTAGTCCTCAAAGAAAACCAACAGATTACTAGCCAACCGCGCCATCTCCATGATAAATTTGCACCAAATTGGCTAGGCCCATACATGGTTACTCATAAATTTGGATCTGGGGCATATCATCTGGCCACGTTGGAAGGAATAGCCGAACTTGAGCCCATTAACATTATTCATCTATGAGCATTTTATGCCTAGTCATAGGCATTACAACTCATCATCACTTGTGTACATATGTATATAACAAAAAAAAAACAAACAAAACAAAAACACAACATCACCATTTTTGACGTTTGGTGGCACTAAGTTCACTTGCATATACATTTAAATCTACTTGCTCCATTTCTCTCCTCCCTTCCCTACTTCTTCTATAAGTGAATGTTGTATGGTCACGCTTCGAGCGGCTACATACCTTTCATTTTCCCCTTTTCTTTCTTCCTTTCTTTTCTTTCCTATATTATTTTCTTCTAGTTACTTGTCAATGTTGTATGGTCATGCTTCGAGCGGCTACATACCTTTGATGGGTTTCTTTTATTTTCTTTCTTATATTATTTTCTTCTTGTTACTTGTCAATGTTGTATGGTCACGCTTCGAGCGGCTACATACCTTTGATAAGTTTCATTTCTTCTCCTTTCCTCCTTCTATCCCCTCATTTCTTCCTTCCATTCTCCATTTTCACACCACTCCACCTCATACCCCATTCCATTGTCCATAACACTGGGGCAACCTTGTACATAAATACTTGATTTTTGCATCCATGTAGGCATCTGCATATATTCATTGTAAATAACATGTGAAGGGAATTAAAAATGCACATGCTAGCATACCAGATTGATGTCCAAAACCCCTTTTTAGGAGATAGGATTAGAGCCATGTTTTGATTGCTTCGACCACAAATAGTTACATAATCAACCACCATCCAAAGTTGGCATATTTCAGAAATACTTCTAGGCTTCCCTTGGTCACCTTGCTCTCTTTCCTGGACTTACCTGCACGTCTTACACACTAATAACATTCTGGAAATGGGGCTGATTACATTGCATGCCAGCTGATGCTTAGCGAAAATTACTCTACTAATTAAATCATTCACATGATTTCTCTCGAACCGGAGGAATGACAAAAGGACAAGCTCCCCCCTACCTGAATAAAATCCCTTGCTCTACAGCTAATCTGAGCAAGTATCCCAAAAAATAAAAAGAAAGAAAAATCCCTTGCTCTATATCTAATTTGAGCAAGTATCCAAAAAAAAAAAGAAAGAGAAAAGAGTACTACCCACAAAGAGATAGTCATATCATAGAAGGCAGAAAACAAAAGCAAAGGCCTCAAGAGTATTACCCGCTTGAATCCCTGCAGTCCTCAGGTCTTTACCAATGAGCTAGCATACAGGCTAAGTTGGCATGCAATTATAACCCACCCTATTCCAGAATGGTTAAATGAACATCACTTTCCACACACAAGTCCAGGATAGAGGTCTTGTTTACCAAGATAGCCTCCAAGTGAGTCAAGAAGTTTCACTCAGTTAGTCAATGGGATTGATTTTACAAACTGTAATGTTCGAATCTCCTCATGACATTCCTCATATCCAACTTCCTTGGAATAACGGAATGGATCACATCATTTGAGTAATGTAACGATGCAAATGCTATCCCTAAGAAAAGTGTTTATATCATGTAATCTTATGCATGTCATTTTATTTTTCATCTCACAACCCATTTTTAGTTCATATTTACTTAAGCATATCATTATTCCATTTCCATCCAACTATCTATTATCACATCTACGCTAATCATACACTACCATAAGCAGAAAGAAGCAAACACAAAAATGCAAATAGACACAAGTACCGCCAAATATAATATGTATATATATCTCCAAAAATTGATGCCATCAGGCTACAATAACATATGTGACTACCCTTGTGGGCTCCTCATATCAAAAATACAACATTGTTGTACATCTACATCTCAAAAATACCATACGGCTACAATGCGATGTGCATCCATGCACCGCTACCAAAACATGTCTCATCATGTACATATATCCATATGCAATAGTACAAAAATGAAGACCATCCTCCATCACCATTGCAATGCGCCCTCATGGATGCTACCCTCCAGATGTCTCACCGCTCCCCTCACCCGTTGGGCCTCCTCCCACCACCCGCTGCGATGACTCTGCCTCTCTGATCCCCGCCAATCGTGCCCTCTCCACCTATTCTGGTGGCCCCATCCTCACTGGTGCCTGTGACATCATAGGTGCTACTATCTCCTGAGCCCTACCCCCAACCGATGCCTCGCTCTATTGTATATGTCCTCATGATGAGGTAAGTGATCCAGAATACATCGGGATATCCAACCCATGCACTATCAACTCACCCTCACACCTCGACCTCTTCCCCACCTCCTTCACATTCATAGCTAATAACCTCTCATTTACCACCTTTAGCCATGCCACCTCCCTCCGTGATGCCTCCAGCTATGACACCACATCCCCCAAGCCCTCAATATCCTACTCCACCCATACCTTTGAGGCTAACGCCTCTCACATAGTCTGCTCTAGCTCCACCACCCTCATAATATGGCTAGCTCTCATAGCCTCTGTCTCCCTCCGTGCCTCCTCCAACAACCTCTAAAACTACTCTATGGTCTCAATCATCTCATCCTACTCTCCTCGGATGGTATCACGCTCATGCCTAAACTCATCCCGCTCAATCTTGAGCACCCTCATCTCCTCCACCATCTGATCCACACGTACCCTAGCCTCATATCGCTCCTCCAAGGTGGCCCTCAGGTCTACCTCTACCTCTCACCTCTCCTGCTCCAAGGTTGAGTGGTCAATCACCCAATCTATCTCCCTATCAAATAGCATGTCCCTTAGCCTCTTCACTTCCCTCCTCTTCCCTCAATGGCTGCTACCAAATCCTCACCAAAGTCATACTCCTCTACATCCACATCCATCATGGGAATATCTTCCCTCTCCTCCATACCTACCCCACCATCACCTCATGGCCCCACTCGCCTAAGTGGACCTATTGAGCAGATTTGAGCAGGTTCTAAGTGGACCTATTGAGCATATTTGAGTAGGTTTTGAGTGGACCTATTGAGCAGATTTGAGATAGAACTTTGGAGGTGATAGAGTAGAGAGGATAGTAGTCTCCAGTGGATAGAGATCCATCATCTAGGGCAGTGAAGATAGGTCTTCTGAGTGGGGACAAGAGTCTTCAGTGGAGAGAGATCCACAAGCTAGTGTAGTGGAGGTAGTAGTCTTCTAGAGGATCACCAACTAGAGTAGAGGAGAAGGAGTTCTCCTATGGATAGAGATCCATGAACTTGATTTAGGGGATTGATATCTCCTTTGGATAGAGGTCCATAAATATTGTAATAGGGAAGGATTCCCAAGAGATTGATTGAGAAAATTTTAGTAAAATATTTTCTCCGTGGAGTAGCCCACATTGGGTGAACCACGTAAATTGTGGTGTCTCTATTGTGTATGGTGTTTTGTGCATTGCTTTGATTACTATTATTGATATTTCTATCTATACATTGCATAATATTGATTGGGAAAGAAAAGTAAAAAGTGGTCTTATACTGTTCACCCCCCTCTCAGTATAAGCTTGTGTTCTTCAATTGGTATCAGAGTGGGTTCCTTTAGAAGAGTTTAACAACTTGAAGGAAAATCTAACAAGAACACAATGGATCCTAAGGAGGTGTCCTCAAATAATTCAACACCAGTATTTGATGGAAGTGACTATATGTATTGGAGTATGATGATGAAGATCTACCTGATGGCACTTGGCAATGAAATTTGGGAATCAGTGGAATTTGGATACGATCCCTTAATCAATCCTCCTACAGATAAGGAAGGTAAGCTTCTACAACACTATAATTCAAAAGCAATGAATGCACTTGTGAGAGGTTTGCGTAGAACAGAGTCTATGAAAGTTATGCATTGTAAAACTACAAAAGAGATGTGGGATAAATTGCAAAATATATATGAAGGAGATAAAAGTGTCAAGAAAGCAAAGATGCAAAATCTCAAAGGACAACTTGAAGCATTAAGAATGAATGAAGAGGAAAATATTAGTGCTTATCTAATTCGAATTGATGAGGTTGTTAATGATATGCAAGGTCTTGGAATGAAGATTGATGAATCAGATGTTTGTGATAAAGTCTTAAGAACTCTTCCAAAAAGATTCAATGAACAAGTTTCTGCTATAGAAGTATCAATGGATGGTGATACTTTGACAAGAGATAAATTGCTTGGTATGCTCACAAATTTTGAGATAAGAACAAAAGATCCTATTCCATAGAAGGAAGCAACATTCAAAGCAATCAATAAGACAAAGGGTAAGAAGTCAGAATCAAGCAATGAGTCATCTAGTGATGAGGAAGCTAATTACAATAAAAGAGATAAAGATTCTAGAAGATCCAGAGATCTAAGATCTGTTAAGTGTTTCAATTGTGGAAAGTATGGACATTTTGCAACAGATTGTCAAGAACCTAAGAACAACAATGGTGAAGAAAAATAGGATCACAGGTACAGGGATTCAGAAAGATACAAGCATCAAAATAAAAGCAAGGATGGACAAAACAGACAAGGAAAGAAGTTCTTCCAAAGGCAAAAGAGGAGCTACTATGCGGATAAGGCAAGTAAGTACTCAAGTGATAGTGATGCTAGTTTTTCAGACAATGATAGAGATGAAGTCTTGTTTATGATTGAAGAAAAAGAGCAAGTTAAGAAAAGGACTCTAGTAATTCTCAAGTGTTTTAGATGTGGTAACTTCAGACATCTTGAAGATGATTGTACAAGGAATGGTTATAGTTTCAGTGATGATGAATATGAAGATGCACTTGAAATACTAGATGAAAATCTTCTAATGGCATTAGAAGAAGAAGAAAGTGATCCTATAGAAGACAAGCCAATAGAAAATAAAGATGAGGACAAAGGTAAACAAATAGAGGAATACTCAGAAAAGAATGGTTATGATCTCAAGGGAGAACTTATCTATGCTCTTGACACGGTAAAGAAGGTAAGGAAGCAACACTCTAAACTTGAAATTCAGTTTCAAGAATGTGATGAAGAGAGAAGATTGCTCATAGAGGATTTAGAAAAATCAAAGGCTAAGGCAAAGAGGTTCAAAGATAAGTTAGAAGCAAAGATCTTGGAATGTGAGAAGTTAGCACAAGAAGTGGCACTACTAAAAGAATATTTAGAGGACTCCAAGATCAAGATGAAAGGGTTCAAAAATAGCTCAAAGAACTTGGATAAGTTCATCAAGATACAAAAGACTACATCAAGGAAAATAGGTCTTGGATTTGAACAGGTTCAAAAGAAATGGGAAGGAGAGTCAACTTCAAGTTTTGGAGGAGAAGAAACTTCAGATGAAGATACTCTAGAAGAAGATAGTGTAAAAGAAAGTGAGACATCAGAGGATGAGTTGGACAATAGAGAGTTCAACAAAAATAGGAACAATGCACAAAGAAGATACAGATGGAACAACAATTAGAATAGGTCAAGAGAGACTAAGAGACCAATGAGGTCAAGACAAGGAAACTTCAATGGAAGATGCTTCTCATGTCATAGGTTTGGGCACATGGCTTCACAATGTAGGACACATGAAAGAAAAGAATATGGGAACAGACAACCTTTCCATGGGTATTGCTACTCATGTAATCAGTTTGGTCACAAGGCAATGAATTGCAGGGTTCATGACAGAAGAGGATATGGCTTCACTAGGAGATATCCTAAGACATTTGCACCTCCAAGGAATAATAACATTAAGTGTTATAAGTGCAATAATGATGGTCACACAACAAAGTGGTGTAGAGCAGACATTCAAGAAATAGGTATGAACAAAGAAGAAGAATAGGAACAGGAACATGGATATGAATAGGAATAGGAACAGGAACATGGATATGAACAAGAACAAGAATAGGAATAGGAATGTAGACATGGATAGGAACATGGACATGGATAGAAATAGTCAAAGGAATCAAAAAATTTAGATAAGAAGAAAAGAGGATAAAGGTAAAGAACAATGCTTTCTAGGAGTAGAAATACTCCCACCCCAGAATTAACCACCTCAAAAGGAGGTGGGGGAGGGGCTAAGCTAAGAGGCTCATTCTTAGCCCCGAGCCCCAAAGGTGACCCTTTGCCATTGATGTCAAAGGGGGAGAGATTTGAGTAAGGGGGAGAGATTTGATATTTGAGAAAGCATTGAGCTAGGGGGAGCAATGTCCTAGGGGGAGCAACATAGAAGAAGAAGTCAAGTTTTCGGTAAAAAGGTTTTGGGTTGCCATCAATGACAAAGGGGGAGATTGTTGGACATTTTGAGTCCCTAAGTCAAAGTTGTCATTGATGTCACCAGATGAAGTCATCATTAATGTCAAGGACTTTGTCAAGAAACAAAGTTGTCAAGGTTGTCATTTGATATCCAGGAAGAAGCTTCAAATAACACCAAAGGTCAAGAGAATCAGTGCAGAAGTTAAAGGCAAAAGGGCTCCATAATATTTTAATTTTATATGGAAGCTTAGTTTAAAAGGTGTTTCATAAAAACCTAAGGAGGCTTATTGCAAAGTTAAAAGGAGGCCTAATATTTATTTTATAAAATATTTAAATTCAAAAGGAATTTAAATTTTATAAATAAATATCATTAATACCAAGTTGTGCAATAAGAGAAGGCCCTAATAAAACCAAAGGTTTTATTAAATTAATTTATAACATTTAAATTTAAATAAATTTAAATCACTTATAAATTAATTCGAACATCGACGTCGAATAAGATTGGAGGAGCATCGACGTGTTTGCATAAAGGATGAAAGGCTATATATATACCATGCCTTAAAGGTATTTTAATTATCCTTGCTTCGAACATTATTTTGTATGTGAATTGAATGAAGAGGAGCTCATGAGAAAAGACAACAAATTCATATTTTGTGTGACAGCGATTGAGAACAAATCGAAAGTACCAAAATTTTGAGAGCCAGCTAGGCAGCGTGGCCTAGTGGCGAGGAGGCATTGGCTAAAATATTGAGGCACCGAGTGGCCTACATTCAAAACATGATGGTAGTGTTTGCATTGTGTTGGAAGCGCCAAGGGATGGTGCACATTTTTTATTTGGCAGAGAGAGGGAGGTTCATTGAGCACGTTGTGCTCTCCACTCCCCAAGCGAGCGCTTAGCTCGAGCGATGGTTGGAGCCACGACAAAGGCATTGGTCATGGGCTGCATTGAGGGTTCGAATCCCTCCAAAGGCAAGGTAATTAAATTTTGATTATTTTTAATATTGCCTAAATTTGGGAGTTAAAAGGGTTGCTAGTTGGAAATAGTTGAAAGGGTTGCTAGTTGAAAATTGGTGTTTGTTGGAAATTATTTTTAATAAAGTTTGGAGTTATAAGGAGTTTGATTTTATTTTTAAATAAAGTCTTAATTATTATATTTGCATATTGGAGGAGTAAGACTTTAAGAGTGTTGATTTTATTTGTAAAGGGATTTTTTCCAAAGAGATTATTATGAAGATGTTGGATATTATTTTAAAGTTGGAGTGATAAGGTGTATTTTGTTTGATATCATTTTGTATTGTGATTCATTGAGAAAATTATTATCTTCTAACCTTTCTTTGAGATTGGCAAAGAAGTGATTGTGAGTGTGGCAGATTTATGAGATCCCTTCATCATCAAGAAAAAGGTATGAGCACATTCTTCCATAGTTGAGTTGATTGATTGAATTTCTGGAAAACAAAGTTTGGAGTGAAAAGGATTTGATTAGGGTTTCCTTTTTGAGAGTGTTTGAGTTAATGCTTCAAGGTTTTCTGGAATAAAGAGTTGTTGTTAAAACCTTGTTTTATAAGCATTGTTGTTGAAGCCATTGGTTGTGTGAAGAACTTGAGTTAGGGTTTTGCAAAAAGAACATGAGTATCATTGTTATGTGAGATTTGTTGTTAAGCATTGTTGGAAACATTTTGAGTTGATGTTTATATGCTTGGACTAGGGTTTGTGAGAAAGGGTTGTTTCTTGAGTGATTGGTTGAGTAGAGTTGGTTGAGCCTAGTCAAGTGGGTGTGTGAAGTGTTTGTTCAAGTTCCATAAAACAAACTATCCTATATTATGATTTGAGTTGAGAAAGTGTTTGAGCATTGAGTTGAAACATATTGGGTCTCTAACAATTCACTTTATGTTTCTATGAGATTGGTTAAGTTCTATGTGAGCTTATTGAGAATATTTGGACAAGTTCTGAGTCTTGTTGAGAATTGAAAGTGTAGTGGACTTGTTGAGAGATTGAGCAAGTTCTAGTGGACTTGTTGAGAGAGTTTGAGCAAGTTCTGAGTGGACTTGTTGAGAGATTGGAGCAAGTTTTGAGTGAGCTTGTTGAGTAGGTTTGGACAAGTTCTGAGTGAGCTTGTTGAGCAGTTTGAGCAAGTTCTGAGTGGACTTGTTGAGCATTTTGAGCAAGTTCTGAGTGGACCTATTGAGAAGATTTGAGCAGGTTCTGAGTGGACCTATTGAGAAGATTTGAGCAAGTTTAGTGGACCTAAGTGGACCTATTGAGCAGATTTGAGCAGGTTATGAGTGGACCTATTGAGCAAATTTGAGCAGGTTTTGAGTGGACCTATTGAGAAGATTTGAGATAGAGCTTTGGAGGTGATAGAGTAGAGAGGACAGTAGTCTCTAGTGGATAGAGATCCATCAGCCAGGGTAGTGAAGATAGGTCTTCTGAGTGGGGACAAGAGTCTTCAGTGGAGAGAGATCCACAAGCTAGTGTAGTGGAGGTAGTAGTCTTCTAGAGGATCACCAGCTAGAGCAGAGGAGAAGGAGTTCTCCTATGGATAGAGATCCATGAACTTGATTTAGGGGATTGATATCTCCTTTGGATAGAGGTCCATAAACATTGTAATAGGGAAGGATTCCCAAGAGATTGATTGAGAAAATTTTAGTAAAATATTTTCTCCGTGGAGTAGCCCACATTGGGTGAACCATGTAAATTGTGGTGTCTCTATTGTGTATGGTGTTTTGTGCATTGCTTTGATTACTATTGTTGATATTGCTATCTATACATTGCATAATATTGATTGGGAAAGAAAAGTAAAAAGTGGTCTTATACTGTTCACCCCCCCTCTCAGTATAAGCTTGTGTTCTTCAATTGGTATCAGAGTGGGTTCCTTCAGAAGAGTTTAACAACTTGAAGGAAAATCTAACAAGAACACAATGGATCCTAAGGAGGTGTCCTCAAATAATTCAGCACCAATATTTGATGGAAGTGACTATATGTATTGGAGTATGATGATGAAGATCTACCTGATGGCACTTGGCAATGAAATTTGGGAATCAATGGAATTTGGATACGATCCCTTAATCAATCCTCCTACAGATAAGGAAGGTAAGATTTTACAACACTATAATTCAAAAGCAATGAATGCACTTGTGAGAGGTTTGCGTAGAACAGAGTCTATGAAAGTTATGCATTGTAAAACTGCAAAAGAGATGTGGGATAAATTGCAAAATATATATGAAGGAGATAAAAGTGTCAAGAAAGCAAAGATGTAAAATCTCAAAGGACAACTTGAAGCATTAAGAATGAATGAAGAGGAAAATATTAGTGCTTATCTAATTTGAATTGATGAGGTTGTTAATGATATGCAAGGTCTTGGAATGAAGATTGATGAATCAGATGTTTGTGATAAAGTCTTAAGAACTCTTCCAAAAAGATTCAGTGAACAGGTTTCTGCTATAGAAGTATCAATGGATGGTGATACTTTGACAAGAGATAAATTGCTTGGTATGCTCACAACTTTTGAGATAAGAACAAAATATCCTATTCCCCATAAGGAAGCAACATTCAAAGCAATCAATAAGACAAAGGGTAAGAAGTCAGAATCAAGCAATGAGTCATCTAGTGATGAGGAAGCTAATTATAGTAAAAGAGATAAATATTCTAGAAGATCCAGAGATCTAAGATCTGTTAAGTGTTTCAATTGTGGAAAGTATGGATATTTTGCAATAGATTTTCAAGAACCTAAGAACAACAATGGTGAAGAAAAATAGGATCACAGGTACAGGGATTCAAAAAGATACAAGCATCAAAAGAAAAGCAAGGATGGACAAAATAGACAAGGAAATAAGTTCTTCCAAAGGCAAAAGAGGAGCTACTATGTGGATAAGGCAAGTAAGTACTCAAGTGATAGTGATGCTAGTTTTTCAGACAATGATAGAGATGAAGTCTTGTTTATGATTGAAGAAAAAGAGCAAGTTAAGAAAAGGACTCCAGTAATTCTCAAGTGTTTTAGATGTGGTAACTTCGGACATCTTGAAGATGATTGTACAAGGAATGGTTATAGTTTCAGTGATGATGAATATGAAGATGCACTTGAAATACTAGATGAAAATCTTCTAATGGCATTAGAAGAAGAAGAAAGTGATCCTATAGAAGACAAGCCAATAGAAAATAAAGATGAGGACAAAGGCAAACAAATAGAGGAATACTCAGAAAAGAATGGTTATGATCTCAAGGGAGAACTTATCTATGCTCTTGACATGGTAAAGAAGGTAAGGAAGCAACACTCTAAACTTGAAATTCAGTTTCAAGAATGTGATGAAGAGAGAAGATTGCTCATAGAGGATTTAGAAAAATCAAAAGCTAAGGCAAAGAGGTTCAAAGATAAGTTAGAAGCAAAGATCTTGGAATGTGAGAAGTTAGCACAAGAAGTGGCACTACTAAAAGAATATTTAGAAGACTCCAAGGTCAAGATGAAAGGGTTCAAAAATAGCTCAAAGAACTTGGATAAGTTCATCAAGATACAAAAGCCTACATCAAGCAAAATAGGTCTTGGATTTGAACAAGTTCAAAAGAAATGGGAAGGAGAGTCAACTTCAAGTTTTGGAGGAGAAGAAACTTTAGATGAAGATACTTCAGAAGAATATAGTGTAAAATAAAGTGAGACATCAGAGGATGAGTTGGACAATAGAGAGTTCAACAAAAATAGGAACAATGCACAAAGAAGATACAGATGGAACAACAATCAGAATAGGTCAAGAGAGACTAAGAGACCAATGAGGTCAAGACAAGGAAACTTCAATGGAATATGCTTCTCATGTCATAGGTTTGGGCACATGGCTTCACAATGCAGGACACATGAAAGACAAGAATATGGGAACATACAACCTTTCCATGGGTATTGCTACTCATGTAATCAGTTTGGTCACAAGGCAATGAATTGCAGGGTTCATGACAGAAGAGGATATGGCTTCACTAGGAGATATCCTAAGACATTTGCACCTCCAAGGAATAATAACATTAAGTGTTATAAGTGCAATAATGATGGTCACACAACAAAGTGGTGTAGAGCAGACATTCCAGAAATAGGTATGAATAGGAATAGGAACATGGATATGAACAAGAAAATGAATAGGAACAGGAATGTAGACATGGACAGGAACATGGACATGGATAGAAATAGTCAAAGGAATCAGAAAATTTAGATAAGAAGAAAAGAGGATAAAGGTAAAGAACAGTGCTTTCTAGGAGTAGAAATACTCCCACCCCAGAATTAACCACCTCAAAAGGAGGTGGGGGAGGGGCTAAGCTAAGAGGCTCATTCTTAGCCCCGAGCCCCAAAGGTGACCCTTTGCCATTGATGTAAAAGGGGGAGATTTGAGTAAGGGGGAGAGATTTGATATTTGAGAAAGCATTGAGCCAGGGGGAGCAATGTCCTAGGGGGAGCAACACAGAAGAAGAAGTCAAGTTTTTGGTAAAAAGGTTTTGGGTTGCCATCAATGACAAAGGGGGAGATTGTTGGACATTTTGAGTCCCTAAGTCAAAGTTGTCATTGATGTCACCAGATGAAGTCATCATTAATGTCAAGGACTTTGTCAAGAAATAAAGTTGTCAAGGTTGTCATTTGATATCCAGGAAGAAGCTTCAAATAACACCAAAGGTCAAGAGAATCAATGCAGAAGTTAAAGGCAAAAGGGCTCCATAATATTTTAATTTTATATGGAAGCTTAGTTTAAAAGGTGTTTCATAAAAACCTAAGGAGGCTTATTGCAAAGTTAAAAGGAGGCCTAATATTTATTTTATAAAATATTTAAATTCAAAAGGAATTTAAATTTTATAAATAAATATCATTAATACCAAGTTGTGCAATAAGAGAAGGCCCTAATAAAACCAAAGGTTTTATTAAATTAATTTATAACATTTAAATTTAAATAAATTTAAATCACTTATAAATTAATTCGAATGCCGACGTCGAATAAGATTGGAGGAGCACCGACGTGTTTGCATAAAGGATGAAAGGCTATATATATACCATGCCTTAAAGGTATTTTAATTATCCTTGCTTCGAACATTATTTTGTATGTGAATTGAATGAAGAGGAGCTCATGAGAAAAGATAGCAAATTCATATTTTGTGTGACAGTGATTGAGAACAAATCGAAAGTGCCAAAAGTTTGAGAGCCAGCTGGGTAGCGTGGCCTAGTGGTGAGGAGGCATTGGCTAAAATGTTGAGGCATCGAGTGGCCTACATTTGAAATGCAGTGATAGTGTTTGCATTGTGTTGGAAGCACCAAGGGATGACGCACATTTTTATTTGGTAGAGAGAGGGAGGTTCATTGAGCACGTTGTGCTCTCCACTCCCCAAGCGAGCGCTTAGCTCGAGCGACGGTTGGAGCCACGGCAAAGGCATTGGTCATGGGCTGCATTGAGGGTTCGAATCCCTCCAAAGGCAAGGTAATTAAATTTTGATTATTTTTAATATTGCCTAAAGTTGGGAGTTAAAAGGGTTGCTAGTTGGAAATAGTTGAAAGGGTTGCTAGTTGAAAATTGGTGTTTGTTGGAAATTATTTTTAATAAAGTTTGGAGTTATAAGGAGTTTGATTTTATTTTTAAATAAAGTCTTAATTATTATATTTGCATATTGGAGGAGTAAGACTTTAAGAGTGTTGATTTTATTTGTAAAGGGATTTTTGCCAAAGATATTATTATGAAGATGTTGGATATTATTTTAAAGTTGGAGTGATAAGGTGTATTTTGTTTGATATCATTTTGTATTGTGATTCATTGAGAAAATTATTATCTTCTAACCTTTCTTTGAGATTGGAAAAGAAGTGATTGTGAGTGTGGTAGATTTATGAGATCCCTTCATCATCAAGAAAAAGGTATGAGCACATTCTTCCATAGTTGAGTTGATTGATTGACTTTATGGAAAACAAAGTTTGGAGTGAAAAGGATTTGATTAGGGTTTCCTTTTTGAGAGTGTTTGAGTTAATGCTTCAAGGTTTTCTAGAATAAAGAGTTGTTGTTAAAACCTTGTTTTATAAGCATTGTTGTTGAAGCCATTGGTTGTGTGAAGAACTTGAGTTAGGGTTTTGCAAAAGAACATGAGTATCATTGTTATGTGAGATTTGTTGTTAAGCATTGTTGGAAACATTTTGAGTTGATGTTTATATGCTTGGACTAGGGTTTGTGAGAAAGGGTTGTTTCTTGAGTGATTGGTTGAGTAGAGTTGGTTGAGCCTAGTCAAGTGGGTGTGTGAAGTGTTTGTTCAAGTTCCATAAAACAAACTATCCTATATTCTGATTTGAGTTGAGAAAGTGTTTGAGCATTGAGTTGAAACATATTGGGTCTCTAACAATTCACTTTATGTTTCTATGAGATTGGTTAAGTTCTATGTGAGCTTATTGAGCAGATTTGGACAAGTTCTGTGAGCTTGTTGAGCAGATTTGAGCAAGTTTTGAGTGGACTTGTTGAGTAGATTGAGCAAGTTTTGAGTGGACTTGTTGAGAAGATTTGGACAAGTTCTGAGTGGACTTGTTGAGCAGATTTGAGCAAGTTATGAGTGGACTTGTTGAGCAGATTGAGCAAGTTTTGAGTGGACTTGTTGAGCAGATTTGGACAAGTTCTGAGTGGACTTGTTGAGTAGGTTTGAACAAGTTCTGAGTGGACTTGTTGAGAAGTTTGAGCAAGTTCTAAGTGGACTTATTGAGCATATTTGAGCAGGTTCTAAGTGGACCTATTGAGCATATTTGAGCAGGTTCTGAGTGGACCTATTGAGCATATTTGAGCAGGTTCTAAGTGGACCTATTGAGAAGATTTGAGATAGAGCTTTGGAGGTGACAGAGTAGAGAGGATAGTAGTCTCCAGTGGATAGAGATCCATCAGCCAGGGTAGTGAAGATAGGTCTTCTAAGTGGGGACAAGAGTCTTCAGTGGAGAGAGATCCACAAGCCAGTGCAGTGGAGGTAGTAGTCTTCTAGAGGATCACCAACCAGAGCAGAGGAGAAGGAGTTCTCCTATGGATAGAGATCCATGAACTTGATTTAGGGGATTGATATCTCCTTTGGATAGAGGTCCATAAACATTGTAATAGGGAAGGATTCCCAAGAGATTGATTGAGAAAATTTTAGTAAAATATTTTCTCCGTGGAGTAGCCCACATTGGGTGAACCACGTAAATTGTGGTGTCTCTATTGTGTATGGTGTTTTGTGCATTGCTTTGATTATTGTTGTTGATATTGCTATCTATACATTGCATAATATTGATTGGGAAAGAAAAGTAAAAAGTGGTCTTATACTGTTCACCCCCCTCTCAGTATAAGCTTGTGTTCTTCATTGAATGCTTTATTTTTTAAAAAGGAAACTATGGTTATTTTAATTTCTTCCTATTGTATAGGAATTTTTTCTTATTCCATTAAAATTCATATTAAATTTTATGTGTTATATTCCATCCAAATCTAACATAGAAAGATAATTATTTTGAAGGGTAGCAACTGCCAAAGACTATTATATTCAACATCATCTGACCATAAAAGGCCAACAAATTTTGCTTTTAAAAAGTTAAATGCACATGACCATGCGAGGTTGAATAATGATTCAATTAAGGTCATTTCCATCATTTCCACTAGTCATAAAGTCCAAGAAAATAAATATAGATTTACGCTTACTTCATTATATGGTTAAAATAAATATATATTTTAAAGTAATATTAAGTATAATGTGCGGTATAATTGGAGTCATAATATTAATAATATAAGAATAAGGGGCCTTTTTTCTATGATTAGAACTAAGGTAATAAAGATGAAATATCATGTAATTTGAACTAAGGCAACTAAGATAAAATTCCATGCAATACCATTTAGATGTCTGAAAATAATTATTTACAACATAATAATCAATTTTCTCTTAAGTATATTCAAACATCAAAATAATTTTTGACTTATGTCATAGTATAGAAATATACACATCACATGTGCACATTAGTTGAATTGATTTAAAAAAATAAAAGATAAAAAATTAATGTTTTTTATATACTTTTTAAACTTTCTAATGCAATTATGTTTCAATGGTTAAGACATATGAGTGATGTAGCTCACATCAAGGTTCAAATCTGGATTGTACCTCGATGACATAAAATAGTCTATACAACTTGATATGACTAATTCGATGTAAAAGAGAAAGGAAAATCTTTTCAAGGCCCTACTTTATACATATAAAAAGTAGGGTGATCATATATATATATATATATATATATATATATATATAAACTAATGATTTAAAATTAGTATATCCTCCACCTCACTGACCCCACCATCAGGCCACCCAACTCCTCTCTATGTAACATCAAATCTTCCTCTCTCACCCTTCTCCTTCGACCCTCCATATTCGCTAACCATCGAAACACATATGGCATGTCCTTCGCATCATGGGTGTGAGCATCATAAGGAAGGTATTTTGGCCGCAAGATCAGAATATGCTCCCACACCCAAATCTATAGTAGTGGGCTCACACTAATGCCTATCCTATCCATCCTAACAACTCCATGAAGCTCTCTATATACCTGCACCAACAAGGAAGTTTCCCACACATACATGATGCTCATATGCACCATATCACACATGATACCCATCATATTCTAGGGGAATCTCACCCCTAAAGTATCAAGAAATGCATGGCTCGCTATCAACATCATCACCATGGCATGGCGATTAGAAAAATAATGCATACAACAATACTTGAGGTAATCCATACCACCCTTTACATCTACTCACTGCAACCACCGTTCAAACACCCTCTCTAGAATGCCATCCCTCAGGTCCTTATCCACCATCATGATGGTAATACCCTCTATCGGTAGCCAATAAATCCGATAGATATCCTCCAAAGTCATGGTCATCTCTCCCATCATCAAATGAAATGTGTTCCTATCTGGGTCCCACCTTTCACACAATGCTGATATATATGTGTGGTTCACATGAACCTCGTGCATCACCCATACACCATATAGCCCAATCTTCCTTAACCACTCACCATCCATGGGTCGCCACACATCCTCCAACTCCTTTCGACTTGTGCGTAACTGATGTCACGCTAAAATATTTTTCACCTATCAATTTAGACATGCCACACATCAAAAACCATGTAAATAAAAACCACCTCATTAATTGAATGATGACAAAAACTAAACATCAAAAAATAGAAGCAAGCCCTAAAAATCCAAATCTCACATCTCGAGGCAAGTTCGTATGACCCCATGTGAACTGGCCCATTCGTACAACCCCCGTGTGAACTAATAGGTTCACATGACCCCGTACAAACCTCTCGATGTCGACAAAAATTATGGGTGCAATCTCATCTCAAGGCACACATTCCAATTAGGTGCAATTTACACATGGAAAAATTTTAAATGGTGCAAAAACAAACAAAAAAGTGCAAACATACATTCATGCATTTTGAGGCAATAAAAAAAAGTCAAAATATAAATCAATCATCACATCCATATACCCATTTGGCCTATTTGCAACACCCACCTGTCAGATTTCACATACATAGAACATTCATACCATATTTATCACATCCCATCACACACAATTTCCAACAAATATGCATATCAGAGACAAAAAATAACACCATCTCGAGATATCCATTTTCCTATTTTTACACAAAGTGTAAGCATATTTACCACCCCATCCATCTACATCCATTTCATGATATTTACAAGTAAAATCTTACAATTCCAAAACCCTAAGAAAACACACACTAACCAAGCATGAATCGGTGCTTACCTCTAGCATTCCCACCCCCATGTTAGTGCTTGCTGACCTGCTTGCCATCTCGCCTCACCCGATTCACCCTTTGACAACACTTTGTTCTGTTCCTCCTCGCCACTCTCTCCTTTGTTTCCTTGTGTAAATGACGTCATTCAAATCGTGCAAATCCCATTTAAACCCCCATAATACCTAATTTGTGCATCACCTACATAAATTTGTAGGTTCACATGACCCCCATGTGAACCTACCATCTATTGCCCAAATTTTCACTTCAACCTCACCACCCCTAAAAAGCCTCCACAATATTCCATTTTGGTGAATTTCATGCAACATTTTTCAATTTATTAACATATCTTCATCAATCGATTCATGGCTAATTTTTGTCTCCTCCATTGACAATTCCTTGCTTGAGGGGGTAATCATACAATGCATCAAAATATACCTTGTGCAAGGTCAAACAATCAAACATGCAATCATGGATGTAACAAATGCCTAAGAAATTTTTTGTTGAAGATTATCTCAAGTACTCATGCTAGGACAGATACAAAAAATGGAACTTCTATTCTCAATCAAAAATCCAATCCAAAACAAATCAATGTTTAGCAGACCTCAAAAATGCCTCTGACTATAGACACCTCATGGATTCTAATATTCATAGTGGTATTCGTAATACCACTCGCAAATGAAGATCCTAAAATTTCTACCCATGACTCCAATGATTTGTCAAATATTGTCAAAAGAGCTTATCAATCAATCAAAAGCAAAAATAGACAAAGGAATTTGTTCCTTCCACAAATTGGAACATCTCACATTGATCACAAATGCAATGCAATATTATGACTTCCCTCAAAAGAAACCATTACAATACTGCAAGGTGTTGTATCCAATCACAAACTATTTTATCAATGCATCTCTCTCGCAATCATCTATAATTCATCAATCGTAAATTCTTTGCCTTCCAAATCATCCCATCAATCCATATCATCAATTTTTTTACTAAACTATGCTCTCACACAATCCAGTACAAAAAGGGGAAAAATGTAGACACCCAAAAGTAGCACATTCTTCCTCTCCCTATCTTTGTAGTCAATCAATTTACAAAACCCTCAAAAATTGTATTAATTGACAAAAATCACTATTCATCATCCTTAGCCCCTTTGGACTAGCTAAACCCCTTCCTATGCTTAATCCTGGATCCTCATGCGACCTCATTCCCAATTCAACCAAAGTTGAATTCTCCACCATGGTCAAAAAATACTTTATGCTCAAAAGTCAACATTTTGGTCAAAACATGCTTTATGGCTAATTACATGCTTAATTAAATCTAATCTTGATTTGATTCAGGCCTTCCACATCACCTATGCTAGCCTATCCTAGCCTTGCCACCTCATACCTAGATATGTCTCCACCTCACACTCCCCTGGATCATAAATGAAAGATGGAGACTTTTGCACATAAAAAGCAATTTTAAATTGGAAGATATTTCCAAAAAAGTGTTCATTAATGCCTAATGGATATTTTTAGCAAGTCATCATTATTTGTGGATGGGTGAGCGATTCTCTTGCCCACCTCATCTATGAACCAAGAAACCTCAGGGGACACCTCCTAGGTGGACATCTCACCATTGCCACCTCACAGGGGACACCTCATCCCCTTTCTCTCACCTTGGCCAACTATATAAATAGAAGGCTAGTTTCATATTTTTAGGGCAACCAAATTTTGCTTATCGAAATCACTACAGCCATTTGTATCTATTTCACATCCATCACACAACCATCATACATGTATTGCAATTGATTTATCACTTTCATGAGGTTAATTTGTGATTGAGATTGATCAAAAATCCTATGAAAGTGCACTTTTTGAAGGTGACCCACACAAAAATCAAACAAAAAACTACTCTATTACAACCAAAGTAACTAAATTGCAGTTCAAATACAAAAAGAATAGGTTTGCATGACCTCGTGTGAACCACCCAGTTCAAGACCAATTCGCATGACCTCGTGCGAATCTCTACTACAGGCACCAACATCTCCAGGAAATTTGAGTATAAATTAATTTAGTATTTTTATGTTGTTTTTAATAGTTATTTTCATGTTTTGAGTATATTTTATGAGTCTTTTGTCTTCATAACCATGAGTTTTGATTGAGGTAGACCCCCCAACGCACTAATAGGATTTTGTAGGTTAACAGGTCCAGCAAAGCATAAGGACATATCCAACAAGCGATGGCCCACGAGCAAGAAGCCCATATACATATAGGAACATAAAGGATGAATCATGTTGTATTTGTACCATATTTGAAAGAGCTTCCTTACGAAAGACCCCATTGTAGCCTTCAAGGTAAATTTATAAAAGGATATCAAAATTGTAACCCATTTTATAATTTTAATACAAATGCAATAGATTCTTTGATATTGAATGAATGTATTAGCATATTTTTTGTATTTTCATTCTAGCATGCCCGGTGGGACCCCCACCAAGCATTATCTTAATCACATTCTAACCCAAAATTGTGGTCTATTTCTATATGGCAGGTAGTGGTCATCCTTGAAGAAACCCCAAACCAAAAAAATGCCCTGAAAGACACCTTAGGCCAAACCGTAAAATGATCATTGGTGCACTGGTGAGCCTCCAAAGAGAGTAGTGAGTACACACTTGGGCATGTGAATTCCCTAATCTGCCTCAAACTTGATACTTGATATCTAGGTATTAGTTTAGAAACCCACAACCAACGGTAAGGTAAGTCAGGGGAGGTTAAGAGCCTCATGTTCTCGGGGATTGCATGTCCCCATACCTAGACCACAATTTCTCTCTTCCATAGCATATGCAAGGTTAAAGCATCCTTGTATTTTTTTGTAGCAAACCAGTAGTTAACTTACTTTTCTACCATTTACTTCTCTTAGGTATGTGTGAGATCTTTTCAAGGTCCTTTTTGTCTTGCTAACATTAAATTTATTTTTTGAGATTTCTTCTATAAATACTAGTGTTAGGACATTCCAAAAACTTCAAAATCATAATTAATACCTCCAAAATAATTAGCCCAACCCTTGGATACTAGTTTGCATGACCTTGTGTGAACCCCCTATCAGAAGATAGATTTGCATGACCCCATACGAACCTTCCACAGTAACATAGTTTCAAACCAGAAGGTACACTAGAAGCTTTTACAATCCCTTGGACATAGGTGTATTGTGAAAATTTGTGTTCCTCCTCTAGTTTGAAGCTAATATTTCCTATTGGGCCATAAGTTCCACACGATTGCATCTTATTGTTTGTTGTAGGTAAATTTACATCAGCTTTCTAGATTAAATATATTTTTATAAGTTTTCCTTTAAGCAAATTTCCTTCAAAAGCATCTAGTTAGCTTTCCTTTTTGTACTTTCCCTTCATGTTCTTTCCCTTCCAAGGCATTAATTAGATTTTCTTCCAAGTCATTTCCCCTTCACAAGCATCTAGCTTAGTTTCAATTTTTATTCTTTCTCTTTCAAAAGCACTTAAGTAGATTTCCCTTCTAAAAATCAATAGATCAAGTTCATTTTTGTCCAAAACCCAAGTAAATAGATTTGCTTTGAAAAGGCATCATAGCATAGTTTTGTTTTTGAAAAGGTATTTAGAGTATATTTACTTCTAAAATAGTATCACAAAAACAAAAACCACACATTCATGTCCTATTTAAATGGTGTAAAGAGTTAGGTTCCATCTCCAGCTTGGATTGGATTTCATCCCCAATTCACCACCAGAGTTTAGTGAGGTCTGGGTTCTACTCTCCACTAGCTCACCTCCGATTTTAGACACCATAGTAGCCCCCCATGTGGATCATTTCGGCATTAATACCCGATCATTTCTTCCCACTTTGAGCGTTGGTTATCAAGAATTCATCACTAGAAGGTACCTTTGTTGTGGGTAGTTTTAGAAAGCCCCTTTACCACAGGGCTTTTCAAATAATTAGTGGGTGCAGTTGATCATTACTATGCATATCTTAAATGTGAGGGTTAAGGAATAGCCTTGATTAGGGATGGTAGTAGCACACTGACAACATGACCTCTCTTCATGATAGTTTATGTCTCTCCCCTTTGGATATCATTTTACTATGCCTATTACATCTAGGTTGTCATTCACCTATTGGATATAGTTCTATTTTGTGCACCTTTGGGTGTTGCAGGAGGTTTTGTGTCACAACATACCTATTTCAAGTAGCACTCACCCATTACCTATGGTTTGTTCCTAGGGAAGATACATACTTTCATCAAAACACATGAAAACCAAAAGGAAAGAACATTTGCTTATTTTTGAGTCTCATGAAAGTGGTTACAACAACATATCAAATGTGCTATCACTTACTCCTCAGTTGATCCATAGTTTCACTTATGTGCTCTACACTGCATGATTTGTTTTTAGGTGATTCACATCCTCTAGGGTGATCCTCCTACACTCGAATCTATTTTGTATGCTGCATTACACAGGTCTACACAACACACAAAGGCTTCCCACAACAAAACAATCCATCCTCTATCTCTATTTCTAATTGTTTACAAGACCCCATGTGAATATCTGGTTGCAAAAATGATTCACATGACCCCATGTGAACTTATTTTTCAAGGTATAGATCTCATTTCATAGTACACAGGTCATTCACAGAGCACTTATCCATCACCTATACAATTTTTTAGCAATTTGCACAACCTTGTGTGAATCTTCAGCTTTAAGAGTGATTCACATGACCCTGTGCAAACCTATATTTTTTAGAACAGATAACACCAATTTCATCCATAGATATTCCTAGAACTCAAAATTTCCATATTTTGGCTGATACCACACATTTTGCACACATCACCATACTAGTTACACATAGTCAGATGTGTGAGGCTCTTCGTCATGCCACTGAGGTTGCTCAATGGTCTGTCATAACCGCAGGTGCCTCTTCTTGTCATACCACTAATCCACCTTTCGATTCTAAGCAAGTTATTATTTAGGTCCACATGACCTATTGACCAAGCCTTCTACCCATAGTTCTAGTCCCACATCCCATATGGAATCTTTCACTCCATCCCACCTATTGGATGAGACCTTCGAGGAGACCCCTCCCTTGGAATATCTCTCCTCTCCTAATCCCCCATCCACATACTGCTAATATGTCATATATATCCCTCTTGACCACCCCATACCGGTTATGGTTGTGGATGAGTTCACCCCACCTACTTCACCTTCAACTACCCATAAATTCCTTGAGAATTCATCCCATCCACTTTTGGGAGATGACTCTGGTCCAGTTGTTTCTCAAATCATACTAGATGTCGTTACCATTATCTAGATAGTCGATATGATATCCACACCCCCTTCATTCATCGACCCTCCTACCATCCCTTCATCCCAAAACCCATAATCTTAGTAGGCTTCATTTAGTTATCAGCCTTCCTCCCAGCCATCTTTTTGTACCCCACCTTAGCACTATTCACACTCGTCTCAATATTACCAGCTAACATCACCTAATCTATCCCATACATTATTGTAGTTCCACTCGTAGTAGGCATATTCATCCTTATAGCCACCTCCTTTCATGCCATAGTTGGCCTCCTATCCACCTACCAACTACCCACCATTTTCATCCTATGGACCCCCATCAACTCCATCATCATTTTGCTTACCACCCCCACCTTCCTTTCGCCCCCCACCACTGAACCCCATTTATCAAGGTCATCCACCTTGATATTCAATTCATCTTGAGTCCCTTCTCACCATCCCATTAATACCCCCTTTATCCTATTTAGTTCCACCTTCATCTTCACATGAGTCTACTTTTACCACACCGACATCTCTTCCATCTCCCTCTTCTACACCACCCACTTTCTTCACTTCACCACCCATATGGTCCTCTTCCACTACTACTTAGGTGCAATCAATTTACCTATATGCATAACAGCAATAGGTCCCCATGCCCACCAAGTAGGTCCCTAGGTATTATGATCTATAGTAGTTGCCAATTGTCTACCACTCTTCCTACATCTCACCCCATCCATATCATGTTCCTATCCCATAATATCAGACCATGTTAGTGCCTAATCCAAACTAGGCTGCTTACTATCATCCATGGGAGGAACATCAGTTGAAATATCCACCACATATGTATTATTCACAACCCCCATCACATCCTTTACCTACATCCGCATTCTCACCCCCATTTTTGGATCCACCAAATACTACCATAGTGCTCTCTAGCAAATTTCAAGCCATGCAGGATCATATTCGTACATTGGATTTACGTATAACTGGTTATGGGACTCAAAAAACCACATATTATGAGTTGTGCAATGAACCTATTCACCCATATATTCCTATCCATCCATAGCCTTATATATTTAAGATCCCTAAATGTGACAAATGTAATAGTAAGGAAGATCCTAGAGAGCACCTTAATAATCATCACTTTACTTACTACTAGTTGCATGGTAGTGATCCCCTTATGCTTCGTACATTTCCACTTTCACTTGGGGTACAAGCATTAGTTTGGTTTAACCATTTACCTTACCATAGTTTATTCACTTTTTAACAATTGACAAATCTATTTCTAGAGCACTTCTCGATCAACATCAAAACCAAGCTTACCTTATTCGATGTTTATGTTGTACATCAGTGGGACAATGAGCCTATTACCAATTTTGTCACCCATTGAAGAGTTGTCATTCATGATCTTGCCTTCCCTATACCACCTTCAGAGCTCATCAAACCCTTCACCAAGATTTTCCATAAATAAATATCCCAAACATTGTGAATTCATCAGAGTTGGACATTTGAGGAAGCCATATCCCAAGCGAAAGTCATCGAGGACATCAAGGTCCACATGCAAAAAATAAAATTATATTAGAAGCAACCCTACCCCACCAGTTACTACTAAAACCACCCTCCATATGTACCACATACCATCCGACCACCCCAAACCAATTAGGTTCTTCTAAATTCTCCATATCCACCACCGCAAGTGGCATCTGCACAATCTCCACAACCCTCTCCCCCATGATCTCTCCAAAATCAATACCAAGCCAATCCTCCACTCCTTTCCACTCCACACCTAGGTAATATTCCACCACAATATAATTCATACCAAGGTTGGAATCCACATATGCCTCACCCTCCACACAATTGGACACCTTTATTCGAGCCCATGCCTACTCTATTCCATAGATTAACTGAGGGAGGTCTCATCACTTTACCAACTATCCAACCTCTCAATCCAAATAGTCCTCTCCCATGGGACTATAATCCATAGGCTTTATATTATTATCATCGACAACATGGTCGCACTATTGATTCATGCCGCATTTTTTGCCATGCCGTGCAAGACCTTATCGATCGAGGCGCTATTCAAGTCTTAAATCCCCTCGCACTACAAAATAAAAACTTGGGGATATATCAAAATATATTACCCAAGCACGGGGGTATTTCACGTCAACCTAATCCATACCAGGTCAATCATGTCAATCAAGGTCCTAAATAGTAGGGGTTTTTGGGTATGATCAATATCACTACTTGCAATCAACGCTATCCATCCCCTGTGGCCGCCCAACAACCTTCCACTTATCAAAAACCACCTTCCACAACCTTAATTATTACACCACCAATTCCTCTATCTATTTCATGGAATATCATCACCATACATGGTAGTATTTCTCACCATCTCTACAGTAAGGTTATCCATTTACAACCTCCTTCAGAAATCCCAACCTCCTTGTGAAGCCCTTGATTCTATCCTTCGCTCTCTCAATATTGAGACCCAAGATACATATGCCTTTGCCACCTTTGTTGGCAATGTTCAAAGATACTTACAACCTTCTATTAGCTTCCATGATCATGAAATTACAGAAGTTGTAGGCGAGGGAGAAGATCCCCCATTGCATATTCAAGCCTCCATCAATGTCGTTACCTATAAACATGTTCTCATCGACACTAGTTCATCCATCAGTATCATTTATACTACCACCCTGGGCCATCTTTGCCTTCCTCCTTCCCATCTGGCCACTTCATCCATGGAACTTTGAGCCTTTGATGGCTCCATGCATCTTACCCTTGGTACAATTGTCTTACCCATTAAGGTGGGTGCTAAAACTATTTCCACTCTCTTTCATGTTATCAAAGGTGAGATGTATTATAACATCCTTTTGGTATGCCCCTAGATTTAGGATATGCAATGCATCCCTTACATGATCCATCATTATATCAAATATATCCATAATGACCTAGTCCACTAAATCCTTATCGACGGTGATCCATTCGAATTTTGCAACATCATAACTCTTCTGCCTGGTCCACCCTTATCATCCACCCAATTCACTCCTACCCCATGTTAGTCTCTTTATAACATGTACCCATCAACTTCAAAATATTATCTCCCACCACCTTATCCAAGCAACATTGCATCAACCTCCTCAAATCCACCTCACCCTCCTAGCACACCATCTGTCCCTATATTTTCTCATCGTCCCTCCTCCCCTTTCAAACCACTTCTTCCATTTACCTTTTTTGCTATACCTTCCACCTCATATTCATCTAACAACCCACCTACTCTTCCAAAATCTCCTTCATCTTCATACTACTTTGTGCCTCGCTCGATGCAGACACGAGTAATATCTAGTTCACCCACCACTGCTTCCATTTCCACTTCCCAATTCACCCATTCCAATCATCCTATCACTAGAACACCTACTGAGTGTTATGAGTAGACACAGTGTACCTCTCAACTTGATAATTAGTTAGCTCAATCTGATAATTCTACTTCAACCCACTCACCTAGCAATCCACCTACACTAATTCCACCATCCAGGGGGTCCTCCCCTCAATCTGAGCATACGGCCCCTTCTCATGTCTAAATACTCATGACCACCCTAGGTCATGGTGATTATAACATAAGCAATGCTCAAATCCTTCCATCCAACATCCAATCCACCTATGACTTTGGTTGATCTCATGATATGTCCTTGACCATTGGGGTAGTGGTTCCTTTAGTTACTCTTGATAATTGCATGAACTTTGTATATGTGGGACTTGACTCATCCGTAGAACCTCCAACACCTTCACCACCACAAACTATATTTTACGATAACCTTGACCACATGTATAATATGGTTTTTATCTGGCATTATCTATGTATGTACAACTAGCATGGGTATGGCCTGGGGAGATACAAATAGGGGTATCACACCTATATCCATCCTCCCTCATGCAAACCTACTGACCGATAAAGCATTTGTTATCATCTTCCAACAATCAGTACACTCAAGCATGAATTGCAAAACCTAGATCTTGATCCCATGGACCTTCTTTCTAATGAGTAATTTAAGCTTAATATTCTAATACATAGTTCTTACCTGCATTCCAAAATTAACATTTCATCCAAATTATTTCAACTATCCCCACCGCATAAGCCTCTCTCCCCCCATGAAGTCAAAATCCTTGCTTACCACTTCACTTTCTTATCCCTTGATCCACCACTGACCATTAATCCTCATGTACCAAAAGATCCTCCTTCTTTACCTCCACCCAATATTCCATTTTTTCCCATTCAAGAATTACCACCACCTCATAGCCCATGTTATATTTCCCCCTCACCACCTATGGTGTTAAATATAGGTCACCACCAACCTTTTCTGGATTCATTACTATCCTCATCTAATTTATCACAACCCTCATCACCTACATCTCCCTTATATAGCACTTCGATCAACATGATCTTTATTGACTTGTATTCTCCGCTATGATATCCAAACCACCCTCATTACGTCCCCTCACATATCCCTAATTTTATTTATCTAGATGATATTTTTGAAACCCCCACCACCATTGAATTCCTCCCCACACCACCCATATTACGATTTGCCAATGCACCATTACCCTCCATCCCCTTCACATATCATGGATTAATCATACAGACCTTTATCTAGATGATAAATTCCAACTCCCAGATTCATTCGATGACCTTCACCTCATCCCTTTACCTGCACAACTCCATTATGGTTCTCACATGTTTGTCGAGCAAGGTTATGCATAGTGGCTATTTTCGCAAAATTGGCTAAAATTAGGATTTTCAAAATTTAGAATTGGCTAATATTTGGGAGTCTTGACCAGGGTCCATTAGCCAAAAATTTCTAGGTGTAAATTTTGTTTTTGGTCACCCCAGTTTTATAATAATTTGACCATTTTATGTTTAAATTTTCAACATTACCCCTAATAATAGTGAACCTTCTACATGTGTTTCAAAACTATTCACTTGTATTTTGAAACTGATTCACCAAATTTTTATAAATATATTCTGAGGCCAACCCCTTATGCATAACCTTGTTGTCAAGGACACTATTGAAGATGACATTGGCAATGACCCAAAACACCCTCACATCATCTATCTCACTGCTATCTTATCCGAAGAAGAGCATGTCCTTTCTACCAATTTTCTCTGATACTACATTAATGTGTTCACATGGTCCTACATGGAAATGCCTAGCCTTGACCCATCATTACTCATGCACAACCTTGTCATGGATGACAATGCCAAACATGTTCGACAAAAGTTGCATCGCATACATCCCACCATCGCGCTTGTTGTCAAAGAGGAGTTATAGAAACTTCTTGATGTAGATTTTATACAACCTATCGATTATCCTGAGTGGATTTCAAACATGGTTCCCATTGGAAAACCCAAGGGGGGTATCCGCATTTGCATCGATTTTAGGTATCTTAACAAAGCTTATCCCAAGGAAAATTTTTCACTCCCTAATATTGGCATACTGGTCGATGCTACAGTCAGACATGAAATACTATCACTCATGGATGGTTTTTCAGGTTATAATCAAATTTGTGTCAATCCAAACAATCAACATAAGACCTCTTTCATGACCCCCTAGGGGACTTTTGTTAAAATATCATGCCCTTCGACCTCAAAAATGCTGGGGCAACTTACCAGTGTGCCATGAACTACATATTCCATGATATGATACACAAAACTATTTAAGACTATGTTGACGACCTTATAGCCAAATCCAAAACACATGGTCAACATCTTGAGGACCTATGTCAAATATTAGATCACCTCTTGGAACATAATGTCCAATTAAACCTAAAGAAATGCATATTTGGTGTCACCATTGGCAAAATATTGGGTTTCATTATTTCATAGAAAGGCATTGAAGTAGATTCTGCCAAAGTATAAGCTATTCTTGACATGCCTTCTCCTATAAATCTCAAATAGTTATGCAACTTACAAGGTAGAATTCATTCCATTCGATGATTTATCGCCCAAATTTCAGACAAGTTCCTGTCATTCAATCATATTTTATAGAAGGAAGTCCCTTTTAAATGGGATAGTAAATGCCAAGCCACATTTTATGACATCAAATCATACCTCACATCTCCACCCATCCTCATTCCACACCATCTAGAATGCCCATTTCACCTATATATTTCCACTACTAATGTCACATTGGGCATGATTCTTGCTCAAAAGGATGAATAGGACCAAGAGCAAGTTGTATACTATATCATTCACACATTGATTGATTACGAGATGTGATACACTTACATGGAGAAACTTTGCCTTGTCATTGTCTTTGCCATCCAAAAGTTGTAACATTACATGATTAACCATACTACCTACGTAGTTGCCTGTGATAACCCACTTTGCTACATTATGGGCAAGAGCTACCATAATAGTCAAACAACCAAATGTATCATGCTCCTCATAGAATTTGATCTTGAATTCATTAGTCAAAAACCATCAAAGTCCAAGTCATTTATGATCATTTGGTTGAGGCCCCATTACCAAGCGATGTGCCATTGCTTATCCAAAATTTGAATGAATAAATATTTCATATAAGCGAAGCTGAAGAACCAGTAAATCCTAAATCAATGGCTAAATTGACCTTGTTCTTTTATGGCTCCCATTGCACACATGTTGGGGGTGCAAGAATAGTCTTTTTCACACCACAAGGGGAGCCTCTCCTCTTTTTCTTCAAATTAGGATTTCTCTGCACCAACAATAATGTTGACTATGAAGCTCTTATCCTTGGCCTAAAGAAAGCCCTCTCCATGTATATTTATTGCCTGGACATATTTGGTTATTCCCTCCTCATTGTAAATCAAATCAAGGGAGAATGGCAATGTCATTTCCCAATATTACAACAATAAAAACAAGTAGCCAGATATTTATTGGCCCAATTTGAATGGTATGACATCACCGCTACTCCACGATCCATAAATTATTTTTTCGATACCATGGCCTTGATAGGTTCACTCATTCCACAAATTTTACTTTTCAACACAACTCTCATGTCCATCCACACCCTTTTCCATTCCATCATTTCCAAAAATCTGCCTTCTCATGATGATGGCATCAATATCATTTAAGCTCACCCACATGACCCATGGTTTTCACAAGTCAAGGATTACATTAAACTCGATATTCTACCACCTGATATCAATCATACTCACAAATGAGCTTTAAACTATGTGTCATTCGCTATACACTGCTAGGCTATATCCTTTACAAGCAAAGTTATGATGCCATTTTATTGCACTGTATTGAACCCTTTGAAGCCCAACACATCACTCAATAAGCTCATGATGGTACTTGTGGTGGCCATTTTAGTGGCATAGCCATTACCAAACATATTCTACAAATGGGCTATTACTAGCCCACAATGGAACATTACTATTGTGCATATGTAAAAAAGTGTGTTAAATGTCAACATCATGCTAATATTACACACTTGCCTTTTCAAGCTTTGCAACCTATCCAATTAATGTAGACATTTTCACAATGGGGCTTGTATCTCACTGGAAAAACCACACTTGCATCATCTACCAATATTAAGTTCATAAATACTTTAACTGAATACTTAACAAAATGGGTTGAGGCCATCCCACTAGTTCAAACAACCGACCCTAAAATTGTTGATTTCATCACTCAACACATCATTTGTCATTTTAGCATCCCATCCAAAATCATCATGGATAATGGCACTCCATTTAAGAATAATAATATTTGTGCACTATGTGAAAAATTCAACATACAATGTAGTTTCTCTACTCTATATTACCCATAGGGTAATGGCCAAGCAGAAGCTACAAATAAAATTACTTATACCATTCTTCGTAAAACCATTGTAGAGTCACACCGTGATTGGCACAAGCAAATGACTCTAGAAATATGGGCCTATTGTACCAGTATATGCACTCCAACTAGGGCAAACCCATTTTCCCTTGTGTATGGCATTAAGGCAATCATGTCCTTGGAGCTTGAAATACCATATTTATGAGTTTCCATTCAAGAATTCATAGATGTTGACACCGTCCACCAGGCCCAATTTGACCAATTGACCTTATTAGATGAACGCCACATTCATGCTATTGAACACATACAAGTTTATCAATACTATATTCGACATGCCTACAATTCTAAGGTACACCAATGTGAATTTCAAGTTAAATACTTAGTCCTCAAATAAAACCAATAAATTACTAGCCAATTGTGCCATCTCCGTGACAAATTTGCACCTAATTGGCTAGGCCCTTACATGGTTACTCATAAGTTTGGATCTAGGGCATATCATCTGGCCACATTGGAAGGTATCATAGAAATTGAAACCATTAAAATTATTCATATGTGAGCATTTTATGCCTAGTTGTAGGCATTACAGCTCATCACTACTTGTACATATGTATATAACTAAAAAAAAATCCAACAAACAACACAAAATTAAAAAAAAAAAAACCAAAAAACACAAAACCAACATCATCATTTTTGGTATTCTATGATACTACTACCATTTGCATCTACATTTAACTCTGCTTCATTCATATATTTCCTTTCTTCCCTATTCCCACCCTACCATATTTTGTGATGAATGTTGTATGGTCACTCTTTGAGCAGCTACATACCTTTCATATTCCCCCCTTATTTGGTTCTTTTTATTTACTTCCTCTTCTTTTCCCTCTTATTATTTTCTTCCAAGTTACTCATCAATGTTGTATGGTTACGCTTCAAGCAGCTACATACCTTTGATAGGTTTCTTTTTCTATTTCTCCTATACATTCTTTTTCCTCTAAGTTACTCATCAATTTTGTATGGTCATGCTTCAAGAAGCTAAATACCTTTGATAATTTTCTTTATTCTCTCTTCCCTCTTATCTCTTTCGTCCCTTCATTCTTTTCTTTATTTTCCATTACCCATTTAACTTATGCCCCATTCCATTGTCCATAACACTGGGGCAACCTTATACATAAATTATTGCTTTTTGCATCCATATCAGTATCTATACATAATTGTTGTAAATACCATCCTTGGGGAATTAAACATGCATATGCTAGCATACGAATGTGATGCCCAAATCCCTTTTTAGGAGACAATATTATTGCAATGTTTTGAGTGCTTCACCCATCAATAGTTATATAATCAACCACCATCCAAAGTTGGCACATTTCAAAAACATTTACAGAAAATCATCATACAAGGGTAGGAAACAAAAGGAATGAACTCGAGAGTACCATAAAATTTAATCCCTACATTTCTCAAGTCTTTACCAATGAGCTAGCTTATCAGTTAAGTTACCATGCAGTTACAAACCATCCTTTTTCAAAATGGTAAAATGAACATCATTTTACACATACAAATCCATGATTGAGGTCTTGTTAACCAAGATAGCCTAGAACCTATTCAATAATTTTTCTCAGTTAGTCAATGGGTTTGATTACTTACCAACTGTAGTGTTCAACTCTCTTCACTACAATATTTATATCCCACTTCCTTGGAATAACGGAATGGATTACATCATTTGGCTATTGTAACGATGCAAATGTTATCCCTAAGCAATGTGTTTATATCTTTTAGTATTATCATCCTATACATACACATCTAATGTCATTTCATATCTATTTACACATATTACCATTGCATTCATGTCCAACTATCTATTATTGCATCTACATTAATCATGCATCACCATAAGAAACAACAAATTAAAAAAAAAATACAAATAGACACAAGTGTTGTAGAATTTCATATGTATATATATATATATATCTGAACTGATGTCATAATAATACGATAAAATGTGTGGGCCCTTGTGGTTAAATCATATCCATGTACATACATCATCATAAAAAAATACCATACAACTATAATATGGAGTGTACCCTCATAGGCACATCTTTCCAAAAATTATTTTCTCATCCTAAGCACCTACAAAAAAATCCCAAAAATGCCAGCATATCTATCTTCGTAGACCCATCATGACTGATACCCTATGGAAGTCTCACCAATTCCCTCATCTCCTAGTGCTCATCCCACCACTACCTATGATGACTTAGCCTATCCAATCCTTACCCCTATATTGCACCCACCTAAGTCGATGGTGTCATTCTCATCGACAAATATGACATCGCGGGTGCTACCACTTGATAGCCCATCCCGTCAACTAATGGCATGATCTGTTGACTCCTCTCCACCTAAGGGTGCAACAAGGAAAGAGATCCAAAATATGATGGGATAGGTATCCCATTTAACATAAACTCACTCTCTGCCCTCATCGTCTTGGTAGTCTCCCTCATGTTGCCTATCATCAATCTCGCATGCCCCTCTCGTAACCGTACCACCTCCCTTGGTGAGACCTCCAATTATGGCACTACATCTCCTATACAAGCAATCTCCTATTCTACCCACTCCCTTACCTGCTATGTCTCACACACAGTCTACTCAAGCTCCACCACCCTCACCAGATGATAGGTCTTCATGGCCTCTATCTCTGGCCGAACCTCATCCAACATCCACTAAATCCATGTTGTGGCCTCAATCATCTCATCCTGATCTCTGTTGATGGTGTCATGCTCACCCATCATCTTATCTCACTCCAACTTGAGTTTCTCTCGCTCCTCTACTATTCGATGCACCATCACCTTCTGTAGCACCCTAAAATTGGCGCAGTAAACCTTAGTAAATAATTAAAATTACCTTAGTAATAATTCAAATTCAAATTTCAACCCCAAAATCGCTCCAAAACTGCCTGTTACCCGTTTCCTCGTTTTCCGCACCATTTTTAGAGTTTGTTTTGTTCATTGGATGATATAGTCACCGATTAGATGATATTGTCTTAGATCAGATGAATTCATCTGGAACAGAATGTCCAAATGATTTTTTCCCAAACTAATTTGTTCATAATTAGCTATTGTTTCAACAACATCTCTAACCTGGGCAAAAGCATGTCTGTGTGGTTAGAGACCTCCCCCGTTGGAGATCTCCCAAATTTGGATGATACCCAACCTCCTAACCTCCCTCCTTTGCCTATTTAATCTTAGGCCCTCCCCTTGACATTCCCCTGGCTGAATTTTCCTGTAATTTGATCTTTGTGTGCATTATAATACCCTAGATTATCATCTGCATTTGTGCTTTTCAAATTTTCTTGCAAGAACTCTGTTATTCTTCAGCCGAAGCAAGCTCAGATCATCACAGATGATCTTGTACAATCTCGGATGATCTCACCCCAATTTGAGACAATTTCGTATTCTACAGACGATTTCAACTACAGTCAACATTGGGGGCAATCAGTGCCCAAAGTTTGCATTTTTCCTATATTTTTCTACTATTTTATTCTGCATCTAGTTAGTTGTATTATTATTTTCTGTTATTTTGCATTTTGGAGTTCACCCTTGTAGCTTAAATACATAATAAAATCATGATTAGCTATTAAAGCATGATAATTTACTTGCATTTCTATTTGGGATTATCTTATTAACATCATTTTGTCATTTCATATCATTTTCCTCTATCAGCATAGCTTCATTTTCTATATTCTGTGTCCATTTCTCTGATTGCAGGTCTCTAACGAATTCGTCAGATCTCAGACGATCCTATCAGATCGAAGACGATCCTGTCAAATTCAAGACGATCTTGACTGCTTCAAAAATTAGAACCTCCATCAGACATTCGGATTAGGTATGGATTTCTTCACTTAATTTATTCTCTGTGTTTTTTGCTTATATCTATTTTTTGTCTTCATTTAAATATGGATTTCATATAGAACAACTTAGATTCATTTGGCCAAACCTAAGATTTGAATTATTAAAGGTAAAACTGAACACATCAAACACATTCCCAACCTAGGCGTGGAGACTGCCACTAAACGTTTCTTGGTGAACCCACCATCCATCGAAAATTCACCCTTATACACCTCCCCCGAGAGGTAGGACCTTCAAATGGCCTCTTAGTCCGAGGTATTGTCCCATCCTTTTCACATCCCCCTTCCGGGCACGGATCCTATAGCCTAAAGGTAAGGGTGCAAAAAATTTGGAGCGATACATTTTGGTGAACCCGACGTGAAACTAAAACCTTTTGAAAACAAAAACAAAAAAAAACATAGATGCATTTAAAATCATTAGAAAACTACTAAGTTGCATATCATGTTTAGATGGTAGCTCCTAAGAAAAGACTAGCAGTTACTATAAATTTTGAAAATCAAATAATAGCCATAGAGTTTAATTATTTGCTTAGACTATCTCAAACATACAGAGTCCCGCCTTTGTGGGACGAAATTAATAGGAGACTAGGTATCATTTCATCTAGGTCAACTAAACTTAGGCAAATCAAGAGGTTTGTCCTAGATAGAATCTTGGATCCCGATCAACTCATTTTCTATCATGAACTTCAGAGAGCTTGCCATAGGTGGTTAGCTTATAGGAGAGCTCTTGTGTCTTCATAATTGTTCACCTTCGAGGAATACCTCGAGAACGCAACTGTTATACATCAATTCCTAGGTCATGTAGAAGACCAAGAGGTCATTCTTATGGATAGGGAAAGATGGAGGAGAGTTCCTAGACCTATGTTATATCGAGAGTATTGCCACAAACTTTATTTCTACCAACCAGACTCTGAGACGGATAATATCACTATAGCACTTTTTGTCAAATTCTTGAAAGAAAATTTTCAATTTGAAGAAGAACATTTCATGACTCCTGAAGAACTTGAGCCCATTAATGATATTTATAAATTGTTTATAGAAAACTAGATCATTGCTTTCATTATTATTATTTCTTGCATTTAGTGTGTTGTTTGGTATCTTTATAATATTGTTATAAAAATAAGAAAAACCAAAAAAATAACAAAACTAAAACATTTTATTTTAAATCCTATAGTAGGTATATAATTAAAATATATACCTCTTAAGATTGTTGCAATATATATATATATATATATATATATATATATATATATATATATATATATATATATATATATATATATATATTTGCTGAAATCTAAGTTTAAGCACAATGACTAGACTTAGGAATGGTAAACAAACTGAAGAAGAAGAAGAAGAAGAAGATTGGTTAGGAAAGAAAACAAAAAAAAACCCAAATGTCCTTCCTGAGGATTCAATTTCGGAAGGAGAAACTCTAGAACAGCCAGAAGATGAGTTGGTTGTAGATGAACAAGAAGAAAATGTTAAAGAGGAAGGATCCTCATCCCCCAGAATGGCTCCAGACGGAACTATTACTTTTGATAACTTAGATCATTTTTGGAAATTTTTCAATAATAATATTGGTGCTCTCAATATGGCAGTTCGTATTGATAGAGGCCAAATTAGTGACACTCAAGCAGCCATGGAAGATATGTTTAACATACACACCAATCCCTTGTCCTTTTTTGATCAAGAAAGTGATAAAGCTGGACCATCCAATAGAGATATGGTCACTATAATTCAGAACATGCAACAACAACAGGTTACCCAACCTCCTAAGGAACCTATTATTGAGCCTAAAATCATTCCCACACAAAAGAGACCTTCATTCACTGCTTTATTTCACCAAACTATTGATCAATATGCTTCAAATCGACAAAAACCCAAAATGAAGCCAAACACCAATTTTCAACAATCTGGGATACAACATAATACAACTTCAAGACTTCTTCATAACACTCTTCCTACCAACAATTTACACAATAGCAACATAGCATCTAATCTTCATGTCCCTCCATCATATGCTCACAAATCCCATATTAATGCCCTATCGAACCAATATGGTGGGCAAACCAGTAATCTGGAAGCCATGGTGAAACAATTAGCTTCCCGCATGGACCAGATAGATCCCTATCGTCCCTCGTATAATTATCGAGAGATGTGTAGTCAACCTTTAGATCCCATAGTTGTAGCACAGCCATACCCTAAAAATTTTCCCATGCCCGTCCTGCCTATATATAAAGGAACTGAAGATCCCATAGAGAATCTTCATATTTTTAGGATAGCATGTCATGATATATCACATGATGACTTGCTATTACTAAAAATGTTCCCAAAAAGTTTAGGAGGAATGGCATTAGAGTTCTATTATCAACTACCCACTCATTCTTTGAGAAATTTTGAAGAAACAACTGAATATTTTGTCCATCAATTTAGTGCCTACATCGAGAGGCACGTGACCATTAAAGATTTATACAACCTAAAACAAGACAAAGATGAATGTTTTGCTGATTTCTTAGCTAGATGGAGGCAGTTGATAGGAAAACTGCACTTTGTGCTACCTTATAGGGAAATGTTGGACATTTTTATTAATAACTTGCAAGAACAACTATCTTATGAGTTATCAACCGCTACCTTAACCACCTTCGATCAAGCTATAGACTTAGCTCGAAGGGTGGAAGATGCTCTCATTAGAAGAGGTTAGCTTAAAAAGAAAGATGATGAGAAAACATCTAGAAATCAGTATAAAAATAAACAAGTTGTAGGTGACGGAGTCACTGATAGTAGAAACATTGCTAATGTTAAGGTTATCAAACATCATAATGTTCCCCCTCCTACCCGATATGTAGGGACTATTAGCAGACAATTACCTGTTCAGGATCCTCAAATATTTGGCACAAATTTCTCCATGGTTACGTCCAAACCCCTATATAATACTCAAACATCGAATCCTAGTGATGTAGAATCAGATACTGAAAGTGAAATAGACATCACCTCAAACCAATCGAATAGTTTTGAAAATGAATCAGATCCGATTCAACCTATCACAAATGCTATGGTTTCGAAAGAACCATTTCCTAGAAGAGTTACTACTCGACCCTCTTCTAATTAGTTCCTTCCTAATGAACAAGCCATAAACGCTCAACCAAGACCAGTTCAATGTCTTCAATACAACATTGTAGGTACCATCGGAGCCATTACCAGACAACAGGCTCAAAACTCTCAACAGGATCAAACTTAGAATGATGGATCAGCTCCATTTATTTTGAAAAATCCCACTAAAGGGAATCATATGTCTAATGTTCAACCTAAGCCTCCTTACAATATTAATGAACAATTATCCAATACTACAGCCATAATTTCCCTTTTGGACTTGTTAAGATCTTCTCCTACCCATAGGGATGAGTTAATGCTTACATTAAGCCAAATGATGGTACCTCAAAATATTCAACCTAAAGCCATGTCCAATACTATCATCACTCGAGAAGTTGATTGTATTGACTTTTGGGATAAAGATATCCCACAACATAGTTTACATAAGGATAACCCCTTATATATTACTGCCCTAATTGGAGATGTAGTCGTTAAATGAGTCTTGATTGATAATGGTTCATCTTTAAACATATGTACTTTTGACTTCTACCAAATATTTGGCTTTAGGAGTGACGAGATGAAAAGAACGGATATTATTATCAAAGCCTTCAATGACGAGACACAAGAAACATGTGGAGTCATTACTATACCCTTGCAAGTTGGTCCTAGAAACCTAGATACAACCGTGTTTATTGTACATTGCCCTGCATCGTACAATATACTTTTGGGTCACCCTTGGATCAATGCAATGTGAGTGGTACCCTCCACTTTACATCAGTGTGTTAAATTTGAATTTAAAAACCAGTTGGTTACCATTCATGGTGATCCTAGACCCTTTGATATGTGTGCTTTGGCAGAACCCGTCGGAGTGCAATTTTGCCCCGCTCTGTCATCCACACATCCTAGTTCTTATCATCCATCCAAACGTGTGAAACACACACCCATAACATCATCTACCCCATCAACTACACCTATACATTTAACTCAACCATCTTCTGAACAAACCATATTAGGACCTCAAAAAGAGCCTAAACCTACACCCAATGCTTCCCGTTTTACTCCTATACCTTCCATACCCATAGATTCATCCATCGATACTACTATAACATCATCATCCACTACAGGCATTCTTCCCACATCAGAAGCTCAAGGAAATGTTCCTTCTACATCTTATGCTCTTTCTGATGAACTCTTACCTGTTTTATCTCAAATTCTTATATCAGAAGAGATCAAATGTCTATGCAATATTCCCTCCTCTTAAGTAAATTCCCACCTTCTCCTCGTACCTTGGGCCTCCCACAACCTATGGGAAGTATCTACCAAGTCGGGAGTTGTGATTTTGTTTATAAAGGATATGATTGGGGAAGAATACCCCGAAACATTAAGACGCATTGTGATGGATATGCTCGATGCTATTTTGCTAATGAATATATTAAAGCTAAACCCATAATGCTTAAATTGGGCTATAAAGGGAAAGGTTTGGGACCTTTCCAAAATGGTATGAAAGAACCTTTCGAGGTAGAACCGTGGCCTGCTCGTTGTGGTGTGGGCCTATTTCCTAGTAAGGGTCAGCCCTCTCCATTTGAGGATGATGACCATCTCATATGTTATCAAGATTATCTAGATAAACAAGATTCTTTGCATCCAAAGAATAATTTTACCTGCAATATGCTATCCATAGCCTACCCTGAAATGATTGCCAAATCTGACGATGAGTTTGAGGGAGATATTTTCCATGATGTCTCATTTGAAGAGTTGTTACACAATGATTTTTATTTTGATGGTTCTATACCTACTATAGCCCAGCTTGAGGCCACGACTCCTCAAGATGAATTATCCAAGTTAACCTTAAAGGAATTACAATAATTGGGTTCGTTTCACCCCCCCTAATTTTGAAATAGATCTACACATGGAAGTAGAAAACTTCATTAAGGTATTAACATTGGAACTCAGGATAATCCTCACATCATCGGTATTGGATCGAATTAAGTCAAGAAAAACAAGAGCAATACATTGCATTCCTTTAAAAAGAGTATGAAGATGTCTTCGCTTGGACATATGAAGATATGCCAGGTTTAGACCCTTCTATAGTCATGCATCACCTAGTAGTCCATCCGGATGCTAAACCTATTAAATAGAAACTTAGAAAAATGCATCCCAAAATGGCCTTACTAGTCAAAGGAGAACTAGAAAAATTGTTGAAAATTATTTTTATACAAGAACTTAGTCAGCTAGAACTCCTAGATGAAAAGTGCATCAATGCTTTGGAGCATATTTGTGCCTACCAAAACAAGCTTAAAAGATCATATGCTAAGAAATTTCATCATCGATCCTTTGAGGTCGGTGACCTTGTTTTAAAAGAAAATAAAAAAATACTAATGCAACTAAAGACCTTAAAGGTAAATTTGAACCCAATTGGCTTGGACCATATATTATCACTGCTAAATTTGAATCGGGAGCATACAAATTAGCTACCTTAGATGGTAAAGATTTAAAATAACCTATGAATATTATGCATCTTAAGCGATATTATGCATAATTCTGGTAATTTCGTCATTGTATATATTGTACATCTTGTTTCATTTTAGTAAATTCATTTTCAAAATTTCAAAAAAAAAAAAACAATCACATTGTATTTCTTCCAATTCATCAATTAAGATCAAAATAAACAAAAAAAAAAACATCAAAATCATCAAAATATTCAAAAAACATCTTTTATTTCATACCTGTCAATTCGTGAAGTATTGCAGTTCTATTTTCAGTTATTTTGGATAAATTAGCATTTATTTGGAATCCCACACTTTCACACACACAAAAATAAATATCTTGATTTTATTTGTTATGATTATTAATCTCTCTTATATCAAAGTCCACATTGGCATTAAATAAAGTTTGAGCACAGAGAATTGATCTTGTTATTTACTTAAACCAAGCATATCCTTTCACAATAAAATGATTATATTTGTAATATCCATGCTATGCTACATAGTAGAAGTGGTTTCTTGAGCGAAAAGTTTCCCCTGCTATCCTATCATGCACATGGTCTAGAATATTTGAGAATTGACAAAAGGACAAGCTCACCCCTACCCAAAATAAAAATCCCTTGCTCTACAGCTAATCCGAGAAAGTATCCCTAGCATAGGAAGAAAAATAAAAGTTCAAGAAAAAGAGAAAAAGAAAAAGGTTATTTTGAATCATCACAACAATATTTCAGCATTATCTCAAATATCAAGCAAAAATACAAAAATACAAAAAAAGGAGAGAAAAGAAAAAGAAAGAAACAAGCAAAAGCAAAAGCAATAAAATCCCTTTTCCCTACCCATTGAAAAGAAAAGAAGGGTTGATGAGCTTGAATCCCTGGAATTCTCAATTATTCGAAAACTGTGAGGTAAGCCCCATAACAATTGGTTTGTGCCCAACCCACTTGGCCTTGGGTAACTCCTAGCGTGGTGATATGTCTATCACATTAGTGACCTTCTTTTGTACAGACCTATGTCTACTTATGGATTAGCTAGCTCTTGATAACCTGACTTACATAGTAGTCTGGTACGGTTATATGCATCTAAATCATGGTTAATGAACACTTATTTGGTTAATTCAAATCACTTGTATCAAATTATCTTGCTCAAAACTGGTAAATGAACAATACAATCGCACACACATTTGTATTTGAGAGATTTTGTATCATTATGATAAATCAAGATCGGTAATGAATTCACATTTGCACATGAGGATTCCTTATAAATCTACATTTCTCTTTGAGATAATTTAAAATATTTCTGTAACTCTTTTCGAATAATTTTATCCTTTTATTTCAGAATTTTTGTTTTGTATCAAAGCAATTACATACATCTTCTCATAAAATTTCAAAAATAATTTCAAACAAAATTTTCATATTATTATTTTGTTTATCAAAGATCAAAAATGCATCTTGCAATAAAACCAACAATCTATTTTCTTCTTTGGATTTCGCGATGATGGTATAAGTTTATACCTATAATTCTATGCCTAGCGCAAACCATCATTCTAAATTTTTTTTCCCTTTATTTTACAACAAAATTCATCAAAACATGTGACTTGCATCCTTATGTTACACAATTATGCTTTACAAACAAACAAACACTTATTCTATTTCATATCATTATGTCAAAATTTAGTTTTTGCAACCATGGTATAAATTCTAAGGAATTGTTCAAAATTTTATCACACTTAGGAATTTATGCCTAGCAAAATCATATTTCTTTTTGTATTTCATGCATACTATTTTCATGGAAATCTGAAAACAAATCACCATCATCATCATTATCATCACAACAAAGTCTTAAGAAAGTCTCTTAAGAACGCTTTTACTTTTAACAATATTTCTATACTGGGATTAGCTTGACGACCGAGTGAGAGACGACTCCATGCAATGGTCTATAATAGCGAAAATGTCCTTTGAAATTATTGTTAAAAGTCCCCTTTTATTTTTATCAAATCACACCACAACAACCAATTTGTTTACATCAGATTATTTCATTTAAATTTTAAAAGCATGACATCAAAACCATAATATTTCCAAATGACATAATTACATGAATCATCAAATCAATCACATCAAAACATTAAAGCATCATACAAGCACATAAGACAAGTCATATGATCAAAAAAATATCTCATAAATATATATATATATATATATATCAACAATATATACATCTCAAAACTGGATCGGTATGCCACAATCTGTACCTCGGCATACTCAATCCTCTATAAAAAATAATAAGCACTATGTATCAATCTATGCAGTGCAATCTATAGTGGCTAGCCTCGAGAACCTCTTGAGCTCTCAGCCTCATCTCCTCCCTCGCCCTGAGGTGGATGAGGTGGCCCCATCGCAGTCCGTGTGGTGCTATGAGTCTTGGACTTTGATCGTGATGATGTCCTTGATGACCTCATCACGACAAGCTTCACAATGGGGGCCAACAGTGGTAACCTCTACCCCTCTGGCACCATATGGTGGTATAGCATCTGATAGAATGTGATCTGGGCAATAGCCCATGCTAAGTCTCGAGTGCTCGCCCCTTCGCTCCGTGCTCTAAGGCATGCGACCTCATCTCTGAGCTATGTGGCCTCCTCTTGATGTCGTGTAGCCTCATCCTGCAAGGACTGCACCTGAGCTTGGAGATGAATAGTCTTCGCCCAAATAGTAGCCATCTCGCTACTCTCTCCTGCCTCGACACCCTTGCCCTTATCAAGCGATGGTGGCCTCTCTCTCCGTGGAGAAGGGGGTCTCTCCTCCCTCCTCTCCCACTATCGCAGCCTCTATTGAGCCTATGGCCTCCTCTGCTCTCTCCCATCGTGACCCTGTGCCACCTCAATGGCCACATGGTGCCACCTCCCCATTCGATGCACAACTGCATGAATCAAACCCTAAGCCCTCATCATCCGAGGAGGGTGGATGCCTGCATACCAGGCATCGTAGCCGTCAACAACCCCTATGTCGTCCCCATCCACTGGCTGAATGGGGGCATCATCTATGTCCTCACTCCAAAAGTGCTACATATCTAGAGCCTTGCTGACTGTAGTGTTATCCCGGACGGTTCAGGAAAACTCGTAGTCTCTAAGAGATGGGATCCCCTACTATAGATCGAACTGCCTCAAAACTCGATCATAACGATGGAGCTCCACCTCTCCTCTCTCCATCCTCATCCAACAGGTTTGCCTAATGCGAGCCAGCTCCTGTCCATCCTTGGCCCACCCTGGATGATCTCTCCAAGGCCTCCAAGTGATCTAGTCGGAGACAAGGTCATCAAGTAGTCTCCGAGACATTGGCAGATCTATCCATCGCTGTGACCCTCTTCGGAGCCACCAGTAGAAAACTCAAGGCCTCTCCCTGTCAATCCCTATCAGTGGGAGCCCTATCGGCCTTCGCACCATGATGTGCTCCTAGCACCAAACTTGCAGTAGAGATGTCATGACCAGACATCGACCGCCCTTGTATACGACCCCATGCAGGATCCTATACAATCGGCATAGTACAAAGCTCCCCCAAGAAAACTTGTACCCATGGTCTCTCATGTCACAGACCACATCAGTCAATAGCCATGGTACTCTACATCCACTCTGATGGCATAGCAGTAGACCACCTACCACCCTAGCCAAAACCTGTGTCAGTCTAGATGCCCCAGGCATCTGGCTTAGCGACTCGATGTTCACTCCGCCCTTCTCCAGGGTGAAGCTCGGATCTCCGCATAGTTGCATCATCGCGTGGCCCTAATTGGCCGTAGGAGTTATTAATCGTCCTTGTATGGGGATCCTCAAAATCCTCCATACATCCTCCAATGTGGGAGTCATCTCCCTTGTCGATAACCAAAAACAAGAAGAACCCGGATACCACCTCTCTGCTAGGGCTATCAATAGCCCCATATCTATAGAAACCTATGGCATATCTGCCACATGCTGCAAGCCGACTTGCACCAACTGATCTCGCTCTGCTTGAGATAGAGTGGCCAAGTCATCCCTCAGCCCGCCGTATTTCCATTCCCTACTCTTTAGTAATCCTCTCTGCAACATAAACAACAAAATAATAAAAATCATTAATAACATAGTGATTAAAAATGCAAGTAAAACAAGTTTAATTTCATAAATGATGATATCATCCACTATTTGACGATATCGTACAAAATTTGAGCAAATTCATCTTCGATTTCGCAAGAGGGAATCGTACCTTATTGGACGAAATCATCCCCATATCATCGATTTCGCCCTTGGACGAAATCGGCGATATCGAGACGATTTCGATGAAATTGAGACGATTTTGATGAAATTGAGACGATTTTGATGAAATTGAGACGATTTTGTCCTGACGATGTCGACGGCCCAAAAATGGACACGATGCTCAAAAATCATTCAAAATTAATCTAACAAGCATGAAATTCAAAATTAAAGCCTTCTAAACTAAGTTTGAATCCTTACCCGTAGCCTGCATCGGACCTCTGTCGATTTGTGCGCTGTCTCGACCATCTTGTCTGCAGAGCTCTAGAAATAAAGAAAATGAACAGTAACAAAGAATTAGGGTTTTTCCCTATTTTTTCTAATTTTATTCAAAAACAATTAAAAACATTTTAAAATTTTTCTTTTCCATGTTTTTACCTCAAACGTTCGATTTGGGTAAAAACATGGAGGGGGCACCATAGTAAGTTGTCGTACGATTCAACCTAGAATCGTCGCCTAAAAATGGGAGTAATCATTTTTGCTTTCTCGTAGATCAAGAAGAACTCATCTTTAATGCATTTTATTTAGAAAATTCGCTAAAGAGGGGGCAAAATGTAGCACCCTAAAATTGGCACAATAAAACCTTAGTAAATAATTAAAATTACCTTAGTAATAATTCAAATTCAATATTTCAACCCCAAAACCACTCCAAAATTGCCTGCTACCTGTTTCCTCATTTTTCGTGCCATTTTTAAAGTTTGTTTTGTCCGTTGGATGATATCGTCGCCGATCGGATGAATTTGTTTGGAGCAGAACGTCCAAACGATTTCATCCCAAAACTAATTTTTCATAATTAGCTTTTGTTTCAACGGCGTCTCTAACCTGGGCAAAAGCATGTCTGTACGGTTAGAGACCTCCCCCGTTGGAGATCTCCCAAATTGGGATGATCCCTAACCTCCTAACCTCCCTCCTTTGCCTATTTAATCTTAGGCCCTCCCCTTGACATTCCCCTGGCTGAATTTTCTCGTAATTTGATTTTTGTGTGCATTATAATACCCTGGATTATCATCTGCATTTGTGCTTTTTGAATTTTCTTGTAGGAACTCTGTTATTCTTCAGCCGGAGCAAGCTCAGATCATCACAGACGATCTTGTACAATCTCTGATGATCTTGCCCCAATTTGAGACGATTTCGTATTCTGTAGATGATTTCGACTGTAGTCAACATTGGGGGCAATCAGTGCCCAGAGTTTGTGTTTTTCCTATATCTTTCTACTATTTTATTCTACATCTAGTTAGTTGTATTATCATTTCCTGTTATTTTGCATTTTGGAGTTCACCCATGTAGCTTAAATACATAATAAAATCATGATTAGCTATTAAAGCATGATAATTTACTTGCATTTCTATTTGGGATTATCTTATTAACATCATTTTGTCATTTCACATCATTTTCCTCTATCAGCATAGCTGCATTTTCTATATTCTATGTCCATTTCTCTGATTGCAGGTCTCTGACGAATTCGTCTGATGAATTCATCAGATCTCAAACGATCTTGTCATATCAGAGACGATCCTGTAAAATTCAAGACGATCTTGATTGCTTCAAAAATTAGAACCTCCATCAGACATCCGGATCAGGTATGGATTTCTTCACTTAATTTATTCTCTATGTTTTTTGCTTAAATCTATTTTTTGTCTTCATTTAAATCTGCATTTCATATAGAACAACTTAGATTCATTTGGCCAAACCTAGGATTTGAATGATTAAAGGTAAAACTGAACACATCAAACACATTCCCAACCTAGGCATGGAGACTGCCACTAAACATTTCCTGGTGAACCCACCATCCATCAAAAATTCACCCTTATACACCTCCCCCGAGAGGCGGGACCTTCAAAGGGCCTCTCAATCTGAGGTATTGTCCTATCCTTTTCACATCCCCCTTCTGGGCACAGATCCTATAGCCTGAAGGTAAGGGTGCGAAAAATTTGGAGCGATACACCCTCACCTCATCTCTCTTCTTTAGAGTGGCTTGTAAGTCCACCTCTAACTCCTGCACCTCACCTTTCAAGAGTTATTGATCACTCGTCCAATCCATATCCATGTCAAGAAGCTTATCCCTAATCCTCTTAATGTTCTCCTATAGCTGGTATACATCATCCCCCTCATCTGAATCATCATCCAGTCCCATATCGACCTCTTCCTCCTCCATAATATGTACACCATCAATGACATCCTCCATGGGCATCTTGTCCATGCTAGCCATACCCTCCCCAACATCTCTACCTCTCTCTGTTGATGGCCCAATGCATTGATCAATCACCAAATTATTATGCTCATCTCGATTCGACCTCATGCACTAAATAAGACTATCCAGCTCAATCTCCTCCTCCTCCCCTAGCTCGAGTGACCTCTCTTCCTCTCATTCTCCCCCATATCTTCATGATGCTACCCTCATCCCACTTGGCAAACCCCTACCCAAAAATACCCCTGCAACCTCCATCCATCCATCAACTATGCTAATCACTTGCGTCCATACCTTCCTTGCCCATTACACATCAAAATTGGGTGTTTTCCTAGCATCATCTATGTATGGAATAATCATGGTCTAATTTGAGGTCAAATATAGTGTAACTACCACTGGCTCAGGCCCTGTGTCCCCCTTGACTTGATAAATATAAATCAAAAGCTCTGGTATGCCCTACCACAACCCAAACTATAGCTACACCCTCGATAATGGGAAGTACTCTACCTACCATAAATACTTCTCCACAAACCATAACCCTCACCTCACCCGACTGAACTGATCTACATCCCTTGCCTAGTCGAGTGCCCCTCTCCATGACCTCCACATCACTGACCCTGTTGTCAGGCCACCCAACTCCTCATGATGGAACATCAAATATCCCTCTCTCACCCTGTTCCATAGCCCTCCACATCCGCTCACCATCATATTACATATGACATACCCTTCCCATCATGGTTGTGAGCATCGTAAGGAAGGTTTTTTAGGTTCAATATCAAAATATGATCCCATGCCTAAATCTATAGTAGTTGGCTCACACTAATGCATGTCCTATCTATCCTATAAAATCCATGAAGCTCTCTATATACCTACATCTGTAAGGCAGGTTCCCACGCATACACAATGCTCATATCCACCATATCACACATGATCCCCATCATATTCCAATGTAATCTCATCCTTGAAGTGTTAGAAAACACATGGATCACTATCAATATCATTACCATGGCATGGCGATCAGACAAATAATGCATATGCCAATACTTGACATAATCCACACTACCCTTCGCATCCACCTGTTGTCATCATCATCCAAAAACCCTCTCTAGGATGCCATCTCTCAGGTCCTTATCCACCATCATGATGGTAATACCTAGATAGCTAATACATTTAATAGATATCCTCCAAAGTAATGGTCATATCTCTCATTAGAAAATGAAAGGTGTTCCTATCTGGGTCCCACCTTTCGCATAACATTGATATATACACATGGTTCATGTGAACCTTATGCATCACCCATACACCATACAACCCAATCACCCTTAACCACTCCCCATCCATGGGTCACCACACATCCTCCAACTCATTTTGGCTTGTGCACAACTGATGTCACACTGAGATATTTTTCACCTATTAATTCACACATGCCATGCATCAGAAACCATGTAAATAACAATCACCTCATTTTTATTTTCACATGTACAAAAAAAATGAATGATGATAAAAACCAAACATCAACAAACAAAAACAAGCCCTAAACATCCAAATATCACATCCCGAGGCCTGTTCACATGACCCCATGTGAACCGGCCCATTCACACGACCCCCATGTGAACTAACAGGTTCGTACAACCCTGTGTGAACCTTTCAATATCAATGAAAATTGTGAACACGATCTCATCTCGAGGTAAACATTCCAAAAAGGTGTAATTTACATGTGGAAAAAATTTAAATCATGCAAAAATAAACAAAAATATGTAAACATGCATTCACGCATTTTAAGGCAATCAAAACAAATTCAAAATACAAATCAAACATCACATCTAGATAACCATTTGTTCTATTTGCAACACCCACTTATCAGATTTCACATGCATAGAACATTCATGCCACATTCATCACATCCCATGATACACGCTTTCCAACAAACATGCACATCAAAGACAAAAAAATAATACCATCTTGGGATACCCATTTTCCCCTTTTACATGAAGTGTACGCATTTTGACCACCCCACCCATCTACATCCATTTCATGGCATTACAAGAAAACTCTCACAATTCTAAAATCCTAAGCAAACACACACTAATCAAGCAAGAAATTAGTGCTTACCTCTGGTATTCCCACCCTCATTCTAGTGCTTGCTGATCCGCTTGCCATCCTACCTTACCCAATTAAACCTTTGAAAGCACTCCATTATGTTCCTCCTTGACACTCTCTCCTCTATTTCCTCATGCAAATGACATCGTTCAAATCATGCAAATCCTATTTAAACCCCCATAATCCCTAATTTGTGCACCGCTTGCGCAAATTGGTAGGTTTGCACAACCCTCATGTGAACCTACAGGTTCACACGACCCCAAGAAAACCTACCATCCATTGCCTAAATTTTTACTTCAACCTTCACAACCCCTAAAAATCCTCCACAATATTCCATTTTGGTGAATTTCATGCAATACTTTTCCATTTCTTGCCATATCTCCATCAATCGATTCATTGCCAACTTTTGTCTCCTCCATCAATAATTCCTCGCTTGAGGGGGTAATCATCCAATGCATCAAAATCTACTTTGCAAATGGTAAACCAATCAAACATCCAATCATGGATGTAACAAATGGTTAAGAAAAAAATTGCTGAAGATTATCTCAAGTCCTCATTCTAGGATAGATACAAACAAATAAAAATTCTCTTCTCAATCAAAATTCCAATCCAAAACAAATCAATATTTTATAGAACTCAAAAATTCCTTTGACTATAGACACCTCATGGATTCCAATATTAATAATGGCAGTCGTAATACCACTCGTGAATGAAGCTCCTAAAAGTTCTACCCCATGGCTCCAATGATCTATCAAATATTTTCAAAAGAGCTCATCAATCAATAAAAATAAAAAATAGGCAAAAGTATTTGTTCCTTCCATAAATTGGGACATCTTAAATTGATCGCAAATTCAAGGTAATCTTATACCTTCCTCCAAAAGTAGCCATTACAATACTTCAAGGTGTTGTATCCAATCACAAACCATTTTATCAATGCATCTCTCTCGTAATCATCCATAATTCATCAATCACAAATTCTTTACCTTCTAAATCATCCCATCAATCCATATCATCAATTTTTGTACTAAATCGTGTTCTCACACAATCCAATGCAAAAAGGGGCAAAATGTAGACACCCAAAAGTCACACATTGTTCCTCTCCCTATCTCTACGGTCAATCAATTTGTAAAACCCTCATAAATTACATAAATTGACTAAAATCACTATTCATCATCCTTAGCCCCTTTGGGTTAGCTAAAATCCTTCTTACACCTATATCTTCATGTGACCTCATTCCCAACTCAACCAAGGTTGAATTCTCCACCATGGTCGAAAAGCACTTTATGCTCAAAAGTCAACATTTTGGTTTAAACATGCTTTATGGCTAATCACATGCTTACTTAAAACTAATCTTGATTTGATTCAAGCCTTCCACCTCACCTAGTCTAATTTGACTAAGCCTAGCCTTCCACCTCACCTATGCTAGCCTATCCTAGCCTTGCCACATCCTACCCAGATATTTCTCCACCTCACACTCCCCTGGGTCATAAATGAAAGATGGAGACTTTTGCACATAAAAAGCAATTTTAAATTGGAATATATTTCCAAAAGGGTGTTCATTAATGCCTAATGGACTTTTTCATCATTATTTGTGGATGGGTGAGGGATTCTCTCACCCAATCTCATTTATAAACCAGGACACCTCCCAGGTGGACACCTCACCATTGCTACCTCACAGGGGACACCTCATCCCCTTTCTCTCACCTTGGCCAAATCTATAAATAGAAGGCCACTTTCATCTTTTCAGAACAATCAAATCTTGCCTACAAAAACTCTCATAAAATCACTACAACCATTTGCATCCATTTCACATCCATCACACAACCATCGTACGAGCATCACAATTGATTTATCACTTTCATGAGGTTAATTTGTGATTGATATTGATAAAAAATCATATGAAAGTACACTTTTTTAAGGTGACCCACACAAAAAATCAAATAAAAAACTATTCTAGGACAACTAGAATAACTAACTTGCAGTTCAGATACAAAAAGGATAGGTTCACACGACCCCATGTGAACCACCCAGTTCAAGACCAGTTCACACGACCCCGTGTGAATCTCTGCTACAAGCACCAGCATCTCCAGGAAAGGTAAGTATAAATTAATTTAATATTTTTATGTTGTTTTTAATAGTTACATGTTTTGGGTATCTTTTATGAGTCTTTTATCTTCATAACCATGGGGTTTGACTGAGGCAGACTCCCCGATGCACTAATAGGATTTTACAGGTTAACAGGTCTAGAAACTCATAAGGACATATCCAACAAGTGGTGGCCCACAAGAAAGAAGCCCATCTACATCGAGGAACCTAAAATGATGAATCGTGTTGTCTTTGTACCACATCGGAAATGGATTCCTAAGGGAAGAACCCATTGTAGCCTTCAAGGGAAATTTGTAAAAGGATATCGACATTACAACCCCTTATATAATTTTAATACAAATGCAGTAGATTATTTGATATTGAATGAATATCTTAGCCTATTTTTGGTAGTTTCACATATATTTCAATACATTTTTCAATTATATGTTCTAATGGGATTGAAATGTAGATTTTTTTTTAATTTGATAAATTTAATCAATTAAAATCATGCCAAATAATAATTAAAGTATACTTTTTTTAATTTATTTTTAATTCATTATATGAAATCGATTTGAATCTTATTTGGATTACATAATGAAAATATTATTATAATATATTAAAATTGATAATTAGGGGTTTTAAGAAATATATATTTTTTATTTCTTCATGGATTATATGGGATTGAATTAGATCATTCTTTAATTACATTATGATTATATTATCATAGTATTTCAAAAAACACCATTGTAGTATTTTTTTGTTAATTTTTTTTATTACTTATAAGCAAGCAAGAAGGCTGCATCAATGGTTCTTCCAAGAAAATAGGAAGTTCATCCAAAATTTTACATAAGAGCAATAGTTATGTCTTGAATGCATTTTGCTAATATAATAAAATAGGTATCTATGACTTTCTTCCAAGTCACTACATGAAGGAATTAGAGTTTTTGGTTTCAATATGGAGTATATAGTAGATATCTTCCCTAGTTTTCTTTGGCCATCATTGAGGAGGATATCTATAAAAATACAAATCCCTATCATCTAAAGCCTAATTTTCCATAGCATCTATTATTTTATTTTTTCTTGGGAAGCATGAAGAAACTCTACTATTCTAAATATAGACTAAAGCGCATGTATCTTATCAATCACCCTTTGTAACTTCCAATCCTGAGAGGAGGTCCTAGTGGGCACCTTCAGTTAATTAATGGTTACTTGTGAGTTTAATTCAACCTAAAATACAAATTAACCAACCTTAGTAGCTTCCTGAAGACCATAAAATATAGCACATGTTTTTGCTAGATTATTAGTGAGGACATCAAGATTCTCTATAAAAATAAAGACATGAGCATCATTTGACAGTATTCATATGCCTCTCATGCTTGCCCTTCCTAGATTACCTTTTTATGTACCATAAATATAGATCTTCCCCATAACTATGGGATGGGATTTCCATGGTCCATACATCTAATTAATAGGTCAAGAACTCAGTGGGTGCCTACATCTCCATTCACCTAGAGGGAGTTTAAGCCTTCAGAGTAAAATTATATCACTATTTAGATACCATGGAGGGGGCTTCAAAGTATGTATGGTAATTTCCTTGATATTGGTTGTTGTATTTTCCTAAATATGTTGGGCATTATGGTGAGTTTCTTTAAAAAAAAAAAATCCTTTATTTCCATATATTTCAAAGCAACAAAGAGATGCTAACCAAGGCCAACTATTTCATCAAGTTTTCCAATCCCATCATGGGCCAAGTCTTCCATGCCTACTCAAGGGAGGTGAATTGAACAAATTGTAGATCTAAAAGGGTTGCCAACCATTTCCATAATTGAATAGCTAGGAGAAACAAGAAAAAACATGGTTCCAAGTCTCATTCTCTACACAATAGATCTCACATATGAATAGACAAAAAAAAAACTTGTTTCATAAATTGGTATCCTATAAAAACTCTTTTGTAAAGTACAAACCAAATAAAAAATATCACTTTAGGCAATGTCAAAAGTTGCCACAACTAATTAAATACATCCCTAAGTATATTTTCCCTATAGCGAATGAGGGATGAGTATCCTAGAGCTGTAGTATACACACTATTATAATGTGATCCCCATCACAACTTGACTTTGGCTTTCGACCAACATAATGATCAACTTATAAAAAATTGATGAATAGCCTCTTTGATGATCTCTATTGCCAGCATTGGTCAATCCCTTACTAGAATATAAAATTTATTCTTTTAATTCCTTTCCCCATAGTTTTTGTAATAGTGTGATATCTTTGTCCATCCTTGACTATGGAATTGTTTGATGATGTCTCAATATTCTATAAATTTTTGAAATAATGGAGGCACACCATTCCAAGAGTTTGTCCAAAAATTTACTTGATGGTCATTCCCCACTATCTAAAACAATTGTAATTTGATAATTGTCTCCCTTATCCTTAGCACCTCAAGAACTAGAGATCCTCATTAAGGAAGGTAATATCTAGCAAATTCTTCTAAAGATTATTTTTTGCATACTTGGCTTTTAGGATCTGCACCCATAACTCATTAGGAAAAATAATTAACCACCAATATAATTTTTTATCAAAGCTAAGTTATTTTTTATTGTTGACCGAAGGCCAAAGACTCCCTCTTTTTTAAGAAGATAAAGCTAATCCCACTTCACTACAACCCACTTATGCTCTACTTTTTCTTCTCTCTTTAAGAACCTCTAATTAATATTGTCCAAATTTCTCAACACATCCTTACAAATACTTAGGACCAATGAAACATAGATGGGAATAGAGTGTAAAATATATTTGACCAAAGTGAACGTACCTGTAAGAGAAATCCACTTAATAGTCCAACTATTCAACCTACTATGTATATTCTCTATCAACCACCCCCATTCCTCCCTTTTTTTTTGGTCACCTTTAATGAAACTCCTAAATAAGAGAAAGGAAGAGATGATCACTTGAAATTCAAGATACTTAGAATCATGGTTTCCATGCTAGTAGTACAATGAAAGATTAAGTTAATTAGAATTTTCCATATTATTAAGTTTTCTTGTGGCTGCTCAAAATAGGTTTATAATTATGTTGAATCTAGATAATTTTGATGAAGTAGCACAATTCATTAAGGTCGAGTCATCTACAAACTATAAATGAAAGATAAAAGGGGTTGTTGATGTACATTTGATTCCTTGAATGGATCTATTATTCCTTTCTTTAGAGGTGAGATCACCTAGACACTCTACCAAAATTATGAGCATATAGAGGGAAATAATATCCCCTTGGTGCAATACCCTTGAAACAATAAACAAAGGATACAAACTATCATTTATCAACATAGCATAAGATACTGAGGAACTATTGCTGCTAATCCACTCCACCCAATCTTGGGAGAAGCCAAAATTCATAAAGACCTATAAGAGAAAAATCTAATCCACCCTATCAAAAGCCTTGGATAGGTTCAAAAAAATAAATATGGCTAGGGATATGTATTCTTGCATGGAGTCAAGGACATCCTGAGCAAGCACTATTTCATCTACAAATTATCTCCTTCTCATAAATCCTCTTTTGTTCTACTGATAATATCATAGGAAGGAAGGGTTTTAACCTTTGAGCTATCACTATCATAATGATTTTGAGGAGAATATTACATAAGGCTATCATTCTAAAGCTAAAAAAATGATCAACCTCATGGGACTTAGGTATGAGTGTAATGTAGGCTTTTTTTATTTCTTTCAAAACTAACTTTTCCACCTATGCTTCCTCTACCACCATAAGTATATCATCCTTGATCATATACCAAAATTCTTGGAAGAGCTTTATGGGGAAACCATTTAGTCCAAATTTTTTTTCTTTTCTCATTTTTAAAATCACTTCCTTTACTTTTGCCATAGAAACTGATGTTGTCAATACCTCATTATCATATTCCTTAATAATGGAAAGGATTCCCTATAGAACTTCCTCTTGGGACCTAGTATCTAAGGGGACTATAGTGAAATGCTCCTCAAAGTAGTCAGTGGCTCCCATCCTAGGAGTAAAATGGATTGCTTGTGTTGGTCTTCAAGGAAAGAATAAGGTTTAAAAATTATCTGGCCAAAATAGATTTATGGAAGAAAGTATAGTTTATATCCCTTTCCTTCAACCACTAGATCTTGAATTTTTGTTTCCATAAGAGCTCCTCCCTCCTTTCCCATATGCTAACTTAGAAGATACTTGGATTTCCTATTTTATAAGCTCCTTGTTAAGTCCTAAGGAGCAAATCTAAGAATTCACTTGCTCCAATTTGAAAGCCCAATCTACCTTTTTAGCACTCACATCGCTAAACTCATGTTAGTTCTATTCCTTAATTTTTATTTTGATGAACTGTATTCTCTTGACAAAGCAATACATATGGGTGTTATATCTTGGCTTTCATTCCTTTCACCACTAAATAACTAATTGCCTAAATGGAACCACATAATCTATAATTTAAAGGGTTATTAATTCCTAGCATACTGCCAGAGGTCTAATAAAAAAGGTCAATGAGTTGATCCTTCATTATTAAGGATAAGAAATTTTGAAATTACTCCTAGAGAGAGAAGGTCATTTGAGATTACAAACCTATAAAAGTTCTCCAAGATGCATGTGTGTCCCTTTTGTCTATTTTTCCATGTCATCAACCCATTTTCAAGCTTAACATCAATTTGGTGGAGATGCCTCAAGTGATCATGCATTAAATTCTTCTCAATATCCAATATTCTCATCCCTCCCATATTTTCATATAAGAATAGAATGGTGTTAAAATCCCCTCCTAGGACAATCTAGTTATTAAGAAATTAGAGCCGAAGATGCTAGATATAGTCTCATTACCTCCATTTGTCCTCTATAGTAGTGGCTAAATATACATTAAAATATATAATTTGTTGATCCTTTTGCCTCCATTTTCTCTAAATTCCTAGAATACCCCTTCTTCCCACAACCATGTGCACAATAAATACCTTTGTATCCCATAGACAAGAGATACCACCTAACACTCCTTAGGAGCTAAGATATTCTACTCAACCCATGGACCATAATTTCTTAGCAACTATTTCCATCTCAATTGTCAAGTTAGTCTCTTGAAGAAAAACTAGGTTTGTCTTATTTCTCTAAATTAACCTCTTAATTTCATTATGTTTGAGAGGACTACCATTTATTCCTCATACATTCCATTAAAGGAGTCTCCTAAGGATGGGTGAGTTAAAAATTTGGTGACAAGAGTCACCTTACCCTAGAGATAACAATTTCCCCTTATTTTGCTAAGTGGTTTTGATTTGTCTTATGTCACACTTTTTTATTGGTATCCATCTTCAATTTCTTATGTTTTCCTATTATATACCAAAATGATCATGGAAAAATACTCCATGATATTTGTGTATACCTATAACAACACACTTTTTCGATCTAGGTGAGAGCTAATTTTTTTTTGTCTACAAGAATTAATTAAATCACTAAGAAGACCCGATAATTTCATTAGTATTAAGGCATAACCATCTCAAGTTCATTATCGTTATAGATGACACTCGAGTGGATACAAGTGGCCAACTTCTCATAATTCTTGGGTTTCACTTCTTGTAACCTCACTATTATAAAAGACTCCAACAATGGTTCCCTTATTTTCCTATACTTTCCTATATTAGACAACTTTACCATGAAGTGGGAATTACCCTTTAAAGTCCATATCACTTAAATGTGGTTCCTATTACCTAACCCTACATACTAGCATCTATGTAGGATTACTATGGCATAATGCCTTAGTGATTAGTTAGTTTCATCTACCCATGAAACTAACTAAGACCATTACCACTCACTTGATAATGATCATGGTCACACTTTCCTACCTGTAAGGTACCACCACTACACAACCCTGGGGAATGATCTAGTGGATTATTCCATACCAATCCACTACTAGGGTTACCCAAGCCTCACCACTAGGAATCATCCAAGCCTCACAACTAGGGTTTATCATTCACCAAATTTACCTAGTTGTTTGTCTACCCACAAACTCAACTAGGATTGGGTGAATCTCAACTCTAAGAATTACTAATATGTCACTAACCACTTGCCCATAAAAACCCATTCTTAACCCAAGGGCTTGATTCAAATCATTTTTTTCTAACTCACATAAATAAAGTGCTATAATAAATCATATAAAAAATTCAATACTAACATCAACATATCATATTGATAAAGACTAGAGAATTTAGGTACTCATTCCAACATAATACTATAAAATAAGAATTTTTCTTTTTGACATAAAAGGAATGAAAAAACATCTAGAAAACATACCAAGATCTTCTTGATTATTTTCTATGTTATTTTTCATATGTATAATTAATCTATATCACTATCTACAATTTATTTCCAAATAAACTTATCATAGAAGGAAATCAATAATTCATCTTTCATATTTTGAACAATGATAATAGAGATTCATGACAATACATGAAGAACATTTACAATGATACTCATTATTTGATCATAATAATTACATAGAATAAATTCTTCCCATGATACCCTTTTAAGTTTGTGTCATACAAATATTACATTTCCATACATTGATACATAATGGACACTCAGCCTCATCTTGTTTTCAATGTCTTCTACTTGATAGCAATTTTATTCTTCAAGATTTGAAATATAACATAGGGATCAAGACAACTCTTTTTGAATGAAAATGTAAGCCTAACATGCATCATGCAATTAACAACATGCAAAGTCCCAATTCCATGATAAACTCAAAACATCCTCTCGATGCTTAAAAATCATAAGCGAGAGACTTCTATTATTCAAATATAATTTTTTTTCTAGATAAGCTACCTCTAAAATTTGAATTATTTTGTCCGAGGTGTAGACCAATTGGTTCATCCAAACCCCATAAGGGGGGCGGAGGTCCAAGCTTCAAATCTCCAGCCTCACTGCACTGAACGCTTGTCCATTTCCTAGTGCTTTCAGCGGCGTAAAAGGTTTAAAATGATTGTGGCATATCGGTTATAGGGGTGGATTGCACGAAGATCTATGTGGTAGCTTCCAGGGTGAACAACACAAAATACTGTGGTGGCCATAAAAGCTGGATAGCCTACCCCAATTCGTGGCGGCTATCGATTCCACCATGTAAAAAAAAAATTGAATTATTCTACTAAACACCTCTTCAATAATAAATTATAACTCCTCATATCTTAAAAATACAGTTATTTCTAACACAATAATTCCATTAATAATATAAATATATATTTTTTGGTAGATAATATACTATAGCATTAATATCGGGTTTTCCAGGTTGATCCAAAACCTTTTACAAAAATCAGCCCAGGGTTGTTGATGAACATGTCCTTACTAAGGATCCTATATATGTAAAATCTACATGCCACCAAAGCCATTACATCCGGTAAGGCACATAGACTGTTATAAAAAAGAAACTTCCCATACAACATTTTGGGTATACCCCAAGAAAACACACCTGCATCATAATTACAAAAAAAGAAACAAACACATATCCCTTCCTTGAAATAGTGGAGAAACAAAAAGCTGTAGACACACATAGTAGAGTATTGAAAAAAACTCCCACAAGCTTTGTATTGGTAGTTACTCTTAATTATTATTTGGTAATTGATTTCTTCTGTATATGACATGCATTGGGACCACATTCTATCTTGGCCAATGAGCCTTGGAAAAGTGAACCTGCTAGCTAGATTTATGGCGGTGGCTATCTGGTGGTCCACGTGGCTCTAGTTCAAAGTATTATATTACCATTTATTTCCTGCCCTGTGATTATCAACCAATCTCAAATTACTAATATGACTAGGAGCCATGTTATCTGACATGTGACTATCCCCATTAGTCTTTGTGGTATTTCCAAGCAGCATCCATGAAGACTGACAACTCGGATAATTTTTATTTAGAGTCCATTTCAAAAAATAGATGGGAATACTCATAGCCTTCGAAAAATTTCCCTAGGTGGAATGGCCATGGCCTAGGACCCTCAAAAATTCAAGGATAGAATAAATGGTAATCAAATTTTACCACTTATCTTACCCAATTATTTATGACAGATTGAGGGCCTGTCAAAGCCATCACAAACTACAAATTGGAGGCCTCTTCCACACAACACATGGCAAGGGTTTTGACAAGTGAAAACACCTGCCTTGCATGCCCCAACTTGCCCATTTGACCATATGGCCTTCTTGGATATAAACACTACTAATATTACAAGTTTTATTGAATACATTTTTATTTTATACAACCCTATATTACTTTCTTGAACTCCATTAAAGTATTTTTTACAAGACTTTGTGTAGACACTAAAATTGCATCAACCCAATAATACTGCAATGATACACTTTTATCAACATCATATGGCCCCCTTGGGCAACCCTCAGGGATTAAATAGTGGTCCTAACCACTTTTGGGAATGTTTACCCCACTTTTGGGAATTTTTGGGTCATATAGCCATGGTCATACCACCCTAGGATGACCACAGTTCATGGTCGTCCCATCCAGGGATGACCACCAACAACTGTCCCTAGGTGGGATGGCCATGGCCTAGGCCCCTCAAAAATTCAAGGATAGGATAAATGGTAATCAAATTTTTCCATTTATCTTACCCAATGATTTATGATAAATTGAGGGCCTATCAAAGCCATCACAAGCTACAAATTGGAGGCCTCTTCCACACAACACATGCCAAGGGTTTTGACAAGTGACAACACTTGCCTTGCATGCCCCAACTTGCCCATTTGACCATGTGGCCTTCTTGGGATATAAATTGGAGTCATTCCACCAAATTTTAAATGGAGGTCTTTGCAATATTTTGTAACAAAGTGCTATCGAGATTCACTCTCCCTTTCACCCACTTATTTGCACTTGAAATATCCATCCATCGAAGGGGGTTTTTAAGTGATACCAAATACATAAATCCATTCCAAAACCCATTTATTTCTATGAATTAGATCACAAAATTTTATGACAACACCCCTAGGAGTAGTTTGAACTAGATCCTAGAGGAATTGGTGGTTAAAACCACTAAATTTGGTGGTCGTCCCCATATAGGATTTAACAGTCCCAATTGGAACACCCAGGGATGGCCATGAATCTGCACATAATTTTTGGTAAATTTTAGTGTATATAATTTCTAAAGTAGTTTATATACATCATACTAGAATTTAGTGCATTTTGGAGTAGTTTTGGACCTTCAATTAGGTTTTTCATTATGATAGTCCCAATTGGAACACCCAGGGATGACCATAGATTCTGCATATGATTTTATTTTAATTTATACATATATCATTCCTAAAATAGATAATATACATTATGCTAAGTTTTGGTACAATTTGGAATAGTTTTGCATCACCTATTTCACCTTTTATATTCAATATTGCATGCATATTTTTGATTTCATGTTAATCCACACATGCTATTGACCAATTTGATTTCTTTGTATGTAGATCCAGGTATTTTAGCACACAAGGAAGGAGCTACAAGTTCGAATATGGATAGATCATCATAGTGATAGCAAAATCCTGCTCTTCAATTCATGAGTGTGAGGAAGACACTGAAAGTGCACCTTGAGTTTCTGAAAGGATTACAATAGATTAATATAAATAGAACCCTCCATTTATTTCACTTATTTGTCATTATGCTTACTTTAATGTTGATTTTGAATGCTTAAATAGATAAATAGGTGCATTTCATTTCCCTTTTCTAGGTGCACCATTTTTTCTGCTCTATAGTGGTGATCATAGTGGGACCCTCGCAAGTCCAACAAACCTTAGTAGCTTCCTAAAGACCATAAAATATAGCACATGCTTTCGCTATATAATTAGGTAGGACATCAATATTCTCTATGAAAATAAATATGAGCACCATTTGCAAGTCTTCCTATGCCTCTCATGCTTGCCCTTCCTAGATTACCTCTTGACATGCCATCAATATTGATCTTCCTCATACCTATGAGAGAGGATTTCCATGGTCCATCCCTCTAAATAATAGATTAAGGACTCTGTGGGTGCCTACATCTCCATTCATTTAGAGGGAGTTTAATACTTTAGAGTAAATTGTATCACTGTTGATATACCATGGAGGGGGGATTCAAAGTATGCATGGTAATTTCCTTTATATTGGTTGTTGTCTTTTCCTAAATATGTTAGGCATTATGGTGAGTTGCTTTAAAAATTCTTTTGTTCCTTTTTTTACATATATTTCAAAACAACAAAGAGATGCTAACAAAGTCCAACTATTTCATCAAGTTTTCCAATCCCATCATGGGCCAAGTCCTCCATGCCTACTCGAGGGAGGTGAATTGAAAAAATTTTAGAACTAAAAGGGTTGCCAGCCATTTCCATAATTGAATATCTAAGGGAAAAAAATAAAAAATATGGTTCCAAGTCTTATTCTCTACATAATAGATCTCACATATGAATAGACCAAAAATATCACGTTTCATCAACTGGTTTTCTATAAAAAAATATGTTGCAAAGTATAAACCATATAAACCATCTCACTTTAGGCAATGTTAAAAGTTACCACAGCTTATTAAATACATCCCTAAGTATATTTTCCCTATAGTGAATGAGGGGTGAGTATCCTAGAGCTGTAGTATACACACTATTATAATGTGATCCCCATCCCAAATTATCTTTGGATTTCAACCAACATAATGATCAACATCTAAAAACTTTATGAATAACCTCCTTGATGGTCTCTATTGCCAGCATTGGTAAATTCCTTACTAGAATCCAAAATTTATTCTTTGAATTCCTTTCCCCATAGTTTATATAATAGTGTGATATTTGTGTCCATCCTTGAATATGGAGTTGTTCCATGATGTCTCACTATTCTATAAATTGTTGAGACAAGGGAGGCACACCATCCCAAGTGTTTGTACAAAAATTTGCTTGATGGTCATTCCCCACTATCTAGAATAGTTGTAATATAATAATTGTCTCCCCTATCCTTAGTACCTCAAGAACTAGAGATCCTCATTGAGAAATATTATATCTAGAAAATTCTTCTAAAGCTCAATTTTTGCATACTTGGATATCAAAATCTGCACCCATAACTCATTAAGAAAAAGAATTAACCACCAATATAGTTTTTTTACCAAAGCTCAGTTATTTTTTATTGTTGACCTAAGCCATAAACCTCCTTTTTTAGAAGATAAAGCTAATACCACTTCACTATGGTCCATTTAGGCTCTACATTTTCTCCTCTCTTTAATAACCTCTAATTAATATTGTCCAACTTTCTCAACACATCCTTATAAATACTTAGGACCGATGAAACATAGATGGGAATAGATTGTAAAATAGATTTGACCAAAGTGAACCTAATTGCAAGAGAAAGCCACTAACTGGTCCAATTATTCAACCTACTATGTATATTCTCTATCAACCACCCCCATTCCTCCCTTTTTATTTGTTCACCTTTAATGGAACTCCTAAATAAGAGAAAGGAAGAGATGATCACTTGAAATTTAAGATACTTAGAATCATGATCTCCATGCTAGTAGTACAATGAAATATTAAGTTATTACAATTTTCTATATTAATAAGTTGTCTTGTGGCTGCCAAATATAGGTTTAGAATTATTTTGAATCTAGATACTTTTGATGAAGTAGCTAGCATGACCCATTAAGGTTGAGTCATATAAACTATAAATGAAAGAGAAAATAGGTTGTCAATTCACATTTTATTCCTTGAATGGATATATTATTCATTTATTTATAAGTGAGATGACCTAGACACTCTACAAAAATGATGAAAAAATAGGGGGAAAGAAGATCCCCTTGGTGCAGTACCCTTGAAGCAATAAAAAAAGGAGACAAAATATTGTTTATCAACATAGCATAAGATATTGAGGAACTAGTACCTCTAATCCACTCCACCCAATCCTAGGAGAAGCCAAAATTACTCAATACCTATAAGAGAAAATGCCAATAAACCCTATCAAAATCCTTGGATTGGTTCAAACAAATAAATATGGCTAGGGATATCTATGCTTGTATGGAGTCAAGGACCTCCTGAGCAAGCACTATTTCATCTAAAAATTATCTCCTTCTCATAAATCCTCTTTGTTCTAGTGATAATATCATAGGAAGGAAGGTTTTAAACCTTTGAGCTATCATTGTCATAATGATTTTGAGGAGAAAATTACATAGGTCTATCGATATAAAGCTAAAAATATGATCTGCTTCTTGGAACTTAGGTATGAGTGCAATGTAAGTTTTGTTGATTTCTTTCAAAACTAAATTTCCCACCTATGCTTCCTCTACCACTATAAGTAGATCATACTTGAGCATATACCAAAATTATTGGAATAAATCTATGGGTAAACCATATAGACCAAGAGTTTTTCCTTTTCTCATTTTTAGAATTGCTTCCTTTAATTTTTCCATAGAAACTGATGCTATCGATACCTCATTATCATTTTCCTTAATAATGAAAAATATTCCTTGTAGAACTTCCTCTTGGGCCCTAGGATCTAAGGGGACTATATTGAAAAGCTCCTCAAAGTTTTCAATGGATCCCATCTTAGGAGTTAAATGGATTGCCTATGTTGGTCTTCAAGGAAAGCATAAAGTGTAAAAATTATCTGACCAAAAGATATTTATGGAAGAAAGTATAGTTTATATTCATTTCCTTCAACCACTAGATCTTGAAGTTTTTTCCATATGAAATCCTCCATCCTTTCACATATGCTAAATTAGAAGAAACTTGTTTTTCCTATTTGCTAAGATCCTTTGTAATTACCAAGGAGCAAAACTAAGCATTCACTTGCTCCAATTTGAAATCCCAATGTAGGCTTAAAATTTTTGTACCCCTTTCCTTCAGGCTGATGGATCCGTGCCTAGAAGGGGCATGGGAAAATTATAGGGCTACAACTTGAAGTAGAGACACTTTGTTTCATGTCCTCTTTGGTGATTTTTTGATGAATGGTGGGTTCACCAGGAAAAGTTTTGTGGTAGTTTTTGAGCCTAGGTTGAGGATGTGTTCATTTTAATTCATACACCTAGGTTGGCAAAAATGCAACCACTTTAATCTATATGCGATTTATGATTTAAATGCAAAAAACAAACATAAAAATAATTAATCATGAACTAATGTAGTGCTTTTGAACAAATTTGAAATAACTTATCTGATTTCATATGTCTGATGAAGATTCTGCCACTTGATGTAGTCTAGATCGGCTGTAATATGATAGAATCACCTGTAATTTAATAGAATCATCTGCAATTTTGTATATTTGTCTATGTTTGCATAGAATCATCCAATATTGGATGATATCGTCTATGATCAAATGAAATTGTCTGAGATAATTTCGTCAGAAACTTGCAACAAAAAAATTGCATACCAAAAATATAAGAATATGCTACAAGGTGAATTAAAGTATGCTTAACAATGCGAGATGAATGACTAATATGATTTGCAAATTGAATTTAAGATAAATTAGAAGAAATGAATGCTTATCCTAATTTGAAATGACAATAAGATGCAATTTAATAACTAAATGAGGTGAACACCAGATGCATAACATGAAGTAAGCTAATCTAATGAAAATGAAATTGAGATTGAAGGAAGAAAGTGTAAAATATCAATTGTAATTGCCCCTAAGTGGGCTATAGATAAATTCATCTCCAATTCAAAAAAATCATCTTGAATCAGTACAAGATCATCTGCAATTTGAACAAAATCATCTGAGATGATTCCGTATACCTCTAACCAATGCACAGTGAAAACCTACAAATAAACTAATAAGAAATGGTCATAATGGAAGTGCTTGTGATGTTCTATAACTTAATGAATTTGGGGTTTCAGGAAATGGATCAGCCATGAGAGGTTCAATGGAAAAACAAGGATTTTATAGGTCTAGAAGGCTGTTAGAGGGGTTGGGATCCATCCCAATATGGGAGATCTCTAGGGGGTGGCGGTTAATAGCCTAGACACACTTATCCCCTGATAAGCATGGGCATTAGAGTTGCTTTTGTCGAGTATCTAACTAAGAAAGTTTCAGTTTGGGATGAAATCATCTAGACATTTTTGGCAGACGATTTCGTTCAATTAGGGATGATATCGTCAAATCGACGACGATATCGTCTAACGGTCATAACAAAATGTATTTTTGGAACAAAAAAGGAGGAAGTTGGTTTTTAGGTGATTTGGGGTAAATTTTTGAATGTTTTAACTTAGGTAAATTAATGTGGTTCATTTTTAGGGTATTACATTTTCCCCCATATTTAGCGAATTTTCCAAAGGAAAATGCATTAAATAAAATATAGCACGCTTTACAAGATAGCAAAAATTTATTGTAGTTTTTAGTTGATGACTTTGATTCTAGTAATAGAACTAATTTATGTGTGGTGCCCCCTCCAAGTTTTTATCCCAAATCGGTCGTTTGGTAAAAACTTGGAAAACTAATTATTAAACTGAGTTTTTAATAAATTTAGAAAATGAAAAAAAAGGAGGGTTAATTCATTTTCACTATTACCTTCTACTACTTCTGAGCTCTAGAGATAAAATATGGCAAAGGTGGAGCATCGGGTAGATGCAATGCACAAGAGGGTTCGGGTAAGAGATTTTAAGTTGTGTTTTTTTTAGGATTGTTAACTTGTTTTTTAATTTTTTTTAATTTTAATTTCGATTTTTGGGACGTCACAGCCATTTTTCTTCGAGTGATGAAATCATGACGATTTGACAAAATCATCTCCATTTCGACAAGATCGTCCCTATTTTGGCAAAATCGCCCAAGCGATAATGTCAAAATAGAGGATGATAACATCCAACTAGGGACGATACTGTTTAGAATAGTATCATGAAATTTGAGATGATATCATCAAAATGAGGATGATATCATCTGATTAGGGTTGATTTAAATTTTACTTGATTTAATTATGATGTACTAACTTGAAATTTTTATTGTTGATTATTGAAGAGTTGGGAGAGTAAGTATGGAGCACTCTGAGCAGATCTAGACCTACTAACTCCCATGGAGAGAGCCACTCTAGATAGGGTGGGGTTGAGATATGTGGTATAAATGCCATAGGTACCTACAGATATGGGGCTACTGATGGCCCTAGCTGAGAGATGGTATCCATAGTCATCTCACTTCTAGCTATTGATAGGGGAGATGGCTCCTGCACTGGAGGTGTCTGGAGGATTCTTAGGATTCCTATTTAGGGGAGATTCATTGCTGCCTCGACCAACCTGGGTCAAGCAATGCTGAGATTGATTGGAGATGCTAGCTTTGTCCTAGAGTCAGGCAGATTTAACATCAAGCATTTGAGGTAGACACTGGGTGTATCGCACCTCACTATGGTTTTGGCTAGGGTGGTGGGTGGCTTGCTGCTGTGCCACAGAGCGGGTGTAGAATTTTGTGGTTACTAGTAGATGTGGTGGCCGATATGAGGTATCACAGATATCAGTTTTCATGGAGATCATATGTACTCTATCGTTTATATAGGATCCTACATGGAATCGTATACAAGAGGGGGACAACCATGGTCCTGACTTTGTTCCTAAGATCTGGTGCTGGGAGCATATAACCATCAGGAGGTCTATAGGAATTCCACTGATAGGGGTGGATAGAGAGTGGCTGAGGGTGTTCTATTGGTGGCTACAGAGAGGATCTCAGAGACGAGTGGACTTGGCCATAGTGCATAGGTTTTTTGATGATCTTACAGTAGATCACATCACCTGGAAGCCATGGAGGGAGCTTCTAGGATGGTAGTATGATGTTCTTGAGCTGGATCATGTGAGACGAGTCATCTAGATGAGGATGGAGCAGGGTGAGGTTGAGCTCCATCAGGTGGACCACATTCTTTGTCAGTTCAAGCTCCAAAAGGGGATCCCAATGACGAGGAACTACTACTATTCAAGGACCATAAGGGATACCACCATAGTGAGTGGGGTCCCTGATATGTGATAGTCCATGGATCCTCAGGAGGATGATGCCTGCATAGTAACAACTATAGGAGATGACATAGGAGTGGCGGATATATATGATACATGGTATGCCATGATTTGCCCACCATGACTGACCAGGGTGAGGGTTCCTATGCACACTACCATGTAGAGGGTGGTACAATAGTGACAGGTAGCTACACCATTAGGGAGAGGATGGGTGCCTCCTAGGTGGGAGATGCCTAGGATGAGAGGTGGTCACCCGATCCAAATAGGTACTCACCAGGAGCAGGGATTCCAGGTCAAGAAGAGATAGAGGAGAAATAGAGGAAGTGAGGAGAGATAGAGGTCTCCTCCACACTAGCTAGAGAGGCCACCTTCACACGATAAGGGCAAGGGTGTAGAGGTTGGAGAGAGTAGCGAGATGACATCTCTTTAGGTGGAGAATGTCAGGCTACAAGGGAGAGTGGAGAGTTTGGAGTTCGAGGTTACATGACGTTGGGCTTGAGGTGGAGGAGTGAGTGATGCAGAGCTAGTGTGGTCTATGGCACGCACTAAATTTTATTAGGCCATATACTTCATAGCTATACCAGAGGGCCAAAGACATAACTTACCTCCAGCGATCACGACGTTGATCATAGTAGGGTCCTCTAGGACTTCCTCTAAAGCTACGTCGAGGACACAGATGGCTAATGTACAGTTTTTATCACCACCTCCATCTCATGGCAGTGGGGGTGATGAGGGTGAAAGCTTTGGGAGTTCTAGGGGATAGATTTACCTAGATTTTGCACCTTTTACATATTTTCATATGATAATTTAGTATGCGAAGTTTGAGATTATGGCTTACCAATCTATATGAGCGATGTACATATTTTGATGATATATATATAAAGATATTTGATGATGTGACTTATGTGTTTGATGATGCTTTGATTTTTTATTTAATTTTGGTTTTTTAGATGATCATGTTTCCTGAAATATTTTAATTTTTATCATGCTGTAGAAAAATTTGAGAATGTGTTGTGAAAAATGTGTTGGATAAAATTGATGGTATGGGAAGGAATTTTAACAATAAACCTAGAAGGATTTTGGTGTTGTTACATGACCGCTACTGGAGATCGCTGCTCGCTAGGTCATAAAGTTGATCCTGTTATGAGGAATGATATTGCTAAAAAATATGGGATTTATGCTTAAGACTATTTCTTAAGGCTTTTGGATGATGAAAAATATATGATTTTGATGTTGTTTTGGAACAAGGTTTCAAATAATCTTAAGCATGAAAATTTGGTAAAGATGATTTGCGCTAGGCATAAAATTCCTAGGTGTGATAGATGATTTAATAATTACCTAGAAATTATACCATCATCACGAAAATAAAAAATGTAAACATGATGAAATGAAGTGGTAAATGTCGTTCTTCTGAAGCATATTTTTGTGAAAATAATTAAGTCACATGTTTTTATAAATTTATGAAATAATTATGGGACGTAAAATTTTGAAATGATGACTTGTGCTAGGCATAAAATTTCAAGTTGTGGAATTATACCATCATCACGAAAATAAAAAATGTAGAAAAATATTAAAGGTTTTTTTTTATTGTATGTTTTTGAAAATGTTGTTTGATGAAATTAGATGGGTGTAAAAAATTATAAATATGACTTGCGCTAGGCATAAAATTCTAGTGTGGTTTAGGAACTATACCATCATCATGAAAGTCAAAACTACAATAGTTTTATTGCATAGTTTTTGTGGAATTATGATAAACAGAAAATAAGATAAAGATGACTTGTGCTAGGCATAAAATTCCAAATTGGTTTAGGAACTATACCATCATCATGAAAGTCAAAATATTGATGGAATTTTATTGCAATATTTTTGAAATATTTTTGGCAAGTAAAATTAAGGATTAAAGAGACGTAAAATTGACTTGCACTAGGCATGAAATTCTCAAGTGTGAAATATTGAAATAATAATTACTCGAGAATCATACCATCATAATGAAGTCAAAATGTAAGTAGAAAATTGGGACTTTTGGAAATAAATAATTTGATTATTGCTATAAGAGAAATGATGTATGAAAATTTTAAAGCAATATTTTAATTTATTTCGAAGACAAATTTAAATTTATCAAGAACCTAGTGTGTGCATGTGTGAGTCCATTGTCCATCTTGATTTATCATAATGACTCAAAATCTCTCGAGGATCAAATGTATGTGCTTTTTAATGTTAATTTACATTTTGGGTAAGGTATTTAATGCAAGGAATTTGAATGAACCAATGTGTGTGCAAATGAAAGATTCATTAACCATGATTTTTGTGCATGAAACCATACCAGACTATTGTGTAAGTCAGGTCATCAAAAGCTAGCTAATCCACAAGCGGACACAGGTCTATACAAAATAAGATCGCTAATATGACAAACATGTACCCACATGAGAAGGAATTACCCAATGTCAAGCAAGTTCGACACAAATCACCTGTTATGGGGTTTACCTCATGATTTTTGAATAATTAAGAATTCTAGGGATTCAAGCTCAGTCACCCTTCTTTTCTTCATAATGGGTAGGGGAGGGATTTTATTGCTTTTATTTTTCCCTTTTCATTATTTTTTTGACTTTTTTTTTAATTTTCTGACTTTTGACTTTGATATTTCTTGGATTTTGGATATTTCTCTTTTTTTTATCTTCTATTTTTTTCTGAGGATACTTGCTCAGATTAGATGTGGAGCAAGGTATTTTTATTCTGGGTAGGGGTGAGCTTGTCCTTTTTCCAATTCTCAAAAATTCTATACCATGCACATGATAGGATAGCAGGGGAAAATTTTCACTCAAGAGACCACAACTACTATGTAGTATCATTTTTTGAATTTTGCAACAATCATTTTAATGTGTAAAAGTGTGCTTGGTTCAAGTAAAGAGTAAGATCATTTCCCAAACTCAAAATATTATTTAGTGCAACAGTTATATTTGATGCAAGAGAGATTTATAATCATAGCGATAGGATCAAAATATTTAATTTGTGTGACTTGAGTGCATGGTTCAAGATAACTTCTAAATTTATCTGAAATAAATGAAAATATAACTGCAAAATTTCAAGAAATGACAATATAAATGGGATGTTTTGATTGTTTCTATGATTTTTAATTTTTATTTGATTTTGAATTTTATATGAATTTTTGAAATGAGAAAAATATATACAATTATATACAATAACAAAACTTTGACTTTAAGCATAATATATTTTGAGATGTATAATGTTCATGGGTTCCTTAAGACCTTTTCCATCCAAGGTAGCCAGTCGATATGCACCCGATCCAAATTTGGTAGTGATGATGTATGGTCCAAGCCAGTTGGGATGAAATTTACCTTTAAGGTCTTTAGTTGCATTTGTATTTTTGTTATTTTCTTTTAAGACTAGATCACCAATTTCAAAAGATCGGTTATGAAATTTCTTTGAGTATGCTCTTTTAAGTTTGTTTTGAGAGGCATGAAGGTGTTCTAAAGCATTAATGCATTTTTCATCTAGAATTTCCAACTGACTGAATTGTCCAGCACAATATTCATCTCCTATTTCAGTGTCTTGAAGTAGCAGATTCAAAGAAGGAACTTCTAGCTCTAATGGAAAAATAGCTTCAGAACCATAAACCAAAACAAAAGGTGTAACACTTGTGGGAGTATGAACATTGGTTCGATAAGCCCACAAGGTAGGATATAATTGCATATGTTAGTCATGGCCTGATTTATTAACCAATATTTTAAGTATTTTTATGAGGGTTTTATTAGATGCTTCAACTTGGCCATTACCCTAAGGATAATAGGGAGTGGACCAACGATCTTGAATTTTATATTTTTGACATAGTTTTTTAACATATTTATTTTTAAAGCAGGTTCCATTATCAAAAATAAGATTTGAAGGAATTCCAAACCTACAAATGATTTGATTGAGAATAAATTTTGAAACGTGGGCTCTGGTTCAAGAAGCTAAATGTATAGCTTCTACCCACTTTGTGAAATACTCGGTTGCAGTTATGATGAATTTGTGGCCATCATATGATACGGGATTGATTTTTCCAATAATATCTAAATCCCATTTAGAAAAGGGCCAAGGGGATGAGATGGCTTGGAGTTCTTGAGCAAGAGCATGGACAAGGTCAGCATGCTTTTGACACTTGTCACAGTGGCGCACATAGTCATGTGTGTCCTTTTCCATGGTAGGAAAAAAATATCCTATTCTAAAGAGCTTCTTGGCAATGACACTACCATTAAAGTGTCCTCCACAATATCCATCATGGGCTTCACTTAAGGCTTTTATAGACTCTTCTAGGTTTAGAAATATTAATAGGATACCTTCAAAGGGCCTTCTATATAAGGTATTACCAATTACTACAAAGCAAACAACCCACTTACGTAATAATTGACGTTGGTTTCTATCAAAACTTTTAGGAAAAGTTCCTTTCTGGAGGAAATTAAGGATATCTATGTACCATGGTTCAAGAGTAGTTTCATTTATTAGAAATACATCTAATGACTAAGAATAATTTAGTAGAAGTAGGTTCTTGGAGTCTACATATAATGATAGTAGCATAGTCATCATTTAATTCTAAATGCAATAAGGAAGCAGTTGCAGCCATAGCGTTAGTTGCACAGTTGCTAGTTCTAGGGATGGCTTCTAAAGTAGCTTTTTAAAACAATAATATTAATTGTAATACATAGGCTTTATATGGGTGCTATTTATCATCTTGAGTTTGATAAAAATCATTAATTTTATTTATTACAAGTTGATAATCACCAAAAACTAGAAAATATTTAATTTTTAATGCTAGGGTGGCTTGTAATCCAAGGATTAGAGCCTCATATTCAACAATATTATTAGTGCAAGCAAATGCCAATTTAAATAATAAAGGTATAAGGTGCTTTTGAGGAGATATTAAGATGATCCCTACACTAGCCCCACTCATACATCGAGCTCCACAAAAATATAAAGACCATGTTTCATAATGATCTTCCTCAATATTGACGCATTCGTTAGGAAATTTGATGATGAGGGGATGAGTGGACTCTAAAGGTGCAATAGTTAATTGATCGACGATGATTTGACTTTTAATATATTTTTTACCAATAAACGTGAGTTCAAAATCACTCAGAGCGAGAACCCACTTAGCTGTGCAACTGAAAAGATAAGGTCGACTCATTAGATACCTTAATGGGTCAGATTTTGAAATAACATAAGTCTTTTGACTACACATATAGTGATGCAATTTTTGCGTAGAAAAGACAACTGCAAAACATAATTTTTCTAATGATGTATAATGAGTCTCATAACTTATTAATGTTCTATTGATATAGTAGTTTTCTCGTTCTTTCTTTTCATCATCAAGTTGAGCTAGCATTTCTCCTAGTGCAAGTTTTGAAGCAGAAATATATAAAATAAATGGGCGATCTGGCTTAGGAGGAGGAAGCACATGAGGATTTAAAAGGTATTATTTAAGGTGTTCAAAGGCTTCTTTACATTCATCATACCACTAGAAAGAAATATTTTTCTTAAGGATTTTGAGAAAAGGACCAGTCTTATTTGCCAACTTGTCAATGAAGCGATGGATAGATTGAAGTTTACCTTGTAAACTTCATAACTCATATATGTTCTTAGGAGATGGTATATCAATGATAGCCTTAATCTTAAAGGGATCAATTTTTATGGCACACAAAGAAACAATAACCCCTAATAGCTTACCTGATTTAACTCCAAATATACATTTGGATGGTTCAAACGAATAAGATATTCTCTTAACCGGTTAAACACTTTTCTCAAGTCCTCTAGATGGTCATCTTCTTTAGCTGAGTAGGCTATAATATCATCTACATAGTCATGTAGAATGTCATACACATGTCATGGAAGATGTAAGTCATATCCCTCTGATAGGTTGCACCTACATTCTTTAAGCCAAATGGCATTACCTTCCAACAAAAGGTTCCCCAATGAGTAATAAAAGTTGTTTTAGCTTGGTCTTTAAGAGCTATCCTGATTTGATTGTAGCCTAAAAATCCATACATGAGGTATAAAATCCCACTTATAGCAATGAAATAAATGATTTGATCCATATTAGGAAGAGGGAAATCATCCTTAGGGTATGCAACATTAATGTCTCTAAAGTTTGTGCAAACCCTAATATTAGTTTCTTCTTTCTTAGTTATAGGGACAACATTGGAAATCCAATCAGCATAATCAATGGCTTGAATAAAAACAATGTCTAAGAGTTTTTCTAACTCACCTTTGACTAGTAGGGCAACTTTAGGATGCATTTTTCTAAGTTTTTGTTTAACTGGTTTCACATTTGGGTGCACTACTAGATGATGCATAACCACAAAAAGATCTAGACCAGGCATACCCACATATGTCCAGGAAAAGACATCACTATATTATTTAAGGAATGCAATGTACTTGTTTTGTTTCTCTTTACTTGGCTCTGATCCAGTATTGACCATGTGAGGATTATCTTCTATATCCATATTAACCTTTATAACATTTTCTGCTTCCATATGTAAACTTATTTTAAACTTAGGTGGTGTGGGTGAAACACCCAATTCTTGTAACTCTTCTAAGGTCAACTTAGCTAATTATTCTTAAGGGGTCATGGCATCAATATGGGCTATAGGTGGTATAGATGCATAAAATATAAAACCCATTATGCATTAATTATTCAATAGAAATATCATGGAAAATGTCACCTTCTAATTGTTCATCAGGATGAGCAATCATTTCAGGATAAGCTATGAACAACATATTACAAGAGAACATCCTACCTGTAGCACCCTAAAATTGGCGCAGTAAAACCTTAATAATTATATTTACTCTAGTAAATAATTCAAATTCAAATTTTAACCTCCAAAACTGCTCCCAAACCGTCGCTTAATCTATTTCCTCGTTTCTTATGCCATTTTTAGAGTTTGTTTTGACCGTTTTATGATATCGTCGTCGATCAGATGATATCACCTCAGTTCGAACAATTTCTTCTGGGCTAGGACGTCCAGACGATCTTGTCCCAAAACTAATTTTTCACAATTAACTTTTATTCCAACGACGTCTCTAATCCGGGCAAAAGCGTGTTTGTGCTGTTAAAGACCCTCCCCATTGGAGATCTCCCAAATAGGGATGATCTCCAACCTCCTAACTATTGAGAAGCAACACACCCCCACTGAAAAATGCATTCCAATCCTCTTGAAAACTTTGAAATTCCATTTTGCAGCAGGGACCCTCTTGATCCTTTCCAGTCTTAATCCAGTTTTGCTTGTTTCCTTTTTAAGTTGTGCTTTTCCTGTCTTTCTAGCCTGTGTTTTCTTGGACTTAACTTTTACATGCTAGAAATCATTCATGCTTAAGCCAAATCCTGCACCGGCACCAAGAAAATCCAGAAAACAGTCAGATAAATACATGAAAAATCAAAACTTTCCTTTTTTGGTAATGTCGCGAAATCGCGACACTTCCATTTATGGACATGTCGCGAAATCGCGACAGAAAATAGAAAATCGGCTAAGTCACAAATGTGTAGCAAAATCGTGACACTTTCCATTTTTGGAAGTGTCGCGATATCGCGACATTTCCATTTTTGGAAGTGTCGCGATATCGCGACATTTCCATTTTTGGAAAGTGTCGCAAAATCGCTGTCGGTCGGAGGAGAGAGAAGGAAGTTGTACGGAGGGGCGCGATTTGGTGACATGTCACGATATCGCGACATGTCACGATATCGCGACATGTCACGATATCGCGACATGTCGCATTTTTGTTGAGAAAAGGAGAAAAGTGGCTAAGTCCAAAAAGTTGCAGCGATTCGCTGACACGTCACGAAATCACGGTCAACGCGGTCAGCGCATGCAACTTTGGCGGAACCGTCGCGATTTCGCGATGTGTTCCATTTTCACGGGTTCGAGGAAGCAAAGGAGGAACAGTAGAAAATGTCGGCGAATCGCGACCAGAAGCTCAGTCGACGAATTAACCCAAAAAGATGCAGCGATGCGCTGTATGTCTCAGAATCGCGGCTGTTAACGAAGAAGAGAGTCCGAAATGAAAGTGCAGTGATTCGCTGCACACTCGTTGAGAAGGGGGTCTAAAGAGGAAGTTGCAGCGATGCGCTGCAATTTCCAAAGTTGCAAAGGCACGGGGCATTGAATATAAAAGGGATCAAAGTAAGAGCTGTAGCGATTCGCTACCGTTTTTGGGATGAGGCTCGACAAACCAAAAGTGCATCGATGCGCTGCACGCCTCAAAATCACGGAGCGATAGTTTCAAAGAGTCCAAAGTGTAAAAATTGCAGCGACTCACTGCAGGGTTTAAAAGAGGTAAGATTTGCAGCGATGCGCTACACCCTTTTGTGAAAAGTGAAACCAAAGAAGAAGCTTAAGGAAGAAGCATGTCGCATTTTCGCGACATGCTTGAAGAAGCTTGTGTGGTCGCCAGGGAAGGTCATGATTTCGTGACATGCCGCAAAATCACGACATGTCGCATTTTCGTGGCCTGCGAGGAAGAAGTTGTCGATGAGCCAGGGACATCGCGATTTCGTGACATGTCACGAAATCGCGACATGTCGCAGAATCGCGATAGGAGAGAGAAAGTCCTCAAAAGGGCCAGAAGTGCATTCCAGCTGTAAACAGAAGGCAACCTGGGATAGCGACACGTGTCAAAGCATGAGGCAGACAAGCGGGGCCGACATGCAGGCTTATTTTGTGGTTTTTATTCTGATTTTAATGTTTTAAGCTCGGATTTGATAATTTTATTAAGGTACTAATGCATCTTTTCTCTTTCATACAGGATTCCACCTCTCACCTGCGAGACACCTGAAAAAGACCATAAATGCAAAGTTAAAGTGCAGATCTAATAAAGCACCGCCATGCTAGAGGAGAAGAGGCCGGTAAAAGCATTCAATGGCAAATTTATAACAGAATTAACAACATGAAGACAATTTCAACTCAGGGATGGGTCTGCAGATCAAATTGATGGAGAAGTGGTGACTCATTCGGCTCACCAAAAGGAATTGATGAGAGCATTCATTTGTAGTTGCGGATGAATGCAAGTGGCATTCAACTCTATCTTCTCCATTGATGGCAGCTAACTGCACAAATTTACAAAATGGTTAAGTTCTATCCACAGCTTTGTTTTAATGGCTTTATATTGTAAAACCCGGGTCCTAAGGTTTAAAAAAGATAAGATTTGCAGTTTGGGGAAGAATATATTTCTAAAAAGATCAGGGTCTGTCCTGAGTCTATAAATACTTCTTCTCAATGTAATTGCGGGAGGCGGAGACTTAGAAATAAAAGGCTTATAAGCAATTTCTTGCAAATTTTGTGAAATCCTTTGTTTTCTGGACTGGGAGTTGATGTGCTTTTGCTATTTTCTATGGTAGCATGGCCAGGAGCCTAATATTTTATAGATCTATGATAAGTGTATCTTCTTCTGTTATCCGTTCCATTAAATTTTGTTAGATATATGCTGTAAATCTGCCATTATTAAGTTTAAATATCTTTGTTAGGCTTCAGTTGTTCTATTGTCTGCTAGGGGAAATTACAGATTTGAGGTTCAAGTTTGTTCTAATTGCTCTGTCTTCACTGTGTGAGCTAGGCTGCCGGTGAAAGATACCAGTTTTAACCAACTTCCCTTCGGTTTATAATTTTTTGCTAGATCTGTCCCATCTTGCCTTGTGCTCTTAGTTGAAAGTGATCTTAGAAATCTGGACGCTTTCTTCTTTGATTTGTTCTGTTGTGAAGCTGATAGTATAGATGAAATTGACAGTTTAAGTTTTACAGTTTAAAGTTTAACAAACTTCCATTTCTTCCTTACCCTACCCTCTCTTTGCTTATCATGAATGATCCATTTTTATTTTCTTTATTTGCATTTTATTTGAATCTGCTGACCCATGAGATCTAGATCAAAGAATCAAGTTAAATCTGATTGTCAACAACTTCTGCAACTACTGAACAAGTTCAGGAACCCCTTGTAAGGTAACAGACAATCCATATTGAAATCTATTCCAGAAGAAGAAAAGAGTGAATAGACATTCGACCCGACTCTGTAACTCGCACCTTGGATAACCAGCTAGATCCTAAAGTGAGTGGGATTCGTCCCATGGGTGTCTCCAGAGCTTCCTACTCATCCTTCGCAGGGTGCGTATGAAAGCCGGACCAACATCTAATTGGCGCTAGAAGGAGGGCATTGAACATCTGTTCTTAGTGCACTTGAGTTGGGAAATCCGACTGTATGTGGTGCTTGAAAAATACTGTATTTTATCCAGAGTCTGGCATTTTAACATTTAAAAGTGGCTCAGTTTTATAAATTGTCAGTATAATTTTGTAAGTTGTCAGTACAGTGTTTTAAATTTCCAAATACAGAGCTTTTTGAGAACTGCAAAGTTATAAGTGCTTGTGAAAACTGGATTCTACATACAGGGTAACAAGATCCCACCCCAGAGCTGGAGAGCTCCTTGTTCCTGAATTAGAAACTCTGAGAAGAAGTAGCCACAGAAGGGCCACATCTCTATCACAAACAGTTTTATCACCATTGATAGTCACTCCTACCAGAGCTCAGAATATTCCTGTCAATCCATTAGCTATGGCAAATTGGTTGGGCTCCATAGCTTTGAACATTCCGGGTATAGCCCATGACTTGTCCAAAAATCTAGAAAGATATCTCCCCAGGTACAAACATGATGGGACAAGAACTACAGAAGTGCACTGAAGTTATTAAATGTACAGCATGAGGATGTTGCCTGCAGACTCTTCCCGTTCACTCTCCAGGAGGGAGCTTATGATTGGTTTTTAAACCTCACCAATGATTCTATCACCAGCTGGAATGATTTAGAGAAAGTTTTTGTGTCACAGTTCGGGGAAGTGATAGACCCCAGTATTTTATATCAGCAGTTTTCTAGCATCAAAAGGGAATTAAGTGAATCTATCAGATCCTATAATGTCAGATTCCAGAAAGCCTATGGTAGACTTACTGGGTATTATGTACCTAATGCTGACTTGGCATTAGAGATTTTTAGAAATTCCCTGGATCCCATGACCTCTGTCTTCTTGAAGAGAGATGCCACTGTTACCAATTTGATAGAAGCCTACAAAGAAGCTTTGATTCTAGAAAGACAGTTGGGACCCCAGCCTTTAAATGCTCAGCAAGTTCCTCTGATCACACAAGCTGCTCCTGTGTTTAATCCCATTCCACATCAAATGATGCTGCCAGTCTGTCAGACTCTACCATCGGCAAGTCCATCAACTACTGCACCTGTTGAGAATGTACAAAACCCAGTGAAAGAGGTTGACAATGCAAGGATTGAAGAAGTCTCAAATATTGTTCAGAAGTTGGCCAATGATTTTTTGAGTTTTAAAAGGCAAACTTCTACTGGTGACAATCCCAACAGATACTCATATCAGCCAAACAGATTTAACAGGCCCCCATATGAACCTAATAAATATTACAAGGGTAAAACTCATGATGTGAACATTTGTGACTTAGCCCTGCCCAACTGGTGCAGAATACATGCCACTTCTCAGCATGGGGAGTTAGACTGTCTGGAATTTTGCAATGCATTTGAAGCCTTGTCTGGTGATCTGATCTCCCCTAAAAATCAAAGAACTATTGATGGCCCAAGTTCATCTGGCCACAGTGCAGCCATGGTCCTGGATTCCTTTTCTTTCCCGGATGAATCTGAGAATGTAGTTGAAATGCCTATAGATGAAGTACAGGCTTTCCAGCAGTACAGAAGAGATAGCTACAACCTGAGGAACAGGAATCCTGAGCCAAATACCACATCAACTCCTCCCGACAACTCTCACAATGTTCCTCCGGACCCCTCTCCAAGCAATAATCCACCTCCACCAAAGGGAGGAGCTCGGAGAGTACCAGATGTTGTTGTTCCTCCACTTAACAAAGGATATAACATAGTGGAGGATATGAAAAATATTAAGGCCAACATTACTCTGCATGAGCTGGCACAGATTTCAGAGCAGAGAGACAACCTGATAAAGACATACTCTGGCCCTGTTGCTAAACCTGTAGACAAGGGAAAGAAAATAGCAAATGCCAATCTAGCCATGTACAAAGAAAAAACTGAAGTTCCCCCCTTTTTACTGACTGTCAAAATTTTTGGGAAGAACTTACATAATTGTTTGGTAGATTCAGGTGCATCTGCTAATGTTATGCCACTGGCCATTTGTCAGCAGTTGGGACTGACCCCAATGAAGTCTGAAAGGAGAGTTGTCCAATTGGACAAGTCAGAAGTTAAAGTTGTTGGAGAGCTTCAAAATATTCACATACAATTAGCATCTGAGCCAAGGGCTCAACATAAAATTGAAATCCAGGTTGTGGATATCCCAGTGGGATATGGGATGCTATTGAGTAGGGATTGGTCTAGGTCCTTGAATGGATATCTGGCAACAAATTTTTCACACATGTGGTTGCCATGGAAAGGAGTGGCAAATCAATTGCGGGTTGACAGAGAACCTAGGTACAAGCACACCATTACAGAGTACAATGCAGCAAATGAGACTGTCAATGTTGCAGAGGTAGACATTGGAGTCTACAATTTAACAGCTGGGCAGAGTAACCAGTTTAACAAAGCTCATCCTATACATACTAATGAATTTTGGACACTTCATGTGGATGGAGCAAGATATAAGCAGGGTTCTGGAACAGGGGCAATCCTCAAAGGGCCTCAAATTTAGAAATTTTTTATGTCTTACCGCCTGCACTTCCCATGTACTAATAATTTAGCAGAGTATGAAGCTCTGATTTTAGGTTTAAAATTTGCATTGGATAAAAATGTGAGAAACATTCAAGTTTTCACTGATTCAAAATTAGTGGCAAGCCAAGTCAGGGGTAAGTTTCAGTGTAAAGCCTCTTATCTGAAAGGATACAAGCACAAGGCTTGGGATCTTGTGGAAGGCTTTGATGCATTTAACCTGACACACATACCCAGGGAACAAAATTCACATGCTGATGTCCTGGCATCCTCAGCTGCAAGTTTAAAGCCATTGGAAGATTTTAAGTGGGATAAGTTCTCGGTTGAGTTAGTCCCCTGTCCTTCAGTTCCAAACAATATAGACAGCTTTCAAGTTTTCTCAGATGATCAACAGATTGTAAACTTTTTGCAGAGTACTAACACCTTTGAGAATGCTATAATTGATGAAGGCCAAAGAGACACCCTGCTGGAACAGTTGGATGATGACAAGGGAATCATGAGGTTGAAGGACAACAGGATCCCAAAAGGAATGGTGGAGCTAGAAATTCTATTTGATGTTGACAAGATCAGGCAAAGGGTGAATTCTGAGGATTTTGCAGCTGCCACAGACAATGGGACTGAAGACCTGAACATAGGCACTGAGGAGGATCCAAAGAACATCAAGTTGGCAAAGGACTGTGATCCAAAAATAAAGAGAAATATGATTGATTTCCTGCACAGATCCAAGGATGTAATGGCCTGGTCATACAAAGATTTAAAGGTATTTGATCCAAAATTTTACACTCACATCATACCTTTGAAAGAATCTTGCAAGCCTTTCAGACAAAAACAGAGGCATGTTAATGCTCTGTTAGAACCCCTTATCCTGAAAGAAGTATAAAAGCTCTTGAGTGCAGCAATTATTTTTCCCATCAGGCACTCTACCTGGGTGGCAAATCTGGTGCCAGTCTGGAAGAAAAATGGGGAGATCTGCCTGTGTGTCGATTTCAAGAATTTAAATAAGGCATCAAAAAAGGACAACTATCCCATGCCTTCTATGGATGAAATCTTGCAAATTGTTAATGGATCAGAGATGATGTCTTTTCTAGATGGCTTCTCAGGCTATAACCAGATATTGGTGGAGAAAGAAGACAGAATGAAGACTGCTTTTACAACCAAGTGGGGGACTTTTGCTTACAAAAGGATGCCATTTGGGTTAATAAATGCTGGAGCAACATTTCAAAGAGCAATGGATCATGCCTTCAAGGGGCTTATGGGCAAATGTATTGTTGTGTACATGGATGATTTAACAGTCTTCTCCAAATCTAGATTTGATCATGTCAAGCACTTAGAGTCTGTGTTTAACAAGTGCAGGGAGTTTGGCATTTCTCCGAATCCAAAGAAATGCATTTTTGGTGTAACGAGAAGGGAAGCTCCTAGGGCACTTAGTCACAAAGGATGGCATTTCTATGGACCCAAGCAGAGTTGAGGCCATATCTGGCATACCATTTCCCAACTCCAAGAAAGAGTTGAGGTCATTCTTTGGAAAGATAAACTTTGTTAGGAAGTTTATCTCTGGCTTTGCAGAGATAGTTAAGCCAATGAATGACATGTTAAAGCAGACTGCCCAGATTGTCTGGACCCCAGAAGCTAAGGCTACTTTCCAAGAAATCAAGACAACCATTAAACAAGCACCAGTCCTGGTAAGCCCAGACTTCAGTGCGGATTTTTATCTATACACATTCTCTTCTGAACATACACTTGCTGCAGTTCTGACTCAACGGAGGGAGACCGGAGAACATCCAATTGCTTTTAAGAGCACTAATTTGAAGGGAGCTGAACTAAAATATTCCAGGTTATAAAAACAAGCTTATGCTTTAGTAAGAGCAGTGAAACAGTTCAGACATTATATACTCAGAAGCAAAACTCATGCCATAGTGCCAGACCCAGCTGTGAAGTACCTTCTAAGTCAAAATGAGTTGGGTGAACTGAGAGGCAATTGGGTTACTAGGTTGCAAGAGTATGACTTGGAGATTAGACCTGCAAAACTGATCAGAGGACTTGGCTTGTCCAGACACATTGCTGAAGTGCCTCCACAACAAGAAGTTAATCAATCGAATTCTGAATCTGATGATTGGTATGGAGATATCATTCATCTGCTACAGTTTGGAATTTGCCCACCCCATTTGAACAGAACTCAAAGGAGAGCATTAAAGTTAAAAGCTGCCCACTATCTCCTCAAGGCAGGTACTCTGTACAGGGAGAATTATGCTGGCATTTTCCTAAGATGCATTTCTCCCAGTGAAGTCAGTGAAGTCATGGCTAGTTTTCATGAAAAACTAGGGGCATGGCATTCATCAGGATCTGCTACAGCACATAAAATACTAAGAGCAGGCTATTACTGGCCTACACTTTTTAAGGATGCACATCAGCATGTCAGAACCTGTCATCAATGCCAGACTTTCACAGCTAAAGAGGCTAACCAGGCTCTGTCATTGTAACCAGTTGTGATAAACAAACCTTTCATGCAGTGGGGACTTGATTTTGTGGCGGTGATCAATCCAAATTCCTCAGTAGGACATAAATATGTTCTGAAAGCTACTGAATATTACATAAGGTGGGTTGAAGCAGCAGCCACTACAAGGAGTACAGCCCAGGAAGTCATTGAATTTCTTGAATCAAATGTCATAACTAGATTTGGGGTTCCCCTGAACTTGGTATGTGACAATGGACCAGCCTTCCAATCATTGGAATTTGTAGATTGGGCATACCAGATGGGGATAGTTATCAGATTCTCATCCAACTACTATCCCCAAGGCAATGGGTTGGTTGAGTCCACCAACAAGAATTTAATGAATGCCATTAAAATTTCTACAGCAGATAAACCTAGGAAGTGGCATACATTGTTGAAATATGCACTGTGGGCTGATCGGATAACACACAAAGTTGCTCTTAAGACCTCTCCCTTTGTTTTACTGTATGGAACCCAGCCAATTGTTCCCATCTCCTTGAAGTTTCCCACCTACCAATTTGCCTTAGATTATTTTGAATATCATGATGATGCAGAAGCTCGAGTTTTAGACCTCACTAACTTGCAGGATGAAAGACTCCAAGCCCTGGAGCACTTCAGTACGCACCAATAAACTGTCAAGCGGTGGTTTGATAAGAGAGCCAAAGTGAATGCTTTCAGACTGGTTGACTTGGTGCTTCTGTGGTACAAGGCCCATGAGAAGAAGGGTAAGCACACAAAGTTGTAGCCACTCTAGATAGGCCCCTATCAGATTGCTGAAATATTGAGTAACAATGCATTCCGCTTACAAGACTTGGATGGTAATTTTTTGGACCTCCTTGTTAATGGTCAATACTTGAAACATTATTTCTCTACTGTTCCATCCAATGTGTCATTTGAATGAAGTCATAAAGAAGTTGTAACATGTGTACATATTGTAAATAGCTTTGCAGTTTATTTTGTTCTAGTTTAGTCCTAGATTCCTTTTCCTTTGCTTCAGTTTTAGTTGCTTTTCTTCTTTTTCTTTGCTGCCTGTATAGTTCTGTGTTTTAGTCTGTACAGTTTTATTTCATTTTGCTTTAAGGTCTGTCTCTTTCCTTGAAAGCCTGTGCAAAGTCCTTTAGCTTTTAAAGGTTTATGTCCTTTGCCTTTGCCTGAGCAATCAATGAAAAGTTAGCCTGCTAAAAAAAAAAATTGTTTTATTCTGAGCTGATCAACCCAGTCTTCACCCAGTGTTCATTATTAAAATTGAGATAGTCTGCTTAAATTGAATAGTGGAACTATTTTTTTAGTCAGAACAAAGGTAGAGAGATGATTGGATTTTGTGTCTTGCTTGCCACAGTTGTTTTAATGATAGAAAAACTGCTATGCTGTTTAGTTGGAGGAACTCCCGGGGAATCCAAGAAAAGCTAGTTATAAGAGGGGACTATGGTTCATGCAATTATTTGGGTATCCATAGAGGCTATCAGTGCCTAGACTAAGACAGTTCCAGATTGATCAAATGATAAAAGAATATTGTGATTTCTTTAAATCCTTTCAGATATTGATGCATTTCAAAAAAAAAAAAAGAGTTGTACAATCAAAAGATGCAGCCAATACTTCCAAAGATATTTTTACTGAATTATAGATTCTGCCCTACAGTTGTAAATTTGGGTCGTGTAAATCTAAAGGGTAACTCTGTCTAGGCTGTAAAAGGCTAAACTAGTAAACAGAGCTCTACTCGGTTTCCCCTTTTTATGATCTAAGAAAAGTTGATCAATCCAGAGTTCATCAATCAATCCAGTCATCCTTGGAGAAATTTTATTCCCTTTGTAATTACACTTCAGAAATCTTCCTTGAAGTAATTCAGCTTAGTATGTCCTTGGGAAATTTTAACAGCTTGCAGTTAGTAGTCAATTTATTGTGAAGAATGTCTGTGGCAAGGCATGATGCATGGTCTTTTTGTTTTGAAGCCAGAGTCCTGGGTGCTAAAATAGTGCTACTATTTTACCCGTAGATATCGCCATTTGTTGAGAAGCAACACACCCCCACTGAAAAATGCATTCCAATCCTTTTGAAAACTTTGAAATTCTATTTTGCAGCAGGGACCCTCTTGATCCTTTCTAGTCTTAATCCAGTTTTGCTTGTTTCCTTTTTAAGTTGTGCTTTTCCTGTCTTTCTAGCCTGTGTTTTCTTGGACTTAAATTTTACATGCTAGAAATCATTCATGCTTAAGCCAAATCCTGCATCGGAACCAAGAAAATCTAGAAAGCAGTCAGATAAATACATGAAAAATCAAAACTTTTCTTTTTTGGTAATGTCGCAAAATCGTGACACTTCCATTTATGGACATGTCGCGAAATCACGACAGAAAATAGAAAATCGGCTAAGTCACAAATGTGTAGCGAAATCGCGACACTTTCCATTTTTGGAAGTGTCGCGATATCGTGACATTTCCATTTTTGGAAAGTGTCGCAAAATCGCTGTCGACCGGAGGAGAGAGAAGGAAGTTGTACGGAGGGGCGCAATTTGGTGACATGTCGCGATATCGCGACATGTCACATTTTCGCTAAGAAAAGGAGAAAAGTGGCTAAGTCCAAAAAGTTGCAGCGATTCGCTGACACGTCGCGAAATCGCGGTCAACATGGTCAGCGCATGCAGCTTTGGCGAAACCGTCGTGATTTCGTGACGTGTTCCATTTTCACGGGTTTGAGGAAGCAAAGGAGGAATAGTAGAAAATGTCGACGAATCGCGACCAGAAGCTCAATCGATGACTTAACCCAAAAAGATGCAGCGATGCACTGCACGTCTCAGAATCGCGACTGTTAACGAAGAAGAGAGTCCGAAATGAAAGTGCAGCGATTCACTGCACACTCATTGAGAAGGGGGTCTAAAGAGGAAGTTGCAGCAATGTGCTGCAAGTTCCAAAGTTGCAAAGGTGCGGGGCATTGAATATAAAAGGGAGCAAAGTAAGAGCTGTAGCGATTCGCTACTGTTTTTGGGATGAGGCTCGACAAACCAAAAGTGCATCGATGCGCTGCACGCCTCAAAATTGCGGAGCGATAGTTTCAAAGAGTCCAAAGTGTAAAATTTGCAGCGACTCGCTACAGGGTTTAAAAGAGGTAAGATTTGCAGCGATGCGCTACACCCTTTTGTAAAAAGTGAAACCAAAGAAGAAGCTTAAGGAAGAAGCATGTCGCATTTTTGCGACATGCTTGAAGAAGCCTGTGCGGTCGCCAGGGAAGGTCGCGATTTCGCGACATGTCACGTAATCGCGACATGTCACATTTTTGCGGCCTGCGAGGAAGAAGTTTCCGATGAGCCGGGGACGTCGCGATTTTGCGACATGTCGCGAAATCGTGACATGTCGCAGAATCGCGATAGGAGAGAGAAAGTCCTCAAAAGGGCCAGAAGTGCATTCCAGCTGTAAACAGAAGGCATCCTGGGATAGCGACATGTGTCAAAGCATGAGGCAGACAAGCGGGGCCAAAATGCAGGCTTATTTTGTAGTTTTTATTCTGATTTTAATGTTTTAAGCTCGGATTTGATAATTTTATTAAGGTACTAATGCATATTTTCTCTTTCATACAGGATTCCACCTGTCACCTGCGGGACACCTGAAAAAGACCATAAAGGCAAAGTTAAAGTGCAGATTTAATCAAGCACCGCCATGCTAGAGGAGAAGAGGCCGGTAAAAGCATTCAATGGCAAATTTATGACAAAATTAACAGCATGAAGACAATTTCAACTCAGGGATGGGTCTGCGGATCAAATTGATGGAGAAGTGGTGACTCATCCGGCTCACCAACAGGAATTGATGAGAGCATTCATTTGCAGTTGCGGATGAATGCAAGTGGCATTCAACTCTATCTTCTCCATTTATGGTAGCTAACTGCACAGATTTACAAAATGGTTAAGTTCTATCCACAGCTTTGTTTTAATGGCTTTATATTGTAAAACCTGGGTCCTAGGGTTTAAAAAAGATAAGATTTGCAGTTTGGGGAAGAAGATATTTCTGAAAAGATCAGGGTCTGTCCTGAGTCTATAAATACTTCTTCTCAATGTAATTGCAGGAGGCGGAGACTTAGAAATAAAAGGCTTATAAGCAATTTCTTACAAATTTTGTGAAATCCTTTGTTTTCTGGACTAGGAGTTGATGTGCTTTTGTTGTTTTCTGTGGTAGCATGGCCAGGAGCCTAATATTTTACAGATCTGTGATAAGTGTATCTTCTTCTATTATCTATTCCATTAAAGTTTGTTAGATATATGCTGTAAATCTGCCATTATCAAGTTTAAATATGTTGTTAGGCTTTAGTTGTTCTATTGTCTGCTAGGGGAAATTACAGATTTGAGGTTCAAGTTTGTTCTAATTGCTCTGTCTTCACTGTGTGAGCTAGGCTGCCGGTGAAAGATACCAATTTTAACCAACTTCCCTTCGGTTTATAATTTTCTGCTAGATCTGTCCCATCTTGCCTTGTGCTCTTAGTTGAAAGTGATCTTAGAAATCTGGACGCTTTCCTCTTTGATTTGTTCTGTTGTGAAGCTGATAGTATAGATGAAATTGACAGTTTAAGTTTTACAGTTTAAAGTTTGATAAACTTCCCTTTCTGCCTTACCCTACCCTCTCTTTGCTTATCGTGAATGATCCATTTTTATTTTCTTTATTTGCCTTTTATTTGAATCTACTGACCCATGAGAGCTAGATCAAAGAATCAAGTTAAATCTGATTGTCAACAACTTCTGCAACTACTGAACAAGTTCAGGAACCCCCTGTAAGGTAACAAAAAGTCCATATTGAAATCTATTCCAGAAGCAAAAAAGAGTGAATAGACATTCGACCCGACTCTGTAACTCGCACCTTGGATAACCAGCTAGATCCTAAAGTGAGTGGGATTCGTCCCGTGGGTGTCTCCGGAGCTTCCTGCTCATCCTTCGCAGGGTGCGTATGAAATCCGGACCAACACTAACCTCCCTCCTAAGCCTATTTAATCCTAGGCCCTCCCCTTAGCATCCCATTGGCTGATATTTCTTGTAAATTGACTTCACATGCATTAAGACATCCTAAATTGCTATTTGCATTAGTTCTATCCAAATTTTGTTGTAGGTACCTTAGTATTTTTTAGTCGAAGCAAGCTTACATCGTCGTAGACGATCTTGTTAAGATCGGAGGTGATCCTATCGAATCAGATATGATTTCGACTGCAATCATCATTGAGGGCAATCAGTGCCCAGAGTTTGCATTTTCCTCCTTTCAATCTGCTATTTTATTTTGTAATTAGCTAGTTTATTTATTATTTTATGCTATATTGCATGTTGGAGTTCACCCATCTAGATCAAATGCATAATTAAATTATAATTGTCATTAAATCGGTATAATGCATTCATGTTTCTATTTATAATTTGTAGCTTGATATTGTTATTGTCATTTTACATTGTTTCCCTATGTTAGCATTGTTGTATTTTCTATGTTTTGCACCTATTTATCTGTTTGTAGGTCTCTAACGAATTCATCTGACGAATTCGTCAGATCTCAGATGATCTTGTCTGATAGCAAATGATCCTATCAAATCAAAGGGAATCCTGACTACTTCAAAAATTAGAATCTTCATCAGACATCCGAATCAGGTATGACTTTTTAATCTTGCTTAATTTCTCTGTTTTATGTCCTGATTTGTTCTTCTGTATTCATTTAATCTGCATTTTCATATAGAGCAATTTAGATTCATTTGGCCAAACCTAGGACTTGAATGTTTAAGGATAAAACTGAACACATAAAACACATTTCCAACCTAGGCGTGGAAATTGCCATTAAATGTTTCCTGGTGAACCCACCATCTATCAAAAAATCACCATAATACACCTCCCCCGAGAGGCAAGACCTTTGTAAGGCCTCTCAGTCCGAGGTACCATGCCATCCTTTTCACATCCCCCTTTCGGGCATGGATCCTATAGCCTGAAGGTAAGGGTGTGAAAAATTTGGAGCAATACATTTTGGTGAACCCAACGTGAATACATTTTAAACCTTTTGAAAAAAAAAAATGTAAAACAACTAAAACATAGATGCATTTCAAATCACTAAAATTAATAAGTTGCATATCATGTTTAGATGGTAGCTCCTAAGAAAATATTAGCAGTTACTATAGATGTTGAAAACCAATTGGCAGCCATAGAAATCAATTTTGTGCTTAGTGTGCCTGAAGCAGGATAGAAATCAACTTTTGTGGGACGAACTTGATAGAAGACTTAGTGTCATTTCATATAGGTCAACAAAACTTAAATAAATCAAGAGGCTTGTCCTATATAGAATCCTGGATCCTCATCAACTTGTCTTTTATCATGAACTTCAGAGAGCCTGCCATAGATGGTTAGCTTATAGGAGAGCTCTTGTGTCTTCAAAAATTTTCACTTTCGAGGAATACCTCAAGAACATAGCTATGGTATGCCAATTTCTAGTTCATATAGAATCCCAAGAAACTGATCTTATGATTAGAAGAATATGGAACAACACTCCTAGAGCTATGTTGTATTGTTAATATTGTCATGAGAATTATTATTATCAACCAGAATTTGAAATACATGGTATTTCTATAGCTCTTTTCATTAAATTTTTGAAAGAAAATTTTCAATTTGAAGAAGAACACTTCATGACTCCTGAAGAACTCGAGCCCATTAATGATATTTATAAATTGTTTATAGAAAACTAGATCATTACTTTCAGTCTTATTTATTGCATTTATTGTGTTGTTTGTTATCTTTACAACATTATTACAAAAAAAAGAAAAACTAAAAAAAACATAACAAAAAAAAAAAAACCAAAACATTTCATTTTAAATATTGTAGTAGGTATATAATTAATATATACCTCTTAAGCTTATAGCATATATATATATATATAAATATATAAATATATATATATATATATATATATATATATATATATATTTGCTAAAATCTAAATTAAGCACAATGCCTAAACTTAGGAATGGTAAACAAACTGAAGGAGAAGAAGAAGATTGGTTAGAAGATAAAACTAGAGACCCAAATGTCCTTTTTGAAGATCCAATTCCAGAAGGAGAAACTCTCGATCAACCCGAAGATGACCTAGGTGAAGATAATGAACAAGAAGAAAATGTTAAAGAGGATGGATCCTCATCCCCTAGAGTAGCTCCAGATGGAACTATTGCTTTTGACAACGTAGATCATTTCTGGAAATTTTTCCATAATAACATTGGTGTTCTTAATATGGCAATTCGTATTGATAAAGAGCAAATTAGTGACACTCAAGCATCCATGGAACATATGTTTGATGCGCGCACTAATCCCTTGTATTTCATTGATCAAGAAAGTGATAAGTCTGGACCATCCAATAGAGATATGGTCACTATGATTCAAAACATGCCAAAACAACAGGTTACCCAACCTCCTAAGGAACTTGTTACTAAGCCTAAAATAATTCCCACACAAAAGAAAACTTCCTTCACTGCTTTACTTTGCCAAACTATTGATCAATATGCTTCAAGTAAACAAAAACCTAAAATGAATTCAAACACCAATTTTCAACAATCTGGAATACAACATAATACAACTTCAAAATTCCTTCATAACACCTTTCCTACCAACAATTTACACAATAGCAACATAGCATCTAATATTCATGTCCCTCCATCATATGCTCACAAAACCCATATCAATGCCCTATCGAACCAATATGGTGGGCAAACTAGTAATCTGGAAGCCATGGTGAAACAGTTAGCTTCACGTATGGACCAGATAGATCCCTACCGTCCCTCGTACAATTATCGAGAGATATGTAGTCAACCTTTGGATCCCATAGTTGTAGCACAACCTTACCCTAAGCATTTTCCTATGCCCATCCTGCCTATATATAAAGGAACCAAAGATTCCATAGAGCATCTTCGCATGTTTAGGATAGCATGTCATGATATATCACATGATGACTTGCTATTACTGAAAATGTTCCTAAAAAGTTTAGGTGGAATGGCATTAGAGTGGTACTATCAATTGCCCACTCATTCTTTGAGAAACTTTGAAGAAACAGCTGAATCTTTTGTCCATCAATTTAGTGCCTACATCGAGAGGCATGTAACCATTAAATATTTATACAACTTAAAACAAGACAAGGATGAATGTTTTGCTGATTTCTTAGCTAGATGGAGGTAGTTGATAGGAAAACTACACTTTGTGCTACCTTATAGGGAAATGTTGGACATTTTTATTAATAATTTACAAGAACAAATATCTTATGAGTTATCAACTGCTACTTTAACTACCTTCGATCAGGCTATAGATTTAGCTCGAAGAGTAGAAGATGCCCTCATTAGGAGAGGTCAACTTAGGAAGAAGGATGATGAGAAAAACTCCAGAAATCAATATAAAAACAAACAAGTTGTCAGTGACAGAGTCACTGACAGCAGAAATGCTGCTAATATCAATGCAACGAAAACAAAAAAAAAAATTCTATTGAAACCACCTGATAAACCTCCTCGAGAATTTACTAGATTGAATCAACCATTATCAACTATTTTACCTCAATTACTCGAAAGAGGTTTGATCCAATTACTAGCTATCCGGGAACCTGATCTAACTATACCCAGATACAGAGCTGACTTACATTGTGATTTCCATAGAGGACCTAGACACTCTACCAACGCTTGTAAAAGGTTGAAACATAAAATACAGGATCTGATTGATAATAATGAAATGGAGGTGCAAGCCTTCCAACCTAAACAAAATGCTCCTAATAATCCTCAAAAGAACATTCCCCAAAATCAAAATCAAAATGCTAATCAATCATTAGACATATTTCAACACCCTTTACCAAGACATGGTAAAGAGGTGGCCAATCAAATCGAACATCATAATGTTCCTCCTCTTACCCGATATGTAGGGACCATTAGTGAACATTTACTTAATCATGATCCTCAAATATTTGACACAACTTTATCCATGGTTACGACTAGGCCCCTACATAATATTCCAACTCCAGATTCTAGTGATATAGAATTAGATACTAAAAGTGAAATGGACATCACTTCAAACCAATCGAATAGTTCTGAAAACAAATAAGATCCTATTCAACCCATCACAGATGCTATCGTCCCAGAAGAACCATTTCCTAAAAGAGTTACTACTCGACCCTCTTCTAATCAATTCCTCCCAAATGAACAAGCCATAAACGCTCAATCAAGACCAGTTCAGCGTCTTCAATATAACATTATAGGTACCATTGGAGTCGTTACCCGACAACAGGCTCAAAATTCTCAACAAGAACCAAACAAGAATGATGGATCAGCTCCATTTGTTTTGAAAAATCCCAATAAAGGGAATTATGCTTCTAATGTTCAACCTAAACCCCCTTACAATATTAATGAGCAATTATCCAATACTACAGCCAGAATTTCCCTTTTGGATTTATTAAGATCTTCTCCTACTCATAGGGATGAGTTGATGCACATTAAGCCAAATGATGGTACTTAAAAATATTCAACCTGAAGCCATGGCCAATACTATCATCACTCGAGAAGTTGATTGTATTGACTTCCAAGATAAAGATATCCCACAACATAGTTTACATAAGGATAATCCCTTATATATTACTGCTCTAATTGGAGATGTAGCTGTCAAACGAGTCCTGATTGATAATGTTTCATCTCTAAACATTTGCACTTTTGACTTCTACCAACGATTTAGCTTTAGAAGTGATGAAATGAAGAAAACTGACATGATTATCAAAGCTTTCAATGACGAAACACAAAAAACGTGTGGAGTTATTACCATCCCATTGCAAGTTGGTCCTCGAACTCTAGATACCACCATGTTTATTTTACATTGCCCCACATCGTACAATATACTCTTGGGTCGTCCTTGGATCAATGCAATGTGGGCTGTCCCATCAAATTTACACCAATGTGTTAAATTCAAATTTAAAAATTAGTTGGTCACTATCCACGGTGATCCTAGACCCTTTGATATGTGTGCTTTGGTAGAACCTGTTGGAGTGCAATTTTTCCCTGCTCTATCATCCACACATCCTAATTCTTATTTTTCATCTAAAACTATGAAACACACACCCATAGCTTCACCTATTTTTGCTCCATTCATTTCATCCTCATATATAGATCAACAATCTTCTAAACAAACCACTCTAGAACCTCAAAAAGATCTTCAATCTACGAACAATCCTTCATGTTCTATCCCTATAATTTCAAAACCTATAGACCCATCTCTTAAAACTTCTACATTATCAACATCTATCATACCTTCCACATCTAAATATATAGGGAATGATCCTTCTACATCTTATGCACTTTCTGATGAACTTTTACCAGATTTATCCATAGTTTTAATATAAAAAAAAAACAAATGCTTTCATGCAATATTCAATTCTTTTAAATAACTTTCCACCATCTCCTCGTACTTTGGTCCTCCCACAACCTATGGGAAGTACTTACTAAGTCGGGAGTTGTGCCTTCATTTATAAAGGATATGACTGGGGAAGAATCCCTCGAAATATCAAACTTCATCATGAGGGATACGCTCGATGTTATTTTACCAATGAATATATTAAAGTTAAACCCATAATGCTTAAAATGGGATATAAAGGGAAAGGCTTGGGACCTTTCCAAAATGGCATGAAAGAACCTTTCGAGGTAGAACCGTGGCCTGCCCGTTGTGGTGTGGGCCTATTTCCTAGTAAGGGTCAACCCTTTCCTTTTGAAGATGATGATAAACTCATATGTTATCAAGATTATTTGGATAGGTGTGATGATTTGCCTCTAAAAAATTAGCCATTTACATGTAACATGCTATCCATAGCTTACCCTGAAATGATTGCTGACTCCGATGAGGAGTTGGAAGGAGATATCTTCCATGATGTCTCCGTTGAAGAGATGTTACACAATGGATTTTATTTTGATGGTTCTATACCAACTATAGCCCAACTTGAGGTCACGACTCCTCAAGATGAATTATCCAAATTAACCTTACAAGAATTACAAGAATTGGGCGTTTCACCCGCCCCACCTAACTTTGAAAGAGATCTACACATGGAAGTAGAAAACATCATTAAAATTAACATTGGAACTGAGGATAATCCTCACATAATCAATATTGGATCAGAATTAAGTCAAGAAAAACAAGAGCAATACATTGCATTCCTTAAAGAGTATGAAGATGTCTTCGCTTGGACATATGAAGATATGCCAGGTCTAGACCCTTCTATAGTCATGCATCACCTAGTGGTCCATCCGGATGCTAAACCTGTTAAACAAAAACTTAGAAAATGCATCCCAAAGTGGCTCTGCTAGTCAAAGAGGAGTTAGAAAAACTCATGAATGTTGTTTTTATACAAGCTATTGATTATGTTGAATGGATCTCAAATGTAGTTCCAGTTACCAAGAAAGAAGCCACCAAAGTTAGGGTTTGCACAAATTTTAGAGATATTAACGTTGCATGCCCTAAAGATGATTTTCCTCTTCCAAACATGGATCAAATCATTGACTTTACTGTCGGGAGTGGGATGATATCCTTAATGGATGGATTCTTCGGTTATAATCAGATCATGATAGCTCCTGAAGATCAGGCTAAAATAGCCTTTATTACACCTTGGGGTACTTTTTGTTGGAAAGTGATGCCATTTGGCTTAAAGAATGCAGGTGCAACCTATCAATGAGCTATGACTTATATTTTTCATGATATGATGCATGATATCCTATATGATTATGTAGATGATATTATAGCTCGCTCTATTAATGAAGATAATCATTTAGATTATTTGAGAAAAGTTTTTAATCGATTACGAGAATATCTTATTCAATTAAATCCAAAAAAATGCATATTCAGAGTTAAGTACGATAAACTATTAGGGGTTTTAGTTTCTTTACGTGGTATCAAAATCGACCCTCTCAAGATTGCGGCTATCACTGATATGCCTGCACCTACTAATATATCAAAATTATGAAGTTTACAAGGTAAGCTTCAAGCCATCCATCACTTCATCGATAAGCTGGCAGACAAAACTGGTCCCTTTCTTAAACTCCTTAAGAATGATGTCCCTTTTAATTGGGATGACAAATGTAAAGAAGCTTTTGAACTTCTCAAGAAATACCTCCTTAATCCACCTATGCTTTCATCGCCTAGACTTGATCGCCCATTTCTCCTATATATTTTAGCTTTAGATTCTGCCTTAGGAGCTATGTTAGCTCAGCTTGATGATGCGAAGAGAGAACGTGCTAATTATTATATTAGCCGAACCTTCATCAGTTATGAAACCCGCTATACAACATTAGAAAAACTATGTCTAGCAGTCATTTTTGCCACGCAAAAATTACGCCACTATATGCTTAATCAAAAAATTTATGTCATTGCTAAATATGATACCTTGAGGTATCTCATGAGTCAACCTTATTTATCGGGTCGCACAACCAAGTGGGTTCTTGCTCTAAACGAGTTTGACCTCACATTCATAGGATAGAAGTCTGTTAAGGGTCAAATCATAGTAGATCAATTAGCTGCTGCACCCTTAGAGTCTACCCATCCCCTCATCATTGAGTTTCCTGATGAATTCCTTCAATTAGAGGCAAACCATATTGAACAATGGTCCTTATACTTTGATGGAGCCCGATGCATGAGTGGTGTTGGTGTGGGTATTATTTTAATATCCCCGCAAAAACATCTTATTCCTCTATCCTTCAAATTAACATTTTCTTGCACCAACAATACTGCTGAATATGAAGCTCTAATCCTTGGATTATGAGTTGCCTTGGCACTAAAAATTAAACATCTATTAATTTTTGGTGATTCTCAATTGGTTATAAACCAAATTAATGAAGTTTATCATACCAAAGATGATAAACTATGCCCATATAAAGCCTATGTTTTACAATTAATGTCTTTATTTGATCAAGTTACCTTGGAAGCTATTCCTTGAACTTGCAACCATGTAGTTGATGCTATGGCCGCATCTACATCTCTCCTGCCCTTGGAGTTAGATGATGAATATGCCACTATCATTATTTGTTGACTCCAGGAACCCACTTCAAATAAGTCATGCTTAGAACCTTTGGATGTGTTTCTAATCAATGAAACTACTCCTAAACCTTGGTATACGGATATATTTGATTTTCTCCAAAATGAGACTTTTCCTACCAATTATAATAGAAACCAGCATCGGTTATTACATAGACGAGCAAGTCGATTTGTAATAATTGGCAATACTTTATATAGGAGATCTTTTGAAGGTATCCTATTAAGATGTTTGAATTTAGAAGAATCTAAATCAGCCTTGAGTGAAGCCCACGATGGATCTTGTGGAGGACACTTCAGTGGTAGTGTCATTGCTAAAAAGCTCCTTAGGATAGGATACTTTTGGCCTACCATGGAGAATGATGCACATGATTATGTGCACCATTGTGACAAGTGCAAAAAACATGTCGACCTTGTCCATGCACCTGCATAAGAACTACAGGCTATTTCATCTCCTTGGCCCTTTTCAAAATGGGGTTTAGATATTATTGGAAAAATCAATCCTGTGTCATCTGATGGACACAAATTCATCATAACCACCACTGAGTATTTCACAAAGTGGGTTGAAGCTATGCCTTTAGCTTCCTGCACTGGCACACAAGTCTCTAAATTTATTTTTAATCAAATCATTTGTAGGTTCAAAATTCCTGCAAATCTCATCTCTGATAATGGAACTTGTTTCAAAAATAAAGATGTTAAAAAATTATGCCAAAAATATAAGATTCAACATCGTTGGTCCACTCCCTATTATCCTCAGGGTAATGGTCAAGCAGAAGCATCTAACAAAACCTTAATCAAAATTCTCAATATATTGTTCAATAAAATTGGCTGTGATTGGCACATTCAATTATATCCAGCCTTGTGGGCCTATCAAACTAGTGTTCAAACTCCCACTGGAACTTCACCTTTTGTTTTGGTTTATGGTGCTGAAGCAGTTTTTCCCTTTGAATTAGAAGTTCCTTCTTTGGCTCTACTACTTCAAGATACCAAAGTAGGAGATGAATATCGAGCTGGAAGACTTAGTCAGTTGGAACTCCTAGATGAAAAATGCATCAATGCTTTGGAGCATCTTCATGCCTACCAAAACAAGCTTAAAAGATCATATGCTAAAAATGTTCGTCATCGATCCTCTGAGATCAACGACCTTGTTTTAAAAGAAAATAAAAAAAATACTAATGCAACTAAGGACCTTAAAGGTAAATTTGAGCCCAAATGGCTTGGACCATACATTATCACTGCTAAATTTGAATCAGGAGCATACAAATTATCTACCTTAGATGGTAAAGAACTTAAAGAACCCATAAACATTTTGCATCTTAAACGTTACTATGTATAAATTTGGTCATTTCATCCTTGTATATATTTGTTTAAAATATTTTAAAATCACTATCTTGTATTTCTTTAAATTTATAAATTCAAAAACACCAAAAACATTCATAATCATCAAAATATTCAAAACTACTTGTATTTATTTATGGCACTTTGTTAATTCTTTCAAAAACAAAAAATAATAATAAAAATAAAAAAACAACAATATTCTTGACTCTTTCGAAACCAAAACAACATAAAGAAGAAAGAGAGAGTCAACATTCTCAAAACTTCTCCAAAAAATATATATCTTCTTACAATGTTGCAATTATATGTTTCAAATTATTTTGGATAAATTAGCATTTATTTGGAATCCCTCACTTTCACACTCACAAAAATAAATATCTTGATTTTATCTGGCATGATTACTAATCTCTCTTATATCAAAGTCCATAAAATTCAATTAAATAAAGTTTGAGCATAGAGAATTGATCTTGTTATTTACTTAAACCAAGCACATATTTTCACAATAAAATGATTATATTTGTAATTTCCATGCTTTGCTACATAGTAGAAGTGGTTTCTTGAGCAAAAAGTTTCCCCTGCTATCCTATCATGCACATGGTCTAGAATCTTTGAGAATTGGCAAAAGGACAAGCTCACCCCTACCCAGAATAAAAATCCCTTGCTCTACAACTAATCCGAGCAAGTATCCCTAGCATAGGAAGAAAAGCAAAGTTCAAAAAAAAAAAAAATGAAAAATGTTATTTTATATCATTACAGCAATGTTTCAAGCATTATCTCAAAAATCAAGCAAAAATACAAAAGAAAAGCAAAAGAAAGCAAAAGCGAAAGCAATAAAATCCCTTTTCCTACCCTTTGAAAAGAAAAGAAGGGTTGATGAGCTTGAATCCCTAGAATTCTCAATTATTCGAAAACTGTGAGGTAAGCCCCATAACAGGTGGTTTATGCCCAACCTGATTGGCCTTGCGTAACTCCTAGTGTGGCGATATGTCTGTCACATTAGCGACCTTCTTTTGTACGGACCTATGTCTGCTTATGGATTAGCTAGCTCTTGATAATCTGACTTACATAGTAGTCTAGTATGGTTATATGCATCTACATCATGGTTAATGAACACTTATTTGGTTTATTCAAATCACTTGTATCATATTATCTTGCTCAAAACTGGTAAACGAACATAGCAATTGCACACACATTTGTATTTGAGATATTTTGTGTATCATTATGATAAATCAATATTGGAAATGAATTCACATATGCACATGGGATTCCTTATAAATCTAACTTTTGTCTTTAAAGTACTTTGAAATATTTTTTGCAAATTGTTTGGAATAATTCATTTTCTTCTTTCAAGTACAGTTGTTTAGTATAAAGACAACTACATGCATAATCAAAAAGATCAAAATTTCTTTCAAACCATACAATCAAAACACATATATACATATTGTTGACTTTCGCGACGATGGTATAGTTCCAAAACCAAAATTGGAATTTTATGCCTAGCGCAAGTCTTCCTCTTCATATTTTATGTTTATTAAAAATCAACCATGCAATAAAACTATCTCTTTTTGGATTTCGCAATGATGGTATAAGTCTATACCTACATATTCTATTCCCCATTCATTTAAAAATCATGAAAACCATATGACTTAAATCATTCTATTATACAATTATGTTTTTAAACAAAAAGCATGCACATTATCACTATTTCCTATTATTATGTCAACCTTCAATTTTGCAATGATGGTATAATTCCTAGGGAATTATCCAAAAAATTTATCACACTTAGGAATTTATGTCTCGTAAAAATAATTTTAACATTATTTCATGCATAATATTTTTATGAAAATCTGAAAACAAATCATCATCATCATCATTTGCATCATCACAACAAAGTCTTAAGATAGTCTCTTAAGCACTCTTTTACTTTTAACAATATTTCCATACTGGGATTAGCTTGACGACCAAGTGAGCGGTGACTCCATGAAATGGTCTATAATAGCGACAATGTCCTTTGAAATTATTGTTAGAAGTCCCTTTTCTTTTTTATCACATCACATCACAAACAACCAATTTGTTCCATCAGATTATTTCATTTAAAATCTTACAGCATGACATCAAAATTATAATATTTCCAACGACGTAACTACATGAATCATCAAATCAATTAATCAAAACATTTAAAAGCATCATATTAATACATAAGACACAAGTCATATGATCAAAAAATATCTCATCTCATATATATATCAACAATATATACATCATCTCAAAATTGGATTGGTATGCCATAATCTGTACCTCGGCATACTCAATCCTCTATCAAAAATAATAAAAACTATGTCTCAATCTGTACAGTACAGTGCAGTAGCCTAACCTCGAGAACCCCTCGAGCTCTCAGCATCATCTCCTCCCTCGCCCTAAGGTGGACGAGGTGGCCCCATCGTAGTATGTGTGGTACTATGAGTCTTAGTCATGGATTGAGAAGAAGTCCTCGACGACCCAATCCTGATCAGATCTACGATGTTAGCCAGCAGTGGTAATCTCTCCTCCTCTGGCACCATCTGATAGTATAATGTTTGGTAAAAAGTGATTTGGGCAATAGCCCGTGCTAGCTCTCGAGTGCTCGCCCCTTCGCCCCGTGCTCTGAGGCATGCAATCTCATCTCTGAGTTGTTTCACCTCAGCTCGATGTTGTGCAACCTCCTCCTGCAGGGTCTACACCTGTTCTTGGAGATAGACTATCTTCGCTCAAAGAGTTGCTGTCTCGCTGCTCTCCCCAGTTTCAACACCCTTGCCCTTTTCAGGCGATGGTGGACTCTCTCTATGGAGAAGGGGGTATCTCCGCCCTCCTCTCCCACTATCACGACCTCTCCTACGCCTGTGGCCTCCTCTGCTCTCTCTCATTGTGACCCTGGGCTGCCTCAATGGCCGCCTGGTGCTGTATCCCCATCCGACGCACAACTGCATGAATCAGACCCTGAGCCCTCATCATCTGAGGAGAGCAGATGCCTGTGTAACCAGAAACAGGAAGAACCCGGATACCACCTCTCTGCCAGGGTTGTCAGTAGCCCCATGTTTGTAGAAACTTGTGGCATTTCTGCCACATGCTGTAAGCCAGCTTGAGCCAACTAATATCACTCTGCCTATGATAGAGTGGCCAAGTCATCTCTCAATCTACCATATTTCCATTCTCTGCTCTTTAGCAATCCTCTCTGCAACATAAAACAACAACACAACAAAAAATCATTAATAAAAACTCAAGTGATTTATAATGTAAGTTAAAATCAGTTCAATTTTATACAAATGATGATATCGTCCACTATTGGATGATATCATCCCCAATTTGAGCACAATCATCTCTGATTTCGTAAGCCGAAATCGTCCCTAATTTGTCAAAATCGTCCCCCTTTTGTCGATTTCGCCCTTCGATGAAATCGGCAAACTTGAGACGATTTCATCGAAATCGGGACGATTTCGTTGAAATCGGGACGATTTCGTCTCGACGACGTCGACAGCCCAAAAATGGCCATGATGCTCAAAATTTATTTAAAATTCACCTAAAAAGCATGTACATTCAACTTAAACCATTCTAAGCTAAGTTTAGACTCTTACCCGTAGCTCGTGTCGGACCTCTATCGATCTGTGCGCTGTCTCCACCATTTTTGCTTGCAGAGCTCCAAAAACTAAAAATGAATAGTAAAAATGAATTAGGGTTTTACCCTATTTTTCTTAATTTTATTCAAAACACAATTAAAAACATTTTAAAATTTTTGCTTTTTCGCGTTTTTACCTCAAACGTTCGATTTGGGTAAAAACACGGAGGGGGCACCATAGTAAGCTATCGTACGATTTGACCAAGAATCATCGCCTAAAAATGGGAATAATTTTTGCTTTCTCATAAATCGAGAAGAACTCATATTTAACGCATTTTCTTTGGAAAATTCGCTAAAGAGGGGGCAAAATGTAGCACCCTAAAATTGGCACAGTAAAACCTTAATAATTACAATTATTCTAGTAAATAATTAAAATTCAAATTTTAACCTCCAAAATCACTCCCAAACCGTCGCTTAATTCGTTTCCTCATTTCTCATGCCAATTTTAGAGTTTGTTTTGACCATTTGACGATATCGTCGTCGATCAGACGATATCGCCTTAGATCGGACGATTTCTTCTGGGCTAGGACGTCCAAACGATCTTGTCTCAAAATTGATTTTTCATAATTAGCTTTTGTTCCAACGACGTCTCTAATCTGGGTAGAAGCGTGTCTGTGTCATTAGAGACCCTCCCCGTTGGAGATCTCCCAAATAGGGATGATCTCCAACCTCCTAACATCCCTCCTAAGCCTATTTAATCCTAGGCCCTCCCCTTAGCATCCCCCTGATTGATATTTCCTGTAAATTGACTTCACACGCATTAAGACATCCTAAATTGCTATTTGCATTAGTTCTATCCAAATTTTTTTGCAGGTACCTTAGTATTTTTTAGCCGGAGCAAGCTTACATCATCGCAGACGATCCTATTCAGATCAAAGGCGATCCTGTCGAATCAGAGATGATTTTGACTGCAATCATCATTGGGGGCAATCAGTGCCTAGAGTTTGCATTTTCCTCCTTTCAATCTGCTATTTTATTCTGCAATTAGCTAGTTTATTTATTATTTTATGCTATCTTGCATCTTGGAGTTCACCCATCTAGATCAAATGCATAATTAAGTTATAATTGTCATTAAATCGATATAATGCATTCATGTTTTTGTTTATAATTTTTAGCTTGATATTGTTATTGTCATTTTACATTGTTTCTCTATGTTAGCATTGTTGTATTTTATGTGTTTTGCACCTATTTCTCTGTTTGCAGGTCTTTGATGAATTCATCTGACGAATTCATCAAATCTCAGACGATCTTGTCTGATAGCAAACGATCCTATCAAATCAGAGGTGATCCTGACTGCTTCAAGAATAAGAATCTTCATCAGACATCCGAATCAGGTATGACTTTTTAATATTGCTTAATTTCTCTATTTTTTGTCCTAATTTGTTCTTTTGTATTCATTTAATCTGCATTTTCATATAGAGCAATTTAGATTCATTTGGCCAAACCAAGGACTTGAATGTTTAAGGATAAAACTGAACACATAAAACACATTTCCAACCTAGGCATGGAAACTACCATTAAATGTTTTTTGGTGAACCCACCATCCGTTGAAAAATCACCATAATACACCTCCCCCGAGAGGCGGGACCTTCGCAAGGCCTCTTAGTCTGAGGTACCGTGCCATCCTTTTCACATCCCCCTTTCGGGCATGGATCCTATAGCCTAAAGGTAAGGGTGTGAAAAATTTGGAGCGATACACTACCCGTAGGCTTAAGGCTTTCTTGTTGATCTAAGTAGTCTTGATATGACACTAGGTGGTCATCGTCATCAAACAAAAATGGTTGAAATTTTTGAGGGACAAGGCCTAACCAAAATATAGCAGGCCATACTTCGACCTCTAAAGGTTCTTTTATTCCATTTTGAAAATGTACTAAACATTTCCCTTGATATCCTACTTTAAGCATCATAGGTTTGACTTAATATATTTGTCAGTAAAGTAACATTGAGCAAATCCATTATGATCAACAATGACATTCATGGGTTGTATTCTACCCCAATCATACCCTTTATATATGAATGCACAACTCCCGGTTCGGTATATGCTTACCATAGGTTGTGGCAAGCCCAAAGTATGAGGATATGGTGGTAATTTGTTTAATGCAAAAGAATATTACATGGAAATTTTTTTTTCTTCTGATGTTATAAGAATTTTAGATAAATAAGGTAATAATTCATCTGAAAGAGCATATGAAGTAGAAAGGATATCTTCTACAACCTTAGATGTTGTAAATACAAATTTGGTAGAAGTAGATGGAATATATGTTATTGTAGAGTTAGATGGCATAGATTTGGATGGTGTAGATGTAGGATTAGAAGAAATAAGTATAAGATTTGTAATAGGTGTGGAAGATGAAAGTGTAGGTAATATAGAAGATGGAGATGTGGATTGTGATGAAGAATTTGTAGATATAGGTGTTGTTGATGGAGATGCAATTGGTATTGATGGAGAAGATGATGATTTAGGTGAAATTTTTGCATGTTTAGAAGGAAAATATAAATTAGGGTGAGTAGAAGACAAGGCAGGGTAAAATTGAACCCCAATTGGTTCAACCATAGCACACATGTCAAATGGCCTAGGATCACCATGAATGGTGACTAACTGATTTTTAAATTCAAATTTGACACATTTGTGCAAAGTGGAGGGTACATCTTGCATTGTGTTTATCCAAGGATGATCTAAAAGGATGTTGTACGATGCAGGGTAATGTACAAAAAAAATAGTCGTATCCAAGGTTCTTGGACCAACATGCAATGGAATTGTTATAAATCCACATGTCTCTTGTGTTTCATCATTAAAGGATTTTATAATCATATCTATTCTCTTCATATCATCACTCCTAAATACAAATATTTTATAGAAATCAAAAGTGCAAATGTTTAGGGATGAACCATTATCAATTAAAACTCTTTTGATAGCTTCCTCTCCAATTAGTGTTGTGATATATAAGGGATTATCTTTATGCATGCTGTGAAGTGGAATATCTCTATATCAAAAATCAATGTAATCCACTTCATGAGGAACAATGGTATTTATGACAACTTCAGGTTGTATATCTTGTGGTGCCATAATTTGACTTAATGTATGCATCAACTCTTCTTTATGTGTGGGAGATGCCTTAGAAGATCCAAAAGAGAAATCCTCGCTGTGATATTAGAAATTTGTTCATTAATATCATAAGGAGGTTTAGGTTGTACATTTGATGCATTATTTCCTTTTTAAGGAGCTCTTAATACAAATGGTGTTGATTTCTCATTATGATTTTGATCATGTTGGGAATTTTGTGCTTGTTGCCTAGTGACAGCTCTAATTGTACCCATATTATTATTATGTGCATGATAAATGGGTTATGGTCAAGCATTCATGGCTTGCTCATTTGGAATAACTTTTTGTGAATATGGTCATGTTGTGACCCTTCTTGGAAATGGTTCTTCTAGAACCATCAAATCTGTGATAGGAATAATAACTTCTGACTCATCTTCAAAACTATTCGAATTGTTGGATGTGATATCCAATTCCCTTTCTGTTTCATATTCTGTATCACTTGGGTATGAAATTTGAATGCTATGTAAAGGTATGGTTGTAACCATGGATAATGTAGTTCCAAATATGTCAGAATATTTATGAGGTATAAGTCCACTGATAGTTCCAACATATTGGGTTGGAGGGGTAACATTATGGTGTTCATCTTGATTGACTACTTCTTTACCATGTTTAGGTAAAGGATGTTGAAAAATATCCAAAGTATGATTTACATTCTAATTTTGGTTTTGTTGTGTATTTTGCTGAGTATTATTTGGAACATTATTATTAGGTTGGAAAATTTCTACTTCCATTTTATTATTATCAATCAAATCTTGTATCTTATGCTTTAGTCTTTTACAAGAATTTGTTAAATGTCCAGCTGTTCTATGGAAATTACAATGAAAATCTACTCTAAATTTTGCTACAGTTGTATCTGGTTCCCTTATGTCGGGCAACTGTATTAGACCTCATTCTAGTAATTGAGGTAAAATAGTGGCCAAAGGTTGATTTAATTTAGTAAATGCCCTTGGAGGTCTATTTGGAACTTTCAATACAAATTTACCCATGGTTTTTGTAGCATTGATATTTGCAGTATTTCTACTATTGGTGACTCCATCACCTACAACTTGTTTGTTCTTATATTGATTTTTAGAAGACTTATATTCATATTTCTTATTTAATTGACCTCTTCTAATGAGAGCATATTCAACTGTTCATGCTAAGTCTATGGCTTGATCAAAGGTTGTTATAGTAGTAGTTGAAAGTTCATAAGATAATTGCTCTTGTAAACTGCCAATGAAAATATCTAACATCTCTCGATGAGGTAATGCAAAATGTAACTTTCCCAATAATTGTCTCCATTTATCTAGTAAATTAGCAAAAATCTCATCTTTGCCCTATTTCAAGTTGTATAGATCCTTGATTGTCACATGTCTCTCTATGTAGGCACTAAATTGATGGACAAATGATTATGTTGTTTCTTCAAAATTTCTCAAATAATTTGTTAGCAATTGATAATACCACTCCAATGCCATGACTCCAAGACTTTTTGGTAACATATTTAGTAATAGCAATTCATCATAATATATATCATGACAAACTATCCTAAACATGCAAATATTCTTAAGGGGATCTTCAGTTCCTTTATATATCGGAAGAACATGCATGGGGAAATGCTTGGGATAAGGTTGGGCAACCACTATAAGATACAAAGGTTGGCTACACATATCTCGATAGTTGTATGAGGTACGGTAGGGATTTATCTAATCCATATGGGAAACTAATTGTTTCACTATAGCTTTAAGGTTATTAGGTTGTCCACCAAATTGATTTGGTTACATTATGTTATTATTAGATCTTTGAGTGTAATATGGTGTGACATAAGGATTTGTTGTTGAAATACTGTTATGCAAAGTGTTACTAGGAGAAGTATTATGAAGTTGATTTGGATTCTATTGAAATTTTTGTTGATGATAATTAATATTTGGATTTGGTTTAGATTTTTTTTTATTTGATATTCTTTGATTGAGAGCTTGAGAGAAGATGGAAGAAAAATATTGTTTTTGAGGTGGATTATTTACTTTGGTTTTGTTAACATGAACTTTAGATGATTGAGTTGTTAATTTTTGAATATTTTGGTTCAAAGGTACCATGTTTTGATTATATGGTCCTACTTGATCATTATATTGGTCTATTGAATTCATATATGAAAGTGGATTTGTATGCATTCAAAAAGTAGATTTTGAAGTTGCTTGTGTCTCACTAGTCCCAGTTTTATCTATTTGTGTTGCTTGAGTGAGCTCATCAATATTTTTTATTAAAAATTAAATAAAATGATCAACATATTTAAAACTAACATTTCCTTCTGAATTTACTTTAGGATCTCCTGTTTTCATCTTCTCTATGAATTTTCGGTTCACATTCTTCAGCAAGAATCCTATCAAGGTCTTCCTAGGCAACTTCCTCCTGATCTTGTTCTTCAAGAGGAGGGTTTTGTTGAGGTGGCTCTTCCACCCATTAATATTCTAATTTTTTACCAATCCTTAGTCTAGGCATTGTAATAAATAAGGTTTTTGCAAATATATATGTTATATATAAAAATACATTTAAATTCAGGGGTATATATTTTATATATATATATATACCTAATTAATATATATTATGTTTTGGGTTTTTATGGTTTTAATATGCAAAAATTGAAAGGAGATAGAAAATATGAAATAATATAATGTAAATATTATAGCTTAGTTCTCTTGAAATAATTTGTGGATATCATTAACAGGTTCTATCTCATCAGGTGTCATGTAATGATATTCAAATTGGAAGTTGTTTTTCAAGAACTTTACAAAGTGAGCTACAAAAATACAATCAACTTCAGAGTTTGACACATAAAAATAGAGCTCATGACAATATTATTGATATAAGACAACTGTAGGAACTCTATTAAATCTTCTCCTATATGTTATGACAACTTCTTGATCCTCTATACGGGACAAGAACTTATGTACTACAACAACATTATCAAGATAGTATTCAAAGGTATACAATCTAGGAGAAATGAGAGCTCTCTTGTCCACTAACCATATCTCACATGCCCTTTGAAGATCATGATAGAAATATAGGATATCAAAATATAGGATTCTATCTAAATCAAACCTCCTAATTTTTTTAATTTCTACTTTTTTGGAGTCAAGGATATTTAATCTCCTATCAAGTTCATCGCACTATTCTCGAAATCCAAACCTAGGGCCTCCAACTATGGTAAAAACCTCTAAGACAACTAATTGAGTACATACGTTTATTAAAACAACTCTTCTTCTATCATAGTCTACCATCTATGACAAATGAAGAATTAGGCGCCTAAATATTTTTGTTTTTGTATTTTGATTTTTTTTTCAAGAAGGTATTAATGTGTTTCATGTCGGATTCACCAAAGAATGTAGGATTAAAATTTTTGCACCCCTTTCCTTTAGGCTGATGGATTCGTGCCTAGAATGGGGGGTGGTAAAATGATAGGGCTACACCTCGAAGGAGAGACACTTGGTTTCATGTCCTCTTTGGTGATTTTTTGATGAATGGTGGGTTCACCAGGAAATGTTTTGTGGTAGTTTTTAAGCCTAGGTTGAGGATGTGTCTTGATGTGTTCATTTTAATTTATACACCTAGGTTGGCCAAAATGCATCTACTTTAATATATATGTGATTTATGATTTAAATGCAAACAACAAATAGAAAAACATTTAATCATGAACTAATGCAGTGCTTTTGAATAAATTTGAAATAACTTATCTGATTTTGGATGTTTGATGAGGATTCCACCGCTTGATGTTGTCTAGATCGTCTGTAATCTGATAGAATTACCTATAATTTAATAGAATCATCTACAATTTTGTATATTTATCTATTATTGCATAGAATCGTCCAAGATTGGATGATATCATCTATGATCAGATGAAATCATCTGAGATGTCAAAAACCTGCAACAACAAAATTGGATACCAAAAATAGAAGAATATGCTACAAGATGAATTAAAGTATGCTTAACAATGTGAGATGAATGAATATTCTAATTTACAAACTGAATTTAAGATAAATCAAAAGAAATGAATGCTTATCCTAATTTGAAATAATAATAAGATGTAATTTAATAACTAAATGAGGTGAGCACCAAATGCATAACATGAAGCAAGCTAATATAAAGCAAATGAAATTGAGATTGAAGGAAGAAAGTGTAAACTCTCAACTGTAATTACCCCCAAGTGGGCTGTAGGAAAAATCATCTCCAATCCAAAAAAATCATCTTGAATTATTACAATATCGTCTACAATTTGAACGAAATCATCTAAGATGATTTCGTATACCTCTGATTGATGCACACTGAAAACATACAAACAAACTGATAAGAAATGGTGATAATGGAAGTGTTTGCGATGTTCTATAACTTAATGAATTTGAGGTTGTAGGAAATGGATTAGCTAGGAGAGGTTCAATGGAAAAATAGGGATTTTATAGGGCTAGAAGGTTGTTAGAGGGGTTGGGATCCATCCCAATCTAGGAGATCTCTAAGGGGCGGTGGCTAATAACCCAGACACACTTATCCCCTAATAAGCATGGGCGTTAGAGCTACTTTTGTCATGTATCTAACCAGGCAAGTTTCATTTTTAGATGAAATCATATAGACGTTTATGACATACGATTTCGTTCAATTAGGGATGATATCATCAAATCGATGATGATAAAGTCTAACAGTCATAAAAGAGTGTATTTTTCGCATGAAAAATGAGGAAGGTGGTTTTTAGGCGATTTGGGGTAAATTTTTGAATGTTTTAACTTAGGTAAATCAATGTGGTTCTTTTTTAGGGTATTACACCCAATCTACCTTTTTAGCACTCGCATCCCTGAACTCATGCTAGTTCTATTCCTTAATTTTTATTTTTATGAACTGGAATCTCTTGAAAAAGTAATAAATTTGGGTGTCATATCTTGGCTTTCCTTCCTTGCAACACTAAATAACTAATGGTCTAAAGGGAACAACTTAAGCTATAATTTAAAGGGTGATTAATTCCTAGTAGACTACCATAGGTCTAGTAAAAAAGGCCAATGGGCTGATCCTTCATTATTAAGGATAAGAAATTTTTAAATTACTCCTAGAGAGAAAAGGTCATTTGAGATTATAAACCTATCAAAGTTCTCTATGATGCAAATAGGTCCCTTTTGTCTATTTGTCCATATCATAAATCCATTTTCAAGCTTTACATCATTTTTGTGGAGATGCCTCAAGTGATCGTGCATTAAATTATTCACAATGTCCAATGTTTTCATCCCTCCCATATTCTCATATAAGAAGAGAATGGTGTTAAAATCCCATCCTAGTACAATTTAGCTATTGAGAAATTATAGCCAAAGATGCTAGATATAGTCTCATTTCCTCCATTTATCCTCTATAGTAGTTTTTAAATATACATTAATACATAGGCTTTATTGGTCGTTTTGCCTCCATTGTCCCTAAATTTTTAGGATACCCCTTCTTCCCACAACCACATACACAACAAATACCTTTGGATCCCATAGACAAGAGATACCACCTAACACTTATTAGGAGCTAAGAAATTCTTCACAACACATTGAGCACAATTTCTTAGCAACTATTTCCATCTCCTCAATTATTAAGTTAGTCTCCTGAAGAAAAACTAAGTTTGGCTTATTTCTCTAAATTAACCTCCTAATTTCATTATTTTTGATATGACATACAATTTATCCCTCTTACATTCCATTAAAGGAGTCTCCTAAGGATGTATGGGTTAAAATTTTGGTGACAAGAGTCAATTTACCCTAGAGATAAGAGTGTTCCCTTATTTTTCTAACTGGTGTTGATTTATCTTATGTCACACTTTTTTATTGATATCCATATTCAATTTCTTATTTTTTTCCTATTGTATACCAAAATTATCATTGGTAGTTATTCCTTAACGATCCTTTGTGTATACCTATAACAACACTCTTTTTTTTATCTAAGGGAGAGCTAAATTTTTTTTCTATCTACAAGAATTATTTATCTCACTAAAAAGACCCAATAATTTCATTAGTATTAAGGCATAACCATCTCTAGTTCAATATCACTATAGATGACACTTGAATGGATAGGAGTGGTCAAATTCTCATAATTTTTGGGGTTCCCTTCTTATAACCTCACTGTTAAAAAAGACTCCATCAATGGTTCCTTCATTTCCCTATGCTTTTATAAATTAGACAAAATGACCATGAAGTGGACATTACCATTTAAGGTCCATATCACTTAAATGTGGTGCCTATTTCCTAACCCTACATACTAGCATCTATGTAGGATTACTATGGCATAATCACTTAGTGATTACTTAGTTTCATCTACCCATGAAACTAATATCATTACCATTCACCTGATATTGATCATGGTCACACTTGGCTACCCATAAGGTACCACCACTACACAAACTTGGTGAATGATCTAGTGGATTATTCCATACCTATCCACTACTAGGATCATCCAAGCCTCACTTCTAGGACCACCCAAGCCTCATAAATAGGGTTTATCATTCACCAAATTTACCTAGTTGGTTGTCTACCCACAAACTCAACTAGGATTGGGTGCAACTCAACTCTAAGGATTACTAATATATCACTAACCACTTGCCCATAAAAAACTTCTTAACCCAAGGGTATGATTCAAATCATTTTTTTCTAACTCACAAAAATTAAGTGCTATAATAAATCCTATAAAAAAATCAATACTAACATCAACATATCATATTGATAAAGTCTAGATAATTTAGGTACTCATTCCAACATAATACTAGAAAATAAGAAATTTTATTTTTCAACATAAAAGGAATGAAATATCATCTTGAAAATATACACAAATATTATTGGTTGTTTTTCTATGTTATTTTTCTTATGTATAATTAATCTATCTCACTATCTACAATTTATTTCCAAAGAAACTTATCATAGAAGGAAAGCAATAATTCATCTTTCATCTTTTGAACAATGATAATAGAGATTCATGATAATACATGAAGAACATTTACAATGATGCTCATTCCTTGATCATAATCATTATTATAGCATAACTTCTTCCCATGACACCTATTAGTCTAAAAAGACTACCTCTAGAAGACAACATATATTTTACAACATGGTGCCATTTTGAGAAGCTTGATGCAGTCTATTTTTGAAATGCAGTAGAAGGAAAAATGGTCTAAGGAGAAATAATGTCGCGATTTCGTGACATGTCAAATTTTTGCGACAAAAAGGTACAAAGAGGCCAAGAAGGTGAAAAGGTCACGATTTTGTGACATGTCCAAATTTTTCCAAAAGGAAAATAAGAATGCCCAAAGAATAGAAGACGTCGTAATTTTACAACATGTTGCATTTTTGTAGATGCAAAGAGCAAAAGGAGCTGAAGAGATGAATACATCGTGATTTCATGACATGTTGCATTTTCGCTAAAGCAGAAGTCAGATGAAGCAGAGGGCTCGAAGACATCAAAATTTTGTGACATGATAGTTGTTCTTAATAGATATATTTTTAGCAACTAAAACATGCCCTTACACCAAAATTCTGATTTTTAAGGGTGTCAAATAATGGAGAAGTATCAAATCTATTAGAATCCAATTACAGAAGATCTTTGTGTATTATTATAAACTGTAGTTAAATTGCTTGTAATTGATTTGAAAATAAAGGATGTACTAGTTGTAAAGATACCCATATTAGGGTATATATAGTGGTAGACGCATTCTAAAAAGTGGTCGGCTCTTAGACATTTACAATATTGAATGTACATCTTCTAGATACAAGCAAATAAAGTCATTCTTCTATCTGGATTCTAATTTTCTATGTGCAAGTGTATGTATCTAATTCTTGACTTCTATTTACATTATTGAGTTCTATAATGTATCTGTTCTGAATCTGAACTGTACTTATATAAATGATATTGCTAGAGTTAGGATTAAGTATGATTATATGTGCTAGATGAAAGTCTAAATCACACTTATAAAGTTATGATTTCTATATTAAGGTGTAAATGAAAGCTTATAACAGGAATGCGTATGTTTTATCCTAGTTGTTGTCTAAATTGCATGTGAGAAAAGCTTCTAGCCTCAACTATATTTCCCTTTACAAGAATTTCCCTTATTTATGTTCTCTTTTCTCTAAACAGGAGAAGAATTCATTTCAGAGGAGTTTACGGAGTATTGTGAAAAATACAGTATTAGGAGATAGTTTTTAGCATCCAGGACACCTCAGTAGAATGGAGTGGTAGAAAGAAAGAATAGGACAATGCAGGAAATGGCACAGACTATGCTGGTTGAAAGCAGACTAGCAGATAGATTTTGGAAAGAAGCAGTCTATATTGTGGTGTATATCCAAAATAGGTACATGCTGAGAACACATGAAAGCAAAACTCCTTATGAGTTGTGTTTCGGTAAAAGGGAAACAACAAAATACCTCAAAGTTTTTGGCAGCAAGTGCTACATCAAAAGAACTGAATATAATCTTGGTAATTTTGAAGATAGAGTGGATGAAGGTATTTTTGTTGGTTATTCATCAAAATGCAAAGCTTACAAATGCTACAACAAGAAGCTAAAGAAAATTGTGGACAGTGCCGATGTTAAATTTGATGAAGGTAGAGAACGAGTAATTAGCTATGAAATGAACTACCCAATTTATGAAGATGTTATTGAAGGAGATGAGGAAAACAAAACAGAAAAGATACAAAAAATTGACTTAGATGATTTAAGTTGTGATTCAAAAGTGGAAGAAAATAAGAAATTCAAAATAGGCAGCTAGCAGAAAAATCATCCTAAAGAGCAAATAATTGGAGATCCCAAAGTTGGTGTTCAGACAAGAAGAGTAGTAAGTAACTACTCTCTATTATCCAGCATCGAGCCCAAAAATGTTGCTGATGCAAGTAAAGATGAAAGTTAGATGAAGGCAATAAATGAAGAATTATATCAGATCGAGAAAAACAAAACTTGGGAGCTAGTACCTAGACCTGCAAATAAAAATATAATCGGGACTAAATGGATTTTTTGAAACAAATTGAATGAAGACAGACAAGTAGTTAAAAACAAAGCAATATTGGTATGTAAGGGTTATGCACAAGTTGAAGGCGTTGAATTTGAGGAAAATTTTACACCAGTAGTGAGACTAGAGGCAATTAGAATGTTTCTGGCTTTAGAAGTCTACAAGAATTTCAAAGTTTATCAAATGGATGTGAAATCAATGTTTTTGAATGGAAAACTTGAAGAAGAGGTTTATATTGAGCAACCAGATGGTTTCCAAATTGGTGATGATCCCAACTTTGTTTGCAAGTTGAAGAAAGTATTATATGGCTTAAAACAGGCACCCCGAGCATGGTATGCAAGGCTAGACAACTATCTCACCCAACAAAGGTTTAAGAAAGGTATGGTGGATAGTAATTTGTATGTCAAAACAGAAAATGGGCATCTTATTGTTCTTGTTGTATACGTAGATGATATCATATTTGGCAGCAGCAAAGATGAGTCGTGTAAAGATTTAGCAAATAAGATGTAGAAATAATTTGAAATGTCAATGATTGGTGAACTTTCGTATTTCCTCGGGTTGCAAGTTAATCAAAATAAGAAGGGCATATTTATTTCTCAAGTTAAATATGTGAAAGAGATGTTGAAAAATTTCATAATGGAGGATTGTAAGCCAGTTAGCACTCCCATGATGACAGGTTGCAAGTTGAGCAAGGATGACAAATCTCCATCTGTTGATCAAACCATGTACAGATCTATTATTGGAAGCTTACTATACTTGACAGCTACCGGACTAGATATTTTGCAGGCAGTATGCATGGTAGCACGATTTTAGGCTAATCCCAAGGAGACCCATGTGACAGCAGTGAAGAGAATTCTTCGGTATCTCAAGGGTACTATGGAGTATGGGTTATGGTATCCGAAAGGTAAATAATTCACCCTTATTTTGTATTCAAATGCAGATTGGGCAAGATGTGTAGATGATATAAAGAGTACTAGTGGAGGTGCATTCTATCTTGGAGATAGATTGGTCACGTGGCACATTAAGAAACAAGATTCAATTTATCTATCGACAGCAGAGGCAAAATATATTGCAACAACAACATGTTTTACGCAAGTATTGTGGATGAAATAAACCATGAAAGATCTTGGTATTAACTTCAGTGAGCCAATATCAGTTAAGTGTGATAACACTAGTGCCATTAACATCTCCAAGAATCCGATGATGCATTCATGCATAAAACACATTGCTATCAAGTATCATTTTTTGAAAGAGAAAGTTGTGAAAGGTGAGGTTAAGTTAGATTTTGTTCCAACTACAGAGCAAGTAGTAGATATCTTCACAAAACCATTGCCCAAGGAATTTTTTGAGTACCTTCGCAATAAATTAGGAGTGGTCACTATTGGTTCGACTTTTATACACACCCTATGAAGAATGAGCATAAAATACCGATAACACTTAAATGGGATAAATCCCACTCACTTTAGGGTCTTGCTGGATATCTAAGGTGTGAGTTACAGAGTTGGGTCGAATGTCTATTCACTCTTTTCCACTTCCAAAATAGTTTCAAGTGGACTATATGTTACCTTAAAATGGGCTCTAGACTTCAGTTCAATAATGTTTTTGAAGTTGGTTATTTTATGGATAATCAGATTTAAAATCAGTTCTTTGATCTAGATCTTTATGCTTTAGCAGATTTAAATAAAAGACAAATTTAAAGAAAGATAAAAATGGATCATTTCACGGTGGAACGGAGAGAGTAGGGTAAGGCAGAAAGAGAAATTTATCTAACTTAGCTGTAAAACCAAAACTACCAATTTTAGTTATACCGGTTAGCTTCACAATAGAACAAATCAAAGAGGAAAGTGTCCAGTTTTCTAATATCACCTTCCACTAAGAGCATAAGATAGAGACAACAATAGATCTGAAAGAAAATCACAAACATATATGAAGTCGGTTAAAATTGGTATCTCTCACCAGCAGCCTGGCTTGCATAGTGAGGACAGAGCAATTAGAACAGGCCTGAACCTTAAATCTGTAATTTTCTCTAACATACAATAAAGACAATGAAGCCTAGAAGCATATCCAATCCTGGTAACACAAATCTACAGCATGATTTAAATAAACCTTAATGAAACGAAAACAACAGAAGATGAACTTATCATAATCTGAAAGAGATTAGGCTCCTGACCATGCTATCACAGAAAATGAAAATCACACCCACTCTAGGTCTAGAACAAAACTTTCAAACCAGATTTGCAGGATATTTCTCAAATAGCTTTTTATTTCTAAGTTTTTGCCTCTCGTGATTTACATTCAAAAGAAGTATTTATAGACTCAGGATAGACCCTGATCTTTTCATAAATATCTTCTTCTCAAACCCTAAATTTTATCCTCTTAACCTTACTACCTGGGTTTTACAATATAAGCCCCTTTAAAAATAGAGTTTTGAAAACCCTAACCACTCTGTAAATCTTAGTGCAGTTACTTGCCATAAATGGAGAAGGCATGATCTGATATTATTCTCATCCATCTGTAACTGCAAGTAAATATCTTCATTTTTTGGCCGATCACTGACATATTCCATAAATGGGCACTATGTAAGTAAATATCTTCATCTTTCTGGTGCACTTGCCGGGAGCGCCTCATTAATTCCTTAGAGAAATTTGGATGAGTCACTAGCTTCTATGACATTTTATCTTCGTAGAGCCACCCCTGAGTTGAAATTATCTGCACACCATTACTTTCACCATAAATTCTCCTATTAAATGCATCCATCGGCAATTTCCAGTAACAGTGTGTAGATATTTTCATTTTTCGATCAATTTCCGACATAGTCTATTAAATGGGCAGCTGCTTAGTCATTGTAAAGTCTCTTTGTGGCCATATCTGTAAAATCTGGATGAACCAGCAATTCTTGGCATCTCAAATTTCCATCTGACGGCCTTCATTTAACCCGTGCTTATTTTGCCCTTTTTCGCCATTACTTTCGCTAGCATGCAACTGCCAGCTGGCTTTCTGCAAAAGAACAAGCAAGGATTAGTATTTAATATTATTAAATTAAACCTCTAATGTTTATCACACGTCGGCTTGATTCCCTTTGACATGTGTCATGATAACATGATGTTTTCCTTAAGCCGCTTTTCATTTTGGCTTCTTTGTCTCTTCTATCATGAAACCGTGACATGCCACGATTTCGTGACATGTCATGAAATCACGATGTCCCCTGCACCTTGTGTCCATCGTTGCCTCTAAGTCGTGAAACCGTGACATGTCATGATTTCATGAAATGTCACAAAATTGTGACATTTTCTTGCATCTGGCACTTTATCTTCCTGCCATGTCGCGATTTCATGACACGGCCACCCTTGGGCTCCCTTTGTTTTTGGTGTGTCACGATTTCGTGACACCCATGCCTTGGCGCTTTATCTTCCTGTCGTGTCACGATTTCGCGACACGGCCACCCTTGGGCTCCCTTTGCTTTTGGTGTGTCACGATTTCATGACGTCACAATTTTGCGACACCCATGCCTTGGCACTTTATCTTCCTTTCGTGTCACGATTTCGCAACACGACCACCCTTAGGCTCCCTTTGATTTTAGTGTGTCGTGATTTCACGACGTCATGAAATCGCGATGTCACAATTTCATGACACCCATGCCTTGGCCCTTTTTGGTTCTTTTACTCAAAACCCATCGTGAAATCGTGACGATATCCATGCCTTAACCATTTTTTGGTCCTTTTGCCATGAAACTGCGACATGTCACAATTTTGTGACGTGTCGTGAAATCGCGCCCTTCCTTCACACTTGCTCTCTCTAGTCCAAATACGTCACGATTTCATGACACCTTCTTAAAGTTTGGCTTCTGACTCAAACCTGTTGTGATATCGTGACATTTTCGAAACTTGGCTTTCTCTTCCAAAACTTGTCATGATATCACAACACTTTCAAGACTTACACTTTTTTTTCAAAACCTGTCGCGATATCGTGACATTTCCAAAAATGGAAAAAGTCACGATATCGCTACTTTTTCAAAAATGGAAGTGTCACGCACTTAGCAAAATTTTCCAAGACCCGTTGCGATTTCGCGACATTTCCAAAAATGGAAAGTGTCACGATATCATGACTTTTCCAAAAATGGAAGTGTCGCGATATCGCGACGTTTCCAGCACTTAGCAAAATTTTCAGAATTTGTAGTTTGACTTTAATGAATTCATTCATCTGTATTTTGCATTTTTACATATCTGTGAAAGATATTTTTACTCAGAATGTTTCTAACTTTAAAGAAGTGAATTCTTAAATTGAAATTAAAGCCATAGGCAAGCCTACTTGGATACTTTGGTATATGAAGTCTAAAAGAAGAAGGAGGCAAGAAAAATTTGGAATAAAAACCTAGAAAACATCAAGAGGGTCCCTACTGTAAAATGAAATCTAAATATTTTCAAAGGATGGAAATTCATTTTTTCAGTGGGGGTGTGTTGCTTCTCAACAAGTTTCAAAACAATATAGACCATGCACCATGCCTTGCCACAAATATTCTTCAAATAATTTAACTACTACCTGATAGTTGTTAAAATTTCCCAAGGACATACTAGGTTGGATCACTTAAGGAAGATTTCCGATGTGCAATTATAATCGTATAAAACTTTCTTCAAGAATGACTGGGCCTTCAAATGTTGTACTCTGGATTGATCAGCTTTTCTAGAAAGGGGAAACCGAGTTGTGAAAGGGGAAACCGAGTAGGGCTCTGTTTACTAGTTTAGCCTTTTACAGCCCCGACAGAGTTACTCTTTATATTTTCATGACCCTGATCCACAACTGTGAGGTAGTATCTACATCTTGGTAAAAGAAAACATCTTCTGAAGCCTTGGCTATCTCTTTCATTACATAACTTTTTTTTTTTTGTATAGAAAATAACAGAGTGCCAGTTTTATGTTGTCTTGCTCAAATTTCACCTTCTCTCTCTCTCTTTTGAAATATACCAAAATCTGAAAGGCCTTAAAAAAGAATAATTTTTTTTTTTTAAATTTCATCGATCTAGAAACTGCCTTAGCCTGGGTACTGATAACCTCTATGGATACTCAAATAATTTTATGAATCAGAGTCCCCTCTTATGACCAACTTTTCTTGGATTCCTTGGGAGTTTCTCCAGCCAAATAGTATAGCAGTTTCTTTATAATTAAAATAATTGTGGCAAGCAAGACACAAAATCCAATCATCTTTCTACTGTTGTTCTGAATAACAAAATAGGTTCAGTTTAAGCAGACTATCTCTTAATTAGAATAAAATAGAATGAACACTGGATTTTGAACTCAGAATAAAACAATTTTAGAAGGTTGACTTCTTTCTTTACTGCCCAGGAAAAACTTAAAAAATAGAATTTTAAAAGCTAAAGAAATTTGTACAGACCCCAAAGGATAAACACACAACTTTAAAAACATACAAAATAAAATAAAACAAACTACTTTGTACAGACCCCAAAGGATAAAACACAGACCTTTAAAGACAAACAAAATAAAATAAAACAAACTACTTCAAAGCTTATTTACAATATATACACATGTTACAACATCTTTGTGATTCATTCAAACGATATATTGGATGAAACAGCTGAGAAATAATGCTTTAGGTATTGACCATTAACAGGGAGGTTCAGAAAATTACCATTAAGGTCTTGTAGAAAAAATGCATTATTACCCAAGGTTTTGTCAATCTGGTATGGCCCTGTCCATAAAGGTTGCAGCTTGGTGTTTTTACGCTTCTTTTCATGGGTTTTGTCCCACAGAAACACCAGGTCTGCAAGTTTAAAAGCCTTCGAATTGGCCCTCTCGTCAAGCTAGCACTTGACTGTCTCTTAGTGCCGACTAAAATGCTCCACAGCTTAAAGTCGTCCACCCTGCAAATCAAACAAGTCCAACATATGGGTTTTCGTATCTGCATGATCAAAGTAATGTAAAGCAAATTTTAATCCTGGTACTAATGCTTCATATTCTACCAAGTTATTAGTACAGGGAAACTGCAAGTGATAAGACATAAAATTGGTTTGATTTTTTGGTCCTTTAAGAACAACCCCTGTACCATAACCTTGCTCAGACTTAGCTGCATCAATATGAAGTATCCCAACTTCATTATCGTGATTAAGGTGAGCTTTAACCGATTTCTCCTTTTGAGTAGTTGTCAAATTATAAACCCCAATATAACAGCCCTCAGCAAGATTAGCAGTCTCATTCTTGGCATTATACTCTGTAATCATGAGTTTATATATTGTTTCTCTGTTGATTCTTAATTGATTTGCAAAACCATTCCAGGGTAACCACATATGCGAGAAATCAGTAGCCAAATACCCATTCAAGGATTTTGACCAATCCCTGCTCAAAAGCATCCTGTATCCTACAGGAATATCCACCACCTGAATATCAATTATGTGCTACGCTCTTGGCTCAGATGTTAGCTGAATATGTATATTCTGAAGTTCACCTACCACTTTAACTTTAGACTAATCCAATTGGACGACTCTCATCCCAGAGTTCATGAGGGTCAAACCCAACTGCTGACAGATGGCTAAAGGCATGACATTGGCTAAAGCCCCAGAATATACTAAACAGTTGTGTAAGTTTTTTCCAAATATACAAACAGTCAGTAGAAAAGGCGGAACTTCAGTCTTCTCTTTATACATAGCCACATTTGCATTTGCCATATTTTTTCCCTTTTCCAAAGGTTTGGCAGTAGGCTCAGAATATGTTTTGATCAGGTTATCCCTTTGTTCAAAAATTTGGGCCAGCTCATGAAGAGTGATGTTGGCTTTGATTTTTTTCATGTCCTCCACTATATTATATCCCTTATTGAATGGAGGGACAAATGCATCTGGTCCTCTCGAATTTCCTCCCTTGGGTGGGGATGGGTTATTGCTTGAATATGGATCTAGAGGAACATTGTGTGAGTTGTTGGGAGGGGTAGATGTAGTGTTGGGCTCCGGATTTCTGTTTCTGAGGCTGTAGTTGTCCCTCCTGTACTGTTGAAAATCCTATACTTCATCCATGGGTAGCTCCACAACCTTCTCTGATTCTTTTGGAAAAGTGAAAGAATCTAAGACCATAGCTACACTGTGGTTGGATGAACTTGGGGCATCCACAGTCCTTTGTTGTTAAGGAGAAACCAACTCACCAGAAAGAGCTTCAAAAAAATTATAGAATTCCAAACAATCCAACTCCCCTTGCTAAGACGTTCCATGAATCCTGCACCAGTTAGGCAAGGCTAAATCACAAATATTTACATCATGCCCTTTACCTTTATAATCCTTATTGGGCTCGTATTGGGGCCGAGTGAATTTATTCTACTAATAAGAAAACCTGTTCGGGTTTTCATCGGTGGACACTTGCCTTTTGAAAGTTAAAGTCATTTGCAAACTTTTGGACTACCATTGAAACTTCAATTTTTGTGTTATTAGCTTCTTTACCTAGATTCTGTACATTTTCAACAGGTGCTATAGCCAATGGATTTCCTGATGGTGGAGTTTGACATACTGGCAACATCATATGATGTGGTATGGGATTAAAAATAGGGGTACCTTATGTGACCAAGGGAATTTGATGAGCATTTAAAGGTTGGGGTCCCAACTGTCTTTCCAGAACCAAAGCTTCTTTGTAAGCCTCTATTAGATTGGTAATAGAGGCATCTCTTTTCAAGAAAATAGAAGTCATTGGGTCTAGAGAATTCCTAAAAATCTTTAATGCCAGGTCTGCATTTGGCACATAATAACCAGTCAGTCTACCATAAGCCTTCTGAAATCTAACATTGTAAGATCTGATAGATTCTTTTATTTCTCTTTTAATACCATAAAACTGCTGATATAATACACTGGGATATATTACTTCACCAAAATATGATACAAAAACCTTTTTCAAGTCATTCCAACTGGTAATAGAATCATTAGTGAGATTTAGAAACCAGTCGTAAGCTCCCTCTTGGAGAGTGAACGAGAACAATCTGCAAGCCACATCTTCATGTTGTACATTTAACAATTTTAGAGCATTATTGAATGCTACTAGATGTTCTTCCGCTGTCCTAGTTCCATCATGCTTATATCTGGGAAGATACCTCTCAGGATTTCTGGGCAGGTCATGGGCTACACCCAGGATATTTAAGGTAGTGGAACCTAACCAGTTTGCCATTACTACTTGATTGACAATGATACTTTCAGTTGTAGTTGGAGTAATTACAAGTGGTGACAAAAATATTTCAGACAAGGACTTGGCCCTTCTAAGGCTGCTTCTTCTAGGAGTTTCTAACTCAGGCACAAGGAGCTCTCCAGCTCTGGAGTGGGACCTTGTTATTCTATAATTAGAATCCAGCTTTTCACCAGCACTTACAACCTTACAATCCTTAATAGACTACTGAACTTCAGGTCCTCTTTTCTAGCAATTTTAAATGTTGGTGTTGAGTTCCGCTATTTAGGCAAAACTCAAACAAACAAGTTTAAAAAGAGCTAAAGAGGAGGGAAAAGGATTCAAAATATAAAACACTAGACTCTGCACAGACAACTTACAATACTGAATAGAGTTCAGTGGGCCCTCCTTCTAGCGCCAATTTTAAATGTTGGTTCAATTTTTATACACACCTTGTGAAGAATGAGCATAAAATACCGATAACACTTAAACGGGATAAATCCCACTCACTTTAGGATCTTACTGGATATCCAAGGTGTGAGTTACATAGTTGGGTCGAATGTCTATTCACTCTTTTTTGCTTTCGAAATAATTTGAAGTGGACTTTCTGTTACCTTACAACGGGATCTGGACTTCAGTTCAGTAATGTTTTTGAAGTTGGTTATTTTGTGGATAATCAGATTTAAAATTAGTTCTTTGATCTAGCTCTTTATGCTTTAGCAGATTTAAATAAAAGACAAATTTAAAGAAAGATAAAAATGGATCATTTCACGATGGAACAGAGAGAGTAGGGTAAGGCAAAAAGAGAAATTTATCTAACTTAGCTGCAAAACCAAAAATAATAATTTTAGTTATATCGGTTAGCTTCACAATAGAAAAAATCAAAGAGGAAAGTGTCAAGTTTTCTAAGATCACCTTCCACTAAGAGCATAAGACATAGATAACAACAGATCTGAAAGAAAATCATAAACAAATGGGAAGTCGGTTAAAATTGGTATCTCTCACCAGCAGCCTGGCTCGCACAGTGAGGACAGAGCAATTAGAACAGACATGAACCTTAAATCTATAATTTTCCCAGACAATGAAGCCTAGCAGCATATCCAATCCTGGTAACACAGATCTACAACATGATTTAAATAAACCTTAATGAAACAAAAACAACAGAAGATGAACTTATCACAATCTGAAAGAGATTAGGCTCCTGGCCACGCTATCACAGAAAATGAAAATCACACCCACTCTAGGTCCAGAACAAAGCTTTCAAACCAAATTTGCAAGAAATTGCTCAAATAGCTTTTTATTTCTAAGTTTTTGCCTCTCGTGATTTACATTCAGAAGAAGTATTTATAGACTCAGGACAGACTCTGATCTTTTCAAAAATATCTTCTTCTCAAACCCTAAATTTTATCCTCTTAACCTTACTACCCGGGTTTTACAATATAAGCCCCTTTAAAAATAGAGTTTTGAAAACCCTAACCACTCTGTAAATCTTAGTGCAGTTACTTGCCATAAATGGAGAAGGCATGATCTAATATTATTCTCATCCATTTGTAACTGCAAGTAAATATCTTCATTTTCTGGTCGGTCACTGACATATTCCATAAATGGGCACTGCGTAAGTAAATATCTTCATATTTTTGGTGCACTTGCCGGGAGTGCCTCATTAATTCCTCAGAGAAATTCGGATGAGTCATTGGCTTCTCTGGCATTTTATCTTCGTAGAGCTGCCCCTGAGTTGAAATTATTTGCATGCCATTACTTTCACCATAAATTCTCCTATTAAATGCATCCATTGGAAAATTTCGGTAACTGTGTGTAGATATTTTCATTTTTTGGTGAATTGCCAACATATTCTATTAAATGGGCAGCTGCTTAGTCATCGTAAAGTCTCTTTGCGTCCAGATCTATAAAATCTGGATGAACTAGCAATTCTCGGCATCTCAAATTTCCATCTGATGGCCTTCATTTAATTTGTGCTTATTTTGCCATTTTTTGCCATTACTTCCGCTAGCATGCAACTGCCAGCTGGATTTCTACAAAAGAACAAGCAAGGATTAGTATTTAATATTATTAAATTAAACCTCTAATGTTTATCACATGTTGGCTTGATTCCCTTTGACACGTGTCGTGATAACATGACGTTTTCCTTAAGCCACTTTTCATTTTGGCTTCTCTATCTCTTTTGCCACGAAACCATGATATGCCATGATTTTGTGACATGTCGCGAAATCGTGACATCCCCTGCGCCTTGCATCCATCGTTGCCTCTAAGTCGCAAAACCGTGACATGTCATGATTTCGTGACATGTCGCAAAATCGTGACCTTTTTTTGTGCCTAGCACTTTATCTTCCTGCCATGTCGCGATTTCATGACACGACCACCCTAGGGCTCCCTTTGCTTTTGGTGTGTCATGATTTTGCGACGTCATGAAATAACGACTTCTTGCCGTGTCATGATTTTGTGACACGACCACCCTTGGGCTCCCTTTATTTTTGGTGTGTCGCAATTTCACGATGTCGGAATTTTGTGACACCCATGCCTTGGCCCTTTATCTTCCTGTTGTGTCGCGATTTGCGACATGGCCACCCTTGGGCTCCCTTTGCTTTTGGTGTGTCACGATTTTGTGACACCCATGCCTTGGCCCTTTTTGGTTATTTTACTCAAAACCCATCGCGAAATCGCAACGGTCTCCATGCCTTAACCATTTTTTGCTCCTTTTGTCGTGAAACTGCGACATGTCGCAATTTTGCGACGTGTCACGAAATCGTGCCCTTCCTTCACATTTGCTCTCTCTAGTCCAAATACGTCATGATTTCATGACATCTTCTTCAAGTTTGGCTTCTGACTCAAACCTATTGCAATATCGTGATGTTTCTAAAACTTGGCTTTCTCTTCCAAAACCTGTCGCGATATCACGACACTTCCAAGACTTGCACTTTTTTTCAAAACCCGTCGTGATTTCGCGACATTTTCAAAAATGGAAAGTGTCGCGATATCGTGAATTTTCCAAAAATGGAAGTGTCGCGATATCGTGAATTTTCCAAAAATGGAAGTTTTGCGATATCGCGACGTTTCCAGCACTTAGCAAAATTTTCCAAGACCCGTCGAGATTTTGCGACATTTCCAAAAATGGAAAGTGTCGCGATATCACCACTTTTCCAAAAATAGAAGTGTCGCGATATCGCCACTTTTCCAAAAATGGAAGTGTCGCGATATCGTGACGTTTCCAGCACTTAGCAAAATTTTTAGAATTTGTAGTTTGACTTTAATGAATTCATTCATCTGTATTTTGCATTTTTACATATCTGTGAAAGAACTTTTTACTCAAAATGTTTCTAAATTTAAAGAAGTGAATTCTTAAATTGAAATTAAAGCCATAGGCAAGCCTACTTGGATACTTTGGTATATGAAGTCTGAAAGAAGGAGGCAAGCAAAATTTGGAATAAAAACTTGGAAAACATCAAGAGGGTCCCTACTGTAAAATGAAAGCTAAATATTTTCAAATGATGGAAATTCATTTTTTCAGTGGGGGTGTGTTGCTTCTCAACAGTCACACTTCCCAAGAATTGACTAGCTACAAAGATCACATTCTCAGGGGGAGTGGTCATGATTTGTGCTAAGTGTAATAAATTGTGCCTGAGAATGTTGTGCATGGACTCAAGGGGAGTCTACAGTAGCCCTTTGGTATTATTGTCAAAGGGGGAGAAGAGTTACAGGAAATTGCACATGTGTTGCCAACAATTCCAAAGGGGGAGATTGTTGAACAAGGTGCAGCAACAGTATTGTCATTGTTGTCAACACAGTTAGATAGATCTGTTGATGCAGTGGATAGGAAGTTCAAAAGCTTTTTCAGATTCAGAAGACAGGAGTTCAAAGGTTACTCGGAGTATGTATAGTGTTTTTCCAAGAAGACCGAAGTGGCCCATATGCAAAATATCAAAGAAAAATACAAGAAAAGTGTCACGATGTTGCGACATATACAGCAGGCAAGAAAAACTGTCATGATTTCGTGACATGTTGGAAGAGAGAAAAAGTAGGAAAAACTGTCGCAATTTTGCGACATGTTGGAAGAGAGAGAAAAGGCAAGAAAAACTATCACGATTTCGTGACATGTTGGAAGAGAAAAAGGCAAGTGGAAAAACTATCACAATTTCGTGACATGTTGAAAGAGAAAAAGGCAAGTGGAAAAACTATCACAATTTTGTGACATGTTGGAAGAGAAAAAGGCAAGTGGAAAAATTGTCGTGATTTCATGACATGTTGGAAGAGAAAAAGGCAAGTGTAAAAACTGTCGTGATTTTGTGACATGTTGGAAGATAAAAAGGCAAGTGGAAAAACTATCGTGATTTCATGAAAAAAGTAGAGAAGAATACTTCGAAGGCAGAAGTGTCACGATTTCATGACAAAAGCAGAAAGGAAGACTTCGAAGGCAGAAGTGTCACGATTTCGTGACAAAAGCAAAGAAGTGAAGTACGAAAGCAGAAGTGTCATGATTTCGCAACAAAAGCAGAGAAGAAGACTTTGAAGGCAGAAGTGTCATGATTTTGCGACAAAAGCAGAAAGCAAGACTTCGAAAGCAGAAGTGTCATGATTTTGTGACATGTCGCATTTTCATGACTCAAGAAAGGTAGGCAGGCAGAATAACAAAAGTGTCACAATATTGCGCAATGTCGCATTTTCATGACAAAAGAATAAAGAAAGTGTACGGAGGTAAAAGTATCGCGATATCGCGACATGTATTTTCACGAACCAAAGCTAAGATAAAGAGCAAGGAGAAAAAGTGTCGCGATATCATGACATGTTGCATTTTCACGATCCAAAGCAAGGAGAAAGAGAGAGAAAGAAAAAGTGTCATGATATCACGACATGTATTTTCAGGGCCAAAGTAAGGAAAAAGAGAGAGAAAGTGAAAGTGTCGTGATATTGCGACATGTATTTTTGCAGTTGAGTTGAAGCCGATGAAGACCGATGACAATCAACTAAAATTAGGGTTTACAGTTGTCATGAAAACTGACTAATATTAGGGTTTATAGCCGACTAAGATTAGGGTTTTCATCACAAGAATTTTGTTATAAAAGGAGGGTTTTTTGGAGATTTGATCATATCGTTGAAGTGTGCAAAGTTTGGTCATAGTGTGAAGAGAGCAGAGTGCACGAAAGGGAGAAGATGATCATGAAGTAGAGTGTGTGAAGTGATTGCATAGAGAAAGCAGAGTGCGCAGAGAGTGCAAATGCAAAGAAATACCAGTCTAGATCTTACAAAAACAAAGGTATCTTTCTGTCAAACTTATAGATTCAAAATTGAAGTCCAGGTTGCAGCTTGGCATCATGGGTTGGTGCTCCTTCCAGTAGGTGTTGGTAAATTAGGGGTTGGTGCTCCTTTATGTTGGTGCAGATAAATAAGGGGTTGGTGCTCCTTCCAATGGGTGCTGGTAAATTGATTATAAAGTTGGTGCTTTGCAAAGGTTGGATTTGGATGGTAGTCCAAGCAGTCATTTTTGAGGAGTAGCCACATTGGTGAACCTCGTTAAATCTTGTGTTGTGTGATGCTCTTGTGTTATACTTGTATCTAGTAATTAGTTGTAATTGCTACTGTATTAAGAGCTGTAAATTCAAGTTTAAAGAGCTACACTAATTCACCCCCCCTCTCAATGTCATTGTAAGACTAAAAAACATATGATATGCTTGAGAATAAATTATGCGATGCAAGCTCCAGTGGTCATTGTAAGGGGAATGTCTTCCACCCACTTTGTAAAATACTCAGTAGCTATGATAATGAATGTATGTCGGCCTAACGATGGAGGGGAAATCTTGCCAATCAGATCTAATCCCCACTGAGCAAATGGCCAAGCCGTTTGAATGGGCTGTAAGGCCTATGATGGAAAGTGCGTAAGATTAGCATGATGCTGATATTTAACACATTTCTTGACATACACATTGCAATCCTTCTCCATAGTGGGACAATAATAACCCATGTGAAGGATGAATTTTATGATAGCCATACCACTAAAATGGCCATTGCACGTACCATCATGCACTTTGAAATTTCCCAAGATGACTCTTGGGTCTTAAGACATCGAAGGAGAACTCCTTCGTAGCTATGTTGATACAAAATATCTTCTATCAAGACATACTTAGTCACTTTATGTTTGAAGGTGCATCTTGCGGCATGCGAAAATCCCTATGGGATCATACCAAGTTTTTGGAAGTCTTGGATTTACAACATCTAGCTTTGACAAGCCTTAGCTTTGACTGCTAAGACGACCTGCTCCCCCTACGTATTTAACTTTGTAAATGTAGACTGGGAAACAACATTGTGGTGAATGGTAGTACCACTCCCCGTAGGACTCTAGGAAGTCAATGACTCCCAAGGTGCCTGCTTAAGAAATTCTTCTACTCTACAGAACCAATCAGTTGTTGGTTTCATGACAATCATGTTGACTAACTCTTTGTTATCAAAGGTTGCACGTTTCACTGCTGGGTGCGAGAGCATTCTAATAGATTTTGAGGGATCAAGGACCCCAAATATGCCATGGTTTTTGTGAACCTATTTGATGAACGGGGGATTGTGTTGATTTCATACCATTCAAATTTAGCCAGATAAGTGGCAACAAGATCTTTGTAGGCTTTCTTTATGGGACATCAACACTGGAAGAGCCCCTTAAATTGGTTAACTATGAGCAGATAATCACCAAAAATGTTCAATATTTTAATACCCATGGTGATGGCTACGTGGAGGTCCAAAAGTAGGGCTTCATACTCAGCATTATTATTGGTGCATGAAAAGTTTAACTTGAATGACAAGGGCATTGGAGCTCCTTGTGGCATGAAAAACACTATTCTTACACCACCCCCTTGCTCACACTTCAAACTGTCAAAGAACAATGTCATATCAACATTATTCTCTGGTTCCTCAGGTTTGGGAGCTTCAAATATTATGAATATCACATCATCTAGAAGCTCAATGGTTAGAGGCCTACTGTTGGATAGTGGTTCCTCAGCCAGTTGATCAGCTATGACTTGTCCCTTGATGGAATTTTGGCTGATGAATTACAAATCAAATTTTGTCAATAGCATGATCCACTTTGCAGTACGTGTGTTATGATATGTCTTGCTCATCATATATTACAAAGGATTCTATTTCAATATAACATATGTCGTATGACTTAGCATGTAATGCCACAATTTCTTGGTAGCGAACACCACTGCTAAACATAGCTTCTCAACATATGCATATCCTGACTCATAACTCACCAAGGTGCAACTGACGTAATATACGGCTTGCTCTTTGCCTTGCACGTTATTTTGGGCTAACATGGTCCATAATGCAAAGTCGATTACCGATATATATATATAGTAGAAAAGGATCATCTAGCCTTGATGGAGCTAGTACTTGTGACATTTCTAGGTATTGCTTAATATCAGCAAAGGCTACTTGGTAGTCCTCGTCCAAATAAAATAGGACCTTCTTATGTAGTAATCGATTTATGGGTCGATATTTATCTGATAATTGAGCGATGAATCACTTTATGGATGCTACTTTGCCCTAAAGGCTTCTTAGTTCTTTGATATTAGTGGGAGGATGCATCTCTAGAATAGCCGTGACCTTTGTTGGGTCTACTTCGATTCCTCATTTAGAAATGATGAATCCCAATAGTTTACCTGAAGTTACACCAAATACACACTTCTTAGTATTCAACCTGACATTATGCTCTATCAGGAAATCTAAGATCTTCCTTAAGACCTCTGCATGCTCTGCTCGTAGCAATTACTGAGCTAGTAAGTCATCGATATAATATTCTAAGATTTTGTGCATGTAGTCATGAAAGATATATGTCATAGCCCGCTGATATGTGGCACCAATATTTTTAAGACCGAATGGCATAACTTTGTAACTAAATGTCCCCCATGGCATTATAAACATGGTTTTTATCCAAAAAAACCTTCCATAAGGGAGAGCATTTCGTGACCTACAGTAGCGTCTACCAGAGCATCGATAAATGAAAATTTGGGTGTTTACTTATTGAGATATCTAAAATTTGTACAAATACGAACCCTTCCATATAGCTTTCCTACGGACACCATATTGGACACCCATTATGGATAGTCGATGGAGATTATGAACTCTATGTACAATAGTTTTTGCAGCTCATATTTCACCATTAAGGCTACTGTTGGATGCATGTTTTTGAGTTTTTTCTTGACTGGCTTCTTCAACAGATCTAGCGAAAGGTTATGAGTAACCAATTTCAGATCTAGACTCGACATGTATTTGTAATTCCAAGCAAAGAGATAAGGTCTCTCTTTCAGTAGATGGATGATGCTATCACACTCATCCGGAGTGAGACTCTCTCCAAATCTAACCTTCTTTGGATCGGTGGGATCTTTACTGATATCCACATCAAAGGTTTTATCTACTAACATATGTGATCCTTCCTCAAGCTGGTGAGGCATAGGAATCATATGGATGTCATCATTCAGGTTCACATGTTCCTCATGGGAATCACCCTTAGTATGATAAACATCATGAGTGTATCCTGGCACAAAATGAAATGATTGCATTATTTAGGCTGGACCAACGAGTCAGTGCAATCCCAATTGATAGCATCCATGCTCAGATGTAGTGGTTTGGATAGATCTACTGGATTGTGGAGTGGAGTGGTCAAATCCATAGATACCATGTTGATGGAATGAAATTGATATCTGAAACCACAGATAAAACTCTATCTTTGAAGTGTAGCTTTTGTACCCAAGATCTAGTTCGGATGGTATGGGCACAAATGGATCCTCTCTGTGGGATGCCTGTATAACCGGATCCTCCCAATGTACTAGCTCCAAAATGGGATCTCTCAGCTCAAGGAGCTCTGCATATGTAGGCAGATGGGGAAAAAGTTCCTGATACCTCTCTTCAAGCTCTCTTCTTTCCCTCAGGCTGCGATGGATATTAATCTCCCGATGTAAACTTGCAGTTTTAATAGGTGGGGGATCTCGAGGTGGAGGCCTTTACATAAGTGATGAGGTCCCAAATAGGCCATCTCCATCGAATCCTCATAATCACTATAAAAGTACAATTTGTCATTTCCCCCCTCCTCTAATGGGTGATATGCCATATGTGGCCCCATGTATCTGATTTTGTGGTCGTTATCATCACTATCTGGATAAATCTGATAAAACAATCATATATATGATACTACCATGTAAACTAATATTGCTTCTTCCTTAGAGTGTTCAGTATTGGGAGGTAATTCCCCATAACATGCTTCAATTTCCTAGGCAATAGATATTTTGGATACACGACCCTGGAATCAATCCTCTCATCTACATCACTGTGGTCACTACCATGGATAGGCCCCTCTATTGTGTCTATGCACAGTGGGATATTAGCTGGGTGAGTCTTTAAGTATGCCTCATCTGTTTCATCTTTATAATCACTATCAGCTATGAAGCACTTGTTCATATCTTCCACTTGTTCAATAGGCAACAAATGGTGTATAAACATCATACCTAAAAAGGTCGGTTCAATTTTCTTCTTAGATTGATCATCATTTGAGGACTCATCATCTGCATCATAACTAGGTCTACTCATTTCTAAAGTGGACTCCTCTCCATCATCGTCACAAAGTTCTCCCAACTTGAGATCACCTAAAATAGTGGGGTTATGCCCCTGCATACCGGTGTCATTGGTAGCACTACAAATTTGGTTACCCAGGTTGCCTCTAGGGTTGTCCTCTAAGGGCCCATCATGATATGAATCAGGTGGCCCTATGGTAACAAACGATACCATCTGGCAAGTCCTCCAACAATTGGAAGGATTAGGGTGGTATGGATTAAAATCCACATCATCCCCTAGACTCAAATACATGCGATATAAGAATGCAACAAGCAAATCATCATGATCCTATACCTGTAACCCTAACCTAAACCTATCAATATCTAACTGATAATGAGGTTCGAGTGAAGTCCTACGTCCTTGTTTGAAAATACCAAGGCCATGGCCATGCCAATGATATGATTCAAAAATGTGCATGGCATATTTTGGGTTGGATAGATAGCACACATTCACATCGAATGACTCGTCATCATCCTCATCTATGAAAAATCTAGTGGGCACTTGATCCATCCCTACGTAGACAAAGTTTGTTTGGTTGGGTGGTTCACCCTGGCACTACAGATCCAATCGAAAATCGATCGATGTGCGGTCGATCGATCTCTTGTGCAGTTTTTAGGATAGGTCTAAAAGTAACATTTTGCACAAGATACTCAACCAATCCTATGCTAGCCATATGAACGGTCACCTATGGTGTAGATGACCCTGCTAAATATGTAGGCAAAGCAGGCTGACGTGCCTCCTCGACTTTGTCTTGAGGTTCTTCCACATCCATGGGAGTGGGAGTCTCATTGGCGACTGGTTCGAGCATATGATTTTCCACTTTCTCGCCCAATTTCACCTTTAGCTTCTTGACTTGTCGATGCATTACCGATATAGTATGTTTTAGAGAAGTTGCAGTCATATGATCAGATCTGTATGACACACATGTTGATGGTTGAGCACGGGATGCTAGTTTACCTATTGGAATCTTAATCGATGAAACAGGTTCGGATATCCAAGTGCATCGACAGGAGTACAAAACCCCCAGGAAAATCTTCTAGGTTCACAAACTTGAATGGTTCTTCATCCGAGGACACTACGTGAACCTATCCCTCATGAATGTACTTCATGCATTGATGCAAGATAGAGGGGATGCAACACATTTCATGAATCCAAGGCCTTATGAGTAGAATGTTGTACTGCATGGCACCCTCTATCATGTGACACATCACAAATATGGTCTTGAGTCCCACCTAAATAGGTAGGATAATTGTACCAACCATTGAGCATAGTGCATCATTAAATTCTTTCAACATAAAGGTGGTAGGCACAATGTGTAATTTGGGTAACTTGAGATGGCTTAGTGCCTTGGTCCTAATTATATTTATTCAGGACCCAGTGTCGATCAAGACCCTTTTGAAAGGTATGTGGTTAACACACATGATAATATGTAGCGACGGGTCAGCCATAATAGTAGAAACCATCTTCTGTTCATGATTGTAAAATTGTATTTTGGGTTCCTGACACTATTGTACATGTCCCACAAAATTTGTAAATGCATGTGCATCTTGGGACTGTACCTCAATGGACCTCAAAATTTCCATAAGAGTCTCCTTGTGTCTAGGGGACTGCTAAATAAGCTCATATATTGACAACTTCATAGGAGTTGTCTACAGGTTCTGAACTAACCTGCTCCTTATGGTTACCACTGGTCTAGCTGGTGGACCTAGAATATTTTTAGCTAGTCATTGATCTGGGAACACGAGGTTGATTCGGTTGATTGTACCTCCCATGTCTAGTAACAACATTGACCATGCCTATGAACCCTTGGGTAGGTGGTTCAATTCTCACTTGATTGACCTGGCCAGAATTGTTACGAGGTGCCTCATGATTAGGTAGTGGATTCTTGAAAATTCCCATGTTTATGTTGTCGGGTGCCTATGGATTGCCTGGTATGACAAGCTCTCCTTTTTCTATCCTATTCTGCATAATGTGTTTGAAGGACCAATATGTCTCGATGTCGTGGTCTTTTGCTCTATGGAATATGCAAAATAGATCATCTTGATGCCACTTCGACTTTTGCACATTTGGATCTACTAATTTGACCTCATGCAATCGTATGGCCTTGGCCTCGCACAGTTTATGGAAAATCAAAGTCATCGATTCCATCAGAGGTGTGAACTGGTGAGGTGGGCACTCTTCTCTATTTTTGCCCTTATAGTTGTTCTTGCGTGTCTCATAACATGCAAGAGGAGTTTGAGCCTAATAATTAGGCTTTTGTTGTCCTTTGTCTTCTCCTCCAAGATTTAGTACTACTTGATTCACATGGGCCTGCTAGCCTTGTTGCTTTGTAGTACTCTTTTTAAATCCCTCTTTCTTGGTCTTGAGCTTTAATTTGCCTTCTTGTAACTTGATGTCCTTGATCACCCTGGCTTGCACCACAGCTTCCTCGAATGTAGGGTACTACTGCAGCTATAATAGTAGAGATGTGTACTTGGCACAACTCTTTGTAAACATTCAGGTCATTTCGGCCACAGGAATAGGGAATGGTAGCTTTGCCATTATTCTATGCCATATATTTCTGTATTGCTCGATGGGCTCATCGTTGCACTGAGTTAGCATAGCCAAATAAAAAATGTTGGCATTTTTCTTGATGCTAAATGAATAACTTTAAAGAAATGCATCGGCCAACTACTCAAAACCAGTAATATTGTGTTTCTTCAACTGGTTGAACCACTCTCGATCTGTGTCGAAAAGTGTCATAATGAAAGTGTGCAACAACAAGGCATCCTGACTCTCTATCTGGAAACAAGTGTCTAGAAAACTTATGACATGCTCTTGGCCATCCTCATAACCCTTGAATTTTTCTAATCTGGGCATATCAAAATGCTTAGTATATGGAGTCGTAGGCACCAAGGGGTCTAGAGGTTCATTGTGTATCTTCCTCAGTGTTAGCTTTTGTGTAGCCATGCCTTGTCTCTCCATTGCTTTGACCTTATCGGCCAAAATTTATACGCCTTAGAAGAAAAAAATTCCTCCTCCATAATCTAATGTGAAGGCGATCTAGGAGGTAATATATTCTTTGGGGGAGGTGGAGGACATGGCTCTTCCTCCTCAACTTGGTAACTCTCAGGATACCCCTGATCATATCCGTCTACATCTACATGTTCATGCTACCTCTATCTAAGATCATTGAGTGACGGTAGTCACTCCCTCTATTGGGCACTAACATGAGTATGAGCGTCTCTGCGCTCCTCATGCATATCGTCTAGGGACACAACCCTCCTATGCACACACTCTCTATGCTCATCAGGAAGGTATAGGCCAGCCCTAGATAGTTTATCCTCCTACTATATGTGATCCTTTTGAGCCAAAATATGCTTCTTGTGCATGCGTTGCTCATATAATATCTGTTGTAGGAGCCTTTGCACTTTAAGATTTTCATCTTCAATATGCTGCCTCTCTAGGCGAGCATCATCCAAATGATCTTAGAGGAGTTGACATCTTTGCTCAGACACCATTCGATGTGATATGTTGATCTGGTCAACCGTGGGAGGCCTTTGGTGTGTGTGCTCTATGTGAGCCACCTTATGGGTCTTGTACCCATTAGACAAATATGTGGATGGTGTACGTGTGACATGAGGGCACTTAGAAGCCTCTCCATGATTTCTAGTGATCTTGATACAATTTTCACTATGCTCACTCAGAGCACAAGTGGGTGGATCTGTAGACTTGCAGCCTAGCTACTCAAGAACACTACCTAGACCATCAAACTTTCTAGACCTCCACTACTCATGTGGTGGTGTTTCATTAGCTCCCACATTTGATATATCAATGGTGATCTTGTGTGGTGAGCCACATGTGAGAGTATGGATGGACCTATGCTCGAAAGTGAGCCTATCCTCTTGCCCCTGAATGGGCAGATATTTAGTCCATCTATACTTTGACTATGGAAGGTTAGAACCTCTTATGGACCTAGTATGTATGGGAACCAACTTATTCCCCTACACAACATATTCCTCGATCCATCCTGTGGACGCGTGTGCAGTGCAATCTCGGTAATGGATTTGTAGTAGAGCATCCTCATGCTAAGAAGCTTCATGCTTAGTCCTGTGCCTAGAGGAGTGTACTGAAGATCCTCTATCGAGGGTCCACTCAATGGGATATCCCCATGTCGAGTTGTTGCCTATAATGCTCACCAAACATCATTTGATTCACTCATGTGTATGAGGACTCGACACATGCTACTATGAACCAGTTGGGGGTTGATCATGGGTATCGGCCCTAGACCTTTTTTTATCACCCCGTGTGTTCATCATCTATGTACCTAACATCTAGATGTGTTTTATTATGCAAACAAAGTATACAAATGATGATTATCTCCTTTTAAATTTTTATTGTGAGCCCTAAACTGTTTGATGTTGTTTTTAGATGTGTTGTATCAGTGTTAGAAACTCTCACATGTTTTGAAATATTGTTGGATTTTATACTTAGTTAAATTGGATTTCACCTATATACCCCTAGCTCAAAAACTTGGCGATGAAACCCAAGTCACGTAAACCAACCTATAATGTGTTTAAGTGAAGCCCACACACAGTCAGGGGGCACAGGTCCTCCCAGTTCCTCACCCATTTTAACCCAATCAGTGTCATACCCTTCGAAGAGGAGTATATGTAAATTTTTTAGGGTACAAAAGGATATTGGACCCGGTATGTTCTAGTAACATAGGGTACGTGGGATTTGGGCCAACGGATGGAAGTCACGCCCACCATCGTTGAACCCTACTATTGGTTGGAGATGAAGCCCAACTCACTAGCATTTAAGTGCCAGGTGGTGTGTGTGGTTCCTTTTATTTTGCAAAAATGACAAATGCATCAAAGAGCATAATGATCATTCCTAAATGATGTGCATGAATAGAAAGGAACATTTCAAATTCAGGAAGAATGCATGCTAATATCCTATATGATATTTTGATGATGCAATTACAATGACATTGCTACTAATTAGGTCTCAAACATGTAAATGACATGCCATCTCTATCAAGGTTATTGTATTTAGGGGTGGACTGCACTCAAAGGTTTGCTATTCCCAACAATGCCTTTCTAATGAAAGGAAAATGGAAATAAACTAGGACTTGTTCATTGACCCTTTTTTATTTGAGTTCCTAGTTTACAATGGTTCGATGCTTTCTAGAAAGATACATAGCAGAATATTCAAAATAGATAGTGAAATTGGGACCTACCTTAGCTCCTGCTCTGCTGCCCACTAAGTTTCTTGTTGTCTGCATTTTCCTCTGTGAACCGCAGGTCTAATCTATAGGCTACAATGGTGACCACAGGTTACAGTCATGGGCCAAAAAATAATTGCAGCTAAAAGCTACAGTTAGCACCTAAGATAATAAATAGCCAAGAACAGTCAAAATTTAGGGCTAAAATTATGGGGTTCCATCATGATCACCATATGACCTAACCACGGAGCATGTGCCTAGCTACCGTATTGATCTATACCATCATGAAAGCATAAAGATCCACACAAGTACATAAATTGAACAAAGAAATCCAACGTATGTAAAGTTTCTTGTATTAATATTTAAATGAGCTTCGATTACAAAAATGCCCTCTTAGGGTCACTTGAAATATGATACAGATACTACAATTTCCAATGCCCTCAATAGGGTAGGCACACTTATGATGCTCCGTTGATTAGTCACAAACTGCCTTGGGGTTGAGCTAACCCCCTTCTCCATGATGTGGAAGGATTATGACATAGGCTCCTCTTGCACCTATCTCTCTACGAACAAGAAAAAATAGCACATGATTAAATAGATTGATAGCCTCTCGTGATGAGGCCCGTTAAGGAAATATGCATGTAAGTGCCATTAAAATAGTAAAACAAGAAAGCATAAAGAAATACTTTAAACTATTCTAATTAAATCAAGAATTATACTATAACATGTAAGACATGAATAAGCAAATGATGCATGGATCAAATATCAAATTAGGAACAATAAAGTGCATAAAATATCCAATGTACTCCTACTTAATACAATGCATAAAATGACTAATTCCTACGGTCAGAGTTTCCCTAAAATGCAATTAAACCTATAAAAATACTAACATGACTAATCTATGTGGTCAAAAGCAAAGTAAGGTGATCATTGACCTGTTGCAAACCATAGCTGTGATGGGCGGTCTGCACTATGAACCATGGCTGACAGCTATGATTTGACCTCTGAGAGGTTTACCCTTAAAATTAAGGGCAGTGGGCTTGATCTCCTTATCCAAATTGATGTTCAAGGGTCGCATTTGTTGTCCTCTGATAGATTTAGTGATCAAATCACTGTGAAGGGCCTTCATTTTCTTGGATTTGTGTTTCTTGATCCTCCTAGGTACCTAGGGCATCCATGGCTAATTGGTCTTTAGATGGATAGCAAAGGGGCTCTCAAATGCACAAATTTAGTATGCAATTTGACAGGGCTTCGCTGCTCTCTTGATCAATTAACTCTCACTCAATAATTCACCAACATTTCGCTATACAAATCATCTCTCTCATTTCATGCCCCTTAGGGCAAGGGGTGGCTTCATGTAGAATCCAAGACCAAGAAGTGTGGTTAGGATAGTTGGGATGGAAGCCTCTGGAATATTTCGTCCTTCAACTGTCTCCTTTTAGATATTTCAGTTGTTCCAACTGATTTGGCTTGGGGGGAAGGCCTAACTGAACTCCAATTAAGACTGTAGGTCATAGTTGTGGTCCAGACTGCAGACCGTAGGTGTCAACCACATTTTAGACTAGAGACCGCAGGTCTGGGCTGCGGTTCATATTGCTTAGGCCAAAATGCCTAAATTGAGTGGTTAGAACCACTGCTCTATCTTGGATTTTGTCTAAGATCCTCCATATAGTTTTGTAGCATATGCATATGGGTAGTTGCCCTCGGCATGACACGTTTTAGGTGTCTACACTTATACAATTAGTGCATAGGTGGTAGTCCCTAGATAATGACAAGTGGTATCTTGTGATTCTTCGATACGCTATCTAGTTAGTTTACACTTTGAACTCCCTCATCCACTCAAATAGAAACATGTGAAAATTTCTCATTCATTGCAAGTACTAAAAATATTTTTATACTTTTCAAGGGTTTTGGAGGTGTTTTATGTGATTCTAGGGTCAAATTTTTGGGGTCAATAAAATTTATATACTAATTCATTTTGATCCTATTTTTTTTTTAAATTGCATGGTTTTTTTAGATCTCTATATTAGTGATGTTATATCTAGTCATAACAACATGTAGAATTTTATATTTTGGTAGTATAGTAATGAATAATTACTTTTCATTGTTGAGTGGTCTAAACTATGCTACCTACAACATCAAGATTTATTTTTTGTTCTAGAGCAAGGGTTGAATCAAGTATGTGAATGAGAATCCTCATGTTATTGATACTAAATAATTAAAATAGATCTATAAGAATAAGAAGTATTAGGATCATGATGTCATATTCCTCTATGTTGATATTATTGATGACATTCATGTTAGTAGCACCATATTTCCCAAAGTTTTGCATGACATGTTTTATAGATTGTGTGATTGTATTGGTTCTACACAAATCAATAGGTTGGAGGTTGAGCTTACAACTCTATACATAGAATCATTTGATATTGTTGATAATTATATTAGTAACTTCAATAAACTATAACAAAATATATAGACTACAAGAGGGTCTTCTAAGAAGGAAGAAGAAGGTTATGAATCCTTCGAGAAGGAAATAACATTGAACTGTTGAATATTATCTTCGACAATGTGTTAGAGATATGTGAGATAGCTATTATTTTTAATATGATTCATGTGTACTTCCCAAATTCTCCTACACCACCAATAGATGGGGTATTCCATTAATTTTCCATCATCAAGATATAATACAAAGGCATAAGAAAAATCTTATTTTCAATCAAGCCCACCCAAAGGAAGCTACTTCTAGATTTCGAAATGGATGGATATAAAGTAGATTTATAAAATGGATGGAATATAAAATAGATTTTTACAAAATGGATGGATATAAAGTAGATTTTTGTTTGATTTACATCGTGAAGCTTGAGGAAACAACTAGAAAGGGGTGTTTATGTAGCTTTCTTTTATGGATGATATTTTATGGATAAATCTCCTAGGCACATGTTGTTGTTCATTCAGTATATCAAACATCCACCTCTTCAAATGAGTGGAATACCTATTTAGGCACATGGTAAATCAAAAAAATCTCATATAGGGATACAACTAATTATATTTGGGGGAGCATGTTGTTATTGGATTTAACACTTAATTGCAAGTAGTAGAATGTGGAGAAATTAGGATTGGATCTTCTTCTTTTATGATGAACTTTTTGTTCCTAATGTTTGTCTTAAAATTCTTGAACATTTAATGAATAAATCATGCAAATAAAAATATAGAATTTAGGCCTAGTCGATGGGTAAAAGGATATAGGAAATAGGTCTAAAACTATTGCTTCTAGCTATTGTGATTAGCCTGATTCAATATATAAGTTGGGAGAAAGTCCACCCTCTTCTATTTACTCCTTTAGGAAGATAATTTTTTCTACTATGGTTACACATGAAGATAATAAAGTCAGAAGTGGTATCATAGGCTTTGGCATCTCAACTATGGATCATTGAGATACATAAGTTACCTTTAAACGAAAATTAGAATTTTGCACATATTCCATCCAAGTGGTGTGTGTGTGAGGAGTTTATTCTAGGGAAGAATCATGGATATACTTGTCCAAAAGGTATTGGAAGATGGAAATATCATCCCTTAAATATCATATATTGTGTTACTTATGGATCTATGGATAGACCATTGTTTTTAGTAAATAAGTTGTTCCTCCATTTCATTAATGAATTTTATTGATATGTATGGTTGTCTAATGTTTGTAGTAAATACGAGGTATTTGAGAAATTAAAAATATCCAATGCTCTTGTTAATAATAAACTAGATAAAAACATCAAATTTTTCAAGATAGATGGAGGAGGTGCATACATTATTCATGCTTGTAGTTCTAAAAAAATTTTTGCACTCCTTTCCTTCAAGCTAATGGATCCATGCCTCGAAGGGGAATGGGAAAATGATGGGTCTACACCTCGAAGGAGAGGCACTTGATGTCATGCCCTCTTTGGTGATTGTCGATGAATTGGGTGGGTTCACCAGGAAATATTTGTATGGTAGTTTCCATGCCTAGGTTGGGAGTTGTTTGATGGGTTCATTTTAATTCACTCACATTCACCTAGTTTGGCCAAATGCAACTAAACCTATACTATATGCAATTTTTATTTAAATGAATACAACACACAGCAGAATACAGAAGATAAAATAGATGCAATGCTTAGTATTAAAGAAATTTCAAAGCTTACTCAATCTGGATGGCTGATTTGAAGTCTTTTTGCTTGATGCAGGTGATATCGGACGTTGCAGGGTGATATCGGACATTCGATATGATATCGGTTGATCCGATATAGTCAGAAACCTACAATTTCATAGATTGACACCAAAATACAGATTTGCAACATAATATGCATTCAATTAAACATGAATTGAACTAAATGAAATACATTATTTGTAACACTTGCATGAAATCGATATGAATCTATATTTTGATTGCAATTAATGATGTAAATAAGATGTTAGATTGATAGAAGTGTGATATAACTATAAAATCTATGTTTAAATAAAATGATAAGCAGTAGATATGATCTTATAAGTGCAAAATGGAGGGATAGAAATGCAAACAATAGTCTTAAGGTACCCCCAAGTAATACTGCAGATGATATCAGATGTTGCAGGGTGATATCGGACATTGTAGAGCGATATCGGATGTTCGATATCGTATCGTACCAGCCGATGCGCAACTTTGGACCTACAAACCTGCAACAAACATAGAGATAATGAAAATGCAATGGGAAATGAGGGGCAAGAAATGCTTAGGGATCTAGGGGGAATCCAGGGAGAGTGCTTGGATTAAATAGGCAAAGGTAAGTTAGGGGGTTATGCTAAAAAACAAGGGGAGTTATGATTTCTCCTATTCTGGATGATATCGATTGATCCGATACCGTAACGTCTACATCATTGGCCAGGTACGAACAAGGGGTATTAGAATAGATTTTTGTCCTTTTGTTATTCTAGGTACTTTTTAATTTTGGATGAAATCGGACATCCGATTTCATACAATAAAGTTCGATATCGTATCAGATGATCGATATCATTCAAATAGAGCCGATATCATTAGGAGGTTAAAAATAAACTTGATACGAGTACAAAAATCGAGGTAGGAGGTTAGAAAGTAGTTTTAATTAATTTTTGAATGTTTTGAACTTAGGGTAAATTGACATGGGTTAATTTTAGCCTATTACATTTTTCCCCCTCTTTAGCGCATTTTTTGAAAAAATGCATTAAAGAAAAGATGGCATGTTTTACGAGAAAACAAAAATTTATTGCAAAAATTGTTGAAGTTTCAAGTTTTACTATAAATTGCATTAGGTGTGATACCCCCTTCGAGTTTTTGCACCAAATTCTATATTTGGTGGAAAACTCAAAATTTTTAAAATTTAGGGTAAAAGTGAATAAAATGAAAAATTAGGGTAAAACCTAACTCATTTTCATTTTACTATTGCTGAAATTTTGCTCTAGAAGAAAAAATGGTCGAGGTCACACACCGAGCTGATGAGGTGTGAACGAGGGTAGGGAGCATAAGGGTAAGGATCGTAAACCTCTTTAGCTTAGAAATTTTTATGTTTTAGTATTTAATTTTTGTAAATTTTGGATTTTTAGGGCACGACTACTATCTCACGGCCACATCGATGATATCGGGCCTATTTTTGCAATATCAACCTGATTTTGATGATATCGAACCTTTCGATATCATTAAAATAGGTTCAATTTTGATAATATCAACCTGATTTTGATGATATCGGGTAAGCCAATATCATCAAAATAGGTCCGATATTGATCAAAATCATTCGATATTGCAATTTTAGGTCTGATTACAGCTATCGATTGCTAATTTTGATTTTTGTTGCTTTATTTGTTGATAGAAACCAATTTTGAAGAATAGAGAGTGGAGATACGATGGTCTCCAAGGAGATTTGAGTGCCCTTACAGATGTAGAGAGGGACACTCTAGAGGCTATGGGGTTGAGACATGTGGTAGAGATACCACAAATCTCGATAGATTTGAGGTTGTTGATGGCATTGGTCGAGCGATGGTATCCAAGGTCTTCATATTTCTAGCTACCAATGAGGGAGATGGCCCTAACACTAGAGGATGTATGGAGGATACTGAGGGTACCCATCAAGGGTATGTTTATAGCTATATCTAGAAATCAGGTCTAGGTGATGTAGTGGTTATCTAGAGATCCGAGCTTCTTGATCAAGAAGGGTAGAGTTAGTATTGAGAGACTCAGCCAGACAGCTAGGGTCTCTTGATTGATAGTGGTTCTCAATGGTATAGTGGTAGGGTTACTATTGTGCCATCTCAATGGTCACCACCTACCATGGACTCTAGCAGAGGTTATAGCTGACATGAGGGATCAAGGTCTATAATTTGCATGGGGTCCATACATTTTATATCGCTTGTATAGGACTCTATTCAGGGTTGTTTACAGAGGAGGTAAAGCATTGGTGCTTACCTCTTTCCTACAGGTGTGGTGTTGGGAGCACATAGTAGTGAGGAGACCTATAGGGCTACCATTGATGGGAGTGGTAGTAGAGAGGCCTAGAGTGTTCTACTAGTACTTGCATAGAGGACACCTGAGGTAGGTTAGCCTTGACACAACTAGGAGGTTGGTGGATGAGATGACTATGGGTGACATCCGATGGAGGCCTTGGAGAGAGCTTCCAAGTAGGGTGGGGATGGATTTGAGTTGGCTCACATGAGGTGAGTTATCTAGATCTAGATGGAGTAGGGTGAGGTGGAGCTCCCATGTAGACCAGGTTCTATGATAGTTTGGGTTGTAGTAGGACATCCCTATGACTAGGGATGTCATATTTTTTAGGGTGACATGAGACACCATGATAGTGAGTGGTGCTCTAGACATGGCTTGATTTATGGATCCTCTACTAGATGATGATGTGGTGGCCATGATAGAGGGTGATGATGCTAGAGTGACTATGAGATATTCATAGTGGTATGCTAGCATTCATCCCTACATGGATTACCATATCGAGGGGTGCAGTTCATCAGGTAGTTGAGCATGTTATCCAATAGCCATCAATAGAGGAGGACATAGGTACCCCCTAGGAGAGAGGGGCCTCACACTAGAGGAGGGTATCTGATCCAGAGGATGACTAGATCAGAGAGGGTATCTAGGATAGAGGAGAGGTCTAGGAGGGTGGAGGAGGAGAGGAGAGCATCTCCTCAATAGGAGGTGAGACCTGATTCACTTGAGAAGGGCATGGATATAGAGGTGGGAGAGAGCAGTGAGATGGTAGCTCTATGGGTAGAGAATGCAAGTCTGAGGGAGAAGATTATGATTTAGAAGACCAAGATCCAGACCTTAGAGGTGGAGCTCACACAGGCATGGGCCCAGGTGGCTCAGGGAGCTAGGGTATCTATTCTGACATCTTCCTAGTCGATTCAATCAAGGAGGAGTAGTTCAAGAAGTGAGGGAGCTTAAGCTCTTCAATGGGTAGCTTTTTATCAGGCATTATACTTTGTGGTAGTGCCTACAGATCAGAGACAGCCATTGCTTAAGGAGTTTGCGGCTCCAAGCCGCTCGAGATCAGTGTCTCGCTCTACATCTAGGATAACTTTAGAGGCACCATAGTTTTGACCACCGTGACCCCCTAGTGGGGATGATGAGGCTGAGAGCTCTAGGGGCTTGAGGAGAGTATAGGGTGATAGACTAAGATAGATTTTGTGGTATATCCCTTAGTGACTGAGTATACCAATTTTGGAGATTGTGGCATACCAATTGACTTCATTTTGTACTTATATTTTGATATATATATATATATATATATATTGATCCTTTTTGTTTATACAACATTGTATGATTTGATTGGATGATTTATTGCATTTGCTTATGATGGTTGTGTTACATAATTTCTTGTAATCATGCTTTGATTTTTGAATATTTTTTATCATGCTTAACTTGAAAGGAAATGATTTTGCAAAGTGTTTTTGGAAGACAAAAGATGTTTTTGTGAAGTGATAAAATTGATGGATTAGCAATGAACCTCAAAAGGATGTTGTGTTGTTATATGACCATTTATGGAGATCAATGCTCACTAGGTCATGAAGTGTATCCTGTTGTGAGGAAGTTTTGTATTGCTAATACAAAAAATATTTTTGGGCTCAAGAGTAACCTTGAGGCTTGTGATGATGAAAAAGGATGGTGATTCCTTTAAGAGGAATCAATTTTGGAAAAATAGGTTGATAGAGATTGTATTTGTGAGAAATATAGAGTGATTTAAGCATGAAAATTTGGGAAGGATGACTTGCGCTAGGCATAGAATTCCTAGTATGAATTTTGAAGTGAGAGTTATTACTAGGAATTATACCATCATCGCGAAGTCAAAAATGCAAATGCATGATAAAATAATTATGTGTGATTTGAAATGCAATTTTTATTTGAAAACAAATCATTATGTTGCATGTTTGAAAATTTTGAAGATAATATATATACTATAATTGCTAAAATGAAGTGATTTGTAGGGATTAATGCAAATGGTTACAAACTGATGTTTTCTAGCAAAATTTCAAAGAAATATTTTAAATTATTTCAAGGATAAAGTCAAATTTATCAAGAACCAGTGTGTGATGTGTGAGTTCATTATCCATATTGATTTACATAATGATACAAAATCTCTCAAGGATCAAATGTGTGTGCTTTGTGAAGTTGATTTACCAATTTTGAGTGAGGTAATGATACAAGCCAACTTTTATGAACCAATGTGTGTGCAAGTGAAAGATTCATTAACCATGATTTTATGCATGCAATTGTACTGAACTACTATGTAAGTCAAGTCACCAAAAGCTAGCTAATCCACAAGCTGACATTGGTCTATACAAAATAAGGTCGCTAATGTGATAGACATGTCACCACGCATAAGGATACCACCATTGCCAAGCCGGCTTGATGCCACCTAACCTGTAATGAGGATCACCCCATGGTGTTCAAATAACTGAGGAATTCTAGGGATTCAAGCTCATTACCCCATTATTTTATTTTGATTTATTTTGAGTAGGGATTCTTGTTCATTTTTATTTGTGAACAAGGGGATTTTATTGCTTTTGTAGTAAGACTACTTTTCTTTTTTTTCTTTATTTTCTCTTTTTCTTTGCTTTTTCTTTCTTTTTTTTTATTTTTGGGATACTTGCTCAGATTAGACAAGGAGCAAGGGATTTTATTTGGGTAGGGGGGAGCTTGTCCTTTTTCCAATTCTCAGTATTCTAGACCATGCGCATAATAGGATAGCAAGGGAAAATTTTCTCTTAAGGAACTAAGACTACTATGTAGTATCATATTTCGAATTTGCAAAAATCATTTTAAGATGTGAAATGTGTTCTTGGTTCAAAAAGTAGCAAGACCAGTTCCCAAAACTCAAAATTTTATTTAGTGAAGTAATAGTGATTTTGGTTCAAGAGAGATTTATAATCAAAATTACAAAATCAAGATTTAGTAGAAATGTGAATTAGGTGAGTGGTTCAAGATAAATTTTGAGTTTATCCGAAAGAAAATAAAATATAACTTGAATTTTGGAAAACAACAAACAATGATGCAGAATGATGACTTAACAACAATTTGACATATTTTTGAAAATTTTTCATATTTTTTATTTTTTTGGTTGTTTTGTGATTTGATGAATATATGATAATTGCAAATTGAATGATAAAATATATGAAGAAGCTATTTACAATTATATACAATGATGGAACTTTTGCTTTTATGCATAATATCTCTTTAGATGCATGATGTTCATTGGTTCTTTGAGATATTTTCCATCCAAAGTAGCCAAGCGATATGCACCAGATCCAAATTTTGTAGTGATGATGAATGGTCCAAGCCAATTAGGTTGAAATTTACCTTTAAGGTCTTTTCTAGCATTAGTATTTTTCTGATTTTCTTTAAGAACTAGATCTCCGATCTCAAAATATCGATGATGAACTTTCTTTGAATATGATATTTTGAGTTTATCTTGATAAGCATGGAGATGTTCTAAAGCATGTATGCACTTTTCATCTAGAAGTTCCAACTGACTTAGTCTACCAGCACGATATTCATCTCCTACTTTGACATCTTGAAGTAGAAGAGCTAAAGAAGGAACTTCTAATTCAAATGGGAAGATGACTTCAGCACCATAAACCAAGACAAAAGGGGAAGCACCTGTAGGAGTGTGAACGCTGGTTTGATAAGCCCACAAGGTGGGATATAATTGAGTATGCCAATCACGACCTGATTTATTAACCAATATTTTTAAAATCTTGATCAAAGTTTTATTGGATGCTTCAACTTGACCATTTCCTTGTGGATAATATGGAGTGGACCATCGATGTTGAATTTTATATTTTTGACAAAGTTTCTTAATGTCTTTGTTCTTGAAACATGTTCCATTATCAAAAATAAGTGTTGATGGAATCCCAAATCTACAAATAATTTGATTAAAAATGAATTTAGATACTTGGATTCCTATGCAAGAAGCTAGTGGCATAGCTTCTACCCATTTTGTAAAATATTTGGTTGTTGTTATGATGAATTTGTGGCCATCTGAAGAGATGGGATTGATTTTGCCAATGATATCTAGGCCCCATTTGGAAAAGGGCCAAGGAGAGGATATGGCTTGAAGTTCTTGAGTAGGAGCATGAACAAGGTCTGCATGTCATTGACACTTGTCACAATGGTGCACATAATCATTGGCATCCTTTTCCATGGAAGGCCAAAAGTACCCCATTCGTAAGAGTTTTTTAGCAATAGCACTTCCACTAAAGTGGCCTCCACAAGATCCATCATGGACTTCACTTAACGCCTTCTTAGACTCATCTAAATTGAGGTATCTTAAAAGAATACCTTCAAAAGATATTTTATATAAAGTATTTCCAATAATCACAAAGTGAACAACTCACTTACGTAACAACCTACATTGGTTTCTATCTAATCCTTCAGGGAAAGTCCCCTTTTGAAGAAAGTTAAAAATATCTATATACCATGGTTCTGGAGTTATCTCATTGATTAAAAACACATCTAGAGGTTCCAAACAAGATTTAGATGAGGTTGGCTCTTGAAGTTGATGAATGATGATCATAGCATATTCATCATCCAATTCTAAAGGTAATAGAGAAGTGGTAGTTGCCATGGCATCTGTAGCACAGTTGCTAGTATGAGGGATAGCCTCAAGAGTTACTTTCTCAAATAAAGAGATAAGTTTTAAAACATAATATTTATAGGGATGAAGTTTCTCATCTCGTGTTTGATATACATTATTGATTTGATTTATCATGAGTTGGGAATCTCCAAAGACTAATAAGATTTTGATTTTTAGAGCTAAAGTTGCTCGTAACCCAAGGATTAGGGCTTCATATTCTACAGTATTATTTGTGCAAGAAAATTGAAGTTTGAATGATAAGGGAATAAGTTGCTTTTGTGGAGATATTAATATGATGCCTGCACCTGCACCATTCATACATCTAGCTCCATCAAAATATAAGGACCAAGATTCAGAATGATCTTCTTCTAAATTAAGACATTCATCAAGAAATTTGATGTTTAAAGGATGAGTAGACTCAAGAGGAGCAACAACAAGTTGATCAGCTATGACTTGGCCTTTGATAGATTTTTGACCAATAAATGTGAGTTCAAACTCACTTAGAGCAAGAACCCATTTAGATGTGCATCCTGATAAGTAAGGTCTACTCATCAGATATCTTAATGGATCAGATTTAGCAATGACAAATGTCTTTTGGCTAAGCATATAATGGTATAGCTTTTGTGTAGAAAACATGACCACCAAGCAAAGCTTCTCTATGGGTGTGTAATGAGTTTCATAACTTATTAGCATTCTACTTATGTAATAAGTGGCTCGTTATTTCTTATCATCATCAAGTTGAGCCAACATTGCTCCTAATGCAAGCTCAGAAGCAGAAATATATAAGATAAAAGGGCATTCTGGTCTAGGTGGAATGAGTACTGGAGGGGTAAGGAGATATTGCTTAAGAGCTTTGAATGCTTCTTGGCATTCATTATCCCATTGAAAAGAGGTGTTTTTCTTAAGTAGCTTAAGAAAAGGTTGAGTTTTATCTGCCAATTTATCGATGAACCGATGGATAGATTGAAGTTTGCCTTGTAAACTCCTTAATTTTGTTATATTTTTAGGTGGTGGCATATCAATGATAGCCTTAATTTTAATAGGATCTATCTCTATGCCATGCATAGAAATGATAAATCCTAATAATTTTCTAGATTTTACTCCAAATACACATTTATTTGGATTTAGGTGAATTTTATATTCTCTAAGTCTATCAAATACTCATCTTAGATTAGTGATATGATCTTCCTCTTTAATTGAGTGAGCTATGATATCATCCACATAGTCATGTAGAATGTCATACATCATGTCATGAAAGATATAAGTCATAGCTCATTGATAAGTTGCACCTACATTCTTTAAACCGAAGGGCATTACTTTCCAATAGAAAGTTCCCTAGGGTGTAATGAAAGTGGTTTTAGGTTGGTCTTCAGGAGCTATTCGAATTTGGTTATATCCTAAAAATCCATCCATAAGGGATAACATTCCACTTCTAGTTATAAAATCAATAATTTGATCCATATTAGGAAGGGGAAAATCATCTTTAGGACATGCAACATTGATATCTCTAAAATCAGTGCATACTCTGATTTTAGTAGCTTCTTTCTTGGTTACTAGAATGACATTAGATATCCAGTTAGCATAATCGATAGCTTGAATGAAGTCAACATCCAAAAGTTTTTGTAATTCATATTTAACTAACAATGCTACTTTAGGATGCATTTTTCTAAGTTTTTGTTTTACAGGTTTTGCATCTGGGTGCACCACTAAATGATGCATGACTACAGAAGAGTCTAAGTCGGGCATATCTGCATATGTCCAAGTGAAGACATCAGAATATTCTATGAGGAATGCAATATGTTGACTTTGTCTTTCTTCACTTAATTCAGCTCCAATTTTAACTAAACGAGGGTTGGTTTCGGTCCCAATATTGACTTTTAGAATATCTTCTATTACAATATTCAAATCTCTTTCAAAATTAGGAGTGGGTGAGACACCCATTTCTTGGAGTTCCTCCAAAGTTAACTTAGCTAATTCATCTTGTGGGGTAGTTGTTTGAATGTGGGCTATACATGGTATAGACCCATCAAAGAAAAATCCATTCCTCAAAATTTCTTCAAGAGAAATATTGTGAAAAACATCTCCTTCTAAACATTCATCTAGAGAAGCAATCATTTCAGGATATGCTATTGACAACATGTTACAAGAATGTATTTTCTTATTTATTTTTAAATATTCTTGATGTTTCAAGTACTCTTCATATGTCACAAGATGGTCATCATCATCAAAAGGGAAGGGTTGAGTTTTTGTAGGGATATAGCCAATACCACATCGGGTAGGCCATTCCTCTATTTCTAAAGGTTCATATATGCCATTTTCAAGAGGACCTAGACCTTTACCTTTATAACCCATGTTACACATTATCTGTTTTGACTTCACATATCCATGAGAAAAATAGCATCGAGCAAAACCATCTTGATCAAGTGTAAAGCTCATTTGAATATTAATTTTTCCAGGATCATACCCTGCAGAGATAAAGGTGCAACTCCCTATATGATAGATGTTTCCTTGCCTTCATGGCAAGCCTATCATTCGAGGAGATGGTGGTAATTGGGATAAGATAATAGAGTCTTGTACAACAAAATTAGCATGTTCTATGGTTGCTAATATTGTAGATAAATCTGGTAAAATTTCATCTGAAAGGGGATATGAAGTAGAAGGATTATCTATTTTAGTTGTGGTACAAGGTGATATGGGTTTAGTTTGTGAGGGAGGATTTTTAAGAGGGGTAGGATTTGTTGAAGATAAAGCAGGATAGAATGGGACACCGATTGGTTCTGCCATTGCACACATATCAAAGGGTCTAGGGTCACCATGGATAGTGACCAATTGATTTTTAAATTCAAATTTGACACATTGATGTAAAGTAGAAGGGACTGCTCTCATTGCATTAATCCAAGGTCGACCTAGGAGAATGTTATATGATGCAGGGCAAGATACAACAAACACGGTCATGTCTAAGATTCTTGGACCAACTTGCAATGGGATTGACAACACTCCACAAGTTTCTTGGGTTTCATCATTAAATGCTTTGATGATCATTTTAGTTTTCCTTAAATCTTCAACTCTAAATCCAAATATTTGAAAGAAATCATATGTGCATATATTTAGTGATGAACCATTATCAATCAAGACTCTTTTGACACCCACATCCCCAATTAGGGTTGTAATATATAAAGGATTATCTCTATACATGCTTTGAGGAGGAATGTCTTTATCATGAAACTCTACATAATTTGTACCATGGGAAACTACAACATTGACCACAACAGTAGGTTCTATGTCTTGAGGTACCATCATTTTGCTTAAGGTACCCATTAATTCTTCTCTATGTATAGATGAAGTTCTTAAGAGATCTAGGAGAGAAATTCTGGTTGTAGTATTAGCTAATTGTTCATTAATATCATAGGGAGGTTTTTGTTGTGGTTTTGATAAATTATTTCCTTTTATGGGTGCTTTTAACACAAATGGAGGTCTTTCTTTATCAATTGTTTGAGTTTGTGATTGGGAATTTTGATTCTGAACTTGTTGCCTAGTGATGACTCCAATAGTACCCACAATGTTGTTGGTTTGTGAGTGACCAAAATGAGATCTAGCATTCATTGCTTATTCAATTGGAAGTATTTGTTGAGAGGAAGGGTGTGTAGTCATTCTTCTAGGAAATGGCTCTTCTAGAACTAATAAGTCTGTGATAGGAAGGATTGGTTCTGACTCATCTTCGGAACTATTTGAATTATTAGAAATAATGTCCATTTCACTTTTCATTTCACTTTCTGAATTACTTCTTGTATCTTCTGAAGATGAAAATTGAAAATATTGAATTGGCCTAATTGTGATTGCAGATTGAGTAGGCACATAAGAAGTTTGTGGATTTTGATATGGTAAGAAATTGCTGATGGTTCCCACGTATCGAGTTGGGGGAGGGACATTGTGGTGTTCTAATTGATTCACAACTTCTTTACCATGATTGGGTAAAGGATGTTGGAAGATGTCTAAGTTTTGATTAGCATTTTGTGTTTGTTGCTTTTGAGCATTGTTTGGAGGATTATTGTTTGGAGGGAATTTTTCTACTTCCATTGCACCTTTATCAATTAGATCTTGTATCAAATGTTTTAATATTTTACAAGAGTTGGTTGAATGTCCATCCACTCGATGAAAATTGCAATGTAAATCAGCTCTATATCCAGGTAAAGTGGTGTCTGGTTGTCGTATTTCTGGCAATCGTATCAAACCTTCTTCCAATAATTGGGGTAGAATCAAGGTTAAAGGTTGGTTCAATCTTGTGAATTCTCATGGAGGTTTATCAAGAACCTTCAATACAAATTTCTTTATGGCTTCGGTAGTATTGATATTTGGAGTGTTTCTACTATCAGTAACTCCATCACCAACCACTTGTTTGTTTTTATATTGGTTTTTGGAAGATTTATCTTCATCCTTCTTCTTGAATTATCCTCTTCTAATAAGGGCTTCTTCTACCCTTCTTGCTAAGTCTATAGCTTGATCAAAAGAAGTTACTATAGTAGTGGCGAGTTCATAAGATAACTGCTCTTGTAAGTTACCGATGAAGATTTCTAACATTTCTTGGTGAGGTAAAGCAAAGTGTAATTTCCCTAGAAGTTGTCTCCATTTAGCTAGGAATTCTGCAAAAATTTCATCTTTTCCTTGTTTTAAATTATATAAGTCTTTAATGGTAACATGCCTTTCTATGTAAGCACCAAATTGATGAACAAACATTTCTGTAGTTTCTTCAAAATTTCTCAAGGAATTGGTTGGTAATTGATAATACCATTCCAAAGCCATACCTCCGAGGCTTTTAGGAAACATCTTTAGTAACAGCAAATCATCATATGAAATATCATGACAAGTTATCCTAAACATACGAAGATGTTCAATAGGATCTTCAGTCCCTTTATATATCGGAAGAACTGGCATGGGGAAATGTTTAGGATAAGGTTGGGCAACAACAATGGGATCCAATGGTTGACTACACATCTCCCTATAACTATATGTGGGATGATAAGGATCTATTTGATCTAAGCGTGAAGCTAATTGTTTGACTATAGCTTCAAGTCCTTGTGGTTGCCCACTAAATTGATTTTGTGTTATCATATTATTGTGCATTTGATGATATGGTTGTGTCGCTATATGAGGATTTCTAGTAGAAACACTATTATGTAGAGTATTTGTAGGAAGAGTATTGTGAAGTTTATATGGAATTGCATTTTGCTGAATTTTCTATTGATTTTGTATTTTTTAGCCTTTTGTGATGTGGATGCTTGTTGATTAAGAGCTTGAGAGAAAAGGGAAGAAAAGAGTTGTTTTTTTTTGGTGTGCATAGTAGTAGATTGTGTTGCCATGTTTTGATTGATGTTTTGAGATGGATCATCTTGATCGACATCTTGCTCTATTCTACTCATGTATGTCAATGGATTTGCGTGCATTCGAAAAGTAGATTCTATAGCTGCCTCCATTGAATAATCTCCTTTTGGGAGTAAATGTTCTATCTTTAACACTTGATTGATATCATCTATATTACTTTTTAGAAATTCAGTAAAGTGTTGGATGGATTTGAAACTAACATTGCCTTGAGGGTCTATTGTAGGCTTGGTAGGATCTTCTTCTTCTTCCCATTCTCTATTGTCATCCTCATCTTGTTTCGTGAGTCTATCATCTTCAATATGTATCTTATCATCAAGATTTTCTTGATCTGGCTCTTCTACGGAGCCAGATTCTATTTGTTTACCATTTCTCAAGATTCTAGGCATTTTGCCTTTGGATGTTTTGTTTTTCAGTGGTATATATATATATATATATATATATATATTATATATATATTATATATATATATATATATATATATATATATATATATATAATATTATTTTTTTATTTTTGTTTTTTGATTTTTGAAAATAAAGTAGAAACAAGAATTATAATATTCTAGATAATAAGCTTAGTCTTCCTAAAAAAGTTTATGAATGTCATTGATAGGTTCAAGTTCTTCAGGAGTCATATAATGCTCTTCTTCAAATTGAAAGTTTGCTTTTAGGAATTTGACAAAGTGAGCTATAGTAATGCTATCAATTTTAGAATCTTGAGAATAAAACCATATTTCGTGACAATATTCATGAAAATGGACTGCTCTAGGAGTTCTTTGATATCTTCTCTTATTTTCCAAAACTATCTCTTGATCTTCTACGTGTGCAAGAAATCGGTGTACAATTATGGCATTTTCAAGATAATCCTCAAAAGTGTAGATAGATGAAGAGATGCTTGCTCTCTTATCAGCTAACCACCTCTCACATGATCTTTGGATATCAAAGTAGTGAGAATGGTGATCGGGTCCCAGAATTCTAGCTATGTTGAATCTCTTGATTTGACTAAGTCTTTGTGTGTTGGCTTTAATGATGTCAAGTCTTTTCCAAAGTTCAGCCCACTCTTCTTGAGATGGGATACTAGAGCGTTCAACTACTAGAGATATTTCTTGTGTAGATAATAGTGTTCTAATGTCTATAATTGCAGATCTTCCTATATTGGAATCTACCATCTAAGAAATGAATCTAAAACATACAAGTTTAAATGATGATATTTATATATATTTTTTTATGTTTTATGTTTTTGAATCAGAATGATGCTTATGTAGTTCACGTCGGGTTCACCAAAGAATGTAGTCCTAAAATTTTTGCACTCCTTTCCTTCAGGCTAATGGATCCGTGCCTCGAAGGGGAATGGGAAAATGATGGGTCTACACCTCGAAGGAGAAGCACTTGATGTCGTGCCCTCTTTGGTGATTGTCGATGAATTGGGTGGGTTCACCAGGAAACATTTGTATGGCAGTTTCCATGCCTAGGTTGGGAGTTGTTTGATGGATTCATTTTAATTCACTCACATTCACCTAGTTTGGCCAAATGCAACTAAACCTATACTATATGCAATTTTGATTTAAATGAATACAACACACAATAGAATATAGAAGATAAAATAGATGCAATGCTTAGTATTAAAGAAATTTCAAAGCTTACTCAATCTGGATGGTTGATTTGAAGTCTTTTTGCTTGATGCAGGTGATATCGAACATTGTAGGGTGATATCAAATGTCTTGAATAATATGTATTTATATTGAGAGGGAGGTAACAATATAAGATTTTTTTTTTTTTTTTTCAATACATATGATAACATACAAAATATTAAAGTAGTAAACATCACACAAAGCATCACACACATGAGAGACATAATTTAATGTGGTTCACCCAATGTGGGCTACTCCATGGAGAAAATATTCCTTATAAACTTTTCTCAAATAAATTCTCTTGGGAATCCTTTCCCTATTACAAAATTTATGGACCTTTGTCCAAAGGAGACACTAATCCCTTGATCAAGTTTATGGATCTCTATCCACAGGGGAAACCAATCTCCTCTGCTCTAGCTGGTGATATTCTAGAAGAACTATTGTCTCCACTACACTAGCTAATGGATCTCTATCCACTGAAGAATCTTGTCCTCACTACCCTGGATAATGGAACTCTATCCATTGGACACTATAGTCCTCTATACTCTATCACATCCAAATCTTACTCTTAGCTCTGTCTCAAATCTACACTAAAATCTATCCTTTAGTCTAGCACAAATCTACTCAAGCTCTATCTTTGGTCTGAAACAAAATTATCCACAAATCTGCACCAAACTCTATCCTCAAATATGCACTAAACACGGTACTTCAGTATAGCACACATCTACTCTCAATATCTATCCTCAAACCTATATTGTATGAAAAACACAAGCTTATACTGAGAGGGAGAGGTGAACAGTATAAGACCTCTTTTTACTTTTTCCTTTATACTTCAAAATAGTAAAGCAATATACCCAAAGCAATATCAAAGCAATTCATAATAACATCCATAAAGTGACACCAATTTTAACATGGTTCACCCAGAATGGTTGGGCTACGTCCACAAAACTTTTCTCTAAAAGTTATCTCAAAGTTCTTTGGGAATCCTTCCCAATTACAATGTTTATGAGCCTCGGCCCAAAGGAGATACCTTCTCCCAATAAGAATTTATGAGCCTCTACTAAAAAGAGATACCTTCCCCTATGCTCTGGAAATGATCCCTCAGAATATCAACTGCCTCTACCTCTTGCCAGCACGTGGAACTCCTTTCCACCGAAGACCTCCTATCCTCAATGCTTAGCCTAAGAGACCTCTACCTTCTATGATCACGTCCACAGTAGCTCAACAACTTGTACCAAACACATTCAGTTGGTCTAGTACAAGTCTTCCTCTGTTTGTCAAATCTGTCCAACTCTTGAACAAATCAATCCTCTGCATACAAGCCTTCTCAAAGACTTGCCAAATCTATCCTCAGGTTCTTCTCATAGAACTAGTACACCTCTGTCCTCAAGTTCTCTAATAGAACTAACAAACTCAACTCACAAGTCCTCTTCTAGGACCTATCCAAATTTGCTCACAAGTCCCCACTGGAATCTGTCCAAAAACTGCTCACAAGTTCCCTCCGAAACCTATCCAAAAACTGCTCACAAGTCCCCACTGGAACTTGTCCAAAAACTCAGCAATATCACCAAGAAAAACTTTCTTAGTAGGAAATCACAAAGTGAATTGTTAGAGACCCAATGTGATTTGTCAAACTCATAGAAACATAAAGAGAATTGTTAGAGACTCAATATGTTCTATACTCAAATCCCAATCTCAAAACTCAACTCAAATCAAATCAGCTCAATCTCAATCTCAAATCTGAAAACTCAACTCAAAATATGAAATGGATAGGATAGAATGTTTTCTTTCAAGAACATGAAACCCCAACAATTGCCAACTATGCAAAGAATCACATAACAATGATACTCATGTTATTTTCACCATTAATTAGGGTTTCAACAACAATGCTCATCAAACAAGGTTTAGTCAACCAACACCATTCAACTCAACATCAACCTTGAAGCATTCAACCAATCATCACAAGAAAAGGAAACAAGTAGAAATCCTTTTCCCTCCAAATATATTTGAACAAAACAGCCACCAACACAATATCACCAATGCAAAGGAGAACTTGCTCAAATCAACTCAATGGAGTAAGCCCAATATCATGAATCAAGTAAAGCAATAACTTGATCAAACAATCTCTATGGAAGCAACTCAACCATCAAACTCAAAATAGCCAACCAAGGGTTCCACCAACTCAATGTAAGTAGCTAGACTCACAAATATAAACCCTAGTGCACAAAGCTTCCACTATCTCAAACCAAAAATTATGCATTCACCAAAAACTCTCCTTAAGGATAACAATGCATAAGTAGTCTTCAACAAACCATAAAATAGGATTTACACCCAACCAAAGGAAACCTAGTTGAAAACCTTTTCACTCCAACCTTATTTCAGAAAACATACACCAATCATACTCATAAGGAAAATGTGCCCATACCTTTTTGGAGTAGAAGAAAATTGATCCTTAAAGCTGTCACCACACACAAACCTCAAACTTCCAACAAATTTAGGGTTAGAACCAAGATAAATGAGCATATTTAAAAACTTTCTTTAATACACCTTTTAGCTTCTCTTCTTTAAAAACAACCACCAAAGAAGCCAAAAACACAACAACCAAAACTTACACCTTATATCTCCATTTTTAAATTTAGCATAGCAAAAGACTAATCTCAAAAATACAACCAAAGAAATATCCCCTTATTTCTCCTATGTCTTTTAAACAATGCTAAACAATGCCAAAAATCATATCAAGAAAATAATCACACCTTATATTGGTTGCCCTTGAAGAATCCGAAATTCGCAGCACAAAACACGTTTTAATAAAAACGTGACTAATCCATGCATAGCTCCCTCCGTGAGGATTGAAACGCAGACCTCCGCCTATGCAAGGCCCAAATGCAGCCTTCACTGCCACTAGCCCACAAGGGGCTTACGAAGTCCAATACGGACTTCCTTACACATAAACGGTCAAGCTTTCCGAAAGCTTTTCAAACCACGAGTTCTCCTCTTTCACAACGTAAATAGAACATTCGATCACAACCAAACCAATTAATTGCCTTCAATTTTCCAAGAGAGTTTAACCTTAGGAACCTTCTCATATTTATAGTCCATATGTGGACTTTAGAACACGTCAGCTGCAAAGAAAAGTAATTTCGAATTTAATCGAAATTTGCTTTCTAAAGGGTTTAAAAACCCTTAAAGTATTTTTAATAAATTAATAATAATTTATCCCTTAATTAATTAAATAATTAATTAATTAAAACCTTGAAGGGTTTTAAATAATAATTAAATAAATAATAAAGAGAACCTCCATTGGTTTTAATAAAAACCATTGCCAATGGAATCTCTCCGGATTCTCTTAAAAATATTCTCTTGGAATCTTCCATCTTTGAAGCCAACACATCCTCTTAACATTAATGTCATTTCCTTTTGACATCAATGACAACTCATAGAAAAGAAGCTAGGATCTCAAACCCAAAATTGCCAAAAATCTTCCCCTTTGTCATTGATGGCAAACCATGCTTCTCAACAACAAAAAAACTCAACATAAATAGCTCCCCCTATCTTGAGGCTCTCCCCCTTACTCATATCTCTCCCAATTTGTCATCAATGGCAAAGGGTCACCTTTGGGGCTTGGGACTAAGAATGAGCCTCTTAGCTTAGTCCCTCCCCCACCTCCTGTGGACTAAGAATGAGCCTCTTAGCTTAGTCCCTCCCCCACCTCCTGTTGAGGTGTTTAATTTTGGGGTGGGAGTAAAACTCCCAACAGGCACTGATCATCATCAGTGTCTATAGCTGCCTTACCATGTCTTCTCTTGTTCTCCTTGTCCATATTCCTATTCCTGTTCCTATCATTGTTCCTATTCCTATTATCATTCCTTTTCTTATCCATGCCTTGATCCTTGGACCTGTTCATACCATTGTTCCTATTCTTGTACCTTGGAAGTTCAGCTCTACACTATCTAGCTATGTGACCTTCATTGTTGCACTTATAACAAGTAACAATGTTATTTCTTTTAGGCATACCTATTCTTTGAATCCACTTGTTCTGACTAACCCTGTTCCTGTTATTAGCCTTGCAGAAAATTGCCTTATGCCCAAACTATTTACAAGAGTAGCAATACCCTTGAAAGAAATTACCACCTCTGAAACTATCATTTACCTTCCTTACTTGAGCCATGCAACGTGAAGCCATGTGACCAAACCTGTGACAAGCAAAACATTTGTCTTGAAACTTTCCTTTATTTGACCTCTTGGGTCCTGAAAACTTCTTCTTCTCATTCTGAATTCTATTTTCTATTTCTATGCATCTATCATTCAAGGACTCCTTTCTTGAAATACTTTTCTCATCAAAAATCTCTTCCTTTTGGAGTCTCTTACTAGACTCTCCAACTTGTTCCTTGTGTGGCTTAACAAAACCAAGGCCTATTTTATCTGTTGTCTTTCTTTGACCTTTGATGAGTGAATTAACCTTTTTGGAGCTATCTTGAAACTTGTAAAGCTTATCCTTGTACTCTTTATTTTCCTTTTTCAAAGAAGCCATTTTCTGTTCTAACTCACTATACACAAGAACTTTAGACTCTAACTCATCCTTGAGTTCTTGTGTCTTAGCTATAGATAAGTCAAGACTTTCTATAATATCATCTCTCTCCATACAACATTCATCTAACTTATCCTTGAGTCTAGCATTCTTCTTTCTTTCCTTTTCCAAAACACTAAGAGCACTAATAAGTTCACTTTAAAGATCCTTTATTTGATTTCCTTTTGAATCATCAAAGCCTTTTTTAGATTTCTTATCACTAGAGGTGCTACCCTTTTCAAAAACCATACATGCATCTTCCTTATAGTTTTCTGAAACATCCTCGTACATACTAGAAACCAAATCATTATTTTTGCAATCATCCTCAAGTTGACCAAAATTTCCACATCTAAGACATTTCATGATAATGAATCTATGTTTCGGTTCTTCCTCTTTTTCTAATATGAACAACATCTCATTTTCATTATCACTTGAAGAACTTTCACTATCACTACTAGAACACTTACTTGATTTGTCTAGGTAGAAACTCTTCTTGTGCTTGTGAGAATACCTCTTTCCTTGATTATTGTGCTCATTTTTATTCTTCCTGTGATGCTTGTGCTTTTGAAAATCCTTGCTCTTAGAATCCTGTTTATCTTCATCACTTTCATCCTTGGCAGCAGTACAATTAGTAGCATAATGACCAAACTTTCCACAATTGAAACACTTGACATATTTCATACCTTTGTGCTTTCTTGAGAACTTGCCCTTCTTTCTGTAATATGCCTCTTCATTACTAGAAGACTCATCACTATCTTGAAGCTCTTTAACTTTAGATTTCTTGGTAGCTTTGAAAGCTGCCTCCTTCTTAACATCAACCTTCACTTGAGTTCTCAACTCAAATGCTATAAGTATACTATGAAGCTCATCCTTTTTCAATTTATCCAAATCCTTAGCTTCCTCAATAGCAAAAATGTTTTCACTAAATCTATTAGTAAGAGATATTAAAATCTTATCACAAACATCATTTTCAGCAAGCTCAAGACCTAATTCTTTCATGGAGTTAACAACCTCATCCATATGAAGCATGTAGTCACTAATATTTTCATCATAATTCATCTTGAGTTGTTCAAACATACCTTTGAAGTGTCTCAACTTGGCATTTATGACATTTGTATCACCTGTATGAACCACCTTCAACTGATTCCACATTTCACTAGCTGTCTTGCAGTGAATCACTTTGGTGAGATCTAATTTTCGTAAGCCTTTCAGGATTGCATTCATTGCTTTTAAATTGTTGTGATGTAGAAGCCTTTCTTCTTTAGTATTAGGACCATGTACAGGAATAGTGTACTCATCTTCAATCACTTCCCATACCTCATTACCAAGTGCCATTAGATGAACCTTCACCCTTGCACTCCAAAGACCAAAATCTGACCCATCAAGAATAGGTGTTGCATTGCCACTTGAATGATCCATTATGTTCTTTACTAGCTTTTCCTTCAAGCTGTTAAACTTTCCGAAGGAACCTGGCTCTGATACCAATTGAATAACACAAGCTTATACTAAGAGGGGTGGGTGAACAGTATAAGACCTCTTTTTACTTTTTCCTTTATACTTCAAAATAGTAAAGCAATATACCCAAAGCAATATCAAAGCAATGCATAATAACATCGACAAAGTGACACCAATTTTAACGTGGTTCACCCAGAATGGCTAGGCTACATCCACAAAAATTTTCTCTAAAATTTATCTCAAAGTTCTTTGGGAATCCTTCCCAATTACAATGTTTATGAGCCTCGGCCCAAAGGAGATACCTTCCCCAAATCAGAATTTATGAGCCTCTACTCAAAGGAGATACCTTCCCCTCTGCTCTAGAAATGATCCCTTAGAATATCAACTGCCTCTACCTCTTGCCAGCACGTGGAACTCATTTCCATTGAAGACCTCCTGTCCTTAATGCTTAGCCTAAGAGATCTCTTCCTTCTATGATCACGTCCACAGTAGCTCAACAACCTGTACCAAACACAGTCAATTGGTCTAGTACAAGTCTTCCTCTATCTGTCAGATCTATCCAACTCTTGAACAAATCAATCCTCTGCATACAAGCCTTCTCAAAGACTTGCCAAATCTGTCCTCAAGTTCTTCTCATAGAACTAGTACACCTCTGTCCTCAAATTCTCTAATAGAACTAACAAACTCAGCTCACAATTCCTCTGCTAGGACCTATCCAAATCTGTTCACAAGTCCCCACTAGAACCTATCCAAAAACTGCTCACAAGTTCCCACCGAAATGTGTCCAAAAACTGCTCACAAGTCCCCACTGGAACCTGTCCAAACACTCAGCAAGATCACCAAGAAAAACTTTCTTAGTAGGAAATCACAAAGTGAATTGTTAGAGACCCAATGTGATTTTTCAAACTCATAGAAGCATAAAGAGAATTGTTAGAGACTCAATATGTTCTATACTCAAATCCCAATCTCAAAACTCAACTCAAATCAACTCAGCTCAATCTCAATCTCAAATCTGAAAACTCAACTCAAAATCTAAAATGGATAGGATAGAATTTTTTCTTTCAATAACATGAAACCCCAACAATTGCCAACTATGCAAAGAATCACATAACAATGATACTCATGTTATTTTCACCATTAATTAGGGTTTCAACAACAATGCTCATCAAACAAGGTTTAGTCAACCAACACCATTCAACTCAACATCAACCTTGAAGCATTCAACCAATCATCACAAGAAAAGGAAACAAGTAGAAATCCTTTTCCCTCCAAAGATATTTTCACAAAACAGCCACCAACACAATATCACCAATGCAAAGGAGAACTTGCTCAAATCAACTCAATGGAGTAAGCCCAATATCATGAATCAAGTAAAGCAATAACTTGATCAAACAACCTCTATGGAAGTAACTCAACCATCAAACTCAAAACAACCAACCAAGGGTTCCACCAACTCAATGCAAGTAGCTAGACTCACAAATATAACCCCTAGTGCACAAAGCTTCCACTATCTCAAACCAAAAATTATGCATTCACCAAAAACTCTCCTTAAGGATAACAATGCATAAGTAGTATTCAACAAACCATAAAATAGGATTTACACCCAACCAAAGGAAACCTAGTTAAAAACCTTTTCACTCCAACCTTATTTCAGAAAACATACACCAATCATACTCATAAGGAAAATGTGCCCATACCTTTTTGGAGTAGAAGAAAATTGATCCTTAAAGTTGTCACCACACACAAACCTCAAACTTCCAACCAAGTTAGGGTTAGAACCAAGATAAATGAGCATATATAAAAACTTTCCTTAATACACCTTTTAGCTTCTCTTCTTTAAAAATAACCACCAAAGAATCCAAAAACACAACAACCAAAACTTACACCTTATATCTCCATTTTAAAATTTAGCATAGAAAAAGACTAATCTCAAAAATACAACCAAATAAATATCCCCTTATTTCTCCTATGTCTTTTAAACAATGCTAAACAATGCCAAAAATCATATCAAGAAAATAATCACACCTTATATTGGCTGCCCTTGAAGAATCCAAAATTCGTGGCACAAAACACATTTTAATAAAAACGTGACTAATCCATGCACAACTCCCTCTGCGGGGATCGAAATGCAGACCTCTTCCTACGCAAGGCCCAAACACAGCCTTTGCTGCCACTAGCCCACAAGGGGCTTACGAAGTCCAAGACGGACTTCCTTCCACATAAATGGTCTAGCTTTTCGAAAGCTTTTCAAACCACGAGTTCTCCTCTTTCGCAGCGTAAACAGAACATTCGATCGTAGCCAAACAAATTAATTGCCTTCAATTTTCTAAGAGAGTTTAACCTTAGGAACCTTCTCATATTTATAGTCCATATGTGGACTTTAGAACATGTCGGCTGCAAAGAAAAGTAATTTCGAATTTAATCGAAATTTGCTTTCTAAAGGGTTTAAAAACCCTTAAAGTATTTTTAATAAATTAAAAATAATTTCTCCCTTAATTAATTAAAATCTTGAAGGGTTTGAGAGGGAAGAAAGTAGAGAGGGGAGGGCTCTGGTCCCTCCCCTGCTCCCCCTCCCATGGCTCCTGGTTCCTACCCAATCCCTGGCTCAACCCAGGTCATCCCTCCCGGGGAGTGGTTGTTTGCAGATGATCTCCTGGGGGGAGATCCTTCTCCACTATCTGCGCCCCTCCCGGCCGGCTAGGGTTTCCTTGGTTGTTTTTTCGGACTGGTGCTTCCCAGGGATCCCTGTTTGGTTGGGGATCCCTTCCATTTTTCCCTCAGGCTTCCCCCTGGGGTTTTTTTGTAGGTTATTCGCATGGATCTGGTCCCCTGCGTTTCTCGGTGCGGTGGAGGTGATGATTTAGGGTTTGGACAGCTTCCCCCTTTTTCTTGTGAATCCTCGGTGGGCTCTGTGCTTGGACGGGATTCTTGGTCCCTCGGTGGGCTCTGTGCTTGGACGGGATTCTTGGTCCCTGCTGCTGGGATCCTCTTTTGTTTTCCCGAGGCGGGTTCCTTGTGGTGCAACTCTCTGGTCACTTCTTGATGGGTTGGATCCTCTCTGTGCTGGCTATCGGCTTCCTACAGGATGGCTCTCGCTGAACTGAATGTTTTACTGGTGGGCGGGATGGTTTCTCCATAAGGCGGGATCCGCCAAATCCACCGGTTTTCCTACGAGGCGGGATCCTTTCTTTTCTGCTGGTTTCCCGGATGGCGGGATTTCCCTGTTGCTTCCCGCTAGGCGGGACTGTTTGTGGTGGTTTTGACTGCTTCCCGCGAGGCGGGATTTTATTGTAACGGTTTTTCTGTGCTTCCTGCTGGGTGGGATCTTCTCGATGGTGGTTTTTGGCTACTCCCGCTGGGCGGGATCTCCAAAACTACTTTCTTTCTTATTTGTTTGTTTCCCGCTAAGAGGGATTGTTTCATGCTTACTGTTATCGCTGGGCGGGATTTCTGTTTTGGTGTTTAGTTTCAAGGGATTGATGCCCTAGGCCCATTGCTTATGTAATCAAGTTTTGGGATCCTTGTTAAAACCCGCTATAAATACAAACACTTATAACTATCAAAAAAAAAAAATCTTGAAGGGTTTTAAATAATAATTAAATAAATAATAAAGAGAACCTCCATTGGTTTTAATAAAAAACATTGCCAATGGAATCTCTCTGGATTCTCTTAAAAATATTCTCTTGGAATCTTCCACCTTTGAAGCCAACACATCCTCTTAACATTAATGTCATTTCCTTTTGACATCAATGACAACTCATAGACAAGAAGCTAGGATCTCAAACCCAAAATTGCCAACATTGTAAGCTTCCATAAAAACTCACACCAAACTGTCCACAAGTCTTCTCAAGACTTACCTTAAATTTACTCAATAAGTTCTCACTAAAACTTATCCAATATCACATAAACATATAGAGAATTGTTAGAGACTGAATATGCTTCATACTCACAAAACCTCAATCACTTTCAACCTATTTTTCAAATCAATCTAGAATATAGAACAATTTGTTTCACAGAATTAAAACTATCACCTCAACACTTCCACTTGACTAGGCTTAATCAACTTCACTTAATCAGTCACTCAACAAAACATTCATTGGTTACAAACACTAGTCCAAGCATATGAACACTTACTCAATAAATTCCAAAAATACTTATCAAACAATCCTTTTCTCTCCAACTTAGCATTCACAATATCCTAAAATAACTCATAAGGAAGATGTGCCCATAACTTTTTTTTGATGAATAAAATGATCCCAAAACCTATCTTAAACACAATTTTCTTCTTTACCAATTTCAATGGCTAGATGACAAAATATCACACTAACACTCTCTTAGAAATATTTCTCAATTAAAAAATAATCAAACTCAAATTCACCTTATTACTCCTTCTTTGAAATTAGCAATCATCAAAACATACATAAAAATTAATTACTCCTTATAATCTCTAATCATAAATTAAAAACCTTCAAAAATAAAACCCTAAAAAATAATGTTGCCTATCCTTTTATCTCCCTCAAATACTCAATAATCAAATTTAAAAATAAAATTTATAACCCTCCAAAATATTTAATTTTCAATCAACCTTAGCAAATTTGAAATACCTCATGCAACCTTGGCAAAACAATAATGCATACCTTTTATCTCAAACAAAAGGCCTCGATGGGTTTTGAACACGAGACCACTCCTAGTCGAGTGCCTTATCCAGGCGCTAGCCCATCACATGGGTTATGAGCCTCCACATGAAGGGGAAGGATCAAGCCTTCCTATTAACCCTTTCAATTGGCATGGTGCAAAACAAAATGCCCTCTTCCATTGCAAAACCAACTCAGTGGGTTTCAAACCCTGCACTCCTTGCTTGTCAAACGTCTTAGCACCACCCATTGTTACTAGTTGTGCTACATAGTGTTGTGCAAAGACAAATGAGCCTCTCTCCTATTTTTCTTCTCCTCTACCATTGAAAGTTTTCAAAAATACAAAAATCTTACACTCTTATTTGCACATAAATTTTGAAGCTTTGATTTCATTGATAATTGCATGGGGGTATTTGACTAAGGTTCTTGCCCTATTTTATACATGAAAGCCAATGTCTTAGAGACATCAACACCTTATTCGAATTTTGAATTTGAATAAATAAATAACCTTTATAACCCAACCTTAGGGTTAATTAATATAAATTAATTTCATAATTAAATTATAATTAATCTATAATTAACTTAATAACTTTAGAAGTTAATTAAATTAATTTATAACTGAAACTACCAAAAAAACACTAAGACACTCATTCAATATTAAAGAATCTACTACATTTGTATTAAAATTATAAAATGGTTACAATGTCGATATCCTTTTACAAATTTATCCTAAAGGCTACAATGGGGTCTTCCCTAAGGATTTTCTCTTAGATGTGGTACAAAGACAACACGATTCATCCTTTTAGGTTCCTCGATGTAGGTGGGTTTCTTGCTCATGAGCCATCGCTTTTTGGATGTGTCCTTGTGCTTTTCTAAACCTGTCAACATATAAAATTCTATTAGTGCATTGGGGGGTCTGCCTTAGTCAAACCCCATGGTTATGAAGACTAAAGACATAAAATATGCTCAAAACATGAAATAATTACTAAAAATAACATAAAACTATAAATTAGACTATTCTTACCTATCCTAGTGATTCTAGTGCATGTAGCAGAGGTTCGCACACCTTGTGTGTGAACCAGTTGGTTTGCACATGTGAAGTGCAAACTTGTCCTTTTTTTACGGTATTCCTCAAATGGCTTCTTAGATATCTTGGAGTGATTTCTAACTTGAATTTTTTTTGGTTCAACTTTTGAAAGTGCACTTTTGGTAAAATTATCAACCTGTATCACTCACAAACAATCTTATGAAAGTGACAAACTGATTGTAATGTTCGTATGATGGTTGTGTGATGGATGCAATCGTAGTAGTGATTTCAACATAGTTTCGGTATGTAAAATTTGGTTCTCCTTAAAATGTGAAAATGGCCTTCTATTTATAGAGTGGGCCAAGATGAGAGAAAGGGGATGAGGTGTCCCCTATGAGGTGGCAATGATGAGGTGTCCACCAAAGAGGTGTCCCCTGAGGTGTCCTAGCTCAAAAAATGAGGTTGGGTGAGAGAATCTCCCACCCATCCATAAATAATGATGACTTTATAAAAATATCAATTTAACATTAATGATCACCTTTATTGAAATATCTTAGGATTAAAAATTGCTTTTTAGGTGCAAAAGTCTCCATCTTTCATTTATGATCCAGGGGGATGTGAGGTGGAGAAATATCTGGGTGAGAGGTGGTAGGGCTAGTATAGGCTAGAATAGGTAAGGTGGAAGGCTAGGTTAGTCAAAGTAGACTAGGTGAGGTGGAGGGCCTAAATCAAATCAATATTAGATTTAATTAAGCATGTAATTAGCCATAAAGCATGTTTTGACCAAAATATTGACTTTTTGACCATGGTAAAGGTTTCAACCTTAGTTGAATTGGCATGAGGTCACATGAGGACCTATGGTTAAGCATAGGGAGGGGCTTAGCTAGCCCAAAGGGGCTAAGGATGATGAATAGTGATTTTGAGCCAATTTATGCAATTTTCAAGGGTTTTGCAAATTAATTGATCATAGGAATAGGGAGAGGGACAATGTGTGATTTTTAGGTGTCTACATTTTACCCCTTTTTGTCCTAGATTGTCTAAAACATGGTTTAGTACAAAAAATGATGATGTCGATTGATGGAATGATTTGGAAGGTAAAGAATTTGTGTTTGATGATTACGAGAGAGACGCATTGATAAAAAGTGGTTTGTGGATGATTGCTTTTGGAGGAAGGCATATGATTACCTTGCATTATGGTCAACCTGAGATGTTCCAATTTGGAGGAATAAATGCCTTTACCAAATTTTGCTTTTGATTGATTGATGAGCTCTTTTGACAACATTTGACAAATTGTTGGAGCCATGGGGTAGAACTTTTAGGAGCTTCAATCACGAGTGGTCTTACGTCTACCACTATGAATATTAGAATCCATGAGGTGTCTACAGTCAGAGGCATTTTGGGGTTTTTCAAACATTGATTTGTTTTGGATTGGAGTTTTTATTGAGGAGAGAAGTTTCATTTTTTGTATCTATCCTAGCATGAGGACTTGAAATTCAACAAAAAATTTCTTAGCTATTTGTTATATCCATGATTGGATGTTTGGTTGTTTGACCATGTGCAAGGTAGTTTTTGATGTGTTGGATGATTACCCCCTAAAGCGATAAATTGGTGATAAAGGAGACGCATATCGGTGATGAAGTGATTGATGAATAAATGTGAGAATTTGCCAAATTTTACATAAAAATTAGCAAAATTGATGATTTTAACAGAAAATTCAAGGAGATTTCATACAGTCAGTATGATTTCGAGCCTATTTGATAGGTTCACACTTCATACGTTTGAACCAAGTGGTTCGCAAACCTAGCATGCAAACTAGTTGGTTCACACGTGTGGGGTGTGAACTAGTGAAAATTGTGGTTTTTAAGTTTAAAAATTTAGTTTTGACATCATTTTCACATGGAAACAAAGTTGGAGAGGCGGAAGAGAGGAGAAATGGAATGGAACACTACCAATTTGCAAAGTGTATGATACATGATGGCTAGTGCGTCAGTGAGTATGAGCACAGGGGTAGGAATGCCAGAGGTAAGTGCTTTATTATCTCTCGATAAATGTGCATTTATGGAGGGTTTGAAAAATGAAATTTTCAACTTTAAATGACATGAAATGAATGTAGGGGCAATAACGGGTTAAAATTCATGCACTTTATGTAAAAAGGGGAAAATATGTATCCCGATATGTTTGCTATTTTGGCATGTGACCTTTTTGCTTGTGGGCAAGCGTGCATGTGATGTGATGTATGAGATAGGGTATGAAAATTGGATGCATGTGAAAACCTATGAGTGGGGTATCCTAATAAGCCAAATGGGTATCTAGATCTATTTTTAATTTTTTGATTTGACCTCATTTTGACCGCCTCATTTTGCATACCTGTGGGGGAGGGTTTGCATTGTTTTTCACACTTTTTGGCATGTGTTTGACTTTTCCTATATGCATGGATGGTATGGATGAAATGGGTGTGTAATTGTAAACATGGCCATGTAAAAATTTTACGGGTTGAAGTGGTTCACATGGGTGGGTTGCGAACCACTGGTTCGCATATGTGGGGTGCAAACCAATTATTTTTTGTTTTATGTGGCATGAAATAGAATACAATGTATGTGATTTGAAAATAAAATTGATCATTTTTTTACAAAAAAATTAAATATTTTCCTAATAATGGCAAAAAAAGAATTTTGAAAATGTATGTGCTTATGTTATGTACAATGATGTTTGTATGTATGAAATCATGAATTATTTCTGACATGTGATGTGTGTGTGATGGCAGGTGAAGAAGATATTTGCATGCCATCGACTTTGGAAATGTAGGAAGGCCTTGGAGGATGAGTGGATGGTAGATGATGGAGCTTGATTGAGGGCAGTTGGGCTATATGGGATTTGGGTAATGCGCAAGGTTCATGTGAACCATACTTACATTTTAGTTATGTGTGAGAGGTGGTATCCTGACATGAACACCTTTCATTTACCTATAAGGGATATGGTAGTGACCCTGGAGGATATGTACCACATCTATCAGTTGTCGATAGAGGGCATTACAGTGATAATGATGTATAAGGATTTACATGATGGTATCCTAGAGAGGATATTTGGGTATCATTGGCAGCAGGTGGATGCCAAGAAGGGGGTAGACTATGTGAAGTATTGGAAGAAGAAGTTTCTTTCCAATCGCCATGCGATGGTGATGTTATTGATAGCTAGCCATGCTCTACCAGATACTTCAAGGGTTAAGTTTCCCTAGAATATGATGGGGATGGTGTGTGATATGGTGGAGCGGTAGATAGTGTATGCATGGAAAACCACACTATTGGCATAGGTCTACCAAAAGTTACATGGAGTGGTGAGGATGAAGAGGACATGTATCAGTATGAGTTCATTGTTGTAAATATGAGCTTGGGAGCATATGATAATTTTAAGACCTATCCACTTGACATATGAGGTGCATGATATGGATGGAAATAATGTACCCTACGCAATGAGGTGGAGAGTGGATAAGGAACGAAATAATATGAGGGTGAGAGCGGGTGATTTGATGTATCATTGGGAGGAGCTAGGATGATTGACCATGGAGCAGGTGAGGTGGAGGCCATGGCGAGGAGGACCTAATTGGGGTGAGGATGTGGTGTAGTTGGCATGCATTCGATGAGATCGATGGGTGGTGGGGAAGTATGTGTGGCAGGTGGATTACTTCCCATTTTCTAGAGTGCAACAATAGTTTGGATTGAGATAAGGGGTTCCAAAGCTGCCTATAGTGATTTATAGGGTAGAGGGTGATATAGGACTACAACCCATGGTACCACCTCTAGATGTGACTCCAAATGAGTTGATGATTTTCCATGATGTGGACAATGTAGGGACTAATATTTGGTATGATGTATGGTGGTTGAGGTAGACTTGCAAGCCTATTTGGGATGTTTTGGATGAGTGGGTGGAGGTAGCAGGATTACTACCTAATAGGGAGTTTCCAAGAGGGGTAAGAGTAGCCTCGCTAGGGCATATGGGGGAGCAAGAGGATGTGGGATCACCCAAGATATATGAGGAGGAGGAGGAGGAGCTAGATAGGTTGATTAGGTAAGTGAGGCCATGACATGGTGACCAGGATAGGCTAGTGAGTTAGAGTGGTGCAGGTCCATCATCTAAGTGGGGTGAGGGGATGGGGGTTGGCTTAGAGGAGAGAGAGGATATTCCTTTGATGGATGTTGATGAGGAGGAAGGTGATGAGTTACTAGTGGTTGGTGAGGATGCAGGAGGGGATTTCTATGATTATGATTTTGGGGGAGATTTGGTAGTGGTGATCGAGGCAGAGGGTGAGGTGGTGGCATTGAGGGGGGAGGTGAAGAGGCTTAGAGAGAAGCTTATTAAAACCAAGCTATATTAGGATGCAGATCACTAAGTGATAGAGGAGGAGAAGAAGGAGGTAGAGGTGGACCTGAGGACCACTTTAGAGAAGCGAGATGAGGCCAAGGTTCTAGTGCAACAGATTATGGAGGAGATGGAGGTGCTCAATATTGAGTGGAATACATTGAGGTACGAGTGTGACACCATCCATGAAGAGCGGAATGATATGATTGAGGGCGTAGAGTGGCTTCAGAGGTTATTATATGAGGTGTGGGGAGAGATAGATGTTGTGAATGCTGGCAATTTTGGGTACATTGGGTACATTGCTTTTGCTCAAGTGTTGATGTTGTCATTGATGTCAAGAAGCGGAAGGGTTTTTGTGAAAACCAAGGCAGACAAAATAAAAGATTTTATTTAAAACCATGGACAATAGATTTGAAATGGGTTTTTCTTAAAACCCAAGTTGGATTTTTGTTTCGTTGAAAAAGGTGCTCCGGTGATGAAGATATTTAATTTTAAATATTTAGTTTAAATTTTATTTATTTAAAATTTAAATTAAAATTTTAAATTAAATTAAATTTGCCGACGTGTTAAAAGTGCATCTTAGTGCATATAAAATAAGGCAGTGGAATTCATTAATGTTGGAGGAATGGAGTTCGATATTTACTCTCTGTGTTTTTCGATTTCGGCATTAAGCTCCTGCGCCAGCGAAGGGATGGTGTGTGTGAAATATTAAGAAGGGGCATTTGATATTAATCGCCGAGCTTTTCGTTTTCATTGAACCCCTGTGCTAGCGAAGTGTTTAAAGGGAGGAACAGTGTTCAACTCCCGCGAGGTGTGAAGGCGCTCACCATTTTGCATTGTGAAGAAGGCCACGTTTATGAGGCACCCTGCATTGCGATAATAATTTTGAGATATTCGGCGGATTCGATCGAAACCTTGCGCACGTGTTCCAATGACACAGAAATTCATGACTGCATGGAATTTAGAGAAAGCATCTTAGAGGGTTTCGAAGTAAGTGAATGAGTGTGCCAAGGACTATTTTGATCTACACGACGAGGAGTGTTTGAACTCCGTACCAAGGGATATGTGATCTACATATCGAGTTTCATAGGAATCATGAGTGTCGAGGTGTGGTTTAAAAAGGGGTTTAGGTGCACATTCGAAGTTTAGCCGCCCATCCAGGACAACACAGTGGTCAAAGCAAGACATTCGGAGCAGCGCTAGGTCTCGCAAGAGATGAGGTCAATCACGCCATCATAAAACACCAAGGTACATATTTCTGTCTATAAAACAAAGGGAAGTTATACATTTTAGTGGGTAAAGTTTAATTTAAGGGAGTCATAAGGTTTGAGAAGTTTTATAGTATAAAGTTGGTTTTTGAGGCATAAGGTTTAGTAGGCTGTGGTGTTTGGTTTTGGGAGTTATAAGGTTATGCAATGTTGTGATTTATTTTACTTTTATGGTATAAGTGGTTTTGGGAGTTATAAGGTTATGCAATGTTGTGATTTATTTTATTTTATGGTACAAGTGGTTTTAGGAGAGATAAGGAAGTTGTGCAATTAAAGACCTTGGTGATGATTATTGAAAAGTGGAGTAATGTTGATTATGTTGTGATCTACTAACCCTTGTGAAGATTGGCAAAAGAATTTTGTGATTGTGGCAGATTTCCAAAGGGGTTCCTTCACTTCAATAAGGTATGGGCACATTCTTCTTATGAGTATGATTGGTGTATGTTTTCCTGAAATAATATTGGAGTGAAAAGGTATTCAACTAGGTTTCCTTTGGTTGGGTGTAAGTCCTAGTTTCTGGTTTGTTGAAGACTACTTATGCATTGTTATCCTTGATGAGAATTTTGGTGAATGCATAATTCTGGTTTGAGGTAGTGGAAGCATTGGGCACTAGGGTTTATGTTTGTAAGTCTTGTTACTTGCATTGAGATGATGAAACCCTTAGATGGCTATTTTGATAGTGATGGATGAGTTGCTTCCATAGTGGTTGTGTTGATGACTTTAGTTCTTTACTTGATACATCATATTGGGCTTACTCCATTGAGTTGATTTGAACAAGTTATTCTTTGCATTTGGTGATATTGTGTTGGTGGTTGTTTTGTTCAAATATCTTTGGAGGGAAAAGGATTTCTACTTGTTTCCTTTTCTTGTGATGATTGGTTGAATGCTTCAAGGTTAATGTTGAGTTGAATGATGTTGGTTAAACCTTGTCTTTGAGCATTGTTGTTGAAGCCCTAATTGGTTGAGAAAAGATATTGGTTGTTGGAAAGAACATGAGTATCTTTGTTATATGAGATATTGCATGGTTGGCAATTTTTGGGTTGTGTTTCATGTTCTTGAGAAAAGCATACTACATCTATCTTATTCTTTTGAGATTGAGATTGAGTTGAGATTGATATTGGGAGTTAAGTATAGAACATATTGAGTCTCTAACAATTCTCTTTATGCTTCTATGAGGTTGATGAATCACATTGGGTCTCTAACAATTCTCTTTGTGGGTTCATGCCAAGAAAGTTTTCTTGATGAACTTGTGAGCAGGTTTTGGACAGGTTCCGTTGGGGACTTGTGAGCAGATTTGGACAGGTCCTAGAAGAGGACTTGTGAAGCTGATTTTGATAGTTCTATCAGAGAACTTGAGGACAGAGGTGCATTGGTTCTATGAGAAGAACTCGAGGAAATTTGTGCTATACCGAAGGACTATGTTTAGTGCAAATTTGAGGACCAGCTTTGAGGTGATAGAGTTGAGGAAAAAGGTCTCCAGCCAGAGTAGGGAAGACATGTATCTTCTGTGGATAGAGTTCCATTTGCTAAGGGCAGCAGAGGTAGAGGTCTTTTAGAGGATCACCAGCCAGAGCAGAGGTAGGGTAAGGTATCTCATTTGAGTAGAGGCTCATAAATTTAGATTGGGGGAAGGTTTCTCCTTTGAGCCGAGGCTCATAAACATTGTAATTGGGAAGGTTTCCCAAAGAACTTTGAGATAACTTTTAGAGAAAATTTTTGTGGATGAACCATGTAAATTGTTGTGTCACTTTGTGGATGATCTTGTGCATTGTTTTGATATTGCTTTGGATATATTGCTTTACCGTTTTGAAGTATAAAGGAAAAGTAAAAAGTGTTCTTATACTATTCACCCCCCCTCTCAGTATAAGCTTGTGTTCTTTAGTGAAGGCCTATCATTTAGTGAGGGTTACGAAGATTGAGTAGACTGTAAAGAGGCACAATAGGTGAGAGAGTGGGTGGAGTAGGAGATTTCTCATTTAGAGAATGTAGTACCAAAATTAGAGGCAACACGAAGGGAGGTGACACGGCTATGGGTAGGACATGAGCAGTTGATGGCAGCCAACATGAAGGAGGCTACCAAGATGATGTGGATGGAGAATGAGCTAATGGTAAATGGTCTACATATTTTGGCATACTCAAGTTCTATATCTTTATCACACCCTCAGGTGGAGAGGAGTTAGTAGAGTACACCATCGGTTTACGATATGGTTCAACAAGTGGTGGTATGTGCAATATCATATACATTGGTGAGGATGGCACCATTGATGTAGGTGGGGGAAACATAAATGAGTAGGGGTTGGAGAGGTCGAGTCATCATAGGTGGTGGTGGGACAAGCTATGATAGATGAGCGGAGTGTTGAGACATCCACAAGGTGGCAGTCATGAGGGGGCTATAGTAGCAGATCGTGTTAGTCTTACAATGACACTGAGAGGGGGGGTGAATCAGTGTAGCTCTATAAACTTAAATTTATAGCTCTTAATACCGCAACAATTAAAACTTATTACTAGATACAAAAAGTATAACAAAATAGCATCACACAACACAATATTTAACGAGGTTCACCAATGTGGCTACTCCTCAAAAATTGACTGCTTGGACTACCATCCAAATCCAGCCTTTGCAAAGCACCAAATTTACAATCAATTTACCAGCACCCACTGTAAGGAGCACCAACCCTTTATTTATCTGTACCAAAAAAAAGGAGAACCAACCCATTATTTATCTACACCAATAGAAAGGAGCACCAACCCCTTATTTATTTGCACCAATAGAAAGGAGCACCAACCCCTGATGCCAAGCTACAACCTGGACTTTAATTTGAATCTATAAGTTTGACAGTAAGATACCTTTGCTTTTGCAAGACCCTGACTGGTCTTCTTCACCTTTGCATTCTCTATGCACTCTGCTCTCTCTGTGTAATAACTTCGCACACTCTGCTTCGTTACAGTTGAACTTCACGATCATCTTCTACCTTTTGCACACTCTTCTCTCTTTGCAAATTTTGCACTTAGCACGATTCGACACGACTTGCTCTCTGCACACGACCGTATTACCCACACATTTGACCTTTTTTTCAATTATCCAAACAACCCTTCTTTTATAGCAATATTGTTTATGATGAAAACCCTAATCTTAGTCAGTTGTAAATCCTAATCTTAGTCGACTTTCATAACAACTGTAAACCTTAATTTTAGTTGGTTGTCATCGGTCTTCGTCGGCTTCAACTCAAGAAATTCAATTTATCCATCGCTTGATGATTTCATTCTAGACAGACCCTATAATTGCCATACTAACTTTTGATCACTCTTCGTATTTTAGCAGTATGAAATAACTCTATAACTGCCCCTGTAAATGTCGTAGTGATGTCGTTCCACTGTCATACTTATCATTTCAGTGGGGTTATCCTTCTTGACTTGCGCATTTATGACCTATCATGAAATCATGACATTTTTGCCTCTGTAGCTTCTTTTGTTGTTGTTGCCACAAAAATACATGTCGCGATATTGCGACACTTTCACCTCTGTACGCTTTCTCTATTCTTTTGTCGTGATATCGTGACATTTTTGCCTTCGTAGAATTTTTCTTTTCTTTTGCCATGATATCATGACATTTTTGCCTCCGTATACTTCGTCTTTGCTTTTGTCATGATATCGCGACACTTCTGCTTCCATAGACTTCGACTTTGCTTTTTTCATGATATCACGACACTTCTGCCTCCGTAGTCTTCAACTTAGCTTTTTTCATGAAATCGTGACACTTTTGCTTTCATACTTAGCTTCTTTGCTTTTGTCGTGAAATCATGACACTTTTGCCTTCAAAGTCTTCTTCTCTGCTTTTGTCACGAAATCACGACACTTCTACTTCCGTACTTTACTTCTTTGCTTTTGTCATGAAATTGCGACATGTCTGCTTTCGAAGTCTTCAACTTAGCTTTTGTTGCAAAATCATGACACTTCTACTTCCATACTTAACTTCTTTGCTTTTGTCATGAAATTGTGACACTTCTGCCTTCAAAGTCTTCTTCTCTACTTTTGTCATGAAATCATGACACTTCTACTTCCGTACTTTACTTCTTTGCTTTTGTCACAAAATCACGACACTTCTGCTTCTGAAGTCTTGCTTTCTACTTTTGTCACAAAATCACTACAGTTCTACTTCCATACGCTTCCTCTCTTTCTTTTGTCACAAAAATGCGACATGTCACGATATCGTGACACTTTTCAAACTTACTTTCTCTCTCCTATTTTAGTCACAAAAATGCGACATGTCGCAAAATCATGACACTTTTCTTACTTGTTCTCTTTCTTTGAACTTGTCACGAAATCGTGACAGTTCTACTTTCGTATGCTTCCTCTCTTTATTTTATCACGAAAATGTGACATGTTGCGATATCACAACACTTTTCAAACTTACTTTCTCTCTCCTATTTTAGTTGCAAAAATGTGACATGTCGCGAAATCATGACACTTTTCTTACTTGTTCTCTTTCTTTGAACTTGTCGCAAAATCGTGACACTTTTTCCTGCTTTCTCTTTCTCTTCCAACATGTCACGAAATCATGACAGTTTTTCCTCTTGCCTTTTTCTCTTCCAACATGTCATGAAATCGTGACAGTTTTTCCTCGCTTTTTCTCTCTCTTCCAACATGTCATGAAATCGTGACAGTTTTTCCTGCTTTTTCTCTCTCTTCCAACATGTCACGAAATCGCGACAGTTTTTCCTGCTTTTTCTCTCTCTTCCAACATGTCCCGAAATCGAGATAATTTTTCCTACTTTTTCTCTCTATTCCAACATGTTGCGAAATCATGACAGTTTTTCTTGCCTGTTGTATATGTCATGATATCACGACACTTTTCTTACTTGTCTTTTTTCTTTGATCTTTTGCATATGGGCCACTTCGGTCTTCTTAGAAAATCACTGTACATACTCTGAATAACCTTTGAACTCTTGTATTCTACATCTGAATAGCTTTTGAACTTCCTATCCACTACATCAACAGATCTGTCTGACTGTGTTGACAACAATGAAAATATTGTTGCTGCACCTTGCTCAACAATCTCCCCCTTTGTAATTGTTGGCAACACATGTGCAATTTCTTGTAACTCTTCTCCCCCTTTGACAATAATACCAAAGGGCTATTGCAGACTCCCCTTGAGTCCATGCACAACATTCTCAGGCAAAATTTATTACACTTAGAAAAAATCATGAACATGAGCAAAAAGATAATCAAATACTTAAATGCTCCCCCTGAGAATGTGATCCCTGTAGCTAGTCAATTCTTAGGAAGTGTGACCACTCCCAATTTATTGCAAAGGTACTCAAAAAATTACTTGGGCAATGGTTTTGTGAAGATATCTGCTACTTGCTCTATAGTTGGAACAAAATCCAACTTAAACTCACCTTCCGCAACTTTCTCCTTCAAAAAGTGATACTTGATAGCAATGTGTTTTATGCATGAATGCATAACCAGATTCTTGGAGATGTTAATGGCACTGGTGTTATCACACTTAACTGATATTGGCTCACTAAAGCTAATACCAAGATCTTTCAGGGTTTGTTTCATCCACAATACTTGCGTACATGTTGTCATTGCAATATATTCTGCCTCTACTGTCAATAAAGAAACTGACTCTTATTTCTTACTGTGCCATGTGACCAGTCTGTCTCCAAGATAGAATGCACCTCCACTGGTACTCTTTCTATCATCGACACCTCCTACATAATCTGCATCTGAATACAAAATAAGGGTGAAGTATTTACCTTTTGGATACCATAACCCATACTCCATAGTACCCTTGAGGTACCGAAGAATCCTCTTCACTGCTATCACATGAGTCTCCTTGGGATTAGCCTAAAATCGTGCTACCATGCATACTGCCTACAAAATATCTGGTGTGGTAGCTGTCAGTACAGTAAGCTCCCAATCATAGATCTGCACATGGTTTGATCAACAGGTGGAGATTTGTCATCCTTGCTCAACTTGCAACCTGTCATCATGGGAGTGCTAACTGGCTTACAATCCTTCATTGTGAACTGTTTTAACATCTCTTTCACATATTTAACTTGAGAAATAAATATGCCCTTCTTATTTTGATTAACTTGCAACCCGAGGAAATACGAAAGTTCACCAATCATTGACATTTCAAATTCTTTCTGCATCTTATTTTATAAATCTTTACATGACTCATATTTGCTACTTCCAAATATGATATCATCTACGTATACAACAAGAACAATAAGATGCCCATTTTTTGTTTTGACATACAAATTACTATCCACCATACCTTTCTTAAACCCTTGTTGAGTGAGATAGTTGTCTAGCCTTGCATACCATGCTCAGGGTGCCTGTTTTAAGCCATATAATGCTTTCTTCAACTTGCAAACCAAGTTGGGATCATCACCAAATTGGAAACCATCTGGTTGCTCAATATAAACCTCTTCTTCAAGTTTCCCATTAAAAAATGTTGATTTCACATCCATTTGATAAACTTTGAAATTCTTGTAGACTGCTAAATCCAGAAACATTATAATTGCCTCTAGTCTAGCTACTGGTGCAAAAGTTTCCTCAAATTCAATACCTTCAACTTGTGCATAACCCTTACATACCAATCTTGATTTATTTTTGACTACCTATCCGTCTTCATTCAATTTGTTTCGAAAAATCCATTTACTCTCGATTATATTTTTATTTGTAGGTCTAGGTACTAACTCCCAAGTTTCATTTTTCTCGATCTGATCTAATTCTTCATTTATTGCCTTCATCCAACTTTCATCTTTGCTTGCGTCAGCAACATTTTTGGGCTCAATGCTGGATAATAGAGAGTAGTTACTACTCTTCTTCTTACTCGAACACCAACTTTGGGGTCTCCAATTATTTGCTCTCTAGGATGATTTTTTTGCCAGCTGCCTGTTTTGAATTTCTTATTTTCTTCCACTTCTGAATCACAACTTAAATTATCTGAGTCAATTTTTTGTATCTTTTATGTTTCGTTTTCCTCATCTTCTTCAATAACCTCTTCATAAATTGGGTAGTTCTTTTCATAGCTAATTACTCATTCTCTACCTTCATCAAATTTAACATCGACACTGTCCAAATTTTTCTTTAGCCTCTTGTTGTAGCATTTGTAAGCTTTGCTTTTTGACGAATAACCAACAAAAATACCTTCATCCAATCTATCTTCAAACTTACCAAGATTATCTTCAGTTCTTTTGATGTAGCACATGCTGCAAAAAACTTTAAGGTATTTTGCTGTTGCCCTTTTACCGAACGACAACTCATAAGGAGTTTTGCTTTCATGTGTTCTCAGAATGTACCTATTTTGGATATACACCATAGTATGGACTGCTTCTTTCCAAAATCTGTCTGCTACTCTACTTTCATCCAACATGGTCCATGCCATTTCCTGCACTGTCCTATTCTTTCTTTCTACCACTCCATTCTGCTGAGGTGTCCTAGCTGCTGAAAACTGTCTCCTAATACCGTATTTTTCATAGTACTTTGTAAACTCCTCTGAAATGAATTCTCCTCCTCTATCTGATATTAAACATTTTATCCTCTTTCGTGTTTCATTCTCAACTTGGTTTTTGAAAGTCTTGAACATTTCAAAAGCTTCTGATTTATGCTTCAAGAAAAATATCCATGTCATTCTGGAATAGTCATCAATGCACAACATAAAATATTTGTCACCATTTATGCTTTGTGTTCTCATGGGTCCACATAAGTCAGTGTGTATTAGTTCCAAAGGTTTGCTTGTGTAGTACTCTTTTTTTTTTAATGTGACTCTAGTTTGCTTCCCATTTTGGCATGAAGCACAAATGTTGTTTGAAGGTTTGCTTATGGTGGGAATATCTCTCACTACCCTTTTTGAGTTGATTTTTACTAGATTATCAAAACTGATATGACCGTTTCTCTTGTGTCACAACCAATTTTCTTCTTCCTGTCCAATAAAATAAGCTCCTTCTGAAGTCTCTGAGAGTGTGTACAGGTTGCCAGATGTCCTTGATCCAGTTGCTATCAATTTTCCACTATTTGTTTTTCTAACTTCACAACCCTACTTCTTAAAAACTACTTCATGACATTTATCACAAATATGACTTACGCTCAACAAGTTATGTTTCAAACCATCGACAAACAAGACTTCTTCTGACTTAATTTTTCTGTCACTAATTTTAACTGAACCTTTGCCAACTATCTTAACTCCATCATTATTTCCAAACTTTACTGAACCACCTTCATATTTCTGTAACTTCTCAAATTTATGTTTGTCACCTGTCATATGACTGGAGCATCCACTATCAAGTATCCATGGTACATATTTATTTTGTGCTTTAAATGTTGTTTGTACGATTAAGGATTCATTTTCTTCCTTAAGTCGCTCTTTTTCTTTCCACTCCATTTTGATAGTAGTTTTGGGCTCTTGTTTTGCCTTTCTCTTATCAATAGCTTGTGCATGTTTTTCAAGAAGTTTTTTATTTTGTCTCATCCTATTTGGTTGAAATTTTCTTCCCTAAAACTGATTTGATGCAAATGTACTTCTATAGTTTCTTTTAATGTGCCCAAAATTATGACAGTTATAAAATTCTACTATATAATTCATCAAAGGAGAAAAAGCATTTGTACTGGTGAAATTCCTTGGTCTTACATTATATTTACAGTCTAAGAAATTATGTCCATAGCCATTGAATTTAAAATAGAAACCAGAAAAGAGATAATTGAACCTGGGTGATGGTCTTTGCCATGTTGCCATAGGAGCCATAGGTCTTCTTCTTCTTTGATGTGTGACATTGGTGAATCCATCATTGTCAATTCTCATTTCATGCCTGGCATTATTGCTTTCTTTTGCATGAGACGTTTTTCCTTGATCAACCTATTTCTTATCTTCATTCTTTATGGATTTTACATTTCTGGCATTTGATCCATTTGATGATTCTCCTTCGACGAAACCCATACCAAATTTGATGCCTGCAGGCCTTTGGTCATTTATAATATTATCCAAATTCATAGAAATTTCTTCACGTTTGTGATAGCAACTAATTTTGTGATTCATCTCTTCTATCTGTGTCCGTAAACCAACATTCTCTTCTTCTAGTTTGTAGCAATAATCTATTTTCATGGTAATTTGTACTACGAGATCTTCAGATATTTTCTTGTATTCTTCTGTATGTACTTTCAAACTGGTTATGATTTAGTTTGCATCCTCAACCTTTTTTGAAATTTTGTTATTCTTTTTCCTCTCTATTTTCCACTCTTCAAGTGCGGGAGATCAACTCACCTTCTAGATCTACTTCAGCCTCAGGGTTTTCACCACATACTTTAGAGTTCACTCCTTCCTTTTCTAATTTTACTTCTTCAAATGCCATGAAAAGAGCTTCACCTGTTTCCTCTTTAGAATCCTCACCGAAGTTGTCTTCTGATGAACTGGCATTCCTGGAGATGAAAATTTTCTTCTTGAAGTTGCCTTTTTTGAAATTCGTTTTCTTTTTCCAATCACTTCTTTCTTGGTGCGATCCTTCATCATTTTTGTTCTTCTCATTAAGTGGACATTTAGTCGCAAAATGCCCAACGTCTCCATAGTTGAAACATTTAAACGGTAGCTTTCCTCTGTATTTTCATTTTCCCCCTTTTAGTTTTCTAACAAAGTTTGCTTCCATTTCTTTTGTCGTTTTACAACTCATGATCTTTACTAGTTCACTGTCTGCTAATCCGCACATGATAGCATTCTTTGCTTTTGAGTTATTTTCAAATAATTTCTTTTCGTCAGCCTCTTTTGGAGGAGTGATGGGTATTGTGTATCCACTAACTATTGAATCACATATGTCGTATCCTAGCGCACAGAGATATGTCTACATCCTAATTCTCTAGAACGCGTAATTAGATCCATCAAACAATGGTGCTTTGTTTGATGAGAAGCCTTCACCACCTGCCATTGTGTTACTTCTAAGATCACCCTAGCCGGTTAAGCTTGTACAAGAACTTAGCTCTGATACCAATTGTTAGTATTACAATGACACTGAGAGGGGGGGGTGAATCAGTGTAGCTCTATAAACTTAATTTTATAGCTCTTAATACTATAGAAATTAAAACTTATTACTAGATACAACAAGTATAACAAAAGAGCATCACACACCACAAGATTTAACGAGGTTCACCAATGTGGCTACTTCTCAAAAATTGACTGCTTGGACTACCATCCAAATCTAGACTTTGCAAAGCACCAACTTTACAATCAATTTACAAGCACCCACTGTAAGGAGCACCAACCCCTTATTTATTTTTACCAATAGAAAGGAGCACCAACCCCTTATTTATATACACCAATAGAAAGGAGAACCAACCCCTTATTTATCTGCACCAATAGAAAGGAGCACCAATCCCTTATGCCAAGATGCAACCTGGACTTCAATTTGAATCTATAAGTTTGACAGTAAGATACCTTTTCTTTTGCAAGACCCTGACTGGTCTTCTTCACCTTTGTGTTCTCTGCGCACTCTGCTCTCTCTACGTAATCACTTCGCACACTCTGCTTCGTTACAGTTGAACTTCATAATCATCTTCTCCCTTTTGCACACTCTACTCTCTTTGAAAATTTTGCACTTAGCACGATTCGACATGACTTGCTCTCTGCACACAATGACCGTATTACCCACACATTCGACCTTTTTTTCAATTCTCCAAACAACACTTCTTTTATAACAATATTTTTTATGATGAAACCCCTAATCTTAGCCGACTGTAAATCCTAATCTTAGATGGCTTTCATAACAACTGTAAACCCTAATTTTAGTCGACTGTCATCGATCTTCGTTGGCTTCAACTCAAGAAGATGTTTGATTTATCCATCACTTGACGATTTCATTCTGGATAGACCCTGTAATCGCCATACTAAATTTTGATCACTCTTCGTATTTCAGCAGTATGAAATGACTCTATAACTGCCCTTGTAAATGTCATAGTGATGTTGGTCCACTTTCATACTTCTCATTTTAGTGGGGTTATCCTTCTTTAATTGTGCATTTATGACCTATCACGAAATCATGACATTTCTGCCTCTGTAGCTTCTTTTGTTGTTGTTGCCATGAAAATACATGTCGCGATATCGTGACACTTTCACCTCCGTATGCTTTCTCTATTATTTTGTCACGATATCACGACATTTCTACCTTCGTAGACTTCATATTTTCTTTTGTCATGATATCGTGACATTTCTTCCTCCATATACTTTGTGTTTGCTTTTGTCGCAATATCATGACACTTCTGCTTCCATAGACTTTGACTTTGCTTTTGTCACGATATCGTGACACTTCTGCCTCTGTAGTCTTCAACTTAGCTTTTGTCACAAAATTGCGACACTTCTGCTTTCGTACTTAGCCTCTTTGCTTTTGTCATGAAATCGTGACACTTCTGCCTTTGAAGTCTTCTTCTCTGCTTTTGTCATGAAATCATGACACTTTTGCTTCCATACTTTACTTCTTTGCTTTTGTCATGAAATTACGACATGTCTGCTTCTGAAGTCTTCAACTTAGCTTTTGTCATGAAATCATGACACTTTTGCTTCTGTACTTAGCTTCTTTGCTTTTGTCACAAAATCGTGACACTTCTGCCTTCAAATTCTTCTTCTCTGCTTTTGTCATGAAATCATGACACTTCTGCTTCCATACTTTACTTCTTTGCTTTTGTCATGAAATCGCGACACTTCTGCTTTCGAAGTCTTACTTTCTGCTTTTGTCACGAAATCGTGATAGTTTTGCTTCCGTACGCTTCCTTTCTTTCTTTTGTCATGAAAATGCGACATGTCGCGATATCGTGACACTTTTCAAACTTACTTTCTCTCTCCTATTTTAGTCATGAAAATACGACATGTCATGAAATCACAACACTTTTCTTACTTGTTCTCTTTCTTCGAACTTGTCATGAAATCGTGATAGTTCTACTTTCGTATGCTTCCTCTCTTTCTTTTGTCATGAAAATGCGACATGTCGCAATATCACGACACTTTTCAAACTTACTTTCTCTCTCCTATTTTAGTCACGAAAATGCGACATGTCGCAAAATCGTGACACTTTTCTTACTTGTTCTCTTTCTTCGAACTTGTCGCGAAATTGCGACACTTTTTCCTGCTTTCTCTTTCTCTTCCAACATGGCATGAAATCACGACAATTTTTTGACTTGCCTTTTTCTCTTCCAACATGTCATGAAATTGCGATAGTTTTTCCTGCTTTCTCTCTCTCTTCCAACATGTCACAAAATCGTGAGAGTTTTTCTTGCTTTTTCTCTCTTCCAACATGTCATAAAATCGTGACAGTTTTTCCTATTTTTTCTCTCTCTTCCAACATGTCACGAAATTGCGACAGTTTTTCTTGCCTGTTGTATATGTCAAGATATCGCGACACTTTTTTAACTTGTCTTTTTTCTTTGATCTTTTGCATATGGGCCACTTCGGTCTTCTTGGAAAATCACTGTACATACTCTGAATAACCTTTGAACTCCTGTCTTCTGCATCTGAATAGATTTTGAACTTCCTGTCCACTGCATCAACATATCTATCTGACTGTGTTGAAAATGATGACAATACTGTTGCTGCACCTTGCTCAACAGATCGATTGGTGTTGTTGGGATTGTTGTAGGCACTCAAGATGAGCAAATTCTTTTTTAGGGAAATGTACCTATGAGGGTACAATCCTTATTATAGTCGTATGGCATTTTTTATGGTGATGTATGTACATGTATATATGATGATATACCAGTAAGGGCCCACACATTTTTTTGTAGCCTGATGGCATCATTTTTGATATATATACATATATACATATGAGATTCTATGGCACTTGTTTCAATATGAATGTCTATGTTTGTTTGTTTCAGCTTATGGTGATGCATTATTATTGTAGAGGTGAGTAGTTAGATGTGAATGCAATGATGATATGCTTAAATAAATATGAACTAAAGTGAGGTGTGAGATAACATGAGTATGCCTAAAATGATAATGCAAAATATATAAACAAGTTGTGTAGGGATAGCATTTGCATTGTTACAATATCCAGATGAGGTAATCCATTCTGTTATTCCAAGTAAGTTGGATATGAATATTGTAGTGAGGAAATTTAACACTACATTTTGTACGTAATCAAACCCATTGACTAACTGAGCAAAATTCTTGAATAGGTTCTAGGCTATCTTGGTAAAAAAGACCTCAATATTGGATTTGTGTGCATAAAGTGATGTTCATTTTACCATTTTGAAAAAGGATAGTTCATAATTGTATGATAACTTAGCCGGTAAGCTAGCTCATTGGTAAATACCTGAGGAATGTAGGGATTCAAGTTGATGGTACTCTTGAGGCATTTTATTTTGTTTTTTGCCCCTGTATGATGATTTTATTATTTGGTTCTCTTTTCTTCATTTATTTATTCTTATCTTTTTTTTGTGGGCATAGGCTTTTGTTTTCTGCCCTTTTTCTATTTTTTGTGTAACTTGTTCTTTATAAATCCTCAGGTTCAAGATAAATCATGTGAATGATATAATGAGAGGAGTGATTTTTGCTAAGCATCAGTCATCATGCAGCATAGCTAGTCCTATTTCCAAAATATAGTTAGTATGTAAGATGTGCTAGTAAATCCAGGAATGAGAGTAAGGTAACCAAGGGAAGTCTGAAAATGTTTTTAAAAGTGCCAAATTTGGATGGTGGTTGATTATATAACTATTGATGGGTGAAGAAATCAAAACATTTCAACAATATTATCTCCTAAAAAAAGGTTTGGGCATCACACTGGTGTGCTAGCATGTGCATGTTTAATTCCCTTTGCATGGTATTTACAATGATTATGTATAGATACCTATATGGATGTAAAAAGCAAGAATTTATGTGCAAAATTACCCCAATATTATGGACAATGGAATAGGGCATGATTTGAATGGGTGATGGAAATAAAGAAAATAATGAAGAAGGGAGGAAAGATAAAAGAGGGAGGAGAGAAGAAAGAAATTTATCAAAGGTATGTATTCGCTCAAAGCGTGACCATACAACATTGATGAGTAACTAGAGAAAAAATAATATAATATAAAGAAGAAAAGAAACCTATCAAATATATGTAGCTACTCGAAGCATGACCATACAACATTGATGAGTAACTTAGAAGAAAAGAAGATAAGAGAAGAAAAATAATAGAAAGAAAAGAAAAAGGACAAAAGAAATGGGAAGGATGAAAGGTATGTAGCTGCTCGAATCATGACCATACAACATTTATTATAGAATAAAGGGGGGAAAAATGGAAGAAAGGAAAGAGATGAATGAAGTATATTTAAATGCAAATGGAAGTAGTGTCGCAGAATGCCATAAATGATGATGTTGTTTTTGTGTGTTTGTTTTTATTTTTTTTGTAGGATTTTGTTTTAAATTATATACATATATACAAGTGGTGATGAGCTGTAATGCCTAAAACTAGTTGTAAAAGGCTCTTAGGTGAATAATGTTAATGGGCTCAAAATATGGAATATCTTCCAATGTGGCCAGATGATATGCACCAAATCCAAACTTATGAGTAACCATGTAAGGACCTATCCAATTAGGTGCAAATTTGTCATGAAGATGATGTGGTTGGCTAGTAATTTGTTGGTTTTATTTGAGGACTAAGTCTCCAAATTGAAATTCATGTTGGTGTACCTTGGAGTTGTAGGCACGTCGGAGATGATCTTGATAAACTTGTGTGTGTTCAATAGCATAAATGTGACGTTCATCTAATAAGGTTAATTGGTTAATTCAAGACTAACGGGCAGTATCATCATCAATGAATTCTTGCATGGAAACCCACAAAGATGGTATTTAAAGCTCCAAGGGCATGATGGCCTCACCACCATATACAAGGGAAAATGGGGTTGCCCCAGTTGGAGTGTGAATATTGGTATAGTAGGCCTATAATTCTTATGGCATTTTATTATGCCAATCACGATGTGATTCTGCAATGGTTTTGCAAAGAATGACACAAATAGTTTTATTTGTAACTTCTACTTGACCATTACCTTGTGGGTAGTATGGAGTAGACAAACTATGCTATATGTTGAATTTTTTACATAGTGCACAAACATTCTTATTCTTAAATAGAGTATCATTTTCTATGATGATTTTGGATGGGATGCCAAAATGACAAATGATGTGTTGAGTTATGAAATAAACAATTTTAGGACCGGTCATTTGAACTAAAGGGGTGACCTCAACCCATTTTGTGAAGTATTCGGTTGTAGTAATTATGAACTTATGATTGGTAGATGATGCAGGTGTGATTTTTCCAATGATATCCAAGCCCCATTATGAAAAGGGCCACATTGATTGGATAGGTTGTAGATCTTGAGAAGGCAAGTGTGTAATATTGGCATGATGTTTACATTTAACACACTTTTTAACATAGGCACAATAGTCATGTTCCATGGTGGTCTAGTAATAGCCCAATCGTAGAATGCATTTGGTGATGGCCATGCCACTAAAATTGTCATCATAAGTACTGTCATGAGCTTATTGAGTGATGCATTAAGCTTCGAAGGGCTCAAGACAATGCAATAAAATACCATCATAACTTCACTTGTAAAGGATATCGCCTAGTAATGTATAGTGAATGACATGCAATTTAAAAGCTCGTTTGTGAGTATGATTTAGATCAGGTGGTAGAATATCAAGCTTAATGTAATCCTTAACATAGGAAAACCATGGGTCATATGGGTGAGCTTCGATGATATTGATGCCATCATCATGAGGAGGCAGATTTTTGGAAATGGAAAAATGGAAAAGAGTGTGGATGGACACGTGAGTTGTGTCAGAGAGTAGATTTTGTGGAATGAGTGATCCTATATAGGCCATGGTATCGATGAAATGATTTATGGATCATGGAGTAACAGTGATGTCATACCATTCAAATTGGCCCAATAAATCTTCTGCTACTTGTTTGTATTTTTGCAAAATTGGGCAATGACATTTTCATTCTCCCTTGATTTGATTTATAATGAGGAGGGAGTTACAAAATATGTCCAAGCAATGAATGTGCATGGAGAGCACTTAATTTAGGCTAAGGATAAGAGTTGTGTACTCAACATTGTTGTTGGTACAAGGAAAGCCTAGTTTTAAGGAAAAGGGGAGAGGCTCCCCTTGTGCTATGAAAAAAACTATTCCTGCACCCCCAACATGCATGCAATGGGAGCCATAAAAGAATAGGGTCAAGTCAACAGTTGATTCATGCTCTACTAGTTCATCGACTTCGCTTATATGAAATACTGAGTTATTTAGAAGTTGGATAAGTAATGGCGCATCACTTGGTAATAGGGCTTCAACCAATTAATCAGTAATGACTTGGCCTTTGATGGATTTTTTACTAATGAATTCGAGATCAAATTATGTAAGGAGGATGATCCATTTGGTCATTTGACTATTGTGGTAGCTCTTACCCATCATGTAGTGAAGTAGGTTATCATGGGAAACTACGTAGGTAGTATGGTAAATCATGTAGTGTTGCAACTTTTGGGTGGCAAAGATAATGACAAGGCAAATTTTATCCATGTAAGCATATCACGTCTTGTAATAAATTAATATGCGACTGATATAGTATACAACTTGCTCTTGGTCTCGTTCATTATTTTGAGCAAGAAGCATTCACAATGCGACATCAATAGCAAATGTACAGGTGGAATGTGTGTTCTATATGAGGTGTAATGCAAATGGGCAGAGATGCGAGGTATGCTTTGATGTCATAAAATGTGGCTGGGCATTTATTAACCCATTTGAATGGGACCCCTTTCTATAAAATATGATTGAACGACTAACATTTGTCTGAAAGTTGAGTGATGAATCATCGTATGGATTGAATTCTACCTTGTAAGTCTTCTTGCGGTATATAGGGGGATACATGTCAAGAATAGCTTGGACTTTGGTGGTATCTACTTCAATGCATTTCTGTGAAATGATGAAACCCAAGATTTTTCCAGTGGTGATACAAAAGGCACATTTCTTAGGATTTAATCAGACATTATGTTCCAAGAGATGATCAAATATTTGACGCAAGTTCACAAGATGCTGACCACGGATTTTGGATTTAGCTATAAGTTCATAAATGTAGTCTTCAATAGTTTTGTGCATCATATCATAGAATATGTAGGTCATGGCACGTTGGTAAGTTTCCCTAGTGTTTTTTAGGCAAAAGGGCATGACCTTGTATCAAAAAGTTCCCTAGGGGGTCGTGAAAGAGGTTTTGTGTTAGTCATCAGGATTGAAATGAATTTTATTGTAATTGGAAAAACCATCAATGAGTGACAGCATTTTGTTTCCGATGGTAGCATCAACCAATATGTCAATATTAGGGAGTGGAAAATTATCCTTGGGATAAGTTTTGTTAAGATCCCTAAAATTGGTGCAAATATGGATATCCCCTTTAGTATTTCCAATGAGAACTATGTTTGAAACCCACTCAAGGTAATTGATAGGCTATATGAAATCTATATCAAGGAGTTTATGTAACTCCTCTTTGACAACAAGCACAACGGTAGGATGCATGTGGTGAAAATTTTGTTAGACAGGTTTGGCATTGTCATCCAGGATAAGGTTGTGCATGAATAACGATGGGTCAAGTCCTGGCATATCTATGTAGGACTATGCAAATACCTTAATGTAGTATCAAAGGAAATTGGTATAAAGTACACACTCTTATTTAGATAGTTTGGTGGTGAGGTAAACGATGTGAGGGTGTTTTGGATCATTTCCAATGTCAACTTCAATAGTGTTCTTGATGAGCATGTGAGAACCATCATGGAGTTGAGCAGGTGTGGGGATGAGGTGAAGGTCATCAATGGATTCAGGGAGCTAAAGTTCATCATCTAGATAAATATCTATATTATTAATCCATAGGAGGTGAGGTGGGATGCAGGGTAATGGTGCATTTGTGGATCACAACATGTGTGGTGTGGGGAGAAATTCAACAGTGGTGGGGGTTTCAAAAATATTGTTTAGAAAAAATAAAATCAGGGATAGGTGGGGGGATGTAATCAGGGTGGTTTGAATATTGTAGCAAAGCATACAATTCAATAGAGATCATGTTGACCGAAGTGCTAGATAAGGGAGATGTAGGCAAGGAGGGTTGTGATTAATCAAAGAAGGATATCAATGAATCCGAAAAAGGTTGGTGGTGACCTATATTTAACACCATAGGTGGGGAGGGGGAATGAGAACGTGGGCCATGAGGTTGCGGTAATTCTTGAATGGGGAAAAATAGAATAGCAGGTGGGGGCAAATAAAGAGGATCTTCTAGAAAAGGTGGATCAAGGGATAAGGTGGTGAAGTGGTGAGCAAGATTTTTAACTTCATGGGGAGAGAGAAGCTGATGCGATGGGTAGGATGGAAAGAATACATATGGAATATCAATGGTGGATTGTGGAAAAGAACTATGTATCATAATATTAAGCTCAAATTCCTCATCAAAAAGAAGTTCCATAGGATCAAGATCCATATTTTGTAATTCATGCTCAAGTGTACTAATTGTTGGAGGATGGTAACCAATGTTGGATCATTCGGTAGGTTTGTGCAAGGGAGTATGGATATACATGTGAAACCTATGTTCATATATCCCTAGGCCATACCCATGTCAGTTGTACATACATAGATAATTTTAGGTAAAATTCATATTGGACATGTGGTCAAGGTTATCACAAAATCTAGTTTGTGGAAGTGGAGGTCCTGAAGGTTCTATGGATGAGTCAAGTCCCCCATATACAAAGTTTATACAATTATTAGGGGGACCTAAAGTAACAACTATCCCAATAGTCAAGGGCATACCATGAATTTGATCAAAGTCACAGGTGGATTGGATGTTGGATGGAAGGACCCAAACATTGTTTATGTTATACTCACCAGGACCTAGGGTGGTCATGAGTATTGATACATGAGGAGGGACCGTATGCTCAGATTGATGGGAGGACCCCCTAGGTTGTGAATAATGTTATGAAAGAGGTGTAGGTGGATTGGTGGGTAAAGGGGTGGAAGTAAAAGGATCTATTTGAGCTAACTGGTCATCAAGTCGAGAGGCACATTGTGTCCACTAATAGCACTCAACAGGTGTTCTAGTGATAGGATGATTGGCATGGGTGAATTGGGAAGTGGAAATGGAAGCAGTGGTGGGTGAGCTAGATATTACTCATGTTTGCATCGAGTGGGGCACAAAGCAGCATGAAGATGTAGGAGGTATGGGGAGAATAGGTAGGTTGTTATATGAATATGAGATGGAAGGTGTGGCAAAAAAGGTAAATGGAGGAAGCTGTGTGAAAGGCGATGAGGGAGAAAATTTAGGAATAGCTGGTGTGCTATGGAAGGTTGAGGTGGATTGGAGGAGGTTGATGTGATGTTTATTGGATCAAGTGGTGGAATATGATATTGTAAAGATGATGGATAAGTGTTGTCAAGAGATCAGTGTGGGGTAGGAGTGAATTGTGTGGATGATAGTGGTGGGCCGAGTGGAAGAGTGATGATGTTACAAAATTCAAATGGATCACTGTCAGTAGGGATGTAGTGGACTAATCCATTATGGATATATTTGATATTATTATGGAGTGTCGAAGGGATGCATTGTATGTCATGAATCCAAGGGTATCCCAATAGGATGTTATACTGCATCTCACCTTCGATAACATGGAAGAGAGTAGAAATGGTTTTGGCACCTGCCTTGATGGGAAAGACAATGGTACCAAGGGTAGGACGCATAGATTCATCAAAGTATTGAAGGTCCATGGATGGAGTGGTAATATAGAAAGGGAGAAGGTGAAGATGGCCCAGGGTGGCAATAGAAATGATGTTGATGGATGAACCAGTGTCGATGAGAACACACTTAAAGGTAACGACATTGATGGAGGCTTGAATATGCAATGGGGGATTCACTCTTTCACCTACAACTTCTATAATTTTATGGTAATAGAAGCTAATAGAATGTTGTAGGCATATCTAAACATTGCCAATGAATTTGGCAAAGGTGTCTGAATCATGGGTCTCAAAATCAAGAGAGAGGAGGATAGAATCAACGACTTGGCAATGAGGTTGGTACTACTACAAAAGATCATGGATGGATAACCTTGTAGGGGTGGTGTAGAACTGATGAAAAATACTACCATGGATGGTGATGAAATTCCATGGAAGGGGTGGAGAAATTGGTGGGGTAAATATTGAGGTTGTGGTAGGTGGTTGTTGAGTAGTGGAGGGTTGTGGGGTGGTCATAGGGGGTGGATAGCATTGATTGCGAGTGGCGATGTTGATCATACCCATAAACCCCTACTAAGAAGGACCTTTATTGACATGATTAACTTGGTGTGGATTAGTTTGATGTGGATTACCCCCATTCTCGAGTAGTGGATTTTGATATATCCCCAAGTTTTGATTTTGCGATGCGAGAAGATTTGAGATTTGAATAGTGCCTCGATCGATAAGGTCTTGCATAACATGGAAAAAAATATGACATGGATCAATAGTGTGACCGTGTTATTGATGGTGGGGGAGGATTTTTTCCAATGCAACTTTATTTTTACCATGTAGACCTTGATGTCCTTGATGACTTTGGCTTGGGAAATGACTTCCTCAAATGTTTGACTCTGATGAATCTGCAATGTCTAGGATATTTATTTATGACAACTCTTGGAAAAGATATTGATGAGCTCTTAATGTGGGAGAGGGAAGGCAAGATCATGAATGACCATTCTCCAATGGGTGATAAAACTGGTAATAGTCTCATCATCATACTGATTTAAAGCATAGACATCGAACAAGGTAAGCTTGGTTTTGATGTTAATTGAGAAGTGCTCTAGAAATAGATTGACCAATTGTTCAAAAGTAAATAAACTATGGTGAGGCAAATGGTTGTACCAATCTAATGCTTGTCATCCAAGAAAAAGTGGAAACATGCGAATCATAAAGGGACCACTACCATGCAATTGGTAGCAAGCAAAGCAATAATTATTAAAGTGCTTATGAGGATCTTCCTTACTTTTATATTTATCAAATTTAGGGATCTAAATTATGTAAGGATATGGATGGACAGGAATAGATGGGTGAATTGGTTCATTTCACAACTCATAATATTTGGGTTTTTAGGCCCATAACCAGTCGTGCATAAATCCAATGAATCTACTCATGCATGGCTTGAAATTCGTTAGAGAGCACCGTGGTAGTATTTGGTGGATCCAAAAATGGGTGTGATGACATGGATGCAAGTAATAGCTATTATGGGGGTTGCAAATAATCTATATGTGGTGGATATTGCAATTGGTGTTCCTCATAATGATGATAGTAAGCAACCTAGTGTGGATCAGGTGCTGATATGGTCTGATACTGTGGGACAGGAACCTAAGATGGATGGGGTGAGATGTAGGAATATTGGTAGGCAGGTGGCTACTACTACAAATCATAATATCCAAGAATATATTGGGTAGGCATAGGGGTCTAATGTTGTTGCGCATATGGATAAGTCAGTTGCGCCCAAGCAGTATTGGTAGAGGACCATGTGGGTGGTGAAGTGAAGAAAGCAGGGGGTGTGGAATAAGGGGGTGGAAGATATACCAACATGGTAAAATAGAATTGGGTGAATATGGGGGTGGAATATATGAGTAAGGGGGTACAAATGGGATGGTGAGAAGGGACTCAAGCTGAACCGAATATCGAGGTGGATGACCTTGATAAGTGAGGTTTAGCGGTGGGGGACAAAAATGTAGGGGCAGTAAGCAAAATTATAATGGAGTCAATGGGGGTCCATAGGATGATAATGGTAGGTAGATAGTGGGTGGATAGGAGGAAAATTATGGTGTGAAAGGAGGTGGCTATGAGGATGAAGATTCCTACTATGGGTAAACCTGCAATGAGGGATGGGATAGATTGGGTGATGTTAGCTGGTAATACTAAAACATGTGTGAATAGTGTTGAGGTGGGAGTGAGGAAGGTGGTTGGGATGAAGGATGGTAACTCAATGAAGCCTACTAAGATTATGGGGCTTGGGATGAAGGTATAGTAGGAGTATTCATGGATGAAGGAGATGTGGATATCATACCAAATTTCTTGATAGTGGTAATGACATCAAGTACGATTTGAGAAACAACTGGACTAGAGTCGTCTCCAAAAAGTGGATGGGAGGAATGCTCTAGGAACGAATGGGTAGAGGAAGGTGAAGCATGTGGAGTGAACTCATCCACCACTATAACTGGTATGGGATAGCGAGGAGGGGTATATATGACATACTGACAGTATGTGGATGGGGGATTGGGAGAGGAGAGATCTTCCAAGGGATGGGTCTCCTTGAAGGTCTCATCCAAGTGGTGGTATGGAGTAAAATATACCATATGGTAGGTGGGACTAGCACTAGGGGTGGAAGGACCAATAAATAGGTCATGAGTACCTACAATAGTAACCTACTTAGACTTGGAAGGTAGGTCAATGGTCTGATAAGAAGAGGCACTTGCAGTCATGACAGTCCATTGAGCAGTCTCTATGGCATGACAAAGGTCTTTACACATCTGACTACATGTAAATAGCATGGGGATATGTGCAAAAAGTATGCTAACAGCCAATAGATGTGAAATATGAACTTTAGAAATATTTTTTACTAATGGGGATACTATCTATTTTGAAAAACACAAGTTTGCATAGGTGGGGTGTGAACCACTCTAAGACAGGAAGTTCACACAGGTGGTGTGCAAACAACTCAAAATGAAAAATAGATGTCAAAAATATGTTGTGTGATGTGTATGTGTCCTGCGGGTGAGATTTGCAACCAAAAAACTAGGTTTGCATAGGTGGGGTGCGAACCACTATGATCCTAAAGGTTCACATAGGTGGTGTGCAAATCACCAAAAATAGTGATAGAGGGTAAATTTTCTACTATGGAGAGCCTCTATGTGTTGTGTAGACCTATGTAGTGTAGTTTTGTAGCTTGATAGCTAATTTTTCACACAAAAATATATGAAATAAATCTAAGTGTGGGAGGATCGCACTAGGGGGTGCAAATATTCTAAAAATATACTGTGTAGAGTGTAGCACAGGAATTAAACTATGGAACAACTGATAAGTGTATTATAGCACATTTGATATGTTGTTGTAAACACCTTTGTGAGACTCAACAATAAGCAAATATTCTTTCTTTTTTGTTTTCATGTGTTTTGATGAAAGTATGTATCCGCCCTAGGAACAAACCATAGGTAATGGGTGAGTGCTACTTTGAAATCAACACAAAACCTCCTACAACACCCAAAGGTGCATAGAATAGAACTATACCCAATAGGAAAATGGCAACCTAGATGTAACAGTCACAGTAAAATGATATCCAAAGGGGGGAGACTCAAAATGCTTTGATGATTCAAATAAAATCTCATGAAGAGAGGTCACACCATCAATGTGTTGCTATCAGCTCTAATCAAGGTTTTTGACTAACCCTCACATTTAAGGCATGCACAGTAATGATTAATTGTGAAGAACACAAGCTTATACTGAGAGGGCGGGGTGAACAGTATAAGACCTCTTTTACTTTTTCCTTTATACTTCAAAATAGTAAAGCAATATACCCAAAGAAATATCAAAATAATGCACAAAATCATCCACAAAGTGACACCAATTTTAATTTGGTTCACCCAGAATGGTTGGGCTACGTCCATAAAACTTTTCTCTAAAGGTTATCTCAAAGTTCTTTGGGAATCCTTCCCAATTACAATGTTTATGATCCTCGGCCCAAAGGAGATACCTTCCCCCAATCACAATTTATGAGCCTCTTCTCAAAGGAGATACCTTCTCCCAATATGAATTTATGAGCCTCTGCTCAAAGGAGATACCTTCCCCCAATCTGAATTTATGAGCCTCTGCTCAAAGGAGATACCTTCCCCTCTGCTCTGGAAATGATCCCTCAGAAGATAAACTGCCTCTACCTCTTGCTAGCACGTGGAACTCCTTTCCACTGAAGACCTCCTGTCCTCAATGATTAGCCTAAGAGACCTCTACCTTCTATGGTCACGTCCATAGCAGCTCAGCAACCTATACCAAACACAATCATTCGGTCTAGAACAAGTCTTCCTCTATTTGTCAGATATGTCCAACACTTGAACAAATCAATCCTCTATCCACAAGCCTTATCAAAGACTTGCCAAATATGTCCTTAGGTTCTTCTCAAAGAACCATTTCTCTTCTATCCTCAAGTTCTCTGATAGAACTAACAAACTCAGCTCACAAGTCCTCTGCTAGGACTTGTCCAAATCTGCTCATAAGTCCCCACCAAAACCTATCCAAAACTGCTCACAAGTCCCCACCGAAACCTGTCCAAAAATCTGCTTACAAGTCCCCACTGGAACTTGTCCAAAAAATTGCTCACAAGTCCCCACTGGAACCTGTCCAAAAACTGCTTACAAGTCCCCACTGGAACCTGTCCAAAAAATCTGCTCACAAGTCCCCACTGGAACCTGTCCAAAAACTCAGCAAGCTCACCAAGAAAAACTTTCTTAGTAGGAAATCACAAAGTGAATTGTTAGAGACCCAATGTGATTTGTCAAACTCATAGAAGCATAAAGATAATTGTTAGAGACTCAATATGTTCTTTACTCAAATATCAATCTCAAAAATCAACTCAAATCAACTCATCTCAAACTCAATCTCAAATCTAAAAACTCAACTCAATATCTGAAATGGATAGGATAGAATGCTTTCTTTCAAGAACATGAAACCCCAACAATTGCCAACTATGCAAAGAATCACATAACAATGATACTCATGTTCTTTTCACCATCATATAGGGTTTCAACAACAATGCTCATCAAACAAGGTTCAATCAACACCATTCAGCTCAAAACACAACCTTGAAGCATTTCACAATCAACATCAGAAAAGGAAACAAGTAGAACTCCTTTTATCTCCAATATTGTTTTAACAAAAGCATCCACCAACTCAACTCACAATAGCATAAAACAACTTTGCAATTCATCAACAAAGGAGTAAGCCCAACACTTTAACTAAGTAAAGAATAGCTTGATTATAACCAAATTAATGAAAGCAAATGTCAATCTCAAAGCTGTACACTTAAGGTTTCATACTTTCACACAAGAAGCAATTAACCTTAACACATCATGCTTTCATTTCCATAATCAACCAAAAGCACTCTCAACATTACAAGAAAAATTTATCCATTATACACCTTATTTCTCCCTTATAGTCTTATCAAAAATAAACTTTATCTCTCATAAGAATGCAAAAAGATATTTCAACAACACTTTCAAAATAATATTTTATCAAAATAACAACAAGCTTTGAAACTCCTTATAACTCCTAAGCTTTTTTTCTTTTAACAAACTTCCTCCATCCGCAGCATACACTTAGCAAAAGATTAATTTCAAAAATACCTTAGCCAACATCAAAAATCACTTTGGAGAAATTTGCACCTGAAATCTAACACCACCCACTGCATCCACAATGAAAAACCCTTCTACATGATTCAAACATGGAACCTCCCGTTCGTGTAGTGCACCAACAACCTAGCTGCTATCGGTGTCCCAAAGGCACCCGATGAGGTTAAAACCTCACGCTATTACACTTGTCCCTTCTATGTCAAGAAAAATAAAACACAGTCCTCTCTTCCTTTTGACATGAACTCGTAGACGACAAGCTATACGACGGATTCGATAAATGATGAGATAAACGAACGAATAGCGGATTATGGAAACCGGTGAAGACACACAAACGATCAGCGGATTACAAAAATTGGCAAAGACATAGAAATGATCAACGAGCAAATCTTCAAAAATTAGATGGGGTTTATCTTTGTTTTCATCGAGGGGTATTAATATGAATCCTTGCCATGAGCTCTTCGACGTCAACGGGGAGTTTACCACGTCGACGGAGGTCTTGGGCTAGCGCCCACCGAGTTTAAAACATAGTGCCCACCTAGACATTTGCGCCATGGATTAGGAGAACCCATTGCAAACCATAAATTAATATTTATTTAAAAATAATTAAAGGGAACCTTAGCAAGGTTTTAATTATTTAAATAAATATTTCCTCCTAGACCCAATTGCATTAAATTAATGCATCCACCTAAAATCTTTAAACCTGCCAACTTGGGGTTAACAAAAGACCTTTGAAACTGTCATGCCGAACCTTCATCAAAACAAGTTATTTGACATCAAACCAAAATCCTTCAAGAGCTTCTTGAAATCAATGACAACTTATACACTTGATCAAGGGCAATGTACCCAAAGTACCCAAAATTGCCAACAATCTCCCCCTTTGTCATTGATGGCAAACCTTTAATAAAAACACATCTCAAGAGCCAAAACTGAAACCAACTGTGCTAACAACTAAGAATCTTCCTTTGAAGTTTTGCTCCCCCTAAATTGAAGCTTTCCTCTTCACTTTGAAGCTCTCCCACTTACTCATATCTCTCCCCCTTTGTCATCAATTGCAAAGGGCCACATTTGGGGCTTGGGACTTAGAATGAGCCTCTTAGCTTAGTCCCTCCCCCACCTCCCGATGAGGTGATTAATTCTTGGGTGGGAGTAAAACTCCCATTAGGCACTGATCATCATCAGCATCTATAACTTCCTTGTCAGGCCTTCTCTTTAACTCTTTGTCCATATTCCTGTTCCTGTCACTGTTCTTATTCTTGTTCTCATCCCTATTCTTGTCCATGCCTTGATCCTTGGACCTGATCATGCCACTATTCTTGTTCCTATATTCTAGAATTTTAGCTCTACACTGTCTGATTATGTGACCTTTATTTTTGCACTTGAAACACTTGACGAAGTTGTTTCTCAGAGGTAAACCTGATCTTTGAATCCACCAGTTCTAACCAAACCTGTTCTGACCAAACTTGTTCTGACCAAACCTGTTCTGGAAAAACCTGTTCTGACCAAACCTGTTCTGACCAAACATGTTTTGGCCAAACCTGTTATGAACAAACCTATTCCTGTTATTTACCTTGCAATAGACTACCTTGTGCCCAAACTATTGACAAGAGTAGCAATACCCTTGAAAGTAACTAGAAATTCTGAAACTATCATTTACCTCCTTCACTTGAGCCATGCAATGTGAAGCCATGTGACCAAACCTGTGACAAGCAAAAAATTTGCCTTGAAACTTTCCTTTAATTGACCTCTTAGGTTTTGAAAACTTCTTCTCATTCTGAATTCTATTTTTTGTTTCTGTGCATCTATCATTCAAGGACTCATGATCTGAAATACTTTCCTCATAAGAACTCTTTTCCTTTTGGAGTCTCTTACTAGACTCTCCAACTTGTTCCTTGTGTGGCTTAACAAAACCAAGGCCTATTTTATCTCGTTGTCTTTCTTTGACCTTTGATGAGTGACTTAACCTTTTTAGAGCTATCTTGAAACTTGTAAAGCTTATCCTTGTACTCTTTAGTTTCCTCTTTCAAAGAAGCCATTTTTTGTTCTAACTCACTATACTCAAGAACCTTAGACTCTAACTCATCCTTGAGTTCCTGTGTCTTAGCTATAAAGAAGTCAAGACTTTCTATAAGATCATATCTCTCCATACAACATTCATCTAACTTATCCTTGAGTCTAGCATTCTTTTTTCTTTCTTTTTTCAAAGCACTAAGAGCACTAATAAGTTTACCTTCAATATCCTTTATTTGTTTGCTTTCTGAATCATCAAAGCCTTTTTCAGATTTCTTATCACTAGAGTTGCTACCTTTTTTGAAAACCATACATGCATCTTCCTTATATATTTTTGAAGAATCCTCATACATACTAGAAACCAATTCATTATTTCTGCAATCATCCTCAAGGTGACCAAAATTTCCACATCTAAGACATTTCATGATAATGAATCTATGTTTCGGTTCTTCCTCTTTTTCTGATATGAACAACATCTCATTTTCATTATCACTTGAATAACTCTCACTATCACTACTAGAAAACTTACTTGCTTTGTCTAGGTAGAAACTCTTCTTGTGCTTGTGAGAATACCTCTTTCCTTGATTGATGTGCTCATCTTTGTTCTTCCTATGATGCTTGTGCTTTTCAGAATTCTTGCTCTTAGAATCCTGTTTATCTTCATCACTTTCATTCTTGGGAATAGTACAGTTAGTAGCATAATGACCAAACTTTCCACAATTGAAACATCTTACATTTTTCATACTTTTGTGCTTTCTAGAGAACTTGCCTTTCTTGCTGTAATATGCCTCTTCATCACTAGAAGACTCATCACTATCTTGAAGATGTTTACCCTTGAATTCCTTGGTAGCCTTGAAAGTTGCCTCTTTCTTGACATCAACCTTTACTTGAGTTCTCAACTCAAATGCTGCAAGTATACTATGGAGCTCATCCTTTTTTAACTTATCCAAATCTTTAGCTTCCTCAATAGCAAAAATATTTTCACTAAATCTATTAGGAAGAGATCTTAAAATCTTATCACAAACATCATTTTCAGCAAGTTCAAGACCTAGGTCTTTCATGGAGTTAACAACCTCATCCATATGAAGCATGTAGTCACTAATATTTTCATCATCATTCATCTTGAGTTGTTTAAACATACCTTTGAAGTGTCTCAACTTGGCCTGTCTGACATTTGTATCACCTATATGAACCACCTTCAACTGTTTCCATATTTCACTAGCTGTCTTACGGTGAATCACTTTGGTGAGATCTGCTTCTGTAAGCCTTTCAGGATTGCATTCATTGCTTTTGAATTGCTGTGATGTAGGAGCCTTTATTCTTTAGTATTAGGACCATGTACAGGAATAGTGTACTCATATTAAATCACTTCCCATACCTCATTACCAAGTGCCATTATATGAACCTTCATACTTGCACTCTAAAGACCAAAATCTGACCCATCAAGAATAGGTGTTGTATTGCCACTTGAATGATCCATTGTGTTCTTTACTAGCTTTTCCTTCAAGCTGTTAAACTTTCTGAAGGCACCTGCTCTGATACCAATTGAAGAACACAAGCTTATACTCGAGAGGGGGGTGAATAGTATAAGACCTCTTTTTACTTTTTCCTTTATACTTCAAAATAGTAAAGCAATATACCGAAAGCAATATCAAAACAATGCACAAAATCATCCATAAAGTGACACCAATTTTAACGTGGTTCACCCAGAATGGCTGGGCTACATCCACAAAACTTTTCTCTAAAAGTTATCTCAAAGTTATTTGGGAATCCTTCCCAATTACAATGTTTATGAGCCTTGGCCCAAAGGAGATACCTTCCCCCGATCACAATTTATGAGCCTTTGCTCAAAGGAGATACCTTCCCCCAATATAAATTTATGAGCCTCTGCTCAAAGGAGATACCTTCCCCCAATCTAAATTTATAAGCCTCTGCTCAAAGGAGATACCTTCCCCTCTGCTCTCGAAATGATCCCTTAGAAGATCAACTACCTCTACCTATTGCTAGCACGTGGAACTCATTTCCACTGAATACCTCCTGTCCTCAATGCTTAGCCTAAGAGACCTCTGCCTTCTATGATCACGTCCACAACAACTCAGCAACCTGTACCAAACATAGTCAATCAGTCTAGTACAAGTCTTCCTTTATCTGTCAGATCTATCCAACACTTGAACAAATCAATCCTCTATCCACAAGCCTTCTCAAAGACTTGTCAAATCTGTCCTTAGGTTCTTCTCAAAGAACCATTGCTCTTCTATCCTCAAGTTCTCTGATAGAACTAAAAAACTCAGCTCATAAGTCCTCTGCTAGGACCTATCCAAATCTGCTCACAAGTCCCCATCGAAACCTATCCAAAACTGCTCACAAGTCCCCACCGAAACCTGTCCAAAAAATTGATTACAAGTCCCCACTGGAACCTATCCAAAAAACTACTCACAAGTCCCCACTGGAACCTGTCTAAAAAACTTCTTACAAGTCCCCACTGGAACCTGTCCAAAAAAACTGCTCACAAGTCCCCACTGGAACCTGTCCAAAAACTCAGCAAGCTCACCAAGAAAAACTTTCTTAGTAGGAAATCACAAAGTGAATTGTTAGAGACCCAATGTGATTTGTCAAAATCATAGAAGCATAAAGAGAATTGTTAGAGACTCAATATGTTCTATACTCAAATCTCAATCTCAAAACTCAACTCAAATCAACTCAGCTCAAACTCAATCTCAAATCTGAAAACTCAACTTAATATCTGAAATGGATAGGATAGAATGCTTTCTTTCAAGAACATGAAACCCCAAAAATTGCCAACTATGCAAAGAATCACATAACAATGATACTCATGTTCTTTTCACCATCAAATAGGGCTTCAACAACAATGCTCATCAAACAAGGTTCAATCAACACCATTCAGCTCAAAACACAACCTTGAAGCATTTCACAATCAACATAAGAAAAGGAAACAAGTAGAACTCCTTTTCTCTCCAATATTGTTTTAACAAAAGCATCTACCAACTCAACTCACAATAGCATAAAACAACTTTGCAATTCATCAATAAATGAGTAAGCCCAACACTTTAACCAAGTAAAGAATAGCTTGATTATAACCAACTTAATGAAAGCAAATGTCAATCTCAAAGCTGTCCACTTAAGGTTTCATACTTTCACACAAGAAGCAATTAACCTTAACACATCATGCTTTCATTTCCATAATCAACCAAAATCACTCTCAACATTACAAGAAAAATTTATCCATTATACACCTTATTTCTCCCTTATAGTCTTATCAAAAATAAACTTTATCTCTCATAAGAATGCAAAAAGATATTTCAACAACACTTTCAAAATAATATTTTATCAAAATAAAAACTAGCTTTGAAACTCCTTACAACTCCTAAGCTATTTTTCTTTTAACAAACTTCCTCCATTTGCAACATACACTTAGCAAAAGATTAATTTTGAAAATACCTTAGCCAACATCAAAAATCGCTTTGGAGAAATTTGCACCCGAAATCTAACACCACCCACTGCGTCCATGATGAAGAACCCTTCTGCGTGATTCGAACGTGGAACCTCCCATTCGGGTAGCACGCCAATAGCCTAGCCGCTATCGATGTGCCAAAGACATCCGATGAGGTTAAAACCTCACGCTGTTACACTTGTCCCTTCTACGTCAGGAAAAATAAAACACAATCCTCTCTTCCTTCTGACACGAACTCATAGATGACAAGCTATACGGCAGATTCGATAAACGGTGAGACAAACAAATGAACAACGAATTACGAAAACCGATGAAGACACACAAATGATTAGCAGATTACGAAAACCGATGAAGACACAAAAATGATCAGTGAGCAACTCTTCAAAAATTAGATGGGGTTTATCTTTGTTTTCATCGAGGGGTATTAATATGAATCCTTGCCATGAGCTCTTTGATGTCGGCAGGGAGTTTACCATGTCGGCGGAGGTCTTGGGATAGCACCCACCGAGTTTAAAACATAGTGCCCACCTAGACATTTGTCCCATGGATTAGGAGAACCCATTGCAAACCATAAATTAATATTTATTTTAAAATAATTAAAGGGAACCTTAGCAAGGTTTTAACTATTTAAATAAATATTTCCTCCTGGACCCAATTGCATTAAATTAATGCATCCACCTGAAATATTTAAACCTGCCAACTTGGGGTTAACAAAATACCTTTGAAACTATCATGCCGAACCTTCATCAAAACAAGTTATTTGACATCAAACCAAAATCCTTCAAGAGCTTCTTGACATCAATGACAAATTATACACTTGATCAAGGGCAATGTACCCAAAGTACCCAAAATTGCCAACAAATTGTGCCCACTAATTATTTTAAAATATCTGTGGTAAAGGGGCTTTCTAAAACTACCCACTCTGAATGTACCTTCCAGTTATGAATTTTGGATAACCAAAACTCGAAGTGGGAATGATCGGTTGGGTATTAATGTCATAATGATCCACTTGGGGGCCTACTATGGTTTCTAAAATCGGAGGTGAGCCAGTAGAGAGTAGAACCCAGACCTCACTAAACTATGGTGGTGAATTGGTAATGGAGATGAGACCCAGTTCTTTACACCGTTTAAATAGAATGTGAGTGTGTGGTGTTTGTTTGTGCGGTACTATTTTAGAAGCAAATCTACTCTTAGTGCATTTTAGAAAACAAAACTATGCTATCATGCATTTTCAAAGGAAATCTATTTACTTGGTTTTGCACAAGAAATAAACTTGATCTATTAATTTTTGGAAGGGAAATCTACTTAAGTGCTTTTGAAGGGAAATTACAAAAATTAAAACTAAGCTAGATTCTTTTGGAAATGGAAATTATGTGAAGGAAAATTGTGGAGAATGAAGCTAATCTAGAAAGCATGTAGAAATTTAACTACAACAAATATGAAGATGCGATTTGATGGAATTTGTAGCCCAATAGGAAATATTAGCTTCGAAACAGGAAGAAAACAAGATTTTTTACACAATACCTACATCCAGGTGGATGTAAAAGCCTCTAGTGTACCCTTTGATCCAAAACCATGTCAATTTGGAAGGTTCGCATGGGTGGGGTATCAACCTATCTTCTGTAAGTGGTTTGCACACCTGATATGAAAACCAAAATCTGAATACTGAGCTGGCTGATTTTAAGGTCTTGATGATGAGTTTGAGATTTCTAGAGTGGTTTTAGCATAGGTACCTACACAAAAATGTTCCAAAAAATAAATTTAAGCTTAACAAGACAACCAAAAACTTAAAAATATCTCACACATACCTAAAAAAAACACAAATAGCAGGGAAATAATCTAACTATTGATTTACTGCACAAAAATACAAGGACGATTTAACCTTGCATACATCGTGGTAAGAGATAATTTGTGGTCTAGGTATGGGGGCACGTAATCCCCAATAACATGAGGCTTTTAACCTCCCTTGAATTACATTTCCATTGATTGTGGGTGTCTGAACCAATACCTGGGTATCAAGTATCAAGTTTGAGGTAGATTGGGGAATTCACATGCCCAAGTGTGTACTCTCTACTCTCTTTGGATGCTCACCAGTGCACCAGTGAACCTTTTATGGTTTTGCTTGAGGTGTCTTTCAGGACATTTTTGGTTTGGGGTTTCTTAAAATATGACTACCCACCATACAAAAGAAAACCACAATTTTTGGTTAGAAGAAAATTAAGTTAATGCTTGGTGGGGGACCCACTGGGCATGCCAGAATGAATCTACCAAAAATATGCCAAGACATTCATTCAATATCAAATAATATTATCTATATGTATTAAAATAATAAAAGGGTTACATGTCAATATCCTTTTACAAAATTTCCCTAAAGTCTACAATGGGGTTTTCCCTAAGGGAGCCCTCTCAAATATGGTACAAATATGGCATGATTCATCCTTTTAGATTCCTTGATGTAGGTAGGCTTCTTGCTCATGAGCCACCACTTGTTGGATGTGTCCTTGTGCTTTGCTAGACCTATCAACCTACAAAATCCTATTAGTGTGTTGGAGGTCTGCCTTAGTCAAACCCCATGGTTATGAAGACAAAAGAGTCATAAAATATGCTCAAAACATGAAAATAATTACTGAAAATAACATAAAACTGTAAATTAGACTATTTTTACCTATCTTGGTGATTCTGGTGCCTATAGCAGATATTCACACACTTGGTGTGCGACCTAGTTGGTTTGCATGTGTGAAGTGTGAACCAGTTGGTTTGCACATGTGAAGTGTGAACCTATCCTTTTTTGACTATATTTATCAGATGGCTTCTTGGGTTGTCTTGGAGTGATTTTTGACTTGAATTTTGTTCGGTTCAGCTTCTGAAAGTGCACTTTTGGTGAAATTATCAACCTGTCTCACTCACAAACAATGTTATGAAAGTGACAAATCGATTGTGATGTTCGTATGATGGTTGTGTGATGGTTGTGTGATGGATGCAATGGTAGTAGTGATTTTGGTAGAGTTTTGGTATGTAAATTTTGGTTCTCACTAAAAGGTGAAAATGGCCTTCTATTTATAGAGTGGGCCAAGGTGAGAGAAATGGGATGAGGTGTCCCCTGTGAGGTGGCAATGATGAGGTGTCCACCAAAGAGGTGTTCCCTGAGGTATCTCGAATTATAAATGGTGTTGGGTGAGAGAATCCCTAACCCATACATAAATAATGATGACTATAAAAATATCAATTTGGCATTAATGATCACCTTTATTGAAATATATTAGGATTAAAAATTTCTTTTTAGGTGCAAAAGTTTTCATCTTTTATTTATGACCCAGGGGGATGTGAGGTGGATAAATATCTGGGTGAGAGGTGGCAAGGCTAGGATAGTCTAGAATAGGTGAGGCAGAGGGCCCAAATCAAATCAATATTAGATTTAATTAAGCATGTAATTAGCCATAAAGCATGGTTTGACCAAAATGTTGACTTTTTGACTATAAAGTGCTTTTTGACCATGGTAAAGGTTTCAACCTTAGTTGAATTGGCATGAGGTTGCATGAGGACCTATGATTAAGTGTAGGGAGGGGCTTAGCTAGCCCAAAGGGGCTAAGGATGATGAATAGTGATTTTGAGCCAATTTATGCAATTCTCAAGGGTTTTGTAAATAATTTGACCGCGGGAATAGGAAGAGGGACAATGTGCAACTTTTAGGTGTCTACAATAATGAAATTATTTATAATTAATTTAAATCTCCCCTTTTAATATTATAATAAAATATTATAATATTATTTTTCTTGGGCCTCTTCATTGCTCTTTGAACCTCATCTGACCACCTGGAACCGGATCTGACCAACTGAAGGCGGACTTTCCTTTTGCACTGATTGTAGAATCGCTTCTTCTTGCACTACTCACTAAAATTGACTTTTGACATCAATGACAACTCAATTACTCAAAATGTCCAACAATATCCCCCTTTGTCATTGATGGCAACCCAATTATCTTTTATAATTTCCTTAACCTTTTTCTGTTCTGCTTCCCCTGACTCAATGCTCTCCCCTTAAATCAAATCTCTCCCCCTTTGACATCAATGGCAAAGGGTCACCTTTAGGGCTTGGGGCTAAGAATGAGTCTCTTAGCTTAGCCCCTCCCCCACCTCCTCTTGAGGTGGTTAATTCTAGGGTGGGAGTATTACTCCTAGTTTTCCTCGAAGATACTCAAAAGTCTCTTTCGAAAGTGGCTTAGTGAAGATGTCTACTATCTGCTCCTTTGTAGTAACATATTCCAACCTGACCTGTTTATCTATCACATATTCTCTCAAAAAATGATACTTGATCGGAATGTGCTTTGTCCTGGAGTGCATCACTAGATTATTTGAGATACTTATAGCACTTGTATTATCACATAATATGGGAATAGGATGATCATGTTTTATCTTGAAGTCTTCTAGAGTTCACTTCATCCATAATACATATGTACAATTGGCTACTACTACAATATACTCTGCTTCTATTGTAGATAAGGATATTGATGCCTGCTTCTTACTCAGCCAAGAGACTAAACAGTCTCCAAGAAAGAATGCTCCTCCACTTGTGCTTTTTCTATCATCAATGCTGCCAGCCCAATCTGCATCTATATACATTGTGAGTGTGAAACTATCACTTTTGGGATACCAGAGCCCAAAATCCATAGTCCCTTTTAGATACCTGAGAATTCTCTTTACTATTGCCACATGTGTTTCCTTAGGTGCTACCTGAAACCTTACCACTAATCCCACTGACTACACTATGTCTGGTCTTGTAGTTGTAACATACAACAAGCTACCAATCATAGATCTGTATAATCTCTGATCTACCTCTAGAGATTCATCATCCTTACTTAACTTACATCCTGTAACCATGGGGGTACTTACTAGTTTGCAATCTTCTAACTTGAATTTCTTTAGCATCTCTTTTATATACTTGGTTTGTGAAATAAATACTCCTTTCTATGATTGTGAAATCTGAAGTCCAAGAAAGAAGGACAACTCACCAAGCATAGACATCTCAAATTCATTTTGCATGTTCTTTGCAAATTATTTACACATCTTATCATTGTTTCCCCCAAAAATGATGTCATCAACATAAACAACCATAATTAGTAGATTATTCCCTTCATTTTTGATGTATAAGTTGATGTCCACTATTCCTTTTCTGAATCCCTGTTCCTGAAGATACTTATCCAATCTTGAGTACCATGCTCTAGGAGCCTATTTTAGACCATACAATACCTTTTTCAATCTGCATACATGATCTAGTTTATCTATTAATATGAATCCCTCTGGCTATTCAATATAGACTTCTTCTTCTAGAACACCATTTAGAAATGTTGACTTAACATCCATCTGATATACCTTGAAGTTTTTAAAACTTGAGAAGGCTAAGAACATTCTTATGGCTTCAAGTCATGCAACTGGAGCAAATGTCTCATCAAAGTCAATTCCCTCTACCTATGCATAACCTTTGCATACTAACCTTGCTTTATTCTTGACTACCTGTCCATATTCATTTAACTTATTTTTGAATACCCATTTTGTGTCGATCACATTTTTGTCCTTTGGTCATGGAACAAGTTCCCAAGTCTTGCTTTTCTCTATCTGATCTAATTCCTCATCCATTGCCTTAATCCAAAACTTATCTTCACTTGCCTGATTGAAGTCTTTTGGCTCAATCTTAGATAACAAAGAAAAATTTGCTTGTTGAGATGGTGTTATTATCCTTCTCCTTGTCTATATTTCATCTGGATTCCCAATGATTAGATATTTTGGATGATGCTTATGTACATACCTGGATGGAGTTTTAGGAAGAAGTTTTTGTGTTTCTTCTTCTTCTTCATCTGATTCCTCATGAAACTCTTCTTGACAACTTCCATCTTCCTGATACACAATTTGTTGAACTGGTTCTCTTGAATCTATCTTCTCATCAACTGTTACATTTATACTTTCTACAATAGTGCATGTTCTCTTGTTGAAGCATCTATAAGCTTTACTCTTAGTGGAATAACCAAGAAAAATTCCCTCATCACATCTTGGATCAAACTTGCCTAAGTTTTGCTCTTCTCGTCTTATGTAGCACTTGCTTCCAAAAACCTTGAAGTGTTTTACAGTGGTCGGTCTTCCTTTCCAAAGCTCATATGGAGTCTTGTGATGGTTTACCCTCATTTGAGCCCTAGTGATTATATATACTACTATGTTGACTACTTCCCTCCAAAATCCATCTAAAATTTTGGACTCATTCAACATAGCTCTAGCCATATTCTCAATAGTCCTATTTTTCCTTTCAACTACTCCATTTTGTTGAGGAGTTCTTGCAGCTGAGTATTCTCTCTTGATTCCATGTTGTTCACAAAAGTCTACAAATTCATTTGAGGTAAATTCTCCTCCTCTATCAGATCTCAAACACTTAATCCTCTTGCCAGTTTCATTTTCAACCCATTCTTTAAATGCTTTGAATTTTTCAAATGCTTCTGACTTATCTTTTAGGAAAGCTACCCAAACCATTCTTGAGTAGTCATCTATAAACAATATGAAGTAACTTTCACCTTGAATACTCTATGTTCTGGTAGGACCACATAGATCAGTATGTATTAAACTTAATGGCTCAGATGACATATATCCCTTTGATTTAAAGCTTGTTCTAGTTTGCTTTCCATGTTGACAAGGTGCACAGATTGTGTTCTATGGTCTTTTTAGCTTGGGTAAATCTTTGATAGCCTGCTTGTTGCTTATGTTGACTATGTTTTCAAAGTTCAAGTGACCCAATATTCTATGCCACAACCAACTCTCATCTTCTTGTGATAGAAAGCACTTTTCCCCTTTGATCTCACTAAGCATATATAGATTGTTTGGAGTTCTACTTGCATTTGCAATAACTTTTCCAGTTTCTAATTTTCTTATCTCACATCTATCTGGGTGAAATGTAACCATATGTCCTTGATCACAAAGTTGACTTACACTTAGCAGATTATGTTTTAACCCTTTGACATATAGCACATTTTCTGTTCTTGTTTTTCCATTATCTAGACTCAGAGTTCCTCTTCCACCAATTTTTGTTGATCCATTATCACCAAAACTTACTGATCCTCTATTGGTTTCTTTTAGTACAATAAATTTATCTTTGTCTCCTATCATGTGTCTAGAGCAACCACTATCAAGATACCATTGTTCTTATTTATCCTGAGCATGAAGGGTTGTTTGAACTAACATTGATCTATCCTTTTCATTCCCATTTTTCTCTTTCCTAGTTGTTGAAGTTGTGTTTCTTTTCCTAGACTCAAGAAGTGTCATTTTACACCATCTAGCCTTGTGCCCAAAATTATTGCATTTGTAACATATAATATCATTATCCATAAGAGGGGAAAAAGAATTGAAATTTCTATTGACATCATTTTTTGCATAACCAATGTAGTGTACAACTCTATGACCATATTTGTTACAAGAAAAGCAATAGCCATGGAAGAAATTATGTAACCTATTTGGATGCCTTTGAGATTGTGTTTGAGTGCTTCTCCCTTTGTGATTAACTCTCGTCCATGGTTCTTCTTTGCTTTCTTCCTTCCTGATGTCTTTTCCTTTTGGAGTATACTTTACTTGCTTATCTTTGTTTGAAGTTTCTGCTTCTTGAAGACTTGACTCCTCTTTCTGTTTCCCATACTTTATATCTTGTAGCACCTTGGTCCTTTCAACTTCATTCCTTAGATAAATAATTTTTGCTTCCAATATTTCACATTTTGTTTCTCTTGCTCTTAATAGATCTGTCATATCCTATTCAATTTTCTTTCCCTCTTCTACCTTTATCTTGAGTTCTGTGAGACTTTGTAGAAGTTCTATTTTTGCTTCTTCATCTTCTTGAATTTGTTCCTTCAAGCTTGAGTTCTTTTCTCTAACCTTTTCCAAATTTTTGAGAGCCATGAAGAATTCCTCTTTTATATCAAACATGGTCTCTTCTTCACTTTCTGAAGTCATGTGTGTCTCTGATGGATCCTCCTCCAAGCTGTTAGTCTTTTCATGGAGAGACCCACTCGATACCAATTGAAGAACATGTGCTTATACTGAGAGGGGGGTGAACAGTATAAGATAAAATTTTTTGCTTTTCAATCCATATGATAACATCAACAATATTAAAGTAGTAAACATCACACAAAGCATCACACACATGAGAGACATGATTTAACATGGTTCACCCAATGTGGGCTACTCCATGGAGAAAATATTCCTTATAAAATTTTCTCAAATAAATTCTCTTGGGAATCCTTTCCCTATTACAATGTTTATGGACCTCTATCCAAAGGAGACACCAATCCCCTGATCAAGTTCATGGATCTCTATCCATAGGGGACACCAATCCCCTCTACTATGGTTGGTGATCTTCTAGAAGAACTGTTGTCTCCACTACACTGGCTAATGGATCTCTATCCACTAAAGACTCATGTCCTCACTACCCTGGCTGATGGACCTCTATCCACTAGAGACTATCATCCTCTATACTCTATCACTTCCAAATATTGCTCTCAACTCTATCTCAAATCTACACTAAACTCTATCCTTTGGTCTAGCACAAATCTGCTCAATCTTTGTCTCTAGTCTAGCACAAACCTATCCTCAAATATGCACCAAACTCTATCCTCAAATATGCACTAAACATAGTCCTTCGATCTAGCACAAATCTACTCTCAATATCTATCCTCAAACCTATATTGTAAGCTTCCACAAAAGCTCACACCAAACTATCCACAAGTCTTCTCAAGACTTACCTCAAATCTGCTCAACAAGTTCTCACTAAAACTTATCCAATATCACAGAAACATATAGAGAATTGTTAGAGACTCAATATGCTTCATACTCACAAACACTCAATCACTTTCAACCTCTTTCTCAAATCAATCTAGAATATAGAACAATTTGTTTCACATAATTAGAACTATCACTTCAACACTTCCACTTGACTAGGCTTAATCAACTTCACTTAATCAATCACTCAACAAAACATTCCTTGCTTACAAACCCTAGTCCAAGCATATGAACACTTACTCAATAATTTCCAACAATGCTTATCAAACAATCATTTTCTCTCCAACTTAGCATTCACAACATCCAACAATCACTCACAAGGAAGATGTGCCCATACCTTTTGTTTGATGAAGAAAATGACCTCAAAACCTATCTTAAACACAATTTTCTTCTTTGCCAATTTCAATGGTTAGATGAAAAAATATCACACTAACACTCTCTCAGAAATATTTCTCAATTACAAAAATAATCAAACTCAAATACACCTTATTACTCCTTCTTTGAAATTAGCAATCATCAAAGCATACATAAAAATTAATTACTCAATTACTCCTTATAATCTCCAATATTTAATTAACAACCTCCAAAAATCAAACCCTCAAAAATAATGTTGCCTATCCTTTTATCTCCCTCAAATACTCAATAATAAAATTTAAAAATAAACTTTATAACCCTCCAAAATATTTAATTTTCATTCAACCTTAGCAAATCCAAAATACCTCATGCAACCTTGGCAAAACAATAATGCATACCTTTTATCTCAAGCAAAAGGCCTCGACGGGTTTCGAACGTGAGACCACTCCCAGCCGAGCGCCTTATCGAGGTGCTAGCCCACCACGTGGGCTACGAGCCTCCACACGAAGGGGAAGGCTCAAGCCTTCCTCTTATCCCTTTCGATTGATTAGTGTGATGTAAAACAAAACACCCTCTTCTCTTGCAAAACCAACTCGGCGGGTTTCAAACCCTGCTCTCCTCGCTTGTCGAACGTCTTAGCGCCACCCACTATTGCCAACTATGCTACACAGCATTGTGCGAAGACAAAGGAGCCCCGCTCCTATTTGTCTTATCCTCTACCACCGAAAGCTTTCAAAAACATGAAAACCTTACACTCTTCTTTGCACATGAATTTTGGAGCTTTTATTTCATCGATAATTGCATGGGGGTTTTTGACTAAGGTTCTTGCCCTCTTTTATACACGAAGGCCAATGTCTTAGAGACGTCGACGCCTTATTCAAATTTTGAATTCGAATAAATAAATAACCTTTATAACCCAACCTTAGGGTTATTTTAATTAACATAAATTAATTTTATAATTAAATTATAATTAATTTATAATTAACTTAATAACTTTAGAAGTTAATTAAATTAATTAATAAATTAATTTATAATGAAATTATTTAAATTAATTTATAATTAATTTAAATCTCCCCTTTTAATATTATAATAAAATATTATAATATTATTTTTCTTGGGCCTCTTCATTGCTCTTTGAACCTCATCTGACCACCTGGAACCAGATTTGACCAATTGGAGGTGGACTTTCCTTTTGCACTGATTGCGGAACCGCTTCTTCTTGCACTGCTCACTGAAACTAACTTTTGACATCAATGACAACTCAATTACTCAAAATGTCCAACACATCCGATATGATATTGGCTGATCTGATATAGTCAGAAACCTGTAATTTCACATATTGACACCAAAATATAGATTTATAGCATAATATGCATTCAATTAAACATGAATTGAACTAAATGAAATACATTATTTGTAACACTTGCATGAAATCGATATGAATCTATATTTTAATTGCAATTAATGATGTAAATAAGATTTTATATTGATAGAAGTGTGATATAACTATGAAAGCTATGCTTAAATGAAATGATATGCATCATATATGACCTTATAAGTGCAAAATGGAGGTATAGAAACACAAATAGTAGTATGAAGATACCTCCAAGTAGCCTATAAATGATACCAGATGTTGCAAGGATATATCGAGTGTTTTAGAGTGATATTGGATGTTCGATATCATATCATACCAGTCGATACGTAGCTTCGGACCTGAAAACCTGCAAAAAACATAAAGACAATGAAAATGCAATACAAATGAGAGGTAATAAATGTTTAGGGATCCAGGGGAAATCTAAGGAGAGTGCCTAAATTAAATAGACAAACGTAAGTTAGGGGGTTGGGCTAAAAAACAAGGGGAGTTATGATTTCTCCCATTCTAGATGATATCGACTGATCTGATACTGTAACGTCCGTGCCACTGGCCAAGTATGGACAAGGGGTGTTAGAATAGATTTTTGTCCTTTTGTTGTTCTGGGCACTTTTTTGTTTTGGATGAAATTGGATATATGATTTCATACAATAAAGTCTTATATCATTCAAATAGAGTCGATATCGTTAGGAGGTTAAAAATATACTTGATATGGATGCAAAAATCAAGGCAGGAGGTTACAAAGCAATTTTAATTTATTTTTTGAATGTTTTGAACTTGGGTAAATTGACATGGGTCAATTTTAGCCTATTACAATGCTTTTCATGATTTTTTTAGCTTCTCATGGGATTACATATCATAGTACTATTCACTATATTCTAACCAAAATGGTGTGGCTAAAATGAAGAACATGATGATAGATATGGAACAATGTATGATTCATACCAAGGAAATACAACATAAATTTTGGGGTGAGGTTTTCACTTATGCAACATACATCATCAATGAAGTTCCTACTAGGGTTGTTTAGAGCATGTCAATATTTGAGAATTTGATAGAAGATAAGTCTCATGTGTCTTGATTTTGTACCTTTGGGTCTTTATCATGGGTTCATATACCTAAGGAAATTTAAAAGGAGGTAGCAAAGAGTCATGGGTGTATCCCTATAGGTTATTCAAATTCCTCAAAGGTATGTTGCTTTTATAACCATCAAAGGTGTAGGTTTTTATTTAGAGAGATGTCATTTTTGATGAGGTCCTTCCACATGCTCCTTTTAGTCCACCATATAAGATTTTAGAAAAATAATTTCCTAATACTTTGATGATTTTAGATTTACATGTTCCTTTAAATAATTTACTTGGATCTATTCCTCTTAGAGAATATTCTTCATCTTCATGTTCAAGTGGAGGTCCTTTTATTATTGATTTGATCATGTTAAGGGCATCACTAGTTGTAGCACTTTCTTTTCTAGATTTAGGATATGTTCAGTAGGATACATTATATTAGAATTATTTAGCTTTGCATGATGAGGTGAGTGATGATTTTGAGTTTCATTATTTATATTTAGTTTTTGAAATTATTTTATCACAAAATGCATGACTTTTTAGTTTTTCCAACACCTAAGTGGGTTAACACACTTCTAGAATATGTTCAACTAATATTGTATCAAGAATGATATAAAAAATTTCCTTCTTCATTTTTTTCTCTCAAAGAATGCTCATTATCAAATCCTCTTACATATTGTTAGTCTAAGGGTTACCTAAAATAGGAATATGATATATTAATAGAATATGATGCTTTGATGAAGAACATGACTTGGTTGTTTGTTTCTCTTACCAAATGGAAGAATGTCATTAGTTGCAAATGGGTCTATAGTACCAAGTATACTTTCAATCATTAGAAGGATAATCATAGGAAAACCTTATTTCTAAAATAATCTCTTAATATAAGGGAGTGGAATTTCTAGAGATATTGTCACCTCTAGGATGGACTTTATGGGTATGATCCTTTCTATTGCTACCTCATATGGATGGAAGGTTCATCAGATGGATGTGAAAATTACATTCCTAAATAGAGAGATTAAGGAGTAGATCTAGATGTAATAGTCCCTTGAATTTTAGGTTGAGGTTCCTACTCTAGTTTATCATGTAACTAGGTCCTTCTATGGACTTAAATAGGTTCCCCATGCATGGTATGAGAAGATTCATTCATTATTTCTTAGTTGTGGATTCCTATAATGTGAGGTCAAACATGACATTTATACTAAAAAATAGGATGAGTAAAATTTGGTGATTGTTTTATATGTTTATTATCTTCTCATAATTGGTAGCTCTCCTAATTTGATCCAAGATATGAAGCTATGATATTGTTCCAATTTTGATATGACAAATTTGGAACTTTTGTACTATTTTTTGGGGATGCATTTTGATCAAAACAAATTTTGGCATAAATATTTTACAACCATGTATGTTTTTAATGTTATTTAATACTTTAGGATGGATAATTAAAATTCTTATTAGAATACTTTTGCTTTAGGATTGAATATCAAGACTAATTGTACCACTCCTTTGGTGGAAACTATAATGTATTGGTCTCTTGTGGGTAGACTTATATATCTTACTCACACTAGACCTAATATATATTTTGTTGTTTATTATTGATGTGGATAAGAATATTTGGTGGATGCTCATGATTTTGGAGGAGATTGGTTTCCAATTACTCTTTGGTGTTATAATTAGAGCACTATACAACTTGTTTGTGATCTAGTGTTTCATCACTAGGAAAAATACATAGATATTTAGATGTACTTTGTGATATGGTTTCATGCATACGGTATGTTTAATCTAGTTTTTATACCTTTATTAGAGTAAGCAGTAGATATCTTGATCAATATCATGCTTAAGGTCACTTTTGTTCACATACAAGAGCTACCTAGGGTTAGAAAGTATCCCTTAAGGTGATGACAAGTAAGGATATCTCTCTATGTCCCTCATTCAACTTAAGTGAGAATGTTAGAATATGTGGTGGCTAAGCTTCTCTTGAATCCATGACCAAATTGTGTAGTGTATTGTTCATATTAGCCCTTTGGGCCCTTATAAAACTTGAAAAAGGTAATTTTCATAATATTTTCTTATTTTATTCCTATATGTTAGTATCACAACCTTGATCTAATTGTAACATGTTTTTGGGTATAAATACCCCATCATACCAACTATTTTTTTATTGATTGGAGTGTAATTCTAATATTCATAGTGAGATTATTTGGTGCCCATTAACACAATCAAATATTGTGTTCTTTTTGGTTCACATTGAATAACACAAGTTTATATCGAGAGGGGGGGTGAACAATATAAGACCACTTTTTACTTTATTTAAAAATAAATATCAATTAATATCCTTAATTGCAATAACAAAATATAGCAGTGTGCATTAATAACTCAGATAGTAGTAGTAAGCAAGAGCACAAGTCACCACACACAATTGAGACACAAGATTTAACATGGTTCCTCCAATGTGGGGTACTCCACAAGATGATCTCCTTATAATATTTCACACAAAAATATCCAATACAATGATTCCTTTGATCTGCTCAAAGCTAGGAAATAAAAAGTTCACACAGAACTTGTCCAAATCTGAATAACAAGCTCACACAGAACTTGTCCAAAGTTGAATAACAAGCTCACACAAAACTTGTCCAAAACTAAATAAAAATCTCACATATAATTTGTCCAAATATGAATAACAAGCTCACACAAAAGTCATCCAAAATTGAATAACAAGCTCACACAAAACTTGTCCAAATATGCTGTAGTAAGCTCACCAAGAACTTGTCCAAAACTACTCGAACAAGCTCACTAAGAACTTGTCAAAATTTTCTCTAGCAAGCTAACCAAGAACTTGTCCAAAATTTCTCCAACAAGCTCACTAAAAACTTATCCAAATATTCTCTAGCAAACTCACCAAGAACTTGCCCAAAACTGTCCTAAATCTGTCCATAAATCTGCCCATAAATTTGCCCCAAAACTATCCACAAAGCTTTCTCAAAACTATCCACAAATTCCTTCTCAAAGGCTCAATCAATCATGCTCAAGTAGCACTCAAATATCATACACAAATATATCAAGGCAAAGCTCAAATATGAACTCAACAATGAATGGCAATGTACTCTTCAATGGATGACAACAATGATCCACAATGATCTCAACTCAACTCAACTCAAATCAACTCATAGAAGCATAAATAGAATTTTTAGAGACTCAATATGTTCTATGCTCAATCTCAACTCAACTCAACTCAACTCATAGAAGCATAAAGAGAATTGTTAGAGACTCAATATGTTCTAAACTCAATCTCAACTAATCACCATAAGGGACAATTCTTCCTCACACAACCCTAGTTCAAGTATGTATCAACCAACTCAAATGTTTCCAACAATGCTCAACCACACATCTCACATAACAATAATAATCTTGTTCTTTTCTAACTCATGTTCTTTCACAACCAATGGGCTTCAACAACTATGCTTATAAAATAAGGTTTAAACACAACTCTCAATTCAGAAAACCTTGAAGCATTCAACCAACCACTTTCGAAAAGGAAACCACAAACAATCCTTTTCCCTCCAATGATATTTCAAAAATCAACCACCATAAACAATCAATAGGAGAATGTACCCATACCTTTTATGAAGATGAAGAAATCCCTTTGGAAAATCTGCCACACTCAACACACTTTGAAAAGAACAAAAAAGCCTTCACTTAAACCTTTTTTACAAAAATAGAAATATCTCTTTATGTGCACCTTATTTCTCCTTCTAAAAAAATAATCAAATAGCCCTCGAAATAATATTTCCAAAGATATAATATGATATAATTCTAAAAGGAAAATCACCAAAAATATTTCCTTTTCACAACATGCACCACAAACCTTATCTCTCCTAGGGAAACCTTAGAAAAATTAAATATGTAGAAAAATTAATAACTTGCCTTTAACCTTAGTAGGATTCGATCCCCTATCGCTGCCCCTGCACCACTCAAATCATGACACCAACAACCACATGAGCCAACCGCTCACATAGAAACCAAGAGCACAATATCTCCTTCTTCCTTCCTCTGAACTTGCCCTCAAAAACCATGTGTGCAAAAGGTTCTCCCCTTTTACCTTGCAAAAACCAATGTTGATGGGATTCAAAATTCGGATCTGTTGGTGCTTAAACACCTTACATGCCTTCCTCTTGCTGCTAGGCCACAAGCACCTATGGTGATAGGTAAGGAACCTCCCTTACCTTTGTTCCCTCTTCTCTTTGCTGGTTTTCGAACGAATACGACACTTTTGCTCCCTTAGCACTTCGAACGGATTATATTCATCGAGGACCTGGGAAAAATAAAAATTTTAGTGCCATATTTATATATGCCCAACTTTTTCTTTTGATTTTAGCTATGATTTAATATTATTTGCCTCCTCCTTTTTGACATCGGCAATATTAAAATATTAATTTTAATTTTAAATGATTAAAATTTAAACTTAAATATTTAAAATTAATTATCTCCTTCACCGGGGCACCTTTTTCGATGAAACAAAAATCCAACCTAGGTTTTAAGAAAAACCCATTTCAAATCTACCATCCATGGTTTTAAATAAAACCTTTTATTTTATCTACCTTGGTTTTCACAAAAACCCTATAAATAGCCATGCTTTCCAAAATATCATAAATGCTTATTTATGAAATATTTTGGCCACAAAAACTCAATGTGATCCATGTGACATCAATGAAAACATAAAATGCCTCAAATTACCTCAAATTTCCAACAATATCCCCCTTTGTCATTGATGACAACACCTCTAATGCAAATCACCACAGTCACTGCAAAAACCAACTCTGAGAATCAAAGCTGCTCCCCCTGACTCAATACTATCTATGGAGGCTACTCCCCCTAACTCAATAATCTCTTTGGAAGCTTCTCTCACTAACTCAATGCTCTCCCCCTTACTCAAATATCTCCCACTTTGACATCAATGACAAAAGGGACACCTATGGGGCTAAAAGATATGACTCTTAAGCTTAGCCCCCTCACCCCCTTCTCTCTTGAGGTGATTAATTTTGGGATGGTAGTACTTTTAATTCCATATTACATTGATTATTTCCTCCATCAACTTATTTCCATGTTTTTCTAATATCCTTCTCTTGATGAATTACTTGATCTTCTTGTCTAGAACCTATTTGACCTTCTTGTTTTTGACCTTCTTGCCTTGAACCTATTTGGAATTGAGTCCTAAAAATTTTTGCAATATGCCTAAAGTTATTGCAATTAAAACACTTGATATTGTAGCCTTTGGATGGTGCCTATATCCTAAATTCATTCTTAAAATAATTTCCATATCCATTCCTTTCTTGAACCCTGTATTGTGAAGCTCTGTTTTCATGACCATTATGAATTTTGAATTGTGTATCTCTAAAACCAAAACCATGTTGCTCATTTCCTTTGCACTAAAAATCTCTATGACTAATCCTATTACATGAGAAGCAATGTCCCTAAAAACCATACTTTCTTCCTTTGAAGTTCCTTCTAGAAAAATCAAACTTCTTTGATCCATGGATTCTACAATGTATAGCCTTGTGTCCAAATCTTTTACAAGAAAAAAAATGTCCTTGAAAAGCCCTTTGTTCATGCCTTGGTGTAACACCCTAAAATTGGCACAGTAAACCTTAGTAAATAATTAAAATTACCTTAGTAATAATTTAAATTCAAATTTCAACCCCAAAACTGTTCCAAAACCACCTGCTACTCGTTTCCTCATTTTTTGTGCCATTTTTAGGATTTGTTTTTTTCGTTGGACGATATCACCGATCAGATGATATCGCCTCATATCGGACGAATTTGTCTAGAGCAGAACGTCCAGACGATTTTTTCCCAAATTGATTTGTTCATAATTAGCTTCTGTTTCAACAACGTCTCTAACCTGGGCAAAAGTGTGTCTACGCGGTTAGAGACCTTCCTCCATTGGAGATCTCCAAAATTGGGATGATCCCCAACCTCCTAACCTCCCTCCTTTGCCTATTTAATCTTAGGCCCTCCCCTTGACATTCCCCTAGCTGAATTTTCTTGTAATTTGATCTTTGCGTGCATTATAATACCTTGGATTATCATCTGCATTTGTGCTTTTCAAATTTTCTTGTAGGAACTCTGTTATTCTTCAGTCGGAGCAAGCTCAGATCATCGTAGATGATCTTGTACAATCTCGGATGATCTCGCCCCAATTTGAGATGATTTCGTATTCTGCAGACAATTTTGACTGCAGTCAACATTGGGGGCAATCAGTGCCCAGAGTTTGCATTTTTCCTATATCTTTCTGCTATCTTATTATGCATCTAGTTAGTTGTACTATCATTTCCTATTATTCTGCATCTTGGAGTTCACCCATGTAGCTTAAATACATAATAAAATCATGATTAGCTATTAAAGCATGATAATTTACTTGCATTTCTATTTGGGATTATCTTATTAACATCATTTTGTCATTTCATATCATTTTCCTTTATCAACATAGCTGCATTTGTTGTATTCTATGTCCATTTCTCTGATTGTAGGTCTCTGACGAATTCGTCAAATCTCAGACGACCCTATCATATCGGAGACAATCCTATCAAATTCAAGATGATCTTGACTGCTTCAAAAATCAGAACCTCCATCAGACATCCGGATCAGGTATGGATTTATTCACTTAATTTATGCTCTGTGTTTTCTGCTTAAATCTATTTTTTGTCTTCATTTAAATCTGCATTTCATATAGAACAACTTAGATTCATTTGGCCAAACCTAGGATTTGAATGATTAAATCCAAAACTGAACACATCAAATACATTCCCAACCTAGGCATGGAGACTTCCACTAAACGTTTCCTGGTGAACCCCACCTTTCGTCAAAAAATCACTTTAGTACCCCTCCCCCGAGAGGTGGGACCTTCAAAGGGCCTCTCAGTCTAAGGTGCCATCCTATCCTTCTCGCATCCCCCTTCCGGGCACGGATCCTTTAGCATGTAGGTAAGGGTGCAAAAAATTTGGAGCGATACATTTTGGTGAACCCGAAATGAAACTAAAAACTTTTGAAAACAAAAAACAAAAAAACATAGATGCATTTAAAATCATTAGAAAACTACTAAGTTGCATATCATGTTTAGATGGTAGCTCCTAAAAAAAGACTAATAGCTACTATAAATTTTGAAAACCAATTAGTAGCCATAGAAATTAATTTTGTGCTTAGTGTGCCTGAAACAGATAGAAACCAACTTTTGTGGGATGAACTTGATAGGAGACTAGATCTCATTTCATCTAGAGCAACTAAACTTAGGCAAATCAAGAGGTTTGTCCTAGATAGAATCCTGGATCCCGATCAACTCATTTTTTATCATGAACTTCAAAGATCTTGCCATAGGTGGTTAGCTTATAGGAGAGCTCTTGTGTCTTCAGAATTGTTCACCTTCGAGGAATACCTCGAGAATGCAGCTGTCATACACCAATTCCTAGGTCGTGTAGAAGATCAAGAGGTCGTTCTTACAGATAGGGAAATATGGAGGAGAGTTCCTAGAGCTGTGTTATATCAAGAGTATTGCCATGAAATTTATTTCTACCAACCAGAGTCTAAGACAAATAATATCACTATAGCACACTTTGTTAAGTTCCTGAAAAACAATTTCCAATTTGAAGAAGAACACTTTATGACTCCTGAAGAACTTGAACCCGTTAATGATATTTATAAATTGTTTATAGAAAACTAGATCATTGCTTTCATTATTATTTCTTGCATTTAATGTGTTGTTTGTTATCTTTATAATATTGTTATAAAACAGGAAAAACCAAAAACATAACAAAACCAAAATATTTTATTTTAAATCCTATAGTAGGTATATAATTAAAATATATACCTCTTAAAGCTTGTTGCATATATATATATATATATATATATATATATATATATATATATATATATATATATATATATATATATATCTGCTGAAATCTAAGTTTAAGCACAATGACTAGACTTAGGAATGGTAAACAAACTGAAGAAGAAGAAGAATATTGGTTAGGAAAGAAAATAAAAAAAAACAAATGCCCTTCCTGAGGATTCAATTCCAGGAGGAGAAACTCTAGAACAGCCAGAAGATGAGTTGGTTGTAGATGAACAAGAAGAAAATCTTAAAGAGGAAGGATCCTCATCCCATAGAATAGCTCCAGATGGAACTGTTGCTTTTGATAACTTAGAACATTTCTAGAAATCTTTCAATAATAACATTGGTGCTCTTAATATGGCAGTTCGTATTGATAGAGGACAAATTAGTGACACTCAAGCAGCCATGAAAGATATGTTTAACATACACACTAATCCCTTGTCCTTTGTTGATCAAGAAAGTGATAAAGCTGGACCATCCAATAGAGATATGATCACTATAATTCATAACATGCAACAACAACAGGTTACCCAACCTCCTAAGGAATCTGTTATTGAACCTAAAATCATTCCCACACAAAAGAGACCTTCGTTCACTGCTTTATTTCGCCAAACTATTGATCAATATGCTTCAAATCGACAAAAACCTAAAATGAAGCCAAACACCAATTTTCAACAATTTGGGATACAACATAATACAACTTCAAAACTTCTTCATAACACCCTTCCTACCAACAATTTACACAATAGCAATATAGCATCTAATCTTCATATCCCTCCATCATATGCTCACAAATCCCATATTAATGCCCTACCAAACCAATATGGTGTGCAAACCAGTAATCTGGAAGCCATGGTGAAACAGTTAGCTTCCTGCATGGACCAGATAGATCCCTACCATCCCTCATATAATTATCGAGAGATGTGTAGTCAGCCTTAAGATCCCATAGTTGTAGCACAGCCATACCCTAAACACTTTCCCATGCCCATCCTACCTATATATAAAGGAACTGAAGATCCCATAGAGCATCTTCGTATGTTTAGGATAGCATGTCATGATATATCACATGATGACTTGCTATTACTAAAAATGTTCCCAAAAAGTTTAGGAGGAATGACATTAGAGTGGTATTATCAACTACCCACTCATTCTTTGAGAAATTTTGAAGAAATAGCTGAATATTTTGTCCATCAATTTAGTGCCTACATCGAAATGCATGTAACCATTAAAGATTTGTACAACTTAAAACAAGACAAAGATGAATGTTTTGCTAATTTCTTAGCTAGATGGAGGCAGTTGACAGGAAAACTACACTTTGTGCTACCTTATAGGGAAATGTTGGACATTTTTATTAATAACTTGCAAGAACAAATATCTTATGAGTTATCAACTGCTACCTTGACCACATTCAATCAAGCTATAGACTTAACTCGAAGGGTGGAAAATGCTCTCATTATAAGAGGTCAACTTAAAAAGAAAGAGGATGAGAAAACATCTAGAAATCAGTATAAAAATAAACAAGTTGTAGGTGATGGAGTCGCTGATAGTAGAAACATTGCTAATGTTAATACAACGAAAACAACGAAGAAGTTTATATTAAAACCTCCTGATAAACCACCCCGAGAATTTACTAGATTGAATCAACCTTTATCAACCATTCTTCCTCAATTACTAGCACAAGGCTTGATTCAATTACCAGCTATCCGGGAACCTGATCCAACTATACCCGGATACAAAGTTGATTTACATTGTGATTTTCATAGAGGACCTGGACATGCTACAAACTCTTGCAAAAGATTAAAACATAAAATACAAGACTTGATTGATAATAATGAAATGGAGGTGCAAGCCTTCCAACCTAAACAAAATGCTTCTAATAACTCTCAAAATAACATTCCCCAAAGTCAAAATCAAAATGCTAATAAATCGTTGGACATATTTCAACATCCTTTACCACAGCATGGTAAAGAGGTGGCTAATCAAATTGAACATCATAATGTTCCTCCCCCTACTCGATATGTAGGGACTATTAGCGGATAATTATCTGTTCAAGATCCTCAAATATTTGGCACAACTTTCTTTGTGGTTACATCCAGACCCCTATATAATACTCAAACATCGAATCCTAGTGATGTAGAATCAAATACTGAAAGTGAAATAGACATCACCTCAAACCAATCAAATAGTGCTAAAAATGAATCAAATCCTATTCAACCTATCACAGATGCTATGGTTCCAGAAGAACCATTTCCTAGAAGAGTTACTACTCGACCCTCTTCTAATCAGTTCCTTCCTAATGAAAAAACCATAAATGCTCAACCAAGACTAGTTCAACATCTTCAATATAACATTATAGGTACCATCGAAGCCGTTACCAGACAACAGGCTCAAAAAAGCTCAACAGGATCAAACTCAGAATGATGGATCAACTCCATTTATTTTGAAAAATCCCACTAAAGGGAATCATATGTCTAATGTTCAACCTAAGCCTCCTTACAATATTAATGAACAATTATCCAATACTACAGCCATAATTTCCCTTTTGGACTTGTTAAGATCTTCTCCTACCCATAGGGATGAGTTAATGCTTACATTAAGCCAAATGATGGTACCTCAAAATATTCAACCTGAAGCCATGTCCAATACTATCATCACTCGAGAAGTTGATTGTATTGACTTATGGGATAAAGATATCCCACAACATAGTTTACATAAGGATAACCCCTTATATATTACTGCTCTAATTGGATATGTAGATGTTAAACGAGTCTTGATTGATAATGGGTCATCTTTAAACATATGCACTTTTGACTTCTACCAAAGATTTGGGTTTAGAAGTGACAAGATGAAAAGAACGGATATGATTATCAAAGCCTTCAATGACGAGACACAAGAAACATGTGGAGTCATTACTATACCCTTGCAAGTTGGTCCTAGAACCCTAGATACAACCGTGTTTATTATACATTGCCCTGCATTGTATAATATACTTCTGGGTTGCCCTTGGATCAATGCGATGTGAGCGGTACCCTCCACTTTATATCAGTGTGTTAAATTTGAATTTAAAAACCAGTTGGTTACCATTCATGGTGATCCTAGACCCTTTGATATGTGTGCTTTGGCAGAACCCGTTGGAGTGCAATTTTGCCTTGCCTTGTCATCCACACATCCTAGTTCTTATCATCCGTCCAAACGTGTGAAACACACACCCATAACATCATCTATCCCATCAACTACACCTATACATTTAACTCAACCATCTTTTGAACAAACCACATTAGGACCCCAAGAAGATCTTAAATCCACAACCAATCCTTCATGTTCCATACCTATAATTTCAAAACCTATAGACCCATTTATTAACACCTCCACATCATCTACATCTATCATACCTTCCACATCTAAAGATATAGGGAATGATCCTTCTACATCTTATGCTCTTTCTGATGAACTCTTACCTGATTTATCTCAAATTCTTATATCAGAAAAAACTAATGCTTCTATGCAAGATTCCATTATCTTAAGTAATTTGCTGCCATATCCTCGTACCTTGGGCCTCCCACAAGCTATGGGAAGTACTTATCAAGTCGAGAGTTGTGATTTTTTTTATAAAGGATATGATTGGGGAAGAATACCCTAGAACATTAAGATGCATTGTGATGGATATGCTCGATGCTATTTTGCTAATGAATATATTAAAGCTAAACCCATAATGCTTAAATTGGGCTATAAAGGGAAAGGTTTGGGACCTTTCCAAAATGGTATGAAAGAACCTTTCAAGGTAGAACCATGGCTTGCTCGCTATGGTGTGGGCCTATTTCCTAGTAAGGGTCAACCCTTTCCATTTAAGGATGATGACCATCTCATATGTTATCAAGATTATCTAGATAAACAAGATTCTTTGTATCCAAAGAATAATTTTACCTGTAATATGCTATACATAGCTTACCCTGAAATGATTTTTGAATCCGACGATGTGTTGGAAGGAGATATTTTCCATGATGTCTCCGTTGAAGAGTTGTTACATAATGATTTTTATTTTGATGGTTCTATACCTACTATAGCCTAGCTTGAGGCCACAACTCCTCAAGAGGAATTATCTAAGTTAGCCTTAAAGGAATTACAAGAATTGGGTGTTTCACCTGCCCCACCTAATTTTGAAAGAGATCTACACATGGAAGTAGAAAACATCATTAAGATTAACATTGGAACTGAGGATAATCCTCACATAATCATTATTGGATCAGAATTAAGTCAATAAAAACAAGAGCAATACATTGCATTCCTTAAAGAATATGAAGATGTCTTCGCTTGGAAATATGAAGATATGCCAGGTTTAGACCCTTCTATAGTCATCCATCACCTAGTAGTCTATCCGGATGCTAAACCTGTTAAACAGAAACTTAGAAAAATGCATCCCAAAATGGCCTTACTAGTCAAAGGAGAACTAGAAAAACTGTTGAAGGTTATTTTTATACAAGAACTCAGTTACCTAGAACTCCTAGATGAAAAGCACATCAATGCTTTGGAGCATCTTCATGCCTACCAAAACAAGCTTAAAAGATCATATGCTAAGAAAGTTCGTCATCGATCCTTTGAGGTCGGTGACCTTGTTTTAAAAGAAAATCAAAAAAATACTAATGCAACTAAAGACCTTAAAGGTAAATTTGAACCCAACTGGCTTGGACCATATATTATCATTGCTAAATTTGAATCGGGAGCATACAAATTAGCTACCTTAGATGGTAAATATTTAAAAGAACCTATGAATATTATGCATCTTAAGCGATATTATGCATAATTCTGGTAATTTCGTCATTGTATATATTGTACATCTTGTCTCATTTTAGTAAATTCATTTTCAAAATTAAAAAAAAAAAACAATCACATTGTATTTCTTTCAGTTCATTAATTAAGAACAAAATATAAAAACAACATCAAAATCATCAAAATATTCAAAAAACATCTTTTATTTCATACCTGTCAATTCTTGAAGTGTTGCAGTTATGTTTTCAAATTATTTTGGATAAATTAGCATTTATTTGGAATCCCGCACTTTCACACACACAAAAATAAATATCTTGATTTTATTTGTTATGATTATTAATCTCTCTTATGTCAAAGTCCACAAAATTCAATTAAATAAAGTTTGAGCATAGAGAATTGATCTTGTTATTTTCTTAAACCAAACATATCCTTTCACAATAAAATGATTATATTTGTAATTTCCATGCTACGCTACATAGTAGAAGTGGTTTCTTGAGCGAAAAGTTTCCCCTGCTATCCTATCATGCACATGGTCTAGAATCTTTGAGAATTGACAAAAGGACAAGCTCACCCCTACCCGGAATAAAAATCCCTTGCTCTACAACTAATCCGCGCAAGTATCCCTAGCATAGGAAGAAAAGAAAAGTTCAAGAAAAAGAGAAAAAGAAAAAATTTATGTGAATCATCACAGCAATATTTTAGCATTACCTCAAATATCAAGCAAAAATACAAAAAAAAAAAAAAAAGAGAGAGAGAAAAGAAAGAGAATCAAAACAAGCAAAAGCAAAAGCAATAAAATCCCTTTCCCTACCCATTGAAAAGAAAAGAAGGGTTGATGAGCTTGAATCCCTGGAATTCTCAATTATTCGAAAACTGTGAGGTAAGCCCCATAACAGGTGGTTTGTGCCCAACCCGCTTGGCCTTGGGTAACTCCTAGCGTGGCGATATGTCTATCACATTAGCGACCTTCTTTTGTACAGACCTATGTCTACTTATGGATTAGCTAGCTCTTGATAACCTGACTTACATAGTAGTCTAGTATGGTTATATGCATCTAAATCATGGTTAATGAACACTTATTTGGTTAATTCAAATCACTTGTATCAAATTATCTTGCTCAAAATTGGTAAATGAACAATACAATCGCACACACATTTGTATTTGAGAGATTTTGTATCATTATGATAAATCAAGATCGGTAATGAATTCACATTTGCACATGAGGATTCCTTATAAATCTACATTTCTCTTTGAGATAATTTAAAATATTTCTGTAACTCTTTTCGAATAATTTTATCCTTTTATTTCAGAATTTTTGTTTTGTATCAAAGTAATTACATACATCTTCTCATAAAATTTCAAAAATAATTTCAAACAAAAGTTTCCATATTATTATTTTGTTTATCAAAGATCAAAAATGCATCTTGCAATAAAACCGACAATCTATTTTCTTCTTTGGATTTCACGATGATGGTATAAGTCTATACCTATAATTCTATGCCTAGCGCAAACCATCGTTCTAATTTTCTTTTCCCTTTATTTTAAAACAAAATTTATCAAAACAAGTGACTTGCATCATTATGTTACACAATTATGCTTTACAAACAAACAAACACTTATTTTATTTTTATGACATTATGTCAAAATTTAGTTTTTGCAACCATGGTATAAATTCTAAGGAATTGTTCAAAATTTTATCACACTTAGGAATTTATGCCTAGAAAAATCATTTTCTTTTTGTATTTCATACATACTATTTTCATGGAAATCTGAAAACAAATTACCATCACCATCATCATTTGCATCATCACAACAAAGTCTTAAGACAGTCTCTTAAGCACACTTTTACTTTTAACAATATTTCTATACTGGGATTAGCTTGATGACCGAGTGAGCGATGACTCCATGAAATGTTCTATAATAGTGACAATGTCCTTTGAAGTTATTGTTAAAAGTTCCCTTTTATTTTTTATCAAATCACACCACAACAACCAATTTGTTTACATCAGATTATTTCATTTAAATTTTAAAAGCATGACATTCAAACCATAATATTTTCAAATGACATAATTACATGAATCATCAAATCAATCATATCAATACATTAAAGCATCATAAACACATAAGTCATATGATCAAAAATATCTCATCTATATATATATCAAAAATATATACATCATCTCAAAACTGGATCGGTATGCCACAATCTGTACCTCGACATACTCAATTTTCTATAAAAAATAATAAACACTATGTATCAATCTGTGTAGTGCAATCTATAGCAGCTAGCCTCGAGAACCTCTCGAGCTCTCAGCCTCATCTCCTCCCCTACCCTGAGGTGGATGATGTGGCTCCATCATAGTCTATGTGGTACTATGAGTCTTGGACTCTGATCGTGATAATGTCCTTGATGACCTCATCACGACAGGCTCCGCAATGTGGGCCGATAGTGGTAACCTGTGCCCCTCTAACACCATATGGTGGTATAGCATATGATAGAATGTGATCTGGGTAACGGGCCATGCTAAGTCCTGAGTGCTCGCCCCTCCACTCCGTGCTCTAAGGTGTGTGACCTCATCTCTGAGCTGTGTGGCCTCCTCTTGATGTCGTGCAGCCTCATCCTGCAAGGAATGCACCTGAGTCTAGAGATGAACAGTCTCTGCCCAAAGAGTAGCCATCTCGCTACTCTCTCCTGCATCGAAACCCTTGCCCTTATCAAGTGATGGTGGCCTCTCTCTTCATGGAGAAGGGAGTCTCTCCTCCCTCCTCTCCCACTGTCGTGGCCTCTGCTGAGCCTGTAGCATCCTCTGCTCTCTCCCGTTGTGACCCTGTGCCACCTCAATGGCCACCTGGCGCCGCCTCCCCATCTAACGCACAACTACGTGAATCAGACCCTGAGCCCTCATCATTCTATAGAGCTCTAGAAACCAGGAAAGTGAACAGTAAAAATGAATTAGGGTTTTTCCTATTTTTCTTAATTTTATTCAAAATATTGTTTTTTCATGTTTTTACCTCAAACGTTCGATTTGGGTAAAAACACGGAGGGGGCACCATAGTCAGCTATTGTACGATTCGACCTAGAATCGTCGCCTAAAAATGGGAATAATTTTTGCTTTCTCGTAGATCGAGAAGAACTCATCTTTAACACATTTTCTTCAAAAAATTCGCTAAATAGGGGGAAAAATGTAGCACCCTAAAATTGGCGCAGTAAACCTTAGTAAATAATTAAAATTACCTTAGTAATAATTCAAATTCAAATTTCAACCCCAAAACCGCTCCAAAATCGCCTGCTACCCGTTTCCTCATTTTTCATGTCATTTTTAGGATTTGTTTGTCCATTGGACGATATCCTCGCCGATCAGACGATATCGCCTTAGATTAGACAAATTTGTCTAGAGCAGAATGTCCAGACGATTTCGTTCCAAACTGATTTGTTCATAATTAGCTTCTGTTTCAACGACATCTCTAACCTAGGCAAAAGCATGTCTGCACAGTTAAAGACCTTCCTCCGTTGGAGATCTCCCAAATTGGGATGATCCCCAACCTCCTAACCTCCCTCCTTTGCCTATTTAATCTTAGGCCCTCCCCTTGACATTCCCCTGGCTGAATTTTCTTGTAATTTGATCTTTGCATGCATTATAATACCTTGGATTATCATCTGCATTTGTGCTTTTCAAATTTTCTTATAGGAACTCTGTTATTCTTCAGCCAGAGCAAGCTCAGATCGTCGTAGATGATCTTGTACAATCTCAAACGATCTCACCTAAATTTGAGATGATTTTGTATTCTATAGACGATTTCGACTATAGTCAACATTGGGGGCAATCAGTACCCAGAGTTTGCATTTTTCCTATATCTTTTTGTTATCTTATTCTACATCTAGTTAGTTGTACTATCATTTCCTATTATTTTGCATCTTGGAGTTCACCCATGTAGCTTAAATACATAATAAAATCATGATTAGCTATTAAAGCATGATAATTTACTTACATTTCTATTTGGGATTATCTTATTAACATCATTTTGTCATTTCATATCATTTTCCTTTATCAGCATAGCTGCATTTTTTGTATTTTGTGTCCATTTCTCTGATTGCAGGTCTCTAACGAATTCGTCAGATCTCAAACGATCCTGTCAGACCGGAGATGATCCTGTCAAATTCAAGATGATCTTGATTGCTTCAAAAATCAGAACCTTCATCAGACACTCGAATCAAGTATGGATTTCTTCATTTAATTTATGCTTTGTGTTTTCTACTTAAATTTGTTTTCTGTCTTCATTTAAATCTACATTTCATATAGAATAACTTAGATTCATTTGGCCAAACCTAGGATTTGAATGATTAAATGCAAAACTGAAAACATCAAACACATTCCCAACCTAGGCATGGATACTGCCACTAAATGTTTCCTAGTGAACCCCACCATCCGTCAAAAAATCACCTTAATACCCCTCCCCCGAGAGGTGGGACCTTCAAAGGGCCTCTCAGTCCGAGGTACCATCCCATCCTTCTCACATCCCCCTTTCGGGCGTGGATCCTTTAGCCTAAAGGTAAGGGTGCAAAAAATTTGGAGCGATACACTTGGTTATTCATATCTTTCTTGACCATTATCCTTATGATTATTTTCAACTTATGCATTACATCCTTGAACCTTCTTTGTAGTATCTAAAACTTCTTCCTTGATTTTCTTTTCAAGAATTTCTTTTCCTTTTGAACTTGATTCACCTATCTCAAAACAAGAACCAAACTGAATATTTGGAGCCATACGAACTTTGGAACTTTCCTCACAAATCTTAGGTGCTTCCTTGCTTTCAAATTTTAAAACTTCCTTTCCTTTTGAGTGCGACTTTTCTTTAAAGTAAGATATAGCCTTAAAATAAGTTTCCACACCTTTTTGAACCTTTTCATCTAATGTATCATGTCTTGTCATGGTTACCCTTAGTTCTTCATTCATAATTTTTTCTATCCTTTTTGAATTTTGAATATCTTATATGAGATTACTGATTGTTTGAAGTAGTTCTTCTCTGATTTTGACATATGTTTGAATCTTGTTTTCAAGATTCCTGTATTCTTCTTTTAGCCTTTTGATTTTTGATTTTTTTTTACTTGGCTCATCCTCTTCCTTTTCTATTACCAAAAGTGAGATTTATTTGTTTTCACTATCATTGAGACCATTATAATATTATATAGCAAACAAACTCTCAATATTTATTTGACCATGCTTGTTTCCTTGATGTGTCATCTCATCTTCACTATCACTGAAACCATTGTAATATCCTGATCTGTGATCTCTTTGACCACACACAAAGCACTATTCTCTTTCACATTCTATTCCTAGAAATAAATTTTCTTCCTTTTCATCATATGATTTGTCTCTATCACTGTGATTTGAGCTATCACTTTCTTCTACAATGTAGTAATATTTCTTTCCCTGATGCAGGAGCATCCAGTGGCATCTGATGTAGAAGCATCTAGTGGCAGGAGGGCCACTTTTGAAAAGTTGGCTAAGGAGGGAAAATGTCACGATTTCACGACATGTCATAAAATCATGATAGAAATAGAAGAAGAAGGCGAGGGAAAAAATGTGTTATGATATCGTGACAGAAAATGTGTCACGATATCGCGACACAAATAGGAGAGTGGAACCGACGGAGAGAACTGTCACGATATTGCTATACAAAATGTGTCATGATATCGCGACATAAGCAGAGAACGAAGCCAGTAGGGAGAAGCTGTCGCGATATCGTGAAAACAAATGTCTCACAATATCTTGACACAAGTGGAGCTGAGGAGCCAGCAAGGAGAAGCTGTCGCTATATCGCGACAGAAAATGTGTCACGATATCGTGACACAAAATGGAGGAAGAAACCAGCCGGGCCAACTGTCACGATTTCATGACAGGTTTCATAGGAGAAGCAAGGGTGCCCAAGATGTCACGATTTCATGACATGTCATGATTTTGCAACCCAAACAGGGAGAAGGAGGCTGCAAGCAAAGATGTCACGATTTCGTGACATGTCACGGTTTTGCGACCCGAAGGCAAGATGAAGAGCATAAGAGGAAGATGTCATGATTTCGTGACATGTCACAATTTCACGACCCATAGAAGAGAGAAGGCGTAGAGGAGATGTCACGATTTCACGACATGTCACAATTTCACGACCTGCCAAGGAGAGAGAAAGCCAGAGGAGAAATATGTCACGATTTCATGACATGTCGCAGTTTCTCCACCAGAAGGCGAAGAAGGGGCCAAGGAAGAAAGATGTTGCGATTTTGCGACATGTTGCATTTTTGTGACCAGAGGGCAAGCGAAGGAGCCAAAGGAGGAAGATGTCATGATTTCGTGACATGTCATGATTTCATGACCCAATGAAGAAGAGAAGGCAAGGGAGCTAAAATGTCACAATTTTGCAACCCGAAGGAGCGAAAGAAAGCAGGAAGGAAAGATGTCGTGAAATCGTGACATGTCACGATTTTATGACCCAAAGTGGAAAAGAGGAATGAGAAAGAGAAATGTTGTGATATCATGACATGTCGTGATATCATGACCGAAAAGGAAAAGGAAGGGCAAGATAAATAAAATGTCGCGATGTCGCGACATGTCGTGATATCGCGACATGGTGTCTCATGACTCGAAAGGAACAGGCGGTTACCGAGACCGTTCCAGAATGGGTTCACGGAGTGACACGTGGCAGCACTGGACAACACATGGCACCAAGATGTAGTGAAAGCAGGCGAAGACGAAGAGGCATGGGAAAAATGAAAATGACCAGTTGAGGAATGGAAACGAAGAGTCATGTGGAGTAATCTGACAGTGAACGGGAGTTAGACGACAGTGACAGAGGTCGTGCAGAGTGGAATCATGGAGCGGTTATTGTGATCCACATTTTGTGTAATGGTGAGCCAGAGAGGGTCGGGGCCTCTATAAAAACCCAGGCATTGTAATAGGATGGGATGGAGAGTTAGGGAATTGCAATAGAGTATAGTGAAGACTGAGCTTGTGCGCCAGTTTTTGTAAAGCCTACGGGCTGTTACTATGTAAAATATTTGCAAGCAAGTGGTATCAGAGCCAAAGGTTCCTGAGTGTGTAACATATCGTCGGACGTGAGGTAGTTACACCAGTATCTATGGAAGGGCTTGTGAGAGAGTGAGCATAATGCCTCCAATAAGAAACCCTATTGGTGGTAGAGATATAGCAACGGTAGAAGATGTTCAAGTTTTGTAAAGGCAATTAAAAGCCATGCAAGAGGAGCTACTCAGAATATATTTGCAGAGGCAAGTGAAAGCCCTACAAAAGGAGCTACTCAAAATGGATTTGTAGAAGCAAGAGGAGCTACGTAGAAAGTGTGAGGATAAACTGAGAAGTAGAGGCCAAGAAATGGAGTTGAAGCGGACTGCAGAGGTAGGTGAATGTCTAGAAGTGTTGCAGAAGGTGGTGACCAGACCACATAGAAGTGAGGATCACTTCTCCACCAACCCCGGGTGTCTGATGCAGGAGCATCCAGTGGCACCTGATGCAGAAGCATCTAGTGGCAGGAGGGCCACTTCTAAAAAGTTGGCCAAGGAGGGAAAATGTCATGATTTCGTGACATGTCACGAAATCACAACAAAAAAAGAAGAAGAATGTGAGATAAAAAATGTGTCATGATATCATGACACAAAGAGGAGAGCAAAACCTATGGAGAGAACTATCATGATATCACGATAGAAAATGTGTCATGATATCGCAAAAAAAAGCAGAGAACGGAGCCAACAGGGAGAAGCTGTCACGATATCATGATAGCAAATGTGTCATGATATCATGACACAAGTGGAGCTGAGGAGCCAGTGAGGAGAAGCCGTCGTGATATCGCAACAAAAAATGTGTCATGATATCGCGACACAAAATGAAAGAAGAAACCAGTCGGGCCAACTGTCACGATTTCACGACAAGTTTCATAGGAGAAGCAAGGGTGCCTAGGATGTCACGATTTCATGACATGTCATGATTTTGCAACCCAAACAAGGAGAAGGAGGCTGCAAGCAAAGATGTCACAATTTTGTGACATGTCATAGTTTTGTGACCCGAAGGCAGGATGAAGAGCGAAAGAGGAAGATGTCACAATTTTGTGACATGTCATAGTTTTGTGACCCACAAAAGAGAGAGAAGGCACAGAGGAGAAGATGTCACGATTTAGTGACATGTCATAGTTTTTTAACCCACCAAGGAGAGAGAAATCCAGAGGACAAAGATGTCACGATTTCATGACATGTCATAGTATCGTGACATCCTGGGCACCCTTGCTTCTCCTATGAAACATGTCATGAAATCGTGACAATTGGCCCGACTGGTTTCTTCCTCCATTTTGTGTCATGATATTATGACACATTTTCTATCATGATATCATGACGGATTCTCCTCACTGGATCCTCAACTCCACTTGTGTTAAGATATCGTGACACATTTGTTGTCATGATATCGTGATAGCTTCTCCTTGCTGGCTCCATTCTCTGCTTGTGTCGCAATATCGTGACACATTTTTTGTCATGATATCACGAAAGTTCTCTCCATCGGTTTCGCTCTCCTCTTGATGGGGGAAAAAAAAAAAGCAATGATACACACATCCAAATTCTACATAGAAATTTGGAAACAACTCTACAAGAAATAGGAACACTCTTTTGTATTCATTAACTTGCAAAGATGTTATAGTAACAGCCTATAGGCTTTACAAAAACTAGTGCACTGGCTTAGTTTTCTCACACTCTATTGTAGTTCTCTAACTTTACAATTCTAGAAGAAACACGCACCCAAGCCGATTCAGAATGGCTCTCGGCCCTCGATTATGCAACTCGACTGTGCAACTCGCAACTGCAGTTTCTCCAACCTGCAACTACCATTTTCCAACCCTTGTACATGCCTCTGCTTCATCCTTTTATAAATTTTTCGGTGTGCATCTTTGTCTTCCATCTGGTGGCCCTTCAATTCATTTCTGCCATGACTGTTTGTCTTCATCTATTCCATAACTACAATTTGTAACGTCCTCTGTAACTGGTGTAACGTCTTTCATTAACTGTTCATCTGTGCCTATTTTCACTGCACCCTGGTGCCACATGTCATTCTGTAATGGCCCCTAAAAATGTACCCTATCATAATTTTATGATGTCTCCTTCCTCTTCCTCTTCCTCTTCTCTTTCGGTCGTGATATCGTGACATGTCGTGATATCATGACATTTTGGCTTCCCTGCGCTCCTTCTCCCTTTTGGTTGCAATATCGTGACATGTCACGATATCGTGACATTTCCCTTCATCGCTGCCTTCCTTGTCTTCGGGTCACAATATCATGACATGTCACGATATCGTGACATGTCACGATATCACGACATCATGTCACGATATCATGACATTTCCCTTCATCGTTGCCTTCATCGCCTTCGGGTCGCAATATCGTGACATGTCATGATATCGCAACATCTTCCTTTAGACACCTCCACTTTTTTGCTCCAGTCGTGATTTCATGACACGTCATGAAATTGTGACAATCTCCTTGGCACCTTCTTCCTCCTGTTGTTGGTCATGATTTTATGATGGTCACGATTTCATGACATGTCGCAAAATCGTGACATTCTCAATGATGTCTTCTCTCGGCTGCCCTACATCGTGATTTCACAACGGTCATGATTTCGTGACATGTCATGAAATCATGACATTCTCAATGGCTCCTCCTTTTGGCTGCTCCTGGTCATAATTTTACGATGGTCATGATTTCACGACATGTCACAAATCATGACATTCTCAATGGCTCCTCCTTTCGGCTACTCCTGGTCACGATTTCACGACAGTCATGATTTCGTGACATCGCAAAATTATGACATTCTCAACGGCTCCTCCTTCCAGCTACTCTTGGTCATGATTTCATGACGGTCGTGATTTTGTGACATGTCACGAAATCATAACATTCTCAATGGCACTTTCTCTCTCCTACTATCGATCGTGATTTCGCGACATGTCACAAAATCGTGACATTTTCTTTGGCATCTCCTTTCTCTTATTATTGGTCACGATTTCATGACATGTCACAAAATTGTGACAATTTTTGCCCTGCACCTTCTCTCTCCTTGAGTCGCAATTCTACGACATGTCATGATATCGTGAAATTTTTTCTGTCGTGATTTCACGACACCAAGGCAAACACTTAGAAATTTTGATGAAGATGCAAGATTGTTCAGCTGCCACTGGATGCTCCTACATCAGACACCCGAGTGATACTAGAGCATCCAGCGACGGCCGAAAATAGGGCAAAAGTTGTAGAAGGCGGAGGGTCAAGAAAACACAACATGTCGCAAAATCATGACATGTCGCAAAATAATAATGTTGCACAATCGAGCGCTGGAGCTGAGGAGGATGTCATGATTTCACGACATGTCACGAAATCGTGACCATCACGAAATTACAACGTAGATCAGCCAGAAGGTGAAGGCAAGGAAATTATTGCGATTTCATGACATGTCATGAAATCATGACCGTCATGAAATCATGACGTAGAACAGTCGAAAGGAGGAGCGAAGGAAATTATCATGATTTCACATGTCACGAAATCATGACCGTCACAAAATCGTGACCAGAAGCAGCCAGGAGGAGAAGCAATTGGTAATGTCATGATTTTATGACATGTCACAAAATCACGATCGAAGAAGAAGAGCGGAGGCGTCCGAAGGAAGATGTCGTGATATCACGACCCAAAGGTGAGAAAGGGCACAAAAAGGAAAAATGTTGTGATATCACGACATGTCATGATATCGTGACCTAAGGGCGAGGAAGGCAGCCATGAAGGAAAACATCATGATATCACGACATGTCGCGATATCACGACCAAAAGGGAGAAGAAGCGTAGGAAGGCCAAAACGTCGTGATATCGTGACATGTCGTGATATCGCGATAGGAAAAGAAGATGTGAAAGAAGGTGGAGACATCACAAAATCATGACAGGCGGTATCTTCAGGGACCGTTATAGGATGACGTCATTGAGCGACACGTGGCAGCACAAGAACAACACGTGGCACCAAGGTGTAGCGAAAGTAGGCGAAGACAAAGCATCGTGCAGAAAATGTAACCATAAGTGGGAGTCAAACGACAGTTACAGAGGCCAATGCAGATTTCAGTTATGAAGACGAATAGTCATGGCAAAAATGAATTGAAGGGCCTCTAGTTGGAAGAGAGAGAGTCATGCCAAAGTTATAAGAAGAGGAAGTTGAGCCATGCATCTAGGGGAAAACAGAGAATCAGACTCGTGAAGGGGAGCTGTAGAGCCGAGGCCAGAGAGAGCCGGCTAGAGAGTGGTGCGTTTTCCTTCCAAGTGTGGTGGATCTAAAGATTGCACGTAGAGTGTTGGAAAACCAAGCTGAGCACTGGTTGTTGTAAAGCCTACGGGCTGTATTTGTAATTTGTTTTTCAGATTTAATGAAAAGCATTGGAATTTTCTTTGTGCAATTTTCTCGTCCCCCGTCAATGGTATCAGAGCTAGTGTTCCTGAGTGCGCAAGCAGATCGTTGACCGTGAGGCAGTTTGCGCCAGGACCTGGTAGAAAAATGCATCCACGAAGAAGTCGTGGTAGTAAGAACGATATAATGACAATAGAAGAGTTCGAGGAGTTGTAGAGCCAATTTAAAGCCCTGCAAGAGGAATGGTTCAGAATCAAATTGCAGGAGGCAGTAACCAGACAATGCAAAAGTGAAGATCACTTCTCCACAAACCCCAGGTGTCTGATGTAGGAGCATCCAGCGACGACCGAAAATAGGGCAAAAGTTGTAGAAGGCGGAGGGTTGCGAAAATGTGACATGTCGTAAAATCGCAACTTTGCGCAGCCAGGCGCTAGAGCTGAGGAGGATGTCATGATTTTGTGACATGTCGCAAAATCGTGACCATTGTGAAATTGCGACACAGATCCACCAAAAGTTGAATGCAAGGAAATTGTCATGATTTCGTGACATGTTGCGAAATCACGATTGTCGCGAAATCGCGATGCAGAACAGAGGAGGAACAAAGGAAATTGTCATGATTTTGTGACATGTCACAAAATCGTGACCGTCGTGAAATCACGACCAAAAGCAGCCAGGAGGAGAAGCAATTGGTAATGTCGTAATTTCGTGACATGTCACGAAATCGTGACCGAAGAAGAAGAGCGAAGGCATCTAAAGGAATATGTCGTGATATCACGACATGTCGTGATATCACAACCCAAAGGCAAGAAAGGGCATAGAAAGGAAAAATGTCACGATATTGCGACATATCGCGATATCATGACCCAAGGGCAAGGAAGGCAGCCATGAAGGAAAATGTTGCAATATCGTGACATGTCACGATATCGCGACCAAAAGGGAGAAGAAGCGTAGGAAGGCCAAAACATCATGATATCGCGACATGTCATGATATCATGATAGGAAAAGAAGAAGACGTGGAAGAAGGCGGAGACGTCGTGAAATCACGACAGGCGATATCTTCAAGGACCGTTACAGGATGACGTCATTGAGCGACATGTGGCAGCACAAGAACAACATGTGGCACCAAGGTGCAGTGAAAGTAGGCGAAGACAAAGCATCGTGTAGAAAATGTAACCGTAAGCGGGATCCGAATGGCAGTTATAGAGGCCAATGCAGATTTCAGTTACAAAGATGAACAGTCGTGGCAAAAACAAATCGAAGGGCCATGATGCAGGAGCATCCGGAAACAGTGGAAAAAAATCCTGCATCTTCAGAAATTTTCTTGATTTTCCAAGTATTTTTCTTCAGTTTTTTCCAAGGGGGAAGTGTTTCCAAAGCATGGAGGAAGGGGGTTGCGAAATTGTGACCTCAAAGGCTGCATTGATGGTGAGGGTGAGTTGCGTCGCGATATCGCGACGTCGCGATATCGCGACAGTTCTTCAGAGCAAAGGCGGAAGGGGGGAGGACGTCGCGATATCGCGACATCGCGATATCGTGACTTTAGTCAAGGCAAAGGCGGAAGGGGAGATAACGTCGTGATATCATGACTTTGTTTTGTAGACGGTGGCAAGGGCGTGTTGTGTCGTGATATCGTGACGATATTCAAAATTAGAAGCAAGGCAGTTGGGTCACGATATCGCGACATGTCGCGATATCGTGACCAATCAGAAGTCAAAGCAAAATTTGAAAATGGACAGCCAAGCAAGGTGGGATTTGGCACGTGGCTACCACGTGGGTTAAAGTTAGCGCAACCAGTTGGGGGAAGGGTCAAAATTGGCATGCGAGAGCATGAATGTATAAAAGTAAAGGTGAAGGCCACGTATTACAAAAGAAAATGGACAGCCGCGTGCATTAAACGGGGACAACCACTTTATGGAAGTATTTTGACAAACCGTTGTTGCAGGGCATGGCCAGTATGGAGGAGACGGCAGTGCAGAGTACGGTCTGAGCAAAGCGGGCGGTGCAGGGCCATCAATGCAAGCGACTTGGTGGATCGGGCAGTGGCCCATTAATGCCAGAGAATTTGAATTCTCGAGGGGGGAAAAGGAAAATTTAAATTTTGTTTTAGGCGGGGCATTAATGGCCGAGAGGATCGGGGCCTCGATAAAAACCTAAAAATTTGTAATGGAGAGGATGGTGGACCAGTGAACAGGGGAAGTAGTGACAGTGGAAGAACCGAGCCGAGTATCGGTTAATGTATGCCTGCGGGCTGTTTTTAGATGCATGTAAATAATTTTCTAAAAATTTGAATAAAAATTTCGAATATTTTTTACTGTGTTAAATATTAAAGTTCCCGATCCCCGTTAGTGGTATCAGAGCGGGAGTTCCTGAGCGTATAATAGACCGCCGAAGGAGAGGTAGTTGTACCAGGACTTATGGGAAGGCTCGTGAGAGTTGGAGAAGATGCCTCCGAGAAGAAACCCCGTGGGTGGAAGAGGCATGGCAGCGGAAGATTTTCGGGCTTTGCAGCGGCAAGTTCAGGCCCTGCAAGAAGAACTACGCAGAGGACATGAGCCGAGAAGAGATGCAGATAGTGAAGATGAAGTTGATGAAGAGGAGAATCAGTTTGAAGAAGAGGAAGAAGATGTAGATCCGACACAAGCCAGACTTTACAAGGCCATATCTCAGATCGAGAAAAGGCCGAAGTTAGAAGTATCTACGTATTTCGGTAACTTGAATTCATAGGAATTAATAGATTGGATAAATGATTTAGAAGAGTATTTCGAATATGAGGAGGTTGAAGACCCTAACCGGGTCAGATTTTCTAAGACCCGACTGAAGGGTCATGCCAGCATTTGGTGGAAGGGAGTACAGCTGGAGCGGAACCGAAGAGGAAAAGAGCAGATAACAAGATGGGACAGAATGGTGGAGAAATTAAAAAGACAATTCATCCCCGTAGATTATGAACTGGACCTGCTACGTAAAATGCAGAGTTTGAGGCAGATGAAAAAAACTGTTCAAGAATATACGGAGGATTTTTATAAAATTTCCATCAGAACCGGACACTTAGAAGCCAGCAAAGAAAAAGTGGCCCGTTACATTAATGGGTTGAGACCCAGTGTTCAGGAGGAATTGAGCTTGGTTCGGGTAAGCACCATTGAAGATGCTTACCAATTTGCTTTAAAGGTGGAAGAAAAACTAAACCAGAAGTTTGAGAACAAGGAAAGAGTAAAAGGACCGGGAGGAAAGAACGGTGAAAAGAAAGAAGGAAAGGAAGAGAAGAAAGAAGAGGAGAGCAGCAGCCGGGATCAGAAAGAAGATGAAGAATCCAAACCGCAAGTTCAGAATGATGGCTACCCGAGAGGAAGAGGTAGATCTGGACGCGGGTATGGAAGAGGAGTATTTCGTGGAACATGTTTCCATTGTGGTGATGGACACTGGGCATTTGAGTGTCCACAAAATCGAGAAAGGACAAACATGCGACCAGTGGGTCCTGCCAGAGCAGTTGTGGCAGTTGAAGATGCTGATTCAAAACATTTTGAAGAAGCTAAAAAGGGAGAAGCAATGATTGTGAGGAGGACCATGCTGGTGGATAAAGACAAATCTGAACAAAGGAGAAGCCTGTTCCGCACCCGGTGCAAAAGTGCAGGCAAAGTCTGTAATGTCATTATAGACAATGGGAGTACAGACAACTTAGTTTTCGAGGAGATGGTTACTAAGTTGCAGCTGGAGAGAAGGAGGCACCCGCACCCATACCGGATTGCGTGGTTGCGGAAGGACCACAGAGCTTGGGTTCGAGAATAGTGTTTAGTCACGTTCCAGATTGGGAGATACTAGGATGAAGTCCTATGTGATGTATTCCCCATGGATGCTTGCCATTTGCTGTTGGGAAGGCCATGGCAGTTTGATCAGGGTGCAGTGCATGATGGTCATGCAAATACTTACACCTTGAAGAAATATGGAGTGCGGCAAAAGTTGAAGCCATTGCAGACCGAAGAAGAGAAAGTGTGCAGTAATGCCAGAATTTGTCTGGTAGAGGGCAAAAAATTCTGCCAGGAAACAGGATTTGAGCAAGTTGTAAAGGTTGATGAGTGTTCAAAGATTTTGCAAAGGACGCAGACCGAACAGCTTATAAGTGAAGGTCACTTATCCTTTTTACCCGGGGTTTCTGATGCAGGAGCATCCGACAACAGTGGAAAAAAATCCTGCATCTTCAAAAAATTTCTCGATTTTCCAAGTATTTTTCTTCAGTTTTTCCCAAGGGGGAAGTGTTTCCAAAGCATGGAGGAAGGGGGTCGCGAAATCGTGACCTCAAAGGCTGCATTGATGGCGAGGGTGAGTTGCGTCGCGATATCGCGACGTCGCGATATCGCGACGTCGCGATATCGCGACAGTTCTTCAGAGCAAAGGCGGAAGGGGGGAGGATGTCGCGATATTGCGACGTCGCAATATCGCGACTTTAGTCAAGGCAAATGCGGAAGGGGAGATAACATCGTGATATCGTGACTTTGTTTTGCAGACGATGGCAAGGGCGTGTTGTGTCGTGATATCGCGACGATATTCAAAATCAGAAGCAAGGCGGCGGTTGGGTCGCGATATCGCGGCCAATCAGAAGTCAGAGCAAAATTTGAAAACGGACAGCCAAGCAAGGCTGGATTTGGCATGTGGCTACCACGTGGGTTAAAGTTAGCACAACCAGTTTGGGGAAGGGTTGAAATTGGCACGTGGGAGCATGCGTGTATAAAAGTAAAGGTGAAGGCCACGTATTACAAAAGAAAATGGACAGCCGCGTGCATTAAACGGGGACAACCACTTTATGGAATTTTTTTTTTGATAAATCGCTGTTGCAGGGCATGGCCAGGATGGAGGAGATGGCAGTGCAGAGTACGGTCTGAGCAAAGCGGGCGATGCAGGGCCATCAATGCAAGCGACTTGGTGGATCGGGCAGTGGCCCATTAATGCCAAAGAATTTGAATTCTCGGGGGGGGAAAAGGAAAATTTAAATTTTGTTTTAGGTGGGGCATTAATGGCCGAGAGGATCGGGGCCTCGATAAAAACCCAAAAATTTGTAATGGAGAGGATGGTGGACCGGTGAACAGGGGAAGTAGTGATAGTGGAAGAACCGAGTCGAGTATCGGTTAATGTATGCCTGCGGGCTGTTTTTAGATGCATGTAAATAATTTTCTAAAAATTTGAATGAAAATGTCGAATGTTTTTTACTGTGTTAAATATTAAAGTTCCCGGTCCCCGTCAGTGCCACCAGTTGGAAGAGAGAGAGTCACACCAAATTTATAAGAAGAGGAAGCCGGGCCATGCATCGGTGGGAAAACAGAGAAGCAGACTTGCGAAGGGGAGCTGTAGAGCCGAGGCTAGAGAGAGCCGGCTAGAGAGTGGTGCGTTTTCCTTCCAAGTGTGGTGGATCTGAAGATTGCACGTAGAGTGTTGGAAAACCAAGCCGAGCGCTGGTTGTTGTAAAGCCTGCAGGCTGTATTTGTAATTTGTTTTTTAGATTTAATGAAAAGTGTTGGAATTTTCTTTGTGCAATTTTCTCGTCCCCCATCACCGAGGTTGATGGAGAAGTGATCTTCACTTCTGTGTTGTTCGGTTGCCGCCTCTTGCAACATCTCCAAATGTGCACCTACCTTTGTAGTCTGCTTCAACTCCGTTTCCTAGCCTCTACTTCTTAGTTTATCCTCACACTTTCTGTGCAGCTCCTCTTGCTTCTACAAATCCATTCTGAGTAGCTCCTTTTGCAGGGCTTTCACTTGCCTCTGCAAATCTCTTCTGAGCAGCTCCTCTTACATGGATTTTATTTTCCTCCACAAAACTTGGACATCTTCTATCGTTGCTATACCTCTGCCACCAACAAGGTTTCTTCTTAGAGGCATTCTACTCACTCTCTCACAAGCCCTTCCACAGATCCTGATGTAACTGCCTCACGTCCGATGATCTGTTACACACTCAAGAACTTCCGGATTTGATACCACTTGATGGGGGACAAAAAAAATGCAACCATACACACATCCAAATTTTACATAGAAATTCAAAAACAACTCTACAAGAAATAGGAACACTCTTTTGTATTCATTAACTTGCAAAGATGTTACAGTAACAGCCCGCAGGATTTACAAAAACTAGCGCACTGGCTTAGTTTTCTCACACTCTATTGCAATTCTCTAACTCTACAATTCTAGAAGGAACATGCACCCAAGCCGATTCAGAATGGCTCTTGACCCTCGATTCTGCAACTCGACTGTGCAACTCGCAACTGTAGTTTCTCCAACCTACAACTGCCATTTTCCAACCCCTGTACATGCCTCTACTTCATCCTTTTATAAATTTTTGGGCGTGCCTCTTCATCTTCCATCTGGCAGCCCTTCGATTCATTTCTACCATGACTGTTCATCTTCGTCTGCTCCATAACTGCAATCCGTAATGTCCTCTGTAACTGGCGTAACGTCTTTCGTTAACTGTTTGTCTGCACCTATTTTCACTGCACCCTGGTGCCACGTGTTGTTCTGTAATGGCCCCTAAAAATGTAGCCTGTCGTGATTTCATGAAATCTCCTTCCTCTTCTCTTTTGGTCATGATATCATGACATGTCATGATATCATGACATTTTGGCTTCCCTGCACTCCTTCTCCCTTTTGGTCATGATATCGTGACATGTTGTGATATCGCGATGTTTTCCTTCATCACTGCCTTCCTCACCTTCGGGTCACGATATTGGGACATGTCGCGATATCGTGACATGTCACGATATCGCGACATGTCGCGATATCACGACATCTTCCTTTGAATGCCTCCGCTTTTTTGCTCCGATCATGATTTCACAACATGTCACGAAATCATGACAATCTCCTCGACACCTTCTTCATCCTACTGTTGGTCATGATTTTGTGACGGACGCAATTTCATGACATGTCATGAAATCATGACATTCTCAATGATGTCTTCTCTCGACTGCCCTACATCGTGATTTTGTGACGGTCATGATTTCGTGACATGTCACAAAATCGTAACATTCTCAACGGCTCCTCCTTCTAGCTGCTCCTGGTCATGATTTCACGATGGTCAAAATTTTGCGACATGTCACAAAATCATGACATTCTCAATGGCTCCTCCTTTCGGCTGCTCCTGGTCACGATTTCGCGACGGTTGCGATTTCATGACATGTTGCAAAATTGTGACATTCTCAACGGCTCCTCCTTTCGACTGCTCCTGGTCGTGATTTTGTGATGGTTGTGATTTTGTGACATGTCACGAAATCATGACATTCTCAACGGCTCCTCCTTCTGGCTGCTCTTGGTCGTGATTTCGTGACATGTCACAAAATCATGACATTCTCAATGGCACTTTCTCTCTCCTACTGTCGGTCACGATTTTGTGACATGTCATGAAATCACAACATTTTCTCTGGCATCTCCTTTCTCTTGCTGCTAGTTGTGATTACGCGACATGTTGCGAAATCATGACAATTTTTACCCTGCACCTTCTCTCTCCTTCCTGAGTCACGATTCTACAACATGTCGCGATATCATGACATTTTTTTTGTCGTGATTTCGTGACACCAAGGCAAACACTTAGAATTTTTTATGAAGATGCAATATTGTTCGGCTGCCACTATATGCTCTTGCATCATTGCCTTACAAAAAATTTTCTTGAATCAGTCATATTTATCATGCTTATGCTTTCCATCTTCTTTTCTTCTGTGATCCTATTTTTCATCATCATTGTTTTCTTCATGTGGACACTTGTATGCATAGTGACCGAGATCACCACACTTGTAGCATCTGAATTTCCTTATATCTCTAAAATTATTTGAGTCCTTATTCCTTTTGATGAAGTTAGATTCCTCATCGTTATCTAAAAATATATCCATATTTGAAACTTTCCATTTCTCATTTTTTGAAGCCTTGAATGCAATCTCTTTTATTGGAACCTGATGCTTACTTACCCTCATCTCATAAGCTGTGAGAGTACCTTGCAATTATTCCATTGTTAACTTGTTGATATTCATTGTCTCTTCTATTATTGAAACTTTAAAATCATATTTCATGGGAAATGATCTCAAAACCTTTTGAGTAACTTTTGATTCTTTCATATAAAAACCTAGGCCTCCCATGGTGTTAGTAATCTCATCAACTCGAAGTAAAAAATTTGCAATATCTTCATAATATTCTATTTTCAATTCCTCAAATATTTTTCTATGAATTTGTATTTTTGCCAACTTTACCTTTGAATCTCATTCATAAGTATTTTGCAACTTGGTCCACATATCATTAACTAAAGTACATACCATGACTTTTGAAAAATCTGTCTCATGAAACCCACTCAAAAACCAATTCATTGCTCTTGTATTGATCTCAACCAATTTCTTGATAGTATTATCTACCTGAGGATCACCTTCAACCCTATACTCTTTTTCAACCATTTTCCATACCTTATATCCTTGTGATATCAAGTAGTTCTTCATCCTCATGCTCCAGAAAGCATAATTTTTACCATAAAATAATGAAACCTTATTTGTATATGATCCATTCTATGAATCCATATGTGTTCTTATAGAATCTAGCCTTAATCTATTAGCCTTTCTGAAGGAAACTGCTCTGATACCAATTGAAGAACACAAGATTATACTGAGAGGGGGTGAACAGTATAAGATCATTTTTTAATTTCTTTCCAAATCAATATCAATTAATGTCCTTAATTGCAATAACCAAATATAGCAGTGTGCATTAATAACTCAGATAGCAGTAGTAAGAAAGAGCACAAGTCACCACACATAATTGAGAAACAAGATTTAATGTGGTTCCCCCAATGTGGGGTACTCCACAAGATGATCTCCTTATAATATTTCACACAGAAATATCCAATACAATGATTTCTTTGATCTGCTCAAAGCTAGGTAATAATAAGTTCACACATAACTTGTCCAAATATAAATAACAAGCTCACACAAAACTTGTCCAAAGAAGAATAAAAAGCTCACATAGAACTTGTCCAAAGCTGAATAACAAGCTCACATAGAACTTGTCCAAATTTGAATAACAAGCTCACACAGAACTCATCCAAAACTGAATAACAAGCTCACACTGAACTTGTCGAAATCTGCTCTAGCAAGCTCACCAAGAACTTGCCCAAAACTGCTCCAAAAATCTCACTAACAACTTGTCCATATATTCTCTAGCAAGCTCACAAATAACTTACCCAAAACTACTCCAACAAGCTCACTAAGAACTTGTCCAAATATGCTCTAGCAAGCTCACCAAGAACTTGCCCAAAACTGTCCCAAATCTGTCCACAAATCTGCCCCAAAACTATCCACAAAGCTTTCTCAAAATTATCCACAAATGCCTTATCAAAGGCTCAATAAATCATGCTCAAGTAGCACTCAAATATCATCCACAAATCTATCAATGCAAAGCTCAAATATGAACTCAACAATGAATGACAATGTACTCTTCAATGGATGACAACAATGATCCACAATGATCTCAACTCAACTCAACTCAAATAAACTCATAGAAGCATAAAGAGAATTTTTAGAGACTCAATATGTTCTAGGCTCAATATCAACTCAACTCAACTCAACTCATAGAAGCATAAAGAGAATTGTTAGAGACTCAATATGTTCTAAACTCAATCTCAACTAATCACCATAAGGGACAATTCTTCCTCACACAACCCTAGTTCAAGTATGTATCAACCAACTCAAATGTTTCCAACAATGCTCAACCACACATCTCACATAACAATGATACCCATGTTATTTCACAACCAATGGGCTTCAAAAACTATGCTTATAAATATAGGTTTAAACACAACTCTCAAAAAACCTTGAAGCATTCAACCAACCACTTTCGAAAAGGAAACCACAATCAATACTTTTCCCTCCAATGATATTTTAGAAATCAACCACCATAAAAAATCAATAGGAGAATGTGCCCATAACTTTTATGAAGATGAAGAAACCCCTTTGGAAAATCTGCCACACTCAACACACTTTGAAAAGAACAAAACAACCTTCACTTGAACCCTTTTACAAAAATAGAAATATCTCTTTATGTACACCTTATTTCTCCTTCTAAATAAAATAATCAAATAGCCCTCGAAATAATATTTCCAACGATATATAATATGATATACTTCTAAAAGGAAAATCACCAAAAATATTTCCTTTTCACAACATGCACCACAAACCTTATCTCTCCTAGGGCAACCTTAGAAAAATAAAATATTTGGAAAAATTAATAACTTGCCTTTAACCTCAGCAAGATTTGATCCCCTGTCGCTGCCCTTGCACCACTCAAACCTTGGTGCCAAAAACCATGAGAGCTAACATATCACATAGAAACCAAGAGTGCAAGACCTCCTTCTTCCTTCCTCCGAACTTGCCCTCAAAAACCATGTGTGAAAAAGGTTCTCCCTTTTTACCTTGTAAAAACCAGCGTCGACGAGATTCAAACTTTGGATCTGCTAGTGCTTAAAAACCATACACACCTTCCTCATGCTACTATGCCACAAGCTCTTATGGTGATAGGTAAGGAACCTCCCTTACCTTTTTTACCTCTTATCTTCTCTGGTTTTTGAATGAATACGACACTTCTGCTCCCTTAGCGCTTTGAACAAATTATCTTCATCGAGGACTTGGAGAAAATAAAAAGTTTAGTGGCATATTTATATATGCCCACCTTTTTATTTTGACGTCGGCTATGATTTAATATTATTTGCATTCTCCTTTTTGACGTCGATAATATTAAAATATTAATTTTAATTTAAATTTTAAATGATTAAAATTTAAACTTAAATATTTAAAATTAATTATCTCCTTCACCAGGGCACCTTTTTCGATGAAACAAAAAGCCAACCTAGGTTTTAAGAAAATCCCATTTCAAATCTGCCATCCATGGTTTTAAATAAAACCTTTTATTTTGCCTTCCTTGGTTTTCACAAAAACCCTATAAATAGCCATGCTTTCCAAAATATCATAAATGCTTATTTATGAAATATTTTGGCCACCAAAACTCAATGTGATCCATGTGACATCAATGATCCATGTAAAATAAATGACAACATAAAATACCTCAAATTTCCAATAATATCCCCCTTTGTCATTGATGGCAACACCTCTAATGCAAATCACCATAGTCACTGCAAAAACCAACTCTGAGAATCAAAGTTGCTCCCCCTGACTCAATACTTTCTATGGAGGCTGCTCCCTCTAACTCAATACTCTCTTTGGAGGCTGCTCCCCCTAACTCAATGCTCTCCCCCTTACTCAAATATCTCCCCCTTTGACATCAATGGAAAAAGGGACACCTATGGGGCTAAAATATATTACTCTTAAGCTTAGCCCCCTCACCCTCTTCTCTCTTGAGGTGATTAATTTTGGGGTGGGAGTATTTTTTCTCCCATATTACATTGATTCTTTCCTCTATCAACTTCCTTCCATTTTTTTCTAATATCCTTCTCTTGACAAATTATTTGATCTTCTTGTCTAGAACCTGTTTGACCTTATTGCTTTTGACCTTCTTACCTTGAACCTATTTGGAATTGAGTCCTACACCATTTTGCAATATGCCAAAATTTATTGCAATTAAAACACTTGATATTGTAGCCTTTTTATGGTGCCCATATCCTGAATTCATTCTTAAAATAATTTCCATATCCATTCCTTTCCTGAACCCTCTATTGTGAAGCTCTGTTTTCATGACCATTATGACTTTTGAATTGTGTAGCTCTAAAACCAAAAGCATGTTGCTCATTTACTTTGCACTGAAAATCTCTATGACCAATCCTGTTACATGAAAATTAATGTCACTAAAAACCATACCTTCTTCCTTTGAAGTTCCTTCTAGAAAAATCAAACTTCTTTGATCCATGAATCCTTCAATGTATAGCCTTGTGTCCAAATCTATTACAAGAAAAGCAATGTCCTTGAAAATCCCTTTGTTCATGCCTTGGTTCTTCATATCTTTCTTGACCATTATCCTTATGATCATTTTCAACTTGTGAATTGCATCCTTGAACCTTATTTTTAGTATCTAAAACTTCTTCTTTAGTTTCTTCCTTGCTTTTCTTTTCAAGAATTTCTTTTCCTTTTGAACTTGATTCACCTATCTCAAAACAAGAACCAAACTGAATATTTGGAGCCATAGGAACTTTGGAACTTTCCTCACAAATCTTAGGTGCTTCCTTGCTTTCATATTTTAAAACTTCCTTTCCTTTTGAGTGCGACTTTTCTTTGAAGTAAGATATAGCCTTAAAATAAGTTTCCACACCTTTTTGAACCTTTTCATCTAATGTACCATGTCTTTCCGTGGTTATCCTTAGTTCTTCATTCATCATTTCTTCTATCCTTTTTTGAATTTTGAAGATCTTATCTGAGATTACTGATTGTTTGAAGTAGTTCTTCTCTAATTTTGACATATGTTTGAATCTTGTTTTCAATATTCCTGTATTCTTCTTTTAGCCTTTTAATTTTTTATTTTTGTTTACTTGGCTCATCCTCTTCCTTTTCTATTACCAAAAGTGAGACTTATTTGTTTTCACTATCATTGATACCATTATAATATTCTATAGCAAACAAACTCTCAAGATTTATTTGACCATGCTTGTTTCCTTGATGTGTCATCTCATCTTCACTATCACTAAAACCATTGCAATATCCTGATCTGTGATCTCTTTTACCACACACAAAGCATTGTTCTATTTCACCTTCTATTCCTAGAAATAAATGTTCTTCCTTTTCATCATCTGATTTGTCTCTATCACTATGATCTAAGCTATCACTTGCTTCTAAAATGTAGTAATATTTCTTTGCCTTACAAAAAAATTTCTTCTTCTCATACCTATTTTTCTTGAATCTGTCATCTTTGTCATGCTTATGCTTTCCATATTCTTTTCTTTTGTGATCCTATTTTTCATCATCACTATTTTCTTCATGTGGAAACTTGTATGCATAGTGACCAAGATCACCATACTTGTAGCATTTGACTTTCCTTATATCCCTAAAATTCCTTGATTCCTTATTCCTTTTGATGAAGTTAGCTTCCTCATCATTATCTAAAACTCTATCCATATTTGAAACTTTCCCTTTCTATTTTTCTTAAGCCTTGAATGCAATCTCTTTTATTGGAACCTGATGCTTACTTACCCTCATCTCATAAGTTGTGAGAGTACCTTGCAATTCTTCCATTGTTAACTTGTTGATATCCATTGTCTCTTCTATTGCTAAAACCTTAGAATCATATTTCATGGGAAGTGATCTCAAAACATTTTGAGTAAATTTTGATTCTTTCATCTCAAAACCTAGGCCTCTCATGGTGTTAGTAATCTCATCAACTCGAAGTAAGAACTTTGCAATATCTTCAGAATCTTCCATTTTCAATTCCTCAAATATTTTTCTATGAGTTTGTAGTTTTTCCAACTTTACCTTGGAATCTCCTTCATAAGTATTCCGCAACTTGGTCCACATCTCATTAGCTGAAGTACATACCATGAATTTTACAAAATCTATCTCATGAAGCCCACTCAAAATACAATTCATTGCTCTTGCATTGATCTCAACCAATTTTCTGATAGTCTTATCTGCCTCGGGATCACCTTCAACCCTATACTCTTTTTCAACCATTTTCCATACCTCATATCCTTGTGATATCAAGTAGTTCTTCATCCTCATGCTCCAGAAAGCATAATTTTTACCATCAAACAATGGAGCCTTATTTGTAGATGATCCATTCTATGAAGCCATCTATGTTCTTATAGAATCTGCCCTCAAGTTATTAGCATTTCTGAAGGAACCCACTCTGATACCAATTGAAGAACACAAGCTTATACTGAGAGGGTGGGGTGAATAGTATAAGACCACTTTTTACTTTCTTTCCAAATCAATATCAATTAATGTCCTTAATTGCAATAACCAAATATAACAGTGTATTAATAACTCAGATAGTAGTAGTAAGCAAGAGCACAAGTCACCACACACAATTGAGACACAAGATTTAACGTGGTTCCCCCAATGTGGGGTACTCCACAAGCGGGTCTCCTTATAATATTTCACACATAAATATCCAATACAATGATTTCTTTGATCTTCTCAAAGCTAGGTAATAACAAGTTCACACACTTGTCCAAATCTAAATAACAATCTCACATAGAACTTGTCCAAAGCTGAATAACAAGCTCACACAAAACTTGTCCAAATCTGAATAACAAGCTCACACAAAACTTGTCCAAATATGAATAACAAGCTCACACATAACTCATCCAAAACTGAATAACAAGCTCACACAAAACTTGTCCAAATCTGCTCTAGCAAGCTCACCAAGAACTTGCCCAAAACTGCTCCAACAAGCTCACTAACTTGTCCAAATCTGCTCTAGCAAGCTCACAAAGAACTTTCCCAAAATTGCTCCAACAATATCACTAAGAACTTTTCCAAATATTCTCTAGCAAGCTCACCAAGAACTTGCCCAAAACTATCCCAAATCTGTCCACAAATCTGCCCACAAATCTACCCCAAAATTGTCCACAAAGATTTCTCAAAACTATCCATAAATGCCTTCTCAAAGGCTCAATCAATCATGCTCAAGTAGCACTCAAATATCATCCACAAATCTATCAAGGCAAAGATCAAATATGAACTCAACAATGAATGGCAATGCACTCTTCAATGGATGACAACAATGATCCACAATGATCTCAACTCAACTCAACTCAAATCAACTCATAGAAGCATAAAGAGAATTGTTAGAGACTCAACATGTTCTAGGCTCAATATCAACTCAAAGAAGCACAAAGAGAATTGTTAGAGACTCAATATGTTATAGGCTCAATATCAACTCATAGAAGCATAAAGAGAATTGTTAGAGACTCAATATGTTCTAAACTCAATCTCAACTAATCACCACAAGGGACAATTCTTCCTCACACAACCCTAGTCCAAGTATGTATCAACCAACTCAAATGTTTCCAACAATGCTCAACCACACATCTCACATAAAAATGATAATCATGTTCTTTTCTAACTCATGTTATTTTCTAACTCATGTTATTTCACAACCAATGGGCTTCAACAACTATGCTTATAAAATAAGGTTTAAACACAACTCTCAATTCAAAAAACCTTGAAGCATTCAATCAACCACTTTCGAAAAGGAAACCACAAACAATCCTTTTCCCTCCAATGATATTTCAGAAATCAACCACCATAGACAATCAATAGGAGAATGTGCCCATACCTTTTATGAAGATGAATAAACCCCTTTGGAAAATCTACCACACTCAACACACTTTGAAAAGAACAAAACAACCTTCACTTGAACCCTTTTACAAAAATAGAAATATCTCTTTATGTACACCTTATTTCTCCTTCTAAACAAAATAATCAAATGGCCCTCGAAATAATCTTTCCAAAGATATATAATATGATATACTTCTAAAAGGAAAATCACCAGAAATATTTTCTTTTCACAACATGCACCACAAACCTTATCTCTCCTAGGGCAACCTTAGAAAAATAAAATATTTGGAAAAATTAATAACTTGCCTTTAACCTCAGCATGATTCGATCCCCTGTTTCTGCCCTTAAACCACTCAAATCGCGGTGCCAAAAACCATGTGAGCCAATATTTCACATAGAAACCAAGAGCGCAAGACCTCCTTCTTGCTTCCTCCGAACTTGCCCTCAAAAACCACGTGCGCAAATGGTTCTCCATTTTTACCTTGCAAAAACCAACGCCGACAAGATTCGAACTTCAGATTTGTTGGTGCTTAAACACCTTACGTGCCTTCCTCTTGCCTCTAGGCCACAAGTGCCTACGATGATAGGTAAGGAACCTCCCTTACCTTTGTTCCCTCTTCTCTTCGCTGGTTTTTGAATGAATACGACACTTCTGCTCCCTTAGCACTTCGAACGGATTATCTTCATCGAGGACTTGGGGAAAATAAAAATTTTAGTGGCATATTTATATATGCCCACCTTTTTCTTTTGAATTCGGCTATGACTTAATATTATTTGCCTCCTCCTTTTTGATGTCGACAATATTAAAATATTAATTTTAATTTTAATTTTAATTTTAAATTTTAAATGATTAAAATTTAAACTTAAATATTTAAAATTAATTATCTCCTTCACTGGGGCACCTTTTTCGATGAAACGAAAATCCAACCTGGGTTTTAAGAAAAACCCATTTCAAATATGCCATCCATGGTTTTAAATAAAACATTTTATTTTGCCTACCTTGGTTTTCACAAAAACCCTATAAATAGCCATGCTTTCCAAAATCTCATAAATGCTTATTTATGAAATATTTTGGCCACTAAAACTCAATGTGATCCATGTGACATAAATGAAAACATAAAATACCTCAAATTACTTCAAATTTCCAGCACACATATATTTATACTAGGTAATGTGTTGATTGTATTTAATTTTAGAAATTTTTTTGAAATATAATATAATTCATATCATTTGGACATTCACAGTGCTTTTATATCAACCTTCGAGGAAGATTCTCCTTTAAATATATATTTTTTTAATATCTACATGTAGCCTTCGGGGTATTTTTTACCCCTTTTGTGGATTTTTTAGATGAAAATTCTTCAAAACCATATTTTATATTCTCTATCCCTAAAGAGTCTTTTTATTTCTTTTATATGTGTTCTTCGATCACTTCCTTTTCATTCTCCATATTTATCCATATAGGACGTCTCAATTTAACTATTAGTTTCTCATGAACTTGTTTGTCTCCCTCACAATTAGCCCAAAATTCCTCGTCCTCAAGCTAATTATTAGATGACACATTTTACCCCTTCAGATAAGATATCTTCATCACACCTTTTTTGTCATAGTTCTATATTTCTATAATGGTTGGAAAGTAGAGTTGGATTTCTTGTTCCAAGTTACTTATAAACTTGAAGGACTTATAACTATAGAATCCAATAGTGAAATAAAATACCACCAAGACCTTATAATACTTTTAAGTAACATTTAAAGGATTTATAAATAGCATTTTCTAAGGATTAGGCCATCAATGGGGTAGTGGGATGCATCACAGGCTTGACTATGTCTCCAAACATTTTTTTTTTTTGAAAAAATAAAAAAAACTTGTATTAAAACAAAGATCGGTAGATTACAAGGCGCGAAAATGCGACACAAACCACCATTGACTGCAAAAAGTCAACAAGTCACAAAATCGTGACATGTCGTGAAATCGTGACAGCAAGCCATCCTTGACCGTGACGAAATGACATGTCGTGAAATCGTGACATGTCGTGATTTCACAAAAATTATCCATCCTTGGCTGCGATGGGGCAACAAGTCACAAAATCGCAACATGTTGCGATATCATGGCAACAAGCCTTCCTTGGCCACGACAGAGCAACATGTCACGATATCGTGGCAACAATCCTTCCTTGGTCGTGATAGAGCAACATGTCACGATATCGTGACATGTCACGATATCACAACATGTCACGATATCATGACAATAATCCTTCCTCGATCGCGATAGAGCAACAAGTCACAAAATCGTGACAACTATCCTCCAGTGGCCATGACGGTGCAACATGTCGTGATATCATGACAACTTTCCTTCCATGGCCGCGACAGCGCAACATGTCATGAAATCATGACAATAATCCTTCAGAAATCGTGATGGCGTAACATGTCGTGATATCGTGACAACTTTCCTCCAAAGGCCGCGATGGTGCAACATGTCACGATATCGCGATAGCTTTCCTCCAATGGCCACAACGACGAAACATGTCGCGATATCATGGCAAATTCTCTCCAAAGGCCGCAACGGTGCAACATGTCATGATATCATGATAGCTTTCCTGCAAAGGCCGTGACAGCACAACAAGTCATGATATCATGAAAGCTTCCTTCCAAAGGCCATGACGGTGCAACATGTCGTGATATCATGAAAGCTTCCCTCCAAAGGTCGCGACGGTGCAACAGGTCACGATATCGTGACAACTTCCCTCCAAAGGTTGCGATGACATAACATGTCATGATATCACGACAACTTCCCTCCAAAGGCCACGACAGTGCAAAAAGTCATGATATCACAACAAAAATAACCCTTAGCATTTTATTTGCTCATTGTCTCAAGGATCGTTCAAGACCTTGCCTAATCACCTCATCCTCCAAAGGCATGTCACTGTGCAGCTGCACCCCTACCTCTTTCTCAGCACCCATATTCGCAAGGAAATCGATCGCTTTATTTAAGTCTCTACTCACATAAACGGGGATCACATCATCTAATTCCATCCATAGTTCCTTGATTTGAGAGACCAGAATCCTCAACCTCCATGCTTTCGAAGCAAAGTTCCTCATGTAATCTAGAGCGCCAACCAAAATTTGAGAATCAGATTCGAGAATTATCCTCCTGTGGCCCTGATTAACTGCCCAGATGGAAGCAGATTTGATAGCAATGGCTTCTACTTCATTGTTTGTGGCTCTTCCCAAGCCTTGCAGTTCCCAATAGAGCACTGAACTAGCATGGTCTCGAAAAACAACACCAATTCTAGCACTACCCAGATTGCCTTTTGTAGCTCCATCAATATTGATTTTAATCCAACCTTCTGGGGGTGGTTTCCAGCTAGCTCTGTCCTATCTCTCTTGCTCTTTAGCTCCCTCTTCTAGTGGCCTAGGATCAACCTAAATTTCCTCTTTAGCATAGACGACAATAGTTTCTGTGACTTTGCACAGATGACCTACCAAACTCCATCTAGCGAGGAGAACATTTCTCTAAAAATATGAGCATTTCTCTCCAACCACACTTGCCACCAGATGAAAAATAGGCCCAGCTCCCAACCAATTCGAAGAGCTTTAGATTTAAATTTACCCCTCTTCCATATTTCCCAAATATTGGTCTGATTCAGATCACCATTAACCTAGAGTTTATAGTGAGAGAACCATCGCTTCCAAATCTACCGCATGAAAGGGCACTCAAACATCAGGTGATCAACTGTTTCCTCGTTCTTGTGGCATAAAACACATTGAGATGGACCGATGATTCCTCAACTTCTGAGATTGTCAAAAGTGAGAATTCCATTGTGCATAAATTGCTAGGCAAAGAAGTTTACTTTCGGCCAGCCCTTGGAGTGCCAAATATTTCTCCAATCCTGAACTAGAAATTAATGTGGGGGAGGCTCTGGGAGGATCTTATCGTATTTTTCCTTCACTGTATATACACCAAGGTTCCCATAGCCCCAAGCTAATTCATCCTCATCGTATCTCCCTGTGAGAAACATTTCTGTCAAGATTTTGGTCAAGATGGGTGCCAGCTCCTAAGGGATCGTAATTGGCCACTCCTCCAACCTCTTAAACTTATAATCCCCCATTTGACTAGTGTTGAAATAACTTTCAATTTGGACCCAACCTTTGGCTTCTATGGCAGATTTAATTGGTTGTAATTCGGGGAACTCAGCAATGATGGGTGGTGTAGCACCCTAAAATTGGCGCAGTAAAATTACAATAATTACATTCACCTTAGTAAATAATTTAAAATTCAAATTTAACCTCCCAAACCACCCGTTAACCACCGGGTAATCCGTTTCCCCCTTTTTCGCACCAAATTTAGAGGTTGTTTCGATCATTTGAGGATATCATCGTCGATTAGACGATATTGCCCCAAATTTGACGATTTCGTCTGGACTAGAACGTACAGATGATCTTGTCGCAAAACTAATTTTGCAAAGTTGGATTCTGTTCCAACAGGTCTCCAATCTAGGCAGAAGCATGTCTGCATCATTGGGACCCTCCCCCGTTGGAGATCTCCCAAATTGGGATGATCTCCAACCTCCTAACTACTCCCCTAAGCCTATTTAATCCTAAACTATTCCCTTAGCACCCCCCGGCTGAAAATTATCTACAAATTAACTCCATTTACATTAAATCATCCCTATTCTTCATTTGCACTAGTTCCATATCAATTTTTTTGTAGGTACATCATTGTTTTTCAGTCGAAGCCAGCACACATCGTCATCGATGAACCTGTTCAGATCGAAGGCGAACCTGGAAAATTCAAGATGATTTTGTACTGATGTGAGACGATCTCGACTGCAATCTGTATTAAGGCAACCAGTGCCTAAAGTTTGCATTTCTCAACCTTTTCTCTGTCATTTTATTCTGCAAATTAGATAGTCTATTCAGTGTTTTATGTTATTTTGCATTTGGAGTTCACCCATTTAGATTAAGTGCATAATTAAATCCTAATTATCATCTAATTAGCATGATTCATTTCTGTCTCTGTGTTTAAGTTTTAGTTTGATAACATTGCTGCCATTTTATATCATTTCCCTCTGTTAGCACTATAGTACTTTTTGTATTTTGCATCTGTTTTCGATTTTGCAGGTCTCTGACAAATTCGTCTGATGAATTCGTCAGATCTCAGACGATCTTGTCTGATTGCAGATGATTCTATCAAATTTCAGATGATCCATACTACTTCAACATCAGAATCTTCGTCAGACATCCAGATCAGGTATTTCCTCATTTGCATTCTGTAATCTCTTTGTTTTCTGTCTTTAAATTTGTTTTCTGTATTCATGGAATTTGCATTTTCATGTAGATTAAATCTAGATTCATTCGGCCAAACCTAGGATATGAATGCTTAAGGTTAAAAATGAACACATTTAAACACATTCCAAAACCTAGGCGTGGAAACTGCCATTAAATGTTTCCTGGTGAACCCACCATCCATCAAAAAATCATCAAAATACACCTCCCTTGAGAGGTGGGACCTTCATAAAGTCCTCTCAGTCCGAGGTACCATGACATCCTTTTCCCATCCTCCTTTCGGGCGTGGATCCAATAGCCTGAAGGTAAGGATGCAAAAAATTTGGAGCGATACATTTTTGGTGAAACCGACGTGAATGCATCATAACCTTTTGAAAAACAAAACAAAAACAAAAACATATATAGAACAACTAAAACATAGATGCATTTTAAAACATTTAAGTTTGAAAACATGTTTAGATGGTAGCTCCTAAGAAAAGGTTAGCAGTTACTATAAACGTAGAAAACCAATTGGCAGCCTATAGAAGTCAATTTTGTCCTTAGTGTGCCTGAAACAAGTAGAAATCAATTCTCGTGGAACGAACTTGATAGGAGACTTAGTCTCATCTCATCTAGGTCCACACAACTTAAGCAAATCAAGAGGCTAGTCCTAGATAGAATCCTGGATCCTCACCAACTAGTTTTTTATCATGAACTTCAGAGAGCTTGCCATAGATGGTTAGCTTATAGGAGAGCTTTAGTATCTTCAAAATTGTTCACTTTCGATGAATACCTCGAGAACGCAGCCATTGTGCACCAGTTCCTAGGTTGTGTAGAAGACCAAGAGGTTGTTCTTACAGATAGGGAAATATGGAATAGAGTTTTGCGAGCTGTGCTATATCGAGAGTATTGCCATGAGCTTTACTTTTATCAACCAAGATTCGAAACAGACAACATCATCAGTAGCTCTTTTCATCAAATTTTTAAAAGAAAACTTTCAATTTGAAGAACACTTCATGACTCCTGAACAACTCGAACCTATTAATTATATTCATAAATTGTTTTTAGAAAACTAGATTATTACTTCAGTATTATTTCTAGCATTTATTATGTTATTTGCTGTCTTTATTATATTATTTCAAAAAAAAAAAAAAACAAAGAAAAACTAAAAAACCTAAAACTTAGCAAAACCTTAAACATTTCTTTTTCAAATATTGTAGTAGGTACATAGTAAATATATACCTCTTAATTTGTTGCATATATATATATATATATATATATATATATATATATATATATATATATATATATATATATATATATATATATATTTTTTTTTTTTTCTAAAATCAAAACTTAGCACCATGCCTAAACTTAGGAATGGTAAAGAAACCTTAGGAGAAGAAGAATATTGGTTACAAGACACAACTAGAAACCAAAATGTCCTTCTTGGAGATACAAATATGGAAGGAGAAACTCTAGGTCAATCAGACGAGGACCTAGGCGAAGATAAGGAACAAGAAGGAAGTGTTAAAGAGGATGGATCCTCATCCCCTAGAGTAGCTCCAAATGGAACTATTGCCTTTGACAATGCAGAGCATTTCAAGAAATTTCTCATGGATAACATTGATGACCTTAATGTGGCAATTCGCCTTGATAAAGGGCAAATCGGTAACACTAAAGCAGCCATGGAATATATGTGCAATATGCGCACTAATCCCTTGTCTTTCATTGACCAAGAAAGTGACAATGCTGGGCCATCCAATACGGATATGGTCACTATGGCTCAAAACATGTCAAAACAATAGGTTACCCAACCTCCTAAGGAACCTTTTATTCAACCTAAAATCACTCCCACACAAAAGAAACCTTCCTTCACTACTTTATTCCACCAAACTATTGAGCAATATGCTTCAAGTAAACAAAAACCTAAAACAAAGCCAAATAGAAACTTTCAACAATCTAGAATACAACATAATCCAACTTCAAAATTCCTCCATAATACTTTTCCTACCAATACTTTACACAACAGTAACATGGCATCTAATCTTCATGTTCCTCCATCATATGCCCATAAAACTCATGTCAATGCCCTACCGAACCAATATGGGGGGCAAACTAGTAATCTGGAAGCCATGGTGAAACAATTAGCTTCACGTATGGACCAGATAGATCCCTACCATCCCTCGTATAATTATCGAGAGATTTGTAGTCAACCTTTGGATCCCATAGTTGTAGCTCAACCATACCCTAAGCATTTTCCCATGCCCCTCCTAACTATATATAAAGGAACCGAAGATCCCATAGAGCATCTTCGCATGTTTAGGATAGCATGTCACGACATATCGCATGACGACTTGCTATTACTAAAAATGTTCCCAAAAATTTTAGGTGGAATGGCATTAGAGTGGCACTATCAATTTCCCACTCATTCCTTGAGAAACTTCGAAGAAATAGTGGAATCATTTGTCCATCAATTTAGTGCCTATATCGAGAGGCATGTAACTATTAAAGACCTATACAATTTAAAATAAGACAAGGATGAATGCTTTGCCGATTTCTTAGCTAGATGGAGGCAATTGATAGGAAAATTGCACTTTGTGCTACCTTATAGGGAAATTTTGGACATTTTCATCAACAATTTATAAGAACAGATATCTTATGAGCTATCGACTGCTACTTTAACTACCTTTGATCAAGCTATAGATTTAGCTCGAAGAGTAGAAGATGCCCTCATTAGGATAGGCCAACTTATGAAGAAGGATGATGAGAAAACATCTAGAAATCAATATAAAAACAAACAAGTTGTCGGTGATGGAGTCACTGACAGCAGGAATGTTGCTAATATCAATGCAACAAAGACAACAGAAAAATTCATATTGAAACCTCCTGATAAGCCTCCTCGAGAATTCACTAGATTAAACCAACCCTTATCAACTATTTTACCTCAATTACTCGAAAGAGGTTTGATCCAATTACCAACTATCCGAGAACCCGACCCAACTATACCCGGATACGGAGCCGACTTGCACCGTGATTTCCATAGAGGACCTGGACATTCTACCAACGCTTGCAAAAGGTTGAAACATAAAATACAAGATTTGATTGACAATAATGAAATGGAAGTGCAAGCCTTCCAACATAAACAAAACCCTACTAATAATACTCAAAAGACCGTTCCCCAAAATCAAAATCAAAATGCCAATCAAACTCTAGACATATTTCAACACCCTTTACCAAGACATGGAAAAGAGGTAGCCAATCAAATCGAACATCATAATGTTCCCCCTCCTACCCGATATGTAGGAACCATTAGCAGACAATTACCTGTTTAGGATCCTCAAATATTTGACACGAACTTATCCCTAGTTACGACCAGGACCTTACATAATTTTCAAACTTCTGATTCTAGTGATATAGAATCAGATAGTGAAAGTTAACTAGACATTACTTCAAACCAATCGAATAGTTCTGAAATGAATCAGACCCTATTCAACTCGTCATAGATGCTATGGTTCCAGAAGAACCATTTCCTAGAAGAGTCACTACTCGACCTTCTTCTAATATATTCCTTTCTAATGAACAAGCCATTAATGCTCAACCGAGACCAGTTCAGCATCTTCACTATAACATTGTAGGTACCATTGGAGTCGTTACTCGAAAACAAGCTCAAAACTCTCAATAAGAACCAGACCAAAACGATGGATCAGCTCCATTCGTTTTGAAAAACCCCAATAAATGGAATCATGTTCCTAATGCTCAATCTAAACCCCCTTACAATATTAATGAGCAATTTTCCAATACTATGGCCAAAATTTCCCTCTTAGATTTATTAAGATCCTCTCCCACCCATAGGGATGAGTTGATGCTTACATTGAGCCAAATGATGGTACCTCAAAACATTCAACTTGCAGCTATGGCCAATACTATCATCACTCGAGAGATTGATTGTATTGACTTTCAAGATAAAGATATCCCAAAACACAGTTTACATAAGGACAATCCCTTATACATTACTGCTTTAATTGGAGATGTAGCTGTCAAAAGAGTTTTGATTGATAATGGCACATCTCTAAACATTTGCACTTTTGACTTCTACCAACGATTTGGCTTTAGAAGTGATGAAATGAAGAAAATTGATATGATTATCAAAGCTTTTAATGACGAAACACAAGAAACATGTGGAGTTATTACCCTCCCATTGCAAGTTGGCCCTAGAACCCCAGAAACAACCGTGTTTATTGTACATTGCCCAACATCGTACAATATACTTTTGGGTCGCCCTTGGATCAATGCCATGCGAGCAGTCCCATCAACCTTACACCAATGTGTTAAATTTGAGTTTAAAAATTAGTTGGTCACTATTCATGGTGACCCTAGACCTTTTGATATGTGTGCTTTGGCAGAACCCATTGGAGTGTAATTTTGCCTTGCTCTGTCATCCACACATCCTAGTTCTTATTTTTCATCTAAAACTATGAAACATAAACCCATAACTTCACCTATTTCCCCTCCATTAACTTCATCCTCCTATATAGACCAACAATCCTCTAAACAAATCATTTTAGAACCTCAAACAGATCTTAAGTCTACAACCAATCCTTCAAGTTCTATCCTTATAAATTCAAAACCTATAGACACATCTATCATACCTTCCACATCTAAAGATATAGGTAATAAGCCTTCTACATCTTATGCCCTTTCTGATGAACTTTTACCAGACTTATCTACAACCTTAATATAAAAAAAAACGAATGCTTTCATGCAAGATTCAAACCTTTTAAATAACTTACCGCCATATCCTCGTACTTTGGGCCTCCCACAACCTATGGGAAGTACTTACCAAGTCGGGAGTTATGCCTTCATTTATAAAGGATATGACTGGGGAAGAATCCCTCGGAATATCAAAACTCATCATGAAGGATATGCTCGGTGTTATTTTACCAATTATTATATTAAAGCTAAACCCATGATGCTTAAAATGGGATATGAAGGGAAAGGCTTGGGACCTTACCAAAATGGCATGCAAGAACCTTTCGAGGTAGAACCGTGCCCTGCCCGTTGTGGTGTGGGCCTATTTACTAGTAAGGGTCAACCCTTTACTTTTGAGGATGATGATCATCTCATATGCTATCAAGATTATTTGGATAGGCATGTTGATTTGCCTCTTAAAAATCAGTCATTTTCATGCAACATGTTGTCCATAGCATACCCTGAAATGATTGTCGACCCTGATGAAGAGTTGGAAGGAGATATCTTCCATGATGTCTCTCGTTGAAGAGATGTTACACAATGGATTTTATTTTGATGGTTCTATACCAACTATAGCCCAACTTGAGGCCACTAATCCTCAGAATGAATTATCTAAATTAACCTTACAAGAATTACAAGAATTGGGCGTTTCACCCGCCCCACCTAATTTTGAAAGATATCTACACATGGAAGTAGAAAATGTTATTAAAATTAATATTGGAACTGAGGACAATCCTCACATAATCAATATTGGATCAGAATTAAGTCAAGAAAAACAAGAACAATACATTGCATTCCTTAAAGAGTATGAAGATGTCTTCACTTGGACATATGAAGATATGCCAGGTCTAGACCCTTTTGTAGTCATGCATCATCTAGTGGTCCATCCGGATGCCAAACCTGTTAAAAAAAAACTTAGAAAAATGCATCCCAAAGTGGCTTTGCTAGTCAAAGGGGAGTTAGAAAAACTCCTGAATGTTATCTTTATACAAGCTATTGATTATGTTGAATGGATCTCAAATGTAGTTCCAGTCACCAAGAAAGAAGCTACCAAAGTTAGGGTTTGCACAGATTTTAGAGATATTAACGTCGCATGCCCTAAAGATGACTTTCCTCTTCCAAACATGGATCAAATCATTGACTTCACTGCGTAAGTGGGATGATGTCCTTAATGGATGGATTCTCTAGTTATAATCAAATTTGGATAGCTCCTGAAGACCAGGCTAAAACAGCCTTTATTACCCCTTGGGGTACCTTTTGTTGGAAAGTGATGCCATTTGGCTTAAAGAACGTCGGTGCAACTTATCAACGGGCTATGACCTACATTTTTCATGATATGATGCATGATATCCTACATGATTATGTGGATGATATTATATCTCGCTCTATTATTGAAAATAATCATTTAGATGATTTAAGGAAAGTCTTTAATCGATTACGAGAATATCTCATTCGATTAAATCCAAGCAAAATGCATATTCGGAGTTAAATCCGACAAACTATTAGGGGTTTTAGTTTCTTTACATGGTATTGAAATCGACCCTCTCAAGATTGCGGCCATCACTGATATGCCCGCACCGACTAATATATCTGAGTTATGAAGTTTACAAGGTAAGCTTCAAGCCATCCGTCGCTTCATCGATAAGCTGGCAGATAAAACCGATCCCTTTCTTAAACTCCTTAAGAAGGACGTCCCATTTAATTGGGATGCAAAATGTAGAGAAGCTTTTGAACTTCTCAAACAATACCTTCTTAATCCACCTGTGCTTTCACCACCTAAATTTGATCGCCCATTTCTCCTATATATTTTGGCTTCAAATTCTGCCTTAGGGGCTATGTTAGCCCAAATCGATGATGAAAAGTGAGAACGTGCTAATTATTATATTAGCTAAACCTTCATCAGTTATGAAACCCGCTACACAGCATTGGAAAAACTATGTCTAGAAGTCATGTTTGCTACGCAAAAATTAAGACATTATATGCTTAGTCAAAAAACTTATGTCATTGCTAAATATGATCCCTTAAGGTATCTCATGAGTCGACCTTATTTATCGGGTCGCACAGCCAAGTGGGTTCTTGCTCTAAGCGAGTTTGATCTCACATTCATAGGACAGAAGTCTGTTAAGGGTCAAATCATAGTAGGTCAATTAGCTGCTGCACCCTTAGAGTCTACCCATCCCCTCATCATCGAGTTTCTAGATGAATGCCTTCAATTAGAGGCAGACCATCCTAAACAATGGTCCTTATACTTTGATGGAGCCTGATGCATGAGTGGGGCTGAAAGTGGGTATTATTTTAATATCTTCACAAAAACATCTTATTCCTCTGTCCTTCAAATTGACATTTGCTTGCACCAACAATACTGCTGAGTATGAAGCTCTAATCCTTGGATTACAAGCTGCCCTAGCGCTAAAAATTAAACACCTTTTAGTCTTTGGTGACTCCCAACTGGTTATAAACCAAATTAATGAAGTTTATCAAACCCGAGATGATAAACTGTGCCCATATAAGGCCTATGTTTTACAATTAATGTCTTTATTTGATCAACTCACCTTGGAAGCTATTCCTCAAACTAGCAACCGTGCAGTTGATGCTATGGCCGCAGCTGCATCTCTCCTGCCCTTGGAGTTAGATGACGAATATGAAACTATAATTATTTGTTGACTCCAGGAACCCGCTTCAAATAAGTCATGCTTAGAGCCTTTGGATGTGTTTCTAATCAATGAAACTACTCCTGAACCTTGGTACACTAAGATATTTGATTTTATTCAAAATGGGACTTTCCCTGCCAATTATAATAGAAACCAGCGTTGGTTATTACGTCAACGAGCAAGTCAATTTGTAATAATTGGCAATACTTTATATAGGAGATCTTTTGAAGGTATCCTATTAAGATGTTTAAACTTAGAAGAGTCTAAATCAGCCTTGAGTGAAGCCCACGATGGATCTTGTGGAGGACACTTTAGTGGTAATGTTATTGCTAAAAAGCTCCTTCGGATAGGATACTTTTTGCCTACCATGGAAACGGATGCACATGAATATGTGCACCATTGCGACAAGTGTCAAAAACATGCTGACGTTGTCCATGCGCCTGCATAAGAGCTACAGGCTATTTCATCTTCATGGCCCTTTTCTAAATGGGTCTTGGATATTATTGGCAAAATCAATCCTGTGTCATCTGATGGACACAAGTTCATCATAACCGCCACCGAGTATTTCACGAAGTGGGTCGAAGCTATGCCTTTAGCTTCTCGCACTGGCACACAAGTTTCTAAATTTATTTTTAATCAAATCATTTGTAGGTTTGAAATTCCTGCAAATCTCATCTCTGACAATGGAACTTGCTTCAAAAATAAAGATGTTAAAAAATTATGTCAAAACTATAAGATTCAACATCGCTGGTCCACTCCCTATTATCCTTAGGGTAATGGTCAAGCAGAAGCATCTAACAAAACCTTAATCAAAATTCTCAAAAGAGTAGTCAATAAAACTGGCCATGACTAGCACATTCAATTATATCCAGCCTTGTGGGCCTATGGAACTAGTGTTCGAACCCCCACTGGAACTTCACCATTTGTTTTGGTGTATGGTGCTGAAGCAGTTTTTCCATTTGAATTGGAAGTTCCTTCTTTGGCTCTGCTACTTCAAGATACCGAAGTAGGAGATGAATATCATGTCGTGCAGACTCACCACTGGAACTCCTAGATGAAAAATGCATCAATGCTTTGGAGCATCTCCGTGCTTACCAAAACAAGCTTAAAAGATCATATGCTAAAAAGTTCGTCATCGATCCTTTGAGATCGGCGACCTTGTTTTAAAAGAAAATCAAAAAAATACAAATGCAACTAAGGAACTTAAAGGTAAATTTGAGCCCAATTGGCTTGGACCATACATTATTACTGCTAAACTTGAATCAGGAGCATACAAATTATCTACCTTAGATGGTAAAGAACTTAAAGAACCCATGAATATTTTGCATCTTAAACGTTACTATGCATAAATTTGGTCGCTTCATCCTTGTATATAATTTGTTTTCAAAATTTTTATCTTATATTTCTTTCAAATTTATAAAAATCCAAAAACATCAAAAACATTCATAATCACCAAAATCTTAAAAAAATATCTATTGCATTTATTTAAAGCACTTGTTAAATTTTTTCTGCTCAAAATCAAAAATAAAACCAAAAATCAAAATAATGATAAAAATATAATAACAGCTATATGCTTGACTCTTTCGAAACCAAAATAAAATAAAGAAGAAAAAGAGAGTCAACATTCTCAAAACTTCTCAAAAGTGTTTATATATATTTTCTTACAATCATTGTAGTTGTATGTTTCAAATTATTTTGGGAAAAATTAGCATTTATTTAGAATCCCTCACTTGCACACTCACAACAATAAATATCTTGATTTTATCTGGCATGATTACTAATCTCTTTTATATCAAAGTTCACAAAATTCAATTAAATAAAGTTTGAGCATAGAGAATTGATCTTGTTATTTACTTAAACCAAGCACATCTTTTCACAATAAAATGATTATATTTGTAATTTCCATGTTTTGCTACATAGTAGAACTAATTTCTTGAGCGAAAAGTTTCCCCTGCTATCCTATCATGCACATGGTCTAGAATATTTGAGAATTGGCAAAAGGACAATCTCACCCCTACCCAAAATAAAAATCCCTTGCTCTACAGCTAATCCGAGCAAGTATCCCTAGCACAGAAAAAGAAAAAAGAAAATTTCAAGAAAAAAGAAGAGAAAAGAAAAAAAAAATGTTATTTCAACAATATTTCAAGCACTATCTCAAAAATCAAGCAAAAAAAATATATATATACAAATTTCAAAAGAAAAACATGAGCAAAGCAAAAGCAAGAAAACAATAAATCCCTTCCCTACCCTTTGAAAAGAAAAGAAGGGTTGATGAGCTTGAATCCTTGGAATTCTCAATTATTCAAAAACTATGAGGTAAGCCCCATAACAAGTGGTTTGTGCCCAACCCGCTTGGCCTTGGGTAACTCCTAGCATGGTGATATGTCTGTCACATTAGCGACCTTCTTTTGTACAGACCTATGTCTGCTTATGGATTAGCTAGCTCTTGATAATCCGACCTACATAGTAGCCTAGTATGGTTATATGCATCTACATCATGGTTAATGAACACTTATTTGGTTTCTTCAAATCACTTGTATCATATTATCTTGCTCAAAACTGGTAAATGAACAATGCAATTGCACACACATTTGTATTTGAGAAGATTTTGTGTATCATTATGATAAATCAAGATCGAAAATGAATTCACATATGCACATGGGATTCCTTATAAATCTAACTTTTGTCTTCAAAATAATTTGAAATATTATTTTTGCAACTTGTTTGGGAATAAATCAAGTATAGTTGTTTACCATAAAGACAACTATATAATAGAAAAATCAAAAATTTCTTTCAAACTACACAAAACATATACATATATATCTAGTTGACTTTCGCGACGATGGTATAGTTTCAAAACCAAAATTAGAATTTTATGCCTAGCGCAAGTCTTCATTTTCATATTTTTCTGTTCATCAAAAATCAACCATGCAATAAAACTATCTTTTTTTGGATTTTTGCGATGATGGTATAAGTCTATACCTACATATTCTATGCCTAGCGCAAACCATTGTAACAATTTTTATTCCCAATTTATTCAAAAACATGAAAACCATATGACTTAATTCATTATGTTACACAAATTATGCTTTTCAAAAGCAAACACATTTTCATTATTTCATGTCATTATGTCAACCTTTAATTTTGCAATGATGGTATAATTCCTAAAGAATTATCCAAAAAAAATTATCGCACTTAGGAATTTATGCCTAGCAAAAATCATTTGAACATTATTTCATGCATACTATTTTCATGAAAATCTGAAAACAAACCATCATCATCACCATTTTCACTATTGCACCAAAGTCTTAAGACAGTTTCTTAAGCACTCTTTTAATTTTTAACAATATTTCTATAAATGGGACTAGCTTGATGACCGAGTGAGCAGTGACTCCATGAAATGGTCTATAATAGCGACAATGTCCTTTGAAATTATTGTTAGAAGTCTATTTTTATTTTTACATTTCATTACAAACAATCAATTTGTTACATCAGATTATTTCATTTAAAATGCTACATGCATGACATTCAAATTATATTCCCAATGACATAATCACATCCAATTATCAAATCAATCAATCCAAACATTAAAAGCATCATAAAAAAAAAATACATAAGACAAATCATATGATCAAAAATATCTCATCTATATATATCACAAATATATGTACATCATCAAAACTGGATTGGTATGCCACAATCTGTACCTCGGCATACTCAATCCTCTATCAAACAAAAAAAATATATAATACAATGTCAATCCCACCATCTAGCCTCGAGAGCCCCTCGGGATCTCTACCTCATCTCCTCCCCTGCCCTAAGGTGGACGAGGTTGCCCCATCGCAGTCTATGTAGTCCTCGTCCTTGACCGGGACGTGGTCCTCGATGACCTAATCTTGATCGGATCTATGATGTTGGCTGGCAGGGGTAGTCTATCTGCCTCTGGCACCAGCTGGAAGTATAGAGTCTGGTAAAATGTCAGCTGGGAAATAGCCCGTGTCAACTCCCCAGAGCTCACCCCTCCACCCCATGCCCTAAGGCATGCAATATTGTCACGTAACTATGACACATCAGCCCGATGGCATGCAGCCTCATCTTGTAGCATCTGCACCTGGGCCTATAGATGATCTCTCTCCACTCAAAGAGTAGCCATCTCGCTACTCTCTCCTATGTCCACACCCTTGCCCTTATCGAGCGATGGTGGCCTCTGTGGAGACGGGGGTCTCACCTCCCTCCTCTCCCTCTCTCTCTGCCACGGTCGCTTCTGTGCCTATGGCCTCCTCACCTCTCTCCCACCATGACCCTGGGCTACCTCCATCACCGCCTGGCGTCGCCTCCCTATCCGACGCACAACTACGTGGATCGAACCCTGTTCCCTCGTCATCCGAGGAGGGCGAATGCCTGCATACCAGGCATCGTAGCCATCGGCTACTCCTGCATCATCCCCATCCACTAGCTGGATGGAGGCATCATCTGTGTCCTGGCTCCAGAACTGCTGCATTTTAGGAGCCCCGCTAACCGTAGTGTTATCCTAGACAGTCCAAGAAAACTCGTAGTCCCTCAGAGATGGGATCCCCTGCTGCAGACCGAACTATCTCAAAACTCGATTGTACCTGTGGAGCTCCACCTCTCCCCTCTCTATCCTCAACCAGCAGACTCGCCTAATGTGAGCCAACTCCTGTCCATCCTCGGCCCACCCTGGATGCTCCTGCATGGCCTCTAGGTGATCTGGTCCGGGACTAGGTCATCCAATAGCCTCCGGGACATCGGTAGATCTATCCGTCGCTGTGCCCCTCTCTGGAGCCACCAGTAGAAGACTCGAGGCCTCTCCCCGTCAACCCCTATCAGAGGAAGCCCTATCGGCCTCCACACCGCAATGTGCTCCTAGCACCAAACCTGTAGTAGCGATGTCATAACCAGACATCGGTCGCCCTTGTACACGACCCCATACAGGATCCTGTACAATCGACATAGTACAAAATTGCCCCAAGCAAACCTGTAGTCGTGGTCTCTCATGTCACAGACCACATCTGCCAGTACCCATGGCACCCTACACCCGCTCTGGTGGCACAGCAGAAGTCCACCAACTACTCTAGCCAGAACCCATGCGAGTGTAGATGCCCCAGGCATCTGGCGCAGTGCCTCGATGTTAACTTCGCCCTTCTCTAGGGCGAAGCTCGGGTCACCGCACAGCCGTCCCATAGCATGGCCCTAATTAGTCATAGGAGTAATGAGCCATCCTTGTATGGGGATTCTTAGAATCCTCCATACATCCTCCAAAGTGGGAGTCATATCCCCTGTAGGTAGCCGAAAACATGAAAAGCCCGGATACCACCTCTCTGCTAGGGCCATCAGTAGCCCCATATCTGTGGATACCTATGGCATTTCTGCCACATGTTGTAAGCCATCCTGTGCTAGCTAATCCCACTCTACCTGTGTGAGAGCAGCCAAGTCGTCTCTCAACCCTCCGTATTTCCATTCCCTGCTCTTTAGTAATCCTCTCTGCAAACATAAACAACAAAACAATAAACAATCATTAATCAATAATTCAAGTAAACAATAATGCAAGTTAAAAATTCAATTTTGTGCAATTGATGATATCACCCACTATTGGACGACATCATCCCACATTTGAGCATAATCGTCTCCAATTTCGTAGTTCGAAATCGTCCCTAATTTGACAAAATCGTCCCCCTTTCGATGATTTCGCCCTCGGGAGAAATTGCCGAAATTGAGAAGATTTCATCGAAATAGGGACAATTTCGTCCTGACGACGTCGACGGCCCAAAAATGGCCGTGATGCTCAAAAATCACCTAAAAATTACCTACAAAGCATGTAAAGTTAAATTAAAGCATCCTAGTTAAGTCTAGACTCTTACCCATAGACCGCGTCGGACCTCTGTCGATCTGTGCGTCGTCTCCACCATTTTTGCTTCAGAGCTCCAAAAACCAGAAAATGAATAGTAAAAATGAATTAGGGTTTTACCCTATTTTTCTTAATTTTATTCAAAAATAATTTTTTTTTCCTTTTCGCGTTTTTGCCTCAAACGTTCGATTTGGGTAAAAACACGGTGGGGGCACCATAGTAAACTTTTGTACGATTCGACCAAGAATCGTCGCCTAAAAATGGGAATAATTTTTTCTTTCTCGTAGATCGAGAAGAACTCATCTTTAACGCATTTTTTTTGGAAAATTCGCTAAAGAGGGGGCAAAATGTAGCACCCTAAAATTGGCGTAGTAAAATTACAATAATTACATTCACCTTAGTAAATAATTTAAAATTCAAATTTAACCTCCCAAACCGCTCGTTAACTGCCGGGTAATCCGTTTCCCCCTTTTCCACGCCAAATTTAGAGGTTGTTTTGACCGTTTGAGGATATCGTCGCTGATCAGACGATATCGCCCCAAATTTGATGATTTCATCTGGACTAGGACGTCCAGATGATCTTGTCGCAAAACTAATTTTGCAAAGTTGGATTCTATTCCAACGGGTCTCCAATCTGGGCAGAAGCATGTCTGCACCGTTGGGACCCTCCCCCATTGGAGATCTCCCAAATTGGGATGATCTCCAACCTCCAAACTACTCCCCTAAGCCTATTTAATCCTAAACTATTCCCTTAGCACCCTCTGGCTGAAAATTATCTACAAATTAACTCCATTTACATTAAATCATCCCTATTCTTCATTTGCACTAGTTCCATATCAATTTTGTTGCAGGTACATCACTATTTTTCAGCCGGAGCCAGCACACATCGTCGCCGATGAACCTTTTCAGATCGGAAGCGAACCTAGCGAATTCGAGACGATTTCGTACTGATGCGAGATGATCTCGACTGCAATCCATATTAAGGCAATCAGTGCCTAAAGTTTGCATTTCTGAACCTTTTCTCTGTCATTTTATTCTACAAATTAGATAGTCTATTCAGTGTTTTATATTATTTTGCATTTGGAGTTCACCCATTTAGATTAAGTGCATAATTAAATCCTAATTATCATCTAATTAGCACGATTCATTTCTCGTCTCGTGTTTAAGTTTCGTTTGATATACATTGCTACCATTTTATATCATTTCTCTCTATTAGCACTGTAGTACTTTTTGTATTTTGCATCTATTTTCAGTTTTGCAGGTCCCTGACGAATTCGTCATATCTCAGACGATCTTGTCTGATTGCAGACGATTCTGTTGAATTTCAGACGATCCAGACTACTTCAACATTAGAATCTTCTTCAGACATCCGGATCAGGTATTTCCTCATTTGCATTCTATAATCTCTCTATTTTCTGTCTTTAAATTTGTTTTCTGTATTCATGGAATTTGCATTTTCATGTAGATTAAATCTAGATTCATTCGGCCAAACCTAGGATATGAATGCTTAAGGTTAAAAATGAACACATTTAAACACATTCCAAAACCTAGGCATGGAAACTACCATTAAATGTTTCCTGGTGAACCCACCATCTATCGAAAAATCATAAAAATACACCTCCCTTGAGAGGTGGGACCTTCACAAAGTCCTCTCAGTCCAAGGTACCATGACATTCTTTTCCTATCCTCATTTTGAGCATGGATCCAATAGCCTGAAGGTAAGGATGTGAAAAATTTTGAGCGATACAGGTGGGAACTGGTCCCATGAGTCAGTCCAAAAACGTGCCTTCTCCCCTCTCCCCACTTTCCAGAATAATTGGTCTTTAATAACTTGAGATCCAAGCTTGAGAGCCTACCACACTAAGGATCCAGTACCATCCAGAGGGAAACGGTCCACCTCATTAGGGTGAACATGACCCAAATATTTACTGGTGAGGATTCTACTAAATAAGGAAGTTGGTTGGGAAATCCACCTCCAATACAGTTTTCCAGCCAAAGCTTTATTATTAAGCTTGGAGCTTCTCAGTCCCAACCCTCCTTTTCCTTGGGCTGGGTAACTTTATCCCAACCAACTAAGGCCCATTTCCTCTCCCCTTTTGCTCCTTCCCATAAAATCTTCTAGCCATTTTTTCCATCTCTTTCCATATAGTATGTGGGGTAGCCAGGATAGAGAATTTATAAATTGGCATGGCCTGAATAACTGACTATAGGAAATTTAATCTACCCCCATAGCTTAACCATTTATGAGACCAATGATTCATTCTATCTTTGATACCATCCAAAAGATCCTTCCAGATATCTATTTTTAATTTTTTGAAATGCAAAGGAACCCCCAAGTAAACCACAGGAAGAGAAGTCCTTGTGAATCCCAAGATCTCTATAACTCTGTCCTATAGCCTTTGGTCCAGATTGAAAAAGACCACTTTGGATTTTTTATCATTGATGACTTGGTTTGAAGCCCTAAGGTAGACATTAAGAGTATCTCTGATTACTCTAGCTTCCCTAAAGCTGGCCACTCCAACCAATCCTATATCATCCACAAACTGTAAGTGAGTCAAAATTTCCTCACCCACCTTGATACCTGTTAGTAGGCCTTGATGTCTTCTCCTCAAGAAAAGTCTACCTAATCCTTTAGCCAAAATGAAGAAAAGATAAGGAGAGCAAGGGTCCCCTTGATGAAGACCACGTGTGGCCCCAAAAGGTTGCGAGGGAAGACCCTTGATTAAAATAGAATAAGAAGGCGTAGAAACACAACTCATGACCAAATCTATCCAGTCTTGAGAGAAACCAAAGGCTGCCATCATATTTGACAAGAAAATCCACTCCACCCTATCATAAGCCTTTGACATATCCAGTTTAACGAACATTCCTTTATTACCAGATTTTTTCATTGTATGGATTGCCTCCTGAGCGAGAACCACCCCATCCAAGATCTGTCTACCCTCTACAAAACCCCCTTGCTCAAAGGAGATAATGTTATGAAGGAGAGGTTTTAGTTGTTTAGCCATTATCATTGTGATTATTTTATAAATCACGTTGCATAAGGCAATAGGTCTGAAATAAAAAATATGAGCCCCCTTCTCCCCTTTTGGAATTAAAGTGATGAAGGTATGATTTAATGCCTTAAGCATTCTTTTATTAGTTCTAGACTCCTCTGTGACAGCCAAAACATCCTCCTCCAAAGTATCCCAAAAGGCCTTAAAAAACTCAATAGGAAAGCCATCTGGACCCGGAGATTTGCCAGTGCTCATTCCAAAGACCACATTCTTCAATTCATCTCTATCAATGGGTCTAAGAAGGGTCTGATTTTCTTCTTCAGAGATAACAGAGGGTATGACATCAATAACTTCATTTTGAGCCTCTACATCTTGTGCCATACTTTCCTTAAAAAGTTTAGAAAAAATATCCATTGAATGGGAATGCATACCAGGAAGAGTATCAAAGGAGTGTCCATTCTCATCTTGATGGGCTTCCATGTTATTCATCTGTCTCCTAGCACACGCTGACCGATGGAAAAATTTGGTATTTCTATCACCTTCTAATAACCAAGTGTTTCTTGCTCTCTGTTTCCAGTAAGTCTCCTCTTGGTTATCAATGTCCTCAACCGCTTTTCGCAAGGCATCATCCTCGATTTTGAGCTGCTCTATAATTGTTCCTTACCTAAAGTGTTTTTGAACCTCATCCCATCTGGCCACCAAGGGAGCTTTTTGGAGCTAGTAATATGACTTATTAGCTTGCCTCCATTGTTTCAGTTGAACTTTGACAAAATGAAGCTGTTTGTGGAATCTAAACATTGCAGTCCCAAAAGGTAGACGGACTTCTTCCCACCACTATGGAATATTCTTTCGAAGATCCTCCTTTTGTAACCAAAAATTCTCAAATTTAAAAAGCTTGTGGTGCTGCCCTGTCATAGTCCCTCCCTCCAAAAAAATGGGAAAATGATCTGAAAATGGACCCTCCAAAATCTGGAATTTAGTATTCCACTTTACAAATGCCTCCTCTGAGACCATAAAATGGTCTAGCTTTACCTTCCTGCTATGTGGCTCCCTCCTCTTGTTAGTCTAGGTAAAGTAGGTTCCAGGGCCTTTAATATCCACTAAGTGAAAGGCCTAGACTTGGGCAATCAGAAGCCTATCCCCTGGATCCAAAATTGGGGTTCCAGCTTCCTGATCTCGAGCAGATAATTTAGCTTTAAAATCCCCAACAATAATCCAGTCTAAATATTCCCTTGAGGACCTCATGTTATGCACAGCTTTCCATTGGAGCCTCTGGCCATCAAGGTTTTGAGCCCCATAAAAATTTGTGATTAAAACGTGTTCAACTGTGACATTATTCCTAAAATGAGATGTGAGAACACCCCTCCAAGCTATATGTTCTATTGCAGTCCATTCCAGAGGGTTCCAAAAAGTAACAATCCCACCTGAGGCACCTTGGGCGGCCACATCCATATGACCAACGCCCCTCCAGATTCTATTAACTATTTTACACATAAGATCTAAAGACATTTTTGTCTCCTGGATAAGCAAAAAATCTTTTTTACATTTTCCTAAGAGTATTTGAACAGCATATTGATGGGTTCTACTGTTTAAACCCCTAACATTCCAAGATTGAATAATCATTGAAAACCTTGAGAGCAGTAAGAATCAATTGTCCTCACCGATCCTCCAATGATCAACTTGTCTCCTTGAACTGCTAGTAGGTCCTTATTTGATTTTTTGCCCGTTCCTTGAGAGTTGCTATTTTTGGATCTCTTTTCCACCTAAGTTATCCCTAGGGCTGGAATTTCTCTATTCTTTTCTGTAGTTCTCATGCTGACATCCTTAATTACTGGCTACGCTTGGAAGTGCACTATCAATGCCCCTGCATTCTCTGGCTATGGTAACTCATTGGATTCAATCACTTGTTCTACAACAGGGGGAAATGAAGGAGAAGCATGAGTGTGGATGTTATTGTCCTCAATATTCCCATCCACTCCTTCCATGACTTGATCCTCTTGATCCACTAGTGTCTTAAAAATTTCATATCTATTGGCTGGCTTGAGTTGTGATTGCTCCTTACCATTTTTCTTTTGCTTTCTCCTTCTTTTGGGCTGTTCAAAGCCATATTTCTAAACATCATTACTCTGAGGGGTATTGGATGGTTCTTTGGTAAGAGTAGACTTACCCTCTCTGGGGCGATTTGGCATTCCAAGCGGGGCCTCCATTTTTGTGTTCAAAATATTTGGACAAAACTAGGCCAAATGCCCATGTTTGTGGCAAACTCTGCATCTGAAATGCAGAGCCTCATAATCTAGTTGTTGGATCCAAGATAGTCCTACCAGTTCAAGTTCCACATCTGCCGATAGAGGCTAGCTAATATCCATTTCCATGCAAATTCTTGCAAAGACAGTTGTGTTACCTTCTATGGTGTCCTTGGAGATGCCTAGATGTCTACCAAGGGAGTTACCGATCATTTCTAGAACCTGCTCACCCCAAAACTCCATTGGAAGAGCGTACAATTGGATCCAAATCGGGACAGCTGTGGGTTCAATACGAGGATCGAAACCCACTCTCTAGGGTTGAACAAATAACCCTGTCGGACCGTGGTTCCTCTTTTCTGATTCAAAAGCCCTGTTTCTATCGGCTAGAGAAGAAAAACTAACAATGAAATACCCATTACTAATAAACCATAAGGAGTACTCACCATGAGGCTCCCAGTTCTGTCTGACCCAGGTATGAAATAAATTCAAGGTAGGGCAGATACCCATGAATTTATGGATCAGATCATGGTTAGGTCTGTATATGATTGTGTCTTTGACCAACTTTGGCTCGATGACAATCTTGGGTCTTGAGGCAGATTGCAGAAGGTATCCATTAACTCGATGTGCTGTTGAGCTCTTGCCAGTGTTCTTGAAGAACGTATGAAGATTATTTCTCTGAGCTTCGTCATTGGAAGACGAAGGATTTTCTTTTAGCATTTCAGCATAAGAGCTCTTTCTCCCAGAGAGAGGGTCTGGAGGAGACCCCATTGGGCCCTCCTGGGGTAGCAGAATTTCCTTCAGATCCACAGTAACCAGAAAAACACTACGACAACCCACCTGATGCCCTGGATTTTCCTTCGCTCCACAAACCCTAGAACATCACCTATTGCCTGCTTAGAAATTTTCCAGCATAACCATATTTTTCAAAGGTCTCCAAACATTTAAATGTATAATTATGTTGCATTTTGCACATACTAATCAACATTTGGGTGTATCAATTTTATTCCTTGTTTTTATAACCTCCTACTACTACATATAGAAAGGATCTAAACAATGTATCCATAAACTATCATAGATGAAATCCTCTTTTTACTTTTTTTTTTTATTATTTGTACAAAACATCCCAAAAGGGATGCCACTTTTGGGTAAGACCCAATGAGGCAGGGATATTCATTTTGCCAAAAATTCCTAGGACTCGGACCTGGCCTACCACCTTTGACATACTCAAGGAGCAAACAAACACACAAAACCAATTTAAAAATAAGTAAATAACAACAAAAATAATATAAATAAAATAAAAAACATGCTCCTTGAGTGTGTCAAAAACAAAAGCACAACCAAACACGCACAATAATATAAAAGAAACCACAACACAAACCACATAGAAAAACACAAGAACCACATAAAAAAACACAAACAAGACAAAAAAAAACTGAACACTACAAAGACATAACCCAAAAAAACATGAAAAATAATCACAACCAAAACCTAAAAATTTTAAAAAATAAAATAAAAATAAAAATAAAAAGCAACCAACAACAGACAATAAACAAAAACAAAATACATAGAAAACACTCACACATAAAAACATGAAATAACACAAACAAAGAGAAACCCAAGAACAAGAACGAAAAAAACACAAGAACAATAACAAAAAACATAAAAAAACAAAACAACAAAAACACAAGAACAACAAAAAATAACACAAAGAACACAAAAAAAAAACAAAACAAAAGAACCCACCCACCTTAAAAAACTAAACAAAAAAAAAAAAAAAAAAAAAAAATGAACAAAACAATGACCTATCTAGACCAGAAGACTATTAAGGCAAGAATCAACAGAGGAAACAAAATAAATAATAGAATGAGATAGGGAACTAAAAAAAAACTGAATGAACCAAAGAGAAGCGAAAAAAAAAAAAAACAAGAAGAAACTAGGTACCTTCAAAACTGGAGCCATCCAAAGAAATGATAGAAAGAAGAGCTTCCCTAATTTGAGAAGCCCACCATATAGGAGGGTGGCCATAACAAGTAAGATCACCTTTGTCTAAAGCCCAATTAGCTAAAGAATCAGCACTCTTGTTTTGATCTCTAACCACATCATTGTAATCAACTTTCAAAAATCCCATCTGGATTAACTAAATCTTCTCAATAATTATTTTTATTCTCCAATTCACCTTATGATTCTTAGAAGGAGTCTTCAAGAGATTAATCATAAGTTGAGAGTCAAACTCAACTAACACCTTTTCGCATCCAACCTTAGTAGCCTCCTGAAGACCTCTGAGGATACCATATCCCTTAGCAAGGTTATTGGAAAGAATACCCAAATTCTCAGCAAAAGTAAAAACCAGGGAGCCATCTGAAAGTCTACCAATTCCTCCCACACTGGCTTTTCCAGGGTTCCCTCTAGAAGCTCCATAAGTATTGATTTTTCCAAAATCCTTAGGAGGAGGTTGCCAATTTCTAGTCCTATCCATATTACTAATACTCACATTCCCTTTAAGTTGGTTGCCCTTAGAATGTTTAATCTTCAATATTTGCATCACTTGATCCCATATTTGGTGGGATTTTTGGGGGTGATTAAGGAGTTGATGGACTGATTCAACTGAGTTGGCTATGGTCTTTTGCCAAATATAGTGAATATCCTTCCTATCTTGATTAAAAATTTGTCTATTCATTTAATTCCAAATATTCCAAAGAAGAATGGTAGAACCCATCCAAACTAACTGCCTAATAAAATTATCAACACCCTCTTGATTAGGCCAATCCCTCCAAATCTGTTCAAAAGTAAAAAAATTGGACCATTGTAAGCCAAGTAAAGTGGCCATTCTCCTCCATATCTTAGAGGCTAAAGTACACTCAATAAAAATATGGTTGATATTTTCTACATTCTCTTCACACATTTCACATCTAAAAGGGCCATGAAAACCATGCTTCATAAGTTGCTCATCAAGAAGCACCCTACGATGCAATAAAAGCCAATTAAAGAACCTCACCTTAGGCCGGAGCTTTTGAGCCCACAATCAAGAAAATATGTCAGAAGAATGGTTGGGATTATTATGGCATAAGGTCAATTAACCTTGAGCAACTGAATACTCACCCTTAGTAGTGTTGTTCCATCCAAAACAATATTTTTCATGGGACCAAGAGAGGGATCTCATATGAAGGATGCCTTGGATATCTTGTATTTGCCTTTCTGGGATTTGAATAGGCCAGTCCTCAATAGGGATCCAATATCTACCAACATTTGAATTACCAGTATGGTACCGACAGTAATTAGCCACCTTTATCCAATTAGCTCGGTGAAGATCCTCCATCCAAGGCCTCCAATCGAGAAACTGAGTTATCAAAGGCTTGTGACCATCCCAAGAATATGTCCAAAAATTTGCATGTTGACCATTATGAATGATCCAAAATAATTTTTTCTTTATCAAATCCTCACCTATCTTAAGAACCGCTAAAATGGGAGAACCTCTGGTAGGAATTTGATAGCAAACAAGGTCTTCAGGAATTTTGTTCTTAGCATATTTAGCACGGATATTATTGGCCCAAAGAGCATTGGGGTTATGCAACATCCTCCAATATAATTTAGCAGCTAAATATTTGTTGTTATTAATTGAAGACCGGAATCCTAACCCCCCTTCACTCTTAGGAAGACATAAAGTATCCCATTTCACCAAGGCCCATTTTATTTTCTCCTTAGTACCACTCCAAAGGAAACGATGACTAATTTGATCCAATTCTCGAAGAACAGCCTTTGGGATATTCAAAATGGAAGAAACATAAATATGAATAGCTTGAAGGATTGATTTTACCAAGGTGATTCTACCCCCAGAAGAAAGCCACTTGTTGGTCCACTTTCCAATTTTCTTCTTGACTTTTTCCAACAACCAATTCCAATATTTATTTTTCTGCCTTTGAATATTTATGGGAATACCTAAATAAGTGATTGGAAGAGAGGTATTCTTATATATTAATTTATCCAAGACCATGGATTCCTGTCTAGCAAAGCAGTGAAAGAAAATAACTTTAGATTTTTCTTCATTGATCAACTACCCAGTAGCCTTAGAAAAACATCTAATGATTTGCTTAATATTAGAAGCTTCCTTAATTGTAGCTTTACCTAAAAGAGTAGAGTCATCCACAAATTGAATATGAGAGATAGGTCTAGCTCCATGAGCAATGGTAACTCCCTCAAGGGTTTTGTTTTCCCTATTTTTTGTTATAGTCCTACCAAAGCATTTAGCAAGAATGATGAATAAATAAGGGGATAGTGGGTCACCTTGCCTAATACTTCTGGAAGCTAGGAAAGACTGAGAAGGCCTGCCATTGATAAGAACTAAGTAGGAAACTAAAGAGATACATCCCATAATCCAATCCATCCAATCCTTAGAGAAACCAAATTGCCTCAAAACTTTGATAAGGAAGTGCCAATCCACCCTGTCATAAGCTTTGGATAAGTCTAACCGAATGAACATGGAAGGAGAATTTTGCATATCCATGGAATGGATGGCTTCCTGAGAAAGAACTATCTCATATACTATTTGATGTCCTTCCACATAACCCCCTTGCTCTGGGGAAATAATCTTATGCAAAAGAGGCTTCAAACTTTCTGCCATGATTTTAGTAATGATTTTGAAAAGAACATTACATAAAGCAATAGGTCTAAAAGCTGAGATATGATCAACCTCTTGAGCTTTTGAAACAAGAGTAATATAAGTTTTATTGATAACCTTCAAAATTTCTTTGGCTTTCCTGGCTTCTTCCACCACCTCTAATAAATCAACATGAAGGATATCCTAGAACTCTTGGTAGAACTCAATAGGAAAACCATCAGGACCTAGGGTTTTCCCTTTTTGCATTTTAAAAACTACTTGTTGAAGCTCATTGATAGTAACAGGAATAGTAAAAATAGAGTTCTCCTCATAAGTGATAAGAGAAGGAATTGCTTGAAGAAAATTATGTTGAGAAGCTGAGTCAATAGGAGTAGCAACAAACAGATTGGAAAAGTAATCAACAACAATAGAGTTCATGCCATCCCAAGTATAAACAACATATCCATAATCTGATTTTAAGGAAGAAATAAAGTTGTGAGATCTTCGAGCTAGAAGATATTTGTGGAAGAAATTTGTGTTTCGATATCCTTCTTTGAGCCATTGAATTCTATATTTTTGCTTCCATAAGGTTTCTTCTCTTTTTTCCCATTCCTCTAACTGAGTTGTGAGTTTAATTTCATCTGCACTTCTCTTCTCTATGAGGCCATCTAAACGGATTTTCTTATTCAAATTTTCAAGATGAGCAATAACTTCATATTTTTTTATGAACATCCCCAAACGCTTTCCAGTTCGAAGTCTTGATTTTGGATTTAATGTATTATAGTTTTTTGGAAAAACAAAACATCTTAGTCCCATGCCTAGGTTTAACTTCCTTCCACAATTTTTGTACACGATGTCTGAAGGAAATGTCTCTAAGTCACATTAATTGAAAATGAAAAGAAGAGAAACTCACATTGGTTTTCCACATTACCACCATGACTGGCCAATGATCTGAACTAGCATTATTAAGAGTCTTAACTTTAGGAATGTGACCATGGATTAAGAAATTTTTAGAGAGAAAAAACCTATCCAATCTCTCCATTATACAAGCTAAGCCTTGCCTTATGTTAGACCAAGTAATAAAGCCATTATCTGGTTGGATATCCACAAGATGGAGGTTTACAATATATTCACTCATGAGGTCAGTACTTTTGTCTAAATTTCTATTTCCCCCCCTTTTCTCATCCAAAGAGAGGATGGTATTGAAATATCCTCCAATCAAGATCAAAGCTTTAGGAAAATGAGAGATAATATGAGTAATATCCTTCCACTATCTTTTTTTTCCTCCAAAGAAGTTGGAGCATAAACAGTAATGCAGAGCATAATCTGGTTGGAATGTCTCCTTTGAATAGCTATAGCCAACAAACCCCAACTGCCAATCATATGGTGAATAAATACCTCTTTTGGGTCCCAAAGATAAGCAATGCCACCCGAATTCCCTTGGGAACTAAGGGAAACCACTTTTCCAACTGGCCAAATTTTACTGGCAATTAAGTCCACATCCTCCATTGACATCTTTATTTTTTGAATGAAAACAAGATGTGGATAATTTATCTAAATCATTCTTCTAATTTCATTTTGTTTTGAAAGACTCCCTTTGAGTCCTCTAATATTCCAAGTGATGATCTTCATTAATACCAGGGCTCAAAAAGTTGGAAAGGGCATTAATATTACCTTCCTCTACAAGCTTTTCACCTTCTTTTACCATATGATATTGATTGGTCTTGCAACCTACTTTTTGATTAGAATCCATCTTCAATTTTTTTTCCTATTTCTTGACTTATTCCAATTGAATCTGAGATGGCTTCTAACCTTGAAGAATGCTCGTACACAAGCAAAATTTTACTAGATGGTTCAATGGAGTCTATATTGGGACCTGCATTATTTGAAGTTTTGACATTTGAAATATTGTTTTTTTTGTGTAAATTTTCTCCTTTTGTTCTATTGAAAACCTTTGATTTTTTGGTTTGTCTCTGAGTTCTTCCCTTCATATTTAAATTGTGTCTCTAAGATTTTAGTTTCCATTATTTTCTCTTCCTCACTTGGGACATCATTTGTGGAAAGGATTTCAAACATTTTAGAAGATGACTTTGATTGATCCTTCATAACTAGTTTTTTCTGAGTGTTCTTCTTTTTAGGTATTTGTAAACCTGCTGAGTTTATATCTTCTTTCTTTTGATTAGGAATTTTATTTGGGAAAGCACTGGCCAAATGACCATATTCATGGCAAATTCTACAATGAAAAGGAATGTTCTCATAGTCCACTACTTGCTCCCAAGTGTCTCCCCAAATTTTAATGCGATATTTTTAGTTAAGGGTTTGTCAAAATCCATTAAAACACAAATTTGAGCATAAATAATATGTTCAAAATTTTGAGTACAACCAGTAGTCATCATAAAAGTTCCTAAAGAGTTTCCTGGATAAGCTAAAAATTGTTTTTACATTTCCCTAAGAGTCTTTGAACAGCAGATTGATGGGTTCTACTGTTTAAACCCCTAACATTCCAAGATTGAATAATCATTGAAAACCTTGAGAGCAGTAAGAATCAATTGTCCTCACCGATCCTCCAATGATAAACTTGTCTCCTTGAACTTCTAGCAGGTCCTTATTTGATTTTCTACCTGCTCCTTGAGATTTGCTATTTTTGGATCTCTTTTCTACCTGAGTTATCCCTAGGGCTGGCCTTTCTCTATTCTTTTTTGTAGTTCCCATGCTGACATCCTTAATTACTGGCTACGCTTGGGAGTGCACTATCAATGCCCCTGCATTCTCTGGTCGCGGTAACTCATTGGATTCAATCACTTGTTCTACAACAGGGGGAAATGAAGGAGAAGCATGAGTGTGGATGTCATTGTCCTCAATATTCCCATCCACTCCTTGCATGACTTGATCCTCTTGATCCACTAGTGTCTTAAAAATTTCATATCTATTTGCTGGCTTGAGTTGTGATTGCTCCTTACCATTTTTCTTTTGCTTTGTCCTTCTTTTGGGCTGTTCAAAGCCATATTTCTAAACATCATTACCCTGAGGAGTATTGGATGGTTCTTTGGTAAGAGTAGACTTACCCTCTTTGGGGCGATTTGGCATTCCAAGCGGGGCCTCCATTTTTGTGTTCAAAATATTTGGACAAAATCGGGCCAAATGCCCATGTTTGTGGCAAACTCTGCATCTGAAATGCAGAGCCTCATAATCTAGCTGTTGGATCCAAGATAGTACTACCAGTTCAAGTTCGACCTCTGCCAGTAGAGGCTGGCTAATATCCATTTCCATGCAAATTCTTGCAAAGACAGTTGTGTTACCTTCTATGGTGTCCTTGGAGACACCCAGATGTCTACCAAGGGAGTTACCGATCATTTCCAGAACCTGCTCACCCCAAAACTCCATTGGAAGAGTGTACAACCGGATCCAAACCGGGACAGCCATGGGTTCAATACGAGGATCAAAATCCACTCTCTAGGGTTGAACAAATAACCTTGTCGGACCGTGGTTCCTCTTTTTTGATTCAAAAGCCCTGTTTCTATCGGCTAGAGAAGAAAAACTAACAATGAAATACCCATTACTAATAAACCATAAGGAGTACTCACCATGAGGCTCCCAGTTCTATCTGACCCAGGTATGCAAGAAATTCAAGGTAGGGCAGATACCCATGAATTTACAAATTAGATCATGGTTAGCTCTATATATGATTGTGTCTTTGACCATCTTTGGCTTGATGACAATATTGGGTCTTGAGGCAGATTGCGGAAGGCATCCATTAACTCGATGTGCTGTTGAGCTCTTGCCAGCGTTCTTGAAGAACGTATGAAGATTATTTCTCTGAGCTTCATCATTGGAAGACGAAGGATTTTCTTTTAGCATTTCAACATAAGAGCTCTTTCTCCCAGAGAGGGTCTGGAGGAGACCCCATTAGGCCCTCCTAGGGCAGCAAAATTTCCTTCAGATCCACAGTAACCAGAAAAACACTACAGCAACCCACCTGATGCCCTGGATTTTCCTTCGCTCCACAAACCCTAGAACATCGCCTGTCGCCTGCTCAAAAATTTTCCTGCATAACCATATTTTTCAAAGGTCTCCAAACATTTAAATGTATAATTATGTTGCATTTTTCACATACTAATCAACATTTGGGTGTATCAATTTTATTCCTTGTTTTTATAACCTCCTACTACTACATATAGAAAGGATCTAAACAATGTATCCATAAACTATCATAGATGAAATCCTCCTTTTACTTTTTTTTTTTTTTTTTTGTGGAAAACATCCCAAAAGGGATGCCACTTTCGGGTAAGACCCAAGGAGGTAGGGGTATCAATTCCATAAAAAATTCCCAGGACTCAGACCTGGCCTACCACATTTGACATACTCAAGGAGCAAACAAACACACAAACTAATTTAAAACTAAGTAAATAACAACAAAAATAATAAAATAAAATAAAAAACATGCTCCTTGAGTGTGTCAAAAACAAAAGCACAACCAAACACACACAATAAGATAAAAGAAACCACAACACAAACCACATAGAAAAACACAAGAACCACATAAAAAAACACAAACAAGATAAAAACAACATAACACTACAAAGACATAACCAAAAAAAAATATATGAAAATAAATACACCAAAACCTAAAAAATTAAAATAATATAAAATAAAAATAAAAATAAAAAACAATGATCAATAGATAATAAAAAAAAACAAAAGACATAGAAAACACTCACACATAAAAACATGAATTAACACAAACAAAGAGAAACCTAAGAACAAGAATGAAAAAACACAAGAACAATAACAAAAAACATAAAAAAAAAAACAAAACAACAAAAACACAAGAACAACAAAAAACAACACAAAGAACACAAAAACAAAACAAAACAAAAGAACCCACCCACCTTAAAAAACTAAACAAAAAAAAAAAAAAAAGAAAAAAAAATTGAACAAAACAATGACCTATCTAGACCAGAAGACTATTAAGGAAAGAATCAACAGAGGAAACAAAATAAAGAATAGAATGAGCTAGGGAACTAAAAAAAACTGAATGAACCAAAGAGAAGCAAAAAAAAAAAAGCAAGAAGAAACTAGGTACCTTCGAAACTGGAGCCATCCAAAGAAATGATAGAAAGAAGAGCTTCCCTAATTTGAGAAGCCCACCATATAGGAGGGTGGCCATAACAAGTAAGATCACCTTTGTCCAAAGCCCAATTAGCTAAAGCATCAATACTCTTGTTTTGATCTCTAACCACATGATTGTAATCAACTTTCAAAAATCCCATCTGGATTAATTGAATTTTCTCAATAATTCTTTTTATTTTCCAATCCACCTTATGATCCTTAGAAGGAGTCTTCAAGATATTAATCATAAGTTGAGAGTTAAAATCAACTAACACCTTTTACCATCCAACCGTAGTAGCCTCCTGAAGGCCTCTGAGGATACCATACCCCTCAACAAGGTTATTAGAAAGAATACCCAAATTCTTAGCAAAAGTAAAAACCAGGGAGCCATCTCAAAGTCTACCAATTCCTCCCACACCGGCTTTTCCAGGGTTCCCTCTAGAGGCTCCATCAGTATTGACTTTTCCAAAATCCTTAGGAGGAGGTTGCCAATTTCTAGTCCTATCCATCTTACTAATACTCACATTCCCTTTAAGTTGGTTGCCCTTAGAATATTTAATCTTCAATATTTGCATCACTTGATCCCATCTTTGGTGGGAGTTTTGGGGGTGATTAAGGAGTTGATGGACTCGATTCAACTAAGTTGGCTATGGTCTTTTGCCAAATATAGTGAATATCCTTCCTATCTTTATTAAAAATTTGGCTATTCCTTTCATTCCAAATATTCCAAAGAAGAATGGTAGAACCCATCCAAACTAACTACCTAATAAAATGATCAACACCCTCTTGATTAGGCCAATCCCTCCAAAGTCTGTTCAAAAGTAAAAAAATTGGACCACTGTAAGCCAAGTAAAGTGGCCATTCTCCTCCATAGCTCAGAGGCTAAAGTACACTCAATAAAAATATGGTTGATATTTTCTACATTCTCTTCACATATTTCACATCTAAAAGGGCCATGAAAACCATGCTTCATAAGTTGCTCACCAGTAAGCACCCTACGATGCAATAAAATCCAATTAAAGAACCTCACCTTAGGCCAGAGCTTTTGAGCCCACAATCGAGAAAATATGTCGGAAGAATGGTTGGGATTATTATGGCATAAGGTCAAATAACCTTGAGCAACCGAATACTCACCCTTAGTAGTGTTGTTCCATCCAAAACAATATTTTTCATGGGACCAAGAGAGGGATCTCATATGAAGGATGCCTTGGATATCTTGTCTTTGCCTTTCTGGGATTTGAATAGGCTAGTCCTCAATAGGGATCCAATATCTACCAACCTTTGAATTACCAGTATGGTACCGACAAGTTATTAGCCACCTTTATCCAATTAGCTCGGTGAAGCTCCTCCATCCAAGGCCTCCAATCGAGAAACCGAGTTATCAAAGGCTTGTGACCATCCCAAGAATCTGTCCAAAAATTTGCATGTTGACCATTATGAATGATCCAAAATAATTTTTTCTTTATCAAATCCTCACCAGTCTTAAGAACTGCTAAAATGGGAGAACCTTTGGTAGGAATTTGATAGCGAACAAGGTCTTCAGGACTTTTGTTCTCAACATATTTAGCATGGAGATTATTGGCCCAAAGAGCATTGGGGTTATGCAACATCCTCCAATATAATTTAGCAACTAAAGATTTGTTGTTATTAATTGAAGACCGGAATCCTAACCCCCCTTCACTCTTAGGAAGACATAAAGTATCCCATTTCACCAAGGCCCATTTTCTTTTCTCCTTAGTACCACTCCAAAGGAAACGATGACTGATTTGATCCAATTCTCGAAGAATAGCCTTTGGGATATTCAAAATGGAAGAAACATAAATAGGAATAGCTTGAAGGATTGATTTTACCAAGGTGATTCTACCCCTAGAAGAAAGCCACTTGTTGGTCCACTTTCCAATTTTCTTCTTGACTTTGTCCAACAACCAATTCCAATCTTTATTTTTTTGCCTTTGAATATTTATGGGAATACCTAAATAAGTGATTGGAAGAGAGGTCTTCTTATATCTTAATTTATCCAAGACCATGGATTCCTGTCTAGCAGAGCAATGAAAGAAAATAACTTTAGATTTGTCTTCATTGATCAACCGCCCAGTAGCCTTAGAAAAACAGCTAATGATTTGCTTAATATTAGAAGCTTCCTTAACTGTAGCTTTACCTAAAAGAGTAGAGTCATCCACAAATTGAAGATGAGAGATAGGTCTAGCTCCATGAGCAATGGTAACTCCCTCAAGGGTTTTGTTTTCCCTCTTTTTTGTTATAGTCCTACCCAAGCATTTAGCAAGAATGATGAATAAATAAGGGGATAGCGGGTCACCTTGCCTAATACCTCTAGAAGTCGGGAAAGACTGAGAAGGCCTGCCATTGATAAGAACTAAGTAGGAAACTGAAGAGATACATCCCATAATCCAATCCATCCAATCCTTAGAGAAACCAAATTGCCTCAAAACTTTGATAAGGAAGTGCCAATCCACCCTGTCATAAGCTTTGGATAAGTCTAACCGAATGAACATGGAAGGAGAATTTTGCATATCCATGGAATGGATGGCTTCCTGAGCAAGAACTATCTCATCTACTATTTGACGTCCTTCCACATAACCCCCTTGCTCTGGGGAAATAATCTTATGCAAAAGAGGCTTCAACCTTTCTGCCATGATTTTAGTAATGATTTTGAGAAGAACATTACATAAAGCAATAGGTCTAAAAGCTGAGATATGATCAACCTCTTGAGCTTTTGGAACAAGAGTAATATAAGTTTTATTGATAACCTTCAAAATTTCTTTGGCTTTCCTGGCTTCTTCCACCACCTCTAATAAATCAACATGAAGGATATCCCAGAACTCTTGGTAGAACTCAATAGGAAAACCATCAGGACCTGGGGTTTTCCATTTTTGCATTTTAAAAACTACTTGTTGAAGCTCATTGATAGTAACAGGAATAGTAAAAATAGAGTTCTCCTCATAAGTGATAAGAGAAGGGATTGCTTGAAGAACATTATGTTGAGAAGCCGAGTCAAGAGGAGTAGCAGCAAAAATATTGGAAAAGTAATCAACAACAATAGAGTTCATGCCATCCCAAGTATAAACAACATCTCTAGTATCTGATTTTAAGGAAGAAATAAAGTTGTGAGATCTTCGAGCTAGAAGAGATTTGTGGAAGAAATTTGTGTTTCGATCTCCTTCTTTGAGCCATTGAATTCTAGATTTTTGCTTCCATAAGATTTCTTCTCTTTTTTCCCATTCCTCTAACTGAGTTGTGAGTTTAATTTCATCTCGCACTTCTCTTCTCTATGAGGCCATCTAAACGGATTTTCTTATTCAAATTTTCAAGATGAGCAATAACTTCATATTTTTTTATGAACATCCCCAAACTCTTTCCAGTTCCAAGTCTTGATTTTGGATTTAATGTATTGCATAGCTTTTGGAAAAACAGAACATCTTAGTCCCATGCCTAGGTTTACCTTCCTTCCACCATTGTTGCACATGAGGTCTAAAGGAAATGTCTCTAAGCCACATTAATTGAAAAAGAAAAGGAGAGAAACTCACATTGGTTTTCCACATTTCCACCATGACTGGCCAATGATCCGAACCAGCATTATTAAGAGTCTTCACTTTAGGAATGTGACCATGGATTAAGAAATTTTTAGAGAGCAAAAACCTATCCAATCTCTCCATTATACAAGCTAAGCCTTGCCTTATGTTAGACCAAGTCATAAGGCCATTATCTAGTTGGATATCCACAAGATGGAGGTTTGCAATATATTCGCTCATGAGGTCAGTGCTTTTGTCCAAATTTCTATTTCCCCCCATTTTCTCATCCAAAGAGAGGATGGTATTGAAATCTCCTCCGATCAAGATCCAAGCTTTAGGAAAATGAGAGATAATATGAGTAATATCCTTCCACTGTCTTCTTTTTTCCTCCAAAGAAGTTGGAGCATAAACAAGTAATGCAGAGCATAATCCGGTTGGAATGTCTACTTTGAATAGCTATAGCCAACAAACCCCAACTGCCAACCATATGGTGAATAACTACCTCTTTTGGGTCCCAAAGACAAGCAATGCCACCCGAAGTCCCTTGGGAACTGAGGGAAACCACTTTTCCAACTGGCCAAATTTTATTGGCAATTAAGTCCATATCCTCCATTGACATCTTTGTTTCTTGAAGGAAAACAAGATGTGGATGATTTATCTGAATCATTCTTCTAATTTCATTTTGTTTTGAAAGACTCCCTTTGAGTCCTCTAATATTCCAAGTGATGATCTTCATTAATACTATGGCTAAAAAGGTTGGGAAGGGCATTAATCTTACCTTCCTCTACAAGCTTTTCACCTTCTTTTACCATATGATATTGATTGGTCTTGCGACCTACTTTTTGATTAGAATCCATCTTCAATTTTTTTTCCCTATTTCTTGAATTATTCCAATTGAATCTGAGATGGCTTCTAACCTTGAAGAATGCTCGTACACAACCAAAATTTTACTAGATGGTTCAATGGAGTCTATATTGGGACCTGCATTATTTGAAGTTTTGACATTTGAAATATTGTTTTTCTTGTGTAAATTTTCTCCTTTTTTTTTTTTGTTGAAAACCTTTGATTTGTTGGTTTGTCTCTGAGTTCTTCCCTTCATATTTAAATTGTGTTTCTAAGATTTTAGTTTCCATTATTTCCTCTTCCTCACTTGGGACATCATTTGTGGAAAGTATTTCAAACATATTAGCAGATGACTTTGATTGATCCTTCATAACTAGTTTTTTTTTAGTGTTCTTCTTCTTAGGTATTTGGAAACTCGTTGAGTTTATATCTTCTTTCTTTTGATCAGGAATTTTATTTGGGCAAGCACTGGCCAAATGACCATATTCATGGCAAATTCTACAACGAAAAGGAATTTTCTCATAGTCCACTACTTGCTCCCAAGTGTCTTCCCCAAATTGTAATGTGATCTTTTTAGGTAGGGGTTTGTCAAAATCCATTAAAACACAAATTCGAGCATAAATAATATGTTCAAAATTTTGAGTACAATCATCAGTCATCATAAAAGTTCCTAAAGAGTTTCCAATTGAAGAAAAAATAGTAGGATTCCAAAATTCAATAGGGAGGCCAAAGAGTCTAACCCACACGAGAGCTATAGAAGGCATCTCTTCTTCGGCTTTAAATTTAGTATGCCAGGGCTTCATGAAAAGCCCTGCCCTTCCAAAAAACCAAGGACCCCCTTGAAAAGTTTTCTCTCTATCTTCATTATTAGCAAATAAAACAAGAAAATAACCATTTGGATAAATAGATATTTGTAACTCACCTTTAGTTTTCCAGCTTTTTGTAGCCTAGACTTTGAAAGTAGATAGACTCGGATGAAAACCCACGAACCAACAAATTAGTCCTCTTTTTTCCAAATCTTCAATGCCGAACTGAATGTTACCCATATCAAGCTTAACAATAGGAGTTCCATCAGCTACTTTAAGACATCCTGACTCTATTTTTGTTAGGATCTCATCCTAACCCTTAATGTAATAACTCCCCTTTTGTAATAATTCCTAGTGAACATGGGTAGTACCCATGATTAATATTTTGTAATGTTCTAAGTTTTAGCTTAGGTAGTGCCTATGACAAATGGCACCCTTTTTATGTAACACATGGTAGATAGGTGGCATTGTGCATGTAATTCGTGTGGCATTGTGCATGTAATTCGAGTGGCATTGTGCATGTAATTCAAAGTGGCACTATGCATCTAATTCGGGTGGCATTATGCATGTAATCCAGGTGGCATTTTGCATGTAAGCCAACCTTGGAAGGAAACTCCTTAAATACCCGAAAAGGCACCAATGTAACCATCTTTTGCAAAATTAATGAAGTATTGAAGGAGGTTGCCCCCTCGAAGAGGCCTCGCGATTCGGTTCTATTGTGAGATTGTTCTTTATGCAAATTTCTGTTATATTAATGTGATGTTTATGTGAGTTATTTCCAAGCAATTGTGTGAGAGTGTGTTATTTGAGTTTATTTTATAGCAGGATCTTAACAAGTGGTATCAGAGCGCTTTCCAGGGCCAAGTTCTGCTGCAACTGCAACGATTCTTGCCATCCAATCCGCCTGTTAGGTATAAATTCCGTGTGTTTTTTCCATTCTATTTTTCCTTATTAAAAAAATCCAAAAAAAAATACAGTGTTTTTTTTTTCCAGACCAAAAACAAAAAAATATATTATTAGTTGAGTAGGTAGAAACCCTATACCGGGGGTTTTAAAATATCGTGAAGGATCTGTCGTTATTGGCTAAGCTAGATAGCCCATAAAGCGTCTAGTGAAGTGAGGGGCGATCAGGCTCCAATACCCAGGCCTCAGATAGAACTCGCGCACGGACTTGAGCTCCCACGTATCTTCGGGTATATCGGGAGACCATCTAGGATTAAACAAACTTTTAGCCATTAGGAATCTCTTCGACCTTGTATTACTCATAGTCTACGGGACACAACATCCTGGACGATTACCCTCCCGTATTGTCAGAGAGGCAGGTAGTGTGCTCAAGGGTATGTGTGGAATCCTCCTTGAGTAGTGGCCTGAAATATTGGTCCGAGCACTATTGTTCATCACTGTCGGTATATTAGAGGGCCTATGGGTGGTACATACTCCTATACTTAGCATTCCCTGGTTTTGTTAAAACTGCAACCTGTAAAAAATGCAAAAATAAAAATCAAAATAAGAATCCAAACACCCCCATTCGTAAACCTGCATTTCAAAAGTGAGCATATGAGAAAGGAGTCCTCTACCAAAAAAAAAATAACAAAAGGGACATGCATTCGGGATAAGCCATGAGGGTGACACTTAAGTTGAAATTCTGGAGAGTAATGATCAAATTCACAGTGGCAGTCACAGTCAAGTCAGTCAGGTCAGAGAGGTCAGCACAGTCAGGGCAGAATTCACGTCTTCAGAGTCAGAACAGAACTGTCATATCAGTCACCTACAAAATACAAAGAATCTTGAGTGTGAAACACGGCCAGTTTTAGATAGTGCTCCAGTACCCAACTTTTGCTCAGTAGCTTAGAATCAGAATCTGTAAACACCGTTAGACTCAGCAAAATAGGAGATTAAAAAAAAAAAAAAGTCTGGGGTGCCAAAAAGTAGTGTTAAGAGATATAGCTCATTGTGACCACCTCCTCCTACTGATCATTTTGATATATAGCACCCAAGCACTTTTTTGGGCACTTACTAAAAATAGTAAGTCAAAAAAATTCAATTCTATTTTTAGTAACTCGGTCACAAAAGGTCAAAAAATGGCCCGGGGTACTCGTGGACACCGGAAAGAACTAGAACACTTGGATTCCCTAACAAAAGCCATTGAGAACTTGAACTCGGCTTTTCACTCCATAAGGGAAGAAGTCCAAGGTCTTCGCCTAGAGCATGAGGCCACTAGCAATCGCTTAGAAGAAGCATTGACAGAAGTGGACAGCAAACTGAGAAGAGAACCACCAAAATCAGAATACCAAGTCGAGAGTTCTACAAGGAATCGTGACCATGATACACCCTTCGGAATGCCCAAGTTGGACTTTCCCAAATTCGGTGGGAAGGATGTTGATGGGTGGCTATGTCGGGTTGACCAATTCTTTCGACTTCATAATGTACCAGTATTTCATCGAGTCCAGATGGCTTCCTTTAACTTGGAATCCGAGGCTCTACACTGGTTTCAATGGTTGTGTCTTACCTACCCAAATCTCTCTTGGGAGGATTTTGAATCCCAAATACTCACTCGATTTGGTCCTAATGAGTTTGAGGACTTCACAGAGCCTTATCCAAACTACAACAAACAAGGTCAGTTCGAGAGTACCAAGCTCAATTTGAAAAATTGGCCAATCGAACAAGAGGATTGAGTGAAGGGTTCTTCTAGAGTTGTTATATCAGTGGGTTGAAGATGGAACTCCAAGCAGAAGTCAAAATGTTGAAACCATGAACTATGATGGAAGCTATCAGTTTGGCCCGTCTGGCCGAATCTAAACTCTCTGCCCAAAGACGCCCATCAAATTTTTTGCAAAATAGACCTTCATTTCCTCCTAGAGCCCAAAACCCAATTGATAATAAACCTGCTGCACCAAAGCGCCTCACCACCGAAGAGATGGATGCACGTCGTGCCCAAGGATTATGCTATAATTGTGATGAAATTTTTTTCAAAGGGCATAAGTGTGCACACAAAAAATTGTTCCTGATCGATGTTGAAGAACCTGATACCTCTGATGAGAGTGATAAGGATGAGGACCCTCCAAAAACACCTCCTCCACAAGAAGAAGTGAAACAAGAACCCTGAAACAACAATTACAGTCCATGCCCTTGTAGGCATTACTACCCCTCAAACCATGAAGGTTACAAGATTTTTCAAGGGCCAACGTCTTTCCATCCTTTTGGACTCGGGAAGCACACACAACTTTATTGACCCTAGAGTTGCTCAATGGGCAAATTGCTATATCCACACTTGTAACTCCTTTGAGGTCATGGTAGCCAACGGGGGAACCTTACCTTGTAAGGGAAAGTGTCGCAATGTTAAAATCCAGATAGGGGACTATGCACTCAAGCAAGACATGTTTGCCCTCCAGTTGGGTGGATGTGATATTGTTTTGGGATCTCAATGGTTGAGTACACTGGGCACTATCAGTTGGAACTTTGCTGAACTTTGGATGCAGTTCTCCCAGAATGGCCAAACACACATCATCAAGGGCTCCCCAGCAGGAACACCTCAAATTATCAGTTCAAACGGCATGGAGAAATTGCTAAAGAAATCATCACGTGGGGTCATTGCACAACTATTCTCCATCCAACCATCCACATCCCCAATGGGTGAAATTCCACCAGACATGCAACAGGTTCTCCACAAACATGAGGCCATATTTTTAGAACCAATCACACTACCACCGCATCGCTCTCATGACCATGCCATTCCATTATTGCCGGATAGTACACCTCCCAATATCCGCTCGTACAGATACCCCCATGCCATGAAGTCAGAGATTGAGAAGATGATACAGGAATTACTCAAGGTGGGTGTCATTCGGCCTAGTACTAGTCCCTACTCTGCACCGGCCTCATCGGGTCCTCAAGAAGGATGGCTCTTGGCGATTGTGTATTGACTACCGAGAGCTCAACAAGATAACGGTCAAGGATAAATTTCCTATCCCTGTGGTTGATGAATTACTAGATGAATTACATGGGACCATGTACTTCACCAAGCTAGACCTTCGCTCTGGGTACCATCAGATCCGGCTTAGGGATGAAGATATTCCTAAAACTGCTTTTCGCACTCATGAAGGTCATTATGAATTCTTGGTAATGCCATTTGGTCTCACAAATGCTCCTTCCACATTCCAAAGCCTGATGAACAACATCTTTCGCCCCTTCTTTCAGAAGTTCATCCTTGTGTTCTTCAATGACATCTTGATTTACAGTCACACATGGGAAGAGCATCTCAATCATGTAGATCAAACTCTCCAACTACTGGCCGACCATAAATTGTTTGCAAAAAGGTCCAAGTGCTCCTTTGGTTTGACTGAAGTAGAATATCTGGGACACATTGTCTCAAAGGATGGTGTCAAGGTTGACCCTAAGAAGATCCAAGCAGTCCAAGAATGGCCAAAACCTCGCACACTCAAGGGACTTCGAGGATTTTTAGGGCTTACAGGATATTACCGTAAATTTTTCTGCAATTATGGAAAGATAGCCGCCCCCTCACCTCCATGTTGAAGAAGGATTCTTTTATGTGGACAAGGCTCGTATGAGCAAGCATTCCTGGACCTCAAACATGCCATGACCACCACTCCAGTTTTAGCCATGCCAGACTTCTCAAAAAAATTTGTCATTGAAAGTGACGCTTCTGGTCATGGTATTGGGGCAGTATTGATGCAAGAAGGACGCCCTTTGGCTTTTACTAGCAAAGCCCTATCTGATCGCAATCTGGGAAAATCCACATATGCTAAGGAAATGTTGGCAATATTGCATGCAGTCCTACATTGGTGGCCTTACCTCATTGGGCGCCATTTCTCCATCAAAACTGACCACCAGAGCCTTAAATACTTTCTAGAACAACGAGTTGCCACTCCCGAGCAACAAAAGTGGGTATCAAAACTCATGGGCTATGATTATGACATCACGTACAAAAAAGGGAAGGAAAATCTTGTGGTAGATGCTCTCTCTCGCCAATTTGAGGCCCTTAGTATGTTGTGTGCCATCTCTGCACCATTGCCCCAATGGATTGAGCCCTTACGTTAGGAAATACTTCAGGATGCAGATTTGAAAGACCTGGTTGCTTCACTTAGGGATGATCCAGAGTCTACACCAGGATATAGTTGGGATGGCCAAGATCTGCGTTACCATCAACGTCTGGTTCTTCCTCCTAAGTCCCCACTTCGAGAACTCCTCATGAAGGAATCACATGCTACTCCATCTGCTGGCCATTCAGGGTTCCTAAAAACTTATGAACGACTCAAGCGCACCTTCTTTTGGAAAGGCATGAAATAGGACATTCTCTCTTTTGTAGCGGATTGCGACACTTGTCAACGGATGAAAGGAGAAACAGTGCGCTCCCCAGGCACTCTTCAACCATTGCCGATACCATATCAGGTGTGGACTGACATCTCCATGGACTTCATAGAAGGGCTACCTAAATCCGGAGGCAAGTCTGTTATTTTTGTGGTAGTGGACCGCCTTTCAAAGTATGCTCACTTTTGTGCCCTAACCCATCCTTACACAGCATCCACTATTGCCCAAACTTTTCTTGACTCCATATTTCGCCTTCATGGCATGCCCGCCTCCATTGTATCTGATCGTGATCCCACCTTTACTAGCAATTTTTGGCAAGATTTGTTTAAGTTGCAGGGGACTCAACTCAAAATGAGTTCAGCCTACCATCCGCAAACGGATGGTCAAACAGAGGTTGTTAATAAATGCTTGGAAACCTACCTTCGCTGCTTTGCCTCTGATCATCCTACTCATTGGGCAAAATGGCTTTCTTTGGCTGAATGGTGGTACAACACTTCCTATCATACCGCCACCAAACTCACACCATTTGAGGCAGTTTATGGGTGCCCTCCACTCACGCCTTCCTCCTACATTTCGGGCAGCTCCAAGGTCCAAGCCGTCGATAATGCTCTGAGTCAACACACCGAGGTCCTCCGCCAACTCAAGCAAAATTTGAACATGGCCCAGAATCGGATGCGCCAACAAGCTGATCAGCATCGTTCGAGCGTAGTTTTGATGTGGGTGATATGGTCTTCCTTCGCTTGTAGCCATACAAACAATCATCCCTACAACTCCACAGGTGTCAGAAGCTTGCTCCAAAATTCTATGGTCCTTATCAGGTTCTGCAACGGATTGGTCCAACAACTTACAAATTGGCTCTTCCCCCCACTTCCAAGATCCACCCTATTTTTCATGTTTCCCTTCTCAAGAAAGTTGTGGGCACAAAGGTACAGGTTCAATCAACACTCCCCGAATTGGATGAAGAAGGCTCCATCTTACTTGCACCGAAACAGCTACTGGATCGTCGAACTCACACTCTGCGCAACCGTACCATCACAGAGGTCCTAGTTTAGTGGCGTGGACTTCAACCTGAGGATGCTACATGGGAGTCTCTCCATCAACTCCAGCAATAGTTTCCTCATTTTCAGCTTTGAGGACAAAGCTCCTTTAAGGAGAAGGGCATGTTAGGATCTCATCCTAACCCTTAATGTAATAACTCCCCTTTTGTAATAATCCCTAGTGAACGTGGGTAGTACCCATGATTAATATTTTGTAATGTTCTAAGTTTTAGCTTAGGTAGTGCCAATGACAAATGGCACCCTTTTTATGTAACACATGGTAGATAGGTGGCATTGTGCATGTAATTTGTGTGGCATTGTGCATGTAATTCGAGTGGCATTGTGCATGTAATTCGAGTGGCATTGTGCATGTAATTCAAAGTGGCACTATGCATGTAATTCGGGTGGCATTATGCATGTAATCCAGGTGGCATTTTGCATGTAAGCCAACCTTGGAAGGAAACTCCTTAAATACCCGAAAAGGCACCAATGTAACCATCTTTTGCAAAATTAATGAAGTATTGAATGAGGTTGCCCCCTCGAAGAGGCCTGCGATTCAGTTCTATTGTGAGATTGTTCTTTATGTAAATTTCTGTTATATTAATGTGATGTTTATGTGAGTTATTTCCAAGCAATTGTGTGAGAGTGTGTTATTTGAGTTTATTTTATAGCAGGATCTTAACAGCCTTCCTGGGATCAATATTAGGCATTCTTAGAGGTTTATGGGAAGCCCTAATATTGATATTAGCATTTGGCTGAGGCTGTCCACTTCATGAAGGGCATTCCCTAAAATTTATTTTTGGGACTGAGTCTTCAAAATTCTTACCCTTGACAGGGGTTTTCATAGTAGGATTATTTTGTGGGTGCACCTTAGCACCAGATTCACTTGATATATGAGCCATTTTTTTATCAATTTCTTAAAACTTGTTTTGTGATCTTTTTAATCCTTTCCCTAGACACCGTGGAAAGGTATGGTTTTTCAACTTTATCTCTTCATCCTCCTCAAGAGAAGCTTTGAAAATCCTTGGCGTGTCACTCAAGTTCATAGTATGATCTGATCTATTGAAAGACAAATTTCTAACCCATATTGTATCCCTTGCAATATTTCCTACTAAAATATTGAGCATAAACCACAAAAATATTTGTCGCTAGGGCCCGAAGGCCCTAAAAACCAACCTCTGGAGCTGCTTGCACTCAACCCAGATGAAACCCTCGCATAGTCGCTTGCCAAATATATCATTCACACATAGGGATGTGCTAGGATATTTGTTGCTCCAAATGATATGAAAATTGGTGGAGACGTTCTAGGATTTTTTAGGCATCTACCCTCAAAATTTCAGCTCAATCCGAGTCCGGATGAGTGAGATATGGCCGAAACGAGTTCGGTAGTTTGGGTAGTCCTGCGAAAAACCCTCCTCCTTTTACTTTTAATTCTTACATTAAAACATGGATAAATTTTATGAACTAGAATCCACTAATCAATTTTTTTATTCCCAAATCTTACTCACTAGGGATAAACTTGAAAAGAATGTACACCAAATATGAAATCATACAAAATAACCTAGTTATTAAGATTTTTGAAAGTTGGAAAATCAATTCTTATTAAAACACATGGGATTGATTAATAGGTTTCATGTCCACTAACATAAACTTTAAGAAAAGGAAAATAAAAAATTTAAGGTGTCAAGATTCAATTTATCTCCAATCTAGTTGATAATATTAATTTCATCCTCGATGTCATCCTTTAAATTTTATTAAAGCACCTTTATAAGAATGTGTTTCTCCTTTTTGGGAGCCATAAGAAATTCCTTCCAATAAATTTCAATAATGGGTTTTATTCTGCCATGCCAAAGTTTTTTTTGCATTGTTTGTAATGACCATGTCTCCTAGTTTAAATCTAGATATGAATTTGACCATTGATAAATTGATAGAGGTAAAAAATATACTCTTTTTTGGAAAAAGGCTACCAATCAACTAATCTAGATGCATTGCATAGAAAACTACTGACGATGGGAAAGTAAAAGTATCCTTGAATATTGAAACTTTGAAAATATCCAAGTTCCTTAACCTACTATATCTCCACTCAGGTGCAATATCCCTCTCTTAATATTTATATTCATCCATTACCATATCGATAATGGTGATTTTTGACAATTCTAATGTTATTATAATTTTCTCTTATAGAAAATATTTAGAATTCATCTTCTTAAAATATTTAATTCCAATAGTTAATTATGAACTCATTGATTCACCTCAAAAATGATCAACACAATTAAGTTTGAAAGCTAATACTTTTGTAGGTTTTGACCTTTTATAAATCTTGGTGATAGGAGTGTGTGAGATAATTGGTGCACTATGATTTACATGTCCATGATGTAACATCTATAAAGAGGGTCTACATGATTTGGGGGTGGACATATGAGGTAATGCATATACGTAACAATCATGGTGAATCTTTGGTACCTAATTGAATTGATTGTCCACAAAATTTTCTTTCCATAATACTTGACATGATATGAGAGTGTAGAAAAAAAAACTTTTACAATATGACATAGACAAAGATGCATCTCAAGAATGCATTACATAGTTCATTAGTTATATTTATGTGACAAATCATATGATTTTTTTTGGATAAATAAAGTGGTATCCTTTTCATGTAGGGAAAGACTCTATAGGGATGCTTTATGTGAGGAGCATATGAAAAACATTGACAATTTTACGAGGACAATATCACCAATGGTGCATTACACAATACTTTGGTAAATTTTTGATGAAGTTCAAAGGGGCATGGGTAAGACACATGCATGACACAATGTTTAATATGTAAGGGTATATTGGATCTATCATCTATACAATAACTTTACCATATTAAATAATTGCACATTGAGTCCATTACATGCTAACACACACAAAAATAACACCATTATCAATATGACAAAAAATCTAATGAGAATTGACCTAAAATACTCTTCAAACATTACAAGGGTGAGTAGATAGTGCAAAATATCCTTAAAGAAGAGAAACAAGAAAAACTTCAATGTGAAAACCTTAACAAACAACCATAGTAAAGAAGATTGGTGTAAACACAAGCTTCCTAGTAAGGAGAATGTATAACCTTACTATACAAAACTATAAAGATTGATTAAAATCACTATATAAGACCTATTTATAGGAAGGAATATCGACACACATGAATTGAGGGGCGATAAAAATATAAAATAATTTGAGTGGGTCATATTGATAGAAGTGGATTTAAATGCAAAATTATTACATACATGTAGGTGAAAATATTTGTTATTAGAAGCATTAAATGCAAAATAATTGTGGAAGCGGTAAATTCAAAAATCATGTCATCATTCATGGGGATGTTTCTTTGGAGAAGCATGTGGATGTAGAGTAAACATGACAAAGATATTTTAAAATAAGGATGCACAAAGGTATACAAATCCCTATGCAAAATAACCTACATGAATGGTTATTCATAGAAAATAGGGAGACAACTAATGCTTGGTATGCATTTAGAGAGAATACTTTCTACTGTTAGAATTGATGAATACTTCATAGAGTGTAGGGTGTGAAGGTGTACTAACATTTTAACAATTGTATTTGTCTAATGTAAACTACATCTCCATGCCTACAAACCAAAGAAATTCAGACAAATGTCTTCCTTTATGAAAACTTTATCCTCAAAATTTTTATGAGGTAGATACTTTCAAATATTTTCATACCCTTGAAGATAAAATTCCCTATTTAGAAGACATAACTACTTACCATTTATCAATTTTTGAGTTTTGAAAATATAACCCATTTTGACACCAACATGACTACATGCTCAATAAATAGGTGTCTAATATTCTATTTCAACACTGCTTAAAACACATATTAAGATATGAGTCACCTCAGAGAATAAGTAACCTCCAAATTAGTTTCATATACATGATCATAGTGATCAAGAACACTTTTTATGCTTTAAAAATTTTAACTCATGATTCATATAGGTTAGTGAAGGTTTATATTCCTCCATCCTAAAATTATAGATATGAAAAAATATACATAGAATGAGAATTAAAAATGATATTACAATATTGATAAAACTCAATGTCAAATTCAAAGCTCCTTAACCTCCTCAATGTGCTTTTCATCACATAATATAAATAAGAGCACCAAAATACATGACATATATGACAAGTGCTCCCCCCATGCTTGAATATAGAAATTTTCATCAAATGCACTTATGATGATGAAACCTGATGCCCTTAAACAACTATCAATTTTAGCATACCGTTCTCTTTAATTCTATTTCCCATAATATACAATTTATGTTTGGATATCGAGGCTTCAAAACCATATGCATGATATATATATTTAAATTTACAAATATTATTTTAGAAAAATATTCTTTACCTACATTTAGTATACTTTCAATTTATATAGAGAAACAAGTCTAAACTTAGCATAAACTATATTCCACATTGAAGAGGATCAAAGGTATACTAAACCAATTATACATTACAAAGATAAATTATTAATTAATTTTTAACATTTATAATTTAAGCCATCTCATAATGTATGGTTAAGGTTAACTTATGGTTAAACACTTTATTTAATGATAAATAAAATGTTAAATGGAATATTTATATTATAAAAAAAAATAGTTATTTAAAAATAAATTTTATTTCATTTATTTATTTATTTATTTTTACAATAATATAATTTATTATAAGTATTATATCATTGAAACAAGTAAAAATATGCATGGATATCTATTATAAATATTAACAATCCATGATCCAATGGCATACACTTTATGCTTACAAAACTAGAAAAGGCTTAATGTCTGAGTGACTATAAAGCAACGAATGGACCTAGCTACAACCATGCCAAATTTTTAAGTTGCTAGAAATTCCTCTAGCCTTTTAATGCCATTCCTCATCCTTCTAGAGTTGTGCGGTAGAGAAAGTTGTAGTCAAGTTCAAGAAGTGGGTGCCTAAATCACTCTTGTTGGCTAAGAAATTTTATATATGTTCTAAAGCTATAGCCAGTATTGATGTCTATTATTCATATTTTTGGGTAGGCTTCCAGGCCTCCTATAAAAAGATGGATAAAATTTAATAAATAAAAAAATCTATGGGTTAAAACTAGTTACAATACTAGTTTTCACAAAATTAATTGGGACTTCTACTATACCCCTCTAGACATATGGGGTCTAGGTTTTAAAAAAAAGAATTGGCCCTAGTTACGAAATGAGTGGTTCATATGGCTATAGGTAGTGATCCATGCAAGTTATTTCTTAGGAATACACTCTTAAGGCTCACCTGAAAGGATTATCTTCATGGGATGGTCTTGCACTTTAAACTTTTCTCTTTTGGTAAGTCCAGATAATGAATTTTGATACCTTTATTTCAAAACGTATTTAGTAGGCTTGAGATAAAATTAAGGTTTTTTTAATAGTGGGGGGATTCTCTTTCATAAAGTGTTTTTCATCTCTCTCTCAAATTCTATGGTGATCTCTTTATTTCACAAACAATTTTGACTTGCTTCCTCTCAATAGAGATATCCAAACAAAAATACTATATAAGAAGTATTTGAGATCTTTTATAAATGTTTTTAACTTAGATACAAGAGAATGACTCTTAAAAAAAATTAAATAGTACTTTGAAGTGAATAGAAGGGATATTACCTATATTAATGCTATTAAATACTCTCTCTTAGACTTTATTATAGTCCTTGTTCTATCTATACTAAACTATGAGTGGACCCAAGACTTGAATTTGCATCTTCATAAATTTTTTGTTGTATAATCTATTATAGAAACCTACAAATGAATGCCATTTACCCCAAGCTTAGCTCCCAAAATTAACAAGTATTAGGAAGTTAATATTTCTCAAAAAACTTGGTTAGAATATACACACAGTCTTGCTATCACTAGTAGATCCAAAGAAGGTAGTTTTTGCATGGTCATTTTTACTAAAAATTCATTTAGTAGGGATCCCACTCAACCATCTTGGCCTTGCTTTCCTAGTTTTCATTGCATGTCAATAGTTGGAAAATTCAATACATATATTATAGTCTTACTCATGAGCCCCTCAGGACTATAAATACTAACAAATATTTCTTAGAACTTGGAAGATCCCTCAAATTACTTTGGCTATGGTTGTTTTAGAAATGGATGACTCTTAGTAATGAAACAAGAGTAAAGATTACCACATAACCCAAATATAATTTGTTTATATGAAATTATCAAAATAAAAAATGTTCAGAAATGAACAACATAAGTTTGAAAAGGAAGATGTTGTGTCTCATATCTTCTTTGAATTTTAATATTTTAGTACAATCTTAAAAGATGCAGATGGAACTAAAGCACCTTTTTCATTTGTTGGTATTTTTGAGGAGATGCCACATGTAAAATGGAAACCCTTAGGATATCTTGATGGTAGCTCATCAACTACACCATTAGTTTTAACAATTATTTTTTTCAATTGGTTAGATGGGATTGAAACATGCCCCACCCATATTACATCATCACCACATAGTGGTATTACAACAAATCTTGGATATTATCCATGTATCACTTGGAAATATTTAAACCCTGGTCACCTCCCTAAATTTTGAGGAATCTAATTGATTGAGGTAATGCCACTTGATTAGTTTTAATAATTGCTTGAACCTAGCTTAATATGTTTTCTTTTTAGATATATGCTCAATAAATGCATGTTTACTATTCTCTTTTAACACTGCTGAAAAATCATATTAATATATGGATCACCCAAGAGAATAAGTAATATTAAAATTAGTTTCCTATACATAATCACATAAATCAATCTCATTTTTCATGTTTTAACAATTTCAACTCATGATTCATACAAGTTAGTGAAGGTTTATATTCTTCCATCGTAAAATTATAGATATGAAAAAATATACATAGAATGAGAATTAAAAATGAAATTACAATATTGATAAAACTCAATGTCAAAGTAAAAGCTTCTTCACCTCTTTAATGTGCTTTTCATCACATATTATAATAAGAGCACCAACATACATGACATATATGACAAGTGCTCCCCATGCTTGAATATAGAAAGTTTCATCAAATCCAAATATGATGATGAAACATGATACCCTTAAACAACTATCAAATTTAGAATATCATTCTCTTTAATTTTATTTTCCATCATATACAATTCATGTTTGGATATCAAGGCTTCAAAACCATATGCATGATTCATATATTTAAATTTATAAATATTATTTTAGAAAAACATTCTTTACCCACATTTAATATACTTTCAATTTATATAGAAAGAAAAATCTAAACTTAGTATAAACTTTATTCCATATTGAAGGGGATCAAAGTTATACTAAACCAATTATACATTTTAAAGATACATTATTATTTAATTTATAACATTTCTATTTTAAGCCATATAATAATGTATGATTAAGATTAAATTATGGTTAAACACTTTATTTCATGATAAATAAAATGTTAGATGAAATATTTATACTATAAAAAAACATTAGTTTTTTTTGTAATTTAATTTTAATAATTTTTATTTCAATTTTTTTTAACAAAAATATAATTTATTATAAGTATTAGATCATTGAAATGAGTAAAATATGAATGGATAATTATTGTAAATATTAACCATCCATGATCCAATGGCATACACTTTGTGCTTACAAAACTAGTAAAGGCTTATGTCTCAGTGACTACAAAGCAAAGAATATAACTAGCTACAACCATGCCAAATTTTAAGTTGATAGAAATTACTCTAGCCTCTGAATTCAATTTCTTATCCTTCTAGAGTTGTGTGGTGGATAAAGTTGTAGTCAATTTCAAGAAGTGGGTGCCTAAACCACTCTTGTTGGCTAGGAAATTCTAGGATTCTTCTAAAGCTCTAGCTAGTATTGATATATATTATTCATCTTGTTGGTTAGGCTTCCAGGCTTGCTATAAAATATGGATAAAATTTGATACATAAAAAAATCTATGGGCTAAAACTAATGGCAATACTAGATTTCACAAATTAATTGGGACCTCTACTATAAAAAAGATAAAAAAAACTGGCCCTAGTTGAAAAATGTGTGGTTCGTATGGCTATAGGTAGTGATTCATGAAAGTGATTTCTTAGGAATACACTTATTAAGGTTCATCTAAAATTATTGTCTTTATGAGATGACCTCACCCTTTAAAATATTCTCTTTTGGTAAGGTCAGATAAAATTTTTTGACACCTTTATTTCCAAAAGCATTTGGTAGGCTTGAAATAAAATTAAGATTTTTTTAATAGTGGGGGATTCTATTTTAGAAAGTCTTTGTCATCTCTTTCTCAAAGTCTATGGTTATCCCTGTATTTCATAAACAATTTTGGATTGCTTGCTCTCAATAGAGGTATCCAAACAAAAGACTATATAAGAAGTATTTGAGATCTTTGATAGATTTGTTAAACATAGATACAAGAGAATGACTCTTAGAAACAAAAATTAAATAGTACTATGAAGTGAATAGAAGGAATAATACCTATATTAATGCTATTGAATATTATCTCTTAGTCTTTATTAAAGGCCCTTGTCCCATCTATATTGAACTATGAGTGGGCCCATGACTCGAATTGGCATGCTCATAAAATTTTTGTTGTATAGTATTATTAAAGAAACCTACAAATGAGTTCCATTTACCCCAAGCTTATCTCCCCAACTTATAAGTATTAGGAAGTTAATATTTCTCAAGAAACTTGGTTGAAATATGCACACACATTCTTGCTACCACTAGTAGAGCCAAAAATTTTGGTTTTTGCATGGTGTTTTTTTACGAAAAGGTCATGTAGTAAGGATACCACTCAACTATCTTGGCCTTGCTCCCCTAGTTTGCTTTGTATGTCAATAGTTGGAAAATTCAATACATATGTTTTGGTCTTGCTCACCAATCTTGCAGGCCTAGCAAAACGATCAATTTTTTATTACAACTTAGAAGATCCTTCAAATTACTTAGGCTATAGTCATTTTATAAATGGATGACTCTTGGGAATGACACAAGAGCAAAGCTTGGTACATAACCCAAATATAATTTTTTTCTATGAAATTATCAAATAAAAAATGTTTATAAATGAACAACATGAGTTTAAAAAGGAAGATGTTATGTGTCTCATATCTTCTTTGAATTTGAATATTTTAGTATAATCTTAGAAGGTGCAAATGGAGCTAAATAACCTTTGTCATTTTTTGGAGTTTTTAGGAGATGCCCGATGTAACATGGAAACCCTTAAGATATATTGATGGTAGCTCATCAGCTACAATATTAGTTTTAAATCCTTGATGGGCCTTACCACAACCTTTGGCTCCTTGCATTCGAATCAGTTCCATAATGCTTAGTTCACTAATATATGGTTTATTCATTTTTGATATGATCATTTCACTATGATAAACCTAATCTGATTTAGTCCTGGGTATGCCTTTCCCACACCTTGAGACCCCTACGCAATAGAGCTAATCATTCCCAAGATGCTTATGTCTTTGATGATAATTTTGGGTTGGATCAACCATGGGAGTCTCTTCCCCATACCATGATTTTATTACATGGCATATATCACACCTCCAATATTGAAAAAATCATTAATATTCAATGACTCTCAAAGCATATCATCTCCAAAATATTCGACATGCATTCCATGCAAGCTTCCCAAGACTTCCTTATCCAAAATTATTATAAAGAGGCTTCTAGGTAATCATATCTCCATCTTAACTCAAGTTATCCGACATCCTATAAATTTAGAAGTAATATTATTTGTAAATGTTTCCCTCGTTGGTTAAGAATGGCCATCTTGGAGCCTGAACTACTGCAACTCGATCCAATTGTTGAGGACATCCTCGGTAATCATGGATTTATCCCATTCTTGAAGAAATTCAATGGTAGTGATGATGATGTTTCTAAGGATTTTATGAAGACCTATAATCATGGACATGTCACCATATAGGACCTACAATTTAAGGTGAGCATCAATATTTTGGTAGATATTACAAAGTTGATGAATTATGGTAGGGTCATTTGGTGAGTCAGACACTCAATGGTTGAGAAGACCAACCCTTTTGTTGATAAGTGCAAAATATTGGTCTAGGAGAATGGCAGAATTATTAGGAGATCCCTCCCTAGCCCATGGGATCGAGTCATGATCTTGGTGATGCAATATTTCACTATGGATAAGATTGACTCACCCCTCCATAGTTTCCACCTAGCCTTCCTAAACCACCTCAGGGATGTGAAGATCATCAATGTCCCTGAATACCTATACCATTCCATAGAAATATCCATAGAGAGCATTAGGAAAAATAATTTATCCTAATCCATCCATCAAGGCCTTCACTTGATTCTTTACTGTGATGCCCTCAATAAACAAACCCAAAAATTTGTTATCCTTGCAATCCCTTCTACGCAATCCCCTTGTAATTTTTGGGAAAAATATTGGTTAGTTTTTCTATGGTTCAATTAATTACCTCCATTTAATTGTCAACCCGGGGTAGCTCGTAGTCTTGTGAGTAGCCATGCAAAATCTATGCTTGCAATTCCTCCTTCGGAGATGAGTCCCTTGGATTATGGTTTGGGGGTGTTTTAATGTTCGTTGAAGTTTATATCTAAACCCATAATCCTATGCTAAGTCTAAGAAACAAGACTGAAAACATTAAAATTATAAATGTCTACCTTGCTGGAAATTACAGAAAATAGGGAAGTGTTGGAAATAAATTAAGCTATTAAAATAATTACAGAAAAATAGGGAAATAGGGAAGAACTCTATTGCAAGTGGGCCCACGCTCCCAACAGGTTCTTCCCATGGTAGAATGTTCACCGGATGCTTAGAGAATAGTTTTTACAAGAACAATGTAGGATATTTTATTAATAGTTTGCAACTGGAAAATTACATAAAAAGTCTGGGGTCCTTCTTCAGGGGTGGCCTGCATATTTATATAGTATGCAGCCAACCCTGTTACCATTCAGAATGAATCAATGCATGATCCGTTGTTACAATTGGTTGCTTGAATCGGGTAAAATATCAGAATATCCCAGCGTATTCTATTTCCAGAATACGCTGATATTCGATTTTCCTGATTTGCAAAATAAATTCACGTAATAGCTGCAACATAGGTGATGAATCACCTTTGACATTATCCCATGTTTGGTTATGGTGCTAAAAATCCTTTCAAGTTGGTTGTCGACGTGTTCACTCTGTTCTGTCGACCATAGAGCCATGCTGGAGTTTGACGCTAATGGGAAGCAGGCACCACGGTTGAAGAAGTCGGGAAGTAGGTGCCTTTCATTCGCATAATGGGAAGTAGGCACCTTCCATCATACAATGGGAAGTAGGTGCCTTCCATCATACAATGGAAAGTAGGCACCTTTCACCATACAATGGGAAGCAATGCCTTTCATCGTACAATGGGAAGCAGATGCTTAACGAAAATCAGGCGCCTAACAGTTAGGTGTCGAATGGAAGTCAGGTGCTTAAAAGGACTTGGTGCCTGACTTCGTGCCTTTTATCGATACTCTACAGATGTTTTCCCTTCATTAATTTGCAAGTGCCAGGTCCGGGTTGGACCTTGATGAAAACATGCCAAAATACAATGATTTCCACTAAATCTACACACATTACACTTAAAGACAAATATTAGAGAACATGCACAATAAACTGTCAATTATATATATCATTTTCATAAAAATAGTTATATCTACAAGAATATATGCCACACATAATGGGGAAAAAAGTACAAAAAATGAGCAATTATGTGGCTCATCATCCCCCCATGCTTAAGGGGTGGCACGTCCCTGTGCCACTTTGAACTGGTAATTACTAGTTCTATTCACCTCATCCCAATAGGCCCGGTTGGTCTGTGTCCTTTTTCTCTTAGCGGCCTTGGCTTTCTCTTTATCCTGGGGCTTTCACCCCTTTGGTGTTGTGGGAGCTGTTGTCTCCTGTCCCTGCTGCTTCTGGTGTTTGCTGCATCGGAGTGGTTCACTTGGGCCTGCCCTCTTTTTGGGTGGTTCTCTAGTCTAGGCCACCTTGCCCTTATCAACATTCATATAAAAACCAATGAAGTTGGTGGCATCTTTCTAGAATACAGGCTCAACCATTTTCTAGTACTCGTGGTGAAGTGGCAACTTCTCACCCTCGGGCACTGATTCCTTATCCCCAAATGGGATGCTAGATTCCTTAGCAACCTTGGTTGTGGGTAAATCTCCCCTTATTGGGTCAAGCTCAGGTTCAGCTTTAACCTTTGTTTCTGGCATAGGGGGAGTTCTACTGCTTGAAGCCAGATCCTCTCTCTGTACAAGGCCTAGAAATCCCATCTGCTTAAAATACTCCTACATCCTAGAGGGCTTCCCATATTTAGACCCATACAATTTCTAGAACTGCTCAGGTTGAGCAACTGGGATATTCTTCCTAGGTTTGCCAGATTATTTTTTGGCCTCCTTTTCTGCTTCCTTGAGGGCTTTCTTGGAGGCCTTCTTCCAACTCTTCTTATCTACCTTAATTTCCTCCTTGAGCTCCTCAAATTTCTATTTTCGGGTAGCAAACTAAGTTTTTGTTGCCTCCCATTCCTCATCGAAATCCCTCTCTGATTCTATGTCAGATTCAAGGCCTAGGGCTTTTAATTCTACAACTCTTGCCCTAGTTCTAGGTCAGTGCTGAGATGGCCTTACGACTTTCTATTTTGATCTCAGCTTGATACTTTGTACCCTAGGGTATGTTGGTGCAACTGGTGTTTCCTGGTGTATAGGGGATGCAGGTTGCTGAACCTCCTAGTCCTCTATAGCTACTTGCTACACATTAGGGACTGCTCCTTCTTCCTCTACAACTTCTTGCTACACCCCAAGGATTACTGCTTCTTCTTGAGGCTGAGCTGCCCTTGTATTGATTGGAGAGTGCTCTACCTCTCCCTCTCTATCTATGATTTGAGGCTCTTCGACCTCCATTTCCTTTTCTCCATCTTCTCCCCCATTTTTAGGCTGATCTATAGTTTGAGGTTCTTCCACTTCAACCTCATCCTCCTGAATTATCTGCTCTAAAGAGGGGGATGTAGAGCAGGGCTGCTCCACTTCCATTGTAGCAGCATCTCCCTATTCTAGTTCATTATCAGCATGGGGTACTTTTGTTGCCCCATTGGTCTGTACTACTACATCAACCCTAGTTGGCTACTTCGCTACCGTTAGTCCACCCTACAACTATAATTGCCTATGTAGTTGCCAAATTGTTTGATATAATTCATGCATTTTGAGGGTAGCCTCTTTTCTAGACTCTTCAAATAGAGTCTGTTCCTCTTTGAATTTGGCTTCCCAAGTGGAAGCCTGCTCTTTCAGATCCTGTAACTGCTACTGCAGATCTTTCACTTAGCCCTCTAGTGGTACATCTACCATGGCCACCTCCTATTGAGGAGTTGGCCCATAGGAAATATCCTATAAAATATGGGCCATATACTCCTCCCTATTGAGCTCATCGATGGGTGCCTCCTCATCGGATGAGCTTGAAACCACCTTCGACGCCCTCATTCTTTTGCTTCGTGTCATGCACTACCTCCTCCTAAAATTGGGGTGCGAAAGGTGACGGAGCCTGCCCTATTTCTTCCCCAAATTGGGAAAAATTAGGGGACGAGGCCTATCCTACTTCCTATGTATTTCCTATAGGCTGGGATGTAGGCACCATCATTTCTTATTCTGTCACCTCCTGGGCTGACTGTTCATTCTGAATGGGCACCTCCTCCTCTGCTTGTGCCCCTACTACTGCACTAGTGCCCACAGCTTCCTCAATTATCACATTTCCATGTGACTCTACATATCTCACCAAGGCAAAAATTAGGCCATGGTGAGCCAAGGTAGAAATGGTGCCTACCTGGTATCGCTTGACCTCATATTTCAAGGTGCATGTAAGGTAGTGGGGGATGTTGATTTTATCCCCATGTAGAATATGATTGAGGAAATAAAAATGGTTGGCATTTAGGTGGGAGTACCTACCAGAGCATGTAAAGAAATGGGTGATCTACTCAAAAATGACCCTCCAGAGCTCGGGAATGTGCTGCTTTGGCACTCCAACGTGCATTAGGTGCTCTATTGGTGCTCCAAAAAATATCTATGCATAGAGGGTAAGGTTATCCTCCTTGTACATGTGCTCCCCTATAAGAGGGAGGCCCGTAACTCTAGCGATGTAGTCCTCCATGACTAGGATCTCTACCCCCTCATGCGCACAACCCCCTCGCTCATCGATGCCACAAATTCATTCACTACTACCGCATCCTGGCCTTGACTGACCAATCGATAGTAGTCCATCCATTCTACAGCATCCAACTATGTTTGGACATCTATAGAAATTCCCAAGCAATCGATCAGCTCACTCTTCTTCAAGTCATGGTTTCTCAACTTTCCCCCATGCTTTACCTCTGATTCACAATTCACTCAACAATTTTACTATCTCCCCTTTGAATTACCACTATGCCTCACTATTCTACATTTTTTCTTACTAAAGTTGGTTGCATAATAGCTGGTAAACAACTTTTTAAAATAGTTGTGTTTATGCATGTAGGCAGTTAATTACCATAATCAATAGTGATTATGGTTATCCATAGTAAATTTCTTTTGAGCATGTGCCTGATTGTGCGGAGGTGATAACCATAAACTATCGACCAATCAGAGGCATGCCACACAACATTATGCCAAGTGGATTCGTTCAAGTGGTTAAGGTAATAATGGGAGGTTGTGCCGACACATTTCCATAGATACACATGTTCATGAAAATAATATAGACAAGAAACAGAAAATTTAAACATGCACCTAAATTTATTTCATGGGTGCATATGTGTAAATGCTCATGGTGCATCGCTATTGGCTGGCATTTTATGATGGGGTAAACTACAATAGACAATGATGGCCATGGTTCCCATGCAATGAATTCCCTTGGACGTGATTGGTTCTTGGTAGCTGCACTGTGGGTTATTCAAGAAATCCTACAAAAATTAAAAACAACAATTAGAAAAACGTAGCACCTTGGGATGACAAACGTCCCCTCCTTAGAAATTGGTAGATGTCAACTTTTAATTTCATCCATGGTGGAGTTGACTTTGCACATGTAGGGGGAGCTGACATGGCTCGGGCCACATCCCAAGGCTGACGTGTTATTCTATCAAGGTAGAAAATAGCCACAATAAACAAAAATCAGGCACCTTCTTTTTGAGTTACAGTGCGTAGGTACCTTATATTGAAAATAGATACTGTAGGCACTTTGCTTACATGGGAAGCAAGCGCCTTAGAAATTAGGTACTTATGTCTATCATGGGAAGTAGGCACCTTTTTGCTTATCAGGTGTCGTACGTATAAAATAAACTTTATACAAACTTTTTTTATGTATGCTAAGAAGATATGGTGTCAATTTCCTAAAAATTGGTAGTTAGTCATTCTCCTAAAAAATTGAGAGTCAGGCGTTGCACTATCAGCAAATAGGATGTAGGCACCATCTTCATAACATACTGGGAGTCAGGTGCCATGAAGCGTACAATAGGAAGCAGACACCTTTCACCATACAATAGAAAGTAGGTACCTTCCATCATACAATGGGAAGCAGGCATATTTCATCTTACAACGATAAGTAGGCATTTTCCCATCAAATACAAACACATGGTACTTTTATTTTATTCAAAAGGTGTTGACTTGTCCTTGTATATGCATTGTCAGGTTGATCAGGCCTTTTCAATGCTTCTGATTGAAAAATAAGTACAATATTAGCATCTACCCCTAAACTGGTAGTTGAGTGTTTTATTGTCCAAAAAGACCAATCTAAACACTCTTGTGCAGGTTCAGGTTTAGTATTCCCCTTTTTGAATGGGGACTAACTACTCCTACTACAAGCAAATTCTCCTAAAAATCTTGGAAGGTGTAGGTTCATGGATCCTATGCTTGTTAGGCCTAGGTCTCCCAGGTTGCCTAACAGTTGCACAAAGGGCATTGTTCCTGCAAAACAAAAACACAACTAAAAAAAATAAAATTTTTAAAAGAATAATTGTCTTTGGGACTATGTGGACTAGGTCCACATCTCACTAACTCAAGATAAAGTCAGAATCAACTGGGGTCTCCCCCATGCCTAATCTAGACTCAATCATATATGCTTCAGACACATAGTATGGATGTAGGTGGTGACCATTGACTATCAATGTAATGTTGTTGCCATCTATTGTTCTAACTCTTACAGCCCCATTATTGATGATTTCAATTACTTCATATGGCCCCATCCAACGTTGCATGAGCTTGCCCTTCCTTTCCTAGAACCAGGAATCATAGAGTAATGCCCATTCTCCCACTTTAAGCTGCTTTGGCCTAGTGTGGCGGTCATGCCACTTGGCCCTTTGTTTCTGAATAATCTTTATTTTCTGCAGAGCCTCAAGGTGGTATTCATCCAGCTGATTAAGCTACTAAATTCTATATTTTTGTGCATCATCCAGATTAATATTCAATTCTATAGTAGTCCTAAGTGTTTTAACTTCAAACTCTATGGGCATCATGGTTGTTTTCCCATAGACTAGCTGAAATGGTGTGAAACCAGTAGTAGTCTTCCAGGTGGTCCTGTAGGCCCATACTACTTCTGGTAATCTAGTAGCCTAGTCCTTCCTGTGTTGTTGTACTATCTTTGTCAAGATATTCTCCAATTCTCTATTGGTCACCTCAACTTGCCCATTTTCCTATGGATGGTAGGGAGTGGTTTTGTTATGCCTAATTTTATATTGTTGCATGAGTTCTTGGATCATCCTTGAAGTAAACTGAGGCCCTTGATCTATTGTGATCTCCCTTGGGACCCCAAATCTTGTAAAAATTGTTGAATACAAGAAGTCTGCTATAGTTTTCTCCTTTGAATCATGCAAGGCCTGTACTTCAACCCATTTTATCACATAGTCAGTACAAACTAGGATATACCTCTTACCTCCTGACTATGGATTAATAGGTCCTACGAAGTCCATCCCCCATTTATCAAATGGTTCAATGTGAACATGTGGTTGGAGTGGCATTTCATCTCTGAGAGTAGGTCTACCCATCCTCTGACATTGATCACACTGGCTCACATGCTTGGTTGCATCCTTGAATAGTGAAGGCCAGTAATAACTAGCCTGCAACACTTTATATGCAGTCCTTTTTCCTACAAAATGGCCACCACAAGGTTCATCATGACAAGCCTTTAGTATTTCAATTATTTCTTCCCCAACAACACATCTCCTCATGATTTGATCAGGTCCTATTTTAAATAGGCACCCATCAATCCATGAGAAATCTGCACTTTTCTCAATTAAAGTCTATTTTTCATGAGGTAAAAGTGTAGGGGATACTCTACCAGTGGCTAAATAATTAGCCATGTCTACGTACCAAGGTATCTGATCATTTAGAGAAAACAAATGCTCATCTAGAAATTGGTCTTCTGTAGCTGCATAGTCTGGAGGTGTCAATCTGGACAAGAAATCAGCTACCACATTGTCTTTTCCTGGCTTGTCTACTATTGTCACATCAAATTCCTGCAAAAGCAACAACCATATGATAATTCTACCACTAATCCCAGGTTTTTTTGTCAAGTATCTGATTGCTGAGTGGTCAGTGTGCACAAATACCTGATAACCTGTAATATAATGATGAAATTTGTTAAGAGCATGTATTACTGCAAGAAACTCCTTCTCTGTGATAGTATAATTCAATTCAGCACCTATAAGGTTTTTTCTAACATAATAGATGGCATAAAAATCATCACCATATTTCTGTCCCAATACTGAGCCTATTGCATTGTTGGATGCATCAACATATATGTGAAAAGGTATGGTCCAATTTGGACCTCTCAACACTAGGGCAGTAATCAGTTTTTCCTTCAGGGTGTTGAATGCTTGTTCACATTCTTCAGTCCAGACAAACTCTGCATCTTTTGTTAACAATGTGGTAAGAGGTTTAGCAGTTTTTCTAAAGTCTGATATAAACCTCCTATAATAACCGGCTGATCCTAGGAAACTACGAATGTCCTTTTGTGTTTTGGGAGTAGGCAGAGTTTGGATGACTTCAATTTTCTTTCTGTCTACTTTGATCCCATCTGTAGAAAGGTGATGTCCTAAAACTATCCCTTCCTACATCAACATATAGCATTTCTCATTGCTTAAGGACAAGTTAGTTTCCTCACAATGTTTAAGTGTCTTTTCCATATTTTTTGTGGCAATTTCAAAAGTCTCACCATATACAGTGAAATCATCCATGTACACTTCCACAGTCTCTCCAATCATATCTAAAAAAATACTAAGAACTACCCTCTGAAAGGTGGCAGGTGCATTACATAGGCCAAATGGTAAGACTCGGTAAGAAAATTCCCCCATGGACAAGTGAATGTGGTTTTGTCTTGGTATTCCTCCCCTATTTGGATCTGGTTGTATCCACTAAACCCATCCAGGAAAGAAAAGTACTTCTTGCCTACTAAGGTATCAAGGACCTGATCTATAAATGGTAAGGGGAAGTGGTCCTTTTTGGTTGCTTTGTTCAGCAACTTGTAATCAACACAAATTCTCCACTTTCCATTATTCTTGGGCACCACCACTAATGGTGATACCCACTCACTATCTGAAATGGGGTAGATGAATCCAACTATGAGGAGTTTTTGTAACTCTGTTTTAACAATTTCTTTCATGGTTGGGTTCATTCTCCTCTGTGGTTGTCTTACTGGTCTGACCTGGTCTTCCAGATATATTCTATGTGTACAGGTCTCAGGAGCTATTCCTCTCATGTCAGAATACTCCCAAGCAAAGGCATCTTGATGTTTTTCCAATGTTTGTTTTAGTTTGGTTTGTTGTTCTGTTGTCAACTTGTTATCTATATTCAACATCCTACCAGGTGCAACTTCTATTTGTTGAATATGGTGGTCTTTTACTCCTACTAATGGCAAATCAGGAGGAGGATAGGAAGGTTCTCCCTAAAAAAAGTGGGAGATCATCCTATCCTCATCATTTTCATCTTCCAACTCTTCAAGTGTCATCATAGGTTGGAGCATTGATAGACCATCAACATTTTGATTTTCATTTTCTGGTTCTCCCAACAAATCTGTAGACTATGCAAGTGGATGTATGATCAGTTTATTTATCTTTTGACCATATGAAATGGTCATTTTCCCATATCTATAGCTTATGTAGGCATCATTTATTGCCAACCAAGGTCTACCTAAGATTAATGGGTATCCACCTAGTCCAGACTTAGATTGCAATACTAAAAAATCTATTGGATACTCCCATGCATCTACTGTAATAGTAATATCTTCTAGTATTCCTTTAGGAAGTACTGTAGACCTATCTTCCAACTATAGCATAGTTTTAGTGGGCTTTAGGTTGGTCAATTTTAGTTTTTGCATGGTTTCCTGGGGCATGACATTGATGGCAGCCCCCAAATCTACTAGTGTGTTGGGTAAAATACAACCCTCTATTTTTACAGTTAGCACTGGGCTCCCTAGATCTGAATACTTTTGGCTGTAGGTATTTCCTAGCATAAGGTCAGCTAACTGACCTACCAAACTGATTGATTTAGCTAGTTTCCTCCCTGGTTTCTTGAGGCACAACTCTCTTATGGCCTTCCCATAAATAGGTATGTCTCTTATGGCCTGAAAGAGAGGAATTGTGACTATTAAGTTCTTTAAACTGGAGAGGATATCAAACTCTGTTTGTATTGGTTTCTTGGGTTCCTGCAACCTTTGTGGAAAAGGTGGAACCTCCTCTTTGTTATGTTCAGGAGTTGATTCTTCTTCTACCTCTTCTATAAGGGGTGATTCCCCTTTCTCTATTTCTACCAGTTCCTCTTCTTCTACAAGAGGAGTGACTTCTACACCTAATTGCTTTCCTAACCTTAACTGGATAGGATCATAATCTACCTTGATATTATACATAGGGTACATCTCATTTTCCATATGATAGGCTGGTTGCTTGTTGTTTGGGTTTGTTGTTGGCTGTGTTGGTAACTGAGGAGTCCTTGGAGCAGGTAAAGTTGGTAGACTTGGTTGTAGTGGAGCTGGAGTAGTATGTTGTGGATACTAATTCCAAGCATTCTGATTTCTCCACTACTACCTAGGTTGCTGATATTGGTTCCAAGGATAAGGGTTGTAAGGATTTGCTCCTTGGGGAAATAGATTCCAAGGTTGTTGGCCATACCAACCCATGTTGGGTGGCTAGTTTTGACCTTGATTCTGATAATTACTACCCCCATAGGATGACATTCCTGATTGCATATTGTTACCCATAGGAGACTGTTGCCAGTTCCTCCTATTACCCATGAAGTATGCCTCGACCACTTCAGGTTCCTCTTTTGATTTCATTAATTGTGGACACAACTTCATTTTATGATCCTTCTTACAAACAACACATACACAAACTTTGTTTTCTAGGCACTCATTTTTGGGGTGTTTGCCTCTGCATTTAGGATAGAAGTAGGCCAATGCTGCCTCATTCTCCTGCTTCTTTCTCTGAAGTAGAAGAGTATCCATTTGAAGAGCCAAAGATGATAACATCTCGCTCTTAAGGTCTTCTAACATGTTGCCTATTTCTATTTTAGTGATAGTGGTTGATTGCTTAACATTTCTAGAGGTTAATTTACCCTTTCTTCTTGAGAAATTTTGACACAATTGTCGAATATCATCCATTTGGTGTTGGTAAATGTCTCCCCCAGAGATCATGTTCAAAGCTTCCAAGGATTCATTTGTCAGTCCTTTCAAAAAAATACTTCTTAGGGACCTATCTCCTAGTTTTGAATGGGGTGATCTTTGTAGATTGAAGCTAAACCTATCCCAGTATTCTTCCATGGACTCCCCTTCCTTCTGGGTCATATCTAGGACTTCCTCTCTTGCATCTCTTGCTCTGCCAAAATCTTGATACTGATCTAGGAAAATTTTCTTCAATTGTTCCTAGGTAGTTATCCGTTTATCCCCTAGGTTGATGAACCAACGTAAAGCTGAATCATCTAAGGTAGAAGGGAATAATTTTAGTTTCTGAGGATCTGTGGTGTAATCCACAGATCTACATAAAACATCAAATTTAAACAGGAACAGGTCTAGATCTTCTATTGGTAGTCCTCTAAAAGTTGGAAGGTGGGCAGGAGAGATGTGTTTCATCTTGTGATCTCCTCCTACCTCATCTATTGGAAAACTAAAACTAGTAGATGTTTCCTCTGGATTTCCTGCCATTATGCCTACTACTGGTGTTTCTACCCCTGCTTCATTCAAAGCAACTATCAATGCTTCTATTTCATTTCTTTTATCCTTCAAAAGGAGGGATAAGTCAGCATTTGAGATAGTTCCATCTAACACTGCTTGCCAACATTCAACATTCAGTAGATCCTCCTCAGATTGAACTCTACTTATCTTTGATCCTACTCTAGGATTCTACTAAATTGTTTTAGAGGGATCCTGTGCAAATAGTGGGTGTTGCCACCAATGCATAGGTGGGGATTGAGATGGTGAGATTTTAGTCTCAGGTTGAGGTTCTACTGAAGTGGAAGGATTTTGAGAAACAACTTCTTTGTTTTTGACAAAATGACCATCTGGTCCCCTGTTCTTAGGTGGACTCTGAATAACACAAGCTTATACTGAGAGGGGGAGGGTGAATATTATAGTGCCCAATTTTTACTTTATTTAAAACCAATATTAATTAATGTCCTTAATTACAATAACCAAATATAATAGTGTGCATTAATAACTCAGATAGCAATAGTAAGCAAGAGCACAAGTCACCACACACAATTTGAGACACAATATTTAACGTGGTTCCCCCAATGTGGGGTACTCCATAAGATAATCTCCTTATAATATTTCACACAAAAATAAGGATCCTTATCCAATACAATGATTAATTTTATCCGTTCAAAGCTAGGTAATACACTGATCTACTCAGGTAAGCAATCCACTGATCTGCTCAGCTAGGCAACACACTGATCTACTCAGGTAGGAAATCCATTGATCTGCTCAACTAGGCAACACACTAATTTTCTCAGGTAGGTAATCCATTGATATGCTTAGCTAGGCAATACATTGATCTTCTCAGGTAGGCAATCCATTGATCTACTCAGCTAGGCAACACACTGATTTGCTCAGGTAGGCAATCCACTTATCTAATCAACTAGGCAACACACTGATATGCTCATGTAGGCAATCCACTTATCTACTCAGCTAGGCAACACACTGATCTTCTTAGGTAGGAAATACAATTATCTACTTAGCTAGGCACTCCACTGATCTACTCAACAAGCTCACAAGCTCACATAGAACTTGTCCAAATATACTAAACAAGGTCACACAGAACTTGTCAAAATCTTCTCAACAAGCTCACACATAACTTGTCTAGATATGCTCAACAAGCTCACACAGAACTTGTCCAAATATTCTCAACAAGCTCACACATAACTTGTCCAAATCTGATCAACAAGCTCACACAAAACTTGTCCAAATATTCTCAATAAGCTCACACAAAACTTGTCCAAATCTGCTCAACAAGATCACATAAAACTTGTCCAAATATGCTCAACAAGCTCATACAGAACTTGTCCAAATCTACTCAAAAAGCTCACACAAAACTTGTCTAAATCTATCCCAAAAACTATCCACAAAACTATCCAGAAATTTATCCCAAAAACCTTCTCAAAGGCTCAATCAATCTGTTGGCATTTTTGCCACATTATGTTGATTATCGATTATTCATGCATAATATGTTGAAGTTCTCACTCCTTTATAGGTTTTGATGCAAAAAAGGCTAAGTCCGAAGACTATCGTTAAATCATGACAAAAAGCAGCATGGAGAGCATAGTTTGAAAACCGTCATGATATCACGACATGTCGCGTTATCACGGGTCTGTTGAGGAGAGAGAAGCAAAGTCAAAAACTATCATGATATCACTATGTGTTCCAAAATCGTGGTCCATGCAGTCAATGGCAGTAGGGGGTAAAACCATCATGATATCTCGACGTGTTGGATTTTTGCGGTCAAAGTGGTCAACGAGGGCAGTGCAGCAAAATTTTTGCAAAATCGTGACATGTCATGTTTTTGCGACATGCGATGATCAGGGAGCATAATGTTAGAAACTATCACGAAATTGTGACATAACCATGCAAAGGGTGATGACAATCAAATTCATCATGATTTCATGACAGAATAGTAAGCAAGGCACAAAAGGCGAAAGACGTCATGAAATCGCGACGTGTTGCGTGGTCGTGGCAGATTTGGAAAGAAAAGCTTAAGGCACGAAAGGTGTCACGATTTCATGACACTTTTGAAAATGAGACCAAGCACGAAGCAGACATCACGAAATTGTGACAGGAAGTGGTAATAGTAGAGAACACAGGGAAACGTCATGATTTCGTGACACATTGGGCAAGAAAGACCAAGTGCAGGGAATTGTCATGATTTCATGACATGACGATTTTCATGGTCGAAGAGCAGCAAAGTCCAAGGAGATAGAACTTGTCGCGATTTTGTGACATGATGGAGATTAACGAACCACTTGAGGCAAGAGTGTCACATTTTTGCAAGTTAGAAGCAGGACCATACAGAATGGATGAAAATTGTAGCGAAATCACGACATGTCGGATTTTCATGACTTAGAAGAGAAGATTGAGCAGCGAGTAGATAGTGTAGTGATTTCGTGACTTGTCTAATTTTTGTGACCCAAAGATAAAACAAATATGCCGATGGGAAAACATAGCAAAAGCACAACTTGTCTTGTTTTCATGACATATAAGTGAGACAAAGCCAAAGAGAGAAAGGTGTAGCAAAATCGCGCCTTGTCACATTTTCGTAGAAACAGAGCGGAGAAAGAGCATAATGGTACGAAACGTCATGATTTTGCGATGCGTCGCATTTTTGCGGTTCAAGGTAGCGAAGGAGACAAAGGAGTCGAATATGTCATGATTTCGTGACATAGATGGTTTTCACGGTTCCGAAGTGACAAAGTGTACGGAGCAGAGATACGTTGCGATTTCGTGACATGTGTTTTCGCGACTTGTTACAGTTTCGTGCCAGAGAGCAGTTCAAACGACACGATGAAGTTTTACAATTTCCAACGATTAAAAGCACTCCAAAATTAAATGTTTTGCTGCTTTCCAATGCGGGCAAGGTAGAAGAATGTGTCCAAGTCACCAGAATTAAATATTTCCATTATCCAAAGCTATTGTTCATGATTTTTCTAACGGTTCAAGCATGTTTCAAGAACGACCATTTAATGAAGACGACCGACTCCTTGTTTCATTGAATTTCTAGTTTCTCCGAGGCTGGTTTAAGGGGATGATTTCCTTGTTTCCATTGCACATGTTGTAGATCTCGAGGAAGTTCATTGCAAGTTTTAAATGTTGTAAAGAAGCAAGACTTCTATATAAATCAATGTAGATCTCAAAAAAAGGGATCGGGAGTTTGAGAGACAGGTTGCATGAAAGCTTTCAAGTTCTTTGCATGAATGAAAGAGATTTGCCCTCTGATTTTTGCAAATGTCTTTCTGTGTGATTTCCTTCTATTTCATGTATTTCTTAGTTATGCTCATCTTTCTAATCTATTGTTAGATTTCAATTCTACATCTAAGTTTGAATATCGCAAATAAGAAAGTGAGTTCTGAAATGCCGTCCTGAAGGTTGTCTACGCAAGGTCATAAGTGAATTATGCTGTATTCTATTATTATATGCTATTGTGTGCTTGAAGTTAGATTCTTGCTGAGTTTCTTTCCCTGATCATATAAGTTCGGCCTGTGGCCATATTTCCTGTCTCTTTCGTGTATTTCCCATTTTTTCCTGCACATTTATAATTCCTTTCTAGTAACTTTAGTCTTAATCAAGCTTATAAATAGTAAGGGAACCAACCCTCTCTAGAGATTGGTCTAGGAGACATTTCTTTCTCCCAGCATTTCAATGTTGGCCGGGTCTAGGGTGCATAGACATAGAAAATCCTTTCCTGTGGCAGATTCGTGACCAACAGTTTTTGGCATGCCCGGTGGGACAGACTGTTTTTGTCTCAGAAAGATCCCATAGTATTGAAGGTTTAATGTTCGCCTTCATACCGTAAGGTTAGAACATTTGGTGACTCTGCAGTACCCAAAAATCTCTGAACATGGATGTAGTGAAAGCTGTACTTCATGATCATGAGATCAAAGTCCAAAAAAGTTGAAGATCTTGTTGAGTTTTTTGAACTTGACAACATAAAAAGAGGTGAACACTCTAGGTTGGTTTCCCCATCGCTTGTATCATCTACCATATCCACACAAATCCCTGGTATTGTTACTAGTTTTCCATCTTCTCAGTTACATACACTAGTCCCAATGGCCCAGTATCCTCCACCCCGATAGTTTTCAGCATGGAACAGCTCAGAAGCCTTGAATTTGTAGGCTCAAAATCTAGTTCCCTAGGCTACTTTGAAAGCCTTTCCAACCTATGATGGTACGGGAAATACTGCATACAAACATATTCATGATGTAGCTTCTCTGGCAGCCATTCACGATATAACAGACGAAGATGTGATGGTGAAGTTATTAGTGTTATCCTTGAGAGGAAAATTGTTGTACTGGTATCGATCTCTGCAACCAGGAACTATTGCGTCTTGGGATCAGCTAGGAGAATTGTTAGTGAAGAATTTTCATGAACAGGCTAACCCATTTTCATTGTTGCACCAGTTTAATGCAATCCAGAGGCACCCGTAGGAGGCAATAGCAGATTTCAATGTTCGTTTCACCAGAAGCTAGCAATGAGTGCCTGAAGGACTTCGCCCTACCCCTGAGCAAGCTACGTTTTACTACCTTTGAGCATTCAATACAGACATTGGCTTGGCAATCAGGAAGTCCAATGTGATGACCTTCTCAAAACTGTTCGAGCAAGCACAAAAGGTGAAGGCAGACTTGATTGCAATCGGCAGGCTTCCCCCAAAGGTAGCAATGCCCATTTTACCTGATATTCCATAGCATTTATATCCTAGTTCTTTTTCACAATCTATGTCTTCTATGTACCCTGTCCCATCATGGAATTCCAGTGCACCTCAAATTGCACCTATCCCAGTTCCTCAGCTGTCTACTTTAGAAAATCCCCAGTTGCTTGCACCTAGCATTCTGCTATTCCCTGCTTCCACTTCATTCCTAGCATTACCGGCACCACCAGCACCTTTGCTCTTACTAGCACCTCCTGCACCTGTAAATCCTGATCCTTATACAACACTCTTGTAAGAGGTAAAATCTGCCAATTCTGTATTAAGAGCAATGGGTAATAAGATCACGCTTATTGAAAGAAAGCAAGCTAAGCGATATTTCTAGCCTAGGAGATTTCAACCTCCGCCAATTACTAGAGAAAAATCTGCTTCAACAAGCAAAGCACCCAAGAAGAACTTGACTGTTTTGGCAAATGAAGATGCAGTCCTTGCTGAAATAACATATTGGTGTTCGACATGCAATGATCCCCATGGAGAAGACACTTACATGGTTCATTTGAATTATGTGCAGACATTGGCTGCTAGTTCTTTGGGAGGGCAAGTCAATATGATCTCTAAGGCAGTCCATAGCTTAATGGTTCCATCGGAAGAGCAAGTTTCGGTTCTCACAAGGACTGGAAAGAAGCCTATTACAGTATATCCTACTGAGTTAGAGCCATTAAAAGTGCCAGCTGATTTGAAAAAAATAGTGAAAACTCCTGTGCAAGCATCAAAGCTAGATGCGCTTGTTTTTTCGAAAGATCCTGTTCCACATAGAACACAATAAAAAGCCACAACTGCACAGACAAGATCAGAAGTAGAGGAGCAAGCTAGAGAAAATTTGAAGTACCCTTCATTGACAAAGAGGCTGAGAGTAGAAGCCACTCAGCAGTACCAGAGCAGATATGATCACCCCATTGAAAAGAAGGAATCTGTTGTGGTTGCATACAACATTGTCGAAGAACTGAAGAAGACCCCAGCTAAGGTTAGTCTTTACGATGCATTGCAATTGCCTGGGTAGGTAGATTTATTGCAAGAATCTTTAAAATCTATGAAGGATAGTGAGAAGGGTCCTACCCAGACAATTTATGCTCAAGATTTAACCACTTTCATCACTGGTAAAAATAGACCACCCTCGTTTTATCTATCACTGCAAATAGAGGGTTGGATCATGCATAACTGTATGATCGACTCTGGAGCCACTACAACTGTCATTCCTAAGGCAGTTTATGAAGTTATGGATATGGAATACACACAAAGTAGTCTTGGAGTCTTGTAGTTAGATGGTACTCCTGTGAAAATGATGGGTGTAATCAAGGATGTCCCGATTTTTTTACACACTATGCCTTAGATTACAGTCATTCAGGAGATAGTTGTGGTTGATCTAGAACCGTATTTCAATATGTGCTTATCAAGAGAGTTCACTGCAAAGCTGGGAGGTGGCTACCTTTCTCTGGATTATTCTCACCTAGAAATTCCTTTCAAAGGGAGAAGAATTTGGATTTATAATGAAAAACCTTCCTCTTTTCATATAGAGAAGCTGGAAGAAGTAGGAAAGACCATGCAGTCTGTCAGCTTGCTAACTGAAGGACCAGAAGATTCTATTTTGGTAGATGAGCCTTGCCTAGAGGATGTGTTTTCAATGCTTGACTTTAATGCCATGCTGGAGACTGAGGTTGGTTGTTGTTCCATTACAAAGCCTGAGAAGATTGAACTGAAGATGCAAGATGATCAGAATTCTGTGCCTAATCAATTCAGGACTCTGTACTTTGATGCTGCGAGCTTCATAGATAATGTAGCAAAAAAATTGGAGAGTGAACAATTACAGATGTTTGGTGGTTTCGAATTGATTGTGAATCAAGTTCTAAACAAATGCAGGCTAGAATCAGTAAGAATGGCGTATATGTCCTCTGTTCCAGAAGCTGCTATCATCAATGGAAAGACATTGGAGCATGAAGAGTCTGGAGATCAGTTGAAATACAATCATATTTTGTCTGGTCACTGCCGGTTCACCGGATAATCACCTGAAACTAGGTTTGTGGTGGCGGCATGCCAATCATGTTGCAAACTTTTGTATATAGCAAAAAAAAAAAAAAAAAAAAAGAAAAAAAAAAGTATTGTTTTCCTTTGTCCACTTTGGCTCTTTTTGCATGCGAGCCCGCAGGCACGTATTTCTTTCTTTTTCTTCTTCCTTCCTAGCAGTTGGTGGATTTCATAAATTTCTTCCTTCCCTTCCTCTCTATTTCTTCCTTCCCCTCTTCATTCCCTTCTTCTCCTGCTCATTTTTTCTTCTGCAAGTAATCAAGCCACTGTTGTTGTTTCTTCTCCTACTTTCCTTTTCTTCTAGTCTTTTTTTTGTGAGTACTTTTTCATAGCCATAGTTCACACCACATTTTTTCATTCCACCACCTCCTACCATCTCACCTGCTTCCCTTCCATTATTCGTTTCTCCATCCCCACAGCTGGTAGCATAGAAGCACTCTGTTACTGTATTTATCTCTGTTGTTCCTTCATTTTCCTTCATTTCACCATTCCATTCCCATACCACAACCTGCACATTTGCTGGCTATCACTCCGTTCATTCCATTCATTTCCATTTTGTGATCTCATTATTTTCATACTATCATGGATATCTTTTCTAGCACCTGGTAAGCTAAGCCAAATATAGATTTACTTGAGTTTTCTGTCATTCAGCAAGAGTTGTTGCAGCAGTCCATTGAGATGTACCCCATCAGCCAGCTTTCTATTCTCAATTTTTCTTGACTCTATTGCCCAATGGATTTAGGCCTGGGATTCATGCATACAACAAAACTGTATACCCCACGAGCCACCAAGAATGTTGGCATTTTTGCCACATTATGTTGATTATTGATTATTCATGCATAAGATGTTGAAGTTCTCACTCCTTTATAGGTTTTGATGCAAAAAAGGCTAAGTTCGAAGACTATCACAAAATCGTGACAAAAAATAGCATGGAGAGCACAGTTTGAAAACTGTCGTGATATCGCGACATGTCGCATTATCGCGGGTCTGTTGACGAGAGAGAAGCAAAGTCAGAAACCGTCGCGATATCATGATGTGTTCCAAAATCGTGGTCAACGCAGTCAACAACAGTAGGTGGGTAAAACCGTCATGATATCTTAATGTGTTGGATTTTCATGATCAAAGTGGTCAATGAGGGCAGTGCAGCAAAATTGTCGCAAAATTGCAACATGTCGCGTTTTTGTGACATGCGATGATCAGGGAGCATAATGTTAGAAACTATCGTGAAATCATGGCATAACCACGCAAAGGGTGATGACAATAAAATTCATCACAATTTCATGACAGAATAGTAAGCAAGGCACAAAAAGCGAAAGACATCACGAAATCACGACGTGTTACGTGGTCGCGACAGATTTGGAAAGAAAAGCTTAAGGCACGAAAGGCATCGTGATTTCATGAAACTTTTAAAAATGAGACCAAGCACGAAGCAAACATCGTGAAATCATGACAGGAAGTGGTAACAGTAGAGAACGCAGGGAAACGTCGCAATTTCATGACACATTGGGCAAGAAAGACCAAGTGTAGGGAATTGTTGCGATTTCGCGACATGACAATTTTTGCGGTCGAAGAGCAGCAAAGTCCAAGGAGATAGAACTTGTCATGATTTCATGACATGATGGAGATTAACGAACCACTTGAGGCAAGAGTGTCGCGTTTTTGCGGGTTAGAAGCAGGACCGTATAGAATGGATGAAAATTATAGCGAAATCATGACATGTCAGATTTTCGTGACTTAGAAGAGAAGATTGAGCAGCGAGTAGATAGTGTAGCGATTTCACGACTTGTCTGATTTTCGTGACCCAGAGATAAAACAAAGATGCCGATGGGAAAACGTAGTGAAAGCGTGACTTGTCTTGTTTTCGTGACATATAAGTGAGACAAAGCCAAAGATAGAAAGGTGTAGCGAAATCGTGCCTTGTCACATTTTCACGAAAACAGAGTGGAGAAAGAGCATAATGGTATGAAATATCATGATTTCACGACGTGTTGCGTTTTCGTGGTTCAAGGTAGTGAAGGATACAAAGGAGCCGAATACGTCACGATTTCATGATATGGATGGTTTTTGTGGTTCCGAAGTGACAAAGTGTACGGAGAAAAGATACATCATGATTTCATGACATGTGTTTTCGTGACCTATTACAGTTTCGTGCCAAAGAGCAGTTCAAACGGCCCGATGAAGTTTTGCAATTTCCAACAATTAAAAACACTCCAGAATTAAATGTTTTGCTGCTTTCCAATGCGGGCAAGGTAGAAGAACGTGTCCAAGTCACCAAAATTAAATATTTCCATTATCCAAAGTTGTTGTTCGTGATTTTTCTAATGGTTCAAGCATGTTTCAAGAATGACCAGACGACCGACTCCTTATTTCATTGAATTTTTGGTTTCTCCGAGGCTGGTTTAAGGGGATGATTTCCTTGTTTCCGTTGCACATGTTGTAGATCTCGAGGAAGTTCGTTGCAAGTTTTAAATGTTGTAAAGAAGCAAGACTTCTATATAAATCAATGTAGATCTCAGAAAAAGGGATCGGGAGTTTGAGAGACAGGTTGCATGAAAGCTTTCAAGTTCTTTACATGAATGAAAGAGATTTGGCCTCTGATTTTTGCAAACGCCTTTCTGTGTGATTTCCTTCTATTTCATGTATTTCTCAGTTATGCTCATCTTTCTAATCTGCTGTTAGATTTCAATTTTGCATCTGAGTTTGAATATCGCAAATAAGAAAGTGAGTTCTAAAATGCCATCCTGAAGGTTGTCTACGCAAGGTCGTAAGTGAATTATGTTGTATTCTATTATTATATGTTGTTATGTGCTTGAAGTTAGATTCTTGCTGAGTTTCTTTCCCTGATCATATAAGTTTGGCCTGTGGCCATATTTCCCGTCTCTTTCGTGTATTTCCCATTTTTTCCTACACATTTATAATTTCTTTCCAGTAACTTTAGTCTTAATCAAGCTTAGAAATAGTAAGGGAACCAGCCCTCTCTGGAGATTGGTCTGGGAGACATTTCTTTCTCCCAGCCTTTCAATGTTGGTCGGGTCTAGGGTGCATAGACATAGAAAATCCTTTCATGTGGCAGATTCGTGACCAACATAATCATACTAAAGTAGTAGTCAAATATCATCCACAAATCTTATGAAGGCAAGGCTCAAATATGAACTCAAAAATGAATGGTAATACACTCTTCAAAGGATGACAACTATAATCCATAATGATCTCAACTCAAATCAATCTCATAGAATTATAAAGAGAATTGTTAGAGACTCAATATGTTCTATACTCAAATCCAATATCTTTCTCAACTCAAGGTAATATCATAGAAGCATAAAAAGAATTGTTAGAGACTCAATATGTTCTATCCTCATATCTCAATCTCAACTTAAATCCAAAATATAGAATATTTTGTTTCATGGAACTTGAACAACCACTTCACACAATCACTTGAATAGGCTCAAACAACTCTTCTCAACCAACAACCACAAGGAACAACTCTTTCTTACAAGCCCTAGTCCAAGCATGTATCAACCAACTCAAATTTTTCCAAAAATGCTCAACCACAAATCTCACATAACAATGATACTCATGTTCTTCTCAAGTTCAAGTTCTTTGCATAACCAATGGGCTTCAACAACAATGCTAATAAAACATTCTTCATATAACAATGATACTCATGTTATTTTCAAGTTCTTTGCATGACCAATGGGCTTTAACAAATATGCCTATAAAACAAGGTTTAACCATAACTCTCAAACTAGAAAACCTTGAAGCATTCAACCAACCACTTTCGAAAAGAAAACCACAATCAATCCTTTTCTCTCCAATTATATTTCAAAAATCAACCACCATAAAAAAACAATAGGAGAATGTGCCCATACCTTTTATGAAGATGAAGAAACCCATTTGGAAATCTGCCACACTCAACACACTTTGAAAAAGAACAAAACAACCTTCACTTTGAACCCCTTTACAAAACATAAATATTTCTTTACATACACCTTATTTCTCCATCTAATCAATTTAATCAAATATCCCTTGAAATAATCTTTCCAATGATATATAATATGGTATACTTATAAAATAGGAAAACACCATAAATTTCTATTTTTCTAAAAGTGCATTTCAACCCTTATATCTTGCCTTCCAAGTAAATAAAAATTTAATCAAACATTATTCCCTTAGCATCACCTTATTCCTCCAACATTAGGCAATAATAAAAAATATTCAATAAAACGTTTACTTACCTTTTAGAGGAAATCAAACCCTCATCATTGCCCATTCAACACCACAACCACGATGCCAAATACCACGTGAGCTATCTGCTCACATAGGATACAGAGTAAAAATGCTCCCTATATTTCGCTGCCCTTGCTCATGCCAAAAATGTGCACCAAATGCTCTTCTTCCACACTCTACAAAAATCAAACCTGGTGGGAATTGAACGCATGCCCTGTCGCAACCAAAAACTCCATGCTTCCCAAGCTCACCGTTGGACCACGTTGTCACATTGAAGGATTTTGGGGCTTCCGCTTTTTGTTCTCTTCGTTCGATGCTTATACTTTTGAATCGAAAGCCTTTGCATATATATATGCAACCTTCATTTAATTTCACATACGTCGACACCTTTAATTATTAATTTCCTTTTGATGGTGCATGGTTTTTATGACGTCGACAATGAATTTAATTTTAATTTTAAAATTAAAATTTAAACTAAATATTTAAAATTAAATATCTCCATCATCGGGGTACCTTTTTCGATGAAACGAAAGGCTAGCCTGGGTTTTAAGAAAAACCCATTTCAAATATGCCATCCATGGTTTTAAATAAAACCTTTTATTTTGCCTGCCTTAGTTTTCACAAAAACCTTGTATATATCCATGCTCTCCAAAATATCATAAATGCTTATTTATGAAATACTTTGGCCACCAAAACTCAATGTGATTCATGTGACATCAATGACAACATAAAATACCTCAAATTTCCAATAAAATCATACAAAGTTTCAGATGAAGGTTTCTAAAGAAAACACTCTAAACTATTGTAACTAAGCTTTCTTTAGAATAGAAATTACAATGGCTACTCCTCAACAACGGTGCAAAATTTTTGGGTAAAACATTGGTTAGTTTTTTCTATGGTTCAATTAATTGCCTCCATTTAATTGTCAACTTGGGGTAACTCGTAATATTTTTAGCAACCGTGCAAAATATATGCTTGCAATTCCTTCTTAGGAGATGAGTCCCTTGGATTATGGTTTGGGGGGTGTTTTAATGTTTGTTGAAGTTTATATCTAAACCCATAATCCTATGCTCAATCTAATAAATAGGACTAAAAATATTAAAATTAGGAATGTCTACCTTGCTGGAAATTACAAAAAATAGATAAGTGCTAGAAATAAATTAAGCTATTAAAATAATTATGAAAAATTAGTAAATAGAGAATAACTCTATTGCAAGTGGGCAAATGCTCCCATAAGGTTCTGCCCATGGTAGAATGTTCACCGGATGCTTAAAGAATAGTTTTTGCAAGAACAATGCAGGATATTTTATTAACAGTTTGCAACTAGAAAATTACATAAAAAGTTTGGGATCCTTCTTTAGGGGTGGCCTGCATATTTATATAGTATGCAGCCAGTATTTTTACCATTCTAAACAAATCAACACATGGTATGTTGTTACAGTTGGTTGCTTTAATCAAGAAAGATATGATAATATCCCAACATATTTTGTTTCCAAAATACGTTGATATTCGATTTACCCGATTTGCAAAATAAATTCATGTAAAAACTACAAAATAGGTGATGAATCACCTTTGACATTATCTCATGTTAGATTATGGTGCTAAAAATCCTTTCAATCTGGTTTTTGATGCATTTGCTCTGTTCTACCGACCATAGAGTCATGCTAGAGTTTGACGCTAACGAGAATTAAACACTATGATTGAAGAAGTTAGGAAGCAGGCACCTTTCATTCGCATAATGGGAAGCAGACACTTTCTGTCTTACAATGGGAATCATGCATCTTCCACCATACAATGGAAAGTAAACACCTTTCATCATACAATGGGAAGCAAGTGCCTTTCACCATACAATGGGAAGCAGGTGCTTAACAAAAATCAAATGCCTAACAGTTAGCTGTCGAATGGAAGTCAGGTGCTTAAAAGGACTTGGCACATGACTTTGTGCCTTTTATCGATACTCTATAGATGTTTACCCTTCATTAATTTGCAAGTGTCAATTACGGGTTGGACCTTGACGAAAACATGTCAAAATACAATGATTTCCACTAAATCTACACACATTACACTTAAAGACAAATATTAGAGAACATGAACAATAAACTGTCAACTTATATATATATATATATATATATATATATATATATATATATATATCATTTCATAAACAATTATATCTACAAGAATATATGTTGCACATAATGGGGAAAAAAGTACAAAAAATGAGCAATTTTATGGCTCATTAGTAATGACCCAAAAACTAGCTACAAGAAAACACAAGAAAGAAAATAATTTTTTTTCTACGATGAGGGATTCATAAATCCCTAACCAATATTTAGTTTTTCTATCATTTCTAGTTTACTAATTTTCTCAACTTTTCTATTGTGTTACATCTCATTCAATGCCCTACACAAGTTCGTATATGTAGGCATATCATATGTTACCACAAATAAGCTTATCTATCTCATTACTCTTGATGAGCTAAACTTATCACCTTCAGTACAGTTGAAGGTATACGTCCATCACCATACCATATACAAGTCCATATGTGCAGGTATGCTATGCATACTATGAGTTAAGATATCCATCTCATTTCCACGATGAGCTATCTTAACTTAAACGTAATAAATTATTTTACTCGATTTGCATTCTCCATAAGGGGTCTTAATCCCTTAGGTTCTTTCCATGTTCACCCTAAGATCTCAATATCTTAGGTCATTTTCCTAGGTTCACCCTAAGGTTTCATTTTCTTAGGTTACTTTCATGTTTAACAAGAAGACAAAATTAACTCTATCAAATCAAACAAACAAAGGATAAAATTCATAAAACATACATGAGGTACTTAGAAAGGAAACAACATAAAGAAAATAACAATTAAATAAAAAGAGAAACTAAATAACAAAGCATATATAATTCATAATAGTAATCAAAGATATAGTTCTCATTCATCCAACAATTTATTACATATATACAATTATGGTAAAAACTTCATACTTTTAAAGAATAATTAATACATCAATCATCTAGGGATATCTCCCCACAATTCTAGTCTATTTGAGCATAAGTAAATAAACCATTTTAAAGGTTCCAAATACCATATTTTACTCTCATTTTATTTCCCTCATTTGTTTGAGGATAGTAAGGGATCAGGGCAACTCATGGTTCTATGATAGACATGCCTCTAAATGCAAATAACATTTACTTTGCTAAATTGCAACTATACAATTTAAACCAAAGTATCTAACCATCTACTGCATGTTGATATTATAATAATTTTTATTTTTATTTTCACCTCTCATTGTCCATAGAGAATATTTCAACAACTACAACTAGATCACATGTTTTACTTCAATCAATTCATTTCAACATTTATTCAACAAATTAAAGTCCCATACCTTTAATTCTTCAAATAAATTATATTCCTTTTAATTAAACTAATCGAATGGCATTATTCAATTAATCTAATAAATCATTTCCCTTTACTTACATTAATTGAATAACACTTTATTCAATTAACTAAATAAATCACATTTTCATAAATCAAAGTCTCCTTACTTTAATTCATAAAACAAACTATATTTCTTTATTTCATAAATCAAAGTCTCCTTACTTTAATTCATAAAACAAACTATATTTCTTTATTTCCTTAAACCAAAGTCCCATTACTTTAATCCAAGAAATAAACTATTTATTTCTTAATTTCCATAAATCAAAGTCTCCTTACTTTAATTCATAAAATTACTATATTCTTTATTTCCTTAAACCAAAGTCCCATTACTTTAATCCAAGAAACAAACTATTTTTCTTAATTTCCATAAATAAAAGTCTTTCACTTTAACCCAAGAAATAAACTATTTTTCTCTTTATAAGCTACAATACATCTTTAATTGATTTATAACTACAAAATGAGTATTGCTTTAAAATCATTTTACTCATCCCTAAATCTTATACAACCCAAACCTTAATTGAACTCATTTATTTCTTGTATTAAAGGTAATTCAAAAGTGGACATCAACCAAAATGCAAGTGCTCGAAAGACATTACCAAAGAAAGAGCACAACAAGATGAGTTTTGGGTTAATTAATTACAACGGGTAGCAATCAATTATGATCAACTAGGGAGGATTCAGCTGACCACTAGAAACTCGAAACTTCATAGTCGACCAATAAAAACTTGACACCACACACAGGTTGAAGGGCTTAACATTCAATTGATGTCAATAACAACTTCAACCCCTAATAACAACATTTTTATATGAGTAGTTTGGTTGGCTGGCCAAAGATTAATGCAACATAGGAGGATGAGATGGTAAGAATGCCACTATAAATAGGGTGGTGACTCATGATATAGATCTTAACCAACCATAGACACCCAAGCAATAGTAAAATATGGACATGTGTGCCACAGGTTTCTCTACTACATTAACCAAAAACTACGATCAATTGGAAAGGAGGGATATTACCACAAACTACATCCAATGAAAATAAGCCAAGTATCATGGCAGAAACCAAGGTTTAATGCAAATATATAATTGAATAAATTTATCTTTAAACCCTTATAACATAAGAGAGTAGTTTTGAAACCCAAACTGATTTTTCTCAACATCGATTTCCTTTTCTTCCTTGCTAAAGAGTGGTGTGTCTAGATGTGGATTTGTATACCGTTAGCTCCTCTTTCATTCACTTAAAATCGTCCTTCCTCCCTCTCATAATTATACTCCCTCATTAAAAAAAAATTTACTCCCTTCCTCTCTTATGTTCCATCGTCCGCCTCTTACCCCATATTTGTCTTATCTTCTCAACAATGTTATCTGCTTGTTATCAATTCCTCCTAATCACATATGCCACCTCTCAAGATATTTGTATTTTTAAAACATTCTTTTCATCACTGCCAAAAATCCCTCATAAATGAAGCTATCCCTTTATGATAGTGAGTAGCTTCCATATCCCAAGGTAACTTATTACCTTTACAAAAATTATCTCTTACCTTTATTTTAGAATGAGATCTTTTCAAAATAATTTAAAATAATATTTCCTCTATTATTTTAATCATTTGAATTTTACTTATTTAAAAATGAAAAGCCCATGATCTCTTAAATAGGTCTCTTAGTTATTTTTTCAAATAAAGACCTTATTAATTTATCTTTTAAACATAAAATATACATTACTATTTCTTTAAATAAAATCCCATTATTATTATTTAAAGAGATATTGTATTATCTATTTAGCAAATATCTATTATGTATGTATATATATACAAAAATAGATATTTTATTACCATTTTAAATAGAGCTTTATTATTATTTAAAAAAAAAAAATTATTATTATCTTTTAAATCATAAAATAATGGGTCTTCCTTGTCACAAAAGCCACATGCTAAACTAGCAATAATTCAAGGAATTTAAAGGCAACCAACTTATGCACATTTCCAAAATGAATGATTTAGCAAAGTGATGAAGTAAATGAAGAACACAAGCTTATACTGAGAGGAGGGGGTGAACAGTATACGACCACTTTTTACTTTTCTTTCCAAATAAATATTATACAATGTATCAATAGCAATATCAACAGTAGTAATCAAAGCAATTCATAAATCACCACACACAATAGAGACAACAATTTAATGTGGTTCACCCAATGTGGGCTACTCCATGAAGAAAATCTTTCACTAAAATTTTCTTAACAAATCTCTTAGAAATCATTTTCCTATTACAATGTTTATGGACCATTGTCCAAAGGAGACACCAATACCCTAATAAGGTTCATGGATATCTATCCATAGGAGAACTCTTTCTCCTTGGCTCTAGATGGTGATCTTCTAGAATAAATATTGCCTCCACTACTCTAGTTTATGGATATCTATCCGCTGAAGACTTTTGCATTCATACATAAGACCTATCTTCACTACCCTAGATAATGGACCTCTATCCACTAGATATTATTGTCCTCTATACTCTATCACCTCCAAATATTTCTCTTAGCTCTGTCACAAATATATATTAAACATAGTCCTTCGGTCTAGCACAAATTTGCTCAATCTCTGTCCTCAAATTTGCACTAAACACTATCCTTCAATCTAGCACAAATCTTCTCAATATCTGTACTCAAATATACACTACACACAGTGCTTCAGTATTGCTCAATATCTATTCTTAAATCTGCACTAAACACAGTCCTTCGGTCTAGCATAAATTTGTCCTCAATATCTATCCTCAAATCTGCACTAAACATAGTCCTTCGATCTAGAACAAATTTGCTTAATCTCTATCCTCAATCTTTAACATAAATCTTGAATCAATCATAAATCAACTTTTCTAGATCTACCCCAAACCTTAATCCAATATTTGAACAAATCAATCAATAAACTCTACTCGCAAGTCTTCTCAAAGACTTGTCTCAAATCTACATTGTAAGCTTCCACAAAAGCTTACTCAACTTAACTCAAAATTTACACAAAAATCCTTTTCAATCACATAAATAAGCTTCACACAGAATCTTGTTCAATCTCACATAAACACATAGATAATTGTTAAAGACTCAATATACTTCACACTCACAACAATGCTCAATCACTTTCAATCACTTTCAATCTCTTTCTCAAATAAAATTAGAATATAGAACAATTTGTTTCACAAAAATTGAAATATCACTTCAACACTTCCACTTGACTAGGCTCATACAATTCTACTTAATCAATCACTCAATGAAATACTCCTTGCTTACAAACCCTAGTCCAAATATATGAACACTCACTCAAGTATTTCCAACAATGTTTATCAACCAATCTCACATAACAATGATACTCATGTTCTTTCACAAACCCTAGTTCAATATAGTTCACAACTTCACATAACAATGATACTCATGTTCTTTTACAAACCCTAGTTTAAGCATATGAAATATTTACTTCAATATTTCTAACAATGCTTATTAAACAAGGTTTTTGTCATCAAATTTCACTTAGAAAAACCTTTAACAATCAAACCCAACAATGCTTATAAAACAACCTTTTTCACTCCAACTTAGCATTCACAACATCCAAAAATCACTCGCAAGGAAGATCTGTCCATATATTTTTGTTTGATGAAGAAGTACCCTTAAAAATTTGTCTCAATCACAATTATTCTCTTTGCCAATTTTAAGGGTTAGGTAGTAAAAACCTTCTCAAAATTTAATCAATAATTTCCTCACAAATTATTTTCACCATTCACAACATGAGAACTCAATTAACCTTATTACTTCTTTCAAATATTAAACAAAATAAAACTTTATTTTGAAATAACATTCAAAACCATCTAATGCCTATCAATCCAATCAATTATTCTAATCACCAAAAATCACAATATAAAAATCAACTTTCACAGTCCTTATATCTCCCTAAAAACCTTATGCCAAAACAACCTTAGGACAAAAATTAAATTTGAAAATTTTAAATACCTTTTGCCCTTGGTGGGAATCTAACCCATGTTGCGCTTCCACTAGTGCCCTAGCCATGGTTCCAACCACCGCGTAAGCTAGGAACTCACCTTGGGAGCAAAGAGCACCATGTGCTCTATAACCTCCCCTCTTGGTGCCTAACCAAAATATTTGCGTTGCTTCCTTTGGCACCCAATAAAAACTCTCATAAAACTTTCATTGAGATTCGATCATGGGTCCTCTTGATTCCAAAGCTCTAAGTCACAACCGCTTGCCACCAGGACAACCCGCCAGATGGATATAAGGCTTAGAGCCTTATCACTTTTATTCCTTTCATTGGTGCACACAAGACAAAAATATTTTATCTTCTTCCTCGCACGAAATCGCATAAATTGCATAAGTCATAGGCCTTTTAGAATTCGAACGAAGGTAAGTTTCTTGCCACTAAGGCATATGGTATTTATACCATTATGCCACCATAGTTTTTAGACGTCGACGAAGGGATTTTATTTATGACGTCGGTGCATTTATTTTTGCCTTGCAACCCTAAATTTAGGGTTAATTAAATTATATTATAATTTAATTAATAATAAATTTATTATAATTAACTTATAATTAATTTAATAACCATATGGTTAATTAAATTAAATTACAAATTAATTTGGGTATTTTCATTAGACCTTTAATATTATAATAAAATATTATAATATTATTTTTCATGGGCCTTCTAACTTCTCCTGTAGACCTTATCTAATCACCTTATTATTTATGAAACTGACTCTTGAAGTCCTTCCTTTTGCACAGCTCACTGAAACCGACTTTTGACATCAATGACAACAAATATTACTCATATTTCCAACTGTAAATGACAACCAAATATGTGCAACAAACAAATAGGGAGTCTTTCCATCAATCCAATCACCCATCTTGGCCAGAGAATTTATGATAGCTACTAGGCTATCAACAGAGGCTCTAGGCAGTTGGCTTTGACGATTATCCCACATCCGATAACGCATACCTATATGAGGGTATCTATCAATGTTACCCCTGAGTTGCCTTTATCATCACTTCCCCTGATCATAAGTACCCCATTTATGGTGGATGATTCTACCTCTTCCACCCACGAGTGTACTTGATCTTGCATATTTATCAATATGTCAATAGTACCATGTTTATCCAAAAATCATACTAAACATTACATAGTTATTCATTTGCACAAAACTAAGCATTAAAGCATCATAAATTAATGGATAGTTTTTCATACCAAAAGCTTGCCAGGGAGCGTCATGACATCCCTATCCTCAGTTCAAGCTAGAAAACCCTAGATGTTGAAGTTACCAGTATTGACGATGATCTAGAGATTGATTCCTCTATTTCTTCCAAACAGGGCAAGCCTCCTTTTAGTCCTTCGCTTGGATCCACTCCATAGTCCACCATTCAATGTCGGTCCACTCAGACCAAGGTGGCAAGGACTAAACATAAATTTAATCTAGATGGTGTTCGAGAGTCTCCCAGGCTCAAGAAAATCAAGATGGAAATTTTATCCATCAAAGTGATGATTGAGGATGACCTTCCCGACATGAAGTTCTTTGAGCCCCTAGGTGAGCTTACCATGAATTTGTTCCAGAAAACTATTTTTGACCCACATGTAGGGATTGTGGTGATCTTATTTGTAATTGTGAACGCAACCAAGACTAAAGGGGATGTTATACAAACAAGCTACTAAGGTCCTATACGAGTTGTTTCGATTGCTCAAGGACCTTGAAAAGAATGGGAAGTGAAGCCTGCTGAGAGTGCTAACGCTGAATAACTTGGTGTCCTTCCTCTATCCTCCTAGGATCGTCTCTGCAACATTCGTGCTCATCTTGCTGTTAAATTTGCTGACTTGTTCATTTTTATTGTGGTGACCTGTTCCTTTTTGCTAAGGTGGCCTCTGTGGACCCTCTTGTTTTCCTTATTGTTTTGTTGTATTGGTGGCATCTTCAAATGCCAGGTGTTGTAAACGGTCTTCATGACCTGCTCGGGTTTATATTTATTTTGTAAATAAGGTTTTGGGGTCCTTTCAAAACCCACTCCACCAATTAATAAAAAAAAAATATGGGACTAATCCCACAACATTAGTTAAAAAAAAATCAATTGGTTATATAGGATTGAAACATGCCCCACCCATATTACATCATCACCACATAGTGGTATTACAACAAAGCCTGGATATTATCCATGTATCACTTGACATGATTTTAACCTTGTTCTCCTCCTTAAATGTTGAGGAATCTAACTGATTGAGCTAATGCCACTTAATTAGTTTTAACAATTGCTTGAACCTGGCTTAATATTTTTTACTTTTTAGATATAACATTATTTAGTTTTTAGTCTTGGAAGTGATGTATAAGTGAGCATACTTTTGGTAAGCCCTTTGGCTACTTTTTTTTTCATTATGCTTCCAAATTTTAATCAACTTGAGTGGACCTAACCATGGAGACTTTAAAACTTCAAATAGAGGTCCAAGATTTGAATCCTAGAGGAGTAAGGTTTTACATTGTGCTTCTGTGACTAGAGTATGGTTGAATAACCAATAAACAATACCTTCTATGAAGATCATCTCATATAACCTATGCTCTATGTTAAAAACTATTTTATAGTTTACTTCTAAATAAAATTATTCAATCATAATATTAAACAAAATATATATTATATAAAAAATAAAAAAAATGTTTTTAAATTTATTTATATATATATATATATATATATATATATATATATATATATCAAAGATTCTTTGCCTCTTCATCGTGATGATAAACATGGAACATTCATAATGGTAAAGAGAATATTTTTCGTTTATAATAGGTTCATTCATCGATAAACAAAATTTAAAAACCTATGTTGTCTGCCATAATGCATTGCTATGGAAGCCTTTTTCCTTTTTCTAAATTCTGTAGTGCCATGCATACATTCCCATCTACGTCGATGAAGCTTTGTTTGCCAGCAATGGCTGTACTTAATTATAGGAACTTTTTTTAAGTGCATATATGATAAGAGACCATTATGTACAAGTAATCTACCAGACTCCCTCTTTTTAAGTGGAGGCAAAATGGTGTGTAAGAAAATCTGCTTAAAAATTATTATTGTTGATGGCATTCAGAAGTAAAGATACTATATCAAATATGGCAGGAATGCTGGATATATTTTTATGATAGCAAGTGTGACACACTTCCCAATACAGAGCAAATCTTCAATTGAGGTCTAGGGTTCCTAGGTTCAATGGCTTTATGTATCAAGAAAGTTTATGTAAAAAAAAATGTCAGCACATAATGCATATTTTTTCTTATGTCAATGATTTTCACTGTGATTGAAAGATTTCATCGCTATAATTTTATTTCAATTCCCTAGAAAGAAAGCTCTGCTATCTATAAGCAAAAGTAATCTTGCAGGTTTTGCAGAGGTTCTTTGCACATTCCGATGGACCTTAATCAAATTATTTTGTTAGTAACATGAAGAACCTCTTATTCCTGATTTCAAGACTGACAATGAAAACTGCCAAATGTCTGTAGAAAGAATATTGAAAAATTTCAACGTAGAGCAGACAAATTAATTGCTGAGTTAATAACATATAATAAGTTTGTGGTGGGCAGGCCTTGTAATGAAAGAGAATTAGTGGTCTTTTGACTTTTTAGATTTATATATTTAAAAATTTGAATTTGCCCCATGCTACCCATCATTTGGAGCAAATTAAGGTAAAAAGCTTGGGGAACAAGTTTGTTTGAAGTATTAAAAATGTCCCAAGTTCCAAATCAAAGTGGAATGTTTGCTGGTTGTTACCCTTTATGTTGGCATAATGATGCCTATAAAACTTGGTGTTTCTGGGCATGCTCTACCCGTTCATGAATGTTTGTGGGTTTGGATACCTCAAAACTGAGATGTTCTTTGTTCGTAAATCATGTAAAAATAAGTCAACAACCTTATTAACCACAGTCATTGCAAAGGTGTTTTATACTTCAATACTGGGATAATTGATAGATTGAAAATTCATTGGAAACAAGAAATTTTCTTCTTTTCTTCATCTGAAGTAGCAATTTGGTGGATAAAGTTTTTCAAATTCATTGAAAACGAGAAATTTCCTTCTTTTCTTCATTGAACTGTAATAGATGATCAATAAATTGCCCTACAAAATGCTTGGAGAAGCCAAAAACACTCTCATATATTGGAATTGTATTACAACAAATGCTACAAAAATTACAATTGGTTGGCAAAAATATTGACTTACAATCACATAAAACCATGTTTGCTTTCCCAAAAACCACCTCATAAAAAGATTATAATTAAATTATGAAAAATTTTCAAAGTGCCCAACTCAATATGAAATATTCTATATATTTTCATGTTCTTGAATTTTGTAATAAGAAAGAGGAAAGTTCCATCAATCTTAGAATGTGATTATCAAGGTCAAATGGAAATAGGGAATATATATATATCGTGAATGTTTTTCCATACTTCTAAATATACAATTAGATTTCGAAAATTTTGCTTGGTGTATGAGGTATTCAATATTTTGTAAAAGTTAAAATGATACTATATTTTTCCGAAAGGGGAGTTACATATTATCTTGCATCACCGGATCCTTGAACCTTTATCACTCTCCATGTTAGCAATTTATAACAATTTGTGAAAAAAACGTTAAATTTTATATTGTTTTCGTTATAATTTGAAGCACTTTTCAAATTACAAGTGAATCTAATCCTTTTGAGATGATTTTTGGGAGATAATAATATGGCAACATTTTAATTTTTGTTAAAGATCTTGTTAACATTTAAAAATCTATATGCAAAATCTTCAAAAGAAAAGATAAAACTAAGAAATAACATTTTGCTAAAAAAAATGAGTGGACTAATGAGAATAAAATAAATACATTCCAAAAAAAATTAATGCCTTTATATAGGAACTTGGTAGGAGTGTAATAAAAGTAATCCTTATATCTCACATATAGGTAGAAATTTTTTTAGATATAAGGATCTAAAAATTTGGTGTCTATAGGTAGATCCTTATATCTTGGTAATTTACTTTTTTCTAAGAGTGTAATTTGTCTTTATAAGTCATGAATGTTTAGAATACTTTTTGGACAAAAATGTAAATTATTTTTGGAGTTACCAACATTTTCATATGAAAATAAAATCACTATAGTGTCAATTCTAACGCATTAAGAAGTACAAATGTAAATTATTTTTGGAGTTACCAACATTTCCATAGAAAAATAAAATCACTATAGTGTCAATTCTAACACATTAAGAACTCCTTTATGTTATATATAAGGTTCTACCTATAGACACCCAATTTTGAGCTACCTATAGATACCCAATTTTGAGTAGGCAATCAACAATGCAATCAAAACAAACTTTACTTCATCAAATACATCAATCGTCATAGCTAAATGACCAAGTCCAAAAATGGTCAAAGATGAAGCTAAATGTCCCACACTAGAAACATTCTCCTAGAAGCAATAACACCATAGCAATTTTATTATATGGAACACTGCTAATGTTCTAATTTCAAACATGATATTTTTTCACCCATCCAACCTACCAATGGTCATCCTTTTCACTAGCATTGGTGAGCATTTGTTCTATAGTAATTCTAACATCCAATCTTATTTTCTAATTACAAAAGAAACATGTAGTTGACTAACTCAATTACCTATCAACATGATATTGTTTTTCCTCTATCAATGATAAATCTCATGCAATCTCCCTTATCTTCTAATTATATGCCCTATTTGGAAATCATTCTTATGCATCAATACTCATATCTTCTAAAATATTTCTTTAATCCTATCAACTAAAATTAACTCTTAACCAAAATCTTAGAATTATCATGCAAACTCAGTTGGACTATCAATCACATCTCATATAACCACATCTCTCATTGGTTGTTTTGCATATCATCATCTCAATAAATCCTATCATCCAACATCCCCTTTCAACCATGCATCTTTCAAGGCAAAAATCATAAAATATATGTAACACCAATCCTTAGCACATCTAAATAGAAGGAAGTTTTTAAATCATTTTACAAAAGCTCTATCCAATATTTTAACTAAATCAAGAAGGACTCTTATATCATTTATATATGCTTTGCTAAAATATCTAATTGTGTGCATAGAAAATATTTATCCACATCTACACCACCAAAGGGGCTACCAATATTTCATCTCCAAGCTCTCAAATTTGCTCCTAAACCCATATTTTTTCCATTTGTTATTTTATTTCATTATATATTTAGCTTAATATTTGAATATATCCATTTCATTCTATTTAAAAATCATTCATTATAATTAATTACAACTCTGCATTATATTCCTATATTTTTGTTGTCATATTTGTATCCCAAATTTGCATTGTCAATCATTCTATAGGCTTTGAAATTGAGGTGAATTATGCAAGACTAGTAGACAATAGTACCATCATCTAACAACTCTATCATTAGTGCCATAGTGCTAAATGCTAACATTGTTCTATTACAATGCTTTTGCATGTCTGATAAGATAAATCAATGCTTTCTATTTCCCTTTGCATTTTAGGATTTAGTTTTATTTTATCGAACAAAGGTTTAACTAAACCCCTACCTATTTTTCAAGTTTGTATGTATGCAGGTTTTGCTTTACCTAGAGCAATGATCAAAAGGTATAGGAGTGAATTTCAAGATAATTGTTTGCATTAGAAACATAGGAAAATATGCATACTCTTTGTTCTCCTCTCTTTGTTACAATAGTTTAGGTTTTTAGTTAACTTAGTTTGGTTTTATTTCTTGCATTTTTATCTTGCATATACTAGTCTAGGATAAAATCTTTATCGTTTTATGCTCTTATTTTACCTATGTATGATTACTTGTAATCTAATAAAAAAGAACTTAGGTACACAATAGAAGTAATTATTTAGTACAAATTATGCAACATTTATAAAAGAATAGAAGTGCACATAACCTAGGTTGCATGGTTCCATCTTGTTATTTTTAATTCCTAGTCTGATCATCTTTGAATCTATAGTAAAATTTAATTGCATACTCTTTATAATGGTGTATGTTGTGCAAAGCTTCTTGATTCATTGACTCTAAAAAGAGAAAAAAATATATTTTATTTTATGTTGTCATTAAAAAATGCATGTAGTATATGTATTTTTTTTGCATCTTTGTCAATTTACATATTACATATTATTTCTTTCCTAAGTTTTATAAGGATTCTAGTTCTTAATTTTAGGTTATCTAAAAGATATACAAGTAGGCAAAGATGTTGGAAGGAAATAGTAGGTGTGATCGTCAAATAAATCCATGCATAACACATCAAGAGAGAGAGAGAGAGAGAATATTTACTCCCTTTCATGTTCCCTTTTCTATACTATGATATTGGTGAACCTGATGTGAGCACAAAATGTGTTCCAAATATTTTTTCCAACATGCCTTAATAACCTTTACATAAATTTTAAAGTAATATTATTAAAAATTGTTTGCATAGATTAGCACACAATAATCAAGTTAAAGTAAAAATAACTCAAATTCTAGTCCTACAAGGGCTCTTTTTAGTTCCTTTTAAAACTTTCATATAGACTCTTCGACTATATGGGGTATATATCAATCTCAAAACATGATTCATCTACATGAGGTCTCACACATACATCCTTTAGCAAAGTATATTATTGGATAATAGTGAGAGTCATAAAGGTTTTATTGTCCCTTACATATTGGTTTTGGCCATGTAGCCATGCGATTCTTTCACTTACCATTAATATTGTATGTACCATATTTTCTCTCACATACCATCAAGTATATCATGAGGGGTCATGCATATTGGATGTAATTGGTATATACGAAGACCTTTCAGGTATATAGGTTGGATCATTATATTGAAGTAAGGAGAGATAATGACTATAAACATTTTTTTCTTCTTATTTTTAATTAACTCTTTAAAGTTATAAAAAGTAATCAAACCTTGCCCTATCACTAATAGCTACCCTGGCCATGGTTAAAAGATGTTACCTAACTCATATTATGGTCTATTAATTAGACAACCAACCTGACTCTCCCACTAATGGTAATGAGGAGGTTTAGGACCATTTTTTTTTGGTCGTTTAAATTTATGTGGGTTTTTATCGAGTGGCCCAAAACCTGATTACAAGTAGTCACAAGACTTTAATCAAGGCCACAAAAAATGCTTCAAGAAGGCCCAAGGATGTACCTAAGGACAGGCTTAAGTAAATCCTTTAGTATAGGCTTAAGGATAGCCTTTAGAATAGGCTTACGGATAACCTTCATTAAGGGCACACAAATTCACACCCGAAGTGAGAAAAAAGAAAGTCCTACCCACACAAACTTGAAAAGCCCACCCAAAGGGAAAAGGAAAAAATGGGAAAAAACATTGGAACAATCCTTACTAGCCACAAATTTGAACAACCCATTAGGCAGGAAAATAAGAAACCCTTCAAAAATTGAAATGCATAATCTCGTGTAGGGGAAAAACCATAATTCAAGCAGAGAATGCTGGAAAACCAAAAATATAAAATCAAAACCCCCTTGAACAATAGGAAGGGACCTAGAAACTACCAAAAAATTGTAAGGGATGCAAATAATAGCATCTCACACAAGCTTGGAAAGAGGTACATCAAACAGGGGAGCTCCTTAGGCCATGAAGTCCCTTTGCAGCAAGGAGAGCTACTCAAAAACTAAAAGAAGTAGAGGAAACATCAGCATCGAATAGCAATCCAAGGTAAAGAGACAAGGAGGTCCTAGGAAACCCCAAAAGGAGCCATGAAGCAAAAGCTACAGAAGTTAAGCACAAGTTCCCACCAAGACCATAAAAATATAGCAATAACCCCAAGACAACCTCCAACATCATCGATGAGTAGCTTTAGGGATCCAAAAGAGAATGACCAATGTGATCTCAGCAGTATTTAAAATAAAGGCCCATCTCCAAAGCTACAAAAAAAGCTAAGATCCCACCACGAAGCCCACATCCAAAAATCTAAAGAGTAGCACCATAGAAAAAATCACGAGGTCCTCCAACAAGCCAAAATATACTGTGAAGAGCTGCTCATGAAGCCAAACTCCCAAGCTGCAATGCACTGCACTAGAAGAACCCTACAAAAAACTAAAATAGAGCTAAAATATCTAGGGAAAAGGATCCCTGCTACAACACAAAAACCCTAGGGAAGGTCCTAGGTAAAAACCTAGGGATGTCCTAGAAAACCCTAGGGACATCCTAGATCACAGGCACCGGAAAGAACCCTATCCAAAGGTATGAAAGGGTCAGAAAAATGGATTAGTGATCTCCCACCCCAAGGATATCTTTTGCAAAACCATCCATCCAAGGAGGGAGGGCAAAGGAAGTTCTAGGGAACTAGAACAGGATCAGGGACCTGGGACAGGACCATGGATGGTCTGCAAGGAAGTGGAATAGGACTTCCCAAGGAAGTCCCCTACAACCCTCCATTTTGCAAAGCTTGAAAAATTATTTACCTTCAGGTTTAGGACCATTTTATCAATTATGAAAGTTCAATATTTGACCAAGATCAAAAGGAATTCTCCCTCTTACTACATCTAATCCAATCAAATATGAAAAAGGAAGGTTAAAATTTTGATCAAATACTAATATGGTTTTCTTATTTCATGGGTATAAAGGATCCATGGAAAATTTCATTGGATATTATAGAGAAAATCAAGATGCTTCCCAAGGGTATAATTACTTCTAATTTGAAAACAAGACCTCATCTCTAGTTACCCACATTCTAATCATATGGATTAATATTTTTCTTAAATAAATGTTACTTTGTCTAGAATTCATGCATCAATACCTAATCTTGTAGATACAATTACACCTTTTAATATGATAATGAAAAATGAGACCCCAATTTTATATCAAATTTTATGGTTTTTAAGTCCCCTTGCAAGAACTCTAGAATAATAATTACATGGTGGCGTAGGCTACCCAACCTCATAAAATGTAGGCTCAATTTATCAAAAATTAAATCAATACTCTTTGATCACCTCAAATACATTGATGTTTAAAACTAATATAAACTCCCATTCAACATATTTCATCCTTATTCAAAATTCAACTTCATCAAATCCCTATTATCTTTTGATGGGATGTAGTACAACCACAAGATGTAGGATTAACTAATATGAGATAACTATAAAACTAATGACACAATAATATGCAGGAAAATAAGGAAATAAACATTTGCAAATAACTTAGAAATATAACATTAATGAGAGTGATGAAAAATAGTACAATGCTATATAATAGAGGACATGAACACTCCATTAAAGTATATAAATGAGCTACATTGTACCTTACTACACACATACAATGTGTACTACACACTGTGTAGTTACTATATCACTCTCTCCTACTTCACACTTCCTCATCTATTCTCTCTACACTCTACTTACTTATATACCAATGAGTCCTTTATATAGAAAGATATATTTCTTGGCATTTATCTATCTAAGACTCATGTACATGTGGACTACATACACATTTACAACTTGCACATTGACACTTGTGCATTTATTATAATATTTGAAGTAATTGTGCATTTATTATAATACTTGAAGTAACTAACTAACTTTACTTTGAATTAAAATCCTACTCTAGATATGTACCAAATGTGGTACATTTACATGATCCAAATTATGTAATATACTCTAACACCCTCTTGTATTACATTATTTGGTATTGAATAATTTAGTCTTCACTATGGATATTTGATCTGGTATTGGAATTGGTATCCTCATTCATTATTGTTTGTGTCCTATTCAATCAAGTAATTATTATCCTCATGAAAAGTTATCTTTGTTGTGATAGCTTTAATTCATTATCTGTAGGATCTTCTAGTTCTTCAATTTCTTGAATCCTTTGAGCTAAATGTCCCTTTTTATTTCCTCTTTGATATTCCAATTGAGGATAATTGTATGATCACTAAAACTATTATTGTTGAGAATTATTTTAAGCTTGATACTACCTTTGTTGGAATGCCATGTTTGGTTGGTTTCCATAGTTTATATGATTCTATTTATTTTGATTTATTGGATTGAATCTATAGTAATTAGTACTATGACCTTTTCTTCTGCATACATGAAAATATTTTTTATTCCAAGGTTTTTGTCCTTTTGAATATGTGGCTATGTTTCCTTGAGTATATTTTGAAACTATTGTAGTGATAGTCATTTCATATTTCACTATAATTTCTACCTCATATTCTTGAAGTATGATTATTAGCTCATCAAATGATGTATCTTTACTTAGTACTTGTAAAGATGTACTAGATGCTTCTAGATTTCTATAAGTGCTCTCATGATTAGTTGAACAAGGAATTTATCTCCAACCTTTTTCCCCAAGGTTAATAATTTTTACTTAATGTTTGCTATATTTCTTAGAAATAGTTCTATATTTTCTCCATTATTTATCTTTAAAGAATGTAACTGAGTTTGAATATTTAGGATAGTATATTTATTTTTCCCTTCAAATATTTTTGTAGGGTTTTCCAAGCCTCTGTAGATGTTCTTTCTGAATTGATATAAGGTTGTATTTCATCTATAATAGCAAAATTTATTATCATTAACACTTTTGCATCACTCTCTTCAAAATTTTGAATCTCTATTTCACCTGAATTAGGTTTGGTAGTTATTCCTTTGACATTTTTCCAAATATTCTCAACTATTAAGATTGCCCTCACTTTATTTTTCCATGAGAAGTAATTTGGACCTTTAAGTAGTAAATATTCTATAAGGATGAATTTATTTTTTGCCATGATGATCCTTATATCTCCCTAGTGATTAAATTAATCTATATGCTTAATAAAGTGCTTAGTAATTAAAATCTCACTTTTGAGTTGATTTTGTAATGCTTTGTAAGAGACAATAATCAACTTCTATTTCACCTTATCTCTCCTAATGAACTATGCACTTAATTCAAAGTTCTCTATGGTTGGATTTATTTTATCTCTTTTGTATGAGTATGAGATAAGTTTAAGTATATAATTCCAACTCCTATAAGTAAATGAAGAACTTATTTTTATACCCATTGATATTAATAGTTTAATGTTTCTAAATTCCAATAATATATTTTTGGTGTAGTATACCTTATAACTCCCTAATTTGGAATATTAGAAAACAATAATATTTGCAATAATAGAATTTAATTTCTCCAATTAGAAACCCTTATAACTCCTATGGTTTTAATTGCAAATATTAAACTATTAAGTATATAGACTTCCTTTAAATTTTCTTTCAAATGTATGGTTGATTTTGCATATAAATGTGAATGCAAATGATGTTAATAGTTTCAACCTTATACTATCCCTTATTACTCCTTGTGAAAGCAAATAATTAAGCCTTATGAAATAATACCTTCGTATTATAGATGGGTGCTATATTTGACTTCAATCACCTTGAAATCTATTGTACCTCCTTGCTAATTTATGATAGGCTTGGTGGACATCCCTTATGATAGTATTTAAATGTGCCTTTGACTCATGACTTTTGCATTTAATACGTTCTCCACTTAGTGCCAATTCTAGATGTATTTTTTTCTACAAGTGCTCCTCTTTGTGGTAGTTGTAATCATGTTTTTTCCTTCTTGATGTGTGTGCCAAGTGGCACAAGGTGTTTCCAAGAATATTCCCTCTTCTTTCACTCATCTTATCCCTTGAAGGCATTAGACTTCATGGCGTAGGTAGGAATTCTTCTTGGAAGGTATTGAATATTCTTGGGCATTAGAATGATGATGAAAGGTGTTGCTCCAACGGGTGCCTTTCTTTTGAGCATTAGAAATGAGAGGGTGAAGATGCCTTTGTGCCAAGTGGCACTTAGGTTTCTTGCATGTAAACCTTCATCTAACATCTCCTTCTTGTATATTTTTTATCAAAAAATATCCTTCGTTGCATGTTTTTAACATCTTCTTTTTGGATGAGCTTAGCTACTATGGGTGTCTCTAGGTAAGGCAAATAAGAGCACTCCAATGGTGGCTTTGATTGAGCTAGCAATTCTTCCAAGTTCTTCCTTGGGTATAACTCTTTACTTATTCATGCTCATACTTAGCGCTATTCTATCCACATCAGTAGATGATAGATGATAGCTATTTTATGTATACTCTTGTGATATATTTTACATAGATAAACAACTTATTACATATGCCTTAATGCTATCCTTTTTTCCTATGTAGATATAAAACAATGATGGCCTCCTTACTGAGTATTGCACCTACATATTTCTCCTTGATCTACCACTATTATTCATTGCCCTTGATGTGGGTACTTGTGCTAAAAGTTGATGCAATCATGGGCGCCAGATAATTTGGTTAAGATGGTGTCTTTTTAAATACCTCAAACTAATACTTGTTCTCTAGGTCGGCTCACCTTATCTATCTTCTATATATGTAGGATACTTGCTGCCTTTAGTATCTTGGGACACTTTATATTATGTCCTCTTTAGAAGGAATATGGTGCATATTTGTAACATAAATAAGATACCTTATTTTTGCACCAAAGTTTTGAGAGTTCTTTGTCTTCCTTTTATGCTACTCTTCTCCTTTGATATGGTACCTCATCGTTTTACATATTGAGTATAAATGAAGATAGATTTTTGAAGATTTTCTTTTGCTTCTAATATATGTCAATTGCTTTCTCTAATCCTTGAGAACAATGTATTGTTGCCTTTCTTTTCAGAAAATACTAACCTCTAACTTGGATAATTTTAACACCAATGAATCCAAGCACTTAACCATGCAACTAAAATATAGAGGTTTAACAATTTTTCACCTTAACTAAGAATCCTTAGTTAACTTTGAATAACTAATATAGTGCAGTAATAGTTTATCCATATTACTTTTGTAAATGAGTCTTAAATCATGCACTATAACTTATGTAATTTAATGTAGTTTTCTTTTTTATAACTAAACAATAGGAAGATATATATCTAACTCCTATTTTAATGTGCAGGTATAAACCTTAAAAGAAATTCCTTCTACACTCCCCTTGAAGACTATAATATGCAACCTTCTTTTTGTAATTTTTTAAAGAACTTAAAATGGTGCTTAATGGAACTGGATAATAACCCAAATTAAATTTCAATCGAAAGTCATATATATATATATATATATATATATATATATATATATATATATATATATATATATATATATATATATATATATATATGTTAGGATCCCATCCTAACCCTTAATTTAATAACTTCCATGATGTAATAATTCCTAAATAACGTGGGTAGTACCCATGATTAATATTTTGTAATGTTCTAAGTTTTAGCTTATGTAGTGCCTATGACAAATGACACTCTTTTTATGTAACACATGGTATATAGGTTATGTAAGGTGGCCTTGTGCATGTAATTTGAGTGGCATTATGCATGTAATTCGAGTGGCACTATGCATGTAATTCGGGTGGTATTATGTATGTAATCCAGGTGACATTTTGCATGTAAGACAACCATGCAAGGGAACTCTTTAAATACCCAAGAAGGCACCAATGTAATCATATTTTTGCAAGTTAATGAAGTGTTGAATGAGGTTGCCCCCTCGAAGAGGCCTAAGATTCTATCTTATTGTGAGATTGTTCTTTTATGCTAATTTTTTTTTATAAATGTGTATTTTGTTCTAAATATTAATATGATGTTTATGTGAGTTTATTTCCAAACAATTGTGTGAGAGTGTGTTTATTTGAAATTATTTTATAGTAGGATCCTATCAAGTGGTATCAGAGCACTTTCCAGGGCCAAGTTGTGCTACAATAGTAACGATTCTTGCCTGTTAGGTATAATCCCTTGTTATTTTCATGTAATTTTTTTTTTACTATTATAAAAAAAAAGGACATAGACCAAAAAAAAAAATAGTCTTTTTAGTTGAGTAGGTAGAAACCCTGTGCCTAGGGTTTTAAAATATCATGAATGATCTATCATTATTGGCTAAGCTAGATATCCCATACAGTGTCTAGTGAAGTGAGGGGCGATCAGACTCTAATACCCAGGCCTCAGATAGAACTCGCGTACGAACTTGAGCTCCCATGCATATTCGAGTGTATCAGGAGACCATTCTAGGGTTAAAAAAATTCTATCCAGTAGGAAGCTTATCAGCCTTGTATCATCTATAGTCCATGGGACACAACATCTCGAACGATTACCCTCCCATACTGTCAGAGAGGTAGATAGTGTGCTCAATGGTATGTGTGGAATCATCCTTGGGTAGTGGCTTGAAATATTGGTTCGAGCACTATTTTTTGTCACTACGCTTTAACAAAGGGCCTATGGGTGTTACATACTCCTTTACCTAGCATACCCTAGTTTTGTTAAAACTTGAACCTGCAACAAAATCACAAACCAAAACCCCTATTTGTAAACCTGCATTCCAAATTCCCAAAAGTGAGCATATGAGAGAGGAATCCTCTACCAATAAAATAACATAAATTGCATGAATTTAGGATAGAATATGAGAGTGATAGTTAAGTTGTCATTTTGGATAATAACAGTCAGATTTATAGTGGCAGTAACAGTCAGGTTAGCACAGTCCGATCAGAAATTGTAGTTTTTAGTGTCAGAACAGAATTGTCATAATAGTAACCTACACAATACAGAGAATCTTCAGACTAGTGAGGTAAGCAATGTTAGAGAGACTATCAAGGCTAAGAAAAACATTGAGCAAGTGAACAAAGACCAATTGTATATAGTGCTCTAGTACCCAACTTTTGCATTGTAGCTCAAAATCCAAAACTATAAACACCATTAGACTCGGCAAAACAGGAGTAAAAAAAAAAAATTATGGGGTTCCAAAAAGTAATTTTGTGGGTTATAGCTCATTGTGACCACATCTTCGAGCTAATCATTTTGATATATATCACCCACACACTTTTTTGGACACTTACTAAAAATAGTAAGTCTTGAAACCCAATTCTATTTTTAGTAACTGGTCACAAAAGGTTCCAAAATGGCCTAGGGTACCCGTGGACATCAAAAAGAGCTAGAACAGATGGACTCCTTAACAAAATCCATTGAGAATTTGAACTTAGCAATTTTCTTCATAAGGTAAGAGGTCCAAGGTCTTCGTCTAGATCATGAGGCCACTAGCTCTCACTTAGAAGAAACACTAATAGAAGTGGGTACCAAGTTACAGAAGGGACCACTCAAAACAGAACACCAGGCTGAAAATTCTACAAGAAATGACCATGACCCATTCTTTAAAATACCAAAATTGGACTTCCCTTGATTTAATGGGAAGGGTGTTGATGGGTGGTTATGTAGGTTTGATCAATTATTTAGACTTCATAATGTTCCATATATCATCGAGTTCATATGGCTTCCTTCAATTTAGAATTTGAGGCTCTACATTGGTTCCAGTGGTTACATAATTCCAACCCAAATCTATCTTGGGAGGACTTTGAGTCCCAACTACTGACCCAATTTGGGTCTAGTGAGTATGAGGACTTCATAGGGGCCTTTACCAAACTACAACAAACATCCTCAGTCCGTGACTACCAAACTCAATTTGAAAAATTGGCCAATAAGACAAGAGGATTGACAAAAGGGTTCTTCACAAGTTTTTTTATCAGTGGGTTTAAAGGGGATCTCCAAGCTGAAGTAAAGATGTTGAAACCATAGTCCATGATGGAAGCTATCATTTTGGCCCATCTGGCCGAATCTAAACTCTCAAACCAAAGGTGCCCATCACGGTTTCCTCAAAACCGACCTTCATTTCCTTCTCGAACCCAAAATTTAGTGGATAGTAAACCTACTACACCCAAGCAACTGACTATAGAGGATATGGATGCACGTCATGCCCAAGGATTATGTTATAATTGTGATGAAAAGTTTTTTAAAGGACATAATTGTGCAAACAAAAGAATATTCTTGATATATGTTGAGGAACTTGCTAATACTGATCATAGTGATGAGGATGAGGATCCTCCTGAAACACCTTCTCCATAGGAAGAAGATACACAGGGGTCTAAGACAGATATTTTAGTCCATTCTCTTGCAGGCATTACCACTCCACAAACCATGAAATTTGTGGGATTTTTCAAGGGCCAACATCTTACCATCCTTATTGATTCAGGTAGCACATACAACTTCATTGATCCTTGAGTTGCTAAGTGGGCACATTGCTATATCCACACTTGTAATTTATTTGAGGTCATGGTAGCCACTAGGGGAACATTACCTTGTAAAGTAAAATTTCGCAATGTTAAGATCAGGATAAGGGACTATGAACTCAAGCAAGACATGTTTACCCTCCAGTTGGGAGGATGTGATATGGTTTTGGGATCTTAATGGTTGAGTACATTGTGCATTATTAGTTGGAACTTTCATAACTCTAGATGCAATTCTCCCAAAATGGATAGACACACTTACTCAAGGGCTCTCTTGCAGGAACACCTCACCTCATTAGTTCCAATCATATGGATAAAGTGCTAAAGAAATCAAAACGTGGGGTCATTGCACAACTTTTCTCCATCCAACCAACCACTTCACTAATGGCTGAAATTCCATCAGACCTACAACTAGTTCTACACAAACATGATGTTATCTTTGTAGAACCAACTACACTACCATCATTTCACTCTCATGACCATACTATCCCATTGCTCTTGGGTAGTGCACCACTAAATATCAGGTCATATCAGTACCCTCATGCCATGAAATTAGAACTAGAAAAATTGGTATAGGAATTACTCAAGGCTGGTGTCATCCAACCTAGTACTAGCCCCTACTCCTCACCTGTCCTACTTGTTCCCAAGAAATATGGCTCATGGAATCTATGTATTGACTATCAAAAACTCAACAAGACTACGGTCAAGGATAAATTTCCTATTCCAGTGTTTTATGAATTACTTGATGAACTACACAGGACCATGTATTTCACCAAGCTTGATCTCCGCTCTGGGTACCATCAGATCCAGCTCAAGGATGAGGACATCCCCAAAACTACCTTTTGCACTCATGAAGGTCATTATGAATTCTTAGTAATGCCATTTGGTCTCACAAATGCTCCTTCTACATTCCAAAGTCTTATGAACAACATATTTCGGTCCTTTCTGCGAAAGTTCACCCTTGTGTTCTTGGATGACATCTTGATTTACAGTTGCACATGGGAAGAGCACCTCAATCATGTGGATCAAACTTTACAACTTTTGGAAACCCATCACTTTTTTTCAAAAAGGTCCAAGTGTTTCTTTGGTTTGATTGACGTAGAGTATCTGGTACACATTGTCTCACAGGATGACATCAAGGTTGACCCTAAGAAGATTCAAGTAGTTCAAAAGTGGCCGAAACCTCGCACCCTCAAGGGACTTCAAGGATTTTTAGGGCTTATGGACTATTATCACAATTTTTTCTGTAATTATGGGAAGATAGTTGCCCCCCTCACCTCCATGTTGAAAAAGTATTCCTTCACTTGGACAGGGCCTACTAACCAAGCCTTTATTGAACTCAAGCAGGCTATGACCACCACTCCCATTTTAGCCATGCCATATTTCTCTAAACCATTTGTCATTGAAAGTGATGCTTCTGGTCGTGGTATTTGGGCACTATTGATGCAAGAAGGATGACTTGTGGTTTTTACTAGCAAGGCACCCTCTGATCATAATCTAGAGAAATCTACATATGCTAAGGAAATGTTAGCCATATTGCATGCAGTCACCCATTGGCGACCTTACCTCATTGGGCATAACTTCTCCATTAGAACCGACCATCAAAGTCTCAAATATTTTTTGGAAAAAAGAGTTACCACACCTGACCAAAAAAAGTGGGTGTCTAAACTCATGGGCTATGATTATGATATCACCTACAAAAAGGGAAAGGAGAATATTGTGGCTGATGCTATTTCTCACCAAATGGAGATTGTAAGTATGTTGTGTGCCATATTAGCACCACTCCCACAATGGATTGATTCCTTGCATCAAGAAGCACGTTAGGATGTAGATTTGCAAGCTTTGATAGCCTCACTAATGGATGATCCAAATTCTGCACCAGGGTATATTTGGAATGGCCATGATCTGTGCTACCATCAACGCCTGGTTCTTCCTCATAAGTCCCCACTTTGAGATCTCCTCATGAAGGAATTGCATGCCACTCCCTCTACAGGCCATTTAGGTTTCCTTAAAACATATGAGCGGCTCAAGCATACCTTCTTTTGGAAATGTATGAAACGTGACATCCGCTCTTTTGTTTCTGCCTGTGACACATGTCAAAGGATGAAATGTGAAATGGTGTGCTCTCAAGACACTCTTCAACCATTGTCTATCCCAGATCAGGTTTGGAATGACATCTCCATGGAATTTATAGAAGGGCTCCCTAAATCTGGAGGCAAGTCAATTATTTTCATGGTCATGGAACGCCTTTCAAAGTATGCTCATTTTTGTGCCCTTGCCCATCCTTATACAACATCCACTGTTGCACAAATTTTTCTTGACTCCATATTTCGCCTTCATGGCATGCCCACCTCAATTGTATCTGATCGTGATCCCACCTTCACTAGTCATTTCTAGCAAGACTTGTTTAAGTTTTAGGGGACTCAGCTCAAAATGAGTTCAGCCTACCATCCACAAATAGATGGTCAAACAAAAGTTGTTAATAAATGCTTGGAAACCTACCTTCACTGCTTTGTCTCAAATCATCCCACTCAATAGGCAAAATGACTATCCTTGGTTGAATTGTGATACAAAACTTCCTATTATACCGCAACTAAACTCACACCATTTGAAGTAGTCTACGGGTGCCTTCCACCTATGCCTTCCTCTTACATTCTTGGTAGCTCCAAGGTCTAGGCCATCAACAACACTCTGAGTCAACACACCGAGGTCCTTCACCAACTTAAGCAGAATTTGAACATGGTCCAAAATTAGATGCACCAACAAGTTTATCAGCATCGTTATGAGCATAGTTTTGATGTAGGTGATATTGTCTTCCTTCACCTGCATTCGTACAAACAATCATCCCTACAACTTCGCAGGTGCTAGAAGCTTACTGTAAAATACTATGGTCCTTACTAGGTTCTAAAAATATTGTCCCTACAAATTACAAATTGGTGCTCCCACCTACTTCCAAGATTCATTCTATTTTTCATGTTTTCGCTCTCAATAAAATTGTGGGCACACAAGTACAGGTTCAATCTACACTTCCTAAATTGGATGAAGAAGGCTCCATATTACTTGAACTTGAGAAGTCATTGGATCATCGAACTCGCACTCTTCGCAACCGTACAATTACAGAGATCATGGTTCAGTGGCATGGTCTTCAACTTAAAGATTCTACATGGGAGTCTCTCCACCAACTCCAACAACAGTTTCCTCATTTCAGCTTTGAGGACAAAGCTTCTTCAAGGGGAGGGACATGTTAGGATCCCATACTAACCCTTAATGTAATAACTTCCATGATGTAATAATTCCTAAAGAACGTGGATAGTACCCATGATTAATATTTTGTAATGTTCTAAGTTTTAGCTTATGTAGTGCCTATGACAAATGGCACCCTTTTTATGTAACACATGGTATATAGGTTATGTAAGGTGGCCTTGTGCATGTAATTCAAGTGGCATTGTGCATGTAATTCGAGTGGCACTATGCATGTAATTCGGGTGGCATTATGCATGTAATCCAAGTGGTATTTTGCATGTAAGCCAACCATGGAAGGGAACTCTTTAAATACCCAAGAAGGCACCAATGTATTCATATTTTTGCAAGTTAATGAAGTTTTGAAGGAGGTTGCCCCCTTGAAGAGGCCTGCGATTCTATCTTATTGTGAGATTGTTCTTTTATGCTAATTTATGTTATAATGTGTATTTTGTTCTGAATATTAATATGATGCTTATGTGAGTTTATTTCCAAGAAATTGTGTGAGAGTGTGTTTATTTGAGTTTAATTTAGTTTATTAAAATATATATATATAAGGGTTATTTTTAAGGGTAGTTTTAAACCACCCTCTTAGGGTCTGTTAGGGTGGTTTTTTACCATCGTAAAAAACCAGCATCTTTTAGCCATGCTTAGAAGCATTTTTTGGTGTAGTGTTTTAAGGGTAGTTTTAAACCGCCCTCTTAGGGTCTATTAGGGTATTTTTTACTGCCATAAAAAACATCATCTTTTAGCTACACTTAAAAGCCTTTTTTGGTGTAGTGTTTTAAGGGTGGTTTTAAATTGCCTTCTTAGGGTCTATTAAGATGGTTTTTTTTTTTTAAATAAAGGGGTAAAAATTTATTTATAAAAATTTTGGATTACAGAGTACAACTAAGCTTCCAACCAGGACTCAAATAAACAACCAAACAGGCTAAAACCACTAGACTAGAATGACACCCGAAAAGACAATAAGAATAAACCATATTAAGTCTGTACATCCTTGTGGATCAAATCACATAGGTGTTGAGAGTCCCCATATGGGAGACTCTCTCAATTATCGATACTCTAAGGATCCAGTAGCTCAAAATCCCTTTTGTCCTGGTAATCAAAAACCACATTCCATTCCCTTGGAATGTGCACAAAGGATATAAATTCAAACTCTTCACTCATCTTGAGAATCTAAACGGCTACAGAGGCCAACTACCAATTAACTTCCTCTACCCTTTTACTGTTTAAAATATTAACCACAATTTGAGAGTCAAACTCTTAGATAATATTATGCTAGCCAAGATAAAACCCCCTTTGTAAGGCCTCAAGAATTGTAAGAGCTTCCATAAAATTGTTGGAGTGAACACCTTTATAAATGGAAAAGAAAAAACTAACACCACCAGTAGAATCTCTCCCAACACCACCAATGCTAGCATGTCTAAGATTACCCTTGGACGATCCATTAGTATTAATTTTTAAAACTCCTCTAGGGGGTGGCCTCCACCTACCATCTCTCCTAACCTTCTTGTTGAGCTGAGGAGCCCTACTAGGGCTAGAAGAGTTCACATCATCCCCTAAGATACCAAGGACTTGTTGTACCTTCTCCTCCCTATAATACAAAAGAGGTTCCATATCACATTTGTTATGGATGGTTTCCTGAACCATATACAGGATCCTTTTCCAGATCTGTTGAATATCCAAATAACTACCCTAAAATATGCATCGGTTTTGTTCGAGCCAAATTTGCTAGATGATGCAAGAAGGGCCCAAATTCCAAGCCAACCAAAGGAATCGGGCCTTGGCTGGAGGTATGCCCAGACTACTCCAAAACTCCACCACGGAAAGCACATGAAAACATGGATGGTTCCAGGCACTCCACCAACGGTGCCAAATATCTTTGGCAAATGAGCATTGAAAAAATAAATGAGAAGAGTCATCCTCATTATTACTACAAAGGACACAAAAATAGAGACCTTGAAATCCTCTCTTTCTCACATTATCCCAAGTGAGGCATTTATTACGAGCTACCAACCAGAAAAAGAAGTTACATTTTGGCCAGGAAAATTTGTTCCACACCTTTTTCCACCAAGTGATAGGAAGACTCCCATACTTTTTCTTATCAATAACCTAATAACCATAGGATACCGAGTAGGTTCCCTTAGGATCAGGGTTCCAAGCCAGAATATATTTACCCTTCAATGAAGAACAAGACCTCCTCATAAGAATAATAGCAAGCACCTCTTTGTCCTTCACCAGTACCCCCTAGGACCATTCTTGTGGATATTTCCACCTGTACATCTCCATATTTCCAAAAGACTAGATTTTTTTAAAGTCCTCCACACAAGACCAGCCTGCTTCCAAGAAAAAAATGCTTAGGGAACGTAACCTAGGATATTGATTCAAGATAGTATGGTGGCCATCCCAAGAATCCTCCCAAAAAAGAGCATTTGATACCTGATTACAAATCCAAAACAAACCCTGCTTGATTAAATTAGCTCCTCTTTTCAGAGTGTCCCCGATAACTGAACCTTTCCCAACCAAGCTGAATCTAGGGATATCAGCCTCATAAATTCCTCTCAAGTATTTACAAGATAATATTTTAGTCCAAATATGATCTTGAGAGGTACACCATCTGCAATAAAGTTTTGCAACCAAAGCCTTCCCAAAAAGAGTTGTTTGTCACAACCCAAGGCCTTCCTCTTGCACCAACCTACATATAGAATCCCACCTAACCAAACTCCATTTAGATTGATCAAATTTTCTAGACCATAAAAACTATCTTTAAAAAGCATCCATGTCCTTGATGAAGTGAGAGGGAGCTATTTGTACAAAATATATATAAATGGGTAAAGCTTGAACAAAAAATTTTAAAAGCAACATTCTACCTGTAGTGGATAGCCATCTAAAAGTCAAGTGATTCACCTTCCTTCTAAACTTATCAAGCATAGACTGCCAAGAATATCTAGGTAGAGGATGAGATGAAATTGGAATACCAAGATAAATGAAGGGGGATTCCCAACCTAGAATCTTAGAATATGATAAATCCTGGCTTGAATAAGAGGAGGGGTATTGAAGAAGAAAATATAATACTTGTCCTCATTAATCAACTGTCTAGAAGCACCAAGATAAATTTCAAGATACTGTCTAATATTGCTAGCTTCCCTGATAGTGGCAACTCCCAACAAAGTAGTATCATCAAAAAATTGAAGGTGGGAAAGAGGTGGCAAACTACTATCCCACTTCCACCCGTGAATGAGACCATGCATGACTTGAGACTTGAGCAATCTTCCCAACCCTTCCGCCATAATGATAAAAAAATAAGGAGATAAAGGATCTCCTTGCCTCAATCCCCTTAAGGCCTCAAATAGATCTGATGACTCATTATTAACAAGAACAGAGAATGAAGAAGAAGAAACACAACTCATCACCCATCTAATCCATTCCTCCTCAAATCCAAAAGTAGTAAGAAATTTTTGAAGAAAGTACCATTTGACCCGATCATAGGCTTTATCCATTTCCAACTTAATGAACATAGTTTTCTCCTTAGAAGTTTCCATCGAGTGAATAGCTTTTGTAGAAATAAAAACCCCATCCAAGATTTGTCGGCCAACAATAAACCCTCCTTGTGTTAGTCTCACAATGACACTGAGAGGAGGGGGGTGAATCAGTGTAGCTATTTAAATTCAAATCTACAACTCTTAACGCCAAAACAATGAAAATTTAAAATCAGATAAAGCAAGTATAACAAGAGAGCATTCCACAACACACGATGTAACGAGGTTCACCAATTTGGCTACTCCTCAAAAATGACTGCTTGGATTCCCATCCAAATCTAGCCTTTGCAAAATACCAATTTTACAATCAATTTACCAACACCCACTGGAAGGAGCACCAACCCCTGATTTATCTGCACCAACAGAAAGGAGCACCAACCCCTAATTTATCTGCACCAACAGAAAGGAGCACCAACCCCTAATTCCAAGCACCAACTTGGACTGCAATTTTGAAACTATAAGATTGACATAAAAATGCCTTCGCTTATACAAGACCCTGATTGGTCTATTGCTAACCCAACCTCTCTCGCTATTCACCAAAACACCACACACACTTAAGGCTCTGCTTACTACACTTTTATGGCCCTCTTACAACCCTCTTGCTGCGCTTCTTACTGCACTCTTACGGCTCTCACGGCTCTGCTTAACGCTCTCTTACGACACTCTTCCAACCCTCTTTTTGTAGCACTTTCACTCTTTTTCCAACACGTAATTCTCCACGCAGACCTCCTTTTATAACAAAGTTCTGACTCTATTTTTAACTTCCATATTTTTGCATGCAACTTATTAATAGAAACTTCTATATGTAACTCCTTTATCACACAATATTCTCTCATGCAACCTATTAATAGTTACGGCTCTTTGTTTGGTCTTCGACTGATGACTTTCAGTTTAACCGCCGCTCGATGATTTCACTCCATAACTGGCCCTGTAATTGTCGTTCTGACTTCAATTCACTGTTCTTATTTTAGCTGCATGATTTTTCTCTCGTAACTGCACCTGTAACTGTCATACTGACTTCAGTTAACTCTTCTTATTTTAGCTGCATGATTTTCTTCTGCAACGGCCCCTGTAACTGCCGTATAACTTTAGTTAACTATCACATATCTTATTTTGGCTGGGTTCTCTTCTTAGCTCGTGCCAAAGCGACCTATCGCGAAATCGTGACACTTCTGCCTCTTTGTCCTCTTCTTGGATTTTGCCCATGAAAACACATGTCGCGATATCACGACACTTTCGCCTCCTTGCTTCTTTTCTTGGCTTGTACCCGTGAAAACATAACATGTCACGATATCGTGACACTTTCGCCTCCTTGCTTCTTTTCTTGGCTTGTACCCGCAAAAAAACATGTCGTGATATCGTGACACTTTCGCCTCCTTGCTACTTTACTTGGCTTGTACCCACGAAAATATAACATGTCATGATATCGTGACACTTTCGCCTTCGTACTCTTCCTCTTTACTTTTGTCATGATATCGTGACACTTTTGCCTTCTTACTTTCTCTCTCCTCCTTTAGTCACGAAAATGCGACATGTCGCGATATCACGACACTTTTTCTCCTTTGCTCTTTCTCTTGCCTTCGGGTCACGAAAACGTGACATGTCACGATATCGTGACACTTTTTCTCCTTTGCTCTTTCTCTTGCCTTCGGGTCACGAAAACGTGACATGTCGCGATATCATGACACTTTTTCTCTCGGACTCTCTCTCTTGCAATATGTCACGAAATCGTGACACTTTTTCTTCCGTACAATCTCTCTTGCAATATGTCATGAAATCGTGACACTTTTTCTTTTGGACTCTCTCTCTTGCAATATGTCGTGAAATCATGACACTTTTTCTTCCGTACAATCTCTCTTGCAATATGTCGCGAAATCGTGACACTTTTTCTTTTAGACTCTCTCTCTTGCAATATGTCATGAAATCGTGACACTTTTTCTTTCGGACTCTCTCTCTTGCAATATGTCGTGAAATCGTGACACTTTTTCTTTCGTACAATCTCTCTTGCAATATGTCATGAAATCGTGACACTTTTTCTTTCGGACTCTCTCTCTTGCAATATGTCGCAAAATCGTGACACTTTTTCTTCCGTACAATCTCTCTTGCAATATGTCACGAAATCGTGACACTTTTTCTACTTGCCTTTTTCTCTTCCAACATGTCGTGAAATCGTGACAGTTTTTCTTGCTTGCGCTTTCTCTTCGAACATGTCGTGAAATCGTGATAGTTTTTCTTGCTTGCGCTTTCTCTTCGAACATGTCGCGAAATCGCGATAGTTTTTCTTGCTTGCGCTTTCTCTTCGAACATGTCATGAAATCGTGACAATTTTTCTTGCTTGCGCTTTCTTTTCGAACATGTCGTGAAATCGTGACAATTTTTCTTTCTTCTCAACATGTCATGATATCACGACAGTTTTTCTTTCTTGCTCAACATGTCGCGATATCGTGAAAGTTTTCTTCCTTGTGATTTTCTTTTGATTTTTAGCATATGGGCCACTTCGATCTTTTGGAAAATCATTGTACATACTCTGAAGAACCTCTTAACTCCTATCCACTGCATCAACCGATCTGTCTAACTGTGTTGACAACAATGACAATATTGTTGCTGCACCTTGCTCAACAATCTCCCCCTTTGGAATTGTTGGCAACACACATGCAATTTCCTATAATTCTTCTCCCCCTTTGACAATAATACCAAAGGGTCACTGCAGACTCCCTGAGTCCATGCACAACATTCTCAAGCACAAATTATTACAGTTAGCAAAAATTACAAACATGAGCAAAAAGATAATCAAATATATAAATGCTCCCCCGAGAATGTGGTCCCGATAGCTAGTCAGTTCTTGGGAAGCGTGACCACTCCCAATTTATTGCGAAGGTACTCAAAAATTTCCTTGGGCAGCGGTTTTGTGAAGATATCCGCTACTTGCTCTGTAGTTGGGACAAAATCCAACTTAACCTCACCTTTCGCAACTTTCTCCTTCAGAAAGTGATATCGGATAGCAATATGTTTTGTGCGAGAATGCATAACCGGATTCTTTGAGATGTTAATGGCACTGGTGTTATCACACTTAACTGAAATTGGCTCACTGAAGTTAATGCCAAGATCTTTCAGGGTTTGTTTCATCCATAAGACCTACGTACAACACGTAGTTACTGCAATATATTCTGCCTCTGTTGTGGATAAGGAGACTGACTCTTGTTTCTTATTGTGCCATGCGACCAACCTTGTCTCCAAGATAGAATGCACCTCCACTGGTACTCTTTTTGTCATCGACACATCCTGCCCAATCTGCATCTGAATACGCAATAAGGGTGAAGTCCTTACCTTTCGGATACCATAACCCATACTCCATAGTACCCTTCAGATACCGAAGAATCCTCTTCACTACTCTCACATGAGTCTCCTTGGGACTAGCCTAAAATCGTGCTACCATGCAAACCGCCTGCAAGATATCTGGTCTGGTAGCTATCAAATACAGTAGGCTCCCAATCATAGATCTGTACATGGTTTGATCAACATCTAGAGATTTGTCATCCTTGCTCAACTTGCAACCTGTCGTCATGGGAGTGCTAACAGGCTTACAATCCTCCATTGTGAACTTTTTTAGCATCTCTTTCACATATTTAACTTGAGAAATAAATATGCCCTTCTCATTTTGATTAACTTGCAGTCCGAGGAAATACGAAAGTTCACCAATCATTGACATTTCAAATTCTTTCTGCATCTTATTTGCTAAATATTTACATGACTCATCATTGTTGCTGCCAAAAATGATATCATCTACGTATACAACAAGGACAATGAGATGGCCATTCTCTGTTTTGACATACAAATTGCTATCCACCATACCTTTTTTGAACCCTTGTTGAGTAAGATAGTTGTCTAGCCTTGCATACCATGCTCTGGGTGCCTGTTTCAAGCCATACAATGCTTTCTTCAACTTGCAGATGAAGTTGGGATTATCACCGAGTTGGAAACCATCCGGCTGCTCAATATAGACCTCTTCTTCAAGTTTTCCATTCAGAAATGCTGATTTCACGTCCATTTGATAAACTTTGAAATTCTTGTGAACTGCTAAAGCCGAAACATTCTAATTGCCTCTAGTCTAGCCACTGGTGCAAAGGTTTCCTCAAAGTCAATACCTTCAACTTGTGCATAGCCTTTATAGACCAATCTTGCTTTATTCCTGACTACTCGTCCATCTTCATTCAATTTTTTTTCGAAAAATCCATTTAGTACCGATTATATTTTTATTTGCAGGTCTTGGTACTAACTCCCAGGTTTTGTTTTTCTCGATCTGATCTAATTCTTCATTTATTGCCGTCATCCAACTTTCATCTTTGCTTGCTTCAGCAACATTTTTGGGCTCAATGCTGGATAATAGAGAGTAGTTACTTACTACTCTTCTTCTTGTCTGAACACCAACTGTGGGGTCTCCAATTATTTGCTTTCTAGGATGATTTTTTTGTCAGCTGCATGTTTTGAATTTCTTGTTTTCTTCCTCTTCCGAATCACTACTTAAATCATCTGAGTCAATTTTTTGTTTCTTTTTCGTTTCCTTTTCCTCATCTCCTTCAATAACCTCTTCATAAATTGGGTAGTTTTCTTCATAGCTTATTTCTCGTTCCCTACCTTCATCAACTTTAACATCGGCACTCTCCACAATTTTCTTTAGCCTCTTGTTGTAGCATGTGTAGGCTTTGCTTTTTGTCGAATAGCCAAGAAAAATACCTTCATCAGCTCTATCTTCAAACTTACCAAGATTATCTTCAGTTCTTTTGATGTAACACTTGCTGCAAAAAACTTTAAAGTATCTTGTTGTTGCATTTTTACCGAACCACAGCTCATACGGAGTTTTGCTTTCATGCGTCCTCAACATGCACCTATTTTGGATGTATACCGCAGTATGGACTACCTCTTTCCAAAATATGTCTGCTATTTTGCTCTCAGTCAACATAGTCCGTGCCATTTCCTGCACTGTCCTGTTCTTTCTTTCTACCACACCATTCTGTTGAGGTGTCCTTGCCGCTAAAAACTGTCTCCTAATCCCATATTTTTCACAATACCTGCAAACTCCTCTCGAAATGAACTCTCCTCCTCTATCCGATCTTAAACATTTAATCCTTTTTCTCGTTTGATTCTCAACTTGTTTTTTGAAAATCTTGAACATCTCAAAGGCATCCGATTTAAGCTTCAAAAATAGTACCCATGTCATCCCGGAATAGTCATCTATGCACAACATAAAGTATTTGTCACCATTTATGCTTTGCGTTCTCATGGGTCCACATAAATCAGTATGTATTAGTTCTAAAGGTTTGCTTGTGAAGTACTCTTTTGTTTTAAATGTGGCTCTAGTTTGCTTCCCCTTTTGGCATGAAGCACAAATGCTATTTAATGGTTTGCCAATGGTGGGAATATCTCTCACTTGCCCTTTTTGAGCTAATTTTTACTAGATTGTCAAAACTGATATGACCGAGCCTCTTGTGCCACAACCAATTTTCTTCTTCCTCGTCCAATCAAGCACGCTCCTTCTGAAGTCTCCGAGAGAGTATACGAGGTTGCCGGATGTCCTTGATCCAGTTGCTATCAACTTTCCACAGTTTGTTGTTCCGACTTCACAACCCTGCTTCTTGAAAATTACTTCATGACCTCTGTCACAAATCTGACTTACGCTTAACAAGTTATGCTTCAGACCAATCACAAACAAGACTTCTTTTGACTTGATTTTTCTCATCACTGATCTTAACTGATCCTTTGCCAACTATCTTAGCTCCATCATTATTTCCAAATTTTACAGAACCACCTTCATATTTTTGTAACTTCTCAAATTTTTGTTTGTCACCTGTCATATGACTGGAGCATCCACTATCAAGTATCCATGGTGCAGATTTGTTCTATGCTTTAAATGTTGTCTGTACGATCAAGGATTCCTTTTCTTCCTTGGGTCACTCCTTTTCTTTCCACTCTGGTTTGATTACAGTTTTGGTCACTTGTTTTGACTTTTCTTTGTCAGTAGCCTGTGCATGTTTTTCAGGAAATTTTCTATTTTGTCTCAAACCATTTGGTTGAAATTTTCTTCCCTGATGTTTATTTGCTGCAAATGTACTTTGACAATTTCTTGCAATGTGCCCAAAATTATGACAGTTATAACATTCTACTGCATAATCCATCAACGGTGAAAAAACATTTCTACTGGTAAAGTTCTTTTGTCCTACATTATACTTGCAATCTGAAATCTTATGTCCATAACCATTGCATTTAAAACAATAACCAGAAAAGGAATGAGTGAACCTGGGTGATGGTCTTTGCCATTTTGTAGTGGGAGCCATAAATCTTCTTCTCCTTTGATGAGTGACATTGGTGAATCCATCATTGTCAATACTCCTCTCGTGCCTGGCATTATTGCTTTCTTTAGCATGATTCATTTTTTCTTGATCAACCCCGATCTTATCTTCATTCTTTATGGGTTCTACGGTTATGGCCTTTGATCCATTTGATGATTCTCCTTCGACGAAGCCTAAACCAAATTTGATGCCTCGTAGTCCTTTGGTTATTTATAATCTTATCCAACTTCACATAACTTTCTTCAAGTTTGTGATAACAACTCATTTTTTGATTCATCTCTTCTAGCTGCATCCTTAAACCAACAATCTCTTCTTCTAGCTTGTTGCACTCATCTATTTTCATGGTTAATTGTACTTCGATATCTTCAGATATTTTCTTAAATTTGTCTATCTTGTACTTTCAAGTTGGTTATGATTTCATTGGCATCCTCAAGCTTTCTTGAAATTTTCTTATTCTTTTTCCTTTCTATACTCAGCTCTTTAAGTGCAACGACCAACTCACCTTCTAGATCTACTTCAGCCTCAACCTCAAGTTTTTTATCACATTCCTATTTTTCCTCTATTTTTTCTTCTTCGAATGCCATGAAAAGAGCTTCACCTGTTTCTTCTTCAGAATCCTCACCGGAGCTGTCTTCTGAAGGACTCGACATTCTTGGATATGAAACTTTTCTTCTTGAAGTTGCCTTTTCTAAAATTTGGTTTCTTCTTCCAGCTCACTTCTTTCTTGGTGTGAACCTTCATCACTTTTGTTTTTCTCATTAAGTGGACATTTAGCTGCAAAGTGCCCAATGCCTCCATAGTTGAAACACTTAAATGGTAGCTTTCCTCTGTATTTTCCTTTTCCCCTTATTAGTTTTCGAACAAAGTTTGCTTCCGTTTCATTTGATGTCTCTTCTTCCTCGGATTCTTGTTTTGCTTTTATATTTTTATGTGCTTTAAAAGTAGCTTCTCTGTCTGTGGGTTTAGTTTTTCCTATTCTCATCTCATATGCAGTCAAAGAACCATGCATCTCATCCATACTAAAAGTATTTAGATCTTTAGCTTCTTCTATTGCTAAAACTTTAGAATCAAATATTTGGGGAAGAGATCTTAGTACCTTTTTCATGACGACAACATCTTCCATTTCCTCATCGAGTCCTCTAATCGCATTAATGATTCCATTAACTCTCAGCATGTATGCCTCTATGTTCTCATCGTCATTCATCTTTAATGCTTCGAACTGAGCTCGATGCGTTTGTAACTTGGCCTCCTTGATCTTGCCGTCTCCTTCATGAATGCTCCTTAGTTTGTCCCACATGTCTTTTGCCATTTTACAACTCATAATATTTATCAATTCGTTGTCCACTAAACCGCACATGATAGCATTCTTTGCTTTAGAGTTATTCTCAAACAGTTTCTTACCGACAGCATCGGTTGGAGGAGTGGTGGGTATTGTGTATCCACTGGTCTCATTGACTCCCAAATGTCGTATCCCAAAGCACACAGATATGTCTGCATCCCGAGTCTCCAAAATGCGTAATTAGTTCCATCAAACAATGGTGCTTTGTTTGATGAGAATCCTTCACCACCTGCCATTGTCTCACTTCCAAGATCACCTTAGCCGATTAAGCTTGTTCAGGAACTTGGCTCTGATACCAATTGTTAGTCTCACAATGACACTGAGAGGGGGGGTGAATCAGTGTAGCTATTTAAATTCAAATCTACAACTCTTAACGCCAAAACAATGAAAATTTAAAATTAGATAAAGCAAGTATAACAAGAGAGCATTCCACAACACACGATGTAACGAGGTTCACCAATTTGGCTACTCCTCAAAAATGACTGCTTGGATTCCCGTCCAAATCCAACCTTTGCAAAATACCAATTTTACAATCAATTTACCAGCACCCACTGGAAGGAGCACCAACCCCTGATTTATCTACACCAACAGAAAGGAGCACCAACCCCTAATTTATCTGCACCAACAGAAAGGAGCACCAACCCCTAATTCCAAGCACCAACTTGGACTACAATTTTGAAACTATAAGATTGACATAAAAATGCCTTCGCTTATACAAGACCCCGACTGGTCTATTGCTAACCCAACCTCTCTCGCTATTCACCAAAACACCACACACACTTAAGGCTCTGCTTACTGCACTTTTATGGCCCTCTTATAGCCCTCTTGCTGTGCTTCTTACTGCACTCTTACGACTCTCACGGCTCTGCTTAACGCTCTCTTATGGCACTCTTCCAACCCTCTTTTTGTAGCACTTTCACTCTTTTTCCAACACTGTAATTCTCCATGCAGACCTCCTTTTATAACAAAGTTTTGACTCTATTTTTAACTTCCATATTTTTGCATGCAACTTATTAATAGAAACTTCTATATGTAACTCCTTTATCACACAGTATTCTCTCATGCAGCCTATTAATAGTTACGGCTCTTTGTTTGGTCTTCGACTGATGACTTTTAGTTTAACCGTCGCTCGATGATTTCACTCCGTAACTGGCCTTGTAACTATCGTTCTGACTTCAGTTCACTGTTCTTATTTTAGCTGCATGATTTTTCTCTGTAACTGCACCTATAATCGTCAGCATCGACTTCGAGTTAACTCTTCTTATTTTAGCTGCATGATTTTCTTCTACAACGGCCCTCATGAATCTTCTGTATAACTTTAGTTAATGGTCACATATCTTATTTCGGCTGGGTTCTCTTCTTAGCTCGTGCCAAAGTGACCTATCGTGAAATCGTGACACTTCTGCCTCTTTGTCCTCTTCTTGGATTTTGCCCGTGAAAACACATGTCGCGATATCACGACACTTTTGCCTCCTTGCTTCTTTTCTTGGCTTGTACCCGCGAAAACACAACATGTCATGATATCGCGACACTTTCGCCTCCTTGCTTCTTTTCTTGGCTTGTACCCACGAAAACACAACATGTCACGATATCACGACACTTTCACCTCCTTGCTACTTTACTTGGCTTGTACCCATGAAAACATAACATGTCATGATATCGTGACACTTTCGCCTTCGTACTCTTCCTCTTTACTTTTGTCATGATATCGCGACACTTCTGCCTTCTTACTTTCTCTCTCCTCCTTTAGTCGTGAAAATGCGACATGTCGTGATATCATGACACTTTTTCTCCTTGGCTCTTTCTCTTACCTTCAGGTCGTGAAATCGTGACATGTCGCGATATCGCGACACTTTCTCTCCTTTGCTCTTTCTCTTGCCTTCGGGTCACGAAAACGTGACATGTCGTGATATCGTGACACTTTTTCTCTCGGACTCTCTCTCTCTCTTGCAATATGTCATGAAATCGTGACACTTTTTCTTCCGTACAATCTCTCTTGCAATATGTCATGAAATCGTGACACTTTTTCTTTCAAACTCTCTCTCTTGCAATATGTCACAAAATCGTGACACTTTTTCTTCTGTACAATCTCTCTTGCAATATGTCATAAAATCATGACACTTTTTCTTTTGAACTCTCTCTCTTGCAATATGTCATGAAATCGTGACACTTTTTCTTTTGAACTCTCTCTCTTGCAATATGTCACGAAATCGTGACACTTTTTCTTCCATACAATCTCTCTTGCAATATGTCATGAAATCGTGACACTTTTTCTTTCGGACTCTCTCTCTTGCAATATGTCGCGAAATCACGACACTTTTTCTTTCGTACAATCTCTCTTGCAATATGTCATGAAATCATGACACTTTTTCTACTTGCCTTTTTCTCTTCCAACATGTCGCAAAATCACGATAGTTTTTCCTACTTGCACTTTCTCTTCGAACATGTCGCAAAATCGTGACATTTTTTCTTGCTTGTGCTTTCTCTTCGAACATGTCGTGAAATCGCGACAGTTTTTCTTGCTTGTGCTTTCTCTTCGAACATGTCATGAAATCACGACAGTTTTTCTTGCTTGTGCTTTCTTTTCAAACATGTCATGAAATCGTGATAGTTTTTCTTTCTTGCTCAACATGTCACGATATCATGATAGTTTTTCTTTCTTGCTCAACATGTCACGATATCGCGACAGTTTTCTTCCTTGTGATTTTCTTTTGATTTTTAGCATATGGGCCACTTCGATCTTTTGGAAAATCATTGTACATACTCTGAAGAACCTCTTAACTCCTGTCCACTGCATCAACCGATTTGTCTGGTTGTGTTGACAACAATGACAATATTGTTGTTGCACCTTGCTCAACACCTTGCTCCTCAGATATGATTTTGCTCAATCATATCTTCAACATCTCAACAATAATTTTTATGATGATCTTATACACAACATTGTAGAGAGCAATAGGCCTGAACATATCCAAGGAATTTTCTTCCTCTTTTTTGGGTATAAGCACCACAAAGGTAGCATTTAGGGTCCTTAGCATCTGTTTGTTCTTTTGGGACTCATGGACCACCTCCAAAAGATCAAATTTGATTAAATCCTAAAACTCCTAATAAAACTCAATTGGGAATCCATCTGGGCCTGGGGATTTTCCTTTTTCATCTTGAATACAATATTTTCCAACTCCTCAAGGTAAATTGGACCCATCAAGTGCTCATTCATCTCTCTAGAGACAATCACTGGAATACAATTTAGAATAATATTTTCATTCTCATCATTTGATAGGGAGTTCTCCTTGAAAAGAGAGGAAAAATACCTCTTAGTATCTTCTAAAATATCCTTGAAAGAAGAGAGCAGGGCACCCTGAGAATTCACAAGAGAGGTAATCAGGTTACCATTACGGTGAGCCTTAACTGAGTTATAAAATACTGTTGTGTTCCTATCCCCTTCTTGAAGCCAATCTACTCGAGCTTTTTGTTTCCAAAAAAATTCTTCCCTTAGTTCACATTCAGCAAGGTCTTTCACAGCCTCAGATTCCTCAACAAGAAGCTCCTTCATGAATCCCTAATCTCTAATCTTCCTTGAAGCTTATTCCATCCTCCTAAGAGATTCCAGCTTAGCCAAGGAAGGGTTCCCAAAATTCAGTCTATTCCATCTCTTCAATTTATGTTTTACAAATTGTAGTCGCTTCATAAAGGAATACATAACGGTGCCATGAGGAGGTTTTCTAGTGGTCCACCAGCCTCGCATGAAATCATGAAGTTTCAGATAACAAAGCCACATAAGTTGAAACTTAAAGGAGGGATTATTTTTTAACCCTAAATCCAAAGCAGGGAGTTTTATAGGCCAATGATCAGATCCCCTACCATCCAGAATCACAAAACTAGCACTTATGTTATTACCCATCCAATAACTGGATATCAAAAACCTATCTAGTCTCTCTAAGATGGAAGCTTCCTCACACCTTCTATTATGCCAAGTAAATATCCCATTATCTGGATTGATGTCAACCATGTTTAGGGCCTAGATATGAGCACTGAAGATAGAAGAAAAAGGCTCGAGACGGTCCACCCCACCATGTTTCTCCTCCAGACAAGTGATAGAGTTGAAGTCTCCAACCAAAATCCATGGGTACAGGGGAACCAAAATTCTCACAAAGCAAATGTGCTCCCACAAATTTAATTTACCATTGTGATCAAAAAGAGCATATGCATTTGTAAGTAGGTGGTTTCACTAGATTCATTATCATGCCCGACCATCAAAATAGGCCATCTATTGGAAATCCAAGTAAGAGGGGATATCTTAACCGGATCCCATAAAAAAGCAATGCCACCAACATATCCACATGCACCAATACACTGGCATTACCCCCTTCTCCATAACTTGGGAGCAATATTGAACATACTATCAATAGCCAATTTAGTCTCCTGAATAAACACCACATCCGGAGAATGCACATGAACCAAATCATGAACAACTTTTTTTCTGGGGATGTTGTTCAACCCCCTTACATTCCATGAGAATATAATCATTTTTGGGGGTTAAAAAAATGGGATTCCAATGTTCTCACCAATCCTGACTCCACCAAATCTCCCCCATTAACTTAATTTTATCGTGGTCCTTATTTCGACCCACCTTCATATTCTTATCCGAAAAAACTTTTTTTAATTATTTTCTATTGCAATCCCAACATCGTAGGAGTTTTGCAGTCCAAGGATGACTGCATTAGTACCTGAGTAGGAGAGGGCATAACTAAATATGTACCACTTTCCAAAATAGTGTTCCTTATAGGGCTAGACCCAACCATGTCCCCTATACTCAGATCCAAAGCCCTTTGTTCTTCATTTAAACCCCCTAGATCCGATTCCTTAAGTTCCCCCTCAAGAAGAGACATCTGATTTGGCATTTTTATATTTGCATCAAGTAGCAACGTTTTAGGTATCTCCATGCACTGATCAAGATCATATAATATTTTAAAACAATTGAGTAGAGCATATGTCTAGCTATCCTTAAGGTATTTGTTTGCCCGTTATCCTCTGTTTTAGGATTTTACTGGAACAAAAACTTCCTTATCCTATTCCCCTTCATTTATCGAGGTTTTTTCTTTATCCAAAATTTGTCCAGACCGAGAGGGTCCAGGATTTGAAGCCATAGGTGGGACAAACTTAGGGCATTTTCTTTGCAGGTGGCCACATTCACGGTAAATCCAGCAACGAAATGGAGATCTTCATAGTCAAGTTTTTGAACCCATGTAGTTGATCCAAATTGTATTTCAATAGAATCTAGAATAGGATTATTTAAGTCAATTTCAACACAAATATGAGCAATAGAGATTACCTTTTTATCCATTGTCTGTTGTGACGGTCCAACCGGCTTCCCAAGCAAAAGGGCAATCTTATGCAAGATATTAGTTCTCCAAAATTTCAATGGGAGCCATGGAAACCATACCCATACTGGAACTCGTGACGACCACTCCTTTGATGGGTTGAAACCCACATGCCAAGGTTTAATAAATAGTCCCACTTGGTTATAGAAATAAGGACCCCCTTCAAATGCTTTGTTACGATCTAAAATACAAGAGAAAACAACCATAAAATAGTTGTTCGCACTCAGCATCACCTCCACATCGCCTTCAGGATTCCAAGTCTTCTTGACCCAAGCCTCCACAAAGGGGAGATAAATTTGGATGCCCAAAAATTTTCCAATAAGGGCATGTTTGATTAGATACTCCACATATTCCGCTATCGAGTTTGGTTGAACCACTAGAACTGGCCTGGCTTCACATCGTTCCAAACATCCATTGTTCTTTAACAAGCGGTTCCCGACATGCACTGGAATATCCTGTTCCTTCTAGCCATTTTTATATGAAAAAACATCATGAGCATGCACTCTCTATTCCGGACCCGATGCCATCATGGCATTTCTCCAATTTTTCAAACCTCCTTCGGAAGCTGCTGCCATCCCCACAAAGCAGTTTTTCTTCATCAAACCCTAGCAGAGTAGTTTTTCCTCATCAAAACCTAGCCTATTAAGATGGTCTTTTACCACTATAAATAACCATCATATTTTATCCACCCTTAAAAGCCTTTTTTGGTGTAGTGCTAGTGGAAAGACCCTAGCCTTTTCTACTCATATGACCTTTTAAATAAAGTCTAAGTCTCACTACCTTCAAAGTGGATAGACTCTAAATCAACTTTATCAAATGTGGATAAAGTCAATTATAATGGTGGCTAAATAAAATTAACTCTATCAATTTGGATAAATTTTGGTGGTAGATTTGATACCACTTATGGTTTTTTAAGCATTATACTACCACAAAATATCATAGCTTTTCTTGAAAATATCACACAAATCCAGTTATAAAATCACCATGAAAAGAAAGGTTAAGATAATAATAATATGAGTAGAATAATATGAGCATATTAATATGTATATCAAGGCTTGTAATAAATCAAATAAAATTCATTTATATGTTGAAATATGAATGTAAATAGCCTAAATCATTCATGTACTATAAATGAAGAACAACTTACAATATTAATTTCTCAAAATGTATACAAGCTTTATTGCTTCTCTTTCTATTACAACTTGACTATGAATGTTTGATTCTTCTCTTCATTCAATTGAATTTCTATGGAGCATTATCTCCATAATATAATAATAGTAATATGACTCTTTGGATACTTGACTATTACTTTCTATATGCCAAGTCTCATGACTCTTGGCTTTTCAACTTGTCACTTGCATACTTGATGAATACTTGAATCTATAATATTATTACAACCCTAATATAGCCTAGTCGCCTATATTTCCAACTTAATTATTATTTGTTGGACTCATGTATAAATAGAGTAAGGTATGTTTAATTTATCATCATCGATCATTTTTATCCGATTGCATATTTGAAAGAGACTATGCCATCTCTAAGTGGCTTACAAGACTTTTCCCTCCTTAAGTGGTGTATTGAGTTATTTCATTATTTCGTTTAGTAATATATTTGTGTTAATATAAAATAACAAAGAAGATTGTTTCAATTGGTATCAGAGCTCGATTTTGGTAAAAACACAATTCCTCACTGTATCCTCTCTCTAGTTTTGCATAGAAGGTGGGTGTTTGGAAAATTCAAACATAAATGCAGTCTCTTTATAGTAGCACGAATGAGCACTAACAAATCACACGTAGGTTTTCACAGGAGGTAGACTAATTGCAAGCGAAGTCAAGCATAAATAAAAAAAATTAAACTACTCTAACGTTCCATAAATTTTCCAAATCATGCCAAGAAATTAAACCTAGAAAATCCTCCATATGCATGTTGACAAGTGGTGGTATAAATTATCCAAGGAATAATGACAGTATTTTTAAACAAACATTGGATAATTTTCAAGACGTATTTTGGTAGATGATAGTGATTTTTAAAGGGCAACGTACGTCATTGATCGATTTAGTAGTGCAAGAATACGTCATGATCGGTTAATTCCAGCCAAGGAGCAAATGATTTTTTTGGGCAAATCCTGATTTCATTAGGATTTGCATTACGGTTTAAAACTCTCCAAGTTGTATGCACGTGCCATGTGACGATGTTGGTGATAATTCGTTCACCTTACGGTTCAACATAATCAAGCATTAAAATAGTTGAATTTTTGGTGTAATATTGAGCATTTTCAAATAATCAAGGATCCGTAGTCAAGAAGATTAATTTGGATTAATTATCGTTAGTTTCTAACAGTTTAAACATGTCAAACCATTGGTGATCCGTGAAGCACACAAGCAAGTAACAATTTTAATTAAGCATTCATTTCTAAAATATCTTGCATGATCTATTAATCTTTTATCGCATGTCAAAACATCCAGATAATCCATCCTCACAGTGTGTCAAAATAGTGTATGTTCATTATAACCAAATCATTCAGTAATAAACCATCCTACCAGTTCATTTTTAGTTTAAGTGGTGTAATATCCCACATCCACTATATCGACATCCATATAGCATTTTTAAGCATCGAGGTGCATTAATATAGTTGTAAACACCTCACAGTACTCACGAGAACCATATGCACTACATACCCAACATCCATACCTACCTTCATTTGCCATGTGTTCCATAGGACATATAGCCTGTTGATCGCATCGTATTCGTAATCCATTGACTGCATAATACTTTTAGTTGATGATTACATAGTGTTCATAGCCTCGTATTCATAGCTCATTGATCACATTGCATTCATAATCATTGATTGCATCACGTTCGTAGCCTCAAAGTTTGCTTACTATTACCATCTATTTTATCCTACTGACCGTTGCATGGTAATTACTCCACTATCTACTCCAAGTTATCGTTGCACAGTAGTGACCATTGCACAATAGTTACCCTTGTTACCCGTTGTGTTATCCAAGTGACTATTGCATAGTAGTATCCTTGTTATCTGTTGCAAATGACCGTTGCACAGTCATTACTATTGGAAGTTGCCAAGTATACCTTGAAAAGTTTAAATTTCAAATTAGTTTAGAATAAGAGGGCATGGAAAGTGACCATTTTAGAGTTAAACATTTTAAATTGATCGTGTGTAAAATGTGACCATTCAGATTTAAATTCAATCAGGCATTAAAATTCCAATTCAAGTCGACACTGGAACTCAAATTCAAGTAGACATTGAAATCCAATTTCAACTCACCTTGGAGCCAAAACACGCTAGAGAAATAATTTAATTTTTTATGATAAATAAAGCATAGTACATGAGTGATACAACTAATCCAAACAAGTGGAATAGAGGAGCAAATGAAAAACAACAATGCATAGATAGACCAAATGAAGGGTCCCTAAAAATACTAAAATGATAGCCATGATATGCAACATAATTCTCCATTTAAAATTAATATTTTTAACCCTCACCACTAGTCCATGGGTTCTCCAAATCATAACAATTCCACTCCTCCTACACCAGATCACAATGGCACTTCGTCTAACCAAGAAGACCTTGTCTCTAACTGAGAAGACCTTGTCGCTAAAATTACCCTTAGTGTGGACATCGGTGTGCATCATTGTCTAGGGCAACAACAAAAATATATTGCTACTATGTATTCAATACTACAAGATATACGAGATTTAGTGTCTAAACTTATCCCTCTAGATAATCAAGCCTCTCAAGATATTGTCAACCCTCAACCTTTAAATACTCATCAAGCATCAATACCTCCAAAAAATTCTTCTTATTTTTATCCTTCAATAGGTGATGCCTCTCGATTACTAGAATGCCTTCATGATATTCAAGTTCCTCATACTAACATGCCCACTTTTGAGGGATATGATCCCAAATATTGGTTAGCCAAAATGAATGGTATTTTTTATCTATACCATATTACAGAGACCGGTTGTGTCATATTTACATCTTGTAAACTAGGTACCAAAGCCTATTAGTGGTTATTATGGCAGCTCCTTCAACATAATCACTCCTTTATGTGGTCTGAATTTAAGGAACATTTCCTTAGAATATTTGATAAAGGTTCTTCCTCATAATATATGGTTCACCTTATGGAACTCAAGCAAAATGGTTCAGTAGAAGACTATGTCATTGAGTTTACAAGTCTTCTTACCTATACACATGAATTGAATCTATTAGTAGTGGTATTTGCCTTCCATAATGGTCTCAAGGATAAAATAAAAAAGGAAGTCAACATGCATGATCCATGTACTCTTGATGATTCCACCTATATAGCTCAAGAAACCAAAAATAAACTTCAAGATGTGGCACCCTATAAACGTGATTCTAATTTTTGTCGCCCTTTTCACAATAATGAAAATTTCTCAAGATTTTTCTACTTTAAATATCATTCTTATCATCCAAGAGATCAAGCCTATGCAGTACATCAAACCTTTCAAGTGTAATATGACACTAAAGAAGAAGAATATATAATTCAACCAAATCCACTCACTGATACAAAACAACAACCAACAAATACTAGTGAAGTAACACCTGAAGAAGATACTATTGCTCTCTCATTACATGCACTTATGGGTTTAAAATATCATCATACAATTAAGGTATAAGGATTTATTAGGCACAAATGTATTAATGTGTTTATTGACTCAAGGTAGTACACAACTTTATCGATTTAAAAACTGCCAAATCCTTGAAATTGTATGTGAATACTTCTAATCAAGATAAGTTTCAATTATTAACTACAAATGGAGGTAATGCTCAATGTGTGAACCGAATATATCTAGTTTTTATACGAATGGAAAATTATATTTGGTGGGGAACTCTCCTCGTTATGAACTTGGGGAGATCAGATGTCATTTTGGGCGTAGAATGACTATCTCAACTCAGTGACGTTACTCTTAATATTCAAATATTGTACATCAAGTGGATAGATAATGGGAAGACTATTTGTCTTCAAGTAATTCAATCTCCATCATCCAATATTGTGACTTCATATTGCATGAAGAAGTTACTAAATAAGGGTGGTTATAGTTTTATAGCTCAAATAAATTTCATGGAAGCTCAATCCTTGGATACTACTACAATTCTCTCAAAGGATATTCAAGATATTATGAATAATTATGAAGAAGTATTCAGCAAATCAAAGGGTCTACCTCCTAAAATATCACATTACCATGCCATACATCTCATTCTTGGAATTCGTCCTCCTAAATTTTATCCTTATCGTTATCCTCAACCTCAAAATATAGAAATAGAAAAGTTGGTTCAAGAACTCAACCTACACTTGCACTCTAAATTACATGACACTTGTGCATTTTCTACACATACAAATTTACATGACATTTGTGCATTTCCTACATATTTGTACTTACATAAAATGGGAAATATAACTCATATTCTAAACTATTAACTCAACCCTAATCTATTATTTACAAATGTATCATGAAGGTACCATGGGGGTACATTAACATGTACCAAATCATGTATATACTCCAACAATAGAGGCTAATTGAATTACCACAATGTTAAACACATTGAAATGTATTGCCACAAAATCCCCATGATTCATTTGAAGGAGATATAGGTTCTTCCAAAGGAATAATTTATTTACCAATGACTTTGACTGATATAAAATCTCTAGCTTCTCCTATAGATCCTTAGCATTGTTTCCTCTAGAGATATTTATCAACATTAAATCTATAAGGTATAGTTAGATGGTACTCTTCACCTTCATGTCTAGCTTCTACCAATACTCTTGCAGTATATCCATGGGTTTTTTACTTGACATAGCAATCCATTGATCTCTATCCACTAGCATATATTCAATATTTAGCTTCCATAACTAAAAACTCTTGTTGTTAAACTTTTTAATCTCAATTCTTGAATTCCTTGTTATTATCCTTCACACTTTGTTTACCTACACAAAACTCTCATTAAAACAATAGGTATATCACAAACCCAAGATACACTTGCTCTTCTTAGACCAAGGTAAGCACTAGCAACAAAAGCATCCCCTTGAATCTAGTAACCATGCTCTTATACCAAATGAAGAGTTTGATAAACCCTATTCTAGAGATATTAATGCGAAAAAATTCATAAAATAGAAGGAAAAATAATATGCATTCACAATTAACACAAATATTTATCTTGGAAGCCCTTGACATGGAAATCCAATAGAAACTTAGAGACACACCTCTTCCTTAATATTATTATGTATTTTTAATAAAGCATTTACAATATATCAAGGTTTTATGCAGCACCCAACAATCCTAAACTAGAAGGTCATATTAGAATACAATGATATAATACAATTGATTAAAATAACATATACCTAATAATTAAGGACACCGCCCCAAAAATTATGTATCCTGCACATTGTGCTAAGGTGTTCAGTATTTTTCCACAAAGGATACATGTCCAACATGGTATCTTATCAAGGATTATAAATTTTAGGGTAAAACATAGGTTTTATAAAGGGTACTGATCCCTTATGCAATGCTTTGAACTTGGGTCTCTTGAATGAGAGCCCAAAGATATACCACTATGGTATCCCAATAGGAAGATATAAAATTAATAAATTATTTTAATTATTAACGTGGAATTTTAAAAAATATACTTTACTATCAATATTTCAAATAATGAATGAAGAGTTTGATAAACCTCTTTTAGAGATATTAATGCAAATATAATCGTACAATAGAAGGAAAAATAACATGCAATCACAATAAACACAAATATTTATCATGGAAACCCTTGATCAGGAAAACGAGTAGAAAATCAGAGCCGCACCTCTTTTATTATATTATTATACACTTTAACAAAGCAACTACAATAAATATAGGTATCCCATAGCATGAAATAAACCTAAATAACAAAGTGGTATTATAATACAATGGGTATAAAACCATGGGCTAAAACCATACATACTCGATAATTACGGAGACCACCCCAAAAATGTAAGGAGCCTGCAAATTGTGCTAAGGTGTATAGTTTTTTTCTCTATAGAGGATACAACACATCCAAGTTTAGCTACTTGGGACAACTAAGCCCATTCACTCCCTACACTAGGAAAACTTCTCAGCACTCATAAGTTTAGTTAATGAATCTATGATATTTTTTAGAGTATCAATTTTCTCCAATGACGCATTTTTATCTTCAACCATATCTTATTGTACTGTGATATGCTTTGTCCTAGAATAATAAAAAAGGATCTTTACTAGATAGATTACACTTTGACTATCATAATTTATCTTTACAACTCCCTATAAGAACCTAACATCAACACATAGTCTTTGTAACCATACTACTTCCTTACATGTATCAATGGTTGTCATGTACTCATATTTTATAGTAGAAAGTTCCACTATAGCTTACCTCTCACTTATCCAACTAACTGCTCCACCAAACAAGTGAAATACATAACCACTTGTGGATATTCGACGATCAAGATATCTCACCCAATATGCATTCGTAAAACCTCATGTATTCAATACCTTGTTTCATTCAAGTTTTCCTTGATAAAAATTTGGATAATTTGTTGTGCCATGCAAGTATCTAAAAACTCACTTTATAATAGTCCAATGTTCTTTCCCTAGTTTTGACATGTATTTGCTCAAAACTCCCACTGCATGAGCAATGTCTTAGTATATTCTATGGTATACATTAAATTCCTAGCAACACTTGCATAAGGAACACAAGATATTTCCTCTTCCTCTTCTTGTATCTTTGGTCATTGTTCTATAGATAGATTTACGTCTAAAGAAATGGGAGTCTTGACTGGCTTACAATCATACATATTAAATCTCTTTGATAGTATCTCAATATATTTTCTTTGATTCAACTAGAGTATCTTTTTTTTTTTTTTTTTAACCCATGTGTTGTAGGTGAGTTGGAGAGGAGAGGGCAATCCTCCAAGGGAGGTCCCAGGTTCAAATCTCCACCCTACCAAAAAGCTGAATTGGGTATCTAAAATCCAATTGATAATGTTGGTGCGGGCAGGGTTAGGTGCAACCATCGGATGACTTTGATGGTGTAGAAACCCTTGTTCGTGGTCTCTCAGACCAAGGCGGCTCCACAAGGGATTTTCCGCTTTAAAAAAAAAAAAACTAGAGTATATTTTTTTATTGATACTTTTTAATCTACATGTCGAAGATGAAATTTGTATGAACAAGATCCTTCATATAAAATTGACATGATAATTGATATTTAAAATTCTTGATGACTTCCCTATCATTTCCAATTAACAATATATCATCAACATACAATACTATAATATTAAAGTAATCACTAACCTATTTGATGTACACATTGTGATTAGCTTTGCTTCATGAAAACCAATTCTTAATACATAAGTATCAAACTTTTGACACCACATTAGGTGATTGTTTTATACCATACATAGATTTTTTCAACTTGCATACCAAGCCCTCCTTTCCTTTTACTATAAAACCTTCTCGTTGTGACATATAGATTTATTCTATATCTCCATGTAGGAGTCTTGTCTTCACATCCATTTGCTCTAATTCTAGTTCAATTGTAACAACAATAGACAAAATAAATCTAATTAAAGTTATTTTAGCAACAGAGGAGAGAACCTTACTGAAATTAGTCCCTTGTACCTGGGAATATCATCTCATGGTTGTTCTTCCTACTTGAGATCACTTTTAAATTTTTTAAATATTATATCTTGGCTATAAATTGTTCTATTTTTTGGGTTCTGAAGTCTATAACCTTTTGCACCATTTATATAACCAATAAAGATACACTTCTCTACTTTATTATCTAACTTACTCTTTTTTTCCTTTGGAACATGCACATAAGCATCACAACCAAAAACTCTAAGATGTTCAAGAGAGGATTTCTTATAAGTACATGCTTCATGCAGAGTTTTATCAACCAATATTAATGTAGGTAATTGATTTACCAAGTAAAATTATTGTGCTAACCTTGTACCATTGAGCATACTCTCCTTTTCCATCAATATCATTTTCATTCATTTTGAAACTCCATTATGTTGAGGAGTGTATGGAGTCATATTTTTCCTTGCTATTTTGCACTACTTATAGAACTCCTCGGATTCATTGTTGTAGAACTCTCCTTCATTATTTATTTACAACATCTTTATCTTCTTCTTAGTTTGGTTTCTTATAAGAGTCTTAAACTCTTTGAATTTTGCAAATACCTCAGAGTTCTTCAAATAAAAGATATCCATGCACACCTTGAGAAATCATCTATAAATAAAATAAAGTACAATGATTTTCCAAGGGATGGAATAGGTCCAAGACCAAATAAATCATTGTGTATTGGCTCCAAAATTCCTACAAGACTAGATGGAAACTTTACCCAACTTTGTTTACCAAATACACAATGTTCATAGAATTAAAAATGTAAAGAAAAGTCAAAATTACCTTCAATTATACCTCTAGTGTGTAAAGCTTGAAGACCCTTTTTTTTTATAGATGCTAAAGCATTGTCTTCCCTAAAGAAAGAGTAGGCATTTTGTCTATTTCATTTTCAAGAACAACAAAACTATTACACCCATCAATCATAGTGTTGTTCAATATCTTTTATAGTGTTCCAATTCAAACTCCTTTCAAATACTATCTACACAACTGCATCACTCATTCTACTCATAGAAATCAATTTTCTAGCCAAACTTGGACTATACAAAATACCAAGGGGGGTTTTGACCCTTCCATATTTTAGCAATAGTTTAACCCTTCCATGTCCTATGATTTTGGTTTTCAATTCACCTCCTAGGAAGACATCACCTTGGTTATACTTTTCATTTTCACAGAACCATTCTCTATGAGGAGTCATGTGAAAAAAAGCCCCTAAGTCGATCAACCATGTATCATTTTTTGAATGTTTACTAAAAAATGCCAAGTATGCATTCCCTCCTTCAATGGAGGTATTTGCTTCTATGGACAAAACATCATTAGATTCTTTACTTTTATAAATAATTTTGGATCTATAGTCTTTCTCCAAATGTCTAGCTTTACTGTATTTCTAGCATTTTCGTATAAATTTTGTAGTAGATTAGTTCTCCCTCTTGACTTCAACCTACTTATTTTTATCTTGGGGATGACCCCTTAAAGGTAAGGCATCATTGGATGAGCCCTCCATGTATTTTCAGCTAATTTCTTTTAATAGTAAAGATGCAACCACATATTCAAACCCTAAAGTAGTTGTAGTAGTACTCTCAATGGCTATAACCATATTATCCCATGAATCTAGCAAAGAACATACCAAAGTAATACAATTATCTTATTTAGTGATTTTAATATCAATAAAGACTAACTGACTTACCACGATGTTAAATGTGTTAAGATGTTCTGTCACAGTATCCCCATCATTCATCCGAAGGAGGTACAAGTTCTTCCAAAGGAACAATTTGTTTACCAGGGACTTTGACTTATATAAAACCTCTAACTTCTCCTATAGCTTCTTAGCACTATTTTCTCTATAGACATTGATCAATACTGAATCTGTAAGGTATAGCTAGATAGGACTCTTTGCCTTCCTGTCCAACTTCCTCCAATCTTCTTGTGACATCCATGGGTTTTTTTTCTAGTACAATAACCCATTGATCTCTATCCACAAGTAGATCTCCCATCTTTAGCTTCCATTACTCAAAGCTCTTGTCATTTAACTTTTCAATTTTGATCCTTATACTGCTAGCAATTTTCCTTCACACTAGATTCACTTGTACAAAACTCTCATTCAAAAATAGTTTTATCGTAGACCCAAGATACCATTGCTCTTCTCAGACCTAGCTAAACTTTAGAAACAATAGTGTACCCTTGAAGCCAATAACCACGCTCTTATACCAAATGAAGAGTTTGATAAACCTATTCTAGAGATATTAATGGAAATAGAATCTTAAAATAGAAGGGAAAATGACATGCATTCACAATAAACACGAATATTTATCTTGACCAAAAAAACCAACAAAAACTTAAGAGTCGTACCTCTTTCATTATATATTATTATACATTTTTAACAAAACAATTACTTTTTTTTTGGTTACATAGATGAATTGGTAACAATCACAATTCTTAATAACTGTCAACGCATCTGGCAAGGTTCAAACTATCAGCGAATGATTCCAACACATCCATCGTCTCATTAATGGTAACCTGACGTGAGATGGGAAACATGGTTCACACTGTCTTCGTCAATCTGGTTCAACACGTGGCATGAAGGGGATTGTCGGACAAGCAAGAAACATATCACCGTCATGTAACATGGATATAATGTAATTGTTTTGTTACCGATAGTCTAGGTGGATTGGTAAGTTGGGGTGCTTACCGAAAGGAGACCTAGGTTCCAATCCCACTATGTTACATGACGTTCTCCTTTCGGTAAGCGCCCCAACTTACCAATCCACCTAGACTATGGGTAACAAAACAATTACATTATATATATATAACTCTCGTATAGCACCACAACAACCTTAAACCACCAAATAGTATTAAAATATAATAGATATAAAACCATGGGTTAAAATCCCTAGTACCCAATAATTAAGAACATTCCAAAATATAAAAAACTTGCACATTGTACTAAAATTTACAGTTTTTTTTTTTCTTCAAAAGATAAACACATTCTTTAAAAGATACAACACATCCAACAATGAACAGTAAAATACCAATCACATATATTTTATTTAATAAATAATACTTTAATGCATTATCAAATAATTTAAAATAATTTTATTTAAATTTTTTAATTGATACCGAGGAAAATTCTTTTAGGCCTTTAAGAATAACTGCTAAATTGTAAGAGGAAAAAAAAAAAAGTAGACATACATCTTTTTGGATGAACTCGTAGAAACAGACTTTTTGGTTGATTCTACTTCTACCTTTTTCTTTGCATGTTGCTTTTGATATTATGTGACCTCACTCCATTATTGTTTCCTCGTACATTTTTTAGGAAAATCACTTTATTGAAGCTTCCTTTGTGCTTGGACGGTATCAAGTATATGCAAATGCATATTCATCTTCTTCACTTTCATATCCACCACCAATTTGCCCACCTTTTTGTTTTCCAATTGAACTCTAAACCTCTAAAGGCGGTTTCTTCTATCACTATCTTTTAACCTTAGCCCAACTTGCTTATCTCTTATTGGCATGTGATGTACACGATGGTTGACGTTATATTGAGTAATTGGATAAAATACTTTATCTCAATGCAGGAGAAGCTCCTTTTATGGTGTTATGCATAAGTTTACCTTTTACTCTCTGAGGATGAAGCTCCTTTTACAATGCATTATAATTATGCTATAACTTGAAACAAGGGCTAGACCTACCATTTTAAGCCTATAGTAATTATATTATCATAGACTTGCTATTTTAAGGTTAGGAGACTGATAAGGGCTAGTCACCACTTGAAATCGAAAAAGTTGCTCTTTTTACAAGGAAAAATCTTTTACCAAGTCAATCCCATTTCAAAATCTTTTATTTATATTACCATCAATTTTTTCAAATATATGGGGTATATGTGTTTGGCAGAATTTCAAGATAAATTCTTATCAAAGTGGCACAATTTTTAGAATAAGGTGCAAAAATATATGATTCACTTTAGAACATTGTGTATATTTGTTTAATAAATTTAATATATTATAACTTTGTAATTTTAGTTGGTTGAATAAAAATAAAAGTGATAAGATTCAATAGATTTAAAAAATTAAATTGAAGTAACACAAGACAAAGTTTATAAGATCAACCATTCACGAAATCAAATCAAAACAATTTTCTACTATCAAACCATCTATTCCTTTAAAATTAATATTATTCTATTATGCATTCAAATGTTCAAGGCCTAGGGCCTAGAGCCTAGAGCCTAGAGTGTATTCTAAGACACCATAAAATCAATTTGAATAAATAACATTGATTTTGACTTATGATGATTTTGACATATCTACATCAGGGAGATCTGTCACCTTATAAAGAAAGGCAGCATGCCAGACAAAGAACATTCATGGCAGTGTTGTGTTGACATTAAGGGTGACTGTGCAACAACCCATTCAGCTCGTGCTTTGAAACTCTTAATTTTTTTAAGCTGAAGTATATTTTAATGTGTAGATTTGACCTTAATTTTCAAAGAAATTTTCAAGTCTACAAACTTGTGCCCCAAGACTCTCCCTTAATTTGCTCCGAAGAATGGGGCTGCACAATGCAAGTAATAAATTAAGGGTAAGTTTAACCGTACATTTATTGAAAAATGTTTCTAATAAAAAATAATAATAAAATATAATAATAAGTAATGAATATTTTTTATTATTATTTTAAATAAATCTTGTTAAAGTGCACATTGTTCTAAAGTAAAACTTATTTTATAAGATGACAAATTTGTATTTATGCTTAAAAGGCGAATTACCATAGTGACACAAATATCTATATACTCCAGGAAACGGTATGGTCTAAAATGAAAATCTTTCAAGCAGATTGGAAATCTTTGCTGAATGCCGACCACCCACCTATTTCATTAAAAGATGGGAGGTTTAATTATTCTTATAAATTGATATTATAAAAAGTATTATAAAAATGGGAAGTTTAATTATTTTTATAAATTGGTTTTAGAAAAAATATTATAGTGATATGTTTTTGAGTTTTTGTTTAAGAGATTTAAGTTTAAGCTCTTGTAAAGGGGATTAGACCTTTTAAAACTCATATTTTACCCTAAAATTTTTAATTGAAAGTGATAGGTCAATTGATAGCTGCCAAATGCTTATCAAGTGCCTCTAGGTTACCTTATTCAATTTCTCATAAGGTCCCTCTAAAATTTATAGATATTTCAAATACTTCTGGTTTACCTTGATTCAATTCCTCATATGGTCTCTAAAATTTATAAATATTTTCTATACAACCTAAAAAACTCTTATAAATTTATTTTAGTTTTGTGCTCCACTTAAGAAAGAGGAACAAGAGTTGATTAGCAAGAGTAGGCGGTGGAATATAATCATATCTTTTCCAATACTTTTAATAAGAAAAAATAAAATAAAATAAATATGAATAATTTATAGGGTTAAAATTTGAATAAAAATAATATATTATTGGTAAATAGATAAATAAAATTTAATTGGTGTAAATATTATAATAGTATACTTACTCTAGTATATATTTATGATAATATAATAATGAAATAAAATTAAGAGGTTTATTTTAATTTATTATAATTAATTAAAAATAAATATAAATAAATAAAAATGTTAATATATATTAATTGTACACGATAAAATAAATTATGTTTTTGAAAAAAAAAAACTTTTTTCGAATTTTATTGAGATATTTTTTTTTATAATTATTTTAACAAAAAAAAATTTCAAATTTTATTGAGATATTTTTTTTTTATAATTATTTTAATTTTAGTGTGTGAGGGATGGGTGTATGGTGGTTGTGAATCCCTATTAATAAGCATACCTCTCAACTTTATAAAGATCATGGTTAGAAGGAGACTGCGCAACCCTGCAGATTGGTCGTAAGAGTTTCTCACACTAATCAAAATAACCCTATACTTTGATTGTAAGGACAATCCTCCTCACTCAATTTGGACGCCATCCTCAAAGTTGACATGAATTCTCTTCATGCCCAAAGAGGGTGAGGGGAATGGTGAATTCTCTTGCTGCCCGAAGAGGGTGAGGGGAATGGTGAATTCTCTTGCATGCTCGAAAAGGGCGAGGGGAATGTTGCCCAACATCTTACCCCATCGGTTGGGTCAACCATCGTCGACTGGTCTTTGGTCATTAAATTATTAATAATTATTATAAATTAATTATAATAATTAATGTAGGCTTCTTCCAACTATGATCTTTCGGGTTAAGTAGGCTCCTCCCAACTATGATCTTTCCGGTTAAGTAGGCTCCTCCCAACTATGATCTTTCCGGTTAAGTAGGCTCCTCCCAACTATGATCTTTCCTAAAACCGAGAGCTAGGAAATTGAACACACAAGCACCACACACCCACCTCCTCACACACTTGCCCATGTCCCTGTTTGAACTTTTGCACTATCCCATGGGACATTATAATAATTAATTTAACTATGAGCAACTATTAAGTAACAACCTTTCATTTATATAAAGATTTTGGAGCTTAGAAATGAGATTTAAGGTTTGAATGTTTTGAGGGATAAAATTGTACACCATGATTCAACTTATTTTAAAAAAATAAAATAAAATCAAATCCAATAATAATGGTACAACATATTATCTCATCCAACCTATGATCTTTAGACATTAAGAATTACTTTTCAATTTTCTTAAAATAATATAACTTTCAATAAAAATTGCATTTGCTTAGGGGATAGGCTTGTTAAAAATGGCCACCTAGACTTTATAGGTAAATTTGACATGATTGAAAAAGATATCGTTTAATAAAACAAAAGCACTTTAATACAACAACATGATACATATACTATCTTTAGTTTGTATGACTAATATATATAAGAATAAATATGCAAAGATAAAGTGTTTCACTAATGATTGTTTTCTTTATTAAGGAATATAATATAAAGTTCATTCATATTTAAATATTTTTTTAATAGAATTATTCATTTTACAATTATGGATGAAATTTTTTTATTTTATACTATTCGTAATTTTTATGAATAAAAATTATAATATATGATAAGAATGAATATGCAAATATAAAGTGTTTCACTAATGGCTACTTTCTTTATTAATAAATAAAATATAAAGTTTATTTATATTTAGATAATTTCTTAATATAATTATTTATTTTATAATTATGGATAAGTATTTTTTTATTTTTAATGTTTTAATTAGTTATATGGGGTTGAAATGGATCCAACCCAACATGAAATATATTTCAACTAATTATTATTATAGAATTATAGGATAGCATAGTATCAAGATATTTATCACAATTTAAAAATTTCAAGTTTAGTCATATTCATATGATTGCTTTTCACATACCATTATGTACATCTTAGAATTCATCCTTAAGATATTAATAATTATTCTATTATTATTTTTTTAAAATGAAATTCATAATTATCTTGTTGGTCTAATGAATTGACACAAACACATCAATCAAAACTTTCACCTTAACAAAGAATATTACCAAATCAACCAATACTTTCACCCCTAATGCTTGCTCCTACCTATGGTGTACATTATAGATTGTAAGGTCACCATAGGGTAATCCATTAAGATATAGCTAATGATTATTTCTAAATTGATAGTTTTTACTATATAATTTCTTATAAACTTAGGTCCCAGGTGTAGACCAATTGGTTCGTCCAAACCCCATAAGGGAGGTAGAGGTCCAAGGTTCAAATCTCGGGCCTCGTCGGACTAAACGCTTGTCCCTTTCCTGGTGCTTTCTGTGGTGTAAAAGGTTTAAAATGATTGTGGCGTGGTGGTTATAGGGGCGGATTGCGCAAAGATCTGTGTGGCGGCTTCTGGGGCAAACAACACAGAATACTGTGGCGGCCATAAAAAGCTGGACAGCCTGTCCGGATTCGTGGCGGCTACGATTCCACCATGTAAATTCAAAAAAAAAAAATCTTATAAACTTACCATATTTAACTAACAATAGGACAATCCATTAATCTATATTATAAAGAAAGAGAAGGTTTTTAACGATAGTTTTATTCTTTTACTTTAAAGGTATTTGTTAAATAATATTAACACATCAACTTCATTTCAAAATAAATACTTTTAATTGACAAGGCTTTTAATACATACAGTGTCTTATAAAAAAATTATATCTCATGATTATTACCAATTTAAAACAACCTACAATTTTTTTAAGCGAAAAACCCCTTGCGGAGCTGCCTTGGTCTAAGAGACCACGAACAAGGAGATCTACACCGTCAAAGTCACCCAGGGGTCGCACTTGACCCTGCTAGCACCAACATTATCAATTGGATTTTAGATACCCAATTCAACTTTTTGGTAGGGTGGAGATTTGAACCTCGGACCTCCCTTGGAAGATTGCCTTCTCCTCTCCAACTCACCTACAACACCAGGGTAAAACAACCTACAATTGCATATCTAATACTTACTTTAATAATGAAAAAAAAAAAATAGTAAATGAGTTTTTTTATAAATCCACCCTATCTCAAAATTATTTCTAATGTGGATTTAAGGATTTTATGGTTTTTTTTTTTTTCTTTTCTATGTTATATATTAGTGACTTTTCTAATGATATTAGGTATAGATTAATGGGCTATCTAAAATTAGCAATATATGGTAAATTTATAGGGCATTCCTTGAACTAAAGGCTTTGTCAATATAAAAATATCCATTTGGGTTAAATTCATAATGTTATTCTATTGCCATCTCATTTCTTGAAATGGGATGGGGCCATCATAACCCCAAAGAATGAAACAACTATGTCACAAGAGAATATTAATCAAGAAATATCCATGGACAAGGAATAAAGAAGAATGACCTATGTAAATGAAGAAGGACTAGAATATGTTTGTAAGACATGATATGCATTTGTAAACTATCAATATGTAGATGGAAAACCAAAGAAATAATAATAACAATATCAATGTCAAGAGTGGGCCACACATGATGAGGATATGACAATAGTTATAACATCCAAAGCAGTTAGAAAAAATTTCAAGGATAATTCTAAGGGGAATTCATTCTTGATTCATAATACAAATCTATAACCAAACAAAGCACAAGGTTGTCAATTATATGGATTAAGTATATATTTCACTAGACTTTGCTTTCTAAGCAATTGATCCAATCTTCACACGAGTGATCTATCATAGCATGATTTGGAAATTCAATAATTGATGGTAGGCAAGAAGTGATATTTAAATGGAGATAAGAAGTGATATTTAAATGGAGATCAAGGGTATGAATGAAAAATATCATCAAAGCTAGAAATATGGTAGGTAAAAACAGGGTATTTTGACCAAGGTTTAGCCTATATTATAACAATAGTTTCTTAAAATATGCAATACGCTCAAAGTCATCAAGGAATAAGTGTTACTTTGGTTGATAATTAGAGGAAGGTGTAAATTGACAAAGCATCCTAAATGAAGTATAGAATTAGAATATAATTTTTATTTTTAATAAAAATATACATATATTAAATTATGTATTTTAGTAGAGACCATCCTTATTTTTTAAAGCTTTAACAAGATAGACGGAGGGAGATGCTTGGATAATTCTATATAATATGAGTAATTTAATATAATATTTTGTGAATGGCTTCTACACAAATAGATCGAGTACAAGATATCATTTTTTTATAATGTTGTCAATATTTTAATTATTATTTATTTTCAAATAAAAAATGTAAAATTATCGATAAAGAGGATATATGTTGGGGCACCAAATATCAATAAATTTTTACAAATTTTATATAGAATGAAAATAGAGAAATAGACCTAGTGTAAGGATATGATTTATAATTATTTATGTGTTTTTAATAAACTGTATGCTTGCCTAAAGATAGGAGTTTATGTTTTCTTTCAAATATGACGTTAATAATCACTAAATAAAAATATGTAACTGCAATACATCTAAATGAAATTTATATACTTAGAATCTAAATTATAACACCTGTTTTTACAAAAAACATACTATAAAAATATGTAACTGCAATACATCTAAATGAAATTTATATACTTAGAATTTAAATTATAACACCTATTTTTACAAAAAACATACTATACAGTGACATGATTTAACCCATATGAGGCCTTGGTTGTGCTAATAACCATGTTAACATCCAAAATTGAAATAAATTTAAATATGTAACTATGTAACTATAGCAAAACAAAACTTTTATATTTGAAATTTACATTCCAATGCCTACCACTCCACAAATTTGTAAAATGACATGATTTGACCTCATTTTGATACCCTTAAAGTCATTCCATAGATCTATTAGCAATAAAATTGGGTATCACTAAAGTGTGTCAAAGTACATGTTTTTACCTTGTAAATAAGTGACAAGCAAAGATGGCATTCATAAGTTTTCTATGTTTGAGGATTATGATGAGGGAAAGAATATGTGGTATTTATTTTTCTATGTTGAATTGTCGTCAAGGGAAATGATAATGGAGATGATCATACCTTGAAGTAAGATATAGAAACTTTTTATATTCCTCTTAATCAAATGAGTTGTTGAGTGCCATTAATGGACACCATCAAGAATAAATGAAAAATAATTATAGTGTTATTAATTACAAGATATCCAATAAAGATATTTAAAGGTTATACTTTGTTAAAGATAATGGAAAAGATGATATCTGTATTAAGGAAGTGGTGTTAGAGTAAATAACATTAGATGAGCACTTATTGAGTCATCCAAAAGAAAGTACTACTGGTAAAAGGGTTTGGGAAAAATGAGGGGTTGGTAGGTCATAAATAACTCAACATCCATGTAGTATTTGTGTAAGAAATGGAAGGAGGTGTATTGTGAGGAGTGAGAGATGTTGCAAAAAAACTCTAATAGAATGGTTAGTCACCAACTTTGTTGACAATGGTAAATTAAAAAATCTTTGTGGGTGCGTCTTATAGTGGACCTACATTATATCATAGTGATTGTAGATTGTTGGAAATATGAGCAAGGTTTGTTGTCATTGATGTCAAGAGTCGGTTTCAGTGAGCAGTACAAAAGGAAGGATGTTAAGAGTCAGTTTTAGTAAGCAGTGCAGAGAAAGATTACCTCTAGGCCTAAGGGAAATAATATTATAATATCTCCTAATATAATATTCAAGGTGGTCAGATAAGGTCTAAAGCAACAATAGGAAAGCCTAAGAAAAATAATATTATAATATTAAAGGTCTAATGGTAAGACCTAAAGTGGTTAAATTAATTATAATAATTTCTTTATAAATTATTTTATAATTTAATTTAATTAACCTTAAAGTTATTAAATCTATTATAATAATTTTATTATTAATTAATTTATAACTTAATTTAATTAACCCTAAGGTTAGGGTTATAAGGGAAAAGTTGATTTATTATGCGCCGATGTCATACGAAGTTTCCCCCTCTATCGACGTCCAAAGGGTGATGGCACAATGGTATAAATACCATGTGCTTTGGTTGCAAAGGAAGCACCTTCGTTCGAATCACATTAGAGAGCCTATGATTTTTGCGATTTGCGTGCAAGGAAGAAGATAAGTTTTTTTTGTTTTATTTGGCACCAATGAAGGGATAAAGGAAGGGAGGCTCAAAGCCTCATAACCAACCATGTTTTTGGGCTAGCGACAAGCGGTTGTGTGTTGAGACGTGCAAGGCGGGAGGTCCTGCGATCAAACCTTGGCGATAATTTTTTCATGGTTTTTTTCTAGTTTAGGCGCCCAACACTCAATACAAAGCACACAAGGTGCCTTTGTAGTTCAATGTGAGATTCTAGCTCACACGACAGTTGAGCTGCGACTAGGGCATTGGTGGCAGCGCAGCAGGTGATCGAATCCTACTAAGGGCAAAAGAGGTATTTAATTTTTAAATTAAATTTTATCCTAAGGTTTTAATGTTGCATGAAGTTTGTTAGGAGGGAGATATAAGGTTTATAAAAATTAAAAATATTATTGTGGTTTTTGATGATTAGGAGTTGGATGGAGTAATAAGGTTTTAAAGGAGATTATATTTTATTTTAAAATAAAGTCTTATTGTGTTAAATATTTGAGAGGAGTAATAAGGTGGATAAAGGAAATTAATTATTGAAGTAAATTATTTAATGTTTTACTAATCATTTTTTAAAGAGTGGATATTATAAGGTGTAATTGAGATTTAATGCTTTGTATGGTGAAATATTTTGAGGGAATATTTGAATGAAATTTCAAGAAGGTTTGTGCTATCTAACCTTTGAGATTGGCAAAGAGGTTGATTGTGATTGAGACAGGTTTTGAGGTCAATTCTTCATCAAACAAAACGTATGGGAACATCTTCCTTGTGAGTGAAATATTATTGGATTGGATGTTTTGAATACTAATTTGGAGTGAAAAGGATTGTTTTATAAGCATTGTTGAGTTTGGTTTTGAACTATCCAATGTTAATTGATGAGGATTTTATTGAATTAAAGTTGATGCTAGAAGCCTTGTTTGATAAGCATTGTTAAAAATATTTTAGTGAGCCTTCATATGCATGATTAGGGTTTGTGAAATATCATGAGTATCATTGTTATGTGAAGTTGAGAACTATCTTGAACTAGGGTTTGTGAAATATCATAAGTATCATTGTTATGTGAAGTTGAGAACTATCTTGAACTAGGGTTTGTAAAAAATCATGAGTATCATTGTTATGTGAAGTTGAGAACTATCTTGAAGTAGGGTTTGTGAAAGATCATGAGTATCATTGTTATGTGAGATTGTTTGATAAGCATTATGAAACACTTGTTTAGGGTTTGTAAGCAAGTTGTGTTTCATTGAGTGATTGGTTGAGTGAAGTTGATTGAGCATAGTTGATTGAAAAGTGTTGGAGAGATAGTTCAAGTTCTGTGAAAAAAATTGTTCTTTACTAATTTGAGAAAAATATTGAAAGTGATTGAGTGTGAAAAATAATGAGTTTCTTACCATTATCTATATGTTTCTGAGGTTAAAAAAAATTCTGAGTGAAATTTGTTTGTGATATTGAAGAGGTTTTTTGGAAGAGATTAAGTTGATTTTTGTGAGTATTTGTAAGTGAAAAACATATTGAGTCTCTAACCATTATCTATATGTTTCTGAGGTGAAACAAGATTCTGTGTAAAACTTGTTTGTGTGATTGAAAATGTTTCTATGATAGATTGAGTTGAGTAAGCTTTTGTGGAAGCTTACAATGCAGATTTGAGATAAGTCTTGATAAAGACTTGTTGAGCATATTGGACAAGTTCTAGAGAAGACTTGTGGACATAATTGAGGTAATTCTTGGTGAAGACTTGAGAGGAGTTTGAACAAGTTCTAGAGAGGACTTGTGGATAGATTTGAGGTAAGTCTTTGAGAATACTTGTGAGCAGAGTTGATTGATTGATTTGTTCAAACCTTGAGTTAAGGTTTGGGACAAATCTAGAAGAGTTGATTTGTGATTAGATCAAGCTTTGTGTTAAGGCTTGAGGATAGATTTTGGTGCAAATTTGAGGACAAGTTTGTGCCATAACAAAGACAAATATTGAGAATATTTGTGCTAGACCAAAGGACTGTGTTTAGTGCATATCAAAGACATATTGAGTATATTTGTGCTAGACCAAAGGATAATGTTTAGTGTAGATCAGAGACAGATATTGAGTATATTTGTGCTAGACTTAAGGACTATGTTTAGTGTAGATCAAATACAGAGATTGAGTAAATTTATGCTAGATCAAAGGATTGTGTTTAGTATAGATTTGAGATAGAGCCGAGAGTAAGATTTGGAGGTGATAGAGTAGAGGATAATAGTCTCCAGTGTATTGAGATCCATTAGCCAGGGTAGTGAGGATAGAGATATTTTGAGTGAGGACAGAATCTTCTATAGAGAGAGATCCACAAGCTAGTGTAGTGGAGGTTGATGAGTGGTTATCAGACACATATTTTTGTACCAGAATTATTTCATTAATAAAATTATATGATGATTATGATATGTTTTATATGAATTTTTATTGAATAAAGTGTGATTTATTAGGAAATTTGATTAATTACAGTAATCTAACAAATGTGTTTTATTTATACCAAATTTGTTTGAGTCCTGATAAAAATGCAGGAAAAAGTGTTGATGATCGATAAAGGGATTGCAAAACTTTGGAGTGTGCCTCATACGAGAAGAAGGACCAAGGATAAAGCCATAAATCGGTGACAATAGTAGCTAACCCTGTTATTGATGTATATTACTGATGTATGTTACTAAAGTATGTTACTGAAGGTAATTACTTAAGGTAAAAACTGAAGGTAACTACTAAAGGTAACTACTGAAGGAAGTTACTGAAGAATGTTTTACCAGTAGTTATGAAAGGATAATAAATACTATTGACTTGTGTAGCATTCCATGTCAGTGACAACATGTCAATTTTGGACAACAATAAATATTTTCACTTAGCAAAATATTCCCTTTAATCACGTACTATCTGTGAGAATATTTCAATTTATAAAAGTTGTTATTTTCTTAACAAAGTTTGTAATTAGATTATTATGAGCTTTTTTAGGTATAGACGCAAGACTGTTAGACCTTCCCTGGAATATAGGACATAAGTTCCCAATGTATATCTTGCGAATCATTCAAAATAATATTGTCTTATTAGGTTTGTTTGTAGGATGCCACTTACATCCGTAGGATTTCGATTGTCATGTTATAAGAACCCATTTGAAACCAACGAGCTATTATAGGATCTGTTTGACCTACCTCATATTCTGCTAAACATAAATATTGCTAAAGAAGACTACATAATGAGTAAGGAAACCCCAACTATAATTCTTTAATTAACCTTCTAATTTTCATGCTCCAAATTTATATTATACTATATGTATTAAAATGACCAAGCATGAAAACAACCATTCATTATGCCTTATGTAGGCCTGTTCCTAGATTCATTAGGCTGTTAGAGCACTTTAACAACAATTTTAATCTGAAATAGAGAGAAGGGGAGCAGAAAATTTGTGTTCTTAATCTCATTAGAATATCGCAATAAAATCAAGAGTTAACCAACGAAAGAAACGTATATATTGTGTTCAAATAATGTAACCCATTACACAATGACACACAGTACAATGACAAAGATATGATAGGAATAAAACCAAAATTGTATTGATTTCATAAAATATTACATGCAGAGTGGGCAGGATGCATTTTAACTCTATTTTTCTTAAAGAAATACATCAATACAATGAAGAGGACTATGTTTAAATAATGTAACAGGTCTCTTCAACTCTCCTTGTTCCAATATGGTAATAGTAGAGTCTCTAAATCCTCGGATCAAGAAGGTAGGAAATGATCTCAGCTTCTTGAACACTTTCCTATCATAATCCTACAAAGAAAAGGGAAGAAAAAGAAATGAGAAATGAAAATAGACACAGAAGGGAATACAACAACACAACTAATCAGGCACTCAAGTATGCCTCTTAGCAAAAATGTTATTCTCTCTAATTGTTTGATGCAAAATCTGAACTCAACTACCTCTCTTATAGCCTATATTTCTTGATTCTATTATTTTTGGTTTACTACTGATTGTACACTTGTCAGCATCTGATTGAACCCGTTCTATATGATGTCTAACTGGTGCAACTATGAACTGGGTGTTAAGGTTCTTCTATGGACTAAAGGGAGTTCTTTGTTATTTTAATTTGGCCTTTTTAATCTCTTTGGTTGGCCCTATAAACTAAGGATTCAACATTATATTTTTCCATTTTGCTCTGCATTTCCTAGCCACTATGCTTGGCTGTTAGGGACTGACCAGACTGTCATCGTGAATTTTAGACGAGGAATAGAGGGGGACCCGACGTGATGGTGAATACAAGGGGTGGTGTGCCAGTGGCAAATAGATGGAGTTGCACTAATCATGAGATAGAGTGAAGAAGTAAGGATGGTGAGGGTCTGATGGATGGAATTATGGGGGTAAATGGTAAGAGGTGGTAGTGAGCAAGGGTGGCATACTAGGAAAAATATCATGATGGTAAAGAATGAATGCCCAGGATGAGGAGGGTAGTGGTAAATAAGAAGAAGGTGGGAATGGACAACAAGAGTTGGAAGCACCTATAATTTAATTTCATAACTATACTTCATCAAAGTGCTCCCCTGGTAACTATATTCTATCGAAGTACGGATTGAATGACTTTTTGAAAATTGAAGCCATGCTTTTTTCTTCATGCGCTTCCTTTGCCTTAAGTATTTATAGAACAGAAAATGATAGTATTTGAATCCTTTATGCTTCATTGTTTTCTTGTGTTGATGCTTTAACTCTTCCTTACTATCTCTTATTTATAATCTTGTGACTATGCTTTGTAGTCTTATTTTGTGCTATGTAATTATTCTAGTGAGATAACACATGATCTGGTGGCATGCTTGAGTGTTAGGATTTGTTTTTTATTTGGTTTGCTTTGTCGTTACCAAGGTATTGTACACAGGATTTTCTCTAATTTCTTCGAATCTTTCCTTCCATAAGTATTCTTCTGGATTCATAGCTGCTACATGTACTATTTTAACTCTGTCTTGGCTATTGATTTTCATAATGTCTTTCAGCATACCTTGTTGTGATCGATTCACTTCTTTGATTTCTTCCTTGATATTTTTCTGCGAAGTGATCGTCCTTCTCTAGAAGCTTGGTCCTATTGAATATTTCTTGTTGGTTCGTGATCTTCACAGGTTTCATCATGGCTATTTTTGGTATTCTTAAACCTACAAGAGTGTTGGTTTCTAAAAATTTTGAAGTCCCTTTTTCCCTAAGTCAACCATGATTAATCGCAACCATCAGATCTAAATTATTGGTTTTTCTCTCGAAACGTCGTTTGACGTGCTATCATCCAATCTTGGTAAGTTTTTTAGTGTGATCGTTGATATCCCGAGACCTGCACAATAGTTAATGTACCTAGCTACATATAAACACTTGAAACAACACAGTTTATTGGTCCTTTTTTAATCTTGATTATCCAATGTTAGTCCTCATATTTTTAAACCTTAATAATTTGTATTGGGCGATGGGAACATATAATATGTTTACTTTCCTTTTGTGATCACCGTTAGATATTACTATGGTGGGATACGACCGTTGGATCATATATATGCACGTAGTTCTTAAACAATGAGAAAAACCATGCCTACCTTGGATTAATTAATCAATAGTTTGAAATAATCATGTTTAGACTAACCTCCGATCATCTCTAAGCATGCACATCATTGGATCTGAGGAGGAATGAATGCCACCATCCGATTTAAACGTCCTCATTTAGTTTTAGATATTTTTTCACCACTACCGACCTTCGCATCCATCGATTCTAGGATTAGTTTGGGTCCTATCATTGGATCTCCTGTAAGATACATGTTACATAACCAAAAACATAAACTCTTTGATTTATATTAATCATGATTAAGTCAAAAAGGGGGGTAATCATGCAACATACTAGAGCCTTGCTAATCATGTGATTAGTCTTTACCCTTTTTTTCATCTTACTGTCTATGATTTCTATGCGACCGTCGGATCTGAGTGGAGACAAGCACTGCCGTCATATTTGGTTAACCTACGAGTTAGTTAATTCAAGGGTGTATAACTTTGATATTAATTAAGTTGAAAAGGGATGATTATCTAACATGTTTAGACCCTTGTTAATTTCTTTTGACCATTTTAATTAATCTTATGAAGTCTAAAAAACTTCAATGCATCTTTAGTGAATGTGCCACCATTAGATCAAATATTGATTGAGCACAACCGTTCGATCCTCTTAATTATCCTGATGATTAATCCAATGGGCGGCGCGTTCTTTTAATATTGATTTTTAACCAATGATTAACTCGAAGCATTCACGACCGTTGATATAGACATTGCATGGGTGTGATCATCCAATCTATCAGACTTGCTTAGCTTTTAACTTGACTATTTGACCTATGCCGACTTTCTTTAAACTTTTGACTTTTTGAAGATTGCGTAGCCGTCGGATTTGTTTTGAATCAAGTGCATCTGTTAGATTAATTAGAGATGCTTGATTTTTAAACTTTAGGTTAAACCTCATTGACTCTTTGACTTATCTTTCGGATTTATTTTAAATGTGCATCCGTTAGATTTATCCTGATGAAAGCGCAATCATATGATTAAAATTAAGATGCAAACTCTTTAACTTTTACCAAGGCTTTGACCTTTGGCTTATCCCTTGTTCGATTTGATTAATGTGTTGTCATCCGATTTCCTTTGGATCGATTGCGACCCTTGGATTAACCCTAAAATGCTTGCTTTTTAGCTTAGTGGGATGCCTACCCTTGGGTTTTAATCAATATTTGCTTCGAACTTAGGTGTTTTGAATTTTTAGACCACGAAGATTAATTATTTCCTTATCTTTAGCATACCTCAGGACTTTATGATTTTATAAGTTAGTTTAGGCCCAAGGGAACTTATTATTTATGAAGGTCAAACTTTGTCTTAGGGATTCAATTTGAAATTTTTTGCCCTATCCACTTTGAGGTACTTTGATTAATAGAATGAGGCACAAATTATTAAAAGTTAAAGTTTAGACTTTATCAAACCAATCAATGGAATTTTATTTTTAAGAAAATCATAACAACTCAAGCAATGACCAACATTAAGGATACTTTGATTGAAACCACAAAATTTAAATTTGGAGGTTTCAAAGTTGAGTCAAATTTGGCTCCAACATAGGCTCTGAATGGGACAATGTGTTGAAAACATGAAACACTTGAGAACCACAGAATCTCCTGGTTATATATTGCAAAAATTTAACAGAAAACAATAAAATTTTGATTGCGAAGTAAAACCTGAAATGCATAACAGAAAAAACTTCCTTCCTCTTTTTCTTTCTTTTCTTCATCATTTTTTTTATATTTTGAAAAAAAAATTGTATGAATAACATGATATCAAAGCAAGTAGAGTATGAAAAACTATAGATCCCTTTTCATTCAATTTGGAAACAAAGGTTTGAAATTTTAGAAATCGATGAGTTTTATTTTGAAATATTGTAATGCTTGTTTTAGCTAGGTCATAAGATATGATTACACATATTTTTTCACAGCCATTTGTTTCATCATATTTTTGCCCATGTGTGTGTTTGTGCATTATTTTTTGGATTTCTAAATCTTTCAAAACTATACCATATCTGAGCAAAATAGCCATGCCTAATATGTGATTTCACTCTTTAAAAATTTTCACCATTCTGCAAGGCTCCACTGCCAGTTAGGCATCTATAGCCTTGGTGGAGTTGCTTCTAATCCCATCTTAGTTTTACCCTACTACCAATCAAGCGTCTATAGCTCCGGTAGAGGTTTTCCAAGACATCTCAGGAAGTGACTCAGTTTTAATTTATTTTTTGATTTTTCTTTCTTGTGAGAGAAGTGTTTGGATATATAAGCAAATTGTGCAATAAGTATACCTGAGTTGAGGATTAGTTTTTGGCTATAAAAGATGAGTGTAATAATTTTTGGCTTAACTACCCTCTCAAAGATAACTCAGTTCTTTGGACCTTTGAAGTCACTTTAAGTATCATTTGTAATGTGAGGCTTGACATGATGTTTCAATCAACTTTGTTTTCTATCTGTTTCATATCATATCAAACAACTATTGCATCAACACTCATTTTTGACAGAATTGTAAAGCTCATCAGAATCTAAAATAAATCTATTTTTTTATTATTGTTTTTGGTGGAATCAACAGTAATGTATATTCATCAAACTAAGATATACTGTGTACTGTAAACTCAAAATTACTCAAGAATAAAATGGAAGCTTAACTAATAAATAAAATACACCACTCTATTTTTGGATTTTTTTTTTTATATATTTTTTTGTTATTCTTCACCTTCAACAAGGATTGTACATTTTGAGGTGTTGGCCATTAATAGGAATAACCATCATTTCACCCTGTAAGGTCTGCAACTTATATGTATTATGATTGATAACATGGGAAATTTGGTCAAGCCTTCTCTGAATGGGATCAGGGTTTTCATGATCCTGCAATAAAAGAGAAAGTGTCATTTTTTTCATTTTTGGGGGTAGTAGGGCTTTTTCTCCATAAACCATCTCATAGGGGTTTTTCCTGTATTTCTTTTAATAGACAGCCTATTAACCCATAAAACAAATTTAAGTTCACTGTCCCATCCCTTTTTTTTTTTGCCTAATAACCTTTTTATTCTTGTTATTACATTTTTGTTTGATGACTCAGCTAAACCATTTCCTTTGGGATAATAATTAGTAGAATGAGATAATTCAATTCCATATTCAACATATAATTCTACCATTTCGTATGACACAAAATATTGAGCATTATCAGTTACAAGCTTTTTTGGAACTCCATACCTGGTCAAGATCTTTTCTTCTATGAATCTGATGACTGCAACAGTTGTAGATGTTCTTAAAGGTGTAGCTTCCACCCACTTTATGAAGTAATTTTTTGCAGTTATAATCCACTTATGCTGGCCAGATAAATTAGGCTTGATCTCTCCAATCAAGTCAATGCCCAATTGAGCAAAATGTGCTTCAATGATTATTGGCTTGAGGGGCATGGCTGGTAGATGCTTTTTCTCTATAAAAACTTGGCAGTTATGACAATTCCTAATATATTAATATACATCCTTAAAAGGGATGGCCAATAATATCTTGCTCTCATGATTTTATTAGTTGTAGCTCTTGGAGCAAAGTGTCCTCCACAAAAACCATTATGAAATTCATTAATTATTTATGGGACTTCTCTTTCATATAAGCAGACTAATAATACTCCATCAGGATGTTTCCAATATAATACTCCATTTTGTATATAATATTTTTGAGATTGAATTTTGACTGACCTCATTATGTTTATTATCATATCTCCAGGAAAAGACATATATTTTAAGTATGACAATATTTCTTCATACCATTTACATTCTTCATTTTTTATTCTTCTATCATCATATGTCTAATCTATGGTGAGAATATTTTCATATCCTACTTCTTCTTTGTTAGCCAACAGTTTAGCTAAACCCTGCCCTTTGACTGTTTTAACAAAAAAAAATTTATTTGTGGAAAACATCCCAAAAAGGGATGCCACTTTTGGGTAAGACCCAAGGAGGCAGGGGTATCCATTCCGCCAAAAACGCCCAGGACTCGGACCTGGCCTACCACCTTTGACATACTCAAGGAGCAAACAAACACACAAAACCAAATTAAAAAAAGAAAATAACAACAAAAATAATAAAATAAAATAAAAACAAACTCCTTGAGTGTGTCAAAACCAAAAGCACAACCAAACACGCACAATAAGATAAAAGAAACCACAACACAAACCACATAGAAAAACACAAGAACCACATAACAAAACACAAACAAGACAAAAACAACAGAACACTACAAAGACATAACCCAAAAAAACATGAAAAATAAACACAACCAAAACCTAAAAAATAAAATAAATAAAATAAAAATAAAAACAACCAACAACAGACAATAAACAAAAACAAAAAACATAGAAAACACTCACACATAAAAAAATGAAATAACACAAACAAAGAGAAACCCAAGAACAAGAACGAAAAAACACAAGAACAATAACAATAAACATAAAAAAAAAAACACAAGAACAACAAAAAACAACACAAAGAACACAAAAACAAAACAAAACAAAAGAACCCACCCACCTTAAAAAACTAAACAAAAAAACAAAGAAGACAAAAGAAAAAAAATGAACAAAACAATGACCTATCTAGACCGAAGACTATTAATGCAAGAATCAACAGAGGAAACAAAATAAAGAATAGAATGAGCTAGGGAACTAAAAAAACTGAATGAACCAAAGAGAAACAAAAAAAAACAAGAAGAAACTAGGTACCTTCAGAACTGGAGCCATCCAAAGAAATGATAGAAAGAAGAGCTTCCCTAATTTGAGAAGCCCACCATATAGGAGGGTGGCCATAACAAGTAAGATCACCTTTGTCCAAAGCCCAATTAGCTAAAGCATCAACACTCTTGTTTTGATCTCTCGACCACATGATTGTAATCAACTTTCAAAAATCCCATCCTGGATTAACCGAATCTTCTCAATAATTCTTTTTATTCTCCAATCCACCTTATGATTCTTAGAAGGAGTCTTCAAGAGATTAATCATAAGTTGAGAGTCGACTCAACTAACACCTTTTCCCATCCAACCTTAGTAGCCTCCTGAAGGCCTCTAAGGATACCATACCCCTCAGCAAGGTTATTGGAAAGAATACCCAAATTCTCAAGCAAAAGTAAAAACCAGGGAGCCATCTCGAAAGTCTACCAATTCCTCCCACACCGGCTTTTCCAGGGTTCCCTCTAGAGGCTCCATCAGGATTGACTTTTCCAAAATCCTTAGGAGGAGGTTGCCAATTTCTAGTCCTATCCATCTTACTAATACTCACATTCCCTTTAAGTTGGTTGCCCTTAGAAGGTTTAATCTTCAATATTTGCATCACTTGATCCCATCTTTGGTGGGAGTTTTGGGGGTGATTAAGGAGATGATGGACCGATTCAACTAAGTTGGCTATGGTCTTTTGCCAAATATAGTGAATATCCTTCCTATCTTGATTAAAAATTTGGCTGTTCCTTTCATTCCAAATATTCCAAAGAAGAATGGTAGAACCCATCCAAACTAACCGCCTAATAAAATGATCAACACCCTCTTGATTAGGCCAATCCCTCCAAAGTTGTTCAAAAGTGAAAAAATTGGACCACCGTAAGCCAAGTAAAGTTGCCATTCTCCTCCATAGCTCGGAGGCTAAAGTACACTCAATAAAAATATGGTTGATATTTTCTACATTCTCTTCACACATTTCACATCTAAAAGGGCCATGAAAACCACGCTTCATAAGTTGCTCACCAAGAAGCACCCTACGATGCAATAAAAGCCAATTAAAGAACCTCACCTTAGGCCAGAGCTTTTGAGCCCACAATTGAGAAAATATGTCAGAAGAATGGTTGGGATTATTATGGCATAAGGTCAAATAACCTTGAGCAACAGAATACTCACCCTTAGTAGTGTCGTTCCATCCAAAACAATCTTTTTCATGGGACCAAGAGAGGGATCTCATATGAAGGATGCCTTGGATATCTTGTCTTTGCCTTTCTGGGATTTGAATAGGCCAGTCCTCAATAGGGATCCAATATCTACCAACCTTTGAATTACCAAGGATGGTACCGACAAGTAATTAGCCACCTTTATCCAATTAGCTCGGTGAAGCTCCTCCATCCAAGGCCTCCAATCGGGAAACCGAGTTATCAAAGGCTTGTGACCATCCCAAGAATCTGTCCAAAAATTTGCATGTTGACCATTATGAATGATCCAAAATAATTTTTTCTTTATCAAATCCTCACCAGCCTTAAGAACTCGCTAAAATGGGAGAACCTTTTGTAGGAAGTTGATAGCGAACAAGGTCTTCAGGACTTTTGTTCTCAATATATTTAGCACGGAGATTATTGGCCCAAAGAGCATTGGGGTTATGCAACATCCTCCAATATAATTTAGCAGCTAAAGCTTTGTTGTTATTAATTGAAGACCGGAATCCTAACCCCCTTCACTCTTAGGAAGACATAAAGTATCCCATTTCACCAAGGCCCATTTTCTTTTCTCCTTAGTACCACTCCAAAGGAAACGATGACCGATTTGATCCAATTCTCGAAGAACAACCTTTGGGATATTCAAAATGGAAGAAACATAAATAGGAATAGCTTGAAGGACTGATTTTACCAAGGTGATTCTACCCCTTAAGAAAGCCACTTGTTGGTCCACTTTCCAATTTTCTTCTTGACTTTGTCCAACAACCAATTCCAATCTTTATTTTTTTGCCTTTGAATATTTATGGGAATACCTAAATAAGTGATTGGAAGAGAGGTCTTCTTATATCTTAATTTATCCAAGACCATGGCTTCCTGTCTAGCAGAGCAATGAAAGAAAATAACTTTAGATTTGTCTTCATTGATCAACTACCCAGTAGCCTTAGAAAAATAGCTAATGATTTGCTTAAAATTAGAAGCTTCCTTAATTGTAGCTTTACCTAAAAGGGTAGAGTCATCCACAAATTGAAGATGAGAGATAGGTCTAGCTCCATGAGCAATGGTAACTCCCTCAAGGGTTTTGTTTTCCCTCTTTTTGGTTATAGTCCTACCCAAGCATTCAAGAAGAATGATGAATAAATAAGGGGATAGCGGGTCACCTTGCCCAATACCTCTGGAAGCCGGGAAAGACCGAGAAGGCCTCGCCATTGATAAGAACTAAGTAGGAAACCGAAGAGATACATCCCATAATCCAATCCATCCAATCCTTAGAGAAACCAAATTGCCTCAAAACTTTGATAAGGAAGTGCCAATCCACTCGTCATAAGCTTTGGATAAGTCTAACCGGATGAACATAGAAGGAGAATTTTGCATATCCATGGAATGGATGGCTTCCTGAGCAAGAACTATCTCATCTACTATTTGACGTCCTTCCACATATCCCCCTTGCTCTGGGGAAATAATCTTATGCAAAAGAGGCTTCAACCTTTCTCCCATGATTTTAGTAATAATTTTGAGAAGAACATTACATAAAGAAATAGGTCTAAAAGTCGAGATATGATCAACCTCTTGAGCTTTTGGAACAAGAGTAATATAAGTTTTATTGATAACCTTCAAAATTTCTTTGGATTTCCTGGCTTCTTCCACCACCTCTAATAAATCAACATGAAGGATATCCCGTAACTCTTGGTAGAACTCAATAGGAAAACCATCAGGACCTCGGGGTTTTCCCTTTTTGCATTTTAAAAACTACTTGTTGAAGCTCATTGATAGTAACAGGAGCAGCCAAAATAGAGTTCTCCTCAGAAGTGATAAGAGAAGGGATTGCTTGAAGAACATTTTGTTGAGAAGCCGAGTCAAGAGGAGTAGCAAGAAAAATATTGGAAAAGTAATCAACAACAATAGAGTTCATGCCATCCCAAGTATAAACAACATCTCCATAATCTGATTTTAAGGAAGAAATAAAGTTGTGAGATCTTCGAGCTAGAAGAGATTTGTGGAAGAAATTTGTGTTTCGATCTCCTTCTTTGAGCCATTGAATTCTAGATTTTTGCTTCCATAAGATTTCTTCTCTTTTTTCCCATTCCTCTAACCGAGTTGTGAGTTTAATTTCATCTCGCACTTCTCTTCTCCGTGAGGCCATCTAAACGGATTTTCTTATTCAAATTTTCAAGATGAGCAATAACTTCATGTTTTTTTTTATGAACATCCCCAAACTCTTTCCAGCTCCAAGTCTTGATTTTGGATTTAATGTATTGCAGTCTTTTGGCAAAACAGAACATCTTAGTCCCATGCCTAGGTTTACCTTCCTTCCACCATTGTTGCACACGAGGTCTCGAAGGAAATGTCTCTAAGCAACATTAATTGAAAACGAAAAGGAGAGAAACTCACATTGGTTTTCCACATTTCCACCATGACCGGCCAATGATCCGAACCAACATTATTAAGAGTCTTCACTTTAGGAATGTGACCATGGATTAAGAAATTTTCAGAGAGCAAAAACCTATCCAATCTCTCCATTATACAAGCTAAGCCTTGCCTTCTGTTAGACCAAGTCATAAGGCCATTATCTCAGTTGGATATCCACAAGATGGAGGTTTGCAATATATTCGCTCATGAGGTCAGTACTTTTGTCCAAATTTCTATTTCCCCCTTTTCTCATCCAGAGAGAGGATGGTATTGAAATCTCCTCCGATCAAGATCCAAGCTTTAGGAAAATGAGAGATAATATGAGTAATATCCTTCCACCTGTCTTCTTTTTTCCTCCAAAGAAGTCGGGGCATAAACAGTAATGCAGAGCATAATCTAGCTGGAATGTCTACTTTGAATAGCTATAGCCAACAAACCCCAACTCGCCAACCATATGGTGAATAACTACCTCTTTTGGGTCCCAAAGACAAGCAATGCCACCCGAAGTCCCTTGGGAACCGAGGGAAACCACTTTTCCAGCCGGCCAAATTTTACCGGCAATTAAGTCCATATCCTCCATTGACATCTTTGTTTCTTGAAGGAAAACAAGATGTGGATGATTTATCCGAATCATTCTTCTAATTTCATTTTGTTTTGAAAGACTCCCTTTGAGTCCTCTAATATTCCAAGTGATGATCTTCATTAATACCAGGGCTAAAAATGTTGGGAAGGGCATTAATCTTACCTTCCTCTACAAGCTTTTCACCTTCTTTTACCATATGATATTGATTGGTCTTGCGACCTACTTTTTGATTAGAATCCATCTTCAATTTTTTTTCCCTGTTTCTTGACTTATTCCAATTGAATCTGAGATGGCTTCTAACCTTGAAGAATGCTCATACACAGCCAAAATTTTACTAGATGGTTCAATGGAGTCTATATTGGGACCTAGATTATTTGAAGTTTTGACATTTGAAATATTGTTTTTCTTGTGTAAATTTTCTCCTTTTTTTTTTCGTTGAAAACCTTTGATTTGTTGGTTTATCTCTGAGTTCTTTCCTTCATATTTAAACTGTGTTTCTAAGATTTCAGTTTCCATTATTTCCTCTTCCTCACTTGGGACATCATTTGTGGAAAGGATTTCAAACATATTAGCAAATGACTTTGATTGATCCTTCATTACCGGTTTTTTCTCGAGTGTTCTTCTTCTTAGGTATTTGGAAACCTCGTCGAGTTTATATCTTCTTTCTTTTGATCAGGAATTTTATTTGGGCAAGCACCGGCCAAATGACCATATTCATGGCAAATTCTACAATGAAAAGGAATGTTCTCATAGTCCACTACTTGCTCCCAAGTGTCTTCCCCAAATTGTAATGTGATATTTTTAGGTAGGGGTTTGTCAAAATCCATTAAAACACAAATTCGAGCATAAATAATATGTTCAAAATTTTGAGTACAATCAGCAATCATCATAAAAGTTCCTAAAGAGTTTCCAATTGAAGAAAAAATAGTAGGATTCCAAAATTCAATAGGGAGGCCAAAGAGTCTAACCCACACGGGAGCTATAGAAGGCATCTCTTCTTCGGCTTTAAATTTAGTATGCCAGGGCTTCATGAAAAGCCCCGCCCTTCCAAAAAACCAAGGACCCCCTTGAAAAGTTTTCTCTCTATCTTCATTATTAGCAAATAAAACAAGAAAATAACCATTTGGATAAATAGAGATTTGTAACTCACCTTTAGTTTTCCAGCTTTTTGCAGCCCATACTTTGAAAGCAGATAGACTCGGACGAAAACCCACGAACCGACAAATTAGTCCTCTTTTTTCCAAATCTTCAATGCCAATCTGAATGTTACCCATATCAAGCTTAACAATAGGAGTTCCATCACCGCTTTAAGACATCCCGACTCCATTTTCCCGGGATCAATCTTAGGCATTCTTAGAGGTTTATGAGAAGCCCTAGTATTGATATTAGCATTGGGCTGAGGCTGTCCACCACGAAGGGCATCCCTAAAATTCATTTTTGGGACCGAGTCTTCAAAATTCTTACCCTTGACAGGGGTTTTCACAGTAGAATTATTTTGTGGGTGCACCTTAGCACCAGATTCACTTGAGATATGAGCCATTTTTTGATCAACTGCTTGAAACTTATTTCGTGGTCTCTTTAATCCTTGCCCTAGACGCCGTGGAAAGGTATGGTTTTCACTTTTCTTTTGTGCAGCAAATTGGAAGCCGTTGTCACTCAAGTTCACAGTATGATCTTGTTGAAAGACAAATTTCTAACCCATATTGTATCCCCCGCAACATTTCTTGCTAAAATATTGAGCATAAACCACAAAAATATTGGCCGCTAGGGCCCGAAGGCCCTAAAAACCAACCTCTGGAGCTGCTTGCACTCAACCCGGATGAAACCCTCGCATAGCCGCTTGCCAAATATATCGTTCACACATAGGGATGCGCTAGGATCTGTGTTGCTCCAAATGATATGAAAATTGGTGGAGATGTTCTAGGGTTTTTCAGGCATCTACCCTCAAAATTTCAGCTCAATCCGAGTTCGGATGAGTGAGATATGGCCGAAACGAGTTCGGAAGTTTGGGCAGTCCTGCGAAAAACGTCTCTACCATTCAACTCCAAAAATTTTTCTCTTCTCAGAGAATATGTCTCGTCATGATTCACCTTGATTTTGATTAGGATTCACCATTTTTTTACAAGTACATTTTGAATCCAATCACTTTTGCATAACCCTACTCATAAGCCACTTCGTGGGCAAATAAAATTACATATGATTGATCTTCATGATCACACAATAACAACATTCAGTATAAATGATATCTCTAGGTTTTATTTACAAGTAATGTTTTTGTGTTAAGTTACTGCATCTAAATACTAATATAATTGTTGGAACAATTTCTTGCATCCATAGGGTTAAGTTGTCACGCTACAAGAAATCATTTGGAACCAATGAGCTATTACAGGATTTGGTCAACCTGCATATTTATTCTTATAAAAGATATATTGCTAAAGAAAATAACCAGAATGGGTAATGAAACCCCAGTGATAAACTTAAGGTATTTCAATTTTAAGCACTCCATATTTTAGTTACACTACTTATATTAAAATGACCAAGCAAATACAACTATTATTATGCCTTATGTAGACCAATGCCTAGATTCATTGGGTTGTTATAGCAATTTAACAACGCTTGTAATATGAACAAAAATAATGGGAGAAAAGAGAAATTGGTGCTTTTAGAATCATTCGGATATCCTAATAAACACAAAAGTTAACCAATGAAAGAAACACTTATAACACATTCAAATAATGTAATCTGCTATGAGGAAACACACAGAACTGAATATTATTAAAATCTGTTAAAAGTTCTTAATACAATAAGAAATATTTGTTCAAATAATGTAACAAGACTTTTCAACTTCTCCAGTTCCAATCTGGTAATAGGAAAAATCTCTGAGTTTCAGGCTCAAAAGGGACTGGAAATATTCTCAGCTTCTCAAGCACAATTCTACCAAAAACTACACAGAAAAGGGAAGAATGAAGGATGACAGAAAAATAGACACAAAGGATACAACAACACAATTCATAGGGCACTAAAAAATACCTCTAAGTAAAAATGCCATCTCTAATGCTTGATGTTGATTTTGACCATAGTTTGTATCTTTTATAGCCTCTGGTTCTTGATTTGGTTATTTTTGGCCTCATCTGGGCCCTACATTTATCACCATTTCCTTCTAATCTTCTCTATGTGCTATCCAACTATTCTGCACTATGTGGAACTAGATTTCCTATCTCACTTGCTCTTGGTTCAAAGGAAGCTCTCCAAGGTGGTGTGTTAGGAAATTTTAGAAGTATAAAATTGGTGAACCAGTATATACATATATACATAGATTTTTATTTTTCTTATTTTTCCTAGTTCATCTGATTTTATCAATTGGGATCAAACTAGGATGCTATAGTAAAATTTTGATGTATGACAAGGGGGTACCTGACGTGACGGTGAAGAGAAGAGATGGAGGGTGGATGAAAATATACATAATGGCCTTTATTATAGAATGGTTATGAAGTAGGCAAGAGTAATGGGAGTTGATTCATACAGTGGATGGTGGGGAGATGACACTTGGTGGGATGAATGGTTACGATGGACAAGAGAAGATGCCTAGAAGGAGGAGGGCAGTGATAGGTAGGAAGAAATATAGAATGGAAAACAAGAGTTGGAAGCATCTATATGATACTTCCATAACTATACTCCATCGGAGTGACCCCTTTGTAACTATATTTCGTTGAAGCACTGAGTGAGAAACTTTTTGTAAGCTGAAATGATTTCTTACTCTTACCATACTTCTTACATCTTTTGAATATGCAGAACAGGAATATGTTGCACCAGTGAGACTTCTATGTTTTACACTCCATTGCCCTTCTCATGGATGACCCTTTCTCACCTTTTACTATCCTTATTTATAAGTTTAGAAACTTCTCGTATGATTCCACTTAGAGCAGCATTTTTTTATTTTTGTATAGTACGTGATCGCATTCAATGGATATGTAAAGATCTGATTTTGTTCTTCAGTATCAGGCTTCTTCGCTCAAACAGTCTATATTATCCTTGTTTCGGTACCGTTCATGGGATTCTATTTGATCGTTTGAACATTTTATTCCTCGACTATTGCCTGGATTTGCAGCTACTATCAATTTTTTATTTGTACCTTTTTGTTCGATTCGATGTTGCAATCATTGTTTATAGTAGATCTCTCTTTACAGTGAATGTTTTCATGAATGATCCACCACCTTGGTCTAGCATAGGAGCTAGCTTAAAACACGTACCATTATGAGGTGACCCTTTTTCTAGGTGTTGATCATTAGATTTTCTCATGGAGGTGCATGTCCATAAAAATCCTTTAATCTACATGTTGGTTAGCCTTAAGGGAAAAAACATACCAAATTTGGATTGATTTAGCCTAAGCTTTATTATTGTAATGAATTAAAGACTAATCAAGGCTTAGGTATCTTATTCGTAATACCTACCTTCTCGAGCAATGCCTACCATGCTTATCATCATATCCAATCTGCTTCAAATGTCATTGTTGATCTCTATGATCCTGCATGATTGTTAGCCATACGATATAATATGTATACTAAGGTTAGTCATATGTACTAAGTGAAAATTTATGGTTGGCAATAAATCGATCACAATGCTTAGGCTCAGACATATAATTTTGACTTGATTTTACCAATGTTTTAGTCATATAAAATCTCATTTTTAAAATGTCCACATGGTGGTTAGAAATACCAATATTTTTTAATACATAGTCTTTTATATCCTGATCACGTCTCAAAACATTCATCATTTGATCTAAAATTTGTTGTGCGCTTGTTCGATCTTATAGATATGCATAAGGGTTAACTGAGGAAAGGGGGACCATTAATAACATATTATACCCTCCCTTAATTTTAATTAGGCATAGGATTAATCCTTTATTAATCTTAATTAATCATCCCTTTTTAAAAAAATCACCTTCGAATGCCTCTTAAAACATGCTACCGTTAGATCTGAGCAGGGTCAAGCACGACCGTCAGATATTCTTTGACTGCAACTCCATAGGTGATCACTCTGTTAAATTTTGACCACTTTTAGGAAAGTGCTACCATCAGATTAGAGCGAGGACAAGCACTATCATTGGATCAACCCCTGATGTATACTTTATATGCTTTAGATCATATCGATTGAAGCACAACCATTGGATTTACTTAGGAGAAAACACGTTCGTCGATTTCTTCAGATTTGCAAGACTAATATCTAAATGGGTGCATGCCTTTTATTTTTAATAAATCCTTGAGTAGTCGAAAGTTGAATGATTTATAACATGTTAGGAACCCTCAATAATCATGATTAACTTGGCCTTAATCAAGTTTTGACTTAGATTTACTGATGAATTTTCACCTTCGATTACTTTTAACAGAGTGCCACCGTTGGATCTGGTGGGATCAACTATCATTGTTATATCGGATGAAAATACGTACTTCATATCCCTAAGATTTGACTTGTCAATCATTCGATCTCTTCGTAAGAGTGCTACCGTCGGATCTGAACAGGGATCTAGTGCAGTCGTCGGATCTCACAAAAATGCAAACCTTTTATTTATCGATCGCTTAACTGGATGCTTTAACTGTTGGTCAATTTCCTGTGAGTGTGTCCATCGGATTAACTCGAGAGAAGGCGCAACCATTGATTTATTTATATCTGCATAAGGTTTAAAAAATGGGTGCATATCATTAGCTTTAATTAATGCTTGATTAGACAAAATGTGAAAAATTAGTAATGTATTAAGAACCTCGCTAATCAAGCTTATCGTTGTTTAATTAAATCTTAATTATCGGGTGCCTAAGGCCTTATGATATAATTCTTCTTTTAGGCCCTAGTAATATTTATATAGCGATGATAAATAAAAAGGGGGATGATTAACCATGTGTTTAGAACCCTTACTAATCATGATTAGCTTCTAATTTACCTCATGATTACCTAATAACCTTTATCGTTTTATCGTTCGGTCACCTTGATGGATAACTACCATTGGATTTGGGTGGGCTTGGGCATAGTTGTTGATCTTTTGCTTTGACTTTATTCATAATTATGAATGATCCATTAATATCTGACCACTGCTAAAAAGCACCATCATTGGATCTAACTTGGGGCGTGCGCTGTCATTGGATTCCATGAAGGTGCAAGCTTTTTAACTACCACTCATATGGATGCTCTATTTGTCGTTTGAATCTTTGTGCATGGTGTCGTTGGATCATTGTAGATTTGATGCAACCATTGATTTTTTTTAACCTATATAAAGTTTAAAATGGTGCACATAAAACTTTGGTTAACCTTGGTTACTCTTGGAGAGCGTGCATCCATCAAATTAACTATAGTTCAAGCATAACCACTAGATCTTCTTTGATCTACAAGACTAATAACCAAATGATGCACACTTTTAATTTTTATTAATACTCTATTAGGCGAACGAGGAAAAATTTATCAATGTATTAAGACCCTTGTTAATGGCGATTAGCAATTAAATAGTTTTTAGATGTTTGACTTACTTAAGGTTAACGCTTTTTATATTTTGAGTGAGCGTGATCATCCAATTTCATCAGAATGGAGCGCTACCCTCGGATCTATTTGATTTACATGATATTTAAATAAAGGGGGTGTGTAACCCTTAATTTGGTTGCCTTTAGACTTTAGGTTATAAAAATTTGACCATGCAATATTATTTACTCATTTGATTTAACCCTTGGTTTACTTATGAGAGCACGTTCGTCCAATCGAGATGGATTTGAGCGCTGCCCTTGGATTTACCAAAAGTGCTCGATGTTTACCCAAAGGGGTGTGTGACCCTTATTTACCTTTAATCAATTCATATGTCTAAGACCTTAGGTTACATAACCAGGACTATGGTTTTTCTATAATAACCCTTCAAAAATCTAATTTATTTTATGCCTAATTTGTCTGCAAGGATGATATACTACTAATGTATCTGTGGATGCAGAGGACAGGTATTATTATTGGCGAGGACAATGCAAAGGAAGGATGTCTTCTCAATGGGCAGAAGGATTATCCGGTGTAAGGTAAGTCAAGGGAAATGATGAGCGGTGGTGTATTCATCGGTTGATAGGGGTAAAGAACCCTATAGGCAATGCATTTGCCAGTGGTCCATGTAGATGCATATCATGTAGTTGCATTTGTAGGATTTTTTGATATTTGTCAAACTATGAATTTATGATGTTTGGTTGGAAATAAAAATGCTTAAATGCATGGGAGCCATAGTTTAAAATGTTGGTTGTCAATGAAAATGCTTAAATGCATGGGAGCCATAGTTTTAAATAACAAGATAAATGTGAAGTAATGATATCACTGTTGTTGTTTTAAGATCTAGAAGAGAATATAAGGAAAGTGGAAAAGTAAGATAAATAATAATCATATACGTATGTATATTAATGTGTGTTTGAGAGGAATTTATTTATTTAAAAATAACATATTTATATATAACTATATGTATAAATATAAATATATGAAGGCATTAAAAATAAATAATATTTGTTGTTTTAAAATAAGGTAAGCAAAATATCATAACCAATAATATATTCAAATGTTTAATATTAAAATGAATATGGAGTTATTGCTTGGCATTATAAAATAAAGAGAAGACAATTTAGAAACTATCGATATTTTGGGGAAATTATTATTAAGCTTGGGTTGTTGAATGTAGAAGGAAGTGGATTCCACATGGCATGGTTTATATAGAAGGAATCTCAAAATGAACGTGAGCTTGATAGCAAGAAAAATGACTTATATTCAAAATAGAAAAGATAATACAGGAGGTATGATGGTATGATGTTTTTCGGCAAGGCAAGGCGAGAGTAACGAAGAGAGAAAGACTTTGGAAAGCAAGGGAAGCAGTCTACATAAATCAATAAGTCTGAACTGGTAAAATTCATAAGATAAGATAAATGGAATAATGGGAAAATGAAAGGTTCAAAAGCATTGTTTAATTTTTGTTCTGCATGCGAATATAGTTTGATATTTCCTTTGTAAATGGAAGAGGAAATGAATCATCCCAGTGCATGTGTGGAAAAGCTTTAAATGTGAAGCATGTTTGTGATTATAGTTTAATATTTGTTTTGCAAAACTGAAGATAAATTGAATCTTTCTAATGCATGCGTGGAAAATTTTGAAATGGAACACACGTGTTCGAATGGATTGTTGAAAAATAAAGAGGATTATGGTTGTTTGTGAATCTGAGTTGAATAGTTTCTATATTGAAACTAGTTTTACTTATGCATGTTGTGTTGGAAAAATTATGTGATACTTGCATGTTGTGTTGAAAGCTTATGGTGTGTTGGGAAGCTTATGAAATCTTGCATGTTGTGTTGGAAATGAAAATATTGTATGCATGTTAGGACTAGTTGCATGTCATGTTAGTTTGATTGCTCTTACCCTTGAGATGTCACCGAAAACCCACATCAGAAAAATTGGAGCACTATGAAGAGATAAAGCCAGAGTCTTTTACTTGATATTGGGTGCTAGACTGTGTTCAGGATTCAAGAGTTGAATTTAAACTGGAAATGATTTATTGTAAATTGTAGAAGCCTATGAAATTTAATCATTAGAATGATGAAACCTGTGCTATTAGAAGTTCAAAACAAATTTTGAAATTGTATATATTTGCAATTCAAAAAATATAGACTCTGTGGTATTGCATGGTCGTATTCTGAGAATTCTTTTGATGTAAGGGAAAAAAATACAGTCATTTACCTTCTAAAATGATGAGGAATAGACTTGTATTCAAGGAATGAGACTTGCGTTGTTTTGAATAATATATCCTTCTAATATGGAGAACGGTTTCTTGATTAAATTTATTAGTTTATATTTTTCTTTACCATATATGGTTCATCTATTCACATGCTTTTAAATTTTGCGTAATTGAATATGGATGAATATCTTACTAGAAACGTAGTTCTGGAAAGATGCCAAGGAATAATTCAGTTTTTTATGATGGGATTCCCTATGTTTTATAATGATTCGTATACTATGTTGTTTTGGTTGATGAGAAGCACTTTAAAATAAAAATTATATTTTATTTTCCTATAATAAATTTGAACTAGTAATTGTGCATAGTAGGGATTACTCGTTCGGTTTACGAAATAAAAATTTAGGAAAGACTATGACTTGAAAGAAGAGGATTTATCAATCCAAACTAGTATGGTAGGGTTGTTTAGAAGGTTAGTGAAGATAAATTAATTAGTAAGAGTATTCATGGTGGTTTGAGAAAACTACCATCCGCATGGCGATATAAAGAACATGAATATAAATAATACATTAGAAGTTATAGTTTTTATTGATTTAAGTCTTCAAACAAAGCCTATGTTTAGAAAAAGATGCATTGGAAATTGTGGAAAATTAATGGGAAATCTATTGTTACGCAAACAATATTTGTATTGTTTTTTAATCAGGGAATAGTAGAGCCAGTATAAAACTAGAACTTGAAAACTTAGAAGTTCTACTCATATTATAACCCCTGTATATATAAGTTGAAATAGATAGAAAGGAATGGTGACTTAAACGTAAGCTATTTTCGTATGATAGTGTGATAATGGGATTACCTAAAACAACCGTGCATGACAGCTTGGGTAATTTGGAGTAAGGTTACTTTTTAAGAATAGCTCGAGTGGTATTACCTTAATTAAAATACTTAAAGTCAAAAATATTTAAAATTCATTTAGATTGTAGTATTAAAACTATAGTGTAGTTGCAACCATACTTAAACCTATAAGAGTAGTCTACTCTTTTTCATGGTTATATAGTGTAATGTTGAAAGAGAAAGTGATTTATGAATAAGTACCTACTCCAATAGAATATTAACTAAAAAGGAATCTTAATTAAAATTATTTTAGCAAGTTATAAGAATCTTTAGTTTTGATTGCAATATTTTTTCATAGTTCCTCTATCTTTTATTCTTTCTTAATGAAAACATACAAGTAGCCAAATAGAAATTAGCAATATTATAATACATAATATAACTTTTGAATGATTGTGAAACTGTAATCGTCAGTAAACTTTTGCATAGATAAACTTTTCTAAATAATCAAAACTTAGATAAACCTTTGGTTAAGAAATTCTAAGACTGTGGGAAGGATAATCTTAACTTGTAACCTAAGGTTGTGGGTAGGACAACCTTGATATTATTTTAATATTATGAGTAGGACAATCTTGTGATACAACTGCTAATGGTGCTTACGGGTAGGCAATCATCATAAATCAGGGCTCTAACTATACTTATGATGGAAAAAAGTCAGAACAGGAGGTAACAAAAGGTTTTATGGGCATCCTTTCTAGGTTATCCTTGCTAGTGATGAGTGATGAATTGTCCTTGACTAGGTAATATTGACAGTACAATGGTATGGGACATTGTGTTGGTTAATCAATACAAAAATTCGGGTGGTAACAAGGGTTTTGGTAAGACCCTAGATGATGCTCCATGGAGGATGGTTGATTGTCTATCTTGAGCATGTATGTGCTAAGTCTTACATGACATAAGTACAAGATATAAGTACATGATTTTATGTCAAGACACGGGGAAATTATGTGTCACACCTCTAGGTGATATGGGCCCTAGACGAAAAGAAACCCCCTACCTGAACTTAGGATCTCGGGAGGAGAGTGAAATTCAAAATGGGCAACTATACGATATTTGGCCAATCTTGATCTCATGAGTATTTCAACTACAGAGGAATGACACTCGTGAAGATGGATCTAACATGCTCATCCTAGAAAATAAATTATAAATATTGAAATAAAAGAAAAAAATTATCTTACTGTAACCTTTGATGTCGGACAACCAAGTGGGCAAACTTGGAGTGTTTGGACAACCAAGTGGGCAGAACTTGGGTTGTTACATTTGGTATCAGAGCAAATATTGTGAATATTTACGCAATAAAAATTTTAGAAATCCTATTTATGTTGCCAATGTGTTCACCTAAACTCAAAAATTTGACAAGGCTCTTTGTGTTTTTGGGTAGTGTTGGCATTGTGTTTTTGGGTAGTGTTGGCATTTTTGCCACATTATTTTGATTATTGATTATTTCTGCATAAAATGTTGAAGTTCTCACTCCTTTACAGGTTTTGATGCAAAAAAAGCTAAGTCCGAAGACTGTCGCGATATCGCGACAAAAAGCAGCATGGAGGGCACAGTTTCAAAACCGTCGTGATATCGCGACATGTCGCTTTATCGCGGGTCTATTGAGGAGAGAGAAATCAAACGCAAAGGTGTCACGAAATCGTGACCTATCACAGTTTCGCGGTGCTAAAGGCAGAAAAGGGTTAAGCAGCAAAGTCGTCGCGATATCGCGACGTGTTCCAAAATCGTGGTCAACGCAGTCAACGGCAGCAAGGGGGTAAAACCGTCGCGATATCGCGACGTGTTGGATTTTCGTGGTCAAAGTGGTCAACGCAGGTAGCACAGTAAAACCGTCGCGATATCGCGACATGACTAAGCAAAGGATGATGACAAACAATTTCGTCGCGATTTCGCGACAGAATAGTGAGCAAGACGCAAAAGGCGAAAGACGTCACGATATCGCGACGTGTTGCGTGGTCGCGGCAGATTTGGAAAGAAAAGCTTAAGGCATGAAAGTCGTCACGATTTCATGACACTTTCGGAGATGAAGTCCAGCAACAAGGAAACGTCGTGATTTCATGACATATTGGGGTAGAAGGACCAAGTGCAGAAACCTGTCGCGATTTCGCGACATGATGGAGATTAACGAACCACTTGAGGCAAGAGTGTCATGTTTTCGTGGGTTAGAAGCAGGACCGTACAGGGTGGATGAAAATTGTCGCGAAATCATGACATGTCGGATTTTCGTGACTTAGAAGAGAAGATTGAGCAGCGGGGAGATAGTGTAGCGATTTCGTGACTTGTTTGGTTTTCGCGACCCAGAGATAAAACAAAGATGTCGATGGGAGAACGTAGCGAAAGCGCGACTTGTCTTGTTTTCATGACGTATAAGTGAGACAAAGCCAAAAGAGAGAAAGGTGTAGCGAAATCGTGCCTTGTCACATTTTCGTAGAAACAGAGCGGAGAAAGAGCATAATGGTACGAAACGTCGCGATTTCGCGATGCGTCGCGTTTTCGCGAGCTAAGGTAGCGAAGGAGACAAAGGAGCCGAATACGTCATGATTTCGTGACATGGTTGATTTTCGCGGTTCCAAAGTGACAAAGTGTACGGAGCAAGAGATAGTGTAGCATATTTCGTGACCTATTACAGTTTCGCACCAGAAAGCAGTTCAAACGGCCCGATGAAGTTTTGCGATTTCCAACGATTAAAAGCACTCCAGAATTAAATGTTTTGCTACTTTCCAATGCGGGCAAGGTAGAAGAACGTGTCCAAGCCATCAGAATTAAAGACTTCCATTATTCAAAGCTGTTGTTCATGATTTTTCTAACGGTTCAAGCATGTTTCAAGAATGACCATTTAATGAAGACGACCGACTCCTTGTTTCATTCAATTTTTGGTTTCTCCGAGGCTGGTTTAAGGGGATCATTTCCTTGTTTTCGTTGCACATTTTGTAGATCTCGAGGAAGTTCGTTGCAAGTTTTAAATGTTGTAAAGAAGCAAGACTTCTATATAAATCAATGTAGATCTCAGAAAGAGGGATCGGGAGTTTGAGAGACATTTTGCTGAAAACATTCAAGTTCTTTGCGTAAATAAGAGATATTTGGCCTCTGATTTTGCAAGCGTCTTTCTAATGATTTCCTTCTATTTCATGCATTTCTCAGTTATGCTCGTCTTTCTAATCTGCTGTTAGATTTCAATTCTGCATCTGAGTTTGAATACTGCTAATAAGGAAGTGAGTTCTGGAATGCAATCCTGAAGGTTGTCTGCGCAAGGTCGTAAGTGGATTATGCTGTATTTTATTATTATATGTTGTTCATACGCTTGAGGTTAAATTCTTGCTGAGTTTCTTTCCCCGATCATATAAATTTGGCCTTAGCCATATTTCCCATCTCTTTCCATGTATTTCCCGTTTCTTTCTGCACATTTATAATTCCTTTCCAGTAACTTTAGTCTTAATCAAGCTTAGTTTTAGTAAGGGAACCAGCCCTCTCTGGAGATTGGTCTGGGAGACATTTCTTTCTCCCAACCTTTCAATGTTGGCCGGGTCTAGGGTGCATAGACATAGAAAATCCTTTCCTGTGGCAGATTCGTGACCAACAGTTTTTGGCATGCCCGGTGGGACAGACTATTTCTATCTCAAAAAGATCCCATAGTATTGAGGGTTTAATGTTCGCCTTCATGTCGTATAGTTAGAACATTTGGTGACTCTGCAGTACCCAAAAATCTTTGAACGTGGATGCAGTGAAAGTTGTACTTCATGATCATGAGATCAAAGTCCAAAAAAGTTGAAGATCTTGTTGAGTTTTTTGAACTTGACAAGCACAAAAAGAGGTGAACACTCTAGGTTGGTTTCCCCATCGCTTGCATCATCTCCATATCCACACAAATCCCTGGTATTGTTACTAGTTTTCCATCTTCTCAATTACATACACTAGTCCCAATGGCCCAGTATCCTCCACCCAGGCAGTTTTCAGCATGGAACAACTCAGGGGCCTTGAATTTGTAGGCTCAAAATCTAGTTCCCCAGGCTGCTTTGAAAGCCTTGCCAACCTATGATGGTACGGGAAAGACTGCATACGAACATATTCATGATGTAGCTTCTCTGGCAGCCATTCATGATATAACGGATGAAGATGTGATGGTGAAGTTATTAGTGTTATCCTTGAGAGGAAAATTGTTGTACTGGTATCGATCTCTGCAACCAGGCACTATTGCATCCTGGGATCAGCTAGGAGAATTGTTAGTGAAGAATTTTCATGAACAGGCTGACCCATTTTCATTGTTGCATCAGTTTAATGCAATCCAGAGGCACCCGTAGGAGGCAATAGCAGATTTCAATGTTCGTTTCACCAGAAGCTGGCAACGAGTGCCTGAAGGACTTCGCCCTACCCCTGAGCAAGCTACGTTCTACTACCTTCGAGCATTCAATACAGACATTGGCTTGGCGATCAGGCAATCCAATGTGATGACCTTCCTAGAACTATTCGAGCAAGCACAAAAGGTGGAGGCAGACTTGATTGCAATCGGCAGGCTTCCCCCAAAGGTAGCAATGCCCATTTTACCTGATATTCCATAGCATTTATATCCTAGTTCTTTTTTGCAATCTATGTCTTCTATGTACCCTGTTCCATCATGGAATTCCAGTGCACCTCAAATTGCACCTATCCTAGTTCCTCAACTGTCTACTTCAACAAATCCCTAGTTGCCTGCACCCAACATTCTGCCCTTCCCTGCTTCCACTTCATTCCCAACATTACCGGCACCACCAGCACCTTTGCCCTTACCAGCACCTCCTGCACCTGTAAATCCTGATCCTTATACGACACTCTTGCAAGAGGTAAAATCTGCCAATTCTGCAATAAGAGCAATGGGTAATAAGATCACGCTTATTGAAAGGAAGCAAGCTGAGCGAGATTTCTAGCCTAGGAGATTTCAACCCCCACCGATTACTAGAGAACAAGCTGCTTCAACAAGCAAAGCACCCGAGAAGAACTTGACTATTTTGGCAAATGAAGATGCAGTCCTTGCTGAAAGAACATATTGGTGTTCGACATGCAATGATCCCCATGGAGAAGACACTTGCATGGTTCATTTGAATTATGTGCAGACATTGGCTGCTAGTTCTTCGGGAGGGCAAGTCAATATGATCTCTGAGGTAGGCCATAGCTTAATGATTCCATTGGAAGAGCAAGTTTCGGTTCTCACAAGGACTGGAAAGAAGCCTGTTATAGTAGATCCTGCTGAGCTAGAGCCATTAAAAGTGCCAACTGATTTGAAGAAACCAGTGAAGACTCCTGTGCCAGCATCAAAGCTAGATGCGCCTATTTTACCGAAAGATCCTGTTCTACACAGAGTACAAGAAAAGGCCGCAACTACACAAGCAAGATCAGAAGCAGAGGAGCAAGCTAGAGAAAAGCTGAAGTACCCTTCATTGACAAAGAGGTTGAGAGTAGAAGCCACTCAGCAATATCGGAGCGAGATATGATCACCCCATTGAAAAGAAGGAATCTGCTGCGGTTGCATACAACATTGTCGAAGAACTGAAGAAGACCCCAGCTAAGGTTAGTCTTTACGATGCATTGCAATTGCCTGGGCAGGTAGATTTATTGCAAGAATATTTGAAATCTGTGAAGGATAGTGAGAAAGGTCCTACCCAGACAATTTATGCTCAGGCCTTAACCACTTCTATCACTGGTAAAAATAGACCACCCCCATTTTATCTATCACTGCAAATAGAGGGTTGGATCGTGCATAACTGCATGATCGACTCTGGAGCCGCTACAACTGTCATGCCAAAGGCAGTTTGCGAAGTTATGGGTATGGAATACACATGAAGTAGCCCTGGAGTCTTGCAGTTAGATGGTACTCCTATGAAAACGGTGGGTGTAATCAAGGATGTCCCGATTGTTTTACACACTATGCCTCAGATTACAGTCATTCAGGAGATAGTTGTGGTCGATCTAGAACCGTATTTCAGTATGTGCTTATCCAGAGAGTTTACTGCAAAGTTGGGAGGTTACCTTGCACTTGGATTATTCCCACTTGGAGATCCCTTTCAAAGGAAAAAGACTCCGGATTCATAATGAAAAACCTTCCTCTTTTCATATTGAGAGGTTGGATGAAGCAAGAAAGACCATGCGATCTGTTAACATGCTAACCGAAGAGTTAGAGGGTTCTGATTTGATGAATGAGGTTTTAGACGAGCTTCAATTGGAAGACGGGTTTTCCATGCTTGATTTCAATGCTATGCTGGAAACCGAAATCGGTTGTTATTCTATCACAAAGCCCGAGGATGGCGCAATGCAGGTATTCCCTAACCAAGATGATCAGAGCTCTATCACGGATCAACTATGGAAGTTATATTTTGATGGGGCAAGATGCAAAAATGGTGCAGGAGCAGGTATTGTTTTGATTTCTCCCTCTCGGTTTACAAAGAACATATTCATACCGTCTTACTTGGAATTATACTAACAATGTCTGCTAAGTACGAAGCATTATGCCTAGGCTTGAAAAAGGCAAGAAAGTTGGGAATCGAACAGGTTGCAGATTTTTGGTGATTCTGAGCTGATTGTAAACCAAGTAACGAACAGGTGTATTTCCAAGCAACATTATCTCAAAGCATACCGCAACCAAGTTTGGGACCTGTTTGAGTCTTTCACAGCTCCGAATATTTAGGCTATTTCTTGAGATCTGAATAAGCATGCAGATCTTCTAGCATCTCTTGGAGCAAATTTTTCTCCCATTGAGCAGGTAGTCAAGAAGCCAAAGACAGTAAGGATGGTGTACAGGCCTAGTGTCCCAGACAAAGATACTTTCTGGCAAGTCTTCGAGAGTGATGAGCAAATTGTTAACTTTTTGATTCAAGAAGCTGCCACCATCAAAGGAAGAACCTTGGAGCACGAAGAAACTGATGGTCTGATTCAGTTGCGGAATAATCATATTTCGAAGGGTCTTATCACTCTAGAAAGTTTGTTTGATCAGCATGATCGGTCTAAGAAACATCGGATTGAGATCGACAAGAAAGAGTATATGGAGATGCAATTAGAACCCAATAAGGTCATTAAGATTGGGACTGATTCTACTCCTGATGAACTGCAAGAAATCAGGCAACTGTGTCAAGAATTTTTTGATATTGTGGCCTGGAGTTATGAGGATCTGAAGGGATATGATAAACAGATTGTTCAACATACTATTGAGTTGGAAGAAGGAGTCAGACCCTTCGAGCAAAAGCAGCGACCAATGAATCCAAAGATTGAGACTCTCATGAGGGCCGAACTTGTGAAAATGCTGCAGGCCAAGATTATATACCCGGTTAAGCACTCGACTTGGGTTGCTAATCTGGTTTCGGTTCGAAAGAAAAATGGAGACATACGACTGTGTGTAGATTTTCGAAATCTGAACCGTGCATCTCTAAAAGATCACTATCCCTTGCCTCGCATTGATCAGATATTGCATGTTGTTGTTGGGGCTCAACGTTTTTCACTACTGGACGGATTCTCTGGATATAACCAGATTTGGGTTAGGGATGAGGACCAGTACAAGACAACATTTACAACTAAGTGGGGCACTTTTGCTTATCAACGAATGCCTTTCGGATTATCAAATGCTGGGGCCACATTCCAGAGAGCCATGGACATTGCATTTGAGGAGCTCTTGAACAAGATTATTGTTATTTATCTTGATGATATGACTGTCTTTTCACATAAACGGGAAGATCACTGTTCTCATCTGAGGCAAATCTTTGGAAAATGTAGAGAGTTTGGTATTTCCATTAATCCAAAGAAGTCGGTTTTTGCAGTGAAGGAAGGTAAACTCTTGGGGCATGTCATTTCAGAAGATGGTTTGGCAATTGATCCATCTCGAGTCGAAGCATTGAAGAAACTATCGCTCCCTGCCAATAAGAAAGAGCTACAGTCTTTCTTTGGACAGATTAATTTTATCAGGAAGTTCATTTCTGATTTTGCCCAGGTTGTCAAGCCCATGACTGAGTTGTTGAAGAAGGATGCAGAATTTAAATGGACAACTCAGAGGAAGGAGGCATTCCAAGAAATTAAAGACAGAATAGTGCAGGCTCCTGTATTAATTAATCCAGATTATTCAAAAGATTTCATTCTGTATGCAGTGGGGGAAGATGAAAGCTATGCCGCAGTACTCACACAGAAAGGAGATGATGGGAATGAAAGGCCCATTGCTTTCCTTAGTCAGGTTATCTTACCTCATGAGGCAAAATATAATTTCATTGAAAAATAGGTGTATGTTGTCATGAAGTCTCTTAAAAAATTCAAGCACTTCATATCTCAGAGTAGGACAGTCATCTATGTTATACATCCCGATGTAAGGAATTTCATCATTCAGGGAGAGATGGGTGATAAACGCGTTGGTTGGGTCACCAAAATTCAAGAATTTGATGTTGAGATTCATCCGACCAAGCTAGTGTGGGGTAAAGCCTTATGCCAGCATTTAGCAAAGACTGCAGCATCTGGAATAGTTGATTATCAAGTAGATGATCTTGCTAGAGATAACAATCTGGTGAACCTCTTAGTGCAAGAACAAGATTGGGCAGATGACCTCATTGACTATTTCACAACTGGTAGATGCCCTTCACAGTTAAATGCCTCACAACGGAGAAGGTTTCATCTGCAAGCTCTCAGGTATGTGTTGCTGCCCGAAGGATTGTTTTTCAAGAACATTGATGGCATTCTTTTAAGGTGTGTCAAGGAATCAGAGAAGGCTAGACTCCTGGAGGAGTTTCATTCGGCATATCAGGAGGACACTATGCAGGTAGACCAATGGCTTTAAAAATTATTTGGGCTGGTTACTATTGGCCAACCTTGTTCACAGATGCTTTCAAGATTGCCCAAGCATGTGACAAATGTCAGAGGTATACCGGAAGGGTTAGAAATGCATCATTGCCCCTGCATCCAATTCAGGTTGAAGCACCTTTTCAGCAGTGGGGATTGGACTTTATTGGGATTATTGATCCGAATTCTTTAGCTGGACACAAATATATCTTGACAGCTACAGATTATTTTACGAGATGGTCTGAAGCTATTCCAACCAGGGTTGCAAATCAAGCGGTGGTGATTTCTTTCATTGAAGGGCTGATTACACATTTTGGCATTCCTGATGCTATTATTACAGATAACGAAACTCCATTTATTGGAGCTGAGCTAGCTGAATTTGCAAATAAGTATGGTGTTTTCCTGAAGACATCCTCTAACTATTACCCTCAGGGAAATGGCTTGGCAGAGTCCACGAACAAGAATTTTCTACGGATTTTAAAGAGATCTTTGGGGGATAACAAGAGATCATGGCACCTTCTGTTAAATCAAGCTTTATGGGCAGATAGAATCTCAATCAAGAAGTCTATCAAGACTTCACCATATGCCCTGGTATATGGAAAAGAGGCAAGGTTGCTTGTTCATCTAGAATTGCCAGTATTGCAGCAGTTGCAGGGATTTCAGGATGATGAAGCAGATGTAGATTCCATGGATATGCGGTTGGCTCAGTTGTTATAGTTGGAAGAGCAACGTTCTTTGGCCTATGAGGAGTTTGCTAAGCATACACAGGTTATTTCAAAGTGGTTCCATAAAAATTCCGCTGATCATCCGCTTAAGGTGGGTGATTTGGTCCTGAAATGGAATGAAAAGAAAGCCAAGCCAGGGATGCACAAGAAGTTTGATGCTCTGTGGGAGGGTCCCTTCCGCATTGTCAGTGTTGGTGCAGCAAATTCGTTTCATCTGGAAGATTTGGATGGCAGCCCACTTCCTATTTCGGTGAACGGCTTTCATCTGAAAGCCTACACTCCATGAAGTGTGAGTCCAGTGTCACCTTGTATATAGCAACAAAAAAAAAAAAAGAAAAAAGAAAAAAAAGTATTGTTTTCCTCTGTCAACTTCGGCTCTTTTTGCATGCGAGCCCGTAGGTACATTTATTTCTTTCTTTTTCTTCTTCCTTCCCAATAGTTAGTGGCTTCCTCTTTATTTCTTCCCTTCCCCTCTTTATTCCCTTCTTCTCCTACTCCTTTTTCTTCTGCAAGTAATCAAGCCACTGCTATTGTTTCTTTTTCCCTTCCTGCTATTCCCGTTTCTTCTTTTCCTTTTCTTCTAACTTCATTGTTGTTTTAGCATTTATCCATAGTTCATCCCGCATTTGTCATCTCTTCCACTTCCATTCCATTATTCCATTCACTTCCATTTCCCTTTCATAGCAGCTGGTAGCACAGAAGCACTCTGTTACTGTATCTACCGCATCACTCCCTCCATTCCATTATTCCATCATTTATCATTTCCATTCCATAGTCCTCACTTCACTTATTTCATTCATTTCCATTTTGCCACCCCTGGTGCTTTCATGGAGATTCTTTTACAGCACCTGGTCAGCTAAGCCAAATACAGATTCACTTGAGTTTTCAGTAATTCAGCAAGAGTTGTTGCAGCAGTCCATCGAGATGTACCCCATCAGCCAGCTTTTTGTTCTCAGTTTTTCTTGACTCTATTGCCCAATGGATTCAGGCCTGGGATTCATGCATACAGTAGAACTGTATACCCCACGAGCCGCCAAGAATGTTGGCATTTTTGCCACATTATTTTGATTATTGATTATTCATGCATAAAATGTTGAAGTTCTCACTCCTTTACAGGTTTTGATGCAAAAAAAGCTAAGTCCGAAGACTGTCACGATATCATGACAAAAAGCAGCATGGAGGGCACAGTTTCAAAACCGTCATGATATCGCGACATGTCGCTTTATCGCGGGTCTATTGAGGAGAGAGAAATCAAAAGCAAAGGTGTCACGAAATCGTGACCTATCACAGTTTCATGGTGCTAAAGGCAGAAAAGGGTTAAGCAACAAAGTCGTCACGATATCACGACGTGTTCCAAAATCATGGTCAAAGTAGTCAACGGCAGCAAGGGGTAAAACCGTCACGATATCACGACATGTTGGATTTTCGCGGTCAAAGTGGTCAACGCAGGTAGCACAGCAAAACCGTCGCGAAATCGTGACATAACTAAGCAAAGGATGATGACAATCAATTTCGTCATGATTTCATGATAGAATAGTGAGCAAGACGCAAAAGGCGAAAGACGTCGCGATATCGTGACGTGTTGCGTGGTCGCGGTAGATTTGGAAAGAAAAGCTTAAGGCATGAAAGTCGTCGTGATTTCATGACACTTTCGGAGATGAAGTCCAGCAACAAGGAAACGTCACGATTTCATGACATATTGGGGCGGAAGGACCAAGTGCAGAAACCTGTCGCGATTTCGCGACATGATGGAGATTAACGAACCACTTGAGGCAAGAGTGTCATGTTTTCGTGGGTTAGAAGCAGGACCATACAGGGTGGATGAAAATTGTCGTGAAATCGCGACATGTCGGATTTTCGTGACTTAGAAGAGAAGATTGAGCAGCGGGGAGATAGTGTAGCGATTTCGCGACTTGTTTGGTTTTCGCGACCCAGAGATAAAACAAAGATGTCGATGGGAGAACGTAGCGAAAGCGTGACTTGTCTTGTTTTCGTGACGTATAAGTGAGACAAAGCCAAAAGAGAGAAAGGTGTAGCGAAATCGTGCCTTGTCACATTTTCGCGGAAACAGAGCGGAGAAAGAGCATAATGGTACGGAACGTCACGATTTCGCGACGCGTCATGTTTTCGCGAGCTAAGGTAGCGAAGGAGACAAAGGAGCCGAATACGTCACGATTTCGTGACATGGTTGATTTTCGCGGTTCCAAAGTGACAAAGTGTATGGAGCAGAGATATGTCACGATTTCGTGACATGTCGCGTTTTCGCGACCTGTTACAGTTTCGCGCCAGAAAGCAGTTCAAACGGCCCGATGAAGTTTTGCGATTTCCAATGATTAAAAGCACTCCAAAATTAAATGTTTTGCTGCTTTCCAATGCGGGCAAGGTAGAAGAACGTGTCCAAGCCATCAGAATTAAAGACTTCCATTATTCAAAGCTGTTGTTCATGATTTTTCTAACGGTTCAAGCATGTTTCAAGAACGACCATTTAATGAAGACGACCGACTCCTCGTTTCATTCAATTTCTGGTTTCTCCGAGGCTGGTTTAAGGGGATCATTTCCTTGTTTTCGTTGCACATTTTGTAGATCTCGAGGAAGTTCATTGCATGTTTTAAATGTTGTAAAGAAGCAAGACTTCTATATAAATCAATGTAGATCTCAAAAAGAGGGATCGGGAGTTTGAGAGACATTTTGCTGAAAACATTCAAGTTCTTTGCGTAAATAAGAGATATTTGGCCTCTGATTTTGCAAGCGTCTTTCTAATGATTTCCTTCTATTTCATGCATTTCTCAGTTATGCTCGTCTTTCTAATCTGCTGTTAGATTTCAATTCTGCATCTGAGTTTGAATACTGCTAATAAGGAAGTGAGTTCTGGAATGCAATCCTGAAGGTTGTCTGCGCAAGGTCGTAAGTGGATTATGTTGTATTTTATTATTATATGTTGTTCATACGCTTGAGGTTAAATTCTTGCTGAGTTTCTTTCCCCGATCATATAAATTCGGCCTTAGCCATATTTCCCATCTCTTTTCGTGTATTTCCCGTTTCTTTCTGCACATTTATAATTCCTTTCCAGTAACTTTAGTCTTAATCAAGCTTAGTTTTAGTAAGGGAACCAGCCCTCTCTGGAGATTGGTCTGGGAGACATTTCTTTCTCCCGACCTTTCAATGTTGGCCGGGTCTAGGGTGCATAGACATAGAAAATCCTTTCCTGTGGTAGATTCGTGACCAACAAGTAGGCAATGACATCCGGATAAAAAGCTAGTTCCTCAAAAATATCTATGGTGGTTCAGTGGGAAGGGCTGATCGAAAATCCTAAAAGGGTATTTCAAAAATTTATGAGGATCGAGGCTAATGAGGAAGTCGTAGAACATCCTCGAAAAAATAGGAGGGAAAAAGAACCAACTGTAAAAGAAGATAAAATGGTCTAAATGGTGCAATTATTATAAGAACAAATGAGCCAACAAAAAGAACAAATAGAATAGGAATGTGCTCAAATGGTTGAACACATGCCAAAAGACCCAAATTTTAGAACACATGGATCAACAAAAATCTCAACTGGCTCAACAACGAGATATGATTTCCCATCAATAGAAAATAATAGAAAAATTATCTAAAGGAAAATAAACGGTAATAGTTGAGGATGAGATAACTATTGACCCAAGAAGAAAATAAGTAGGTTTCGAGTTGGACAAGGATATGCGAAGACTTGATATAGCCAAATTTTATGGCAAAGGTGATGGGGAAGAGGCTGAAAGATGGTTGAATAGTGTGGAAGCATACTTTGTGGTTATAACCCTGTCATCTAAATCAAAAACTTTGTTAGCAGTTTTTCATTTGATTGGAACTACCTTTGATTGGTGAGATACATATAGGAAAACTCACAATGTGGAGGCTACTGATGTTCATTGGGAAAAATTTGTAATAGCATTCAAAGATAGGTTTCTAACACCACAATTTTACCTTGAAAGGACTACATAATTTTCAAGGTTAACGCAGGGTAATATGACCATAATTGAGTACTATCTGCAATTTTTGCAATTTTTCAAATACATGCTCAAATATGAACAACAAAATGGGATCAAAATTCAAAAATTTCTCCTAGGGTTACATCTAAAAATTGGACACTTGATTCTTATGTTGAAACCTGCTACCTTAACTGCTTCTTGTGACTTGGCTCGGCAAGAAGATGACAACTTTAAGGTCAAGAAAGATTATTATCGACAATCCTCTAAAAAGGAAGAACCACAGAAAAAGAAAAATGTGGGTCCAACAAAAGGAGACAAGAATTAGAACAAGAATCGTGGTAATGAGAACAAAAATAGGTTTGACAAGAATTAGAATAGGTACCAAGGAAACAGTGGAAATCAAAACTTTCAGGGTGGCCAATGAAATTTCAGGGATATGTATGATGAAAGTGCCAATGCACCAAGTGTTGGTACTCAAGAAGATAATGAGGTAAATAAGAAAGAGAGGGCACTGTGAACTGGTTTTTGGATTTTACAAGAACCTCATTATGCTGATAAATGTCCTTTGCGAGTCGATAAGAGAAAAGAACTTGTGGAATCTTCTCATAAGATATATGCAGCAATAGGTAATTCCAAACTCAATGGTCAAGCAACATCTTTCTTGTTGAAAGGTAAAATTTATAATAGGAATTATTACATTTTAGTTGATTCTGGAACAACTGATAGCTTTATTTTGCCAAATATTTTGAGGGACATACTGAAAAAACCTGGATTTATGGCGAATGGGTGGAAATTAAAGTATGGTTATGGGTAAACCTATACCGTTAATCAATGTCTATTTGACCCTCAAATAATGCTACCTCAAGGGCAAACCCGATGGCATTTATATGTAGCTCCATTATATACCTTCGACATAATTTTAGGTTTTGATTGGCTCAAGGCACATAAAGCATTGTTAAATTTTGAGGAAAGATGGATGGAATTCACTGATGACACCAAGAAAAGGATTTAGATTTTCTACGGATGTGAATCAGTGGAACCACATATTTTGACAGCAAAGCAAGTTAAAAGAGCATTGAAAAAGGGTAGCAGAGTCTTTGTGATGAAACAATATTTGGGTCATGTGTCTATTGATCCAAAAAAAATTGAGGCTATTATTGATTGGCCTGCTCCAAAAAATGTTTCTGAAGTGTGAAGTTTTATGGGGATGGCTGGATATTATCGCCATTTTATCCAGAATTTCTCTAAGGTAGCCTATCCAATAACCAATCTCCAAAAGAAAGGAAAATCTTTTAAATGGACAGAACGGTGTGAAGAAGCTTTCAAAATTCTTAAAGAAAAGCTAACATCAACACCTATTCTTAGAATAGCAGATCCCAAACAACCATTTATAGTATGTACTGATGCCTCCATGGAAGGATTAGGTGGGGTTCTCATGCAAGAGGATGGTGTTATCGCTTATGAGTCATGAAAACTTAAGAAACATGAATTAAACTATGCCACACATGATTTAGAGTTGGTTGTGGTAGTGCATGCTCTGAAAATGTGGCGTCATTACCTACTTGGTAAATATTTTGAGCTTAGAACAGATCATCAAAGCTTAAGATATATCTTTACTCAACCAATGCTCAATGCTAGACAAAGGCGTTGGATGGAATTTTTGGCAGAATATGATTTTGGCATAGAGTACATAAAAGAAAAAGAAAATAAATTAGCAGATGCTTTAAGTAGAAGAAGGCATATCAATGCTATGTCACACTATCAATCTGCTATAATTGATCAAATAAGAAAATTGTAAATTCAAGATGAATATTCTCAGAAGTATCGAGAACTGGTTCAACAAGATTTTGATAAAGCAAAGGGATTCAGAATCTGGGAAGATACATTATTCTTTAAAAATAGAATGGTAGTGCCTAATGATCAGGACTTGAGAAATATGATACTACAAGAGGCACATAGTGCTCCTTATTTCGCTCATCCAGGCTATGTAAAGATGTATGAAAATTTGAAAAAAGAGTATTATTGGTCAGGAATGAAAAAGGATATCGTTGAATTTGTGGCTAGATGTTTAGAATGTCAAAAGGTGAAGGTGGAACATCTACATCCAGCTGGATGCTTATTTTCGAATGACATTCCACAATACAAATGGCAAGTTGTGACTATGGATTTCATTGTTGGATTACCTAAAAATTATTTTCAGCATGATGCCATTCTGGTAGTAGTTGACAAATTGACTAAAGTGGCACATTTTCTACTTGGAAATATTAAATATGGAGCTCCCGCTGTAGCCCACAAATTTTCCAGGGAAGTGGTACGGCTACATGGATTTCTTAAAATAATTATATCAGATAGGGATTCTCGATTTACATCCGAGTTTTGGCAGACATTGCATCAGGCATGGGGAACAAAACTCAATATTAGTACTGCTTATCATCCTGAGATAGATGGACAAACTGAAAGGGTAAATCAAGTCTTAGAGGATATGCTCTGCATGTATTGTATGGATCATCAAACGAAATGGGAAGATTACCTTTTTTGGTAGAATTTGCTTACAATAATAGTTACCATACTTCTCTAGGTATGGCTCCATTTGAGGCTCTGTATGGGAGGAGGTGTAGAATGCCATTATCATGGAGTAATCTGGAGGATCGGGTGATGATCGGGCTAGATATGGTCAGAGAAATGGAAGACCAACTCAATGAAATTTGTCAAAGGCTCAAAGAAGCCTCAGATCGACAAAAGAGTTATGCGGATCTTAAGAGAACACCCAGGGAATTCATTATGGGAGACAAAGTATTCCTAAGAGTTAAACCTACCAAAAGTTCTATAAAATCCTCTAAGCTTAGTCCACGATTTGTAGGGCCTTTTGAAATTGTTGATAAACTAAACCCGGTAGCCTACAAATTAGACTTGCCACCCAATTTATCAAAAATTCATGATACATTCCATGTGTCCCTTCTCAAGAAATATGTTCCTGACCCCTCACATGTTTGGAATGTTGATCATTTGCAGATGGATGATCCCCTACGCATTGAAGTGTGACCTATTAAGATCCTTGGTTATCGAACAAAATAGTTAAGAAAGTGGAATATTGAATAGTGCAAGGTCCAATGGGACCAATTTTCTAAAAATAGTGCCACATGGGAGGATGTGGCCATCATGAAAAGATAGTTTCCATTTTTATTTGAATAGTGTTTGAATAGTGTTATCATCATGTCATAGTTTCTTTTTGTCTGAATAGTGATATTATCATATCTTGGTTTGTGAAGTATGATAAATATATCTGATGTTTGTGCATGTTTAGTATTAACAATAAATGATGATTCAATTTTGGAGAATGTAAATTTGTTGATGTATTGTATTGATTTTCTATTATCCATGGCAATATTTTTTTTTTACGCTTCAATGGGAAATGCAAACATAGGGACTGTGTTTAATCTTAGGGGGGAAGTATGTAATAACCCTCCAAAAATCTACTTTATTTTATGCCTAATTTGTCTGCAAGGATGAGATACTGCTAATGTATCTGTGGATGCAGAGGACAGGTATTGTTACTGGTGAGGACAATGCAAAGGAAGGATGTCTTCTCAATGGGCAGAAGGATTATCCGGTGCAAGGTAAGTCAAGGGAAATGATGAGCGGTGGTGTATTCACCGGTTGATAGGGGCAAAGAACCCTATAGGCAATGCATTCACCAGTGGTCCATGTAGATGCATATCATGTAGTTGCATTTGTAGGAATGTTTGATGTTTGTCAAACTGTGAATTTATGATGTTTGGTTGGCAATGAAAATGCTTAAATGCATGGGAGCCATAGTTTAAAATGTTGGTTGGCAATGAAAATGCTTAAATGCATGGGAGCCATAGTTTTAAATAACGAGATAAATGTGAAGTAATGATATGACTATTGTTGTTTTAAGATCTGAAAGAGAATATAAGGAAAGGGGTAAAGTAAGATAAATAATAATCATATACTTATGTATATTAATGTGTGTTTGAGAGGAATTTATTTATTTAAAAATAACATATTTATATATAACTATATGTATAAATATAAATATATGAAGCAATTAAAAATAAATAATATTTGTTGTTTTAAAATAAGGTAAGCAAAATATTATAACCAATAATATATTAAAATGTTTAATATTAAAATGAATATGAAGGAGTTATTGCTTGGCATTATAAAACAAAAAGAAGACAATTTGGAAACTGTCGGTATTTTGGGGAAATTATTATTAAGCTTGGGTTGTTGAATGTGGAAGGAAGTGGATTCCACATGGCATGCTTTACATAGAAGGAATCTCAAAATGAACGTGAGCTTGCTAGCGGGAAAAAGGAGGACTTATCTTCAAAATGGAAAAGAGAAGATGAGAGGTATGATGGTCTGATGTTTTTCGGCAAGGCAAGGCGAGAGCAACGAAGAGAGAAGGACTTTGGAAAGCAAGGGAAGCAGTCTACGTAAATCGAGTAAGTCCGAACTCGGTAAAATTCATAAGATAAGATAAATGGGATAGTGGGAAAATGGAAGGTTCAAAAGCATGTTAATCATTGTTTAATTATGTTCTACATGTGAATATAGTTTGATATTTGCTTTGTAAATGGAAGAGGAAATGAATCATCTCAGTGCATGTGTGGAAAAGCTTTAAATGTGAAGCATGTTTGTGATTATAGTTTAATATTTGTTTTGCAAAACTGAAGAGAAATTGAATCTTTCCAATGCATGCATGGAAAATTTTGAAATGGGACGCATGTGTTCGAATGGATTGTTGAAAAATAAAGAGGATTATGGTTGTTTGTGAACCTGAGTTGAATAGTTTCCATTTTGAAACTCGTTTTACTTCTGCATGTTGTGTTGGGAAAATTTTGTGATACTTGCATGTTGTGTTGAAAGCTTATGGTGTGTTGGGAAGCTTATGAAATCTTGCATGCTGTGTTGGAAATGAAAATATTGTATGCATGTTAGGACTAGTTGCATGTCATGTTAGTTTGACCACTCTGACCCTTGAGATGTCATCGAAAACCCGCATCAGAAAACTGGAGCACTGTGAAGAAATAAAGTCGGAGTCTTTTACTTGCTATTGGATGCTAGACTGCATTCAGGCATCAAGAGTTGAATTTAAACTGGAAATGATTTATTGTAAACTGTAGAAGCTTATGAAATTTACTCATTAGAATGATGAAACCTGAGCTATTAGAAGTTCAAAACAAATGTTGAAATTGTATATATTTGTAATTCAAAAAACGTAGACTATGTGGAATTGCATGGTAGTATTCTGAGAATTCTTTTGATGTAATGGAAAACAATACAATCATTTACCTTCTAATATGATGAGGAATAGACTTGCATTCAAGGAAAGAGACTTGCGCTATTTTGAATGATATATCCTTCTGATATGGAGAATGGTTTATGGATTAAATTTATTAGTTTATATTTTTCTTTACCATATATGGTTCATCTATTCACATGCTTTTAAATTCTGTGTAATTGAATATGGATGAATATCTTACTGGAAATGTAGTTCTGGCAAGCTGCCAAGGAAAACTTCAGTTTGTATGATGGGATTCCCTATGTTTTAAAATGATTCGTATACTGTGCTTGTTTCGGTTGATGAGAAACACTTTAAAACAAAAATTACATTTTCTTTTCCTATAACAAATTTGAACCAGCAATTGTGCACAATAGGGATTACCCGTTCGGTTTACAAAATAGGGATTTAGGGAAGACTATGACTTGAAATAAGAGGATTTATCAGTCCAAACTAGTATGGTAGGGTTGTTTAGAATGTTAGCAAGGATAAACTAATTAGTAAGAGTAATCACGGTGGTTTGAGGAAACTACCATCCGCATGGCGATATAATGAACATGAATATATATAATACAATATAAGTTATAGTTTTTCTTGGTTTAAGTCTTCAAACCGAGCCTATGTTTAGAAAAATATGCATTGGAAATTGTGGAAAATTAATGGGAAATCTATTGTTAAGCAAACAATGTCCGTATTGTTTTCTAATCAGGGAATAGTAGAGTCAGTATAAAATCAAAACTAGAACTTGAAAACTTAGAAGTTTTGCTCATATTATAACCCCCTATGTATAAGTTGAAATAGATACAAAGGAATGGTGTCTTAAACGCAAGTTATTTTCGTATGATAGTGTGATAATGGGATTACCTAAAACAAGCGTGCATGACGGCTTGGGTAATTTGGAGTAAGGTTACTTTTTAAGAATAGCTCGAGTGGTATTACCTTAATTAAAATAGTTAGAGTCAAAAATCTTTAAAAGTCATTTAGATTATAGGATTAAAACTATAGTGTAGTTGCAACCTTACTTAAACTTATAAGAGTAGTCCACTCTTTTTCATGGTTATATAGTGTAATGTTGAAAGAGAAAGTGATTTATGAATAAATTTTAATGAAGTACCTACTCCAATAGAATATTAAATAAAAAGGAATCTTAATTAAAATTATTTTAGCAAGTTATAAGAATATTTAGTTTTGATTGCAATGGTTTTTCATAGTTCCTCTGTCTTTTATTCTTTTTTAATGAAAACATACAAGTAGCCAAATGGAAACTAGCAATCTTATAATACATAATATAACTTTTGAACGATTGTGAAATTGTATTCGTTAGTAAACCTTTGCATAGATAAACTTTTCTAAATAATCAAAACTTAGATAAACCTTTGGTTAAGAAATTCCAAGATTGTGGGAAGGACAATCTTAACTTGCAACCTAAGGTTGTGGGTAGGACAACCTTGATATTATTTCAAGATTACGGGTAGGACAATCTTGTGAGACAACTGCTAGTGGTGCTTGTGGGTAGGCAATCATCATAAATCAGGGCTCTAACTATACTTCTGATGGAAAAAGGTCAGAACGGGAGGTAACAGAAGGTTGTATGGGCATCCTTTCTAGGTTATCCCTGCTAGTGATGAGTGGTGAATTGTGCTTGACTAGGTAATACCGACAACACGATGGTATGGGACATCGTGTTGGTTAATCAACACAAAACATCGGGTGGTTACCAGGGTATTGGTAAGACCCTAGATGATGCTCCATGGAGGATAGTTGATCATCTAGCTCGAGCATGTATGCGCTAAGTCTTACATGACATAAGTACAAGATATAAGTTCATGAGTTCATGTCAAGACATGGGGAAATTATGCGTCACACCTCTAGGTGATATGGGCCCTAGAGGAAAAGAAACCCCCTACCTGAACTTAGGATCTCGGGTGGAGAGTGAAGTTCAAAATAGGCAACTATACGAGATTTGGCCAATCTCGATCTCATGAGTATTTTGACTACAATGGAATGGCACTCATGAAGATGGATCTAACATGCTCATACTAGAAAATAAATTAGAAATATTGAAATAAAAGAAAAAAATTCTCTTATTGTAACCTCTGATGTTGGACAACCAAGTGGGCAGACTTGGGGTGTTTGGAAAACCAAGTGGGCAGAACTTGGGTTGTTACACTTTCCATTTTAATTATTTTTTGGATTGATTATGCGAGCGCATCCATTCAGATTTTGGAGGGTGAAGCGCTATCGTCCAGATCTTTGGACTTGCATGATATTTAATTGCAAAGGGGGTGCATACCCTCATTTTCCCATGTTATAATTTTTAAACCTTAGACTCATGCATTTAGGTCCAAATGTTTTAATCAATTCATTAGACACCCAAGGACTTAGGGGTTCACTTTAGTGAATATTTCAATAATTGATTTTCATAAACCCTTTTAATATTTGGATGCTTTCAATGGTCAAGGCAATTTAGTGAATATTTGATTATCGGATAAGATTAATGGTCACAAAGGTAATTTTATTAATGGTTAAGGCCACGAATTTAGACTTGATTAAGATTAATATTTTTATAACTGTTCTTAGGGATCAAACCATTGAAAATCAATTTCTTAGAGGGGAAAGCAACAGAGACCAACAACATTTGGTAAATTTATTTAAGCCAAAAATTTAAAATTAGGGGTATCTGATGTTGAGTCAAATTTGGCTCCAACATAGGCTCTAACTGGGACAATGTGTTGAAAACCTGAGGCACTTGAGAATTCCAGAATCTCCTGGTTTTATTTTTAGCCTTGGACAGAATCATAAACCATCAAGCCTGATTAGAAAATCAAAAACATAAACAAAGAAAACTTAAAACTGAAAAGATACAATAAAGCAACAACAAACATGATATCAAAGCAAAATAGAGTATCCAAAAACTATTATTCTCCTTAGTCAAATTTAAATCAAAGGATCAGAATTTTAAGTTCAGATGAGCTTTTGGAATATTGTTATGATTGTTCTACAAAGTCCTAAGATATGATTATACATAATGCATCAAAGTCACTTGCTCCATCATGCCTTGGCCTGAGTGTGTGTTAGTGCATTCATTTTGATTTTTGGGTCTTCTAGAACTTCATCATGTTTGGAAAATAGTCAAGCCTAATAAGTAATTTCACTCTTTAATATTTTTACCATTTGTAGGGCTCCACTACCAGTCAAGCGTCTATAGCCCCGGTGGAGATGCTACTGATCCCATATGGTTTTACTCTACTACCAACCAAGTGTCTATAGCCCCGGTAGAGGTTTTCCAAGATATCTCAGATACAAACTCAATCTGCATTATTTAAATTTTCTTTCTCTTTTTGAGAAATATTTGGATATAAGCAAATTGTGCAATGAGTGTACCTGAGTTGAGGACCAAATTTTGGCTAAAGGATAGAGTGTAATGATTTTTAGCTCAACCATATTACCAAAGATAATTCTATCCCTTGGACCCTAAAATTCTTTTAGTATGATTTGTAATGTGAGACTTTGTCATGATGGACCAACAACTCTGATTTACTCTATTTTATTTCATATCATATGACAATTGCATGAACATTCAAATTTGAAAATTGTAAGCATCATCAAAAACTAAAATAAATTTCCTCTTCTCTATTTATCTTTAGGAAAATAGACAGTAAGGAATACTCATCATCCTATGATAATCATGAGAAACAACACAATTAAAACCACACAAAGCAAAACAAAATAACAAAAAGAAAATTACTTAACTGACAAACAAAACAACACAAAAATTGACAAAAATTACATCACTCTATTTTTTGGTTTTTTTTTTTTATTTTTTATATATATATATTATTATTTATTTTTCTTAGGGCATTTACTCCCTATTGACCCCATGGTAGGGGTTATAAATTTTGAGATGTATAGCATTGATAGGGATTTTCATCAGTTCACCCTCCAAGGTTTGCAACTTGTAAGTGTTTGGACCAACAACTTGAGCTATTTGATAGGGGCCAATCCACTTGGGTTCAAGTTTCCCTTTCTCACCATGCTTATCATTTTTGGGATCCCAGTAGATTACTATATCACCTTCACAAAAAGGAGTACCTTTTGCTCTTTTGTTAAATGATTTTATAGTTTTCTGAGTTTGATCAATTATTTTATTTAAGGTCTCTCTTCTTTGTTCTTGCAATTGGACAATTTGGTCTAATCTTCTCTGTAAGGCATCAGGGTTCTCATGGTCATGTAACAGTAGGGAAAGGGCTAATTTCTCTATTCTGGGAGGTAGCAAGGCTTCTTCTCCATATACCAATTCGTAAGGAGTTCTCCCTGTATTTCTTTTAAGAGATAATCTATCTGCCCATAGAGCAAATTTTAATTCACTATCCCAACTCTTCTTATTTTTACCCAATGATCTCTTAATTCTAGTAATTAAATTCTTATTTGATGACTCAGCTAGACCATTTCCTTGTGGGTAATAATTTGTAGAGTGAGAGAGTTCTATTCCATACTTAGCACAAAATTCTACCATCTCAAATGATACAAAATATTGTCCATTATCTATCACTATCTTTTGAGGAACCCCAAATCTGGTTAGAATACTTTCTTCTAAGAAATTTATAATAGTTTGAGATGTAGAACTTCTAAGAGGAGCAACTTCTACCCATTTTGTGAAGTAATATATTGTAGTTATGATCCATTTATGTCTACCTGATGAGTTTGGATTAATTTCTCCAATTAGATCAATGCCCCATTGTGTGAAAGGTGCTTCTATGATCACTGGTTTGAGAGGCATAGCAGCCAAGTGCTTCTTACCTACAAAAACTTGACAATTATGACAATTCCTAACATATTGATATACATATTTAAAAAGTGAAGGCCAATAATAACCTGCTCTCATAATTTTATTAGTTGTAGCTTTGGGAGAAAAATGTCCTCCATAGAAACCATCATGAAATTCTTTCATTGTTTTTAGGACTTCACTTTCATACAAGTAGACTAATAACACACCATCAGGGTGTCTCCAATAGAGCACACCATCCTGCACATGATATTTCTGTGTTTGCAGTTTTATTGATCTCATTCTATTAATTGGCATGTCCTTTGGGAAAGATAGAGTTTGTAGGTATGCTAATATTTCATCATACCATTTACATTCAACATTATTAACTCTCCTGATGTCATGCATCTCATCTACTGTAATGATATTATTAGAGTCTTCTCCTTTATATGCTAGGTATTTTGCTAAGCCCTACCCTCTTACAGTTTTGACTATTTTGAATTCTGCATCATACTGTAATAGTTTCACCATCCACCTTGCAGGCCTTCCTAGTGGTTCAGACTGGGTGAAGACATCCTTTATTGTTATGAAAGGGATACAACAATAAACTTTATTTGAACCGAATATACCTTTGAAATGTTCTAAATATTGAATCACTACATAAGCATATTTTTCTAATAGGGTATATTTAAGATGTGCTCCTTTCAATCCTGAACTCATGAAGGCTATTGGCCTTTCATTATTTTCATCATCCTTCTGAGAAAGGACTACAACAATGGAATGTTCAGATGCGAATGAATAGATATTGAAATCTTTTGAGTAATTGGGGTAGGTTAAGGTTGGGGCAGTAGAAATGGCCTCTTTTATCTATTTAAAAGCTTCTATATTTTTTGTTGTCCATTTTATTTCTCTAGTATTTTTAACCATGTCATTTATAGGTTTGGTCATCTCTACAAAATTGGGAATAAACCTTCTAACAAAATTGATTTTTCCAAAGAATGACCTGACTCCTTTGATGTTTCTAGGAGGGGGAATTTTTGAGATAGCTTCTATTCTTTCTGGATCTATACTCACCCCTTTTTCTGACACTATGTGTCCTAGTAATTTCCCCTGTGTTGTTCCAAATATGCACTTTTTAGGATTTAGGGAAATTCCAAACTCTTTGCACCGGGAAAAGACTGCAACAAGATGTTCTAAATGGTCCTCTAGATTTTTAGAAAATATTGTTATATCATCCAAATATACCACTACTATTTTGAACATCAACCCTTTGAAGGTAAAGTCCATTGCTCTCTGAAAGGTAGCACCTGCATTCATTAGACCAAAAGGTATTCTCAAATATTCAAAAGTACCCCAGGGTGTGGTGAATGTTGTCTTATGTCTATCTTCTAGATTAATCTGTATCTGATTATATCCAAAAAATCCATCTAACAGGGACATTCTAGATGAACCAACTACAACTTGCAATAGTTGTTCCATATTAGGCAATGGATAATTATCTTTTAAGGAGCTTTTATTCAAGTTTCTAAAGTCTACACAGAGTCTAATATCCCCATTTTTCTTTCTGACTGGTACTAAATTGGATATCCAAGATGAAAATCTTACCTTTTTGATGATCTTGGAATCCAACAATTTTTGTACCTCTTTTTGCATTATTGGGTGCAGGGTAGGGTTATACTTCCTCTATTTTTGTCTGAATGGCTTGGAATCTTCCTTCAGAGGTATTATATGTGACATTACATCAGTTTTGAAGGTTTTAAGATCTTCATAAGTCCAAGCAAAATGTTCCTTATTTTTCTTTAAGAAACTGATATATCCAACTTTTTCCTTTTCTGGTAAGGTTGTGTCTATTTTCACTATTTTGGGCTCTTTAACTGTACCAATATTAACATCTTCGGCTATAGTCTCTTTCAAGAGAGGTTTGAAAGCTTTATCAAAATCATCAAATAAACTTTCTAGAGAAACCAATCCTTTTGGTATTCTATTTGTTTTTAGTTGGATTACTTCTACTGGTTCTCCTATTTGATATTTTAATTTTTCTTCATCCTTTTCATCACAAATTATATCAGCATACTGATTTTGTAAGGTCATGAAGTCTTTTATGTCCACATCATCTTGAAAGACTTGTAAGTAAACAATGTTATCTGGTACAGAAGGCTTATAGACTGAAATGGTTGGGAACCTATCCATATATTCTGTAGTAATTTTTGGATGATCTAGGCCTGATGCATTTACAACTAAGAGGTCAACAACATGATTCTGTTCTCTAGGAATATATGAAATATTGAAAGCTAAAAATTTATCAATCTCTTCCAATACTGTAGTTCTATATTGTTTTAACCTAGGATGCTTAGTTTGATACTTTCCTCTTATCTATTGGATAATTAATTATGCATCTCCTATTACAGTCAAGTAATTTATTCCCAATTCTTTGGCTTTCCTCAATCCTAGCAACAGAGCCTCATACTCAACTACATTATTGGTGCAAGGGAATTCTAGTCTATAAGGAATACCAAGGTAGTTTCCTTTTATGTCAATCAAATTAACTCTTGCACCTACTCCAGATTGGGATTTAGCTCCATCAAAAGTCATGGCCACATTTCTTGTGTTAATACTCTATTTATAACACCCCCCTCCATGACTTTTGGATCCATGTTTTTGGCCTCTAGTACTTCTACCAGGAATGGGTTATGCCATATTGAATATACTCCCATTCCTTTTTCTTCCATTGAATTTACTAAGTTTATCATGGTTTCATCTATTTTAATTAACTCTACAGAATATTTGTTGAAAGGTTCTCTTCGTAGAGTTACATTTTCTTTATCTAACATTGGAATGGTAGCATAAGACCAATCCAATTGAATTGATCCCCCTAATTATTCTGCCCAATGCCTGCTTAGTAGTAGTGAGAAGAAAGGATCAACATCCACTACTGCAACATCCATCACTATACCTTTCTTGGGGTGTTGGTCTAGGAAAACCAATAATCCAGTTATCACTCCAATGCAAGGTACTTGCCTACTATCCATTACTGAAATAGGGGTAGAATCTCTTGTACAGATTAATCCCATTTGGTCAACTATCATTTTGGGCATGATATTATGTGAAGCTCCACTATCCAACATACAATTATGAATTACATACCTCTCTCCTTCATCAGAATTATATCTTAATGACACATAGAAGGGTCTGATTGAGGATGGTGACCTTGTATCATGTTGATTTTGTCTAGCAACATGACAAGTTGGATCTTCTTTTTGTTCAATTAATCCAAATGCTCTACAGACTTGTTCTCTATATTGTTGAACTTTCATAAGCTCACCAAATGTGATATTAACCTTCTATTTACTGAGTTCTGACCCAACATCAAATTCTATATTTTTTATATCAAGTGGTTTGTTGCATTCTTCTTTAGGTGTTTCCTCTTCTAACTCTACTAGCTCAAGGATTACCTTTTTGGGGATTCTATCAGTTTTCTCTTTACTAATATTTTTGTTTGTGAAGGACTGTTTTCTTGTTTCACTAGTGGAAGCTTTCTCTATTCTATCAGGAACTATTCTATTTCTTAAATTCAGAGTATTGGTAGCTTCTAATTCCTCCACTTCTTTAGCAGTGGGGATTAATTTCCCCTGCTTCATTTTATCATATCTTGACTCATGTGGTTTTTGCAAGATTTTAGTACCTTCAACTACTAAGATCTGAGGATGATGATTTGAAGCATACTTGTCCATGTTCTCTTCAAAGAGCCTTTCTCTGGACTCATCTTCTAGAGACCAACAGACATTAATCCTTATGTCTTCTTTTAAATCATCATTAAGATCTATATTGTGTTGTTTACTTAAGTAAATACCACATCCTTCTAGGTTATGGGGGGCATCACAGGTTGAAAAAAAATAAGGAAAACCTTATGTTATGTTAGCAGATGGCATGGGGTTTGGAACACTATTCTGATCTCTATCAGATTCTCTATTCTTCCAATTATTATTCCCATTGTTCCTATTTCTATTTCCTTCATCAGAGCCATTATTGTTTCCCCAATTCCTATTGAAATTTTTCTTGAAGGGAGGGCGATTATCAACATGTGGTCTCTCTGGTTGTGATGGCTCACCATTGTTCCCATTGTTTCCATTATTTCTTTCTATTCTTGCTAACCTGTTGTTCATGGTATTAAACATCTCAACCATCTGATTAGTCAATTTCTCCATTGGATCTACTTCAACTCTTCTTTGTAAATCAAAAGCTACTCTTTTGGGCTTTTTATCAGGTTGATTTATCTCTAGAGAATAAGGTTTCATTTTACCACTATCTAGCATATTTCTTTCAATTTCAATCGCTTTATCCATGCATTCATCGATAGTGGTGGCTTGTTCTTGCCTTAATTCATAATTGAATTCTCCTTGGAAAGCATTTTTATAGAAACAAATTGATTGGATGTCACTAGGCCTGAGGTTAATAGGGATTTTATTCCTAGTTTTGGAAAATCTTCTATTAAAATCACTGACAACTTCATTTTCCTTTTTCTTCATAGTGGCTAACTCAGTTAACAAGGATTGTTCATTTTTCCTCTCTCCAAATTTCTTTAGAAACACAGTTTCCATTTTAGCAAAATATAGAATGTCATTGGCTGGGAGAGAGTTGAACCACTCTCTGGCATCCTTTTCTAAAGTTTGTAGGAATAGCCTTAGGACTACATCTTCATGTTCTACCTCTAAGCTATCCAAAGCATATAAGAAACTTTTAATATGATCTTCCCTAGTTACTACATTATTTCCTTAAAACTTGGGGAGATACTTATGAGCTTTATTTGGTAAGGCATTCAAATTTGTAGGTAAAGTAAAAGGCATATACCTATTAGTTCTCCATAATTGAACATTATTTTTATTTGGCTGAGCCATTGTGACTATAGGTGTAATGGGATTTGGATTCACAGAAACACTACCTATAGGAATATGGGGTTGGGTAACCTTAATATAATCAGCTGAATTATCTACTACAATATTACTATTAGTTGGGCAATGAGAATAATCAAATGTATCATCTACAACAAAATTTAACCCACTATTAACAACTATTTCTGTAGCAGTGATATTCTGATTTCTATTTTTCTTCACGTACTTTCTACTTGTAGGACAAGATTTACTTTCATGCACAGTACTCTTAAGAAGTGGTACTTTTTTATTATAGGTAAGTACCTCAGGGTTCTCAAATTCTAGAAATAGCTCCTTACCACTTCTCCTAGTGTGTGCCAACACATTCTGCTCCTTCTTTCTTGATTTTTGATTTTTGGGTTCATCCAGACAGAGTCGCCAACACAGGTAGTGCAGAAAGAATAGAATTTATGATCAAGATTGCTTGATATTTAACTCTCAACCTCACAGGAGATGGTTCTTGGAGGAATTTCAAGAAAATCAAGAAACATCAAGAACACTTCAAAAGATAATTGAAAATTATAGGCAAAAGAAAATAAAGAACATAAAAGTCATAAAAATCAAAATGTAGGTTCTTTATTCTAATTGGTCACCTGTTGATTAAAATATAATCATTGAAGAAAAATTTTAAAGAGACATTATCAACTTAACAAGTCCTCGAAAACAATGCCAAAAAACTATTGGAACAATTTCTTGCATCCATAGGATTCGATTGTCATGCTACAAGAAATCATTTGGAACCAACGAGCTATTACAGGCTCTGGTCAACCTGCCTCTTTATTCTGATAAAAGATATATTGCTAAAGAAAATAACCAGAATGGGTAAGGAAACCCCAGTGATAAACTTCAGATATTACAAGTTTAAGCACTCCAAATTTTAGTTATACACTACTTATATTAAAATGACCAAGCAAAGACAACAACTATTATTATGCCTTATGTAGACCGGTGCCTAGATTCATTGGGTTGTTATAGCAATTTAACAACGCTTGTAATATGAACAGAAAGAATGGGGAAAAGAGAAATTGGCGCTATTAGACTCATTCGAATATCGTAATAAATCTAAAAGTTAACCAATGAAAGAAATGCTCATAACACATTCAAATAATGTAATCTGCTATGAGGAAACACATAGAACTGAAGACAAAAATTGATAGAATTGACCCCCAGAATTGTATTAATTTTCCAAATGAATTACATGCAGAGTTGGCAGAATGCCATTAAACTCTGTTAAAATCTCTTAATACAATGAGAAATATTTGTTCAAATAATGTAACAAGACTTCTCAACTTCTCTCGTTCCAATCTGGTAACAGGAAAAATCTCTGAGTTTTAGGCTCAAAAAGGACTGGAAATATTCTCAGCTTCTCAAGCACAATTCTACCAAAACCTGCACAACAAAGGGAAGAATGAGGGATGACAGAGAAAAATAGACACAAAGGATACAACAACACAATTCACAGGGCACTCAAGTATACCTCTTAGCAAAAATGCTATCTCTAATGCTTGATGTAGATTCTGACCGCAGTTGGTGTATTTATAGCTTTTGGTTCTTGAATCTATTATTTTTGGCCTCATCTGGGCCTTACACTTGTCACCATTTCCTTCTGATCTTCTCTATGTGCTATCCAACTATTCTGAACTATGTGGAACTAGATTTTCTATCTTGCTTGCTCTTGGTTCGAAGGGAGCTCTCAAAGGTGGTGTATTAGGCAATTTTGGAAGTATAAAATTGGTGAACCAATATATACATATATACATAGATTTTTATTTTTCCTATTTTTCCTAGTTCATCTGATTTTATCAATTGGGATCAAACTAGGCTATTGTAGTGAAATTTTGATGCATGACATGGGGGTACCCGACGTTATGATTGATGGGACTGAACAAAATGCCTTAAATTATTTACAAGTGATCTTACAATATATAAGCATCAAGCTTAGGAGGGAGATATGACAAGTGTCATAAGCTCCACTCCAAGTGTCTTTTAGAAGACACCACTCCAACTCAAACCGAAGACAGGGACAAGTGGCAGAAGACAAATGTCAACTTTGTCAATTATAGGCATAGTGCACATTATAACAATAATAATATTCTAACATTCCCCCTTAATGTGCACTATCCTAAAAAATAAGTCAACATTAGATAACATTCCCCCTTAATGTTGACTTCTTTTACATAGATATAGCAAATTTCTAAACTGAGAAAACTTGTCTTTCCCAAGTGACTTGGTGAAGATGTCTGCTACTTGATATTGAGTTGGTACATACTTCATGTGTATAATATCTTCTTGGACCATTTCTCTAATGAAGTGATGATGGATCTCAATGTGCTTTGTTCTAGCATGGAAAACTGGATTCTTGGTCATCTTGATGGTACTTTGATTGTCACAATATATATATGTTGGACCATGTATGAATAGCCCAATATCCTAAATTAATTGCCTCAACCATATTGCCTCCTTAGTTGCCTCAACTGCTGCTCTATATTTTGCTTCTGCTGAAGATAGTGATATTGTGTGCTGCTTCTTTGTGCTCCATGAAATAGAGCCTTGGCCTAATTGAAAGCAATAACCTGATGTAGATCTTCTGGTTTCAGGACAACTGGCCCAATCCGAATCTGTGTATCCAATCAAAGAAAAATTATCACTTGATTTATACATAAGGCCATGATGAGGTGTGGCCTTTAGGAATCTCACAATCCTCTTAGTTGCTATCCAATGGCTCTTCTTAGGATCTTGCATGAATCTGGAAATGAGGCCAAATGAATAGCAAATATTTGGTCTAGTTGAAGTTAAGTAGATCAAACTTCCAACTAGTTGCCTGTAAAGTGTACCATCAACCCTTTCTTCTTCATCATTATTTAGCAATTTCAATCTAGTTTCCATGGGATTTAGAGAGGGCTTACACTCCTCCATGCGAAACCTCTCCAAAATAGATCGAATGTACTTAGCCTGTGAGATAAAAATCTTACCAGGCTATTGCCATACCTCTATTCCTAAGCAATAGTGGAGGAGGCCTAAATCTGTCATCTCAAAGTTCTTGCATAAGTCCTCCTTGAGCAACCTTATTCCTTCTATATCATCACATATAATGAGAAGATCATCCACATACAATGTAACCAAAATGATGCGGTTCCTCCAATGTTTCACATAGAGAGTAGATTCTGTTGTAGATCTAGTGAAACCAAGGTTGAGAAAATAGGAGTCAATCTTTGCATACCAAGCTCGGGGTGCTTGCTTCAACCCATATAGAGCTTTCTTTAATCCGAGGACTTTGTTGTTTTGGCCTTCAACTGTGTACCCTGGTGGTTGTTTCACATACACTTCCTCCTTCAAATGACCATTTAGAAATACACTTTTGACATCCATTTGATATATTGGCCAATGTTTTTGAGCTGACATAGCAATAACTGTCCTGATTGTAGTCATCTTAGCCACAGGAGCAAAGGTCTCCTCATAATCAATTCCCTCTTGTTGCTTATAGCCTTGAGATACTAGGTGAGCCTTATAGCGATCTAGTGAGCCATTTGCTTTATATTTTGCTTTGTATACCCATTTTGTGCCTATGGTATATTTTCCTTTGGGTAAATCAACTAACTCCCAAGTGTGATTCCTTTCAATGGAATCCAATTCTTGATCCATGGCATGAACCCATTTAGGATCACCAAGTGCTTCTTTGACATTAGAAGGTTTAGGTTGGCTAAGGACTTTGGCCATTAGGGCATAATTCACTTGGTGTCTTAGGGCTGAAGGCCTTTTACCTGTATAGGTGGGCAAATGATTTTGGGCTTCATCTATTGTGGCTTGAACCCACTTGGGTAAAGGATTGGATGATGTTATTTGATCATTAGGAGGAGGAGATGGAGGACATGGATCATTTGTAGGAAGTTCTTCTTGTGGATGAATTTCTTGATTTATGAGTGAAGGGGAAGAACTAGATGATATTGTATGCATGAATGGAGCAACTATTTCATTAGTTATTTCTAAGGTGGGGTTTTTAGGAGGATTATATGGAGGATACTCATGAAAGATAACATCCCTAGATAAAATTATTTTCTTGGAAATAGGCTCATATAATTTATATGCATTGGCACTATCACTATAGCCAACAAAGATGCATTTTTGGCTCTTATCATCAAACTTCTTCCTTTTCTTATGAGGAATATGAGCATAGGCATCACATCCAAATATTCTCAAATGGCCCACATAGGGTGTTCTTCCACTCCATGCTTCTTTAGGTGTTCTTTCATGTAAGGCCTTTGTGTATGACCTATTAGTCAAGTATGCAGTAGTAAGAACAACTTCTCCCCAAAATGAGTTAGGTAATATAGCAGCATGTAACATTGATTTTGCCCTATTTGTGATTGTTTGATTCATCCTCTCAACAACTCCATTTTGTTGTGGGGTATAAGGGGTTGTGAATTGCCTCCTTATCCCATGATACTTACAAAAATTAAAGAATTCATTGGAGACATATTCTCCACCATTATCCGATCTTAAGGTGGAGATTTGATAGCCACTTTCTCTTTCAACAAGTGCGATGAATTCTTTGAACTTATCAAGGGCTTGCCACTTATATTGAATTAGGTAGATCCATACCTTTCTGCTGTAATCATCAATGAAAGTGATGTAGTATTTTGCCCCAGTATAAGATTGAACAAACATTGGCCCACAAATGTCTGAATGAATCAATTGAAAAGGTCTATTTGCTCTCCATGCCTTTCCTGTTTCAAATGGTTGCCTATGGTGTTTGGCTATTACACATGGCTCACAAAAACATTTTGACTCCTTAAGATGTGGGAGTCCTTTAACTAATCCTTTTGTAGCCATCATTTGAAGATTATTAAAATTTAAATGTCCCAATCTTTCATGCCACATGTACTCCAAAGAGAAAGTAGTTGTTGTATGCAAAGATGTTTGTGTTACAGATTTTGTAAGGAGGTAGTAAACACCATCCTTTTTCACTCCCATGGCCTTGAAATTGCCATTGGGTTCCTTAATGTAGCATTTTTCTTTTTCAAAATAGACATTATAGCCCTTATCTATAAGTTGTCCAATAGAAAGAAGACTCCTTTTAAGACCAGGCACATACAAAACATCTATTGCAGGAACATTATTACCATCATGCAAAGTAAGTGGTGCCTCCCCAACACCTTCAATGGGTAGAGCACTTTCATCACCAAAAGTAATGAATTGATTTGATGTGGTCTGAACCTTGGTCAACCAATCTTGCCTTCCTGTCATGTGCTTTGCTGCTCGGAATCAATATACCAACATTCTTTATCTTCAACATTAACTTGGTTGGTTGCATACAATGTGTTCATATTATTATTTTGTGGTTCTCCCTATTCTCTTTGCCTTTGATAGCAATTAGAAATATTATGATTCCATTTTCCACAATATTCACACCCTTGTTGATTATTGTTTTGACCCCCTTGAGGTCTTGTTGTCCATCTTTGCTGCTGCTGGTAGTGCTGCTATTGTGGCTGCTGTTGGTACTATTGCTGACGTGGTTGTTGATGGTACTGTTGATTTGGTTGCTACTGGTACTATGTGTATCTCTGGTGTTGTCTACCCCTTTGATTTTGATTATGCTGATTTTGACCCTTGTTTTTTTTAGGTTGTAAAGTTGCCTTGGTGGCAAAAGCTTCTGATGTGGCTTCAATTTCTTCATCTTTGATTAGGGCTTGCTCATGCTTCTTAAGTAGGATCTCAATATCCTCAAGTGTTGAATTCATTATTTTACCACTCAAGTCTAACATGGTAGCATAGGAGTGAAACTTTGAAGGAAGACCATGCAACATTATTGGAATTAATTCATTATCATCTAGGGTTTTACCAACAACTAAGAAATCATTTTTAATAGACTTCACTTCCATAAGATAATCGGTAAGTGAGCCTTTCATACATAGATTGTGCAATTTTTGTTTGAGATACAAAATATTATCTTGACTTGGCCTATCAAACAATCTATTGAGAGCATCCCATGCTTGTTTAGGTGTATTTGTAGCCCTTACAGTTTCTCTGCATTGAATTCCTGTAGCTAGCTTGATTAAACTTAAAGCTATGTTGGAATTCTTCTCAAATTGTGCTTTTTATTTAGGGTCTGTAGGTGCAGTAAGTGGGTCTTCATTAGTCTGCCTATCTCTCACAAAGTCCCACATGTCATTCATCATCAATATTGACTCCATCTCATACTTCCAATTTGCAAAAGTCTGTGCTCCTTCAAGTTTCTTTGTAAGTCCACTTAATAGATTTGTAGTAGCCATGATTTAGAAAAGGATCAAAAGAAAAGGGAGCTCAACAAAGGATGAAGTAAGTATGACAAATGCCAAATTAGAGCCCTCAAGAAAATCTAGGGTACACCGCTGAAGATCTAAAGGAGGGTTCGCCTAGTTTTTCCACTCTGAATCTTCAAGAGATTCCAATAGTGGGAGGGTTAAGTTGAACATAAGTGCCTTTTTCTATCCAAAGAGAGTAAGAATTAGAAATTTTCTAGACCTTTATACCAAACTTCTCAATATACCCGCCCTTACGTGAGGGAGACTGTAAGTATTTGAGCAGTTGATACGTGGAACATAGGCGATTCTGAAAGGGAATAACCTGCCAGACCTTTATACCAAACTACTCAATATACCCGCCCTTACGTGAGGGAGACTATAAGTATTTTTAGAAGTTGATACGTGGAACATAGGCGGTTATAAAAGTGTGATGCTTGCTTTTTGTAGAATTATTACAATCAATGTGCCAATGTATTATTGTTGAAAATGCCTGTATGTGTTTGCTTGCTTGTATATGGCTTAGTGTCAAGTGTGTATGAATTGGAACTACACTTGATTACAATTATAAAACCCAAAGTCATGCAAGGGTGATAGCAAGCATAAAATGTATACAAAGCCCAAATAGAAGATGCAAGCAACAAACACCTAGTGGCCAAGAGAGTGCCACAAAATGAATCCACTGACAAGGGACAAGGGGTCCTAAATCACCCCTTAAGTTGATGATTTGTATTGAAAACTTGGCTAAGAACAAATTAGCCCCAAATGTGCCTGAAAAATGATACAAGTTCAATGCCTTCAAGGATAAAATTACCCCTAATATACTTAAAATTTGAGCCCCTCACAAGTTTGCAATTTTTCACCCAAGAGTGTCGGATGCTACCGAAAATGCACTCTGTTTTACAATCTCAACTTCAAGTCAAAATTCAACTGAATAAATGATCTCAAAACTGAAAACTAATTTCACCAATGGATTCCCCTCAAAATTCTCTTTCCAACGACTATATATAAGCCTATAGTCGAATACAAATTACTACTTAAAAATGATAAAAAAATGACCTTCTCAAGGTGTGCAGCTCCGGGACATTCCCAATTGATCACCCATCCGAGTTGTGCTCTGCAATACACTGCTTAACTGTGGAGTTTTTATAAAATTTGCTAACAACAAAGCAATTTTCACATATGAATTTTGAAAATATCATAGAAGATATTTAATACGAGTATTTTTCCCTTTAAAAAAAAATCAAAGTTAAAAATTGCCCCTCCCTTTTTAAAAAAAAAAAACTTTAATACTGGTTGTAGTCGAGCTTCAACAATTTCTTCCAGAGGCAGCGACAGTAACTCTTTCGGTGGCAAATCGCTCCGAGCCCAAAACTTCTCAGATTCTTTCAACCCCAACGCCCGCCTTCCGGATCTCACGAAACCACAAATCCTGTGAAATCCACCACTTCCCCGGCCTTCAGATCGAAAAACCCAAATCACCACAGGATTAAAATTCAAAAGGAGGGCTTGTTCTTTGGATCAGTGGGACGAGAACAAACCCTAACGGGGTAGTTAAGAAGCCATGGTGAACGAAATCGGGCAAGGAAAACACGGCTGGCATCAGCGTTTCAACAGCTTATCTACCCAGTGGGATCAAACAATCGTAATCAAATCAGATGTGGATCTATCAGGCTGCTTCTGGCATTCATGAATTCTACTACCGAGCATCGCTAAAATGCATTACAGATCAAGGTTGTGCGTAAGGACTCGAAACATGATCGGGCGACTATCGTTTTTACAATTAAAATGAGGGAGATCCTGCACATTCAAGGGGGAGTTCTAGGAGGTGATATGCGATGAGCACGACAGTGATTCCACGAGGTTCCAATGTCTTCGCGCGTAGTCCATCCTTTTTCATACATAGTAAAATGCCCTACGATCGTCAATCCTCTAGGGCTTAAAAAAGAACCCAAGAAGGAAGTTCGCAGGCGATGAAATGAAATCCAATAGTTTGGCCTGCGATACGGATCGAGCTTCGCCTTGTCTTCAAAGATTTGAGCTGAAAATGGAGGCAGAAGAGCTAGAAATGGAGGCAGAGCTGGTGTTAATTTTCATGACGGCCCCAATTGCTAGAAAATTTGTATGACAGTGCTATTGGGAATTTTGCTCGATCGTGGGGATTGCTATTTTGCCCTCAAATTTTGGAACACACAGAATGCAAGGGTAGTAGCAGTACTTGTTTTGGATGATAGGGAAGAGCCATTGTTAACTTCCCTGCTTCACATTCAAAATTTGGCAGCCACTCTGCCGGTTCACCAGAAGCCGAAGCAACAGCACCACAATCTGGCAGCCACTCTGCCAGTTCACCAGAAGCCGAAGCAACAACACCACAATCTCCGTTTCAGCAAACAATGGTGCCCCAAAAATATCTCTGGATCCCTGCAAATGTTCTTCAGAAAGCCCGCACAGTTTGGGGGACTATGACGAAGACGAAAACGTCATCGAAAATTATGAAGACGGCATATTCGAAGACCGACCCATTCTTTAGGTTTTCCACAAGGGGCGGCACCAGAGGCTGTGACTATGGTTTTTGTGGCTGCTAAGGAGGCATACCTGAGTTCAATTCCTGCCAACAGCTGCTGTGCTTGGTAGCAGAGACAGAGATTGCAATAGTTGCTGCTCAGGAGGCTATCAAGACTATAATTTAAAAAAAAATTCTGCACTCATATGGTTGAGGCATGTCCTCGGATGGCGAGGATTGTCCCTTTCCCTATTTGAAAAAAAATAGAAAATTTTTTAGCAATACAAAAAAATGGAGTTTCTGGTTTCTGATCCACTCAATGAGTGGAGAGCATACTCCCTGACTCCATACTCAAACCAAAAAAAAAACCCATAGGTGGATCTCACTGCTCTGATACCAGATGATGGGACTGAACAAAAGGCCTTAAATTATTTACAAGTTATCTTACAATATATAAGCATCAAGCTTAGGAGGGAGATATGACAAGTGTCATAAGCTCCACTCCAAGTGTCTTTTAGAAGACACCACTCCAACTCAAACTGAAGACAGGGACAAGTGGCAGAAGACAAATGTCAACCTATCAATTATAGGCATAGTGCACATTATAACAATAATAATATTCTAACAATGATGAAGAGAAGGTATGGAGTGTCGATGATAAATAAAAAGAATGGAATTGATTACAAGAATGGTTATGAAGTAGACAGAATTAATGGGAGTTGATTCGTACAATGGATGGTGGGGAGATGATGCTTGGTGGGATGAATGGTTACGATGGATAAGAGAATATGCCCAGAAGGAGGAGGGCAGTGATAGGTAGGAAGAAATACATAATGGAAAACAAGAGCTGGAAGCATCTATATGATACTTCCATAACTATACTCCGTCGGAGTGACCCCTCTATAACTATATTCCATCAAAGCGCTGAGTGAGCAGCTTTCTGTAAGCTGAAATGATTTCTTACTCTTGTCGCGCTTCTTACATCTTCTAAATATGTAGAACAATAATAAGTTGCACCAGTGAGACTTCTATGTTTTACACTCCATTGCCCTTCTCATGGATGACCCTTTATCACCTTTTATTGTCCTTATTTATAAGTTTAGAAACTTCTCATATGAGTCCACTTCGAGCAGGGTTATTTTATTTTTGCATAGTACGCAATTGCATTCAGTGGATATGCAAATATTTGATTATGTTCTTCAGTATCAAGATTTGTCGCTTGGATAGTCTGCATTATCCTTGTTTTGGTACCGTTCGTTTAATTTTGTTTAATCATCTAAAAAATTTCTTCCCTGGCTATTGCATGGATTTGCAACTACTATCAACTTTTCCTCTGTACCTTTTAGTTCAATCTAACATCGTAGTAATTTTTTTTATTACAAGCCTCTCCTTACAATGAATGTTTTTTTGAATGATCCACCACCTTGGTTTGGCATAGGAGCTAGCTTAAAACATGTATTGTTATGAGGTGACCCTTTTTTTGGGTGTTGATCATTATATTTGCTCATAGAGGTGCATGTCCATCAAAATCCTTTACTTTGCACGTTGGTTAGCCTTAAGGAAAAATATATACCATATTCAAATTGCTTTAGTCTAAGCTTTATTATTGTAATGAATTAAATACTAATCAAGGCTTAGGTATCTTATTCGTAATACCTACCTTCCCAAGCATCGCCTACCATGCTTACCATCATAATCAGTCTACTTCAAATGTCATCGTTAATATTTATGATCCTGCATGATGGTTAGCCATACGATATAATATGTATACTAAGGTTAGTCATATGTACTAAGTGAAAAGTTATGGTTGGCAATAAATCGATCACAATGCTTAGGCTCAGACATATAATTTTGACTTGATTTTACCAATGTATTAGTCATATAAAATCTCATTTTATTAATGTCCACATGGTGGTTAGAAATACCAATATCTTTTAATACACAGTCATTTATACCCTGATCACATCTCAAAACATTCACCGTTTGATCCAAAATTTATTGTGCACAATTGTTCGATCTTCCAGATATGCGTCGGGGTTAACCGAGAAAAATGGGACCATTAATAGCGTATTAGACCCTCCCTTAATTTTAATTAGGTGTAGGATTAGTCCTTCGTTAACCTTAATTAATCATCCCCTTTTAAAAAAATCATCTAGATTAACCTTTAGATGCCTCTGAAAACACGTTGTCATTAGATCTGAGCGAGATCAACTACAATTATCAGATCTTATTTGACTGCAACTCCATAGGTGACCGCTCTGTTAAATTTTAACCACTTTCAAAAAAGTGCTACCATATGATTAGAGTGGGGACAAGTGCTACCATCGAGTCAGCCCCTGATGTGCACTTGATATGCTTTAGATCATCTCAATTGAAGCGCAGCCATTGGATTACTTAGGAGAAAACACTTCTATCGATTTCTTCAAATCTGCAAGACTAATATCTAAATGGGTGCATGTCTTTTATAAATCCTTGATTAGTCAAAGGGGGAATGATTTGCAACATGTTAGGAACCCTCACTAATCATGATTAACTCAGTCTTAATTAATTTTTGACTTAGCTTTATCGACAAATTTTGACCTTCGATTACTTTTAACAAAGTGTCGTCGTTGGATCTAGTGGGATCAAGCATCATCGTTAGATCGGACGAAAATGCGTGCTTCATATCCCTGAGGTTTGACTTGTCAATAATTCGATGTCTTCGTAAGAGCACTACCATCGAATCTGAATAGGGATCTAGTGTAGTCATCAAATCTCACAAAAATACAAACATTTTATTTATCGATTGCTTAACCGAATACTTTAATTGTTGGTCAAGTTTTTATGCGTGTGGTGGTCAGATTAACTCAAGAGAAGGTGTATTCGTTGATTTCTTTAGATCTGTGTAGGTTTTAAACAATGGGTGCATATCCTTAGCTTTAATTAATTCTCGATTAGCTGAAAGGGGAAAATTAGCAACGTATTAAGAACCTCGCTAATCAAGCTTACCATTGTTTAGTTAAAGCTTAATTGTCGGGCGCCTAAGGCCTTATGATATAATTCTTCTTTTATGCCCTAGTAATATTTATATAGTGATGATTAATAAAAAGGGGGATGATTAACCATGTGTTTAGAACCCTTACTAATCATGATTAGCTTTTGCTTTACCTCATGATTACCCAATAACCTTTACCATTTTATCATTCGGTCACCTCGATGGATCACTACCATTGAATTTGGGTGGGCTTGGGCGCAACTGTTGATCTTCTGCTTTGAATTTAGTCCTAATTATGAATGATCTGTTAATATCTGACCACTGCTAAAAAATTACCATCATTGGATCTGACTTGGGGCATGCGCTGCTGTTATATTCCATGAAGGTGCACATTTTTTAACTGCCACTCATATGGATGCTCTATTTGTCATTTAACTTTTTGTGCATGGGGTCGTTGGATCGTTGTAGGTTTGAGCACAACTATTGATTTTTTTTACCTGTATAAATTTTAAAACATAGGTGCTTACAAAACTTTGGTTAACCTTGGTTACTCTTGGAGCGCGTGCATCCATTATATTAACTATAGTTCAAGCGCAGCCGCTAGATCTTCTTTGACCTGCAAGACTAATAACCAAAGGGTGCACACTTTTAATTTTTTTTAATCCTCTATTAGGTGAATTGGGAACAATTTATCAATGTATTAAGACCCTTGTTAACGACGATTAGAAATTAATTAATTTTTAGGTATTTGACTTACGTATGGTTAACACTTTTTATATTTCAAGCGAGCGAGATCGTCTGACTTCATCATAATGGAGCGTTGCCCTTGGATCTATTTAATTTGCATGACATTTAAATAAATGGGACACATAAACCTTAATTTGGTTGACTTGGTTACCTTTAGACTCTAGGTTATAAAAATTCGACCATGCAATATTATTAACTCATTTTATTTAACCCTTGGTTTACTTATGGGAGTGTGTTCGTTCGATCGAGACGGATGAGTGCTACCTTTGGATTTACCAATAGTGCTCAATGTTTACCCAAGGGGGGCGCGTGACCCTTATTTGCCTTAATCAATTCATATGTCTAAGAACTTCAGTTAAATAACCAGGACTATGGTATTTCCATTTTAATTATTTTTTTAATTGATTATGCGAACGCATTCACTCAGACTTCGGAGGGTGAAGCGCAATGTTCTAGATCCTCAAACTTACACGATTTTTAATTGCAAAGGTGCGCATACCCTCATTTGCCCATGTTATAATTTTTAAACCTTAGACTCATGCATTTAGATCCAAAAATTTTAATCAATTCCATTAGACACCCAAGGGCTTAGGGGTTCACTTTAATGAATATTTCAATAATTGATTTTCATAAACCCTTTTAAAAATCATATGCTTTCAATGGTCAAGGTAATTTAGTGAACGTTTGTTTATCGAATAATATTAACAGTCACAAAGACAATTTTATTAACGGTTAAGACCACGAATTTTGATTTGATTAAGATGAACATTTTTATAACTATTCTTAGGGACCAAACCATTGAAAATCAATTTCTTAGGGGGGAAAGTAACAGAGACCAACAACATTTGGTGAATTTATTTAAGCCAAAATTTAAAATTAGGGGCATCTGATGTTGACTCAAATTTAGCTCCAACAATAATTACCATAACAACATATGGGAATTGATCCTATAAATTGTCAAGGAAGAATAAGAAAATATTTTTGTAATACTTTGTTTCACTGTATCTTTTACCCCATTCGTTAATACCATTAGATGTAAATCTTGAAATTTAAAAATATGTGTATAGGGAAGTTATGCTCATGTATAATGATTTCTCTTTAAGTAGGTATCTTAAATAGAACAAATCCTTTTCAAATCTATATTTTGTTCCATGTATCAATCTCTTTCATGTATCTTAAGGTCTCTCTCATGTAAAATTATGTATATTCATAGAACTAGCTTCTTCCACATACTGATAGGTATATCAAAAGGGTATGCATATCAAAAGTATTGGCATATAAGACAGGTGGTACATAGAAAAAAGAACCGTTTTGGAAGACATAAGGAACCATCACCATTGTGTTAAAGAAAAAAATTGAAAGGCTACAAATAGAAGTATTTACATCACTAGATAACATAATAAAAGCAAACAAATGAGCAAGTTGACATTCAAAAGTGTGTCACCAGAAGATAGTACAAGTGGAGAAAAGCAAGAAAAATTTTAAAATTTGGGTCTTCAAAACAAGTAAAGGAAGAGAGGAGCAAGCTAGAGATCTCTAATTTTAAGAAGATAGAGATATTCATGAAAATAAATAATTATTAACACTGATATCTTGATGACATTCCATTATAAAAATGCTCAAAAGTATGTATCAATAGAACTAATGTGGTACTTACAAATGATTCTCAAAGAAGCTAAATATGGAGACTTCTCAACACTTAAGGACTACTTAAATATTATTCTCAATGAAGCTAATGATTGCTCTAAATTTTTTGTTACATTACCTGTTGATGTAGGGAAGATAATATACATGGCATTACTCACTCTTAATGTCCTTAAGGTGAAGTACAAAAGGCAAGAGGAAATAATTGAAAGGTTGAAGGATAATTCCTTAATGATAATTTTTAGTTTTCATACAAGTGATCTTATATGAAGAAAGGATTTTTCTTGTGATATAGGTGATTTGCAGCCTACAATGGCGAGTGTGTATTATGATACAAGTAATATCATATAAGGGATAGATATGGTATGTGACACCAATGATTTGAGATAGATGTTGAGAATAATTTTGTGTAGAAGATAATTTTATTGGCCATGACAAAGGCTATATTGTCTATCTTATTGAAGAATATAATGATTATGAAGAAGTTAGGTGTTTAAATATTTTTAGGAATAGTAAAGTTCATATTGTTGTGTCAAAAATGATGAGAATGATAGTTCAAAGTGTGTCAAAGGTCATGATGTTATTTTTTGTGATAGTGATAAAAATCAAAGTGTTTATGAAGAAATTTTATTGAATATTATTGGCAAAGCCCATAGTAATGATGAATAAATTTGGTATTATGACAAGGTTCATAATAATGAGAAATAAAATGGGTGCTTTGAAAGACATACCAAATGAATTGTCTTAAAATTAATAAGAAAAATGTGATATTATGGTACAATATTGAGAAGATATGGGAAAGGTGTGAAAATTCCCATAATACTAGGTATATGAACAAAGAATGAAGGCTTTCGATACGATGGTACAATAGGAAGCAACAAGACCAAATTTGTAAAAAAGGAATCCTATGTAAAATATGGATATACAAATCAAGTAGAAAGTAGTGACACTAAATTTGTGAAAAGCGGAAATAAAACAAAATTTGTGAAGAAATAATCATATACAAAAGTTCTTGGTGTGGTTTGTTGCAGTCATTGTGGAAGAAATGAACATATAATATCTAGGTGTTAGAACCTATATTTTTGTGAAACTTGTGGACGTAATAATCACTCCAAAAGGTATTGGCACAAAAATAAATTGACCAAAAAAATATAGATGAATTATCAATGGATGAATTTATGTGATTAGGATAAAACAAAAGAAATCTTGAATTATTTCTACAAAAGGAGATCAATATTTGTAATTGATAAACATCACAGTTTGTTGAGTTTTTCCATGGAGAAATGTGTTAGAAAACTTGAGATAAATGATTTTAGTTCTAGGAAAACATGACCCAATCAATGCTTAGAAGACTTGAAGAGATAAGATCCTACTAAAGAATTCTTGGAAGACCTATAGTGATAAGAGCCTATAAAATAATGCTTGGAAGACCTATGGTGATAAAACCTATAGATAAAACATTATGTGAAACAATTCTAAGGATGTGGAAGATTCCGAGGATATATTCTAGTGTTAATTTTCCAAAGGTGATGATTCAAAGGGTGATCTAGTGGCTAACCTAGAGGTAATGATAGCCCAAAGGTGACCCAAATGCAATAATGACCTAGAGGTGATCCAAAGGCAGGACCCATAGGTGATGATGACACATATGTAGAGGATCCAAAGGTATTGATCTTGATGAAGAGACCTAGAGGTATTGACCTAGAGGTAGACCTTGAGATAAACCTAAGAGGTAGACCAAGTGGAGATTGCATAGATCCAACTAAGACAAAGCTAAAGAAGCCAAAGTGAGAAAATAAAGATCCATTCAACCAATGACAATGATAGAGGTAGAGCTAAAGTGAAAGCCATAGCTAGAGCTAAAGAGTAAGAGCTAGAGCCAAAGTTAGAGAATAGTTCTAGTGTACCACTCTTGAATGCATGGGAGGTAATGATCATTATACCAAATAATGTAATACAAGATGGTTTTAGACTCTATTACATTATTTGGAGTTATATAATCATTTAATATTTGTAATTATTGAGATATTAATAAAAATTTCTCCCATGATAAAATTGAATAGTCACATCTCTTGTGAGAAAATATGAGGAGATGAAAAGATAGCTAAAGGTAAAATACCAAGAGTTGCAAGTATTAAAGAGTAACTCAAAAAATGAAGAGACATATAATTGTATTAAATATGGATGTTGTAAGGGAAAATATATATTCTCCATAATATCTTCTCCAATTATGGGAGGGAGAGGAAGGGTCAGAGGAATAGGAAGGGTGAGTTTTTTTGGTGGGATAGGTGCTTCCATGAAGAGGAACTGGGGCTACACTATTCTTAAGCCCAAATTTCATTTTAAAAATTGGAGAAGAAATTTTCTCCTAGATTCCAGCAATGAAGATGAATTTGGTATGCCAAAGGGGTGAGAACCTGCAATAATTAGGGTGAATTCGGAGCCCCTAGGGATCATGGATCTTGGGAGGTCCATACAAAAAAATCTTCCATGGATTTTGACTTGAGCAAGAAAAATTTAAATTTGAGTGGGAATTTGGTTGATAATGGTGAGATCATTGGTCCTAGAGTTGATCTTTTTTATAGAATAATTTTTTTCAATGTTGATGAGGAGCCGCAATCCCCATGGGAGTGCAAACCCTAGGATTACTTTCAATCTTGACTACTAGAGTCACAAGTAATCTTAGATACTAGGGTATATCTTTATCTTCTTCTAGAGATGTGGACCCTCCCTTGGGCCCATACAAGATTCAGTTTCCCTTTGCTATGGGTGAAAAATCCTTTACGGTTATGGTTTTGATATTTTCCAAGAAAGTGGATTCCCTAGTCTATTTTTTTGTCCTTCAACTAGACCAGAGGTCGTTGTTTGTTTCTATTGATCTTTTAAATCTAACCATAGAGGAGGGATAGTTTAATCCAGTTGGTAAATTCTTGGGTTCCTAGCCAGATATGGATTCCATTAGGAGATGGGATTTCAAAATGGTCTCCGTGAGGGCTTATGGAATTAGTAGCGCTTTCTAAGATTTGTTTTCTCATTAATTTTTTTAGGGAAGAAGATATGAATCTCATCCTTGGTGGTGGCCCCTAGTTCTTTGGTAGGAGAAGTCTATTCCTTTGTAAATGGGGTATAGACTTTGATCTAGACACTAAAATAATTAACACAACACCTATATAGGTTAAGCTTTCTAGGCTCCCATTTGATTTTTGGGTGAGGTTATCTTAAGAGGTATTGCAAAAATTTTGGAAGAATTGGTCATGATCGATGCTACAACCAAGGATAAATCTAGAATGATCTTTGTTGGTATGTGCATGAATGTGGACCTGAATGTGTACCTCCTTGAGTGCATTGAGCTTATTTCAGATGTTGATACTCAAATATAAACCATTGAATACAAAAATAGGATATTTGTTTGGTCTAAATGGAAAAACCCTAGGCATGATTTGGGTCGATGTCCACTCCTTAATATTTCCTAAAAATAGGTAATGGACTCCCAAGTTCCTATGTGTGTTGGTCCCCAATGAGAAATTCCTGTAAAGATTCTATTTGGATAACTTAAAAAGTGACTCTGACCATTGAATATGGACTTCTCATGGGTGTTGCTATTTAGGTATGCTCTATAGAACATTTTTTTTATGATTCCTTGTTTGAAACCCCTTAAAGGTAACCCTTTTGAATGTTTAGCCTCAAGGGAAGATTGAGTTATTATATAAAAAAATCTTACTAGAGTAATATGCTTTAGAAACAAATTTTTCTAAATTCCAAAGTTGCTCTACCTTCAATTTCTGGCAAGGAAGTCGTTATTTTAGACAAATGAGATGGTTCTCCTTCTAAAGAAAAATCTAATTGGGAAAAAATTTTGGTGTCCCTTGGTCCAAGAACAAGAACCCAAGCAAAAGAGGGAATGGGTGTAGGGGTTGAGAGTAAAAGGGAAAATGACTCCCAACAAAGTTTCTAGGAATCATGAAATAGAATTAGATATTGCTAATGGATCCCAGGAGATCCTAAATTTAGATGGAGGGAAAGACCTTTTGGAAATTCTTGTAATTGTAGCAGCTTCTAGATCTCAAACTCTCATCGATGGTAGACGGAGGAAATAAACTTAATTCTATCTACTAAAATTAAAATTTCATTCATGGATGTGAGAGGTCTGCTAGGATCCACTTTAGACCCCAAACAATGCATTAAAGGATGTAAAGGTTCTTCTTAGATCTCTTTGAAGATATTTTTAATTTATCAGCGATGTTATCTAAGAATATATTTTGGATGTTGAGGTAATTCTAAATCAATAATAACATCTCTGGGGTGGATGTGGACCTGTGATATGAGGTTTTGGAGTTTCAGGATTGTGTTGGTATTTTATTTCCTCTTGTTGTCTATGCTCATTTTAAGATGATGTTCAATGGGATTTTCTCTCTATCTCCTTTTAGTATTGTTTTATGTCTATCTTGCGTAAGGACTTATTTTTTTTGTCTTTTTTGTAAAGTTGGAAAAGGTTTGGGGACTCTTTCAAAACCTTTTCTTCCATATAATAAAAAAAAAATGCATGTTGTAAGCAAGTTGAGGCTAGAAAATATTGAGCAATAAATGGTATATTGTAATGGTGAAATATGATGAAATATTGATGTGAAACAATATTGTGTTAATATTGTATGTACATCATTGCAAGTGTTTGTTTGTTTACGCCATTTTTTAATAGAATATTCTATATTCAAAGTAGCATGCATTTCCTAAAGTATAGATTCATGGAGTGATAAAATTTTAGGAATAACAAGGTAGCCTCAATATTGCAAATGTTATCCATCCCATGCATATCTTGGGTGAAAGTCAATATTAGTTTGATGTTGCTAAATTAAATTTTTCCAGGTGGAATCTTGGGTCCCTTCTTCTTGAAGTTGGTGGGTCCATTGAGGAAGTGGAGTAGATATGGCACATAGCATACCTTAATCCTCATGTTGGTGGGATAGTGCATCAACAACTACATGTTTCTTGTCCTTCTTATAAATCATTTCATAGTCATACCCTAGTGGTTTGGTAACCCATTTTTGTTGTTTATGTATATATACATGCTATTCAAGAAACTACTTAAGGCTATGGTGGTTTTTCATCCAATAACACAAGACCTCCATTGGTTGACAACATGTAAGATCACCATAATCCCCTTCTCATAAGTGGATTTTCTCTACTAGTGAAGGCCAATGGACACCCTTCTTGCATAAGCACTACACCAATTCCACTTCTAGAGCCATCACTTTCAACCAAAAAAAATTAGAGAAATTAGGCACATCCAGCATGGGAGTAGAAAACAAAGCTTTTTTGAGTCACAAAAATGCATGTTAAATGGATTTTGACCCTAGAACTAAGTTCTTCCACAACATAGACATCAAATGGGTTGCAATATTTTTATAATCATAGATTATTTTTTTATAATAGCTAGTGATATATAGGAAACCCTAAATACTTTTGAGAGAGTTTGTTCTGGGCCATTAATGTATGCTAGTTATATTTTAAGAATCCATATTGAGCCCTTTTCTTAAAATTATATGGCCTAGATATTCTACTTCCTGTATACCAAAATAATATTTGGATCATTTGGAACATAGTTTATTATCAAACCAAAGTTGTATTGTCTGATATAAATGTTGTAAATGTTTCACCCATGTATGACTATAAATCAAAATATTATCAAAAAGACTAAAATAAACTTATGTAGAAATGGTAGAAATATTGCATTCATGAGACTCTAAAAGTTGGATGACACGTTGGTAAGACTGAATGGCATGACAAGGAATTCATAATAGCCTTCATGAGTGCAAATTGTTATCTTTGGAATATCTTCTTTGTGTAATATTATCTAATTATAACGTAAACAAATATTTAACTTTGAAAAGAAATGAGCACCATGGAGTCCATCCAATAACTAATCAATAACGAGACTGGGAACTTTATCCTTAATGATAATTTTTTGAAATTTTATAAATAGACACATAACCACGAAGACCCATATTTATTATGAACCAGAAGTACTAGGAAGAATATATGTCGATACTCAGTCAAATGACCCTTGCTTCTAATAACTCATACATAATATTTTTAATTTTAGTCTTTTGCACATATGGGTACCAATAGGGATGAATGTTCAGTGATAATCCTCCTAGAATAAGCTTCATGGCATGATTGTGGGTGGATCATGGTGGTAACCTTGGTGGTTCTACAAATATGGGTTCATGATTATCCATAATTCTCTATAATCCAATTAGATGAATTGTATCATTGATATTCAAGGCCTCTAGTAAAAATATTTGTGACACCAACCCATGAGATGAGTTATTCAAAAAAATCCATTCAATATCAACTAATGAGTTGGATAGGACCTATGATCATTCCATGGACATTGTATTGCTTCTCATATTTGGTGAATTGTATCCATATCTTAGAAAAGTACCATATTATTAGGCCTAGAATACAAATATATTGAATTCCCAACATTTTATCACAACTCCCCAAAGGAAGGAAAAATATATTCACCCTAAGTTTGTAGTTGCTCATCATATCTTTTATATTTCTACATTTTTCTTTGTACAATAGAGTACCCCCATTGGCTACCATGACTTTAAATGAATTACAAGAGTATATGTAATAGTCTAAATTTTTAGCTACTTGGGGATAAATAAAATTATGGGTAATACTATAATTAATGAGGATTATGAGTCATTGGACCTTGAAATTCCCTATCACTTTCATGGTCTAAGGAGTACAAATCCCAATTAGTGCATGTACTAAAATTTTAGGTGGTTGGTCCTTTGTCAATTCAGACTCTTCAAGTTGATCTTATTCTCTATCATCCTCCCTTTCGTCATGTTGTTCCTATTCTCCTCTTATATTACCATATTCACTAGATGCAAGGAACTGATTGATCGAACGATCATGCCTTGCATGGAGTAACATAGCAAGGCAACTTTGAGAGCATGGGAAGTGGCTTGATCGAACTACCATCAATTTTTTACAAGATCAACTTCTTTTAAGATGTGAACTTCAACACTCTCTATTATAACCTAATCTACCTAGATTTTGGTGCACAAAGGAAAAGGAAAAGAAAAACCACAAGAAATAGAGAAAAACTAAAATCCTAAACTAAATGAGGGTGATGTGCCAAGATCATAAGATTCTTCTACATAACAATGGGATAAATAAATGTGTGAGTCTTATACACTAACAACTCAAAGTGAACACTTTCTCTTCTTAGCAAGCATAGTTAAGCACAAATTGCACATATAAGAAACAAGATAAAAATAAAGTAGTCATGACCTCTTATACATGCACATAAACATACATACATACAAGAAACAAGATAAAACAATTCCAGTAGTCATGACTTACAATCTATACATACATACATACATACATCTGTATATATATATAGAGAGAGAGATGATTATGAGTATTATGAATTATGCTAGAAGTGAGGGCTAAGGTTTAGGTCTAGACTATTTAACAAAAAAATGAAGGAAGAGTTACAAACAACAACTAATTGATCATTTGCAATGCCTAAACAACTATTGTTTATAGGCAAAATGGGGATATTTTTCCTCTAAAAATTACATAGGAGTCTTTGATAATGCTTCTCTATTGTTACCTTGATCCAATATTCATTATGTTACTTTTAGTTCTTTGAGGCCTTTGGATCAAGAATCATCAATTATAATATATTGTATGTTCAATTATCACCCTAGGGATCCTAAAAATTGAGTACTATCACCTTTTGCAATTAATGTTTTTAGATTTGGGGTGTTGATATTATGGCTGCCACAATTTTTCTTTCAATAGGCCAACCAATTTTCCTAAATTATTGAGTCCAAGTGGTGTCAGTAGTTGATCCTTAACTACTTTTAGTAATTGTTTATTGGTCCAACTCAACTACCTCTTTGGAAGCTTGTTTATCATCCATGGAGTCTTGTAATCTAGTCTTTCTTCCTCTTATCGATTTGCCATATTTGACCACTCTTTCTCTGTTTGGTCATTTATGCACTACGTTTTGCTTCTTGGATTGCTTTTGTCTACTCCTAAGCTTTCTTATATTTCCAAAGCAATGCAAGCCATCAACTTTGAACTTGGATGATTGTCAAAAATTTTGCATGTTTTTTCTTATCAAACCTTTATAAAACTTTCATGGCCTAGCTAGACCTTTATCTAAAGGTACACATAAATATTTTTTTCAAACTCTTCTTGGATGGTCCAACTGTTGAAACTTTTACTTCATCAATTTTTAAGAATCACAACTCACAAGGTGATAGTCAAAACTTTTCTCTTCTTCTTCTCAAAAAAATTTTGACCTTTGATTTTTGAACATTTTTCTCCTTTTGCTTCCTTTGGAACTATTTGTATCCTTTTGATCTTTTAGAACTTTTTAAGTTGCACAGTTTGTCAAAGCTTTTGCTTTCTTCTTTATATTAAAACTTTTGTAAAGTGGTACCAACCTTTTGGTCAAAACTTTATCTACATTTGTCCAACCCTTCTTTATTCGTATTCTACCAGCTTTGACTTGGCTTTAGTCTTCCTTCCAAGTTCTTTTAATTTAAAATATTCTAAGTGTAATGATCATTCACCATAGCCTTGATAGTAATCGAAGATTTTTCAAGACTTTGTTTTATCATAACATCTCTCAAAGTTGCACAAAATATTAGTCATGATGTTTTGATAGCCCATGTATATTTTTATTTTAAGTGCTCTAATATACCTCTTGCAACCCTACCATCACTAAGTGTTGGTCTCTTCTAGGAAGATTCATTAGTGTAGAGAAGCTTCATCCAATTATACCTCTGATTGAATGTAAAAGAACTATCTGTGATAGCGATAGCTAGGGCCATTGAGTACAACGATTAGATATTTTGTAGGATCTCTATGTGATGAGCTCCTATGAATATCTATCTTCCATAGTTGTTGAATTCTTCCCATTTGGATCTCCTAATGAATGTGTTATGTGCTTGTGGTGGAGAGATGATGGATGGATCATCAGGAGCTATGGGTCTAAAGAAATATGGAAGCTAACTTGATCCATGAGCTCAATTGTAACCACTGTCTAGGTTGCACCTCTGTCAATGGTAGAGTCATTTTAGTTATCACCAAAATGTCTCATGAGCTACTACTAATGGAAGGATTTGATTTAGTTATCATTGAAAAGGTTGTGAGGCATTACTATAAGCCACTAATTGTTAATATTTGATAATTAGCATGGCCCCATAGCCCCTGGGGTTTTACAACAACTCTTATCCTTTGGTGATGTCTCCTTGATGATTTCTCAAAACAAATTTCTTGGCAGGTAGTAGAGCTTTGAGAGCTTTCCATTTTGCACCTAGATCCAAACCAACACTAGTTGAAGTTAACCCTTCTTGGCTAGATTGCAATGAAATTTCACTATAGCTTTGGTGGCTCATAGGGGTCTTCTACTTGCAAAATATAATGAACCTAAAAAATAAGGCCTTATCTATTGGGTGTGGAGTTATTTAAAGATAACACTGGTGATGAAAAAATAGCCAACTCAACTAATGTAGCAACTTTGATCTATAAAATATTGAGTGCAGGGTAGTCTTTTTTAGAGCATTTCCCTTAAGGTGGAAGTACCTACTTCCATTAAATTTCCCTCGTCAATGATTCCTCTTTTTCCTTTGAATCATCATTTGAGCTAAACAGAGATTCCAATGTGATTAACCCCTTGGACAATTTGTTGGATTTTAGTTGGACGATCTAATCTCCATATGTTTCTTCAATTTTTGGAGACATTTTTTTAGCATATTCATTTATTTGTTAAAGTAAATGAGTGATATGTTTGTTACTCTCAAATACCTTCCAATTCACTTAATTATTAGGGATAGTTGGTTTGACTCTTAGTTTTACCAATTGATGATTATGAAGTAAATGATCCACTAGATCAAATTGAGATCTAATTACTGCCAAATGATCAACATCTATATTTTGAATCCTAGAAATAACCTTCAAATTAATGACATCAAAGACTTCAATTAGATCCCAAACCATGTGCCTATAATATTTCATTAACCTATTTTTTACCAAATGTTGATATCTTGCTTTATTATCAATTTAGTGTCACCAAAGACCTAGAGCAATTTAATACTTTTTTTTGCCATTTGAAGCCTAGGTATGAGAGCTTTATATTCAACCACTTTATTTGAACAATTAAATTATAGCTAGTATACTTGTAATAACTTTGTTTCTTCTAGAACAATCAAGCACACACCAACACCAATCCCCTTTCTACTTCTAGCACCATCAAAGTACAGTTTCCATAGACCAATGGGTTTTTCCTCTTTCTTTGTAATTTTAGGAACAAATAATTTCTTCTTAAATCAAATATGTCCCCAGATTTTATAATACGCTAACTAAAAACACACGTAAAATGACTATATTATCTTTTTCTTTATAACTGTTTACGGGTAAAAAATTTGTTTTTAACGACCAACCAAAAGGAATATTAAAACCTTAAAAGAACTTAGGAACCCAAAACTCTTTAAAAAAGTCCTTAGAAGTATGACCCTGTATCTAAATTATGCAATATAATTATTTTAAATTAAACAGTTCAAAGAAAGTGATTGTTTTTTTTTAAATGGGCGGTATATTAGGATCACATCATAAAAATCTAATCGAACTGAAATATTAACAATGTTGGGATGAATCATTTTTTACTATAATATACCTATTTTAAAAAGATTGATAGCTGACCCTTGAATTAATGCCCCTACTTCAACGTTAAAATATGTCAGTTGAGTGCAAACAAATGTTGGAATCCAAGAAAGACAAATCAAAACACATGACAATCTTAAACAGTTAATAAAACTATAACATGAAAAAGTTTAGATGGCAATACAGAGAGGACTAAAAGTTGCTCGCTATAAAACAAAACAACTATTCTCTGGATCGAATTCCTCTCATTTCATTACGTTTTGTCGGTGAGACAGCTCATTATTTGGACAACTTTCCATTGTGTAATACAAATGAGAGCAGCCATCTACATACAATACAAAATGAGAGGAGCCATCTACATACAATACAAAATGAGAGGAGTCATCTACTATATAACATATGCATCATGTGATGCATAAGACAAACTTACTTTAAAAGATACTGAAAATCGACTTTAGACATTATCTATGTGATTATATGCATTTGGCTCTCTACTAAAATTAGACAACCCTATTTGGATTGAAAATTAGACTGCCAACCCTAAAAGTATAAAAGAAATCTAAGCTTTGGAACTCATCACTCTTAATCTTTTGAAAAAAGCAAGGAATCCCCATTAATAAATAGACCCCTTTATATGTTTATATCTCTAATCCACATTGATGAACCTTAAATTTTTTACGATGGGTTCGAATGATTACATTCACAAACCAGATCTAGTATCTTGTCTTGCATACCCTTCATAAAGTTCCAAATCCATGTTTTCAGTATCTTATTAAAAATATTAGGGTAGTGTTATAATTTGTAGGGAAAACAAACACCTCTTAAATATATCATTGATCCTTTATGTTGTTTTTTATCGACCAATTTGTGAAGGCTATATTGTCATGGTTAATAAGTTTGATTAGTGATTTACTCTCAATTTTATATCCATATAATAACACAAATTAATTTTTCAAAAATTGTTTTTTGTTTTGGTTGTTGAAGTAATGTGAAGTATAATAATAGATGGTACAATTGAACAAATTTTCTGAAAGTATAAAAATTGAAGCCTTCTTCTTGATGATTAAACTTCCACCTTATACTATTAAAGAGTTATATTTTAGTTATTTTTACCTTTCTTTTTTATAAATTACAATTAAAATTAAAATAACCATAAGAATATATAATTAAAATATTCCAACAAACTAGAGGGAATTGAATATTGATGGCAAAATTAATCAAGTAAAATCTCGAAAGATTTGGGGAGGATGGAGAGCGAGAAAGTAGACGAGCGAGTGGCGGATGGAGAGCGACCAAGAGGATGTGGCAGAAAGGAGGCAGGATGGTCAGGCGAGGGTGCAGGAGGGACAAGCCATGGCAGTGATGATGGGGTAGGGCCCAATGCAGCAGGGGCCCAAGCGGATGGGTCAGACAGGAGCGAAAAAGACCCTCCTGACAAGGAGGGACCAAGAGGCGGGGTAAACCTAAACCAAAAAGGATCCTATGCCTAGGTACTAAGTCCAGGATCCCCAAAAAATCAACCCACCTAGGAACTACTTCCTTGTGGAGCATATTTGGTCATCCTTGAAGACCTAATGGACAGCTACCTAGAGCTTGAGCGTTTCACTCTGATTGGAAAGTTCGTAGGAGGGTGACCAGACATGGAGACCATTCAGAAATTGGTTTTTTCCAAGTGGAAGACCAACAAAAAAATGGAAATTTTTGCCCTCTCTTGGGGGTTTTTTGCCATCAGGCTCAACACTCAGGAGGACTGCTACAACATCTTGGCTGGGGGACCATGGTTCCTAGGGCGTGAGAGCCTTTTTCTCTGGAAGTGGGTGAGGATTTCAACCCTGAAACCCAAAACATAAATGTAGCTCCTCTATGGGTTAAGTTGCCAAACCTCCCTTTCCAATGTTGGCATGAGAATGTCATCAGAGGGATAGCTCGGTCCATAGGTGAGCTCGTTGCCATTGATTCTTCCACCAAGATCCGATCTAGGATGGTCCATGCCCGCTTCTGTGTCTCCGCTAACTTGTAAATAGAGTTACCCACTTTTATAAACTTGTATAGAGGATCATGCATCATCAAGAGGCAGCCCATAGAGTATGAAAACAAGCCAGCCTTTTGTACTCACTATCGCACTCAAGGTCACTTCCTAAATCAATGTTCTGTCTTGAGGGCCCAAAATAAAAAGGTGATAGGTCCGAACAAGGGCATGCAGAGGAACCAGGGTATTCCCCCTCTCAACAAGGAGTTGGTGCTAGGCCTGAAACACGTCATTCGTAATCTCGCCCACCAAGCACCTCAGGAAGAAGGTCAGAGTGATGCTCCAGATCAAGGCAAGCAAAACCGTGAGCGAGGAGAAGCCTCCCCGTCAACCCAAAAGGAGTAAGATGTGCTCTCAAAATCCTCGCTTCACACCAGTCCTAGCATAGAGGATCCAGTTACCCAGGTACAGACCCTTCTCAAAATTTTTGTTCCAAATTCTTTTATAGATGAGTACCTGGCGGGCAATAGGAAATCCCCAAACCGCTTGAATAGGGGTGAGGTACCCCGTTCTCCTTTCTATAAAAAATAAGGCCCATCCGTCTCTGGGAGAATCAGCCCCAAAAACACCAGAAGTAGGAAACAAACCATTGACTATGGCAGTGAAAGGAAAAGAGGGAGACCCTCTAACAATGAGAAGAGAAACAAGGAAACGATGGAGGACATCACAAATGGAACCCAGTTGACGCTTTTCTTAGATGTTTTCAACAACTAGAATGACAAGCAAAGAACCAAACCCTCCTTCCAGCTAGCGAAGGGAGGCACGAAAAACCCTAAACCCTCAAAATGAAGGTCCTCTCATGGAATGTGAGTGCCCTCAACGGGGTAGCCAAGCAGCAGCTGGTGGCCGACCTAAGTAAAAGGATCAATCCTTCCATATTCATTATGCAAGAAATCAAAATTGATGAGCTCTCTTCTCAAAAGTCTACCAAGGCCATTTGGGCCAAAGGAGAGTGCCTTATCAGTCCAGCTCAAGGCACGTCAGATAGGCTCATGTGCCTTTGGGACCCTACCTTGGTTGAAGGAAGGCTTTTGTCATCCTCGAGCAGGATCCTAAACATTTTGTTTCACTCCAAGACCAGTAATCAGTCTTGGATCCTGTCCAACATGTACGCTCCAAATTCCACCATCGAGTGGGCCAAAATATGGGAAACTGTAACTCAAATGAGGACCACCTTCAACACCTTTCCATGGATTATAAGAGGAGACTTCAATAGCCCACTACATCCGTCTGAGAAGAAAGGAGGTAACAACTCTTTCAACAGAAGCATGGAGGATTTTAGAGGTTTTGTCAATACCAATGAGCTCATGGATGTTAAGCTCAAGGGGTCCTCTTTTACTTGGAGCAATAGGAGTATTGATAGTGGGCTCATCTAGGTGAAGTTGAACAGGTTCCTCATATCTCAAGAATTTATCCCTCAGTTTGGTGATGCCACCCTATTGGCCTTACCTCGGATCGGATCAGACCACAGTCCCATCCTCCTTGAAACTGACAAGACTCCCTCCTTAAAAAATCCTTTTTGTTTCGAAGCTATGTGGACTATCCACAAGGATTTCAAATATCAAGTGTCCTCATGGTGACATCAAATTGTGGAGGATCCGCCACTTCTCGGTTGGCTCAAAAACTACATATGGTCAAAGAAAACTTGAAAATCTAGAACAAGGAGGTTTTTGGCAACCTTTTCGCCAGTAAAAATGCCATTACTGAGAAACTTCAGGATATGGAAAGGAGAATCAAAGCTGGGGACCTCAACAGCCCCACTAGAGAGGAGGAAAGGAACCTCCTAGCATAGTTCCATAACATCCTGGCTAGAGAGGAAATCTTTTGGAGGCAAAAGTCAAGAGACTTGTGGGTCAAGGAAGGCGATGTTAACACCAGGTTCTTTCATGCCTCCACTATGCGGCACAGGGCATCCAACAATATCAAGGAGATTGTGTGCAGCAATGGATCATCCACCAAGGACATAGTTGAGATCAGGGCTAAAGCGGTGTCCTTTTTCCAGAACCTCTTGGGAAGTTTCTCGGAGGGTGACAACCAAGCTCATGATACTCTCCTATCAAACATTCCTTTTATCGTTCCTCAGGATGCGAACCTCATATTGGTGGAACTTTTCTCCCACAATGATATTAAGGAAGCCTTGTTTTCAATGCAACCTGATAAAGCCCCTGGGCTAGATGGTTTCTCTTCGAGGTTTTTCCAAACCCCGTGGGATGTGGTGGGGAACAATGTTTGTGAGGCCATTAGAAAGATCCAGTCAACCAAAGTTGTCCCTCATAGTTTCAACTCCACCTTCTTGGCCCTCATCCCAAAAGCCTTTGACTACAAATCCATCTCTGATTATAGGTCTGTCAGCCTATGCAACGTCATCTACAAAGTGTTGACCAAGGTTATGGCCAACAGGCTGAAGCCCATTCTCCCCCTTATCATTGATCAGTCTCAAGGCAGTTTGGTGAAAGGGAGGAACATCCTGGATGGGGTCATCTCGATCCATGAAACCCTACATTCTGCTTCAATGACCAAGAAGGCTGCCCTTTTCCTCAATCTTGATATGAACAAGGCCTTTGATAGGGTTGAAAAAGGTTTCCTTCGGAATATCCTCCTCAAGTTCAAATTTCATCCCCTGTGGGTTGACCTCATCCAGGGTTGCATTTCCTCCCCTTGGTTCTCTGTCCTAGTCAATGGTTCTCCTATCGATTTCTTTCAAAGATCAAGAGGTTTGTGTCAAGGGGATCCTCTATCCCCCATCCTTTTCATCATCCTCGCAGAAGCTTTGGGAAGAGCTCTCAAGGATGCCCAATAGCGAAATAAGGTGACCGACATCATCCCTGCCTCGAGGATTGAGGCGATCACCCATCAACAGTTTGTGGATGACACACTCTTGTCCACCATAGCGTCAATAGCTCAAGCAAGATCCATCAAATGAATCCTAGGACTCTATGAGAGTGTTGCCAGTCAAAAAGTTAACTACATCAAAAGCAAGATCTTTTTTCTCAACACCCTTGTTAGGTGTCAAGTTCAGATTGTAAGGATCTTGGGGTGCTCTTTTGACTCCCTCCCCACTACCTATCTTGGCCTCCCTCTCTTCTACGGGTGTGCTAAGGAAGGGATGTGGAACATGGTGCTCGAGAGAATCCATAAAATGGTGGCATCGTGGAAAGGCAAGTTCTTATCCCAAGCTGCCAAGGCAACCCTCACTATGGCGTGCCTCCAAGGGATTCTGACCTTTTTCATGTCTTTTTTCATATTACCTACCTCGATTCTTCACAATATTGAGCAGATCCAACGAAACTTTCTTTGGTCAGGCAATGAAGACAAGTCTAGGTTTCCTTTGGTGGCCTGGGACAAAGTTTGTAGAAGCAAGAAGCAAGGAGGATAGGGTTTAGGAGAATGGACAAGATGAACCTAGCACTCATTGCCAAACACACCTGGAGGATCCTGGTAGATGAACTAGCAGAATAGGTTAGAATTGTCAGGAGGAAATACCTCACTAACACTTCCTTTCTTGAGGATAGGACTCCCTCTGGGGGGTCGGCTTTCTGGAAAGCCATTGTCCAATCTAGGTAGCTGATCCAAGATGGCATCAGGTGGATCCTTGGGGATGGCCGAAGCATAGATTTTTGGAAGGATAGGTGGGCCCTAGAGGACCCTCTCTCTAAGCAGACCGGGGTGGTTCACCTTAAAACTTTTCTTGATAACAACTTTGGGCAGAGGGTGGCCAATTTCATTGAATGGAGAAATGGCTCGCTATAGTGGAAAGTCATTGATTCAGAGGGGCTAGAGACTGAGGCTGACTTCCTGTCCTTCGTCCTTAAGGACATCATCATACCCACCAACAGAGGTAGAGATTGAATGATTTGGAGGGGGACCAATGATGGTGGATTCTCTATCAAATCTGCCTATGAATTCCAATGCAAAGGGTTGAAATCAAACTTTCCTTGCAACGTGGTCTGGAGGAAATGTTTGACCCCAAAGGTAAATTTCTTCTCGTGGATTACCTTTCAGAATAAAGCTCTCACAATTGACAATCTTCACAAGAGAGGATTTGCTATTCCCAATAGGTGCTATCTATGTGATTCTGCCTGTGAGTCCTCTGACCACCTGTTCTTGCACTATGTTTTCACTAGGTCAGTCCTTGGCTCCATCCTCTCTACCTTTTAGATCCAATGGATTCCCCCCAAGACCATTAAGGAGGCTTTCTTCCAATGGTCCAATCCTTTTAAAAATGTCAAGCTTCATTTCCTGTGGAATGCTAGCTTCCACCATTTTTTGTGGTAGATATGGTTGGAATGCAATGGTCGGGTCTTCGGTAATCCTCCCAAGGATCCTCCCTCAATCGCTCACAGGGCTATCACCTTTGCCATTGAGAACTCCAAGCTTATCCCCAACCCATGGTCCAAGCATGTGTTTGAAGAGGGTTTGTTCAAATCCTTGAAGTTATCAAGGGAGATCAAGGAGCGGGAGGATCCGAGGTCATCCAGGAAGGACGTCAGGTGGGTCAGGCCTCCTCAAGGATGGTTGAAGTTAAATTTTTACGGGGCCTCTCGGGGCAACCCAAGGGCGACCGTTGCGGGTGGATCAGTTAGATACCATAATGGACAACTCGTTCTGGCTTTCTATTAAAACTTGGGGTTTCAAACCAATCATGTTGCGGAGGCCAGAGGACTTTCGAGAGGACTCGAGCTCATTGCGGAGGATCCTCGATCCTTGGTAGTTGAAGGGGACTCACTGAACATCATTAACTACATGATGAATTCCCAGGATTCGGCGTGGAAGGTTTTCAATGTCATTTATGATACCAGGAACCTCCTCCTCCGGAGGAACCTGGTCCAAGTCAAGCACACCTACAGGGAGGGAAATGGTTTAGCCGACCACTTGGCAAATAAGGGATTACTATCCACATGTCTCGTGGTGTGGCGACAGTTGTTTCCGACGAACGTGGAGAAGTTCGCCAACCAGGATATCGCTAATAATTCCACATAAGCAAGAAGAGAGGATCGGGCTTGGGCAAACGGGCACGGGGAGCGCTGCACTGTCGAAGGCAGCAGTTGTCAGAATGGATGCATCTGTTTTTTTTTTATTTTTTCAGCATGTTTTACCTCTAGTTTGAGGTTTCTGATGTAGCCCTCCTAGGCATTACTATGTTTTGTTTTGGTAAGGTTTACTATGGTTTCTATTGTACTAGCCCAAGGGGCTCCTTTTGTTACTAAGGGCTGTGGCCTCTCATGTTATAAGGTTTTGGGATCCTCTTAAAAAACTCATTTTGTATATAAAATATCTACTTACCAAAAAAAATATTCCAACAAAAACTTCTCACCTTTTTTCTTTACAAGTTGCTTTTTCATGCAATGTGGGGGAGGCCATTGTTCTTTTGTTATCCTTATAAATTTTGCATGACCAACTTGATATTAATTTTGTGGTTGAAATTGTAATGGAACTCTCATCATTGTCACACTTTGTTACACAACTTTAAATTTTCCAAAAGTGGTTGATTTTATGACTATCCCTTAGTCGTTTTGTGGCTCAACGTTGTCCATAAGCCAATATGGAAAGGCACAAAGATATCTCCCACTAGACAGAGAAGCTATCTTAATTAGTGGGAGATATTTATGTGTGCCTTTCCATATCTCCAATTAGGTAGAGAAGCTATCTTAATTACGTGAAGAAAAAATCGCTTTAAATTTGTCATTGACTTGTGTGGTATGTAGAGAAGCTATCTTAATTACGCGAAGAAAAAATCGCTTTAAATTTGTCATTGACTTGTGTGGTATGTAGAGAAGCTATCTTAATTACGCGAAGAAAAAATCGCTTTAAATTTGGCACATGACCGTTCCTTGTCATTGACTTGGGTGGTATGTGGATGGTTTGGTTTTAGGTCATTAGTGGCGTGGATGATTACACTCTTAAAATAGTGACAACCTAGTCAAATAATAATAAGTATTTTTTAATTTGAAAATGATGGAATGGTTTGATTGATAGCAGTTAAATGTTTGTTGGTGGATTGTCTTGGTTTAATTCTCAAGTTAGCTAAAAATTTTGTTGACTTCGTCTTTAACTAAGGATTATAAAGTTATAAAAAAAACAAACACCTTTTAAAATGGATTTGAGTGGTTGAAATTTTTTTTTATAAATTAATAAATTAATTATAAGTTTGACGTCTATCATAAAAGGTTTCGAGTTCCTTTAATATTTTATGATACTTTTTTCTATATGTATATATAGATAACATAAAAAATAAATTAAATAATATATTTAACATTCAATTTTAAAATATAAAGGCTTAACATCTATCTGTTTCAGGTGGTTTGTTCATCTTCAATTCCCACCCTTCTTGATTCTTTTAGATATAAGCTAAAATAAAATTAAATGAAATTAACTTTAATAATGTTGATAGATCAATTAAATTTATAAAGGTCTTAAGCAATAAAAAAATTATTTAAGTAATAAACAACAAGTTTTCTAATTTGATTGTATTAAAATTTAATGTTAATTTATAATTTTTTGGATAAATAATTTTGGAATTTATTTAAGTTCAATAATATTATGTATGGTTTAATAAAAAATTCTATGAACTTTATTTTTATATATGTGTAAATGCATGTTTTTCTTAGGCAAGTTGTGTTGGAGGCTACCAAGAATATGGAGAGACACTAATATTGAGGCAAGTTGCAAACTGAGTGAACTAGTTAATAAGACATCAACATGCTACGCGGGAAGACATCAAGACAACTATCATAATCCTAAAGGTAATTTGATCATATTTTGGTTGAAGTTCAATGAGTTATTTGCTAGGGAGATTGTCACCTATGAGAAGTTGGTAATAGTCAATATGGTTTATCTTGGAGGGCATTTGAAAATGAATCTTAGTAGAATTCCTTGTATGGGAATCCCTTCAAAGGATATGAAAAAAATTTGCTTTGTTTTTGGACTAAAATATTGTTTCAAAGAGCATTGTCACTATATTTTTGTTCTTGGACACATGATTTTGACTCCATAAATTTTATTTATTTATTAGATACACGATGGACTTGTCTCTCTTTATGGAAGATCCACTTTAATGTGATCTTCTTAGTATAATTGATATAATGTTCTCGAATTATAGTTTTTCTTTCTTACATTCTTTAATATTAAAAATATACAAGCCCATTAATTGGACATGATGCTTTTATTTGTTTTACAACTTTTGTTTTTTATCTTGAATAAAATTGTCTTGTTTTTCTTCGCACATTTTTTTAAGGATCACCACAAAGTTTTTTGAATTGAAAATCAGCAACCATAATATTAAAATAAAAGAGTAATACAAAATAGCCCTAAGGCATAGTACTTGAAATAAGATCAAGACTAAGAGCCTACCAAACTACACAAAAGTGCTTAAAAGGACGCTTAGTACATATATCACTAGTATTATACAAAGTAACATATTTCTTTTGAAACATATTTATACAATGCTAGAATAAGTTAAAATAAAAATCACCAAAGTGTTTGTATCCGTCCACAGTGTTGTTGTTCACACTATGATTATGCTCCTGGAAAGTTTGAAGAAAGTGTTTGAAAATATCCTTAAAGCAAAGCACAAACCTGGCAACCTGTAAAGAGATTTTGAAAACTGTGAGTCTCCTAAGAGACCCAGTAAGAATCCTCTGATTATCCTGAAAAGTGTCCATATTTCTAACCAACTAAATATACCATAAAACTTCAGTCGAAAACAAAAACCAAAAATTATTATAACACCTCTCCATAGTAGGAATATAGCCAAACAAGGGTTGTTACAGAAATCAACAATCTATATGGGATATGGAGCTTTATTGATGCAGACAATTTTCGTAGGACTACCCAAACTTCCGAACTCGTTTCGGCCATATCTCACTCATCCGAACTCGGATTGAGCTGAAATTTTGAGGGTAGATGCCTAAAAAAACCTAGAACGTCTCCACCAATTTTCATATCATTTGGAGCAACACATATCCTAGCGCATCCCTATGTGTGAACGATATATTTGGCAAGCGGCTATGCGAGGGTTTCATCTGGGTTGAGTGCAAGCAGCTCTAGAGGTTGGTTTTTAGGGCCTTCGGGCCCTAGCGGCCAATATTTTTGTGGTTTATGCTCAATATTTTAGCAGGAAATGTTGCAGGGGATACAAGATGGGTTAGAAATTTGTCTTTCAATAGATCATACTATGAACTTGAGTGACAACGGCTTCCAATTTTCTGCTCAAAAGAAAAGTGAAAACCATACCTTTCCACGGCGTCTAGGGCAAGGATTAAAGAGATCTCGAAACAAGTTTCAAGCAGTTGATCAAAAAATGGCTCATATCTCAAATGAATCTGGTGCTAAGGTGCACCCACAAAATAATTCTACTGTGAAAACCCCTGTCAAGGGTAAGAATTTTGAAGACTCAGTCCCAAAAATGAATTTTAGGGATGCCCTTCATGGTGGACAGACTCAGCCCAATGCTAATATCAATATTAGGGCTTCCCATAAACCTCTAAGAATGCCTAAGATTGATCCCAGGAAAACAGAGTCAGGATGTCTTAAAGCAGGTGATGGAACTCCTATTGTTAAGCTTGATATGGGGAACATTCAGACTGGCATTGAAGATTTGGAAAAAAGAGGACTAATTTGTCGGTTCGTGGGTTTTCGTTCGAGTCTATCTGCTTTCAAAGTCCGGGCTGCAAAAAGCTGGAAAACTAAAGGTGAGTTACAAATCTCTATTTATCCAAATGGTTATTTTCTTGTTTTATTTGCTAATAATGAAGATAGAGAGAAAAATTTTCAAGGGGGTCCTTGGTTTTTTGGAAGGGCGGGGCTTTTCATGAAGCCCTGGCATACTAAATTTAAAGCCGAAGAAGAGATGCCTTCTATAGCTCCCGTGTGGGTTAGACTCTTTGGCCTCCCTATTGAATTTTGGAATCCTACTATTTTTTCTTCAATTGGAAACTCTTTAGGAACTTTTATGATGACTGCTGATTGTACTCAAAATTTTGAACATATTATTTATGCTCGAATTTGTGTTTTAATGGATTTTGACAAACCCCTTCCTAAAAAGATCACATTACAATTTGGGGAAGACACTTGGGAGCAAGTAGTGGACTATGAGAACATTCCTTTTCGTTGTAGAATTTGCCATGAATATGGTCATTTGGCCAATGCTTGCCCAAATAAAATTCCTGATCAAAAGAAAGAAGATATAAACTCAGCAGGTTTCCAAATACCTAAGAAGAAGAACACTCGAAAAAAATAGTTATGAAGGATCAATCAAAGTCATTTGCTAATATGTTTGAAATACTTTCCACAAATGATGTCCCAAGTGAGGAAGAGGAAATAATGGAAACTGAAATCTTAGAAACACAATTTAAATATGAAGGGAAGAACTCGGGAGACAAACCAACAAATCAAAGGTTTTCAACGAAAAAAAAAGGAGAAAATTTACACAAGAAAAACAATATTTCAAATGTCAAAACTTCAAATAATGCAGGTCCCAATATAGACTCCATTGAACCATCTAGTAAAATTTTGGCAGTGTATGAGCATTCTTCAAGGTTAGAAGCCATCTCAGATTCAATTGGAATAAGTCAAGAAATAGGGAAAAAAAATTGAAGATGGATTCCAATCAAAAAATAGGTCGCAAGACCAATCAATATCATATGGTAAAAGAAGGTGAAAAGCTTGTAGAGGAAGGTAAGATTAATGCCCTTCCCAAACTTTTTTAGCCCTGGTATTAATGAAGATCATCACTTGGAATATTAGAGGACTCAAAGGGAGTCTTTCAAAACAAAATGAAATTAGAAGAATGATTCAAATAAATCATCCACATCTTGTTTTCCTTCAAGAAACAAAGATGTCAATGGAGGATATGGACTTAATTGCCAGTAAAATTTGGCCAGCTGGAAAAGTGGTTTCCCTCAGTTCCCAAGGGACTTCGGGTGGCATTGCTTGTCTTTGGGACCCAAAAGAGGTAGTTATTCACCATATGGTTGGCGGTTGGGGTTTGTTGGCTATAGCTATTCAAAGTAGACATTCCAACCAGATTATGCTCTGCATTACTTGTTTATGCCCCGACTTCTTTAGAGGAAAAAAGAAGACAGTGGAAGGATATTACTCATATTATCTCTCATTTTCCTAAAGCTTGGATCTTGATCGGAGGAGATTTCAATACCATCCTCTCTCTGGATGAGAAAAGGGGGGAAATAGAAATTTGGACAAAAGCACCGACCTCATGAGCGAATATATTGCAAACCTCCATCTTGTGGATATCCAACTAGATAATGGCCTTATGACTTGGTCTAACAGAAGGCAAGGCTTAGCTTGTATAATGGAGAGATTGGATAGGTTTTTGCTCTCTAAAAATTTCTTAATCCATGGTCACATTCCTAAAGTGAAGACTCTTAATAATGCTGGTTCGGATCATTGGCCAATCATGGTGGAAATGTGGAAAACCAATGTGAGTTTCTCTCCTTTTCGTTTTCAATTAATGTGGCTCAGAGACATTTCCTTCAGACCTCGTGTGCAACAATGGTGGAAGGAAGGTAAACCTAGGCATGGGACTAAGATGTTCTATTTTGCCAAAAGACTGCAATACATTAAATCCAAAATCAAGACTTGGAACTGGAAAGAGTTTGGGGATGTTCATAAAAAAAAACATGAAGTTATTGCTCATCTTGAAAATTTGAATAAGAAAATCCGTTTAGATGGCCTCACAGAGAAGAGAAGTGCAGATGAAATTAAACTCACAACTCGGTTAGAGGAATGGGAAAAAAGAGAAGAAATCTTATGGAAGCAAAAATCTAGAATTCAATGGCTCAAAGAAGGAGATCGAAACACAAATTTCTTTCACAAATCTCTTCTAGCTCGAAGATCTCACAACTTTATTTCTTCCTTAACTTCAGATACTGGAGATGTTGTTTATACTTGGGATGGCATGAACTCTATTGTTGTTGATTACTTTTCCAATCTTTTTGCTGCTACTCCTCTTGACTCAGCTTCTCAACAAAATGTTCTTCAAGCAATCCCTTCTCTTATCACTTCTGAGGAGAACTCTATTTTGACTGCTCCTGTTACTATCAATGAGCTTCAACAAGTAGTTTTTAAAATGCAAAAAGGGAAAACCCCAGGTCCTGATGGTTTTCCTATTGAGTTCTACCAAGAGTTCTGGGATATCCTTCATGTTGATTTATTAGAGGTGGTGGAAGAAGCCGGGAAAGCCAAAGAAATTTTGAAGGTTATCAATAAAACTTATATTACTCTTGTTCCAAAAGCTCAAGAGGTTGATCATATCTCAGCTTTTAGACCTATTGCTTTATGTAATGTTCTTCTCAAAATCATTACTAAAATCATGGCAGAAAGGTTGAAGCCTCTTTTGCATAAGATTATTTCCCCAAGGGGATATGTGGAAGGACGTCAAATAGTAGATGAGATAGTTCTTGCTCAGAAGCCATCCATTCCATGGATATGCAAAATTCTCCTTCTATGTTCATTCGGTTAGACTTATCCAAAGCTTATGACAGAGTGGATTGGCACTTCCTTATCAAAGTTTTGAGGCAATTTGGTTTCTCTAAGGATTGGATGGATTGGATTATGGGATGTATCTCTTCAGTTTCCTACTTAGTTCTTATCAATGGCAGGCCTTCTCGGTCTTTCCCAGCTTCCAGAGGTATTAGGCAAGGTGACCCGCTATCCCCTTATTTATTCATCATTCTTGCTGAATGCTTGGGTAGGACTATAACCAAAAAGAGGGAAAACAAAACCCTTGAGGGAGTTACCATTGCTCATGGAGCTAGACCTATCTCTCATCTTCAATTTGTGGATGACTCTACTCTTTTAGGTAAAGCTACAGTTAAGGAAGCTTCTAATATTAAGCAAATAATTAGCTATTTTTCTAAGGCTATTGGGCAGTTGATCAATGAAGACAAATCTAAAGTTATTTTCTTTCACCGCTCTGCTAGACAGGAATCCATGGTCTTGGATAAATTAAGATATAAGAAGACCTCTCTTCCAATCACTTATTTAGGTATTCCCATAAATATTCAAAGGCAAAAAAATAAATATTGGAATTGGTTGTTGGACAAAGTCAAGAAGAAAATTGGAAAGTGGACCAACAAGTGGCTTTCTTCCGGGGGTAGAATCACCTTGGTAAAATCAGTCCTTCAAGCTATTCCTATTTATGTTTCTTCCATTTTGAATATCCCAAAGGTTGTTCTTCGAGAATTGGATCAAATCAGTCATCGTTTCCTTTGGAGTGGTACTAAGGAGAAAAGAAAATGGGCCTTGGTGAAATGGGATACTTTATGTCTTCCTAAGAGTGAAGGGGGTTAGGATTCCGGTCTTCAATTAATAACAACAAAGCTTTAGCTGCTAAATTATATTGGAGGATGTTGCATAACCCCAATGCTCTTTGGGCCAATAATCTTCGTGCTAAATATGCTGAGAACAAAAGTCCTGAAGACCTTGTTCGCTATCAACTTCCTACCAAAGGTTCTCCCATTTTAGCAGTTCTTAAGACTGGTGAGGATTTGATAAAGAAAAAATTATTTTGGATCATTCATAATGGTCAACATGCAAATTTTTGGACAGATTCTTGGGATGGTCACAAGCCTTTGATAACTCAGTTTCCCGATTGGAGGCCTTTGATGGAGGAGCTTCACCGAGCTAATTGGATAAAGGTGGCTAATTACTGTCGGTACCATACTGGTAATTCAAAGGTTGGTAGATATTGGATCCCTATTGAGGACTGGCCTATTCAAATCCCGAGAAAGGCAAAGACAAGATATCCAAGGCATCCTTCATATGAGATCCCTCTCTTGGTCCCATGAAAAAGATTGTTTTGGATGGAACAACACTACTAAGGGTGAGTATTCCGTTGCTCAAGGTTATTTGACCTTATGCCATAATAATCCCAACCATTCTTCTGACATATTTTCTCAATTGTGGGCTCAAAAGCTTTGGCCTAAGGTGAGGTTCTTTAATTGGCTTTTATTGCATCGTAGGGTGCTTACTCGGTGAGCAACTTATGAAGCGTGGTTTTCATGGCCCTTTTAGATGTGAAATGTGTGAAGAGAATGTAGAAAATATCAACCATATTTTTATTGAGTGTACTTTAGCCTCTGAGCTATGGAGGAGAATGGCCACTTTACTTGGCTTACAATGGTCCAATTTTTTTACTTTTGAACAACTTTGGAGGGATTGGCCTAATCAAGAGGGTGTTGATCATTTTATTAGGCTATTAGTTTGGATGGGTTCTACCATTCTTCTTTGGAATATTTGGAATGAAAGGAACAACCAAATTTTTAATCAAGATAGGAAGGATATTCACTATATTTGGCAAAAGACCATAGCCAACTTAGTTGAATCAGTCCATCAACTCCTTAATCACCCTCAAAACTCCCACCAAAGATGGGATCAAGTGATGCAAATATTGAATATTAAACCTTCTAAGGGCAACCAACTTAAAGGGAATGTGAGTATTAGTAAGATGGATAGGACTAGAAATTGGCAACCTCCTCCTAAGGATTTTGGAAAAGTCAATACTGATGGAGCCTCTAGAGGGAACCCTGGAAAAGCCAATTGTGGGAGGAATTGGTAGACTTTCGGATGGCTCCCTGGTTTTTACTTTTGCTGAGAATTTGGGTATTCTTTCCAATAACCTTGCTGAGGGGTATGGTATCCTCGGAGGCCTTCAGGAGGCTACTAAGGTTGGATGGGAAAAGGTGTTAGTTGAGTCCGACTCTCAACTTATGATTAATCTCTTGAAGACTCCTTCTAAGAATCATAAGGTGGATTGGAGAATAAAAAGAATTATTGAGAAGATTCAGTTAATCCAGATGGGATTTTTGAAAGTTGATTACAGTCATGTGGTCAGAGATCAAAACAAGAGTGTTGATGCTTTAGCTAATTGGGCTTTGGACAAAGGTGATCTTACTTGTTATGGCCACCCTCCTATATGGTGGGCTTCTCAAATTAGGGAAGCTCTTCTTTCTATCATTTCTTTGGATGGCTCCAGTTCTGAAGGTACCTAGTTTCTTCTTGTTTTTTTTTTTGCTTCTCTTTGGTTCATTCAGTTTTTTTTAGTTCCCTAGCTCATTCTATTCTTTATTTTGTTTCCTCTATTGATTCTTGCCTTAATAGTCTTCTGGTCTAGATAGGTCATTGTTTTGTTCATTGTTTTTTTTTTTTTTTTTTTCTTCTTTGTTTTTTTTTTTGTTTAGTTTTTTAAGGTGGGTGGGTTCTTTTGTTTTGTTTTTGTGTTCTTTGTGTTGTTTTTCGTTGTTCTTGTGTTTTTGTTGTTTTGTTTTTTTTTATGTTTTTTGTTATTGTTCTTGTGTTTTTTTCGTTCTTGTTCTTGGGTTTCTCTTTGTTTGTGTTATTTCATGTTTTTATGTGTGAGTGTCTTCTATGTTTTTTGTTTTTGTTTATTGTCTGTTGTTGGTTGTTTTTTATTTTTATTTTTATTTTATTTATTTTATTTTTTAGGTTTTGGTTGTGTTTATTTTTCATGTTTTTTTTGGGTTATGTCTTTGTAGTGTTCTGTTGTTTTTGTCTTGTTTGTGTTTTGTTATGTGGTTCTTGTGTTTTTCTATGTGGTTTGTGTTGTGGTTTATTTTTTCTTATTGTGCGTGTTTGGTTGTGCTTTTGTTTTTGACACACTCAAGGAGCATGTTTTTTATTTTATTTTATTATTTTTGTTGTTATTTACTTATTTTTAAATTGGTTTTGTGTGTTTGTTTGCTCCTTGAGTATGTCAAAGGTGGTAGGCCAGGTCCGAGTCCTGGGCATTTTTGGTGGAATGGATACCCCTGCCTCCTTGGGTCTTACCCGAAAGTGGCATCCCTTTTGGGATGTTTTCCACAAATAATATATATATATATATAGCCAAACAATATATGCTACCTAAAAATATTATAGCTTGAAATATTAGAGCAAAATAATGACCAAATTTCTTTAGCAAAAAAACAATAAAAAAAGATATGCTTGACAGTATCAGGAACTCTGCATAAAGGGCAACTCATTGGTGATTGAGTATCTTTACATATAGGAAGCCTATGAAGAAGTAATAACCAACGAAAACATGTCTTTTTAGGCTTAAGCAATATGGACCAAATATGCTGCAAAATGCTATGACCATTATTAGTGAAGACTTCCATAGACCACATGTTATCAATATGGAGTAAAATCTCATTAATATCAATGAGCAAATTATAAAGAGTTTTTGGCTTGATTTTGAACAATTGAGTGCCATCATGCCACTGAATCTTGCCATAAAAAAGTTTGATCATCATCAATAAATATAGCACTGCTTAATTGCGAAAACAAGGCTCGAAGTAAAGAGTATGTCCTCCATTGAGAGCAAGGAATATCATATTGATCACCACAAAGTTAACTTTCAAGTTATCTATACATGTGGTTTTTTCAAATTTTTATATGAAACGACCCATTACATCATCACCACATGATGGTATTACAACAAAGCTTGGATATTATCCATGTATCTCTTGACAAGATTCAAACCTGGATCTACTCTTTGAATTTTGAAGAATATAACCGGTTGAAATAATGCCATTTGATTTTTTATCTATATATATATATATATATATATATATATATATATGGTTGGTATGGTTACTTTTCATGACGTCTTGTTTCTTACATGTTATGCTAAATAAACTAGACATTTCATGGTGATGCTCCTTAGGAGTCATCCATATTTAAGCTTTACATCTAAGATGATGTGAATCAGTCCTTATTTAAATTATAATTATCTTTTCATTACATTTGACATTTGTAAGATGAAATTCAAATCAATAATGTACTTTTGTTGTTGTCTTGCAAAATTATTTGTCTATATACTTTTTTAAAATGTTTTGCTTGCATACCATATTTCTTAACTTTTTTAATATCTTTTTAATATATGTGAAAGTTAATGTCTAAATGAGTTATCTATTTCTTGACTTTATTATAGTATAATTTACTAAAAATTAATTTGATAATAATTACATGGTTACATTAAAAATATGTTATCCTGTATAAATTTACTATTTCATTTAAAACCAATATAACCAACAAACATCAAATTTACAACTACATTCATTAAAAGCAAATTTCACGACAGGGTTGAGTAGTCTCCTCTATGGGGGACAGTGCACCAGCCAAATAAAGTTAAATAATGAAGTTTTTTTATATTTGGTTAGTGTGAGAAAACCCTTTTTCGAGAGGTCCCAGAGGTTCAAGGTTCGAACTGGGCTTTGGCTCTTCTTCGAGAGGTCCAAGGATCAAACTGCAGCGTGGACTAGTGTGTAGTGTGTAGTGGATGTGTGTTAAATTCCTTAATGAAATTATTTTCAATTCAACAATTAATTTTTACTAGAACAAACAAAATCCACGTGTAATATCTTAACCTTTCAACATGAAAATTAGTTAAAATAATTTAAATATTTTCAAAACTTTAGAATTAACTTTAATTAGTAAACTTAAAAAAATAAAAATAAAATAAAATAATAATAATAATAAAACAGATTAAATTAGGAGAACAGTCTATCTAATCATATGAAGGTTATCACTCCCATTATTATTATCTTTTGACTGACTAATGAGTAACATAAATTGTTTTTAAATGGACTTTAATACAGTGTTCTATAAAGTTTAAGGTTCAAACAGTGAGGAGGTGGGTGTGTGTTTAACCCCTATGAGTATGTTTATGAAAGGTCATGATTAAAATGATAATGCCCAGTTTCTCGCACTACCTATCTAAAAAATATCTTATAAATAATATATAAAATTAATAATTAAATTATTATAATACAATTTTATATTTATAATAAACCTAATTTTAATTATATATTAAGAATAATAATTTATAAATATAAAAAACATCCAGTGAAACATTATCCTCATCCATAACACTTTGGATAGACCTCCATGAAAAAGGAGAATGGACTTTTTATACAAACCATGTTATTTTCTCCATTTCTCAAAAACTGGAAAGATAGCAAACCTGCATATTTGGTAGATAAGGGATGACGATAATAATTCAATTGAAGTACTAAATGTTTCGAAAGTTTAAAAGAATAATTTTTGTGGGACATAGTGGTGTAATTTCAGATTTTCATTTAAGTAATTTAAGACAAAAGTATATAAATATTTATTAAAAATAATAATAAAGAAATATATTATATGATTAATAATGAATGGTAAGGTTCTGCCATACACAGAGAAATTTTTGCTTCAGCCTATGACGACAAATTCATACTCAAGTGCATCATCACAACCGTATAAAGAAAAATCATAGATCAAGATTAGGGTGTTGGTCCCAGTTGAGCCAAGAGTCAATTTTCACATCTTTGTTTGCACACCATAACAAAATGCACTTAATTGTCTTTGGCCTCTAATGTGCAACTTAGTCAAATAAGTTTGAATTTCTTTCCAACCTTTAAATATAATGTTCACAGTGTGATTTGAATGTGAAAACTTGAGCTTGAGAATGATCTATCTAATCACACGATGTCCTTGTCGATTCTGATGGGTTAAGTCCATTGTTTTAAACGGTTGTTTAAACTTTAACGATATTATTTGTTTTTTTTTTTAACTAATTAAGTGAGATTCTAAAGGATAGATAGGTTGGTAGTAGTTAAGTGTTTGTCAATATGTTGTTTTAAATTTAGTTTTTTTCAATTGGGTTTTTACACAATAAACTAGGGTAAGGTGGGTTTTTTAATGTAAGAAAAAAAAAAAAATTTCTTATCACTAAACCTTTTTCAATTATAAGTATTTTATTTAATTAAATAAATTTATTTATATAATGACATTTATGGTTTATATTTTATTATTTTTTTAGTTTGTACTAGGGATATATATATTGTATAAGATATTTTATGATGTATTGGATATATTAATAAGATATGAGTGTATGTGGACAATGTATATGTATTTTCAATGCGTTTTTTAAAATATTTATATTTTTGTATCCTCCTACTATGTATACCATTATGTCCTTATACTTGTCTATCTTAATTTTAGAGGTTTTTCTATATCATTATGAGAAATAGAGAATCTCATTTGAATCTTAGAGAATGGGTGCCTCACTACAGGTTTTTTTTGGTAGCATTGGAACTCACATCCTTTATCTTTTTATTGGATTTTGAAGGGAATTCTTGAGAAATAAATTGAATTTTGAAGGCCTCATAGTGGGATACTTTCTTACCATAGAACATTGTTTTGAATTACGGTCTTCAGTGGAGGAGAGCTCTGGTTCACTTTTCAAAGAAAACGATATAATTCTCTTAGACAAAGAAGAGGTAAACTCACCAAGGCTTCTTACCTCCTCCAAGAGCAATTTCCAAGTAGTTTTTGAAGTTACTAAGTGGTTTCTAAAGATAACCTCATTAACAAAGTCTTTGTCTATTTTTTTCCCCCTCCTAACTTAAGGATGGATTGTGAGTTATTGGCAATTTCATGTTCTATTTCTCTCCTAATTTCTTGATTTGAGGGTTTTCCTACCCTTCGGTCTACACCCACATCTAAACCCTCTTTTTATGGTTTCTAGTCTTCAGATCCAAAGAAGACCAATTTCCACCTTTTGGGTTGCTGCCCGAGGGCTTAAAGTTCTTAGTTTCTTCTGAAGACAGATCTACCTTTCCTGCTTCTTTAAAAGTTTCTAACTTGGATTCTTCAATATTAACCTCATCCAAGGAGTTAATAATTTCCTCAACTAGTTCAACCAAAGCTTCTAAAGAATAGTCAACATAATTTTTGCTTGAAAGGTGAAATAAAGGGTTTGCCTGAATGTCATGCTATGGAAAATCTCCCTATTTGCTTAGATTTGGGTCTTCAAGCTCCTACAAGATATTCTTGTACTTTTGGTGAGTTTGACCATTAGCCATAAAAAATTCAAATTTATCCTCCAGAGAGGAAAAGGAAACCACCACCTCCGTTTTGTGCCAAAATTTACTAGGGATGGGTTTTTTTCTTGGAAGAGCAGATGCCAGAGGAATACCCCATTTTTTTATAGTTAGCACAAAAGGAGGGTTTATTTTCATACTCAATCTCTTGGACCCAAGAGCCTAATATTGAAATTAGTTTAATCAAGTTTGAAAACTTAGCCTCTAGGTCTGCATTAACACACATTCTAGCATAGACCAGCCTAGAAATTACCTTAGTAGTCAAGTGAATCATTATCAAATAACCAATCCTTATTGCTATTCCAAGTAGGATATCCTCATGCCAAAACTAGAATGGTATAACGAGGAGCCTAACTCATAACGGGGCTATATTGATACTTTTAGAATTTGGATTGAAATCAATACCTCATTTTCAAAGAAAAAACCTCATATTCTAAAGAACTAGGGTCCTCCCCACATAATTCTATCCATGTCATCCACACAGTTTAGCTTAATGAGGAAAAACCCCTTTGGGAGGGTAGTAATCTCTAGAAGTCCTTGTAACTTCCATTTTGTGAATGCCTAATGATGAATAGAGTCCAGGTTAGATTGAGGGCCCAAAACCTTCCCCACCAAGTTCCAAGCACCAAGGTCCATAGCCAGCTTCAAGAGGTCGTAAGGAAATTGGATCTTACATTGGTCCTGCTTGAGGTTCGACTTGAGCTTACCTTGGTTCGGCTTGAGGTATGACTTGAGCTTACCTTGGTTTGGCTTGAGGTCCGACTTGAGCTTACCTTGGTCCGACTTAAGGTCATAATCTCCACAAATTTCTTAAATTGTTTTATCAACTAATGGTTCTCCATTCAATCTTATAACTTTTAAAGGGTTGAGTATGGCCTAATAATTATAGTATTCTCTCATTTTTAGTCTAGGTTGTGTATTCAACCCTTAATCCTTGTGTATATAATACTCCTTAATTCAACAACAAGTGGAAATAAAATTATGATGAAGATAAATAGAGTAGACTTAGTGTTAAGGTTTAGTAGTCTAAGCTTAAATCCTTGGTCTAATAGCTGGCTTGGAAAATATTGCATCTTAAGCAACCTAGTAGAACCAAGCTTGCTTCCATAGGCCTACCTCCTCAAAATTATCTTTTGCAAGATATGTAAAACAATTAAGCATATATTATTGCAATGTAAAGCAACCAAGGAGATTTGGATCTTAGTAAATGAAAGGTTCCCTACAATTTTGCCTTTTAGAATTTAGGTGAAAATTTGTGGTTCTTTGGATTAACAACAATAATAGTCATATTTTCAAATCCTTACAATAGTTGTTTTTTAATTTTATTTAGAAAAAATACGTAAATCATGATTTAATGATTTGTAGGCTATTAGATTCAATAATGCCACTACTTTACTCTAGCATTCATATATATGTGTTTTTACTTTCCATCTAGTTCTCCCTTGAGGTTGCATGAAATCATGAGATGAAGTATTACTTGGAGGAGATTCAACAACAATGTCCCAGCTAATCAAATATCAACAGACATCAAGGAAAGAAGTGTGGTTGCATGGAATCATGAGATGAAGTATTACTTGGAGACGATTCAAAAACAAGTGTTCATTTTTACCTTTCCATATATTAGCTCCTTTACATCATTTTTATTAAGAGATAAAATCTCACTAGGCCAATTGCCTTCTAAAATTCATATTTTACTAAGGCAAATATGAACACTACAATTGACTAAATTATATGCTATCCAAATTCCTTCTCTATAGCTATGCTCATATTTTCAAGAGACATATTCAAATAATAGTTGATAAACATCAATAATAATATTATTTTTTTATCCAATCCCCACATCCTTAGTTTATATTAATAATAATTTATGATTCCACCTCAATTGAAATATATTTTCATCATGCTTAAATTATAATTTTGATATTTTAAGAAGTGATCTAGCCTCTACATAGTTTTTAGTTGAAGTTTTATATGATTTTGAGTAAGTAAGAAGAATTATACCATTACTATTTTAAAAAACACCACCTCAATCAACTTTTCTTGGATTTTCTTTAAAAGAACTATTAAAATTAATTTTGATAAACCTAATTTTTTAACATTTCTATTGTATCATACATCAAAATAGATTGTTTGTATTAACATCATTGTTGTTGATGACCTTTCATCTATAGTAAAATCCTACAACCAAGAGGCTAGCACCTCCTTTTTTATACTTATGACTTCCTCTTATGAGCACCATGTCTTTACACATTCCACAAGAGAAATAATATTATAATGCCAAACTAAGACAACTATTTTGAATTTTATTTTTTAAATTTTTATTATTCCTTTCAAAATATAAAGTCAAAAAAATAATGACAAGGCCAATCCTCCAAAGAATGAATAATATTTTAGGTTTAAAATAATTAGTCTAACATTTCATCAAATATTTTAATGTTGATGGAGTTAATTTTTTTTCTATAGAAAAAATTAAATTATATTAATTCATTAACCGAAACATTACAATATTATGGTGCTAACAATGTCCACCAGCTAAAAATAAAATGAGGTGGATAAGGAGTAAATCATCCATATCTGAATATACATAAGAATAAAAGCTAATAGCAACAAAAATACTATAGCTATATCTTGTTGCAATACAACAAATATCAGCACTCATCTATAGGAGAGCCTGTTATAAGGATAAATTTTGGGTGTCTTCTGTGATATCTTCTAAAGTCTTCAAAGAAGAATTAGAAGTAATCAAAACCTGAACTTGCTCATCATTGTTAATTGCCTTATTTTTAGTTTCTTGTTGGATATTTTGAAGATCCTAAACCATATAAGAAAGTTACTGAAGTCTATCAATAACATCTCAAGGTATGTTGAAAGTTCCATTGACTTGAGAATGAGTATGTCCCACATGTAACAAAATATCAAATGTCAAGTCTATTAAAACTATATCCCATGGAGGAGCAGATCCAATAAACATATTTTTTCATATGCACTTCCAAATGTACTTGAGAAGGATGAGTCTACAAACATCCCAGAGTTTGGGGTACTGATTAAACTGAGAAAAACCATTCAAAGAAAACTTCCAAGATCTAGTGAAAGAGGGAAAAATAAAAGTGTAGAAGATATCCCAAAATTGTTTAGCCATGTCACAAAACCAAAACAAGTGAATAAGAGTTTCTAAAGCATTAAAAAAATTGCATTGAGGGGAAATGTGTAAAATCAAAGCCAGACTTTCAGAAGTTGGATATTTTTGATGCAAAATCTACCATCCAAGAAGTTGAGTTTTGGATTCAACAAGAAATTTCCAAATTTGAGTAGCAAGAGATTGTCATTGGGAATTCACTTGCCACTTGACATTGAGAATAGATTCTAAAGAAGGAGGACACAAAAGATTTTTGTATATCCAACTAGAAGTAGTGGAAGAGATTGTATGACCACTAAACCATCTCCAATCATTTCATATATCATGTGCAGTTGTTCCTAATTTTATAAGTACCTCACAATGAATGGAAGCTACAACTAAACCATAAGACTCTTTGAACCTAGAGGGAAGGGAGTAATAATTGCAGATCTAGTTCCATGTAAGAATTGAGTAGCTACATGGATCCTAAATATCTCTAATTTTATTAATACCTTGCTAGACCTTGAATAGCTCTACATAAAGCTAAAGGTTTATTATTATGGATGATAAGTTTATTTTACCAAATATTGTTTAGATTGATGTTCAAACTATGTCTCAAGGAGTCAAAATTTCAAGCCAATAAAGTATAAACTAATTACCAAGCTTTCCAATTTTAGATAACTGGAATAGATCCTTCAACTATAAAGTAAGGTGTATTAAGGACCTTATCCTCCCATGGGGTTTCTTTCCATTTACTTTTATGAATAACTAGAGAGATTTTGTAACAAAATAGGTGTTTTCAATTTTCATCACCAGTGATGGCTCTAGCAACCCATTTTGTAGCCAAGCGTTTGCTCTAGGTAAGAAGATCAATGATGCCTAGATCCCCTAAAGCCTTAGATTGAGTATAAATTTTCCGTGATATGGTTGTCATTCCCACCTCCCCATCTCATTTGGTCCATAAAAAATTACGAATGGCCCGAGCTAATTTGTTATAAGCTACCTTGAGGGCCATCCAACAAAAGGAGTAATAAACATGGAGTTAATTAAAATATTCACATATTTTCAGGCCTCATAGAGTAAATAGAAAGACAATTAAAAACACATAATTTATTATTTCTAGATCTTCTTCATGTAATATATACCATAAAAATCCATAAATTTATTCCTATTAAAATAAAATTTAATATTAATAATAAATTTATAACCATATAATCTAAAATCTAAATACCTTATGATATTTATTTTAAAATAAATTTACTCTTTATCATTTTTTTTTTACATTCACAAATATGTTCATGTTCATTTTTTATAAATTAGTGAATTTATTAATTATATTTTTAAAAGAAAATACGGTTATTTTCCAAACTTTAACAATTTAAATATTAAAATTTAAATAAGTTTATATATTAAATAAATAATATCTATGTGCATAATTAAAATCTCTTCAACATTTATTTTTTTCAAAGATTCAAAACTTTAAATAATTTAAATATATTAATTTTTTTAATATTAAAAACATCTATTTGCTAAGATGCATACATACTTTCGACTCTACTACTCTACTTTTGAGAATGATGAAGCTTCCTTTACTATGAATTATATGATTATGTTATGATTTAGAACAATATGGATTAACTTACCATTTCAGGACTATGGGCAGTTGGATATTAATTTTAAGTTACTAAATGTCTAAGGGAATCCTATTTCAAAATCCCCGTGCACAATCTTACCACCATATTTTCAAAACAGTTACTTATTAAAGCTAAAGTGGCACTCTTCCCATTAAAGGATGACCTCCATTTGAAAAGAGATGCATGGTCGTTTCTAAAATACATTTGGAGTAAAAATGTACACTGATGATTGAGTGTTTATTGGTAAGTTATTTTATTTGATTTTTGTATAATAAATTTATAATACCAACATTTAAATTCAGTTTAAAGTCATGTTTCATTCAATAAAAATGTGTTATCAATTTTTTATGAAAAAAAAATATATAACTAAGATTTTTCATATAAACAGTTTTTTCTCCGTGTTTAAAACCTACTTTACTTTACATTAGACATAAAGTGTTATCGATTCTATATGCCAAAAAAAATTGAATGTACACTTATGTAATTTAAGTTGGTTTATAGCGATCAAGTAAGTATTTATCCCACGGTTTAGGTGTCTGGTTTCATAAGCAACTCTTTATAGTATTTTAATGGTTTGGGATTGACCACGTGTTTATTCCTGTGGTGTTGTTCTTTGGGTTTTCGGTTGTGGGCTTCGTGGTGGGTTTGCAGTATCTTTTGTGGCTCGGGATGGGTCTTTGGTCTTCTTACTGTTGTGATCCCGCTGGACTTCCTTTTTGGTTCCTAAAGCCCGTTTTCGGTGGTGTTGGTCCTTGGGGGTTTTTGTTGTCATGTTGTGGCTTCATGGGCAATTCTTCACAGTATTTTAATGGCTTGAATTACCATGTGATTATTCTTGTGGTGCTACTCTTTGGGCTTTCGAATGTGGGCTTTTAGCATTTTTCGTGGCTTAAGGAGGACCTATATTTTACATGTTGTTGTGATCTCGTTGGACTTCCTTTCTGATTTCTTGAAGTTGTCCGTTGGCAATCTTGGGGTTGCCTTGGGGTTCTTGCTGCATCTTTTGGTCTGGTGCGAGACCTATGCTTAATATTTGCAGCTCGTTTTCCTGCGGCTTCTTTTGTTGGGGCTCCTTGGGACCTTTTCGCCTCTTTCTTGTGGCTTGCGGTGCAACGTTGTTATTTCCTTTGCTCTTGTGGGCTTCTAAATAGCTTCTCCTTGTATTTTTGGTGATTTCTGGGTCCCTTCTTGCTGTTCATGGGGTTTTGGTTTTATTTTTCTGGTTTCCAGGTATTATCTGCCTGGATTCTGGTTTTTCCCCTACGTGGGATTATGCATTTCAAATTTTGGAGGGTTTCCTATTTTACCACCTATTGGGCTGTTTAAATTTGTAGCTTGGCGGGATTGATCCTTTGTTTATTTTTTTTGCCTTTTCTCTTTCCAGCTAGGCGGGATTTTCAATTTTTTGTTGGATGGGACTTGTTTTTTTTTTCGCTTCGAGACTAATTTTTTCGCGTCGTTCCTGAAGGTTGTCCTTAAGCCTGTCCATAAGCCTTTTCTTAAGTCTGTCCTGAAGGCTTTCCTTATGCCTTTCCTTAGGTCCATCCTTGGGCTTTCCTGCGACCTTTTTGTGGCCTTTTTTAAAAAATATTGTGACTTGTTGTAATCAGGTTTTGGGTCCCTTGATAAAAACTCACTTTAATTTAAATTTAATCAACAAAAAAAGTAAGTATTTGTCCCGTAAATTGCTTTGGTTTGATTTTTTGAACGAATAAATTTCTTTTTTTTGAAAAAAAACTATATTATATTATATCATTAACCGAAACATTACAATATTTTGGTGTTAATACTGTCCTTCAGCTAAAAACAAAATAAGGTGGATCATGAGTAAAGCATCCATAACTGAATATACATAAGAATAGAAGCTAATATCAACAAAAAGCCAATAGCTATATCTTGTTAACAATTTTAATTGTTCAACGTTAAAAATGTTGAACAATTAAAATTGTTAACTTCATATTTAAAATTTATGACAATTGTATCGATCTAAAGTAAAGCACAACCATGTAATTCAGATTTTTCCATATAAAGAGTTCTTATTTCCATCTATTTAAGACCATAGTGTGTGAATGTTATGGCAGTATGAAATCAATTTGAATAATGAGATTGTCAAATCGAAATCTCACGTGTATAGAAATATTGTAAAACAATAGTGACAGCCTTGACCAAGAGCATTAATGGCAGCAATGTGTTAACATAAAGGCAACCATCTAAGGACATGTTCAATTTATTTTTAAAACTTTACATGTTCAATGTCAAAATATTATTTGAATATTTGTCCACGGTTTTTAAAAAAAATTGGACCCTGCAAATATGTAACATAATGGTTTCATTTAATTTGGGATACTGTTTTATTTTAAAATTTTAAATTTTAGGAGTAGTTTTTATGGTTTGAATCCTACACTTAACAATTACTAAAAATAATATGGATGTAATCAACTCCTTTATATATCAAAAAAAAAAAAAAAATTCCCACTTTGAAATTTCAAAGACTTTTAACAACTCAAAAGATAACTTCTCACTTCAAAATTTCAAACCTTCATTTAATGACTTTTATTCAAAATTTCAAACCTTCATTTAATATGAATTTTATTCATATAAATCTATTTATAAAAACAAGAGGTATAATATTTAGATGAAAGTTTTTTTTTGGTAGATAGATATATTAAAAGTGGATTTTGAAAGGACCCCATAACGTTATTATAGACAAAGCCATCAAAATCTCAAAGTGCAAAAAATACAACATTAAACTAAAAACAGGAACAAAACCAAATGATAGCCCCACAAGGGTGGTCCAAGCCACTAGGGATGTACATCAAGCAAAGTAAAAACCATAACACACCAACAAAATAGGGTTGGGCAAAGCAAAGAATGATGTCACTCTTCAACGACTTCCTCGTGAGATTCTTGGTCACCATCTTGATTGTTGAAAATTTGCTTGAGTTGCACATTTAGGTCCTCCATGGTCTTCGTTGCTTGGTTGTAGCTTGTCCACATGGCTCTAGCAGCTTTAGCAACAGCAAACCAGAGTGAGAATGAAGTTCCAGGACACAACACTAGAAACCGGCCTTATCTCTTTATCATCATCAGGTGTGAGGGCAGGGGTCGATTTTAAGGGATTCTCCTTAGTTTTTGCTTTTTTAGACCTAGCAAGACCTCGAGCCTTAGTCGCACTCCCCTCTTGATTGATTTTCCTCAGCGATCGACACCTAAGCTCAAACCTAGAGTAATCAAAACCAGGTTTAACAAAACTAAGGGTTTTGGATTTAGGTTCAAGGGAAACGAAGTCAGGATCATCTGTTGGACATTTTGAGTCCTAAAATTTAAAGTTGTCATTGATGTCAAGAAATGAAGTCAACATTAATATCAAGATTTTTCATCAAGGAATAAAGTTGTCAAAGTTGTTATTTGATATCTAGGAAGAAAGTCAAAGGTCAAGAGATTCAGTGCAAAGTTAAAAATGAGATATAATATTTTTTATAAATTATTTAAATTCAGTGAGAATTTAAATTTTATAAATAAATATTATTTACACTATGGAATGCAATGTGAAGGAAGCAATAATAGTATAATGGTTAAAATAATATAATATTATAATGTGTTAGGATCCTATCCTAACATCATTAATTAATAATAATATATTTTCTCCTATGGTTATAATAATAATATAATAATTAATATAATTAATTATTATATTATTATAAGATTAGGGTTAGGAAGCATTGCAACCTTTCACCTATAACCCTAGAGTGGGTATAAAACCTTGTAAGAACTTATCATTCAAATCATCCATGAATATGAAATATAATTTATTGAAGGGACTTCCCGAACAAATACAAAAGTGATTCTTTTAGTTTAGATTTATTTATTTATCAACTTATTTGTGCTAGGAACCCTAGGTTCCTACCATATGGTATTAGAGCCTTATGGATCCAACCATATTGGTCAAGGAAATGAAAAATGACATTGCAAAAATTAGAAGAATGATTGAACAAAAACAAAAAAAACAAATGGAACGTTCTGATCGTATTATACAATATTTAATGGAAATGCAAGAGGAGACCCTAGCCATGGAATCTCGGGTAGTGGAGGAAGAACCCATAGCCGACAAATCTCAGGTGGTACCCATTGCTCTTCCCAAGAAAGAAAAAAATGCAACTGAACATATTGCTCCAAACCCTAAATTAATTGTTTCTTTGGATGAGCCCATAACCAAAGAACTTTCAGAAATACCTATTGCACTTTTGGAAGAAATTAATCAAAACCCTTATAATGAAAAATATATTTTTAATAGAAGTGCACAAGGGAGAAGAAGATATCAAAGATGCAGGTTTCCAAAAGCAATGTTTTATAGATCTGCATATGGGAAATGCACACAGACATCAAGGTGGAAATCAGCCTAGTAATATTTTCTCCATAACATCTCCAATATTGCTTACAAGATTTTTTTCAACAATTTATTTAATACCCAAGGAAGAATAAGCGTTTTTGCAGTTTTAAAAAAATATGATCCAACAATGAATCAACTTGGTTATCTGTTGGATGTGTTGCATAGTGTGAACCTTTCATCTTTGAGGCCTCCTCCATGGCCACCTCCTCTTCTCTCTACTGGCATAAAAATGTAGATGGAACCATAGTTGCCCTTGAAAATCCTGGAATTTGGAAGAGCTCAGATGTATGGTTGAAGTTATAAATTAGTTGACAGTATCTCATTAAAAACTTAATAGTCTAATTCATACTCAATGCTTCCAAGTTGTAAGTAATCCAATCAATCATCAACAACCTTTGGAAAAATAATGAAATCGTGAATATCTATTTGATGCAATGTCCATCACAAGAAAATCTAGAGGGAAAATATTGTCCAACTCACACTTGTCCGTGATTATTTTTGTTTTTGGAACCTTCGATAAGTCATAATTATTGGAAAATTTGTTGGTCTGGCCTATTAAATATTTTTTGAAAAGTTGAACAGCTTACTATGGCAGGCGAAGGCACCATTTATGGAAAATGATAGAAGTTATGGAATGCAAATGGCGGTAATAGACCAATGATCGTATACTCTGAAGCCACTAATGGGCTCACAATCAGTGGATTATCATTATTGGACAGTTCTCACTTTCACAAAACTATGTTTAATTGTACGAATATCCACTTCTAATCTCTCAAAGTTATAGCACCAGATGATAGCCCTAATACTAACGAAGAGAAAAATATTCTATTGTGGCTTTTAATAACCGAAGATGACACAACATATGATGTCGCAGTGTTAGAGGATGTTAAAAATAAAAAAATAAAATAAAATTCTCTCCCAGATGAACCAATGCCCAAGAATTTGGTACTTAGGGTGCTTGATCTGAACTGCCAGCAGATGGCATGGGAACTCTTCAATAGAGGTGCTGATAATATTGCATCTCATAGTATACTGCTATGTATATATTGTTAAGGAAAACTAATCCTTTGGCAAGGTAGAAATCTTTGCCCCCCGAAGTTAAGTCCAGGAGAACGTCTCGAAATGTTGTATTTGCGACACCATAACACATTGATCCCAAAAGCATTAATTAGTGTTATTTTTTTCAATATATTAGAAGGAAGGCTTCAATTAGGGGATCTCAAGGAATACATTTTAAATCCTTGACAATATGAAGATCACTTCAACTGTTACAACATATTCATAAAATGGTTGGTCAACTTCTAGAAGTCTACCAGGATTACTAACTTTGACCACTACCTGTGTTTGTCAAACAATTAATGAAACTTAGTAGTAAATTGCAACAGACACTAATGCAAAAGGTTATGCCAAGCAATGCATGCTACTGCCAAAGGGAAAACATGGTCCATATGCTATTTTTTTTAAGAGCAGGGTATGAATGAAGAACCAACTTGGGGACCTTTTTGTATACGAGAGGTTGTCTAAGTTGTGTTTATCCTTTATTGTGTATGTTGTGATCACTTGCATAACTTGCTTATTGTAAAATATGAGAAATATCATACTTGTGGATTCTGTGAGCAAATATAAAATATTTGTAAAATATCCCTTAGGCCCCCTTTCATCAGAGCTCATGGAGATAAAATTAAATAACAGCTGAATTAAATATTTGATGTTTTAGCCAACACATCAGTATAAAAATAAGATGTGCAGGTCAACCTTAAGTTCTTCTAAACTTTGCACCTACAATGAATTCAGACAACACTCATTGAGAATGCCAATCAAGACAAGGTATAGAGAGTGAGCATTGTTATCACTTCCATTATCTTCTCTACGGCCCCCAAATGTAGCATCATTGGGAAGAAGTGCACAAATTAGATACAACGTCATTGAAATAAAGCCAACAATGGCAGTTTTCTCTAGGATTTAAAAATGAATCTACCTCGTAAATTTTCAGTCACCAAGGCATGAAAATGAGTGAAAATGGCAAGTCTGCCTATTTGTTTCTATTTCCTATATTGTTATTTAGAAGGTCCATGAACAAATGAATCTACCGGACCCATCTTCCAGAGTGCATCGATAAGCTTGCACAAGCAGGTATCAAGATTTTGGTGCTAAATGGTGATAAAAAGGAGACTGCAATCAACATTAGGTTTGCATGCAATTTGCTTCGACAAGGCATGAAAAAAAAATTCTCTTTGTTTGGCACTGCATACTGGGATGGATGGCAAATGGAGTATATACATCTCTGGTACCATTCTTTCTGAACATATACATCTACAATGCTCAAGCATTCTGATTTGGAGGTGAGACCTCCGACTCCTCAAACATTGGAGCCAAGAGCATCGTAACTGATTTAAGGGCTTATACAAATTTTGGGGTCCGTGTCTCATAAAATCATGCCACAAATTTCTTAATACGGAGAAGGGGTCTGCTTATGTTTGAAGACCTTGAAATAAAAAAATAAAGGGTCGATTTATATGAGGTTGTTATATGCAACATGACATCACGTAAACTCTTTGATGTGGGTCCCGTCACCTTGAGATTAATCGAGATCTCTACCTACAAATAACGTATCCCATAGGTGGAGGTCTTTATAATACCCTTTGCACATTGAAGGTTCTTAACCTAAAATATAGACCCTATGAAAGCCAAAACAACTATGTACTATGTGTGAAAGGTGTTCCAATGTGAAGCCAGATTCAAATAGAGAAGAAACCTAAGCTTTGAGGACAAAGCTTTTCAAAGGAGGATGGCATGTTAGGATCCTATCCTAACATCATTAATTAATAATAATATATTTTCTCCTATGGTTATAATAATAATATAATAATTAATATAATTAATTATTATATTATTATAAGATTAGGGTTAGGAAGCATTGCAACCTTTCACCTATAACCCTAGAGTGGGTATAAAACCTTGTAAGAACTTATCATTCAAATCATCCATGAATATGAAATATAATTTATTGAAGGGACTTCCCGAACAAATACAAAAGCGATTCTTTTAGTTTAGATTTATTTATTTATTTATTTATCAACTTATTTGTGCTAGGAACCCTAGGTTCCTACCATAATGTTTGATATTATAATATTTAAATGATTTGGTTAAAAGCCAAAAGTAAAATATTTAATATTTTACAATACCCAAAGATGGGCTTGGAGTTTAAAATATTCAAAGCACTTTATCAAGGTTCTAATCTTCATCGACGTCTCATGGTAGTGAAAGCTTCAAAGGCACCGACATTTTACAAAGCATTGAGGAATTTTATATAAATACCTATGCCAAAGCACATTGAACCTTATCATTGCTCGATCAATTATTTTGCATATGAATTTTTTAAAGAGAAGAGCTCGTGAAAGAGGGACTGCAAATTTTGTGTTTGATTTGTCAGTGAATAGAAACAAAGTGGAAGGCATTGAATGGTCGAAGCCCAACCAGGAAACTTGGCCTAGTGGCAAGTGGGCAAGTGGTAAAATGTTTATTGGCAAGGGAGCCAACGTTCAAAACGTGGCGGTGTGCATTGGCAGGCATGTTGGTTGAAGGTGTCAAAGGTGCATGTTTTTGCAAAGGGGTAAGAGTGTGATACATTTTGAAGCACATGGTGATTCCTCCATATCAAATGGTTGTGTATCTCATGCAGTTGTTGAATCTACAACAATGCGTACGTCGTGGGAATTATTGAGGGTTTGAATCCCTTTGAAGGTAAGGTAAATATTTTGTATTAAATTTTTATTTATTTGCCTAAGTTTGGAGGTATAAGGGTTGTTAGTGGAATTGTTTAGAAAGGATGTTTGTTGGATAGTGGTGGTAGTTGAAAATTATCACTTGGAGTAATAAGGAAGTTTTAGTTTTAATTATTTTTGATCAATTTTTAAATTACTATATTGGCATATTGAAGGATTAAGAATTTTGAGTGTTTTTTAATTTTAATAAGGGATTTTTTATTTTAAAGAATATATATATTTTTTATAAGTAACAATAATATTTACAGCGGATTTTTTTTGAAGGGTTCCAAAACCTTAGGTACATAGGTAACCATAGCTATATTTGGTGTTAAAATACTAGGGTTGTGCCCTTGGTGACCAAACCGGGGCCCAGGGCCCTGGTGCCTACAAAAGTCCATCCAACTGTGTTTCCAGCAAAACAAAATTTGGCTTGAGGCCACCAAACAAGGAGAAACTACGAAGCTGCTCAATAGGTAACCCAAAAAGTGCTGCCCTGAATGGGGGCCCGACCTGGCAGTTTAGCTCCCCTCCCTGTCAGGGCTGTCACCCAGCCTGCAGTGGAGTTCGCCTAGGGCATTGGCCACTGAGGAAGCCGCTTTGGCAGAAGCGGTCAGGGAACTAATCATAATGTCTAGGAGGGCTCTATTCACCAAGTTCTGCAACTTGTTGTCAGAGTCAGAGCTAACTTCGATGGCTTTCGGGACCTCCACCTTGGCCTTCTTGGAGTTGCCAGTAGCCCTGCTTCTATCGAGGGTTGGGCCCTTGTAGATCGAACTTGCGCTAGGAGTCAAGGCCTTACCTGGGGCCTGAGCTAGGGTTCTAAATTTTTGAGTGGGTCTACACCATTTCAGGGAAGTGGAGGCTTCAGGGGATGAGGTCTCCTTGGATTTGGACATTGTAGGGGAAGCAACGGGGGAGCCAGCCACTTTAGGGGGGGAACAGAGGACAAGGGAGAGATGTAATGAAGCTACGACTGGTTGGCTAGGGTGTGTCTATATAGAATAGCCATGAGCCCTTGATGGGAGAGCTAAGAAAGGTTCCTATGGGCTGGGTAGATGGTGAGGCTCAAGGAATAAAGGAGAAACTGGGGGGTTCCTACCAGCGTGGCTCCTCGAAGGTGATTGTAGAAGCTGAGGCAAAAGCTGTAGAGGCACTAATCTGGGTCATCGCACGTAATGTATTGCATCACTAGGATGATGACCTCATCAAAGGGGGGCAAGATGTCAGCTCAAAAGAGATTGGCCTTGTCCCATTGTTGCTCCGAGAACCGAGTGAGCTCCTCCTCCCAATTGTGCTTGTCCCATCGAACGAATCTGCCTTTCTCCTTGTGGTGTAGACCTGTCACTTCAGTTAGAAACTCCTTTGACACTTTGAAATGAATCCCTTTCACTTTGACCTCCCCATCATTCCAGGTGTCCAAAAATCCCTGCGTGATATCTTTGTCGGCCCCTACGAACTTATTGAAGAAGGGGGTGTATTTCTTGGCATTGGCAAAGAGCCTGGCAGACTCGCTCAGGTAAAGAGTGGAGGGCTCGAGGAAAAAAACCTTGGCAGCCATGGAAGGCAAACTGAAAGGCCAGGGGAAGGGTAACCAGAGTCAGCCTGAACTGAGAGGGGAGAGTCACGGGGACAAGGGGAGGGGAAAACAGACAAGGATGCAAGGAAGCTCTGAGTGCAGTTGGATTAAAATCTTGTAGGGAGGCATAGAGGAGGGGAAAGGCCATGGGCATCAGGAAGAAGCGCTTAGGGTAGGGGACGACACAAGCTAGGAGGAGCTGAGGGGGCGTGGCAGGCAGCAACCACATGGGGCAGGGGAGGGGAGCCAATTCTAGCACTCCAGTTGGCACAATTCGAATGAGGGAACAACTTGGGGAAGCCTTGCGGGAGAAAGGCATGTGTGGGTTGACACAGCATGGAAATCCATTGGAGCGACACCCGAGGTAGGAAAGTCGAATAGGGAAGCCAACATTTCTAGTGGGGCTATGGTTATCCAAAACAAGATAGGCCAAAAGTTTGATGTGGCCTCTAAGGTAGGGAATGCTTGGTGAGGCATGGAAGTTCTTGATCAGATTAGCCAGCCCTCAAACGAGAGTGTCGCTAGGGCCAATCATCAAGGCAGAGCAGGAAGGAGTGTCCCCAGTCCACATGGGGAGGGCATAGCAATGCACCGTCGGGGCCTCGTCTCGAAGTGATCTAAGTGCCTGGACTCTCATCAGTGCTTGAATTATCTTGAGATGCTATTTGGACTAGAGCATTAGGGAAATTCATGGTCCAGGTAGTGAGATCTTTCGCTGAGGTGGCTTGGTTGGCCATGAAGTCAGCTGCCCTGTTACCTTCTCTATACACATGGTGAAAGGCGTGATGAGTGAATCCTTAGAGGATGGTGAGGACTTCCCAAATGGTGTTGTGGATGCTCCAGGAGCTGTTTCCTAGGCTATGGGTGGCCTTGATGATGACTTGGAAATCACCCTCGATGATGACCTTTGGGGAGATCTCCTTGAGGGCAATCAGTCTACGGAGGAGAGCTACTACTTTGGTGAAGTTGTTGGTCTGAATGCCAAGCATTTCAGTATACGTCAATATCAAGGCTTCATGACTGTCTCGGATGATCCCGCCCACTCCATATGGGCCGAGGTTTCCTTTAGAAGCTCCATAGAAATTAATTTTGACCCATCTCGGGGGAGTAGTCCATATTATCATAGGTCGACGGGAGGGGGCGGTGGGGGACTGGGGTTGGGGAGCTGGACTCCGAGGGAGGAGAGGAGGGTGGACTCACCTAGCCTACGAGGTGCCTCGGTCAGAGGGGGGAGTGGGAGTTCTTAAGGGTGAAGGAAACTGCCTTGGTCACCACCCACTAGGGGGAGCGGGCCGGGGAGGAGAAGGCTCTACTATTACCTTCAAGCCAGAATTTCTAGAGAAGGTGAGGAAGGTAGGAGCCCCATAGGAAGCGGATGAAGGGGTGGGCAAAGGGATTAGGCGATTGGGGTAGGAGGTCAGATATGGGATTGGGGGCCACCCATTGGATAGAAAATTGGGAAAGGATGAGGCCCAAGACTTTAGAAGAGAAGGGGCATCTAAGAAAGAGGTGATTAGTGGACTCCTAGGTAGCACAATAAAGGAAGCATCTATTCAAGATCTGGAAACCCCTCCTGATTAGGTTCTCGATGGTCAAGATCTTATTTTGGATGGTCGTCCAAACAAAGTGACTAATTTTGGGGATCAGCTTCTTGGCCCATACCTGGTGGGCTAGGAATTGGACCTCGTCAGGTACTCTTTGGAAGTTGTAGGCATATTTGATATAGAAGATGCCACTGGGAGTGTTGTACCAGATGCACCTATCATTCCCTCCAAAAGACAGGATAACTGTCACCTTGAGGAGATGCTGGAGCCTGGAGGCTTGGAACGGGTGCCTGGGGTTCATGATGGGCTTCCATGTTACCCGTCCTTGGTTCTGGGTGAGATAGGCCAAAACTTTGGGCCCTCTATCCACCAGGCCTAGTTTGAGGATGAGGAGATCACTGTCAGTAGTCAGGGCCTCATCTTGGATCCACCTATCTTCCTAGAATTTGATCTTGGTTTCGTCCTTGAGGATCCATACGGTCCCCTTTCGAATGATGTCTTTAGTGGAGATCAAGGATTTCTAGAAGGCTGATCCATATCTAGGCTGAGATTCGCTGAGGAAGGGGTGATGGTGGCAGTATTTCCTATGCACGATATTGACCTATTCATCAGGGATGTTGGTGAACACCTTCCAGGCATGTTTAGACAAGAGGGCCTTGTTCATGAGGGTCACCCACTGAGCCCGATCCCTCCCTCGCCTTTGGGGTGGCAGACCAAGGGCCAGGAAACCAAGGTAACCCTCTTCTTATTTTCGCTGCCCGACCATAGAAAGCATTTCTAGATTTGCTCGATGTGAGCTGTAATGGAGGCCAAGATTCTGAATATCAACATGAAGTAGACCATAATGCTTTGAAGAAATGCCAACAAAAGGGTGGCCCTACCAGCCTAGGAGAGGAGGTGGCCTTTTCAGGGGGCCAGCTTCCTCTGGATCTGATCAATCATCCCGCTCCAAAGGGTCTTGGATGACACTCCTGTAAACAAGGGGAGCTTGAGGTAAGAGGAGGGAAGGGAATCACAGGTGCAGCCAAGAATCTACCCGATTCTGATTTGCCTAGCCAGGGGGGTATGGATAAAGAAAATTTTACTTTTTTGGAGGTTGATTTTCTGCACAGCCACCTCCTCATATAGGGCCAATATGAACTTGATGGTCTTGGCTTGAGGGATTGAAGCTAAAGTAGCAAGGATGGTGTCATCCATGAACTACTAATGGGACATAGGGGGTAGGCCCGACGTAGTCCTGATGCCTGAGATAAGTCCATGGGAGACAACACTTGAGATGGTGTGTCCCAAGGCCTCATCTAGGATGATGAAGAGGATCGGGGATAGGGGGTCACCTTGGTGAAGGCCTCTGAAACTAGGAAAGAACCTGGTGGGGGATCCATTGATGAGGATAGAGAACTAAGGGGAGGACACACAATTTTTGAAGAGGCTGACCCAGGAGGGGTGGAACCCAAACTTGAGGAGGACCTTGGGCAAGAAATCCTAGTCAACTCTATGGAAGGCCTTGTTCATATCTAGCTTGAGCAGAAAGGAGGTCTTTTTGGATAGGAAAGTCGAGTGGATGGCCTCGTGCATGATAATAACTCCATCTGTGATAAGCCTACCTTTGATCGAGCTCCCTTGGCAGGGGGCAATGATTAGGGGAAGGATATCCTTAAGGCGGGAGGCCATGGATTTGGTCAGGAAAATGTAAAGGACATTGCACAAGCTGATTGGGAAAAACTCAGATAGGGATCTAGCTGCCTGAGACTTGGGGATCAGGGCAATGAAGGTGGATTTTACACCTCTGGGGATGGATCTGGCAGACTGAAGGTCCCAAATGGCTATGCACACTTCTTGGCCAATGATGTCCCAAAAGGATTGGAAGAACCGGAGGGGAAACCCATCTGGGCTTGGGGCCGCCTCGGCCTTCATGGAAAACATGGCAGCATGGATTTTACAGTTAGACAGGGGTTGTAGGAGCATCTCGTTTGCCATGGCTGAGACTGAAGTTGGAATGTGCTCCAGAAGGGTGTCTGTCGCTTCTGGTGATATATTGGGATTGTCGCTAAGGAGCTCCTAGAAGAATTTGATAGCTTCAGTCCAGATTTCTTCTTCGTCTTTGATAATCCTACCATCGCTGCTCACCAACTCAAAAATTCTATTAGAGCCCCTATTTTTGAGGGTCGACATGTGAAAGAACTTAGTATTAGCATCACCCTTTTGGATCCATAGGGCTCGTAACTTCTGCCTCAAAAATATTTCTTCCCTAGCTAGGATGTTTTGGTACTCATTGAGGGCTGAACGTTCCTCTTCCCTGATCCCGGGGTCTTGGGAGCCTTCCTGGAACCTGAGCTCAAGGTCTTCGAGTTTTTTCTTGATTGCTGCTTTGTTTTCAAAGATGTTATCAAACACCTCTCTATTCCATACCTTGATTTGTTCTTTGAGATGTCTTAGTTTGTGGTAGAATTGCTCAGCAGGGCATCCAGGGACTGGGGGAGCCCACCAGCAACCAACCTAGGCCCTGAAGTTAGGATGGTGCAGCCACATGGACTCAAATCAAAAGGGCCTCTTGCGGAAGGAGCGTTGGTAGGTTTCGAGGAGGAGGGGGTTGTGGTCAGACCCAATTTTAGGGAGAGCCAACAAGGTTGCATCAGTAAACAAGGGAATGGCTTCCTTAGAAAGGAATACCCTGTCTAGCCTGACCTAGATATGGCTAGATCTTGCTCTTCTGTTTGACCAGGTGAACCTAGCTCCTTTTAGGATGATGTCAATGAGCTCATTGAAGTCGATGAAGGCTTCAAAGTCTTCCATGCTTTTGTATGGAGCCATTGAGCCCTTGCTTTTGTTAGAAAGGAAAATGGGGTTGTTGAAGTCCCCTACCAGGATCCAGGGAAGGTGGGCAAAGGCTTCCCTCATCGAGCTAATTTCATGCCATAAGGCAGCTTTCTCAATCGGGTTATTGGGAGCATAGACGTTATACAAGATACATGAACGCCTTGACTTCAGATAATCGACCAGAATGTTGATTATCCTGGGGAAGATGATATGAATCTCATCCTTGGTGGTGGCCCCTAGTTCTTTGGTAGGAGAAGTCTATTCCTTTGTAAATGGGGGATAGAATTTGATCTAGACACTAAAATAATTAACACAACACCTATATAGGTTAAGCTTTCTAGGCTCCCATTTGATTTTTGGGTGAGGTTATCCTAAGAGGTATTGCAAAAATTTTGGAAGAATTGGTCATTATCGATGCTACAACCAAGGATAAATCTAGAATGACCTTTGTTGGTATGTGCATGAATGTGGACCTGGATGTGTACCTCCTTGAGTGCATTGAGCTTATTTCAGATGTTGATACTCAAATATAAACCATTGAATACAAAAATAGGATATTTGTTTGGTCTAAATGGAAAAACCCTAGGCATGAGCTGGCTCGATGTCCACTCCTTAATATTTCCTAAAAATAGGTAATGGACTCCCAAGTTCCTATGTATGTTGGTCCCCAATGAGAAATTCCCCTAAGGATTCTATTTGGATAACTTAAAAAGTGACTCTGACCATTGAATATGGAGTTCTCATGGGTGTTGCTATTTAGGTATGCTGTGTAGAACATTTTTTTATGCTTCCTTGTTTGAAACCCCTTAAAGGTAACCCTTTTTAATGTTTAGCCTCAAGGGAATATTGAGTTATTATATAAAAAAATCTTACTAGAGTAATATGCTTTAGAAACAAATGTTTCTAAATTCCAAAGTTGCTCTACCTTCAATTTCTGGCAAGGAAGTCGTTATTTTAGACAAATGAGATGGTTCTCCTTCTAAAGAAAAATCTAATTGGGAAAAAATTTAGGTGTCCCTTGGTCCAAGAACAAGAACCCAAGCAAAAGAGGGAGTGGGTGTAGGGGTTGAGAGTAAAATGGAAAATGACTCTCAACAAAGTTTCTAGGAATCATGAAATAGAATTAGATATTGCTAATGGATCCTAGGAGATCCTAAATTTAGATGGAGGGAAAGACCTTTTGGAAATTTTTGTAATTGTAGCAACTTCTAGATCTCAAACTCTCATCGATGGTAGACGGAGGAAAGAAACTTAATTCTATCTACTACAATTAAAATTTCATTCATGGATGTGAGAGGTCTGCTAGGATCCACTTTAGACCCCAAACAATGCATTAAAGGATGTAAAGGTTCTTCGTAGATCTCTTTGAAGATATTTTTAATTTATCAGTGATGTTATCTAAGAAGATATTTTGGATGTTGAGGTAATTCTAAATCAATCATAACATCTCTGGGGTGGAGGTGGACCTGTGATATGAGGTTTTGGAGTTTCAGGATTGTGTTGGTATTTTATTTCCTCTTGTTGTCTATGCTCCTTTTAAGATGATGTTCAATGGGATTTTCTCTCTATCTCCTTTTAGTATTGTTTTATGTCTATCTTGCGTAAGGACTTATTTTTTTTGTCTTTTTTGTAAAGTTGGAAAAGGTTTGGGGACTCTTTCAAAACCTTTTCTTCCATATATTAAAAAAAAATGCATGTTGTAAGCAAGTTGAGGCTAGCAAATATTGAGCAATAAATGGTATATTGTAATGGTGAAATATGATGAAATATTGATGTGAAACAATATTGTGTTAATATTGTATGTACATTATTGGAAGTGTTTGTTTGTTTACGCCATTTTTTAATAGAATATTCTATATTCAAAGTAGCATGCATTTCCTAAAGTATAGATTCATGGAGTGATAAAATTTTAGGAATAACAAGGTAGCCTCAATATTGCAAATGTTATCCATCCCATGCATATCTTGGGTGAAAGTCAATATTAGTTTGATGTTGCTAAATTAATTTTTTCCAGGTGGAATCTTGGGTCCCTTCTTCTTGAAGTTGGTGGGTCCATTGAGGAAGTGGAGTAGATATGGCACATAACATACCTTAATCCTCATATTGGTGGGATAGTGCATCAACAACTACATTTTTCTTGTCCTTCTTATAAATGATTTCATAGTCATACCCTAGTAGTTTGGTAACCCATTTTTGTTGTTTATGTATATATACATGCTATTCAAGAAACTACTTAAGGCTATGGTGGTTTGTCATCCAATAACACAAGACCTCCATTGGTTGACAACATGTAAGATCACCATAATCCCCTTCTCATAAGTAGATTTTCTCTACTAGTGAAGGCCAATGGACACCCTTCTTGCATAAGCACTACACCAATTCCACTTCTAGAGCCATCACTTTCAACCAAAAAAAAATTAGAGATATTAGGCACATCCAGCATGGGAGTAGAAAACATAGCTTGTTTGAGTCACAAAAATGCATGTTAAATGGATTTTGACCCTAGAACTAAGTTCTTCCACAACATAGACATCAAATGGGTTGCAATATTTTTATAATCATAGATTATTTTTTTATAATAGCCAATGATATTTAGGAAACCCTAAATACTTTTGAGAGAGTTTGTTCTGGGCCATTAATGTATGCTAGTTATATTTTAAGAATCCATCTTGAGCACTTTTCCTAAAATTATATGGCCTAGATATTCTACTTCCTGTATACCAAAATAATATTTGGATCATTTGGAACATAGTTTATTATCAAACCAAAGTTGTATTGTCTGATATAAATGTTGTAAATGTTTCACCCATGTATGACTATAAATCAAAATATTATCAAAAAGACTAAAATAAACTTATGTAGAAATGGTAGAAATATTGCATTCATGAGACTCTAAAAGTTGGATGACGTGTTGGTAAGACTGAATGGCATGACAAGGAATTCATAATAGCCTTCATGAGTGCAAATTGTTATCTTTGGAATATCTTCTTTGTGTAATATTAACTAATTATAACCTAAACAAATATTTAACTTTGAAAAGAAATGAGCACCATGGAGTCCATCCAATAACTAATCAATAACGAGACTGGGAAATTTATCCTTAATGAATAATTTTTGAATTTTTATAAATAGACACATAACCACGAAGACCCATATTTATTATGAACCAGAATTACTAGGAAGAATATATGTCGATACTCAGTCAAATTACCCTTGCTTCTAATAACTCATACACAATATTTTTAATTTTAGTCTTTTGCACATATGGGTACCAATAGGGATGAATGTTCAGTGATAAGCCTCCTAGAATAAGCTTCATGGCATGATTGTGGGTGGATCATGGTGGTAACCTTGGTGGTTCTACAAATATGGGTGCATGATTATCCATAATTCTCTATAATCCAATTAGATGAATTGTATCATTGATATTCAAGGCCTCTAGTAAAAATATTTGTGACACCAACCCATGAGATGAGTTATTCAAAAAAATTCTTTCAATATCAACTGATGAGTTGGATAGGACCTATGATCATTCCATGGACATTGTATTGCTTCTCATATTTGGTGAATTGTATCCATATCTTAGAAAAGTACCATATTATTAGGCCTAGAATACAAATCTATTGAATTCCCAACATTTTATCACAACTCCCCAAGGGAAGGAAAAATATATTCACCCTAAGTTTGTAGTTGCTCATCATATCTTTTATATTTCTACATTTTTCTTTGTACAATAGAGTACCCCCATTGGCTACCATGACTTTAAATGAATTACAAGAGTATATGTAATAGTCTAAATTTTTAGCTACTTGGGGATAAATAAAATTATGGGTAATACTATAATTAATGAGGATTATGAGTCATTGGACCTTGAAATTCCCTATCACTTTCATGGTCTAAGGAGTACAAATCCCAATTAGTGCATGTACTAAAATTTTAGGTGGTTGGTCCTTTGTCAATTCAAACTCTTCAAGTTGATCTTATTCTCTATCATCCTCCCTTTAGTCATGTTGTTCCTATTCTCCTCTTATATTACCATATTCACTAGATGCAAGGAACTGATTGATCGAACGATCATGCCTTGCATGGAGTAACATAGCAAGGCAACTCTGAGAGCATGGGAAGTGGCTTGATCGAACTACCTTCAATTTTTTACAATATCAACTTCTTTTAAGATGTGAACTTCAACACTCTCTATTATAACCTAATCTACCTAGATTTTGGTGCACAAAGGAAAAGGAAAAGAAAAACCACAAGAAATAGAGAAAAACTAAAATCCTAAGCTAAACAAGGGTGATGTGCCAAGATCATAAGATTCTTCTACATAACAATGGGATAAATAAATGTGTGAGTCTTATGCACTAACAACTCAAAGTGAACACTTTCTCTTCTTAGCAAGCATAGTTAAGCACAAATTGCACATATAAGAAACAAGATAAAAATAAAGTAGTCATGACCTCTTATACATGCACATAAACATACATACATACAAGAAACAAGATAAAACAATTCCAGTAGTCATGACTTACAATCTATACATATATACATACATACATACATACATATGTATATATATATATATATATAGAGAGAGAGAGATGATTATGAGTATTATGAATTATGCCAGAAGTGAGGGCTAAGGTTTAGGTCTAGACTATTTAACAAAAAAATGAAGGAAGAGTTACAAACAACAACTAATTAATCATTTGCAATGCCTAAAAAACTATTGTTTATAGGCAAAATGGGGATATTTTTCCTCTAAAAATTACATAGGAGTCTTTGATAATGCTTCTCTATTGTGACCTTGATCCAATATTCATTATGTTACTTTTAGTTCTCTGACGCCTATGGATCAAGAATCATCAATTATAAGATATTGTATGTTCAATTATCACCCTAGGGATCCTAAAAAATGAGTACTATCACCTTTTGCAATTAATGTTTTTAGATTTGGGGTGTTGATATTATGGCTGCCACATTTTTTCTTTCAATAGGCCAACCAATTTTCCTAAATTATTGAGTCCAAGTGGTGTCAGTAGTTGATCCTTAACTACTTTTAGTAATTTTTTATTGGTCCAACTCAACTACCTCTTTGGACGCTTGTTTATCATCCATGGAGTCTTGTAATCTAGTCTTTCTTCCTCTTATCAATTTGCCATATTTGACCACTCTTTCTCTGTTTGGTCATTTATGCACTACGTTTTGCTTCTTGGATCGCTTTTGTCTACTCCTAAGCTTTCTTATATTTCCAAAGCAATGCAAGCCATCAACTTTGAACTTGGATGATTGTCAAAACTTTTGCATGTTTTTTCTTATCAAACCTTTATAAAGCCTAGCTAGACCTTTATCTAAAGGTACACATACATATTTTTTTCAAACTCTTCTTGGATGGTCCAACTGTTGAAACTTTTACTTCATCAATTTTTATGAATCACAACTCACAAGGTGATAGTCAAAACTTTTCTCTTCTTCTTCTCAAAAAAATTTTGACCTTTGATTTTTGAACATTTTTCTCCTTTGGATTCCTTTGGAACTATTTGTATCCTTTTGATCTTTTAGAACTTTTTAAGTTGCATAGTTTGTCAAAGCTTTTGCTTTTTTCTTTATATTAAAACTTTTGTAAAGTGGTACCAACCTTTTGGTCAAAACTTTATCTACATTTGTCCAACCCTTCTTTATTCGTATTCTACCAGCTTTGACTTGGCTTTAGTCTTCCTTCCAAGTTCTTTTAATTTAAAATATTCTAAGTGTAATGATCATTCACCATAGCCTTGATAGTAATCGAAGATTTTTCAAGACTTTGTTTTATCATAACATCTCTCAAAGTTGCACAAAATATTAGTCATGATGTTTTGATAGCCCATGTATATTTTGATTTTAAGTGCTCTAATATACCTCTTGCAACCCTACCATCAGTAAGTGTTGCTCTCTTCTAGGAATATTCATTAGTGTAGAGAAGCTTCATCCAATTATACCTCTAATTGAATGTAAAAGAACTATCTGTGATAGCGATAGCTAGGGCCATTGAGTGCAACGATTAGATATTTTGTAGGATATCTATGTGATGAGCTCCTATGAATATCTATCTTCCATAGTTGTTGAATTCTTCCCATTTGGATCTCCTAATGAATGTGTTATGTGCTTGTGGTGGAGAGATGATGGATGGATCATTAGGAGCTATGGGTCTAAAGAAATATGGAAGCTAACTTTATCCATGAGCTCAATTGTAACCACTGTCTAGGTTGCACCTCTGTCAATGGTAGAGTCATTTTAGTTATCACCAAAATGGCTCATGAGCAACTACTAATGGAAGGATTTGATTTAGTTATCATTGAAAAGGTTGTGAGGCATTACTATAGGCCACTAATTGTTAATATTTGATAATTAGCATGGCCCCATAGCCCCTAGGGTTTTACAACAACTCTTATCCTTTGGTGATGTCTCCTTGATGATTTCTCAAAACAAATTTCTTTGCAGGTAGTAGAGCTTTGAGAGCTTTCCATTTTGCACCTAGATCCAAACCAACACTAGTTGAAGTTAACCCTTCTTGGCTAGATTGCCATGAAATTTCACTATAGCTTTGGTGGCTCATAGGGATCTTCTACTTGCAAAATATAATGAACCTAAAAAATAAGGCCTTATCTATTGGGTGTGGAGTTATTTAAAGATAACACTGGTGATGAAAAAATAGCCAACTCAACCAATGTAGCAAATTTGATCTATAAAATATTGAGTGCAGGATAGTCTTTTTTAGAGCATTTTCCCTTAAGGTGGAAGTACCTACTTCCATTAAATTTCCCTCGTCAATGATTCCTCTTTTTCCTTTGAATCATCATTTGAGCTAGACAGAGACTCCAATGTGATTAACCCCTTGGACAATTTGTTGGATTTTAGTTGGACGATCTAATCTCCATATGTTTCTTCAATTTTTGGAGCCATCTTTTTAGCATATTCATTTATTTGTTAAAGTAAATGAGTGATATGTTTGTTACTCTCAAATACCTTCCAATTCACTTAATTATTAGGGATAGTTGGTTTGACTCTTAGTTTTACCAATTGATGATTATGAAGTAAATGATCCACTAGATCAAATTGAGATCTGATTACCACCATATGATCAACATCTATATTTTGAATCCTAGAAATAACCTTCAAATTAATGACATCAAAGACTTCAATTAGATCCCAAATGCCTATAATATTTCATTAACCTATTTTTTACCAAATGTTGATATCTTGCTTTATTATCAATTTAGTGTCACCAAAGACCTAGAGCAATTTAATACCTCTTTTTTTGCCATTTAAAACCTAGGTATGAGAGCTTTATATTCAGCCACTTTACTTGAACAATTAAATTATAGCTAGTATACTTGTAATAACTTTGTTTCGTCTAGAACAATCAAGCACACCAACACCAATCCCCTTTCTACTTCTAGCACCATCAAAGTACAATTTCCATAGACCAATGGGTTTCTCCTCTTTCTTTGTAATTTTAGGAACAAATAATTTCTTCTTAAATCAAATATGTCCCCAGATTTTATAATACGCTAACTAAAACACACGTAAAATGACTATATTATCTTTTTCTTTATAACTGTTTACGGGTAAAAAAATTGTTTTTAACGACCAACCAAAAAGAATATTAAAACCTTAAAAGAACTTAGGAACCCAAAACTCTTTAAAAAAGTCCTTAGAAGTATGACCCTGTATCTAAATTATGCAATATAATTATTTTAAATTAAACAGTTCAAAGAAAGTGATTGTTTTTTTTTAAATGGGCGGTATATTAGGATCACATCATAAAAATCTAATCGAACTGAAATATTAACAATGTTGGGATGAATCATTTTTTACTATAATATACCTATTTTAAAAAGATTGATAGCTGACCCTTGAATTAATGCCCCTACTTCAACGTTAAAATATGTCAGTTGAGTGCAAACAAATGTTGGAATCCACAAAAGACAAATCAAAACACATGACAATCTTAAACAGTTAATAAAACTATAACATGAAAAAGTTTAGATGGCAATACAGAGAGGACTAAAAGTTGCTCGCTATAAAACAAAACAACTATTCTCTGGATCGAATTCCTCTCATTTCATTACGTTTTGTCGGTGAGACAGCTCATTATTTGGACAACTTTCCATTGTGTAATACAAATGAGAGGAGCCATCTACATACAATACAAAATGAGAGGAGTCATCTACTATATAACATATGCATCATGTGATGCATAAGACAAACTTACTTTAAAAGATACTGAAAATCGACTTTAGACATTATCTATGTGATTGTATGCATTTGGCTCTCTACTAAAATTAGACAACCCTATTTGGATTGAAAATTAGACTGCCAACCCTAAAAGTATAAAAGAAATCTAAGCTTTGGAACTCATCACTCTTAATCTTTTGAAAAAGCAAGGAATCCCCATTAATAAATAGACCCCTTTATATGTTTATATCTCTAATCCACATTGATGAACCTTAAATTTTTTACGATGGGTTCGAATGATTACATTCACAAACCAGATCTAGTATCTTGTCTTGCATACCCTTCATAAAGTTCCAAATCCATGTTTTCGGTATCTTATTAAATCTTAGGGTAGTGTTATAATTTGTAGGGAAAACAAACACCTCTTAAATATATCATTGATCCTTTATGTTGTTTTTTATTGACCAATTTGTGAAGGCTATATTGTCATGGTTAATAAGTTTGATTAGTGATTTACACTCAATTTTATATACATATAATAACACAAATTAATTTTTCAAAAATTGTTCTTTGTTTTGGTTGTTGAAGTAATGTGAAGTATAATAATAGATGGTACAATTGAACAAATTTTCTGAAAGTATAAAAATTGAATCCTTCTTTTTGATGATTAAACTTCCACCTTATACTATTAAAGAGTTATATTTTAGTTATTTTTACCTTTCTTTTTTATAAATTACAATTAAAATTAAAATAACCATAAGAATATATAATTAAAATATTCCAACAAACTAGAGGGAATTGAATATTGATGGCAAAATTAATCAAGTAAAATCTCGAAAGATTTGGGGAGGATGGAGAGCGGGAAAGCAGGCGAGCGAGTGGCGGATGGAAAGCGACCGAGAGGATGCGGTAGAAAGGAGGCAGGATGGTCAGGTGAGGGTCCAGGAGGGACAAGCCATGGCAGTGATGATGGGGCAGGGCCCAATGCAGCAGGGCCCAGGCGGATGGGTTGTACAGGAGCGAAAAAGACCCTCCTGACAAGGAGGGACCAAGAGGCGAGGTAAACCTAAACCAAAAAGGATCCTACGCCCAAGTACTAAGTCCAGGATTCTCAAAAAAGCAACCCACCCAGGAACTACTTCCTTGTGGAGCATATTTGGTCATCCTTGAAGACCTAATGGATAGCTACCTGGAGCTTGAGCGTTTCACTCTGATTGGCAAGTTCGTAGGAGGGTGACCAGACATGGAGACCATTCAGAAATGGGTTTTTTCCAAGTGGAATACCAACGAAAACATGGAAATTTTTGCCCTCTCTCGGGGGTTTTTCGCCATCAGGCTCAACACTCAGGAGGACTGCTGCAACATCTTGGCTGGGGGACCATGGTTCCTAGGGCGCAGGAGCCTTTTTCTCTGGAAGTGGGTGAGGATTTCAACCCTAAAACCCAAAACATAAATGTAGCTCCTCTGTGGGTTAAGTTGCCAACCTCCCTTTCCAATGTTGGCACGAGAATGTCATCAGAGGGATAGCTTGGTCCATAGGTGAGCTCGTTGCCATTGATTCTTCCACCAAGATCTGATCCAGGATGGTCCATGCCCACTTCTGTGTCTCTACTAACTTGTAAATAGAGTTACCCACTTTCATAAACTTGTATAGAGGATCATGCATCATCAAGAGGCATCCCATCGAGTATGAAAACAAGCTAGCCTTTTGTAATCACTATCGCACTCAAGGTCACCTCCTAAATCAGTGTCTTGTCTTGAGGGCCCAGAATAAAAAGGTGACAGGTCCGAACAAGGGCATGCAGAGGAACCAGGGTATTCCCCATCTCAACAAGGAGCTGGTGCTAGGCCCAAAACATGTCATTCATAATCTCGCCCACCAAGCACCTTAGGAGGAAGGTCAGAGTGATGCTCCAGATTAAGGCAAGCAAAACCGTGAGTGAGGAGAAGCCTCCCCGTCAACCCAAAAGGAGCAGGAGGTGCTCTCAAAATCCCCACTTCACACCAGTCCTAGCATAGAGGATCCAGTTACCGGTACAGACCCTTCTCAAAATTTTTGTTCCAAATTCTTTTATGGATGAGTACCTGGTGGGCAATAGGAAATCCCAAAACCGCTCGAATAGGGGTGAGGTACCCCTTTCTCCTTTCTCTAAAAAAGAAGGCCCATCCATATTTGGGAGAATCAGCCCCAAAAACACCAGGAGTAGGAAACAGGCCATTGACTATGGTAGTGAAAGGAAAAGAGGGAGACCCTCTAACAATGAGAAGAGAAACAAGGAAACGATGGAGGACATCACAAATGGAACCCAGTTGACGCTTTTCTTTGATGATTTTGACAACTAGAATGACAAGCAAAGAACCAAACCCTCCTCCCAGCTGGTGAAATGAGGCAGGAAAAATCCTAAACCCTCAAAATGAAGGTCCTCTCATGGAATGTGAGGGGCCTCAACGGGGTAGCCAAGCAGCGGCTGGTGGCCGACCTAAGTAAAATGATCAATCCTTCAATATTCATTATGCAAGAAATCAAAATCGATGAGCTCTCTTCTCAAAAGTCTACCAAAGCCATTTGGGCCAAAGGAGAGTGCCTTATCAGTCCAGCTCAAGGCACGTCAGATGGGCTCATGTGTCTTTGGGACCCTACCTTGGTTGAAGGAAGGCTTTTGTCATCCTGAAGCAAGATCCTAAACATTTTGTTTCACTCCAAGACCAATAATCAGTCTTGGATCCTGTCTAACATGTACGCTCCAAATTCCACCATCGAGTGGGCCAAAATATGGGAAACTGTAACTCAAATGAGGATAACCTTCAACACCTTTCCATGGATCATAGGAGGAGACTTCAATAGCCCACTGCATTCGTCTGAGAAGAAAGGAGGTAACGACTCTTTCAACAGAAGCATGGAGGATTTTAGAGGTTTTGTCAATACCAATGAGCTCATGGATGTTAAGATCAAGGGGTCCTCTTTTACTTGGAGAAACAGGAGGATTGATAGAGGGCTCATCCAGGTGAAGTTGAACAGGTTCCTCATCTCTCAAGAATTTATCCCTCAGTTTGGTGATGCCACCCTATTGGCATTACCTCGAATCGGATCAGACCGCAGTCTCATCCTCCTTAAAACTGGCAAGCCTCCCTCCTTAAAAAATCCTTTCCATTTCGAAGCCATGTGGACTCTCCACAAGGATTTCAAATATCAAGTATCCTCATGGTGACATCAAAAGTTTAGAGGATCCGCCACTTCTTGGTTGGATCAAAAACTATAGATGGTCAAAGAAAACTTGAAAATCTAGAACAGGGAGGTTTTTGGCAACCTTTTCGCCAGTAAAATGCCATTACTGAGAAACTTCAGGATATGGAAAGGAGAATCAAAGCTAGGGACCTCAACAACCCCACTAGGGAGGAGGAAAGGAACCTCCTAGCAGAGTTCCATAACATCCTGGATAGAGAGGAAATCTTCTGGAGGCAGAAGTCAAGAGACCTATGGGTCAAGGAAGGCGATGTTAACACCAGGTTCTTTCATACCTCCACTATGCGGCACAGGGCATCCAACAAGATCAGGGAGATTGTGTGCAGTAATGGATCATCCACCAAGGACATAGTTGAGATCAGGGTTGAAGCGGTGTCCTTTTTCCAGAACCTCTTGGGAAGTTTCTCAGAGGGTGACATCCAAGCTCATGATACTCTCCTATCAAACATTCCTTGCATCATTCCTCAAGATGCGAACCTCAGACTTGTGGAATCTTTCTCCTACAATGAGATTAAGGAAGCCTTGTTTTCAATGCAACCTGATAAAGCCCCTGGGATGGATGGTTTCTCTTCGAGGTTTTTCCAAACCCTATGGGATGTGGTGGGGAATGATGTCTGTGAGGCCATTAGAGAGATCCAGTCAACTAAATTTGTCCCTCGTAGTTTCAACTCCACCTTCTTGGCCCTCATCACGAAAGCCTCTGACTACAAATCCATCTCTGATTATAGGCCTATCAACCTATGCAACATCATCTACAAAGTGTTGACCAAGGTTATGGCCAATAGGCTGAAGCCCATTCTCCCCCTTATCATTGATCAGTCTTAAGGTAGTTCGGTGAAATGGAGGAACATCCTGGATGGGGTCATCTCGATCCATGAAACCCTACGTTCTGCCTCAATGACCAAGAAGGTTACCCTTTTCCTCAAGCTTGATATGAACAAGGCCTTCAATAGGGTTGACAAAGGTTTCCTTCGAAATATCCTCCTCAAGTTTGATTTTCATCCCCTGTGGGTTGACCTCATCTAGCATTGCATTTCCTCCCCCCGGTTCTCTGTCCTAGTCAATGGTTCTCCTACCGATTTCTTTTAGAGCTCAAGAGGTCTGCGTCAATGGGATCCTCTATTCCCCATCCTTTTCATCATCCTCATAGAAGCTTTGGGAAGAGATCTCAAGGATGCCCAATAGTGAAAGAAGGTGACCGACATCATCCCTGCCTCGGGGATTGAGGCGATCACCCATCAACAGTTTGTGGATGACACACTCTTGTCCACCATAGCGTCAACAGCTCAAGCAAGATCCATCAAATGAATCCTAGGACTCTATGAGAGTGTTGCCGGTCAAAAAGTTAACTACATCAAAAGCAAGATCTTTTTTCTCAACACCCTTGTTAGGTGTCAAGTTCAGATTGTAAGGATCCTGGGGTGCTCTTTTGACTCCCTCCCCACTACCTATCTTGGCCTCCCTCTCTTCTACGGGTGTGCTAAGGAAGGGATGTGGAACATGGTGCTCAAGAGAATCCATAAAAAGTTGGCATCGTGGAAAGGCAAGTTCTTATCCCAAGCTGCCAAGGCAACCCTCACTATGGTGTGCCTCCAAGGGATTATGACCTTTTTCATGTCTTTTTTCAGATTACCTACCTCGGTTCTTCACAAGATTGAGCAGATCCAACAAAACTTTCTTTGGTCAGGCAATGAAGACAAGTCTAGGTTTCCTTTGGTGGCCTGGGACAAAGTTTGTAGAAGCAAGAAGCAAGGAGGATTAGGGTTTAGGAGAATGGACAAGATGAACCTAGCACTCATTGCCAAACACACCTGGAGGATCCTGGTAGATGAACGGACATAATAGGTTAGAATTGTCAGGATGAAATACCTCACTAACACTTCCTTTCTTGAGGATAGGACTCCCCCTGGGGGGTCGGCTTTCTGGAAAGCCATTGTCCAATCCAGGTAGCTGATCCAAGATGGCATCAAGTGGATCCTTAGGGATGGTCGAAGCATATATTTTTGGAAGGATAGGTGGGCCCTAGAGGACCCTCTCTCTGAGCAAACCAGGTTGGGTCACCTTAAAACTTTTCTTGATAACAACTTTGGGCAAAGGGTGGCCAATTTCATTGAATGGAGAAATGGCTCGCTATAGTGGAAATTCATTGATTCAGAGGGACTAGAGACTGAGGCTAACTTCCTGTCCTCCATCCTTAAGGACATCATCATACCCACCAACAGAGGTATAGATTGAATGATTTGGAGGGGGACCAATGATGATGGATTCTCTGTCAAATCTGCCTATGAATTCCAATGCAAAGGGTTGAAATCAGACTTTCCTTGCAACGTGGTCTAGAGGAAATGTTTGACCCCAAAGGTAAATTTCTTCTCGTGGATTACCTTTCAGAATAAAGCTCTCACAATTGACAATCTTCACAAGAGGGGATTTGCTATTCCCAATAGGTGCTATCTATGTGAGTCTACCTGTGAGTCCTCTGACCACCTGTTCCTGTGCTATGTTTTCACTAGGTCGGTCCTTGGCTCCATCCTCTCTACCTTTCAGATCCAATGGATTCCGCCCAAGACCATTAAGGAGGCTTTCTTCCAATGGTCCAATCCTTTTAAAAATCTCAAGCTCAATTTCCTGTGGAATGCTTGCTTCCACCATTTTTTGTGGCAGATATGGTTGGAATGCAATGGTCGGGTCTTCGATAATCCTCCCAGGGATCCTCCCTCAATCGCTCACAGGGCCATCACCTTTGCCATTGAGAACTCCAAGCTTATCCCCAACCCATGGTCCAAGCATGTGTTTGAAGAGGGTTTGTTCAAATCCTTGAAGTTATCAGGGGAGATCAAGGAGCGGGAGGATCCAAGGTCATCCAGGAAGGACGTCAGGTGGGTCAGGCCTCCTCAAGGATGGTTAAAGTTAAATTTTTACGAGGCCTCTCAGGGCAACCCAAGGGCGGCCGTTGCGGGTGGATCGGTTAGATACCATAATGGACAGCTCGTTCTGGTTTTTTGTTAAAACTTGGGGTTTCAAACCAATCATGTTGCTGAAGCTAGAGGACTTTTGAGAGGACTCGAGCTCATTGCGGAGGATCCTCGATCCTTGGTAGTTGAAGGGGACTCACTGAACATCATTAACTACATGATGAATTTCCAGGATTCGGCGTGGAAGGTTTTCAATGTCATTTCTGATACTAGGAACCTCCTCATCCGGAGGAACCTGGTCCAAGTCAAGCACACCTACAAGGACGGCAATGGTTTAGCCGACCACTTGGCAAATAAGGGATTACTATCCACATGTCTCGTGGTGTTGCGGTAGTTGTTTTCAGAGGACGTGGAGAAGGTCGCCAGCCAGGATATCGCTAATGATTCCACATAAAAAAGAAGAGAGGATCAGGCTTGGGCAGACGGGCAGGGGGAGCGCCGCACTGTCGAAGGCAATGGTTGTCAGAATGGATGCATCTATATTTTTTTTGTTTTTTCAGCATGTTTTACCTCCAGTTTGAGGTTTCTGATGTAGCCCTCCTAGGCATTACTATTTTTTGTTTTGGTAAGGTTTACTATGGTTTCTACTGTACTAGCCCAAGGGGCTCCTTTTGTTACTAAGGGCTGCGGCCTCTCATGTTATAAGGTTTTGAGATCCTCTTAAAAAAATCATTTTGTATATAAAATATCAGCTTACCAAAAAAAATATTCTAACAAAAACTTCTCACCTTTTTTCTTTACAAGTTGCTTTTACATTGCTTTTTCATGCAATGTGGGGGAGGCCATTGTTCTCTTGTTATCCTTATAAATTTTGCATGGCCAACTTGATATTAATTTTGTGGTTGAAATTGTAATGGAACTCTCATCATTGTCACACTTTGTTACACAACTTTAAATTTTCCAAAAGTGGTTGATTTTATGACTATCCCTTAGTCGTTTTGTGGCTCAACGCTGTCCATAAGCCAATATGGAAAGGCACAAAGATATCTACCACTAGACAAAGAAGCTCTCTTAATGTGTGCCTTTCCATATCTCCAATTTGGTAGAGAAGCTATCTTAATTACGTGAAGAAAAAATCGCTTTAAATTTGGCACATGACCGTTCCTTGTCATTGACTTGTGTGGTATGTAGAGAAGCTATCTTAATTACGTGAAGAAAAAATCGCTTTAAATTTGGCACATGACCGTTCCTTGTCATTGACTTGTGTGGTATGTGGATGGTTTGGTTTTAGGTCATTAGTGGTGTGGATGATTACACTCTTAAAATAGTGACAACCTAGTCAAATAATAATAAGTATTTTTTAATTTGAAAATGATGGAATGATTTGATTGATAGCAGTTAAATGTTTGTTGGTGGATTGTTTTGGTTTAATTCTCAAGTTAGCTAAGAATTTTGTTGACTTCGTCTTTAACTAAGGATTATAAAGTTAAATAAGAAAACAAGTACCTTTTAGAATGGATTTGAGTGGTTGAAAACTAGACATGTCGTGAAATCATGACACATTCTCTGCCTTGTGCCTTTTCTGCCTTTCGCCCGTGAAAACGAAACATGTCACGAAATCGTGACATGTTCGCTGCCTTGTCCCTTTTCTTTCTTTGGCCCGTGAAAACGGAACATGTCGCGAAATCGCGACATCTTCGTTGCCTTGTGCCTTTTCTGCCTTTGGCCCGCGAAAATGGAACATGTCACGAAATCGCGACATCTTCGCTGCCTTGTGCCTTTTCTGCCTTTCGCCCGTGAAAATGGAACATGTCACGAAATCGTGACATCTTCGTTGCCTTGTGCCTTTTCTGTCTTTGGCCCGCGAAAACGGAACATGTCGCGAAATCGCGACATCTTCGCTGCCTTGTGCCTTTTCTGTCTTTGGCCAGCAAAAACACATGTCGCGAAATCGCGACACCTTTCTCTATCAGACTCTCTCTCCTGCATTATGTCGCGAAATCGTGACACTTTTTCTCCTTGGCGCTTTTCTTCCCGTCGAGTCGCGAAAACCCGACATGTCGCGAAATCGCGACACTTTTTCTCCTTGGCGCTTCTTCTTGCAACTTGTCGCGAAATCGTGACACTTTTTCTCCTTAGCGCTTCTTCTTGCAACTTGTCGCGAAATCGCGACACTTTTTCTCCTTAGCGCTTCTTCTTGCAACTTGTCGCGAAATCGTGACACTTTTTCTCCTTAGCGCTTCTTCTTGCAACTTGTCGTGAAATCGCGACACTTTTTCTCCTTAGCGCTTCTTCTTGCAACTTGTCACGAAATCGTGACACTTTTTCTCCTTAGCGCTTCTTCTTGCAACTTGTCGCGAAATCGTGACACTTTTTCTCCTTAGCGCTTCTTCTCCGAACATGTCACGAAATCGTGACAGTTTTTCTTGCAAGCGCTTCTTCTCCGAACATGTCACGAAATCGTGACAGTTTTCTTGTGCTTTCTAAACATGTCACGAAATCATGACAAGTTTTCTTGCACCTTCTAAACATGTCGCAAAATCGTGACAATTTTCTTACTTGCCTTCTTTGCTTCCAACATGTCACGAAATCATGACAGTTTTTCCACTTGGCTTCTTTGCCTGCAACATGTCACGAAATCGTGACAGTTTTGCTTGCGCCTTCTCTCTCCTCGTCCATGTCATGAAATCATGACAATTTTACTTGCGCCTTCTCTCTCCTCCGATATGTCATGAAATCATGACGTTTTTCTTTCTACCTTCTAACTTCTCAACCTGTCGTGATATCACGACAGAAAACATGTCGCGATATCACGACAGTTTTCTTACTTGTCTTTTTCTTTGATTTTTTGAATCTGGGTCACTTCTGTTTTCTTGGAATTTCACTGTACATGATCTGACTGACCTCTGAACTCCTGTCCACTGCTTCAACTGCATCAACTGATCTATCTGTCTATGTTGACAACAATGACAATACTTTTGTTGCACCTTGCTCAACAATCTCCCCCTTTGGAATTGTTGGCAACACTCATGCACTCTCCTGTAATTCTTCTCCCCCTTTGACAATAATACCAAAGGGCTGCTGCAGACTCCCCACGAGTCTATGCACAACATTCTCGAGATACACATTGTTATAGTTAGCAAAAATCATGAATATGAGCAAAACTATAAACATAGGCATAAGTACTCCCCTTGAGAATGTGATCCCAATTGATAGTCAGTTCTTTGGAAATGTGACTACTCCCAACTTACTTCGAAGGTACTCAAAAACTTCCTTGGGCAATGGTTTTGTGAATATATCTGCTACTTGCTCTGTAGTTGGAACAAAATCCAATTTGACCTCACCTTCTGCAACTTTATCCTTCAAGAAGTGATACCGGATTGCAATATGTTTGGTTCGAGAATGCATAACCGGATTCTTTGATATGTTTATAGCACTTGTGTTATCACATTTAACTGAAATTGGCTCTTTGAAGTGAATACCAAGATCTTTCGGTGTTTGTCTCATCCATAATATCTGTGTACAGCATGTTGTCACTGCAATGTATTCTGCCTCTCTTGTGGATAGAGAGACTGATTCTTGTTTCTTGTTGTGCCATGCTACCAGCCTGTCTCCAAGATAAAATGCTCCTCCACTGGTACTCTTTCTATCATCAATACATCCTGCCCAATCTGCATCAGAATATGCAATAAGAGTGAAGTCCTTACCTTTTGGGTACCACAACCCATACTCCATAGTACCCTTGAGGTACCTAAAAATCCTCTTTACAGCTGTCACATGAGTCTCTTTGGGACTAGCCTGAAATCTTGCTACCATGCATACTGCCTGTAATATATCTGGTCTAGTGGCTGTCAAATACAACAGGCTTCCAATCATAGACCTGTACATGGTTTGATCTACATCCGGAGATTTGTCATCCTTGCTCAACTTGCAACCTTGTTGTCATGGGAGTGCTAACGGGTTTACTATCCTCCATTGTGAACTTTTTCAGCATTTCTTTCACATATTTAACTTGAGAGATAAAAATGCCCTTTTCACTTTGATTGACTTGCAATCCGAGGAAATAAGAAAGTTCACCAATCATTGACATCTCAAATTCAGTCTTCATTTTATTTGCTATGTCTCTACAAGATTTATCATGATTTTTGCCAAAAATGATATCATCTACATAAACAACAAGGACAATAAGATTGCCATTTTTAGTTTTAACATACAGATTGTTGTCCACCAAACCTTTCTTGAACCCTTGTTTAATAAGATAGTTATCCAGCCTTGCATACCATGCTCTGGGTGCCTGTTTTAGACCATACAACGCTTTCTTTAACCTGCAAACAAAATCGGGATTGTCACCGAGTTGAAAGCCATCTGGCTGTTCAATGTAAACCTCTTCTTCCAGATTTCCATTCAAAAATGCTGATTTTACGTCCATTTGATATACTTTGAAGTTTTTATGGACTGCTAAAGCCAAAAACATTCTGATTGCTTCTAGTCTGGCAACTGGTGCAAATGTTTCCTCAAAATCAATGCCTTCAACCTGAGCATAGCCTTTCTGAGACCAATCTTGCCTTATTTTTGACAACATGCCCATCTTCATTTAATTTATTTCAAAAAATCCATTTAGTGCCAATTATGTTTTTATTTGCTGGCCGTGGTACTAATTCCCAGGTTTTGTTTTTCTCAATCTGATCTAGTTCTTCATTAATTGCCTTCATCCAACTTTCATCTGTGCTTGCTTCAACAATATTTTTGGGTTCAATGCTGGATAATAAAGAGTAGTTTCGTATTACTGCTCTTCTTGTCTGAATACCAACTGTTGGGTCCCCAATAATCTGTTCTCTGGGATGATTTTTCTGCCAGCTGCCTGTTTTGAATTTCTTGTTCTCTTCTTCTTTTGAGTCGATTCTTAAATCAGCTGGGTCAATTTTTTGATTTTCTTCTTTTTCTATTTCTTCATCTCCTTCAATGACTTCTTCATAAATAGGGTAGTTTTCTTGATATGTAACTTCTCGTTCTCTACCTTCATCAACTTTAACATCAGCACTCTCAATAATTTTCTTTAGCCTCTTGTTGTAACATGTGTAGGCTTTGCTTTTTGTTGAGTATCCAAGAAAAATACCTTCGTCAACTCTATCTTCAAATTTATCGAGATTATCTTCAGTTCGTTTGATGTAGCACTTGTTGCCGAACACTTTGAAATATCTTGTTGTAGCCTTTCTGTCGAACCACAGCTCATACGGTGTTTTGCTTTCATGTGTTCTTAGCATGCACCTATTTTGAATATAAACTGCAGTATGTACTGCCTCTTTCCAGAATCTGTCAGCTATTTTGTTCTCAGCCAACATTGTCCGTGCCATTTCTTGCACAATCCTGTTCTTCCTTTCAACAACACCATTCTGTTGAGGTGTCCTTGCTTGCTGAAAACTGTCTTCTAATCCCATATTTTTGACAGTATTCTACAAACTCCTCACGAGATAAACTCTCCTCTTCTGTCCGATCTTAGGCATTTAATTCTTTTTCCAATCGATTCTCAACCTGTTTTTTAAAAATCTTGAACATCTCAAAGGCATCTGATTTAAGCTTTAAAAATAGTACCCATGTCATTCTGGAGTAGTCATCTATGAACAACATAAAGTATTTGTCACCATTTATGCTTTGTGTTCTCATGGGTCCACATAAATCAGTATGTATCGGCTCTAACGGTTTCTGGTGAAATATTCCTTTGCTTTAAATGTGGATCTGGTTTGCTTCCCTTTTTGGCATGAAGCACAGATGCTATTTACCGGTTTGCCAATGGTGGGTATATCTCTTACTGCTCTTTTTGAACTTATTTTTACCAGATTGTCAAAGCTAATATGACCGAGCCTCTTGTGCCACGACCAGTTTTCATCTTCCTGTCCAATCAAGCATGATCCTTCTAAAGTTTCTGAGAGAGTGTATAGATTTCTAGAAGTCCTCGATCCAGTAGCTATCAGCTTCCCACTGTGTGCTTTTCTGACTTCACAACCCTACTTTTTAAAAATGACTTCATGACCTCTGTCACAGATTTGACTTACGCTCAGTAAGTTGTGCTTCAAACCAACTACAAATAGAACTTCTTTGGAATTGATCTTTCCATCACTTATTTTGACTGATCCTTTGCCAACTATTTTGGCTCCATCATTATTTCCAAACTTTACAGAGCCCCCTTCATATTTCTGTAATTTTTCAAATTTTTGTTTATCTCCTGTCATGTGACTGGAGCATCCACTATCCAATATCCATGGTGCTGATTTGTTCTATGCTTTGAATGTTGTCTGGACAATCAAGGATTCTTTTTCTTCCTTGAGTTGCTCTTTTTCTTTCCATTCTGATTTGACTGTAGTTTTGGTCACTTGTTTAGACTTTTCTTTGTCGATGGCTCTGTGCATGTTTATCTAGGAATTTTTTGTTTTGCCTTAAACTGTTTGGTTGAGTTCTTCTTCCCTGATATTTATTTGTTGCATATGTGCTTCTACAGTTTCTTGCAATGTGTCCAAAGTTATGACAGTTATAGCATTCTACTGCATAATCTATCAAGGGTGAAAATACATTTCTACTGGAAAAATTTCTTTGTCCTATATTATAAATGCAATCTGAAATCTTATGACCGTAAGTATTGCATTTAAAACAATAACCAGAAAAAGAATGATTGAACCTGGGAGTTGGTCTTTGCCAATTTGTAGTAGGAGCCACAAATTTTCTTCTCCTTTGATGTGTGACTTTTGTGAATCCCTCATTGTCAATAGTCTTCTCGTGCCTGGCATTGTTGCTTTCTTTTGCAAGATTCATTTTTCTTTGGTCAACCTTGATTTTATCCTCTTTCTTTACTGGTTCTACAGTTATGGCCTTTGATCCACTTGATGATTCTCCTTCGACAAACCCCAAGCCAAACTTGATGTCTGTAGTCCTCTGACTATTTATAATCTTTTCAAGCTTTGCAGAACTTCCTTCAAGTTTGTGATAGCAGCTCAATTTTTGATTCTTTTCTTCTAGCCGCATTCTTAAAATAACAATCTCTTCTTCTAGTTTGCTGCACTCATCTATTCTCATGGTTAACTGTACTTCAAGTTCTTCAGACATTTTCTTAAATTCTTCTGTCTGTACTTTCAAACTGTTTATTATGTCATTCGCATCCTCAAGCTTTCTTGAGACCTTATTATTCTTTTTCCTTTCTGACTTCAACTCTTTAAGTGCAGCAACCAACTCTCCTTCCAGATAAACTTCAGCCTCATCCTTATTTTTTGTATCACCTTCCTATTTTTCTTCTGTTTTTGCTTCTTCAAATGCCATGAACAGAGCTTCACCTGTTTCTTCTTCAGAATCTTCACCTGAGCTATCTTCAGAAGAGCTGACATTCTTGGATATGAAACTTTTCTTTTTGAAATTGCTTTTCTTAAAGTTTGGTTTCTTCTTCCAGTCACTTCTTTCTTGGTGTGACCCTTCATTACTTTTGGTTTTCTCATTCATTGGACACTTAGCTGCAAAGTGACCGACCCCTCCATAATTGAAACACTTAAATGGCAACTTTCCTCTATATTTTCCTTTTCCCTTTGTAAGTTTCCGAACAAAGTTGGCTTTCGTTTCATCCGATGTCTCTTCATCCTCAGATTCTTGTTCAGCTTTTGTATTCTTGTGTGCTTTAAAAGCAGCTTCTTTGTCTATGGGCTTAGTTTGTCCTATTCTCATTTCATATGCAGTCAAGGAACCATGCATCTCATCCATGCTAAAATTGTTTAGATCTTTAGCCTCTTCTATTGCAGAAACTTTAGAATTAAATCTTTTGTGAAGAGTTCTAAGTACCTTTTTCATGACAACCGCATCTTCGATCTCTTCGTCGAGTCCTCTGATTGCATTAATGATTCCATTGACTCTCAGCATATAGGCCTCTATGTTCTCATCGTCATTCATTTGTAATGCTTCGAACTGAGCTCGATGAGTTTGTAGTTTGGCTTCCTTGATCTTGTTGTCTCCTTCATGGATGCTCTTCAGTTTATCCCATATGTCTTTTGTCGATTTACAGCTCATGACCCTTATCAGTTCATTGTCTACTAGCCCACACATTATGGCATTCTTTGCTTTGGAGTTATTCTCAGACAGTTTCTTACCGATAGTATCTGTTGGAGGAGTAGCGGGTGTTGTGTATCCACTTTCTACTGACTCCCAAATGTCGTATCCTAACGCACTCAGATATGTCTGCATCCTGAGTCTCCAGAATGAGTAATTAGTTCCATTGAACAAAGGAGCTTTGTTTGATGAGAATCCTTCACTACCTGCCATTGTGTTCCTTCCAAGATCACCTTAGCTGATTAAGCTTGTTCAGGAACCTTGCTCTGATACCAATTGATATTCTCACAATGACACTGAGAGGGGGGGGTGAATCAGTGTAGCTAAAAATCTGATCTGCAATTCTTAAAACTGAAGCAAAGAGAACTAGAAAATAGATAAAGCAATAATCACAAGAGAGCACACCACAACACACAATGTAACGAGGTTCACCAATTTGGCTACTCCTCAAGAATGACTGCTTGGACTACGGTCCAAATCCAGCCTTTGCAAAACACCAATTTTACAATCTGTTTACCAGCACCCACTGGAAGGAGCACCAACCCCTGATTTATCTGCACCTACAGAAAGGAGCACCAACCCCTATCCAAGCACCAACTTGGATCACAGTTTTGAAAGTTATATCAATGACATACAAATGCCTTCACTTTTTCAAGACCCTGACTGGTCTCCAATTTATCAAAACACAGTAAATACTCACTGCTCAGCTTGTCACTCTCTTACAGCACTCTTCTCACCCTCTTTCGATAGCACTTTCACTCTTGCAGCAGCAACAATATTCTTCACGCAGACCTGCTTTTATAGCATGTAAGTCTCTATTTTTAGCTTTCATAAATTCGCATGCAACCCGTGACTATTCTTTTAATTTTTACTTCTGCCACTTGTCAACTGTAACTGCTTCTTTGTGTAACTCCTTTTGTAATATAGAGAGTGTGCATTTCTCAACACGTTACATGCACCAGTATACCTCTACTATGATTATTCATCTTCTTGAACATGACTGTTCGAGTTTATTTCTGTGCATGCATATATTTTATGATTCTATTAATGCGACTGTTCGATTTACTCCAGTTAACTCCAGTTCATAAAAAGCTGCATGATTTCTATATGTAACTGCCGCATTTACTCTAGATGAATATTCTTATTCTGACTGCATGCCTTTTCTCTACAACTGCCCCTTTAACTATAGTTCTATTCCAGTTAACTATTTGTTATCATGCTGTAGCGACTTGTCACAAAATCGTGACACTTCTATCTCTTTCTGCCCTTCTTCGCCTTTTACCCATGAAAACAAGACATGTCATGAAATCATGACATTCTTCGCCTCCTTGTTCTCTTCTTCGCTTGCAACCGCGAAAACCAGACATGTCACGAAATCGTGACACATTCGCCCTCTCGCTACTCTTCTTGGCTTGCTCTAGCGAAAACCAGACATGTCACGAAATCATGACATCATTCTCTCCTTGTGCTCTTTTCTCCTTTCTCCGAAAACGGAACATGTCACAAAATCGTGACATCTTCGTTGCCTTGTGCCTTTTCTGTCTTTGGCCAGAAAATGAAACATGTCACGAAATCGTGACATCTTCGCTGCCTTGTGCCTTTTCTGTCTTTGGCCAGCGAAAACACATGTCACGAAATCGTGACACCTTTCTCTATCAGACTCTCTCTCCTGCATTATGTCACGAAATCGTGACACTTTTTCTCCTTGGCGCTTTTCTTCTCGTCGAGTCGTGAAAACCCGACATGTCACGAAATCGTGACACTTTTTCTCCTTGGCGCTTCTTCTTGCAACTTGTCACGAAATCATGACACTTTTTCTCCTTAGCGCTTCTTCTTCAAATCACACTTTTTCTCCTTATTCTTCTTGCAACATGTCACGAAATCGTGACACTTTTTCTCCTTAGCGCTTCTTCTTGCAACTTGTCGCGAAATCGTGACACTTTTTCTCCTTAGCGCTTCTTCTTGCAACTTGTCGCGAAATCGTGACACTTTTTCTCCTTAGCGCTTCTTCTTGCAACTTGTCACGAAATCGTGACACTTTTTCTCCTTAGCGCTTCTTCTCCAAACATGTCACGAAATCATGACAGTTTTTCTTGCAAGCGCTTCTTCTCCAAACATGTCGCGAAATCGTGACAATTTTTCTTCGCGCTTTCTAAACATGTCGCGAAATCGCGACAACTTTCTTTGCACCTTCTTCTCCAAACATGTCACGAAATCGTGACAACTTTCTTACTTGCCTTCTTTGCTTCCAACATGTCGCGAAATCGTGACAGTTTTTCCACTTGGCTTCTTTGCCTGCAACATGTCGCGAAATCGTGATAGTTTTGCTTGCGCCTTCTCTCTCCTCGTCCATGTCACGAAATCGTGACAATTTTACTTGCGCCTTCTCTCTCCTCCGATATGTCATGAAATCGTGACGTTTTTCTTTCTGCCTTCTAACTTCTCAACCTGTCGCGATATCGCGATAGAAAACATGTCGCGATATCGCGACAGTTTTCTTACTTGTCTTTTTCTTTGATTTTTTGAATCTGGGTCACTTCTGTTTTCCTGGAATTTCACTGTACATGATCTGACTGACCTCTGAACTCCTGTCCACTGCTTCAACTGCATCAACTGATCTATCTGTCTGTGTTGACAACAATGACAATACTTTTGCTGCACCTTGCTCAACACCGCGCCTATCCGACTCCCCCCAAAACCACTATTTTTTCTTCAAAAACTCTTAACATTTTGTGCGGCCAAAATTTTGAACATATTATTTATGCTCGGATTTATGTTTTAATGGATTTTGACAAACCCCTACCTAAAAATATCACATTACAATTTGGGGAAGATACTTGGGAGCAAGTAGTGGACTATGAGAACATTCCTTTTCATTGTAGAATTTGCCATGAATATGGTCATTTGGCTAGTGCTTGCCCAAATAAAATTCCTGATCAAAAGAAAGAAGATATAAACTCAGCAGGTTTCCAAATGCCTAAGAAGAAGAACACTAAAAAAAAAACCAATTATGAAGGATCAATCAAAGTCATCTACTAATATGTTTGAAATCCTTTCCACAAATGATGTCCCAAGTGAGGAAGAGGAAATAATGGAAACAAAAATCTTAGAAACTCAATTTAAATATGAAGGGAAGAACTCAGGAGACAAACCAACAAATCAAAGGTTTTCAACAGAAAAAAAAGGAGAAAATTTACACAAGAAAAACAATCTTTTAAATGTCAAAACTTCAAATAATGCAAGTCCTAATATAGACTCCGTTGAACCCTCTAGTAAAATTTTGGCTGTGTATGAGCATTCTTCAAGGTTAGAAGTCATCTCAGATTCAATTGGAATAAGTCAAGAAACAGGGAAAAAAAATTGAAGATGGATTCTAATCAAAAAGTAGGTCGCAAGACCAATCAATATCATATGGTAAAAGAAGGTGAAAAGCTTGTAGAGGAAGGTAATATTAATGCCCTTCCCAACTTTTTTAGCCCCGGTATTAATGAAGATCATCACTTGTAATATTAGAGGACTCAAAGGGAGTCTTTCAAAACAAAATGAAATTAGAAGAATGATTCAGATAAATCATCCACATCTTGTTTTCCTTCAAGAAACAAATATGTCAATGGAGGATATGGACTCAATTGCTAGTAAAATTTGGCCAACTGGAAAAGTGGTTTCCCTCAGTTCCCAGGGGACTTCTGGTGGCATTTCTTGTCTTTGGGACCCAAAAGAGGTAGTTATTCACCATATGGTTGGCATTTGGGGTCTTTGGCTATAGCTATTCAAAGTAGACATTCCAACCAAATTATGCTCTACATTATTGTTTATGCTCCGATTGCTTTGGAGGAAAAAATAAGATAGTGGAAGGATATAACTCATATTATCTCTCATTTTCTTGAAGCTTGGATCTTGATCGGAGGAGATTTCAATACCATCCTCTCTCTAGATGATAAAAGGGGGGAAATAGAAATTTGGACAAAAGCACTAACCTCATGAGCGAATATATTGCAAACCTCCATCTTGTGGACATCCAACCAGAAAATGGCCTTATGACTTGGTCTAATAGAAGGCAAGGCTTAGATTGTGTAATGGAGATATTGGATAGGTTTTTGCTCTCTAAAAATTTCTTAATCCATGGTCACATTCCTAAAGTGAAGACTCTTAATAATGTTGGTTCGGATCATTGGCCAGTCATGGTGGAAATGGGGAAAACCACTATGAGTTTTTGTCCTTTTCATTTTCAATTAATGTGGCTTAGAGACATTTCCTTTAGACCTCGTGTGCAAAAATGGTGGAAGGAAGGTAAACCTAGGCATGGGACTAAGATGTTCTATTTTGCCAAAAGAATTCAATACATTAAATCCAAAATCAAGACTTGGAACTGGAAAGAGTTTGGGGATGTTCATAAAAAAAACATGAAGTTATTGCTCATCTTGAAATTTTGAATAAGAAAATCCGTTTAGATGGCCTCATAGAGAAGAGAAGTGCATATGAAATTAAACTCACAACTCAGTTAGAGGAATGGGAAAAAAGAGAATAAATATGATGGAAGCAAAAATCTAGAATTCAATGGCTCAAAGAAGGAGATCGAAACACAAATTTCTTCCACAAATCTCTTCTAGCTCAAAGATCTCACAAATTTATTTCTTCCTTAACTTCAGATACTGGAGATGTTGTTTATACTTGGGATGGCATGAACTCTATTGTTGTTGATTACTTTTCCAATCTTTTTGCTGCTACTCCTCTTAACTCAGCTTCTCAACAAAATGTTCTTCAAGCAATCCCTTCTCTTATCACTTCTGAGGAGAACTCTATTTTGAATGCTCATGTTACTATCAATGAGATTCAACAGGTAGTTTTTTAAATGCAAAAAGGGAAAACCCTAGGTCCTGATGGTTTTCCCATTGAGTTCTACCAAGATTTCTGGGATATCCTTCATGTTGATTTATTAGAGGTGGTGGAAGAATCCAGGAAAGCCAAAGAAATTTTGAAGGTTATCAATAAAACTTATGATACTCTTGTTCCAAAAGCTCAAGAGGTGGATCATATCTCATCTTTTAGACCTATTGCTTTATGTAATGTTCTTCTCAAAATCATTACTAAAATCATGGCAGAAAGGTTGAAGCATATTTTGCATAAGATTATTTCCCCAGAGCAAGGGGGTTATGTGGAAGGGCGTCAAATAGTATATGAGATAGTTCTTTCTTAGGAAGCCATCCATTCCATGGATATGCAAAAATCTCCTTCCATGTTCATTCGGTTAGAATTATCCAAAGCTTATGACAGAGTGGATTGGCACTTACTTATCAAAGTTTTGAGGCAATTTGGTTTCTCTAAGGATTGGATGGATTGGATTATGGGATGTATGTCTTCAGTTTCCTACTTAGTTCTTATCAATGGTAGGCCTTCTCAATCGTTCCTAGCTTCCAGAGGTATTAGGCAAGGTGACCCGTTATCCCCTTATTTATTCATCATTCTTGTTGAATGCTTGGGTAGGACTATAACCAAAAAGAGGGAAAACAAAACCCTTGAGGGAGTTACCATTGCTCAAGGAGCTATACCTATCTCTCATCTTCAATTTGTGGATGACTCTACTCTTTTAAGTAAAGCTACAATTAAGGAAGCTTCTAATATTAAGCAAATCATTAGCTATTTTTCTAAGGCTACTGGGCAGTTGATCAATGAAGACAAATCTAAAGTTATTTTCTTTCATTGCTCTGCTAGACAAGAATCCATGGTCTTAGATAAATTAAGATATAAGAAGACCTCCCTTCCAATCAATTATTTAGGTATTCCCATAAATATTCAAAGGCAAAAAAATAAATGTTGGAATTGGTTGTTGGACAAAGTCAAGAAGAAAATTGGAAAGTGGATCAACATGTGGCTTTCTTTTGGGGGTAGAATCACCTTGGTAAAATCAGTCCTTCAAGCTATTACTAGTTATGTATCTTCCGTGTTGAATATCCCAAAGGTTGTTCTTTGAGAATTGGATCAAATCAGTCATCGTTTCCTTTGGAGTGGTACTAAGGAGAAAAGAAAATGGGCCTTGGTGAAATGGGACACTTTATGTCTTCCTAAGAATGAAGGGGGGTTAGGATTTCGGTCTTCTATTAATAACAACAAATATTTAGCTACTAAATTATATTGGAGGATGTTGCATAACCCCAATGCTCTTTGGGCCAATAATATCCGTGCTAAATATGCTGAGAACAAAAGTCCTGAAGACCTTGTTCGCTATCGACTTCCTACCAAAGTTTCTCCCATTTTAGCAGTTCTTAAGGCTAGTGAGGATTTGATAAAGAAAAATTTATTTTGGATCATTCATAATGGTCAAAAGGTAAATTTTTGTATAGATTCTTGGGATGGTCACAAGCCTTTGATAACTCAGTTTCTCGATTGGAGGCCTTGGATGGAGGAGCTTCACCGAGCTAACTCGATAAAGGTGGCTAATTACTATCGGTACCATACTGGTAATTCAAAGGTTGGTAGATATTGGATCCCTATTGAGGACTGGACTATTCAAATCCTAGAAAGGCAAAGACAAGATATCTAAGGCCTCCTTCATATGAGATCTCTCTCTTGGTCCCATGAAAAATATTTTTTTGGATGAAACGACACTACTATGGGTGTGTATTCAGTTGCTCAAGGTTATTTGACCTTATGCCATAATAATCCCAACCATTCTTCTGACATATTTTCTCAATTGTGGGCTCAAAAGCTCTGGCCTAAGGTGAGGTTCTTTAATTGGATTTTATTGCATTGTAGGGTGCTTACTGGTGAGCAAATTATGAAGTGTGGTTTTCATGGCCCTTTTAGATGTGAAATGTGTGAAGAGAATGTAGAAACTCTCAACCATTTTTTTATTGAGTGTACTTTAGCCTTTGAGCTATGGAGGATAATGACCACTTTACTTGGCTTACAATCATCCAATTTTTTTACTTTTGAACAATTTTGGAGGGATTGGCCTAATCAAGAGGGTGTTGATCATTTTATTAGGCAGTTAGTTTGGATGTGTTCTACCATTCTTCTTTGGAATATTTGGAAAGAAAGGAACAACCAAATTTTTAATCAAGATAGGAAGGATATTCACTATATTTGGCAAAAGACCATAGCCAACTTAGTTGAATCAGTCCATCAACTCCTTAATCACCCCCAAAACTCCCACCAAATATGGGATCAAGTGATGCAGATATTGAAGATTAAATCTTCTAAGGGCAACCAACTTAAAGGGAATGTGAGTATTAGTAATATGGATAGGACAAGAAATTGGCAACCTCCTCCTAAGGATTTTGGAAAAGTCAATACTAATGGAGACTCTAGAGGGAACCCTGGAAAAGCCAGTGTGGGAGGAATTGGTAGACTTTTAGATGGCTCCCTGGTTTTTACTTTTGCTGAGAATTTGGCTATTCTTTCCAATAACCTTGATGAGGGGTATGGTATCCTCAAAGGCCTTCAGGAGGCTACTAAGGTTGGTTGGGAAAAGGTGTTAGTTGAGTCTAACTCTCAACTTATGATTAATATTTTGAAGACTCCTAATAATCATAAGGTTGACTGGAGAATAAAAATATTTATTGAGAAGATTCAATTAATCCATATGGGATTTTTAAAAGTTGATTACAATCACGTGGTCAGAGATCAAAACAAGAGTTTTGATGCTTTAGCTAATTGGGCTTTGGAAAAATTTCATCTTACTTGTTATGGCCACCCTCCTAGATGGTGGGCTTCGCAAATTAGGGAAGCTCTTCTTTCTATCATTTCTTTGGATGGCTCCAGTTCTGAAGGTACTTAGTTTCTTCTTGCTTTTTTTTTTTCTTCTCTTTGGTTCATTCAGGTTTTTTTAGTTCCCTAGCTCAAACTATTCTTTCTTTTGTTTCCTTTGTTGATTCTCGCCTTAATAGTCTTCTGGTCTAGATAGGTCATTGTTATGTTCAATTTTTTTTTTTTTTCTTCTTTTTTTTTTTTGTTTAGTTTTTTAAGGTGTGTGTGTTCTTTTGTTTTGTTTTGTTTTTGTGTTCTTTATGTTGTTTTTTGTTGTTCTTGTGTTTTTTTTGTTTTGTGTTTTTTTTTTTTGTTTTTTTTTTATGTTTTTTTGTTTTTGTTCTTGTGTTTTTATCGTTCTTGTTCTTGTGTTTCTCTTTGTTTGTGTTAATTCGTATTTTTTTGTGTGGGTGTTTTCTATGTTTTTTGTTTTTTTTTATTGTCTATTGTTGGTTGTTTTTTATTTTTATTTTTATTTTATTTTTTTAATATTTTAGGTTTTGGTTGTGTTTATTTTTCATGTTAATTTTTGGGTTATGTCTTTGTAGTGTTCTGTTGTTTTTGTCTTGTTTGTGTTTTTCTATGTGGTTCATGTTGTGGTTTCTTTTATCTTATTGTGTGTGTGTTTGGTTGTGCTTTTGTTTTTGACAAACTCAAGGAGCATGTTTTTTATTTTATTTTATTATTTTTGTTGTTATTTACTTATTTTTAAATTGGTTTTGTGTGTTTGTTTGCTCCTTGAGTATGTCAAAGGTGGTAGGTTAGGTCCGAGTCTTGGGCATTTTTGGCGAAATGATACCCTTGCCTCCTTGGGTCTTACCCAAAAGTGGCATCCCTTTGGGATGTTTTCCACAAATAAAAATAAAAATAAAAGAATATAGCCAAACAATATATGTTGCCTAAAAACATTATAGCTTGAAATATTAGAGCAAAATAATGACCAAATTTCTTTAGCAAAAAAACAATCAAAAAAGATATGCTTGACAGTATTAGGAACTCTGCATAAATGGCAGCTCATTGGTGATTGAGGATCTTTACATATAGGAAGCCTATGAAGAAGTAATAACCAATGAAAACATGTCTTTTTAGGCTAAAGAAATCTGGACCAGATATGCTGCAAAATGCTATGCCCATTATTAGTGAAGACTTCCATAGACCACCTGTTATCAATATGGAGTGAGAAAATTATAAAGATTTTTTGGCTTGATTTTGAACAATTGAGTGTCATCATGCCACTGAATCTTGCCATAAAAAGGTTTGATCATCATCAATAAATATAGCACTGCTTAATTGCAAAAACGAGGCTCGCAGTAAAGAGTATGTCCTCCATTGAGAGCAAGGAATATCATATTGATCACCACAAAGTTAACTTTCAAGTTATCTATACATGTGGTTTTTTCAAATTTTTATATGAAACGGCCCATTACATCATCACCACATGATGGTATTACAACAAAGCTTGGATATTATCCATGTATCTCTTGGCAAGATTCAAACCTGGATCTACTCTTTGAATTTTGAAGAATATAACCGGTTGAAGTAATGCCATTTGATTTTTTATCTATATATATATATATATATGGTTGGTATGGTTACTTTTCATGACGTCTTGTTTCTTACATGTTATGCTAAATAAACTAGACATTTCATGGTGATGCTCCTTAGGAGTCATCCATATTTAAGCTTTACATCTAAGATGATGTGAATCAGTCCTTATTTAAATTATAATTATCTTTTCATTACATTTGACATTTGTAAGATGAAATTCAAATCAATAATGTACTTTTGTTGTTGTCTTGCAAAATTATTTGTCTATATAGTTTTTTAAAATGTTTTGGTTGCATACCATATTTCTTAACTTTTATAATATCTTTTTAATATGTGTGAAAGTTAATGTCTAAATGAGTTATCTATTTCTTGACTTTATTATAGTATAATTTACTAAAAATTAATTTGATAATAATTACTTGGTTACATTAAAAATTCGTTATCCTGTATAAATTTACTATTTCATTTAAACCCAATATAACCAACAAACATCAAATTTACAACTACATTCATTAAAAGCAAATTTCACACTCCAGCCAAATAAAGTTAAATAATGAAGTTTTTTTTTTTTTGTTAGTGTGAGAAACCCCAACGATAGGGTTGAGTAGTCTCCTCTATGGGGGACAGTGCACCAGCCAAATAAAGTTAAATAATGAATTTTTTTTTATATTTGGTTAGTGTGAGAAAGAGAAACCCCTTCTTCGAGAGGTCCCAGAGGTTCGAGGTTCAAGGTTCAAACCGGGCTTTGGCTTTTCTTCGAGAGGTTCAAGGATCAAACGCAGCGTGGACTAGTGTGTAGTGGATGTGTATTAAATTCCTTAATGAAATTATTTTCAATTCAATAATTAATTTTTACTAGAACAAACAAAATCCACTTGTAATATCTTAACCTTTCAACATGAAAATTAGTTAAAATAATTTAAATATTTTCAAAAATTTAGAATTAACTTTTAATTAGTAAACTTAAAAAAATAAAAAATAAATAAAATAATAATAATAAAATAGATTAAATTAGGAGAACAATCTATCTAATCATATGAAGGTTAAAAAATAGATAACTTCATTAATTTATATAGTTTTAAAAACTTATGAAAAAATAAATTAAAATTAAATTTTAATTTATAAAGCTTTAAAACTATAGAAAATAAATTAAAATTAAAATTTTAACTAAAAAAATAATAATAAAAAAAAAACTTTGAGAAAAAAAAATTTACCTTTGAAAGGGGGGGAGTCGGTGGGATTTGAACCCTCGACTTGCAGGCTCCTAGAGCCTTACCGCACGACTCACGACCACGTGAGCCAGCGGGCTGATCCAAAAGGATCAGGGGCCCCCTCGTATTTGAGGAGGGTCCTCAGTCTGCTGCCCGAGCGCGGCCACCTAGCCGCAGCTTCCCCCTCCGCAGCGGACTCCTCTGCAAATCGCGGCTGCAGCGTGCTCTCCGCTGCTGCTTGGTTGCGGCTACCGTTCGCAGTCGCACGTCCGTCCGCTGTTTTTTTTTTTTTAAATTCGACGGGGGGGGCAGAGCGGACACGTCCAGTGGGGGGCGTGCGTGGTTTGCGCATCAGTGCTACGTCTAGCGCGGGGGCGGGCGTGCGCGCGCGGTCTGCGCATCAGCACTACGTCCAGCGCGGGGGGGCACGCGCGGTCTGCGCGTCAGCCGCTACGTCCAGCGCGGGGGGCACGCGCGGTCCGCTGCGTCCGGCGGGGGGGAGGGGGGCGGGGCGCGCGCGCGGTCCGCGCGTCGCGCTGGTGGGCGGGGCGGCGCACGTCCAGCGCGGGCGTGCAGCGCTGCGTCCAGCGGATGGCTGCTCTGCGTCTAGCGGGGGGGGTCGCGCGGCCACGCCGCAAATATATATATATATATATTTAAAAAAAAATTCCCCGCTACCAATCCCAAAAAAAAATTCTCCGCCTGGCAATCCCAAAAAAAATCTCCGCCTGGCAATCCCCTGCGCTTCTCTGCTTCCGCTTCCAGCTTTCTCTCACTCTCACCCTTCACTGCAAAAAAAAATTGCCGTAGCAATCTGGCTCTGATGCCATGTAAAATTCGAACCAGTAGTTTATTGAATATTGTGCAGTTTAAATAAGACTGCAATAACAAGAATTGTCGGAGGTTGCCAAATCAACCAGCATACATTAGCATATTGTTATAACAAAATAACAAATGCATATAATAGGACAAATAATGAAATAACAGTATAACTACGCTAACAAGGTTATCACTCCCATTATTATTATCTTTTGACTAATGAGTAACATAAATTGTATTTAAATGGACTTTAATATATTGTTCTATAAAATTTAAGGTTCAAACAGTGAAGAGGTGGGTGTGTGTTTAACCCCTATGAATATGCTTATGAAAGGTCATGATTAAAATGATAATGCCCAGTTTCTCACACTACCCTACCTAAAAAATATCTTATAAATAATATATAAAATTAATAATTAAATTATTATAATACAATTTTATATTTATAATAAACCTAATTTTAAGTATATATTAAGAATAATAATTTATAAATATAAAAACATCCAGTGAAACATTATCCTCATCCATAACACTTTGGATAGACCTCCATGAAAAAGGAGAATGGACTTTTTATACAAACCATGTCATTTTCTCCATTTCTCAAAAACTGGAAAGATAGCAAACCTTCATATTTGGTAGATAAGGGATGACGATAATAATTCAATTGAACACTAAATGTTTCGAAAGTTTAAAAGAATAATTTATGTGGGACATAGTGGTGTAATTTCAGATTTTCATTTAAGTAATTTAAGACAAAAGTATATAAATATTTATTAAAAATAATAATAAAAAAATATATTATATGATTAATAATGAATGGTAAGGTTCTGCCATACACAGAGAAATTTTTGCTTCAGCCTATGAAGACAAATTCATACTCAAGTGCATCATCACAACCGTATAAAGAAAAATCATAGATCAAAATTAGGGTGTTGGTCCCAGTTGAGCCAAGAGTCAATTTTCACATCTTTGTTTGCACACCATAACAAAATGCACTTAATTGTCTTTGGCCTCTAATGTGCAACTTAGTCAAATAAGTTTGAATTTCTTTCCAACCTTTAAATATAATGTTCACAGTGTGATTTGAATGTGAAAACTTGAGCTTGAGAATGATCTATCTAATCACACGATGTCCTTGTCGATTCTGATGGGCTTAAGTCCATTGTTTTAAACTGTTGTTTAAACTTTAACGATATTATTTGTTTTTTTTTTTAACTAATTAAGTGAGATTCTAAAGGATAGATAGGTTGGTAGTAGTTAAGTGTTTGTCAATATGTTGTTTTAAATTTAGATTTTTTCAATTGAGTTTTTACACAATAAACTAGGGTAAGGTGGGTTTTTTAATGTAAGAAAAAAAAAAAAAAAAAATTCTTATCACTAAACCTTTTTCAATTATAAGTATTTTATTTAATTAAATAAATTTATTTATATAATGACATTTATGGTTTAAATTTTATTATTTTTTTAGTTTGTACTATGGATATGTATATTGTATAAGATATTTGATGATGTATTGGATATATTAATAAGATATGAGTGTATGTGGACAATGTATATGTATTTTCAATGTGTTTTTTAAAATATTTATATTTTTGTATCCTCCTACTATGTATACCATTATGTCCTTATACTTGTGTACCTTAATTTTAGAGGTTTGTCTATATCATACACACATCTTATATATCCTTATACCCATGTCTCATATAACCTTGCATACATCTAATTATTCAATAGTATTAAAAAGGTCTTGCAACAAAATAGATATCAATACAATTGTAACTTATAAAGTCTATTTAAGATGAGGTTAATCTTTTTTGAGGAATTGGGAGGACAACACTTAATAAGTTAGAGCTATGATTATCAATGTTTTATATTTGAGACGTATAAGGATATGACTTTCACCTAGTTATCAATGTCATGTATAAACAATGGTTTTGAAGATAGTCAATGGGGATCCATCGATATGGTTAAATTCTATAGATACGAACCTTCATGTGGGATATGTTTAGCCTCCTCTCTTTAGAAGAGATATTAGAATTTTTTGTCTTATGTAGGTGCTTATTGTCTTTTGTTTACTCTTATTCAACTCTCTTAGTATCTTAGCACACTTTGAAAATGATGGGAGATTTTGAGGTGGACATGGAAGAGATATAGGATTTAACCAAACATAGTACTAAGAAGTCAAATTAATACCTCTTAAGGTATCATTCAGAGGGTCACACAAGCACCCATTAGATTTAATTATATGTAAAATAAAGGCATACCCCTTGGTGAAGGTTTTAGATGAAACTACATGTAGTAGAAGCCACATCACCCCTACCAATAATCATGATCATAATGTTAAGGCCATGAAGTATATTTGACTTACAATGAAAATATTCATAATCAATTTTTTCTCTTTGAAAACTACAAAGGTGGTTTGCTTTATTTATATGTTCTTGTCCAAGGGTGCATTTTAATGGATGAAAGGAAGTGACAAGGTGAATGCCCTTCATTAATGAATTAGTATTGATTAACTTAAGTCAAGTTAATGATTGTCATCGTGATATTATTAGGTGTATTATTTAAAAATGAACACTATTGTTTACTTTTCGTTTGGGGAGCCTCTGCCTTCTTGCATGAGATAGGGATGGACTAACCTAGATATTCCTTTGGTAGGATTTCATTGAAATATATGGTTGGAGCACATGCATACCTATTTTTACTCCATTTTTTTATGTCATTCATGTGTCAATTTTATAATTTCACTGTCTTTGTAAGGTCAAGTTCAACTAATAAACCATAGACCCTATATTATTCTACCAAAGACACAATATGTAAGGCATTATTATGTTTGCTATAAAGTGAATTCACTAATAGATCAACCACTTACTCAAATGTTGCTTTAAGTGGTGATTAATTTTATGTGGATTCACTAATGGATTAATTTTATGTCTTAATTGATTTAAAAAACAAGAATAAAGAATGAGAAAATTTATCAACAAAATAATTATTCAAAAAATAAAGAATAATTATTTAACTTTAGTATTTATATAAACTTATTTCCTTTAAAGGAATACTTAAGGTGGTGTAATATTTGTCACTCCATTGATTATTTTTTAATTATAGTATAAAGAATAAAATTTTAATATATACATATTATTATATATACTTAGAAGAAAGAAGATAATAAAATAATTTTTTTTTTTTAATATGTAAGGTTTTAAAAGTTTTTTTCTTTACATCAATTTAGTTATATCAAATTTTATAGTTTCTTTGGTGTTGCTAATATTTAAACCTTGGTATGAACTATATTACCATATATTTCACCATTAAACCATGACTTTATTCACAATAAAATAAATATTTAAGTAGAACAAAATTTTATTTATAAATCAACAACCTATTACAAGTTAGATTAGTTTAAATAAATACACCAATTTTATTTTATATAATAGAAATTGAATCCAAGCTCAAAAATTTACAAGAGATAGTAGAAATTATTGGAATGGACGGGGATTCTTATGTGAAAGAAAAATAATTGCTTTCTAATTATCATAATGCATTGAAAAAGAGGAGTAATATTGGTTCCAAAAATATAGAGAGAAATGGCTCAAGGAATGAGATAGAAATACAAAAAAAATCATGTTACAACAAAAACAATTTTTTCTGTTCATCATATCAAAAATATTTTAACTCTAGATGGAAGGAATATTGAGGATGAAGAAGATATAAGGAAGGAAGAAATAAATTATTTTTAAAATATTTTGTTAGATTCTAGGCAAGATAAGGAGGCACAAGAAAAACTTATGCAAACCATTCCATCAATTATCATGTTAGAGTTACAACATATTACATAATTTGGGTCATGTAAAAGTACCACCTTTGGTACATAGTTATAGTAGGAGATTACTTTAGGGGGAAGTTAGCTACTTAGCTCAAGCAATTTAATAAATGGACAAGTGTCAATGTGCAAGGTGTCCCCTTGTATAGCTAGGTAGAGTGTTGGCCAATGAATATCTCTTCCTATATATAAGACCTCATAGTGATAGATTAGGGGAGCAAGAGACATATCAAGCATATCAATTGTATTGTACTAAATAGTGGTAGAAATCTTGTATGGAGTACATAGCTTGTATTAATGGAGTGATAATTACCTTCATACTACATTGCATTTTTACTACTTTCTATTTATAGTATATTTCAATCATATTGCAAAATTACTTTCTTTTATATTTTTTGCATCTTAATAGGATGTTTAATAGATCTATCCCACAACAGATATCTTCAAAAGCTAACAGTGGTATCAGAACCACGGTGAATCAATAATAGGAGGTCCTACATCCATCATAAGATAAGTTTAGTAGGTCAATAGAAATAGGGAGAGTTACCATTGCTACTGTTGACTTGCATCTTTTCAAACCGGATCTACCATTATGCATTGTTGCATGTAAATATTGCAATTAGGAATCAATTGATAGAAAAAGCCACAATAGTCAATAGGATTAGAGAGAATTACAAATGAGGATTAAATCTTAGTTATAGAAATTCTAAGATTACATTTGGCTAGAGTCTTTCCATAGAGTTGCAAAACAAATTTGTGAAGACTAGGACTTAGCATTCATTCCACTAGTTTGATGGATCAACTAGTGAAGATTATTTCATTCTAGTTTCTAACTTGTTGTAGGAAAAAGTGATTCAGAAAAAATTCGGGAAGCTTCCTACAAGAGAGTTAAGAAGAATATATTCTTAAAATAATTTTAGCACTTACAACAATAAGGAGAAGACTAGATATTTTAAATACCTAAAAAAATATCCCATTACAAGAGTTATAATCCTATAGACTACAGAAGTGAAGAAAAGGCCACAATTACCTTATAGAAGATTTTATGAAGAAGAAACTCTAGAATACGAGTCAAAAATAAGATAGGATATTGGTGATCTCCATAAATACCGATAGAGTATAAAAGTAGAAAAAGCCACAAAAGCCTTGATACAAAATAAAAGTTTAGAGAAGCCTTGATCCAAAAGAAGAAAAGGCCAAAGAAGCCTTGATCCAAAAAAGAAAGTCATAGAAGCTTTAATTCTAAAGAAAACTTCTAAGAAGAATTCTTGATTCATAAGTTCCTTATTAATAATAAGACTCCAGAGAAGAGTCCATGAAATAGGAGATTAATGATCTCCATTAAAGCCTACAAATTGTAAAAGAAAATAAGGACCAACAAAGGTCCAAATACAGAAGCAGCAGATTTTAGAGATCTACGAAGAATATCTCATCTCCAACACTTCCATAAGTAGAAGGTTAAAGAAAAGTTCTCAGTTGGAAGACCAAAGAAGCTACAAGATAGAAGACCTTGGAGACGTCTCAAGAAATATAGGAAGAAGGCTTGGAGAGCCTTGTTGTAGAGCTCATATAAGCATTATCAAAAGAGTTCTTAGGATAACTCATTGGATAAATCCACTACCAAGGAGAATTTTTCGATAGAGAAGGACTTGGGATAATTATCACCATCCGATAACAAGCCCAAGAGAAGAAGAATTTGGCAAGGAGTGTCAAATCCATAAGAAAAATCCAATGAAGATCTCAAGACATTCAAAATTTTAATAAGAAGAAGATCCTGTTTGAAGTCAGAATTTGATAAGATTGACGGAAGATTCAGACATAAGAAGCCTACAAAATTTAGAAGATTTGGAGATTGCCTCTTATAACAAGAAAGCACAATTCAGAGATAATATTCTCTGAATCTACAATAGAAAATAGAAGATCACTAGAAGGATTAAGCCACCAAACTTGAGGTTCAAGATAGAAATTTCAAGACCATAGTTTTGTGAAGCAAGAAGTTGTGAATTCATCCATTACAAGGTAGCAACTTGATGAATCAAAACACCAAGATCTACATCTACTACAAAATCCATTAAAGGTAAGCAACTAGGGTGCAATTAGTTGAACTTCAAATTAGGGTTCATTATCAAATTTCATTAAGCACCATATTTGGATTAAAGTTGCAAGAATAAGGACTCATATGATAGTCTTCAAGAAAGTACAAAAATAAGAGTTTATTTTAAGGATATATTTGCACATTAAATAGGATTTGTATATTAAGAAATAAAATTATCACCTACCTATTAATCTATCTAGAAAGCAAGAATACTATATCCTACAATATTGATTGTACTAAAAATTATAGAATATTCATTCAGGGTTCTTTACATATTACTCTTAAAATTTGCAGATATTATTAAGTGAATTAGAACTGATTTTGAGATTTTATTTATAGGAGCAATAAGGAGAGATTATAAGTGCATTATTAATCAATTAAGCACTATACTAGTTGATTTTTAAATTAGCTACTCTTAATTAGTTTGTATTTTAAAGGCACAAAACGAGCACAAAATTTGTAGCATTTCATGGCCAAAGCCACCAATACAGATCAAAAGTTAGAGAAGGAATTCACCATTAAAGTCCTTGAAGGAAGCCTCAAATTGAGACTTGGTGAGTCTCAAGATTCAAGGAAAATATAAGGGTTTCATTTAAGTACAAAGTGCAGAAATTATTACTTTAAAATTTATATTAGCTTGGATTAACTCTCATTAAATTATCCAAGGAAGAAAGGATCTACCTCATCAAAATAAAAAAGGATTTCAAAAAGGTCCTTTATATTGGTGCAAATCTAACTATTACAAAGCACCTCTTTTGTTCCTTCAAAAGGACAAAAGTATTTCTCTTTATAGGTAGCAACTCGGCCATCATATTTAATAGGTAGTAGGGTAGAGTTTGAGCAAGAAGAAAAATCCACCGAAGAGCACATACTTCATGAAAATCAAGGTGTTTAAAAACACCATTTCTCCACGTCCAATCTAGCCCTAGAAGTAAGCATATCATCTGCTGAATTGGAGCCATTACAAGAGGCTATTATCATTCAAATTTATGTAGAGAAAGGATGGCATACAAAAGGATATTATCTACATCAAATAGCACTATCGAGCTAAGCACAAGGGGTTGTTACAAAATCTACAAAACAACGCCATCAATTAGCTATTATAAAGGATACACAAACAACATACTACAAGCATCAATGTACAAAATGAAAAGTGTTATACCCAAGGGTATTGCTTGGAGAGAATGACCATCAAAAGGAAGCACAAGAAGCTTTCATAGGACAACCATTAGGAGTTCCATAGAACCATGGATTATTATATCCAGAGCTACCCATTATCCTCATCAAGACAACATGTGAACAGAAGAGAAGATGCATGCATTTCAAGAAACATAGCAAGTCAATGTACAATACAAATATATAGGGCTACAACGTTCATCTTTGGAGTGTTAGAAGAAAGGCTATATGAACAAGCCATGAGTTCCACTTGGCACAAGAGTTCTAAGTGCCCCAAACATTTGTAAATAATCCAACGCTCACCTAAAAAATAATTACAATTCTTTGGGAGGTTACCACAAAACTTATCATTGCATAGAGGAACATTGGAATATCAACGTCTATTCGATAACGTTCAAGTGACATTTACTCATAATTAAAAAGAAAATAGTCTTATTTAAGACATCCATTTTGGAAGAAGGAGTAAGCACAAAGTCAAGGGAAGTCAAGCATTGAATGGTGTGAAGCACGTTTATAAGGAGAAGTATAATTCAAGAATGTGTGTCATTCAAAGTTGTAATTCTGTATTTAAAAATCTATCAAGACCAGCAACACCAGTGTCCCATTCATGGAGGATATTCATCATAGACCAACAACACTAGTGTCCCATTCATGGAGGATATTCATCATAAACCAACAACACCAACATCCCATTCATAGACCAGCAATATCAACATCTCATTCATGGAAGATATTCATCATAATATCGAGTAGATATCAACACCGTTTATAGAGAAGAGAGGCGCTACTCAAGGGAGTAACCAACACCGGTCAAAGAATGCATTGATTGCCCATTCTAGAAGGTTTCAAATCCACCACCTCACAACATCAAGGCAAGATAATTCAAAATGGCTATTAAGGTAAAATCTCATATTATTTATTGCTTGCTATAAACTAAAGATATATTGGAGTTATAAGGGTACATTATATTTACTATTGCAAATCATTCACTTAGCATTAGTAATATATTAAGCAAGAAAATTTCAAGAATATTTATGCTTGTAAATAATAAAGTAAGAGGAATAAGGATTTCAACTTGGAAATTAAACATCCATTATTGCAAATATTATAGTTTTCTAATATTTCAAATTAGGGTGTTATAAGGAATACTACACCAAATAAATTATTGGAATTTAGAAACATCAAAAATCAAATATCAAAGACTATAAAATAAGGTTCATTAAGGAATATCAAGAGTTGGAAATTAATTGGTATACTTGTCTCAAAAACACATTAAAGGGATAAAATAAATCCAACCATTAAAAACTCATCAAATTAGAAAGTGCTTAAGTTCAATAGGAGTAATAAGGCCTAGCAAAAGTTGAAACTTTATAAAATCAACCCAAAATTGAACTACTATTCTCAAAAAGTACTTCATAATTCATATAGCATATCCAAAAACACTGAGTCATAAGGTATTCTACAAAACTTGATAATAATAGCATTCATCAAAATTTATCAAGTGCTCAATCCATCTGGCAGTCATAAGCTTCTACAAGAATTATATTAATTCACATCTCTTAAACTAGGGAGACATAAGGAAGCCTAAAAAATGTAAGCTCTAAAAAAAAAATTATCAAATCAAATTCATATACTCTAAACTAGGGATTTATAAGGTAGACCACTTAGAATATTCTATCTCATAAGATACAGGCTCTATCAAAGCACTTTATACTCTAATCCAGGGGGCTATAAGGATGTCTACCTCAAGTAATACAACAAAAAATGATATGAACAACACTATTAGAAAGGAAAGAGCAAGTATCATAAAAAGTGGAATAAAAAATTCACTTATAAAGTCTGAAGGAAACTTAGATCCTACTTCAAAAATGATACATAGTGAAGCTTTAAAATATAGATTTGAAATGATGGAGCATTATCTACATGCTAAACTCATTGAAGCAATTGCTAATGGAAAGGAAAGAATGGCATTCAAATTCCTTTATAATATGGAAGCATACTATACATGGCACTACTTACATTCAAATGCTATAAAGATGAAAATGTGAAACAAAGAGTATTGATAGAATTACTTAAACTGAAGACAAAAATAAATGAATCATCCCTAGCAAAGATATATTAATTCTCATGTAGTATTAGTAGTTCAAGTTCTACTAACTCAAAATCTTATCATGATGCTCTAAGTGTATGTTCAAAAACTTCTATACAAGACATAGAGAATGATGAGAAGGACAAGAGGAAATAAAAAATACTCTTGCAAGAATCAGGTGATAGCACATCTAACCATGAAATTACTGACTCTAATAAAGAAGAAAAAAGAATCAATTCAAGGAGGCGTACAGTGCAATGTGAATTAAAGAAGAAAATAAAGGACCTGGTCAAGTTGAAGAACATATGAAGACAAAGATCCATATTAAAGATTGCAATATATTATACCCAAATAATGTAATACAGGGGGTGTTAGAGTTAGAGCATATTACATCATTTGGATCATGTAAATGTATCACCTTTGGTACATAGTTAGAGTAGGATATTACTTTAGGGGGAAGTTAGATACTTACTTCAAGCAATGTAATAAATACACAAGTTTTAATGTGCAAGGTGTCCCCTTGTACAACTAGGTAGAGTGTTGGTCAAAGAATCTCTCTTCCTATATAAAGGACCTCATAGTGATAGATTAAAACAGCAAGAGACATATCAATTGTATTGTAGTAGATAGTGGTAGAAATCATGTATGGAGTACAATGTAGTTCTTTAGCTTGTATTAATGGAGTGGTCATTACTTCCATACTACATTGTATTTTGGCTACTTTATTTTTATAGTATATTTCAATCATATTGTAGAATTACTTTTTTTCATATTTTTTGCATCTTATTAGGACCTGTGATAGATCTCTCCCATGGGAGATATCCTCAAAATCTAACATATCACTCAAGGGCAACATGAAATCTTGATGAAGAATATATCTATGGAGGAGCTCCATGAAACAATTTTCTCTTTCCATCCTAACAAGGCACCTAGCCTCGATTGATTTCCTGCAATTTTCTTTCAAATATTTTGGGATTTTTTGAATAGTGAAGAGGCCCGAAAAAGGAAGGCTATAATAAGTGATATCAATGCTACTTTTATTACCTTTGTTCCCAAGAAAGGTGACACAAAATATTTTGATAATTTTCGTCCAATAAGACTTTGTAATATGATTTATACGATCATTTCAAAAATTATGGTAAATAGGTTGAAGGGTATTTTAGGGTGTCTTATCTCAGAGGAACAAGGTGGCTTTGTTAAGGGTAGAAAAATTCTTGATGGTATAATTATTGCAGAAGAAGCCATACATTCTTTTCATTCCATGACAAAATCTATGCTTTTAAAATTAGATATAAACAAATCACATGATAGGATTTCTTGGAATTTTCTACATGCTATTCTCAAAAATTTTAGCTTTGATTATAATTGGTGTTATTGTATTAAATATATTTTTTTTAAATAAAGGGGTATAAATTTATTGATAAAAAGTCTGGATTACAAAGTACAACTGAGCTTCCAACCAAGACTCAAATAAATAGCAAAACATGCTAAAACCACTGGACTAGATTGATACCTGAAGAAGACAACAAGAAAAAACCACATTAAGTCCGAACATCCTTGTGGATCAACTCCTAGAGGCATTGAGAGTCCCCATATGGGAGACTCTCCCAGTTATCAATTGTAGCACGAGTGGAGTGCAGTATTCCCAGGAGGGATGTGATGAGAGATATTTAATATAACTTTCAATAAATTGCACACAATATGGCCAATTTTATATAGTTCACAACTATACAATGCCTAAAATGTACAACTGGAGATCGTACAGTCCCAAAACATACAGTTGTATGGTCATAACTGATGATTGTACTATTTCTCCAAGAATCTTGGAATCGATCAAATCCCACTCACTTTGCCAAGATTCACTTGGAAATCACTTGATTTAGCCTCAGAATGCTTCAAAGTATAATGTTAGGCCAAAAACTCATCAGATGTACAAAATTGCAAACCCTTGTACGGTTTGGTCACGTCATTGTACGGTTTGCTAAAAACTCTTATTTTGCCCAATCTCTTGAATTAGAAAAATAACCATTTGCCTCTTATTTTCAAAAACATCATTCCTAATAATGGGTAACAACCATGTTAGGAAAACGAACCAGTAGTTTATTGAAATATTGTGCAGTTTAAATAAGACTACAATACAAACGGACTTCCTGGATTAGCCCGGAATGGGCGCATCTCAACAGGATGCCGCTGCAACTAAAATAACTAGTTGCTAAGTTAATTTAACAAATTAACAAAATATTAAAGTACGCTAACATCCCCCCTTATTACATTATTTGGGTAATGTAATAACTAATAGCTGTACTAAACTACTAGCTATACTAACATCCCCCCTGATTACATCATTTTGCAATACAAAGAGAGTTGCGAAACAATTCAAATTTGACACGTGCAAGTGCCTTAGTGAAAATGTCTGCAACTTGAGCATCGGTGGGAATGTGTTGAAGCTGAATTCGGTGCTTTGGAACTTCATCTCGAATGAAATGACATTGTGTGTCAATGTGCTTTGTTCTTTCATGATGGACTGGATTCTTGACGAGGTTCAGAACACCCTGATTGTCGCAAAACAAGTGTATTGGAGATTTTGATGGATGGCCCATACTTGTCGTAATGCGACGCAACCATATCACTTCGCACACAGCTTCACGTGCGGCGCGATACTCTGCCTTTGTTGATGAAATAGCAACCACCTGTTGCTTCTTGCTGTGCCAAGAGACAGGACCGGATCCTAGATGAAAAATGTATCCAGAAGTTGACTTGCGATCATCAAATGATCCGGCATAGTCGGAGTCCGTGTATCCTTGCAAGAAGAATTTGTTGTTCCTCTTGTATTCTAGGCCATATTCTATTGTGCCATGGACATAGTGAAGAACACGTTTTGCTGCTTTCCAATGAGTGGTCTTAGGCTCCCTGCATGAACCTTGAAAGATAGTTGACAGCAAATACAAGATCTGGCCTAGTATTGGTCGATATATGAGACTCCCAATCAACTCGTCGATAGAGAGTACCATCTACCCGAGGTGAATCATCATATCGTGATAATCGAAGTCCCGTCTCCATCGGAGTTGCCATTGGCTTGCAATCGATCATGCGATATTTTTCTAGCAATGTCTTGGCATATTTTTTCCGAGACACTTTGATGGAGTGCTCCTTCCGGCTGAATTCCGTACCAAGACAAGAATGGAGAAGTCCGAGATCTCGTCATCTCAAAATATTTACACAAGTTTCTTTTGATAGTAGAGATCATAGTTTCCGAACTCCCCGTAATGAGCGGATCATCAACATAGAGTACAAGCAACACTATCTCATAACCCTGTTTCTTGAAATAGAGGTTTGCATCTGACGAACATCTCTTAAATCCATGCTCGCATAAGGTGATTGTCCATTTTTATATACCAAGCTCGAGGAGCTTGTTTCGGACCATATAAGGATTTGACCAATTTGCAAACCTTCTCGCTCTTGGCCTTCCACTTCAAATCCTTCTCGCCGAGTCATGTAGACTTCTTCTTGGAGATCACCATTTAGAAAGGCACTTTTGACATCCATCCGGTGAACTTTCCACCCATATTGTGCCGCCATAGCACACATAACTCGAATTGTGGTCATCCGAGCAGTAGGTGCAAAAGTTTCCTCGTAGTCAATGCCTTCCTTTTGAGCATAGCCCTTTGCAACAAGACGGGCCTTATGCTTATCAATTGTTCCATCTGCCTTGTACTTGACTTTATATACCCATTTGTAGCCAATGGGTTTCTTTCCATGCGGCAGATCAACAAGCTTCCAAGTTTTATTCTTCATCAAAGACTCATACTCTGTATCCATAGCGGCCTTCCACCGAGGCTCACTAAGAGCATCTTGCACTGATGCAGGTTCAAGATCGTCTATGGTAGACATGAACGCCCTGTCATCATCAATATCCATATCCTCTACTTTGTACGTGGAGTTACAGAAAGTTCCTCAAAATATTGACAAAGATCATCAACCTCACCAGTTTCTTTGGCTTCTTTTTCCTTTTGAGCCATACTGCGTGTACGAGGTCTATCCAAGTTCAAATTGGGAGGAGTGGATAAATTTGCGTCTCTGATTGTATTTGTACACCATTTTGGATTCTTCTTCGATGGTGTTGAAGAAGATGTAGAAGGACCTCCCGTCTGTGTTGACGAAGGAATCTTCTCTTCCTTAGATTCCACAAGATCTAGGTGTACTTTAGATGTGCTCTGTGATGTGAAAGCTTCATCAAAGACAACATCTCTGCCGACATGAATTTTCTTGGTCAAAGGATCTATCAAACGATATCCTTTAGAGTGCTCATCATAACCAAGAAAAATACATCTCATTGTTTTCTCATCTAGCTTCTTCCTTTTCTCTTTTGGTATGTGCATGAAAGCGTGACATCCAAAAATACGTAGATGAGATATGGAGGGTTTTCGACCACTCCATGCTTCCCGTGGAGTCATTCCTTTTAGGGCCTTTGTGGGTGCCCTATTCAACAGATATACCGTAGTGGTGACAGACTTTCCGCCCAATATTGTTGCCCAAGAGTAGCTCCCGTGAGCATACAACGAACCATTTCCATGATAGAACGGTTCCTTCTCTCAAACAACTCCATTTTGCCGAGGAGTATAGGCAGCTTGTTAACCGTCTCTTGATTCCATGCTTATCTAAGAATGCAAAAAATTCTTTAGAGGTAAACTCCCCCCTCGATCCGAGCGGAGGGTTTTAATAGAAGCTCCCGACTCCTTCTCAACGGATTTCTTGAACTCCTGGAAGAATGCGAAAGCTTCAGATTTCAGTTGGAGAAAGAAAACCCACATCTTTCGTGAGTAGTCATCTACGAATAACCGAAAGTACCTCTTCCCTCCACAACTGTTGGGTGTGAAAGGACCGCACAGATCGGTGTGAATTAACTCCAGAGGTTTTTGTGCTCTTGTTGAGCTCTTCTCAAATGGTACTCTATGCTCGCTTTCCCCGCCAAGCGTCGAGCACACTGGCAATGTGGCGAAAAGGGAAGGAAGACCCTTTACCATCTCATACTTACCGAGCTCAAGTAAGTAGCCGTAACTAAGATGCCCATATCTCTTGTGCCATAGGGAAGTTGCCTCCTTGGTAGAGACAAATCATGGCAACATGTGGAGTAGAGATAGCATCTAGGGCAAATAAGTCGTGCTTATATGAAGATGTTGCAATCTGCTTACCCTTCCTGGTAATAGTACAACACTTCTTGCCATTCTCAACACGAAAGTTGACAACCATATTTCTATCCAGGATTTGTGTGACTGACAACAAATTGTTAGCCAATCCCGGAACATAGAGGACTTTGTCAATCTGACACTTGCCATCAGGAAGAGTGACTGAAATTGTACCCTCTCCCTGAACCCTATAGGTTTTATCATCAGCAATGGTGACAGGTTTGCCCTCTTTGGCCACGAATGATTCAAACCATGATCTGTCGCCGATCATATGTTTGCTAGCTCCAGAATCGACATACCAAACAGGATCCCTCTGTGTGGAATCTGTGGTAGTCATGAGCACCTTGTGTGCCCATTCGTAATCTGAGTCGTATTCTTCAACAACAACATTCACCTGGGGTTGCTTGTTTTTATTTTGTGGTTTGTTTTGGCCTCTCTCGCTTGTTCTTATGCCAACACCTGTTGGTGTCATGGTTGTCTTTCTCATAGATCTTGCACCACCTCTTCTTCTGTTGAGGTTGTTTTCCTTTTCCTTTCATATCCTGTTGAGAATTTCCTCCTTTCTGAAAGTTGCCTCCTTTTTGCCCATTACCTTTCTTCCTAGAACCCTTCCTGTTGGTGTATAGGGCTGTATTGGAAGAATCATCCTTGTGAAGTTGGCGTGCCTCCCGTTGTTGAAGCAGATTGACCAACTCGATGTAGGTAATTTGTCGTTGAGACACCCGGATGGAGGTGATCAACATATCAAATGAAGAAGGCAAAGCTCTCATCACAATTGAAATGAGAAGCTTTTCATCCACATAATCTCCCAAAGAATTCAATTTCTCTTTCAATTCAGACACTCTGCACAGAAAGAGTTCAACTGTTTCACCCTGTCTCAAACTCAGATTATGAAGTTGTTGTTGAAGATGAAGAATGGTGGAATCATTCTTTCCCTCATAGATGGTTTTAAGGGAATCCCATGCCTCTTTACCACTTGCTTTGTCAGCTATATGAGGTTGTACTTCATCTAAAATAGCAAACAAAATGAGCACCTTTGCTCGACTGTCTTTCTTGTCAAAAGCTATCTGATCAGCAATAGGAGCTGTGGATCCTGATGCTGGTGAAGGCCTAGGTGTTACTCCAATAACAATATCCCATAAATCTTCCATTTGGAGAATTGCCTTCATCTTATGTTTCCATGGTGTATAATTTGGACCTTTCAATAACTGATGAGGATCAGTCATCAACTTTGCAACAACGGCCATAGTGAAGGTTCCTTATAACACCAATTGGTCCCCCTTTCGATATACCTTTTGCTAGGCCGTTATACCGTACAAAATACCCGCCCTTACGTGAGGGAAACTATAGGTATTTAGAAAGATCAACAAAAATCACCCGCCCTTACGTGAGGGAAACTATAGGTGAGTTTTAGAGATCATACGATACGTGGAACATAAGCAGTATCGAAAGGGAATCGCCTTGTTGATGGCACCTACCATAGAAGATTCTTCTCATGCGTGGGGCGTAACTTCCCCTAAACACTATGAAGAATACTTCATCAGGATTTACGCCTAAACACAAGAGCGATTAAGGGTAGTGGATGGAGTAAAAAAATGCAAAAAATGGCAAACTTATCTCTCCCCGACGATTTATAGAGAACAAGCTCAGACGTCGTTGTAGCAGCTATATTAGGCGGCGGATACAGTAGCGCAATCATGACAGCTTTACCTGTAAGTGCTGGCCAGAGGTATCACAAATACCGAACGCTGGAGTGCAATAAATTGCACGGATGGGTTTTAATTATTTCGGGGACTTAGGGAGTGTATTTGATTTTTTTTAACTTTTAATGAAGTAGTGCAAAAATGAAATATGCAACATACAACATAAAAAGTGCCCACAAGAATTAACCCTCCAGGTGTCGGACATAGCCGAAAATGCACCTTTACAATAATGCCAAAAATTTGCTTTTTCAGAAAATTACTCACATTCCCCCTTTGATTTTTTGAAAGAAATATCCCCTTGTTCTTCAGAAATTGCCCCCCCTTTTTTTTTTTTAATATTTTTACCGCTAAGGTTAATAAAAAATTAATTTTCACTATAGTAATTTTTTATTTTTATTTTTATTTTTACTATAGTAAAAATAATTAAAAAAAAATTAATATTAACCTTAGGTAAAAAAAATTAAAAAAATAATTAAATTTTACCTTAGGGGAGTGGAAGGGATTTGAACTCCTGACTGCTGGGTTCCCGGAACCCACCACGCGGCTCACTTGCCAGTGAGCCCGTGGGCTGATCTGGGAGGAGAAAGCCGGATCAAGCTCAAAAAACACCTCCGGCAGCTGCACCCCGTCAGTCAACTTCCCGCTGTTGCTCGTCCTCGAGCAAAAAAACACACAGCGTCTGGCCCACGATGTTTCCACACTGTGCGTGGCTGCACGGGCCACGCTCTCAGCAAGCCGTGCAGAGCTGCCGCGGGTGCGCGCAGCGCGCTGCGCAAGCTGCACGGCTGCGTGCAGCATGGAATTTACCACGCGCGTGTCTGCGCAAAGTAGCCGTTAAGATCTCGCTATAAAATAAACTCAAATAACACACTCTCACACAATTGCTTGGAAATAACTCACATAAACATCACATTAATATAACAAAAATTTGCATAAAGAACAATCTCACAATAGGACAGAATCGCAGGCCTCTTCGAGGGGGCAACCTCCTTCAATACTTCATTAATTTTGCAAAAGATGGTTACATTGGTGCCCTTTCGGGTATTTAAGGAGTTTCCTTCCAAGGTTGGCTTACATGCAAAATGCCACCTGGATTACATGCATAATGCCACCCGAATTACATGCATAGTGCCACTTTGAATTACATGCACAATGCCACCCGAATTACATGCACAATGCCACACGAATTACATGCACAATGCCACCTATCTACCATGTGTTACATAAAAAAGGGTGCCATTTGTCATAGGCACTACCTAAGCTAAAACTTAGAACATTACAAAATATTAATCATGGGTACTACCCACGTTCACTAGGAATTATTACATCAAGGAAGTTATTACATTAAGGGTTAGGATGAGATCCTAACATGCCCTTCTCCTTGAAGAAGCTTTGTCCTCAAAGCTAAAAATGAGGAAACTGTTGCTGGAGTTGATGGAGGGACTCCCATGTAGCATCCTCAGGTTGAAGTCCACGCCACTGAACCAGGACCTCTGTGATGGTACGGTTGCGAGTTCGACGATACAACAGTTGCTTTGGTGCAAGTAAGATGGAGCCTTCTTCATCCAATTCGGGAAGTGTTGATGGAACCAGTACCTTGGAGCTGCCCGAAATGTAGGAGGGAGGCGTGAGTGGAGGGTGCCCGTACTCTGCCTCTGGTGGCGGTATGATAGGAAGTGTTGTACCACCATTCGGCCAAAGAAAGCCATTTTGCCCAATGAGTAGGATGATCGGAGGCAAGCAGCGAAGGTAGGTTTCCAAGCAGTTATTAACAACCTCTGTTTGACCATCCGTTTGCGGATGGTAGGCTAAACTCATTGTGAGCTGAGTCCCCTGCAACTTAAACAACTCTTGCCAAAAATTGCTAGTAAGGCTGGGATCACGATCAGATACAATGGAGGTTGGCATGCCATGAAGGCGAAATATGGAGTCAAGGAAAATTTGGGCAATAGTGAATGTTGTGTAAGGATGGGTTAGGGCACAAAAGTGAGCATACTTTGAAAGGCGGTCCACTACCACAAAAATAACAGACTTGTCTCCAGATTTAGGTAGCCCTTCTATGAAATCCATAGAGATGTCAATCCACACCTGATCCGGTATCGGCAAGGGTGGAAGAGTGCCCGAAGAGTGCACTGTTTCTCTTTTCATCCTTTGACCTGTGTCGCAGTCTGCCACAAAAGAGCGAATGTCCTGTTTCCTACCTTTCCAAAATAAGGTGCGCTTGAGTCGCTCATAAGGTGGTCTGATATTGGGAGGTGTACTATCCGGCAATAATGGAATGGCATGGTCGTGAGAGCGATGCAGTGGTAGTGTGATGGGTTCTGAAAAGATGGCCTCATGTTTGTGGAGAATCTGTTGCATGTCTTGTGGGATTTCACCCATTGGAGATGTGGATGGTTGGATGGAGAATAGTTGTGCAATGACCCCACGTGATGATTTCTTTAGCAATTTCTCCATGCCGTTTGAACTGATAATTTGAGGTGTTCCTGTCGGGGAGCCCTTGATGATGTGTGTTTGTCCGTTCTGGAAGAACTGCATCCAAAGTTTAGCAAAGTTCCAACTGATAGTGCCCAACGTACTCAACCATTGGCATCCCAAAACAATATCACATCCACCCAAATGGAGGGCAAACATGTCCTGCTTGAGTTCATAGTCCCCTATCTTGATTTTAACATTGCGACACTTTCCTTTACAAGATAAGGTTCCCCCATTGGCTACCATGACCTCAAAGGAATTACAATTGTGGATATAGCAATTTTCCCGTTGAGCAACTCTAGGGTCAATGAAGTTGTGCGTGCTTCCCGAATCCAAAAGGATGGAAAGACGTTGGCCCTTGAAACATCCTGTAACCTTCATGGTTTGAGGAGTAGTAATGCCTGCAAGGGCATGGATTGTAATTGATGTCTCAGGTTCCTGTTTCCCTTCTTCTTGTGGAGGAGGTGTTTCTGGAGGGTCCTCATCCTCATCACTCTCGTCAACGGTATCAGGTTCTCCAACATCTATCAAGAACAATTTTTTGTGTGCACACTTATGCCCCTTGAAAAACTTTTCATCACAATTGTAGCATAATCCTTGGGCACGACGTGCATCCATCTCTTCGGTGGTGAGGCGCTTGGGTGCAGCAGGTTTATTATCATCTGGGTGTTGGGCTCTAGGGGGAAATGAAGGTCTATTTTGAGGAAACTTTGATGGGTGTCTTTGGGCAGAGAGTTTAGATTCGGCCAAACGGGCCAAACTGATAGCTTCCATCATAGTTCGTGGTTTCAACATTTTGACTTCTGCTTGGAGTTCCATCTTCAACCCACTGATATAACAACTCTGGAAGAACCCTTCACTCAATCCTCTTGTCCGATTGGCCAATTTTTCAAATTGAGCTTGGTACTCTCGGACTGACCTCGTTTGTTGTAGTTTGGTTAAGGCTCCTGTGAAGTCCTCAAACTCACTAGGACCAAATCGAGTGAGTAGTTGGGATTCAAAATCCTCCCAAGAGAGATTTGGGTAGGCAAGACGCAACCATTGAAACCAAGTGTAGAGCCTCAGATTCCAAGTTAAAGGAAGCCATCTGGACTCGATGAAATATGGGTACATTATGAAGTCGAAAGAATTGGTCAACCCGACATAGCCACCCATCAACATCCTTCCCACTGAATTTGGGAAAGTCCAATTTGGGCATTCTAAAGGGTGGATCATGGTCACGATTCCTTGTAGAACTCTCAGCTTGGTATTCTGATTTGGGTGGTTCTCTTCTCGTTTGTTGTCCACTTCTATCAATGCTTCTTCTAAGCGATTGCTAGTGGCCTCATGCTCTAGGCGAAGACCTTGGACTTCTTCCCTTATGGAGTGAAAAGCCGAGTTCAAGTTCTCAATGGCTTTTGTTAGGGACTCCAAGTGTTCTAGTTCTTTCCGGTGTCCACGGGTACCCTGGGCCATTTTTTGACCTTTTGTGACCAGTTACTAAAAATAGAATTGAATTTTTTGGACTTACTATTTTTAGTAAGTGCCCAAAAAAGTGCTTGGGTGCTATATATCAAAATGATCAGCAGGAGGAGGTGGTCACAATGAGCTATATCTCTCAACACTACTTTTTGGCACCCCTTTTTTTTTTTTTATCTCCTGTTTTGCTGAGTCTAACGGTGTTTACAGATTCTGATTCTGAGCTACTGAGCAAAAGTTGGGTACTGGAGCACTATCTATAACTGGCCGTGTTTCACACTCAAGATTCTCTGTATTTTGCAGGGTGACCGATATGACAGTTCTGTTCCGACCTCGAAGACTCGTGAATTCTCGCTCCGACTGTGTTGACCTCTCCGACTCTACCGACTCGATCGTGGATCGCCATCTGTAAATTTTACTTGTTATTCTCCAGACTGTCAACTTAAGTGTCACCCTCATGGCTTATCCCGAATGCATGTCCCTTCTATTATTTTTTTTAGTAGAGGACTCCTTTCTCATATGCTCACTTTTGAAATGCAGGTTTACGAACGGGGGTGTTTGGATTCTTATTTTTATTTTTATTTTTGCATTTTTTATAGGTTGAAGTTTTAACAGAACCAGGGAATGCTAAGTATAGGAGTATGTACCACCCATAGGCCCTCTAATATACCGACAGTGACGAACAATAGTGCTCGGACCAATATTTCAGGCCACTACTCAAGGAGGATTCCACACATACCCTTGAGCACACTACTCGCCTCTCTGGACAATACGGGAGGGTAATCGTCCAGGATGTTGTGTCCCGTAGACTATGAGTAATACAAGGCCGAAGAGCTTCCTAATGGCTAAAAGTTTGTTTAATCCTAGATGGTCTCCCGATATACCCGAAGATACGTGGGAGCTCAAGTCCGTGCGCGAGTTCTGTCTGAGGCCTGGGTATTGGAGCCTGATCGCCCCTCACTTCACTAGACGCTTTATGGGCTATCTAGCTTAGCCAATAACGACAGATCCTTCGCGATATTTTAAAACCCCTGGTACAGGGTTTCTACCTACTCAACTAATAATATATATTTTTTGTTTTTGGTCTGGAAAAAAAAAACACTGTATTTTTTTTTGGATTTTTTTAATAAGGAAAAATAGAATGGAAAAAACACACGGAATTTATACCTAACAGGCGGATTGGATGGCAAGAATCATTGCAGTTGCAGTAGAACTTGGCCCTGGAAAGCGCTCTGATACCACTTGTTAAGATCCTGCTATAAAATAAACTCAAATAACACACTCTCACACAATTGCTTGGAAATAACTCACATAAACATCACATTAATATAACAGAAATTTGCATAAAGAACAATCTCACAATAGGATTGAATCGCAGGCCTCTTCGAGGGGGCAACCTCCTTCAATACTTCATTAATTTTGCAAAAGATGGTTACATTGGTGCCCTTTCGGGTATTTAAGGAGTTTCCTTCCAAGGTTGGCTTACATGCAAAATGCCACCTGGATTACATGCATAATGCCACCCGAATTACATGCATAGTGCCACTTTGAATTACATGCACAATGCCACCCGAATTACATGCACAATGCCACCCGAATTACATGCACAATGCCACCTATCTACCATGTGTTACATAAAAAAGGGTGCCATTTGTCATAGGCACTACCTAAGCTAAAACTTAGAACATTACAAAATATTAATCATGGGTACTACCCACGTTCACTAGGAATTATTACATCAAGGAAGTTATTACATTAAGGGTTAGGATGAGATCCTAACATGCCCTTCTCCTTGAAGAAGCTTTGTCCTCAAAGCTAAAAATGAGGAAACTGTTGCTGGAGTTGATGGAGGGACTCCCATGTAGCATCCTCAGGTTGAAGTCCACGCCACTGAACCAGGACCTCTGTGATGGTACGGTTGCGAGTTCGACGATATGACAGATTGCTTTGGTGCAAGTAAGATGGAGCCTTCTTCATCCAATTCGGGAAGTGTTGATGGAACTCCGTACCTTGGAGCTGCCCGAAATGTAGGAGGGAGGCGTGAGTGGAGGGTGCCCGTACTCTGCCTCTGGTGGCGGTATGATAGGAAGTGTTGTACCACCATTCGGCCAAAGAAAGCCATTTTGCCCAATGAGTAGGATGATCGGAGGCAAGCAGCGAAGGTAGGTTTCCAAGCAGTTATTAACAACCTCTGTTTGACCATCCGTTTGCGGATGGTAGGCTAAACTCATTGTGAGCTGAGTCCCCTGCAACTTAAACAACTCTTGCCAAAAATTGCTAGTAAGGCTGGGATCACGATCAGATACAATGGAGGTTGGCATGCCATGAAGGCGAAATATGGAGTCAAGGAAAATTTGGGCAATAGTGAATGCTGTGTAAGGATGGGTTAGGGCACAAAAGTGAGCATACTTTGAAAGGCGGTCCACTACCACAAAAATAACAGACTTGTCTCCAGATTTAGGTAGCCCTTCTATGAAATCCATAGAGATGTCAGTCCACACCTGATCCGGTATCGGCAAGGGTGGAAGAGTGCCCGAAGAGTGCACTGTTTCTCTTTTCATCCTTTGACCTGTGTCGCAGTCTGCCACAAAAGAGCGAATGTCCTGTTTCCTACCTTTCCAAAATAAGGTGCGCTTGAGTCGCTCATAAGGTGGTCTGATATTGGGAGGTGTACTATCCGGCAATAATGGAATGGCATGGTCGTGAGAGCGATGCAGTGGTAGTGTGATGGGTTCTGAAAAGATGGCCTCATGTTTGTGGAGAATCTGTTGCATGTCTTGTGGGATTTCACCCATTGGAGATGTGGATGGCTGGATGGAGAATAGTTGTGCAATGACCCCACGTGATGATTTCTTTAGCAATTTCTCCATGCCGTTTGAACTGATAATTTGAGGTGTTCCTGTCGGGGAGCCCTTGATGATGTGTGTTTGTCCGTTTTGGAAGAACTGCATCCAAAGTTTAGCAAAGTTCCAACTGATAGTGCCCAACGTACTCAACCATTGGCATCCCAAAACAATATCACATCCACCCAAATGGAGGGCAAACATGTCCGGCTTGAGTTCATAGTCCCCTATCTTGATTTTAACATTGCGACACTTTCCTTTACAAGATAAGGTTCCCCCATTGGCTACCATGACCTCAAAGGAATTACAATTGTGGATATAGCAATTTGCCCGTTGAGCAACTCTAGGGTCAATGAAGTTGTGCGTGCTTCCCGAATCCAAAAGGATGGAAAGACGTTGGCCCTTGAAACATCCTGTAACCTTCATGGTTTGAGGAGTAGTAATGCCTGCAAGGGCATGGATTGTAATTGATGTCTCAGGTTCCTGTTTCCCTTCTTCTTGTGGAGGAGGTGTTTCTGGAGGGTCCTCATCCTCATCACTCTCGTCAACGGTATCAGGTTCTCCAACATCTATCAAGAACAATTTTTTGTGTGCACACTTATGCCCCTTGAAAAACTTTTCATCACAATTGTAGCATAATCCTTGGGCACGACGTGCATCCATCTCTTCGGTGGTGAGGCGCTTGGGTGCAGCAGGTTTATTATCATCTGGGTGTTGGGCTCTAGGGGGAAATGAAGGTCTATTTTGAGGAAACTTTGATGGGTGTCTTTGGGCAGAGAGTTTAGATTCGGCCAAACGGGCCAAACTGATAGCTTCCATCATAGTTCGTGGTTTCAACATTTTGACTTCTGCTTGGAGTTCCATCTTCAACCCACTGATATAACAACTCTGGAAGAACCCTTCACTCAATCCTCTTGTCCGATTGGCCAATTTTTCAAATTGAGCTTGGTACTCTCGAACTGACCCTGTTTGTTGTAGTTTGGATAAGGCTCCCGTGAAGTCCTCAAACTCACTAGGACCAAATCGAGTGAGTAGTTGGGATTCAAAATCCTCCCAAGAGAGATTTGGGTAGGCAAGACGCAACCATTGAAACCAGTAGTAGAGCCTCGGATTCCAAGTTAAAGGAAGCCATCTGGACTCGATGAAATATGGGTACATTATGAAGTCGAAAGAATTGGTCAACCCGACATAGCCACCCATCAACATCCTTCCCACTAAATTTGGGAAAGTCCAATTTGGGCATTCTAAAGGGTGTATCATGGTCACGATTCCTTGTAGAACTCTCAGCTTGGTATTCTCATTTGGGTGGTTCTCTTCTCGCTTGTTGTCCACTTCTGTCAATGCTTCTTCTAGGCGATTGCTAGTGGCCTCATGCTCTAGGCGAAGACCTTGGACTTCTTCCCTTATGGAGTGAAAAGCCGAGTTCAAGTTCTCAATGGCTTTTGTTAGGGACTCCAAGTGTTCTAGTTCTTTCTGGTGTCCACGAGTACCCTGGGCCATTTTTTGACCTTTTGTGACCAGTTACTAAAAATAGAATTGAATTTTTTGACTTACTATTTTTAGTAAGTGCCCAAAAAAGTGCTTGGGTGCTATATATCAAAATGATCAGCAGGAGGAGGTGGTCACAATGAGCTATATCTCTCAACACTACTTTTTGGCACCCCTTTTTTTTTTTTTATCTCCTGTTTTGTCGAGTCTAACGGTGTTTCAAGATTCTGATTCTGAGCTACTGAGCAAAAGTTGGGTACTGGAGCACTATCTAAAACTGGCCGTGTTTCACACTCAAGATTCTCTGTATTTTGCAGGTGACTGATATGACAGTTCTGTTCTGACTCTGAAGACTGTGAATTCTGCCCTGACTGTGCTGACCTCTCTGACCTGACTGACCTGACTGTGACTGCCACTGTAAATTTTACTGTTATTCTCCAGACTTTCAACTTAAGTGTCACCCTCATGGCTTATCCCGAATGCATGTCCCTTCTGTTATTTTTTTTAGTAGAGGACTCCTTTCTCATATGCTCACTTTTGAAATGCAGGTTTACGAACGGGGGTGTTTGGATTCTTATTTTTATTTTTATTTTTGCATTTTTTACAGGTTGCAGTTTTAACAGAACCAGGGAATGCTAAGTATAGGAGTATGTACCACCCATAGGCCCTCTAATATACCGACAGTGACGAACAATAGTGCTCGGACCAATATTTCAGGCCACTACTCAAGGAGGATTCCACACATACCCTTGAGCACACTACTCGCCTCTCGACAATACGGGAGGGTAATCGTCCGAGGATGTTGTGTCCCGTAGACTATGAGTAATACAAGGCCGAAGAGCTTCCTAATGGCTAAAAGTTTGTTTAATCCTAGATGGTCTCCCGATATACCCGAAGATACGTGGGAGCTCAAGTCCGTGCGCGAGTTCTGTCTGAGGCCTGGGTATTGGAGCCTGATCGCCCCTCACTTCACTAGACGCTTTATGGGCTATCTAGCTTAGCCAATAACGACAGATCCTTCGCGATATTTTAAAACCCCCGGTACAGGGTTTCTACCTACTCAACTAATAATATATTTTTTTGTTTTTGGTCTGGAAAAAAAAAACACTGTATTTTTTTTTGGATTTTTTTTAATAAGGAAAAACAGAATGGGAAAAAACACACGGAATTTATACCTAACAGGCGGATTGGATGGCAAGAATCATTGCAGTTGCAGTAGAACTTGGCCCTGGAAAGCGCTCTGATACCACTTGTTAAGATCCTGCTATAAAATAAACTCAAATAACACACTCTCACACAATTGCTTGGAAATAACTCACATAAACATCACATTAATATAACAAAAATTTGCATAAAGAACAATCTCACAATAGGACTGAATCGCAGGCCTCTTCGAGGGGGCAACCTCCTTCAATACTTCATTAATTTTGCAAAAGATGGTTACATTGGTGCCCTTTCGGGTATTTAAGGAGTTTCCTTCCAAGGTTGGCTTACATGCAAAATGCCACCTGGATTACATGCATAATGCCACCCGAATTACATGCATAGTGCCACTTTGAATTACATGCACAATGCCACCCGAATTACATGCACAATGCCACCCGAATTACATGCACAATGCCACCTATCTACCATGTGTTACATAAAAAAGGGTGCCATTTGTCATAGGCACTACCTAAGCTAAAACTTAGAACATTACAAAATATTAATCATGGGTACTACCCACGTTCACTAGGAATTATTACATCAAGGAAGTTATTACATTAAGGGTTAGGATGAGATCCTAACAGTAGCTGCGCACGCACGGGCTGCAGGGGCGCGCGTGCGGTCTGCGTGTAGTGCTGCGGACATCTGCGTGCAACGCTGCATCGGACGTGGCAGCGCTGCGTCCAAATGGGGGGGCGCATGCATGCGCGGTCCACATGCAGATGGGGGCCTCCCCTCCCTCAGTCACGCGTGGATGCGCGACGACTGTCGCGTGTCTGCCTGCGAGAAATTTTTTTTTTTTTTAATTCGGGTGAGCGGGGGCGCGGGGCCTTCCGCGATATATATATATATATATATATATATATATATATATATATATATATATATATATATATATATATATATATATTTGTAAAGTAATCACGCGACGGCGTGATTAAAAAAACATCACGTTGCGGAAGGGAAACAAAAATTCTTCGCCTGCGCGCGAAAGGGAAACAAAAATTCTATTTCAAGCAACGTGATAGTGTTGCTTGTACTCACATCACGTTGAGTACAAGCAACACTATCTCAGAACCCTGTTTCTTGAAATAGAGGTTTGCATCTGATGGAAATCTCTTAAATCCATGCTGCATAAGGTGATTTTCCATTTTTATATACCAAGCTCGAGGAGCTTGTTTCAAACCATATAAGGATTTGACCAATTTGCAAACCTTCTGCTCTTGGCCTTCCACTTCAAATCCTTCTAGCTGAGTCATGTAGACTTCTTCTTGGAGATCACCATTTAGAAAGGCACTTTTGACATCCATCTGGTGAACTTTCCACCCATATTATGCTGCCATAGCACACATAACTCGAATTGTGGTCATCCGAGCAGTAGGTGCAAAAGTTTCCTCATAGTCAATGCCTTCCTTTTGAGCATAGCCCTTTGCAACAAGACGAGCCTTATGCTTATCAATTGTTCCATCTGCCTTGTACTTGACTTTATATACCCATTTGCAGCCAATGGGTTTCTTTCCATGCGGTAGATCAACAAGCTTCCAAGTTTTATTTTTCATCAAAGACTCATACTCTGTATCCATAGCGGCCTTCCACTGAGGCTCACTAAGAGCATCTTGCACTAATGCAGGTTCAAGATCGTCTATGGTAGACATGAACGCCCTATCATCATCAATATCCATATCCTCTACTTCTGTACGTGGAGTTACAGAATGTTCCTCAAAAGATTGAAAAAGATCATCAACCTCACCAGTTTCTTTGGCTTCTTTTTCCTTTTGAGCCATACTGCGTGTACGAGGTCTATCCAAGTTCAAATTGGGAGGAGTGGATAAATTTGCGTCTCTAATTGTATTTGTACACCATTTTGGATTCTTCTTCGGTGGTGTTGAAGAAGATGTAGAAGGACTTCCTTTCTGTGTTGACGAAGGAATCTTCTCTTCCTTAGATTCCACAAGATCTAGGTGTACTTTAGATGTGCTCTGTGATGTGAAAGCTTCATCAAAGACAACATCTCTGCTGACATGAATTTTCTTGGTCAAAGGATCTATCAAACGATATCCTTTAGAGTGCTCATCATAACCAAGAAAAATACATCTCAGTGTTTTCTCATCTAGCTTCTTCCTTTTCTCTTTTGGTATGTTCATGAAAGCGTGACATCCAAAAATACGTAGATGAGATATGGAGGGTTTTCGACCACTCCATGCTTCCTGTGGAGTCATTCCTTTTAGGGCCTTTGTGGGTGCCCTATTCAAAAAATATACTGTAGTGGTGACAGCTTTCCGCCCAATATTGTTGCCCAAGAGTAGCTCCTGTGAGCATAAAATGAACCATTTCCATGATAGAACGGTTCCTTCTCTCGGCAACTCCATTTCTTCGAGTATAGGCAGTTGTTAACTGTCTCTTGATTCCATGCTTATCTAAGAATGCAAAAAATTCTTTAGAGCTAAACTCCCCCCCTCGATCTGAGCGGAGGGTTTTAAAAGAAGCTCCTGACTCCTTCTCAACGGATTTCTTGAATTGCTAGAAGAATGCGAAAGCTTCAGATTTTAGTTGGAGAAAGAAAACCCACATCTTTCGTGAGTAGTCATCTACGAATAACTGAAAGTACCTCTTCCCTCCACAACTGTTGGGTGTGAAAGGACCGCACAGATCGATGTGAATTAACTCTAGAGGTTTTTGTGCTCTTGTTGAGCTCTTCTCAAATGGTACTCTATGCTACTTTCCTGCCAAGCAGTCAGAGCACACTGGCAATGTGGCAGAAAGGGAAGGAAGACCCTTTACCATCTCATACTTACTGAGCTCAAGTAAGTAGCCAGAACTAAGATACCCATATATCTTGTGCCATATGGAAGTTGCCTCCTTGGTAGAGACAGTCATGGCAACATGTGGAGTAGAGATAGCATCTAGGGCAAATAAGTCATGCTTATATGAAGATGTTGCAATATGCTTACCCTTCCTGGTAATAGTACAATACTTCTTGCCATTCTCAACACGAAAGTTGACAACCATATTTCTATCTAGGATTTGTGTGACTGACAACAAATTGTTAGCCAATCTCGGAACATAGAGGACTTTGTCAATCTGACACTTACCATCAGGAAGAGTGACTGAAACTGTACCCTCTCCATGAACCCTGTAGGTTTTATCATCAGCAATGGTGATAGGTTTTCCCTCTTTGGCCACGAATGATTCAAACCACGATCTATCGCCAGTCATATGTTTGCTAGCTCCAGAATCGACATACCAAACAGGATCCCTCTATGTGGAATCTATGGTAGTCATGAGCACCTTGTGTGCCCATTCAAAATCTGAGTCAGATTCTTCAACAACAACATTCACCTAGGGTTGCTTGTTTTTATTTTGTGGTTTGTTTTGGCCTCTCTGCTTGTTCTTATGCCAACACCTATTGGTGTCATGGTTGTCTTTCTCACAAATCTTGCACCACATCTTCTTCTGTTGAGGTTGTTTTCCTTTTCATTTCATATCCTATTGAGAATTTCCTCCTTTCTGAAATTTGCCTCCTTTTTTCCCATTACCTTTCTTCCTAGAACCCTTCATGTTGGTGTATAAGGCTATATTGGAAGAATCATCCTTGTGAAGTTGGCGTGCCTCCTATTGTTGAAGCAGATTGACCAACTCGATGTAGGTAATTTTTCGTTGAGACACCTGGATGGAGGTGATCAACATATCAAATGAAGAAGGCAAAGCTCTCATCACAATTGAAATGAGAAGCTTTTCATCCATAGAATCTCCCAAAGAATTCAATTTCTCTTTCAATTCAGACACTCTGCACAAAAAGAGTTCAACTGTTTCACCCTGTCTCAAACTCAGGTTATGAAGTTTTTGTTGAAGATGAAGAATGGTGGAATCATTCTTTCCCTCATAGATGGTTTTAAGGGAATCCCATGCCTCTTTACCACTTGCTTTGTCAGCTATATGAGGTTGTACTTCATCTGAAATAGCAAACAAAATGAGCACCTTTGCTCGACTGTCTTTCTTGTCAAAAGCTATCTGATCAGCAGTAGGAGCTGTGGATCCTGATGCTGGTGAAGGCCTAGGTGTTACTCCAGTAACAATATCCCATAAATCTTCCATTTGGAGAATTGCCTTCATCTTATGTTTCCATGGTGTATAATTTGGACCTTTCAATAATTGATGAGGATCAGTCATCAACTTTGCAACAACGACCATAGTGAAGGTTCCTTATAACACCAATTGGTCCCCCTTTCGATATACCTTTTGCTAGGCCGTTATACCGTACAAAATACCCGCCCTTACGTGAGGGAAACTATAGGTATTTAGAAAGATCAACAAAAATCACCCGCCCTTACATGAGGGAAACTATAGGTGAGTTTTAGAGATCATACGATACGTGGAACATAAGCAGTACTGAAAGGGAATCGCCTTGTTGATGGCACCTACCATAGAATATTCTTCTCATGCGTGGGGCGTAACTTCCCGTAAAAACTATGAAGAATACTTCATCATGATTTACGCCTAAACACAAGAGCGATTAAGGGTAGTGGATGGAGTAAAAAAATGCAAAAAATGGCAAACTTATCTCTCCCCGAAGATTTATAGAGAACAAGCTGAGACGTCGTTGTAGCAGCTATATTAGGCGGTGGATACAGTAGCGCAATCACGACAGCTTTACCTATAAGTGTTGGCCAGAGGTATCACAAATACCGAACACTGCAGTGCAATAAATTGCACGGATGGGTTTTAATTATTTCGGGGACTTAGGGAGTGTATTTGATTTTTTTTTTTTAACTTTTAATGAAGTAGTGCAAAAATGAAATATGCAACATACAACATAAAAAGTGCCCACAAGAATTAACCCTTCAGGTGTCAGACACAACCCAAAATGCACCTTTACAATAATGCCAAAAATTTGCTTTTTCAGAAAATTACTCACATTCCCCCTTTGATTTTTTGAAAAAAATATCCCCTTGTTCTTCAGAAATTGCCCCCCCCTTTTTTTTTTAATATTTTTACCGCTAAGGTTAATAAAAAATTAATTTTCACTATAGTAAATATATATTTTTTTTACTATAGTAAAAATAATTAAAAAAAATTTAATATTAACCTTAGGTAAAAAAAATTAAAAAAAATAATTAAATTTTACCTTAGGGGAGTGGAAGGGATTTGAACTCCTGACTGCTAGGTTCCTGGAACCCACCACGCGGCTCACTTGCCAGTGAGCCCGTGGGCTGATCTGGGAGGAGAAAGCCGGATCAAGCTCAAAAAACACCTCCGACAGCTGCACCCCGTCAATCAACTTCCCGCTGTTGCTCGTCCTCGAGCAAAAAAACACACAGCATCTGGCCCACGATGTTTCCACACTATGCGTGGCTGCACGGGCCACGCTCTGGGCAAGCCGTGCAGGCAACTTGCTGTGCAGGCTGCACGGGTGCGCGCGGCTGCGCGTAGCATGGAATTTACCACGCGCGTGCTGCGCAAAGCATCTGCGCACGCACGGGCTGCAGGGGCGCGCTCGCGGTCCACGTGCAGTGCTGCGGACGTCCGCGTTCAGCGCTGCGTCGGACATGGCAGCGCTGCGTCCAACGGGGGGGGGGGGGCGCGTGCATGCGTGGTCCACGTGCAGATGGGGGCCTCCCCTCCCTCAGTCACGCGTGGATGCACGACGACTGTCGCGCGTCTGCGTGCGACAAATTTTTTTTTTTTTTAAATTCGGGTGAGCGGGGGCGCAGGGCCTTCCGCGTTTTTTTTTTTTTTTTTTAAAGTAATCACGCGACGGCGTGATTAAAAAAACATCACGTCGCGGAAGGGAAACAAAAATTCTCCGCCTGGCAATCCCAAAAAAAATTCTCCGCCTGGCAATCCCCTACGCTTCTCTGCTTTCGCTTCCAGCTTTCTCTCACTCTCACCCTTCACTGCAAAAAAAATTGTCGTAGCAATCTGGCTCTGATGCCATGTTAGGAAAACGAACCAGTAGTTTATTGAAATATTGTGCAGTTTAAATAAGACTGCAATACAAACGGACTTCCTGGATTAGCCCGAAATGGGCGCATCTCAACAGGATGCCGTTGCAACTAAAATAACTAGTTGCTAAGTTAATTTAACAAATTAACAAAATATTAAAGTACGCTAACAAACCATTAATATGAGTTTCTATTTATTTTTCTATTTCTCATAATAGTACATTAGATGGTTGTACAATTTCTGGGTATGCAACTCCACCATAGATCTGGACTCCACAATACCTGCAATAACAATAAAAATCCCCCAATAATACATTTATTGATATTGCTCTCATATCCACACACATGCATAACCATATTTTATCTAAATGTGAATTTATATTATTCTGAAGTTGTACACAGGGAGTGTACGTTACAACATAAACTGCAACAATAAATCTGACTCATTCCATGGATAACCATGACAATGGAATCCAACACCAGCCATAATTACTAAACTACAATCCACTATCAACCAATCCAACAACCAACAACCCAAAAATTTGAATGGGGGGCTTATAATGGCTATCCAGGCTGTTCCAAAGTGGTTCCTAAGATAGTTCATTATTTACAATGGCCCATACATTAATAAATTTAATTAATATTTACTAAGGTTTTAATTTGATTTTCATCAAATTATATTTCATTTGCATTTATTCACATTTCATTTCATTTCACATGCATTTTAATAATTTATTTCCTAATTGTACAATTTATACCAAATTGTACAATGTACATTTTAACTTGTCAATTGTACTATCTCACTAGATAGTACATTCTTCTTACCAATTGTACTATCTCACTAGATAGTACATTCTTATTCAATATTGTGCAAATCCCAATTTTATGCTTGCTTCTTATGTGGATTTTCCTGCCTACATCGATAATCCAAGGATCCAACAACTTATAAGCCCTTTTGGCTAGGTAATTAGCAACCCCATTCCATTCCCTTGGAATGTCTACAAAGGATATAAATTTGAACTCTTCACTCATTTTGATAATCTAAATGACTACAAAGGCCAACTACCAATTAACTTCCTCCACACTTTTACTGTTTAAAATATTAACCACAATTTGAGAGTCAAACTCATAGATAATCCTATGCTAGCCAAGAGAAAACCCCATCTGCAAGGCCTCAAGAATTGTAAGAGCTTCCATAAAATTATTGGAGTGAACACCTTTATAAATGGAAAATAAAAAATTGACACCGCCAATAGAATCTCTCCCAACACCTCCAATTCCAACATGTCTAGGATTACCCCTAGATGACCCATCAGTATTATTTTTAAAAACTCCTCTAGGGGGTGGCCTCCACCTACCATCTCTCATAACCTTCTTGTTGAGCTGAGGAACCCTGCTAGGGCTAGAAGAGTTCATACCATCCCCAAAGATACCAAGGGCCTGTCGTACCTTCTCCTCCCTAGAATCCAAAAGAGGGTCCACATCACATTTGCTATGGATGGTTTCCTAAACCATACACATGATCCTTTGCCATATCTATTGAATAGCCAAATGACTTCCCTGAAAGATGTGATGGTTACGTTCAAGCCAAATCTTCCAGATGATGCAAGAAGGGCCTAAATTCCAAGACACCCGGAATAAGGGTATCTTGGCTAGAGGTATGCCTAGACTACTCCAAAACTCCACCAGTGTGAGCACATGAAAACAAGGATGGTTCTAGGTGCTCCACCAATGGTGCCAAATGTCTCTAGCAAGGGAGTATTGGAAAAATAAATGAGAATATCCATACTCATTCTTATCGCAAAGCACACACAAAGAGGAACCCTAAAATTACTTCTTCCTCATGTTACCCCATGTAAGGCATTTATTACGAGCTACCAGCTAGAGAAAGAAGTTACATTTCGGCCAAGCAAATTTGTTCACCTTTTTCCACCATGTGACAGGAAGACTCCCAAACTTTTGCTTATCAAAAACCCCGATAACCATAGGCTACATAGTAGGTTCCCTTGGGATCAGGGTTCCAAGCTAGAATGTCTTTATCCATCAATGAAGAACATGACCTCCCCATAATAATAAGAGTAAGTACATCTCTATCCTTGGCCAGTCCCCCTTGGGACAATTCTTGTAGATCTTTCCACCTGTACATCTCCATATTTCTAAAAGATTAGATTTTTTTTAAGTCCTCCATACGAGACCAACCCGCTTCCAAGAAAAAAATACTTAGGGAACGTAACCTAGGATATTGATTCAATATATGAGGGTAGCCATCCCAAGAATACTCTCAAAAAGAGCATCTGATCCCCGATTGTAAATCCAGAACAAACCCTGCTTGATTAAATTAGCTCCTATTTTTAGGGTGTCCCACATAACTGAACCTTTCCCAACCAAGTTGACTCTAGGGATCTCAACATCAGAAATACCTCTCAAGTATTTACAAGATATTATTTTAGTTTGATCAAGTTTTCTAGACCATAAAAATTGTCTTGACAAAGCATCCATGTCCTTTATGAAACAAGAGGGAATTGTTTGTACAAAAAATATGTAAATGGGTAAAGCTTGAACAACAAATTTTAAAAGAAACACTCTACCTACAGAGGATAGCCATATGAAAGTCCAGTGATTCACTTTCCTTCTAAAATTATCAAGCATAGACTACCAAGAAGATCTAGGTAAAGGATAAGATGAAATCATAATATCAAGATAAATGAAGGGGAAGTCCCAACCTGGATCTTAGAATACGAGCAATCCTGGCTTGAATAAGAGGGATATTGAATAATAAAATAGAAGACTTATCCTCATTAATCAACTATCCATAAGCACCAAGATATATGTCAAGAGACTTTCTAATGTTGCCAGCTTCCCTGATATTAGCAACTCCCAAAAAAGTAGTATCATCAACAAATTGAATGTGGAAAAGAGGTGGCAAACTACTATCCCACTTCCACCCCTTAATGAGACCTTGCCTGACCTAAGACTTGAGCAATATTCCCAACCCTTCCACCATAATGATAAACAAATAAGGAGATAAAGGATCTCCTTGCCTAAATCTCCTTGAGGCCTCAGAAAACTCTAATGGCTCATTATTAACAAGAATGGAGAACGAGGAAGAAGAAACACAACTCATCACCCATCTAATCCATTCCTCCTCAAATACAAAAGTAGAAAGAACTTTCTGAAGAATGGACCATCTGACCCGGTCATAGGCTTTGGCCATGTCCAACTTAATGAACATAGTTTTCTCCTTAGAAATTTCCATCGAGTGAATAGCTTCTATAGAAATAACAACCCCATCCAAGATTTGTCGACCAACAACAAACCCTCCTTGCTCCCTAGAGGTGATTTTGCTCAATCATATCTTTAGCCTCTCAACAATAATTTTATGATGATCTTATACACAACATTGTAGATATAAATAGGCCTAAACATATCCAAGGAATTTTCTCCATATTTTTTGGGAATAAGCACCACAAAGGTAGCATTTAGGGTCCTTAGAATTTGTTTGTTCTTTTGGGACTCATAGACCACCTCCAGAAGATCAAATTTGATTAACTCCTAAAACTCTTGATAAAACTCAATCAAAAATCCATCTGGACCTGGGGATTTCTCTTTTTTCATATTGAATACAATATTTTCCAACTCCTCAAGGGAAATTGGACTCATCAAGTGCTCATTCATCTCTCTAGAAATAATCGAGGGAATATAATTTAGAATAAACTTTTTATCCACATCATCTGAGAGGGAGTCCTCCTTGAGGAGAGAGAAAAAATACCTCTTAGTCTTTTCTAAAATATCCCTGAAATAAGATAGTAGGGCACCCTAAGAATTCACAAGAGAGGTAATCATGTTACCATTATGGTGAGCCTTAACTAAGTTATAAAATAAGGCCATGTTCCTATCCCCTTCTTGAAGCCAATCTACTCGAGCTTTTTATTTCCAAAAAAATTCTTCCCTCAGTTCCCATTCAGCAAGGTCTTTCATAGCCTCATATTCCTCAACGAGAAGCTCATTTGTGAGTCCCAGATCTCTAATATTCCTTGAAGCTTCTTCCACCATCCTAAGAGACACCAACTTAGCCAAGGAAATTTTCCCAAAATTCAGTCTATTCCATTTCTTAAATTTATGCTTAACAAATTGTAGTTGCTTCATAAAGGAATACATAGTGGTGCCATGAGGAGGTTTGCCAATGGTCCACCAGTCTTGCATGAAATCATGAATCTTAGGATCGTGAAGCCACATAAGCTAAAACTTAAAGGAAGGATTCTTCTTTAGCCTTAACTCTAGAGTAGAGAGTTTGATAGGCCAATGATCAGATTACTTACCCTCTAGAATCACAAAACTATCACTTCTGTTATTACCTATACAAAAACTAGAGATTAAAAACCTATCCAATATCTTTGAGATGGAGTCTTCTCCACATATTTTATTGTGCCATGTAAATATCCCATTATCTGGCTTGATGTCAACCAAGTTCAAGGCTCGGCTATGAGCACTGAAGACAGAAGAAAAAGGCTCGATACGATCAACCCCACCATGTTTCTCCTCCAAACAAGTGATAGAGTTGAATTCTCCAACCAAAATCCATGGGTATAGGGGAGCCATAATTCTCACAAATCAAATGTGCTCCCACAAATTCACTTTACCATTTTAATCAATAGGATCATACACATTTGTAAGTAGGATGGTTTCACCAGATTCATTATCTTACCCGATCATAGAAATAGATCATCTACTAGAAATCCAAGTAATAGAGGATATCTTAACCAGATCCCATAAACAAGCAACACCACCAGCATATCCACATGCACCAATACACTGCCATTACCCCCTTCTCCACAACTTGGGAGTAATATTGAGCATACTATCAGTAGCCAATTTAGTCTCCTAAATAAACACCACATTTAGAGAATGTACACGAACCAAATCATGAATAGCTTTTTGTTTGGGGATGTTGTTCAACCCCTTACATTCCATGAAAGGATAATCATTTTTGGGGTTAGAAAAATGGGATTCCAATGTTCTCACCAAGCCTGACTCCACCAAAGTCTCTCCCATTAACTTAATTTTATCCCGGTCCTTTCTACCCACCTTCATATTCTTATCTGAAGCACCTTTTTTAATTATTTTTTATTGTAATCCCAATACCGTAGGAGTTTTGTAGTCCAAGGATAAATGCATCAGTGCCTAAGTAGGAGAGGGCATAACTAAATTTGTGCCACTTTTCAAAATAGTTTCCCTTCTAGGGCTAGATCCAACCATATCACCTATACTCAAATCCAAAACTTTGTTTTCTTCATTTAAACCCCCTATATATGATTCCTTAAGTTCCACCTCAAGAAGAGACATTTGATTCAGCCCTGTTATATTTGCATCAGGTAGCAATGTTTTAGGTATCTCCATGCACTGATCAAGATCATCTAATATTTCAAAATAGTTGAGCAGAGAATCTGGTTGTCTATCCTTAACTTTAGATATATAAGATACATGCGGTTACAAACTGGTTAAACCACCTCGGTGGTTAGATAACCAAATTGGAGAGCACCTACGAGCGCTTCTTTTATTATGCCAAGAATGGAATATCAACCAACTTATTCTAACATCCCCCCTTATTACATTATTGGCAAATCCCAATTGTATCCCGAAACTTTTCATATTTGATACGTCCAAGTGCTTTGGTAAAGATATCTACAACTTGTGCATCAGTAGGAATGTATTGAAGTTGTATATGGTGCTTTGGAACTTCATCTCGAATAAAATGAAATCTGGTATCAACATGTTTGGTACGTTCATGAAAAATTGGATTTTTGACAAGATTCAAAACACCTTGATTGTCGCAAAACAAATGAAGTGGAAGATTCTTTGGAAGGCCCATGTTTGTAAAAATGCGACTTAACCATATTATCTCGCAGACTGCTTCACTGGCTACACGATATTCTGCTTCTGTTAAAGATAGAACAACCACATGTTGTTTCTTACTGTGCCATGAGATTGGTCCAGATCCGAGATGAAAAACATATCCAGAAGTGGATTTACGATCATCAAGAGATCCAAAATAATCTGAGTCTGTGTATCCAAGTAAGAAAAAATTATTATTCTTTCTATATTCCAGGCCATAATTTGTACTACCACGAACATAGTGAAGAACTCTTTTGCTTGCTTTCCAGTGACTCATCTTAGGCTCTTGCAAGAATCTTGAAAGATATCCCACAGCAAAACTGAGATTTGGCCTGGTATTTGTCAGATATAGGAGACTCCCAATCAACTGACGATAGAGAGTTCCATCTACCTGAGGTGACCAATCATATCGAGATAACTTAAGTCCTTGCTCCATTGGAGTTGCTTTGGACTTACAATTAGTCATTCGATATTTTTCTACTAAAGTCTTGGCATATTTTTTTTGTGTTACTCGAATATGAAATTGTTCTTGAGTAAATTCTAAACCAATACAATAGTGCAGAAGTCCTAGATCTGTCATTTCAAATGATTGCTTCAAGTCACTTTTCACTAAGCCAATCATACTTTCTGAGCTTCCTGTAATGATCAGATCATCTACGTAAAGTACAAGAATCACTATATCAGAACCATTTTTCTTGATATAGAGATTTGCATCTGAAGGACTTCTTTTGAATCCATGCTACACAAGGTGACTGTCTATCTTGATATACCAAGCTCGAGGAGCTTGTTTTAGCCCATACAAGGATTTGATCAATTTGCATACTTTTTGTTCTTCCCATTTGACAACAAATCCTTCTGGTTGAGTCATGTATACTTCTTCTTGTAAGTCACCATTAAATAAGGCACTTTTAACATCCATATGATGTAATTTCCACCCAAACTGAGCTCCCATGGCACAAAGTACACGAATGGTAGTCATTTTTGCAATAGGGGCAAAAATATCTTCATAATTTATGCCTTCTTTCTGAGCATATCCCTTTGCAACAAGCCAGGCTTTATGCTTATCAATAGACCCATCTGCCTTATACTTCACTTTGAATACCCATTTGCAGCCTATGGGTTTCTTTCCTGTTGGCAGATTGACTAACTTCCAAGTATTATTTTTAAGGAGAGATTGATGTTCTACATCCATGGCCTTTTTCCACTGTGGTTCATCAAGTGCAGATTGAACCGTTGTGGGTTCGTTTGTATTCAATGTAGACATATAAATTTTTTCTCCATCCTTATCTTCCTCTCTATCATTCTCTGTACCCACTGACAAATCATCAAAGTGTTGACAAAGTTCGTCAACCTCTGAAGTATATTCTTTTGCTCTCATCTGTTGAGTCATACTGCGAGTACATGGTCTATCAAGAGATAGATCTGGAAGGGATTTCAACTTAGCATCTCTCAATGTGCTAGTATACCATTTTGGAACTTTTTGTTTTTGCTATGGAAGTTGAACCTCCTTCTTAGGCTCTTCTTCATCTAGCTATACAGTTGTGTATGTGTCTTTTGATGTGAGAGCTTCATCAAATATAACATCTCTACTTACATGTGTCTTCTTGGTTTTAGGATCAATCAATCGATAAACTTTTGAGTACTCATCATAGCCAAGAAAGATACACTGTAGGGTTTTCTCATCCAGCTTCCTCCTTTTCTATTTTGGAATGTGCATGAATGCTTTACATCCAAACACCTTCAGATGAGAAATGGAAGGTTTCTTACCACTCCATGCTCCAGATCCTAGATGGAAAACATATTCGGAGGTGGTTCTTCCCATTCCCCCACTTCCCCCCAACCAAAAAAAAATCCCAACCCCAAAAAAAAAATTTACGATCATCAAGGGATCCAGCAAAATCTGAGTCTGTGTATCCTAGTAAGAAAAATTTATTATTTTGTCTATATTCCAGACCATAATTTGTAGTACCATGAACATAATGAAGAACTCTTTTTGCTGCTTTCCAGTGACTCACTTTAGGCTCTTGCATGAACCTTGAAAGATATCCTACAGCAAAACTGAGATTTGGTCTGGTATTTGTCAGATATAGGAGACTCCCAATCAATCGGCGATAGAGAGTACCATCTACCGAGGTGACTCATCATATCGAGATAACTTAAGTCCTTGCTCCATTGGAGTTGCTTTTGACTTACAATTAGTCATCCGATATTTTTCTACTAAAGTCTTGGCATATTTCTTTTGTGTTACTCTAATATGAAACTTTTGTTGAGTAACTTCTAAACCAAGACAATAGTGCAGAAGTCCTAGATCTGTCATATCAAAAGATTGCTTCAAATCGTCTTTTACTAAATCAATCATTTTTTCTGAGCTTCCTGTGATGATCAGATCGTCAACATAAAGTACAAGAATCACTATATCAGAACCATTTTTCTTAATATAGATATTTGCATCTGAAGGACTTCTAATAAAACCATGCTGCACAAGGTGACTGTCTATCTTGATATACCATGCTCGAGGAGCTTGTTTTAACCCATACAAAGATTTGATCAACTTGCACACTTTTTGTTCTTGCCCCTCAACCTCATATCCTTCTGGTTGAGTCATGTATACTTCTTCTTGTAAGTCACCATTCAAGAAGGCACTTTTAACATCCATCTGATGCAATTTCCACCCAAACTGAGCTCCCATGGCACAAAGTACTCTAATGGTAGTCATTTTTGTAGTAGGGGCAAAAGTCTCTTCATAATCTATGCCTTCTTTACGAGCATATCCCTTTGCAACAAGCCGGGATTTATGCTTATCAATAGATCCATCTGCCTTATACTTCACTTTGAATACCCATTTGCAGCCTATGGGTTTCTTTCTGTTGGCGAGATCGACTAATTTCCAAGTATTATTTTTAAGAAGAGAGTTATGTTCTACATCCATAGCCTGTTTCCACTGTGGTTGATCAAGGGCATCTTGAACCGTTGTGGGTTCATTTGTATTTAATGTAGACATATAAAGTTTTTCTCCATCCTCATCTTCTTCCCTATCATATTTGGTACTCACTGACAAATCATCAAAGTGTTGACAAAGTTTGTCAACCTCTGAAGTAGATTCTTCTGCTCTCTTTTGTTGTGTCATACTACTAGTACATGGCCTATCAAGAGATAGATCTGGAAAGGATTTCAACTTAGCATCTCTCAAAGTGCTAGTATACCATTTTGGAACTTTTTGTTTTGGCTTTGGAAGTTGAACCTCCTTTTTAGGCTCTGCTTCATCTATGTATACAGTTGTGGATGTGTCTTTTGATGTAGGAGCTTCATCAAATACAACATCTCTACTTACATGTGTCTTCTTGGTCTTAGGATCAATCAATCGATAACCTTTTGAGTACTCATCATAGCCAAGAAAAATACACTGCAGGGTTTTCTCATCCAGCTTCCTTCTTTTCTGTTTTGGAATGTGCATGAATGCTTTACATCCAAACACCTTCAGATGAGAAATGGAAGGTTTCTTATCACTCCATGCTTCTTGTGGAGTCTTCCCTTGTAGAGCTCTAGTGGGTGCTCTATTTAGGAGGTATGATGTTGTGTTTACTACTTACGCCCAATATTGATCCTCAAGATGTGCTCCTTTTAGCATACATCGAACCATTTCCATAATGGAACGATTTCTTCTTTCTGCAACTCCATTCTGCTGAGGTGTATAGGCTGTAGTCAGTTGTCTTTTGATCCCATGTTCTTTAAGGAACTCTAAAAATTCTTCAAAGGTGTATTCCCCCCCTCGATCTGAGCGGAGGGTTTTTATCAAACATCCCGACTCCTTCTCAACAAGCTTCTTGAACTGTTGGAAGGTGAGAAGCGCTTCTGATTTCAACTGAAGAAAGAAAACCCACATCTTTCATGAGTAATCATCAACGAATAGTTGAAAATACTTTTTCCCACCATAGCTGGTTGGCATAGGACCACACAGATCGGTATGTACCATCTCTAAAGGTTTTGCAGCTCGAGAGGAGCTTGCTTCAAAAGGCACTCGATGTTGCTTCCCTGCTAAGCAATCCGAGCAAACCAACAAGATAGATGAGAGGGGCGGAAGACCTTTCACCATCCCATATTTGTGTAATTCAAGCAAATATCCAGAACTGAGATGCCCATAACGTCGATGCCAGAGAGAGGTAGCCTCTTTTGTAGTTGCAGCCAAAGCAACATGGGAAGTGGAAATAGCATCGAGGATAAACAAGCCATGTTTGTAAGATCCAGTTGCTACATGTTTACCATTGTGTGTGATAAAACATCTCTTCTAGCCATTGACAACTCGAAACACGACTTCCATGTTTCTATCCAACATTTGTGTGACTGAAGTAGATTATTGGCTAAGCCTGGAACATAGAGAACCTTTTCAATTTGACAATTACCATCAGGAAGAGACACAGAAATATCCCCTTCTCCTTTTACTTGATATACCTGATTGTCAGCAATTGTGATTGGCTTACCCTATTTTTCAACAAACGTATCAAACCAGGATTTATCCCTAGTCATGTGTTTGCTTGCTCCTGAATCAATATACCATACAACATATATTTGGGAAGACGTTGTATGAGTCATGAGTACCTTATGTGCTCGTTCAGAGTCAGAGTCTGAATCGGACTCAGGAGAATGTGAGTCCGAGTTGGATTCAACATAAGCAACATGGCCTTTAGACTGCTTATGCTTATTGTATTTTTTCTTGTGCTTGCCCTTCTTTTGGGAACCTCTTTCATTTGGTTGCTTGTTTTTGAACCAACATCTGTTGGTGTCATGGTTATTCATATCACAAATTTTGCAATATTTTGTATCTTTTTGCTTGAGATTGCTTTCCTTTTCCTTTGGAGGAAGCACCTCCTTTTTGAAAGCCGGCCTTGTTGTTTACCACTCTGTTGTGTGGAGAGAGCATTATCTGGCATGTCATATTTCTGGACCTGAGTTGCCTCCTCAGTCTGAAGCAAGTTTACCAGTTCCACAAATGAGACTTGTCTACCAGAAACATTGAGAGAGGTGATCAACATCTTGTAGGAACTTGGTAATGCTCTCAAGATAACAGAATTCAAGACATCATCATCCACAGGTTTTCCCATAGCATTCAATTTTGCTTTCAAATCTGCCACTCTACATAGGAATATGTCAACTGTTTCTCCAGAACTCATATTGAGATTATGTAGTTGAGTTTGAAGATGGAGAATAGTGGATTGATTCTTCCCTTCATATACTATGAGCAAAGCATCCCAGGCTATCTTACTAGTTTTTGCATCACAAATATGAGGTTGCACCTCATCTGTGGTAGCAAGTAAGATAAATACAAGACTCTTCTGGTCTTTCTTATCCCAATCATCTTGATCTGTTCCTGTTGTTTGAGGACGTTTTTCAGTGCCAGTCACTACATCCCATAAATCTTCCAAGCTGAAGTATGGCTTTCATCTTTGTCTTCCATGGAACAAAGTTAGGACCTTTCAACAATTGGGAATCTGAGAGATACTTATGAATTGTGGCCATTATGAAGGTTCCTTATATCACCAATTGGTCTCCCTTTCTTTATACCTGCCAGATCATTATATTGTAACCATTCAATATACACCCGCCCTTACGTGAGGGAAACTATAGGTATATAGAAACAGTATACTACTCAATATGTACTCGCCCTTACGAGAGGGAGACTATAAGTACATATGAGAAGCACAATATATTGAACATAGGCGATACTTGAAAGGGCATCGTGTTGTTAATGACACCTACCATAGAAAGTTTTATTCCACATGCGTGGGGCGTAACTTCCCCTAAACACTTTGGAAAAAAGAGCTTTCGTCAGGATTTACGCCTAACAACAATCACGATGTGGGTATGAAATGAGAAATAAAAAATGGTTTGCCTTATTTCTCCTCGATGATTTATAGAGAACAAGCTCAGACGTCGTTGTTGCAGCTATATTAGGCGGCGAATACAGTAGTCCAAAGCACGACAGCATTACCTGTAAGTGTGGACCAGAGGTATCTCAAATACCGAACAGCTGCTATGCAATAAATTGCACAAATAGGGTATAAATTTGGGGTCTTATATTTGTAATTTATGATTGATAATGCAAGAAAACAGAATATTTAAATGCAAAAAATAACAATCATAAATGCCCACAAATTTTTAGCACCTATTTTTATTCTAGCAAAATTCTGTCTGCAAAATAGCTTGATTTCCCCCCTTTGTCTGACAATTTTGTAAAGGAATATATGGATTTCCCCCCTTTCAAGTTGCAAATGAAACAAGAAAGTGAAAAAAAATACCTAAAAAACAAGGTATGCAGCCGTCAAACCAGGATTGCAGCCGTCAAAGTATGCAGCCGTCAAACTAGGATTGTAGCCGTCAAAAATCCATGTACAGGCGTCAACTGGATTTTGCCGACGTCAACAGGCCTGTTCGCCATCACTGTACCATTCGGGGCATCAAAAAACCCAAGCCCGCCGTCACTGGGACACGTAGGGCATCAACAACATGTTCCGCCATCACAGGGACAGGAAGGGCGTCAAAACAATAGGTACGGGCGTCAAAAAAATTCCTCATAGGGATTGGAACCGGGAACCTTCCACCAAACAAGAACCGTACTTACCGCCTGAGCCAGAGAGCCCGACGAGAAATATCATTCATGCGGTTTGTATTGTAAACACGAGGGCCATAGAATCGGGGAAAAAAAATAATCCCACATGGCCTGTGCGGCCAATGTGGGGGGGTTTAAAAAATGCCAAAAGCGTCTAATGCTTTTGGTTGCCTTCGGGCAACCACCCCATCCCCGTCCTTTTGCCTCCCTACCGTCGAACCTTCCCCGAGCCACGAGTCACGCGCTTCCACATCCTGCCAGTCTGTGTCAGGGTCCATCCTCGGTCTGCGTTGTCTCCTGTCTATGTCAGGGTCTGTCCTCGGTCTATGTTCCACGTCCCACCTGTCTTCGATCTATGTCCTCGGTCCGTCAAGGTATGTCAGGGTTCGTTAGGGTCTATCCATGTCAGGGTCTGCTGCCTAGGTTTGCCAGTCGTTCTGTCCACAGCTGTCTGTGTCAAGGTCTGCCTAGGTTCGCCGATCATTCTGTCTGCAGCTCTGATGCCAAGAAGAAATTCACCAAGCAATACATTCTTCTCATTAACTTCAGATATATAAGATACATGCGGTTACAAACTGATTAAACCACCTCGATGGTTAGAAAACAGAATTGGAGAGCACCTACGAGCGCTTCTTTTATTATGCCAAGAATGGAATATCAACCAAATTACTCTAACAAACAAAGCCTTCCTTATCCCATTTTCCTTCCTTTATTAGGGCTTTTCCTTTATCAAAATTTTGTATAGACCGAGAGGGCCCAATATTTGAAGCCACAGGCAGGACAAACTTAGGGCACTTTCTTTTTAGGTGGTCATATTCATGGTAAATTTTATAGCTAAATGGAAGAGTTTCATAGTCAAGTTTTTGAACCCATGTAGTTGATCCAAATTGTATTTCAATAGAATCTGGAATAGGATTTTTTAAATCAATTTCAACACAGATCCGAGCAATAGAGATTACGTTTTTATCCATCGTCTTTTATGATGATCCAACCAGCTTCCCAAGAAGAAGGGTAATCTTATGCAACATATCAATTCTCTAGAATTCTAGAGGGAGCCACGAAAGTCGAACCCACACTGGAACTCATGATGGCCGCTCCTCTAAAGGGTTGAAACCCACATGCCAAGGTTTAAGAAAGAGTCCCGCTTGGTTATAGAAATAAGTACCCCATTCAATTTTTTTGTTAAGATCCACAAGACAAGATAAAACCACCATAAAATAGTTATTCGCACTCAGGATCACCTCCACGTCACCTTCAAGGTTTCAAGTCTTCCTGACCCAAGCCTCCATAGAGGGAAGAGAAATTTGGATGCCCAAAAATTTTCTAATAAGTGCATGTTTTGTTAAATACTCCACATCTTCCGCCATCGAGTCTGGTTGAACCACTAGAACCAACCTAGATTCACATATTTCCAAATATCCATTATTTTTTAACAATTGGCTCCTGACATGCATTGGGAAATATTGTTCCTTCCAATCATTTTTAGATGAAAAAATGTCACTAGCATGCACTCTCTATGATGGGACCGATGCCATCACAATATTCCTCCAATTGTTCAGACCTCCTCCAAAAACTGTTGCCATCCCTGCAAAGTAGTTTTTCCTCATCAAACCCTAGAAAAGAAACTTTCCTTATCAAACCCTAGTAAAGCAGAAGGTTTTCAAATTTCACACCATTAAATATTGTTATAGCATTGCAAAATTTATATTTTGATCAATGGTTCTCCTGCTAGGTACTTCAATTCATCTTGTGGTCTTCGTCAAGGTGATCCTTTTTCTCCTTATCTATTCATTATTCTTGCAGAAGCATTAGGGAGAGCATTTTCAAAGGTAAAAATGGAAGGAAAATCCAAGGGTATTCAAGTTGCAAACAAATGGTCCATTTGAATCTCATATCCAATTTATACATGATACTTTTATTTTGGTCCATCCCTCAATTAGTGAGGCCATGGAGTTTAAATCAATTTTATCATGCTACTAGATAGTTGGTAAATACTTAAAAATCTAAGATTCAATAATACTACCCTAGATTTGCAAAAAAATATTGTGAATATTTTAGGGTTTAAAAATTAAAAAAATTCCATCAACCTACTTAGGTATTCCTTTGTCTGATAAAGGAAATAAAAAGGAGCTTAGGATCTCTTTTTTGGATATAATGAAAGCTTGTTTGATAGGTTGGTAAGGTAAGTTCTTAACCATGACAGGAAGGCTACAACTCATAAAGACTACTTTGCAATCTATTCCTATTTATATGATGTCACTTTCAAGACTACCAACAAGTATTGCATCAGAAATTGATAAAATTCAAAGAGACTTTCTATGGAAAGGTTGTGAGGAGAAATTTAGGTTTTCTCTTTGTAAGTGGGATAGGGTTTGCAAAGGAAATAATATTGGAGGAGCAAGCTTGCAAAATTGCAAACTTATAAATTTGGCATTAGGAGCAAAGCTTGGGTGGAGATTATTTAGAGATCAAGGAAAGAATTGGGTAAAAATATTACTTCAAAAATATATAGGTTCTCTTGATGCAATTAAGTTATTTAGGAAAAAAAATCTACCCAAAGGATCATCAACATGGAATTTCATATCATAGATTTTGTAATTGATAAAGAAACATATTACATGGTTAGTCAATGAGGGAAGTTATGCAAATTTTTTGTCTAATGCTTGGTTGAAGCCTTATCCTCTTATATCTTACTCAAAATGGAAATCATTGGCTCAAGTGTGCCTAGCATGTAAAGTTACAAAGGTCAAAGATCATATTATTATGAGCAAAAACTATAGATCATGGATTTCTTTTAGTAACCTGGTTGAAGGAGAGGAACTCAAAAAAATTGCAAATGATCTTCAAAAAATGCTTTGAGAGTTTTATTTACCAATTTTTACATGAAGGGATGAGTTTGTTTGGAATTCATCAAGGAATAGTGGATACTCGATCAAGTTGAGATATGAGAATTTAGAACAATCAAAAAACATTTCTCTCAAATATTTTCCTTAGAAGAACGTTTGGTCATTAGATGCTCTCCCTAAGGCCTCAAAATTTCTTTGGTTAGTAGTTCAAAGCAATATTCTTATGGGAGACAGTCTACAAAGAAGAGGATACTATGGACCATTCAAATGTACCTTGTGTGAGAAGGATTTAGAAACGTCGGACAATTTACTTCTTCATTGTCCATTTGCTCACACCATTTGGGGTTATTTTTAAAAAAATATGAAATTAAATTGGGTGGGTCCATCAAAATTGAAAGAGGATAAAATGTTGGATAAATTATTTCAAAGCTAAAGAATTATTTATTCTTTGGAGGATTGGCCCTACCATTATTTTTTGGAATTTATGGCTTGAAAAGAATAATAGAATTTTTAAAAATAAATATCAAAATCAAGCCCAATTTTGACATTGTATTAGTGCCTCTCTTGAAGAATATCTACAAATATGGTGTTCATCATGGGAAGTCTCGGCAAAAAAAGAGGTGCTAATAATTTTGCTATAGAATATGAACATACATGGAAGAGTCATCTGTGGCAATGGAATTAAAACAAAGGATCTACTTTGATCTATGGTAAAATGGAAATTTCCAAAAATTGGGTTTATCAAAATTAATTTTGATGGTGTTTCTAAAGGAAATCTAAGAAACGTTGGTGGAGGTGGTGTCTTTAGAAATAGTGAAGACAAAATTCTCCTCACTTATTCAAAAACATATGAAACTTCAACTAACAACTATGCAAAGGCTAAGGCACTTCTTACAAGGATTAAAATTGCAACAGAAAAAAAAAAGAAATATATTTCAATTCAGGGGGACTCACAAATTATCATCAATGCTATTAACAAAAATTATGGGGAGAGTGGATAAAAAATAATATTATTGTTGATGTTCATCATCTATTACTAAAGGCAATCTCCTAGCAATGTGAGCATATTTATAAAGAAAGGATTCTAGTAGTAGATAAATTAGCAAATTATGTTATTGATCTTCATCCCAATGAAATTCAAATTTTAGAAGGAAATTGGTCGAGTGAGATTTAATGTCTTCATAAAAATGATGTCAAAGAGTTGATTGTGAAAACATAGTACTTTACGAAAGTTGAATATATTCAAGAGAAAAAAAAAGTGAAAAAACCATGATAAAAATGTATGCTACAAAAAATAAAATATTTTAATAGTTTAATGGGGATGGCCCAATAGAAGCCACATATAACCTATTAAAAAAAAGTTAAGGATCATTAATTAAATTGGTTTAAATTAAAATACCAATTTTATTTTATATTTAAATTTAATATTGTTTAAATGTTAATAATCACAAGGAGTGAATGTGAATTGAGGATCTATCAATTATTTTAAGGATTAACTCATATTTCTTTATCATAGACATGATTATTTATTTATTTATAATAAATAAAGGAATCGATAATACAACTGGGTATTATCACTATAAAATTTAGCTTTATAGATTAAAAGAAGTCAACAAGCCCCTAACCCTTGAGGACATAAAACTGGGGTAGGATCCCTACCCTTGAGGATATCAAGTAGGACCCTAATCCTTGAGTACATTGAACTGGAGCAACTAACCAACAAACACTTGGTCGCTACCATCTAATCCTATCCTCTTTTAGATATGTCATGGTTTGAGCCCAAACCCTAAACACTTTATTGTCCTTGTCAGACCTAAAAAGTTGAGCTTACACAAGTTTTTAGGTTTTTTATGAGGAGTCCTGGTCCCTTTATAGGGGTTTGAACTTAGGTCTCCTTGATGAAAACCCAAGGACTTACCACTATGATATCCCTCACATGTTTAAATTTAAATTTACATGAGTTTTTATAAGGGGTCCTAGTTCCCTTGGGGTTTGAACTTGGGTTTGTTAGATGAAAACCCAAAGACTTACCACTACAACATCCCTCCTTAGTTAGAAATAATGTATTTTTTCAAAAAAAAATTATTGGATTAATGAATTAATTTGTCTCATGGGGGATAGTGCAATTGTTCAAGCTTTGGCTCTTCTTTAGGATGTCCAAGGTTCAAACCGTAGTGTGGACAAGTGTGTGATGGGGTGGGTGTGTATATGGTTGTATGTTTGGCCCCTATTGATAAGCTCAACACTCACCCTTATGATAAGCTCAACTCTCACCCTTACGAGAGATCATGTTTGGAATGAGGATGTTGAGCCATGAACGTTGATTGTAGGGGTTTCTCACACTAACCTAACAATACAAAATTATAAAACAATTGGATTAACATTCACAAGATCATTATCCCTTTATTTTTTTCAAAGAATAAACATTTTAAAAAATGCATAGGAATAAATTTAGTTTTTTCATTTATAGATAGAAATACATAGTAATAATTTTTTTGAATTGTAGTTTTTCAAAAGTTAAAATAAGTTTTATTCGTAATATATTATTATTTTGTTTTTACAATATTTTAATTATTTGATAGGATGTTAAGGTTAACATTTGGCAAAGCTAATAAAGAACATGATGGATGGGTTTATCTATAGTCTATGATTAATAAACTTAGATGTTTGTATAACTTTAAGTTTAACCCTTACCTCTGTGTGTCCTCATGGTTCTACAAGGTGCTTCGTTGAAGGATTAGAACTTGGATTTACAATGTGAAACTTTTCCAGTTCCAAAAATATTGAGCTTTATTAAACCATCTTTTTGTTTTTAATTGATGTTAAATATGATTACAAATATACTTTTAAGTATTATCTTATATATAAAACATTGAATGAAAGCAATAGACTAAACTTGAAATTCTATGTTTGATTTCAAAATTTGTAATCTTTATTTTTAATAAAAATTAAAGAGACATAATTAAATATTTTTTTTATATTGATTTATTTTGAAGGAAGTTAAACATTTATTATCATCATATTATGTAAATTATGTAACTATCAAGATTGTTTGATGTTTGAATATGTGTATTCGTGATTTTAGACTCACATTGAAAATATGTATTAATATGAATGTTTTTGAGTATATGTATCACATCCAAATAATACATTATACATTGATAAAATATAAATTTATTTTAATAATGTAAATACATATTTAACACGAACTTTAACATATTTTTACCTTTGTATTCATGTACCTTACATACCTTTGCACCTTTATACTTACACTAGCTTTGAGATCTATACTAAGTAATCTATACTTGTCTACATACCTATTCAACTTTATCACATACTTTGTTTAAGGCCTATCTCATAATCTAGTTAAATGTTTAATTAATTTTCAAGCTATTAAATTACTTTTAAAGTATCATTTTCCACAACAAAGTAGGGTTCATTAACTTCTAAGCTTTTAAATTTCATGGTAGAAGAAGATGTTTTGAAATGATCTCCCAACCTTTTACAACCAATGATGAAAAGATATCAAAGAGAGAACAAAAATCCAACACTAAAAAGATCTACAACTATCTAAACAACAAAAGTTGATCTTGACTAAGGAGAGGCACAACCAAGGAATCCTAGGTAAACAAGCTCAAGGGATAGACCCCACAATATGAGAGAAATAGAGAATCACATTTTAATCTTAGAGAATGGGTGCCTCACTACAGGTTTTCTTTGGTAGCATTGGAACCCACATCCTTTATCTTTTTCTTGGACTTTGAAGGGAATTCTTGAGAAATAAATTGAATTTTGAAGGCCTCATAGTGAGATACTTCCTTACCATAGAACATTGTTGTGAATTACGGTCTTCAATGGAGGAGAGCTCTGGTTCACTTTTTTTTGGTCTTAGGACACATTTCTCCATAATCACCATAGGCAAAGAAAATGATATAATTCTCTTAGACAAAGAAGAGGTATACTCACCAAGGCTTCTTACCTCATCCAAGAGCAATTTCCAAGTATTTTTTGAAGTTACCAAGTGGTTTCTAAAGATAACCTCATTAAAAAAGTCTTTGTCTATTTTTTTCCCCCTCCTAACTTAAGGATAGATTGTGAGTTATTGGAAATTTCATGTTCTATTTATCTCCTTCTAATTTATTGAGTTGAAGGTTTGCCTACCCTTCGGTATACACACACATCTAAACCCTCTTTTTATGGTTTCTAGTCTTCAGATCCAAAGAAGACAAATTTCCACCTTTTGGGTCGCTACCCGAGGGCTTAAAGTTCTTAGTTTCTTCTGAAGACAGATCTACCTTTTCTGTTTCTTTGAAAGTTTCTAACTTGGATTCTTCAATATTAACCTCATACAAGGATTTAATAATTTCCTCAACTGGTTCAACCAAAGCTTCTAAAGAATAGTCAACATATTTTTTGCTTGAAAGATGAAATAAAGGGTTTACCTGAATGTCATGTTATGGAATATCTCCCTATTTGCTTAGATTTGGGTCTTCAAGCTCCTACAAGATATTCGTGTCCTCTTGGTGAGTTTGATCATTTTCCATAAAAAATTCAAATTTATCCTCCAGAGAGGAAGAGGGAACCACAACCTCCTTTTTGTGCCAAAATTTACTAGGGATGGGTTTTTTTTCTTGGAAGAGCAGATGCCAGAGGAATACCCCATTTTTTTGTAGTTAGCACAAAAGGAGGGTTTATTTTCATACTCAATATCTTGGACCCAAGAGCCTAATATTGAAATTAGTTTAATCAAGTTTGAAAACTTAGCCTCTAGGTCTGCATTAATACACATTCTAGCATAGACCAGCCTAGAAATTACCTTAGTAGTCAAGTGAATCATTATCAAATAACCAATCCTTATTGATATTCCCAGTAGGATATCCTCATGCCAAAACTAGAATGGTATACTGATGAGCCTAACTCATAACGGGGCTATATTGATACTTTTAGAATTTGAATTGAAATTAGGACCTCATTTTCAAAGAAAAAACCTCATCTTCTAAATAACTAGGGTCCTCCCCACATAATTCTATCCAAGTCATCCACACAATTTAGCTTAATGAGTAAAAACCCCTTTGGGAGGGTAGTAATCTCTAGAAGTCCCTGTAACTTCCATTTTGTGAAGGCCTAATGATGAATAGAGTCCAGGTTAGATTGAGGGCCCAAAACCTTACCTGCCAAGTTCCAAGCACCAAGGTCCATAGCCAGCTTCAAGAGGTCATAAGGAACTTGGATCTTACATTGGTCCTGCTTGAGGTTCGACTTGAGCTTACCTTGGTTCGGCTTATCAACTAATGGTTCTCCATTCAATATTATAACTTTTAAAGGGTTGAGTATGGCCTATTAATTATAGTATTCTCTCATTTTTAGTCTAGATTGTGTATTCAACCCTTAATCCTTGTGTATATAATACTCCTTAATTCAACAACAAGTGGAAATAAAATTATGATGAAGATAAATAGAATAGACTTAGTGTTAAGTTTTAGTAGTCTAATCTTAAATCCTTGGTCTAATAGCTGGCTTGGAAAATATTGCATCTTAAGCAACCTAGTAGAACCAAGCTTGCTTCCATAGGCCTACCTCCTCAAAATTATCTTTTGCAAGATATGTAAAACAATTAAGCATATATTATTGCAATGTAAAGCAACCAAGGAGATTTGGATCTTAGTAAATGAAAGGTTCCCTACAATTTTACCTTTTAGAATTTAGGTGAAAATTTATGGTTCTTGGGATTAACAACAATAATAGTCATATTTTCAAATCCTTACAATAGTTGTTTTTTAATTTTATTTAGAAAAAATACGTAAATCATGATTTAATGATTTTTAGGCTATTAGATTCAATAATGCCACTACTTTACTCTAGCATTCATATATATATGTTTTTACTTTCCATCTAGTTCTCCCTTGAGGTTGCATGAAATCATGAGATGAAGTATTACTTGGAGAAGATTCAACAACAATGTCCTAGCTAACCAAATATCAACAAACATCAAGGAAAGAAGTGTGGTTGCATGGAATCATGAGATGAAGTATTACTTGGAGACGATTCAACAACAAATGTTCATTTTTACCTTTCCATATATTAGCTCTTTTACATCATTTTTATTAAGAGATAAAATCTCACTAGGCCAATTGCCTTCTAAAATTCATATTTTACTAAGGCAAATATGAACACCACAATTGACTAAATTATATGCTATCCAAATTCCTTCTCTATAGCTATGCTCATATTTTCAAGAGACATATTCAAATAATAGTTGATAAACATCAATAATAATATTATTTTTTTATCCAATCCCCACATCCTTAGTTTATATTAATAATAATTTATGATTCCACCTCAATTGAAATATATTTTCATCATGCTTCAATTATAATTTTGATATTTTAAGAAGTGATCTAGCCTCTACATAGTTGTTAGTTGAAGTTTTATATGATTTTGAGTAAGTGAGAAGAATTATACCATTACTATTTTAAAAAACACCACCTCAATCAAATTTTCTTGGATTTTCTTTAAAAACACTATTAAAATTAATTTTGATAAACCTAATTTTTTAACATTTCTATTGTATCATACATCAAAATATATTGTTTGTGTTAACATCATTGTTGTTGATGACCTTTCATCTATAGTCAAATCCTACAACCAAGAGGCTAGCACCTCCTTTTTTATACTTATGACTTCCTCTTATGAGCACCATGTCTTTACATGTTCCACAAGAGAAACAATATTATAATGCCAAACTAAGACAACTATTTTGAATTTTATTTTTAAAATTTGTATTATTCCTTTCAAAATATAAAGTCAAAAAAATAATGACAAGGCCAATCCTCCAAAGAATGCATAATATTTTAGACTTAAAATAATTAGTCTAACATTTCATCAAATATTTTAATGTTGATGGAGTTAATTTTTTTTCTATAGAAAAAACTAAATTATATTAATTCATTAACCGAAACATTACAATATTATGGTGCTAACAATGTCCACCAGCTAAAAATAAAATGAGGTGGATTAGGAGTAAATCATCAATTTTTGAATATACATAAGAATAAAAGCTAATAGCAAAAAAAATACTATAGCTATATCTTGTTGCAATACAGCAAATATCAGCACTCATCTGTAGGAGAGCCTGTTATAAGGAGAAATTTTGGGTGTGTCTTCTATGATATCTTCTAAAGTATTCAAAGAAGAAATATAAGTAATCAAAACCTGAACTTGCTCATCATTGTTAATTGCCTTATTTTTAGTTTCTTGTTGGACCTTTTGAAGATCCTGAACCATATAAGAAAGTTACTGAAGTCTGTCAATAACATCTCAAGGTGTGCTACAAGTTCCATCGACTTGAGAATGAGTACGTCCCACATGTAACAAAATATCAAATTTCAAGTCTGTTAAAACTATATCCCATGGAGGAGAAGATCCAATAAACACATTTTTTCATATGCACTTCCAAATGTACTTGAGAAGGATGAGTCTACAAACATCCCAGAGTTTGGGGTACTGATTCAACTGAGAAAAACCGTTCAAAGAAAACTTCCAAGATCTAGTGAAAGAGGGAAAAATAAAAGTGTAGAAGATATACCAAAATTGTTTAGCCATGTCACAAAACCAAAACAAGTGAATAAGAGTTTCTAAAGCATTACAAAAATTGCATTGAGGGAAAATGTGTAAAATCAAAGTCAGACTTTCAGAAGTTGGAAATTTTTGATGCAAAACCTACCATCCAAGAAGTTGAGTTTTGGATTCAACGAGAACTTTCCAAATTTGAGTAGTAAGAGATTGTCATTGGGCATTCACTTGCCACTTGACATTGAGATTAGATTCTAAAGAAGGAGAACACAAAATATTTTTGTATATCCAACTAGAAGTAATGGAAGAGATTGTATGACCACTAAGCCATATCCAATCATTTCATATATCATGTGCAGTTGTTCCTAATTTTATAAGTACCTCACAAGGAATGGAAGCCACACGTAAACCATAAGACTCTTTGAACCTAGAGGGAAGGGAGTAATAATTGCAGATCTAGTTCCATGTAAGAATTGAGTAGCTACATGGATCCTAGATATCTCTAATTTTATTAATACCTTGCTAGACCTTGAATAGCTCTGCATAAAGCTAAAGGTTTATTATTATGGATGATAAGTTTATTTTACCAAATATTTTTTAGATTGATGCTCAAACTATGTCTCAAGGAGTCAAAATTTCAAGCCAATAAAGTAGAAACTAATTACCAAGCTTTCCAATTTTAGATAACTGGAATAGTTCCTTTAACTATAAAGTAAGGTGTATTAAGGACCTTATCTCCCATGGGGTTTCTTTCCATTTACTTTTATGAATAGCTAGAGATATTTTGTAACAAAATAGGTGTTTTCAATTTTCATCACTAGTGATGGCTCTAGCAACCCATTTTGTAGCCAAGCGTTTGCTCTAGGTAAGAAGATCAATGATGCCTAGATCTCCTAAAGCCTTAGATTGGGTATAAGTGATATGGTTGTCATTCCCACCTCCCCATCTCATTTGGTCCATAAAAATTTACAAATGACCCGAACTAATTTGTTATAGGCTACCTTGAGGGCCATCCAACAAAAGGAGTAATAAACATGGAGTTAATTAAGATATTCACATATTTTTAGGCCTCATAGAGTAAATAGAAAAACAATTAAAAACACATAATTTATTATTTTTAGATCTTCTTCATCTAAAATATACCATAAAAATCCATAAATTTATTCCTATTAAAATAAAATTTAATATTAATAATAAATTTATAACCATATAATCTAAAATCTAAATACCTTATGATATTTATTTTAAAATAAATTTACTCTTTATCATTTTGTTTTTACATTCACAAATATGTTCATGTTCATTTTTATAAATTAGTGAATTTATTATTTATATTTTTAGAAGAAAATACGGTTATTTTCCAAACTTTAACAATTTAAATATTAAACTTTAAATAAGTTTATATAGTAAATAGATAATATCTATGTGCATAATTAAAATCTCTTAAACATTTATTTTTTCAAAACTTTAAATAATTTAAATATATTAATTTTTTTAATATTAAAAACATATATTTGCTAAGATGCATACACACTTTCGACTCTACTACTCTACTTTTGAGAATGATGAAGATTCCTTTACTATATTTTATATGATTATGTTATGATTTAGAACAATATGGAATAACTTACTATTTCAGGACTATGGGCAGTTGGATATTAATTTTAAGTTACTAAATGTCTAAGGGAATCCAATTTCAAAATCCCCGTGCACAATCTTACCACCATCTTTTCAAAACAGTTACTTATTAAAGCTAAAGTGGCACTCTTCCCATTAAAGGATGACCTCCATTTGAAAAGAGATGCATGGTCGTTTCTAAAATACATTTGGAGTAAAAATGTAGACTGATGATTAAGTGTTTATTGGTAAGTTATTTTATTTGATTTTTTTATAATGAATTTATAAAACAATATTTAAATTCAGTTTAAAGTCATGTTTCATTGAATAAAATTGTGTTATCAATTTTTTATGAAAAAAAATATATAATTAAGATTTTTCATATAAACAGTTTTTTTGTGTGTTTAAATCCTACTTTACTTTACATTTGACATAAAGTGTTATCGATTTTATATGCCAAAAAAAATTGAATGTACACTTATGTAATTTAAGTTGGTTTATAGCGATCAAGTAAGTATTTATCCCAGGGCTTGGGTGTCTAGCTTCGTGAGCAGCTCTTCATAGTATCTTAATGGTTTGGGATTGACCACGTGTTTATTCCTGTGGTGTTGTTCTTTGGGTTTTCGGTTGTGGGCTTCGTGGTGGGTTTGCAGTATCCTTTGGCTCGATATGGGTCTTTGGTCTTCTTACTGTTGTGATCCCGCTAGACTTCCTTTTTGGTTCCTAAAGCTCGTTTTTGGTGGTTTTGGTGCGAGACCTATGCTTAATATCTACAGCTCATTTTCTTGCGGCTTCTTCTATTGGGGCTCCTTGGGACCTTTTCGCCTCGTTCTCATGGCTTGCGGTACGTTGTTATTTCATTTGCTCTTGTGGGCTTCTAAATAGCTTCTCCTTGTATTTTTGGTGATTTCTAGGTCCCTTCTTGCTGTTCAGGGGGGTTTTGGTTTTATTTTTCTAGTTTCCCAGTATTATTTGCCCAGATTCTGGTTTTTCCCCTACGTGGGATTGTGCATTTCAAATTTTGGAGGGTTTCCTATTTTACCGCCTATTGGGCTGTTTAAATTTGTAGCTTGGCAGGATTGATCCTTTGTTTTTTTTTTTTGCCTTTTCTCTTTCCGGCTAGGTGGGCTTTTCAATTTTTTGTTGGATGGGACTTGTTTTTTTTTTTTCGTTTTGGGACTAAATTTTTCGTGTTGTTCCTGAAGGTTGTCCTTAAGCCTGTCCATAAGGCTTTCCTTAAGCCTATCCTAAAGGCTTTCCTTATGCTTTTCCTTAGGTCCATCCTTGGGTTTTCCTGCGACCTTTCCTATGGCCGTTTTTAAAAAATATTGTGACTTGTTGTAATCAGGTTTTGGGTCCCTTGATAAAAACTCATTTTAATTTAAATTTAATCAACAAAAAAGTAAGTATTTGTCTCGTAAATTGCTTTGGTTTGATTTTTTGAACGATTAAAATTATTTTTTTTGAAAAAAACTAGATTATATTATATCATTAACCGAAACATTATAATATTTTAGTGTTAATATTGTCCTCCAGCTAAAAAACAAAATAAGGTGGATCATGAGTAAAGCATCCATAACTGAATATACATAAGAATAAAAACTAATATCAACAAAAATTCAATAGCTATATCTTGTTAACAATTTTAATTGTTCAACGTTGAAGATGTTAAACAATTAAAATTGTTAACTTCATCTTTAGAGTTTATAACAATTGTATCGATCTAAAGTAAAGCACAACCATGTAATTCAGATTTTTCCATATAAGGAGTTCTTCTTTCCATCTATTTAAGACTATAGTGTGTGAATGTTATGGCAGTATGAAATCAATTTTAATAATGAGATTGTCAAATCGAAATCTCACGTGTATAGAAATATTGTAAAACAATAGTGACAGCCTTGACCAAGAGCATTAATGGCAGCAATATGTTAACATAAAGGGTAACCATCTAAGGACATGTTCAATTTATGCTTAGAACTTTACATGTTCAATTTCAAAATATTATTTGAATATTTGTCCACGGTTTTTAAAATAAAATTTGGACCCTACAAATTTGTAACATAATGGTTTCATTTAATTTGGGATACTGTTTTATTTTAAAATTTTAAATTTTAGGAGTAGTTTTTGTGGTTTGAATCCTACACTTAACAATTACTAAAAATAATATGGATGTAATCAACTCCTTTATATATCCAAAAAAAACCTCCTTTAACAGCGAAGTTTCTCAATAGGTAACCCAAAAAGTGTTGCCCGTCATCGCTCCAAGTAGCCCTACAGCCAAGCTTGACCTGGACAGGGGCCCCGACCTGGCAGTTTAGCTCCCCTCCCTGTCAGGGTCGTCACCCAGCCTACGACGGAGTTCACCTAGGGAATTGGCCACTAAGGAAGCCTCTTTGGTAGAAGCGGTCAGGGAACTGATCATAATGTCAAGGATGGCTCTAGTCTCCAAGTTTTGCAACTTGTTGTCAAAGTCAGGGCTAACTTTGGTGGCTTTCAGGGCCTCCACCTTGGCCTTCTTGGAGTTTCCAGTACCCCTGCTACTATCGGGGGTCAGGCCCTTACGGATCGAACTTGCACTAGGAGTCGGGGCCTTGCCTAGGGCCTGAGCCGATGTTCTGCATTTTTGAGTGGGTCTACACCATTTCAGGGAAGGGGAAGCTTCAAGGGATGGGGTCTCCTTGGATTTGGATGTTGTAGGGGAAGCAACGGGGGAGCCAGCCACTTCAGGGGGGAACGGAGGATAGGGGAGAGATGCAATGAAGCTATGGCTGGTTGGCTAGGGCATGTCTATACAGAACAACCATGAGCCCTTGATGGGAGGGCCGATAATGGTTCTTACAGGCCTGATTGATGGTGAGGCTCAAGGAATAAAGGAGAAAATGGGGGGTGCTTACTAGCGTGGCTCCTCGAAGGTGATTGTAGAAGCTGAGGCGAAAGCTATAGAGGCGCTGATCCAGGTCATCGCACGTAATGTATTGCATCACTAGGATGATGGCCTCGTCAAAGGGGGGCAGGAGGTCAGCTCGAAAGAGATTGGCCTTGTCCCATTGCTACTTTGGGAACCGAGAGAGCTCCTCCTCCCAATTGTGCTTGTCCCATCGAATGAATCTGCCTTTCTCCTTGTGGTGTAGATCTGTCACTTCAGTCAAAAACTCCTTGGACACTTTGAAATGAAGCCCTTTCACTTTGACCTCCCTATCGTTCCAGGTGTCTAGAAATCTCTGCGTGATATCTTTGTCGGCCCCTACGAACTTACTGAAGAAGGGGGTGTATTTCTTGGCATTGGCAAAGAGCCTGGCAGACTCGCAGTCGAGAGTGGAGGGCTCAAGGAAAAAAGTCTTGGCAGCCATAGAAGTCAAACTGATAGACAAGGGGAAGGGGAACCAGAGTCGGCCTGAACTGAGAGGGGAGAGTCACAAGGACAGAGGGAAGGGAAAACAGAAAAGGATGCAAGGAAGCTCTAAGTGCGATTTGATTAAAAGATTATGGGGAGGCATCGAGGAGAGGAAAGGTCGCAGGCGTCGAGAAGGAGAGCTTAGGGTAGGGGACGACATGAGCTAGAAGGAGCTGAGTGGGCATGGCAGGTGAAAGCCACATGGCGTAGGGGAGGGGAGCCAATTCTAGCACTCCAGTTGGCACAATCTAAATAGGGGAGCAGCTTGGGGAAGCCTCGTGAGAGAAAGACGCGTGCGGGTTGACTCGACATGGAAATTCGCTAGAGCGGCATCCGAGGCAGGAAAGTTGAATAGGGAAGTCGTGCGCTCTAACTTGGACATGACAACATTGCCAACGGGGCTGCGGTTATCCAAAACAAGATAGTCCGAAAGTCTAACATGGCCTCTAAGGCAAGGAGTGCTTGGCGAGGCATGGAAGCGCTTGATCGAATTGGCCAGACCTCAAACGAGAGGGTCGTTGGGGCCAATCGTCAAGGCAGAGCAGGATGGAGTGTACCTAGTTGACATGGGAAGGGCATAGCAACGCACCATCGGAGCCCCATATCAGAGCGATCTAAGCGCCTGGACTCTCATCGATGCTTGAATTGTCTTGAGATGCTATTTGGACTAGAGCATCAGGGAAATTCGTGGTCCAGGTAGTGAAATATTTCGCTGAGGTGGCTTGGTTGGCCATGAAGTCAGCTGCCCTGTTACCTTCTCTGTACACATGGCAAAAGGTGTGATGAGTGAATCCTTAGAGGATTGTGAGGACTTCCCAAATGGTGTTGTGGATGCACCAGGAGTTGTTTCTCGGGCTACGGGCAGCCTTGATGATGACTTGGGAATCACCCTCGATGATGACCTTTGGGGAGGTCATCTTGAGGGCAAATAGTCCATGGAGGAGAGTTGTTGCTTCAATGAAGTTGTTGGTCTGAATGCCAAGCGGTTCAACATACACCAAGATCAGGGCCCCGTGATTATCTCGGACAACCCCGCCCACTCCAGATGGGTCGAGGCTTCCTTTAGAAGCTCCATCGAAGTTAAGTTTGACCCATCCGTGGGGGGCAATCCACCTTATCACAGACCGATGAGAGGGGGCAGGGGGGGACCAGGGTTGGGGAGCTGGACTCCAAGGGAGGAGAGGAGGGTGGACTCACCCAGCCTACGAGTCACCTCGGTCAGATGGGAGGAGTGGTAGTTATCAAGGGCAAAGGTAACCGCCTTGGTCGCCACCCACTAGGGGGAGCGATCCAAGGAGGAGAAGGCTCTACTATTGTGTTCAAGCCAGAGTTGCCAGAGAATGTGAGGAAGGTAGGAGCCCCATAGGAAGCGGATGAATGGGTGGGTGAAGGGATTGGGCCATTGGGGTAAGAGGTCAAAGATGGGATTGGGGGCCACCCATTGGATAGAAAATTGGGAAAGGATGAGGCCCAGGACTTCAGAAGAGAAGGGGCATCTAAGAAAGAGGTGATTAGTGGACTCCCAGGTAGCACAACAAAGGAAGCATCTATTCAAGATCTGGAATCCCCTCCTGATCAGGTTCTCGATGGTCAAGATCTTATTTTGGACGGTCGTCCAAATGAAGTGACTGATTTTGGGGATCAACTTCTTGGCCCATACCTGGTGGGCTAGGAATGGGGCCTCACCAAGTACTCTTTGGAATTTTTAGGTAAATTTGATAGAGAAGACACCACTAGGAGTGTCGTGCCAGATGCACCTGTCATTCCCTTTGAAATATAGGATAACTATGATCTTTAAGAGACGCTGGAGCTTGGAGCCTTGGAACGGGTGCCTGGGGTTCAGGATGGGCTTCCATGTTACCCATCCTTTGTTCTGGGTGAGATAGGCTGACACTTTGGGCCCTCTATCCACCAAACCCAATTTGAGGATGAGGAGATCACTGTCAACAGTCAGGACCTCATCCTGGATACACCTGTCTTCCTAGAAGTCAATCTTGGTTTCATCCTTGAGGATCCATCTGGTCCCCTTTTGGATGATGTATTTAGTGGAGATCATGGATTTCCAAAAGGTTGATCCATCTCTAGGCTAGGATTTGCTGAGGAAGGGGTGATGGTGGCAGTATTTCTTGTGCACGATACTGACCCATTCATCAGGGGCATTGGTGAACACCTTCTAGGCGTGCTTGGACAAGAGGGCCTTATTCATGAGGGTCACCCACCTAATCCCGATCCCTCCCTCACCTTTGGGGTGATAGACCAGGGGCCAGGAAACCAAAGGAATCCTCTTCTTATCTTCGCTGCCCAACCATAGAAAGCATTTCTAGATTTGCTCGATGTGAGCTACAATGGAGGCCAGTATTCTAAAGATCGACATGAAGTAGACGGGAATGCTTTGAAGAACTGTCGACAGAAGGGTGGCCCTGCCAGCATAGGAGAGGAGGTGGCCTTTCCAGGAGGCCAGCTTCTTTTGGATCCGATCAATCATCCCGCTCCAAAGGGTCTTGTATGATGCTCCTATAAACAAGGGTAGCCCGAGGTAAGAGGAGGGAAGGGAATCAGGGGTGCAGCCAAGAATCTGCCTGATTCTAATTTGCCTAGCCATGGGGTATGGATAGAGAAAATTTTACTTTTTTTAAGATTGATTTTCTGCCCAGCCGCCTCCTCATATAGGGCCAAGATGAACTTGATGGTCTTGGATTGAGGGATCGAAGTTGAAGTAGCAAGGATGGTGTCATCCATGAACTGCTAATGGGACACAAGGGGTAGGCCCGACGCAGGCCTGATGCTTGAGATAATTCTGTGGGAGACAGTACTTGAGATGGTGCATCCCAAGGCCTCAGCTAGGATGATGAAGAGGATCGAGGATAGGGGGTCACCTTGGTGAAGGCCTTTGCAACTGGGAAAGAACTCGGTGGGGGATCCATTGATGAGGATAGAGAACCAAGGAGAGGACACACAATTTATGATGAGGCTGACCTAGGAGGAGTGGAACCCAAACTTGAGGAGGACCTTGGACAGGAAATCCTAGTCAAATCTATGGAAGTCCTTGTTCATATCTAGCTTGAGCAGAAAGGAGGCCTTTTTGGATAGGAAATCCGAGTGGATGGCCTCGTGCATGATGATAACTTTGTATATGATAAGCCTACCTTTAACCGAGCCCCCATGGCAAGGGGCAATGATCAGGGGAAGCATATCCTTAAGGCGAGAGGCCATGGATTTGGTCAGGATTTTGTATAGGACATTGCACAAGCTGATTGGACAAAACTCAGATAGGTATCTGGCTGCCTAAGACTTGGGGATCAGGGCAATGAAGGTGGAGTTTATACCTCTAGGGATGGATCTGGCGGACTGAAGATCCCGGATGGCTATGCACACTTCTTGGCCAACGATGTCCCAAAATGATTGGAAGAACTGGGGGGAAACTCGTCTAGGCCTAGGGCCACCTCGACCTTCATGGAAAATGTGGCAGCATGGATTTTAGAGTCATACAGGGGCTGTAGGAGCATATCGTTTGTCATGGCTGAGACTGAAGTTGGAATGTGCTCTAGCAGGGTGTCTGTTGCTTTTGGGGACATGTTGGGATTGTCTCCAAGGACCTCCTGGAAGAAGTTGATAGCTTTAGTCTAGATGTCTTCTTCGTCCTTGATAATCCTACCATCGCTGCTCACCAACTTGGCAATTCTATTAGAGCCCCTATTTTTGAGGGTCGACATGTGAAAGAACTTAGTATTAGGATCACCCTTTTGGAGCCATAGGGCTCATGACTTCTGCCTCAAAAAATTTTCTTCCCTGGCCAAGATGTTGTGGTACTTGCTGAGGGCTGAGCGTTCCTCTTCCCTGATCCCAAGATCTTGGGAGCCTTCCTGGAACCTGAGCTAAAGGTATTCAAGTTTTTTCTTGATTGCTGCTTTGTTTTCGAAGATGTTATCAAACACCTCTCTGTTCCATACCTTGAGCTATTCTTTGAGACGTCTCAGTTTGTTGTAGACTTGCTCAGTAGGACATCCAGGGACTGGGGGAGCCCACCAGCAACCAACGTAGGCCCTGAAGTTGGGGTGGTGCGGCCACATGGACTCGAACCTGAAGGGTCGCTTATGGGAGGAGCGTTGGTCGGTTTTGAGGAGGAGGGGGCTGTGGTCAGACCCAATTTTGGGGAGATCCAACAAGGTTGCATTAGAAAATAGGGGAATGGCTTCCTTAGAAAGGAATACCCTGTCCATCCTGACCTAGATATGGCCAGCTCTCGCTCTTCTATTTGACCAGGTGAACCTGGCTCCTTTTAGGCTCACGTCCATGAGCTCATTGAGGTCGATAAAGGGTCTAAAGTCTTCCATGCTTTTGTACGGAGCCGTTGAGCCCCTGTTTTTGTTAGAAAGGAAAATGGGGCTATTGAAGTCCCCTGCTAGGATCCAAGGAATCTAGGCAAAGGCTTCCCTCATCGAGCTAATTTCTTGCTATAAGGCAGCTTTATCAATCAAGTTGTTGGGAGCGTAGATGTTAGACAAGATCCACGAATGCCTTGACTTTAGACAATGGACCAGAATGTTGATTATCTTGGGGGAAGATGATATGAGTCTCCCCTCAAAATACTAGGGGTCCCACATGCACAGTAGGCCTTCAGTTGTGCCAGTTGCAGGGGTAGATAGGGACTCACAATTGTGGCAAGTAGCTTGGGCAACCCTCTGAGCAGCTACTTCATCTATTTTTGTATCCTAGAGGAGGAGGAAGGACGGGTGATGATCCTTGTAGAGTTGGTCAAGGATCCTTTTTTTGGGGGCACCATTGAGCCCCCTAACATTCTAGGTGATGAGCTTCATTTGACACCCTTGGGGGGTCGCTTGCCCCCCTTCCCAAGCTAAGTGGGGGGTTTGGATCATAGGGCATCTGCTTTGGAGAAGCTCATGACGATGTCAGAGAGGGTCGCCTAGGAGCAATTGGCTATGTCATCTTCAGTGATCCTCTATCGTTGATCGCCCAGGGTGGCGTGACCTCTCTTGAGTTTGCTGCCAAAGTCTGTGGCGAATGTCCTACTTTAGGTCATATTGGGGCTGATTTCATCAGGCCCATATGGAGAGCTGCCCTCAACCTCTTCATCAGACCTCTCAGAGCTACACTCTAAGGGGTGGAGGTCAGTAGGGACCATCGAGAGGGGCGATAGGGGGTCGAGAGGAGGATAGCAAGGGGGGGAGAAGGAAACCCTGGTAGAGGAATATGGGAAGGCGAGAGCCGATCGAGAAGAGAGACTGGGTGGCTCACAGGGCTGAGAGGGGGCACAAGCGAGGGCCTGAGGGGAGGGATTCACAATGGGTGAGGGGGGCAGCCTAGGATCGGGGCCCCGAAAGAGGAACCAAAGAGGGGTACAGGGGAGGGGGGACCCTGGGGAATGTCATCCATCAGGCAAGGGCCTTCTTGGGAAGCCTCCTTGGTGGACCGAGCCTAAGATCTATGGTTGACACAGGGGGTCCGCGGGAGGGGTCCCGACCTATTTGACAAGGGGGTTTTGCAGGGAGATAGGCACCAGCCTTCTTGGATATAGGGCATGTTGGCAATTTTGGGTACCTTGGGTACATTGCCTTTGCTCTAAGTGTAGATGTTGTCATTGATGTCAAGGAGTTCTTGAAGCAATTTGGTTTGATGTCAAAGAATGTGTCTTGATGAAGGTTTCAGCATGGACAGTGAGTTTCCAAGAAGATCAGGGTAGCCCAGTTGCAAAAAGATCAAGAAAAAGACAAGTAAGAAAAAGTATGCAGGCGGTTGGAAAAACTATCGCGATTTCGCGACATGTTTCAGGAGAGAGAAAGCACTGGCAAAACTGTCGTGATTTCGTGACATGTTTGAGGAGAGAGAAAGTTTTGGCAAAACTGTCACGATTTCGCGACATGTTGGAAGGAGAGGCAGAGCGAGCAAAGCGTCGTGATTTCGCGACATGTCGCATTTTTGTGACTCGAAAAGCGCAGGAAGGTAGAGAAAGAAAAGTGTCACGATTTCACGACACATTGCAGGAAAGTTGTTCGGACGAGCAAGTGTCATGATTTCATGACATGTTACAGGAGAGAGAGTCCAAAAGAAAAGTGTCATGATTTCACAACATGTTGCAGAAAGAAAGTCGAGTGTGAATATCATGATTTCACGACAAGATTGAAGAGAGAAAGTTTTTCAAGAATTGTCATGATTTTGCGACATATTGCAAAAGACAAAGTGAGGACATCGCGACTTCGTGACAAGCTGCAAAAATCAAAGGAAGGACTGTCACGATTTTACGACATGCTAAAAAGCTTGTAGAAAGAACTGTTCTGATTTTGCCACATACAGCAAAGGGAAGAGTCTGAAACAAGAAGCGTCGTAATTTTGTGACAGGATTCAAAGAAGTTGCATGGATGAAGAAAGTGTTGCGATTTCGTGACAAGTTGGAGAGAAAGCTTGTGATTGTAGGAAGTGTCACGATTTCGTGATAGGTTGAGTTGGCAGCGTTCAGTTGGAGAAAGTGTCACGATTTCATGATAGAAACTAGAAGCAGGTCTTCTATAGGAGAAGTGTCACGATTTCATGACAGAAGTAGAGAGGAAGGCTTTATAGACAAAAGCATCGTGATTTCATGACATGTTCCGATTTCATGGGCATATGAAAAAGAGCTTAAGCAGAAAGCGTCACGATTTCGTGACATGTTTCATTTTCATTGGTGCAAGCCAAGAAAAGGTTGAAGAAGCAAGAAGGGTCACGATTTCGTGATAGAGTTGCAGTTGATGCTAGCAGAAGCAGATGTGTCATGATTTTGTGACAAAAGTAGAGAAGAAGGCTTTGAAGTCTAAAGCGTCATGATTTCATGACAGGAGTGAAGATGACATCAGCAAAAGTCAAAAGTGTCATGATTTCGTGACAAGCACGTTGTCAAGGTAGACAAAAGCAAAAGTGTCATGATTTCATGACAGCAAGCAATAGAAGGTGTACGGTAGGCAAAGGTGTCGCGATATCGTGACATGTTGAAGTTTCATGCCAGAAGCTACAGGGAGGCAGTGAAGCCGACAGAGTTAAATCTGGGCCGACGCAGCGTAGGGTTTTGCAGCCGACGTGGTTGAAGGGTAAAACAACCGACTAAGACCAAGATTTCAATCTTGAGATTGTGAGTATAAAAGGAGGGCTGTTTGAGTAGTTTGGGCATCGATCGAAGTGTGCGTTCGAAGTGTGATTTACGTAGATAGAAGTTTGATCACAGAGGTACATAAGTGGAAGTTTGAGCGATTGTTGTGTTTGCACGGAGTGTGCGATGACTATGCTACTATGTTTGCACAGAGGTTGCAAAGATATTGCTATCATGTTTGAGCAAAAAGTGCGAAGACTATGCTGTTATGTTTTCACGGAAGAGCATAAGTTGATCGAGTGCTGTTGTGTTTGCATAGACTATGAAAAGTTGGTTTCAACCAAGTGCAACTGTAACAGAAAAGAAAAGAGGAAGAGGACAGATTTGTGCTAGACCGAAGGACTGTGTTTAGTGCATATTTGAGGACCAGCTTTGCGGTGATAGAGTTGAGGATAGAGATCTCCGACCAGAGCAGGGAAGACAGGTGTCTTCTATGGATAGAGTTCCACTTGCTAAGGGCTAGAGGAGGTAGAGGTCTTCTAGAGGATCACCAACTAAGAGCAGAGTTAGGGGAAGGTATCTCCTTTGGGTTGATGCTCATAAACATTGTAATCGGGAAGGATTCCCGAGAGGACTTTGATATAACTTTTAGAGAAAAGTTTTATCCGTGGAGTAGCCCACCTTGGGTGAACCACGTAAATTGTTGTGTCACTTTGTGGATGGTGTTTTGTGCATTGTTTTGATTACTATTGTTGATTCTTGCTATCTTTATACTGCATAATATTGATTTGAAAGTTGATTTGAAAGAAAAAGTTAAAAGTGGTCTTATACTGTTCACCCCCCTCTCAGTATAAGCTTGTGTTCTTCAATTGGTATCAGAGCGGGTTTCTCCAGATAAAGCCTAACAGCTTGGAGAAGGATCTATCAGAAGAACATATAGTTTCAGAAAAGGATGAAGAGGTTAAGTTCGATCTCTAAAGTGAATTCTTCTGGGCTTTAAGAATTTCAGGGAAGAGAGTTCTGTTCTCAAGCATCATGACGAGGAAGAAGAGACAACAAGATCAATCTTCAGCCTGAAGAACGATGGATTCCAGTTGGTCACAAGAAGAACAATCATCCAAGGCATCAAAACAGGTTACATAATACTTTCCATGGCTACTGTTTTTCTTGCAAGAAATTTGGTCACAAAGCTATACATTGCATTAAATCCGTGAATAGCCATAGTAAGGAAAATGTTAACTCTTTTGCACCTCTTTTGGATAAAAATGTCATGTGTTACAATTGCAAGAATGTTGGGCATATAGCAAGGATGTGCAGTTTGGATAGACCTAGCCTTAAGTTCACTAAAAAGAGAAATGAGATCAAGTCTAAGTCAATGATAGTTCAAACTGCTTTTCATGCTCAAGACAAAGTAGAGAAATGGTATCTTGATAGTGGTTGTTCAAAACATATGACTGGTGAAAAGGAAAAGTTTTTGGTCTTAAAAAACACAAACAGAGGAACGAGTTAGTTTTGGAGATAACAAGTCTGCTAAAATCTGTGGTAAAGGGACTCTTAGCTTGGATGGGAAATCTAAAACTGAAAATGTGCTTTATGTAGAAGGTCTAAGACATAATCTTCTAAGTGTGAGTCAACTTTGTGATCAAGGACACATAGTATCTTTCTTTTCGGATAGATGTGAGATTCGTAAAGAAAAAAATGGAAAACTCATTGCTAGTGCTACAAGGACTCCAAACAATCTTTACATGCTAAGTGAGATAAAAAAGGAAAAGTGTTTTCTAACTCAAGAAGATGAGAGTTGGTTATGGCATAAAATATTGGGGCATTTGAGCTTTGATAATCTTGTCAACATTAGTAACAAGGAAGCGGTTAGAGACTTGCCCAAAATAAAAAGGCCCCATAACACCATTTGCGGTCCTTGTCAACATGGAAAACAGACCAGAACCAGTTTTAAATCAAAAGGGTATACTTCTTCAAAACCATTAGATCTCATTCATACTTATTTATGTGGCCCCACCAGAACTCAGAGCATTCAGGGAGAAAGCTACTTCATGTTGTTTATAGATGATTATTCTAGAATGACTTGGGTGACCTTTCTCAAAGAAAAATCTGAAGCTTTTGAAAAATTCAAAGCTTTCAAAGAAATGATTGAAAATGAGACTGAAAAGAGAATCAAATGCTTAAGATCGGATAGAGGAGGAGAGTTCACCTCTAATGAATTTGTGGAATACTGTGAGCAACGGGGAATTAAAAGAGAATATTCAGCAGCAAGAACTCCTCAACAAAATGGAGTAGTTGAAAGAAAAAATAGAACTATTGAAAATATGGCTAGAGCTATGTTAAATGAGTCAAAACTTTCAGATGGTTTTCAAAAAGAGGCAGTCAATACAGCAGTATACATTATCACCAGGGCCCAACTTAGAGTAAATCATCATAAAACTCCTTATGAGTTGTGGAAAGGAAGACCGACTACAGTAAAACATTTCAAAGTGTTTGGGAGTAAGTGCTTCATCAAAAGGGAAGATCAGAATTTGGGTAAGTTTGATCCTAGGTGTGATGAGGGAATTTTTCTTGGTTATTCCAGTAGAAGCAAGGCTTACGAGATGCTTCAACAAAAGAATGCATACGGTCGTAGAGAGCATAAATGTAACAGTTGATGAAAATACAGGGATAAGAGAACCTGTCAAGGAAATCGGTGATGAAATCTGTCAAGAAGAATTCAGAGAGGTTTCAGATGAAGAAGAGGAAAAATAGCAGCTGCTTCCCAAAACTCCGTCACGATATGTTCAGAAACATCATCCCAAAGATTTGATCATTGGTGATCCAAACAGCAGACAAACTAGAAGAAGAGTCATTCCGTCACACGATTCTACAAATATTTCTTTATTATCTCAGATTGAGCCAAAAGATTTCGGTGAAGCATGTGCAGATAAATTTTGGGTAAAAGCAATGGATGAAGAGCTAAATCAAATAGAGAAAAGTGAAACTTGGGATTTAGTTCCAAGACCTAAGGACAAGAATGTCATTGGCACAAAATGGATATTCAGAAATAAACTCAATGAGGATGGAAAGATTGTCAGAAACAAAGCCAAGTTGGTTTGCAAAGGTTATGCTCAAGTAGAAGGTGTTGATTTCGAAGAGACGTTCGCTCCTGTTGCTCGTCTCGAAGCCATCAGAATGTTTTTGGCTCTTTCAAGTTTCAAAGCATTCAAGGTGTATCAAATGGATGTGAAATCAGCCTTTTTAAATGGAGTTTTGGATGAAGAAGTCTACGTAGAACAGCCAGAAGGCGTGTCTCTCTCGGATCAATCGGACTATGTGTGTAAACTGAAAAAGGCCTTGTATGGGTTAAAGCAAGCACCTAGGGCTTGGTATTCAAGACTTGACGGTACCTTCATGAGCAAGGTTTCGGGAAAGGTATGGCAGATAGCAATTTGTATATTAAGGATAAAGGTAATGATATGCTTATTGTAGTTGTCTATGTTGATGATATCATTTTTGGGGGAAATAATACCCAGATGTGCAAAGATTTTGCTAACACCATGCAGAAGGAATTTGAGATGTCTATGATTGGAGAGTTGTCATTCTTTTTGGGTCTTCAGATTGCTCAATCAAAAGACGGTATATTTCTCTCTCAAGGAAAGTATATCAAAGAAATGTTAAAAAAATTCGGGATGATGGACAACAAACCTGTATGTACTCCAATGACTACGGGGTGCAAGATGAGTAAAGATGATGAATCTCCAATGGCAGATCAGAAATTGTACAGATCAATGATTGGCAGTTTATTATATGTTACAGCTACCAGACCAGATATCATGCAGGCTGTTGGGTTAGTAGCCAGATTTCAGGCGGCTCCGAAAGATTCTCATGTTATAGTAATTAAAAGGATATTCATATATCTGAAGGGCACTATGGACTTTGGGCTTTGGTATCCCAAAGGTGATGATTTCACTCTCACAACCTATACAGATGCAGATTGGGCAGGCAGTAATGATGACAGGAAAAGCACCAGTGGTGGAGCATTCTTTCTGGGAAAGAGTTTGGTTTCTTGGCTAAGTAAGAAACAACCTTCGGTTTCCTTATCTACGATAGAAGCTGAATACATAGCAGCAGTGGTCGGGTGTACTCAAGTTCTATGGATGAAAACCACCTTGGAGGACTTCAAAGTCAAGCATGAACAACCCATCTCCATATTTTGTGATAATACTAGTGCCATAAGTATTTCCAAAAATCCGGTAATGCACTCAAGGACAAAGCATATTTCCATCAAGTATCACTTTCTAAGGGAGAAAGTGCAAGATAAGTAGGTCAAGGTAGAATATGTGTCTACTAAAGAGCAGATTGCAGATATCTTCACAAAACCTCTTCCAAGAGATACATTTGAGTATCTAAGGGAGAAATTGGGAGTTGTACTCCCACCCCAGAATTAATCACCTCATCAGGAGGTGGGGGAGGGACTAAGCTAAGAGGCTCATTCTTAGTCCCAAGCCCCAAAGGTGACCCTTTGCCATTGATGACAAAGGGGGAGAGATATGAGTAAGGGGGAGAGCTTCAAGTGAAGAGGAAAGCTTCAAGTCAGGGGAGCAAAACTTCAAAGGAGATTCTCGTTGTTGGATCAGTTGCTTCAGTTTTGGCTCTTAAAGATGTGTTTTAGATAAAGGTTTGCCATCAATGACAAAGGGGGAGATTGTTGGCAATTTTGGGTACCTTGGGTACATTGCCTTTGCTCTAAGTGTAGTTGTTGTCATTGATGTCAAGGAGTTCTTGAAGCAATTTGGTTTTATGTCAAAGAATGTGTCTTGATGAAGGTTTCAGCATGGTCAGTGAGTTTCCAAGAAGATCAGAGTAGCCCAGTTGCAAAAGATCAAGAAAAAGATAAGTTAGAAAAAGTATGCAGGCGACTGGAAAAACTATCATGATTTCGTGACATGTTTTAGGAGAGAGAAAGTGTTGGAAAAACTGTCACGATTTCGTGACATGTTTGAGGAGAGAGAAATTTTGGCAAACGGTCTGATTTCCTGACATTAAGAAAGAAAAGTGTCACGATTTTGACATTGTAGGAAAAAGAAAGTGTCATGATTTCATGACAAGGGGACAAAAGCAGTTTGACAGTGAAAAAAAAAAGTGTCACGATTTCGGACATACAAAGTAAAAAAAACAAAAAAGTTGTACGGGATAGAAAGTGTCACGATTTCCGACGTGGGAAGTGTCACGATTTCACGACAAGTTGAGTTGGCACTTCTTGGAGAAAGTGTCACGATTTCATGAAAAAAAAGAGCTTAGAAGTGTCACGATTTCAGAAGAAGAGAGGAAGGCTTTGTAGAAAAGCGTCACGATTTCTGACATGTTCAAAAGAAAGAAAAAGAAAGGCTGAAGAAGCAAGAAGGGTCACGATTTCATGATAGAGTTGCGATGACTCGAAAAGAAATGTGTCACGATTTCATGACAAAAGCAGAGAAGAAGGCTTTGAAGTCTAAAGCGTCACGATTTCACAAAGAGTGAGATGACGTCAAAAAGTAAAGTGTCATGATTTCACAAAAAAGAAAGCAAACAAAAGCAAAAGTGTCACGATTTCATGACAGCAAGCAATAGAAGGTGTACGACAGCAAAGGTGTCGCGATATCATGACATGTTGAAGTTTCACGCCGAAGCTAGGGAGGCAGTGAAGCGACAGAGTTAAATTTGGGCCGACGCAGCGTAGGGTTTTGCAACCGACGTGGTTGAAGGGTAAACAACCGACTAAGACCAAGATTTTAATCTTGAGATTGTGAGTATAAAAGGAGGGCTATTTGAAGAGTTTGAGCATCGATCGAAGTGTGCGTTCGAAGTGTGATTTGCATAGATAGAGTGCAGGGAGAAGTTCGATCGAAGTGCATAAGTAATCAAATCTTGTGTTTCGTAAGTGTGCAAACTATCTACTGTGTTTGCATAGAGTGCAAGATATTATCATGTTTGAGAAAAAGTGTGAAGACTATCTTGTTTTCAGAAGAGCATAAGTTGATCGAGTGCTTCTGTGTTTGTGCAGACTATGAAAAGTTGGTTTCAACCAAGTGCAGCTATAACAAAAAAGAACAGAGGAAGAGGACAGATTTGTGCTAGACCGAAGGACTGTGTTTAGTGCAAATTTGAGGACCGACTGTGTGGTGATAGAGTTGAGGACAGAGATCTCCAGCTAGAGCAGGGAATACAGGTGTCTTCTATGGATAGAGTTCCACTTGCTAAGGGCTAGAGGAGGTAGAGGTCTTCTAGAGGATCACCACCAAAGCAGAGCTAGGGGAAGGTATCTCCTTTGGGCTGAGGCTCATAAACATTGTAATCGGGAAGGATTCCCAGAGGACTTTGATATAACTTTTAGAGAAAAGTTTTATCCGTGGAGTAGCCCACCTTGGGTGAACCACGTAAATTGTTGTGTCACTTTGTGGATGGTGTTTTGTGCATTGCTTTGATTACTATTGTTATTACTGCTATCTTTACACTGCATAATATTGATTTGAAAGTTGATTTGAAAGCAAAAGTTAAAAGTGGTCTTATACTGTTCACCCCCTCTCTAAGTATAAGCTTGTGTTCTTCAATTGGTATCAGAGCGGGTTTCTCCAGATAAAGCCTAACAGCTTGGAGAAGGATCTTTCGGAAGAACATACAGTTTCAGAAAAGGATGAAGAGGTTAAGTTCGATCTCTAAAGTGAATTCTTCTGGGCTTTAAGAATTTCAGGGAAGAGAGTTCTGTTCTCAAGCATCATGACAGGAAGAAGAGACAGCAAGATCAATCTTCAGCCTGAAGAACGATGGATTCCAGTTGGTCACAAGAAGAACAATCATCCAAGGCATCAAAACAGGTTACATAATACTTTCCATGGCTACTGTTTTTCTTGCAAGAAATTTGGTCACAAAGCTATACATTGCATTAAATCCGTGAATAGCCATAGTAAGGAAAATGTTAACTCTTTTGCACCTCTTATGGATAAAAATGTCATGTGTTACAATTGCAAGAATGTTGGGCATATAGCAAGGATGTGCAGTTTGGATAGACCTAGCCTTAAGTTCACTAAAAAGAGAAATGAGATCAAGTCTAAGTCAATGATAGTTCAAAGTGCTTTTCATGCTCAAGACAAAGTAGAGAAATGGTATCTTGATAGTGGTTGTTCAAAACATATGACTGGTGAAAAGGAAAAGTTTTTGGTCTTAAAAAACACAAACAGAGGAACGATTAGTTTTGGAGATAACGAGTCTGCTAAAATCGTGGTAAAGGGACTCTTAGCTTGGATGGGAAATCTAAAACTAAAAATGTGCTTTATGTAGAAGGTCTAAGACATAATCTTCTAAGTGTGAGTCAACTTTGTGATCAAGGACACATAGTATCTTTCTTTTCAGATAGATGTGAGATTCGTAAAGAAAAAAATGGAAAACTCATTGCTAGTGCTACAAGGACTCCAAACAATCTTTACATGCTTAGTGAGATAAAAAAGGAAAAGTGTTTTCTAACTCAAGAAGATGAGAGTTGGTTATGGCATAAAATATTGGGGCATTTGAGCTTTGATAATCTTGTCAACATTAGTAACAAGGAAGCAGTTAGAGACTTGCCCAAAATAAAAAGGCCCCATAACACCATTTGCGGTCCTTGTCAACATGGAAAATAGACCAGAACCAATTTTAAATCAAAAGGGTATACTTCTTCAAAACCATTAGATCTCATTCATACTGATTTATGTGGCCCCACCAGAACTCAGAGCATTCAGGGAGAAAGCTACTTCATGTTGTTTATAGATGATTATTCTAGAATGACTTGGGTGACCTTTCTCAAAGAAAAATCTGAAGCTTTTGAAAAATTCAAAGCTTTCAAAGAAATGATTGAAAATGAGACTAAAAAGAGAATCAAATGCTTAAGATCGGACAGAGGAGGAGAGTTCACCTCTAATGAATTTGTGGAATACTGTGAGCAACAGGGAATTAAAAGAGAATATTCAGCGGCAAGAACTCCTCAACAAAATGGAGTAGTTGAAAGAAAAAATAGAACTATTGAAAATATGGCTAGAGCTATGTTAAATGAGTCAAAAATTTCAGATGGTTTCTAGAAAGAGGCAGTTAGTACAGTAGTCTACATTATCACCAGGGCCCAACTTAGAGTAAATCATCATAAAACTCCTTATGAGTTGTGGAAAGGAAGACCAGCTACAGTAAAACATTTCAAAGTGTTTGGGAGTAAGTGCTTCATCGAAAGGGAAGATCAGAATTTGGGTAAGTTTGATCCTAGGTGTGATGAGGGAATTTTTCTTGGTTATTCCAGTAGAAGCAAGGCTTACAGATGCTTCAACAAAAGAACGCATACAGTCGTAGAGAGCATAAATGTAACTATTGATGAAAAGACAGGGATAAGAGAACCTGTCAAGGAAATCAGTGATGAAATCTGTCAAGAAGAATTCAGAGAGGTTTCAGATGAAGAAGAGGAAAAATAGCAGCTGCTTCCCAAAACTCCGTCACGATATGTTTAGAAACATCATCCCAAATATTTGATCATTGGTGATCCAAACAACAGACAAACTAGAAGAAGAGTCATTCCATCACACGATTCTACAAATATTTCATTATTATCTCAGATTGAGCCAAAAGATTTCAGTGAAGCATGTGCAGATAAATTTTGGGTAAAAGCAATGGATGAAGAGCTAAATCAAATAGAGAAAAGTGAAACTTGGGATTTAGTTCCAAGACCTAAGGACAAGAATGTCATTGGCACAAAATGGATATTCAGAAATAAACTCAATGAGGATGGAAAGATTGTCAGAAACAAAGCCAGGTTGGTTTGCAAAGGTTATGCTCAAGTAGAAGGTGTTGATTTCGAAGAGACGTTCGCTCTTGTTGCTCGTCTCGAAGCCATCAGAATGTTTTTGGCTCTTTCAAGTTTCAAAGCATTCAAGGTGTATCAAATGGATGTGAAATCAGCCTTTTTAAATGGAGTTTTGGATGAAGAAGTCTACGTAGAACATCCAGAAGGCGTGTCTCTCTCAGGTCAATCGGACTATGTGTGTAAACTGAAAAAGGCCTTGTATGGGTTAAAGCAAGCACCTAGGGCTTGGTACTCAAGACTTGACAGGTACCTTCATGAGCAAGGTTTCAGGAAAGGTATGGCAGATAGCAATTTGTATATTAAGGATAAAGGTAATGATATGCTGATTGTAGTTGTCTATGTTGATGATATCATTTTTGGGGGAAATAATACCTAGATGTGCAAAGATTTTGCTAACACCATGCAGAAGGAATTTGAGATGTCTATGATTGGAGAGTTGTCATTCTTTTTGGGTCTTCAGATTGCTCAATCAAAAGACGGTATATTTCTCTCTCAAGGAAAATATATCAAAGAAATGTTAAAAAAATTTGGGATGATGGACAACAAACCTGTATGTACTCCAATGACTACGGGGTGCAAGATGAGTAAATATGATGAATCTCCAATAGCAGATCAGAGGTTGTACAGATCAATGATTGGCGTTTATTATATGTTACGACTACCAGACCGGATATCATGCAAGTTGTTGGGTTAGTAGCCAGATTTTAGGCAGCTCCGAAAGATTCTCATGTTATAGCGGTTAAAAGGATATTCAGATATCTGAAGGGCACTATGGACTTTGGGCTTTGGTATCCCAAAGGTGATGATTTCACTCTCACAGCCTATACAGATGCAGATTGGGCAGGCAGTAATGATGACAGGAAAAGCACCAGTGGTGGAGCATTCTTTCTAGGAAAGAGTTTGGTTTCTTGGCTAAGTAAGAAACAACCTTCAGTTTCCTTATCTACGGTAGAAGCTGAATACATAGCAGCAGTGGCTGGGTGTACACAAGTTCTATGGATGAAAACCACCTTGGAGGATTTCAAAGTCAAGCATGAACAACCCATCTCCATATTTTGTGATAATACTAGTGCCATAAGTATTTCCAAAAATCCGGTAATGCACTCAAGGACAAAGCATATTTCCATCAAGTATCACTTTCTAAGGGAGAAAGTGCAAGATAAGTAGGTCAAGGTAGAATATGTGTCTACTAAAGAGCAGATTGCAGATATCTTCACAAAACCTCTTCCAAGAGATACATTTGAGTATCTAAGGGAGAAATTGGGAGTTGTACTCCCACCCCAGAATTAATCACCTCATCAAGAGGTGGGGGAGGGACTAAGCTAAGAGGCTCATTCTTAGTCCCAAGCCCCAAAGGTGACCCTTTGCCATTGATGACAAAGGGGGAGAGATATGAGTAAGGGGGAGAGCTTCAAAGTGAAGAGGAAAGCTTCAAGTCAGGGGGAGAAAAAACTTCAAAGGCAGATTCTCAATTGTTGGCATCAGTTGATTTCAGTTTTGGCTCTTGAAGATGTGTTTTCGATAAAGGTTTGCCATCAATGACAAAGGGGGAGATTGTTGGCAATTTTGGGTACCTTGGGTACATTGCCTTTGCTCTAAGTGTAGTTGTTGTCATTGATGTCAAGGAGTTCTTGAAGCAATTTGGTTTGATGTCAAAGAATTTGTTTTGATGAAGGTTTCAGCATGGATAGTGAGTTTCCAAGAAGATCAGAGTAGCCCAGTTGCAAAAGATCAAGAAAAAGACAAGTAAGAAAAAGTATGCAGGCGACTGGAAAAACTATCATGATTTCGTGACATGTTTTAGGAGAGAGAAAGTTCTAGCAAAACTATCACGATTTCATGACATGTTTGAGGAGAGAGAAAGTTCTAGCAAAACTGTCACGATTTCGTGACATGTTTGAGGAGAGAGAAAGTTCTAGCAAAACTGTCACGATTTCATGACATGTCATTTGCGACTGAAAGTGAGGAAAGCAGAGAAAGAAAAGTGTCACGATTTCATGACACATTGCCAGAAAGTTGTCGGACGAGAAGTGTCACGATTTCATGACATGTTTCAGAGAGAGAGTCCAAAAGAAAAGTGTCATGATTTCACGACAAGTTGAAAAGAGAAGTCCGAACTGTCATGATTTCGTGACAAGTTGAAGAGAGAAAGTTTCATTTTCATCAAAAGCTCAAAAAAAAGCGTCACGATTTTGAAAAAAGAAGTTGATGAGAAAGTGTCACGATTTCAGCGAGTTGAGTTGATTTAGTTGGAGAAAGTGTCACGATTTCATGACAAAAGTTAAGAAGTGTCATGATTTCATGACGAAGAAGGAAGGTTTGAGAAAAGCGTCACGATTTCATGACATGTTTAAAAGAAGGTGAAGAAGAAAGGGTCACGATTTCATGAGAGTTGGATGAAGTAGAAGCAAATGTGTCATGATTTCATGACAAAATTGAAGAAGGCTTTGAAGTCTAAAGTGTCATGATTTCATGATAGGAGTGAAGATGACATCAAAAAAGACAAAAGTGTCATGATTTCATGACAAGCACGATGTCAAGCAGACAAAGGCAAAAGTGTCATGATTTCATGATAGCAAGCAATAGAAGGTGTACGACAAAAGGTGTCACGATATCACGACATGTTGAAGTTTCATCAGAAGCTACGAGGAGGATGAAGCGACAGAGTTAAATCTGGGCCGACGCAGCGTAGGGTTTTGCAGCCGACGTGGTTGAAGGGTAAAATAGCTGACTAAGACCAAGATTTCAATCTTGAGATTATGAGTATAAAAGGAGGGCTGTTTGAGTAGTTTGAGCATCGATCAAGTGTGCATTCGAAGTGTGATTTATTAGATAGAGTGAGGGAGAAGTTCGATCGCAGAATAATGAGTGTTGAGTGTGGAAGTGCTACTATTTATGTTTTAGTTTATTTCTAGAAGAAATGAACTATTTCAAAGAAAAGAGGAAGAGGACAGATTTGTGCTAGACCGAAGGACTGTGTTTTAGTGCAAATTAGAGGACCAGCTTTGAGGTGATAGAGTTGAGGACAGAGATCTCCAGCCAGAGCAGGGAAGACAGGTGTCTTCTGTGGATAGAGTTCCACTTGCTAAGGGCAGAGGAGGTAGAGGTCTTCTAGAGGATCACCAGCCAAAGCAGAGTTAGGGGAAGGTATCTCCTTTGGGTTGGTGCTCATAAACATTGTAATCGGGAAGGATTTCCAGAGGACTTTGATATAAATTTTAGAGGAAAGTTTTATCCGTGGAGTAGCCCACATTGGGTGAACCACGTAAATTGTTGTGTCACTTTGTGGATGGTGTGTTGTGCATTGTTTTGATTACTGTTGTTATTATTGCTATCTTTATACTGCATAATATTGATTTGAAAGTTGATTTGAAAGAAAAAGTTAAAAAGTGGTCTTATACTGTTCACCCCCCTCTCTAGTATAAGCTTGTGTTCTTCAATTGGTATCAGAGCGGGTCTCTCCAGAAAAAGCCTAACAGCTTGGAGAAGGATCTATCAGAAGAACATATAGTTTTAGAAAAGGATGAAGAGGTTAAGTTCGATCTCTAAAGTGAATTCTTCTAGGCTTTAAGAATTTTAGGGAAGAGAGTTCTGTTCTCAAGCATCATGACAGGAAGAAGAGACAACAAGATCAATCTTCAGCCTGAAGAACGATGGATTCCAATTGGTCACAAGAAGAACAATCATCCAAGGCATCAAAACAGGTTACATAATACTTTCCATGGCTACTATTTTTCTTGCAAGAAATTTGGTCACAAAGCTATACATTGCATTAAATCCGTGAATAGCCATAGTAAGGAAAATGTTAACTCTTTTGCACCTCTTTTGGATAAAAATGTCATGTGTTACAATTGCAAGAATGTTGGGCATATAGCAAGGATGTGCAGTTTGGATAGACCTAGCCTTAAGTTCACTAAAAAGAGAAATGAGATCAAGTCTAAGTCAATGATAGTTCAAACTGCTTTTCATGCTCAAGACAAAGTAGAGAAATGGTATCTTGATAGTGGTTGTTCAAAACATATGACTGGTGAAAAGGAAAAGTTTTTGGTCTTAAAAAACACAAACAGAGGAACAGTTAGTTTTGGAGATAACAGGTCTGCTAAAATCTATGGTAAAGGGACTCTTAGCTTGGATGGGAAATCCAAAACTAAAAATGTGCTTTATGTAGAAGGTCTAAGACATAATCTTCTAAGTGTGAGTCAACTTTGTGATCAAGGACACATAGTATCTTTCTTTTTAGATAGATGTGAGATTCGTAAAGAAAAAAATGGAAAACTCATTGCTAGTGCTACAAGGACTCCAAACAATCTTTACATGCTAAGTGAGATAAAAAAGGAAAAGTGTTTTCTAACTCAAGAAGATGAGAGTTGGTTATGGCATAAAATATTGGGGCATTTGAGCTTTGATAATCTTGTCAACATTAGTAACAAGGAAGCAATTAGAGACTTGCCCAAAATAAAAAGGCCCCATAACACCATTTGCGGTCCTTGTCAACATGGAAAATAGACCAGAACCAGTTTTAAATCAAAAGGGTATACTTCTTCAAAACCATTAGATCTCATTCATACTCGATTTATGTGGCCCCACCAGAACTCAGAGCATTCAGGGAGAAAGCTACTTCATGTTGTTTATAGATGATTATTCTAGAATGACTTGGGTGACCTTTCTCAAAGAAAAATCTGAAGCTTTTGAAAAATTTAAAGCTTTCAAAGAAATGATTGAAAATGAGACTGAAAAGAGAATCAAATGCTTAAGATCGGACAGAGGAGGAGAGTTCACCTCTAATGAATTTGTGGAATACTATGAGCAACAGGGAATTAAAAGAGAATATTCAGCAAGCAAGAACTCCTCAACAAAATGGAGTAGTTGAAAGAAAAAATAGAACTATTGAAAATATGGCTAGAGCTATGTTAAATGAGTCAAAACTTTCAGATGGTTTCTGGAAAGAGGCAGTCAGTACAGAAGTCTACATTATCACCAGGGCCCAACTTAGAGTAAATCATCATAAAACTCCTTATGAGTTGTGGAAAGGAAGACCGACAGAGAAAATTTCTCAAAGTGTTTGGGGGGGGGGGGGGCCCCGGAAGGGAAGATCGGAATTGGGGAAGGTTTACCCCGGGGGGGAGGGGGGAATTTTCTTGGGTATTCCATTCCAGAGGAGGGGGGGGGAACAAAAAAAAGAACGCAGAGTCGGAGAGAGAGCATAAATGTAAGAGAGGAGGAAAAGAGAAGAGGGAAGGAAAGAGAACCCCAAGAAAAGGGGAGAAGAAATTTGAAAGGAAGGAGGGGGAGGGGAGGAAGAGGAAGAAGAGGAGCTTCCTCAAAACTTCGTCACGATATGTTCAGAAACATCATCCCAAATATTTGATCATTGGTGATCCAAACAATAGACAAACTAGAAGAAGAGTCATTCCGTCACACGATTCTACAAATATTTCATTATTATCTCAGATTGAGCCAAAAGATTTCAGTGAAGCATGTGCAGATAAATTTTGGGTAAAAGCAATGGATGAAGAGCTAAATCAAATAGAGAAAAGTGAAACTTGGGATTTAGTTCCAAGACCTAAGGACAAGAATGTCATTGGCACAAAATGGATATTCAAAAATAAACTCAATGAGGATGGAAATATTGTCAGAAACAAAGCCAGGTTGGTTTGCAAAGGTTATGCTCAAGTAGAAGGTGTTGATTTCGAAGAGACGTTCGCTCCTGTTGCTCGTCTCGAAGCCATCAGAATGTTTTTGGCCCTTTCAAGTTTCAAAGCATTCAAGGTGTATCAAATGGATGTGAAATCAGCCTTTTTAAATGGAGTTTTGGATGAAGAAGTCTACGTAGAACAGCCAGAAGGCGTGTCTCTCTCAGATCAATCGGACTATGTGTGTAAACTGAAAAAGGCCTTGTATGGGTTAAAGCAAGCACCTAGGGCTTGGTACTCAAGACTTGACAGGTACCTTCATGAGCAAGGTTTCAGGAAAGGTATGGCAGATAGCAATTTGTATATTAAGGATAAAGGTAATGATATGTTGATTGTAGTTGTCTATGTTGATGATATCATTTTTGGGGGAAATAATACCCAGATGTGCAAAGATTTTGCTAACACCATGCAGAAGGAATTTGAGATGTCTATGATTGGAGAGTTGTCATTCTTTTTGGGTCTTCAGATTGCTCAATCAAAAGATGGTATATTTCTCTCTCAAGGAAAATATATCAAAGAAATGTTAAAAAAATTTGGGATGATGGACAGCAAACCCGTATGTACTCCAATGACTACGAGGTGCAAGATGAGTAAAGATGATGAATCTCCAGTGGCAGATCAGAGGTTGTACAGATCAATGATTGGCAGTTTATTATATGTTACAACTACCAGACCAGATATCATGCAAGTTGTTGGGTTAGTAGCCAGATTTCAGGCAGCTCCGAAAGATTCTCATGTTATAGCAGTTAAAAGGATATTCAGATATCTGAAGGGCACTATGGACTTTGGGCTTTGGTATCCCAAAGGTGATGATTTCACTCTCATAGCCTATACAGATGCAGATTGGGCAGGCAGTAATGATGACAGGAAAAGCACCAGTGGTGGAGCATTCTTTCTGGGAAAGAGTTTGGTTTCTTGGCTAAGTAAGAAACAACCTTCGTTTCCTTATCTACGGCAGAGGCTGAATACATAGCAGCAGTGGTCGGGTGTACACAAGTTCTATGGATGAAAACCACCTTGGAGGATTTCAAAGTCAAGCATGAACAACCCATCTCCATATTTTGTGATAATACTAGTGCCATAAGTATTTCCAAAAATCTGGTAATGCACTCAAGGACAAAGCATATTTCCATCAAGTATCACTTTCTAAGGGAGAAAGTGCAAGATAAGTAGGTCAAGGTAGAATATGTGTCTACTAAAGAGCAGATTGCAGATATCTTCACAAAACCTCTTCCAAGAGATACATTTGAGTATCTAAGGGAGAAATTGGGAGTTGTACTCCCACCCCAGAATTAATCACCTCATCAGGAGGTGGGGGAGGGACTAAGCTAAGAGGCTCATTCTTAGTCCCAAGCCCCAAAGGTGACCCTTTGCCATTGATGACAAAGGGGGAGAGATATGAGTAAGGGGGAGAGCTTCAAAGTGAAGAGGAGAGCTTCAAGTCAGGGGGAGCAAAAACTTCAAAGGAGATTCTCAGTTGTTGGATAGTTGTTTTCAGTTTTGGCTCTTGAGATGTGTTTTTAGTAAAGGTTTGCCATCAATGACAAAGGGGGAGATTGTTGGCAATTTTGGGTACCTTGGGTACATTGCCTTTGCTCTAAGTGTAGATGTTGTCATTGATGTCAAGGAGTTCTTGAAGCAATTTGGTTTGATGTCAAAGAATGTGTCTTGATGAAGGGTTAAAGCATGGACAGTGAGTTTCCAAGAAGATCAGAGTAGCCCAGTTGCAAAAGATCAAGAAAAAGACAAGTAAGAAAAAGTATGCAGGTGGCTGGAAAAACTGTCACGATTTCGCGACATGTTTGAGGAGAGAGAAAGTGCAAACTGTCATGATTTCGTGACATGTTTGAGGAGAGAGAAAGTTTAGCAAAACTGTCATGATTTCGCGACATGTTGGAAGGAGAGACAAAGATGAAAACTATCACATGATTTTCGTGACATGTCGCATTTCTGACTCGAAAAGTGCAGGAAGGAGAGAAAGAAAAGTGTTCACGATTTCAGGACAAGAAAGTTGTCGGAGAAGCGAGGACAAAAGAAGGAGAGACAAAAAAGGAAGGACCGTCCATGATTTTCACGACATGCCAAAAGCTAGAAAGAACTTCTGATTTCTGACATCAAAAAGGAAGAGTCAAACAAGAAGCGTCACGATTTCGCGACAGTTCAAAGAAGTTGTACGGATGAAGAAAGTGTCACGATTTAATAAGAAACTTAAGTGTCACGATTTCGTGACAGGTTGAGTTGGCAGCGTTCAGTTGGAGAAAGTGTCACGATTTCATGAAAAAAGAAGAAGTCTTCTATAGGAGAAGTGTCATGATTTCATGAGAATGAAGAGAGGAAGGCTTAAGACAAAAGCGTCACGATTTCATGACATGTTCAAGGTAAGGAAAAAGAGCTTAAGGGAAAGTGATTTCTGACATGTTCCATTTTCCACCGTGCAACGAGAAAGGTTGAAGAAGCAAGAAGGGTCACGATTTCATGACATAAGTGAAGATGATGTCAATAGAAGCAAATGTGTCACGATTTTGACAAAAGTGGAGAAGAAGGCTATGAAGTCTAAAGTGTCACGATTTCATGATAGGAGTGAAGATGACATCAAAAGTAAAAGTGTCATGATTTCACGACAAGCACGATTGTCAAGGAGACAAAGGCAAAAGTGTCACGATTTCATGATAGCAAGCAATAGAAGGTGTACGGAAGGCAAAGGTGTCACGATATCGTGACATGTTGAAGTTTCACGCTAGAAGCTATAGGGAGGCAGTGAAGCCGACAGAGTTAAATCTGGGCCGACGCAGCGTAGGGTTTTGCAATCGACGTGGTTGAAGGGTAAAACAGTCGACTAAGACCAAGATTTCAATCTTGAGATTGTGAGTATAAAAGGAGGGCTGTTTGAGTAGTTTGGGCATCGATCGAAGTGTGCATTCGAAGTGCGATTTGCGCAGATAGAGTGCAGGGAGAAGTTCGATCGTAGAGGTGCATAAGTGGAAGTCTGATCGACTGCTGTGTTTGCATAGAGTGTGCGACGACTTTGCTACTGTGTTTGGCATAGAGGTTGCAAAGATATGCTATGGTGTTGGAAAAAGTGCAAGACTGTTTTGTGTTTTCATAGAAGAGCATAAGTTGATCGAGTGTTACTGTGTTTGCGCAGACTGTGAAAAGTTGGTTTCAACCAAGTGCGACTATAACAAAAAAGAACAGAGGAAGAGAACAGATTTGTGCTAGACCGAAGGACTGTGTTTAGTGCATATTTGAGGACCAGCTTTGCGGTGACAGAGTTGAGGACAGAGATCTCCAGCCAGAGCAGGGAAGACAGGTGTCTTCTATGGATAGAGTTCCACTTGCTAAGGGCAGAGGAGGTAGAGGTCTTCTAGAGGATCACCAGCCAAAGCAGAACTAGGGGAAGGTATCTCCTTTGGGTCGAGGCCCATAAACATTGTAATCGGGAAGGATTCCCAGAGGACTTTGATATAACTTTTAGAGGAAAGTTTTATCCGTGGAGTAGCCCACCTTGGGTGAACCACGTAAATTGTTGTGTCACTTTGTGGATGGTGTTTTGTGCATTGTTTTGATTACTGTTGTTGATTACTGCTATCTTTACACTGCATAATATTGAATTGAAAGTTGGTTTGAAAGAAAAAGTTAAAAGTGGTCTTATACTGTTCACCCCCCTCTCAAGTATAAGCTTGTGTTCTTCAATTGGTATCAGAGCGGGTCTCTCCAGAAAAAGCCTAACAACTTGGAGAAGGATCTTTCAGAAGAACATACAGTTTCAGAAAAGGATGAAGAGGTTAAGTTCGATCTCTAAAGTGAATTCTTCTGGGCTTTAAGAATTTCAGGGAAGAGAGTTCTGTTCTCAAGCATCATGACAGGAAGAAGAGACAAGCAAGATCAATCTTCAGCCTGAAGAACGATGGATTCCAGTTGGTCACAAGAAGAACAATCATCCAAGGCATCAAAACAAGTTACATAATACTTTCCATGGCTACTATTTTTCTTGCAAGAAATTTGGTCACAAAGCTATACATTGCATTAAATCCGTGAATAGCCATAGTAAGGAAAATGTTAACTCTTTTGCACCTCTTTTGGATAAAAATGTCATATGTTACAATTGCAAGAATGTTGGGCATATAGCAAGGATGTGCAGTTTGGATAGACCTAGCCTTAAGTTCACTAAAAAGAGAAATGAGATCAAGTCTAAGTCAATGATAGTTCAAACTGCTTTTCATGCTCAAGACAAAGTAGAGAAATGGTATCTTGATAGTGGTTGTTCAAAACATATGACTGGTGAAAAGGAAAAGTTTCTGGTCTTAAAAAACACAAACAGAGGAACAGTTAGTTTTGGAGATAACAGGTCTGCAAAAATCTGTGGTAAAGGGACTCTTAGCTTGGATGGGAAATCCAAAACTAAAAATGTGCTTTATGTAGAAGGTCTAAGACATAATCTTCTAAGTGTGAGTCAACTTTGTGATCAAGGACACATAGTATCTTTCTTTTCAGATAGATGTGAGATTCGTAAAGAAAAAAATGGAAAACTCATTGCTAGTGCTACAAGGACTCCAAACAATCTTTACATGCTTAGTGAGATAAAAAAGGAAAAGTGTTTTCTAACTCAAGAAGATGAGAGTTGGTTATGGCATAAAATATTGGGGCATTTGAGCTTTGATAATCTTGTCAACATTAGTAACAAGGAAGCGGTTAGAGACTTGCCCAAAATAAAAAGGCCCCATAACACCATTTGCGGTCCTTGTCAACATGGAAAAGCAGACCAGAACCAGCTTTTAAATCAAAAGGGTATACTTCTTCAAAACCATTAGATCTCATTCATACCGATTTATGTGGCCCCACCGGAACTCGTAGCATTCAGGGAGAAAGCTACTTCATGTTGTTTATAGATGATTATTCTAGAATGACTTGGGTGACCTTTCTCAAAGAAAAATCTGAAGCTTTTGAAAAATTCAAAGCTTTCAAAGAAATGATTGAAAATGAGACTGAAAAGAGAATCAAATGCTTGAGATCGGACAGAGGAGGAGAGTTCACCTCAAATGAATTTGTGGAATACTGTGAGCAACAGGGAATTAAAAGAGAATATTCAACAACAAGAACTCCTCAACAAAATGGAGTAGTTGAAAGAAAAAACAGAACTATTGAAAATATGGCTAGAGCTATGTTAAATGAGTCAAAACTTTCAGATGGTTTCTGGAAAGAGGCAGTCAGTACAGCAGTCTACATTATCACCAGGGCCCAACTTAGAGTAAATCATCATAAAACTCCTTATGAGTTGTGGAAAGGAAGACCAACTACAGTAAAACATTTCAAAGTGTTTGGGAGTAAGTGCTTCATCAGAAGGGAAGATCAGAATTTGGGTAAGTTTGATCCTAGGTGTGATGAGGGAATTTTTCTTGGTTATTCCAGCAGAAGCAAGGCTTACAGATGCTTCAACAAAAGAACGCATACAGTCGTAGAGAGCATAAATGTAACAGTTGATGAAAAGACAGGGATAAGAGAACCTGTCAAGGAAATCAGTGATGAAATCTGTCAAGAAGAATTCAGAGAGGTTTCAGATGAAGAAGAGGAAAAACAACAGCTGCTTCCCAAAACTCCGTCACGATATGTTCAGAAACATCATCCCAAAGATTTGATCATTGGTGATCCAAACAGCAGACAAACTAGAAGAAGAGTCATTCCATCACACGATTCTACAAATATTTCATTATTATCTCAGATTGAGCCAAAAGATTTCAATGAAGCATGTGCAGATAAATTTTGGGTAAAAGCTATGGATGAAGAGCTAAATCAAATAGAGAAAAGTGAAACTTGGGATTTAGTTCCAAGACCTAAGGACAAGAATGTCATTGGCACAAAATGGATATTCAGAAATAAACTCAATGAGGATGGAAAGATTGTCGAAACAAAGCCAAGGTTGGTTTGCAAAGGTTATGCTCAAGTAGAAGGTGTTGATTTCGAAGAGACGTTCGCTCCTGTTGCTCGTCTCGAAGCCATCATAATGTTTTTGGCTCTTTCAAGTTTCAAAGCATTCAAGGTGTATCAAATGGATGTGAAATCAGCCTTTTTAAATGGAGTTTTGGATGAAGAAGTCTACGTAGAACAGCCAGAAGGCGTGTCTCTCTCAGATCAATCGGACTATGTGTGTAAACTGAAAAAGGCCTTGTATGGGTTAAAGCAAGCACCTAGGGCTTGGTATTCAAGACTTGACAGGTACCTTCATGAGCAAGGTTTCAGGAAAGGTATGGCAGATAGCAATTTGTATATTAAGGATAAAGGTAATGATATGCTGATTGTAGTTGTCTATGTTGATGATATCATTTTTGGGGGAAATAATACCCAGATGTGCAAAGATTTTGCTAACACCATGCAGAAGGAATTTGAGATGTCTATGATTGGAGAGTTGTCATTCTTTTTGGGTCTTCAGATTGCTCAATCAAAAGACGGTATATTTCTCTCTCAAGGAAAATATATCAAAGAAATGTTAAAAAAATTTGGGATGATGGACAACAAACCTGTATGTACTCCAATGACTACGGGGTGCAAGATGAGTAAAGATGATGAATCTCCAGCGGCAGATCAGAGGTTGTACAGATCAATGATTGGCAGTTTATTATATGTTACAACTACCAGACCAGATATCATGCAGGCTGTTGGATTAGTAGCCAGATTTCAGGCAGCTCCGAAAGATTCTCATGTTATAGCAGTTAAAAGGATATTCAGATATCTGAAGGGCACTATGGACTTTGGGCTTTGGTATCCCAAAGGTGATGATTTCACTCTCACAGCCTATACAGATGCAGATTGGGCAGGCAGTAATGATGACAGGAAAAGCACCAGTGGTGGAGCATTCTTTCTGGGAAAGAGTTTAGTTTCTTGGCTAAGTAAGAAACAACCTTCAGTTTCCTTATCTACGGTAGAAGCTGAATACATAGCAGCAGTGGCTGGGTGTACTCAAGTTCTATGGATGAAAACCACCTTGGAGGATTTCAAAGTCAAGCATGAACAACCCATCTCCATATTTTGTGATAATACTAGTGCCATAAGTATTTCCAAAAATCCGGTAATGCACTCAAGGACAAAGCATATTTCCATCAAGTATCACTTTCTAAGGGAGAAAGTGCAAGATAAGCAGGTCAAGGTAGAATATGTGTCTACTAAAGAGCAGATTGCAGATATCTTCACAAAACCTCTTCCAAGAGATACGTTTGAGTATCTAAGGGAGAAATTGGGAGTTGTACTCCCACCCTAGAATTAATCACCTCATCAGGAGGTGGGGGAGGGACTAAGCTAAGAGGCTCATTCTTAGTCCCGAGCCCCAAAGGTGACCCTTTGCCATTGATGACAAAGGGGGAGAGATATGAGTAAGGGGGAGAGCTTCATAGTGAAGAAGAGAGCTTCAAGTCAGGGGGAGCAAAAACTTCAAAGGCAGATTCTCAATTGTTGGATCAGTTGTTTTCAGTTTTGGCTCTTGAGTTGTGTTTTCAGTTAAGGTTTGCCATCAATGACAAAGGGGAGATTGTTGGCAATTTTGGGTACCTTGGGTACATTGCCTTTGCTCTAAGTGTAGATGTTGTCATTGATGTCAAAAAGTTCTTGAAGCAATTTGGTTTGATGTCAAAGAATGTGTCTTGATGAAGGTTTCAACATGGACAGTGAGTTTCCAAGAAGATCAGAGTAGCCCAGTTGCAAAAGATCAAGAAAAAGACAAGTAAGAAAAAGTATGCAGGCGGCTGGAAAAACTGTCACGATTTCGCGACATGTTTGAGGAGAGAGAAAGTATTGGCAAAACTGTCATGATTTCGTGACATGTTTGAGGAGAGAGAAAGTTTTGGCAAAACTGTCACGATTTCGTGACATGTTGGAAGGCAGAGACGAAGCAGGCAAAACTGTCACGATTTCGCGACATGTCGCATTTTCGTGACTCGAAAAGTGCAGGAAGGCAGAGAAAGAAAAGTGTCACGATTTCGTGACACATTGCCAAGAAAGTTGTTCGAACGAGCAAGTGTCACGATTTCATGACAAGATTGAAGAGAGAGAAATTGATTAGAACGCTGATTTCATGACATGCTGCAAAAGACAAAGTGAGGACTAATGCGACTTCATGACAAGCTACAAAAATCAAAGGAAGGACTGTCACAATTTTGTGACATGCTGAAAAGCTTGAAGAAAGAACTATCACGATTTCATGACATACAGCAAAGGGAAGAGTCTGAAACAAGAAGCGTCGCGATTTTGTGACAGGCTACAAAGAAGTTGTACGGATGAAGAAAGTGTCACGATTTCGTGACAGGTTGGAGAGAAAGCTTGCGATTGCAGGAAGTGTCACGATTTCACGACAGGTTGAGTTGGCAGCGTTCAGTTGGAGAAAGTGTCACGATTTCATGATAGAAACTAGAAGCAGGTCTTCTATAGGTGAAGTGTCACGATTTCATGATAGAAGCAGAGAGGAAGGCTTTGTAGACAAAAGCGTCGCGATTTCGTGACATGTTCCAGTTTCACGGGCATATGGCAGAAAAGAGCTTAAGGCAGCGAAAGCGTCATGATTTCGCGACATGTTCCATTTTCGCTGGTGCAAGCCATGAAAAGGTTGAAGAAGCAAGAAGGGTCACGATTTCACGACAGAGTTGCAGATGACATCAACAGAAGCAAATGTGTCACGATTTCATGACAAAAGCAGAGAAGAAGGCTTTGAAGTCTAAAGCGTCACGATTTCACGACAAGAGTGAAGATGACGTCAGCAAAAGTCAGAAGTGTCACGATTTCGCGACAAGCACGTTGTCAAGGTAGACAAAGGCAAAAAGTGTCACGATTTCGTGACAGCAAGCAATAGAAGGTGTACGGTAGGCAAAGGTGTCACGATATCGTGACATGTTGAAGTTTCACGCCAGAAGCTACAGGGAGGCAGTGAAGCCGACAGAGTTAAATCTGGGCCGACGCAGCAGAGGTTTTGTAGCCGACGTGGTTGAAGGGTAAAACAATCGACTAAGACCAAGATTTCAATCTTGAGATTGTGAGTATAAAAGGAGGGTTGTTTGAGTAGTTTGGGCATCGATCGAAGTGTGCATTCGAAGTGCGATTTGCGCAGATAGAGTGCGGGGAGAAGTTCGATCGTAGAGGTGCATAAGTGGAAGTCTGAGCGACTGTTGTGTTTGCATGAGTGTGCGATGACTGTGCTACTATGTTTGTGCACAAAGGTTGCAAAGACAGTGCTATCGTGTTTGAGCAAAAAGGTGCGAAGACTATGCTACTGTGTTTTCGTAGAAGAGCATAAGTTGATCGAGTGTTGCTGTGTTTGCACAGACTATGAAAAGTTGGTTTCAACCAAGTGCGGCTGTAACAAAAAAGAATAGAGGAAGAGGACAGATTTGTGCTAGACCGAAGGACTGTGTTTAGTGCATATTTGAGGACCAACTTTGTGGTGATAGAGTTGAGGATAGAGATCTCCAACCAGAGCAGGGAAGACAGGTGTCTTCTATGGATAGAGTTCCACTTGCTAAGGGCAGAGGAGGTAGAGGTCTTCTAGAGGATCACCATCCAAAGCAGAATTAGGGGAAGGTATCTCCTTTGAGCCGAGGCTCATAAACATTGTAATCGGGAAGGATTCCCAGAGGACTTTGATATAACTTTTAGAGGAAAGTTTTATCCGTGGAGTAGCCCACCTTGGGTGAACCACGTAAATTGTTGTGTCACTTTGTGGATGGTGTTTTGTGCATTGTTTTGATTACTGTTGTTGATTACTGCTATCTTTATACTACTTAATATTGAATTGAAAGTTGTTTGAAAGAAAAAGTTAAAAGTGGTCTTATACTGTTCACCCCCCCCTCTCAGTATAAGCTTGTGTTCTTCAGGGCATTGGTAGGGTAGGTGTCCCTGAGTGCAATAGAGAGGGCAGAAAGTAGGTTTGTTTTCATAGATCAGGGTTTGGCACCAGAAGAAGGACCTAGAGGAGATGGACATAGAAGATGGGAGTTTAGATTCTAGATTTGCATTGATGTAGAATCTGGCATGGACCATTCGTGAGCCTGCCTTGGTAGCGGGGTCGAAGGCCACTAGCTCACCGACCGACTGGGCAATGAGCCTTAAAACATCTTTGTGCCACAAGTGGAACGGGATCTTAGGGATCCAAACCCAGACCAGGGTAAAGTTGATACTTTGGGTGTTGGAATGGAAGTCAGATCTATATCGCCTGAGGAAGAGTCTTTTGCAACCCAGGAACCAAGGCCCGTCGGATAGAATATTTTTAGTGTCATTATTGTTGTTTAGTTTGATAATGAAGAATACCTTGGTAAGGGCCACCAACTGGATATGTCCAAAATCTTTCCACTTGGAAGCTGCCCATCTACGGATTGTTTCCATGTCTGTTTGCCCTCCTAGGAACTTCACAACCAAGGATGCAGAGGATCTGGAGACTAAGGATGAGTAGACCTCCTCTTGAATGGAAATGTGGGTGCCCTCAAGGGAAATCCTTGTGCCTAGGGCCCAATTCTGGGCCTTGGCACTAGCCAGGATGTGTTTATAGGAGGGTTTGGGCCCACCTGAGGTAGAACCCTGCCTAGGATCTAGAGGCTTTTTCCCTAGGCTTGAACTAGCATCGAGGTTGGGAGGAGGTCCTAGGCCCAAGATGCCATCCCCACCCTGGTCGCCAGCCTACTCAGCCTCTGAGCCCTCATTTGGACCCGTCGAGGACCTTACGGGCCCGAGCCCGGGCCCCGACAGCCCCGACCCCAATCCTAATCCTATGCCTGCCCTGGATCTTGCACCTGTGCCTGAACCTGCTCCAGCTCCCATTCCTTCTCCCACTCCCGTTCCTGCTCTAGCTCCTACCATCCTATTTTAAAGAAGATTATTGTGAAGGTATTGAATATTATTTAAGTTGGAGTGATAAGGTGTAATTTTGATATCATTTTGCATTGTGTTTTGTTGAGGAAATTATTATCTTCTAACCCTTATTGAGATTGGCAAAGAAGTAATTGTGAGTGTGGCAGATTTGTGAGATCAACTCCTTGTCAAGAAAAAAGGTATGGGCAAATTCTTTCTTGGTTGAGTTGATTGATTGGCTTACTAGAAAATAAAGTTTGGAGTGAAAAGGATTTGATTAGGGTTTCCTTTTCAAAAGTGCTTGAGTTAATGCTTCAAGGTTTTCTGGAATTAAGAGTTGTGATTAAAACCTTGTTTGATAAGCATAGTTGTTGAAGTCATTGGATTGTGTGAAGAACTTGAGTTAGGGTTTTGAAAAGAACATGAGTATCATTGTTATGTGAAGAGTGTTTTATGAGCATTGTTGTTGAAGTGAGTTGTTGTGCAAAGAACTTGAACTAGGGTTTGAAAAGAACATGAGTATCATTGTTATGTGAGATTTGTTGTTGAGCATTGTTGGAAATATTTTGAGTTGGTTGATATATGCTTGGACTAGGGTTTGTGAGAAAGGGGAGTTTCATTAAGTAATTGGTTGAGTTGAGTTGGTTGAGCCTAGTCAAGTGGTTGTATAAAGTGATTGTTCAAGTTCCATAAAACAAACTATTCTATATTCTGATTTGAGTTGTGAAAGTGATTGAGCATTGAGTGTAGAACATATTGAGTCTCTAACAATTCTCTTTATGCTTCTATGAGATTGGACAAGTTCTATGTGGACTTGTTAAGCAGATTTGAGGTAAGTCTTTGAGAAGACTTGTGGACTAATTTTGTGTGAGATTTTGTGGAAGCTTACAATACATATTTGGTTAAGTTTTGTGTGAACTTATTGAGAAGATTTGGACAAGTTCTATGTGAACTTGTTGAGCATATTTGAGAGGTTTTGAGTGGACCTATTGAGCATATTTGAGCAAGTTTTGAGTGGACCTATTGAGCAGATTTGAGCAATTTTTGAGTGGACTTATTGAGCAGATTTGTGCTAGACCGACTAGACTATGTTTAGTGTAGATTTGAGATAGAGCTTTGGAGGTGATAGAGTAGAGAGGATAATAGTCTCTAGTGGATAGAGATCCATCATCCAGGGTAGTGAGGACAGGTCTTCTGAGTGGGGACAAGAGTCTTCAGTGGAGAGAGATCCACAAGCCAGTGTAGTGGAGGCAGTAGTCTTCTAGAGGATCACCAACGAGCAGAGGAGAAGGAGTTCTCCTATGGATAGAGATCCACAAACTAGATTTAGGGGATCAACATCTCCTTTGGATAGAGGTCCATAAACATTGTAATTGGGAAGGATTCCCAAAATATTATTTGAGAAATATTTAGAAGAAATATTTTCTCCGTGGAAGTAGCCATCTTTGGGTGAACCACGTAAAAATGATGTCTCTCATGTGTGTGATGCTTTGTGTGATGTTTACTATTTTATTAATGTTGATGCTACTATTTGGATTAAAAAGCAAAAAGTTTTATTGTATACTGTTCACCCCCCTCTCAGTATAAGCACATGTTCTTCAATTGGTATCAGAGCGGGTCTCTCCATGAAAAGACTAACAACTTGGAAGAGGATCCATCGGTAGCACACATGACTTCAAAAAGTGAAGAAGAGACTATGTTTGACATAAAAGAAGAATTCTTTGTTGCTCTCAAAAAATTGGAAAGACTTAGAGAGAAAAATTCAAGTTTGAAGGAACAAGTTCAAGAAGATGAAGAAGCAAGGATGGAACTTATACAAAATCTCACAGAACTCAAGATTAGGGTGGAAGAAGGAAAGAAGATTGAACAAGATATGACAGATCTATTGAGAGCCAGGGAAACAGAATGTGAAATATTGGAAGCAGAAATTGTTCTCCTAAGGAATAAAGTTGAAAGGACCAAGGTACTACAAGATACAAAATATGAGAAACAGAAAGAGGAATCAAGTCTTCAGAAAGCAGAAACTTCAAACAAGGATAAGCAAGCAGAGGATATCAGAAAGGAAGAAAGCAAAGAAGAACCCTGGATAAGAGTTAATCACAAGAGGAAGATGACTTCTCCACAAATTCCAAGACATCCAAATAGGTTACATAATTTCTTCCATGGTCATTGCTTTTCTTGCAATAAATATGGTCATAGAGTTGTACACTGTATTCATCATGCAAGATACAATAGAAATTTCAATTCCTTTGCACCTCTCATGGATAATGATGTTACATGTTACAAATGCAATAATTTTGGGCACAAGGCTAGATGGTGTAAAATGATACTTCCTGAGTCTAGAAAAACAATTTCAACAACTAGGAAAGATGAAAAGGAAAAATGTTAAGGGTAGATCAATGTTAGTACAAACAACCCTTCATGCTCAGGATAAAGAAGAACAATGGTATCTTGATAGTGGTTGCTCTAGTCACATGACAGGAGACAAAGACAAATTCATTGTACTAAAAGAAACAAATAGAGGATCAATAAGTTTTGGTGATAATGGATCAACAAAGATTGGTGGAAGAGGAACTCTAAGTTTAGACAATGGGAAAACAAGAACAGAGAATGTTTTGTATGTTAAAGGATTAAAACACAATCTGCTGAGTATAAGTCAACTTTGTGATCAAGGATACATGGTTACTTTCCATCCAGATAGATGTGAGATAAGGAAAATAGAAACTAGAAAAATCATTGCCAATGCAAGAAGAACCCCAAACAACTTATACATGCTCAATGAGATCAAAGGGGAAAAGTGCTTTCTATCACAAGAAAATGAGATTTGGTTGTGGCATAGAAGATTGGGTCACTTGAATTTTGACAACATAGTCAATATAAGCAATAAATAGGCAGTTAGAGATTTACCCAAAATAAGAAGACCTCAAAACACAATATGTGCACCATGTCAACATGGAAAGCAAACTAGGACAACCTTTAAGTCAAAAGGTTATATGTCATCTGAGCCATTGAGCCTAATACATACTGATTTGTGTGGTCCTACTAGAACACAAAGTATTCAGGGTGAGAGTTACTTTATGTTGTTTGTAGATGATTATTCCAGAATGGTTTGGGTAACCTTCCTAAAAGAGAAGTCAGAGGCCTTTGAAAAATTCAAAGCATTCAAGGAATTGGTTGAAAATGAAATAGGAAAAAGGATTAAGTGTCTACGATCCGACAGAGGAGGAGAATTTACTTCAAATGAATTTGTAGAATTTTGTGAACAACATGGAATCAAGAGAGAGTACTCAACAACAAGAACTCCTCAACAAAATGGGGTAGTTGAAAGGAAGAACAAGACTATTGAAAACATGGCTAGAGCTATGTTAAATGAATCTAAGTTATCAGATGGTTTTTGGAAAGAAGTGGTAAACACAGTTGTATACATAATCACTAGGGCTCAATTGAGGGTAAATCATCACAAGACTCCATATGAGCTTTGGAAAGGAAGACCTGCCACTGTAAAACACTTCAAAATTTTTGGAAGCAAATGTTACATAAGATGGGAAGATCAAAACTTGGGCAAGTTTGATCCAAGATGTGATGAGGGAATTTTTCTTGGTTATTCCACAAAGAGTAAAGCCTACAGATGCTTCAACAAAAGAACACGCACTATGGTGGAAAGTATAAATGTAACAGTTGATGAGAAGATAGATTCCAGAGAACCAGTTCAACAAACTGTGTATCAAGAAGATGGATGTTGTCAAGAAGAATTTTGTGAGGAATCAGATAAATATGAAGAAGAAACACAAAGACTTCTTCCTAAAACTCCTTCCAGGTATGTACAGAAACATCATCCAAAAGAACAGATCATCGGGGATCCAGATGAAAGATAGACAAGGAGAAGAATAATAAAACCATCTCAACAAGCAAATTTTTCTTTGCTATCTAAGATTGAGCCAAAAGACTTCACTCAAGCAAGTGAGGATGAATTTTGGGTTAAAGCAATGAATGAGGAATTGGATCAGATAGAGAAGAGCAAAACATGGGAACTTGTTCCACGACCAAAGGACAAAAATGTGATTGGCACAAAATGGGTATTCAGAAACAAATTGAATGAAGATGGACAAGTGGTCAAAAATAAAGCAAGGTTAGTATGCAAAGGTTATGCACAGGTAGAAGGAATTGACTTTGATGAAACCTTTGCTCCAGTTGCATGACTTGAAGCTATAAGGATGTTTTTAGCCTTCTCAAGTTTCAAGAACTTCAAGGTATATCAGATGGATGTCAAGTCAACATTTCTAAATGGGGTTCTAGAAGAAGAGGTTTATATTGAACAACCAGAGGGATTCATACTAGCAGATAAACCAGATCAGGTATGCAGATTGAAAAAGGCTTTGTATGGTTTAAAGCAGGCTCCTAGAGCATGGTACTCAAGACTGGATAAGTATCTTCAGGAACAGGGATTCAGAAAAGGAATAGCAGACAATAATTTATATATCAAAAATGAAGGGAATGATCTTCTAATAGTGGTTGTTTATGTTGATGACATAATTTTTGGAGGAAACAATGATAAGATGTGCAAATATTTTGCTAAGAATATGCAAAAAGAATTTGAGATGTCTATGCTTGGTGAATTGTCCTTCTTTCTTGGACTTCAGATTTCACAATCAGAAAGGGGAGTGTTTCTCTCTCAAGCCAAGTATATAAAGGAAATGTTAAAGAAATTCAGGTTAGAAGATTGTAAACCGGTAAGTACTCCCATGGTCACAGGATGCAAGTTGAGTAAGGATGATGAATCTCCAGAGGTAGATCAGAGATTATACAGATCTATGATTGGCAGCTTATTATATGTTACAGCTACAAGACCAGACATAGTACAATCAATGGGATTAGTGGTAAGGTTTCAAGCAGCACCTAAGGAAACACATGTGGCAATAGTAAAAAGAATTTTTAGGTATCTAAAAGGGACTATGGATTTTGGGCTTTGGTATCCCAAAAGTGATAGTTTCACACTAACAACTTATACAGATGCATATTGGGCTGGTAGCATTGATGACAAAAAAAGCACAAGTGGAGGAGCATTCTTTCTTGGAGAATGTCTAGTCTCTTGGTTAAGTAAGAAGCAGGTTTCAGTATCTTTATCTACAACAGAGGCAGAATACATTGCAGTAGTAGCCAGTTGTACACAAGTGTTATGGATGAAGAGAACTCTAGAAGACTTCAAGATAAAGCATGATCAGCCCATTCCTATACTATGTGATAATACAAGTGCCATAAGTATCTCAAAAAATCCAGTAATGCACTCCAAGACAAAGCACATTTCGATTAAGTATCATTTTCTGAGAGAACAAGTGATAGATAAACAGGTCAGATTGGAATATGTCACTACAAAGGAACAGATAGCAGATATTTTCACTAAGCCACTTTCAAAGGAAACTTTTGAGTATCTTCGAGGAAAATTGGGAGTGAGACTCCCACCCTAGAATTAACCACCTTAACAGAAGGTGGGGGAGGGGCTAAGCTAAGAGGCTCATTCTTAGCCCCGAGCCCCAAAGGTGACCCTTTGCCATTGATGTCAAAGGGGGAGAGAGATTTGAGTATAGGGGAGAGATTTGATATTTGAGAGAGCATTGAGCCAGGGGGAGCAATGTCCCAGGGGGAGCAACAAGAAGAAGAAGTCAAGTTTTTGGTAAAAGTTTTTGGGTTGCCATCAATGACAAAGGGGGAGATTGTTGGACATTTTGAGTCCTAAAAGTTAAAGTTGTCATTGATGTCAAGAAATGAAGTCAACATTAATATCAAGGTTTTTCATCAAGGAACAAAGTTGTCAAAGTTGTTATTTGATATCCAGGAAGAAGGTCAAAGGTCAAGAGATTCAGTGCAAAGTTAAAAAGGAGATATAATATTTTTTATAAATTATTTAAATTCAATGAGAATTTAAATTTTATAAATAAATATTATTTACACCATGGAATGCAATGTGAAGGAAGCAATAATATTATAATGGTTAAAAGGATATAATATTATAATGTTTGATATTATAATATTAAAGTGATTTGGTTAAAAGCCCAAAGTAAAATATTTAATATTTTACAATACCCAAAGATGGGCTTGGAGTTTAAAATATTCAAAGCACTTTATCAAGGTTCTAATCTTTGTCGACGTCTCATGGTAATGAAAGCTTCAAAGGCACCAAAATTTTACAAAGCATGGAGGAATTTAATATAAATACCTATGCCAAAGGGCATTGAACCTTATCCTTGCTCGATCGATTATTTTGCATACGAATTGTTTAAAGAGAAGAGCTCATGAAAGAGGGACTACGAATTTCATGTTTGATTTGCCAATGAATAGAAACAAAGTGGAAGGCATCGAATGGTCGAAGCCCAACCAAGAAGCTTGGCCTAGTGGCAAGTGGGTAGGTGGTAAAATATTTGTTGGCAAGGGAGCCAGCATTCGAAATGCGATGGTGTGCATTGGTAGGCATGTTGGTTGAAGGTGCCAAAGGTGCACATTTTTGCAAAGGGGCAAGAGAGTGATACATTTTGAAGCACGTGGTGCTTCCTCCATCTCAAACGAGCATGTAGCTCATGTGGTTGTTGGAGCCGCAGCAAGATGTACATTATGGGCATTATTGAGGGTTCGAATCCCTCCAAAGGTAAGGTAAATATTTTGCATTAAATTTTTATTATTTGCCTAAGTTTGGAGGTATAAGGGTTGTTAGTGGAATTGTTTAGAAAGGGTGTTTGTTGGATAGTGGTGGTAGTTGAAAATTATCACTTGGAGTAATAAGGAAGTTTTGGTTTTAATTTTTTTTTATAAATTCTTAAATTACTATATTGGCATATTGAAGGATTAAGACTTTTTGAGTATTGTTTAATTTTAATAAGGGGTTTTTGTGTTAAAGAATATTATTGTGAAGGTATTGAATATTATTTAAGTTGGAGTGATAAGGTGTAATTTTGATATCATTTTGTATTGTGTTTTGTTGAGGAAATTATTATCTTCTAACCCTTATTGAGATTGGCAAAGAAGTAATTGTGAGTGTGGCAGATTTGTGAGATCAACTCCTTGTCAAGCAAAAAGGTATGGGCAAATTCTTTCTTGGTTGAGTTGATTGATTGGCTTACTAGAAAATAAAGTTTGGAGTGAAAAGGATTTGATTAGGGTTTCCTTTTTGAAAGTGCTTGAGTTAATGCTTCAAGGTTTTCTAGAATTAAGAGTTGTGATTAAAACCTTGTTTGATAAGCATAGTTGTTGAAGTCATTGGATTGTGTGAAGAATTGAGTTAGGGTTTTGAAAAGAACATGAGTATCATTGTTATGTGAAGAGTATTTTATGAGCATTGTTGTTGAAGTGAGTTGTTGTGCAAAGAACTTGAACTAGGGTTTGAAAAGAACATGAGTATCATTGTTATGTGAGATTTGTTGTTGAGAATTGTTGGAAATATTTTGAGTTGGTTGATATATGCTTGGACTAGGGTTTGTGAGAAAGGGGAGTTTCATTAAGTAATTGGTTGAGTAGAGTTGGTTGAGCCTAGTCAAGTGGTTGTATAAAGTGATTGTTCAAGTTCCATAAAACAAACTATTCTATATTCTGATTTGAGTTGTGAAAGTGATTGAGCATTGAGTGTAGAACATATTGAGTCTCTAACAATTCTCTTTATGCTTCTATGAGATTGGACAAGTTCTATGTGTGGACTTGTTAAGCAGATTTGAGGTAAGTCTTTGAGGAGACTTGTGGACTGATTTTGTGTGAGATTTTGTGGAAGCTTACAATACATATTTGGTTAAGTTTTGAGTGAACTTATTGAGCAGATTTGGACAAGTTTTGAGTGAGCTTGTTGAGCAGATTTGGATAGGTTCTGAGTGGACCTATTGAGCAGATTTGAGCAAGTTTCTGAGTGGACCTATTGAGCATATTTGAGCAAGTTCTGAGTGGACTTGTTGAGCAAATTTGTGCTAGACTGACTGGACTATGTTTAGTGTAGATTTGAGATAGATATTTGGAGGTGATAGAGCAGAGAGGACAGTAGTCTCCAGTGGATAGAGATCCATCAGCCAGGGTAGTGAGGACAGGTCTTCTGAGTGGGGACAAGAGTCTTCAGTGGAGAGAGATCCACAAGCCAGTGCAGTGGAGGCAGTAGTCTTCTAGAGGATCACCAACCAGAGCAGAGGAGAAGGAGTTCTCCTATGGATAGAGATCCACAAACTAGATTTAGGGGATCAACATCTCCTTTGGATAGAGGTCCATAAACATTGTAATTGGGAAGGATTCCCAAAATATTATTTGAGAAATATTTAGAAGAAATATTTTCTCCGTGGAAGTAGCCATATTTGGGTGAACCACGTAAAAATGATGTCTCTCATGTGTGTGATGCTTTGTGTGATGTTTACTATTTTATTAATGTTGATGCTACTATTTGGATTAAAAAGCAAAAAGTTTTATTGTATATTGTTCACCCCCCTCTCAGTATAAGCACATGTTCTTCATCATCCTCGTCATTGAGCTCGACTATGACAAGGTTGATGCAATTAGGAGTGTTAATGAGAGGCTCAGGAGAGTTACTAGAAACCATAATATTTTTGGTGTACTCATCAAGGGTATGTTTGTAGAGTATCAAAAATAGTCCCTAATGAGAAGGGTGGGAAGATTTTTGCTCCCTAACTCTTTCAATGGTAAGTTTAGTGGAGCAGAATAGGTAGTTAGGGATATTGACGTATTTGATATCCTTAAGATGATTAAGGAAAGCTAAATGGAAGCTACAAAGGGGGAGGTTGATGTTGTCAATTGTTATGTATTGTAATATGGGTATCATCACTCGATCCCAGGGCGAGGGGAGGGAGGTCATGACAATTTCATTATTTTACCAAACTAAATTCTTACCTTTGTCTATGAAGAACTTTGTTTCAGCTGCAAATTTATACCTATCCCTTCGGATAGTGTGTCCTTCAGTAAAAAAACCAGTGAACTCCACTAGTAGACAAACGCTAATGAAAAATTTTAGATCATGAACAACTACGCTCCCTTTTTACCAAGAATTGACAATGTCATTTGAAAATTCATCAATTTCACATAATTTATTTATGAAAGGTAAAAAACCATGGGACTCCAGAATGTCTTTGTTGACAGGGTCTAATTGGAGGGATTCAGGCTCAAGGAGGGCCATGGTAGTGACGCAAAAATCATACCAGGAATAGGGGAGGATGAATAATTCTAGAATGAGTAGAGTTTGAAAAACATTGTAGGCATCGGTTTATGGGGGTTTGTGAGCTCTGGTGCGATGAATGGTGCTAATAAGGGAAAGGCACTTACGAGGATTGTGAGAGTCAACCTTCACATCAACAATGATGGAAAAAAATGCCTTGGGACTGGAAGTTGAGGAAGATGACAAATGGTGAACTTTGACTATAGAAATTGTTGGAGAGAGGGATAAATGATCGTCGAACTCAAGAGTGCCAGCATGGCCATGGTGGTGACACGAGGGCTTACAGGGTGAGAGGATGGGTTGACATGGTCGAGTGGGAAGGCGAGAGTGGTGAATCATGTGAAGTGAATGCAGGATGTGTGGATAGCAAGGTACTATGAAAGTAAAAATCCAACAAGGCATCACATTTTTTGATAAGATTACTAGAAAAAGTTTTGGCATGGTAGTCCACGTCCATTTTAGGGTCAAACTTGTGATCCATGGGATAAAATGCCACGTAAGGTCAAAGGTGGCTCTCCCAACCCTATTAGTCAATGGGGATGTTTCGACTAGTATGAGGGCAATCATGGGTACAAGATTTGATGAGGGTCCGAGGAAACTCATTGTTCCAAATATTCAAGGATTCCACACTGGTCCCCAGGTTGGTCATAGAGTCAACAACTCTATCGGCTTCTCTAAACATGTGTTGAACAATGGACTCAGGAAGTTTATGAAGAAGTCTTTTGGCTTCTGCTATCATGTTGTTGATATTCCAAGCAAGAACGTTATCTTTTATGATGCAACTGATTACATTCAAGGAGTCACCCTCGACAATGATTCTGCATCGAAGGTTTTCCACAATTATTAGGCTATGGAGGAGATATTTAGTTTCAACAACGTGGTTGGTCTGAGTGCCTAAGTTTTCAACATAGATCGTGATGATTCTACCATTATTATCACGTACTATGCCCCCTCCACCAACAATCCTCGGGTTACCTCTTGAATATCCATTGAATTTTACCTTGATCAAGCCATCAGGAGGGAGACTCCACTTGGCATTGGCTCAGTTTGAATCTTGGGGTGAAGGCTAGGATAGATAGGGAATGAAGTTCAAGAAATCAGCAATGGAAGCTTCAATTTTGATATTGGGTGCATTTAGATGAAAGTTTTCTAATCGTAATAAAATTTATTTTTATTACACTCATCATTCATGTTTATAAAAACTAAAACATTTATATTTTTAATGGGTTATATAGAATTGAAATGGACATCATTTTATTATATTTCAACCATATAGTGGTGTTACTAAAGTTTAATTTTTTTTTTTTTTTTAAGTTTAAATTTTTTATAAATATATAACTTGACAAAATTAACTTAGTTCTCTTTCTTAGAAATTAAAATATTTAATTTATTGAAATAATATCAATTTTTTTTTAAATAAAGGGGTAAAAATTTATTGATAAAAATTCTAGATTATAGAGTACAACTGAGCTTCCAACCAAGACTCAAATAAACAACCAAACAAGCTAAAACCACTAGAATAAAATGACACATAGAAAAGACAACAAGAATAAACCACATTAAGTCTGACATCCTTGTGGATCAACTCCCACAAGCGTTGAGAGTCCCCAGACGGGAGACTCTCCTAATTATCGATACTCCAAGGATCCAACAGCTCAAAAGCCCTTTTGGCTAGATAATCAGCAACCACATTCCATTCCCTTGGAATGTGCACAAAGGATATAAATTCAAACTCTTCACTAATTCTGAGAATATAAACGGCTACAGAGGCCAACTACCAATTAACTTCCTCCACCCTTTTACTGTTTAAAATATTAACCACAATTTGAGAGTCAAACTCGCAGATAATCCTATGCCAGCCAAGAGAAAACCCCCTCCACAAGGCCTCAAGAATTGTAAGAGCTTCCATAAAATTGTTGGAGTGAACACCTTTATAAATGGAAAAGAAAAAACTAACACCATGTTAGACAAGCAGTAGTAATGTATTATTCAAGAGGTGATTAAATAATACAACATAGGCCTTAGAATAGCCCTTAGGATACGGAACCACCTAGGTGCTAAATAGTAGTAGTTACAACTATACTAACAACCAACCTAATAATGTAGTAACAATAGATATGCTAACATTCCCCCTTAGTACATTATTTGGGTAATAATATAACTACTAGCTATACTAACATCCCCCCTGATTACATCATTTTGTAATACAAAGAGAGTTGTGAAACAATTCAAATTTGACATGTGCAAGTGCCTTAGTGAAAATTTTTGCAACTTGAGCATCGGTGGGAATGTACTGAAGCTGAATTCGGTGCCTTGGAACTTCATCTCGAATGAAGTGGCATTGTGTATCAATGTGCTTGGTTTTCTCATGGTGCACTGGTTTCTTAACAAGGTTCAAAACACCCTGGTTGTCATAGAAAAAGTGGATTGGAGATTTGGATGGAAGGGCCATACTTGTTAGGATGTGACGTAACCATATCACTTCGCACACAGCTTCATGTGCGGCATTATATTCTGCCTCTGTAGATGAGATAGCAACCACTTGTTACTTCTTGTTATGCCAAGAGACAGGATCGGATCCATGATGAAAAATATATCCTGAAGTTGACTTGCGATCATCAAACGACCCGGCATAGTTAGAGTCTGTGTATCCTTGCAAGAAGAATTTACCATTTTGCTTGTATTCTAGGCCATATTCCATAGTACCACGGACATAGTGAAGAACACATTTTGCTGCTTTCCAATGAGTAGTCTTAGGTTCCTGCATGAACCTTGAAAGATAGTTGAAAGCAAATATGATATCCGGCCTAGTATTGGTCAGATATATGAGACTCTCGATCAACAGTCGATAGATAGTACCATCTACCTGAGGTGAATCATCATATCACGATAACTGAAGACCTGATTCCATCGAAGTTGCCATTGGCTTACAATCGACCATGCGATATTTTTCTAACAGTGTCTTGGCATATTTTTTCTGAGACACCTTAATGTAGTGCTCCTTATGGCTTACTTCCATACCAAGACAATAATAGAGAAGTCCGAGATCTATCATCTCAAAATATTTACACAAGTCACTTTTGACAGTAGATATCATAGGTTCTGAACTCTTTGTAATGAGCAGATCATCAACATAGAGTACAAGCAACACTATCTCAGAACCTTGTTTCTTGAAATAGAGGTTTGCATCCGACGGACATCTCTTAAATCCATGTTGTAGGAGGTGATTATCCATTTTTATATACCAAGCTCGAGGAGCTTGTTTCAAACCATACAAGGATTTGACCAACTTGCAAATTTTTTGCTCTTGGCCTACCACTTTAAATCCTTCAGGTTGAGTCATGTAGACTTCCTCTTAGAGATCACCATTTATAAAAGCACTCTTTACATCCATATGGTGAAATTTCCACCCATATTGTGCTGCCATAGCACAAAGAACTCGAATAGTGGTCATCCGAGCAGTAGGTGCAAAATTTTCCTCATAGTCAATGCCTTCCTTTTGAGCATAGCCCTTTGCAACAAGATGGACCTTATGCTTATCAATTGTCCCATATGCCTTGTACTTGACTTTGTACACCCATTTGCAGCCAATGGGCTTCTTTCCTTGTGGCAGATCGACAAGCTCCCAAGTTTTTTGTTCTTTTTCAAAGACTTGTACTCAGCATCCATAGCATCCTTCCATTGTGGCTTGCTAAGAGCATCTTGTACAGAGGCAGGTTCATGTTCATTCATTGAAGACAAAAACACCCTGTCATCATTTATATCCATATCCTCTATTTCCTTATGTGGAGTTATAGAAAGTTCCTCAAAATATTGAAAAAGATCATCAACCTCACTCGTCTCTACGGCTATTTTTTCCCTTTGAGCCATACTACAAGTATGAGGTCTATCCAAAGTCAAATCTGGTGGAGTGGATAACTTTGCGTCACTGATTGTGCTTGTATACCATTTTGGATTCTTTGTTTTTGGTGTTGAAGAAGATGTGGAAGGACCTCCTGTCTGTGTTGACAAAGGGAACTTCTCTTCATTAGATTCCACAAGATCTAGGTATACCTTAGATGTATTTTGTGATGTGAAAGCTTCATCAAAAACAACATCTCTACTGATATGAATTTTCTTGGTCAAAGGATCTATCAAACGATAACCTTTAGAGTGCTCATCATAGCCAAGAAAAATGCATCTCAATGTCTTCTCATATAGCTTCTTCCTTTTCTCTTTTAGTATGTGCATGAAAGCTTGACATCCAAAAATATGAAGATGAGATATGGAGGGTTTTCGACCACTCCATGCTTCCTGTGGAGTCATTCCTTTTAGGGCATTTGTGGGTGCCCTATTCAATAGATATACTGAAGTGGTGATAGCTTCTGCCCAATATTGTTGCCCAAGAGTAGCTCTTGTGAGCATACAACGAACCATTTCCATAATAGAACGGTTCCTTCTCTCAGCAACTCCATTTTGCTGAGGAGTATAGGCAGTTGTTAACTGTCTCGTGATTCCATGCTCAATAAGAATGCTGAAAATTATTTAGAGGTAAACTCCCCCCCTCGATCTAAGCGGAGGGTTTTAATAGAAGCCCCTGACTCCTTCTCAACAAATTTCTTGAATTTCTAGAAGAAATCGAAAGCCTCGAATTTTAGTCGAAGAAAGAAAATCCACATCTTGCGGGAGTAGTCATCTACAAATAACTGAAAATACCTCTTCCCTCCACAATTGTTGGGTGTGAAAGGACTGCACATATCGGTGTGAATTAACTCCAGAGGTTTATGTGCTCGTGTTGAGCTATTCTCAAAAGGTACTCTATGTTGCTTTCTTGCCAAGTAGTCAGATCACACTCGCAATGTGGAAGAAAGGGAAGGAATACCCTTTACCATCTCATACTTACTAAGCTCAAGTAAGTAGCCAAAACTAAGATGCCCATATCTCTTGTGCCATATGGAAGTGGCCTCCTTGGTAGAGACTGTCATGGCAACATGGGGAGTAGAGATAGCATCTAGGTCAAATAAGCCATGCTTATATGAAGTTTTTGCAATATGCTTACCCTTCTTGGTAATAGAACAACACTTCTTGCCATTCTCAACATGAAATTTGACAACCATATCTTTATCCAAAATTTGTGTGACTGACAACAAATTGTTAGCCAGTCCTGGAACATACAGGACTTTTTCAATCTGACACTTGCCATCAGGAAGAGTGACTAAAACTGTACCCTCTCCTTGAACCTTGTAGGTTTTGTCATCAACAATAGTGACAGGTCTACCCTCTTTGGCCACAAATGCTTCAAACCATGATCTGTCACCAGTCATTTGCTTACTAGCACCAGAATCGACATACCATACAGGATCCTTCTCCTTGGAGGCTGTGGTAGTCATGAGCACCTTGTGTGCCCATTCAAAATCTGAGTCATATTCTTCAATAGCAACATCCACCCTGGGTTGCTTGTTCTTGTTTTGTGGTTTGTTCTGGCCTTTTTGCTTATTCTTATGCCAACACCTGTTAGTGTCATGGTTGTCTTTATCACAAATTTTGCAATACCTCTTCTTCTGTTGAGGTTGTTTCCATTTTCCTTTTGAATCCTCGTTGAGAATTGCCTCCTTTCTAAAAATTACCTTTCTTCTTAGAACCCTGTCGTTTGGAGTATAGGGTTGTATTAGAAGAATCATCCCTGTGAAGTTGGCGTGCTTCCTGTTGTTGAAGCAAATTGACCAACTCAATAAAGGTAATTTGTCGTTGTGACACCTGAATGGAGGTGATCAACGTATCAAAGGAATCAGGAAAATCTCTCATCACTATTGAAGTGAGAAGTTTTTCGTCCACTATATCTCCCAAAGAATTCAATTTGCCTTTCAATTCAGACACTCTGCAAAGAAAGAGTTCAACTGTCTCACCCTGTCTCAAACTTAGATTGTGAAGTTGTTTTTGAAGATGAAGAATGGTGGAGTCATTATTTCCCTCATAAATGGTTTGAAGGGCATCCCATGCCTCTTTACCACTTGCTTTGTCAGCTATATGAGGTTGAACTTCATCTGAAATAGAAAAAAAATGAGCACTTTTGCTCGACTATCTTTCTTATCAAAGGTGATCTGATCAGCAATGAGAGCTGTGGATTCAGCTGTCGATGAAGGTTTCGTTGTTGCTCCAAAAACAACATCCCATAAATCTTCCATGATGAGGACTACCTTCATTTTGTTTTTCCATGGTGTATAATTAGGACCTTTCAATAACTGATGAGCATCAGTCATTAACTTTGCAGCAGAAGCCATAGTGAAGGTTCCTTATATCACCAATTGGTCACCCTTTCTATATACTTTAATGTCAGGTCGTTATACCATACAAAATACCTGCCCTTATGTGAGGGAGACTAGGTATTTTGAAAAATCATAAAAAATTACCCGCCCTTACGTGAGGGAGACTATAGGTAATTTTTAAAGATTATATGATACATGGTACTTAGGCGGTACTGAAAGGGAATCGACTTGTTGATGGCACCTACCATAGAAAGTCATCAATCCTCATACGTGGGGCGTAACTTCTCCTAAACACTATGGATGTCAGAACTCTCGTCAGGATTTACACCTAAACACAAGAGCGATTAGGGTAGTGGATGGAGTAAAAAAATAGCAAAATGGCAAACTTATCTCTCCCCGACGATTTATAGAGAATAAGCTCAGACGTCATTTTGGCAGCTATATTAGGTGACAGATACAGTAGCACAACCACGACAATTTTACCTGTAAGTGCTGGCCAGAGGGATCACAAATACCGAACACTGCAGTGCAATAAATTGCATGGATGGGTTTTAATTATTCCAGGGACTTAGGGAGTGAATTTGATTTTAACTTTTAATGATGTAGTGCAAAGTAAGAAAAAATGCAACATACAACATAAAAGTGCCCACAGAAATAAACCACTAGGTGTCGAGTGCTGCCAAAAATGTACCTTTACAATAAGCCAATTTGCCTTAAAAATTTACTCATCATCCCCCCCTTTTTTTTCAAGTTTTGAAGAAAACACCCCCTTTACTATAGCAAATATTCTAATTTTAATGTAAATTTCTAAATAATTTTAGTAATAATTTAATTAATAATAAAAATACTTTTGTTTTAAAAAAAATCATAATTTAAAAATATGATTAATTAAAAAAAATGATTTTTTTTTTTAAAACAAAAAATATTAGTATATTAATTAAAAAAATACTAAAATAATAAAGAAAAATAACAAAAAAAAATTAGAAAAATAATAATTACCTTCAAGGGGTCTGTCGAAGGGGTTTGAACCCCCGACCTCACGGGCGCTAGCCTGGCGCTCCTACCGGCTGGGCTAGCACGCCCGATGGGAAGGAAAGGGACAATTGTCCTTTTCTTCCCTTGCGACCCTCGCGGGAAGCAAAAAAAAAATAATTGTGGGACTTTAGTCCCACATTGCTCCCGCGGGGTGCATGAGGGGGGAATAAAAGGGAAAATTCCCCCTTTATACGTGATTGCCTTCGAGCAATCACAACACCCCTTTTGTCGTGGCATGTGGTAGAGGTCAGGTCTGTGTCCGATCAGCTGCCATGTCAGTCCACGTGGCGGTCATGTCTAGTCCAGCATCCAGTCAGCGGCCACATCTGTCCATGTGGTGGTCTAGTCCAGTCCAGCATCCGGTCAGCTGCCATGTCAGTCCATGTGGCGGTTCAGTCTAGTAAGTTTTGGTCTAGTCAGCTGCAACGCATCAGTCCAGGTGTCGGTCTGACCTCAGGAAATGTGTCGAGTCAAAACCAGTTTGAATCGACCTCGAGATCCATACCCGTGTCCAGTCAGCTGCAATGCGTCAGTCCAGGTGTCGATCTAACCTCGAGAAATGTGTCGAGTTGAAACCAGTCCAAATCGACCTTGAGATCCGTGCCCATGTCTAGTCAGGTCCAACATCGATCCAATGTCAGTCGATCTGACCTCATGAAATGTGTCGAGTCAGATCCAGTCCGGATCAACCTTAGGATCTGTGTCCAATCAACCACAATCGTCAGATCTTAGGGTCTGTGCCCAGTCAAGCCAGTCCAGCCACCCTCCTTTCGAGTGTAGGTCTAGTTCTGATGCCTCGAGATGCATGCCCAAGCAGGTCCAGTTTCGATGCCTCGAGATGCATGCTCGAGCAGGTCTAGCCCTTCCTCAGGATGTGTGCCTATGTCTATGATAATCTCCTCAGATCTCGAAAAGCATGCCCAAGCAAACCATGCTTTGATACCATGTTAGACAAGCAGTAGTAATGTATTATTCAAGAGGTGATTAAATAATACAACATAGGCCTTAGAATAGCCCTTAGGATACGGAACCACCTAGGCGCTAAATAGTAGTAGTTACAACTATACTAACAACCAACCTAATAATGTAGTAACAATAGATACGCTAACACACCACTAGTAGAATCTCTCCCAACACCGCAAATGCCAGCATGTCCAGGATTACCCCTGGACGATCCATTAGTATTAATTTTTAAAACTCCTCTAGGGGGTGGCCTCCACCTACCATCTCTCATAACCTTCTTGTTGAGCTGAGGAACCCTACTAGGGCTATAAGAGTTCACACCATCCCCAAAGATACCAAGGGCTTGTTGTACCTTCTCCTACCTAGAATCCAAAAGAGGGTCCACATCACATTTGCTATGGATGGTTTCCCGAACCATATAAATGATCCCTTGCTAGATCTGTTGAATAGCCAAATAACTACCCTAAAATATGTGTCAGTTTCATTCTAGCCAAATTTACCAGATGATGCAAGAAGGGCCCAAATTCTAAGCCACCCGAAGGAAGGGGGCCTTGGTCGGAGGTTTACCCAGACTACTCCAAAACTCCACCAGGGACAGCACATGAAAACATGGATGGTTACAGGCGCTCCACCAATGGTGCCAAATGTCTCTAGCAAGGGAGCAATGAAAAAATAAATGAGAAGAGTCATACTCATTCTTACTATAAAGGATACAAAAAGAGGGACCCTAAAATCCCCTCTTCCTCACATTATCCCAAGTGAGGCATTTATTACGAGCTACAAACCAGAGAAAGAAGTTACATTTTGGGTAGGCAAATTTTTTCCACAACTTTTTCCACCAAGTGATAGGAAGACTCCCATAATTTTGCTTATCAAGAACCTAATAACCATCGGCTACCGAGTAGGTTCCCTTAGGATCAGGGTTCCAAGCCAGAATATCTTTACCCCTCAATGAATAATAAGGTCTCCCCGTAAGAATAAGAGCAAGCACCTCTCTATCCTTGGCCAGTCCTCCCCGGGGTCATTCTTGTGGATCTTTCCACCTGTACAACTCCATATTTCCAAAAGACTATATTTTTTAAAGTCCTCCGCACAAGACCAGCCTGCTTCCAAGAAAAAAATTCTTAGGGAACGTAACCTAGGATATTGATTCAATATAGGAGGGTGGCCATCCCAAGAATCCTCCCAAAAAGAGCATTTGATCCTTGATTGCAAATCTAGAACAAACCCTCCTTGATTAAATTAGCTCCTCTTTTCAGAGTGTCCCAGATAACTGAACCTTTCCCAACTAAGTCGACTCTAGGTATTTCAGCCTCAGAAATACCTCTCAAGTATTTACAAGATAATATTTTAGCCCAACTCTGATCTTGAGAGGTACACCATCTCCAATAAAGTTTTGTAGCCAAAGCCTTCCCAAAAAGAGTTTTCTATCACAACCCAAAGCCTCCCTCTTGCATTGGCCTACATAGAATCCCACCTAACCAAACTCCATTTAGATTGATCAAGTTTTCCAAACCATAAAAACTGTATTGAAAAAGCATCCATGTCCTTGATGAAGTGAGAGGGAGCTATTTGTTAAAAACATCTATAAATGGGTAAATCTTGAACAATAGATTTTAAAAGCAACACTCTACCTGTAGTGGATAGTCATCTGAAAGTCCAGTGATTCACCTTCCTTCTAAACTTATCAATCATAGACTGCCAAGAAGATCTGGGTAGAGGGTGAGATGAAATTGGAATACCAATATAAATGAAGGGGGGAGTCCCAACCTGGAATCTTAGAATGTGAGCAATCCTGGCTTGAATAAGAGGAAGGGTATTAAAGAAGAAAATAGAAGACTTGTCCTCATCAATCAACTGTCCAGAAGCACCAAGATATATGTCAAGATACTATCTAATATTTCCAGCTTCCTTGATAGTGGCAACTCCCAACAAAGTAGTATCATCAACAAATTGAAGGTGGAAAAGAGGTGGCAAACTACTATCCCACTTCCACCCCTTAATGAGACCCTACATGACTTGAGACTTGAGCAATCTTCCCAACCCTTCCGCCATAATGATAAACAAATAAGGAGATAAAGGATCTCCTTGCCTCAATCCCCTTGAGGCCTCAAACAACTCTAATGGATCATTATTAACAAGAACAGAGAATGATAAAGAAGAAACACAGCTCATCACCCATCTAATCCATTCCTCCTCAAATCCAAAAGCAGCAAGAAATTTCTGAAGAAAGGACCATCTGACCCAATCATAGGCTTTGGCCATGTACAACTTAATAAACATAGTTTTCTCCTTAGAAGTTTCCATCGAGTGAATAGCTTATGTAGCAATAACAACCCCATCCAAGATTTAACGACCAACAACAAACCCCCCTTGCTCCTCAAAGATGATTTTGCTCAACCATATCTTCATCCTCTCAACAATAATTTTTGTGATGATCTTATACACAACATTGCAGAGAGCAATAGGCCTGAACATATCCAAGGAATTTTCTCCCTCTTTTTGGGTATAAGCACCACAAAGGTAGCATTTAGAGCCCTTAGCATTTGTTTGTTCTTTTGGGACTCATGGACCACCTCCAAAAGATCAAATTTGATTAAATTCCAAAACTCCTGATAAAACTCAATCAAGAATCCATCTGGACCTAGGGCTTTTCCTTTTTTCATCTTGAATACAACATTTTCCAACTCCTCAAGGGAAATTTGACCCATCAAGTGCTCATTCATCTCTCTAGAAACAATCACTGGAATACATTTTAGAATAAGCTTTTCATTCTCATCATCTGATAGGGAGTCCTCCTTGAAGAGAGAGGAAAAATACCTCTTAGTCTCTTCTTAAATATACCTAAAAGAAGAGAGCAGGGCACCCTGAGAATTCACAAGAGAGGTAATCAAGTTACCATTACGGAAAGCCTTAACTGAGTTATAAAAGAAGGCTATGTTCCTATCCCCTTCTTGAAGCCAATCTACTCGATCTTTTTGTTTCCAAAAAAATTCTTCCCTCAGTTCCCATTCAACAAGGTCTTTTGCAGCCTCAAATTCCTCAACATGAAGCTCCTTCATGAATTCCTGATCTTTGAAGCTTCTTCCATCCTCTTAAGAGCTGTCAGCTTAGCCAAGGAAAGGTTTCCAAAATTAAGTCTATTCCATCTCTTCAATTTATGTTTTACAAATTTTAGTTGCTTTATAAAGGAATACATAGCGGTGACATGAGGAGGTTTGCCAGTGGTCCACCAACCTTGCATGAAATAATGAAGCTTAGGATCACGAAGCCATATAAGTTGAAACTTAAAGGAGAGATTCTTTTTTAGCCCTAACTCCAAAGAAGAGAGTTTGATAGGCCAATGATCAGATCTCCTACCCTCCATAATAACATAACTAGCACCTCTGTTATTACCCATCCAATAACTGGATATCAAAAACCTATCCAGTCTCTTTGATATGGAAGCTTCCCCACACCTTCTATTGTGCCAATTAAAGATCCCATTATTTGGCTTGATGTCAACCAAGTTTAGGGCCTAGATATGAGCACTGAAGACAGAAGAAAAAGGCTTGAGACGGTCCACCCCACCACATTTCTCCTTTAGACAAGTGATAGAGTTGAAGTCTCCAACCAAAATCCATGGGTATAGGGGAACCAAACTTCTCACAAAGTAAATGTGCTTCCACAAATTCACTTTACAATTGTAATCAACAAGAGCATACACATTTGTAAGTAGGATGATTTCACCAGATTCATTATCATGCTCGACCATTGAAATAGACCATCTACTGGAAATCCAAGTAAGAGGGGATATCTTAATCGGATCTCATAAACAAGCAACACCACCAGCATATCCACATGCACCAATACACTGGCATTACCCCCTTCTCCACAACTTGGGAGTAATATTAAACATACTATCAATAGCCAATTTAGTCTCCTAAATAAACACCACATTCGAAGAATGCACATGAACCAAATCATGAATAACTTTTTGTCTAGGGATGCTATTCAACCCCCTTACATTCCATGAGAGGATAATCATTTTTAGGGATTATAAAAATGGGAGTCCAATGTTCTCACCAAGTCTGACTCCACGAAATTCTCCCCCATTAACTTAATTTTATCCTGGTCCTTCTTTCGACCCACCTTCATATTCTTATCCGAAAAACTTTTTTTAATTATTTTCTGCTGTAATCCCAACATCGTAGGAGTTTTGCAGTCCAAGGATGACTACATCAGTGCCTGAGTAGGAGAGGGCATAACTAAATCTATACCACTTTCCAAAATAGTTTCCCTTATAGGGCTAGACCCAACCATGCCCCCTATACTCAGATCCAAAGCCCTTTGTTCTTCATTTAAACCCCCTAGATCTGATTCCTTAAGTTCCACCTCAATAAGAGACATATGATTCGGCCTTGTTATATTTGCATCAAGTAGCGACGTTTCAGGTATCTCTATGCACTAATCAAGATCATCTAATATTTCAAAACGGTTGAGTAGAGCATCTGGTTGGCTATCCTTAAGGTCTTTGTTTGCCCTTTGTCCTCTATTTTAGGCTTTTACCAAAACAAAACCTTCCTTATCTTGTTCCCCTTCCTTTATCGAGGCTTTTCCTTTATCCAAAATTTATCCAGACCGAGAGGGCCTAGGATTTGAAGCCATAGGCGAGACAAAATTAGGGCATTTTCTTTGCAAGTGGTCATATTCAAGGCAAATCCGACAATGAAATGGAAGAGCTTCATAGTCAAGTTTTTGAACCCATGTAGTTGATCCAAATTGTATTTCAATAGAATCTGGAATAGGATTATTTAAGTCAATTTCAACACAAATACGAGCAACAAAGATTACCTTTTTATCCATTGTTTGTTGTGATGGTCCAACCAGCTTCCCAAGTAGAAGGGCAATCTTGTGCAAGATATCAGATCTCCAGAATTCCAATGAGAGCCATGGAAGCCGCACCCATACTAGAACTCGCGACGATCGCTCCTCTAATGGGTTGAAACCCACATGCCAGGGTTTAAGAAAGAGTCCCACTTGGTTATAGAAATAAGGACCCCCTTTAAATGCTTTGTTACGATCTGCAATACAATAGAAAACCACCATTAAATAGTTATTCGCACTCAGCATCACCTCCACATCGCCTTCAAGATTCCAAGTCTTCCTGACCCAAGCCTCCACAAAGGGGAGAGAAATTTGGATGCCCAAAAATTTGCCAATAATGGCATGTTTGGTTAGATACTCCACATCTTCCACCACCGAGTTTGGTTGAACCACTAGAACTGGCCTGGCTTCACATCATTCCAAACATCCATTGTTCTTTAAGAAGCGGTTCCCGACATGCACTGGAAAATCTTGTTCCTTCTAGTCATTTTCAGATGAAAAAATATTACGAGCATGCATTCTTTGTTCCGGACCCGATGCCATCACGACATTCCTCCAATTTTTCAGACCTCCTCCGAAAGTTGCTGCCATCCACGTAGAGCAGTTTTTCTTCATCAAACCCTTGCAGAGTAGTTTTTCCTCATCAAACCCTAGCAAAGCTCCAAAGTCAAATAAAATAAAAACATTCAAAAAAAGAAAAAGAAAAAAATCATAATATCTATTTAATAAAGCTAAATTTATTTATTTTTTGGTCAATTGATTATTGGTTATGTGGGATTGAAACACTTCTCACTCATATTACATAATCACCAAGTAGTGGTATTACAAATAATAAATTATAATATATTGGTATACTAGATTTGATAACATTACCAAACTTATGCTAAATGTTTCAAGGATTGGTTTTAATGGACATAGTTCTTATTTGAATGAAGAGGAAGACTCACATGAAAACCCAAAGACAAAAGATAAACCACTACGACAGCTTTCCCACCACAAAAAAATTAAGGTAAAGCATGGGTTTCTCAAAGGGTCCCAATCCATTTGGAGTTAAATTTGAGTCTTTTGAATGACAACCCAAAAACATAACATTATGTTATCAACAAAGATAAAAATTTAAAATAAAACATGATTTTTTTTTTTAAAGGGGTTCAATTTCTTATACAATGATTTGAACTTTATATTTTAATTAAAAACTCAAAAACATACCACTACAATATTCCAACAAAATACCATATATTTATATTATAAAACTATAATTATAAAATATCAAATTACATCATATAATCGCATTGACGACTACTCTTTTAAAATAAATTGTAAAAATATTTTATTAAAATACTAGCAGTAACCATTAGTTGAACACAGGACTTGAATGCCCTAATTCAATGTTAAAATATGCTTATTAAATATAAATGCATTTTCGATTCCTTAAAAGACAATTGAAAATTTTAAAGTCAATATAAAAAAAATAAAAGGCCATATAAATGTATTATTTATAAATTAGTTGACATAAAGAATGTAGTGGCAAAAAAGAGCATTAAGAACATTCAAAGTACTAAAACTTGCTCACTATAAAACAAAACTGCTACTTGTTCAATGCATTTTATTTCATAATGTTTTGTGGGTGAGATATCTCAAAATATGTGCAACTATACATATAATATATAATACAAAGGAGAGTAGTCATTGACTAACAAACGTTCTATGTTCTATGCATCAGACAAAATTACTTTCAAAAGTACTTAGAATGGAATTGAAACATTCTTTTGTACATATGCATTCACCTCTCTACCTAAATATTCTCTTTGTACATATGCATTCACCTCTCTACCTAAATATTCTCTTTGTACCTATGCATTCACCTCTCTTAATATAAATAAACTATACTAATGATTTTTTTTTAATATAAATAAACTATACCACTACCTATACGATGCGTTTTGCATTTTTTACAGCTTTTCAACTTTATATCTCTTATTCCCTTCGAAAATGTTTTTCCAAACAAAGTCCCATCGTTTGGGTTCTTATAATTACATTCACCAACAAAAATAAATATATTGTCTTGTATTGCATTCCCTTTAAAAGGTTCAAATCCATGCTTCCAATATCTTATTAAATCATATGCTAGTGTTATATAGAGTAGGGAGAACAAACTCGTTTTAAATTTATCATTCTAACCCCTCTTTGGATCTCACAAAAGAGATTTTAAAGTTATAATATTTTTTTAATCAGATTCAAAAGAGATTTCAGAGTCATAATAAATTTTTAATTAATTAAATGGTTTTGACTTGCTACAAGTTTGAAAAAGATCAATTATTGAGTTAAAAGATATCACATGTCTCACAGCATAAAGGGTCTCACAGCACAAAGGGTGTCCTCATTTTATAAATATGGTTATTTCTCCTACGAAATGACTTCCTTTCAACTCGCAAAAGACTTTTTGTTGGTTCTTCCCTTATATTGGAGGTGCCTTTCTCCTCCACAAGTTGTTTTTGATGTGAAGGGGCACCCACCATATGTTAAGTACATTATTGGTCCTTTTGTTATTGCTTTAAACTTCACATGACATAAGTTGTAATTTGAAATTCTATTCAAACTCTCATTGCTATGCTTGTGACTATGAAAAATGCATATTAATCACCTTCACATTTAATAGAACCTGTCTGACTTTAAATTTTCCAAATTTGGTTGGTTTTATTATTATCTCTTCATCCTTCTCTACTTTAACGTGATAAGGTAAATCTTTTGGGTGTTGGTTTTGGTAGATCTAGGTTTCATTTCTATTGTGTCTATTCTGTTGAATATGTAGACACGTAAGAGGTTAACACGGGCTCCACCTTATGGATACATATTAAAATAATTCTTTGTAATTGATGCCACATTGTATACCTGGATGTGACAATTATGGCAGCCTCTTGGGATTTCTGGCTAACCAAACATTTAGTCCCTAAGGTTTAGGTGGATTGGTAAACTCTGACCCCTATCAAGAAGAGACCTAGGTTCAAACCTTAAGGGTATAGGTAGTAATCGGTTGAGTGAGCTTCAGCCCAACAATAATCCTAAATGACCAGAATACTGAGTGACCAATGATCCATTTTGTCAAAATAAACATAAACAAGAACAAGGTGGAATAGGAATTATAAGGAAAAACCCTAAGATTTGAACCTTACTTGGTAGTAGAAAAGGATTGCAGATGTAACCAATTCCCTTTCCCTTATGTAAAAAAAAAAATACATCACTATGAAAAGCCCCTCATAAATATTTACCACCAAAAGGATGAGGTACACTTTAATTATATATTGTTGATGTTTTGATTACTTCAATTCAAATCACATGAAAAAACCCCTCTTACTGCATCACAGAAAATATGACTCAATTATACCACTGTTATACTTTAAATTACTTAAATCAATAAATTTAAACCCCTCTTACTACATCACAGAAAATATGACTCAATTATACCACTATTATACTTTAAATTACTTAAATCAAAAACTCTAATTTTAAGATTAATCCATGTTATTATTGGCTTTGTGATGTTTGATGGTTAAGTAGAGCATGGTGGGCTTAGTTGATTAGTTGGTATTAAAGTTCAGGTTTTTTTTTATCAATTGGTTACAATCACAATTTTTAGTAAGTGTTAGTGTAGTTGATGTAAGTGGCGGGGTTCAAACTAAGGCTTCCAACACATTAACTCGGCAGACTTCCAATACATCCACCATCTCATTAATGGTAACCCAGCGTAAAATGGGAACCGCAGACGCACTTAGTTAATTGATATTAAAGTTACTTGTTAAGGAGTGGTGCTAGTCGTGCTAGTCGTGCTAGTCGAATAAGAGCATGTAGTTAGTATGTAGTTTTCAAGAGTTAGACATACGTGGTTAAAATTGGTTGAAAGTCCAAACTTCCTAAAGTCCAAATTGGTTAAAATTGGTTGAAAGTCCAAGCACAGGTTTAGAATGTGCGTGGTGAGTTGGCTTGCATGATCACTTGAGACAATCATAAAACAAAACGGTGACACTAAATACTGTAAAGATTTTTTAAATTAACAGCTAGTGCCTAAAGTGAATTTTTTTTTTAATATTTTCTTTAAACTGACGGTGTTAGGTTATTTAGGTTTGATTTTTTTGGATGGATAATGGTTAAGTGTTTGGTAGTTGTATCTAGTTTTGATTTTTTGGATGAGGGTTGTGACTGTCAAGATTTATAAAGATTCCTTACTCAACAACACAAAACAAAAAAATCAATACTATTAAAAATTAAATATTTATTTAATTGGTTATATAAGATTACAAACCCTACCAGTATTATATCATTGATCATATATTATTTGACAATATTCAAATCTAAACCTTTTCATTGAAAGTTGAATAATATCACTTGTTTTGGTTTTGTGACATGGTTAAACAGTTTTAGAATGTCTTCTACACTTTTTTTTTTTTTTTCTCTCTATCATTAGATCTTGGAATCTTTCTCAGACTTCCAACACACCTTAAGATGTGAATTTCTCAGACTTCCAACACACCTTAAGATGTTATTCACAGACTTCATCAGCTTGCTTATAGTTCAAAATTTTCAAAAGGTCCAACAAGAAACTAAAAGAAAGCAGTTAACAATGATGAGCAAGTTCAGGTTTTGATTATTTCCATTTCTTCTTTAAAAACTTGAAAAGATATCATGGAAGACACACCCATAATTTCTCCATATAATCTTCCACATATGAATACTGATATTTGGTGTATTGAAGCAAGATATAACTAATTTTTTTGTTATTATTAGCTTCTATTCTTGTATATATTACTTTACTCATTAATCAATTAATATAATCTAAAAATTTTCTATTAAAAAATAAATAAATAATATAATATAATCATTTAATATTAAAAACTAAATATTATATAATAAGATATGTTACTTTTTATGTAAAATAGATAAATTATCTACTTTCACTCTTATATGATGTTTATATTTTTATTTTATAAATGTGAATTAATTTTTTTAAAAGTTATACTTTTTCATATCTTATCTAATTTTTATTGTTTTTTTTTTTTTTTTTACATGGTGGAATCGGTAGCCACCACGAATCTGGGCAGGCTGTCCAGCTTTTATGGCCGCCACAGTATTCTGCGTTGTCCGCCCGGAAGCCGCCACATAGATCTTCGCGCAATCCGCCCCTATAACCACCATGCCACAATCATTTTAAACCTTTTACACCGCTGAAAGCACCAGGAAAGGGACAAGCGTTCAGTCCGACGAGGCCCGAGATTTGAACCTTGGATCTTTGCCCCCCTTATGGGGTTTGGATGAACCAATTGGTCTACACCTCGGACCTAATTTTTATTGTTATTATATAATATTTTTAATATAATAATTGAAAGTAAAACCAAAGAAGGCTTGGGGCAAGATATAAATCTAAGATGAAATCAGGTGCTATAAGGATTACGTTAGTAGAGGTGCCCGTATTAGAAGCAGGATTCATTGGCTTCAACAAGGAGATGCTCCCTCTCAATTTTTCTTTAGTCACATTAAAAAGAAAATTGTTGCTGAATCACTGCTCTTCACACTGTTGATGATAGATTGGTGGAAGATGATGATAGTATCCGAGCTACTGTTGAAGATCATTTTTGTAAGATCTTTTATGTTTATCCTTTGAGTCCTGAGGTTTTGGAGGCTAGAGAAGAGTTTAAGAAGTGTGTTCCTAAGAAGGTATATAGTTATGAAAATGATCGTCTAGTTGATTTCTTTTCAAAGGATAAATTGATTGAAGCACTTAGGAAAATGACGGATGGTAAATCTCCGGGCTCTGATGGCATTTTTGTTGAATTCTACAAAGTTTTTTGGGATATTATGGGTAATGACTATACTAATATGATTCAGAAAGTTTTTGAGAAAGGCTCATTTTCTGGTATGCTTAATCAAGGTCTGATTAAGCTTATCCCGAAGGCTAATAGGAAAGATACTATGGGGGGATGGAGACCTATCACTCTTTTAAATGTTTCCTATAAGATTGTGGCTAAGGCATTGGCTCTTCGCTTCAGAGATGTTGCTTCTAGGATTGTGAGACAAGAGCAAATAGGTTTTATCAAGGGCAGGTTCATTCTTGATATGGTCCTGACTGCTTGGGAGACTTTGGAATGGGCACGAAAAGTGGGTAGAAAGCCATTATGCTTAAAATTGAATTTGACAAAGCCTATGATCGGGTGGATTGGTCATTTATTTTTAGTATGATGGAATGGCTTGGCTTCAGTAAACAAGTAGTGGATAAAATCAAGGTTTTATTCACCTATACCTCTACTCAAGTTGTAGTTAACGGTAAGCTCACTAATAAAATAAGTCTTTTCAAGTCCATTAGACAAGGGTGCCCTCTTGCTCCCCTTCTGTTTGTTATCACTATTGATGCTCTAGGTTATATGTTGGAATCGAAGAGAGGTGCGGGTTTAATCAAAGGGATTGATACTCCTGGAGGTCCTATTTTGAATAATAATTTTGCAGATGATTCCTTTCTTTCTTTTCAGTTGGATGCCTTGTCACTGCAGAATGTCAAAGGTTGCTTGGAGTTGTTTTGCAAAGCCTTTGGAGCCATCATTAGTGAAGAAAAATTAGATTATTGGCTAATTGGTAGTGACACTCTTCCAAATAATTTCTATCCTGGTTGGCGGCGGGTGAAGGATGGCAAAATTGTTAGATATCTTGGAATCCCGTTTGGCAAGGCCCTTTCTTTGAAGGGCATGTGGGATTGGTGTCTTGAGAAATTTGCAAAGAAAATCTAGTTCTGGAAAAATAAACTCATTTCCTTTGCTGGTAGAATAATTATTGTTGGAAAAATATTACAAGCTTGTCATCTTTATTATTCTTCATGTTGGCTGCCCAATGCTTCTCAATTTGGAAGATTGAAAAAGCTTATTAGAGGCTTTCTTTGGTCTAATTTCGATGGCTCCAAGAGAATGCCCTCTATCTCTTGGAACTACTGCATTATTCCTAAGGAGGAAGGTGGTTTGGGTCTTTTAGATATTCAGATGCAGGGTAAGGTTTTGGCAGCCAAATGGGTGGTCAGAGCATTAGAAGGTGTTGATCCTTGGCAAAGGCTCTTGAGATATAGAATTCAGAACTGTCTTCATGTTGATGGTGTTAAGGGGGCTTTTCATATTGAGGATATTGTGGATCATCCTGTTCAATTTAAAATACGGGGTTGTATCCTTATTAAGAGGAACTGGGAGGCATGGAAGACGGTTGACTCTACGGTTTATTGAGCCTATATGGAAGAGCGTAGAGGTTGGGTGCTTCCATATAGGTCTATTTTGTTATGGAAAGACAATGGGGTGTATGCCTCGAACATTCCTCGTCTTAGATGCAAGAGGTTGGTTAAGAGGGGAATTAAGAAATGGGCAGATTTGTGGGATTCAAGAGTTGTTGATTGGATTAAGTGGGAGGATCTTTGCAATAAGTTTAAGTTGAAAGCTTCTGATAGGGATGCTATTATTCAGATTCATTCTCTTCTTTCCTTTGAAAAATAATATAAGTTATTTGGTGGTTTGTCTGGCCCTATCTGGCATGACTGGAGGTGGAACTTTTAGGGGAGCATCATTTCTTACAAATGCACTAAGATTTACAAAAATCTATTGCGTAAGACTTCTTTGCATATCCTGTTAAATAGACGTTGGGACATTGTCTATCTAGAGAAGAAGTGGAAGAAGAGGCTAAAGAAAGTTTGGAAATTCAGATTATCTGCTTAGCTCAAGGTTTTTCTTTGGTTGCTTATTTTCCAAGGTATCCATTGCAAGGCAAGGTTGGCAAGGTGGATGAATATCTCAGACCTCTGTAGTAGTTGCGGCAAAAAAAACTGTTAAACATATCTTTTGGGATTGTAGTGTAGCAAGGAATGTTTGGAAAAGATTGAAGTGGACCTATTATCCTATCTTAGGTGACAGGTGGAGTTGGAAATTGGTTCTCTTGGGAGATGCCTTTGGCTGCCCTCAACATCTTAGGGGGGTGTGGACTATTATTAGAGCAACAACTTTGTATGCTATTTGAAATGCGGGATGCTATTTTTTGAGATGAAGCTATTCCTGCTTATGGGATTGTGTCCAATGTTGTTATTGATATTCAGTTCCAATGTAGAGCCTTTAAGATGCTTATAATCAAAGATCTCAAAGACTGTTATGCTCAGGACAAGTCAAATAGTTGGATGTCCTTGAGCAGATTTTTGTAATCTGCTCCGATGTTTTGTATTTTGATTTTTCTGTATTAATATAAGCAATATTTTTCAAAAAAAAAAAATTAATTTAATTAAATTTAATTTAATATTACAATGGTATAAATTTATTATTTTTATATATTTTTTAAAACTTTTTAAAAGTAATCCTGTAATTTGTAATTACATATTGCCCATCACTTAATCATTTTTCTTTAATTTAATTTAATTAAGTATTGCACATTACTTAATTATTTTTTTAATTTAATTTGTATCATTGTATTAATTAATTTTTATTTAATAATAATTTTATAATAATTTAAACCATTTAAAAAAATAATAATATTCAAAAAATTTAATACTACCTAACATTTTTTAATAACACAGACTATTTTATTGCTTTAACCATGGTTGGCTACCATTCGACCAGCACTATTATTAAATTTACAGGAAAAAAGTCAAAGGAAATATAACTATTATATAAAAGGTGAGTTTCTTTCCAAAAAAAAAAAGTGCCAAATGTTTGCTTAGTCATAGAAAGCGTATTTCACCGTCCTATAAAGTTAAATAATCAATACAACCATCAATTTTCACATGTTTGCCCAAACAATAAAACAAACAAACATGGAAATCAGTTAAATCAGTTTAATTTTTTAATGAAATAAAATAAATTTAAATTGTAAAATACGTTATTTTTTATATAAATATTTAGAATGAAAATATAGTTTTAGTGGTTGCAATGGTTAGGGTTTTGGCCTTTTTTTTTGAAGGTTGAAGGTTCAAACCACAGTTTAAGTGTAATTTTATGTGGTTCGAGTTTTGTTTCTCATATACATCATGGAGAATCACTTATTTCAATATGATAATATGTGTTGTGTGTTAACCAAAAAATAATAATAATAAATATTTGTTTTAAATTTTTAAGAACATTAAAAATTTCAAATAGAAAAAAAAAATATTCAAATTTAGAGGAACATAAAAATCTTAAATACATAAATATATATGTTAGGTAATTTACTAAAAATAAAAAAAGTTATAAATATTCATTTAATATAAACTTTTAAATACATAAATATATATATGTGACTTACTAAAAGAAAAGGTTAAAAATATTTATTTAATATAAACTTTTATGTAGTTTACATACATAAATGTATATTAGGTAATTTACTAAAAAAAATTATAAATATTTATTTTTTAAAAACTTTCAAACTTAAAATATACTTTTGACCAATTAATATAGATTAATCAACATTTAATATAGACTAGTCAATTTTTAATTGATAGATATTTTTTAAAAAAGGTTCACATACACTTCAATCCTCTCCTTGTGATAATTTGAACTTGGCTCTCTCCAATAAGAACCCAAAACTATACCACTACATTAACCAATAAATTTTTTAAGGTAAAATGTTTAACACAGTAAAAAAGTGTGGATGTGAGATTTTAATCGTAAAAATCACTTTAAATTAGAAAAAAATAATTAAAAAAAAACCTAATAAAGAATGGAATAAGATGATATAATTAAAGGTTAATATTAATATAATAGTGTAGCTAATAATAATTCATTTAATCACATACAATATATTATTTATATTATTATTTTTAACTTAATACAATTTTTAAAAAATATTTTCTAAATTTAAATGGGTTTTATAAGCTTAAGTCTTTTTAAAGTTATTAGCTGTAAAGTTAGTGATCAAGATAAATGACCCTATTAATTGTAATTTTTTAAAGTAAATGGTCCTATTAGTTGTAAATCTTTTTAAATAATTGTGTCTTTAAATTTTTATTTTTTCATAGGGGAGTTGGTTACATCCACACTATTTTTAGTAATGTCTTTAACACCTTGCACAAAGGATATTTCTTTTGAATGTTAAAGGATGTAACAAATTTTGAAAATTTACAAGAATATTGAAATTAGAAGGCAAAGGCATAAAATAATGATATTAATTATATTAATAAGAAATTTAAATATTTAATTTTTTAAAATCAATTTGAAATGGAGTTAATATTAAGATATAAATTATATTTCACTATGTTAATTTTCAATAATTTAATAATAGTTTATATATATAAATAATATGTTTATATTGCATATCACACTTAATGAAATGACATGGATTAAAAGTATATGATTAGGTATATGTAATGCATATTCATGCACTTAATGTTTAGGTTTATGTATCAAAGCAAACATAATATGTTTTATGCATTAATATTTTTTTTTTCTTTTTTTTTGAATTTAGCGAAAAAACCCTTACGGAGCCCTCTTGGTCCGAGAAACCAAGACCAAAGGGTTCTATACCATTAGAATCACCCGGAGTCTCGTCCGGCCCTAATCGCATCATCATTATCAATTGGATTTTGGGTACCTAATGTGTGTTTGGTAGGGTGGAGATTCGAACCAAGGACCTCCCTTGGAGGATTGCCCTACCCTCTCCAACTCACCCAAAACACCTCTGCGTATTTTCTTTTTCTTTTTATCTACCTCTTTATTCTAGATACCTTGCATCTATGTCTCGTACCTTACACATATGGACCCAGCTTTAAAGGTTTATATTGGATATTTTATCCTACCATATACAAAATGATGTGTGAGATACACAATATTAAGTATATTTTACCAATACATACGTATTTTTAGAATAACCCTAGAATAACCCTTAACGTAACTATACCCTTATATTTTAGGTATCTTCCACTTTTATGATCATATATCTAACTTTGAAGGTTTATTTTAGATCTTTTATCCTAATTTTTTTTTTTTTTGTTAAGATTTTATTTTATTATGTGTAATTTAACACATTTGTTGTTATATTTGATAAATATTGTGATATGAATTTTTGTGTTGTATTTTGAGTATATAAAGAAAAACAGATATACAAAAAAAACATAACTTTTTTAATACAATTGACAAGTTACTATTGAAAAATTATTGAATTATGTTTATTGGTTGAACATGACTTTCACATTTTAAACAATCAATTTTTTTTTAATCTTTTATATGCATTTCATTTATCATATAGTTGTAAGTTTAAAAGTGTTTATAATACACAATTATATAGCTTGAGTTAATATAAGAATTCTCCAATAAAAAATTTGTATTTTTATATAGTTCTTATTATAGTCCATCGTATTTATATTAAAAAAAATTATTAGTTAGTGAAAGGGGTTTTGAAAGGATCCCCAAACCTTTTTTACATTATCGAAAATGAAATGAGACAGTCTATATAGGATAAACCAGAAACTAACACAAGCAGGATAGAGAGTCTTTGGGATAAAACATCAAGAAGACACACCCTAGAGCTAATAAAACCCACCCAATTAAAATCCAAGCACATCCCAAAGCACCAAAAACCGGTAATAGTTTTATAAACAAAACTGCAGAACAAGCTAAGACATAAACCCCAAAAAGGAAGTTGAAGAGACTTAGACAACATCTCCAGGGGTTGCTTGATCATATCTATTGATGTGATTAGAACCTTCTTACCAATTTTTGAGATCATCCAAAATGATTAAAGCTTGTTGAAGTAGAGAAGAGATCGTCTTGGTAGCTTTGTAAATGGAGTTGTGCAGGTCTTCGAGGTCTTGGAAATGACATTTTTTGAAAAACAATCTTTGAAACCAAAAAAATCTCAAGACAATAGTGAACTTGGACCATTGTGTAACAGGTTAGAGGAAGATAGGTGTCCCACAAAAAGACCAATCCTATCCAGCCAAGTAGCATCCTACACAATGACATTAAAGAAAAGTAGCACCATCCAATGTACCAAAATCATATATTTCATTGGGAAAGTTATTGTGCCACATGTGAAGGGACTCTTTAGAAAGGCCTAGGTTGGCAAGAATGTTTGTTGCCTTATTGTCTTCCCTGTATACGTGTTGAATGACATTGCTACTAGAATTTTTTAATGCTTTCCTTGAATCCACGATGAGATTTTGAACATTCCATGATGGGTTTTAAGATCCCTTAAGATAATTTATAGTGTTAAGCGAATCCCCCTCTATAATGAGTTTAGTGCAAGGAATACAAGTGAGAAAGGACAAACCTTGATAGAACGCTTTTGCTTTGGCAACATGATTGGTTTGAATTCCAATATGTTTTGCATAGGAGAGGATAATATTTCCACAGTCATCTCTGAAGATACCACCAGCTCCAGCAATCCTTGGGTTCCCCTTAGTAGCACCATAAAAATTGAGCTTAATCCAATCAACTAGTGGAGGAATCCAGCAAATTGTAGACCTATCAACAGGGGACAGGGAAGGAAGGGAAGGAGACAAAAAAAGTTTCAATTAAGCAACAATCCTAGCCTCAAAGGGTAAGTCAACACACTCTTGAGAAGAGACCAGTTTGAAATTTTCAATAGTAATAACAAGCACTTGATTAAGATAGGGTCCTTGGAAGCATTAGAAAGGACTCGAGAATTTCTCTTAATCAAAATTTATCAAAGATAGTGAGAAAGGTAGAAGGCCCAAAGATACTTGATAAGAGACCTACGAAATGTATTGGGTCACTTGATACAAAGGTCTAAAATGGATTTGGGATGGGTCCAGGAAATACTAAAAACTTTGAAAATAGAATGGACCTTTAAGGAAAAGGAGCATTCAAGAAAGAGGTGGTGGGATGATTCTAGGTTGGAAAGATAGAGATAACAGTGGTTGAAAATGACCATTCCTTTGGTCAACATATTCTCAATGGTAAGAATTTTATCTTGAACAACAAGCCAGAAGAAAACACCAATCTTAGGGATAATATGTTTGAGCCAAATGAGATTGATAGGAAACCAATTCTCTCTAAAACCCTTAGCTAAGAAATAAGTAAAATTGATTGTGAATTGCCCATCCTTAGTGGCTTTCCAGATGAGATAGTCACCATCATTTGAACTAGGAATAACATAATTTCTAAGAATATTTGAGAGGGTTCTTACTGCTTGAACCTATTCCTCTTTCATATCTCTGGAAGAAAAGTTTTTCCACGCATTTCTTTGGCCAGAGGAATCAATGAAGTTTCATACCTTGTCACCAAAAATGTGGTCTATAATGGGTTTGATGGTGGTTAAGGTGGGGTATTCTATTAGTGGATGATTTTTTAATCAAGGCTCCCTCCAAAAGTCTATACTTCTTCATTTCCTAATTGTCATCTGAGCCCTTTCTTGATGATGGATCTAGATTTAAGAATGGATTTCTAGAATGCATACCTCACTGGAAAAGGGTCTTCACGTAAGAAATACTTATGTTGAAGGTATTTGCTTTTGACTATTTCAACCTACATGGATTTTTCATCTTTTAGGAGTCCAACTCTATTCTGTTATAAGAGCTAGGTTCATCTTGTCAACCTTTTTGAAGCAAAAACTACCTTGCTATTTTTTGAGCAAATTCTATTCCAATGAACTAAGTGGAAGCTTTTGCGATATTCAGAGCTATTGAGTGAATATTTTGTCCCATTACAAAATGAACACGCAACTGGAGTCTTATACCAGAAGACTCTTTCTTGCAAAGAAATATGCTATTTTTCTTTAATTTCTCCAAGCTTCTTGTAAACAGACCTATATATGCTTAAAACCAATTTTGACTTAATGCAAATAAATGAATGTATCCCAGAATAGCTCAGATCCTGCAAGTAACTATTAACAAGGGGCCTTTGTTGATTCACAACAAACTTTGTAACCCTAATTTGTTAAAATAACCAATCATGTAACAAAAGAAAGAAAAATCCTTTTATGTTCTGACATTAATGAAATTAACATGCGGTTTATTTTAGTGTTAATTGGTTCATTTTATCTTTTATTTAATTGTTCCGCTATTTTAACATTAGCTTCTAAATGAGATTAAAATATATCAGAAACTGAATCAGAAATGTTCTTATTCGAATCAGCTGGAAAACCAAAGAAGGATGTTAATCTGGTTAGCAATCTCCTCCCTGCAAAACCCCAAGTTATGAGATGAAGCTCTAAAACAACCTGACCTAACAGACCTGTAATAAACACAGTCGAATCAAATCAGATGCTAGACTCTAAGGAAATAAATGATTTGCATTGTTTTGTCATTCACCTATCGCAACCCACATTACGGTGTAAACAAATAGATACAAAACAAAATAATGCAAAGGAAAGATATACAGTAAAACAGTAGTCTTAGCCTTCAATCTCCTTTTGGTTTCACACACAAAAGTTACTCTCGCCAAATAACTCCTTTATTCAATAAAATAATGCTTTTCTGTTTACAATTTCTAGCCCCGTATCTATCTACATTTCTGCTATTTAAACTTTCTGTTGTTGCTCTCGGCTGCTCTGTGACGCTTCGTTTCAGTTCCCAGGACGCTTCGTTTCAGTTTCCCGCCTTTTGGTGTTTTTTACCCCTTCGCTTGAATCTGCAACGCTTGATCTTCTCTCGTGACGATGGCCAGTAATTGTCGATCAAAAGCGTTACACTGATCCTCATGCATTTTTGCCACGTGTTCAGCGCTCTCGTATGTTCGATAACGGTCCCATGAAAATCGTGACCAAAAATAGCCCATGTAGCCTTGCTCCTTCGGTTTCACAACGAAAACGTGACATGTCGCGAAATCGTGACATGTCGCGATATCGTGACATGTCACGTATCGCGACCATGTCCTCCTTCTTCTCACCAATCGCACTATTTTCTCCGTACGGGCTTTCACAAACCTGTCACGAAATCACGACCATTTTCATCATCCGTACACTTTGCCAAAACACGTCATGAAATCGCTACCATTTTCTCCTTCGAACCATCTCTCCGCAACACGTCACAAAATCGCTACCATTTTCTTTTCCATGTCTTCACTTTTGTCACCATTTCAGCTCTTTGTCCTAAACTTTGCCAAAACTTCACGAAATCGCTACCATTTTCACTTATTTTTATCCACTTCCGCAAACACGTCACGAAATCGCGACCCCTTTCAACTTATGCACACTTTGTCAAATCCTTTGTCATGAAATCGTGACCATTTTCTCCTTCATGCCTCCTACCCACTTTCAAGCCACAAAAATCAAACACGTCACGATTTCGACGTTTCCGCCCACTTCTCGTTGACCACGTTGACCGTGATTTTCTGACACGTCATGATTTTGCTACATTTTTCATTCTACCTTTCTCTCTCCTCTCTGGGCCACGACGGAGCAACATGTCACGATTTCGCTACAATTTTCATTCTTCATCAGCGACGGAGCGACATGTCGCGATATCGCGACACTTTTCTTTTTCAGCGACGGAGCGACATGTCGCGATATCGTGACACTTTTCTTTTTTCAGCAACGACGGAGCGACATGTCGCGATTTCGTGACACTTTTTACACTTGTGCATTTTGCCCCTTTTCTTCATTTTTTAGCATCTGGGTCACTGAGATTTTCTTTGAAAACCTGCAAAAAAGGTGGGTCCCCAATTTTGGGGTGTGTTGTGGATTAGCCACAACAAATGGTGACTCTGCTGTCAAATGCTCCAGAGCATTTTTGTGAGAACCCAACCTGAAATATATGAGCTTAGATACAGGCGTTAGCACATAAAAGATAAACAAATACCGACAGATCAGAAGTACATGAAACATCAGAATCATTAGTATTAGCTCGGTGTGTGCTATTTGTTTTCATTCCTTATCGCTTGGACTTGATCAACATTCCATTGTCAGTTTTACATGCATGCATGTGTGAGATTGTAAATGATTTGTGAAACCTAATGAATATGCTTAGAGATTTTGCTTTTACAAATGCATAGACCTTCTAATATCATATACAAATATTCAAGATTGTCAAACCCTCTTAGGATCAACCATGTGTATAATGAATTGTTTTATTAGATCCCAAAGTTGGTTATGAGTCACTATTATCTTGAACCCATGTGTAAGTGAAAGTGAAATCAGAGCTTTGGGAAATCAGACTCCCAACTTAATCTAGATGGGAGTTTAACCCTATTCTTACTACTCTGATTTGGAATTCATTACCTCACTTTGAGCAAAATGATTTAACCAATTATGGAAGAAATGGTCATGCTAGTCTAACCCTTTGAACAGTCAGTGGTCTTGTTTTTTAGACAAGACATGTTGTCATGCATGGGCATACCTAACCCCATAATCCATGACTTAACTTCATTTCTTTGGACTTTGGGGATGACTACCCATCCTTTGCAGAGGACAAGTAGTACGATCCTTTCAATCCAATATAAAGATGAGATGGGAAAAAGTTAATTTTACTTCTTGGATCTTAGGGATGACTACCCATCCTTGCTAGGGACATGTAGTACGATCCTTCCAATCCAAGTCTTAGATGAAAATGAAGAATATTATTTTTATTACTTAGACCTTGGGGATGACTACCCATCCTTTGCAGAGGACAAGTAGTACGATCCTTCCAATCCAAGTTTTATCTTGATATGAGACATAGGAGCTTTGGGGAATCAGATTCTCAACCTAGGCGAGATGAGAATTATGCCCTATCCTTACTACTCCATGTAGGTCAAATCAAAGCTTTGGGGAGTTGGATCCTCAACCTAAGTTCGATGAGGACTTAACCCTATCCTTACTACTCGATTTTAGGCTTTAAGCTTAATGGAAGTGGTGAAAACCACTGTTTTAAGGATCATGTTGCATAATAGGATAGACATGAAATATTCCTTTCGCTTGACCCTTTTCCTCCAAGCAAGGTTTTGATCATTTTGCCCAAGATCTTTTTTAATGTGTACAAACTGTGCTTGGTTCTAGATATCTTGGGGCTCAGTTTCCAACCTTAGGATTTTTCTTTATTTATGTTATAGTATAACCCTAAGAGGATTTAACACACTTTAATGATTTGTATCTGAAATGCATATGTAACTAAGATGGCATGAATATGCAAAGTGAGATGTACTATGAATGCATTGCCCTTTGAATTGCAGATGAAGTATTACCATAATTTGTAAAATTGACTACTTCATGCATCACAAGCCCCAAACGACATTATTTAACTGTTTGTGTTATATGTGGAGCTTTTACAACATAATTCCAATGCTTCATATTCTCCCAATCTTAGGCATGTGTTTAACATTTCAAACTTTTATTCCCTTTTTTTTTTTTTTTTATAAGACAATGAAAAAAAATGTCAAATAAACACACCACCTAAATGTCCAACCTGCACACACAAAAGAAACAAAGCACAACATTAATACAAAAACCTAAACATGTCAAAAACACACAACTTAAATATCAAATCTGCACACACAAAAGAAACAAAGCATGGCATAATTACATATAATACAAAACCCAGCTGCCTCAAGCCTGGAAGTAGTGTTTCAAGTGCAACCCATTGACAGGTAATGCCAAATCCTTTCCATCCAAGGTTCTTAGTCTAAAACTATTTTCCCCTAGGACTTCTGAAACTTGGTACGGACCCAACCATAAGTAGTCAAACTTATCATGATCCCCTTTCTTCTCATGTCTTTTGTCCCATAACAACACTAGATCTGATATTTTAAAGGCCTTGGCCCTAGACTTTTTGTCAAACCATCTCTTTACTACATCCTGGTGTTTACTAAAATGAAGCATAGCCTCATCCCTTTTTTCATCCAGATGCATTAATTGTGTTAGTCTAGACTCAAGTTTATCATCAGTTCCGAAATAATCTTTCATGAAATGCAGCGTTTGTAACCTGAGATTTGTAGGAAAAATGGGATCTTGTCCATAAACCAGATGGTAAGGAGATGTTCCTATTGCTTCTTTGACTCTGATTCTGTCAGCCCAAAGAGCCAACTTAAGCTTGTTATGCCAGTCCCTCGGATTTCTTTCCAACAATTTTTTTATGACATTTAACAAATTCTTGTTAGATGATTCGGCCAATCCATTACCTTGCGGATAATAATTGGAAGAGAATTTTAAACTCACACCGCTGTCAAATGCCCAATTAGCAAATTCCAAAGAAGAAAAAGCTGAACCATTATCACTTACAATTGAGTTAGGCATCCCAAACCGAGTGACAATATTATCCTCTAGGAATTTAATAACAACCTCCGACGTAGCATTCTTTGTGGGGATAGCTTCAGTCCACCTTGTGCAATAATCCGTAGCTGTCAAAATGTATTTGTGGGAATCGGATGAATTGGGACTGATAATCCCAACAAAATCCAGGCCCCATTGCGCAAAAGGTCTAGACTCAATTACGGATTGTAAAGGCATGGAAGCACTCCTGTCTCTATTGGCTGCAGTTTGACATGTATGACATGACCTCACATGAGTATGGGCATCTTTGAACAGTCGAGGCCAATAATAACCGGCTCTAAGGATTTGGTGGGTTGTGGCATTAGCGGACCCATGTCCTGTCCCATGTTTACCATGAAATTCCTCGAGGATTCGCACTGCTTCTTTCTGATCAACACAACGAAGGTAAATACCTTCATGGTTTTTCTTGTATAACGTGCCAGATCTAATTAGGAAATTAGCAGACTTCAAGCGCAAGGCTCTTCGTTGAGTAGAATTCAAATGCGTTGGACATTTACCATTTAAAAGAAAATACACCACATCTGTATACCACTCATCTTTGGTAATATCCGCGACTTCGTAATGTTGACATGAAATCGCGAGATCCTTTTCTGCTATTGCCTTAACCAACCCTTGTCCCCGCACTATCTTCATCGACTGAATCTCAAGATCAAACTCCTGCAAAGTTGAAACCCACTTACCACGTCTTTCACCTAATTCATTCTGTATGAACATGGCTTTGACTGCAGGATCCGGGACGATAGCAAAGACCCTACTGTGGACTATGTAATGCCTGAATTTTTTCACAGTCTTAACCAGAGCATACATTTGCTTGTCCAAGATAGAGTATCTCAGTTTCGCATCTTTGAGAGGACTACTCAGGAAGGCAATAGGATTTTCAATGTTGCCTTCACTCTTCTGAGTTAAAACACTCGCAAAGGAGTGATCTGAAGCAAATGTGTAGATATAGAAAGGCTTCGTATAATCGGGACTCACTAAAATCGGGGCTTTAGAAATCGCGTCCTTGATGTTTTTAAAAGCATCTCTATTTTCATCTGTCCACTTGATCTGGACCTCTTTCTTTAACATGTCGTTCAAAGGTTTTGCTATCTCTGCAAAATCTGCAATAAATTTTCTGATGAAATTGATCTTCCCAAAAAATGATCTCAACCCCTTCTTGCTGTTGGGACAAGGAATCTGCTGTATGGCTTCTATTCTCTCAGGGTCAATGGAAATTCCATCCTTAGATATTATATGTCCCAATAACTTCCCTTCTGTCACCCCGAAAATGCACTTCTTTGGGTTGAGAGAAATGCCATGTTCCCTGCATCTTTGAAAGACTTTCTTAAGATCCCTGACGTGGTTTTCCCTGTTCTTAGAAAAGACAGGAATGTCATCTACATAGACGATGATGCACTTACCTATGAGTCCCTTAAAAGCAAAGTCCATAGCTCGTTGGAAGGTGGCACCTGCGTTCAATAGTCCGAAAGGCATTCTCCTGTATGCAAAGGTGCCCCACTTTGTGGTGAAAGCAGTTTTCATCCTATCACTAGGATGGATAAGGACCTGATTATATCCCGAATAACCATCCAGGAATGACATCATCTCCGACCCGTTTACCTTTTGGAGTATTTCATCAATGGTGGGTAACGGGTAGTTGTCCTTTTGGGAGGCTTTATTAAGATTTCTAAAATCGATACACAACCTTATTTCTCCACTCTTTTTCCTCACGGGGACCAGGTTAGCAACCCATGTGGAATGCCTAACAGGAAAGATGATCTTAGCTTCTAACAGTCGCTTCACCTCTTTCTCTATCAAGGGTTCTAATAATGGATTAACTCGCCTTTGTCTTTGCCTGAAGGGTTTGGAATCTAGCTTCAATGGAATCGTGTGCATTATGACATTCTGATCATAGGTTTTCAACTCCTTATAACTCCAAGCTATGCAGTCTATGTATTCTTTTAATGCATTGGCGATGGAATCCTTCTCCTGCTTGGTACATGCTTTTGCTATAAATACTTCTCGAGGGCTTTCTGCACTTCCAATGTTAACCAAATCACAGGCTTCTCTGGGAGGTGGAACCTTTTTACCCTCTCTTGGTTGATATCCGATATCGAAAGTTTTTTCTAATGAAGCCATCTCATCTGGCATCTTATTGCATTTTCCAATAGCTTTTTCTTCCAAATCTTCCTCCTCTAGATCCCTTTCATCTTCATCTATAACCTGCTTTTCAAATATACCAGAATTAGTGACAAAATTGAATATGTGCCTGTCACTATCAAACACTTGGAAATTCATGACATTATCTGGTATCGAGGGGCAAGGGACCAGTTCTATGGAGAATTTCTTGCATTTCTTATGGTCCACTGGTTTCAACATACTCGCAGCTACGGCTAGAGAATCTGCCAGACGATTGCCTTTTCTAGAGATCAAAGATATGTTAAAGGCATCAAACTCATCCATTAAATCTCTAACCCTGGTTCTGTAAAGTCTGAGCCGCTTATCTTTACACACATATTGTCCCTTCACTTGTTTTACCACCAGTTCCGAATCACCAAGGACCTTGATACACTTAACTTTCTTTCGAAGGGCCAATTGAAGTCCGAGAATCAAGGCCTCATATTCTGCCATGTTGTTGGTGGCAGGGAACTGCAGTCTATATGCAGCGAACATAGGCTCTTTATCCGAACATGACAATTCAACACCGGCTCCTGCTCCTTGTTTGGACCTGGATCCATCAAATCTTAACGTCCAAATGTCCTGATGTCCTTCAGTAACGTTGCACCCAATATTTTCATTTTGGGAACTTTCAGGTGTTTCTATGTCCAAACAATATGCTCCCAGCTCTGCCTCAATGTATTGGATCTCATTCGGTTTGTTGTACTCCGTGATCATCTCCTTGAGCCTAGGCTCACTATCAATCCGAATTTGGTTGGCCACTCCCCTCCACGGCAACCACATATGTGAAGAATCTATCACAATGTAACCATTCAGGTTTTTACTCCAATCTCTTCCCAAAACCATGCCATACTTGATAGGAATGTCGAGGACCAATATGTCTATGTGATGTTGAACCCTGGGTTCTGAATTGACTTGAATAAGAACATCACCCAATTCTCCCACTACCTCCATGGTTGATCTATCCAGCTGCACCACCCTGCTTCTAGAAGGTTTTGGTGTAAATCCCAATTTTTTATAGATTTCTAGGGGCATGATGGTAGCCGAGGCCCTTGAATCTATTAAACAATTGTGCAGGTTTTTACCTGCAATTCTAATGGTTATCAGAAAAGGAGGTATATCTCATTTTTCCTTTTGTAAAACCAATCGGGACTCAACACTTTTAGCTTCATGAACTTGGGCAGATGGATCTAATCTTTTTGGTGGACTTACTTCTTGGCCTAATAATCGGGACATATCATACATTGAGACATTGGCCTTAGTTTTCTTCATGTCTTCCACCAAGTCATAAGTGGGTTTTTCTGGATTTGACATATTTTGCACCATCTTAGACTTTTCCACTTTGGATGGAGGAGGGGGATTGACATCTCCTTTGAAATCGGGAGGGAGTAATTGGTTGCTTGGAGGAGTAGAGGAAGTTTTGGGCTCCTTAGAACTCCTAGTGTAATACTTGTGATTTCCTTTCCCAAAACGTTTGTTGGCATGAACTTCCAATGTTTCTTCATCTTCGTTTCCAAAAAATTCCACATCCTCCTCTTCTTCACTTTCTTGGGAATGTATAACCTCAGTCAATATAGACTCATGCTTCCCGTGGCCACAGTGCATACAATCGTTATCACAAGGTCCCGATTCTCCAAAATCTTTCGAGACATCTGCCTGATTGGCTACGGGATTGGGTACTCGCCCATTATTCGGCTGCGTGTTGTATGTTCCTTTTCCTCTATGGTTATGAGGCCGGTTATGACCCATGGCTTGGTCCACTTTTTTATTGACATTTCCCACCGTGACCAAAACTTTGGCCAAGGTTTCCTTCATGTTTTCTATGGCGGATTCAGACCCTTGTGGTTGAGGCACTGTAATTCCGGGTCCAGTTGTGTTTGCTGCATTAGCCACCTCTGGAATAGGTACAATGGCTTGGGTCTGGGCAGGTGGATTCCATCCTGGATTCACACTTTGAATAGGAGTGATTGTTGGATAAGTCGTTGGGCTTGGCGTGCTAATCGGAGCAAACCCCGGCAAGGTCAACAAATTACTGCCCATGCCGAACCCAGGCAAACCCATCGAGCTATTTTGAATTAATCCCTGCGTTTGCACGGAGGCATTCGGATAACTTGGAAATGGTGCCACTTGGGTGGGTGTTTGGAAATTATTCATCATAGGAACCTGTGGTGCCATTAACTGGTTCATCATGGCAAATTGACTATATGGGCCATATTGTCCCATCCCAGTCAATTGAGACAATCCTGCTCCTGGCAGGTTCATCTGTTGTTCGAGAGTCATTGTTTCTGCATAGGCCAAAGGAAGCGTCGTAACCTGAGGGTTCCTTCTAGTCAACAAAGACGTTAAAGGATCTAAGGCTCCGAAATATAATTGCAAGGCGACTGCAGGATCTACCGCAAAGTGACGAGTCAGATTCGTGTATAGTTTTTGGAACCTCTGGTTGAATGTTCGTATGGGTTCATTGGGTAATATTTTGCATGATACGAACAAATTGTAGATTATGGAGGGATCCAATAACATTCTAAATTGGCTAATGAAAGCGGTTTCTAATTGGGCCCATGAAGTGATGGACCCTGCTGGAAGATTTCGATACCATTCATTGGCCGTGGGGTCTAGACTAGCAGGGAAAACTCGGCAAGCAACATCCTCGTGAGTAACCCCTTGCCTAAACATATAATCTTTGTAGATTTGGACATGATCTTCTACTGTTGTGGGACCATCGTGCAAGAATTTGGGTAATCCCCTTTCAATGTTTCTAGGCAAGTCATGGACTGCCCCAGGGAATATCTAAAGGGGAACTTTGTGCACCGTACCAAAGGGTAGGTGGCTGTTGTTGTTGTTGTTGTTGTTGGGCCATATTATTCAAAGGTGTTAACCCTGTGGGAACAATTGGAATGCTTGGAACTATGGAGACAGATATCACGGGTGTTACTGTCGCACTTGAACTTAAAGGTTCAGGCCCGCTAGATGTACTTGAGTCTAAAGAAATCCCTAACTCAAGTATACTGGGTGGTATTTCGATTTCTAATGTTTTGTTTTTTGGCCTCCTAGCAGTGGGAGAAAGGCTTTGGAAAATAGTTTCCCCTGTGGTTTTAGACCTAGTAGCAATGTACTCAGGTTGGGCCAGCTTGGAAACTCTAAAACCCAAAAGACTTCTCTCAACTTGCTTGCAAAATACAGTATCCAACTGTTATACCTGCAAGCACAATAAGTGGAAACAAAACTACCCACATTAATTGTTAGAACAAATCAAAAATCACAAAGCAATAAAGAAGGCCCTCCTTCTAGCGCCAAAATGTTGAGTGAATATTTTGTCCTATTACAAAATGAACACGCAACTGGAGTCTCAAACCAGAAGACTCTTTCTTGCAAAGAAATATGTTATTATTTTTTTATTTCTCCAAGCTTCTTGTGAACAGATCTCTATATGCATAAAACCAATTTTGACTTAATGCAAATAAATGAATGTATCCCAGAATAGTTCAGATCCTGCAAGTAACTGTTAACAAGGGGCCTTTGTTGATTCACAGCAAACTTTGTAACCCTAATTTGTTAAAGTAACCAATCATGTAACAAAAGAAAGAAAAATCCTTTTATGTTCTGACATTAATGAAATTAACATGCGGTTTATTTTAGTGTTAATTGGTTCATTTTATCTTTTATTTAATTGTTCTGCTATTTTAACATTAGCTTCTAAATGAGATTAAAATATATCAGAAACTGAATCAGAAATGTTCTTATTCGAATCAGCTGGAAAACCAAAGAAGGATGTTAATCTGGTTAGCAATCTCCTCCCTGCAAAACCCCAAGTTATGAGATGAAGCTCTAAAACAACCTGACCTAACAGACCTGTAATAAACACAGTCGAATCAAATCAGATGCTAGACTCTAAGGAAATAAATGATTTGCATTATTTTGTCATTCACCTATCGCAACCCACATTACGGTGTAAACAAATAGATACAAAACAAAATAATGCAAAGGAAAGATATACAGGAAAATAGTAGTCTTAGCCTTCAATCTCCTTTTGGTTTCACACACAAAAGTTACTCTTGCCAAATAACTCCTTTATTCAATAAAATAATGCTTTTCTGTTTACAATTTCCAGCCCTGTATCTATCTACATTTCTGCTATTTAAACTTTCTGTTGCTGCTCTCGGCTGCTCTGTGACGCTTCGTTTCAGTTCCCAGGACGCTTCGTTTCAGTTTCCCGCCTTTTGGTGTTTTAACCCTTCGCTTGAATTTGCAACGCTTGATCTTCTCTGCGACTAGTAACTGTCGATCTGAAGCGTTACTCTGATCCTCATGCCTTTGCGCCACGTGTTCAAGCTCTCTGCATGTTCAGTAACGGTCCCATGAAAATCGTGACTAAAAATAGCCCGCGGCCTTGCTCCTTCGCTTTCACAGCGAAAACGTGACATGTCGCGAAATCGTGACATGTCGCGATATCGCGACGCTTTTGTTCTCCGTACGCTTCGGCCGAAACCTGTCGCGAAATCGTGACCATTTTTATCTCCTTCGGACCCTCTCGTCGCAACCTGTCGCGAAATCGCTACCATTTTCTGCTTTCGGGCCATCTCGCCGCAACCCATCGCGAAATCGCTACCATTTCTCTATTTTGGGCATGGTCTTCATTTTCTGTCACGATTTCGCGACGTCTTTGTCTGGCTGGAACGTCTCGCCAAAAGTTGCGCGAAATCGCTACCCTTTTACCACTTAGGTTTTTTTATCCACTTGCGTCGTGAAAATGCGACACGTCGCGATTTCGCGACGCCTTTCGACTTATGCACCTTTGTCTCAGTTTTGTTGCAATTTTGCGACCATTTTCTGACACGTCGCGATATCGCGACAACTTTCGGCCATGATATCGCGACAACTTTTTGCCTTAGTGAAAATTTTGCCTTTTTCTTTGATTTTCTTAGCATCTGGGTCACTGCTTTCTTCTTTGAAAGCATGCAAAAAGGTGGGCCCCCAATTTTGGGGTGTGTTGTGGATTAGCCACAACAAGAGCCTGACCACAAGAATATTTTTTTAATTTGTTCAATTTTTTGGTAAATAAAAATGGGAGCTTTGAAGATAGAAAGAAAAATAATTGGGATGCTCTAAAGAGAAGCTTGAACCAAAGTTGTTTTCCTTGTTGGGCTTAGAATAACTCCTTTCCATCCAATGAGCTTCTTGTGCATTCTTTCAGTGATATTGTTCCACATGTTATCAGATGATTTTACAAAGAAGAGAGGGAGGCCACAATAGATGGCAAGAAAGTTAAAGATGGTGCAACCAAGGATCTTAGCAATTTTAAGTTGACTGTGAAAAGGGGTGTTGAGGAAGTATAATTGAATTTTAATCAAATTAACCTTTTGACTTGCAGCTTCCTCATAAGTGTTTAGAATGTGTTTTATGGTTTTGGATTGGAAAATGGAAGATAGCGTGGTGAGGATGGTGTCATCAACAAATTGTTGATGAGTGATGGGGTGAAGGATGGAAGAGGCATTTATACTAGAAATGGATCCTTGGGAACATGTAGCTTTAAGGGTTCTGCGTAAAGATTTAGCAAGAATAATGAACAAGAAAGGGGATCCCCCAAAATTTATACAAAAATTTAAATTAAAAATTCATAAATTTTTAATATATATTTTTTTGAATTTAGCGAAAAACCCCTTGCGGGGCCGCCTTGGTCTAAGAAACCACAACTAGGGGGTTCTACACTATCAAAATCACTCGGGAGTCACGCCCGGCCCTGACCGCACTAGCATAATCAACTGGATTTTGGGTACCCAATGTGCATTTGGTAGGGTGGAGATTCAAACTAGGGACCTCCCTTGGAGGATTTCCCTACCCTCTCCAACTCACCTACAACACGTGGGTTAAATTTTTAATATTATAATATAATTTTATTTATTAGTTTGGATAGATACATAAAATTTTAGATGAAAAATATATTATTTTTTATTTCAACCCACAACCAACCTATTTGAATTATTGTAATGTGTATAGTTTGGTTTTAAAATTAAAAAGAAACACCTATTATTTAGTGAGATTACCATTTCAACATTTTATTATAAACTTCAAAACATGTCTCAAACAAAATAATTTCACCTATGATAAACTTTCAAGTTTAGCATTAAAATTTGCATTACAACATTTAAGTTCAAAAATGAGTATTTTAAATAAGTTTTCATATATTTGAATTTTTAAAATAAATATAAATATTATATTCTAAAAAATCATAAATGTTTTTTAAATGGTTTGACTTCATGCAAAAAATTAAAGGTTCCACACTATTAACAAAGGCTTCAATTTCATGTGAAAAGCATAACATTTGAATTAAATAACATGAGTTTGTGTGATGAAATTTGAATCAAATGACATGAGTTTGTGTGATTAAAACATAGTCTTAGGTAATCCTAGACTTAGGTCCATCTCCACCAAGATTCGAGCAACAAATTTATGAATGCCATTAAAATTTTTTTGGTCCATTTCAAGAAAAACTCCCAAAGAGTTTTCTATCTCCCTCATCATCTTCTCATTCCAATATTCTAGTGGTAGTGTAGGTAACTTGACCCAAATAGGCTAGGTGGTTATCCTCTCTAAGCGAGGATCAAACCCAAGTATCCAATTTTTTAGAGTAAGGATACTATGACCCCATCTCCATCTTCCATTTTTATAGTTTTAGCATCTTCTACTTCCTAGAATACAAAATTTATGCAAAATTTGTTATTACATGGTATGTTGAGAGATATCCCAACAACTTGAACCATATTGACCTTATCCAGTCATGAAGAGATTTTGTTTTGATCAAGCGTCCCATGAACCTTCCCACCAGAGCTTTATATTTCTATGTTAAAACTTGTTTTAGCATAAAACCAACATATCTCAAACTAATATTTTCATCCTTATTAATATTATTTGGGTGTCTTATAGTCTCCATAACTTTCTTAATGAAGATAAATAAAAAGCCATGATAAACTAAAACAAAAAAAGCAGTAATAATAGAATCAAAAAAAGATCTTAGATTCACACATTACACAATATTTATCCTAGAAACCCTCAATCGGGCAAAAACCAGCACAATATTATCTTATTATTGCATTAACTTGACCGTATCCAATACAATAATATTCTCCTTTTGTCTCTCACCAAACCCTAATGCAAGTGTGATATATATATATATATAACAAAGGCACATGCACGAATTTTACAATATCATGGGTGAAAAAGCAAGGGTTCAAATATAGTAACCCTAAAAGCCCATATGGGTCTAAATATAACTTAAATATCGTACATAACGTCCAGTACCTTTTAGTGTTAACCCCACCAGAATAGCATGGAAAATATTCAACATATTTCCAACATTATCACACTTGTTGAATACTTTCCATAGGGTCTAACAACTGCCATTGTCAGGTATCAAGGGCAACCATGCCCATAGATCTTCTACACCAAGAAATTTTTTGAGTAGGTATAACCTTTGTTAACGAATCAGCAGTATTCTTCTCTATATCAAATTTCTCCAACATCACTCGTTTCTCTTCAACCATCTATCTCACAAAATGGTACTTTATATCAATATGTTTTGATCGATCATGAAAACGAGGATTATTTACCAAAAATATTGCACTCTAACTATCACTATTAATTCTCACAGCCTTCTTTCTAATACCAAATGTTGAACACAACCTTTGTAGTCATATTGCTTCTTTACTGGCATGAGTTTCTGCAATGTACTCTACTTCTATAGTGGATAAAGCAACAATTGATTAGTTTTTACTCATTCAACTTACTACCCCTCCAAACATCCTGAACACATAAGCACTAGTGGATCTTCTCTTATCAAGATCTCCAGCCCAGTCAGCATCCACAAACTCTTGTAGATTTACAATATCATTATCTCCATGCAAGTATCTGAAGATCCTCTTCACAACAGTCCAATGTTCCTTTTTTGGATTTGACATATATCTATTAACTACTCCCACTACATGTACAATATCAGGTCTAGTACAGACCATTGCATACATCAAATTGCCCACAACACTAGCATAAATAACATGATGTATTTCTTCAATTTCCTCATCTGTTTTGGGATATTGTTCAGCATATTACTTTTGACCAACTGGATATGGAGTACATACTGGTTTACAATCATGCTTTCTAAACTTCTGTAGTATCAAATCAACATATTTCCTTTGATTTAACCATAACTTTTTATTTGTACGATCTCTTATTATTTCCATATCCAAAATAAATTTTGCAGCACCCAAATCCTTCATGTCAAATTCAAAAGATAACTGAGATTTGAGTAACTTTATCATCTCCTTACTATTACCAATTAATAACATATCATCCACATACAATACAATGATAACAAAATTTTCACCTTCATTTTTGAAATATACACATGGATATGCTTTGCTTTTTCCAAGCCTAAGTGTCAAGACATACCTGTCAAATTTTTGGTTCCACATCCTTGGAGACTGCTTCAATCCATAAAGAGACTTCTTCAACTTGCATACCAAGTCCTCCTTACCTTTTACCTTAAAGCATTTTGGTTGTGACATATATATCTTCATAAATTTCACCATGTAGAAAAGTTATCTTTACATCCATCTATTCTATTTCAAAATCAAAAGTAGCAAAAATAACCAACAAAAATCTGATTGAAGTTAGTTTAGCCACAGGAGAAAAAATCTCACCAAAGTCAATTCCCTCAACTTGAGAAAATCCTTTTGCTACCAAGAAAGCCTTGTACTTATCCAAATTTCCTTCTACATTGTACTCCCACCCTAGAATTAACCACCTCAAGAGGAGGTGGGGGAGGGGCTAAGCTAAAAAACTCATTCTTAGCCCCAAGTCCCAAAGGTGAACCTTTGCCATTGATGTCAAAGGGGGAGAGATTTGAGTAAGGGGGAGAGATTTGGTATTTGAGTAAAGAGGAGAGATTTGAAGAGAGCATTGAGCTAGGGGGAGCAATGTCCCAGGGGGAGTAGAATAAAGAAAAGGTTAAGTTTTTGGTAAAAATAATTTGGGTTGCCATCAATGACAAAGGGGGAGATTATTGGATATTTTGATTCAAAGTTGTCATTGATGTCAAGGAATAAGCTACAGTTGATGTCAAAAGGTCAAAAGGAATAATGTGAGAGGTTGATTGAAAAGATGTCATAATATTATTTTTATATTATGTGAGGCAAAAATAAAGGGTTTTTGTTAAAACCATGGTGGCAAAATAAAGGGTTTTTATTAAAACCATGGTGGCAAAATGATTTTTTATTAAATCATTATGAGCAACAAAAAGTTTTTATTTAACCCCTAAGGAGGCTTTAATTTTTATAAATTCAAAGGTTATAAAGTTAATTTATAAAATTTAAATTATAAATAGAATTTAAATGATTTATAAATTAATTATGCATATTATAAATGCACCGACATCCAAGTTTAATACACCATCGATGTGGAAGATTTGGAAGGAAAAAGGTATTTAAACCTTTGCCTAAGATCAAAACCAAGTATTCAAATTTCCTCCTATTATTTTTGCACCAAAAATTGTGCTAATATTCATGGAGAAAGTGCCAAGGAGCAGTGAACAAAAGGCTCATGCATTCAGTGAGAAAGGAACGCATCAAACACACTACGAGGCAAGAGGAGAAGGGAGCCAAGGGCTCTAAAAGATTCGACGAAATTTTAAAGCACCTTCTATGCTTTTAGTGGGCATGTGAGCGCTTGGCTCACACGGATGGCAAGCCTTAGCCAAGGCACTACCAAGGGAGAGAGTGCAAGATCGAATCCCACGAAATGCAGAGTGGGAGATATAAAAGGTTTTTACATTTTTGATTTAATTTTTGATTAAGTTGCTAAGGTTGTGGAGAGATAAGGGTTTTAATAGAAATAAAATTTATTCTTTGCTTTTATAAGGCTAGGGAGAGATAAGGGGTAAATTGGTTATGATATTTACCTAAGTGGTAAATGGAAATTTACTAGGGTAATATTATTTTTACCTTAGGGAATTAAAAATTGATTTATTGCAATATTGAGAAGAGTAAGGTGTGTTTGGTCAATTATTGTTGATGGATGATTTCTTTAAGATGGAGTAATAAGGTGTATGTAAGTTTTGATATTTACATTGTATCTTTGAGAGAGTTTATCACCTTATAACTTCTTTGAGCTTGGCAAAGAAGTGTTTGTGTTTGTGGCAGATTTTTGAGGTTCCTTCATCATCAAGAAAAAGGTATGGACATATTATTCCATAGTTGAGTTGATTGGTTGGTTTTCTCAAAAACAAGTTTGGAGTGAAAAGGACTTAAGTAGGCCTCCTTATTGAGTGTGTTGAGTTAATGCTTCAAGGTTTTCTGGAATAAATAGTTGTTGTTAAAACTTTATTTTATAAGTATTGTTGTTGAAGCCATTGGTTGTGTGAAGAAATTGAACTAGGGTTTGAAAAGAACATGAGTATCATTGTTATGTGAGATTTTTTTATAAGAATTGTTGTTGAAGCCATTGGTTGAGTGAAGAACTTGAACTAGGGTTTGAAAAGAACATGAGTATCATTGTTATGTGATATTGGTTGATAAGCATTGTTGGAAACATTTTGAGTGAAGGCTCATATGCTTGGACTAGGGTTTGTAAGTAAGGATTGTTTCATTGAGTGATTGGTTGAATAGATTTTATTGATCCTAGTCAAGTGGATGTGTAAAGTGATTGTTCAAGTTCTATAAAACAAACTATTATATATTCTAAATTGATTTGAGGAAGTGATGGAACATTGAGGTGATTGTGAAGCATATTGAGTCTATAACAATTCTCTATATGTTTCTGAAAGAGTGATTGAAAGTGATTGAGCATTGAGGTGAATGTGAAGCATATTGAGTCTCTAACAATTATATGTATGTTTCTAAAAGAGTGATTGAAATAAATTGAGCATTGTGATGAGTATAAAGCATATTGAGCCTCTAACAATTCTCTTTATGTTTCTATGATATTGGATAAGTTCTAGTGTGGACTTGTTGAGCATATTTGATACAAGTCTTTGAGAAGACTTGTGGATATATTTGGGTAAGCTTTTGTGGAATCTTACAATATAGATTGAAAACATATTTGGATAAGTTCTTGTAAGAACTTATTGAGAATATTGGACAAGTTCTAGAGAGGACTTGAGGACATATTGGTGTGAGCTTTTGTGAAAGCTTACAAGGTAAATTTGAGATAAGTCTTTGAGAAGACTTGAGAGCAGAGTTGATTGATTTATTTGTTCAAACCTTGAGTTAAGGTTTGGGGTAGATCCAACAGAGTTGATTTGAGATTGATTCAAGATTGAGTTAAGCTTGAATATAAATATTGAGGATAAATTTGTGCTAGACCGAAGGACTATATTTAGTACAAATTCGAGGACAGAGTTTGGTGCAAATTTGAGGACAGGTTTGTGCCAGACCAAAGATAGATATTGAGAATAAATTTGTGCTAGACCAAAGGAAAATGTTTAGTACAAATTTGATATAGAGCTTTAGAGGCGATAGAGTTGAGGATAGAGATCTCTAGCTAGAGTAGGGAAGATAGGTTTCTTCTGTGGATAGAGTTCTATTTGCTAGGGCAATGGAGGTAGAGGTCTTCTAGAGGATCACAAACTAGAGCAGAGTTAGGATATTAGTGTCTCTTGTGGATAGAGATACATAAACATTGTAATAGGGAAAGGATTCCCAAGAAATTGATTGAAAAAAATTTAGTGAAATATTTTCTCCGTGGAGTAGCCCACATTGGGTCAACCACATAAATTTTTGTGTCTATATTGTGTGTGGTGATTTGTGCATTGCTTTGATTACTGCTATTGATATTGCTATCTATACATTGCATAATATTGATTGGGAAAGAAAAGTAAAAAAATGGTCTTATACTGTTCATCCCCACTCTCAATATAAGTCTGTGTTCTTCACTTCTTGAATAACCACTTACAACCAACAAGTTTTCTACTAGGAGATAATTTCACCAAGTCTCATGTCTTATTTTTATCCAAGGACTCCATTTCTTCTTCCATAGCCCTTTTCCAAGACTTGTTCTCACTTGACTGAAGTGCCTCATTTACAGTCTTGGGTTCTTCATAAATAACTGATAAATTAAATGTAGAATAAAAATTTGAAGGACAAAACCTATCTGGAAGTCTTCTCTCTCGATCGGATCTCCTCAAAATTGGAGTTCTAGGTTCTACATTTTCAACTTCCTCCTCACCTTCTTCCTTTGAATATTCCTCTTCAGAATCTCTTTGTAATTCAAGTTCTACAACTGGTTCTTCCTCCCATTCTAATTTTACCTGCATTATTTCTAGTTCTTTTCTTGGTTGCATTTCCTATTTTAAAACCCCTTTTGTTTCTCTAAATATCACATTACAATTGTAAACAACCTTCTATGTTTTTGGGTTTCACAACTTATATCCTTTAACACTAGTACTATAACCCACAAATATGCATTTTTTAGATTTATAGTCTAGCTTAGTCCTTTTCTCTTTTGGGACATACATATAAGCATCACAACCAAAAACCCTTATATGTCTAAGAGAGGGTTTCTTACCAGTCCATACTTCCTATGGAGTCTTGTCCACCAAAGCTGAGGTAGGAGATCTATTGATGAGATAACAAGCTATTAATACAACTTTTGCCAAAAACTCCTTTTCTAACCCTGCACCACTTAGCATACTTCTAGCCTTATCCATCAATGTCTTGTTCATTTGTTATGCAACCCCATTATTTTATGGATTATACAGAGTTATTCTCTACCTTTCTATTCCATAGTCCTTGTAAAACTACTCAAATTCATTAGAGCAATACTCACCACCATTATCACTTCTCAAAACCTTTATATTTTTCTCTATCTAATTTTCTACAAGAGCCTTAAACTCTTTAAATTTATTAAAAACCTCATATTTGTTCCATAGAAAATATACCCATGTATTTCTTGAGAAGTCATCTATAAATGTAACAAAATAGATGGATTTACCTAATGATGGTACTTTTTCTGGTCCAAATACATCATTGTGAACTAGATGTAGAATTCCTTCAGGCCTTGTAGCACTACTTGGAAACTTGACTCTAGTTTGTTTCTCGAAAACATAATGCTCATAAAAATCAAAATTTAATGGGCAATTAGAAAGTCCTTCAGCCATACCTTTCATTTTCAATGTTTGAAGTCCTTTCTCACCAATATGCCCCATGCATTTATGCCATAACATTGTCTTCATTATAGGAATACTCGAAGCCATTTCAACCGTATTATTTTCTTGTACAAATGAAGAGTTATTGAAATTAATACTTACAGTACTAGCCTCAAGTCTAAACAAAGTTCCTATGCGAACTCATCTTGCCAACACCAAGGATCCATGGACCATCTTGCAACTATCCTTATTGAATACCACATTCACACCTGCATCATTCATCTTACTCACAAATATCATATTTCTTTCCAAACTCGAAATATGCAACACACCGAGAAGGGTTTTAATTCCTCCATATTTTAGCATCAACTTGACTCTTCCTCAACCTATTATTTTTTATGTCGAATTGTCTCCCAAGAAGACTTTACCTCCATCTATATTTTCATATTCACAGAAATCCTCCCTATGAGGAGTCATATGAAAAGAAGCACCTGATTCAATCAACCATGAGTCATCACATTCACTTGAGCATGCTACAACTAAGAATAAGTCCCCTGAATATTCATTTGTGGTCTTCATTTCTATAAAAGTTCCTTCATCAAATGATCGATTATTATCAGCATTTTTAGATCTGTAGTCTCTTTTATAATGCCATGCTTTACCATAGTTCCAACATTTCCTCTTTTTCGGGGCAATATATTTACCTCTATATTTTGATTTCTTTTCTCTTGATTTATTTTTGCTTCTTTCTTGAGAACGACATCTCATAATCAAGACTTTCTTTTGATGATAATCCTCAGAATATTTTAATTGTGTCTCCTCAGACAACAAAGTTCCTACTATATCCTCTATTTTCAATGTAGATGTAGTATTGGTGATAGCCATAACAAGGTTATCCCATGAATCAGGTAATGAACAAAGTAAAGTAATACATTTTTCCTCTTCATCTATTTTTACTTCTACAAAGGTTAATTGACTTACCACAGTGTTAAAAGCATTCAGATGTTCATGCATAGAGTCATCATCATTCATACGAAGTGAATACAACTTCTTTTGAAGAAAGAGTTTATTTACTAGTCACTTTGTTTGATACAATATTCCCAGCTTCTCTCATAACAACTTTGTCGTGGTCTTTGTAGATACATTCAATAATTTTGAATTAGATAAGCATAATATGATAGAGCTTCTTGCATTCCTATCGATTTTTAGCCAATCCTCATCTATCATCGATGTTGGTTTTTTTCCCGAGATCGCAATCCATTGATCTCTATCAACCAACAAATCCTCCATCTTGATTTTCCACAACTCAAAATCTTATCCATTAATTTTTTCAATCTCTATTCATGTGCTTCTCATATTTCTCCTTTGACTGGATCCTTTTGTGTATGAATCCCACTCAAGAATTAATTTATCACAGGGTTAAAACCCTTACTCTTCGAATAAAGCTAAAACTTAGCTCTGATACCAAATAAAGAGAAATAAAGAGCCTCAATAAAATAAAATAAAATAGCAATAATAACATAATCAAAAGAAGAATATCGTAGATTCACACATTACACAATATTTATCCTAGAAACCCTCAATCGAGCAAAAACCAACACAGTATTATCTTATTATTGCATTAAATTGACCGTATCCAATACAATAATATTCTCCTTCTGTATCTCACCAAACCCTAATGCAAGTGCGATATATATAACAAAGGCACATGCATGGATTTTATAATATCATGGATGAAAAAGCAAGGGTTCAAATATAGTAACCCTAAAAGCCCATATGGGTCTAAATATAACTTAAAAACCCCTGGTGAGTATATCGTACACAATGTAGTACCTTTTAGTGTTAACCCCACCAGAATAACATGGAAAATATTCAACATATTTTCAACACTTAAATTATTTTGTCAACCAATGGTTCTTTATCTATTCTTGTAATTTTTAAATGATTCAGTATGGCCTAATAATGATAGTATTCTCTCCTTTTCAGTCAAAATTATATATTTAACCCTTAATCCTTGTGTATACAATGCTCCTCAATTCAATAACAAGAGGAAATGTAATTATGATGAAGATAAATAGAATAGACTTAGTGTTAATATTTAGTAGTCTAAGCTTAAATCCTCAACCTAATAGTTGTCTTGGAAATTATTACATCTTAAGCAACTTGGTATAACCAAGCTTGCTTCCATAGGCATGTCTCCTAAAAATTATCTTTTGCAAGAAGTATAAAATAGTTAAGCATATCTTGTTGCAATGTCAAGCAACCAAAGAGATTTGGATCTTAGTAAATGAAAGGTTTCCAACAATCTTACCTTTTATATTTCTATGTTAACATTTTTGGTTCTTGAGATCAACAAAAATAATAATTAGATTTTCAAATCCTTACAATAGTTGTTTTTAAAATTTATTTAGAAAAAATATGTAAATCATGCTTTAATGATTTGCATGTTATTATATTCAATAATGTCACTACTTTAATCTAGCATTCATATATAGGTGTCTTTACTTTCCATCTAGTTCTCCCTTCAGGTTGCAAGGAATCATGAGATGAATCATTACTTGAAGGAGACTCAACAGCAAGTATCCCAGCTAATCAAAGATCAACATGCCTCAAGGGAAGAACTATGGTCAATCTTGTTCATTCTACATTTGTTGTCCATATAGATTAAGGCTAGTGACTTGTTGTCCAAGGAAATTCTACTACATTAATAACTCAATCAGATAAATATTATTGAGCCCTAATTCCATGTGGGAGCTAGTTTGGTTGATGATGTGAAGGATGAGAAAATGATGTCATTGTCTTTGTGGTTATAAATCCCTAGTTTAGGAAATATGAATTTTATACTCCATTTTTAATGCTTCCTTGGAGTATTATATATTCTCAATGATATGTACAAAACTATTACAATTGTTTTTTAGATATTTATAATATAAAAAATGGTTCTCATTATCAATTTCTTTTACGTCATATATTTTGATACAATTATCTATAACACTTGAGCATCTCATTAAAGTATATTTATCTATTTTATCAATCTCAAACAAATAAAATACTCATTTATTGAGCTAAGTTCAAGTGGTTGATACAAGTCATGTCCCATGGAAAAAGGTTTAGTTTAATCAAAATGCATAAAAATCCAATTTGCACAAGTGGTGGCTACTTGACCAAAAATTTGAGTTACCCTCTTTCCATAGTCTTGTTGAGTGAATATTTTGTCCTATAGAAAAATGATCACCACAACTAGAGTATCAAATAAGAAACTCTCTCTTGCAAAGAAATTAAGTAGCATTATTCATTTCTCCAAGGTTCTTGTGAACAAACATTCATGTGCATATAATCAATCAAGACTAAAGCAAATAAATGAATGTATACCATAATAACTTAAACCATACAAGTAACAGTTAACAAGGGGCCTTTAATGATTCGAACAAGTACTTTGCAACCATAATCTATTAAATCAACCAAATGTGAAGATAGCTTCTTTTAATGTTCTTGAGATTAAAGTGATCTAACCGAAACCCAGTTAGTAACCCCTTTTTATCTTTAGCTTAAAAAGATTCCAAATGAGAAAGTGTGTGGTATAAGCCACTTCATTTTAAGCTCCGTGCCTTTAACATGAGTATCATTTTTTTAGAGTTAGCAGGTTCATTTTATCTTCATTTAAAAGTGTTCCACTATCCCTATGTTAGCATTTGGTGTTAGTAAAGTTAGCAATGTTAGCAAAAATTAGTAAGTTAGAAAGGTAGGATTCATTCACTTGATATGAATTAATGTGTATTTGGAATTATTGCTAACTTTACTAACACCAAATGCTAACATAGGGATAGTGGAACACTTTTAAATGAAGATAAAATGAACCTTCTAACTCTAAAAAAATGAACCTCATGTTAAAGGCACGGAGCTTAAAATGAAGTGGCTTATACCACACACTTTCTCATTTGGAATCTTTTTAAGCTGAAGATAAAAAGGGGTTACTAACTGGGTTTCGGGTAGATCACTTTAATCTCAAGAACATTAAAAGAAGCTATCTTCACATTTGGTTGATTTAATGGATTATGGTTGCAAAGTACTTGTTCGAATCATTAAAGGCCCCTTGTTAACTGTTACTTGCATGGTTTAAGTTATTCTGGTATACATTCATTTATTTTCTTTAGTCTTGATTGATTATATGCACATGAATGTTTGTTCACAAGAACCTTGGAGAAATGAATAATGCTACTTAATTTCTTTGCAAGAGAGAGTTTCTTATTTGATACTCTAGTTGTGGTGATCATTTTGCTATAGGGCAAAATATTCACTCAACATTTTGGTGCTAGAAGGAGGGCCTTCTTTATTGCTTTGTGATTGTGATCTGTTCTAACGATTAACGTGGGTAGTTTTGTTTCCACCTATTGTGCTTGCAGGTATAACATTTATTTGTTTTCTTTTGCAAGTGAGTTGAGAGAAGTCTTTTAGAATTCTAGAGTTTTCAAGCTGGCCCAACCTGAGTACATAGCTACTAGGTCCAAAACCACAGGGGAAACTATTTTCCAAAGCCTTTCTCCCACTACTAGGAAGTCGAGAAACAAAACATTAGAAATCGAAATACCACCCAGTATACTTGAGTTAGGAGTTTCTTTAGACTCAAGTACGTCTAGTGGGCCTGAGCCCTCAGTTTCAAGTGTGACAACTACACCAAGTGCATCTGTCCCCATCATTACAAGTGTTGCCATTGTTCCTACAGGGTCGACACCCTTGAATAACATGGCCCAACAACAACAACAACAACAGCCACCTGCCCTTTGGTATGGTGCACAAAGTTCTCCCTTGGATATCCCTGGGATAGTCCATGACCTTCCTAGAAATATTGAAAGGGGATTGCCTAAATTCATGCATGATGGTCCCATAACAGCCGAAGAACATGTCCAAATTTACAAGGATTACATGTTTAGACAAGGAGTTACCCATGAAGATATCGCTTGTCGAATTTTCCCTGCTAGTCTAGACAGTACGACCAATGAATGGTACAGGAATCTTCCAGCAGGGTCCATTACTTCATGGGCCCAATTAGAAACTACCTTTATTAGCCAATTTCGAATGTTGTTGGATCCTTCCATAATTTATAATTTATTCGTATCATGCAAAAGGTTACCCAATGAGCCCATAAGAACATTCAATCAGAGGTTCCAAAAATTGTATACAAATTTGACTCGCCACTTTGCAGTAGATCCTACGGTGGCCCTACAACTATACTTTGGAGCTTTAGATCCATTAACATCTTTGTTGACTAGAAGGAATCCTCAGGTTACGACGCTTTCTTTAGCTTATGCGGAGACAATGACCCTTGAACAACAAATGAACTTACCAGGAGTAGGGTTGTCTCAATTGACTGGGTTGGGACAATACGGTCCATACAGTCAATTCGCCATGATGAATCAATTAATGGCACCACAAGTTCCAACAATGAACAATTTCCAACAACCATCATTTCCCACTTATCCTAATGCCTCTGTTCCAACACAGGCATTGATTCCAAATAACCCGATGACCTTGCTTGGGTTCAGTATGGGCAATAACTTGTTGACCATACCTGGGTTTACTCCGATTAGTACGCCAAGCCCAACGACTTATCCAACAATCACTCCTATTCAAAATGTGAATCTAGGATGGAATCAAAGTGCCCAGACCCAAGCCATTGTACCTGTTCTAGAGGTGGCTAATGCAACAAATACAACTGGGCCCGAAATTACAGTGCCCCAACCACATGGGCCGGAATCCATGATAGAAAACATGAAGGAAACATTGGCCAAAGTTTTGGTTACTGTGGGAAATGTTAATAAAAAAATTGACCAAGTCATGGGTCATAATCGACCTCATAACCATAGAGGAAAAGGAACATACAACACACATCCTAATAATGGACGAGTACCCAATCCCGTAGCCAATCAGGCAGATGTTTCAAAATATTTTGGAGAGTTAGGATCTTGTGATAATGATTGCCTGCACTATTGCCATGGAAAGCAGGAGTCTATATTGACTGAAGTTATACATTCCCAAGAAAGTGAAGAAGAGGAGGATGGGGAGTTTTTTGGAAAAGAAGATGAAGAAACATTGGAATTTCATGCCAATAAATGTTTTGGGAAAGGAAATCACAAGTATTACACAAGGAGTTCTAAGGATCCCAAAACTTCCTCTACCCCTCCAAACAACCCATTACTTCCTCCTGATTTCAAAGGAGATGTTAATCCACCTCCTCCATCAATGGTGGAGAAGTCTAAGTTGGTGCAAAACATGTCAAATTCGAAAAAACCCACTTATGACTTGATAGAAGACATGAAGAAAACTAAGGCCAATGTCTCAATGTATGATATGTCCCAACTTTTAGGCCAAGAAGTAAGTCCACCAAAAGGTTTGGATCCACATACCCTAGTTCATGAAGCTAAGGGTGTTGAGTCCCAATTGGTTTTGAAAAGGGAAAAGTGAGACGTACCCCCCTTTCTTATAACCATTAGAATTGCTGGTAGAAATCTACACAATTGTCTAATAGATTTAGGGGCCTCTGCTAGCATTATGCCCCTAGAAATCTGTCAAAAATTGGGACTTACACCAAAACCTTCTAAAAGCAAGGTGGTGCAACTGGATAGATCAGCCATGGAGGCAGTGGGAGAATTAAGTGATATTCTTATTCAGGTCAACTCAGAACCTAGGGTTCAACATCACATAGATATATTGGTACTTAACATTCCTATCAAATATGGCATGGTGTTGGGAAGAGATTGGAGCAAGAACTTAAATGGATACATTGTAATAGACTCTTCACATATGTGGTTGCCTTGGAGAGGAGTGGCCAACCAAATTTGAATTGATAGTGAACCTAGGCTCAAGGAAATGATAACAGAATACAACAAACCTAATGAGATTCAATACATTGAAACTGAATTAGGAGCCTATTGCTTGGACGTAGAAATTCTTGAGAATTCTCAAAATGAAAGTATTGGATGCAATGATTCTGAAGAACACCATAAGATTTGGACTCTAAGATTTGATGGATCCAAGTCCAAACAAGGGGCAGGAGCTGGTATTGAACTTTCATGTCTAGACAAAAAACCTATGTTGGTTGCATATAGATTACAGTTCCTAGCCACCAACAATGTGGCAAAATATGAGGCCTTGATTTTCGGACTCCAATTGGCCCTTCGGAAGAAAATCAAATGTATCAAGGTCTTAGGTGATTCTGAATTGGTGGTAAAACAAGTTAAAGGACAATATGCATGTAAGAACAAGCGGCTCAGCCTTTACCAAACCAGAGTTAGAGATTTAATAAATGAATTTGATGCTTTTAACATATCCCTAATCTCTAGAAAAGGCAATCGTTTGGTAGATTCTTTAGCCGTAGCTGCTAGCATGCTTAAACCAGTGGATCACAAGAAGTGCAAGAAATTTTCCATAGAATTAGTCCCTTGCCCCTCGATACCTGATAACGTCACGAATTTCCAAGTCTTTGATAATGACAGACACATATTCAACTTTGTCACTAATTCTGGTATTTTTGAAAGTCAGGTTATTGATGAAGACAAGAGAGGGCAAGAAGAGGCAGATTTGAAAATGGAAGCTACTGGAAAGTGGAATGAGATGCCAAATGGGATGGCCTCATTGGATAAAATGTTTGATATTGGATACCAACCGAAAGGAGGGAGAAAAGTTCCACCTCCCAAAGAGGCTTGTGACTTAGTCAATATTGGAAGTGCAGAAAACCCTCACGAAATATTCATTGCAAAGGCATGTACCAAACATGAAAAGAATTCCATTGCCAATGCATTGAAGGAATACATAGATTGCATAGCTTGGAGCTATAAGGAGTTGAGAACTTATGATCAGAATGTTATAATGCATACAATTCCTTTGAAGCCAGACTCCAAACCCTTTAGGCAAAGACAGAGGCCAGTCAATCCGTTGCTAGAGCCCTTGATAGAGAAAGATGTGAAGCGACTATTAGAAGCTAAAATCATCTTTCCTATTAGGCATTCCACATGGGTTGCTAACTTGGTCCCTGTGAGGAAAAAGAGTGGAGAGATAAGGCTATGTATTGATTTTAGAAATCTGAATAAGGCCTCACAAAAGGACAATTACCCTCTACCTACCATTGATGAAATCCTTCAAAAGGTAAATGGGTCGGAAATGATGTCATTCCTGGATGGCTATTCAGGATACAATCAAGTCCTCATCCATCCTAATGATAGGATGAAAACCGCCTTCACCACAAAATGGGGCACTTTTGCATATAGGAGAATGCCTTTTGGATTGTTGAATGCAGGTGCCACATTCCAACGAGCCATGGACTTTGCCTTTAAGGGGCTCATCGATAAATGCATTATTGTCTATGTAGATGACATTCCTGTCTTCTCTATGAACAGGGAGAACCATGTCAAGGATCTAAGGAAAGTTCTCCAAAGGTGTAGGGAACATGGCATTTCACTCAACCCAAAGAAGTGCATTTTCGGGGTAACGAAAGGAAAATTATTGGGACATATAATATCCAAAGATGGAATTTCCATTGATCCTAAAAGGATAGATGCCATACAACAGATTTATTTTCCCAATAGCAAAAAAGAGCTGAGATCATTTTTTGGGAAAATTAATTTTGTTAGAAAATTTATTTCAGGTTTTTCAGAAATTGCGAAACCTCTGAACGATATGTTGAAGAAAGAGGTCCAAATCAAATGGACAAATGAAAATAGGGATGCTTTCAAAAGAATCAAGGATGCAATTTCTAGAGCCCCAATTTTAGTGAGTCCTGATTATGCGAAACCTTTCTACATTTACACATTTGCTTCAGACCATTCCTTTGCGAGTGTTCTAACTCAAAAGAGTGAACGCAACATTGAAAATCCTATTGCCTTCCTTAGTACTCCTCTCAAAGATGCAAAATTGAGATATTCCATCTTGGACAAGCAAATGTATGCCCTATTTAAGACTGTAAAAAAATTCAGACATTATATAGTCCACAGTAGGGTGTTTGCTATAGTCCCAGATCCTGCAGTTAAAGCCATGTTTATACAGAATGAACTGGGTGAAATATGAGGTAAGTGGATATCAACTCTTCAAGAATTTGATCTTGAAATTCAACCTATGAAGATAGTGCGGGGACAAGGGTTGGTTAAGGCCATAGCAGAAAATGATCCCTTAGTCTCATGTCAGCATTATGAAATAGCAGATATAACTGAAGATGAGTGGTACGTAGATGTTGTGTATTTTTTACTAAATGGTAAGTGTCCACCACATTTAAATTCTACTCAACGAAGAGCCTTGCGTCTAAAATCTGCTAATTTTCTAATCAGATCCGGTGCATTATACAAGAAAAACCACGAAGGAATTTACCTTCGTTGCATTGATCAAAAAGAGGCAACACAAGTACTCGAGGAATTCCATGGTAAGTATGGGACAAGACATGGGTCTGCTAATGCCACAACCCATCAAATCCTTAGAGTTGGTTACTATTGGCCTCAATTGTTCAAAGATGCTCATGCTCATGTGAGGTCATGTCATACTTGTCAAATTGCAGGCAAATAGAGAAAGGGGTGCTTCTATGCCATTACAATCTGTAATTGAGTCTAGACCTTTTGCACAATGGGGTTTGGATTTTGTTGGGATCATCAGTCCCAATTCATTCGATTCCCATAAATACATTCTCACAGCTACAGACTATTGCACAAGGTGGACGAAAGCTATTCCCACTAAAAATGCCACTTCGGAAGTTGTTATTAAGTTCTTAGAGGATAACATTGTCACTCGATTCGGAATGCCTAACTCCATTGTAAGTGATAACGGTTCCGCTTTCTCCTCTCTAGAATTTGCAAATTGGGCATTCGACAACATGGTGAGTTTGAAGTTTTCTTCCAATTATTATCCACAAGGTAATGGCTTGGCTGAGTCTTCTAATAAGAATTTGTTATGTGTCATTAAAAAGTTGCTTGAAAGAAATCCTAGAGATTGGCATAACAAACTTAAGTTGGCTCTTTGGGCTGATAGAATCAGAATCAAGGAATCATTAGGAACATCTCCTTACCACTTAGTTTATGGCCAAGATCCTATTTTTCCCACAAATCTTAAGTTACAAACATTACATTTCATGAAATATTACCTTGGAACTGATAATAAACTTGAAACTAGACTAACACAATTGATGCATCTAGATGAAAAGAGGGATGAGGCTATGCTTCACTTTAGTAAACACCAAGATGTAGTAAAAAGGTGGTTTGATAAAAAGTCTAGAGTCAAAACATTTAAAGTTTCAGATTTAGTGTTGTTGTGGGATAAGAGACATGAGAGGAAAGGGGATCATGATAAATTTGATTACTTATGGTTGGGTCCTTACCAAATTTCAGAAGTCCTAGGTGAAAACAACTTTAGACTAAAAACCTTGGACGAAAAATATTTGGTTTTACCCATCAATGGGCTGCATTTAAAACACTATTTCCAGGCCTGAAATGGCAAGGCCTTGTATTATATGTGAATATGTCATGCTTTGTTTTGTGTGTGCAGATTTGATTTTTTTTTTTTTTTAGCTTGGTGTGTTGGTCATTGGACCAGTTTTGGGCTTGATATAAAAAAAAAAGGGGGGATAGCGAAGATGTTAGTCTGTATCCTTATCAATGTTTTAAAACTAGAAGTATATGAAACAACAGAATTGTATTACAGGAAGCTCCACGAGTACTGCAAACACATTAAAGAATATCGTTTGAAATTTGGGATACATGAAAGTTGTCAATTTTGCAAGATAGGGTGAAGTATTTTGTATAATCCATCTTACTCATTTGTTTTCAGGATACATTGCATAATAACTTTGAGTCTCATTCCATTCCATATTTCAAAGGCAAACCGCCAAAAGCATGTCAGACCCTCTTAGGATCATTGCACAATAAGCATTAAGTAAGGTCTTGGGGTTGGAAGCTGATGCCGCATTGTCTTGAATTAGACACGTTCTACACATATAAAGAACATCTTGGGCAAAATGGTTGAAACCATATTTGGAAGAAAAGTGAGGCGAAAAGAATTTTTCTTGTCTGTCCCATCATGCAAAACATAGTCCATGAAACAGTGGTTTTCACCACTCCCGCAATACTTAAAACCCATTTGGACTGGAAGGATAGTACTACATGTCCCTTGCAAGGATGGGTAGTCATCCCTAAGGTTCAAGGAAGCCATTATTACTCCACCTCCATCACATCATTTGGATTGGAAGGATCGTACTACATGTCCCTTGCAAGGATGGGTAGTCATCCCTAAGGTTCAAGGAAGCCATTACTACTCCACCTCCATCACATCATTTGGATTGGAAGGATCATACTACATGTCCCTCACAAGGATGGGTAGTCATCCCTAAAATTCAAGAAAGCCAAAGCCAAAGCCTGGACTATGGGGTTGATCTCCATCGGGGCTATAGACGCCTGACTGGCAGTGGAGTAGGCTCATGCGTGGCGACATGTCTCATTTAAAAGCAAGACCTCTGACCGCTCACACGGATAGGCTAGCCTGGAAGTTTTATCCATAACAGGTTTAATCATTTTGCTTAAGATGAGGTAATAAACTCAAATCAAAGTAGTAAGGATAGGGTTAAATTCTCATCACGCTTAGGTTGAGAATCTGATTCCCCAAAGCTCTGATTTCACTTACACATGCACATTGATTCAATATGGCAGTGGCGCATAACCAACCTTGAGATTGGGTATATGAACTAAATTCATGCATGATTGGTCCTGAGAGGATTTGATAGTTTTAATGTTTTTGCTCATGCTACTAAAAGTTTATGAGTCCTTGCAAAGCAGGCCAGTCATAGTTTATTATTCTGGCAATACATTCAATCTTGCATAGACCCTCCATGATTCATTATATGCATTCATGTGAAACTGGCAATAGAATGTGGAACTATTTCAAATGATAAAGAATGAATCACTATGCACACATTGAGTTGATGCTGAATGATTCTAATGTTTCATGTATTTTTGGTCTATTTACATTCTTTGGATATTTGCTAATGCTTGCAGTTGAGTTGTAGGTTTTCAGGTTGGGTTCTCACCGAAATGCTCAGGAGCATTTCCTAGCAGAGTCGCCATTTGTTGTGGCTGCTCCACAACGAGCCCCAAAAAATTGGGGACCCACCCTTTTGGTTTTGAAAGTTCGATGTTTGCAGTTTGTTTCAAGGGTCTATGCCTTCGTTTTGTCGTGGGTTTTGCAATTGTTGTCGGTTCTTGTCGACAATATTTTATCGTCGATGATATTTTATTGTCGACAACTTTTTCTTGTCAACGATATTTTATTGTCGACAACTTTTTCTTGTCGATGATATTTTATTATCGACAACTTTTTCTTGTCGATGATATTTTATTGTCAATAACTTTTTCTTGTCGATGATATTTTATTGTCGACAACTTTTTTTGTCGATGATATTTTATTGTCGACAACTTTTATCGTCATTGTTTGGCAGCTTTGTCATCATTTTTGTGTTGTTTAGCAAGTTTACTGTCGAGTGTTGGTGTTTCTTGTCATGGGTGTTTCAGATAATGAAAACAATAAAAAAAATGTTTTCGTATCATTACTCGCATTCGAAAAATGGCATCTCGATGAACAAAGCGAAACCAAAGGCTATTTATTAGAATTTAAAACTTTTTTGTTATTAATTTTAATATAGATTTTTTTGGTGGTGTGCAGCTTATTCGTTGGATGACGACCAACCAAAGAGAACATTATGAAGACCCAATGTTATACAGGACCACTGGATGATCGAAGATGAGACCTCCCGGGCGTGTGACAACGTGGCAAACCCATGATAAGTGGATACACGTCGAATGGACCCATGGGGAATCCCAAATTGAATTCGAAGTCGAAGGTTGGGATAGCATTGTATACTGCAAAGACCAAGGCGGATAGCTAGGTTTGCCAGCAGGGCATTAACGTGGTAGACAAGCATGCATGGATGTATGATAGGAGAATACGGTGGCAGCAGGCGAGACCAAAAGAGCGGTATAAACGGTCGAGCAATTGATGGTAGTAGTTGGGCACCATTACGAAGCAGGTGTGCATAGCAAAAATGATCGTCGGAGTCGAGTGTCAGGCTTCAGAATGGACAATAGTGGAGGATTCCAATAATAGGCGGTCACGGTGGCGCATGGGTTTGCACTCTTCATGGCGGTCTCCATCATGGCCAACATCTTCGACGGCCACGTCAATCCGGCGGTCACCTTCGGGCTCACCTTGGGCGGCCACATCACCATACTCCGGGGGGTGTTCTACTTGATTTCTCAGCTTCACCGTTGCCTGCCTGTTGCTGAAGTTCACCACCGATGGATTCATAACACAGAGACAGTGATGCAGCGATGGACCCCACGCGGTCAACATGCGGAGTAGGCTTGGAGCAGAGCATCGTTGATAGAATTTGGGCACTAAATTTGGTCGCCGTTACAAAGAATCTGCCAGACATAGGCAGGGTGCAGTGTAGCCGAAGGAGACTTGCGATCAAAAGTTGGACGTCGACGTCGATGTCATCGGGGAACAATATCCAAGGACATAGCAATGGGGATTTGGAGTGTAAATAGACAGTATGGCAGCATTCGTATGGTGCGACAACGTATGACACGGGACTCGAAGGATGAAGTGTATAGGGGATGTTCGGGGTTGCCATAGAAGTGTATATCAAATCAAATTTTGATGAACGCTTTACCCAACTTTAAAGTTAAAATAAAAAAAATCCCTATTGCAGTGTTGATATCGAAGGATGCCGCATCGATGGTGATGTCGTGTGTGCAGAGTGTTCGATGGTAAATGGTTCGAATGAACAGCAAGCAGCAGCACGGTAGATGTTACGGGTTCACTGGGAGTGATAGCGAAATGGAGCTTTGGGCATCAAAAGAAAGCTAAGCCAAAGACTCCATGGTGGTTTTTGAGGCGAGCAGCGCTTGGGCGGTGATGTAGCAGGCATCAAAGGCAGTGTTCAGAGTGAAGCAGGACAGAGGAACGCCGCCTAGCAGTTGTAGCATAGAATGGAGAGACGTCGTAGGGAAGACTGTCACGTAGGAGGAAGCGTAATTCGTAGGCCAAGGCTTGGGTCTTAACCCAAGCCTTGGGCATAGTGGTATGGGCAAGCCAGGATAAGGCTCGCGTCCCATCGACTCGGGTTCGAGTCTCGCTGGCGTTCCCCGATCGAAGACAAAGGGAGTTTTTTTATTTTTTTTTTTTTTTTTTTTTTTTGATGCTGGGTGCAAAGTTAATTACCCTTTGCTATGGTTCATGTTTAGTTTTGATGTGAGCACGATGTACCCCCCTTTGGGTATAGCACGTTGCAATGTGAATATTTGAGGGCATCGATGGCGCTCACTATCATGGCCCATGTTGTTTTGTAAGGGTTAAAATAAAAGAAAGTAGGGGACATGGGAGCTATAGGGGGAAAGGAATTTTCAATGTTTTGTTTATATATATTATAATATAGTGTCATGGGATTTATGATGGGAGTCATAAGGGATAAAGCCATGGTATTTTAAGAGGGTTGAAATATTATTTTAATTCTATACATATATGTTATAATATATATAAAGGGTTTTATAAGGAAAGAAGCTATTCATTTTGTTATATTCAAGGGAAATGAAGAGACGAATTAGGAAAAGGAAAGCCAAGGGTTAGATTTTTTTTTATTTAAGCCCATGAGATTTTCGAAAGTAGGGGCTAGAAATTGTAGAAAAAAAAAGACTATCTTTCGGAATAAAGGAGCTTTTATTTGGCAAGAGCAACTTTTGTGTGTGAAATCAAAAGGAGACTGAAACTAAGACTGTTGTTGTTTCTGTAAATCTTTCCTTTGCATTATTGCTTCTTGTATCTATTCGTTTATGCCATAAAGTGGGTTACGATAGGTGAATGATAGAATGATGCAATCATTTGTTTCCTTAGAGTCTTGCATCTGATCTAATCTGACTATGTTTATGTTGCAGGTCTGTTAGGTCAGGTTGTTTTAGAATTTCATCTCATAACTTGGGGTTTTGTAGGGAGGAGATTGCTAACCAAATTAATGTTCTATTTTGGGTTTTCCAGCTAACTTTTGTAAATAATGTTTCTATTTTATTTTTCTGATATTTAGATTAATCTTACCTTAAAATCTACTTTTCTGATTCTGGTCCATTCCAAAATAATTTGCATTTGTTTTCATTCTATTCTGGTCCATTCCAGAATTTTTGCTAATTGTTCCTTGATTCTGGTCCATTCCAAAATTTTTTGCATTTGTTTTCATTCTATTCTGGTCCATTCCAAAATTTTTGCTAATTGTTCCTTGATTCTGGTCCATTCCAAAATTTTTGCATTTGTTTTCATTCTATTCTGGTCCATTCCAGAATTTTGTATGTAGTTGATTTCTTGATTCTGGTCCATTCTAGAATTTATGTGCATAAATAGTTCATTTATTGCCATGAATAATCTAAGTTATAAAGAAGGTAAATAAATCTGCCAAGAGTATGCTCTGTGTCTATGCTTGAGAAAGCGATCTGCTTGCACCAAAAATTGGAGGGTTTGTTTACAGATCTAGTGTTTCCCAAAGAAAACCAGGGATTAATAGCGGAGAAGAGAAAGCCACTTCTAGATCCACTTCTTTAATTTAGATTTTCATTCTTGCATCTCCAAACACCTTCATCTAATTTTTAGACAAAATATGGGTTTAGGAGGGCTACTAATTCCAAATGCACATTAAGTCAGATCAAGTGAATGAATCCTAACTTTCTAACTTACTAATTTTTGCTAACATTGCTAACTTTACTAACACCAAATGCTAACATAGGGATAGTGGAACACTTTTAAATGAAGATAAAATGAACCTGCTAACTCTAAAAAAATGAACCTCATGTTAAAGGCACGGAGCTTAAAATGAAGTGGCTTATACCACACACTTTCTCATTTGGAATCTTTTTAAGCTGAAGATAAAAAGGGGTTACTAACTGGGTTTCGGGTAGATCACTTTAATCTCAAGAACATTAAAAGAAGCTATCTTCACATTTGGTTGATTTAATGGATTATGGTTGCAAAGTACTTGTTCAAATCATTAAAGGCCCCTTGTTAACTGTTACTTGCATGGTTTAAGTTATTCTGGTATACATTCATTTATTTGCTTTAGTCTTGATTGATTATATGCACATGAATGTTTGTTCACAAGAACCTTGGAGAAATGAATAATGCTACTTAATTTCTTTGCAAGAGAGAGTTTCTTATTTGATACTCTAGTTGTGGTGATCATTTTGCTATAGGGAAAAATATTCACTCAACAAGTCTAAGTTCAAGGAGATTTGGTATACCTTTATATATAAGTTGAAAGACAAGTTAGTAGTGTTGGCCTCCTTATAACCTAAAATTAAGTTTATACATTAAAAATAATCAATAATTATATGTAATTTTGGTCTATATTGGACTTTTTGTTTCTTCATTATAAGCATTTTTACAAGAAATGCAATGTAATATGTTTATCTTTTTCTTTTGTTCACTTTGTTCCAAGTTATTTTAATAATGTTCCTTACTTTTTAATAGACTATCTTAGAGAGGCTAGGACAATTCACATGGGATCAATTATCCATATTCATATAAACTAGGCCCCTACGCCACTTAAAAAGTCTAATGTTTTTTTAAATAAGAAATAGAAGATCAACCTTTTATCTTCTCAAAGCCCTAACGATTTTATTCCAAAAATTCTAAATATTGTATTTTTTAAGGAAAAAAATCTTTTCTTATATTACTTCATCCATTAAAACAATCTAAAAATATTAAAACATTTTTTTTTTTTAACTTAATAAGCTATTTATGGCTTTTAATAGAGTTCTCTTTTTTATTAAAATAACAAAACATTACATTTGTTATCATGTTTATTAAACCATAGTAACTTACCTTTTATCAAATATATTCTTCATTTTATTTTATATAAAATATATTCTTAATCTTCCTCAAACTACTATGTTTTTGTAATTAGCTCCTTTATATCATTTTTATTAAGAAATAAAATCTCACTAGGCCAACTGTCTTCTAAAATTCAGATTTTACTAAGGTAAAGATGAACATTGTAATTGGTTAAATTTAAGTGCTATCCAAACTCCATCTCTATAGTTATGCTCACATTTTCAAGAGACTGCCTCCAACAATAGGTGATAAACATCAATAATGATATTATTTTTTATCCAATCCCTAAATCCAATTTTGTTAATAACATTAATGGTAATTTGTGATTCCACCTCAATTGAAATATATTTTAATCATGTTTCAATTATAATTTTGATCCTTGTAAGAAGTGCCCTATAGCCTTTACATAGTTCTTAGTCTAGTGGCATATTCCATGATTGGAATTTCGTTACTTGTCTCTCTGTCTTAAGTTGAAGTTCCATTTGATTTTGAGTGAGGAAAATTTTTCCTTTATTATTTAAAAAATACCACTTCAATCAACTTTTTTTGAATTTTCTTTAAAATCATTATCAAAATTAAGCTTGATAAACCTAATTGTTTAACATTTTTTTACCATACATCAAAATAAATTGTTTATGTTAACATCATTGTCATAAATAACCTTTCATGTATAGTCAAATCCTATAACCAAGAGACTAGCACCTCTTTTGTTGCACTTGTGACTTCCTCTAATGAGCACCATGTCTTGCATTCTACAAGAAAAACAATAATATAATTCCAATCTAAGGCAATCATTTCAAGTTTTAGTTTTAAGTTTTTTATTCCATTCAAACTATAAATTCCAACAATAATAAAGCCAATCCTCCAAAGAATGCATAATGTTTTAGGCTTAAAAATTGATCTATTATTTCAACAAATCTTTCTTTTCTTTTTAGAAAAAGCTAGATTATATTATTTCATTAAACGAAACATGATAGTATTTTGGTGCTAGCACTGTCCACCAGCTAAAAACAAAATGAGGTGTATCAGGAGTAAAGCATCCATAACTGAATATACATAAGAATACGAGCTAATATCAACAAAAATACTATAGCTAAATCTTACTGCAATACACCAGATATCAGCATTCATATGTGGGAGAGTATGTTATATGAAGAAATTTTGGGTATGTCTTCCATGATATCTTTTGAAGTATTCAGAGAAGAAAAAGAAGTAATCAAAACTTGAACCTACTTATCATTGTTAACTGCCTTCTTCTTAGTTTCATGTTGGACCTTCTGAAGATCTTGAATCATATGAGAAAGTTGATGAAGTCTATCAATAACATCTCGAGGTGTGCTGGAAGGTCCATAGACTTGGGAATGAATGTGTCCCACATGTAACAAAAAATTAAAGGTCAAGTCTGCTAAAACTATATCCCATGGAGGAGCAGATCCAGTAAACACCTTTTTGCATCTACATTTCCAAATGTGCTTGAGAAGGATGATTCTACAAACATCATAGATTTTGGGGCATTGATCCAGCTGAGAAAAGCCAAGCAGAGAAAGCTTCCAAGATCTAGTGAAAGAGGGAAAAAGAAAAGAGTAGAAGACATCCCAAAACTGTTTAGCCATGTCACAAAACCAAAACAAGTGAATAAGAGTTTCTAAAGCATTATAAAAATTGCATTGAGGGGGAATGTGTACAATCACAACCAAACTTTCAGTCGTTGGCAGTTTTTTATGAAAAATCCACCAACCAAGAAGTTGAGTTTTTGATTCAACAAGAGCTTTCCAAATTTGAGTAGCAAGAAACTACCATTGGGCATTGGTAAAATTAATTTGTCACTTGACATTGAGCGTAGAGTCTAAAGAAGGGAGACACATAATATTTTTGTATAACCAACTAGAAGTAATGGAAGAGATTTTATGACCATTGAGCCATCTCCAGTCATTCCAAATATTATGGGTAGTTTTTCCCAGCTTCATAAGTACCTCACAAGGTATGGAAGCCACAACTAAACCATAAGACTCTTTGAACCTATAGCGAAGGGAGCAATTATTGCAGATCTAGTTCCAGGTAAGAATTGAGCAGCTACCCGAATCCCATATATCTCGAATTCTATTAATTCCTTTCTTCAAAAAAGCTAACCCATGAATAGTATTGCATAAAGCTAAAGGTTTATCAATATGGAGTATAATTGTATTCCACCAAAAACTGTTTAGACCAATGCTCAGACCATGTCTCAAGGAGTTAACCTTGTATGTTTAGGCTATGAGACCCCTTTCTTAAAAATATGTCTTGGTTAACTCCATCAACGTTAAAATATTTGATGTCAATCTTTTAATGTTGATGAAGTTAACGAAGACATATTTTTAAGAAAGGGGTCTCATAACGGACAATGAAAAATACATGATTTTTTATTTCTAAATATTTTCTATATAAAACATACCATAAAAATCCATACTATCCTCTTATTTACAAACCTTTTTCTATTAATTTTTTTTTACTAGTAATTAATAAATTTATAACCATATAATCTAAAATTTAAATACCATACAATACTTATTATAAAATAAAATTAACTTTTTTTTCATTTTGTTTTTACACTAATAAATATGTTCATGTTATAAATTAATAAATTTATTGACTGTATTCTTTAAATAAAAGATTTAAGATTAAAAAAAAAAAGTTGTACCCAAACTTTTACAAATTAAATATTAAAATTTAAATATTATCTACTATATAGTTAAAATCTTTAGAAAAATAAAAAGAATCAAAAACTATAAATACTTTAAGTATACTGGAAAAATATTAAAAACATATATATTACCAAGATGCACAAATACTTTTGACACTAGTTTTGAGAATGATGAAGCTTCCTTTACAATCCGTTATGATTATGTTATCATTTTAGGACTATATGGATTAACTTACTATTTTAGGACTATGGGCTATTGGACGTAATATTAAGATAGTAAAGTCTTGTTGTAAGGGAATCGTATTTGAAAATCTCCGTGCACTATCTTATCACCATCTTTTCACAATAGTAGGAAACAAAGATATGGAATATCTATGTCTGGCAAGAATTCCAAGATAGCTACTTATCAAAGCTAAAGTGACACTCTTCCCATTAAAGGATGACCTCCATTTGAGGGCCAGCTATTCTTCACTTTTTATGCATAAAGTCATATATGGGTAGTTATTGAATGTTTATTGGATTTAGTGTTTTTGATAGATTGTCTTGGTATTTAAAAGAGATTGATTGGCAGTTATTGAATACTTGCTCGTGGATTGTTTTGGTTTGATTCTTTGGACAGTCCGAATCTTATTAACTTTGTTTTTACCTAACAAATTAAAATTTAAAACAACAATATCCAAATTCAATCTAAATTCATACTCTATATTATCGATCTAAATAAAAAAATTGAAAATTGTTCATGTGTTTAAAGCTTAATGTTATGGTAGTATGAAATCAATTTCAATAATGAAATTGTCAAATCGAAATCTCACTTGTATAAAAATATTGTAAAAGAAAAGTGACAGCCTTGACCAAGAGCACTAACATAAGGACATGTTCCGCTTATGTTCAATGTCAAAATATATTTGGTTTTCAAAGAAAGGGTGAACCCTACAAATTTGTGACCTATTTGTTAGACGGTTGATAAATGTTTCAAGGATTGGTTGTAATGGACAGTGTATAATATTACCAATGCTAAAACAATAGTGCTTAAATGTTTTAATCTTGGTAATAAAATATTAGGTTAATTCTTAGTTGAACGAAGAAGAAGATTGGGATGATTAAAATAATAATAATAATATTGATTAAAATAATAATAATAATAATAAATTAATTATATTAAATAGTATTTAATATATATATAATTTTTATAAAGTTTAATAATATTTAATGTATAAAGGAGTGTGATTCAAAAGTAAATGAGAGCAAGTTCAAGTTAAGAGTATATTTGAAAATTTTAATGGAAGTCAAAATGCATTAATTGAAAGTACGATGCCCTATGGATGCCCAAGTTGGAGATAAAAGGAATAGTGAATATATTGCACGTTCGATCTAAGGAACAAATGTTACACCCAAAATGATTATCATGAATGAGATAATCAAGCACCATATAATGGGTTTTAAAAGTAGAGGATAAATATGTAAGTTCTATGGATATTATCTAAGGTTTTTGGAGATTCAAAATTAGATCAAATGTAAGTGAGGATTAAATTCAATTTACTCTGACTTTTTTTTTAAAGGTTTTTTCCTCATCATCATTTCTAGTTTAAAAATCAAGGATAAAACAATGGGTGGTGACTCATGGTTTAGGGAGAGAGACGTCATTTATTTTTTCTATCAAGACAAGAACTATTAAAAAGCATTCAGTGTGGGTTAGACTTTTTGGACATCCATATCAACTCATTAATAAGAATGTTTAGAAGAATATTAGAAATACCTTAAGGGGATTCATCAAGGAGACACCAACTACTAAGGAATGCAAACATTCTATATATAATTGAATATGTATTGTTATGGATATTTCAAATCCTTTACCATAATGCATTAAGATTAAATCTAGATTAAGAGAAATGAATCAACAAGTAGATTGTAAAAATATTACATTCCAAATTGTAATTGTTATGGGACTAGACACACAACAAGAGAAGAGACAAAAATTTTGGTCATGAGACAAACTTTAAGATGAAGCAAGAAAATCATATTGTAATAGAAGTTGGATTACATCAAGGATATTCCACTCCAAATGAAGAGGTAAAGAAAGTGTAACAACCCTCCTTAGCAAGACTTATTCTTAACATTGATTTATGTATTGGTGTGTGGATATCTAATGCATAATCTTAGTTTGTGATACCATTATGTGTTGGTAATTGCACTTTATGTTTGGTTTAGAATATGGTACTACTAATGGATATGTGGTTGTAGGACCAGGTACTCTCATTCGTGGATTGACAAGGAACGATCACCTAGAGATGAGAGATAAGATTGTGGTAAATGATGGTTGATGACTTGTTCATCGACAATTCAAGGGTAAAGTATACCTGTCATATAGAGGCGTTACATTGGCTTTTTATTTGGATACATCGTTGGACCATGAGATTGCTATGAAAAAGGAGTCATCCTTAGTAGGATTGGGGATAATAAGATAGTTATCATAAAAACCACTCCTCAAGGATAAAGCAACACAATGTATCATGATGTTGGCAACTTGAGTTATTTTATGTTGTCATTGATATCACATGGATCATTGATGTCACATGGATCACATTGAGTTTTGGTAGCCAAAGCATTTCATAAATAAGCATTTATGATATTTTGGAGAGCATGGATATATACAAGGTTTTTGTGAAAACCAAGGCAAGCAAAATAAAAGGTTTTATTTAAAACCATGGATGGTAGATTTGAAATGGGTTTTTCTTAAAACCCATATTGGATTTTTCGTTTTGTCGAAAAAGGTGCCCCGGTGATGGAGATATTTATTTTTAAATATTTAGTTTAAATTTTAAATTATTTTAAATTTTAATTTTAATTTTAAAATTAAATATATTAATTTTAGTGTCGACTAAAGAAAGGAGGAAAGGCTATATTAATTTATAGCATCGACATCTAAAGAAAGAGGAAAGGCATATATATATGCCAACAAAATCTTAGACTTCATGGATCCCAGCGCTTATTTTTCGAATGCCTTTGATTGGGGAACAAATTGTGAAAAGAGAGAGAAGTGTGACTTTGGTCTATTGAAAAATCGTTTGCGGAGTTTAATAAGACGCATAGGCATCTTTGGCCTAGCGGTTCATGTGTTGTGTGTTATGTAGGAGGTCTTGCGATCAAGTCCCACCGTGGTTATTTGCTTTGTTGAAGCGCTCGAAGCGTTGTTAAGTTTTTCGAAGGGTGCAAAAGTTTATGGTATAAGTTTTTGTTCGTGTCCCTTTGGACACATGAGGGCGTGTGGTCCAATGACAGGTTGGTTGTGGTTAAAGTGCTGAGCAAGGAGACGTCACAAGATCGAATCCCGTCAGGGACAGAGGCAAGTTAATAATTTTTTAATATATTTTATTTTTCTAAAGTTGCCCTAGGAGGAATAAGGGTTGTGATGCATGTTTAGAAAAAGAGAGATTTCTGGTGTTTCTCCTTTTGAAATTATATCATATTATATATCGTTGGAAAGATTATTTTGAGGGCTATTTGATTAACTTACTTAGAGGGAGAAATAAGGTTTATGTAAAGAGATATTTCTATTTTTGTAAAGGGTTTCAAAAGTGAAGGTTGTTTTGTTCTTTTTCAAAGGTGATTAATTCTTTCATGAGGGGACATGTTGTGTCTTATTGAGTAGGAGTGATAAGGTGTTATTGGGATATTATTGTTGTAATATTAATCATGATCTCTAACCCTTATTAAAAGTTGAAAAAAAAGTTTGTTGAGTGTGGCAGATTTAGTGGACATCTAATAAGGCATCAAAAGGTATGAGCAATATTCTCCATTGACTTTGTTTATGGTGGTTGATTTATGAAATATCATTGGAGAGAAAAATATTGATTGTGGTTTCTTTTTTGAAAGTGGTTGGTTGAATGCTTCAAGGTTTTCTAGTTTGAGATTTGTGTTTAAACCTTATTTTATAAGCATAGTTGTTGATGCTCATTGGTTATGCAAAGAACTTGAGTTAGAAAAGAATATGAGTATCGTTGTTATGTAAGATTTGTAGTTGATCATTTTTGGAAACATTTGAGTTGGTTCATACATGGTTGGACTAGGGTTTTGTGAGAAAGAGTTGTCCCTTGTGGTGATTGGTTGAGTTGAGTTGATTGAGGCTAGTCAAGTGATTGTGTGAGGTGATTGTTCAAGTCCCATGAAATAAACAATTATATAATTCTGATTTAGGTTGAGATTGAGCTTTGAGATTAGAACATATTGAGTCTCTAACAATTCTCTTTATGCTTCTATAAGACTTGAGTTGAGTTGAGATTGATTTGAGTTGAGATCATTGTGGATCATTGTTGTCATCCATTGTGGAGTGCATTGCCTTTCACTATTGAGTTCATCATTGAGCCTTGCCTTCATATATTTGTGGATGAGATTGGAGTGCTACTTGAGCATGATTGGTTGAGCCTTGAGAAGGCTTTTGGGATAGATTTTTGGACATATTTGTGGCAATTTTTGTGTATGATTGATTGAGACTTTGAGAAGGCTTTTGGGATAGATTTATGGACAGGTTTGGGACAGCATTTGAGCAAGTTCTTGGTGAGCTTGTTGAGCAGATTTTGAGAAAGTTCTTGGTGAGCTTGTTGAGCAGATTTTTGAGCAAGTTCTTGGTGAACTTGTTGGTCCGACTTTCATACACACCCTATGAAGAATGAGCATAAAACTCTGATAACACTTATACGGGATAAATCCCACTCACTTTAGGATCTAGCTGGTTATCCAAGGTGTGAGTTACAGAGTCGGGTCGAATGTCAATTCACTCTTTTTTGCTTCTGAAATAGTTTTCAATATGGAATTTTTCTTACCTTACAACGGGCTCACTGAACTTGCTCAGTAATGTTCAGTAGTTGTCACTTGTTGACAATCAGATTTAAAATTGATTCTTTGATCTAGCTCTTATGGGTCAGCAGATTTAAATAAAAGACAAATTTAAAAGAAAATAAAAATGGATCATTTCACGGTAAAACAAAGAGGGTAGGGTAGGGCAGAAAGAGAAGTTTATCAAACTTAACTGTAAAACAAAACTACCAATTTTATTTATACTATCAGCTTCACAACAGAACAAATCAAAGAAGAAAGTGTCCAGTTTTCTAAGATCACTTTCTACTAAGAGCATAAGGCAGAGATGGAACAGATCTAACGAAAAAATTATAAACCGAAGGGAAGTCGGTTAAAATTGATATCTTTCACCGGCAGCCTAGCTCGCACAGTGAGGATAGAGCAATTAGAACAGGCCTGAACCTTAAATCTGTAATTTTCCCTAGCATACAATAGAACAAATGAAGCCCAACAACATATTTAATCTTGATATTGCAGATTTACAGCATATATCTAATAAACTTTAAAGAAACGGATAACAAAAGAAGATGAACTTATCACAATCTGCAAAAGATTAGGCTCCTGGCCATGCTATCACAGAAAACAAAAGCACATCAACTCCAAGTCCAGAAATAAAGTATTTAACAAAATTTGCAAGAAATTGCTTCAATAGCCTTTTATTTCTAAGTTTTCGCCTCCTGCGATTACATTGAGAAGAAGTATTTATAGACTCAGGACAGACCCTGATCTTTTCAGAAATATCTTCTTCTCCAACCGTAAATCTTATCATCTTAAACCCTAGGACCCGGGTTTTACAATATAAAGCTCATTTAAAACAAAGTCCGGATAAAACTTAACCATTCTGCAACTCAGTGCAGTCACTTGCCATAAATGGAGAAGATAGAATTCGAATGCCACTTGCATTCACCCGCAACTGTGAGTAAATGCCCTCATTAATTCCCTCGGGTAATCTGGATGAGTCACCACTTCTCTGACATTTCATCTCCGCAGAGCCATCCCTGAGTTGAAAATATCTGCAAGCCATTAATTCTGCCATAAATTTTCATTAAATGCATTCATCGGCAAATTTCGGTAACTGTGTGCAGATATTTTCATTTTCCGGCCAATTCTCGACATACTCCATTAAATGGGCAGCTGCTTAGTCACCGTAAAGTCTCTTTGCGGCCAGATCTGTAAAATTTGGATGAAGCAGCAATTTTCGGCATCTTTCCTTTCAATATGGTTGTCTTTGATTAATTTGCACTTGACTTTGTCTTTATGGCCATTTCTCCGTTATCATGTAAGTGCCAGATGGCTTCCTGCATGAAAGACAAACAAGGATTAGCATTTTAAAATTATTAAATCAAAAGCTTAAATATTAAAATGAAGCCCTAAAGTTCAGTATATGCGGCTCTAATCATATGATACGTGGCTTGCTTTGTCTTGACACGTGTCGCAAAATCGTGACACGTGTCCATTTCCAATGTTTTCCATTTTCGGGCTCTTTTCTGCCAAGGTCGCGAAAATGCGACATGTCACGATTTTGTGACATGTCGCGAAATCGCGACATTCCCTGGAATCGTGCAACTTTTCGCTCCATAGACCGCGAAAACGCGACATGTCACGATTTCGCGACATGTCGCGAAATCGTGACCTTTCTGCCCTTGGCGCTTTCTTTTCTCTTTTTGTCATGATTTGGACATCGCAAATCGCGACTGTCATGATTTCGTGACATCACCTTGCCTTAGCTATTTTTCTCTTCACTTTTCTTTCCACCATTGACCTTACCTTGCTTCCCCTCTTTCCCAGTGTCACGAAATCGCGACATGGTGCTCCTTCTGCCACTTTCCACCATGTCGCGAAATCGTGACATGGTGTCCTACTCGCCATCTCTCCTTTTGTCACTGATGTCGTGAAATCACGATGTCGCGATTTCTGACACCTTCTCTCTGTCTTTCCCTAATGTCACGATTTCGCGACTCTACGTCGTGATTTCACGACACTTTCATGCCTTAGTCGATTTTCATTTAACTCCTCTTGCTTGCTTTTGCTTCCTTCTTTGCCCTAGACCTATCGCGATTTCGTGACATGTCGTGAAATCGTGACGGTCCGTACACCTTGGGTGCCCTCGTCGAAAAACATCGCGATTTCGCGACATGTCACGAAATCGCGACCTGTTTCTGACTTGCTTCCTTTTCTCCCCGCAAAAATGTGACATGTCGCGATTTCGTGACATGTCGCGAAATCGTGACCATTTCATGCCTTAGTCAATTTTCTCTCTCTCTACGAAAATGCGACATGTCGCGATTTCGCGACATGTCGCAAATCGTACTTTTGTCCTTTTCCTCTCTCCCAAATCGACATGTCACGATTTCGTGACATGTCGCGAAATCACGACGTTCCGTACGATCTGGCTTTCTCTCTCCTAACCTGTAGCGATTTCGCGACATTTCCAAAAATGGAAAGTGTCGCGATATCGTGACATTTCCAAAAATGGAAAGTGTCGCGATTTCGTGACATTTCCAAAAATGGAAGTGTCGCGATTTCGTGACTTTGCAAAAAATGGAAAGTTTTGATTTTCAATGAATTTATCTGTCTGTTTTCTGTATTTTTTTCATACCGGTGTAAGATTTTCTTTATCCATGAATGATTCTAGCATGTAAAAAGTGAAGTCTGAGATAACAAAGCCAGAATGCAAGAATACTTGGATACTTTGACACAGGCAAAACTTGAAGAAGAAAGAGGCAAGTAAAAATTTGGAATTAAAACCTGAAAATCATCAAGAGGGTCCCTACTGCAAAAATGAAAGCTCAAAGTTTTCAAAGGATGGAAATTCATTTTTCAGTGGGGGTGTGTTGCTTCTCAACAAATGGCGATATCTGCGGGTAAAATAGTAGCATTATTTTAGAACCCAGGACTCTAGTTTCAAAACAACATAGACCATGTATCTTGCCTTGCCACAGATATTCTTCAAAATAAATTGACTACTAAGCGATAGTTGTTAAAATTTCCCAAGGACATACTAGGCTGAATTATTTAAGGAAGATTTCTGATGTGCAATTACAAGCGTATAAAACTTTCTTCAAGAATGACTGGATCGAATGTTGAACTCTGGATTGATCAGCTTTTCTAGATTGTAAAAAGGAAAAACCGAGTAGAGCTCTGTTTACTAGTTTAGCCTTTTACAGCCCCGACAGAGTTACCCTTTAGATTTACACGACCCAAATTTACAACTGTAAGGTAGAATCTACAACTTGGTAGAAGAAAAACATCTTTTGAAGTCTTGGCTGCCTCTTTCATTATATAACTCTCTTTTTTCTTTTTTTTCTTTTTATCTCTTTTTTATATATATATATATATTGGAAATAACAGAGTGCCAATTCTATGCTGTCTTGCTCAACTTTCATCTCTTTCTTTTGAAATACATCAACATCGAAAAAGCCTTAGAAAGAATAACAATTTTCTTTTAATATTTCATCAATCTGGAACTGCTTCAGCCTAGGCACTGATAGCCTCTGTGGATACTCAAATAATTACATGAATCATAGTCCCCTCTTATAACCAACTTTTCTTGGATTCCCTGGGAGTTTCTCCAACCAAACAGCATAGCAGTTTCTTTATAATTAAAACAACTGTGGCAAGCAAGACACAAAATCCAATCATCCTTCCACTGTTGTTCGACTAAAAAAATAGTTCCACTGTTCAGTTCAAACAGACTATCTCACAATTATGATAATGAACACTGGATTCTAGACTCAGAATAAAACAATCTTTAGAAGGCTGACTTTTTTATTGATGCTCAGGCAAAGGTTAAAGAACAGAATTCTTAAAAGCTAAAGAACTTTGTACAGACTTCCAAGGATAGACACAGGCCTCTAAGAACAAAATAAAATAAAACTGCACAGACTTTAAAATAAAACTGTATAGGCAGCAAAGAAAACAAAACTACAGGGTTATTTACAAAGGAAACAAAATAAAACTGTACAAGACATTAAAATAAAACAACTGCACAGACAACAAAGGATTAAACAAAACAAAAGAACACTGCACAGACAATTAAAATAAAACTAAAGTAAAGCAACTAAAAACTGTACAGGCAGCAAAGAAAATGAAATAAAATAAGACTGCAGAGCTATTTACAAAGGAAATAAATTGCACAGACCTTAAATAAAAATAAAATACAAAACTTTAAAATAAAACAACTGCACAGAAAACAAAGGATTAAACAAAACAAAAGAACACTGCACAGACAATTAAAATAAAACTAAAGTAAAGCAACTAAAAACTGTACAGGCATTTAAAATTAAGCTAAAATAAACAAAAACTGTACAGGCATTTAGAATTAAACTAAAATAAACAACTGTACAGACATTAAAAGTAAACTAAAATAAAATAAAACTGCAGAGTTATTTACAATGTATACACATGTTACAACTTCTTTGTGACTCATTCAAATGATACATTGGACGGAACAGTCGAGAAATAATGTTTTAAGTATTGACCATTAACAGGGAGGTCCAGAAAATTACCATCAAGGTCTTGTAAACGAAATGCATTGTTACCCAGAATCTCAGCAATTTGGTACGGGCCTATCCATAGTGGCTGCAACTTTGTATGCTTACCCTTCTTCTCATGGGCCTTGTCCCATAGAAGCACCAGTCTGCCGATCTGAAAGCTTTCACTTTGGCCCTCTTGTCAAACCGGCGCTTGACGGTTTCTTGGTGCCGATCGAAGTGTTCCGGGGCTTGGAGTCTTTCATCCTGCAAGTTAGTTAGATCTAAAACACGGGCTTCTGCATCCGCTTGATCCTCAAAATAGTCTAAGACAAATTGGTAAGTAGGTAACTTCGAGAGAGATGGGAACAATTGGTTGGGTACCATACAACAAAGCAAAAGGAGAAGTTTTAAGAGCCACTTTATATTTTATCCGGTCAGCCCAAAGTGCATATTTCAATAATGTATGCCACTTGCACGGGTTTGTCTCGCTGCAGATTTCTTAATGGCATTCATTAAATTCTTGTTTGTGGACTCGGCCAGTCCATTGCCTTGGGGATAATAGTTGGATGAAAATCGATAACTATCCCCATCCGGTATGCCCATTCTGCAAACTCCAATGATTGGAAGGCTGGTCCATTATCACACACCAAATTCGGAGGAACCCCAAACCTAGTTATGACATTTGACTCTAGAAATTCAATCACTTCATGAGTCTGTACTTCTTGTGGTGGCTGCTGCTTCGACCCATCTTGTGCAATAATCAGTAGATATTAGAACATACTTATGCCCTGCTGAAGAATTTGGATTAATCACTCCCACAAAATCAAGTCCCCATTGCATGAAAGGTTTATTTATTACAACAGGCTGCAATGGTAGAGCCCGATTGGCCTCTTTGGCTGCAAAAGTTTGGCACTGATGGCAGGTTCTTACATGCTGATGTGCATCTTTAAATAGTGTAGGCCAATAATAGCTTTGCTCTCAATATTTTATGCGCGATAGCAGATCCTGATGAATGCCCTGCCCCTAACTTTTCATGAAAACTGGACATGACTTCATTGACTTCACTCCGAGAAATGCATCTCAAGAAAATGCCAGCATAATTCTCTCTGTACAAATTACCTTCTTTGAGGAGATAATGAGCAGCTTTCAGTTTTAATGCTCTCCTTTGGGTTCTGTTCAAGTGAGACGGGCAAATTCCAAATTGTAGCAGATGAATAATATCTCCATACCAGTCATCAGATTCAGAATTTAACTGATTAACTTCTTCCCGTACAGGTACTTCGGCAATGTGTCGGGACAAACCAAGTCCTCTGATCAATTTAGCAAGCCGAATCTCTAAGTCATACTCTTGCAGCCTTGTAACCCAATTACCCCTTAGTTCACCCAACTCATTCTGACTTAGTAGGTATTTAACAGCTGGGTCTGGAACTATAGCATGAATTATGCTTCTTAGTATGTAGTGCCTGAACTACTTAACTGCTCTCACCAAGGCATAAGCTTGTTTGTCTAAACGAGAATATTTCAGCTCAGCCCCCTTTAAATTGGTACTCTTGAAAGCAATTGGATGTTCTCCGGTTTCCCTCCGTTGGGTCAGAACTGCAGCAAGTGTGTGTTTAGAAGAAAAGGTGTACAGATAAAAATCTGCACTGAAATCTGGGCTTACCAGAACTGGTGCTTGTTTGATGGCTGTCTTGATTTCTTGGAAGGTTGTTTTAGCTTCGTGGTCCAGACAATCCGAGCGGTTTGCTTTAGCATGTCATTCATTGGCTTGACTATCTCAAGCAAAACCGGAGATGAACTTCCTGACAAAGTTAATTTTTCCAAAGAAGGACCTCAACTCTTTCTTGGAGTTGGGAAATGGTATGCCGGATATGGCTTCAACTCTGCTCGGATCCATGGAAATGCCATCTTTTGTGACCAAGTGCCCAAGGAGCTTTCCTTCTGTTACACCAAAAATGCACTTCTTCGGATTCAAAGAAATGCCGAACTCCCTGCATTTGTTAAACACAGACTCCAAGTGTTTTACATGGTCAAACCGAGATTTAGAGAAGACTGTTAAATCATCCATGTAAACAACAATGCATTTACCCATAAGGCCCTTGAAAGCATGATCCATTGCTCGTTGAAATGTAGCTCCGGCATTTATTAATCCAAATGGCATCCTCTTGTAAGCAAAAGTTCCCCACTTAGTTGTGAAAGCAGTTTTCATTCTGTCTTCCTTCTCAACCAATATCTGATTATATCCTGAGAAACCATCCAGGAAAGACATCATCTCCGAACCATTGACAATCTGTAACACCTCATCCATAGAAGGCAGTGGATAATTATCTTTCTCAGATGCCTTGTTTAAATTTCTAAAATCCACACACAGGCGGATCTCTCCATTTTTCTTTCTAACTGGCACCAGATTGGCCACCCAAGTAGAATGCCTGATGGGAAAAATAATGGCGGCACTCAATAGTTTTTCTACTTCTTTCCGGATGAGGGGCTCTAACAGAGCATTGACATGCCTCTATTTTTGCCGAAAAGGTTTGCAGAATTCTTTTAAAGGTATAATATGAGTGTAAACTTTAGGATCAAATACCTTTAAGTCTTTGTATGACCAGGCCATAACATCCTTGGACCTGTGAAGAAAATCAATCATACTTCTTTTTATTTTTGGATCACGGTTCTTAGCCAACTTGATGTGCCCGGGATCTTCTTCGATCCCTATGTTCGGGTTTTCGGTCTCACTGTCTGTGGCACCCACATAATCCTCAGAATTCACCTTTTGCTTGATTTTGTCAACATCAAAGAGCCGCTCCAGCTCCACCATTCCTTTTGGAATTCTGTTGTCCTTCAACCTCATTATTCCCCTGTCATCATCTAACTGCTCCAGTAGAGTATCCCTTTGGCCCTCATCGATTATAGCATTTTCAAATGTGTTAGTACTCTGCAAAAAGTTTACAATCTGTTGATCATCAGAGAAAACCTAAAAATTATCTATATTGTTTGGAACTGAAGGACAAGGGACTAACTCAATTGAAAACTTGTTCCATTTAAATTCTTCCAATGGCTTTAAACTTGCGGCTGAAGAAGCCAAGACATCTGCATGTGAATTCTGCTCTCTGGGTATGTGTGTCAGATTAAAAGCATCAAAGTCTTCTACAAGATCCCAAGCCCGATGTTTGTATCCTTTTAAATAAGATGCTTTACATTGGAATTTACCCTTGACTTGATTTGCCACCAATTCTGAATCAGTAAAAACTTGAATATTTCTTGCTCCTTTGTCCAAAGCAAATTTCAAACCTAAAACCAGAGCTTCATACTCTGCTAAATTATTTGTACAAGGGAACTGTAGGCGGTAAGACATAAAATATGTCTGACTTTCGAGCCCTTTAAGGACTGCCCCTGTTCCAGAACCCTGTTTAGATCTAGCCCCATCCACATGAAGTGTCCAGACTTCATTACTATGAATAGGATGGGCTTTATTAAACTTGTTATTTTGCCCCGTTGTTAAATTGTAGACTCCAATATCTACCTCCGTAATATTTACAGTTTCATTCTCTGCATTGTATTCAGTAATTGTATGCTTGTACCTGGGTTCTCTTTCAACCCGTAATTGATTTGCCACTCCTTTCCACGGCAACCACATGTGTGAAAAATCTGTTGCCAAGTATCCGTTCAGAGATCTCGACCAATCCCTGCTCAAAAGCATCCCGTACCCCACGGGGATATCCACAACCTGGATTTCAATTTTATGTTGAGCCCTTGGCTCAGATGCTAATTGGATATGAATATTTTGAAGCTCTCCAACTACTTTAACCTCTGATTTGTCTAATTGGACAACTCTCCTTTCAGACTTCATTGGGGTCAGACCCAACTGTTGACAAATGGCCAAAGGCATAACATTAGCAGATGCACTCGAATCTACCAAACAATTGTGTAAGTTCTTCCCAAAAATACGGACAGTCAGTAAAAATGGGGGAACTTCAGTTTTTTCTTTGTACATGGCTAGATTGGCATTTGCTATTTTCTTCCCCTTGTCCACAGGTTTAGTAGTGGGGCCAGAGTATGTTTTTATCAGATTGTCCCTCTGCTCTGAAATCTGGGCCAACTCATGTAGAGTAATGTTGGCCTTAATATTTTTCATATCCTCCACTATGTTATATCCTTTATTAAGTGGAGGGACAAAAGCATCTGGTCCTCTCAAATTCCCTCCCTTTGGTGGAGATGGATTATTGCTTGGAGAGGGGTCGGGAGGAACATTGTGAGAGTTGTCCGGAGGGGTTGATGTAGTATTAGGCTTCGGATTCCTGTTTCTCAGGTTGTAATTATCTCTTCTGTACTTTTGGAAAGCCTGCACCTCATCCATAGGCATTTCAACTACATTCTCAGATTCATCCGGGAAAGTGAAAGAATCCAGGACCATAGTTGCACTGTGGCCGGATGAACTTGGGCCATCGACAGTTCTTTGATTTTTTGGAGAGATCAAATCCCAGGACAAGGCTTCAAATGCATTACAAAATTCCGGACAATCCAACTCCCCATGCTGAGAAGTGGCATGTATTCTGCACCAGTTAGGCAGAGCTAAATCGCAAATATTCACATCATGGCTTTTACCCTTGTAATCTTTATTAGGTTCATACGGGGGCCGGTTGAATCTGTTCGGTTGATATGAATACTTGTTGGAGTTGTCCCCAGTAGAAACTTGCCTTTTAAAACTCAAAAAATCATTGGCCAACTTTTGAACAATCTTTGAGACTTCTTCAACTCTTGCATTGTCAGCCTCTTTGCCTGGGTTCTGTACATTCTCAACAGGTGCTACGACCAATGGATTTGCTTGATGGTAGAGTCTGAAAAACTGGCAGCATCATCTGATGTGGAATGGGATTGAACACAGGGGCAGCTTGTGCAACCAGAGGAACTTGCTGAGCATTTAAAGGTTGGGGTCCCAACTGTCTTTCCAGAATCAAAGCTTCTTTATAAGCTTCTGTCAAATTAGTAACAGTGGGATCTCTCTTCAAGAAGACAGAGGTCATTGGATCCAGAGAGTTTCTAAAGATCTCTAATGCCAGGTCAGCATTCGGTACATAATACCCAGTAAGTCTACCATAAGCTTTCTGGAATCTAACATTATAAGATCTGATAGATTCACTTAATTCTCTTTTGATACCAGAAAATTGCTGGTACAATATACTAGGATCTATCACTTCTCCGAATCGTGACACAAAAACTTTTTCTAAGTCATTCCAGCTGGTGACGGAATCATTAGTGAGGTTTAGAAACCAATCATAAGCTCCCTCCTGGAGAGTGAACGGGAATAGTCTGCAAGCAACATCCTCATGCTTGTACATTTAATAATTTCAAAGCATTCTTGAATGCAACCAAATGTTCTTCTGCAGTTCTTGTCCCATCATGTTTATATCTGGGGAGATATCTTTTCGGATTTCTGGGCAGGTCATGGGCTATACCCAAAATATTCAAAGCAGTGGAACCCAACCAATTTGCCATTACTACTTGGTTGACAGTGATATTCTGAGTTGTGGTTGGAGTAACTATCAGCGGTGATAAAACTATTTGAGACAGAGACTTGGCCCTTCTGAGGCTACTTCTTCTCGGAGTTTCTAATTCAGGCACAAGGAGCTCTCCGGCTCTGGGGTGGGACCTTGTTACCCTGTATGTAGAATCCAGACTTTTCACAAGCACTTACAAACTTACAATCCTTAACAGAGTCTTGAACTTGAGGTCTTCTTTTCGGCAATCTTAAAATATTGTACTGACAATTTACAATACTGACCGAATTTCAGTAGGCCCTCCTTCTAGCGCCATTTTTAAATGTTGGTCCGACTTTCATACACACCCTGTGAAGAATGAGCATAAAACTATGATAACACTTATACGGGATAAATCCCACTCACTTTAGGATCTAGCTGGTTATCCAAGGTGTGAGTTACAGAGTCGGGTCGAATGTCAATTCACTCTTTTTTCTTCTGGAATAGTTTTCAATATGGACTATTTCTTACCTTACAACGGGCTCACTGAACTTGTTCAGTAATGTTCAATAGTTGTCACTTGTTGACAATCAGATTTAAAATTAATTCTTTGATCTAGCTCTTATGGGTCAGTAGATTTAAATAAAAGACAAATTTAAAAGAAAATAAAAATGGATCATTTCACGGTAAAACAAAGAGGGTAGGGTAGGGTAGAAAGAGAAGTTTATCAAACTTAACTGTAAAACAAAACTACCAATTTTATTTATACTATCAGCTTCACAACAGAACAAATCAAAGAAGAAAGTGTCCAGTTTTCTAAGATCACTTTCTACTAAGAGCATAAGGCAGAGATGGAACAGATCTAACAGAAAAATTATAAACCGAAGGGAAGTCGGTTAAAATTGATATCTTTCACCGACAGCCTAGCTCGCACAGTGAGGACAGAGCAATTAGAACAGGCCTGAACCTTAAATCTATAATTTTCCCTAGCATACAATAGAACAAATGAAGCCCAACAACATATTTAATCTTGATATTGCAGATTTACAGCATATATCTAATAAAATTTAAAGAAACGGATAACAAAAGAAGATGAACTTATCACAATCTGCAAAATATTAGGCTCCTGGCCATGCTATCACAGAAAACAAAAGCACATCAACTCCAAGTCCAGAAATAAAGTATTTAACAAAATTTGCAAGAAATTGCTTCAATAGCCTTTTATTTCTAAGTTTTCGCCTCCTGCGATTACATTGAGAAGAAGTATTTATAGACTCAGGACAGACCCTGATCTTTTCAGAAATATCTTCTTCTCCAACCGTAAATCTTATCATCTTAAACCCTAGGACCCGGGTTTTACAATATAAAGCTCTTTTAAAACAAAGTTCGGATAAAACTTAACCATTCTGCAAATCCGTGCAGTCACTTGCCATAAATGGAGAAGATAGAATTCGAATGCCACTTGCATTCACCCGCAACTGTGAGTAAATGCCCTCATTAATTCCCTCGGGTAATTTGGATGAGTCACCACTTCTCTGACATTTCATCTCCGCAGAGCCATCCCTGAGTTGAAAATGTCTGCAAGCCATTAATTCTGCCATAAATTATCATTAAATGCATTCATCGGAAAATTCCGGTAACTGTGTGTAGATATTTTCATTTTCCGGCCAATTCTCGACATACTCCATTAAATGGGCAGCTGCTTAGTCACCGTAAAGTCTCTTTGCGGCCAGATCTGTAAAATTTGGATGAAGCAGCAATTTCTGGCATCTTTCCTTTCAATATGGCTGTCTTTGATTAATTTGCACTTGACTTTGTCTTTATGGCCATTTCTCCGTTATCATGTAAGTGCCAGATGGCTTCCTGCATGAAAGACAAACAAGGATTAGCATTTTAAAATTATTAAATCAAAAGCTTAAATATTAAAATGAAGCCCTAAAGTTCAGTATATGCGGCTCTAATCATCTGATACGTGGCTTGCTTTGTCTTGACACGTGTCGCAAAATCGTGACACGTGTCCATTTCCAGCTGTCTTTCATTTTTGGGCTCTTTTCTGCCAAGGTCGCGAAAATGCGACATGTCACGATTTCGTGACATGTCACAAAATCGCGACCTGCTTCCTTGTCGCTGCTGCGAAAATGCGACATGTCGTGATTTCGTGACATGTCGTGAAATCGTGACTTTCCCTGGCATCGTGCAACTTTTCGCTCCACAGACCGTGAAAACGCGACATGTCGCGATTTCGTGACATGTCGCAAAATCGTGACCTTTCCTGCCCTTGGCGCTTTCTTTTCTCTTCTTATCGCGATTTCGTGACGTCGCAAAATCGCGACGTCGCGATTTCGCGACATGCACCTTGCCTTAGCTATTTTTCTATCTTGCCAGCCTTTCCTTTCCACCGTTGAAACCTTACCTTGCTTGCCCTTGCAAATTTCCCACCATGTCGTAAAATCGCGACATGGTGGCTCCTTAACTCGCCACTTTCCACCATGTCGCGAAATCGCGACATGGTGGCTCCTTAACTCGCCATCTCTCCTTTGTGTCGCGATTTTGTGACGTCGCGAAATCGCGACGTCACGATTTCTGCGACACCCTTTGCTCCTTTTGTCTTTCCACTGAGTCGTGTCACGATTTCACGACGTTGCGAAATCATGACGTCGCGATTTCGTGACACTTTCATGCCTTAGTCGATTTTCATTTAATTCCTCTTGCTCGCTCGCTTCCTTCTTTGCCCTGGACCTGTCGCGATTTCGTGACATGTCGCGAAATCGTGACGGTCCGTATGCCTCGGGTCCCCTCGTCGAAAAACGTCGCGATTTCGCGACATGTCACGAAATCGTGACCTATTTTCGACTTGCTTCCTTTTCTCCTTTCTGTGCCGCGAAAACGTGATGTCGCAATTTCGCGACCATTTCATGCCTTAGTCGATTTTTCTCTTCTCGCAGCGAAAATGCAACATGTCGCGATTTCGTGACATGTCACGAAATCGCGACCTGTTTTGTCTTTTGCCTCCTTTTGCCTCTTCAGCCGTGAAAATGCGACATGTCGCGATTTCGTGACATGTCACGAAATCGCGACGTTCCGTACGATTTGGCTTTCTCTCTCCTAACCGGTAGCGATATCGCGACATTTCCAAAAATGGAAAGTGTCGCGATATCGTGACATTTTCAAAAATGGAAGTGTCGCGATTTTGTGACTTTGCCAAAAATGGAAAGTTTTGATTTTCAATGAATTTATCTGTCTGTTTTCTGCATTTTTTTTCATACCGGTGTAAGATTTTCTTTATCCATGAATGATTCTAGCATGTAAAAAGTGAAGTCTGAGATAACAAAGCCAGAATGCAAGAATACTTGGATACTTTGACACAAGCAAAACTTGAAGAAGAAAGAGGCAAGTAAAAATTTGGAATTAAAACCTGAAAATCATCAAGAGGGTCCCTACTGCAAAAATGAAAGCTCAAAGTTTTCAAAGGATGGAAATTCATTTTTCAGTGGGGGTGTGTTGCTTCTCAACAGAACTTGTTGAGCAATTTTTGAGCAAGTTCTTAGTGAGCTTGTTGAGCAATTTTTGAGCAAGTTCTTGGTGAGCTTGTTGAGCAGATTTTGAGCAATTTCTTAGTGAGCTTGTTAAGTAGATTTGAGAAAGTTCTTGGTGAGCTCGTTAAGTAGATTTTGAGCAAGTTCTTAGTGAGATTGTTGAGCAGATTTGAGCAAGTTCTTGGTGATATTGTTAAGCATATTTTGAGCAAGTTTTTAGTGAGCTTGTTGAGTAGATTTGAGCAAATTCTTGGTGAGCTTGTTGAGTAAATTTTGGGTAAGTTCTTAGTGAGCTTGCTAGAACAATTTTGGGCAAGTTCTTGGTGAGCTTGTTGAAGTAGTTTTGAGCAAGTTCTTGGTGAGCTTGCTAGAGCAAATTTTGGGCAAGTTCTTGGTGAGCTTGCTAGAGCATATTTGGGTAAGTTATTGGTGATCTTGCTGAAGCAAATCAGTGGATTGATTACTTGAGAAAATTAGAATTGCCTTGCTGAGCAGATTAGTGGATTGCCTACCTTAGTAGATCAATATTTCCTAGCTGAGCAGATCAGTGGATTGCCTACCTGAGTAGATCAGTGTATTGCCTAGCTTTGAGCAGATCAAAGTAATCATTTGTGTTGGGATAAGGATCCTTATTTCTATGTGAAATATTAGAAGAAAATTATCTTGTGGAGTACCCCACATTGGAGGAACCACGTTAAATATTGTGTCTCAATTGTGTGTGGTGATTTGTGCACTTGTTTACTATTTCTATCTATGTCATTAATGCACAGTGCTATATTTAGATATTGTAATTAAGGACACTAATTGATATTGGTTTTTAAATAAAGTAAAAATTGGGTGCTATATTGTTCACCTGCCCTCTCAATATAAGCTTGTCTTCTTCACATGAACTCGAAGTCCTTATTTTATTTGTTTTGGAAGCATAGTTTTGATTAATTAAAACCTTTAAAGTATTAATAAGGTTAGTAATATTAGTACTCAAGATATTAGTATCATTGTTAATAATTAATATTAACAATTGATATTAATTGGTGAGTGATTAATCCAATTACTTATTAAAAATTAGCAATAAGAGGAAAATGGGATGTTCTTGATTGAGAGTCTAGTTTAATAAGCTTGTATTTTTCTTTATGCTTGTAAGGAGGCTTTAAATTAAAAAGACAAACCTTAGCCTTTAAAATATTAATATTAGAGCTTTTAATAATGGAAATGATTTATTTGAAATCAATATTAGGGCTCTTAAAATATAAATAGTTCTAAAATATTGAGAAATATGGCACTCAAAGTGAGTTGGTCATCTTGGTAACGTAGAATACATTACCCTCATGCACCATGGATGGATGTGCATGGGTGCCTTTGTGAGAGTGTGGGTGGATAGACCTTAGCTTATATGTATGGGATCCTTCCTTTGAACGGGGGTTGATTGAGAAATATCAAGGTGAAAGAAGAAATTGAAAGGAAAGAAGGAAGCTCTAGAAATCATGGCAGAAGAGGTAGTTTTCATAGTAGGAGGTTGAAATAGATGCATTTAGGATAGACTGTTTAATATTGTTTTATATTGGGAAATCTTCTTTTGCTTTGGTTGATTTGTTGGCCTAATTGTGTTGGGTTTTGTGACTGTGTGATGCTTAGATTTAAAGTTTCCCATTGTTTAATATAGCTTGATGCTTGTGGTCGATTATACCTCTAGTGGATATGTTTGTATGGTTCCCTTGGGTATGGTGGTCCCTTTTGAATGATCAATTCAAGTGTTTTCTCCCCTACCTATACGTAACCTACATCTGCATCACTTGTTGTAGTGCTTGGTGTTTTTACATTGGTTTTTTCTCTCATACCCATGTTTGCTTGTGTCAATATTATTTGGATTTTTCCTCTCCTATAGTTCCTTTAAATGTCCTTCTAAATAGCTTGGAATTTCTTGGTGGGTATTTATTGTGATCCAAAGAGTTGGTAGTTATTTCTTTTTTTGTTGTCATCCTCTGCATAGAAGATAGCACATAGTTATTTATTTTTTTGTTGTCATCCTCTGCATAGAAGATAGCACCTACAGTTTTGTTCTTCCTTTGATTGTGTACCATATAGGGAATTTTAAGATTCTATATTGTAATATTTTAGTAGATTAATTGCTTGGGCACAATTTAAATAAGAAAGGGAGATGGTTTGGTTTTTTACTTATTTCAATAGATTAACATTTATCAAAAATAAATGAATAAGGGTTATACTTGTAATGGTCTGAATGTTATATTATAAGACCTTGGTATGTTTGAAAATGTTTATGTATTATTTTTGTAGACACCAAAATCTAGCCACTTTTCCTCCACTCATGCTTTCCTATCATTTCCATAACCAAAACATAGTCATTTGCCCTCCATCCTAGCTTTCCCACCATTTTTGCCTATTATTTATATATATTTATTATATATATTTAAATAATAATATTTTATATATTATATTTTATATATTTATATAAATAAATCAATCCCAGCCATCTGATTTCATTTAATCTTATCCGTCCATCCACATCAATCCATGCCACACCCTAAATTTAATATCTATCCTTAGATATGCTTTAATATCAACCACACGATTAGTATCATTGAAACCCTAGCATGCCCTAGGTTGAATTATAAAAAATAACCATTTTTATGGCTCAACCCCTAAGTCCCTGAAGTTTTCTAAGCTTCCTAAGCGCTCGAGTCCCCTGAGGTTCCCCAAGCTTTTAAAGTACCTTAGAGTTCCAACCTAGCCTTTGTGCCCTAACCCCACTCCATCCATCATATTCCTTGTTCCCTCGCTCACCATCGCCATTGCCGCATCCCTTGCCTTCATTATATCTACTTCTATAACATATTTACTCAACCACCAAGTGCCTCCAAGCGCTTTTAGTCATTACCAAGTGCCTCTGGGCGCCTCCTTACCAATCCCAAGCACCCACAAACGTTTCTTGTAGCAGCCAGGAACCTACGGGCATTTTACATAAGCCTTTTTTAAATCCCCCTAGCCTTCAAGTGATGTTAAGGCACACACTCACCATCGACCTACAATAGAAAAACAATAAGCAAAGAATAAGTTAAATCTATTTCATTTGGTTATATTGCATACTATTTAATTTTATTCGTATTTCCTATTTCTATATCTAGGCTTTTAGTTGTGATTTCTGAGGGCTCACACAGTGGAGCTCTCATTATTATTACTAAATCTTTGGTGTTTCTTTGTGTGTATATTAGATAGTACATCAGAAACATTGAATAACTGATTAAGCTAGAGTGGCTTGGCATCGAATACGCAGAAGCCCACTCACACCTATTGGGAGCAAAGATGCAATTGAAGACACCACCATTTGTTGTAGCTAGGGTTTTAGAGAACCCTAGAAATATTTGTAAAAATTGTATCAAAGAGGATTCTTAAATCCACTATTGTAATAAAGGAGTTTTTAGGCTCCCCTCATTTAATATAAATCTCAATTATTGTGCAATATCTGATTATTTGAATTATGTTTCATTTAGCATTGGTTTGTATCATATTTTTGGCTCTAAAAATGGTGATCACGGTGGGACCCCCTAAGGGTTTCATGTTATAATTTATCTTGAATTCTAACTTATTGTTTGTTGTCTTATTTTGCAGATTTTTAGAAGCATAAATCATGAGTCTTTTGCTTGTTAGGGTTTCTGAAAGTTCACAGAAGTTGCAAAAGGAGCGCAAATCACCCAACGACGCTCAGAGTCTATCCAAAAATGTCCAGGTGCATTTCAGAAATGTCCAGCTACATTTTATAGTGATTTGGAATGGATACACAGGTTGTCCAGTAAGTCCACTATCTAAAATCCAATTTCTCTATTTTATATAATTTATGGTTCTTTGATGTATTTTTCAGATTCCAAGCTTAAAATGAACAATCACTAAGTAATCTAGGAAAGAACTCATTTTAGCTTGCATTTTAGGTTTATTTTTGCATCCATTCACACATTCCAGTTAGGGTTTCTATTTCTGATGTATTCACAAATATAAAATGTTGTATTTTGATTACATTTGAATTGGTAATATGCATAAATTAGAGCTACATTTTTGGGTTAGAAGTACCTTATTTTATCTATCTAAGTAGGAACATCATTAGGATGCCAAGAGTATTCTTACCATTGGATGATTCCAGACAGAGGGGTGGACGAACCCTTCGGTTTCCTTTGACAGGGGGTTTTAAGCGGTGTACTTCACACCATTTGGAGAAATTGGTATTCTCTTGTTGGCTTCTGATTTAAATTTATAAAATTAGTTGCTTCTAACATTGCTTGTCCACATTAATAAACAAAAACCTTAAAAGGAACAATTCACACACAACATGTTTCACTCAAAATAGTAGTGGTTGGATTTCATCACCAACCATTGCTTGAGATTTTGTGATGGTGGAATTCATATCCATCCACCAATCTCTACCCATAGAAACCATAGGATACCCCCAAGAAAACTTGTTGGATTTCATCACCAGCAAGAATCTCATTGCCCTATCTTCACCATAGTTTTTACCTTTATTTCATTAAACAAGATTAGAACATCAAAACACACAATACTGACACTTAAAATGAATACACATTAAAAAGGAGATAATCAATGAACAAGATAAACCACACTGGTTGAAACTTAGCATTGGTTTTTTGTTTCCTTTTCACTCTTTAAATATTTCATTTTTGTGTTCTATTTGATAGTTTAATATGTATCTTGATTTATTTGCTTATGGTATTGACTAGAAATCAAAAGAAAACTATAAGTCAAGATAACTTAATGGAACCTTCATCCACCTTCCCCACCACTTCTGTGGTAGATTCCCTGAATGCATATTTCTCTATAGGTGCCTCACATTCCTTACCATCCACAACCTTCCATATGGCCATACCCCAAGAGGAGTCAACCTTCCCTACCCTAGACAACCACATTATCCATATAGACATGGTAGGAGTAGAAGATTTCATGAAGTCTTCTAGTTATGTCTTAGAGTCCATTCCTAATTCACCTAGATAGGATTCTACTTTACAGCAAGAGATTTTTTATTTCCAACCTCCATCCACCTGACCCATGTGTATACTAACCTTTTTTTGAGGCATGAGTTGAACCTTACTTGAATAACACAAGCTTATACTGAGAGGGGGGTGAACAGTATAAGACCATTTTTTACTTTTCTTTCCCAATCAATATTATGCAATGTATAGATATCAATATCAATAGCAGTAATCAAAGCAATGCACAAATCACCATACACAATAGAGACACAAAATTTACGTGGTTCATCCAATTTGATCTACTCCATGGAGAAAATATTTTATTAAAAACTTTCTCAATCAATCTCTTGGGAAACCTTTCCCTATTAATGTTTATGGACCTCTATCCAAAGGAGACACCAATCCCCTTAATCAAGTTCGAGGATCTCTATCCACAGGAGAACTCCTTTCTCCTCTTGCTCTAGTTGGTGATCTTGTAAAAGAATTGTTTCCCCCACTGCTTTGGCTAATGGATCTCTATCCACTGAAGACACCTGTCCTCATTGCCCTAGCTAATGGATCTCTATCCATTGGAGACTATTGTCCTCTATACTCTATCACCTTCAAATCTCTATCTCAAATTTGTACTAAACACATTCCTTCGATCTAGCACAAATCTGCTCAATCTCTATCTATGGTCTGGCACAAACCTATTCTCAAATTTGCACCAAACTCTATCCTCAAATCTGTACTAAACATAGTCCTTCAATATAGCATAAATTTGTCCTCAATATCTATCCTCAAGCTTTAACTCAAATATTTACTCAATCTCAAATCAACTTTGCTGGATCTGCCCCAAAACTTAACTCAAGGTTTGAAAAAATCAATCAATTTTGCTCTCAATTCTTCTCAAAGACTTATCTCAAATATGCCTTGCAAGCTTCCACAAAATCTCACACTAATATGTCCACAAGTTCTCTCTAGAACTTATTCAAATATGCTCAATAAGTCCTCACAATAACTTATCCAAATTTGCTCTCAATTTTTATTGTAAGCTTCCATAAAAGCTTACCCAAATCTATCCACAAGTCTTCTCAAATATTTTCCTCAAATCTTCTCAACAAGTCCACACTAGAACTTGTCTAATCTCATAGAAACATAAAGAGAATTGTTAGAGACTCAATATGCTCTATACTCATCACAATTCTCAATCACTTTCAATCACTCTTTCAAAAACATACAGAGAATTGTTAGAGACTCAATATGCTTCACATTCACCTCAATGGTCAATCACTTTCTCAAATCAATCCAGAATATAGAATAATTTTTTTTATAGAACTTGAAAAATCACTTCACACATCCACTTGACTAGGCTCAACCAACTCTACTCAACCAATCACTCAATGAAACAATTCTTTCTTACAAACCCTAGTCCAAGCATATGAACACTCACTCAAAATGTTTCCAATAATGCTTATCAACCAATCTCACATAACAATGATACTCATGTTATTTTCAAACCCTAGTTCAAGTTCTTCACTTAACCAATAGCTTCAACAACAATGCTTATCAAAAAAAAATTTAACAACTCTTTATTCCAGAAAAACTTGAAGCATTAACTGAACACACTCAACAAGGAAACCTAATTAAGTCCCTTGCACTCCAAACTTTTTTTCCATAAAATAATAAATCAAATCAACTATGGAAGAATGTGCCCATACCTTTTTATTGATGATGAAGGAACCTCAAAAATCTGCCACAATCACAAACACTTCTTTTCCAAGCTCAAGGAAGTTATAAGATGATAAACACTCTCAAAAATACAATGTAAATATCAAAACATACATATACCTTATCACTCCATCTTGAAGAAATCATCCATCAACATATACAAAAATAATTGATCAAATACACCTTATAATCTCCCAATTAAATAATATCTAATACCAGAAATAATATCAATAAAATCACCTTCTCAAAATAACTCAATCGCAAGAAGTCCTCTCAAAATTTAACCAACACTTTAATCTCCAATAAACCAATATGTCATGAATACTTTATTTAAAAATAAATCTAAATCCTTATTCCTCCAATTAACCAAAATAATTATTAATTAAAATACTTTTATCTACCACTTTTAGCTCCCTAAGACCTTATGTCAAAACCTTAGGCATCACAAAAGATATTAAAAATTTATTACCTTTGCCTTGGTGAGATTCGACCTCACGATGCCGCCTTTACTAGCACCCTAGCCACAACTCCAACCACCGCATGATATAGGCGCTCACCTTGGGAGGGAAGAGCACCATATGCTCTATCTTCTCCCTCTTGGTGCCTCTCCTAAAAAGGATTTGCATTGCTTCCTTTGGTGCCTAACCAAGTCCACTCAAAATGCTGACCAAGTCCATTCAAAACATTGCCTATTGAGATTCGAACACAGGTTCTCCCACTCACAAGCACCCTAGCTCACTTCGACTTACCACCAGACCACCACGTTGGATGGTTATGAGGGTTAGGGTGTCTTTCATCTTATTCCTTCGTTGATGCACTTAAGACAAAACTTTGTCTTCTTCCTTGCATGAAATAGCATGAAATACACAACTCGCAGACCTTTGATTATTCAAGCAAGGTATAAATCATTTACCACTTTGCCTTATGGTTTTTATACCAATATCCCACCAATATTTCAAATTTCGGTGGATTCCTTTTTCTGTTAGACTCCAACGCCTAATTAATTTATAAATTATTTAAATTATTTAGAATTTAAATATTAGAAATTAATATTTAAACCCTTTTGGATTTATTAAGTATTAAAGCATTCTTAGGTTTTACCACTCTATATAAATAATATTTATTTATAAAATTTAAATTCAATTTGAATTTAAATATTTTATAAAATAAATATTAAAACTTGGGCTTTTTAACATGAATTTAAAAGCTTCCTTGGGTTTTTGTGAAAAACCTTTTATTTTTGCTCATCCATGGTTTTAATAAAAGCCCTCCTACTTATGCTTCCACATAATATTAAAATATTATGAAGCTATTTTGCCATTAACCTTTGCATTGTTCCTTTTGACTTTATGATATCAACGATAGCTTATTCCTTGACATCAATGACAACTTCATTCCTTGATATCAATGATAACTTTGACTCAAAATGTCCAACATTCCTCTCATATGTCAATTCCCCAACCTTCATGTGCTCCTAGAACCTCATATACCTCCACTTACACCAATCCCTTGTATGAAGCACATGTCAATGTTGCTTCACAGGTTGCAGTCTCACAAGTTGTCATACCTAGTGTAACTTTTACCCAAACCACATATTCCATACCATCTACCTCCATACCCTTAGCCTCTGATAGAGAGATTAGTTAGGCATGGGAAAACCTAAAAAAATTGCTTAGACAACATCAAAATGCTCAACAAAAAGTACAGGTTAACCCTAAGCCTTTGCTAAATTCTACTTAGACTGTCCTTGTTAACTAGGGTCCATCATGGGAACCACAGTCTAATGTGGTTTCTATCCCTGTTTCCCCACCAAGCCATAAGATCACCCATCCTATTCCCATTGGCTAGCCTAGCTATAACCCTCATGCATCAACCTCATTCCATAATTACCCATATTTTCATTAGCAATATCCCATTCATAAAATCCCATAAAATTCACCTAGCCATCAATACCAATCTCCTCATCACTTAGTCACTCCACAATATTTTGTTATACTTACAGTGACACTGAGAGGGGGGGTGAATCAGTGTGTTATTTTAAAACTTTAAACTTGCAATGAAATGAAGCAAACTTAAACTACAAATAACAAGTTAGTAAGAGAGCATCACACAACACAAAGATTTTAACGAGGTTCACCAATGTGGCTACTCCTCAAAAATGACTGCTTGGACTACCATCCAAATCCAACCTTTGCAAAGCAACAACTTTACAACTTATTTACCAGCACCAACTGGAAAGAGCACCAACCCCTCAATTTTTCTACACCAACAAAAAGGAGCACCAACCTCTAATTCACCAGCACCTACTGGAAGGAGCACCAACCCCTTATGCCAAGCTGCAACTTGGACTTCAAGAAAAATATAGAAAAATACCTTCACACTGTTTGCACAATGTCTGCTGTTTTTGTGTACTCTGGTTTATGTTGCAAAAGCTTCGCTCCACCAGCCTGCTTCTGCACAATTGCTTCGCACACTTTGCTTCGACACAACCGAGTTACGGCTTCTGCTCCTGTGCGCTTGTGCTTCGCACTCCAATTTACTTCTGTGCAACTGCTTCGCACACTTCGCTTCGACACAAATGAACAACCACTTTGCACTCAGCTCGAATCGATACGACTCGCTCTCTGCTCATCGCGAACATCACATGCACAAAAATTCTTCACAAAAATCACACCTTCAAACTCGAAACAGCCCTCCTTTTATAGATGAAATTTCAAGGACAAATCTTAAACTGTCAGCTTTAACCCTAAAGAATGTCGACTGCAAAACCCTAATGAATGTCGGCTCCAAAACCCTAATGAATGTCAACTCAAAAACCCTAATCTTCATCGGCCCAGATTTAACTCTGTTAGCTTCAACCGCCTCTCTAGTTCTGTAGCTTTCCTCGTGAAACTGCAACATGTCACGATATCGCGATACCTTTTACATCTGTATGCCTTCTTGTCCTTGCTATCGCGAAATCACGACACTTTTGGCCTTTGTTGGCTTTGACAACGTTTTTGTCATGAAATCGTGACACTTCGAACTATTGCTGATGTCATCCTTACTTCTGTCACGAAATCATGATGTTCCTCGCTTTCTCAACCTTTTGTCGGCTTGCACCAGCGAAACCAGAACATGTCACGAAATCATGACACTTTTGTCTTTGAGCTTTCTCTCTCCCCTTCGGGTTGCGAAAACCTGACATGTCGCGATATCACGAAACTTTTCCTCCTTGGCGCTTTTCTTCCCTTCGGGTTGCGAAAACCCGACATGTCGCGATATTGCGACACTTTTCCTTCTTGGCGCTTTTTCTCCGAACATGTCACGAAATCGCGACAGTTTTCTTCCTTAGCGCTTTTTCACCAAACATGTCGTGAAATCGTGACAGTTTTCTTCCTTAGCGCTTTTTCTCCGAACATGTCGCGAAATCGCGACAGTTTTCTTCCTTAGCGCTTTTTCACCAAACATGTCACGAAATCGTGACAGTTTTCTTCCTTAGCGCTTTTTCTCCGAACATGTCGTGAAATCGCAACAATTTTCTTCCTTAGCGATTTTTCACCAAACATGTCACGAAATCGTGACAGTTTTCTTCCTTAGCGCTTTTTCTCCAAACATGTCACGAAATCGCGACGTTTTCTTACTTGCTTTCATTTCTGCCAACATGTCGCGAAATCGTGACAGTTTTTCCACTTGGCTTCTTTGCCTGCAACATGTCACAAAATCGTGACAGTTTTGCTTATGCCTTCTATCTCCTCGTCCATGTCACGAAATCATGACAATTTTCTTTGCGCCTTCTCTCCTCCGACATGTCATGAAATTGTGACAATTTTCTTTGCACCTTCTCTCTCCTCCGACATGTCACGAAATCGTGACAGAAAACATGTCACGATATCACGACAGTTTTTGTACTTGTCTTTTTCTTTGATTTTCTGAATCTGGGTCACTTCTGTTTTCCTAGAATTTCACTGTACATGATCTAACTAACCTTTGAACTTCTATTCTCTGTATCTGAATGACTTCTAAATTGTCTGTCCACTGCATCATTAGATCTGACTGCTTGTGTTGACAATAATGACAAAACTCTTGCAACACCTTGCTCAACAATCTCCCCCTTTGGAGTTGTTGGCAACACCTATGTACATTCCTGTAACTCTTCTCCCCCTTTGTCAATAATACCAAAGGGCTGCTGCAGACTCCCCCTGAATCCATACACACAATTCTCAGGCACAATTTGTTGCACTTAGCACAAATTATGATCATGAGCAAAAGAATAGTCAAATACTCAAATGCTCCCCCTGAGAAAGTGATCCCCGTAGCTAGTCACTTCTTGGGAAGTGTGACTACTCCCAATTTGTTTCGAAGATACTCAAACACTTCCTTGGGCAATGGTTTTGTAAAAATATCTCGCTACTTGTTCACGTGGTTGGGACAAAATCCAATTTAACTTCTTCTACAACTTTCTCCTTCAAAAAATGATACCCGATGGCAATGTGTTTTGTCTCGTGAATGCATTCATCGGATTCTTGGAGATGTTAATTGCACTCGGTGTTATCACACTTAACCGATATTGGTTCACTGAAATTAATACCAAGATCTTTCGGAGTTTGTTTCATCCACAAAACTTGTGTACAACAAGTTGTTGCTTGTAATATATTCACGCCTCATTGTTGATAAAGAAACTGACTCTTGTTTCTTCTTTGTGCCAAGCAACCAACCTGTCACCAAGATAGAAAGCACCTCCACTTGTACTCTTCCTATCATCAACACATCCTTCCCAATTTGCATCTGAATAAGATATAAGGGTGAAGTATTTACCTTTCGGATACCATAACCCATACTCCATAGTACCCTTGAGATATCTGAGAATCCTTTTATTGCTATCACATGAGTCTCTTTGGGATTGGCCTGAAATCTTGCTACCATGCAACCGCCTACAAAATATCTCGTGCAGTAGTCTGTTAAATAAAGTAAGCTTCCAATCATTGATCTGTACATGGTTTGATCTACGGGTGGAGATTTGTCATCTTTACTCAACTTGCAGCCTATTGTCATGGGAGTACTGACCGGCTTACAGTCCTCCATTGTGAACCTTTTTAGCATCTCTTTCACATATTTAATTTGAGAAATGAATATGCCTTTCTCATTTTTATTAACTTGTAACCCAAGAAAGTAAGACAATTCACCAATCATAGACATTTCAAATTCTTTCTGCATCTTATTTGCTAAGTCTTTACAGGATTCATCTTTGCTTGTTCCAAATATGATATCATCTACATAAACAACAAGAACAATTAGATGCCCACCTTCTATTTTGACATACATATTACTGTCCACCAAACCTTTCTTGAATCCTTATTGAGAGAGATAGTTGTCTAGCCTTTCATACCATGCCCGTGGTGCTTGTTTTAATCCATATAAAGCTTTCTTTAATTTGTAGACAAGGTTGGGATCTTCACTAATTTGAAAACCATCTGGTTGTTCAATATAGACCTCTTCTTCAAGTTTCCCATTTAAAAAGGGTAGATTTTACATCCATCTGATAAAATCTGAAGTTCTTGTGGACTGCTAAGGCCAGAAACATTCTAATTGCTTCTAGTCTGGCCACTGGTGCAAAAGTCTCTTCAAAATCAATGCCTTCGACACTGTGCATAGCCTTTACAAACCAGTCTTGCTTTGTTCCTAATGACCTCGTCTGTCTTCATTTAATTTGTTTCGAAATATCCATTTGGTGCCGATTACATTCTTATTTGCGAGGTCTAGGTACTAATTACCAAGTTCCGTTCTTTTCAATCCGATCTAACTCTTCATTTATTGCCTTCATCCAGCTATCATCTTTGCTTGCTTCATCTATGTTTTTGGGATCAATGCTAGATAAAAGAGAGTAATTACTTATTACTTTCCTTCTTGTCTGAACACCAGTTATGGGATCTCTAATTATTTGGTCTCTTGGATGATTTTTTTGCCAGCTGCCTATTTTGAATTTCTTGTTTTCTTGCACCTCTGAGTCATCAATTAAGTCATCTGAATCAACCGTAGATTTATTTTCTGTTTCATTCACCTCATCTCCTTCAATGACTTCTTCATAGATTGGGTAGTTTTCTTCAAAATTAGCTATTCGTTTCCCACCTTCATCGAATTTAACATCTGCACTGTCCACAATTTTCTTGAGTCTCTTGTTGTAGCATTTGTAAGCTTTGCTTTTTGATAAATACCCAACAAAAACACCTTCATCTGCTCTATTTTCAAACTTCCCAAGGTTGTCATCAGTTTTTCTGATGTAACACTTACAGCCAAATACTTTGAGATGTTTTGCTATTGCTTTTCTACCAAACCACAACTCATAAGGTGTTTTGCTTTCATGAGTTCTTAACATATATCTGTTTTGGATGTATATTGCAGTGTGAACTGCTTCTTTCTAGAATCTGTCTGCTATTTTGTTTTCTGCCAGCATAGTGCGTGCCATTTCCTATACAGTTCTGTTCTTTCTTTCTACTACACCATTTTGCTAGGGAGTTCTAGCTACTGAATATTGTCTCTTGATACCATGTTTTTCATAGTATTCTGTAAATTCATTCGAAATGAATTCTCCTCCTCTATCTGATCGTAAACATTTGATCCTTTTTCCCGTTTCATTCTCAACTAGATGTTTGAAATATCTGAACATTTCAAAAGCTTCTGTTTTATCTTTTAAGAAAAATATCCATGTCATTCTGGAATAATCATCGATACACAACATAAAGTAATTGTCACCATTTATGCTTTGTGTTCTCATGGGTCCACATAAGTCTGTATATATAAGTTCCAAAGGCTTTCTAGTGTGGTACTCTTTTGTTTTGAATGAGACTCTAGTTTGATTTCCCTTCTGACATGAATCACAGATACTATTTGAAGGTTTTCTAATGGTTGGAATATCTCTCACTGCTTGTTTCGAGCTGATTTTCACCAAATTATCGAAACTCATGCGTCCAAGTCTCTTGTGCCACAGCCAGTTCTATTCTTCTTGTCCAATGAAACATGTACCTTATGAAGTTTTTGAGAGTGTGTACAGGTTTCCAGACGTCCTTGAACCAGTTGCTATCAATTTTCCACTATTTATTTTTCTAACTTCACAACCCTGCTTCTTGAAGACTACTTCATGTCCTTTATCACAGATTTGATTGACACTTAACAGGTTGTGTTTCAAACCATCCACAAATAAAAATTCTTCTGACTTGATTTTCCCATCACTAATTTTGACAGATCCTTTTTCTATTATTTTGGCTCCATCATTATTTCCTAACTTCACAGAGCCACCCTCATATTTCGTAGTTTTTCAAATTTTTGTTTATCACCCGTCATATGACTTGACCATCCACTGTCAATATTCCATGGTACACATTTATTCTGAGCCTTGAAAGCTGTCTGTACTATTATGGATTCTTTTTCTTCCCTAAGCTGTTCTTTTTGTTTCCACTCTATTTTGACTGTGGTATTGGGCTCTAGTTTGGACTTTCCTTTTTCAATATATTTTGCATATCTTTCAGAAATTTTTCTATTTTGTCTTGTCCTATGTGGTTGGAACTTTCTTTTCTGAGGTTTATTTAAAACAGAGGTACTACGACAATTTCTTGCAATATGCCCATAGTTGTGATGACTAAAACATTCTATCGCATAATTTGTTAGAGGTGCAAAAACATTTCTACTAACAAAGCTTCTTGGTCCTACATTATACTTGCAGTCTACAATTTTGTGCCCATAACCATTACATTTGAAACAGAAACCAGAAAATTAATGATTAAACCTGAAGGATGGTCTTTGCCAGGTTGTTGTAGAAACCATAGATTTTCTTTTTCTTTGATTTGTGACCTGGGTAAAGCCATCATTGTCAGTTATCCTTTCGGGCCTGGCATTACTACTTTCTTTTGCATGATTTGTTTTTCTTTCATCAGCCTGTTTCTCATCTTCACTCCTTATAGTTTCAACATTTTTGGCTTTTGGTCCATTTGATGATTCTCCTTCAATGAAGCCCAGACCAAATTTAATGCCTGCAGGTCGTTGATCACATAAGATTTTATCTAGCTTCTTCGAACTTTCTTCATGTTTGTGATGGCAGCTTATTTTTCGATCCAGCTCTTGTATCTGCATTCGTAGGCCAAGATTTTCTTCTTCTAGTTTACAGCAGTAATCTATCTTCATGCTTATCTGAACTTCAAGATCTTCAGACATTTTCTTGTATTATTCTACCTATATTTTTAAACTAGTTATGATGTTGTTTGCATCCTCAAGCTTTCTTGACAGTTTATAATTCTTTCTTTTCTCAAATTTCCGTTGTTCAAGAGCAGAAACCAGTTCACCTTCTAGATCAACTTCTGCCTCAGGTTTTTCAACACATGCTTTAGAGTTCATTCCTTCTCTCTTCTCTGATTTTTCTACCTCTTCTAATTTTTCTACTTCAAAAGCCATGAATAGAGCTTCACCTGTTCCTTCTTTAGAATCCTCACTAGAGCTATCCTCTGAAGAATTTGCATTCCTGGAGATGAAACTTTTCTTTTTGAAATTTCCCTTTCTGAAGTTTGTTTTCTTTCTCCATTCACTTCTTTCTTGATGAGATGCTTCCTCACCTTTGTTCTTATCATTGAGAGGACATTCGGTAGCAAAGTGTCCAATGCCCCCACAGTTGAAACATTTGAAAGGAAGCTTTCCTCTGTATTTTCCTTTTCCCTTTCTTAGTTTTCTGACAAAATTTGCTTCCATTTCATTCGAATTTTCTTCTTCTTTAGACTCTTGTTTTGTGTCTTTACCTTTTAGGGCTTTAAATGTTGCTTCTCTGTCTGTGGTATTAGATCTTCCTATTATCATTTCATAAGCATTCAGGGAACCATGCATCTCATCCATACTGAAGTGATTTAGATATTTAGCTTCTTCTATGGCTGAGACTTTAGAATCAAATCTTTGAAGAAGCAATCTTAATACCTTTTTCATGATAGTTGATTGAATTAGTGATTCCATTAACTCTCTGCATAAAGGCTTCTATGTTCTCATCATTGGTCATTTTTAATGATTCGAATTGAGCTTGATGTGTTTGAAGCTTGGCTTCCTTGATCTTGTCATCTCCCTCATAAATATTTTCTAGTTTGTCCCACACATCTTTTGCTGATTCGCAATTTATGATCTTAACCAACTCACTGTCAACCAATCCACACATGATGGCATTTTTTGCTTTAGAGTCATTTTCAAATGCCTTTTTACCAGTGTTGTTGGTTGGAGCAATGTCGAGAGCTGTGTAACCATTAACTACTACACTCCAGATATCAAATCCCAAAGCATGGAGATATGTCTGCATTTTGATCTTCCAGAATGCATAATTAGTTTCGTCAAACAATGGTGCTTTGTTTGAAGAGAAACCTTCACCACCTACCATTGTGTCACTTCCAAGATCACCCTAGCTGATTGAGCCTGTTCAAGAACTTGGCTTTGATACCAATTTTTATACTTACAGTGACATTGAGAGGGGAGGTGAATCAGTGTGTTCTTTTAAAACTTTAAACTTGCAATGAAATGAAGCAAACTTAAACCAGAAAAAGCAAGTTAGTAAGAGAGCATCACACAACACAAATATTTTAACGAGGTTCACCAATGTGGCTACTCCTCAAAAATGACTGCTTGGACTACCATCCAAATCCAGCCTTTGCAAAGCAACAACTTTACAACTTATTTACCAGCACCAACTAGAAAGAGCACCAACCCCTCAATTTTTTTGCACCAACAGAAAGGAGCACCAACCCCTAATTCACCAGCACCTACTGGAAGGAGCACCAACCCCTTATGCCAAGATGCAACTTGGACTTCAAGAAAAATACAAAAAAATACCTTCACACTGTTTGCATAGTGTCTGCTATTTCTGTGTACTCTGGTTTCTACTGCAAAAGCTTTGCACTGCCAGTCTGCTTCTGTGCAACTACTTCGCACACTTTGCTTCGACACAACCGAGTTACGGCTTCTACTCCTGTGCGCTTGTGCTTCGCACTCTAGTCTACTTTTGTGCAACTGCTTCGCACACTTCGCTTCGACAAAAATGAACAACCGCTTCGCACTCAGCTCGAATCGATATGACTCGCTCTCTACTCATCGCAAACTTCACATGCACAAAAATTCTTCACAAAAATCACACCTTCAAACTCGAAACAGCCCTCCTTTTATAGATGAAATTTCAAGGACAAATCTTAAACTGTCGACTTTAACCCTAAAGAACGTCGGCTGCAAAACCCTAATGAATGTCGGCTCCAAAACCCTAATGAATGTCGGCTCCAAAACCCTAATCTTCATCAGCCAAGATTTAACTCTGTCGGCTTCAATCACCTCTCTGGTTCTGTAGCTTTCCTCGTGAAACTACAACATGTTGCGATATCATGACACCTTTTACATCCGTACGCCTTCTTGTCCCTACTGTCAAAAAATTGTGACACTTTTGGCCTTTGTTAGCTTTGACAACGTTTTTGTCATGAAATCGTGACACTTCAAACTATTGCTGACGTCATCCTTACTTCTGTCATGAAATCATGATGTTCCTCGCTTTCTCAACCTTTTTTCGGCTTGCACCAGCGAAACCAGAACATGTCACGAAATCGTGACACTTTTGCCTCCAAGATTTCTCTCTCCTATTTGGGTCGCGAAAACCCGATGTCATGATATCACGACACTTTTCCTCCTTGGCGTTTTTCTTCCCTTCAGGTCGCAAAAACCCGACATGTCGTGATATCGCGACACTTTTCCTTCTTGGTGCTTTTTCTTCAAACATGTCGTGAAATCGTGACAGTTTTCTTCCCTAGCGCTTTTTCACCAAACATGTCACGAAATCGTGACAGTTTTCTTCCTTAACGCTTTTTCTTCGAACATGTCGCGAAATCGTGACAGTTTTCTTCCTTAGCACTTTTTCACCAAACATGTCACGAAATCGCGACAGTTTTCTTCCTTAGCGCTTTTTCTCTGAACATGTCGTGAAATCGTGACAGTTTTCTTCCTTAGCGCTTTTTCACCAAACATGTTGCGAAATCGTGATATTTTTCTTCCTTAACGCTTTTCTCAAAACATGTCACGAAATCGCGACAGTTTTCTTACTTGCTTTCATTTCTGCCAACATGTCGCGAAATCGCGATAGTTTTTCCACTTGGCTTCTTTGCCTACAACATGTCGCGAAATCGCGACAGTTTTTCTTGCGCCTTCTCTCTCCTTGTCCATGTCGCAAAATCATGACAATTTTCTTTGTGCCTTCTCTCTCCTCTGACATGTCGCAAAATTGTGAAAATTTTATTTGTGCCTTCTCTCTCCTCCGACATGTCACGAAATCATGACAGAAAACATGTCGCGATATCGCGACAGTTTTCTTACTTGTATTTTTCTTTGATTGTTTGAATCTGGGTCACTTCTGTTTTCCTGGAATTTCACTGTACATGATCTGACTAACCTTTGAACTTCGTCCTCTCGCATCTGAATGACTTTTGAACTGTCTGTCCACTGCATCATTAGATCTGACTGCCTGTGTTGACAATAATGACAAAACTCTTGCAACACCTTGCTCAACATATTTCTCCACTCCACCATAAACTCATTAGGTAATTCAAGGCTTCCACATTCCTAAGGAAGACCCTTTAATTGAGGTCATGCATAAACAAATAGATCAATTGATGCAATTTATTCTTAGTTTTTCAAACTAAAAACCTACCTTACACAATTTATCAATCAACCAATTCATTCTTCGGTACCATCCCTACCATATTTGGTAGATTTTACAATACCTAAGTTTGACAAATTTAAGGGAACTAAGGATCCCAAAGAAAATGTGAGTATGTTTGTACATGCTTGCTTTAGAATTCAAAAAGATAATGCTCTCATGCTTTGAAATTTTCCTCAAACATTAGGAGGGGATGCCATAGAATGGTACAATCAATTGGAAAGCCATAGTAATTATACTTTTGAGCAGATTGATTAGTTCTTTGAGCATTTCATCTTAAATGTTAAAAATAAGATCTCATTGTCTGATGTGTATGCTTTAAGGCAACATGATGATGAATCTATCTATGATTTTGGGAACCGTTGGAGGGTTATCATCATTAAATTGCCATTTACCCTACCAAAGGATGAGCTAATTAATTTATTCACCAAGGGTTGCTTAAAATCTATCTCTTGTATGCTTCAATTATGAACTTATCAATCATTTGAAGAAGCTTTAGCTCATGCTAGTGTCATTAAGGAGATCAAAATCCAAGAAGGCATATTAAAATATAGAAATAAATAATGGCAAAACAAGGGCCAATACAAAAGCAATTATTTAGACCAACAAAAATCAACACAGGCTACCCCAGCCACCCAATCCAATCAAGTCAATCAAGTGGTCATGAGCTAGCTCATAATGGTTCAACAACAACCTATGCAACAAACACCACAACAAATTTCATATCATGCGGTCTCCTCGACAACACAAGCTCCAATAGTTCAGAACATAGTTCCAGTTGTGGAAAATCATCCCCGATGATATTCAGTCTAACAAAATCTCCAATACACCCCTTTAGATGAATTGTATACCTCCATTTTTAGAAGGTTGTATGAGACAAATAAACTTGTTTTTCTCGATGTTAGACCTGATGATCCTGCCAAAAGTAGTAAAAAATATCAGGAACATCTATTTTATCCTTATCATAGGCAAAACGAGCATGACATTAACAACTACCATGGGTTTAACGACATAGTCCAAGACCTTATTGACTTGGGATTGATCAAGCTTGATAATTCCCTCACTCAACAAAACCAAAATATTGGTATATTTCAAACACCACTTCCTCATCACGAGGAGATGCAACAAAATGTAGGGGGGGTAACACAAAAACTCCTCCTAACCAAGTTAATCACATTCAACAATACTAAGGGTTTTTGGGGGCCATTCATGTGGTCACTAGAGGTCAAAGGAATAACCAACAAAGGCAACCACCTCAAGCAAGTGTGTCAAAACCTTCTAAATCACCACCCATCCAAGTTTCCCCTAATCCTTCATCACCCATCCATATCCCTATTCAATCGAATATACCAAATCCATCCATCAATCGTACACCTCGACTAGTCATCTCATTGATTAGTCGGTTAATTACAAGTTTGAAAATGGCTTCCACCAAATTATCAATCTATGAGTTAATCCAACAATATCCTCCACATCATGAGGTATTAATGGACATTTTGAAATCCATCAAACTACAGTCACAAGATCCTAATGCCTTCAACAACTTTGTGGGAAGCATCCAAACATGCATGGAGCATTCCATAACATTCTATGACTTTGAGATATAGCCAATATCATCAGAATCAGTAGACCCTCCATTGCATATCATTGCTCTAATTGACAAAAAGCCTTTTAAAATAGTCCTAATTGATATTGGTTCCTCTATCAACATCATCACCACATCTTCTCTTCATCATTTGAACCTTCCTCCATCTCATATCACCAAGTCATTCTTCACCCTCAAAGTATTCAATGATGCTTTGTGTTCCATAGTTGACACTGCTATTTTTCCCATCGAAGTACGAGTCAAAATATTGCACATAATATTTCACATCTTGAAAGGATTAATAGTGTACAATGTATTTCTTAGAAGACCTTGGATGAGGGAAATGAGATGTGTCCCTTCAATACTACATCAATGTTTGAAATATGTTCATGAGGGACAAGTACATTGCATATCGATGGATGTCGAGTTGTTTAAGTATTGTAATTTTATTTCAAATCCTTATGAGTCCATGCTCCCTTCCACTCATATTTTTCTTTCACTGTCATCCAATCCATCCACCACTTCACCAATATTTTCATCAAAATATCCCATTCCTAAAGAGCTCCCTATCACCAACCCTCATCAAGCTTCCACATCCTATCCTATCCTATCCTCCAATTCCTTAATATATCTGTAGCGAGATTAAAGGTATGCTATATAGAAATTATATCGATGCTCTCTCTGCTAGCTCTGCTTGAAGCATCATGATCCTCGCATCTCGCTCAACCACCTAATACTCCAGCTATATCTAATCCTCCTCACTCTATCCTGGAGGTACATATAGGACCTCCTCCACATCCTCCCCATCTCCTTCATCTCCCTCAATCTCATGAGCCTACTGCATTACACTCCTAGCCCTTCGCCTTTGACTTTCAGATCGAAGGTGCCACTACCATTTGTGATCCTCTTGGCTCCCCTCATCCTGGACCTCCTAAGTACCCTCATCCCTCACCTCTCCACCTCCATCTCCATCGATCGCTCCTCGAGGCAGTGCCCATGGTGGCTGAGCCACAAACCATGTATCATACTCCACGGTCATCCCCACATCCTCCATATCTAAGAGATATATCTCCTCATCATCCTCTAATACCACTCTCCATGTATCCATGCATGGTAGCCCTATATCCTCTTGATGTATCCTATAGCACACTGACTTATTGGGGACATCCTATCTCAGCCTAAACTGGTAGAGCACTCATGAGAATTAGAAGTACTCTGCCTCACTCCTATGCCTCCCAACCAACAATTGAGCCTTCCATACTTACAAAAAAATGCTCTCCATCCTCAATCCATCTGCATATTTGTCATGACCTCCATAATACTTGGGTGAACATTAGTCCAAACCACAACTCTCGGTACCACTGGCTCATCCTCACTAGATGACTCAGTTGTGCCTCCTCAACAAATTACCATCACCTAGCATAGGGTTGCTCTCTATCCAAGCCTACCATAGTTAAATCCTCTTATCAAGCCACACTAAAGTGATCCCATACCCAACATTGTAGTAGTAGACTGCACCCCAACCCCTTCCTCCCTCACCTTGTCACATCATACATATTTCGGTACACCTATGCTAACAAGGCAGGAGCCCATGCATATACTTGCCTCCTAGTGAGCATGTCGCTCACCACTTCTATCAGGTTCCATGAGAACCTTCTCCTAGTGTTTTTTAGGGCCATAATGTTGGCCAACACAAACATAACCAAAGCATGAATGGGGTCCAACTCCGTGTCCATGTACATGGACAAATAAGGAATACCCTCACACTCCACCTTCACCTCCTTCCATGCATCCTCAAACATCCACATAAAATTCATCTTCTAGTTGAGACTGAACTCAATCCATATCCCCTCTACCGGTACCTTGAGGATGTGATATACATCCTCCAAGGTAACTATCACCTCACATATGGGGAGCTAAAAGGTCCCCTTTTTCACATCCCATCTCTCCGCAAAGGTAGAGAGGTACCCCTCATCGGCCCTCTCCACATCCAATTAGGCTACCTTCACTAGCTCCACCTCCTCCAACAAATCTCACTCATTCATAATCACCTTACTCATCCCATGGATGTAAGGCAAAAATCGATGACGAGCCTCCAAAATCCTAAGTTGTAGCACAACACAAAACATTGGTTAATAATTTTACAAAAAAAAAAACATAAAAACTTTGCACAATACAAAAGCATAATAAAATGTGTTACCTCAACAACTCACACCCCATATGCAGCCCTGGCCCCTGCACCAGTTCCCTCCACTACCATATTTGTCATGCTCCAAATGTCTCACCTCACTTCACTCCACTCTCCCAGATGCAGCATATCTCTCTCCCAAATGCACAAATGAGCTTGGTTTCTCATCTTGGAAGCTATTATAGTTGCTTTAGGCACATTGAGATGCCCATGGATGTTTCCTAGCACACTGAAGCACCCATGGGTGTTTGTAGAGTGCCCAAACACTGATGGGCGTTTCTTCCTACCAAAAGCGCCAATGGGCGTTTGGTGTCAAATTGCATAAAAGACCAAATTTTCACAAAATAGTAGCTTTTCCTAATCAAAACACTCCAAATTTCATCCATCCATACATTTCATAGTTTTATCAGGTTTTGTGAAGATTCCAACTAATTTGGACGCATAATTTTTTTTGCGACCACAAATTGTAAATTCACTAAACAAATTACAAAAGCACCCCAAAACGGTCAAAATATTCACAAAATGATAATCCTCATAATTATCATCATTTTTACATCATAACATCATTATTTTGCATCATCATTTGCCAAGTGCAAAACAACATTCAAGTGAATCTCGTATATAGTAGGTTTTTCTATATACTTGGCAATTATAGTGATTTACGTCCATGCAATTCGGTAAGCTGAAATATCTACCATAAGAACACTTGGTCATTATCATTATTCCATATCTCCTTGTTTGAAAGCATAATCATATTTGGTACTTCACATTTTACATGAAACCTTACCAAGAATAATTTGCATAATAATTGTCATTAATGGCCTAGTTCATGGGGCTTAAAACATGGACAACATCAAATTTCATCATTACACATTTCCTTGATAGTTATCATAGCGACTGGCTTTAGCTAGGGTGATTGGTTTCGATCCTACGAATTATTTGACAGTCACTAGCTAGCCCTCTGAGGTTGACTAATTTTATTTTTCTTTGCATATTCATATTTGCATATCAATGGCGCCGGAAGGCCAAGTGTTTCAACAACATCGAATCAACCCAAAATTTGGGGCAACCACATTTGGTTCCAAATTTTTCCATAATGGGATACATCTTACATTATAATAACATCCGTAGTTTGGCAAAACCTCTTCATCTATTGGGGTAAAAATAGGCGTATTTCTCATCACATTTTTTACACATCCCTTCATCTATTGGGGCATAAATAGATGCATTTCTCATAACATGTTTCACAAATCCATTCATATATTGGGGTAAAAAAAGATGCATCATCACCAATTCTCTTCCTACCGTTGGGGCAAAATGGTATCACATTTTACATTATTTATATTGTCCACATTCTATTTGCACAGATTTTTCAATTGGCTCATAAGATTCATCCGCAACCTCATTCACCAATTGATGGGGTAAGATACACAATAACTTCAAATTCTTTATTCTTTTACCTTTGATTTTGTCTTCACATTTCAATAAGAGAGAGAAATTGCTTCTATGCCTAGCCCTATCAAGTGTCTTGTATTTTTGTACCATATTGTGTTTCACGCAACATGGTACAAAAAGGGACATCTGTAGACACCAAAATATAGCCACTTGTCCTCCACTCATACTTTCCTGCCATTTTCATCACCAAAACATAGGCATTTTCCCTTCATCCTAGCTTTCTCACCATTTTTACTTATTATTTATATATATTTATTATACATTTATTTAAATAATAATATTTTATATATATTTATATAAATAAATCAATCCCAACCATCCGATTTCATTTAATATTATTTGTCCATCCACATCAATCCATGCCACAACCTAAATTTAATATCTATCCTTGGATATGCTTTAATCTCAACCACACGATTAGTGTTGTTGAAACCCTAGCATGCCCAAGGTTGGATTATAAAAAAGAATCATTTTGATGGCTCAACCCCTAAGTCCCTGGAGTTTTCTAAGTTTCCTGAGCACTCAAGTTCCCTGAGGTTCCCTAAGATTTCAAAGTGCCTTAGAGTTTCAACCCAGTATTTGTGCCCTAACCCCACTCCATCCATCATATTCCTTGTTCCCTCACTCGCAATTACCACCACTACATCCCTCACCTTATCTAAAACATCTTTCCTTAGCTTCCAAGCATCTCTGAGCACTTTCGATCACCACCAAGTGCCTCTGGGCACCTCACTACCAGTCCAAAGTACCCACGGGCATTTTCTAGAGTAGCCAGGCACCCGCGGGCATTTTATGTAAGCCTTTCTGAAAGCCCCATAACCTTCGAGTGACACTAGGGCACACCTTCACCATCGACCTACAACATATCCAACCATCAATAGACAACAAGTAAAGAACAAGGTAAATCTATTTCATTTGGTTATATTGCATACTGTTTAATTATGTTTGTATTTCCTATTTCTATAGCTAGGGTTTTAGTTATGATTTTTGAGGGCTCACATAGTGGAGCTCTCATTATTATTACTAACTCTTTGGTGTTTCTTTGTGTGCATATTAGATAGTACATCAGAAGCATTGAATGGCTGATTAAGCTAGAGTGTTCGACATCAGATACGGAGAAGGCCACTCACACCTATTGGGAGCAAAGACGTAGTTGAAGAAACCACCATTTTTGTAGCCAGGATTTTGGAGAACCCTAGCAATATTTGTAAAAATTGTATCAAAGAGGATTATTAAATCCACTATTGTAACAATGGATTTTTTAGGCTCCCCCATCGTTTAATATAAATCTTAGTTGTTGTGAAATATCTGGTTATTTGAATTATGTTTCATTTAGCATTGTTTGGTGTCGCATTTTTAGCTCTACATTTTCCTTTGTAAAAAAAGTTAGAAAATCCTTCTTGTATATTTTGGTTAAATAATAAAATTTGAAGTGTTACTTTGTAAAAATAGAAAGAGCCTTGATTTGAAAATAATTTCTAATGATTTCCTAAGTTACGTAGGTAATGGAATAATTAGAAAGAGATAAGTATGGGATTCTCTCCTTCTTTGTTTAATTTTTAATTGCATGTTTGTTTATCTTTATGCATTGAACATTGTAGTTGCATTGCATTAGGATTTATCTCGATCCCTTAGTTTACCTTAATTTCGGGGAAATTCCGTCATGAAGAAGATCGTGAGAATAAGATGGTGTAGAGGACTTTTGGCTGGAATTGCTCTAGTATATTTGGGAAGGTATGTAAATGTAAAGTTTGGAATGTAAAACTTGGTTATTTTTATTTCATTACTAATAAGGCTTGGAGCCTATTTGTAAGTGCAAGAAGATATTTGGATTTTGTGCAATGATGGAATAAAGAAATGAATTAGTATTTATTTCTTTAAAAGAAATTGTCATTATGAAAAGCAATGAAAATCTATATGCTAGATTGATCTAATGAGATTGTTTTAAACTAAGTGGATGCTTTATGTTAGCATTACGTCAGAATTTAACATTTTTATTACTTTTATCAAGCTTTAGAATCTAGTTAGATGTTTCTTTTGCTCTAGCTTAATGTGGTTATGTATGAGCTATTTAATTTTAGATTTAGCATTTTGTTATAACTATGCTCATTATTTTCATTATAGTACTTTATTTTCTTAGTTGTGAGAGAGATGTTAATTGTTTCTAAGAATGAATCTTGGGAGGGTTTCTTGAGCTTTGAACTAGACCTCTTCTTTTAGGACCTTGAGTCATAGAATGAACCCAATCCTAGAAGGAGTTGTGATGATGCAATAACTAGGTAAAGATGAGTCCTAGAAGGATTTGTGGTGATGCAATAGCTAGGCACTCATGAATCTAGGAGTTGCAATAATGCAATAGCTATATTCTCATGATTAATACACCTTGAACAATGAGTATCGAGTGTTCATAACTTTGAGGTTAACAGAATCAATTATGATATAACTATGGTGGTACCCTAAATAATGAGGTTTAGGTAACCATGCACATTACCAGGTGAGTGGTGATAGTTAGCCCATAGATGTGTGGTAACTAAGCACCAATGCTTTACACAAAAATAAGCTACATAGACTGGATTATGGATAGATTAGAGAATTTGTGTCCCACTTTATATGTTATGGGCCTTAAAGGATAATCCCTATGTTGTGGTAAAATTTTTCTATACCAATGAGGGTATAGAAAAGGTGGAGGGACCACATTGGCATCATTCTAAATGGTGAAGTTTAGTAAGGTGAACCCTAGAAAATATAGGATGTTGGAAACTCTTATCTATTGAGTGTTTTCTGTAGCGATATTAAACTCAAATTTGATAAAGCCTTGTGAATGTTGAAACTAATATTGGGTCTCTTTGTGAATCTACTTGTGTAAAAAAATTATATCTCTCTCGATTTGGTTATGGTGAGTTGTTATAGTTGGTATTAGAGCTCTAGGTCATAGGACTAGAAGCTTCTATGGAATGCACCTAGGATGAACCTTGACTTGATGTGTTGCTTTGGGGAGACTTACTCTTTTAGGGACCTTAACATAATCTAGGATAAGTTGGGTATTGCATGCTGACTAGACCAATCAGACCAAGAAGTAAAAAATCCTAGAGAGTATAGTTTATTATTAGGAATGGTGCTTTGTGGGTAGGCAAGAGTGGCCATGACCATTATCAATTTTGAGATAATGATCTAATTTAGTTCATGAGGGAAATGAAAACTAGCTAATTATAAGTACAGTCAAGGAAATTGTAACTTAACCATATACTTCGTGTGGATAAGAGATGGTTAAGAGGAGGATCATCCTTGAAAGTAGGTTCAACTGCATAAGAGGAAATTTTAGTGCATCCCCAAAATAAAAATGGATGAACAATGAACTCTAGAAAAAAAATTAGGAGGACAAGGGACCCCAGTAGAAATTCTAGAAGGACAACATATTTTATCTAGGAAACTGGAGGAACAACATGTTCCAATGAGAAGGTGGAAGATATTTCTTTAGTGGTTAAGTTGCTTTAGGAACAAATATAACAACAACAAAAATTTATAGAAACCCTGATCAATAAGGAAACTAGTGCCAAGTTTTTAGAGGGTGGACAAGAAGAAAATCCTGTTAGGAAAAGCTAGGAAGGTAAGGCCTAGATAGAGGCTGAGCTAGCTAAAGACCTTAAGAATGTTAGGATAGCTAATTTTAATGGGAAGGAAGGATGAGATGCAACAGATCCATGGATGAATGAGTTGGAAGCCTTCTTTTCCATGAAGAATTACTCCTTTGAAAACTAGATTGTATGGGCTACCCTCCATCTCTAGGATGTTGCCATAGAAAGGTGGAACACATTTAGGATAGGTAAGAATATCTAAGCTATGAATATTGAATGAGAAATTTTTATCAAGCTTTCAAGAAAATATTTCTTTTTTATCAGTTTTATGTAGAGAAGTTTGAAGAATTATCTACACTTCAACAGGGTTCATTGTGAGTAGAAGTATACTTTCAAAGATGTGTGAAACTCTTGAAGTATATTTTGAAGTATGAGAATAATGAGCAACTAAAGGTGCATAAGTTCATCTTAGGGGTGGATCCCAAGATTAGGACAATAATTAATTTGCTCAAACCTAAAACTCTACAAAAGGCTTATGATTTGGCTAGACAGGAAGAGACCAATCTTCAAACCAAAAAGTCATTTTTCAACTATTCAAGGTTGACAGAGGCAGAGAGGTAGGAGCTTAAGAAAAGAAGAGTGTAGGATTTATGAAATATGATAAGGAGCAAAACAAGAAGATTAAAGGGAATCCAAAGTTTGGTAATAAGAACAATGATATTGAAATACAATATAATAAGAAATAAAAAAAAAATAGCTCCAACCCTCAACCGCAAAAGCAATATGATTCAACACATAAAGAGGGAACATGAGATAAAAGGTAGAAAATATCTCAGGCATTGAGGATAGGTAACAAAATAGAGCAACAACAACACAAGATCTATGCTACTATAGAGAATCATAACCTAGATGGAAAAACAACACTTATGTTACTAAATGGTAAGTTGTTTAGAAAGGATGTTAAGGTTATAATAGATGGTGGAGCTACATATAGTTTTATTTCCACTAGTATTATCAAGGATATGTCAAAAAGACCTATATTTTTGGTACAAGAGTGGAAAGTCGAGTATGGTTCTGGTTAGACCTACTCAATGGATCAATGTTTGTCTATGACTGAGATTATCTTACCCAATGGATCCACTATATGGAACTTATATGTAGCACCACTCTATACTTTTGATATTATCCTAGGTATTGATTGGTTGAAGGCTCATGGAGCCTTAATCAACTTCCAAGAGAGGTGGATGGACTACACCGATAAGGATAAAAAGATAGAAAGAGTTCAAAGTAGGCAAGAATATTTTTGACCCCATTTTTTGTTGGTTATGCAACTGAAGAAAGATATTAAAAGAGGTGGTATCTTATATGCAGTCAAAATTAATGGTAGGATAGGCAAAAAAGGGATGAGAAAATATTTAAGAAACATCCCATTTTGTATGAATTTAGGGATGTATTTTAAGAAGACCTTCCAAGCTTACCACCTTGAGATGATTTTAATTTTACTATTGAGCTAATGCCTAGAGTTGAACCCAATATTGCCAAGACACCTTACAATATGATCCCAATTGAGTTATAAGAGTTAAAGATGCAACTTCAATATTTGTTAGAAAAGGAATTGATCAAACCTAGTGTGTCACCTTGGAATACTTCGGTATTATTTGTGAAAAATAAGGATGGTTACTTGATATTGTACATTGATTATAGGATGTTGAATAAGGTAACCATAAATAATAGGTATCCTTTTCCAATGATTTACAACCTCTTAAATCAACTAAAGGATGCTATTATTTTTTTAAATATAGACCTGAGATCTAGATATCATCAGTTGAGAATCCACAAGGAGAATACTCATAAAATAACTTTTAAGACTAGATATGGGCACTATGAGTTCACAATGTTACCATTTAGGTTAACAAATGCACCTACAACTTTCAAGAATCTAATGAACAATGTGTTTAGAAAATATCAGTTTGTTCTAGTATTTTTAGATGATATCCTTATATATTCTTGCACTAAAGAGAAACATGACCATCATCTAAGGTTAGAATTGGAAGTGCTAAGGAAAAAACAACTATATGGAAAGTTTTCTAAATGTGAGTTTTATACCTCACAAGTGTAGTACTTGTTGCATAACTTATTTATTATTAAACATGAACCATTCACCAATATGCAGAAATATCAAATCATTCATCCACAATATATTATCCACAATAACAATCCACAAATGAGAGAGAGATAGATAATACCCTTAAGGTAGGGCAACACCAATAATAATCCTTAAGGAAGGAATAACTCCACAAGATCTCCCAAGATGAGAGGCCACTTCGTGGGCACGACGATTACATAAGATTCTTCTTCAATGATATGAATCTCCTTACAATGACAAATATCTCTTCTTTATATATCCATATTCTTATTCTACTTTGGAGAGCCTACTACTAATATTATATTATATTAAAATATAATATAATATTATAATACAATCAACCTTGGGTTATGTGTGGCCCATGCCAACCCTTATACAATATAATAATATATCCCCAAATATCTATTCCTAGGTACCCTACCATGCCACCCTCCTTACAAATGTTTCGTCCTCGAAACATATGAAGAAACTTGATAGTATGATTTGCTAAGCAATGTTAGCAATTGGTACCAATCTCGATCATCCATCCATCCAAGTGAAACTCGATGATGCTTGGTACGCCATTTTGTTACTTGAGTATCCAAATCTGCTTCGTTGGCTCCACGCTTCTACTGCTATATTTTGATAACTTGAATGATGGGTCCACTTGTTCCTTGATGCTGATGAACCATGCTGAAAACCATGATCACTATGCTTTCTTTGCCAAACACTGCCATAGTTGGTGCCCTGCTGATTACATGTAGAACCATAATATTGTTGCCTTGAACCATGCCTCCAATATTGTTTCCGCTCATGGTGGTGTGGATGGCGATATGGTGCAACCTTTACTTGATGTTCTACCTTCTTTGAATTCTCAACATTTGGCTCCATTATTTTAAATTCCTCTACACATTGTTCTTTCATGTTCTCTTTGTTTGGTGTGTCCTTGTGCTCTTCTATCAAATATTCCTTGGACTTTGTTGTTGTTATCGCCTTCGTGGATTCTGTTTCCTGTTCTTCAATTTGTTCTTCTACAACCACTTCTTGATTTTCCTTGTATCCTTGCTCCTCAAGCTGAGAAATATCCTTCTTGGATTTTGTTTCATGTTCTTCAATTTGTTCTTCTACAACCGCTTCGTGATTTTCCTTGGATCCCTGCTCCTTAAGCTGAGAAATATCCTGTAATGTTATCTTCTTTTTCCTATACCATAACTTCATAAACTTCTTTTGCACATTAATGTTAACAGTACCCAAAGAATCTAACCAAGGATAACCAAGAACAATATCCTTATCATCCATCTCAATAGCATAGAAATCTGAATGTAAAACATATTTATCCATGGTGATCTTTAAATCTTCAAAAATCCGAACATTCTCACCCTCTAGCTGTATGTCCTTGATTTTTGTTGCTTGAACTTGCAACTTCTTAGCCAAAGCAATATTAATAAAATTATATCTACTACCAGGGTCAATGGAAATAATAACCTGTTCCTTTTGAATGCTTCCATGAACTTGCATAATAGACTTTTTAGATTCAAACAAATTTCTTTGTCCATTTTCTAATTTATCTTCTACCAAAGGTATGGTTTCCTCTGTCTGCATACTGACATCTTTTTTATCTTCTACCACGTCTTTGGAATTTGCTAGCTCTCTTTTTATTTCCTTTTGTTCTTTTTGAAACATAATTATTTCTTCTTCATATCCCTTGATGGTGGCCTTCAAACTAGCTATCTTTTTATATGGGTCCCATCTACTCAAGAATTCATGCTCCATTGTTTTCCAAGTTAGTTCATCTCGATGGGCGCGAGGAATTCTAAAATACCAAATCTTAGCTTCTCCACTAAGATATAAAGAAAGACAATTTTTCCAAATAGGATTATGATAAAACTCGGATTTAAAATTTTTCCACCAATCCCTAACATCACTATCATCTTCTCCAAAAAAATCTTGGACTGCCATTGTTCATGCCCTAATGCAACTAGGGTTTTATGGAAATAAATATCTTCCCACTGAGTTGAAGCTAAAAATCCACATAGACAACTAGATCTGCAATTTTTTCTTCCAAACAAAATAAAGTGTAACTGATTTGCTTACCCGAAATAAACAAATTTTGTCTCTCGAAAAATTTGCGACTTGAAAATTCGTCACTACCCTTGTTCCAGATGACTGACTTCAAAAGGTCGTATCTCCCTCAATACTGCTCGGATTCCTTCATATGACCACTCATTTTAAAGCTCTTCAAATTCTGCACAATTTGATCCAAGAATCGCCTCAATCGGATTAACTATCGCAAAGATATGGCTTCTGAAAGATGAGGTGTTTTTCCAAAAAAAATCTGTGAAATTCGTCACTATCCTTGTTTCGGATGACTAACTTCAAAAGGTCGTATCTCCCTCAATACTGCTCAGATTCCATCATATGACCACTCATTTTAAAGCTCTTCAAATTTTGCACAATCTGATCCAAGAATCGCCTGAATCGGATAAACTTGCGCAGAGATATGGCTCCTGAAAGATGAGATGTTTTTCCAAAAAAAATTGCCCTAATTCTAGGGTTTCACACAAAAATCCCCACTTTGCCAAAATCGTTGCTCTGATACCACTTGTTGCATAACTTATTTATTATTAAACATGAACCATTCACCAATATGCAGAAATATCAAATCATTCATCCACAATACATTATCCACAATAACAATCCACAAATGAGAGAGAGATAGATAATACCCTTAAGGTAGGGCAACACCAATAATAATCCTTAAGGAAGGAATAACTCCACAAGATCTCCCAAGATGAGAGGCCACTTCATGGGCACGACGATTACATAAGATTCTTCTTCAATGATATGAATCTCCTTACAATGATAAATATCTCTTCTTTATATATCCATATTCTTATTCTACTTTGGAGAGCCTACTACTAATATTATATTATATTAAAATATAATATAATATTATAATACAATCAACCTTGGGTTATGTGTGGCCCATGCCAACCCTTATACAATATAATAATATATCCCCAAATATCTATTCCTAGGTACCCTACCAGATACTTGGGATATATCATCTCGACGGAAGGAATTGTTGTAGATCATAAGAATATTAAGACTATATTAAGTTTACTTCCACTTACAAATGTGACTAAAGTAAGAAGTTTCATGGGACTTACTATTTATTATAGATATTTTGTAAAGGATAATACCAAGATTTCCTACTCTATCACCAACCTTTAGAAAAAGAGAAGGATTTTAGATGGTTAGAGAAATGTGAAACTACCTTTGAAACCTTGAAGAATAACCTAACTATGGTACCAATTATCAAGATACTAGACCCTCTTGGGAATTTTACAGTATGTACAAATGCTTCTTTAGAAGGTTTGGGTGGAGTGTTGTTCCAAAACAAAGCTACATTAGTATATGAGTCTAGGAAACTCAAGAAACATGAGTTAAATTATGCTACACACAACCTAGAATTGGAAGCAATGGTGCATACCCTAAAGTTCTAGAGGCACTATTGTTTGAGTAAACCTTTTGAGCTAATAATAGACCATAAAAATCTAAGGTACATTTTTACCCAGCCTATGTTGAATGCAAGACAAAGAATATGGATAGAGTTCTTAGTAGAATATGACTTTAGTATTGAGTATATCAAAGGGAAAGAGAATAAGGTTAAAAATGCCTTAAGTAGGAGAAGGCATATAGCAACATTAACCCAAATTCATATATACTTGATGGACATGGAAATTTGGGTTAAAATTGAATACAATCCTGAAGAAAATAAGGATTTTAACATAAAATATCAACTTTATGCTTCAAGTATAAGGTTGTCATACCAAAAATATGTGACTTGAGGAGAATTACTATGCAAGAGGTGCATAGTTATTTATACTCTACTCCTCTAGAAGGGTCTAAAATGAGAGAAAACATAATAAAGACCTTTCTATTGGGAAATAATGAAACATGATATCACTAGTTTTATTGCAAGATGTTTAGAGTGTTGGAAGGTTAAGGTAAAATATAAACACCCAATAGGGAAATTATACCCACATGACATACCTATACATCAATGGTAGGTAATATCCATGGATTTCATTATGGGTTTACCTAAGACTAGGTACCAACATGATGAAATTTTGGTAGTGGTTGATAAGTTAACCAAGGTTGCGCATTTTATACCGAGGAACATCAAGTATGATGCACTGATAGTGGAAAATAAGTTTACCAAAGAAATTTTTAAGTTACATATTTTTCCTCAAGGGATCATATCAAATAGAGATTCTAGGTTCACATCAAAATTTGGGTAGGTTCTTCACCGTGTAGTGGGTACTAAGCTAAACTTTAGTTCTACATATCATCCAAAAATATATGGTCAAATAAAAAGGGTAAACCAAGTTTTAGAGGACATGCTTTGCATGTACTGCATGGATCAAAAGCCTAAGTGAGAATAATTTTTGCATCTTGTGGAATTTGCATATAATAATGGATACCATGCATCATTGGGAATGGCTCTATTTAAATCCTTGTATAGTAGGAAATGCATAACACCTCTATCATGGGATAATTTAAAATATCAGGTGGTGATTAGATCGGATACTATCAAAGAGATAGAAGAATAGCTCAGGGGGATTCAATAAAGGCTTAAGAAAATTATTAATCACTAGAAGAGCTATGCTAATTTTAAAAGATAACTGAGGGAATTATCTATGGGATATAGAGTCATCTTAAGGGTAAGACCCATGAAAAAGTTCCATAAAGTCAACTAAGTTGGATCCTTGCTATGTTAGGCCTTTTAAGATCATCGATAAGATTAGTCCAATAACCTATAGGCTCACCTTTCCTCCCAACCTATCAAAGATCCATGATACTTCCACTTATCCCTACTTAGAAAATATGTTGCTAATCCTAATCATTTTTGGCATGTTTCTAAATTGTAGATGGCAGATTCCTAAAATATTGAGGTGAAACCGATAAATATTCTAGGATTTCATTCCAAGTTGTTGAGGAAATGAACCCTAGATCAATATAAGGTCCAATGGGACTAGTATTCTAAAAATGGTACCACTTGCAAAGATGCTGAGTAAATGAGAAAGCAATTCCTATATTTATTTGAATAGAATATATTGATGCTTATGCTTTATTTTTAGGAAATGCAGAGGACTACATCAATGATATTGTAATAAAAGTAAACTTTAATATTAAACAAGAAAATCATATTGTAATATAATTTGGATTACATCAAGGATATTCCACTCCAAACGAAGAGGCAAAGAAAGTGTAACAACCCTCCTTGGAAAGACTTATTCTTAACATTAATTTACGTATTGGAGTGTGTGGAAATATAATGCATTATCTTAGTTTATAATACCATTGTGTGTTGGTAATTGCACTTTATATTTGGTTTAGAATATGGTACTCCTAATGGATTTGTGGTTGCAAGACCAGATACTCTCATCCATGGATTGGTAGGGAACAACCACCCAAAGATGAGAGATAAAATTTTGGGAAATGATGGTTGATGACTTGTTCATCAACAACTCAAGGGTAAAGTATACCCATCATATAGATGCATTGCATTTGCTTGTTGTTTGGATACATCATTGGGCCATGATATTTCTATGACAAAGGATTCATCCTTAGTAGGATTGGGGATAATGTGCTAGTTATCTTAAAAATCCACTCCTCAAGGATAAAGCAACGTAATGTATCATGAATTCGATTAAGTCCTTGTTTTGCCTATTCTGGAAGCATATTTCTGATTAATTAAAACCTTTAAAGTATCAATAATGTTAGTAATATTAGTACTCGAGATATTAGTATCATTGTTAATAATTAATATTAACAATTGATATTAATTGGTGAGTGATTAATCCAATTACTTATTGTTAGCAATTAGCAATAAGAGGAAAATGGGGTGTTCTGATTGATATTTTGGTTTAATAATATTAATATTAGAGCTTTTAATATTTATTTAAAAATCGATATTAGGGCTCTTAAAAGATAAATGATTTTATAATATTGAGAAAGATGATGCTCAAAGTGAGTTGACCATCTTTGTAATGTAGAATACATTATCCTCATGCACCATGGATGGATATGCATGGGAGTCTTCATGAGAGAGTGGGCAGATAGGCCTCAACTTATATGTGTGGGATCCTTCATTTGGATGGGGGTTGATGAAGAAGGATCAAGGTGGAATAAGGAAATACAAGAAAAGAAGGAAGCTCTAGAAAGCATGGCAAAAGAGGTATTTTCTACAATAGGATATTGAAATAGATGTATTTTGGATAGTTTGTTTTATAATACTTTATATTGGGGAATATTATTTTGCTTTGATTGATTTATTGGCTTGATTGTATTGGGTTTTGTGACTATGTATTTCTTAGATTTGAAGTTTCCTATTGTTTAATCTAGCTTGATGCTTGTGTTCCATTATACCTATGGTTTTCGATGTTTGTGTTTGTAGTGGATACATTTATATGGTTCCCTTGGGCATGGTGGTCCCTTTTGAATGATTGGTCTAACTATTTTCTTCCCTACCTATACGTAACCTGAATATACATAACTTGCTATAATACTTGGTGTTTTTACATTGGTTTATGTTGTCTTAGACTCATGCTTACTTGTATTGATGTTATTCAGATTTTTCCCTCTCCCATAGTTCCTTTAAACATCCTTATGAATAACTTGGGATTGTTTGGTTAGCATCTATTCTAACCCAAATATTTTGTAGTTCTTTCTTCCTTTTAGTTGTCATCCTTTGCATAGAAGATAGTGTTTAAAGTCGAATGTGATGAGAAGAAGCTTTAGAGTCTTTTGCATACCTTTTTGTTGTTCATATTTCTTAGGGAGTTTGTTATTCCTTTGATTGTGTACCATGTGGGAAATATTTTGATTCTATATTGTAATATTTTAGTAGATTAATTTCTTGGGCGTTATTTAAATAAGAAAGGGATATGGTTTGGTTTGTTATTTATTTCAATATATTAACATTGATAAAAAAATTAATGAATACGGGTTATACTTGTAATGGCCTGAATATTATATTATAAGACCTTGGTATGTTTGAAAAGGTTTATGTTGTTAGAAATAGAGTATATTCCATAATTTGGGTCATGTAAATGTATATTCCAAGGTACATACTTAGGATGTTATATTACTATAAGGGAAAGTTATCTAGTTACTTCATGCAATGTAATAAATGCACAATTGTCAACGTGCAAGTTGTATATGTGCAAGTTGTCCCTTGTACAACTAGGTAGGGTGTTGGCCAAGGAACCTATATTCCTATATAAGAAAGGCCTCATTGTTAGATAGACATGAGAAAGGGAACATAAATAGATAGAGTTGCTTATAGCATAGTTGAAGGTAGTAGTACAGTGTTGTGTGGATCACCATATAATGGTGATGGGTGCAATATAGTTCAGTAGCTTCATTAATAGAGTGTTCATTTCCTCCATAGCTACATTGTATTCATTAATGTTATTTCTATTTATAGCATACTTCAATCATCTTGTATATTTACTTTCTTTTATATTATTTAGCATATTGTGATTGCTATCTCCCATTGCTCATTATATCAAAATTTAATAGTGGTATCAGAGCCACGGTGGATCTAGTAGATCAATAGGAAAACCACCATTATCATTTAGTCTAAGTTTTTTGACAACCTAATGCATTGCTAGACTAGCCACTATAAAAAACTCTCAAAAGAGTCTAGGTGGTATAATTAAGGAGAGTCACAAATTTAGGACTAAAATTTATCTTAGCTCTAGGAATACTAAGATTATACTTGACTGGAGTCTTTCCATAGAGTTGCAGGACTCAACATTAAATCCACTAGATTAATAAATCATCTAGTGAATATCATTCAGGATATTTGAATTATGTTAACTATTACCTAAATTTTATTTTGTTATATAAAATTAACTCTCAGAGGATTGGGACTCCTATAATAGAAAGCTAAGAGAATCTAACTTTGTTACCCGAAGGTTAGCATGCCTTCATAGTGCAGAGATTAGTTCCTTGTGAAAGAGAAGAATACTACAGAAGAAGACTTTTGGTGAAGAATTGTGGTGAATTCAAGAGACTAAAGATATCCATTACTGGATTGAATAATTTCATAGTTGAAGAACATGCTATAGAAGCCTTGATACAAAAAGGTCATAGAAGCCTTGAAGAAATCACCATAGAAGTCTTAATATTGAAAAGGCCACAGATGCCTTGATACTAAAAATACCATAGAAGCCTTGATAATGAAAAGGCCATAGAAGCCTTGATACTTAAAAGGCCACAAAAGCCTTGCTATTAAAAAAGGCCACATAAGCCTTGATACTAAAAAATGCCACAAAAGCCTTGATCCTGAAGAAGAATTCAAAGAGAATATTTGATTTAAAAGTAGATTAATATTTTAGTACTAATATTTTGTTGCAGGGAAATAAGATTCAGTGAATTGGGAAAATTCCTACAAGAAAGTTAGGAAGAGTATCTTCTTCAGAATAAATTCAACACCTAAAGTAAAATTGAAGAGATTAGGAGAATATCTCATTGAAGAACTTCCAATCGTGGAAGAAGATGAATAATAAGGACTATGAGAGTCCTACTTGAATCCAGAAGTAGCATAATAAAATATCCATAAGAAGATATCACCACATACACTTCCAATAGTATAAGGTTGAAGAGAAGGTCTCAAGGAAGACCAACAGAAGCTACAAGATCAAAGACCTTGGGAAGATCTCATCGAGCATCCATAAAAAATGCTAGCAGAGCCTTACTAAATAAATTCTCAAAGGAGAACTCATTGGAGAAATCTACTACCAAGGAGAAGCCCTTTATAGTGAAGGACTTAGGACAATTATCACAATCCAACAACAAGCCCAAGAGAAGAAGAATTTGGCGAGTGCCAAATCCATGAAGAAAAATTTGGCAAGGAGTGCCAAATTTGTGAAGAAGAATTTGGTAAGGAGTGTCAAATTCAAGAAGAAAATTTTGGCAAGGAGTTACAAATCCAAGAAGAATATATCGCTTGAAGTTAGAATTCAACAAGAATAATTTAAGATAGAAGAATCTCACCAAATCTTGGAGATTTGAAGATTATCTCTCACAGTAAGAAGAACCCACTTCAGAGACAAAGACTTCTCCAAATATATAGTAGAAGGAGAACACAAGAGAAGAAAAAGCCACCAAATCCTAGGCTCGTAAATGAAATTTTGAGACCATATTTTGGTGAAGGAGTTGTTCAAGACAATTTACAAAAGAGCTGCAAGATCCTACTCAAATATTTACATCCTCTACAGATGCGAAAAAATAAGTATAGTAACTTTAAAAAAGGTAAGCAACTTTTGGTGCAAGTAGATTCATTAATTGGATTATTTATCAGATTTGTTAAAGCACCTTAAATTGGATTAAAGTTGCAAGAAGAAAATTGGATTACAATCTTCAAAAGTGCAAAAGAGAAAAGTTATTTTAAGGTTCATTTGCACATTAATTAAGACTTGATTAGATTTCAAAATTACTTTTATCAACTACCTATCATATACTTTGGAAAAGGAAAAACATGACTAAGTACTACAATATTTTTTTTTGGTAAGTTGGAATTTTTATTTATAATGGTTTTAACTGGGTCCCAACCCCAGATATACAAAAACCTTTGAGAGGCTGAAATACACCAATAGTGTAGAATCCCTTTCCAAAGGGATAGACATGTGCCATTTTAACCATTCCCATGTAGGGGATATTACGGATAAAATTCCCTCGCAGGGGATATTAGTGTCGATAGATAAGGGATGCTTTCCCATGCAGGGGCTGCTAGAACCAAACATGACATGACCATAAACAAAAGCTATAACCCTTACTGGAGCTATTACAAAAAAACCTGAACCAGTAGGCAGATAAAGGGCACAAAAACAAACACAAAAACCCACAGCAGGAAATCCCATATGAGACTTCAAAAATATACACTCCTGAAGCAGCTTAGGGGTCAACCTCCATAATGTCTTCTTCCACATGCTCTACACTTTGCTAGAGGACCTATTTCAAATCTGAGCTTGCACTTTCAAACGTGATGATGAAACTCCTCAAAAATATTTTGGTGAGCCGATTTGAGATGCTAGAGGTGGGAGCCAAATCTCCACTCAGGTCCTCGATCTCTAGGGGAAAATTCTAGCTAGACTCAGTTTTGGGCTTCTTGGTCTTGCATGACCTACGAACTTGAGGGACCGTCTCCTCAGTTTTGACCTTGCTCTTGCCCAATGAATATTTCTGGTAGGTGGAGGGGGTGGGTTTGGAATGGGAAGGGGTGGGTTTGGAAGGGGAAGGGACGGGATTGGAAGGCGAAGGGGATGGCTTGGATGGGGAAGTCATCGTCGTGTCTTTTTTTTAGGCAAGGATGCTGGGAACATAATTTCTAGCCAAGGGCTCACTGGACAAAGAGTGAGTAGGGCTTTGGGAAGAAGGAGGAAAGGGGGGACTTAACTGTAAGGGGGTAGCCACAATGGGGGGATTGGACAGAACATGGTAGTAAATAACAACGAAAAACCCTTGGTGGGAGGGAGGGACAAACTTATTATGGGTAGCTAAGACCAAAAGATGAATGGAGCAGTGGAGGAACCCAAGAATGTTCTTAGGCTTGTATCCTCAGATGTGATTGACTAGGGCAATATGAAAACTAGCCATGGGCTTATTAGGGTCATTGCAGGTAAGATATTGCATAAGGTGAATTGCAACGATGGGAAAAGGGGTGGAAGGGAATGACGCTCTAGGGAAATACCATCCCATGTGAAATTTTGATAATTGGGGAACCCATCCAGCTCTGGGTCCTAGCAATGCTTGTCACAACAAACCAAGCGGCCAGTGAATGACAAGCTTGCAATCTCACCAATTAGTTGGGGAGTAACCTTGAAAAGCATATTATTAACACAGATATGGGAATTTGACCATGTATAGATAAAATCCATTGTAATTTCCTCTTCTACTCCTCAAAATTTTGATAGAAGGGTGGTGAGTTTGTAGCCCTACAAATAAGAAAATGATAGGGCATCCAGTTGAAGCGGACTCGGCTCCAAGTAGGCCATGGTGGGGGTGGGGATTGGATGGAAGGTGGCAGAAGATAACAACCAGAGGAAGGGATTGTAGTGGAGAACGTTGGTGAGCATGCGATGATGAGGATATAAATAAGCTAGGGGAAGCCGACGGGGTATGCCGAGCACCACAGATGAAAGATAGGTGGACGGGCGGTTGCCATACCAAGGCTAAAGGGTATTGGGCAAGAGCTTTGGGAAAATTTTCACATGGGTGGAGTTAATATTTTGGGTGCTTCTTACAGACATGGAAGGTGGAAAAGGGATGAGCGGATGGGCGGCCGCATATACGATAGTGGGATTAGGTGAAATGCTTTGGGAAGCAGAAAAAAAGGACATCAAGTTCAACTCGACGAGATGTTTGTACTGGACCTCAATGGGGTGGTCAATCACGAAGTGGCATCGAAATGCACTCCACGAGCATCTTGGGTAATGGTACATCTAGAGAAAAACCTACAACAAATTGAAACTAGAAATTATTGATTAGTGTATATGGGTTTGACAGACCTACCTTGGTTCTCTGAGACCATGAATTGGAGGACATTTGGAAGAAAAGAATCATGCCACACTGTAATGGGTGTCTGCCCTATGCCCATGTTGGAAAACATGTCAACAAGCCAATTGGCTTCTCTGTATGCATGGGTAGCTTCCACCTAGTAGTGTTTACTTAACAATTCCCTGCTCCCATGGATCAGAGACCTGATGTTCCATGAGGGAATTTTTTTGAAGTTTATATAGCCAATGATGTTGAGGGAATCCCCTTCAACCTGGAGCTTAACATGCGAATCCCTGATCAAGTGTAAGCTTTGCCACAAGGCCTATGCCTCAGCTAGATTGTTGGTTTGGTGATGAATATTTTATACAAAATCCATAATGATCTCCCCTCTGGGATCCCTAACTACTCCTCATGCTCCTGCTAGACTAGGATTCCCTTTTGATGCACCATCAAATTTAAGTTTTAGCCATTCCTTAGGGGATATATTCCTGCAAGATTTGAAATGGGTATGGGGAGTGGGGAGGGATAAGGTGGGGATGGGGATATTGAGGGAATTGATGATCTCAAGTTTGACCTTTCTTAGTGGAAATTTGGACCAAGGGAGAAGTTGAGAGTTCTTGGCAACATAGGACATGGCTTTGATGGTCTAGGAGATGGAGTTGTTTGAGGTGGTAGAGAAGACTCTATGATTGCGCTTGAGATACACCTACCAAATGAAGTGGTGTATGCAAATTTTTGATAGGAAATCCACCTTGGGATTTCTAAAGGGAGCAGGCCATTGGATGAATAGGTCCAAGAGTGATTCGGGGTAGGCCCATCAGATTTGAAAAGTGGTAAACATGTGGTATAGGCCTTCCCTAGTGTAATCACACTCTAAAAGGAGGTGGTTGACAAATTTCCAATTGGATAGGCATAGGTGGCATCTATTGGGGACAATGATTCCCATTTTCATGATATTGTCAGTGGTGAGAGCATTGTTTTAGATGGTTGTCCAAGAAAAGAAACCAATTTTGGGGATAAGGTGCTTGATCCACACTAATTTTAATGAAATAGTGGGAACACGAGGGTTGACCAGAAGGGAATGAGATGACTTAACTAAAAAACTACCATTGTCAGTTCCCGCCCACAATGGGAGGTCTAGGGAGGCTGAGGTGGGGATGATGGTGGTTCTTAGCATCTCAGATAGAAATTTCTCTTCCCTCACAAGATGCTCACTGCCTCCTATGAGGATCTTCCATTTGCCTTGTCTATCTATATAATTTTTTACTTTATTTCCCCATCTCCTCTCTAGACTCGGTCTTAGGTCGACCACCTCAGGGAGATCCTTGAGGGGTTTTTATTTCAACCATGTGTAGAAGTCCATTTGCCCAGATGCCATCGGGTGCCTTTTATGATAAGATGTTTCGATTGGATTACGGCCTGCCAAAAGGCTGATCCATTAATAGGAATTTTGTTGTCCATTAGGGATAAGTTTTTGAGGTATTTGCTTTGGATAATTGAGACCCATTCTGCCTTGTAGTTAGTGAACAACTTCCATGCCCGCTTTTCCAAGAGGTAAACATTTAAGTTGGTTGATCTTCTCATACTAAGGCCCCCTTGGTCCTTGGGTTGATAGACTTTAGCCCAGCTTACTAGGTGGAATTTCCTTGTGTTTTTTGGACCTGTCCACATAAACCTCTTCTGAATTTGCTTGATTTTGGAATGAACATAAGTAGGAGCTTTGAAGACTGACATGAAGTAGACCAGGATGCTCTGGAGGACCACCATGGAAAGGGTTACTTTGGCTTCTTGGGATGGGAGGGAGCCTTTCCAAGCCGTAAGATTGCATTTGATCCTGTCAATAACATTATCCCAAATTGATTCCTTTGGGCTCTTGGTGAACATAGGGAGGTCCAGGTAGGAGGTGGGGAGATCAACAATGTAACATTGGAGGATGTGAGCAATTTTCCACTACCTATTTTCGATGGTGTTGAGGAAGTAACAGTTGCTTTTGAGATATTTGATCTCTTGGCTTGATGCATGAGCATACGTGTCAAGGATCCCTTTGATAGATTTTGCTTGGATGGCGGAGGATAAGGTTGAAATGATGGTGTAATCAACATACTGTTGATGGGATAGGGGAGGAGATTCTGAAGAAGCCTTGATCCCTATCATGCACCCAGAAGAAATATCCTACTTTAAGCTCTACCCAGGGATTCAACAAGTATGATGAACAAGAAAGGGGACAAAGGGTCTCCCTGCCTAATCCCTCTAAGGCTAGGGAAGTAACATGCAATAGATCTATTGACAAGAACTAAGAACCTTGGATCAGTGATACAGTATTTGATGAGATTGACCCATTCTATGTGGAAGCCAAACTAGGAGAGGACCTTTAGGAGGAAACCTCTGTCAACCCTATCAAAAGCTTTGCTAATATGTAATTTTAGAAACATGGCAGGTTTTTTGTTGCACATGGTCGAGTGGAGGGTCTCATGAAGAGATATGATGCTGTCAGTGATAGATCTCCTTTCAACCGAGCTGCTCTGGCAGGGATCAACAATGGAGGGGAGGATTTTCTTCAGCCTAAGAACTAGGGATTTGGTAAGGATATTGCAGATGATGTTACACAAGCTGATGGGTCTTAAGTCATTCATGGATTTGCACTGGGGATTTTTGAGAACCAAAGCAATGAAAGTGGATTTTTTCCCTCAAGGGGTGATTTTGGTTCATTGGAGTTCCATAATTGTATATAAAACCTCTTTCCCCACTATGTCCAAGAAGTTTTGAAAAAATAGATGGGGAAACCCATCAGGTTTAGGGGCCTTGTCATCTTTCATGGAAAACAAAGCACTCTTGATTTCTTTCTTAGAGAGAGGTCAGATAAGGGATCAATTCATCTTAGGGGTGACCAGAGGGGGAATGTTTCTGAGTAGGGCTTCCTGGGATTTAGAGTTAGTGGGAATCGTAGTTCCCATCATGTTGATGAAAAAAGATGAGGCCTCTTCTTGGATATTGAGGATTTCTTGACTGACGGAATCATATGCCAAGGTGAGTTCTTTAATCTTGTTTGTTCTTCTATTTCGCAATGTAGATGCATGGAAGAATCTTGTATTGGCATCCCCATCCTTGAGCCAGAGAGCCCAATATTTTTGGTGCTAAAAGGTTTCTTCTCTGGCTAGAATGTTGTGATATTCTGTCATCAACTGTCTTTCTTCATCCCTCAGCTGGGGGTCCATTGGTCATGTTGGATTTGCTGCTCCATAGTTTTGAGTTTACTCAAGGTTTTTCCTTTGATTTTGAAGATATCCCTAAATACCTCCCTGTTCCAAGTTTTCAAGTTCTATTTGATTGACTTGAGCTTTTGGGATACCTAAACAATGGTTGATCCATAGACAGGAGCCTTCCACCAGTCGTTGATTCTCTGCTTTAGGTCCAGATGATGGATCAACATGTTGTCAAACCTAAAGGGGGTTTTGAAATATGGAGCTTTATTTGATTCTAGGAGAAGGGGGGAATGATTAGAGCCAATTATTGGAAGAGATATTAGGGAAGTATCTCCAAACAGGGTAATGGCCTGCTAAGTGAGAAAAAAATGGTCCAACTTCACCTGAATGTGATCCGAGCTAGCCCTTTTATTGCTCCATGTGTACTGGTAACCTTTGATCTGTAGGTCCATGAGTTCATTCTCAGTGCCAAACTCATAGAAATCCAAGATAATTTTGGAAGGCATAGACACACCCCCTTTCTTATAAAAATAAAAGAGAGGGAAATTAAAATCCCCTGCTACCATCCAAGGAAGGTTGGATAAAGCATCCTTCATGAGGGATAGATATCTCCACATATTTTATCTTTCCATTGGATTGTTTGGAGCATATATGTTGGAGAAAACCCACATGAATTTGTTTTCTTTGTAGTAGAAAACCATATCTAGTGTTATATTGGAAAAGGATATGACTGCCTTCCACCTTTTCAAGGTCCCAAAAGCATAGGAGGCCCCCAAATGAACCTACTATCAAGTATGAGGCCCATTGACAATGCTTCCAGATTTTTTGAGCTATATTGTGAGTTCTGGTAGCATTAGTTTTTGTTTCTTGAAGAATAAGGATGGTTGGTTTATACTCCTTCCTGATGGTTCGAGCTAACCTTTGTTTGCTCATGCTATTGAGGCCTCTAATATTCCAAGAGAGGATATTCATCTAGATGTTTTGGTGGATTTCTTGCCTCCCTTGCTTTGTGGGGAGAGGAAGTTTAGGATTCTTTACCTCATCCTTGGATTGGTTGAACAATTCAAGAAAAAGAGTTGTCTACACTCCATTGGCCACCTAGTCATCGGTATCTTTTTTTATCTGCTCAAAAATAGTAGGTCGACCTCTTTTTCTTTCACCCTCGGTGTCAATGGGACCTTTTTTGCTTCTGGTGATGATGGAGTTAAAATCTTACTTAGTGTGGTGGGACTAGATGCATCCTCCTAGGACTCAGGGCAAAAACCTATTGGGGATAGATGGTCATCTGAGGGAAAGTAATAGGGAACACCATCACGAAGGAGAGGGTTTACCTCAGACAATGATCAAAAATGTCAAGGAGGTGGGGATGGAGCATCAAGGGTGGGAATGGAAGGCCCAAATTTGGAAGGGGAGGGAGGGATGGGGGTGGGTGGGAGGGGTTGCATGGGGTTGGATTCAGGGAATAGAACCTCATCGTTTGAGCAGGATAAAGGTCCAAATATGTTGGGGAAAGAAAACATAGATCATATCTATTTAGATCTTAAAGAGGGGTTGTTGATGAGTGGTTCCTAATGAGCAGCCTGCTTCCCTTTGTACTCCCTTTCTTGCCTATTGCCAAAGGTGCCTTTGAATCGGTCATATCACATTCCCAAGTGGGTGTTGTGGGTTCGGATGGGGGCAGCCTTTTTCTTGGCACCTCCTGCTAGGATTTTAGATAGGTACATTGGGATTTGATGTGTCCTTGGGATTTGCATTCAATATAAAATGCTAATTTATTTTTGTACTCAAAAACTTGGCACCATTGAAATTCCCCATAAATGAGGTTTAGGCGTGTGGGAGCTGGGATGCTAAATTAGCATTAATACAGATATGGGCTTGAGCCATGCGAGAACGAGCTTTGGTTGCAGAGTCAATAGTGATGAGGTCCCCTATGTACCCCCCGATCCATCAGAGGATGTCTTCATTGTAGAAATGGATGGGGATATCGAGAAGATGAACCCAGATCGAAGCATAGTTAATGTCCTAGGTTTAGGGGTTTAGGGAATAGGATTTTCCTTCCAAAAAACCAGGGTCCGCGAGTGAGGATTTGAGCATGGTCATCCAGGTAGTTCAGACGGATCAAGAAGAAACCCCTTAAAAGTGCTACGATTTGAAAACTTCCTACTATGTGCAATTTGAAGCTTTCCCATTTCCTTATGGATTCCATGTTGGGTCTACCTCCAATGAACTTGCCTACGATGGAAAGGGATTCTAGAGTGAGCTTTTCAGCCATGATAGAGACAAGGATGACCATATTTTCTCCTAAATCAATCACCAGGGGATGATTTAGGGTTCTGGTAAAGCTGGGGTTTGGCTTGCCCACTACTTTTTCATGGTAGGTCAGGAGGGTATCATCCTTCCCACCAAGGTCTGGATCAGGGTCCTTGGGATCATTGGCCTTGGAAAATGTATTCGAGGGGGGAATTTCCCCCTATTCTAGATCCCATGAATGGCCATGGGGATTCTCACCAGAAGAATCCAGAGTTGCAGAGGTCATTTTTTTTATCATACTAGAAATGATTCTTCGACTAAGTCCTACAATATTAATTGTAGTGAAATTATGGTAGCGTACCTAGGAATAGATATTTGGGGATATATTATTATATTGTATAAGGGTTGGCATGGGCCACACATAACCCAAGGTTGATTGTATTATAATATTATATTATATTTTAATATAATATAATATTAGTAGTAGGCTTTCCAAAGTAGAATAAGAATATGGATATATAAAGAAGAGATATTTGTCATTGTAAGGATTTTCATATCATTGAAGAAGAATCTTATGTAATCGTCATGCCCACGAAGTGGCATCTCATCTTGGGAGATCTTGGGGAGTTATTCCTTCCTTAAGGATTATTATTGGTGTTGCCCTACCTTAAGGGTATTATCTATCTCTCTCTCATTTGTGGATTGTTATTGTGGATAATATATTGTGGATGAATGATTTGATATTTCTGGATATTGGTGAATGGTTCATGTTTAATAATAAAATTTATGCAACAAGTGGTATCAGAGCAACGATTTTGGCAAAGTGGGGATTTTTGTGTGAAACCCTAGAATTAGGGCAATTTTTTTTTTTGGAAAAACCTCTCATCTTTCAGGAGCCATATCTCTGCACAAGTTTATCTGATTCAAGCGATTCTTGGATCATATTATGCAGAATTTGAAGAGATACGAGATACGACCTTTTAAAGTTAGTATACAGAACAAGGATAGTGATGAATTTCATAGATTTTTTTTGGAAAAAATGTCTCATCTTTCAGAAGCCATATCTTTGCGACAGCTAATTTGATTGAGGCGATTCTTGGATCAAATTGTGCAGCATTTGAAGAGCTTTAAAATGAGTGGTCATATGAAGGAATCCGAGCAGTATTGAGGGAGATACGACCTTTTGAATTCAGCCATCTGGAACAAGGAAAGTGACAAATTTTCAAGTCGTGATTTTTTCAAAAGACAATTTGTTTAGTTCGGGTAAGCAAATCAGTTGCACTTTATTTTGTTTGGAAGAAAAATTGCAGATGTAGTTGTCTTTGGGATTTTTAGCTTCAACTTGGTGGGGAGATATATATTTTTTTTTCCATAAAACCCTAGTTTGCATTAGGGCATGATATTTATTATCAAAAAACCCTAATTTCATTAGGGCATGCATAATGGCACTCCAAAGTTTTTCTGGAGAAGAAGATATTGATGCTATGGAATGGTGTAAAAAGTTTGTCTATCGACATCATAGTAATCCTTATTGGAAATACTTCCTTAATTTATCTCTTCAAGGGAAAGCTTTGTTTTGGTGGATAATTTTTTGTCAAGAAACAAATAATGAATACACTTTGGAGGAAGTGAAGCATGCATTCTTGAGTAAATGGGACCCATATTATGTAGATCGCCTAATGGATTTGATCGACGACTATGAAAAAGAAATAAAATTACTCAAGAAGAAAGAGGAAAAGGTCAGGGAAGATAAAAAAGATGTCAAGATGCGGACAGAGGAAACCATACCTTTGGTGGAAGATAAATTAGAAAATGGACAAAGGAATTTATTTAAATCTAAAAAGTCTATTTTGCAGGTTCATGGAAGCATTCAAAAGAAACAGGTTATTATTTCCATTAACCCTGGTAGCAGATATAATTTTATTAATATTTTTTTGGCTAAGAAGTTGCAAGTTCAAGCAACAAAAATTAAGGACATACAACTAGAGGGTGAGAATGTTTAGATTTTTGAAGATTTGAAGATCACCATGGATAAATATGTTTTACATTCATATTTCTATGCTATTGAGATGGATGATGAGGATATTGTTCTTGGTTATCCTTGGTTAGATTATTTGGGTACTGTTAACATTAATGTGCAAAAGAAGTTTATGAAGTTATGGTACATGAAAAAGAAGATAACATTGCAGGATATTTCTCAGCTTGAGGAGCAAGGATACAAGGAAAATCAAGAAGTGGTTGTAGAAGAACAAATTGAAGAACATGAAATAGAATCCAAGAAGGCAATAGTAGCAACAGAGTCCATGAAAGAAGTAGCAGTAACTAATTCAATGGAAATAACATTGCAGGATATTTCTCAGCTTGAGAAGCAAGGATACAAGAAAAATCAAGAAGTGGTTGTAGAAAAACAAATTGAAGAACATGAAATAGAATCCAAGAAGGCGATAGTAGCAATAGAGTCCAAGGAATATTTGATAGAAGAGCACAAGGACACACCAAACAAAGATAACATGAAAGAACAAGGTGTAGAAGAATTTAAAACAATGAAGCCAAAGGTTGAAAAGTCAAAGAAGGTAGAACATCAAGTAAAGGTTGCACCATATCGCCATCCACACCACCATGAGTGGAAACAATATTGGAGGCATGGTTCAAGGCAACAATATTATGGTTCTACATGTAATCAGCAGGGCACCAACTATGGCAGTGTTTGGCAAAGAAAGCATAGTGATCATGGTTTTCAACATGGTTCATCAGCATCAAGGAACAAGTGGACCCATCATTCAAGTTATCAAAATACAACAGCAGAAGCGTGGAGCCAACGAAGCAAATTTGGATACTCAAGTAACAAAATGGTGTACCAGCATCATCGGGTTTCACTTGGATGGATGGATGAGCGAGATTGGTACCAATTGCTAACATTGCTTAGCAAATCATACTATCAGGTTTCTTCATATGTTTCGAGGATGAAATATTTGTAAGGAGGGTGGCATGGTAGGGTACCTAGGAATAGATATTTGGGGATATATTATTATATTGTATAATGGTTGGCATGGGCCACACATAACCCAAGGTTGATTGTATAATAATATTATATTATATTTTAATATAATATAATATTAGTAGTAGGCTCTCCAAAGTAGAATAAGAATATGGATATATAAAGAAGAGATATTTGTCATTGTAAGGATTTTCATATCATTGAAGAAGAATCTTATGTAATCGTCGTGCCCACGAAGTGGCCTCTCATCTTGGGAGATCTTGGGGAGTTATTCCTTCCTTAAGGATTATTATTGGTGTTGCCCTACCTTAAGGGTATTATCTATCTCTCTCTCATTTGTGGATTGTTATTGTGGATAATATATTGTGGATGAATGATTTGATATTTCTGCATATTGGTGAATGGTTCATGTTTAATAATAAAAGTTATCCAATAAATCTTGAATATTCATTACAAATTATTCTTGATTAGTTGTAGTAATTTTTTAAGTGCATTAGTTTGAGAGTTGATTGGAGTGAAAAGGTGAAATTTTCAGTGCATTAAAAGAAAGTCTATTAGATTCATTTGCATTATTCTATTGCTCTCAAAAAGGATTACTATTTGTGTTCTTGAGAAGGGCACAAAATCAGAAATTATCAAAGAGTCTAAAGACACTATTAGTGCATAAAAATTTGCAACACATAGTGGCCAAGTGAAGCCACCAAAATAGGTTAGAATCCTCCAAAACTTGGAGAAGAAGATGCCTAACCAAAATCAAAAATAGAAGCTTCAAATATTGAGACTTGGTGAGTCTCAAATCCAAAGCATTACAAGGTTAGCTATAAAGGATAAAAGTGCAAAAAATTGCATCATATAAAGAGCTTCTATCTACTTCTATCTAAGCTTGGATTTATCAGCATAATATCCAAGAAAAAAGGGGAAGGTTTCTAAGCAAAGAGACAACCTCAAAATCCCTACACTGCATTTGAAATTTTTCCATATAAATCAAAATATTAGACCTACAAAAAGGCGTTCAAGAAAGGGTGCATAAGGCATATAATTTACAAATATTGTTACATTGGGTTGCACTTCTCTAACCCATTCTACGCAGTAAAAAAAGGTAGATTGAAAAGTGTTTCAAAGGCATAATATAAGTAGGTTGAACCAGCCAAAGGGAGTCGAATGCTAACATTCTCCCAAGAATAGCAAAGAGCCACTAATTTAGGCTCATTTTATACGTATCTTGGATTTCTGAACCTACAAAAGATAAGGCACAAAGCTAGGGGGAATCAAACAGTGTATAAGTGAAGGAAATTAAAGCAAGCATACGTCCAATCAAGAAGCGATCCTACCATAAGTGGAGCATCACAGAGTCTTTATCAAAGTGCTACCACATATCCATAAAAGCTCCACCAAAGCTCCTCCATATCTCATCCATATCTCCACCATAATCTTTGCTTGGTTGGAAACATCTCAGCACCAATGAAATACAACAAAGAACAAGGTGGAAGAACATGTTGAAAGGCTTGTAGGAAGGCATTGATAAGACAAGGGTATGCAAAGGAAAGGGGATACCACTTGTCATTCTCCAAAATAACCCTATAAAATGCCCATGAAGGAAACATTACAACATTATCTTGGTGGTAGAGGAGTTACATGCAGTAAGAAGCATTACAACAAGGTATGCATTGAAGAAGAAACGTCTTTTTTGGACATAGCATGAAGAGAGAGTGAAGAATAACGTCTCAGGTCGCTATGATACTTTTCATAAGTGTTAATACAAGATTTTTATCTCCAAAAAACACCCAAAGCACTCTTGAAATGTTTAAAAATGGTTGTGACACGTGTTACCCTATTGACCATCTATTAAAGATGATTTGGATGCAGCAACGATAGCAAGCAATTTAGCAAAAATGATAGTAAGCAAGTCTGAAGAAAGTTAGTAATAACATGATAATAGCTCAATAGTAACATGGTAGTAGCTTGAAAGCAATACTGTAGAATCTTGATAGTAACTTGAAGAGCAATCTGAGAGCAATTCAGAGCATCCAAAACTAGCAAAGGATATTACTCCTGGTCAAATGGGTCAAGGAAGCATTAAAGTGAGTGTTAAAGCAAATAGCAAGTGGGAGAGTCTTCCATTACTCATTGTAGACACCTAAAACGTGTCATGTCGATGGTGACTACTCATATGGACATGCTACAAGACCATATGGAAGATCTTGGATAGACTCCAAGATAGAGCAGTGGTTCTAACCACTCAATTTGGGCTCCTTGGCCTATTCAGTCTAATCAAGCTAGAGACCTGTAGTCTAAACCATAGCTGACACCTACGGTTTATAGTCTGGACCGCAGCTGTCACCTACGGTCTCAACTGAAGTTCAGTTGGCCTTCATCCGAGCCAAATCAGTTTGAATGACCATTTGTTCTAGAAGAAGGTGGTTAAAGGATGGAAGCTTCCAATCCAACTATCCTAACCACCCCTTCTTGATCTTGGCTTCTCCATGAAGCCACCCCTAGCCCTTGGGTAGTCCTATAAGTACCCCTCAAAAATAGGGCAAAAGATCAACGAGAGTATGAGAGATTAGAGCAATGAAGCCCTATCAAATTGTACACTCACCTGAGAGTATTGAGAGAGATTTGTTGCCAATTCATTTGCTAATTCATCAAGCATCATGTCAAATTGTGCCATGGATGCCCTAAGGAGCCTAGGAGAGCCAAGAAATGCTAATTTGGGCAAATGGAGGCCCTATTCAATGATTCAACCGCCAAACCTATCAGAGGACACTGAGGTGACCCTTGATCATCAATTTGACAAGGAAGATCAAGCCCACTACCCTAGAATTGGAGGGCAAACCTATTTGGTTGCTCATCATGGCTTTCAGCCATGGTTTATAGTGTAGACCGCTCATCAGAGCTATGGTTTGCAATAGGTGTAAGATCTCCTTACTATTCTTTTTATAGTTTATTTAGCTAGATCAGATTAATCATTTAAGCACTTGTTTTAGTAGTTTAGAGACCCTGACTAACTAGATTAAGGATTTTATTAGGTTTACTTCATTTTAGCAAGTAGAACTTAAATAGCTTAATTTCAAGTTGTAATGCTTCATTTCACATAATTGATCCATTAGATTGGTAGCTATAACTCTTGTTTACATGTTTCAAGCAATCTTGATGAATCTTGCATATGTTTAACACATTTTATATGCTTTCTTGATTTCATGTTATTCATGGCATCTTTATGTTTTCATGCTTTAAAAGGCCTCATCACGAGAGGTTGCCTATTTGTATAACTTTCTTGTGTTGTTTCTTGATCACAGGGAATAGGTTCAAAGGAGCTTCAATCATCAAATTCCTTCCTCAATGCGAAGAAGAGGGTCAACTCCACCCTAGAGCAGTTTGTGACTATTTGGAAAAGCAATAATAGTGTGCCTACCCCATTGAGGGCTTTGGCATTGTATTGATTGTATCAACATTTGGGTGACCCTAAGAGGGGCATGATTGTAATCGAGATTCACTTGCAATATTAATAAAAGAAGCATTCATTTTATTGTCATATGTGATCTTGTTTCTCTTTTCATGCTTTCATGTTGATTTCAATTGATATATTAGATAGGTGCATGCTTTTTGGATAGGTCAGAAGGCGATCATGATGGAACTCCATAAAATAAGCGATCTAACTACTATTCTATTGATTTTTGAAATTGTAGGTACAGACCGTAGCTACCAGTTGTGGGCCAACAATTGAACCGCAGCTGCAACCCATGGGTTATAGTGCAGACCATAGACCAGACCTACGGTTCATAACTGACAGATCAGACAACAAAAAATAGAGCACAGATCGGATGTGGACCTGAGGTAGGTCCCATTTTTCATTCTCTATCATTTTTGTGTCACTATGTTTTTCCAGAGAGCTAAAATTTGCAATGCAACTAGGAAATTAAGAAAAGAAGAAATGAATTAGGTCCTAGGTTTGCATTTATTTTTCTCATCATTAGAAAGGCGCTGCTAGGAACAATGGATCTCTGATTGTAATCCACCCTAGAATCCAACATGCTTGATAGAACTTGTGTGTTTGGTTTGCATGTTGAGGCCCAAGTAGTGGCCATTTGCATCATCGTAATTGCATTGTCAAAAAATCATGTAGAGTATAGCATGCATATCTGAATATAAAATATTTCTTTTACATTACATGTAGGAAACAATCATTTGTGCTATATGATGCATTTGTCATTTTATGCAAATTAAAATGAACCACACACACCACGTTTCACTTAAATGCTAGTGAGTTGGGAGTCACATCCAACCACTAGTAGGGTTCAATGATGGTGGGCGTAATTTCCATCCGTTGGCCCAAATCCTACGTACCCTTGGATACTAGACCAATACCGGATCCAAGAACCTTTCGTACCCTAGAAAATTTGCATGTATTCTCTTCGAAGGGTATAACACTGACTGGGGGAAAATGGGTGAGGATCTGGGAGGACCTGTGCTCCTTGTCTAGGTGTGGACCTTCATTACCACACACGGGGGATTTACGTGGCCTGGAAGTCACATCCAGGTTGTCGAGCTACGAGCATACAGGTGAAAGCCAATTTAAACTAAGAATATCATTCAACGCTTTTCAAAACATGATAAGGAGTTCTATATTGATACAACAAACTTGAAAACAACATCAAATAGTCTAGGGCTCACTTTTAAAAATTAATACGAGATAAACACTATTGTATACCTTGTTTGTGTAATAAAGAATAAATCTAGATGCTAGGTACACTATGGTGGAGACACGGGGTGGTCGAAAAAGGCACAAGCCTGAAGCCCATGACCAAGCCCCAACAGATTCACATCAGCACATGTCGAATCCTCGCCCACATGCACTTCCCGAACGTCGTTCGACAAGCATTAGAGGAGACAATTTGACAAGAGGGGAACTTACTGAGCATACCCCCAATAGAGGAGTTTTTATGCATTCTTCTAGGCACAGAATAGAGCAGGGAGCCTCTCAGCATGAGGGTGTTCCACTCGAAAGCCATTACCGAGATCGCATTGCACATGCATCCATAGGATCAGCTAAAGAGTATGTTATACAAGGGTCTAAGTTAGTACCCTTACATCATAGGTCTACAAGAGGATCCATGGCTCCACCTTCAAAGTACAGACGAGATCGAGATCCACCCATTCAGGGGCATGCAGACAAGGCCACCATTGAGCATAGGCCTGTGTAGACTCCCACACGTAGTGAACATCGAAATATCACTATTGATATGGCTAAGGTGGGAGCCAATGGCACACCACCACATGAGCGGTGGAGATCCAAATAGTTGGATGGCTTAGGTAGCATCCTTGAGCAGCTAGGCTATAAGCCTTCGACTCCACCCACTCGTGCCCCGAGTGAGCATAGTGCGAGTTCTATTAGGACTACTAGAGAACATGGAGAGGCTTCTAAGCACCCTCATGTGATACATCCACCATCCACGCATGGTGGCACAGAGCACAGAGTTCAGTAGGATGCCAATGTCATCTTCATAGACAAGGGCAAAAGCATCACAAATCAGTCAGATGGGTACAAAACCCATAAGGTCGCTCGCATAGAGCATGCATACTAGAGGCCTATCATGGCCAATGACCTTGATAGATCACACAGACTGGTATCTAAGCAGTGACGATAGCTTCTCCAAGATCAATTGGAGGATGCTCACCTAGAAAGGCAATGCATTGAAGAAGAGAATCTTCAATCATAGAGGCTCATCAAACAAAGGCTATACGAGAAATGCATGCATGAAGAACACATCCTTGCCCAAAAGGAGTGCATAGAGTAGGAAGATAGGTTAGCCAGGGCTGGTCTATATACTCATGTGGAGAATAGAGAGTGCATTCAGAGAAAGGATTTTTCACAAGCTGATGTGCAGCAGGAGCGCAGGGACGCTCATACTCATATTAGTGCCCTACCAAGAGAATGACCACCACCATTCGAACATGAGAGGCAACAACAATATGAGGAAGAAGAGGGAGTAGGAAATGATCAAGAGTATCCTGAAGACTCCCAAGTTGAGGAGGAGGAAGAGCAATGCCCTCCACCTCGGCAGAGGAAGAATGTACCTCCAAGACCGCCCCACGATAGCTTAGGGAGGAGGACTTTCTATCCTCGGAGGCTTATAAAGCCTTAGCAGCTAAAGTAAAAGTGATTGAGAGGCAAGGCATGGTTGTTCAGAAGTCGACATTAAGAAATATTCACAATGAGCCTTTGGACCCCTCGATACCTGCTCCTGCCTATCCTGAGCATTTTGTTATGCCCAGGCTAGACAAATTTAAAGGTGACGAAGATGCACAGGAGCATGTCACAGGATTTTTGGATTCCTGTTTCCAAATTGCGAGCAATAATGCCTTGCTTTTGCACACGTTTGTCATGACCCTCTCAGGCCTAGCCTAGGAGTGGTTCAACCAAAAAAAGAGGCACAACATTACCAGTTTCGAGCAACTGGATGATGCTTTCCTTGAACGCTTTTCTTTTGGCATCAAGAAATAGGCTAACCTTTTTGATTTGGCTGTGCTAGCTCAGCGCGATGATGAGCCAATTGAATAGTATGGAAAGAGATGGAGGAGGTTAATGGTGAAGCTGCCATTCCCTATTCCTGCTATGGAATTGACCTGAATGTTTACCAAGAGTTGTGCCAAGCACATCTCGCTATTGTTGTAGTTGCAGCAGTATTCAACATTCGAGGAAGCTTTGGCGCAAGCCAAGGTGATTGAAGACATCAAGTTGCAAGAAGGCAACTTGAAGCTTAAGAATAGGAAAGAGGGGCCTAAGAAGAGCTCCATGAAACATAAGGGCAAGCAGGCCCACGTCAACCAAGTGGTGTTGAACCTCCAGAGAGAGGATAAAGGGTAGCAAAAGTAGAATTATCAGGCCCAACCTCCTCCTACGTAGTACGAAAAGTGCAATAATAACTATAAGGGCAAGAACAAAGAGCAACGCCCACCTCGCCAATTCACGCCTTTGATGGAATCACTGACATCGATATTCCACCAATTGTGTGAGGCCAAGGCAATCAGATTACCCAAAATCAAGATGGTCGATCCAAATCAACCCAAGTCAAAGGGGTACCAGGATGACCTATTTTGCATCTTTCACCGAGCAAAGGGTCATGACATCGAAGTATGTTGGTCCTTCAAGCATATTGTGCAAAACATGATTGAGAAAGGTGAGCTTGTAGTACCAAGTAATCCGCTAGCACCTGACAACCAGAACATGGGGATTTACAAAAATCCACTTCCAAACCATGAGGCACCATGCAACAACGTTGGTCACGTCAACTAGGTGCGCGTCGAACCACCTACCTAGGGGTTCATTGGTATGGTTAATGTTGTTACAAGGCATGGGAGATATGAGCAACCAAATCAACCATGTGCTCCCATAAGAATACAAGCCATACTGAATCAACAATCGACGCAGAATATTCTAGGCCCACCAATGAGACCGGTGGTGACCATACGGAGCAGGCTAGTCCAAAACCTGCAGATAGCTCCTATGAAGCTGTCTATATATGAATTGATACAATAGTCCCCTAGGCATAGGGAGACTCTCATGGACATTTTGAGGTCTATTGAAGTACAATCCTAGGATGCTCAAGCATTCACAAATTTTGTGGGACATGTACAATAGTGCTAGGAACCGATGATCCAATTTTATGATCATAAAATCAGGATGGTTCCCACCGATACGGTTGACCCACCATTGCATATTATTGCATGTATCAACCATGTGCCATTCAAAAGGGTCTTGATCGACACTGGTTCATCGATCAACATCATAACGACCAAGGCATTGAGTCCCTTGAAGCTGCCTAAATCACACATTGTACCAACTGCATTCACATTGAGAGCGTTTAACGATGCGTTATGTTCGATGGTTGGCATGATTGTCCTACCTATTCAGGTAGGCCTAAAGACCATCCATATGATGTGTCATGTGATAGAAGGTGCCATGCAGTATAATATCCTACTAGGTAGGCCTTGGATTCGAGAGATGCATTGCGTTCCCTCGATATTACATCAATGCATGAAGTACATTCATGAGGGACAAGTTCATGTGGTGCCATCAGATGGAGAACCATTTAAATTCGTGAACATGGCTGATCTACCAAGGGGTTTCATACTCCCATCAATGCACTTGGACATCCAGCCAACATCACCAATTAAGCATCCAGAAGAAAAACAAAGAGTATGTGTTCAACCATCGATATCTATGTCACATAGATCTGAGCACACTACTGCTACTTCCTTGAGACCGACCGCATCAACGATGCTTCGAGACAATAGGAAGTTAAAGGTGAAATTGGGTGAAAAAGAGAAGAGACATATGCCCAAACCAGTCATCGAGGAGGCTCCCATCCCCATGGAAGTAGAGGAAGCCCAAGACATAGCCAAGGAGGTGCCTCAGCCTGCCTCACCTGCATCATCAACAGGGTCATCCACACCACGGGTGACTGTACATCTCACCAACATAGGGTTAGGCGAGTATATTGTGCAGAATGTAACCTTCAAACCTATTTTGGAGACTGCACAAGAGATGGGCCGACCGCATGCCCATCAATTTTTGGTTGGATCGATGGTACCATTGGGAGAGCCACCTAATCAGACTAACTTCATTTACGCTAGGCTGGATCAGCTTCCAATGTGAATGCCTATGGATGAGGATGGTGATGAACCATTCATAGTAAATGTTCATTATTTATCCAACCCAAAGTACTCCATGCATATTTTTGAGTTATATCACTAGCATGGGTATGAACTTGGCTTGTTTGAACAGGGGCGTAGGACTCCGCTCGAGCCATGTTATCAGCTAGCAACTGATAGGTTTAGCCTAGGATTATAGATACAAGGACAAGATGACTTGCTCGTAGCATCCTTAGATCACTTGTACCTTAGTCTAGGGGATGATGTGGACTTTAACCCATATCATCCTGATCCATCCAACTTCTGGAGGACTCACCCAATGGTATCTATCATCACCATCGAGCCACTTGAAGAAGATCATGAAGAGCTCCTAGAGCATACTGATATAGAGTGGAACCCCAGAGACAACCTAGGTCATCAAATCTATAATGCCACCAATGACACAGGTGTGTAGGGGCATAACCCCATAATTTTAGGTGATATCAAGTCAGGAGATCTATACAGTGATGATGGAGAGGAGTCCACCTCCGAGATAAGTGGACCAAGTTATGATGCTGATAATGAATCCTCAAACAATGATCAATCTGAGGATGAAGCTGAGGTGGCCTATCTAGGGCCTTTGCATGCACATCACTTATCACCTATAGAGTCGATACATGTTACCAAAGAGATTCTTCCCAACATTGATCATTTAGGGGAAGAAGCAGAGCTAGATTTCTTGGTAGTGTCACACTTACGATATAATTATCCAATTTTTTTGGATAGTGATGACAACAATCAGGAAGTCAGATTCATGGGGCCGCACTTGCCAGAGCGCCCCATAGGAGTAGGAGCGAATGATGGATTCTGGTTGTAAGATAGTGATGAAGAAGATGAGTTAGAGAGGGCCTACCTTGGTCCTCCTTATTTGCATTACCATCATCAACCCATCGACATAGATGAGGTCTATCATCAGTTACATGTTGGTCCTCATCTGAGAGCAAGATGATTAAACCTGGATCAAATTTATCGATTGGTTAATCCCCTTCCATCGACCTACATGGAGCTCCATGAGCCAAATGATCCTATTTTGCAATTAGTGCATAGGGAGGATCCAGTTATCCATAGTCCTCATAGAGAGGACCCATTTGTGCCTATGTCATTAGAGCCAGATCTTGGGTATGAGGACTACATCGATTATGTAGAAGTTTATCCATGTGGTTCTAGAGACCAATACCATTCCATCAATATGGTCTCCATTGATTTGACCACTCCACTCTACAATCTAGTAGATCCATCTAAACCATTGCATCTCAATGTAGATGCTATCGACTAGGATCACATTGACTCACCTATAGAGCTTGAAGATTTCTTCCCTAATGAAGAAATGTTGCAACCTTTCCATTTTATGCTTATGATGTGTATCATGTTGAGGATGCTTCCAACATGGAACCTATGAACCCAGTGGATGACATCCATTTGATTCCTACGCCTCATCAGCTTGAGGAGGGATCACATATGTTAGTAGAGGAAACCTTCGAGGTGGATATCAACAATGATCCCACCAATTCAAAGAAGGTTAAATTTGGAGAGAGTCTCACTCTAGATGAGTGGGCCACCCTCATCCCTCTACTGAAAGAGAGACCAAATATATTTTCTTGGATGTACAAGGATATGCCAGGTCTAGACCCAAAATTGGTTACTCATAACCTTTCGCTAGATCTGACGAAGAAGTCGGTCAAGCAAAAACTTAGAAAGATGCATCCAATAGTAGCCTTAATGGTGAAATATGAGCTACAAAAGTTGTTGGATGTAGAATTTGTAATTTCCATCGACTATCCAGAATGGGTGTCCAATATGGTACCCGTAGGAAAACCTGATGGAAGAATCCGTATTTGTATGGATTTTAGAGACCTCAATAAGGCAACACCCAAAGATTCATTTTTATTGCCTAATATCGATGCTCTTGTGGATGCAACTGTAGGTCACGAAATGCTCTCCTTAATGGATGGTTTTTTTGGTTACAATCAAATTTAGATTAAACCCAAAGACCAACATAAAACCATGTTTATAATACCATGGGGAACATTTTGCTATAAATTTATGCCATTTGGCCTCAAAAATGTTGGTGCAACATACCAGTGGGCCATGACATACATTTTTCATGACTATATGCATAAGATTCTAGAAGATTACATGGATGACTTGTTGGCCAAGTCATTGCTACGTGCTGAGCATGCGGAGGTCTTAAGGAAGGTCTTCGATCGCCTAATAGAATATAATGTTAGGTTGAATCCTAAGAAGTGCGTATTTGGCATAACTTTTGGTAAGCTATTAGGATTCATCATCTCAAAGAGAGGCATCAAAGTTGACCCAGTGAAGGTCAAGGCTATCTTAGAAATGTGTCCTCCCTCCAATATTAAAGAGTTAAGAAGCCTTCAGGGCAAAGTAGCATCGATAAAGTGATTCATCACTCAATTATCGGATAAATGTCGACCCATGAATCGACTGCTACACAAGGGGGTCCCATTCAATTGGGATGAGGATTGTCAAGCAGCTTTCATTGAAATAAAGCAATACCTAGTGACGCCGCCAGTGCTAGCTCCACCAAGGCCAGATGTGCCTTTTCTGCTATATATATCGATGACCGACTTTGCATTAGGGACCATGTTAGCCCAAAAGAATGTGCAAGGCAAGGAACAAGCCATATATTATATTAGTCAAACCTTGGTGAGTTACGAGCTAGGGTATGCATATGTGGAGAAACTATGTTTAGCAGTAGTGTTCGCTACAAAGAAATTGTGGCACTATATGTTGAGTCATACAACATATGTTATATCAAAACAAAACCCTTTGCAGTACATGATGAGTAAGACGTATCATAATACGCGTACTACGAAGTGGATCATGCTATTGATAGAATTTGATCTAGAATTCATAAGCCAGAATTCCATTAAGGGACAAGTCATAGTTGATCAATTAGTTGAGGCACCACTATCAAACAGTAGGCCTCTAACCATAGAGCTTCCAAATGATGCAGTCTTCATCATATCTGAAGCTCCCAAACCCGAGGAACCAGAGAACAATGTTGATATGACTCTATTCTTTGATGGTTCGAAGTGTGAGCAAGGGGGTGGTGTAGGAATAGTGTTTTTCACATCACAAGGAGCTCCAATGCCCTTGTCATTTAAATTAGATTTTTCTATGCACCAACAACAATGCTGAGTATGAAGCCCTACTGTTGGGGCTCCACACAACCATCGCCATGAATATTAAAATATTAAACATCTTTGGTGACTCCTTGCTCATAGTAAATCAAGTTAAGGGGCTCTTTCAGTGTCGATGTCCCATACTGAAAGCCTATAAAGATCTTGTAATTATGTATTTAGCTAAATTGGAATGGTATGACATCGAGGCAATCCCTCGTTCATCAAATAGGTTCGCAGACACCATGGCATCTTTGGGATCTTTAATCCCTCAGAATCCATCTGCTGATTTCACTACCATTCATGTTAAAATGCTCTCGCATCCTGCAGCGGAGCGAGAAGCCTTTGATAATAAAATGTCAGTCAATATGATTAGCGTAGAACCAAAAGTTGAATGGTTCTACAGAGTTGAAGACTTTTTGAAGAAGGCACCCTAGGGGTCATTAACCTCTTAGAGTCCGATGGGGAGTGGTACTACCATTCACCATAGGGTTGTTTCCCAGTCTGCATTTGCAAAAGTAAATACGTAGGGGGAGCAAGTCATCTTAGCAGTCAAAGCTGAGGTTTATCAAAATTGGATGTCATAAATTCAAGACTTCCTAAAACTTAGTATAATCCCAGAAGGATTGTTGCATGTCGCAAAATGCACATTTAAACAAAAAGTGACTAAATATGTCTTAATAGGAGACATCTTGTACCATCGAGGTTACGATGGAGTTCTCCTTCATTGTCTAGAGCCCCAAGAGTCATCTTGGGCAATTTCACAAGCTCATGATGGTACATGCGGTGGCCATTTCAGTGGCATGGCCATCATCAAGTGCATCCTTCGAATGGGCTACTATTGGCCCACTATGGAGAAGGATTGCAATGTGTATGTCAAGAAATGCATCAAATGTCAGCATCATGCTAATCTTACGCACTTGCCATCATAGGCCTTACAACCCATCCAAGCGGCTTGGCCATTTTCTCAGTGGGGACTAGATCTTATAGGCAAGATCTCTCCCCCATCATCGGGTCGACATACATTTATAATCATGGCTACTGAGTATTTCACAAAGTGGGTGGAAGCAATACCCTTAACAATGACAACTGGAGCTCGTATAGCAGAGTTTATACTAGAGCATATTATAAGTCATTTTGGGATTCCATCCAAAATAATATCGGATAATGGAACGTCATTCAAGAACAAAACTGTGAGAGCTTTGACATCTAAATATAGAATCAAACACAGTTTTGTGACTCCATACTATCCGCAAGAAAATGGGTAGGCTGAAGCTTCAAATAAGATAGTGGTGGCCATCTTGAAAAAGATGGTCCAAGAAAACCACAAAGACTGGCATATCCAGCTACCCCTTGCATTATGGGCTTACAAGACTAGTATTCGGATGCCCATTGGGGCAACACCATTCTCACTAGTATATGGCATTGAGGCCATTATGCCCTTGGAATTGGAAATTCCAACATTGTGCATCGCATTGAAAGAGTTCATCGATGATGACACCGCACGACAAGCTCGACTAGATCAACTGATGTTGCTTGATGAACATCGCATGAATGCCCTGGAGCATCTCCATGTTTATCAGGAGTGACTAAAATGAGCTTACAATATCAAAGTCCACCAGAGAGACTTTGAGGTTGGGGATCTTGTCTTGAAAGAGAACCAACAGAACTCTAATTTATCGCCAGATATGCGAGACAAATTCATGGCTAATTGGCTAGGACCTTATATCATATCTAAAAATATTGGTCTAGGTACCTATCACCTAACATCGCTAGGAGGTTTTGAAGAGCCTGAACCTCTCAACATCATCCATATTAAGGCATTTTATGCTTGAGAGCATAGTAAAAGGCTCCGAGGGTTTTCTTATAACCGCTCGATCATCCCAAAAGGCTCCAAGGGTTGCTAAAACCACTTGGTCATGTCAGTCAAAAAGCTCCAAGGGTTGCTAAAACCGCTTGGTCATGTCAGTAAAAGGCTCCAAGAGTTTGCCTAAAACTACTCGATCAATCCCAAAGGCTCCGAGGGTTGCTAAACACCACTCGATCATCCTAAAAGGCTCCAAGCTCATCTATGAGTAGTTTGGTCAATCAAAAGGCACCAAGAGTTTCTGAAAAACTACTTGGTCAACCCAAAAGCTCCAAGGATTCTTAAAAATCACTTGGTCATCCCAAAATGCCCCAAAGGTGCTCATAATCCCTTTGGTCAATCCTAAAAGCTCCAAGGTTTCCTAAGAATCGCTTGGTCAATTTAAAGGTTCCAAAGGCATGTACTCACCGTTTGGTCAGATATGAGGCTCAAAAACTCATAAAAATTATAAAATCAACAAAATCCAAAAAAATTGGTAAAGCATAAAATCCAAAAACATTTGCATTTGCATTTGACATTTTCATTCACACATGCATTCATTTCATTGCATTACAAATAGGCATTCATCATCCATTGCATTCCATAATAGAAAGCATTGTGTTTGTCAGTCTTACAAATGACACCATATTTGTGTTTCAATCATGCACCTCTACATTTATCATAAATCCATCAGTCATGTGAGTAAATGTGTTTTTCAACACAACCCATAATGTTGCTATGAGAGATATACTCAAGTTTTTTGGTCACTCAACCATACCTAGAGGTCTTATCAAGAGTTGATAGAAAGCTTGCTTTGCTTTTGTAGCTGAGGTCCAGTTAGTATAGCCCTTAGCATATCAGAATCCTATCACTAATCAAAAAATTAAATAATCCTAATAAGGACTAGGGGAAGATGAAAGCCACGAAGCAGGACCGGGTATCCTGAAGCGAAAAGAGTTATTCTTGCTTATCCCCTTGTGTGGACGGTATGGGAAATGTTGGCAATTGGCAAAAGGACAAGTGTATTCCCTACTCAGAATCCCTTGCTTACGATAAAATGAGCAATATCCCAGAGTGATATCCCACATCAATCCTCAAGATTGATACCCTAGATCGATATCATAGATCGACATCCCAGATTGATATCCTATATTGATATCATAGATCGATACACTCAATCGATATTACAAAAATAGTTCCCACAAATCCCCAAAGGAAAGTTTTTGAAGAGAATTATCAAATGTAAATTCCAAAAAGTGAAGATCAAATGAAGATCAGAAATCAAAGCTCAAGTGAAGATCGAATGAAGATCAAAAATAAAAGTTCACATCAAGATCAAGTGAAGATCATAAATCAAAGTTCAAATCCAGATCAAATGAAGATCAGAAAGCAAGTTCCAATGAAGATCAAATGAAGATCCAAAGAAAGTCAAAGTCAAAATGGAATCGACTCCCTTGCTTCACTACATATGAGCAAGTATCCCAAAAAATTGAAAAAAAGAAAGAGAGGGAGCAAACTTGAATCCCTGGAATTGCCAACACTACTGTACCTTACGCATGATGATATGTCTGATGCATTAGCACCTCGCTTATGAACAAGACCAATGTTTGAATGTGGAAGAGCTAGCTTCAGGTGTCCTGTATCGCCTAGTGGTCTAGTCCAACTAAAATCTAAACCTAAGATTGGATAAACACTTGTGGATCCCCTATCTTAGCAATGGGCTGAAATAATCCCGCCTGACATCGGGGTATGCTTGTGCCTTATCTTAAAATATTCATGTGCACACACAGGGATAATGAACAGTTAGGGCCTATCCTAGCGAAAGCCTTATATCTCAGAAGTCTAGTATGGTTAGTATACAACTTTTGATAAGTCAATTAGGGTGTTTGAGTCTCATGGAAAACCTCAAAAATCTCTCTAATAGCAACAAATGTCAAATATCACAAACCATCAAAGGTGAAAGTCATTGCAAATTATCAAATTGCAAAGTATCCAATAAGTGATACATCATTACATAAAGCACAATCAAGATATAGGATAGATACCAGATGGATATCAGAAATGATATTTAGACGACCATTGACTATATTGTGCATATCATTCAAAGTGCAAAAATAAAATAGAATGACATATTGTATCATTCGCATCATAACATCGCATATCATTGCATTTCATATATGGGTGATTAATTGATCAAATTCTTATTATGAGGATTTCCAATTACATTCATGATTTTTACATATTTTGTGGTGTCATCCATTAGATTGTTAAACACATATTGCATTCATTCCTTATGTTTTAAGTGATTAAAGCATACAAGTTCATTTACATTAGATTACCATCATGTAAATAAAGCATTACATACATTAATGCATACAATAAAGCAATATCAAATATGTATTAAAGAGATAGCATCGCATCCATATGCATCCATCATAAATAGCACATCTAAACATCTAGATCACTGCATATCATCATCAACATAAATAAAATAGCTATCTAGTGCATGTCATCCATACATCACATCATATAGCATCAAATTAACATAAGCATTGCATCCATGTGCATCACATAAACATAAAATCAAAAATAAATGAGTACACATAATGAGCCAAAATGATCAAGTCTCATATATATATATGTGTGTGTGTGTGTGTGTCCAAAATGAGTACATAAAGTATATCAAAAATGCCCATAGGCTACATCCGTGTAGGTCCTCGACCTTACACACAAAAATAATACATCAAAATAGCAACCCATGTGTATGCTATGGAGGGCCTGCACCTCCAGCCAGAGAGTCACCAGTATCACCTCTATCATCCCTATGCCTCCCATGCGAGCTAGCACCATGTGTACTAGAGGACCTATGCGTCCTCTCAGTCCTATGAGTCCTATGACTCGAGCTCGTGGATGACTACCCTATCATCCTAGATCTGGTCCATTGGGACCCTAAAGCATGTGGATCCTCTAGAATCTCCCCACCTATCAATCTGATCCATCCCTCCAGCTGAGAGATGTGAGCTGCCCTCACATCACATAAATCATTCCCCTCCTGTACGAGGGAAGTAAGCCACCTAATCTCGGCCATAGGATCATGGCCCCTTGGCAATGCAAGTGTTGGTGCTGAAGGTGGTGCCATGACAACATGAGAAGATGATGGGTCACCTCTCTGAGCCTGGGACTGAGCCAAGTCCCTCTCTACTATAGCTATCGCCCATCATGCCTCTACCAGCTCAAGAGCTTTGGTTAGCTCTTGAACTCACCCCTCTACTATTGTAGCATGCTCTATCATAGCTGAGGCCTGATCCTAGGCCACCTGGAGTCACCTCTCCCTATCAGATAGCTTCACCTCTACCATAGCAAGTGAAGTATCCCTATGCAATAGTTGGGTCTGAAGTGTACCAACCTGACCCTACAAGTCAGTAATCTAAGCTAGGAGTCATCCTACCTCACTATCAGGAGGTGCCTCACCCTCCTCAGATCCCTCATCCTCCTCCTTGACCTATGGAGCCTCCTCTGTGGTGGCCTCTATGCCCCATCCACCCTCGATCCATTGGCGCACATTGCACCCCTATGGATCTACCTCCAGCTGGTCATCTATCCTACCTAAGGGCCCTGATCCCTACCACTATAGTAGGGACCACCAAGTATCATACACTAGGGTGGTCCCAGCCCTAGCAACTCTAATCTCCTAGAAATCATCATCTGCATCACCTAGAGCTATCGATAGAATCCACTATAGATCGATCTCTAGCACTAGCCATCTGTAGACAAAAGGTAGCTCTAGGATGTCCTGTACTAGGCCAAACTACCGCAAGACATGAGAGTAGAACTGATACTCTCTAATCTCATCCTTGTGATCGAGTAGCCATCTATCCCATCGAGCCTAGTGCAGCCACTCACCAGCCTCCATCCATGCAGGGTAGTCCATATATGGATGCCACTCAATGTCATCTAGTCTGAGTGCTGCAAATCTAGTGATGTAGTGGTCTATATCCCCTACATGGGACCTGCTCCTAAATCCCTCCTCCTCATGAGGCCAGCACGTAGCATAGCACTGATGTGCATCATCAATCATAGTAATAATCAGAGGTAGATCTATAGGATGCTCGATCCTGATATGCTACCAACCCTAGATCTGTAGAAGAAGACTGCAACTGATCCCAACACAGCTTCGATTGGTGATCTAGTAAAGCTCCTAGTAGAGCTGGCATAACAAAGTGCTCCCCCAAGCTAGGAGTAGTGGCTCAACTATAGAGCTTTGAACAACTCACCTGACATAGGCTAGAAGGTTCTAGGGAATCCTCATGCCTGAGGAGTCTGGAAGCACAATCTGCACCACCAGGTGCATAAACACTACCTCTCTGACAAAGAATATGTGCTCCCCCTACCAGTATATGATGTGCACCCCTCCATGGTCCATATTGCATTGAGCCTCATCTCAAAAAACCCCCTCTCTCCGGGGGGGGGGGGGGTCGCCATCGATAGGGATCCAAAAGATCCTATAGATGTCCTCCAAGGTGATAGTCATTTCACCTATTGAAAGGTGAAATGTATTGGTCCATGCATTCCAACATTGGGCCAATGCAGTTAGATAAGATGTATCTACCCTGATAGTGGGTAGATCCAATACATAGCCAAAGTCGATGGCTCCAAACCACTCTCGCTCCCCCGTAGTAAGCTATCTATGGAGGGTGCAAAGTATGTTAGGCTCCTTGGCTCTAGAGGTCAAACTCTAGAAATAAACAAAGTATAAGGAAAAAGCTAACTAAAAATAGCTAAAAATGACCTTAAAAATGTCAAAAACATCTAACAAAATGATAAAAGACAAAAACATGTCGCATAGTAATCAAAATTTTTCAAAAAAATCAAAATTGTACTTCTTAAGTGCAATAAATGGCATTAACTACCAGAAAACATTAGAAAAATGCAAAAAAATTGAAATTTTTTTCTAAAGTGGTGAACCGTAGGTCAACCCTGCGGTCCGCTTGCGATCAAAAATTGATCATTGGAATTTGAATTCCAATCGCAACTGATACCTGCGGTCCCCAATCTGACAATTGGGAACCGTAGCTGCTAGCTGCGGTCTAGGAATGAGACCCATTTTGGGTCACTTCCTAGCCTAGCTAGCCAAAAAAATTAAAACCTACACTAGCCTAATCTAGGGTGTGGTTCATTGCCAACAATTTAGTGAAGTTCATTAACCCATTAATTAATGTGGTTTATTTTAGTTGGTAATGATTGCGAGGACTCGGTTTCGAATTACCTTGTGCGCACCACGACCTCTGCTAGTGGAAGGTTGTCTAGGGTCCGCCATCGGGGTATGAGTGCGATGTGAGGTCAAATTTCAGCAGTGTTCCGGGTCAGGAAATGTCTTACACCTCTCAGAGCTCTCTAAATTGCAAGTGCTTTCAAGAAAATAATGAAATTTTCAAATGAGAGAACTATTTATAGTTTCTCTTAATTTTAGTGGACCGCAGATGTCACCCGTGGTCCCAGAATTAGGGTTTGCCACCCGCGGGTCTGACCTGTGGTTCCCAAATTTTGAAAGTTTCAATCGTAGACCATACCCACGGTTTGCAATCAGCATTAAATGCACTCAAATCCCATCGTGGGAAGGTCAAAAATGATAAATTAATGACTCCTAATGGATCAAATCCAAAAAAGAACAAATTTAAATTTGGTTGTTCAACCAGGTAATTAAAAATTAAAAAATAAAAAAAAAAAAAAAAAAAAAAAAAAAAAAAACCACCCTTTTTTTTTTTTTCTCTCTTTTGGGGGGGGGGGGGGGCGGGCCCCCCCCAGGGGAAAGGGGTATTTTTTTTTTTTTTTTTTTTTTTATGGGGGGGGGGGGGGGGGGGGGCGGGGGGGGGGGTTTTTTTTTTTTTTTTTTTTTATTTTTATTTTTTATATAAAAATATAAATATATTTTTTTTTTTTTTTTTTTTTTTTGTGGTGTCGGCCGGGGGGGGGGGGGGGGGTTTTTTTTTTTATGGTGAATAGGGGGGGGGTTTTTTTTTTTTTTTTTTTTTTTTTTTTTTTTTTTTTTTTTTCCCCCCCCCTCACTTGAGGGGGTAGTCATAATATCAAATCATAATCAAAATCAATAGAAGATCTCGAAGATCGTAGATCCCTTGATCTTGTCAAAATTATATTCATCCTTGCAAATCATTGTCAACAACTATCATAAGCTTACCCCTTTACTTGGGGTAAATAGCAAATATGAAGTTTGCTTGTTGTTCTCCACCTTTCAGATCTATGGGTCAGAAGATACCTATGGAATGCACAACCACACCGAATGAGATGAGATGGGCACAAGCTTTTCAAATGTAAGCCTTTCACCCAATTGGAAGCAATGATTCTAGGATGCGCATCCTTTTGCTAGACCTAGGGCATCTAATGTTGATCCGATTAATGATCATCATAGAACCTTCAACATCATTTTAGGTGGTGTATTTTTGCTCATGCATTGTTCGATCTCACAACGCATCTCAAAAGGGGCATCTGTAGACACCTAAAATGCATCATGTCGATGGTGACTACTCATATGGACATGCTACAAGACCATATGGAAGATCTTGGATAGACTCCAAGATAGAGCAAGTGGTTCTAACCACTCAATTTGGGCTCCTTGGCCTATTCAGTCTGAACCGTAGATGAGACCTATAGTCTACAGTCTGAACCGTAGACGACACCATGTTACAGTCTGGACCACAATTGTCACCTACGGTCTCAACTGAAGTTCAGTTGGCCTTCATCCGAGCCAAATCGGTTTGAATGACCATTTGATCTAGAAGAAGGTGGTTAAAGGATGGAAGTTTCCAATCCAACTATCCTAACCACCCCTTCTTGTTCTTGGCTTCTCCATGAAGCCACCCCTAGCCCTTGGGTAGTCCTATAAGTACCCCTCAGAAATAGGGCAAAAGCATCAAGCAAGCATGGGAGATTAGAGCAGCGAAGCCCTATCAAATTGTACACTCACTTGAGAGTATTGAGAGAGATTTGTTGCCAATTCCTTTGCTAATTCATCAAGCATCATGTCAAATTGTGCCATGGATGCCCTAGGAGCCTAGGAGAGCCAAGAAATGCTAATTTGGGTAAACGGAGGCCCTATTCAATGATTCAACCGCCAAACCTATCAGAGGACACTGAGGTGACCCTTGATCATCAATTTGATAAGGAAGATCAAGCCCACTACCCTAGAATTGGAGGGTAAACCTATTTGGTTGCTCACCGTGGCTTTCAGCCGTGGTTTACAGTGCAGACCGCTCATCAGAGCTGTGGTTTGCAATAGGTGTAAGATCTCCTTACTATTCCTTTTACAGTTTATTTAGCTAGATCATATTAATCATTTGAGCACTTTTTTTAGTAGTTTAGAGACCCTGACTAACTAGATTAAGGATTTTATTAGGTTTACTTCATTTTAGCAAGTAGGACTTAAATAGCTTAATTTCAAGTTATAATGCTTCATTTCACATAATTGGTCCATTAGATTGGTAGCTATAATTCTTGTTTACATGTTTTAAGCAATCTTGATGAATCTTGCATATGTTTAACACATTTTATATGCTTTCTTGATTTCATGTTATTCATGGCATCTTTATGTTTTCATGCTTTAAAAGGCCTCATCACGAGAGGTTGCCTATTTGTATAACTTTCTTGTGTTGTTTCTTGATCACAGGGAATAGGTTCAAAGGAGCTTCAATCATCAAATTCCTTCCTCAACGCGAAGAAGAGGGTCAACTCCACCCTAGAGCAGTTTGTGACTATTTGGAAAAGCAATAATAGTGCGCCTACCCCGTTGAGGGCTTTGGCATTGTATTGATTGTATCAACATTTGGGTGACCCTAAGAGGGGCATGATTGTAATCGAGATTCACTTCCAATATTAATAAAAGAAGCATTCATTTTATTGCCATATGTGATCTTGTTTCTCTTTTCATGCTTTCATGTTGATTTCAATTGATATATTAGATAGGAGCACGCTTTTTGGATAGGTCACTCATAGCTTCCAAGAAGGACAGACTACCATCAATTTCATAAAGGTACAATTTCCATCTAATTTGCTTTCCTTAAAAAAGGGAGTTATAAGGTTGAAGTATTGAAAGAAATCAATCTTTATTTTAAAGCAAAACTTAGGGAAATTAAATATCAAAGTTGATTAATATTTGCAAAACACAACCTAGGAGAAATAAGAAATACTACTTGGAATTAATCTATTTAAAGTTTACATATATTAATGTGTTCTAATTTTCCAAATTTGGGAGTCATAAGGGCTACAACACGAAACTAGGTTATTGGAAATTAGTAACAGTTAAATAAAATCCTAAGGTATATAAAAAGAGGTTATTAAGTTTTTTACTAAGGTTAGAAAATTATAATATTCTTGTCTCAAAAAATTCTCAAAAGGGATAAAATAAATCCAACATTAAAACCTCTTCAAAAAAATTGAAAAGTGCTTAGTTCAATAGGAGTAATAAGGTGTTAAGAAGTTGATTTTTGATCTTTACAAAAAAAATTACAAAATCAACCAAAATTGAACTATATTTTACAAAAGCACTATATCATATTCCAAAAAATATCTAGGGAGTCATAAGGCATTTTACAAAACTTGATAATAATAATATCCATGAAATATTATCAAGCTATGAAGATATAAGCTTTCTACAAAACCTAAAATTAGGTATTCATACTCTCATTACTAGGGAGAGATAAGGAAGTCTACAAACCTAAGGTTTAATAAAGGTTTTATCAAATCAAGCTTATATACTTCAATTAGAGATCATATATCTTAAAACTAGGGAGCTATAAGGATGTCTACTTCCCAAAATACCTATAATAATAATTGCTTTAGAAAATAAAAAGCCAATGCCATAAAACTTGGGATCATGAATCTACTCAAGAAATTGGAAGGAAGGTTAGATCTAACTTCAAAATTAATTCATAGTGAAGCCTTAGAAGATAATTTGATGCTATATTCAAACTCATCTCAATGAAGCAATTGACAATGGAAAAAGTGACATTTCACTTTCCTTAAATCTTGTGAGAATATTATACATGGTATTGCTCACATATTGATAAGGAATTAAAATCCAAAGATTAGGAATTTAATCCAAGATTATTTGCATTAGAAAATAGGTGCTTAAATAAGCACAAATTACATTTGTAGATCCTCAAAACATGGAGGATAAGTTGATCATCACTTATTTTAGGGATAACCCTCTAACTAACCCTTATCTAGAATATTTCCAACTAACCTAGCTAGAAGACTTATGCCAAGTCTATGTGAGCAACAAAGTCTCACTTTTACAAATTATTAAAAATAAACTAAGCCCCTAAAGACTAAGTTCTAATAAGCCTAAGCCTAGTGATATAAACCTAAGCCTATCACATAATATCCATATCATTCCTCCCAACAATAGAAGCATTGGACCCCAATGCTTTTACAAGAATTTGGGAGAGAAGATATACAAGTACCCATAAATCCTTGAAAAAAAAAAAGAAGAGAGAGAGAGATCCCTGTGGGAAGTGTTGGTCAATAATGGAGAGCTTAAAGATAGGATCTTGTTGGTTGGAAATAACCCAAAACCAACAACAACATGAGGTCAAAAATCATCCAAAATCCCTATAATTCCTATGCATTCAATTATCAAAAACTCTACTTGAGAGTACACTTTCATCCCAATGGAATGGATAAGGGACTACAACTCCTACAAATGGAGTACCCATAACAAACAAGGCTAGAAGGGCCATGGTAGCAAATATCTTCAATCTCCTTCACAAAATGTTTCAAACTCCTCACACCAATCATGCTTAACTATGAAGCATACACCCAAAACTAGTAGTAAGACCATCTGGAAACTATAGTTGGAGGAAGAGTTGCAACAAAGAGGACAAAGGCACTAGTAGGTATATCTTGAAGTGTCTGTATCTTTGTAGTATTCAGAAGTTTTGTTGTTCAAAGTGTCGAATCTCTATATTATTTGGCTCAATGCTTTTTTTAAAGGCATTAAGTGGAGTGATGCCTTCAAAAAGTCACAATGGGACTTCAAATCCTAGAGCGGGAGTATTAAAATGCCCAAGTGAGATTCAATGGATGTAAACAAAAGGCTGAAGTGTTGGGTATCATCGAGTTGCATTTCATTACAAATCCATAATATTTTTAAAATCCCAAAGGGGAGGAGCAATTTGACTCCTCATATATACAATGGATCATTTTAGAGGATGGCAATTCCTCATATGCTTTAGATAATCCTTAATTTGGAGGAGTCGAGTAGCTGAAACAAAAGTTGATATAGCATCTGATGCAGAAGTTATGGTTGATGTAGTGTTGGAAGCTAAAAAATCCATGAAGAGACAAGCCTACTAAGGGCTAAGAAAACTCCAATGAGTGGAGTACCCATGTGATATCAACGATCACATAGAAAGGGCCAAAGGTCTTATGAAGGAGAATGCACTCCAAAAAGTCTCAAAATATGATGGTGGATTTAAGGAGTGTCGGGTTCAACAAAGAATGCACTCCATATTACAACAATTTTGGGTATGAAGAAGGTTTGAATGACCCAAAATTCGGAGCACCATAAGTCAAGATAGACCATTACAAAATATTAAACTAATATTCCTATTGGAACTGGCTCGAAAAAATATTTCTAACAACTATATGCAAGACTATACTTACAAAAAAGGAAGACCATAAAAAGTGACAAAAGCAATAGGTCTCTTCGATAGGAAAAAAAAATTCAAATAATTTTTCCAAAGGTTAAAAATAGTGCTCCACTAAATGAATAATTGATCAATGAAGTTTGTGAGTGGTCAAATGTGAAGTCAACGAGCAAACAAGTTGCTCCACTTGGTAGGGGACAACATCACCATGATGGGCAAGATGGCTAGCTAGCCACACAATAGCCAGTGAGTGCTGGCTATATATATTAGGGCACATTTTTCCTAATGAAGGTGTAAGATGCCTTTAACCCATATAATGTGGGATAAAATAATTCCCATAAAATCCTTGTGATGCACCAAACCCAATCAACATTACTATGCCACTTATCTATTGAATATGTTGCACCATGTGTCATTGCAAAATTTGCAACAACCAATCATGACTCATGCATGAAAATTCATGCAAGGATTTTCATGCTAGGGTCATTGATTTATGCGCCTTTTAGTTTTGGGTTTTCACATCGTATAGGATTGGTTATCAAAAAATATTTCTAATTGGCTGAGATCCACAAATCAAGGTTCTAGATCTAACATTTGCTCAACTAATGGAAGCATCAACATTAGGGTTTTGATTTTCAAGCTTCTATTCTCTACGAATTTGGTATTTGCACTTTACAGGTCGACTGTTTGCTCTACTATAGGATCTTCTGCATCGGGCTTGAAGCGCTACGACCTCAGGATCTGGTGTAGACCTTTGGCTCCTCCATAGGTTTTGACTCTGTGTTCAAGACTACTTATGTTGTAGTTTGATCGTCTGTTAGACTATGGTAGCAAATGAGGTGCAAATTGGTTTTGGCCTATTTATAATGATGGACCTACTATTATTTTTTGGATCAAGCATAGATAGGTGGACTAACCTCCTATCAGTTTGCTATCAAGAAAAATGTGCTAGGGCTTGGAGTCGAGCCAATGATCATTTGTGACCAGTTGATGTTCAACCTAAAATTTATTGTGGCCTAAGAAGGTCTAGGCCCTTTGGGCCTAGGTTCACCAACAACCAGGACTATGACCTCCTATCTTCGGTGGTTTTCAATCAAGAGTCTATTGAGACGCTTTCATGCATCAAGATGAAGGCTCTGCTGCATAGGCATCGAGGTTGGGATCACCTCAAAGCTATTACTATGACTGTATAAAAAGGGTGTAGGCCTAAAAATTTGGGCCCGCGTACCATTTTTTTAAATTAAAGCTATTCAAAAATTTTAGTCAATAAATATAATAAAAATCTTTTTTTAAATAAACCTTTTACAAACATTGCAAAACTAACACTTTAAAGCAATTTTTGTTAGTAGCAAATTTTTCTTCAATTACAGGAAGGGACAACAAAACCAAATTGATGCAGCAAAATAGCCACCAAAGAGATTTGATTTTGATCTCTATCTTCTACTCTAGCTTCTTAAACAATATTTTTTTGTTGACTGGCAATAACCTGAAGCCAAACAAGCAACATGAGGCTAGAAATGACCCAAAGCCTCTCCAAATCCTTGAAATCAAACCAGAGTATCAAAAAGTGAAAGGAATATGAGGGTTTCCAGGATGTAAATCCCCCCTCATAGGTCAAGATACAAGAAGGCTTTGATACCAATAATAAGGAATTAAAATCCAAATATTAGGAATTTAATCCAATACGATTTGTATTAGAAAATAGGTTCTTAAATAAGCACAAATTACATTCGTAGATCCTCAAAACATGGAGGATAAACTAATCAATGCTTATTTTAGGGATAACCATCTAACTAACCCTTATCTAGAAGATTGCCAACTAATCTATCTAGAAGACTTATGCAAAGTCTATGTGAGTGTTGAGTGGTATTTTCACCCGATTGTGAAAACACACTCTCCGATAGGATTTGGGTTCCAAATCCTCTCTTGTAAAGAAATTAAATAAATAATTTCTCCAAGGTCTCCGCTATATTAGCATTTTACATTTGTGTATTAATAATCTCAAATAAATATATTCAATTTAAATGCTTGGAACACCTTAGTGGTTGCAAGTAACTAAAAACAAGGGGCAATGTTGGTTTATTTTATTGTGAAACTTTAATGATTGTTTATTGAACCCAAATAAAGCAAATGTGATCTGGCCCTTATATGACCACGACGTAACTTCAAAATGGAAATTGATGAAATGCCATAAAACATAAATCCTTCAATGAAATTGGAATTTTCATGAAGAGAATGTCATCATCGACTCATGAATGAAAAACAAAACTAAAAATGAAATTCTGGCCTTGAAATGGAAATTTTCTATTTTCGGATTTTTAAATTCTGCAAAAAAACAATAGCTGCGGTGAAATTTATACAACTCCGAAAATGAAATTTTAAATGTGTATTTGAAATCTGCAGTATAACATATGCAATGATGAAACTATTTTTGGATTTTGGAATTTTTAGTTTTTTATTTATTTTAATGCCTGTAAATTAAAATAAAGTGCAAAAAAAATGAAAATAAAATGCGAAAGGAAAATGAAAAGTGCATTCAGTATGATGCTATCCTATTTTGACAAAATCGAAGCTAATGAGGTTTTCTGCATACAACCTAACCTATCGAACCTGCAAAACACGCACAATCTAGATAAGTTAAGTGTTGGTCTCTGGGGTTTTAACTGTGATTTTCAGATTTAGACATTCGCATGAAGCAACCAAGAGAACTTATATTAAACTTCACCTATAAGCCTAGAAATCTGAAAAGGGAAAAGATAAACATTCAATCTTACATGCAGAAAATAATTCCTTCTTTCTTGTCAATGAGGTGCAACTCTCTAAATTTTCTAAATTAAAAATTGGTCATTTTACAACAACAAAACTTTCTGGTTTTCCAAACCCAGTCTATGGAAGAAAACAGCCTCAAAAGCAGGCCCAGAATGGCCCTCTGGCCTTCAACACTGCAACTCTGCTTACAACAATTTCCTACCTAGTCCAATGTAAAGGAAAAAATATCCAAAAAAAGTGGAAGAAAAACACCCCAAAAGTAGGCCCATAATGGCTTATTGCCTTCGGCTCTGCAACTCTGCCCATAGTGGTTTCTGACCCCAGTACCTGTCTTTGGCTCGTGCTTTTAAAATTTTTGTTTCGGTTCTTTGTTTTGCTCTGTGACGCTTCGTTTCATTTCCTAGGTCTTTTTGTTTCATCTTCTTCGTCTCCTCGTTGTCTTTGACTTTCTATTCAGTGTTGAAATGTTTGATCTTCTCTGCTGAATGTAACCATTGGTCATGAAGCGTTACATTATAGCCCTTACACCTCTATGCCACGTGTTCAGTGCCTCCCTTGTATACTCTATAACGATCCATCGTGAATCACAAAAGAAAATAGCATGTCGCGATATCACGACATTTTTATGTCGGTAGCTTAGCTTTTCTTCTTTCATCATGAAAATAAGACATGTCGCGATATCATGAAATTTTTATATCTATAGCCTTGTCCTTCCTTTGACATCACAAAAATGAGACATGTTGCGATATCACGACACTTTATGCCTTTGGTCACAAGGATACAAATAGGTCGCGATATCGTGACACCTTTTCATTTTAAGTTTGTCTCGTGATCTGAGCTGCAAAAACGTGACATGTCACGATATCGTGACAATTCCAGCACCTTACTTTGTTTGACTGTTTTGACCATGATTTCATGACATGTCGTGATATCGTGACAATTTTCTATTCTGCTCTCACCTCGTGATCTAAGCCGCGATTTCATGACATGTCGCGATATCATGACACTTTTGCGTTGACTGTTCCTCTCGCTACCTTTGATCGCGATTTCATGACATGTCGCGATATCGCGACAATTCTATCAACACTGCCCTGTTTGACTGCTTTGACCACGATTTCATGACATGTCACGATATCGCAACAATTCTCATTTTGCCTTTCTCTCTCCTCTGTGAACCGCGATTTCATGACATGTCGCGATATCGCGACAATTTTCACTTTGTCTTTCTCTCTCCTCTGTGAACCGCGATTTCATGACATGTCACGATATCGCGACATTTTTTGGTCAACTCTTCTTCTTCTCTGCTTTGACTCTGATTTCATGACAAGTCGCAAAAACATGACATGTCGCGATATCGCGATAATTTTCCATTTTGCTCTACATCGTGATCTGAGCCACAAAAACGTGACATGTCGTGATATCGCGACACTTTTGCATTGACTGTTCCCTTACTATCTTTGACCGTGATTTCATGACATGTCACGATATTGCGACACTTTCTATTTTTGCTATCTTTTTTCGATCTAAGCCGCGAAAACGCGACATGTCACGATATCACGACATTTTTTATTCCTAGCCGCGATAGAGCAACATGTCACGATATCACGACACTTTTCATTTCTTAGCCACAACAGAGCAACATGTCGCGATTTCACGACATTCTTCTTTTTCTTTGATTTTAGCATCTGGGCAGCTGCAGTCTTCTTAGAACGCGTGCAAAAAGGGTGGGTCCCCAATTTTGGGGTGTGTTGTGGAGCAGCCACAACAGTGAGCAACAAAGTCTCACTTTTATAAATTATTAAAAATAAACTAAGCCCCTAAAAATTAAGTTCTAATAAGCCTAGACCTAGCGATATAAATCTAAGCCTATCACATAATATCCATATCACATATAAACACTACAAGGAAGAACATAATGAATCATATCTAGAAAATTATTTTCAATCCTCATGCAGCATCAACACTTCCTGTTCTACTAACTCAAGATCTTATCATGATACCTTAAGTGGTTATTCAAAAAAAATTGTACATATTGAAGATAAGAAAGGAGAATCTTCCTCACAGGAACCAAGTAGCAGCACAACCACCTATGAGAGCACAAAAATAAGAATCAAAGTCAAAGCTAGATATGAAGAAGAAGATAAAGCAAATAAAGGAAGAATTCAATGTAAATTCAATTAAAAGAAGAATCTTCAGCTACAACTTACTTTCCATCATACAAAGACACATATTACTATTGAACCTGAACAAGAAACAATGAGGAAGAGTACAAAGTTCAATATGAAGAAGAATATCCATATTGAAGACTAAAGTCTTCAATACCCAAATAATGTAATATAGGGGGATATTAGAAATAGAGTATATTCCATCATTTGGGTCATGTAAATGTATATTCCAAGGTACATACTTAGGACATTAGATTACTTTAGGGGGAAGTTATCTAGTTACTTCATGCAATGTAACAAATGCACAAGTGTTAATGTGCAAGTTGTATATGTGCAAGTTGTCTCTTGCATAGCTAGGTAGAGTTTTGGCCAAGAAACCTATCTTCCTATATAAGAAAGGCCTCATATTTAGATAGATATGAGAAGGGGGACATAGATAGATAAAGTTTCTTATAGCATAGTCATAGGTAGTAGTACAATGTTGTGTGGATCACCATATAATGGTGATGGGTGTAATGTAATTCAATAGCTTCATTAATGGAGTGTTCATTTCCTCCATAGCTACATTGTATTCATTTATGTTATTTTTATTTATAACATACTTTAGTCATCTCACATATTTACTTTCTTTTATATTATTCTGCGTCTTGTGATTGCTATCTCCCATTGCTCATAACATAAAAAACTAACATATATATTATTTTATTTTGTAAAGAAAATTAGAAAACCCTTCTTGTATCTTTTGGTTAAATAATGAAAGTTGGAGTATTACTTTGTAAAATGAGAAAGAACCTTGATTTGAAAATAAATTCTAATAATTTTCTAAGTTATGTAGGTAAGGGAATCATTAGAAAGAGATAAGTATGGGATTCTCTCCTTGTTTTTTTAATTTGTAATTGCATGGTTGCTTGCCTTTATGCATTGAGCATTGTAGTTGCATTGCATTAAGAGTTGTCTTGATCCCTTAGTTTTTCTTAAGTTTGGGGAGATTCCTTCATGAAGAATATCGTGAGAAGAAGATGGTGTAGAGGAATTTTGGGTGGACTTGCTCTAGTATATTTGGGAAGGAAATGTTGCTATGTAAATGTAAAGTTTGGAATGTAAAACTTGGTTATCTTTATTTCATTACTAATAAGGCTTGGAGCCTATTTGTAAGTGCAAGAAGATATTTGGATTTTGTGCAATGATGGAATAAAGAAATGAATTAGTATTGATCTCTTTAAAAGAAGTTGTCATTATGAAAAGCAATGGAAATATATATGCTAGCTTGATCTAATGAGGTTGCTTTAAACTAAGTGGATGCTTTATGTTAGCATTATGTTAGAAGTTAATATTATGATTACTTTTCTCATGCTTTAAAATCTAGCTAGATGTTTCTTTTGTACTAGCTTAATGTGGTTATGTATGAGCTATTTCATTTTAGATTTAGCATTGTGTTATAACTATGCTCATTATTTTTATTATAGCACTTTATTTGCTTAATCATGAGAGAGATGTTAATTATTGTTTAAGCATGAATCTTGGGAGGGGTTCTTGGGCTTTGAACTAGACCTCTTCTTTTAGGACCTTGAGTCATAGAATGAACCCAATATTGGGAGGAGTTGCGGTGATGCAATAACCAGGTAAAGGTGAGTCCTAAAAGGAGTTGTGATGATTTAATAGCAAAACACTCACAAATATGAAAGGATTTGTAATGATGCAATAGCTAGATTTTTGTGACACCTTGAATGGTGAGGATCGGGTGTTCCATAACTTTGAGTTAAAATAATCAATTATGAGGCAATTGTGGTGGTACCGTAAATAGTGAGCTTTAGGTAATAATGCTCATTACTAGGTGAGTGGTGATGACCTTAGTTAGCCCACAGAGGTGTGGTAACTAAGCACCAAGACTTTACGCTAGAATAACCTATATAGATAGTCTTATGGATAGGTTAGGGAATTAGAGTCTCCGTTTAAGTGTTATGGGACTTAAAGGATAATCCCTATATTGTGGTCAAATTTTCCTATACCAGTGAGGGTATAGTAAAGGTGGGGAGACCACTTTTGCATCCTTCTAAATAGTGAGGTTTAAAAAAATATGGTATGTTGGTCACTCCTATCCATTGAGTGTCGTATGCAACAACATTAAACTCAAATATGGTGAAGCCTTGAGAATGCTAAAAATAAAATTGGGACTCTTTGTGAACCTACTTGTGTAAAACAAATTATATCTCTCTCTTAGGTTAGTTTTGGTGGGTTGTTACAAAAAGTCCATCTACTACATCATATAGAAAACACCACCATAGTTCACTCAGATCAACTATTACAAAAACAAAGAAGAATGTAATGGATGAGAAAGTATAATGTGCAAGTTCAATTTCAAAAGAAAATAAAGGTGCAAAGAAAATTTTTCAATTAAAGACTACATACGACGTCAAGTTTATTCCATTTAAATTATCTTCATTTTCATCAAGTAATATGTAATCCTCTCCTAGCAATAAGAATGAAAGCAGAGTAAAGGTTATCTCTTGCACTTTAGAGTTTCAAAAAAATATTGTAAGGAAATTAGGATGGTGAAATCCATAGGAATATAGGGTATTTAGGGTAATATAAGAAGGTAATTGCCATGGAGGAGCATCCTTGCACTTTAGGGTTTCTAGAGCAACATAAATAAGAAAGCAATTTTGAGGTTATTCCTTGCACTTTGAATCCTTTATAGCAAGATAAACCTATATGATAAGTCTTATGATGATCAATGTGAAAAGAATAAATAAATTTATAAATATGAAAGTGTTGGTGGTAATGAAAAAAAGAGAGGAATACTCAAGAAGCAAAATCAAAGAAAAAAACAAACTTAGATGGATATTTATATTGGAAAATAAAAACAAATATCACAATTGTTAACAAGTGGGACTAAACCCTGAAATAGAAAGTGATAATGAAAATGATACCATAGAATATTAGGGGTATGAATAAGACCCCTAAAAAAATGTATTAAGAAATTGATAGATTGTTATAGACAAATATTCTATAGATAGAGAATATAGACAACAAATATTTTAGTGATTCATGGAAAAAAATTATCTTGGTAAAATTTAAGTGTTAGAAGGCAATTGGGTGAGTGAGATTTTATCTCTTAATAAAAATGATATCAATAAGTTGAGTCTAAAAATATAATAGTTTGGGGAAGATGATGAATATATTTGATAGAATGATAAACAAATAATATATTTGATAAAAATACAAGTTGGATATGGTTTAATTAACTTGATAGCAATGTAATGAGAGCAATGTAATATTTTTTTATTTTATAAAGTGACCCCTAATAGAAGCCACACATAACTTATTAAAAAAGAATCATAAAATCTTTGTAGAAATGAAAACAAGTCAACTTTAAATAGTTAAAAGTAGGTAGTTATGATGAAATATTTTAAAGGCTTGTAAGTGTGGGTTAATGATATAATCTCACAACTCGTGCAAGTATTTTGGCATTAGACACTTGGAAATATTTCTAATGTAATATGGGTCTAGATTTGGTGCTAGGCATTGGCACTTAGTATTTGTGTAGGTTTTAGTGCTTAGTATCTAAGGCATTGGTGCTTGGTACTTGTCTATGTGTTAGCACTAGGTATCAAGGCATTAGTGATTGGTACAATAGTAATGATGGCTGTTGGCAATTTTGGGTACCTTGGGTACATTGCCTTTGCTCAAGTGTAGAAGTTGTCATTGATGTCAAGAAGCTCTTGAAGGAATTTGATTTAATGTCATATTATTCAGAGCATGGATAGTGAGTTTCCAGGAAGATCAGAGTAGCCCATTTGCAAAAGATCAAAGAAAAAGACAAGTAAGAAAAGGTATGCAGCAAGCTGGAAAAACTGTCGCGATTTCGTGACATGTTAGAGGAGAGAGAAAGTGCTGGAAAAACTATCGCGATTTCGTGACATTTTAGAGGAGAGAGAAAGTGCTGGCAAAACTGTCATGATTTTGTGACATGTTGGAAGAGAGAGAAGAAGCTGGCAAAACTGTCATGATTTTGCGACATGTTGGCAGAGAAAGAAAGCAAGGTGGAAAGTGTCACGATTTCACGACATATTGCTAGGAAGGTTGTACGGACAAAAAAGTGTCACGATTTCATGACATGTTGTAGGAGAGAGAGTCCGAAAGGAAAAGTGTCACGATTTTGTGACATATTGTAGAAAAGAGAGTCCGAAAGAAAAACTGTCACGATTTCGCAACATGCTGTAGAGTTTGAAGTGAGAACAGTCACGATTTCGTGACATGCTGCAAAAGATGAAGTGAGGACTGTCATGATTTTGTGACATGCTAAAAATCTCGAAGTGAGAACTGTCACGATTTTGCGACATGCAACAAAGGGAAGAGTCTGAAATGAGAAGCGTCACGATTTCGCGATAGGTTGCAAAGAAAGCTTTCGAAGTTGAAAGCATTGCGATTTTGTGATAGGATGAAAGAAAAGCGTACGGATGCAAAAAGTGTCACGATTTTGTGACAGGCAGAAAAGATAGCGTACGGATGCAAAAAGTGTTGCGATTTTGTGACAGGGAGAAAAGATAGTAGACGGTAGCAGAAGTGTCATGATTTCATGACAAAAATTGAAAGCATGTCTTCCATAGGTGAAGTGTCGCGATTTCATGACAAAAGCAGAGAGGAAGGCTATGAAGACAAAAGCGTCACGATTTTGCAACATGTTCCAGTTTCACGAGAGTAAGGCAGAGAGAAGCTCAAGGCAGCGAAAGTGTCATGATTTCACGACATGTTTCGTTTTCGCTAGTGCAAGCCGAGAAAAGGTTGAGAAAGCGATAAGGGTCACAATTTCACGATAGCAGTGAAGATGACATCAGTAGAGGCAGTAGTGTCACGATTTCGTGACAAAAGCAGAGAAGAAGGCCATGAAGTCAGAAGGGTCACGATTTTGTGACAGAAGAGAATATGACATCAATAGAAGCAGAAAGTGTTGCGATATCACGACAAAAACCATAAGATAGTGTTCGGTTGCAAAGATGTCACGATATCGCGACATGTTGTAGTTTCACCAGAAAAGCTACAGAACCACAGAGGCGGTTGAAGTTGATAGAGTTGAATTTGAGCCGATGCAGTTTAGGGTTTTGCAGCTGACAAAGTTAAGGGTAGCAGCCGACTAAGATCAAGGTTTTGATATTGAAAGTATTAGTATAAAATCAAGGTTTTTTGGAGAGAAAAAGATATCGATCGAAGTGTGCGTTCGAAGAGCAACGTTCACAGACTGTGTGAAGAGAAGAATTTCGATCATCAAGAGTAGAGTGCATTCTTTCGAATCTTCTAAGTGAGAGAGATTGCAAGGAAGTAGAGTGCGCGAAGACTATGCGGTTGTAATTGCGCAGAGGTGCAAAGGTCAAAATTTGATCAAGTGTAGCTATGATTGTGCAAAATGAACGAAGGACTATGTTTTTGTGCAAACCAAAAAAAGAGGACAAAGACATTTGTGCCAAACCGAAGGACTATGTTTGGTGCAGATCAGAGAAAGAGATCGAGGACATTTGTGCTAGACCGAAGGACTATGTTTGGTGCAATTTTGAGGACCAGCTTTGGAGGTGATAGAGTTGAGGACAAAGGTCTCCAGCCAGAGCAGGGAAGACAAGTGTCTTATGTGGATAGAGTTCCATTTGCTAAGGGCAGAGGAGGCAGAGGTCTTCTAGGGGATTGGTGTCTCCTTTGGGTTGATGCCCATAAATATTGTAATCGAGAAAGGTATTCCCAAATTTTGAGTTGATAAAATTTATTGAGAGATTTTATCCGTGGAGTAGCCCGCTTTCGGTGAACCACGTAAATTGTTGTGTCTCTATTGTGGATGGTGTTTTATGCATTGCTTTAATTACTGCTATTGATATTACTTTCTATACTTTGCATAATATTGATTTGAAAGTTGATTGGGAGGAAAAAGTAAAAAGTGGTCTTATACTGTTCACCCCCCTCTTAGTATAAGCTTGTGTTCTTCAATTGGTATCAGAGCGGGTGCCTTCGAAAAGTTTAACAGCTTGAAGAAAAAGCTAGCAAAGAACACAATGGATTATTCAAGTGGCAATGCAGCACCTATTCTTGATGGATTAGATTTTTGTCTTTGGAGTGCAAGGATGAAGGTTCATCTAATGGCACTTGGGAATGAGGTTTGGGAAGTGATTGAAGATGGGTACACTATTCCTGTAAATGGTCCATTAACTAAAGAAGATAGGCTCCTACATCACATCAATTCAAAAGCAATGAATGCAATCCTGAAAGGTTTACAAAAAGCAGATCTCACCAAAGTAATTCACTGCAAGACAGCTAGTGAAATGTGGAAACAGCTGCAGGTGGTTCACACAGGTGATGTAAATGTTCGAAAGGCTAAGTTGAGACACTTCAAAGGTATGTTTGAACAACTCAAGATGAATGATGATGAAAATATTAGTGACTACATGCTTCGTATGGATGAGGTTGTTAACTCCATGAAAGACTTAGGTCTTGAGCTTGCTGAAAATGATGTTTGTGATAAGATTTTAAGATCTCTTCCTAATAGATTTAGTGAAAATATTTTTGCTATTAAGGAAGCTAAAGATTTGGATAAGTTGAAAAAGGATGAGCTCCATAGTATACTTGCAGCATTTGAATTGAGAACTCAAGTGAAGGTTGATGTCAAGAAAGAGGCAGCTTTCAAGGCTACAAGGAAATCCAAGGGTAAACAGCTCCAAGAGAGTGATGAGTCTTCTAGTGATGAAGAGGCATATTACAGCAAGAAATGCAAGTTCTCTAGAAAGCACAAAAGCATGAAAAATATAAGATGTTTCAATTGTGGAAAGTTTGGTCATTATGCTACTGACTGTACTATTTCCAAGAATGAAAGTGATGAAGAGAAACAGGATTCTAAGAGCAAGGATTCTGAAAAGTACAAGCATCACAAGAAGAACAAAGATGAGCACAGCAATCACGAAAAGAGGTATTCTCACAAGCACAAGAAGAGTTTCTACCTAGACAAAGCAAGTAAGTTTTCTAGTAGTGATAGTGAAAGTTCTTCAAGTGATAGTGAAAATGAGATGTTGTTCATATCAGAAAAAGAGGAAGAACCGAAACATAGATTCATTATCGTGAAATGTTTTAGATGTGGAAATTTTGGTCACCTTGAGGATGATTGCACAAATAATGAATTGGTTACTAGTATGTATGAGGATGCTTTAGAAAACTATAAGGAAGATGCATGTATGGTTTTTGAAAAGGGTAGCACCTCTAGTGATAAGAAATCTGTAAAAGACTCTGATGATTCAGAAAGCAAACAAATAAAGGATCTTGAAAGTGAACTTACTAATGCTCTTAGTGCTTTGAAAAAGGGAAGAAAGAAGAATGCCAGACTCAAGGATAAGTTAGATGAATGTTGTATGGAGAGATATGATCTTACAGACAGTCTTGACTTCTCTATGGCTAAGACACAAGAACTCAAGGACGAGTTAGAGTCTAAGATTCTTCAGTATAATGAGTTGGAACAAAAAATGGCTTCTTTAGAAGTGGAAACTAAAGAGTACAAGGATAAGTTGTACAGGTTTCAAGATAGCTCCAAAAAGGTTAAGTCTCTCATCAAAGGTCAAAGAAAACCAACAGATAAAACAGGTCTCGATTTTGTTAAGCCGCACAAGGAACAGGTTGGGGAATCTAGCAAGAGATTTCAAAAGGAAGAGAGTTCTGATGAAAAAAGTACTTCAGATCATGATTCCGTGAGTGATAGATGCGCAAAAACATAAAACGAAATTCAGATTGAGAAGAAAAAATTTTCGGGACTCAAGAGGTTGAATAAAAGAAAATTTCATGACAGATGTTTTGTGTGTCATAGGTTTGGTCACATGGCTATACATTGCATGGCTCAAGTGAAGAAAGTGAACGAAAAATTTAGAAGTGCCAGTTTCTTTCGAGGGTATTGCTATTTTTGTCAACAGTTCGGGCACAAGGCAGTCTATTAAGAGGTAAAGAACAGGTTTGATCAAAACAGATTTAGGCAGAACTGGCGGATTCAAAGAACAGGTATGCCTAAAAGAAATTACATTACTACTTGTTATAAGTGCAATAATGGAGGTCACACAGCTAGACAGTGTAGAGCTGAACTTCCAAGGTACAAGAACAAAAATAGCAGTATGAACAGGTCCAAGGATCAAGGCATGGATAAGAACAGTGACAGGAACAAGAACAGGAATATTGACAAAGAATTCAAGAAAAGGCCCGACAAGGAAATTGTAGACGCTGATGATGATTAGTGCCTAATGGGAGTTTTACTTCCACCCCTATTTTAATCACCTCATCAGGAGGTGGGGGAGGGACTAAGCTAAGAGGCTCATTCTTAGTCTCGAGCCCTAAAGGTGACCCTTTGCCACTGATGACAAATGGGGAGAGATATGAGTAAGGGGGAGAGTATCAAGTGAAAATATGAGCTTCAAGTCAGGGGGAGCAAAACTTCAAAGGAAGATTCTCGATTGTTAGCACAGCTGGTTCAGTTTTGGCTCTTGAGATGTGTTTCCAGTAAAGGTTTGCCATCAATGACAAAGGGGGAGATTGTTGGCAATTTTGGGTACCTTGGGTACATTGCCTTTGCTCAAGTGTAGAAGTTGTCATTGATGTCAAGAAGCTCTTGAAAGAATTTGATTTAATGTCAGATTATTCAAAGCATGGACAGTGAGTTTCCAGGAAGATCAGAGTAGCCCATTTGCAAAAGATCAAAGAAAAAGACAAGTAAGAAAAGGTATGCAGCAGGCTAGAAAAACTGTCGCGATTTCGTGACATGTTAGAGGAGAGAGAAAGTGCTAGAAAAATTATCGCAATTTCATGACATTTTAGAGGAGAGAGAAAGTGCTGGCAAAACTGTCGTGATTTCATGACATATTGGAAGAGAGAGAAGAAGTAGGCAAAACTGTCACAATTTTGCGACATGTTGGCAGAGAAAGAAAGCAAGGTGGAAAGTGTCACGATTTCATGACATATTGCTAGGAAGGTTGTACAGACGAAAAAGTGTTGCGATTTCATGACATGTTGCAGGAGAGAGATTCCAAAAGGAAAAGTGTCGTGATTTCGCAACATAATGCAGAAAAGAGAGTCCGAAAGAAAAACTGTCACGATTTCGCGACATGCTGCAAAGTTCAAAGTGAGAACAGTCGCGATTTTGCGACATGCTGCAAAAGATGAAGTGAGGACTGTCACAATTTTGTGACATGCTAAAAAGCTCGAAGTGAGAACTGTCATGATTTTGTGACATGCAGCAAAGGGAAGAGTCTGAAATGAGAAGTGTCGCGATTTCACGACAGGTTGCAAAGAAAGCTTTCGAAAGCTGAAAGCATCACGATTTCGTGACAAGATGAAAGAAAAGTGTACGGATGCAAAAAATGTCATGATTTTGTGACAGGCAGAAAAGATAGCGTACGGATGCAGAAAGTGTCACGATTTTGCGACAGAGAGAAAAGATAGCAGACGGCAGCAGAAGTGTCGCAATTTTGTGACAGAAACTGAAAGCATGTCTTCCATAGGTGAAGTGTCACGATTTTGCAACAAAAGCAGAGAGGAAGGCTATGAAGACAAAAGTGTCACAATTTTGTGACATGTTCCAGTTTCGCGAGAGTAAGGCAAAGAGAAGCTCAAGGCAGCGAAAGTGTCACGATTTTGTGACATGTTTCATTTTCACTAGTGCAAGCCGAGAAAATGTTGAGAAAGCGAGAAGGGTCACGATTTCACGACAGGAGTGAAGATGATGTCAGCAGAGGTAGTAGTGTTGCGATTTCATGACAAAAGCAAAGAAGAAGGCCATGAAGTCAGAAGGGTCACGATTTCACGACAGAAGAGAAGATAATGTTAGCAGAAGCAGAAAGTTTCGTGATATCACAACAAAAACCATAAGATAGTGTTCGATTGCAAAGGTGTCGTGATATCGCGACATGTTGTAGTTTCGTGAGAAAAGCTACAGAACCACAGATGCGGTTGAAGCCAATAGAGTTGAATTTGAGCCGACGTAGTTTAGGGTTTTGCAACCGATGAAGTTCAGGGTAGCAGTCGACTAAGATCAAGGTTTTGATCTTGAAAGTATTAGTATAAAAGCAGGGTTGTTTGGAGAGAAAAAGATATCGATCGAAGTGTGCGTTCGAAGAGCGGCATTCGTAGACTGTGCGAAGAGAAGAATTTTGATCGTTGAGAGCAGAGTGCATTATGTCGAATCTTCCAAGTGAGAGAGATCGCAAGGAAGCAGAGTGCACGAAGACTATGCGGCTGTAATTGCGCAGAGGTGCAAAGGTCAAAATTTGATCAAGTGCAGTTATGATTGCGCAAAAAGAGCGAAGGACTATGTTTTTGTGTAGACCAAAAAAAGAGGACAAAGACATTTGTGCCAGACCAAAGGACTGTGTTTGGTGTAGATCAGAGAAAGAGATCGAGGACATTTGTGCTAGACCGAAGTACTGTGTTTGGTGCAATTTCGAGGACCAGCTTTGGAGGTGATAGAGTTGAGGACAGAGGTCTCCAACCAGAGTAGGGAAGACAGGTGTCTTCTATGGATAGAGTTCCATTTGCTAAGGGCAAAGGAGGCAAAGGTCTTCTAGAGGATCGCTAGCCAGAACAGAGCTAGGGGATTGGTGTCTCCTTTGGGTTGATGCCCATAAATATTGTAATCGAGAAAGGTATTCCCAGATTTTGAGTTGATAAAATTTAGTGAGAGATTTTATCCGTGGAGTAGCCCGCTTTGGGTGAACCACGTAAATTGTTGTGTCTCTATTGTGGATGGTGTTTTGTGCATTGCTTTAATTATCGCTATTGATATTGCTTTCTATACTCTGCATAATATTGATTTGAAAGTTGATTTGGAGGAAAAAGTAAAAAGCGGTCTTATACTGTTCACCCCCCCTCTCAGTATAAGCTTGTGTTCTTCAATGGCATGAAATACTAGCATTCAAGATTGAAATAATTTTAATATTTGATTAGAGTTTGGAACTTGATATTAAAAAGAACTACTAATATTTCTTGGTGTTAAGCTATGTCATTAGACTACAGAGTAGCATAAAGGTCCAAAGGTCTATTTTGTACTAGCATTTGTTTGATCTTAACACTAACATGGGTTTAAACTCAAGCAACCCTTACTCCACTAGAATAAAAATGAAAAGAAATAAATACACATAAAAATAAATAAGATCCATCATACTTCATCAAACTTTTATAATTTTTTATCAAATACAATAATATTAATATAATGTATATATAGGACTCAATACTGGAGACTCTTGCAATGGGGTTCAAAATGGGGATGAAATCATTCCAAGCACATACTATCTTACCCTCTAAGTATGACCTATAGCTTGGATTTGAGTGAGAGATGAGCTCTCAATTTGAATTTTGAATTGAGTTTTGTTAGTAAGGCCCTGAGTTGCGGATTCCCTCTTCATCGATTTGGTATTGTTGTTTGTCAGCTACTAGGTTTGGATGACTCTAGGACTATTTTTGGGCTCATTATTACCTTGTTTCCACCTTGTGAGGACATTGTGGTGGGTCCTCCTGACCCTCATCTTCATCCATAATTCATTGATAAAGGCTACCCCTCCTCTTCGATCCTTTAAGGCGGTGTCTCTTTTGACTTACTTCCCAGCCAAGGTAAACTGAGAGTCCCTTCTAAGATTACTTTATTGGTAGTTTCTCATGACTCCTTTTCTCTCATTGAAAAATTTGTCAGTTCTCGCCCCAACATAGATTCTATTAGAAAGTGGGCATTCGCTAAATGGAAGTCTTATGGGCATATAGAACTTGTAGCTATTTCTAGAGGGTTTTTCTTTATCAAGCTAAATAACATTGAGGATTCAAGTTGAATCCTTACGAGTGGACCCTGGTTCTTTGGTAGATGAAATCTTTTTCTTCAAAGATGATCTCTTGACTTCAACCCCACTTTGCAGAGCATCAAATTTACCCCAATTTGGGTCAAGCTTCTTGGATTACCGATTTAGTTTTAACATGATGATGTTCTTTGAGGTATAACCAGGGCTATCAAAGATATCGTAGCCTTTGATCCTACAACTAAAACCAAGTCTCAAATGGTTTATGCAAGAATGTGCATAAATTCCAGCCTTAACTTAGAATTGTCATCTTCTATTGAGTTTCTATCAATTTTTGCCAATAGAGTGCAACCTATCAAGTAAAAAAATAAGCTAACATTTTGTACCTCTTGTTCTAAACAAGGGTATCTCTCATCTCAATGCTCCTCTCTAGCCCCCCAACTAAGTCATGGTAGTGCAAAAAGTCTAATAAACGCTCACGTTCCCCTGCAACGATTTTGGTTGCTTTTAAATCCCCCAAGGATTCCATGATGTCTTTTATTGGGAAAGATAAAATCTAGGGGGAGGCTCAACCAAATGGTAAGGATAAGACCCAAAAGAGGGCCCTGATTTCTATTAAAAAGGAGAAGGCCCAAGAGGAGGCCCAGACTTTGAATGGTAAGGAAAAGACCTAGGACAAGGAGAAGGTTCATATTGGCAAGGAGAATGTCTAGATGAAGAAGACCAAGATGAAGAAGGCCCAAGAGGAGGCCAAATTTTTTAATGGTAAGGAGAAGACCTAGGATAAGGAGAAGGCCTAGAATAAGGCCTAGATTGGCAAGGAGAATGCCCAAAAAAAAACCTCAACTATTTCTATCTTGAACCATGTTTCTATGTTTGGAAATGCTTGTGGTGATAGTGAAAAATGGAGAGACAAAGCCTTGAATCAAATCCATGCAAAAGAAGAACCCCTCATGGAATGAAATGTGAGCTTCTTTTGTCCATTAATAAAAATTTAAGGCACAATAGACCTAAATGAGGGCCCCCTCTTTTTGTTTCTCTATTTTAGTCATTTTAGGATCTTCCTCTCTTTTGGTTTATCTCTATGTTCTCTCCCTTCTATTTTTGGGAGTTTTTCCTGTTGGTTCATCTCGAAGGCCCTTCTCTTGCTAGAAAAGGTTCAAGGTCCCTTTCAAAACCCCTTCTTCCACCAATTCAAAAAACATAATGTATATATAATTACACTAATACACATCCAAGACCAAACAAGATGTTTTATTTATAATATATATTAAAATATTTCAAATATTTCACATAAACAAATTATAATTTTTGAAAGGGTCTCAATCCCTTGTGCAGTTGAACTTGGGTCTTTTGAATGATAACCCAAAGATATACCACTACAGTATAAAATTTTAGGATAAACCATGAGTTTTTTTTAAGGGTCCCAACCCCTTGTACAACGATTTGAACTTGGATCTCCTAATGAAAATCCAAAAATATACCATTACAATATCCCAACAAGATACCATATAACTATTTTATAAAACTATAATTACAAAATATCAAGTTACACCATATGGCTACATACATTTCTCGTTAACAAAGTTACTTCTACTCTTCTAAATATGATTACAAAATTATTTCATACAAATATTAGCAGTAACTATAAGTTGAACACATGACTTGAATGCCCTAATTAAATGTTAAAATATGACTTGAATCCCCCAAGGGCTAGGTGGATTGGTAATTGCTTTTTGACCAAGCACTTATTAAGAAGAGACCTAGGTTCAAACCTTGGGGGTGCCAATTTGTAAAGGTAGTAGTCTGGTTTGAATCCTCTGAGTGCGCGCCAGACCGATAATGATAGTACGAACCTCGAGCGATCGATGATCTCCCTCTCACGTTGGATCAACAACAACGAGACGAGTAAAATTATTGGAAGCAACCCTTGTGGTTTAAACCATGCACTTATCACTTACTAAAAATAATGTGATTTGTAACCAAATATATTATTTATAAATTAATTGACATTAAAAATGTAATGACAAAGAAGAGTACTAAGAAGATGAAGAGGAATACAACTTGCTCACTATAAAACAAAGGAGAGGAGTCATTTACTAACAAAACGTAGACAAAATTACATTCAAAAGGTGCTTAAAATTGACTTGAAACATTCTCTTTGTACATATGCATTTAGCTCTCTACTTACAAACTTATATTATAATTGAACCTAATTTCATACTCCTATTGGATTGAAGTACCACTAACCTTAAAAATTATAAAAATATAAATAAACTATACCATATACCACCTATATAAATGATGGAACTTTTTACCCTTAAAGCTTTTCAACTTTATCTCTGCTCCCTTTGAAAAACAAAGTAACCATGAAATTAAAAAAATCTACCATGGTCACAATATTAATGGGTTCTTATAGTTACATTCACTAACCAAATTGTCTTGTCTTGCATTCCTTTTAAAAGTTCCAGATCAATGCTTCCAATATGCCAGTAGGGAGAACAAACACCTTTTATGTTTATCATTCTCCAATCACAAGAATCCCCTCTTTAGATCTCACAAAAGAGATTTCAAAGTTCCAATATTTTTTTAATGGATCCAAACGATATTTTAAAGTTATAACATTTTTTAATTGATTAAATTGTGAAGGCCATGTTGTCCCGTTTGACTTTATATTAGTTTGAAAAAATTAAAAGAAATCACGTCTCACAGCACAAAGGGTGTCCTAATTTTATGTGTGGAAATACGGTTATTTCTCCTTGGAAATGACTTGTTTCAAATCACAAAAGACTTTTTGTTGGTTCTTCCCTTATATTTGAGGTGCCTTTCTCCTCCACAAGTTGTTATTGATGTGAAGGGCCATCTGCCCTACGATTACTACATTATTGTTCCCTTTTGTTATCACTTTAAACTTCACATGACATTAGTTGTCAACTTGGATTTTTCTTTTAATGGTTGAAATTCTATTCCAACTCTTATTGCTTGTGACCATGAAAATGCATGTTAATCAATTTCACATTCAATAGAACCTTCTGACTTCAAATTCTCCAAATTTTGTTGGTTTTATTGTGACCAATCTTCAACCTCTCCAGCTCAACGTGGGGCGTGATGAGTACCCCCACTGTGGAAAGCCCCACATAAATATCTTCCACCATAAAGTTTGTTTTTTATGTTGGAAAATTTCATCGGTATATTAATTTTTATTATTTTAATTTGAAACCTAAGAAAAAATATGTATCACTATACAATAAAGAATATAACCTTAATTATATTACACATTATGTTTTATATTCTTTAAAGGTAATATATATCTTCTTATTTGTTTATATATTTATTTAGTTAGTGTAATTGAGCAATCTCCTTCCAACTATAAATATTTACTTAATAAAAAAATTTAAATACATAAATTTATGTTAAATAATTTATTAAAAATAAAAGTTATAAATATTCATTTAATATAATTTTTAAGTATTAAATATATAAATATATATTAAATAATTTACTGAAAATAAATTATAGATATTTATTTAATAAAAAATTTCAAATTTAAAATATATATTTAACCATTTAACATAGACTAATCAACTTTTAATTTATAGATTTTTTTTAACACACTTATATACACCCCAACCTTATCATAGTTTGAACATGGCTCTGCCAAATGAGAGTAGTCGAAAACCATACTACTATATTAACCTATAAAATTATTCAAATATAATGTTTTATATAGAAAAGAAAAGTTGGGACATGAGATTCTAATGTTAATAATCACTCTTAAACAAAAACATTTAATAAAAAAACTTTATTGATGATATAATTAAAGACTAAAAAAACTGGTATATTAAATGAGTAAAAGAATAATTCATTTGATCACATAATATATATTATTTATATTAATATTTTTAATTAATAATTAATATAACTAAAAATATTAGTTTAAACTGGTTTTGTAAAGTTAAGTCTTTTTAAAATTATTAGTGGAAGACTTAAAATTATTAGAGTTAGTTATCAAGATGAATGGTTTGTGGGTTCACATATTTTTAAATAATTATGTCTTTACAGTTTTGTACAAAATATTTTATTCAATGATGAAACAAAGCTTGAAATCTACAATAATATTAAAATTAGGAGGCATAGGTATAAAATAATAATTTTAATCATAGTAATAATAAAAATTAAATATTTAAGTTTTTAAATCATTTAAAAATAAAATAAATATTAATATATAAAAAATAAGTTTTAATATGTTAATTTTAATCGACAAGGGATGGAAGCCGAAGAAGAGGTCATACATGTGACGCCGTGAAAAAAAATAAAATTATTTATTAAAAAAGTCGACATTAATAAAAACATTTAAAATATTTAAACTAAAACAACCCCTATCTTGAAAATCACATCCTAAGAAATGAGATAGGCGTCTAAAGATTGATAACTCTAGGCGTTTTTAGATATATATCCTTTATATCTAAGCTAGTTTAATATAAGTTTTGTTTTTAACATTTTATATTAAAAATAATTTTGTGTGAATATATATAATTTTATATTTATATTAAAAATATGTTTGTAGTATATTTCACACCTAATGAAATGTTATATTTACATTATATGATTAGGTGTATATAATGCACCTCATATATTAGATGGCAAGCATTCATGCACTTAATGTTTAAGTGAATGTATCAAAAGAATATGTCTTAACAATGCATTACTACTTTCTTCTTTCACTATGTATTCAACATCTCTATAGTATTTCATATTTTTATCCTCGATACCTTATATCTATTTCACATATTTTATACCCATGTACCCAAACTTTAATGGTTTATATTGGATATGCATCCTACCATATACAAAACGATACAAAATAATGTGTGAGATACACAATGAAACTTGAGTAAATTTTGTCAATACATACATACTTTTAAAATACTTCTTAACATATCTATACCCTTATATTTTAGACAGCGCATAATATTGTGATGGTCATAAAAGCTGGACAACTTACGCGGATTCTTGGTAGCTACTGATTCTACCATGTAAAATTAAAAAACAAAAACTTCTTAACACATTTATACCTTTATATTTTAGGTATTTTACATTTTTTTAAACATGCAATGATCTACCTATTTAGTGTTAATTTTTGTTAAGATTACATTTCATCTTGTATAATTTAACATATTTGTTGTTAATTTTGATAAATATTATGACATAAATTTTTGTGTTGTTTTTAGTATACAAATAAAAATATGACATTTTTTTTTAATTGTAAATTGACAAGTTTACGTTCGACAAATTATTCAATTATGTTTATTGGTTGAACATAACCTTAGAAGTCTAAACAATTGATTTTTTGTGATCTCTTGTATGTGTTTCATTTATGATATATATGTGATTTCAAAAGCGTTTATAATACATATTATCGAATTCTAACTACATCTAAATTAAATAGTTTAAGTTAATATAAGAATTATAGAATAAAAAATATTATTTTTTTTTTAAATTATCATAGTTCTTATTATAATTCATTATATTTATAAAATTTTAATATGATAATATAATTTTATTTATTATTTTTAATAGATACATAAATTTTAAATGAAAAATATGATGAAAAATGTGTTGTTTTTTTATTTCGATCCACAACCAATCTATTTAAATTATTGAAGTGTGTATAGTTTAATTTATAATTTTAAAAAGAAATAACTATTATTTAATGAGGTTATTTTTTCAACATTTTATTATAAACTTGCAAACATGTCTCAAAGAGAACAATTACACCTATGATAAACTTTTAACTTTGAAATTTGTACAACAATTAGTTAAGTTTAAAATGACTATTTTGAATAAGTTTTCATATATATTTAAAATTTTAAAATAAAGATAAACATCATATTTAAAAAAATATAAATGTTGTTTAAATGATTTGACTTCATTGAAAAAAAATAAAAATAAAGATTTCACACTATTAACAAAGGCTTCAATTTCAAGTAAAATGATATGAGGTTATATGTTCACATTTAAATCAAATGACATAAGTGATTGAAACATAAATTTTCAACAAATAAAATGATATAAATTTAAATAATTTTTTTTTTTATTGCATAGGAGAGTTGGTTACAACCACTATTTTTAGTAACTCGGTTAACAAAGGATTCACACCACATGGACTGCTCCTAATAAACCTATCTGTCTCGTTCTTGTTAACCTGACGTGAGGTGTGGACCATTGATCGTTCTTATTCGTAGTATCATTGTCAGGATCAAAATATTACATTTGCAAAGGATTGACTTCCCCCCAAAGTTTGATCCTAGGTCTCTTCTTGGTAAGTTTCCAACCACACCTGCACTTACCAATCCACGTAGCCCTTGGGGGTCAAGTTTAAATAATGAATTGATTGATGCTACCATAGGAGGCAATGTGACTTGACCTTGTGACTAGTTCAATATATATATATATATATATGCACTTACCAATCCTTGGGGATAAAATTTAAATAATTAAGTGATTGATGCTACCATTGGAGGCAATGTGACTTGACCTTGTGACTAGTTCAAAAATGATTAAAAAGGAAAGATAGTTACCTGATTCCTATATATATATATATATATATATATATATATATATATATATGCACTTACCAATCCACGTAGCCCTTGGGGATAAAATTTAAATAATTAAGTGATTGATGCTACCATTGAAGGCAATGTGACTTGACCTTGTGACTAGTTCAAAAATGGTTAAAAAGAAAAGATAGTTACCTGATTCCTATAATTTCATATAATCAATTAAAAATATAAATATTTTAAATTATAATTAATAAAAATTTAATATCAAATAAAATCTATATAATTTTTATTTTATTTTTTATAGATTTTTTTTTTAGAGTGAGTAACCCTTATAACCAAAGTATATGGTTGAGCAGTCTTCTCTCAACCATGACCCCTCTAAAGCCTAGAGCTATACTTATTAATAGAGAATTTAACATACAACCACCACACCACCCCTCTCACACACTGATTTACAATTTTTTTTAATTAATCTTTTATTATAATTTTTTTTTTTAATAAATTTATGATCTTTTACTATAGATTAGCATACATTATGAGAAAAAAAACAAATGCACTGTCACTAGCACAAAATGAAGGGTTATCCCATAAAAATGAATTTAAATTTTATCAGTTTTCAAATATTTATTTTGATTTGTTTTTGTGAAGATATTTTGATTTTGATTTGTTTTTGTAAAAATATTTTGATTATATGTTGTTAAACTATTATTTAGATTATTCAAGTTTAAATTATGAAAATGAAAATTTTATTTCTAAATAGTGTAATCCAATTTCGATTCTTTAAAAAGTTGGACTTACAATAACTTTGATTTTACGAGAAGGAGTAGGGATTGTAAAAATTTGTATGTAATAACTTTGTTTTTACGAGGACTAGGAATTGTAAAAATTTGTATGTAATAACTTTGTTTTTACGAGAAGGACTAGGGATTGTAAAAATTTGTATGTAATAAAAAAATATATATTATTTTTAAGTGAAAAGTAATTTCAAAGAAATTTGCCTTTTAATAAAAAGTGAGCTGTATTATTGTTCAGCTGTTTTAAGCCTGACACCCCTAGTAGCATGGCACATGGTCTATGACTCCGGTTGGCTTTCCCCACCAAATGGTATGCCATAGTCAATTTGGTGGCCCTTCACAAAGAAGCAAATACAGGTTAAAATTCACACTAGTGGATTTTTGGTATTTAATAATAAACATACATTTCCCATCTCTAAAGTGTCATGTCAGCTTCCACGTCATCAACAACATTAGGCTGATCAGCTTTCCTCAGAGAAAAAGCACAAAAGTGGTGTGCCACTTGTCAAAACATTAATGAGCCACCAATGACACTAATCCCCTCCACCTCGGTTTCTCCTCCAATCCAAAAACGTGGTTTAGTTTTGTTTCTTCCATCTGGGATGCCAACTGCCAACAGATCATAAAATAATAATTAATTAAAAAAAGAAAAAAATGTCCGTATATATCATGCACGTAGAAGTATAATGTTCGATGGGTAAATCGACAGCGTGGGACCCGCACGTACGAAGTGTTGGAGGCGCGGACGTGCAAGCGGCGAATTAAATCGTTTTGAAGAAAAGCGTCGGCAATTCCATTTTTAAAATTTAATTTCCGTGCGAAATCCGCGAGCTGTGGTTAAGTTAAATAAAATAATAATCCAAATCCGAAGGAATGCCTGTCTCGGGAACATTCACATATATTCGCATGCGCCATTAATAGGCGTATAATTGTTCTAAGGGAACCCTTGTAATTTCAACTAAATATTTAAATATTCTAACGAGTCCGAGCGTTTTCCAAAGGGAGCTTCACTCCATTAATTTCTTTAAATAATTTTTTATTTTTTTAATTTATTTAATCAATAATCTCAAAACAATAACTCTTACAAAGATCAGAAGAACCTCAATCAAGCATATCTTCAGCAATTAGCAAGATGACAAGAACAATCAAATGGGAGCTGATCACATTCCCTAACATTCCAGTGTTAAAAACCCATTTTGCCAAACAATCAGTCACACCATTCCATTCCTTGGGAATATGAACAAAGGAAATAAACTCGAGATGTCGACAAATTTGAAAGATTTGCCAAGCCACTAACTCTAGTTGTCGAACATTAAAAAGATTATGAGTCTTCAACAAATTAATAATAATCTGAGAGTCCGACTCACAAATTATCTTCCGCCATCCCATAGCATAACCTTTTTTATAAAGAAAAACGAATAGCCTCCATGTAATTATTAGTCTGCTTCCCCTTATAACAAGCAAAAAAATAAAAAGACTCTTTTGAGAGGTGTATAATAATTTCTTTTTTTTTTATTGATGGAGGGTTTGGAAAGAACTCAAAACCTTTTATAGAGCTAAACCAAGAATCCAAAAGGGATCACTAAAAGGAACATAAACCAACAAGCTGAAAACGCCTAACAACAAACAAAAGAAAAACACTCCCAACACACCCTCCTAAATACAGACAATCACAAACTAAGCATATATTGAAAGACAAAGACCTGAAAGCAAGATCGAGGTTACTTACACCATCTAATCAGGGTTAACATTTACCTCTTAATTATTACCACCAAGACGAGAGTTGATTGCTTTGGACACACAGATGCAATGTTGGAGAAAGGTATGAGCTTTTGAAAATTCTAGAAACTATCAAGAAGACCCAAGATGTCACATCTTCCAAGAGGCAAGACACAGAGGTGGAGTATATTTGGATGGCTAGTGGTCCTAAATAACTAACCAAGATTATTAACCAAATTAAAGGAGACAAAGTTTACCTCCACTGCTATCATCCGTGAGCCCCGATGGAAAGTTGGTTCGCCACACATGGAAGGATTGCTCCATGACACCTTTGTTAGCCAGCAGGTCAGCCGTCTTATTACCTTCCATATACACGTGTTGAATGGTGACATTCAAATATTTGCCCAACATTCTCTTACATACATCGATGATGTTGCTGATATTCCATGATGGATGTTGGTTTCCCTTAAGCGAGTTAATGGCAAGCAAGGAGTCTCCTTCAACCATGAGTTGGTCAATATCAAGATCACTTAACACCATCAGTCCTTGGTGGAGGGCTCTTACCTCAACCGTATTATTCGTCTTAATTTCGACATTCTTTGCAAATGCCATGAGAATTTCTTCTCTGTCATTTCTGATAATACCTCCATTGCCCACCCTATCTCGATTTCCTTTCGTTGCACCATCAAAATTGAGCTTTGTCCAACTAGAAGGAGGGGAAGTCCATTTGATGCTTGATCTATCCACTTGGGATTTGGGGGTCCTACCTGAAATGTGACTGAGTTTAAAGAAAGCAAACAAACGGGTTTCAAGACCAAGTCTAGGACACTCTTCAGACGACACCAATTGATCATTTTTTGACACAAAGGAAATGATGCGGGAAAGAACTAACTTATTGTCTCTACTATAATCATTAAAAATTTTGTTATTACGTTCCAACCAGACTTGCCAAAGGTAATGATGGAGGCAAATAGACCAAAGGAACTTGAGCTCGGAGTTGGCAAATGGATTGGGCCATTGCTCAAAGAGGAGAAGAATTGAAGGTGGTTGGATCCAAGCAACATTGGCAATCTCAAAGAAGATATTTAAGATAGACCTGGAAAAGGGGCATTCCAAACATAGATGTTTGGACGAATTCCCAATTAGAGTTGCAAAGGTAACAACAATTTGGAACGAACATACCATTTTTAATAAGGTTGTGCAGTTAAAATTTTATTCTAGGATGTGAGCCATGAAAAAAGGAGACTTTGGGAATCAACTTTTTGGGCCACACAAACTTTGCAAGGGAACATCGGGCAGCAAGATGACCTTAGATGTAATATGTTGATTGGACTGAAAATTGCCCATCTTCACAGGGATTCCAAACAAGGGTGTCCTTGATTGGTTTCTTGGGATCATGTGCACTCTGAGAAGATTCGCTAAGGCTACTGCCGCATTTTTGCAAGCAAGATTGAGATTGTCAGTTGGAATAGATTTCCATTTCTAGTCATTGGGATTTTGAGTGATGAAATTAAACACTTGGCTGCCGAACAAGTGGTCCCTGAAAGGCTTTAGAATTGCTAAATTTTTGTCCCTAATGAAAAGGAAATTCTTTAGCCATGGATCCTCCCAAAACTTTATGCTTTTACCATTGCCAAGTTTCCACAAAATTATAACTTCTATGATAAAGATAAATTTTTTATCTAGAATTAATTTCATACTTTTGAAAAAATAAAAATAATATTTAAATAAATAATATTTTATATAAAAAAATTAATTAATAAAAATAATAAAATAAATAACACTTAAAAATAAATAAATAGATAACAACAAGATGATCACAAAATAAAATAAATTAAAATTTCATAAGAAGATTGAAAAAAATAGTGTTTAGCATTATTATTAGTTAATATTCTTACTATAGTTAAAATCAATATAATTTAAAAAATTATCTATGAGAAAAACAATAAATACGTGTTTGAGACAATTCTAAACGAAACATCTTTGGAGTTCCAAAGTCTCAACTATTAGGTTGAAAAATTGCAGATAAATAGCATCAAGATTTGCATTTATTATTCCGTTAAGAAAGAGTTTGCCAGATGATAGACCTTATAAATTACTTTATTTTATATTCATAACTTATACTTAATATTTTATTTTAACGAATTAAATTTTATATAATTATATATATAATTTATAACAAATTTTATATAAAACTTTAATAAATATTCATTATTTTAAAATTAAAATATAGAATTTTTAAATTAAACCTATTACGTGGTTTTTGGGGTCTAATTTGTTTTTAGAGATTATAAAGAATTATTAAATTTTTTTAATAATTAACTTCAAATATAATCTTATTCTTATACTTGAACTAGACAAATAAAATTAGAAAATTTCAAGTTTGATTTTATTTTAATTTATTAAAATTTTTAACTAAAAAACTTATTTAATATATTTATATATAAATTATATAAATTTTAAGTGTATTTTTAATTAAATTAATCTTATAAAATCAATCTATTCAAAATTCATTCTCTTTTATAAAGCTTCTTTAAAAATAAATATAGAGAATGTAATCGGTGAGAGGAGAGAGACCTGAGTGGTAGGGGCCAAGGTAGGGTTTAAGGTTGTGGGAGATGGCAAGATGAGAGATTTATTTGCAATAATTTTTGGGGATCATCACTGTATCTCTAGGTTTTGATTGGGAAAATATGTTGAGGAGAGGATGGCTATTTTGCATACCATGAAAAAATAGACCTCCCTCGAACCCACTAGATTTGGTACTTCCCCTGCTTCCTCTTCTGGTCCTGCTGAGGTTACTTCTTTGTTAGTGGTCCAAGCTTTGGCTCCTTCTTCGCACGTGTCTGCTCTGATGGAGTTAGGTATCCTTCGTCTGGTTGGAAAGTTTCATAAGCCTTCTCCCTTGCCCTTGGGAGACGATGCCATCTCTCTCCTCGAAGAGGTTGGGAGTCGACTAAAGGAGGAATTGTTTCAGATGGACCTTGTGTTAGAGGGTAATGGGGATATCCTAGGGTTGGATATTTTTGAGATGGGAGTGTATCGAGGGACAATACTTTGTGAGGCTGAGGAGACTCTTGTGGGATCCTTCTTGAGGGTTGAGGTGAACCCTATTATGGAATAAATTACTAAGCTTGAGGTGGATCATGTGATTGAACCCTATATAGTTGGTTAAGCAGACCCTATCATGGAACAAAATGCTGAGCATGAGGTGGGACATATGGTAGAACCTTTTGTGGGTGGTCAGGTAGACCCTTTAGTGAAATAAATTTTTGGGCATGAGGTGGAACATAAGTCAAAAACTACTGCTGGTGGTCAAACTTACCTTAGTGAAGATACTCTAGAGGTGGTCAGATTCTTGGGGGCCTCATATTCGACTGCTCGACCTGGTCCCCCAATTGAGAAGTCTTATGTTGCAGTGGTAACTGAAAGAACCAGGTATGACTCTCCTCCAGATTATCTCTTTGACCTCGATCCTATTCAATCATCTCTTTTTGTGCCTTCAAAGTTGATCAAGGCTGCTATGGGAGAGGGTGAGGCCTCCCTTGTTGGAAAATTTCTTGGGAATGCTAGACCAAACTTGGACTCCATCAGGAGATGGGCCTTGGTAGTTTGGTCACCAAAAGACCAAATGGAACTGGTAGCTCTTCCGAATGGATTCTTTCTGATTAAACCTTCTATGGGAGAAGATCTCAAATCCATTATGGGTAGAGGTCCCTAGTTATTTTGTAGAATGGGCCTCTTTCTTCATTAATGAGGTACACATTTTGACTCGACACCCAAATAATTAACTCAGACCTTATATGAGTTAGATTGTTAGGGCTTCCTTTTCACTTTTGGCATGAAGCAGTATTTGAGGAGAATTTCAAAATTTATTGGTGATTTTGTTATGTTGGATGCTCCTACTAAAGCAAGATCTCAAATGGTTTTTGCTCGTATGTGTGTGATTGTAGATCTGGATGTTGACCTACCCGAGTCTATAGAACTTTTATCAAAGGTGGGTAACATGAATCAAGCCATATTGTATGAGAACAAGCCTAGGGTTTGTGCTCAATATAATTCTTATAGTCATATCTCTGGACGATGCCCTCAAAAGCCTATAGCTAGAGCCTTGGTAAAGGACCCTACTAAGGAACCTACAAAGGAGATAGATATTTTTAGATGAAAACATCAATATTGATCCAAGGATGACATCGAGAGACCATAATCACATTAATATTTCATAAATGAATAGCTATAATGTCTTGATCCCTCATCCGATGCAGATTTTAGATAATCCCTTTGCTTGTTTGTTTGCTGAGTCAGCTACTAAAATGACGAAAGATCCTGCGATGAATTTGAATTTGATTAAGCTGAAGGACCTCATTTCGACTTCATAAAAACTAGATTTCTTGAAAAAAGTTGAGTCCTCGGGCCCTGTAACTCGTGGACAAATTAAAGGTAATGCTAGAAAACCCCCATTGGATGCTCGTTCAACTCTGGTTTCTAAAGTAGGAGTAGGGAGAAATCGAAAGTGATTTTTGATGCCCTTTCCAATTGACGATTTTGGTGGAAAAATTTTATTCAAATTAAAATTTTGGTTTGTTCCCTGGGAGGGATAGTGACCTTTCTGACCAAGTTTTTAATTTTATTTATGACTCTTTAATTTCTAGTTGGCTAGATTTCGATAGTATTCATACTGTATCTAATGTTGGATTCAGAATTCGAGTTAAATTTGTTATATATATATATATATATATATATATCCACTTTTTGGCACCCAATTGGAAAGGGCAGTTGTTGGTGCCTCTTTGAAATCTGTGTTAGGTCTCTGAGAGTGATGCGGGAGCATCTCGATAATATCTAGACGAGGAACAATCATGGAGCTAAAAATCCAACTGTTCACCTCTTGTGCAACTAAGCTATAAATTGTTTTCTTTTGTCTAAAAGTTTGCTAGCGAGGAGAGGAAGGAGAAGTCTCAACTATACTTTGTAATTCCAAAAAAATAAATAAAAACTATTTTATCCATTAATCCTTACGAGGCTTATTGTTGTGAATTACATATTTGGGATTGATTGTATTCTAGTTTACTTCTTATGTAGGTTCCTGAGAATCATTTGGTGAGTTATAGTCCAATGAAGAAGAACTATGGTGCTGCAGTTGGAATTTAAGAAGCCATTCGAATGAGAGAAAAGCAAATATTAGTATAGATATATGCAAAAAAAAAAAAAAAAGAGGATTGTGGAACCATTGAAATACCAAGGTGCAATTTTTATTGGTATAGTGTGCAAAAATAAATAGTACGATTGTGGGTCTTCGAGAACTGTATTGAATGAACGACAAAAGGGAGGGTTGTATCTGAATGGTGTAAGAAAGTGGAGTGAAGACGACACAAAATATTAATTCAAAATGCAACAAAACCCACCTTATAAAATAAAAAACCACCCAATTGTGTGAAGGATAAAAGTATAGGTAGGGTTAGAATCGTACAAGCATCTGATAAAAACTACACCGATGAAAAAATGATCATACGAGTGAAAATTTTGAGTTATACGATTGTTTGGTTGGGTTGTATGATTTGGATTGAGTAATTACTTAATTATTATACGATTGTCAGGGTTGAATGATTATTCAATTTTACAACTGCTACTTGAAGTATACGATTTCCTAGATTGAACGGTTGTTGCTTGGTTGTACAATTACTACCTAATTGAATAGTTGTTGCCTAGATTGTACGATTGCTATTAGGTTGAACTATTACTACCAGATTGAATGATTGTTGCTTTTTTGAATTGTTGCTACCTAAATTGTACAGTTTTTGCCTAGATTGTACGATTACGATCATCAAATCAAATGAATTACTCAATCGAACGATTATCATTTGATTGTACAAATATGGTTTGAATGACCAAAATGAACGATTGTCAATTGTAATATTGTGGAAGAAGGAATTTATTAACTTGCTTTGAATCTTATTGGGGAGGTGTTGGGTTGTTACTACATAATTTGGTATTAGAGCCAAAAGATATCTAAGGAGTAAGGAGGATATGTGCTTAAGGAGAGATGGAACAGTGAGGAAGAGGGAGACCGTGAGGGCCTCAAACTATAGATTTGCTGGAGATAATGAGAAGAATTATTGCTTGGTTAGATGCAATGGAAAACACACAGAGGAGGGGCACCCAATTCAAATATGTGAGTGATAGGGAAGAAGAGAAATAAGAGGGGGCAAACCAAGTAGTAGTTCGCACCAAATAAGGGGATCTAGGGGAAAGGTTAATCCTGGTGATTTCTAACATGGGTAGGAATATTGTAATATACGAACACCACCATTTTTTATCAACACAATGGCTATACAAAATCTTTCCCTTTTAGGCATTAGTGTTCCCCTATGAGTAATTGTGTTTTTCAACACAATCCCATCAGTTGCTATAAGGTATATACTAGGGCTTTTTAGTAATTCAACCACACCTAGTTGTTTTTTCAGATTTTGTAGAAAGCTATCTTGGATTTCAAAGATGAGGTCTAGTTTTGATAGCACCTTGCATAAATCAAAATCCCATCACTAATTAAACATTAGTAACCCTAGTTTGAACAAGGAAATATGAACACTACAAAGTGGTCCTAGTCACCTTAAGCAAAAGGTTTTTAGCTGCTCATCTTGTGATGCACATGGTCTAGGATGCTAATCATTAGCAAAAGGACAAGCTACCCCCTACCTAAAGAAATCCATTGCTTTCATACAAAATGAGTAAATTCCCAAATCAAAGCAAAGCAAAATAAACAATGATTTTCATCACTAAGTAAATCCCTTGCTTAAAATAAAATAAAATAAGCAATGATTTTCATCACTAAGCATGAGTAAGTATCCTAATAAATGAAAAGAAAAAAAGGGTGTGAAGAGCTTGAATCCCTAGAATGGTCAGTATTCAAAAGTCATTGAGTGATCCCCATTACAACAATGGGCTGAATGAATCCCACATACCAATGGGGTAGTTCTAAGCAATTTACATATGATATAGCTTTTGGTGGCTTGTATAACCTAGTAGTCTAATCTAACTGCATCCAATCCTATGATCATGATGAACATATGGTGATCCTCATTACAACAATGGGCTGAATGAATCCCGCTTGGCAATGAGGTAATATTATGCTTCATCTAATATATTCATTTGTACACACATGGATAATGAATATCTTACTACATAACAAAAACTTTTATATATCAGGAGTCTTATGTAGTCATTATACAACTTTTGATTAATTAGCTAGGGTGTTTGAATATCATGGAAAACCTCAAAAATACCCTATAGCAAAAAATCATCTTATCAAATCATACACAATTTTCCTTATGAATTTTTGTTTATTAAAGGGATGTCCATTGAATAAGATAGATACTAGATGGATATCAACAATGATATTTAAACGATAGCTAACTATTTTGTGCATATATTTCAATTTATAGAAGCTTATAGGGAAAAACTATACATCTCACATCATTTCATTACATATATGATGATGAGGGCATCAAATTAATTACTAAGGTTTAGGGTCCTTAGTTAGGCTAGGTCTTAGGGCTTAGTCAATATTTAATAAAATATTTAATGTAAGTGAGACTTGTGCTCATGTAGTATAGTTTACCGCATTCTAGAATAGGTGAGTTGGATTGATATTAATCAATCCCAAATAATCTTCTTTGGATGCGAGCCAAAATTCTCCATTTGGGAGTTCGTTGCTCCGTCATAGGAAATTAGTTTTAATTTTTGGACCTATATTATGCCCTTCATTTTAAATTTATGCTCATGTTGGTTTATACCACAATAGTTGTATCAGAGTAGGAGAATTTTGGAGGTTTTGGGTCAATTCCGATCTCCATAGTCCTGGTTTGGGTTATTTTTGACCCATTTTTATTCCTATTTTTGAAGCTTCCTCTCATTTTGATGCATAAGTGTTGTGCTCTATAGCAATTTTTGTCAAATATTGCTACAAACTCTATTTTTGAGGTGGTCATTATCCTGGCTTAATTTGCCATTAGGGTTTGTTGCCTATAGAATTGTAGATGTCACAAAATTTTGTTGTTGACAAAAATAAAAAGGCATCATAGAAAAAAACTTGTAGGCCTGCACCACCATGACAGGAGTGGCAACATTGAGTACTGCACCCTTGGAAGCTATGTAACACCTACGTCTGTAGGTGCTTCGTCAGTTCTCTATTGACAGTCATCGATGACAAGAGGTCTCCAATAGACTTACCTCAGGCTGTAGCATACCACGACCCAATAGGGATTGACAAGAGGTCAGTCCCCCCTACCATCTCTGACCTACGCTCTTCAGTGATTTGGCAGAGTTAATTCATCTATCACATCTGACATATTCTTGGAGATTCTACCGAGACTAGCAGCATTCGTTGAAATTGCTCGGGTTTGATTGGTGGTCAATCACCTCAAGGTAATCGCCTATTTTGTACATGATTGGAAAACAAATCATGGACTACCATTGAGCCATACAACTCTCAATATGGATTGCGATAGGGCGATATAAAAATATGGTCGACACAACCCGTTACACCACGCTACAACAATTGTAGCAGCCTCGAACTGCTATTACATTGAATTTGTTGTTACGGGTTAACGTCACCTGGCTCAATTTGCTACAATTTTTGTGACTACTAGATGATAGAAAATCACACTTCATCATGATCAGATGCTCTACGACCGTGCCCACAGATGCTCTACGACCATGCCCACAGATGCTCCTTATTTTTTGCATACTTTTTGACGTCTATCAAAGTTAGAGAAATACAACTCAACGATCTGATGCAGAATTGTTGTTAGCGCTAGAGAACCACACCTTTTAGTATCCATGCACAATTTTCTAGATGTATTTCTATAAAATAGAGAAACACTTCAGCTAAATACTTTGGTCTGGATATGCCGAACTGTACAGTGCCACTTATCCGCATTCATCGAGGAGAATTTATTGTTTTGTTTTGGCTAATTTGTGAGATATCCCACATTCCTTATGGGGAGGGTTTAATTATCCTTTGAAGGGTTTAACACCCTTATAAAAAAGGAAGCCAACGCTCGCTGGTCTAACACACGAGTTGGATAATCTTTGTCGCAAAGCATTGTTGGTGCTTCTTTTCAAGTTGATTTGGCGGTTAGTTGACTTGCAAACAGTCAACTCTTGTTGACTAGATAAAAATAACTTTTTGCTTAAAATTGTCATTTATGACATTGTTGCAAAAGGGGATAAAGTGATTTTAAATTAGCGTAAGGGGGGAAATTTTATTAAATTTTGCAACAAAGGGGTATTTTATTGTGCTAAATTATTTTTGCCCACCATTGTAAAATTGCAACAATGTTTTTGCAATTATGGGGCAAATAGCACTTATTTTGTAACCCCTTTTTGCACATTTTGTAAACCCCTTTTAGCATATTTGTAAACCTCTATATTTTTGTCCTCCTGGAATATACCAGAGGACAAATGGCTTAGTATTTTGCACAACAAATGGCTGCAATCACTACTAATTCCTTCATTTGGTATCCCAAAAATAAAATTTAGTGTTTTTAGAACATTGGAAGAAATAATATTTGGAATTTAAAACTTCTTCGAAATGGGTAGGTTTTAAAATTTTCTAGAAGGCTAAATATGGGTGATATGATGATGTGTATTAAATTTTTTAAGGCTATTCGAGATTTTTGGTGAATTCCTAAAAATGATAGTTTACCCAAAAATAGTAATTTCTTATCTTTAGGGCTTTAAGATTTTAGGGTTTCATTTTAGGGTTTCTTTTGGGATATATATATTCTCTTGGTATCGCATTGTAATGGGGATGGAATCCAAGAATGAGAAAATAAAGTATTTACCAATTTATTTCCATGTGTTGCAGTTTTTATGTGAATGGGGTTTTGCTTTATTTCTATTTATCATAGTTTTTTGTGATTGGAGGTCTTTGTTCTAACCTCTTGCAATTATATTTAAATGTATACCATGAATTTCAATGAGAGAAAATCTAATAAGGGAAAAAATTGTGGGGGAGTTGCAAGATATATTACTATTGGCCTAGAATGAATACAAATGTAAGAAAATTTATTCAAGGTTGCTAGGTATACCAACATGCAAAAGGAAAGAGCCAAAACACTGGACTATATCAACAATTACCAATTCTAGAGAGATCGTATGAGGATATAAGCATGTATTTTGTTCTTGGATTGTCGAGGATGAAAAAGAGGAATGACTCTATTTTATTGTGGTCGATAGGTTCTCAAAGATGACATATTTCATACCTTGCAAGAAGGCGAATGATGTGATTCATTTTACTACTTTATTTTTGTGCAAGTGGTGATTATACACAAGTTACCAAAGAGTATTGTTTCAGATAGGGATAGAAAATTTGTGGGTCATTTTTAGAGGATATTATGGAATAACCTAGGTACTAAGTTGGCATTTAGTTTAGCCTATCATCCACAAACTTATGGATAAACTGATGTTGTGAATAAGAGCCTTGGAAATTTACTTAGATGCTTGGTCGACAAGAAGGTGAAGCTTTGGGATACTATTCTAGCACAAGTAGAATTTACATACAATAACTTAGTAAATTGAAGCACATATAAAAGTTCCTTTCAGATTGTATATGAAATACGTCTATGAGGAGTAGATGAGTTATGAAGGACAACTTATTTACAGAGACCAAGTGCTATTGTGGAGTATTTTGCTGATTATATTCATGATTTACATTAGTGGGTGAAAAGTGAATTAGAAAGGAGTGTCATGAAGTATAAACAACACGTTGATCACAAGCGAAGAGTACTAGAATTTTAGGTTAGAGATTTAGTTCTAGCATATTTATGAAAGGAACGATTCTCAAAAGGCATTTATAATAAGTTAATATGGAAAAATATTGGACCTTGTAAGGTCTTGAGGAAGTTTATCGCCAATGTGTATGAAATAGATTTGCTTGAAGGAGGTAAGGAATATCATGAATATTTAGTCAAATGGAAGAATAGGGTAACTGAGTATGCCACATGGATGAACGCATCTAAGATCACCAAATACAAAATTTAAATTAAAGAATTGTTGAATGTTCATCAACCATTTTTTCTACCTGATTAGTATGATGCGGGAGCATCCCAACAATATATGGAAGAGGAATAGTCATGAAGCTAAAAATCCAACCTTTCACATCTTATGCAATTGAGCTATAAACTATTTGCTTTTATCTAAAAGTTTATTGGCGAGGAGAGGAAGGAGAAGTCTCAACTGTGCTTTGTAATTCCAAAAAATAAATAAAAACTATTTTATCCATTAACCCTTGTGAGGCTTATTGTTGTGAATTGCGTATTTGGGATTGCTTGTGTTCTATTGTTTCCTTCTTGTGTAAGTTCTTGAGAAGCATTCAATGAGTTACAATCTAGCGAAGAAGAATTGTGGTGCTACATTTGGACTCTAAGAAGCCATTCAAATGAGAGAAAAGTGAATCTTAGTATATATATGCCAACAATAGAGGATTGCAAAACCATTGAAATACCAAGGTGTAATTCTAATTAGTACAGTTTGTGGAAACAAATCACACGATTGTGGGTCTTAGAGAACTAAATTGGATGAACGACAAAAGGGAGGGCTATATATGAATGGTGTAAGAAAATGGAGTGAAGATGACACAAAATATTAATTCAAATTGTAGTAAAACTCACCTTATCAATTTGATAACCACCCAATTGTGTGAAGGATAAAAATATAGTTAGGGTTAGAATTGTACAAGCATCCGATAAAAACTACACCGATGAAAAAATGATCATACAAGTGAAAATTTGTTTGATTTGAACAATTGTTTGCTTGGGTTGTACAATTTGGATTGAGCAATTAATTGTTTATTGTTCAGTTGCTAGGGTTGAACAATTATCTAGTTGTACAGTTGCTACTTGAAGTGTACAGTTTTCTAGATTGAACAATTACTGCTTGGTTGTATAGTTACTACCTAATTGAATGGTTGCTACCTAGAGTGTACGGTTACTGCTAGGTTGAACTATTGCTGCCTAGATCATACGATTGCTACCATATTGAATGATTTCTACCCAGTTGAATGGTTGCTACCTAAATTGTATGGTTGTTGTCTAGGTCATATTGTTACGACCATCAAATCAAATGAATTACTGAATTGAACGATTACCATTTGATTGTATGATTATGGTTTGAATGACCAAAATGAACGATTGTCAATTGTAATATTGTGGAAGAAGAAAATATTAACTTGCTTTGAATCTTCTTGGGAAGGTTTTGGGTTGTTACTCCATTAGTGATATTTTACGTCTCCTAGGGTGATTATATTTTTTGATCGATATTTGTACCTCTTTTATTGTGATGGGTTATCTTTTTCTTTTCTTAAAGATAATATTTTGTTTTCTTTTTGTTGCATGAAGGATGGATTTCCTAGTCTCAAAATCCATCCCTTATAGTTGGATTGAAATACTATTGGTGGGTTAAAGGGAAGAAATCGAGTTAACAAGTGGTTGAGTGGTAGGGATGTGTTGTTTGTTCTGGGATATTGTCTCTTTTGGTTTTCTAGGTTGTTATGGGTTATTGAGGGTTGTTTTTGGGTGGGAAAAATTTATGAGTAATGTTTGGCTTCTTATGTAAAAGGTTGTAGGGCCCCTTTCAAAACTCTCTTTTCAATCTAATATATATATATATATATATATATATATATATATATATATATATATATATATATTTTGATACATAGAGGAATCGATAACTACCTTTCCTTTTTAACAATTGGTCATAGAGTCAAGTTGCATTACCTCCGATCGTAGCGTCAAATTATGGTGCTACCACTATAACCCCTATATCACCTTGGTAAACATGATCCAAAGTAAGGGATATCCCCAATGGTTTGGGGGTGGATTGTAGTTGGTACAACCGTCATCAAGCTAGCGCACACCCAACACACTCAACAAACTCACGTTAGACTACTACCTTTGACTTGATTGGGCATACCTCCAAGGTTTAAAGTAAGGTATCTTGGCAAAAAATGGTTTATGGTAAACCAATGTGATTTGAACTGGAGTTGCTTGGATCCGCACCTTACAGATCACATTTCTCAATTGGGCGTCTCACACCAACTCAACTATGCACTCACTCTTTTATTTAAAAATAAATATAAAGGACATATAATCCTATGTCATACACCACAAGATGTGGAATTAAGTGTTCACCAACCATAAATAATTGTTTCACACTTGCATTTCCATGGTTGATTAAGAAAAAAATATATATGTTGAAACGTTGAACACAATGTATATATTGAATATGTTGAACACAATGTATATATTGAATATGACATCCAATATATTATATTTTCAATCTTAGAAGAAGGATGAAAACACATCCAATGAATTCCACCCCGACTTGATATATTTTGAACATATTTTCTTTAATCGATTTTTTTAGTAGTTTCTTTCTTTTCTTCTAGGTCTTTTAGTAAACTAGTTATTTAAGTTTATAGTATTTGTTTGTTCCTTATAATTAGAATATTTGTAGTGATTTCATTGTAATTTATTATTTATAATTATTATTGTTGTAGATTGTTTTTTTATTGTATTATATTTTATTTAGTAGTAATTTTTATTTTTTACATTGATAAAATAAATTGATTTTTTTCTCTTAGTTATATTATATGTTTATTTTTTATTCTTAAATAAAGATATAGTATGTATATCAATACTTTTGAATTTCAATTTAAGAATATTTATTTGCAAGTGTTTTATTTTTATTTTTTATTAAGTTATATGAGGATTTTATTGGAAGTCACTCTTATTAAAATAAAAAATATTACATTACTATCAGGTTAATTAAACCATAGTCTCTATCAAAGGTATTCCTCATCTTCTTCAAACTACTAAGTTTCTACACTCTAAGAGATAAAATCTCAATTGCCTAATTACCTTCTAAATTTTAAATAATATCAAGATGAAAATTTGAATTTTGCCAAAATAAAAATCAACATCATGAATGGCTAAAATATTTACTACCTAGTCTCTATATCTATAAATATATTGTCTATAACAAGTTTTTAATTCCCTCATACCTTTTCTTTAGGGGTCTCATTCATACCTCTAATATTCCAAGATATCATTTTCATCATCACTATTTATTTGTGGGTTTAGCCCTATTTGTTAACACTTATGATATTTGTTTTTGTTTTTCTATGTCAATATCCTTGTGAGCTTATTTGTCTATTTGTTTTTACTTCGTGGTTATTCATATATTTATTCATTCCCACCAACAATTTCATCTTCATCAATCTCTTTTCTTTTTCACACTACTTATAATGAGACTTATCATCTATAGGTTTTTCGTGCTATGCAAAGAATAACCTTTACACTAATTTCATTTCTATTGTTAGGAGAGAATTCCATACTACTTGACAAAAACTAAGACAATTTACTTGGAATAAACTCAATCTCTTCTATAATATTTAATTTATTTTTCACATATTTCTTTGCACCTTTGATTATTTCTAAATTTAAATTTTCACATTGCACTTTCTCATCTATTGTGTCCTTCTTTGTTTCTCTTAATAGTTGATCCAAGTGAACTATGATGGCCCTTTCCATCTAATGTGCAAACAAAGGAGGCCCAAATCAATCATGCAAACCTTAATATCTCAATTGTAAGCTTATGGAGGATATCAACCAAGGACAAAGGAAGCTCTCAAAAACCAAAATTAAAAGTGGGTCCCCATGTTTTGGGGCTAGTTGTGGAGCAGCCACAACAACCCCCACATACTATGCTTTTTTTGCTTCATGTGTATTTCTTTTATCAATATTAAGTAACATGTTGATTTCATTTATTTTTGTAAACTATTGTTAAATCCAACATAGTATCATAGTGGTTGTGAATCTCTATTACTCAATTTATTATTATTAGTATTTTGGATTCTATGACTACACCCAAGGACAATTATGTTTGGAATTGCTATGAATAATTTTTTAAAATGTGATAATAATATTGGAAAATTTTTTTCAATAAAAATATAATTGGACTTTCATTGCAAGGAATTAATTAGGATTACCATATTTTATCTAAGAGAAACATTCATCAACAAGTTTGTTCCTCTCATTGACACTTAATAATTTTTGTTTCCTATGATTTCTAGTGAGATAGATACCCTAGTTTTAGGATTGAATTGTTTTAGCATTTTTAAAAACCTCATTTATCTTTTATGGATTTTCTCAAAAAATCCATTTCGATTCTTGTGTTCAATAGAAACACAAATTAGAGGATAGAATATTTGGCCATCATGAAAGAAGAAATGAAGAGATACAAAATATTTTAAAAAATCCATTGTGCTATAAAACCCATGTGTAGGCTTCGATGCTTGCCAATGTTAGAGAATAGATTACATTATTGGGTACATACCAATGTACCACCTTGGGTATAATATTAAATTAGGAGTTTATCTTATGTTAAGTAGTTACTTGGGGAAGAAGTAATAAATGCACAAGTGTTAGAATGTGCAATGATGTAAATGTGCATGTAGTCCACATGTACATGAGTCATAGGAATAGGTAGAGTAAATCCCAAGAAACCTATCTTATATATGTACCTTGATCTATAGAGATCAAGGAAAGAGTGTGAGAAATAGAGATAAATTTACTATAGAGTAGTGTGTAAGTACAATGTAGATCTTCATTGTAAAAATATTGGAGTGTTCATTATCCTCCATTGTATTGCATTGTACTATTTTCATGAGCCTTCATTAATGGTATTTTATTGAGTTATTGCAGAAGTCTATTCTATTATTTTCCTACATATTTAAGTACCATTATCATATACTTACCATAACCTGCATATTTTACATCTTGTGGTTGCATCTCCATTAGTATACATCACCAAAAGCTAACAGTGGTATCAAAGCACATGGTAGATCAATAGGAAATAGGGAGAGCCACAAAGAGAGATTGAGAGGAGTTTAGAAATATTAGTTCTAGAATTTTTGAGAGTGCAGGTGGCTAGAGTCTTTCCATAGAGTTGCAAAAAAACTTGTGAAGACTAGGACTCAATGTTAATTCCACTAGATTGACAAATCAACTAGTGAAGTTCATTATCTCTAGAATTACAAATTCTTCCATTCCAATTTCTAACATCTTATTGCAGGAAAAGGAGATTCAAAGAAATTTTGGAAGCTTCCTACATAGCACTAGGAAGAAGATCTTCATTAAAATCATTCTAGCACTTGCAACAAGTAGAATACTAAATATCTTAGAGACCTAAAAAAAGGTCCTATTACAAGATTTGTAGACTTGTAAATTGCAGAAGAGAGGAAAAAGCCATAGTAGCCTTATTGTATACTCAAGGAAGAAGAGACTCCAAAGAAAGAGTCTAGTAGAAGATTGGAGATTGGTGATCTCTAGTGAAAATTGAAACCTGTAGATTGCAAGAGAGGAAAAGGTCATAGTAGCCTTACAATAGAATCTAGGAAAGAGAATCCAAATAAGAGTCTTGGTGAAGATAGAATATTGGTGATATCTATTGAATATTGAAGACTTCACCTTGAAGAAGCTAGAGAAGATATAAGAGTTTCCATTGAAGAACTTCCAATCCGGGAAGATAGAATATTTAAGAAGGACAAGCAACAAGTCCCATTCCATATTCTAGTAGTAGTAGATTTTAGAGATCTAGGAAGGAGATCTCATTACCAACACTTCCATAGTAAAAGTTTGAAGGAAATTTCTCATTGTGAAGACCAAAGAAGCTATGAGAGTGAATACCCTAGAGAAGAGGTCTTAAGGAAAAATAAGGAAAAGGCTTGGTGAGCCTCAGTGAAGGAGAATTATAAAAGGCCATTGAAGGAGTTCCTAGGAGAGATCATTGGAGAAATTTACCACCAATAAGAAGTTACTGATAAAGGAATATTTTGGGATAATTGTCACCATCCGATAACAAGCCCAAACCAAGATATATTTGGCAAGAAGCTTGTAAAATTTTGGATGATATTTGTGAAGACCTTCAGACTTTTAGATTCTTGAGAAGAAGGCCTATATTAAAGTTAAAATTTGACAAGGAGACTGAACGAGAAAAGAGCCAAACATTACTACCAAACTTGAAAGGTTTGAAGATTTCCCTTGAAGGCTAGAAGGTTTATTCATAGAAATGAGATAGGGTTTTACTGAATCTACAATAGAATACTAAAGGGTTATTGAAGGAAAATCTCAACTGCGATTTGGAGGATTTCCCTACCATATTTTTTAGATTCAAGGATAACATTTCAGAAGAAAAATTGACTATGAAAGGGCAAAAATTAGGACAACATTACTAGTTGCAAAAGTTTAGATTTCCAGGATACATCCTAAAGAATAATTGAAGCTACCTACTATAGTTTCAAGGCAACAAGTTAGAGGGTTTCATAGCTGCAAATAGGTGAGATAAAGAGCTATTTCAAAAATCCAAGAAGAGCTACAAGTCCATCCAGTAAAAGGCAACAATAAGGTGAATCTAATAATCTTGTAATCCTTCATCTACATAGTTTGTTAAGGTAAGCAACTTTGGTGCAATAGGTTCATTACTAAACATTAAGTTACTGAGTTCGTTATTAAGTTTCATTAAGCACCATATCAAAGTTAAAGTTGCAAGGAGAAGGTTGCATGTTAAAGTCTTCAAAGAAAGTGCAAAAGATTTTTTCTTTTAAGGTTAATACATGTACATTAAATAGGAGTTAGATATATTTTGATAGAAAGGAAAATATCATCTTTCTATTATCTAGTTACAACAAAGAAGACATTACTGCTAAGTGAAAGTTGCAAAGGTTATTAGTGCATTTGAGAGTTCTTTAAGAGTTACTATTAGTGCATCTTGCAAGTTACTTTGAAAGAGCAATAATGTGATATTACTATTGCACTATTTTAGTTATTCTTAAAAAAATTAAACTCATTACTCTCAAAGGTAATAATGTGCATTGGTTATTAAGTTAGAGTGGAAAACCAAAGAGAACAAGTTAGCATACTATCCAAGTGTCTAGAGACAGTATTTGAGCACACAAAACCTGTAGCTTATTTTGGCCTAGAGAAGAAACCAAATATGGTAACATTACTCCAAAGAGTGGAGAAGAAAGCCATCTTTAAAATTAGTAGGAGCTATAAAACGAGACTATGAGAGTCTCATATTTCAAGTGTAACTAAGGAGCATTTTATAGGGTTATACAAGCATCAATTACATCAAAGAGAGAAAAAGGTTGAGTTTCCTAAGGACACATTACATAACCTATCCTCTATATCTACAAGTGACCATCATTAGTAGAGGGAAAGCACACTAAGAAGTGCTTAGTGAAGAGCCATACAAAAGGGTCTTAACATCTACCATTTACAAAGGGTAAGCACTAGCAAAGGTGCTTAAGAAATGAGCTAATTGTAGGGCTCGATATCTATAATTGGTAAAGGAAAAGCACAACCCACGGTGCCTAAGTGAAAAGCCATCCATAGTGCTCAATATCCTCCTCATCAAGGTGCTAAAAGACACCATAGCCTAGTGCTACAATTGGATGGGAGCAAAGCATTGTAAAGGATGCCTGTTATAACACAAAACCAACAACAAACATAGCATAACAAGATAATCCAAATGTCAATAGTAAAAGATTGAGATAACACGAAACAGTTGGAAAATATAAGGTGAGTTACCTAAGAGCTATAAGAAATCCAAGGCCATCAATCAACATTGAAAAATAACCATTTCCAAGAAGTGAAGCTAACCTACGAACGGAGTTAGAGAATATGCACTCAAGAAAGTAAATATATCAAGATAAGCTTCAAGGTTAAAATAAGCATTGAAACATTTTATTCCTTGTAAAGAAGGTGCATCCGTTTATCCCAACATCACCAGGAATCAAGTACCACTTAGCACTAGGGAGAAAAAACATTTTGAATTCTCTTATAACATTTACGCCCAGGTAGATGAGTGCTCAAGATTTATAGAGAATTACATTATCATTATTTGATGCTTTAATAAGGTTGGCACCACCCTCATAACACCTCCAAGATTATAATAAATATGTTGCTAGCAAGAACTCACCATATGACATTCCTTACAAGATAAGAGTAAGGTATTTAATACATAAAGTCCAGGTTGAGCGCAGGAGGAAATATGATAGTGAAGTAATTCAAGCTACTAATGGTCAAAGTGTAAGACCATCCACCAAGGAGTATGCTTATGATGAGCATTAATTACTCAAGTCATAATCATATGTAGGAGATCAGTGAAACCAGGGCACAAGCTTGAATAGATTCAATCCGAAGGACCAATAAGAGTGTAGCATAATTCATTCAAAGAGAAGGTAAAGTTTAATATAAAGTTTATAATTGCTTTCTTTGAGATTTAGGAGTTATAAGGTGGTTTATTATTTAAGGTTGAAACTTATTATTATTTTCTTGAAGATAGGCAAATTACAACCTTAGAAATTAGAAAGCAAAAATCAGAAGTGTACTTCCTTGAATGATATTTCAAATTGCACTAAGTTAGAATATACATATTATAATATTTGCAATAGGAGTGATAAGGTTTTATATCTAGGAAAATCAAAGTAAAATTATTTTGCAAATATTATTATTTCTAAAATTCCAAAATTAGGGAGTTATAAGGTATACTACATCAAACATAGATTATTGGAATTTAGAAATATTAAAATATTGAGTATTAAGGGGATAAAAAGAACTTTATTATTTACTTAAAAGAGTTGGCACTAATTACTTATACTCACATTAAAGAGACAAAAGAAATCCAATCATAGAACTTCATAAAATTGAAAAGTACATAAGGAGAAAGGAAATTAGGATTTGAACATTATATCATCAAACCATTAGGGAGTCAAAAGGTATTCAAATCAAAGTAAACCTAAAAGCTAAGTTTACTATTAAGCACTTTATCAAAACCATAGAGCACTTGGGAGATATAAAGAATACTACAAAACCTACGAATTGAAGATATTTTTATCAAGTTTGATCATAAACTCAATTTACTAGGGAGTCATAAGGTAGACTGCAATTTATGAAGATGATGAATGAACTAGAAAAAGAGGCATATCATGACCAAACACATTAGAAAATGATCCAAGAACAAAATCCATTCAATATACCATATCAAAGATGCAAAATCACTTCAAAATTAAAAAATTTCATAGGTCAAACTAAAAAGGACATTTGGTATATTGATTCTGGTGCAAGTCATCACATGATTGGAAATTTACAATGGTTTGATTGCCTTGAAGTCACTAACAATTACAAGTTGAAAATTATAGATGGAAAATACTATCATATACATGGACATGGGTGTGTAACACCCAGTAAATTATTTCCAAAATTCCTATTACATAATGTAATATGTGTTCCAGGATTAGCATCTAATCTTATTTTAGTAGCCAAGCTAGTAGAGAGAAAAAGGATGATTAAGTTCAGACACTCAAATGGAGTCAATAAGTGCCTCATCATAAATAAAAATAATATAGAAGCTACTGGATCAATTCAAAGAAATATATATGCTCTAGATTCAATGGTGATTTCACAAGATATTTTTATATTTCAAAATAATACTAATGCATTGTATGTAGAACAGACTATAGATAATGAAGAATATATATCATAAGAACATACAAAGGAATATAAGGTTTAAAATTAAAAGGATGAGAGGTAAACAAAGCTATGGACTACTTGGACATCTACAAACTAAAATAGCATAAGAAGGATCAGATCAAGTTGAAGAATATTCAAAAGAAGAAGATCCATATTGAAGACTAAAGTCTTCATGGGGGTGTTAGAGAATATATTACATTATTGGGTACATTCCAATGTACCACCTTGGATATAATATTATATTAGGAGTTTATATTATGTTAAGTAGTTACTTGGGGAAGAAGTAAGAAATGCACAAGTGTTATAATGTGTAATGATGTAAATGTGCATGTAGTCCACATGTACATGAGTCATAGGAATAGGTAGAGTAAAGCCCAAGGAACCTATCTTATATATGTACCTTGAGCTATAGATATCAAAAATAGGGTGTGAGAAATAGAGACAAAGTTACTATAGAGTAGTGTGTAAGTACAATGTAGATCTTCATTGTAAAAATATTGGAGTGTTCATTGTCCTCCATTGTATTGCATTGTACTATTTTTGTGAGCCTTCATTAATGGTATTTTACTGAGTTATTACAAAAGTATATTCTCTTATTAATTTGCATATTTAAGTACCATTATCATATACTTACCATAGCCTGCATATTTTACATCTTGTGGTTGCATATCCATTAGTATACATCACCAAAATCTAACAGCCAAAATCCCTAGACCCACATGATAAAGTTATGAAAATGGTCTAGCAACGTTTTTGTTGCATAGTCATGCGAGGACATCATGATAGATATAGATGAACCATTAGCACTTTTGGATTTTTTGCAAATTTTTAAGGTGGTTCCTAGCTCAATAATTTTGTTTATTCTACCTCTAGATACATTAAATTCATTCTATAAAAACTTTATTTTTTCATCCAAAATTAAAATTTTGAATTTAAAAAATAGACCATGCCAAGGAATATTCTCTAATTAAGTAGGAAAATATATGTGCATGGACATGCAACTATGTCATGATGATGTAGGACTGTATCATGTAGAGGGAAGTAAAATCTCTCATCTTTGTTGCTTTTTTAAATATGGTGCTAGCCCCTATCTCCCAAGAGGTGCTTTGAGAATAATGTCTACCATGTCCTATTTTAATGTAGCACCAATAGTAGGTATTTATTTTGAACCCAACTAGCACCATGAACATTTTAAAACTAATGATGTTAGTATGACCTTAGCTTCAATGATATGGTAAACCATGATGATGTGGCACCAAATGATGTCACTCCTTTGTAGGTAAATGATGATATAGTAATAATGCATAGGGGACACCTGGTAGTCCATTAAAATGACATGGTAGTATGCAATATATATAAATCCATATGATTAATATGGTAGTCTATATATGTGGCATGGTAGCAATGTACATGTGAATATGGCAATAAATATAGGTGATGTCGCATGACACATAGTAGTTGATGTAGATATTAACATAGGAAATAATATAGTAGTCCATGTATTAGTCTTCATGTGATACATGGTAGGTGATATAGGTGTTGACATAAGTAATAACATGGTCAGGTGTGATAAGACCAACATGGCATGCCATACAATGACCAACATGGTAGGTTATATACCACTTAGCATGTATAAATCAACATCAACCAATCATATTTTACCATATCATTTGACTTGATAACTCATTTGCATATCCAATAATATACTTGGTGAAGGATGAATTTTGAAGTGAATAAGGACATGATAAGTGGCACACTATGGTTTGTATATCTAGTGGATAATAAAATCATAAGTGGTGATTCTAGTTTATTTGTACCCTACCCAGCGGCCTAGACAATTATCACATCAATGGTAGTCCCTAGATCATGACAACTAGCATCATGTGATTCTTCGATACGCTTTCTAGTTAGTTTATTATTGGAACCCTCTCATCCACTCACATAGCAACATGTAAAAAATTCTCATTCATTCCAAGTACTAAAAATATTTTTATACTTTTCAAGGGTTTTGGAGGTGTTTTATGTGATTTTATGGTCAAATTTTTGGGGTCAATAAAATTTATATACTAAATAATTTTGATCCTATTTTTTTTAAATTGCATGATTTTTCGAGATCTCTATATTGTTGATGTTAGATCTAGTTATAAAAACATGTAGGATTTTTTATTTGGGTAGGATATTAATGAATAATTACTTTCTCTTGTTGAGTGTTCTAAACTATGCTACCTACAAAATCAAGATTGAAGTTTCATTCTAGAGCAAGGGGTGAATCAAGTATGTGAATGAGCATCCTCATGCTACCAATACTAAAGCAATAAAATAGATCTATAAGGATAAGAATTATGAGGCTCATGATGTCATATCCCTCTACGTTGACATTGCTTATGATATTCATGTTATTAGCACCACATTTTCAAAGGTTTTGCATGACATGATTTATAGATTGTGTGACTGTATTGGTTCTACACAAATCAATAGGTTGGCGGTTGAGCTTGCAACTCTATCCATGAAATCATTTGACATTTTTGATAAGTATATTAGTCACTTCAAAAACTATAACAAAATATATAGACTACAAGAGGGTCTTCTAAGAAGCAAGAAGAAGGTTATGAATCCTTGGAGAAGGAAATAACATTGAATTGCTAAATATTATCTTCAACAATGTGTTAGAGATGTGAGATAGTTGTTTTTAAGATGCTTTATGTGTACTTACCAAATTCTCCTACACCACCAATAGATGAGGTATTCAATTAATTTTTGCATCATCAAGATATAATACAAAGGTATAAGAAAAATCTTATTTTTAATCAAGCCCACCCAAAGGAAGCTACTTCTTTAGCTCAAAATGATAAAAATATTAAAAAAATGAAAATAATATTAAGAAGCCATTCAAAAAATCAACATGTGAGTTTTACAAAATGGATGGATATAAAGTATATTTTTGTTAGATTTACATCATGAAGCTTGAGGAAACAAATAGAAAGTGGTGTTGATGTAGCTCTCTTTTATGCATAATATTTTATGGCAAAATCTCCTAGGCATGTGTTGTTGTTCATTCAGTATATGAGACATACACCTCTTCAAATAAGTGGAATTCCTATTTAGGGGTAGTTAGGCACATGTTAAATAAAAAAAATCTCATATAGGGATACAAAAAAATATATTTAGGGGAGCATTTTGTTATTGGAGTTAACAATTAACTGCAAGTAGTAGAATGTGAAGAAATTAGGATTGGATCTTCTTATTTTTATGATGAACTCTATATTCCTAATGTTGACCTTAAACCCTTGTCCATTTACTACATTACTCATACAAATAAAAATAGATAATTTTGGCCTACTCGATGGGTAAAAGAATATAGTAAATAGGTCTAAAAATATTGCTTCTAGCTATTGTGATTAGCCTAATTCAATATATAAATTGGGAGAAAGTCCACCCTCTTCTATTTCCTCTTATAGGAAGATAATTTCTTCTACTATGGTTGCACATGAAGATAATAAAGTCAGAAGTAGCATCATAGGCTTGGGCATCTCAACTATGGATCATGAGATACATAAGTTACCTTCAGGAAACCATTACAATTTTGCACATATTAAAACCAAGTGGTGTATGTAAGGAATGTATTCTAGGGAATGCTTTTCCAAAAGGTATTGGAAAATGGGACTATCGTACCTTAAATATCATATATTGTGTTACTTGTGGACCTATGGATAGACCATCCCTTTTAGTAAATAAGTTGTTCCTCCATTTTATCAATGAATTTTATCGATATATATGGTTGTATACTATTTATACTAAGGATGAGGCATTTGAGAAATTAAAACCTCCAATGCTCTTGTTAAGAATCAACTAGACAAAAGAAATAAAATGTGTCAAGATATATGGAGGAGGTGCATACATTATTTAGGATTTTCATGATTTTTTAGCTTCTCATGGGATTAAATATCATAGGACTATTCACTATATCATAAAAAAAATGGTGTGGGTAAAAGGAAGAACATGATGATAGATATGGAATAATGTATGATTCATACCAAGGGAATACAACATAAATTTTGGGGAGAGATTTTCATTTATGCAAAATACATCATCAACGAAGTTCTTGCTAGGGTTGTTTAGAGCATGACAATGTTTAAGAAGTTGATAAAAGATAAGCCTCATGTGTCTTGATTTTGTACCTTTGGGTCTTTATCATAGGTTCATATACCTAAGGAAATTCAAAAGGAGATACCAAAGAGTCATGGGTGTATCTCTATAGGCTATTCAAATACCTCAAAGACATTACTTTTATAACCATCGAAGGTGTAAGGTTTTGATTTAGAGAGATGTCATTTTTTATGAGATCCTTCCAGGTGCTCCTTTTAGGCCACCACATAAGAGTTTAGTAGAAAAATATCCTAATACTTTGATGATTTTAGATTTACCTATTCCTTCAAATAATTTACTTGGATCTATTCCTCATATAAGATCTTCTTCATCTTCATGTTCAAGTGGAGATCCTTTGCTTATTGATTTTAGCCTATTAAGGGAAACACTAGTGGAACTTTCTTTTATATATTTAGGATATGTTGAGTAGGATACATTAGATTGGCATGATTTAGCTTTGCATAATGAGGTGAGTTATGATTTTGATTTTCATTCTTTAGCTTTAGTTTTTGATATTGTTTTATCACAAAATGCACGACTTTTTAGTTTTTCCAACACCTAAGTGGGTTAACACACTTATAGAACAGATTCAACCAATATTGTATCAAGAATGATATAAAAATTGTCCTTCTTGATTTTTTGATATCAAATAATGCTCATTATAAAATACTCTTACATATTTTTAGTCTAAGGGTTACCCAAAATATGAAGATGATATATTAACAAAATCTAAGGCTTTGATGAAGAAAATGACTTGGTTGTTGGTTCCTCTTAAAAAATGGAAGAATATCATTGATTGCAAATGGGTCTATAAGACCAAGTATACTTTTGATCATTAGAAGGATAATCATAGGAGCACCTTGTTGCTAAAATAATCTCTTAATAGGAGGAAGTGGACTTTCTAGAGAAATTTTCACCTCTAGGATGGAATTTATGGGGATGATCCTTTCTATTGCCACCTCATATGAATGGAAGGTTCACTAGATGGATGTGAAAAGTGCCTTCCTACATAGAGATATTACGGAGTAGATATAGATGTAATAGCACCTTAACTTTTTGCTTTAGGGTCCTACTCTGGTTTATCATGTAACTAGGTCCTTCTATGGACTTAAATAGGGCCCCCATGCATGGTATGAGAATATTAATTCATTATTTCTTAGTTGTGGATTTTTATAATGTGATGCCAAGCATGACTTTCACATTATAAAATAGTATGAGAAAACTTTGGTGATTGTTTTGTATGTTGACTATCTTCTCATAATTGGTAGCTCTCCTACTTTGATTCATGATATGAAGCTATGGTATCGTTCCAATTTTGAGATGATAAATTTGGAACTTGTGTACTACTTTTTGTGGATGCATTTTGCTATGTAATGGTGAAATATTTTGTGGGATCATTTGAGTAATTTTTTTAGAAGATATTGCTACCTAACCTTTGATATTGGTAAAGAGTGATTGTGATTGAGACAGGTGTTTTGAGGTCAAATCTTCTTCAAACAAAAGGTAAGGGCACATTATCCTTGTGAGTGAAATATTTTTGGATGTTGTGAATGCTAAGTTGAAGTGAAAAAGATTGTTTGATAAGCATTGTTGTAGTGTGGTTTTGAGAAATCCAATGTTGATTGATGTGGATTTTCTAGAATAAAATTTGATACTAGAAATCTTGTTTGATAAGCATTGTTGGAAATATTAAGTAAGCTTTCATATGCTTGATTAGGGTTTGTGAAATATCATGAGTATCATTGATTTGTGAAGTTGAGAACTATATTGAAGTAGGGTTTATGAAATATTATGAGTATCATTGTTATGTGAGGTTTGTTTGATAAGCATTGTTGACTAAGCTTTCATTGAGTGATTGGTTGAGTGGAGTGGATTAGTTGATTGGAAGTGTTGGAGTGATAGTTCAAGTTCTATGAAACAAATTTTTCATTACTAATTTGAGAAAGATATTGAGAGTAGATTGGATAAGTCTTTGAGAGGACTTGTGGACATATTTGAGGCCAGTCTTTGAGAAGACTTGAGAGCAGAGTTGATTGATTGATTTGTTCAAGCTTTGTGTTAAGGCTTGGGACAGATCTAGCAGAGTTGATTTGTGATTGGATCAAGCTTTGTGTTAAGGCTTGAGGATAGATTTCAGGATATATTTTGGTGCAGAATTAAAGATAGGTATGTGCTAGACCAGAGATAGAGATTGAATAAATTTGTGTTAGACAAAAGGATTATGTTTAGTGTAAATTTGAGACAGAGCTGAGAGTAATCTTTGGAGGTGACAAAGAAAAGTACAATAGTCTCCAGTGGATAGATATCCATTAGCTAGGGTAGAGAGGATAGAGGTATTCTGAGTGAGTACATGAGTCTTCAGTGGAGAGATATCTACAATTTAGTGCAGTGGAGGTAGTAGTCTTCTAGAGGATCACCAACCAGAGTAGAGGAGTTCTCCTATGGATAGATATCCACAAACCAGCTGAGTGGATTGATGTCTCCTATGGATAGAGATCCTTGAACTTGATTAGGGTATTGGTGTCTCCTTTGGATAGAGGTCCATAAACATTGTAATAGGAAAAGGATTCCCAAGATAATTTATTGAGAAACGTTTATAAGGAATATTTTCTCCACGAAGTAGAGCATATTTGGGTGAACCACGTTAAATCATGTCTCTCATGTGTATGATGCTTTGTGTGATGTTTATTGCTTTAATATTACTGATGTTATCATATGGATTGAAAAGATTTTTTTTTTATCTTATACTGTTCAACCCCCGTCTTAGTATAAGCAAATGTTATTCAATTAGTATTAGAACGGGTCTCTCCGTGAAAAGACTAACAACTTGGAGAAAGATACATTAAAAACACACATGACTTCAAAAAATGAAGAAGAGACCATGTTTTATATAAAAGAGAAATTCTTTGTTGCTCTCAGAAATTTGGAAAAAAATAGAAAGAAGAACTCAAGCTTGAAGGAACAAATTCAAGAAGATGAAGAAGCAAAGATGGAACTTCTACAAAATTTCACATAACTCAATATAAAGGTAGAAGAAGGAAATAAAATTGAACAAGATATGATAGATATATTAAGAGCAAGGGAAACAGAGTGTAAAATATTAGAAGCAAAAATTATATCTCTAAGACATGAAGTTGAAAAGACCAATATTCAACAAGATATAAAGTTAGGGAAACATAAAGAGGAATCCAACTTTCAAGAAATAAAGACATCAAACAAAGATAAGCTCACTACTCATAACTTGAAAGGAAAAGACATCAGGAAAGAAGAAAGCAAATAAGAACCATGGATGAGAGTTAATCACAAAAGGATAAATACTCAACCACATTTTAAAAGGCATCCAAACAGGTTACAAAATTTCTTCCATGGCTATTGTTTTTCTTGTAACAAATATGGTCATAGAGCTATACATTGTACTTGTTATGTTAAAAAGGATGTAAATAGAAATTTCAATTCTTTTAAATCTCTTATGGATAGTGATGTTATATGTTATAAGTGCAATAATCTTGGGCACAAGTCTAGATGGTGCAAAATGGTATTGCCTAAGTCAAATAAAAAGAATACAACTTCAATAATTAGGAAAGAATGAAAAGAGGATGAAAATGCTAGATCAATGTTAGTTCAAATAACTCTTCATGATCAGGATAAATAAGAACAATGGTTTCTTGATAGTGGTTGCTCTAGACACATGAAAAGAGACAGAGACAAATTTCTTGTACTCAAAGAAACTAATAGAGGATCATAAATTTTTGGTGATAATAGATCAAAATAAATATATGGAAAAGGAATTCTTAGTTTAGATAACGGGAAAACAAGAACATAAAATGTACTATATGTTAAAGGGTTAAGACAAATTCTACTAAGTGTAAGCCAACTTTGTGATCAATTTTATATGGTTACATTTCACCCAAATAGATGTGAGATAAGAAAGTCTGAAATTGGAAAGGTCATTGCAAATGCAAGTAGGACTCCAAACAACATCTATATGCTTAGTGAGATTAAAGGAGAAAAGTGTTTTCTATCACAAGAAGATGAGAATTGGTTGTGGCATAGAAGAATGGATTATTTGAATTTTGAAAACATAGTCAACATAAGTAATAAACAAGCTATCAGAGATTTACCCAAGCTAAAAAGGCCACAAAATAAATTTGTGCACCTTGTCAACATGGAAAGCAAACTAGAACAAGTTTCAAATCAAAGGGATATATGTCATCCGAGCCATTGAAATTAATACATACTAATCTATGTGGTCCTACCAGAATATAGAGTATTCAAGGTGAAAGTTACTTCATATTTTTTATAGATGATTACTCCAAAATAATTTGGGTAGCCTTCCTGAAAGATAAGTCAGAGGTATTTGGTAAATTCAAGGTATTTAAAGAACAAGTTGAAAATAAAACATGTAAGAGGATTAAGTTTTTGAGATCAGATAGAGGAGGAGAGTTTACCTCAAATGAATTTGTAGATTTTTGTGAACAACATGGAATCAAGAGAGAATACTCAACTTCAAGAACTCCTAAACAAAATGGAGTAGTTGAAAGGAATAATAGGACTATTGAGAATATGGCTAGAGCTATGTTAAATGAATCCAAGCTTTCAGATGGTTTTTGGAGGGATGCACTTGACATAGTAGTTTATATCATCAATAGAGCTCAAATAAGAGTAAACCATAACAAGAATACATATGAGCTTTGGAAAGGAAGACCAGCCACTGTGAAACACTTCAAATTTTTTGGAAGCAAGTGTTACATAATATGGGAAGAGCAAAACTTGGGAAAATTTGACCCAAGATGTGATGAGGGTATTTTTCTTGGTTATTCTACTAAGAGCAAAGCCTATAGATGTTAAAAAAAAATGACATGCACTATTTTAGAAAGTATAAATGTAACAATTGATGAGAAGATAGGATTAATATAATTGGTTCAATAAATTGCGTATCAGGAAGATGAAAGTTGTCAAGAGGAGTTTCGTGAGGAATCAAAAGAATAAGAGGAAGAAACACAAAGACTTATTCCTAAGACTCCATCAAGGTATGTAAAGAAACATCATCCAAGAGATCTAATCATTGGGAATCCAGATGAGAGACAAAAAAGGAGAAGGGTAATAACATCAACTCAACAAGTTATTTTTTTTTGTTATCTAAAATTGAGCCAAAAGACTTTAATGACATAAGTGAATATAAGTTTTGGGTTAAAGCAATGGATGAGGAATTAGATCAGATAGATAAAAGCAAGACTTGGGAACTTGTTCCATGACCAAAAGATAAAAATGTGACTGGTACTAAATGGGTATTAAAAAATAAGGTAAATGAAGATGGTCATATGGTTAGAAATAAAGCAAGGTTAGTGTGCAAGGGTTATGCACAAGTTGAGGTAATTGACTTTGATGAGGCATTTGCTCCAGTTGCATGACTTGAAGCTATCAGAATATTCTTAGCCTTTTCAAGCTTCAAAAACTTCAATGTATATCAGATGGATGTTAAATCAAGCTTTCTAGATGGTGTTTTAGAAGAAGAGGTTTACGTTGAGCAGCCAAAAGGTTTCAACTTGAATGATAAATCAGAATATGTATGCAAAATAAAGAAAGCACTTTATGGACTAAAGAAATCTCCTAGAGCTTGGTATTCACTATTGGATAAGTACCTACATGAACAAGGTTTTAGGAAAGGAATAGTGGATAGTAACTTATACATCAAAAATGAAGGGAATGACTTACTAATTGTGGTTTTTTATGTTGATGATATCATTTTTAGAGGAAACAATGATAAGATGTGTTATAAATTTGCAAAGAGCATGCAGAATGAATTTGAGATGTCTATGCTTGGTGAGTTGTCCTTCTTTATTGGACTCTAGATTTCACAATCAGATAAAGGGGTGTTCCTTTCATAGACCAAGTATATAAAAGAGATGCTAAAGAAGTTCAAGTTAGAATATTGCAAACTAGTAATTACTCCCATGGTTACGGGATGTAAGTTAAGTAAATATGATGAATCTCCAAAGGTAAATCAGAAATTATATAGATCTATGATTGGTAGCTTATTGTACTTCACAACTACTATACTAGATATCATGCAGGCAGTGGGATTAGTGGTAAGAGTTTAGGCAGAACCCAAGGAAACACATGTAGCAGCAGTAAAAATGATTCCCAGGTATCTAAAAGGGACTATGGACTTTGGGATCTGGTATCCCAAAAGTGACAGTTTCACTCACAAATTTTACAGATGCATATTAGGTTGGTAGCATTGATGAAAAAAAAGCACAAGTGGAGGAGCATTCTTTCTTGGATGCTATTTGATCTCTTGGCTAAGTAAGAAACATGCATCAGTATCCCTATCTACAATAGAAGTAGAGTATATTGCAGCAGTTTCTAGTTGTACATAGGTATTATGGATGAAGCGAACTATAGAGGATTTCAAGATAAAATATGATCATCCTATTCCCATATTGTGTGATAATACAAGTGCTAAAATATATCAAATAATATAGTGATGCACTTTAAGACAAAGCAAATTTTGATAAAGTATCACTTTCTGAGAGAATAGGTGATAGACAAGCAATTCAGGTTGGAATATGTTACTACAAAGAAGCAGATTGTAGATATTTTCACTAAGCCACTTCTAAAAGATACTTTTGAGTACCTTCGAGAAATGTTGGAAGTAGTTCTACTCCCACCCCAGAATTAACCACCTCAAGAGTAGGTGGGGGAGGGGCTAAGCTAAGGGTCTCATTCTTAGCCTCAAACCCCAAAGGTGACCCTTTGCCATTGATGACAAAGGGGGAGAGATTTGAGTTAGGGGGAGAGCATTCAGTCAGGGGGAGCAGTTTCCCAGGGGGAGAAAAATAGAAAGAGATAAAGTGAATGGTAAAAGGTAAATGGGTTTCCATAAATGACAAAGGAGGATACTATTGGAAATATGAGCAAGATTTGTTGTCATTGATGTCAAGATTTAGTTTCAATGAGCAGTGTAAAAGGAAGGATGTCAAGAGTCAGTTTCAATAATCAGTGCAAGAGAAAGATTGCTTCTAGGCCTAAGGAAAAATAATATTATAATATTCCTATTATAACATTCAAGGTGGTCAGATGAGGTCTAAAGAGCAAAAGGAAGGCCCAAGAAAAATAATATTATAATCTTGTATTATAATATTAAAGGTTTAAGGTTAAGACCTAAAGATTTAAATTAATTATAAATTAATTATAATAATTTCATTATAAATTAATTTATAACTTAATTTAATTAACTTTAAAGTTATTAAATTAATTATAAATTAATTATAATAAATTATAAATTAGTTTATGATTTAATTTAATTAAATAACCCTAAGGTTAGGGTTACAAGGGCAAGTGACTAAGTTAAATGGCGTCGACGTCGACTAATATTCTCATCCGTCGACGTGCCAAGAAGGACAACACATTGGTATAAATACCATGTGCTTTGGAAAACCCAAAGTCACCTTTGATCAAATATTTGAGAGTGCATGCAAAAATTTGTGAACTACATGGAAGAAGAGGACAAGGTTTTTTTTTATGTGGCGGTCATCGAAGACATAAGAGGAAGGAGTCTTGGAGCCTCATATCCAACTGTGGCAGTTAGGCCAATGACAGACGATTGTGTGCTTAGGGTGCTAATAGGTGAGAGGTCCTACGATCAAAACCTGATGGTTGTGTTTTGGTAGAGATTCACGTTTTTGGTGTTGGTGCCAACGCGAAGTAATAAAGTGCATGAGGCACTTCTTGCTTCTAAGGTGAGCACCTAGATCACGTGGCACGTGGGCCATAGCTAGGGCATTGTGGAGGCACAAGTGGGAGTTCAAATCTCGTCGAGGGCAAAGGTATTTAATTTTTGGAAAATTAAATTGCTTCTAAGGTTTAAGGTGGCATGATTAATTTTTGCTAAGGGGGAGTTATAAGGTTTTAAGGAATAATTATTTTATTGTGATTTTTGATAAAGTGAATTGAGATAGGAGTTATAAGGTTGAAAAAGGAAATTATATTTTCATTGGGATAATCTATAATGTGTTAAATACTTTGAGACAAGTGTTAAGGGTTCATAAAGAAAATCATTGTGATTATTTTCTTTAAAAAAATTGTTGGATTATATTTTGAAGTGTGGAGATTATAAGGTGTAATAGAGATTTATTGCTATGTAATGGTGAAATATTTTGAGGGATCATTTGAGTGAATTTTTTAGAAGATATTTCTACCTAACATTTGAGATTGGCAAAGAGTTATTGTGATTGAGACAAGTGTTTTGAGGTCAAATCTTCTTCAAACAAAAGGTAAGGGCACATTATCCTTATGAGTGAAATATTGTTGGATGTTGTGAATGCTAAGTTGGAGTGAAAATGATTGTTTGATAAGCATTGTTGAAGTTTGGTTTTGAGAAATCCAATGTTGATTGACGTGGTTTTTCTGGAATGAAAGTTGATACTAGAAACCTTGTTTGATAAGAATTGTTAGAAATATTAAGTAAGATTTTATGTGCTTGATTAGGATTTGTGAAATATCATGAGTATCATTGTTATGTGAAGTTGAAAAATATCTTGAAATAGGGTTTGTGAAAGATCATGAGTATCATTGTTATGTGAGGTTTGTTTGATAAGTATTTTTCACTAAGCTTTTATTGAGTGATTGGTTGAGTGGAGTTGATTGGGCTTAGTTGATTGGAAGTGTTGGAGTGATAGTTCAAGTTTTGTGAAACAAATTGTTTTACTAATTTGAGAAAGAGATTGAGAGCATATTGGATAAGCCCTTGAGAGGACTTATGGACATATTTGAGGCAAGTCTTTAAGAATACTTGAGAGCAGAGTTGATTGATTTATTTGTTCAAGATTTGTGTTAAGGCTTGGGGAAGATCTAGCAAAGTTGATTTGTGATTGGATAAAGCTTTGTGTTAGGGCTTGAGGATATATTTGAGGATAGATTTTGGTGCATAATTGAGGATAGGTTTTTTCCAAACCAGAGACAGATATTGAGAAAATTTTTGCTATACCGAAGGACTATGTTTAGTGAAAATTTGAGAGAGAGCCAAGAGCAAGCTTTGGAGGTGACAGAGAAGAGGAAAATAGTCTCTAGTAGATAGAGATCCATTATTCAGGTCATAGATGACATAGGTCTTCTGAGTGAGGATAGGAGTATTCAATGGAGAGATATCCACAAGCCAGTGTAGTGGAGGGAGTAGTCTTCCAGAGGATCACCTTCCAGAGCAGAGGAGAATGACTTATCCTATGGATAGATATCCATAAACTAGTTGAGGGGATTGGTGTCTTCTTTGGATAGAGATCCATGAAATTGATTAGGATATTGGTATCTACTTTGGACAGAGGTCCATAAGCATTGTAATAAGGAAAGGATTTCCAAGAGAAATTATTGAGAAAAGTTTATAAGGAATATTTTCTCCGTGGAGTAGCCCACATTGGATGAACCAAGTTAAATCATGTCTCTCATATGTGTGATGCTTTGTGTGATGTTTACTACTTTAATATTTCTGATGTTATCATATGGATTAAAAAGCAAAAAGTTTTATCTTATACTGTTTACCCCCCTCTCAGTATAAGCACATGTTCTTCAATGATTTTTGAGGAGATTAGTTTCCAATTACTCTTTGGTGTTATAATTAGATCATCATCCAACTTGTTTGTGATATAGTGTTTCATCACTGGGATAAACACATAGAGGTCTAGATGCACTTTTTGAGATGGTTTCATGCATATGGGATGCTTAATATAGTTTTTATGCCTTTATTAGAGAAAACAATAGACATCTTGATAAATATCATGCCTAAGGTTAGTTTTATGCACATACAAGAGCTACCTAGGGTTAGAGAGTGTCCCTTAAGGTAATGACAAGTAATGGTCTCTCTCTATATCCCTCGTTCAACTCAAGTGAGAATGTTAGAATATGTGGTGGCTAAGCTTCTCTTGAAGCCATGATCAAATTTTGTAGTGTATTTTTCATATTAGCCCTTTGGGCCCTTATAAAACTTAAAAAAGGTAAATTTCATAATATTTTCTTATTTTATTCCTATAGGTTAGTCTCACAACCTTGACCAAACTGTAAAATATATTTTGGTATAAATATCCCATCATACCAACTATTTTTTTATTGGTTGGAGTTTAATTCTAGTCTTGAGAGTAATATTATTTGGTGCCCATGAACACCCTCAAATATTGTGTTATTTTTGCTTCACATGTATTTATTTTAGAAATACTAGGTAATGTGTTTATTGTACTCATTTTTGGAAACTTTTTTGAAATATAATATAATTCCTGTCATTTGGACATTCACATTGCTTTTATCTCAACATTCAAGGAAGATTCTTCTTCAAAAGTTGATTTTTTTAATATCTACATCTAGCCTTGGGGGTAATTTTTATCCCTTTGTGAATTTATTAGATGAAAATTCTTCAAAACCATCTTTTGTATCCTCTATTCCTAAAGAGTCTTTTGATTTCTTTGATATTTATTCTTTGATCACTTCTTTATCATTCTCTATCTTTCTCCATCTAGGGTATATCAATTAAACTATTAATTACTCATGAACTTGTTTGTCTCCATCATAATTAGCCCAGAAGTCCTCATCCTCAAGCTAATGATTAGATGATATATTTTACCTCTTAATATAAGATATCTTTATCACACATCTTTTTCATAGTTCTTTGTTTCTATAATGGTTGAAAAGTAGAGTTGTTGGATTTCTCTTCCTAAGTTACTTATGAACTTGAAGGAATTACAACTATAGAATCTAATAGTGAAATAAAATACCACCATGACCTTATGATACTTTAAAGTAACATTTTTATGAAAATAAAGGATTTATCAATATCATTCTCTAATGATTAGGTCATCAGTGGGATAATGGGATGCATCACATGCTTGACTATGTCTCCAAACAGTCAAATGTATAATTATGTTACATTTTGCACATACTAATCAGTGTTTGGATGTATCAATTTCATTCCTTAATATGATAACCTCCTCCTACTACATCTATAAAGGATATAAAAATTGTATCAATAAACTATCATAGATGAAAGCTCCCCTTTTCTTGTAATTGTTACATTAAAACATGGATAAATTTTGTGAACTAGAATCCCGTAATCATTTTTTTATTCCCAAATATTCCTCACTGAGGACAAAATTGAAAATAATGTACACCAAATATGAAATCATACAAAATAACCTGGTTATCAATATTTTAGCAAGTTGGAAAATCAATTCTTACTAAAGCACATGGAATTGATTAATAGGATTCATGTCCACTAACATAAACTTTAAGAATAGAAAAATAAAAAAATTTAGATGTCAAGACTCAATTTATCTCCAATCTAGTTGAGAAGGGTAATTGCATCCTCAATGTCATCCTTTAAATTTGCTTGAATAACCTTCACAAGAATGTATTTCTTCTTTTGCGGATCCATAAGCAATTCCTTCCAATAAATTCCAATAATGGCTATTATTCTCCCATACCAAAGTTGCTTTTGCATTGGTTGTAATGACCATATATCCTAGTTTAAGTCTAGCTACGACTTTGACCATTGATAAATTGATAGAGGCAAAAAATCTACCATGGTTATGCATAAGGGGTAGTACCAAAAAAGTATTTATCAAATTGGGACGAATCAACATGAAAAATGTATAAACTATGGGGCAAATTTTTAAAAATTTTGAAGAAAATTTTTCAAAACATGGCAATTTTTTTTTCAACTACAAGTATCAACAAAATTATCAGAAGGCGACTGGTAGAAGGCGACTGGTAGAAGGTGACTGATAGAAGGCAACTGATAGAAGGCAACTGACAGAAGGCGACTAGCATAATGCTATTGACAAAAGTCAACTGATACAAGGCGACTGGCAGAAGGTGATTGACACAAGGCGACTAGAAGAAGGCAACTGGAAGAAGATGACTGGCAGAAGGTGACTGGCAGAAGGCAACTGACATAAGGTGACTGGCATAAGGTGACTGGCATAAGGTGACTGACAGAAGGTGACTAATAGAATGCAACTGGTAGAAGGTGACTGGTAGAAGGTGACTAACAAAAGGCAACTAGCAAAAGGTGACTGGTATAAGACGAATGGCCGAAGGTGACTGACACAAGGCGACTATCACAAGGTGACTGACAAAAAGGTGACTAAAAGAAGGCTTCTGACACAAGATGACTGTCACAAGGCAACTGGTAGAAGGCGACTGGTAGAATGGGACTGGCAGAAGGTGACTGACATAAGGCATCTGGTAGAAGGCAACTAGTAGAAGGTTACTGGCAGAAGGCGACTGGCAGAAGGTGACTGACACATGGCGACTAAAAAATGGTGACTGGAACATGGTGATTGGAAGATGGCGAGTGGTAAAATGCAAGTGGTACTAGGCAACTGGCAGAAGGCGAGTGGCACATGATGACTGATAGATGGTGAGTGGCTTTCTCCAGTCACCTTCTGCCAGTTGCCTTCTTCGGTCACCTTCTACCAGTCACCTTTTGTCAGTCACCTTTTTCCAGTCACCTTCTATCAATTGCCTTCTATCAGTCGCCTTCTGTCAGTCACCTTCCGCTAGTCACCTTCTATCAATCGCCTTCTATTAGTCGTCTAGTTTTGTCAGTACTCTGCTTTGTATCGCTCACTATCCAAAAAAAATGTTGTAATTGTATGGGAGTCGTTGTCAAGGTTAGCTATATATAATGGGGTACAAGGGGTGATTTGGACAGTATATTTCTTATTTTAAATAAATTTAGGGCAAAAATTTGACGGGAAACCTTATGACAATGGGGCAAATTTACCCTAAAAAAATTAGATCTTAAAATTTTTGGGTGAACGGGCCGACCTCTATGGTCCCAAAATTGCAAACTAAATTGCAAAATTTACCACTAAGCAAAACCTTGAACTCTACCCTTTGTTGGAACAAGACTACCAATCAACCAATCTAGATGCATTGCATAGAAAACTACTAATTATGGACATGTAAAAGTATCCTTGAATATTGAAACTTTAGAAATCTCCAAGTTCCTTAGCCTACTATATCTCCACTCAGGTGCAATATCCCTCTCTTGATATTTCTAGTCATCCATTACCATCTCGATAATGGTGCTTGTTGATAATTATAATGTTATTATACTTTCCTCTTCTATAAAATATTTATAATTCATCTTCTTAAAATATTTAAAAGTTCCAATAGTGAATGATGAACTCATTGATCCACCTAAAAAATGGTCAACACAATTAACTTAGCAAGCTATTCCTTTTGTAGGTTTTGACCTTTTATAAAGCTATGCAAGTATACAATGATAGGAGTGTGTGAGATAATTGGTGCATTGTGATTTACATGTCCATTATGCAAGATCTATAAATAGGATCTACATGATTTAGGGGTGGACTTATGAGGTAATTCATCTACATAACAATCATGGTGAATCTTTGGTACATAATTGAATTGACATGTCCACAATTTTTTCTTTCCACAATTCTTGACATGATATGAGACTGCAGAAAAACTTTTACAACATGACAGACAAATATGCAATTCAAGAATGTATTATATAGTTCATTAGTTATATTTATGTGACAAACCATATGAAATTTAAATAATAATCAAGTGGTATCCTCTTCATGCAGGGAAAGACTCTATGGGGATGCTTTATGAGAGGAGAATATGAAAAGTATTGACAATTTTATGAGGACAACTCTGTATAATATCACCAATGGGTTCATTACACAATTTTTTGGTAATTTTTTGATGAATTTCAAAGGGGCATGGGCAAGACACATGCATGATACAATTTTTAATATGTAAAGGGTATATTGGATGTATCATATATGCAATAGCTTTGCCATGTGAAATAATTGCACATTGGATGCATTACATGCTAAAACACACAAAAATAACACCATTATTAATATGATCCCAAATATAATGAGAATTGACCTGAAATACTCTTTAGACATTACAAGGGTAAGTACATAGTGCAATATTTCCTTAGAGAAGAGAAACAAAAACATTTTCAATGGGGAAACCTTAAACAACAACCATAGGAAATAAGATTGGTAAAAACAAAAGCTTCCTAGCAAGGAGAATGTATAGCCTTACTATACAAAACTATACAAATCGATTGAAATAACTACAGAAGACCTAAGTAGAGGAAGAAATATCGACACACATGAATTGAGGGGCGATAAAAAATAGAAAATTATTTGAGTGGGACATATTGATAGAAGTGGAATTATATACAAAAATATTACATACATGTAGGTGAAAAGATTTTTTCTAAGAAGCATTAAATGTAAAATAATTGTGGGAGTGGTAGATTAAAAAATCATGTCATTATTTATGGGATGTTTATTTGGAGAAGCATGTGGATGTAGGGTAAAAATGACAAAGATATTTTAAAATAAGGGTGCACAAATGTATAGAAATCCTTATGCAAAATAACCTACATGAAAGGTAGTAGGGAGAAAACTAATGTTTGGTATGCATTTAGAGAGAATTCTTTCTACCATTGGACTTGATGAATACTTCATAAAGTGTAGGGTGTGAAGGTGCATTGACATTTTAACAATTGTATTTGTCTAATGTCAACTACATCTACATGCATACAAACCAAAGAAAGTCTTAGATAAACATCTTCCTTTATGAAATCTTTAACCTCAAATTTTTTATGAGGTAGATAATTTCAAATATTTTTATATCCTTGAAGATAAAATCCCCTATTTATAAGACATAATTACTTGTCATTTACCAATTTTTGAGTTTTGAAATTGTAACCCATTTTGACACCATCATGACTACATGGTCAATAAATAAGTGTACTATTCTCTTTTAACACTGCTCAAAACTCATATTAATATATGGGTCACCTAAGAGAATAAGTAACCTCCAAATTAGTTGCCTATACATGATCATACTGATAAATCTCACTTTTCATGCTTTAATAATTTCAACTCATGATTCATATAAGTTACTAAAGGTTTATATTCCTCCATCCTAAAATTATAGATATGAAAAAATATACATAGAATGAGAATTAAAAATGAGATTACAATATTGATAAAACTCAATGTCAAAGTCAAATCTTCTTCACCTCCTTAATGCGATTTTCATCACATAATATAAATAATAGCAACAACATACATGACATATATGACAAGTGCTCCCCCATACTTGAATATATAAAGTTTCATCAGATCCACTTATGATGATGAAACCTGATGCACTTAAACAACTATCAGTTTTAGCATATCATTCTCTTTAATATTATTTTCCATCATATATAATTTGTGTTTCGATATCGAGGCTTTAGAACCATATGCATGATTAATATATTTAAATTTACAAATATTCTTTTAGAAAAATACTCTTTACCTACATTTAGTAAAATTTCAATTTATATAGAGAGACAAGTCTAAACTTAGTATAAACTATATTCCACATTGAAGAGGATCAAAGGTATACTAAACCAATTATACATTACAAATATAATTAATTTATAACATTTATAATTTAAGCCATTTCATACTATATGGTTAAGGCTAACTTATGGTTAAACACTTTATTTCATGATAAATAAAATGTTAAATGAAAAATTTATATTATAAAAAGAAATGATTTTTTAAAATTTTATTTCATTTATTTATTTATTTAAACAAAAAATATAATTTATTATAAGTATTAGATCATTGAAACAACTAAAAAAAGCATGGATATCTATTGTAAATATTAATAATCCATGATCCAATGACATACACTTTGTGCTTACATAACTAGTAAAGGCTTAATGTCTTAGTGACTATAAAGAAAAGAATAGAACTAGCTACAACCATGCCAAATTTATAAGTTGCTAGAAATTCCTCTCGTCTTTGAATGCCATTCCTCATCCTTCTAGAGTTGTGCGACAGAGAATGTTGTAGTTAATTTCAAGAAGTAGGTGTCTAAACCACTCTTGTTGGCTAGGAAATTTTAGATTTGTTCTAAATCTATAGCTAGTATTGATGTCTATTATTCATCTTGTTGGGTAGGCTTCCAACTCCTATAAAAATATGGATAAAATTTAATAAATAAAAACAATCTATGGGCTAAAATTGATGACAATACTGGTTTTCACAAAATTAATTGGGACCTCTACTATACCCATCTAGACATGTGGGGCCTAGGTTTGACTAATATTAAAAAAATGAATTGGCCCTAGTTGCAAGTTCATATGGTTATAGGTAGTGATCCATAAAAGTGATTTATTAGAAATACACTTCTTAAGGCTCACCTGAAAGGATTATCTTCATGGGATGACTTTACCCTTTAAAATCTTCTATTTTGGCAAGGCTAGATAAAGACTTCTAGCATGTTTATTTTCAAAAGTATTCGGTAGGCTTGAGATAAAATTAAGGTTGTTTAATAGTGGGGAAATTCTATTTCATAAAGTTTTTTTCATGTGTTTCTCAAAGTCTATAGTGATATTTATATTTCACAAACAATTGTGGATTGCTTGCTCTCAATAGAGATATCTAAACAAAAATAATATATAAGAAGTATTTGAGATCTTTGATAAATTTTTTAAACTTAGATATAGGAGAATGACTTTTAGAAAAAAATTAATTAGTACTATGAAGTGAATAGAAGGGATATTACCTATATTAATGCTATTAAATATTCTCTCTTAGACATTATTAAAGCTCTTGTTCCATCTATACTAAACTATGAGTGGATCCAAGACTCAAATTGTCATGGTCATAATTTTTGTTGTTGTATAGTCTATTAAAGAATCCTACAAATAGATGTCATTTACCCAAATCTTAGCCCCCCAACTTAACAAGTATTAAGAAGTTAATATTTCTCAAGAAAATTGGTTTAAATATACACACACAATCTCAAGAAGGGTGGTTTTTGCATGGCATTTTTACAAAGATGTCATTTAGTAGGGAGCCCACTCAACCATCTTGGTATTGCTCCCCTAGTTTGCTTTGCATGTCAGTAGTTGGAAAATTCAATACATATATACTAGTCTTGCTCATGAGCCCTTCAGGCCTAGCAATACTAACAAATATTTCTTAGAAATTGGAAGATCCCTCAAATTACTTGGGCTATGATCATTTTAGAAATGGACGACTCTTAGGAATGACACAAGAGTAAAGCTTACCACATAACCCAAATAGAATTTGTTTCTATGAAATTATGAAAATAAAAAATGTTTAGAAATGAACAACATGAGTTTGAAAAGGAATATGTTATGTGTGTCATCTCCTATTTGAATTTGAATATTTTAGTACAATCTTAGAAGATGTGGATGGAGCTAAAGCACCTTTGTCATTTTTTAGAGTTTTTGAGGAGATGTCCCATGTAACATGGAAAGTCTTAGGATATCTTGATGGTAGCTCATCAACTACACCATTAGTTTTAACATTTTTTTTTGGATTGGTTATATGGGATTGAAACATGCCCTACCCATATTACATCATCACCACATAGTGGTATTACAACAAAGCTTAGATAAAAATCCATGTATCGCTTGGCAATATTTGAACCCTGGTATCCTCCTTAAATGTTGAGAAATCTAACTGATTGAGCTAATACCACTTGATTAGTTTTAACATTTACTTGAACCTAAATTAATATTTTTTATTTTTAGATATATGCTCAATAAATACATGTCTACTATTCTATTTTAACACTGCTAAAAACTCATATTAAGATATGAGTCACCTAAGAGAATAATTAATTTTCAAATTAGTTGCCTATACATAATAACATCTATCAATCTCAATTTTCATGTTTTAACAATTTCAACTCATGATTCATACAAGTTAGTGAAGGTTTATATTCCTCCATCCTAAAATTATAGATATGAAAAAATATACATAGAATGAGAATTAAAAATGAGATTACAATATTGATAAAACTCAATATCAAAGTCAAAGCTTCTTCACCTCCTTGATGTGCTTTTAATCACATATTATAAATAAGAGCACCACCATACATGACATATGTGACAAGTGCTCCCCATGCTTGAATATAGAAAGTTTCATAAAATCCACTTATGATGATGAAACCCTATACCCTTAAACAACTATCAATTTTAGAATATCATTCTCTTTAATAAACAACTATCAATTTTAGAATATTATTCTTTTTAGTTCTATTTTCCATCATATACAATTTATGTTTGGATATCCAGGATTCAAAACCATGTGCATCATTCATATATTTAAATTTACAAATACTCTTTTAGAAAAACATTCTTTACCCACGTTCATTATACTTTCAATTTATATAGGAAGATAATTCTAAACTTAGTATAAACTTTATTCCACATTAAAGGGGATCAAAGGTATACTAAACCAATTATACATTATAAAGATAAATTATTAATTAGTTTATAACATTTCTAATTTAAGGCATATCATACTGTATGGTTAAGGTTAACTTATATTTAAACACTGATAAACAAAATGCTAGATGAAATATTTATATTATAAAAAAATATTATGATTTTTTTGTAATTTAATTTTAATAATTTTTGTTTCATTTTTTTTTAAAACAAACACATAATTTATTATAAGTATTAGATCATTGAAACAAGTAAAATATGCATGGATAACTATTATAAATATTAGTCATCCATGATCCAATGACATACACTTTCTGCTTACAAAACAAGTAAAGGCTTAGTGTCTCAAGGACTATAAAGCAAAGAATATAACTAGCTACAACCATGCAAAATTTTTAAGTTGCTATAAATTCCTCTAGCCTTTGAATTCCATTCCTTACCCTTCTAGAGTTGTGTGATGGAGAAAGTTGCATTCAAGTTCGAGAAGTGAGTGCATAAACCACTCTTACTGGCTAGGAAATGCTAGGTTTGTTCTAAAGCTCTAGCCATTATTTATGTCTATTATTCATCTTGTTGGGTAGGCTTCTAGGCCTACTTTAAAAATATGGATAAAATTTGATAAATAAAAAAAAAAATCTATGGGTTAAAATTGATGGCAATACTAGTTTTCACAAAATTAATTGGGACCTATACTATAAAAAAGAAAAAAAGAACTGGACCTAGTTGAAAAAATGGGTGGTTTGTATGGCTATAGGTAGTGATCCATGAAAGTAATTTCTTAGGAATACACTTCTTAAGGCTCATATAAAAGGATTGTCTTCATGATATGGCCTTGCCCTTTAAAATATTTTCTTTTGACAAAGTCAGATAAAGACTTTTGGCACCTTTATTTCTGAAAGCATTTGGTAGACTTGAGATAAAATTAAGGTTTGTTTAGTAGTGGGGGATTCTATTTCAAAAAAAAATTTCATATCTTTCACAAATTCTATGGTGATCCCCGTATTTAACAAACAATTTTGGCTTGCTTGCTCTCAATAGAGGTATCTAAACAAAAAGACTATAGAAGAAGTATTTGAGATCTTTGATAGATTTGTTAAACTTAGATACAAGAGAATGACTCTTAGAAATAAAAATTAAATACTACTATAAGGGATAATACCTATATTAATGCTATTAAATACTCTCTATTAGTCTTTATTAAAAGCCCTTGTCCCATCTATATTGAACTATGAGTGGACCCAAGACTCGAATTGGCATGGTCATAAAAATTTTGTTGTATAGTCTTATTAAAGAAACCTACAAATGGGTGCCATTTACCCCAAGCTTATCTCCTCAACTTAGCAAGTATTAGAAGTTAATCTTTCCCAAGAAAATTGGTTGAAATATACACACACAATCTTGCTACCACTAGTAGAGCCAAAAAAAAAAAAAATTGCATGGTATTTTTTACTAAAAGGTCATGTAGTAGGGAGTCCATTCAACCATCTTGGCCTTGCTCCCCTATTTTTCTTTGCATGTCAATAGTTGGAAAATTCAATACATATATTTTGGTCTTGCTCACCAGCCCCACAAGCCTAGCAATATCATCAATTTTTTCTTAGAACTTAGAAGATACCTCAAAATACTTAGGCTATAGTCATTTTAGAAATGGATGATTCTTGGGAATGACACAAGAGCAAAGCTTGGAACAAAACTCAAATAAATTTTTTTCTATGAAATTATCAAAATAAAAAAAATGTTAAGAAATGAACAACACGAGTTTGAAAATGAATCTCTTCTTTGAATTTGAAGATTCTAGTATAAGCTTAGAATATGCAGATGCAGTTAAAGCACCTTTGTCATTTGTTTGAGTTTTAAGGAGATACCCCATGTAACATGGAAACCCTTAGGATATCTTGATGGTAGCTCTTCAGCTTCACCATTAGTTTTTATATATTTTTTCAATTGGTTATATGGGATTGAAACAGGTCCCACCCATATTACATCATCAACACATAGTGGTATTACAACAAAGCTTGGATATTATCCATGTATGACTTGGCATGATTTAAACCTTGTTCTCCTCCTTAAATGTTGAGGAATCTAAGTGATTGAGCTAATACCACTTAATTAGTTTTAACAATTGCTTGAACCTAGCTTAATATTTTTTGCTTTTTAGATATAGCATTTTTTAGTTTTTAACCTAGGAAGTGATGTAGAAGTGAGCATACTTTTGGTAAGCCCTTTGGCTACTCTTTTTTTGCATTATGCTTCCTAAGTTTAATCAACTTGAGTGGACCTAACCATGGAGACTTTGAAAATCCAAATAGAAGTCCAAGATTTGAATCCTAGAGGGGTAAGGTTTACATTGTGCTTCTAAACTAAGTATGGTTGGAGAACCATATATTTGATAAACAACATCTTCTATAAGGATCATCTCATGTGACCTATACTTTATGTTATAAACAATTTTTGGTTTTCATTTAAATAAAATTATTCAATCAAAACTATTAAACAAAATATTTATGTTATATAAAACATCAAAAATTGTTTTTAATTTATTTTAATAATTTTTATTTCAATTAATTTTCTATTTTTTCAAAATTGTATTATTATATATATAAATATATGATTATTTACCTCCTTTTCATCGTGATGATAAAACATGGAACAATCATAGAATATTTTTCATTTATAATGGTTCATTCATTGATAAACAAAATTTAAAAACCTATGTTGTCTACCATAATGCATGCTATTGAAGCCTTTTTCCTTTTTCTAAATTTTGTAGTGCCATGCATACATTCCCATCTACGTCGATGAAGCTTCGTTTGCCAACAATGGCTATACTTAATTCTTGGAACTTGTTTTAAGTGCATATATGATAAGAGACCATTATGTACAAGTAATCTACCAGTCTGTCTATTTTTAAGTGGAGGCAAAATGGTGTGTAAGAAAATCTGCTTAAAAATTCTTATTGTTGATGGCATTCAGAATTAAAGATACTGTATATCAAATATGGCATGAATGTTGGATATATATATTTATGATAGCAAGTGTAACACACTTCCCAATATAGAGCAAACCTTCAATTGAGGTCTAGGGTTCCTGGGTTCTTTGGCTTTATGTATCTTCATTTAAGAAATTTTATGTTAAAAAAAAAAGTATCAGCACTTAATGCATATTTTTTCTTACATCAATGCTTTTCACTGTGATTGAAAGATTTCATCTCTATAATTTTATTTCAATTCCCTAGAAAGAAAGCTCTGCCATCTATAAGCAAAAGTAATCTTGCAGGTTTTGCAGAGGTTCTTTGCACATTCCAATGGACCTTAATCAAATTACTTTATTAGTAACATGAAGCACTTCTTATTCCTGATTTCCAACAATGCTTATCAACCAATCTTACATAACAATGATACTCATGTTCTTTCACAAACCCTACCTCAAGATAGTTCACAACTTCACATAACAATGATACTCATGTTATTTTACAAATCCTAGTTTAAGCATATGAAATCTCTACTTCAATATTTCTAACAATGCTTATTAAACAAGGTTTTTTTCATCAACTTTCACTTAGAAAAATATTTAACAATCAAACCCAACAATGCTTATCAAACAACCCTTTTCACTCCAACTTAGCATTCACAACATCCAACAATCACTCACAAGGAAGATATGCCCATACCTTTTTGTTTGATGAAGAAGTGCCCTTAACAATATGTCTTAATCACAATTATTCTCTTTGCCAATTTTAAGGGTTAGGTAGTAAAAACCTTCTCAAATTTTAATCAATAATTTCCTCATAAATTATTTTCACCATTCACAGCATCAGAACTCTATTAACCTTAGTACTCCTTTCAACTATTAAACAAAATAAAACTTTATTTTGAAATAACATTCAAAACCATCTAATGCCTTATCAATCCAATCGATTATTCTAATCACCAAAAATCACAATATAAAAATCTCACAATATAAAAATCAACTTTCAGAGTCCTTATATCTCCCTAAAAACCTTATGCCAAAACAACCTTAGGACAAAAATTAAATTTGTACCTTTTGCCCTTGGTGGGAATCGAACCCATGTTGTGCTTCCACCAGTGCCCTAGCCATGGCTCCAACCACCGCGTGAGCTAGGCGCTCACCTTGGGAACAAAGAGCACCACGTGCTCTATAACCTCCCCTGTTGGTGCCTAACCAAAATATTTGTGTTGCTTCCTTTGGCACCCAATAGAAATTCTCACAAAACTTTCATCAAGATTCGATCATGGGTCCTTCTGCTTCCAAAGCTCTAAGTCACAGCCGCTTGCCACCAGGCCAACCTACCATATGGATATAAGGCTTAGAGCCTTATCACTTTTATTCCTTTCGTTGGTGCACACAAGACAAAAAATATTTTATCTTCTTCCTCGCACGAAATCGCATAAATCGCATAAGTCGCAGGCCTTTTAGAATTCGAACGAAGGTAAGTTTCTTGCCACTAAGGCATATGGTATTTATACCATTATGCCACCATAGTTTTTAGACGTCGACGAAGGGAATTTATTTATGACATCAATGCATTTATTTTTGCCTTGCAACCCTAAATTTAGGGTTAATTAAATTATATTATAATTTAATTAATAATAAAATTATTATAATTAATTTAATAACCATAGGGTTAATTAAATTAAATTACAAATTAATTTATAATGAAATTATTATAATTAATTTATAATTAATTTAATTACTTTGGGTCTTTCCATTAGACCTTTAATATTATAATAAAATATTATAATATTATTTTTCATGGGCCTTCTAACTTCTTCTGTAGACCTTATCTAGTCACCTTATTATTTATGAAACTAACTCTTGAAGTCCTTCCTTTTGCACTGCTCACTGAAACTGACTTTTGACATCAATGACAACAAATATTGCTCATATTTCCAACAAGAAATGACAACCAAATATGTGCAACAGACAAATAGGGAGTCTTTCCATCAATCCAATCACCCATCTCGGCCAGAGAATTTATGATAGCTACTAGGCTATCAACTGAGGCTCTAGGTGGTTGGCTTTGACAATTATCCCACATCTGATAATGCATACCTATATGAGGGTATCTATCAATGTTACCCCCGAATTGCCTTTATCATCACTTCCCTTGATCTTAAGTACCCCATTTATGGTGGATGATTCTACCTATTCCACCCATGAGTGTACTTGATCTTGCATATCTATCAATATGTCAGTAGTACCATGTTTATCCAAGAATCATACAAAACATTGCATAGTTATTCATTTGCACAAAACTAAGCATTAAAGCATCATAAATTAATGCATAGTTTTTCATACCAAAAGCTTACCAAGAAGCGTCATGACACCCTTATCCTCAGTTTAAGCTAGAAAACCCTAGACGTTGAAGTTACCAGTATTGACGATGATCTAGAGATTGATTCTTCTATTTCTTCCAAACAGGGCAATCCTCCTTTTAGTCCTTCGCTTGGATCCACTCCATAGTCCACCATTCAATGTCGGTCCACTCAGACCAAGGTGACAAGGACTAAACATAAAGTTAATCTAGATGGCGTTCGGGATTCTCCCAGGCTCAAGCAAATCAAGATGGAAAATTCACCCATCAAAGTGATGATTGAGGATGACCTTCCCGACATGAAGTTCTTTGAGCCCCTAGGTGAGCTCACCATGAATTTGTTCCAGAAAACTATTTTTGACCCACTTGTAGGGATTGTGGTGATCTTATTTGCAACTGTGAACGCAACCAAGACTAAAGGGAATGTTATACAAACAAGCTCCTAAGGTCCTGGACGTTTTGTTTCGATTGCTCAAGGACCTTAAAAAGAATGGGAAGCGAAGCCTGCTGAGAGTGCTAATGCTGAATAACTTGGAGTCCTTCCTCTACCCTCTTAGGATCGTCTCTGCAACATTCGTGCTCATCTTGTTAAATTTGCTGACTTGTTCATTTTTATTGTGGTGACCTGTTCCTTTTTTCTGAGGTGGCCTTCGTGGACCCTCTTGTTTTCCTTATTGTTTTGTTGTATTGGTGGCATCTTCAAATACCATGTGTTGTAATCGGTCTTCATGACCTGCTCGAGTTTATATTTATTTTGTAAATAAGGTTTTGGGGTCCTTTCAAAACCCACTCCACCAATTAATAAAAAAAATATGGGACTAATCCCACAACATTAGTTAAAAAAAATTCAATTGGTTATATAGGATTGAAACATGCCCCACCCATATTACATCATCACCACATAGTGGTATTACAACAAAGACTGGATATTATCCATGTATCGCTTGGCATGATTTTAACCTTGTTCTCCTCCTTAAATGCTGAGGAATCTAACTGATTGAGCTAATGCCACTTAATTAGTTTTAACAATTGCTTGAACCTAGCTTAATATTTTTTACTTTTTAGATATAACATTATTTAGTTTTTAGTCCTGGAAATGGTATATAAGTGAGCATACTTTTGATAAGCCCTTTGGCTACCTTTTTTTTTCATTATGCTTGCAAAGTTTAATCAACTTGAGTGGACCTAACCATGGAGACTTTAAAACTTCAAATAGAGGTCCAAGATTTGAATCCTATAGGAGTAAGGTTTTACATTGTGCTTCCCTGACTGGAGTATGGTTGAATAACCATATATTTGATAAACAATACCTTCTATGAAGATCATCTCATATAACCTATGCTCTATGTTAAAAACCATTTTATAGTTTACCTCTAAATAAAATTATTCAATCATAAATATTAAACAAAATATATATTATATAAAACATTAAAAAATGTTTTTTAATTTATTTTAATATTATATATATATATATATATATAAGATTCTTTACCTCTTCATCGTGATGATAAACATGGAACATTCATAATGGTAAAGAGAATATTTTTCGTTTATAATAGGTTCATTCATCGATAAACAAAATTTAGAAACCTATGTTGTCTGCCATAATGCATGCTAGCCTTTTTCCTTTTTCTAAATTCTGTACTGCCATGCATACATTCCCATCTACGTCGATGAAGCTTCGTTTGCCATACATTTCCATCTACGTCGATGAAGCTTCGATGGCTGTACTTAATTATAGGAACTTGTTTTAAGTGCATATATGATAAGAGACCATTATGTACAAGTAATCTACCAGACTCTCTCTTTTTAAATGGAGGCAAAATGATGTGTAAGAAAATCTGCTTAAAAATTATTATTGTTGATGGCATTCAGAAGTAAAGATACTATATCAAATATGGCATGAATGCTGGATATATTTTTATGATAGCAAGTGTGAGACACTTCCCAATACAGAGCAAATCTTCAATTGAGGTCTAGTTTTCCTAGGTTCAATGGCTTTAGGTATCAAGATAGTTTATGTAAAAAAAATATATCAGCACATAATGCATATTTTTTCTTATATCAATGATTTTCACTGTGATTGAAAGATTTCATTTCTATAATTTTATTTCAATTCCCTAGAAAAAAAGCTCTGCCATCTATAAGCAAAAGTGATCTTGCAGGTTTTGCAGAGGTTCTTTGCACATTCCAATGGACCTTAATCAAATTACTTTATTAGTAACATGAAGCACCTCTTATTCCCGATTTCAAGACTGACAATGAAAACTGCAACTCCATGTCTGTAGATAGAATATTGAAAATTTTCAATGTAGAGCAGACAAATTAATTGCTGGGTTAATAACATATAATAAGTTTGTGGTGGGCAGGCCTTGTAATGAAAGAGAATTAGTGGTCTATTTACTTTTTAGATTTATATATTTAAAAATTTGAATTTGCCCCCATGCTACCCATCATTTGGAGCAAATTAAGGTAAAAAGCTTGGGGAACAAGTTTGTTTGAAGTATTAAAAAAGTCCCAAGTTCCAAATTATAGTGGAATGTTTTACTGGTTGTTACCCTTTATGTTGGCATAATGATGCCTATAAAACTTGGTGTTTCTGGGCATGCTCTACCCGTTCATGAATGTTTGTGGGTTTGGATACCTTGTACAAAACTGAGATGTTCTTTGTTCGTAAATCATGTAAAAATAAGTCAAACAACCTTATTAACTACAGTCATTGCAAAGGTGTTTTATACTTTAATATTGAGATAATTGATAGATTGAATGTCTTAATTTTGAATTTTAAAATGTGTACAAGCAAAAATTACAACAATTCCAGAGATAAAAACATAACATCATGAGTTCATAGTGTTGAATTCAATAAAAAATTGTAGCCAAGAGAGTTACGAGTTCAAAAGCTGGCTTTTTCAAATAAAATGGTCTTTTAATTCATTTTACAATTAAAATCTTACCTATATTATTTGAAAAAAAAAAAAAAAAATATATATATATATATATATATATATATATATATATATATTTATTTATTTATTTATTTATTTATTTTGCTTGTTTGCTTGTGTAGAAAATAATTATAGGACCTGATTCTCCGAGGAAGGGATAACCCATCAATCGAACCATAAGTTTTGGAAAGGGTCTCACCCTCCTAGGGGATTTAAACTTGGGTCTTGTGGATGAAAAACCTAAAGATATATTACTACGGTATCCATAGATATTGCTTTCACACCCTTTAGGTTTACTGTATACTTAGATTTAGATTTGATTTTATTTAAAAATTTACAATATTTCATTCAGGGTAGACTTAGTCACAATATGCAAATTATTTATGTGCAAGTTACAAATAATAACATGAAGACTGCCTATCCATAGCATTTCAACATGGTCTATTTAGCTAGTTGCCTAAGGTCAACAGTTGGAGGAGGGATCTGAAGTAGCAATTTGGTGGATAAAGCTTTTCAAATTCATTTGAAACATGAATTTTCCTTCTTTTCTTCATTGTAGTGTAATAGATTATCAATAAATTGCCCTAAAAAATGCTTGGAGAAGCCAAAAACACTCTCATATATGGGAATTTTCTTACAACAAATGCTACAAAAATTACAATTGGTTGATAAAAATATTGACTTACAATCACATAAAACCATGTTTACTTTCCCAAAAACCACCTCATAAAAAGATTATAACTAAATTATGGAAAATTTTCAAAGTGTCCAACTCAATATGAAATATTCTATATATTTTCATGCTCTTGAATTTTGTAATAAGAAAGAGGAAAGTTCCATCAATCTTAGAATGTGATTATCAAGGTCAGAGGGAAATAAGGAAAAATAAAAATATATATTGTGAATGTTTTTCCATAATTCTAAATATACAATTAGATTTTGAAAATTTTGCTTGGTGTATGAGGTATTCAATATTTTGTAGAGGTTAAAATGATACTATATTTTTCCCAAATCAGGAGTTACATATCCTTGAACCTTTATCACTCTCCATATTTAGCAATTTATAACAATTTGTGAAAAAAAAGTTTAAATTTTATATTGTTTTCGTTATAATTTGAAGCATTTTTCAAATTACAAGTGAATCTAACCCTTTTGAGATGATTTTTGGGAGATAGTAATATCGCAACATTTTAACTTTTGTTAAAGATCTTGTTAACATTTAAAAATTTATATGCAAAATCTTCAAAAGAAAAAATAAAATAAGAAATAACATTTTGCTAAAAAAAAATGAGTGGATGACTGAGAATAAAATAAATACATTCCAAAAATAATTAATGCCTTTATATAGGAACTTGGTAGGAGTGTAACAGAGGTATATCCTTATATCCTTATATCTAACATATAGGTAGGAAATGTTTTAGATATAAGGATCTCAAAATTGGGTGTCTATAGGTAGATCCTTATATCTTGGTAAATTACTTTTTTCTAGGAGTGCAATATGTCTTTATAAATCATGAATGTTTAGAATACTTTTTGGACAAAAATGTAAATTATTTTTGGAGTTACCAACATTTCCATGTAAAAATAAAATCACTATAGTGTCAATTCTAACACATTAAGAAGTCCAAATGTAAATTATTTTTGGAGTTAACAACATTTCCATAGAAAAATAAAATCACTAGAATGTCAATTCTAACGCATTAAGAACTCCTTTATGTTAGATATAAGGATCTACCTATAGACACCCAATTTTGAGCTACCTATAGATACCCAATTTTGAGCAGTCAATCAACAATGCAATCAAAACAAACTTTACTTCATCAAAGACATCAATCATCATAGCTAAATGACCAAGTCCAAAAATGGTCAAAGATGAACCTAAATGTTACCACACTAGAAACATTCTCGTAGAAGCAATAAGACCATAGCAATTTTATTATATGGAACAATGCTAATGTTCAATTTCAAACATGATATTTTTTCACCCATCCAACCTACCAATGGTCATCCTTTTCACTAGCATTGGTGAGCATTGGTGTTATAGTAATTCTAACATCCAATCTTATTTTCTAATTATAAAAGAAACATGTAGTTGACTAACTCAATTACCTATCAACATGATTCTTTTTTTCCTCTATCAATGATAAATCTCATGCAATCTCCCTTATCTTCTAATTATGTGCCCTATTTGGAAATCATGCCTATGCATCAATACTCATATCTTCCAAAATATTTCTTTAATCCTATCAACTAAAATTAAATCTTAACCAAAATCTTGGAATTGTCATGCAAACTCAGTTGGACTATCAATCACATCTCATATAACCGCATCTCCAATTGGTAGTTTTGCATATCATCATCTCATCAAATCCTATCATCCAACATCCCCTTTCAACCATGCATCTTTCAAGGCAATAATCATAAAATATATGTAACATCAATCCTTAGCACATCTAAATAGAAGGAAGTTTTTAAATTATTTGTGAAAACTATAATAATTTTTTTAATCATACACAAAGGATTTCTTGAATTATTTTACAAAAGCTCTACTCAATATTTTAACTAAATCAAGAAGGACTCTTATATCATTTATAGATGCTTTACTAAAATATATGATTGTGTGCATAGAAAATATTTATCCACATCTACACCACTAAAGGGGCTACCAATATTTCATCTCCAAGCTCTCAAATTTGCTCCTAAACCCATATTTTTTCCATTTGTTATTTTATTTCATTATATATTTAGCTTAATATTTGAATATATCCATTTCATTCTATTTAAAAATCATTCATTATAATTAATCACTTTGAATTAGATTCTTATATTTTTGTTGTCATATTTGTATCCCAAATTTACATTGTCAATCATTCTATATGTTGGCAATTTTGGGTACTTTGGGTACATTGCCTTTGCTCAAGTGTATAAGTTGTCATTGATGTCAAGAAGCTTTTGAAGGAATTTGATTTGATGTCAAAAGAATCTAAGTTCAAGGAAGGGTTTTTGTGAAAACCAAGGCAGACAAAATAAAAGGTTTTATTTAAAACCATGGACAACAGATTTGAAATGGGTTTTTCTTAAAACCCAAGTTGGCTTTTCGTTTCGTTGAAAAAGGTGCCCCGATGATGAAGATATTTAATTTTAAATATTTAGTTTAAATTTTAATTATTTAAAATTTAAATTAAAATATTTTCCACCGACGAAAATCATGTTAAAAAGGGCCGACGTGTTTGGAAATGCATCAAAGTGCATATAAAATGAGGCAAATAAATTCATTAATGTTTGAGCAAAGAGTTCGATATTAATCTCTGAGCATTTCGATTTCGACATCGAAGCCCCTGCGCCAGCGAAGGAGGAAGTCAAGCATGGCGTGGTCAAAGGTGTGACGGGATTGGTCGTGGCGCCAAGGAGGAGGCGCACGTGGACAAGCATTACATGGTCAAAGGTGTGATGGGTTGGTCGTGGTGCCAAGGAGGAGGCACACGCGGTGATAAGGACGAAGGTATTTGTTTTTGTTGTGACGAAGGGTTCAGGTTTTCGCGCCAAGGAAGAGACTTGTTCGGAGATAAGAGGGAGGCCCCTCTCCCTTCCTCACGTGGGTGTGGATGGCCCACGCGGTTTAGCCAAGCATCTTGGCTAGAGGAGACGGCGGGTCAAATCGCGTCGAATCCCTTTTTAGGGGTGTAAGAGGTATGCTCATGCGCTCAGATTTTTGTGGAAAGAATAGCAATTAAATTTTAATATTTTGATTGCTAAGGTTAGCTTTGGGAGGTATAAGGAATGCAAGTTTAATATTTTTGCTATAGTTGGATTGAAATTTAAAAGGGAAATAATTGCCATGGTGGTTGAATTATTTTGACATGACAATGTTGGGTTAATAATTTTTATGGAAGATCAAAATTATTAATGGTAGTAGATTTTCAAGGGCTTATTCATCTTCAATAAGGTATGGGCACATTCTTCTTATGAGTATGATTGGTGTATGTTTTCCTGAAATAAGATTGGAGTGAAAAGGTATTCAACTAGGTTTCCTTTGGTTGGGTGTAAATCCTATTTTCTGGTTTGTTGAAGACTACTTATGCATTGTTATCCTTGATGAGAGTTTTGGTGAATGCATAATTCTGGTTTGAGGTAGTGGAAGCATTGTGCACTAGGGTTTATGTTTGTAAGTCTTGCTACTTGCATTGAGATGGTGAAACCCTTAGTTGGCTATTTTGATATTAATGGATGAGTTGCTTCCATAGAGGTTGTTTTGATCAAGTTAGTGCTTTACTTGATACATGATTTGGGCTTACTCCATTGAGTTGATTTGAGCAAGTTTTCTTTGCATTTGGTGATATTGTGTTGGTGGCTGTTTTGTTCAAATATCTTTGGAGGGAAAAGGATTTCTACTTGTTTCCTTTTCTTGTGATGATTGGATGAATGCTTCAAGGTTAATGTTGAGTTGAATGATGTTGGTTAAACCTTGTCTATGAGCATTGTTGTTGAAGCCCTAATTGGTTGAGAAAAGATATTGGTTGTGGAAAGAACATGAGTAGCATTGTTATATGAGATATTGCATGTTTGGCAATTGTTGGGTTGTGTTTCATGTTCTTGAGAAAAGCATACTACATCTATCTTATTCTATGAGATTTGAGATTGAGATTGGGAGTTAAGTATAGAACATATTGAGTCTCTAACAATTCTCTTTATGCTTCTATGAGGTTGATGAATCACATTGGGTCTCTAACAATTCTCTTTGTGGGTTCATGCCAAGCAAGTTTTTCTTGATGAACTTGTGAGCAGGTTTTGGACAGGTTCCATTGGGGACTTGTAAGCAGATTTGGACAGGTTTCGTTGGGGACTTGTGAGTAGATTTGGACAGGTCCTAGCAGAGGACTTGTGAAGCTGAGTTTGATAGTTCTATCAGAGAACTTGAGGACAGAGGTGCATTGGTTCTATGAGAAGAACCTGAGGACAGATTTGTGCTAGACCGAAGGACTGTGTTTAGTGCAAATTCAAGGACCAACTTTGGAGGTGATAGAGTTGAGGACAGAGGTCTCCAACCAGAGCAGGGAAGACAGGTGTCTTCTATGGATAGAGTTCCATTTGCTAAGGGCAGCAGAGGCAGAGGTCTTCTAGAGGATCACCAGCCAGAGCAGAGCTAGGGGAAGGTATCTCCTTTGAGCAGAGGCTCATAAATTTAGATTGGGGGAAGGTATCTCCTTTGGGCCGAGGCTCATAAACATTGTAATTGGGAAGGTTTCCCAAAGAACTTTGAGATAACTTTTAGAGAAAATTTTTGTGGACGTAGCCCAGGCTTTCTAGGTGAACCACGTTAAAATTGGTGTCACTTTGTGGATGATCTTGTGCATTGTTTTGATATTGCTTTGGATATATTGCTTTACTGTGTTGAAGTATAAAGGAAAAAGTAAAAAGAGGTCTTATACTATTCACCCCCCCTCTCAGTATAAGCTTGTGTTCTTCAATTGGTATCAGAGCGGGTTCCTTCGAGAAAGTTTAACAGCTTGAAGGAAAAGCTAGTAAAGAACACAATGGATTATTCCAAGGGTAAACAACTTCAAGATAGTGATGAGTCTTCTAGTGATGAAGAGGCATATTACAGCAAGAAAGGCAAGTTCTCTAGAAAGCACAAAAGTATGAAAAATATAAGATGTTTCAATTATGGAAAGTTTGGTCATTATGCTACTAACTGTATTGTTCCCAAGAATGAAAGTGATGAAGATAAACAGGATTCTAAGAGCAAGGATTCTGAAAAGCACAAGCATCACAGGAAAAACAAAGATGAGCACAACAATCAAGGAAAGAGGTATTCTCACAAGCACAAGAAGAGTTTCTACCTAGACAAAGCAAGTAAGTGTTCTAGTAGTGATAGTGAAAGTTCTTCAAGTGATAATGAAAATGAGATGTTGTTCATATCAGAAAAAGAGGAAGAACCGAAACATAGATTCATTATCATGAAATGTCTTAGATGTGGAAATTTTGGTCACCTTGAGGATGATTGCACAAATAATGATTTGGTTTCTAGTATGTATGAGGATGCTTCAGAAAACTATAAGGAAGATGCATGTATGGTTTTTGAAAAGGGTAGCACCTCTAGTGATAAGAAATCTGAAAAAGGCTTTGATGATTCAAAAGCAAACAAATAAAGGATCTTGAAAGTGAACTTATTAGTGCTCTTAGTGCTTTGAAAAAGGAAAGAAAGAAGAATGCTAGACTCAAGGATAAGTTAGATGAATGTTGTATGGAGAGAGATGATCTTATAGAAAGTCTTGACTTCTCTATAGCTAAGACACAAGAACTCAAGGATGAGTTAGAGTCTAAGGTTCTTGAGTATAGTGAGTTAGAACAGAAAATGGCTTCTTTGAAAGAGGAAACTAAAGAGTACAAGGATAAGCTTTACAGGTTTCAAGATAGCTCCAAAAAGGTTAAGTCACTCATCAAAGGTCAAAGAAAGACAACAGATAAAACAGGCCTTGGTTTTGTTAAGTCTCTCAAGGAACAAGTTGGAGAGTCTAGTAAGAGACTCCAAAAGGAAGAGAGTTCTGATGAGGAAAGTATTTCAGATCATGAGTCCTTGAATGATAGATGCACAAAAACAGAAAACAGAATTCAGAATGAGAAGAAGAAGTTTTCGGGACCCAAGAGGTCAAATAAAGGAAAATTTCAAGGCAGATGTTTTGCTTGTCACAGGTTTGGTCACATGGCTTCACATTGCATGGCTCAAGTGAAGAAGGTAAATGACAGCTTTAGAAGTGCTAGTTACTTTCAAGGGTATTGCTACTCTTGTCAACAGTTTGGGCACAAGGCAGTTTATTGCAAGGCAAATAACAAGAACAGGTTTGGTCAGAACAGGTTTGGTCAGAACTGGTGGATTCAAAGATCAGGTCTACCTAAGAGAAATAACATTGTTACTTGTTTTAAGTGCAACAATGAAGGTCACATAGATAGACAGTGTAGAGCTGAAATTCCAAGGTACAGGAACAGGAACAGTGGCATGATCAGGTCCAAGGATCAAGGCATGGACAAGAACAAGGATGAGAACAAGAATAAGAACAGTGATAGGAACAGGAATATGGACAAAGAGTTCAAGAGAAGGCCCGACAAGGAAGTTATAGACGCCGATGATGATCGAGTGCCTAATGGGAGTTTTACTCCCACCCAAGAATTAATCACCTCATCAAGAGGTGGGGGAGGGACTAAGCTAAGAGGCTCATTCTTAGTCCCGAGCCCCAAAGGTGGCCCTTTGCCATTGATGACAAAGGGGGAGAGATATGAGTAAGGGGGAGAGCTTCAAGTGAAGAGGAAAGCTTCAAGTCAGGGGGAGCAAAACTTCAAAGGAAGATTCTCAGTTGTGGGCACAGTTGGTTTCAGTTTTGGCTCTTGAGAAGTGTTTTTCAGTAAAGGTTTGCCATCAATGACAAAGGGGGAGATTGTTGGCAATTTTGGGTACTTTGGGTACATTGCCTTTGCTCAAGTGTATAAGTTGTCATTGATGTCAAGAAGCTTTTGAAGGAATTTGATTTGATGTCAAAAGAATCTAAGTTCAAGGAAGGGTTTTTGTGAAAACCAAGGCAGACAAAATAAAAGGTTTTATTTAAAACCATGGACAACAGATTTGAAATGGGTTTTTCTTAAAACCCAAGTTGGCTTTTCGTTTCATTGAAAAAGGTGCCCCGGTGATGAAGATATTTAATTTTAAATATTTAGTTTAAATTTTAATTATTTAAAATTTAAATTAAAATATTTTCCACCGACGGAAATCATGTTAAAAAGGGCCGACGTGTTTGGAAATGCATCAAAGTGCATATAAAATGAGGCAAATAAATTCATTAAGGTTGGGAAAAAGAGTTCGATATTAATCTCGATGCATTTCGTTTTCGACATCGAGCCCCTGCGCCAGCGAAGGAGGAAGTCAAGCATGGCGTGGTCAAAGGAGTGACGAGTTAGTCATGGCGCCAAGGAGGAGGCGCACGTGGTGGACAAACATTGCGTGGTCAAAGCTGTGACGAGTTGGTCATGGTGCCAAGGAGGAGGCGCACGCGATAATAAGGACGAAGGGTTCGGTTTTCATGCCAAGGAAGAGACTTGTTCGGAGATAAGAGGGAGGCCCCTCTCCCTTCCTCACGTGGGTGTGGATGGCCCATGCGGTTTAGCCAAGCGTCTTGGCTAGAGGAGACGGTGGGTCAAATCGTGTCGAATCCCTTTTTAGGGGTGTAAGAGGTATGCTCATGCGCTCAGATTTTTGCGGAAAGAATAGCAATTAAATCTTAATATTTTGATTGCTAAGGTTAGCTTTGGGAGGTATAAGGAATGCAAGTTTAATATTTTTGCTATAGTTGGATTGAAATTTAAAAGGGAAATAATTGCCATGGTGGTTGAATTATTTTGACATGACAATGTTGGGTTAATAATTTTTATGGAAGATCAAAATTATTAATGGTAGTAGATTTTCAAGGGCTTATTCATCTTCAATAAGGTATGGGCACATTCTTCTTATGAGTATGATTGGTGTATGTTTTCCTGAAATAATATTGGAGTGAAAAGGTATTCAACTAGGTTTCCTTTGGTTGGGTGTAAATCCTATTTTCTGGTTTGTTGAAGACTACTTATGCATTGTTATCCTTGATGAGAGTTTTGGTGAATGCATAATTCTGGTTTGAGGTAGTGGAAGCATTGTGCACTAGGGTTTATGTTTGTAAGTCTTGCTACTTGCATTGAGATGGTGAAACCCTTAGTTGGCTGTTTTGATATTAATGGATGAGTTGCTTCCATAGAGGTTGTTTTGATCAAGTTAGTGCTTTACTTGATACATGATTTGGGCTTACTCCATTGAGTTGATTTGAGCAAGTTTTCTTTGCATTTAGTGATATTGTGTTGGTGGTTGTTTTGTTCAAATATCTTTGGAGGGAAAAGGATTTCTACTTGTTTCCTTTTCTTGTGATGATTGGATGAATGCTTCAAGGTTAATGTTGAGTTGAATGATGTTGGTTAAACCTTGTCTATGAGCATTGTTGTTGAAGCCCTAATTGGTTGAGAAAAGATATTGGTTGTGGAAAGAACATGAGTAGCATTGTTATATGAGATATTGCATGTTTGGCAATTGTTGGGTTGTGTTTCATGTTCTTGAGAAAAGCATACTACATCTATCTTATTCTATGAGATTTGAGATTGAGATTGGGAGTTAAGTATAGAACATATTGAGTCTCTAACAATTCTCTTTATGCTTCTATGAGGTTGATGAATCACATTGGGTCTCTAACAATTCTCTTTGTGGGTTCATGCCAAGCAAGTTTTTCTTGATGAACTTGTGAGCAGGTTTTGGACAGGTTCCGTTGGGGACTTGTAAGCAGATTTGGACAGGTTTCGTTGGGGACTTGTGAGCAGATTTGGACAGGTCCTAGCAGAGGACTTGTGAAGCTGAGTTTGATAGTTCTATCAGAGAACTTGAGGACAGAGGTGCATTGGTTCTATGAGAAGAACCTGAGGATAGATTTGTGCTAGACCGAAGGACTGTGTTTAGTGCAAATTCGAGGACCAGCTTTGGAGGTGATAGAGTTGAGGACAGAGGTCTCCAGCCAGAGCAGGGAAGACAGGTGTCTTCTGTGGATAGAGTTCCACTTGCTAAGGGTAGAGGAGGCAGAGGTCTTCTAGAGGATCACCAGCCAGAGCAGAGCTAGGGGAAGGTATCTCCTTTGAGCAGAGGCTCATAAATTGAGATTGGGGGAAGGTATCTCCTTTGGGCCGAGGCTCATAAACATTGTAATTGGGAAGGTTTCCCAAAGAACTTTGAGATAACTTTTAGAGAAAAGTTTTGTGGACGTAGCCCAGGCTTTCTGGGTGAACCACGTTAAAATTGGTGTCACTTTGTGGATGATCTTGTGCATTGTTTTGATATTGCTTTGGATATATTGCTTTATTGTTTTGAAGTATAAAGGAAAAAGTAAAAAGAGGTCTTATACTGTTCACCCCCCTCTCAGTATAAGCTTGTGTTCTTCACTATAGGCTTTTAAATTTGAGGTGCATTATGCAAGACTAGTAGACAATAGTGTCATCATCTAACAACTCTATCATTAGTGCCATAGTGCTAAATGCCAACATTGTTCTATTACAATGCTTTTGCATTTCTAATAAGATAAATCAATGCTTTCTATTTCCCTTTGCATTTTAGTATTTAGGTTTATTTTTTCGAACAAAGGTTTAACTATGTCATTCCACTAAACCCCTACCTATTTTTCAAGTTTGTATGTATGCAGGTTTTGCTTTGCCTAGAACAATGATCAAAAGGTATAGGAGTGATTTTCAAGATACTTGGTTACATTAGAAACATAGGTAAGTTTGCATACTCTTTGTTCTCCTCTCTTTGTTACAATAGTTTAGGTTTTTAGTTAGCTTAGTTTGGTTTTATTTCTTGCATTGTTATCTTGCATAGACTAGTCTAGGATAAAATCTTTATTATTTTACGCTCTTATTTTACCTATGTACGATTGCTTGTAATATAATAAAAAAGCACCTAGGTACGCAATAGAATTAATTATTTAGTACAAATTATGCAAAATTTATAAAATAATAGAAGTTCACATAACCTTGGTTGCAAGGTTCTATCTTGTTATTTTTAATTACTAGTCTGATCAGCTTTGAATCTATAGTAAAATTTAATTGCATACTCTTTATAATGGTGAATGTTGTGCAAAGCTTCTTCATTCATTGAATAAAAAAAAAGAGAAAAAATATATATTTTATTTTATGTTGTCATTCAAAAATGCATGTAGTATATGGATTTTTTTTTGCATCTTTGTCAATTTGCATCTTACATATTCTTTCTTTCCTAATATTTATAAGGCTTATAGTTCTTTATTTTAGATTATCTAAAAGAGATACAAGTAGGCAAAGATGTTGGAAGGAAACAGTAGGTGTGATTGTCAAATAAATCCATGCATAACACATCAAGAGAGAGAGAGAGAGAGAGAGAGAGAGAATAATTACTTCCTTTCCTGTTTCCTTTTCTATACTATGATATTGGTGAACCTGATGTGAACACCAAATGTGCTCCAAATATTTTTTCCAACGTGCCTTAATAACCTTTACATAAATTTTAAAGTAATATTATTAAAACTTGTTTGCATATATTAGCACACAATAATCAAGTTAAAGTAAAAATAACTCAAATTCTAGTCCTACAAGGGCTCTTTTTAGTTCCTTGTAAAACTGTCATATAGACTCTTCGACTATATGGGGTATATATCAAGCTCAAACCACCAGTCATCTACATGAGGGCTCATACATACTTACATCCTTTAGAATTTTATATTATTGGAGAATAGTGGGAGTCATAAAGGTTTTATTATCCCTTAAATATTTGGTTTTGGCCATGTAGCCATGTGATTCTTCCACTTACCATTAATCTTGTATGTACCAACTTTGCTCTCACATACCATCAAGTATATCATGAGGGGTCATGTATATTGAATGTAATTGGTATATACGAAGGCCTTTGAGGTATATAGGTTGGATCATTATATTGAAGTAAGGAGAAATAATGACTATAAACATCTTTTTCTTCTTCTTTTTAATTAACTCTTTAAAGTTATAAAAAGTAATCAAACCTTGTCCTATCACTAATTCCTACCCTAGCCATGGTTAAAAGATGCTACCTAACTCATAGTATGGTCTATTAATTAGACAACCAATCTGACCCTCCCACTAATGGTAATGAGGAGGTTTAGGACCATTTTTTTTTTGTCATTTAAATTTATGTGGGTTTTTATCAAGGGACCCAAAACCTGATTACAACAAGTCACAAGACTTTAAGCAAGGCCACAAGAAAGGCTGCAAGAAGGCCCAAGGATGTACCTAAGGATAGGATTAAGAAAAGCCTTCAGGATAAGCTTAAGGATAGCCTTCAGGATAATCTTAAGGATAGCCTTCAAAACAGGCTTAAGGACAACCTTCAAGAAGAGCACAAAAATTCATGCCCGAAGCGAGAAAAAAAGAAAGTTCTGCCCAGCCACAAACTTGAAAATCTTGCCCAACGAGAAAAGGAAAAAGTGGGAAAAAAAACATTGGAACAATCCTGCCTAGCCACAAATTTGAACAACCCATTAGGCGGGAAGCGAAAAAACATTCAAAAATTGAAATACATAATCCTGCATAGGGAAAAAACTAGAATCCAGGCAAAGAACATCAGAAAACTAGAAATACAAAACTAGAACCCTCTTGAACAGCAGGAAGGGACCTGGAAACTACCAAAAAAATTTAGGGATGTGAATAACAACATCTCACACAATCCTGGAAAGAGGTACATCAAATAAGGGAACTCCTTAGGCCATGAAGTCCCTTTGCAGCAAGGAGAGCTACTCAAAAACCAAAAGAAGTAGAGGAAACATTAGCACAGAACTGCAAGCCATGGTAAATATACGGGGAGGTCCTAGGGAACCCCAAAATAATGAGCCACAGAGCATAAGCTATATAAGTTAAGCACAGGTCCCAACCAAGATCAAAAAAATGCAACAATAACCCATAGACAACCTAGAACATCATCGATGAGTAGCTTTAGGGATCCAGAAGAGGATGACCAACATGATCTCAGTAGCATTCAAAATAGAGGCCTGTCTCCAAATCCACAAAAAAGCTAAGAGCCCACCATGAAGCCCACATCCAAAAAACCAAAGAGCAACACCATAGGAAAAAGCACAAGGTCTTCCAACAAGCCAAAATATATTGTGAAGAGCTGCTCATGAAGCCAAACTCCCAAGCTACAATGCACTACACCAAAAAAATCTATGAACCTTAGCTCCAAATAGAATCCTACAAAAAAAATGAAACAGAGCTGAAAGCTCTAAGGAAAAGGATCCCTGATACAACACAAAAATCCTAGGGAAGGTCCTAGGAAAAAACCTAAGGATATCCTAGAAAATCCCAGGGACGTCCTAGATCACAAGCACTAGAAATAACCACACCAAAAGGCATGAAAGGGGTAGACAAATGGATCAGTGACCTCCCACCCCAAGGATATCATCTGCAACACCATACAACCAAGGAGGAAGGGCAAAGGAAGTGTAAGGGAACTAGAACAGGACTAGGGACCTGGGACATGACTAGGGCTGGGTTGCAAGGAAGTGGAATAAGAATTCCTAAGGAATTCCTCTACAACCCTCTAGTTGGATATATTTTGATTCCTAAAACTATAAAATGATTATCAATCACCATATTCTAGTCACCTTTTTCCAGTCACCATGTGGTGACTGGTAGAAGGTGAGTGGCATAAGGTGACTGGTAGATGGTGAGTGGTACAAGGCGAGTGGTATAAGGCGAGTGGTACATAGCGAGTGGCACAAGGCAGGTGGCACGTGGCAAGTGGCACATAGCAAGTGGTACAAGGCAAGTGGAACAAGGTAAGTGGTAAATGGCAAGCGATAGATGGTGAGTGGCAGATAATGTCAGATGGCAACTAGCAGATGACGAGTGGTAGAAGGTGAGTGGTAGATGGTCAATGGTACACGATGAGTGGTAGATGGTGAGTGGCACATGGTGAGTGGCACAAGGCGAGTGGCATAAGGTGAGTGGTAGATGGTGAGTGGCACATGGCGAGTGCCAGATGGTTATTAATAATCATTTCATAATTTTAGGCATCAAAATATATCCAAACATAGGTATATTTGTACTCATTGGAAAGCTCTTTTCAATCTCGATCTAATGGTGGTATTTTTATGAATTTTGAAGATAATTTAATAGGTCAAAAGTGGTCCCAAAAATGGTGGTGAGGAGGTAATGTCATTTTGAGGTAGATTTTGACCTACTAAATCATATCAAAACTTCATAAAAATACCACCATTAGATCGGGATTGAAAAGATATTTCCAACGAGTACAAATATGCCTATGTTTGGATATATTTTGATGCTTAAAACTATGAAATGATTTTTAGTCACCATCTATTAGGTCTCCTTCTACCAATTTGATAAACCCTATTCTAGAGATATTTATGCAAATAAAATTATAAAATGGAAGGAAAAATAATATGCATTCACAATTAACATAAATATTTATCTTGGAAACCCTTGAAATGGAAATCCAATAGAAACTTAGAGCCACACCTCTTCCTTTATATTATTATGTATGTTTAACAAAGCATTTACAACATATGAAGGTATCATGTAGCACCCAACAACCCTAAACTAGAAATTCATATTAGAATACAATGGATATAATACAATGGGTAAAAATCACACATACTCGATAATTAAGGACACCACCCCAAAAAATAAGTATCCTGCACATTGAGCTAAGGTGTTCAATATTTTTCTACAAAGGAAACAACATGTCCAACATGGTATCTTATCAAGGATTATAAATTTTAGGGTAAAACATAGTTTTTAGGAAGGGTACTAGTCCCTTGTGCAGTGTTTTGAACTTGGGTCTCTTGGATGGGAGCCCAAATATATACCACTACGATATCCCAATAGGGAGATATAAAATTAATAAATTGTTTTAATTATTAACGTGGAATTTTTAAAAATACGCTTAGCTATCAATATTTCAAATAATGAATGAAGAGTTTGATAAACCTTTTTTAGATATATTAATGCAAATATAATTATACAATAGAAGGAAAAATAACATGCATTCACAATAAACACAAATATTTATCATGGAAACCCTTGATCGAGAAAACAAGTAGAAACTCAAAGTTGCACCTCTTTTATTATATTATTATACACTTTAACAAAGCAACTACAATATATATAGGTGTCCCATAGCATAAAATAAACCTAAACCATGAAGTGGTATTATAATACAATGGGTATAAAACCATGGGCTAAAACCATCCATACTCGATAATTAAGGAGACCGCCCCAAAAATATAAGGAGCCCGCACATTGTGCTAAGATGTATAGTTTTTTTCTCTATAGAGGATACAACACATCCAAGTTCAGCTACTTGGGGCAACTAATCCCATTCACTCCCTACACCGGGAAAACTTCTCAGTACTCAAGCTTAGTTAATGAATCTATGATATTTTTTAGAGTATCAATTTTCTCCAGTGACACCTTTTTATCTTCAACCATATCTTATTGTACTGCAATATGCTTTGTCTTAGAATAATAAGCAAGGCTCTTTACTATATATATTACACTTTGACTATCATAATTTATATTTACAACTCCCTATAAGAACCTAACATCAACACATAGTCTTTGTAACCATACTACTTCCTTACATGTATCAATGGTTGTCATGTACTCAAATTTTATAGTAGAAAGTGCCATTATAGCTTACCTCTTGTTAATCCAACTAACTGCTCCACCAAACAAGCTAAATACATAACCACTTGTGGATATTCGATGATCATGATATATCACCCAATTTGCATTAGTAAAACCTCATGTATTCAATACCTTGCTTTGTTCATTTTTTCCTTGATAAAAAACTAGATAATTTGTTGTGCCATGCAAGTATCTAAAAACTCACTTTACAATAGTCCAATGTTTTTTCCCTAGTTTTGAAATGTATCTACTTAAAACTCCCACTGCATGAGCAATGTCTTAGTACATTCCATGGTATACATTAAATTCCTAGCAACACTTGCATAAGGAACACAAGATATTTCCTCTTCATCTTCTTGTATCTTTGGTCATTTGTCTATAGATAGATTTATGCCTAAATAAATGGGAGTCTTGATTGGCTTACAATCATACATATTAAATCTCTTTAATATTATCTCAATATATTTTCTTTTATTCAACCAGAGTATCTTTTTTTATTGATCCCTTTTAATCTACATGTCGAAGATGAAATTTTCATGACCAAAATCCTTCATATCAAATTGACATGACAATTGATATTTAAAATTCTTAATGACTTACCTATCATTTCCAATTAACAATATATCATCAATATACAATGCCACAATAATAAAGTAATCACCAACCTATTTGATGTATGCACTGTGATTAGCTTTGCTTCATGAAAAACCAATTCCTAATACATATGTATAAAACTTTTGACACCACATCCTAGGTGATTGTTTTAGAACATACATAGATATTTTCAACTTGCATACCAAGAACTCCTTTCCTTTTACTATAAAACCTTATGGTTGTGATATATAGATTTATTCTATATCTCCATGTAGGAGTCTTGTCTTCACATCCATTTGCTCTACTTCTAGGTCAATTGTAACAACAATAGACAAAATAAGTATAATTAAAGTTATTTTAGCAATAGAGGAGAGAACCTCACTAAAATTAGTCCCCTATACCTGGGAATATCATCACATGGTTGTTATTCCTACCTGAGATCACTTTTAAACTCTTTAAATATTAAATCTTTGCTATAAATTGTTCTAGTTTTTGGGTTCTTAAGTCTATAACCTTTTGCACCATCTATTTAACCAATAAAGATACACTTCTCTACTTTATTATCTAACTTACTATTTTTTTCCTTTGGAACATGCACATAAGCATCACAACCAAAAACTCTAAGATGTTCAAGAGAGGGTTTCTTATAAATACATACCTCATGTAGAGTTTTATCAACCAATATTGATATAGGTAATTGATTTACAAAGTAAAATTATTGTGCTAACCTTGTACCATTGAGCATAATCTCCTTTTCCATCAATGTCCTATTCATTCATTTTGAAACTCCATTATGTTGAGGAGTGTATGGAGTCATATTTTTCCTTCATATTTTGCACTGCTTATAGAACTCCTTAGATTCATTGTTGTAGAACTTTCCTTCATTATTTATTTGCAACATCTTTATCTTCTTCTTATTTTAGTTTCTTATAATAGTCTTAAACTCTTTGAATTTTGCAAATACCTCAGAGTTCTTCAAAGAAAAGAAATCTATGCACACTTTGAGAAATCATATATAAATAAAATAAAGTACAATGATTTTCCAAGGGATGGAATAGGTCCAAGACCAAATATATCATTGTGTATCGGCTCCAAAATTCCTACAACACTAGATGGAAACTTTACCCAACTTTGTTTACCAAATACACAATGTTCATAGAATTAAAAATGTAAATAAAAGTTAAAATTACCTTCAACTATACCTCTAGTGTGTAAAGCTTGAAGACCCATTTCTTAGATAGATGCTAAAGCATTGTCTTCCCTAAATAGAGAGTAGGCATTTTTTATATTTCATTTTCAATAATAGCAAAACTATTACACCCATCAATCATAGTGTTGTTCAATAGCTTGTATAATGTTCCAATTCAAACTCCTCTTGCAAACACCATTGATCCTCAAACCATCCTATAAATATCCTTTTCAAATACTATCTACACAACTGCATCACTCATTCTACTCATAGAAATCAAGTTTCTAGCCAACCTTGGACTATACAAAATACCAAGGGGGGTTTTAACCCTTACATATTTTAGCAATATTTTAACCCTTCCATGTCCTATGATTGTGGTTTTCAATTCACCTCCTAGTAAGACATCACCTTGGTTATACTTTTCATATTCACAAAACCATTATCTATGAGGACTCATGTAAAAATAAGCCTCTAAGTCGATCAACCATGTATCATTTTTCTGAATTTTTAATAAAAAAATGCCAAGTATGAATTCACTCCTTTTATGGAGGCATTTGATTCTATGGACAAAACATAATTAGATTATTTACTTTTATAAATATTTTTTGATCTATAGTATTTCTTCAAATATCTAGCTTTATCATATTTCTAGCATTTTTTTATAAATTTTGTAGTAGATTTAGTTCTCCCTCTTGACTTCAATCTACTTATTTTTATCTTGGGGATGACCCCTTAAAGGTAATGCATCCTTGGATGAGCCCTCCATGGATTTTCACCTAATTTATTCTGATAATAAATATGCAACCACATATTCAAACTCTAAAGTAGTTGTAGTAGTACTCTCAATGGCTACAACCATATTATCCCATGAATCTAGGAAAGAACATAACAAAGTAATACAACTACCTTATTTAGTGATTTTAATATCAATAAATACTAACTCACTTACCACGATGTTAAATGTGTTAATATTTTATGTCACTGTATCCTCATAATTCATCCAAAGGAGATACAAGTTCTTCCAAAGGAACAATTTGTTTACCAGGGACTTTGACTTATATAAACCCCTAACTTCTCCTATAGCTTCTTAGCACTATTTTCTCTAGATATATTGATCAACACTGAATATGCAAGGTATAGCTAGATAGTACTCTTTGTCTTCCTATCCAGCTTCCTCCAATCTTCTTGTGACATCCATGGGTTTTTTTCTAGCACAACAACCCATTGATCTCTATCCACAAGTAGATATTTCATATTTAGCTTCCATAAATCAAATATCTTGTCATTTAAATTTTCAATCTTTATCCTTGTACTACTAGAAATTTCCCTTCACACTAGATTCACTTGTATAAAAATCTCATTAAAAAATAGGTTTATTGCAGACCCAAGATACTGAAGAACATGTGCTTATACTGAGAGGGGGTGAACAGTATAAGATAAAACTTTTTGCTTTTTAATCCAAATGATAACATCAACAATATTAAAGCAGTAAACATCACACAAAGCATCACACACATGAGAGACATGATTTAACGTGGTTCACCCAATGTGGGCTACTCCACGGAGAAAATATTCCTTATAAACTTTTCTCAAATAAATTCTCTTGGGAATCCTTTCCCTATTACAATGTTTATGGACCTCTATCCAAAGGAGACACCAATCCCCTAATCAAGTTCATGGATCTCTATCCATAGGAGAACTCCTTTCTCCTCTGCTCTGGTTGGTGATCTTCTAGAAGAACTGTTGCCCCCACCACTCTGGCTAATGGATCTCTATCCACTGAAGACTCCTATCCCAGAAGACCTGTCCTCACTGCCCTGGCTAATGGATCTCTATCCACTAGAGACTATCATCCTCTATACTCTATCACCTCCAAATATTTGTCTCAAATCTACACTAAACACAGTCCTTCGGTCTAGCACAAATCTGCTCAATCTCTGTCTCTGGTCTGGCACAAACCTGTCCTCAAATCTGCACCAAAATCTGTCCTCAAATTTATCCTCAATATCTATCCTCAAATCTATATTGTAAGCTTCCACAAAAGCTCACACCAATCTGTCCACAAGTCTTCTCAAAGACTTACCTCAAATCTGCTCAACAAGTCCTCACTAGAACTTGTCCAATCTCATAGAAACATATAGAGAATTGTTAGAGACTCAATATGTTTCACATTCACTACAATTCTCAATTACTTTCAATCTCTCTTTTTACCATAGAAACATATAGAGAATTATTAGAGACTCAATATGTTTCACATTCATCAACACTCAACCTCTTTCTCAAATCAATTCAGAATATAGAACAATTTGTTTCACAGAACTTGAACTATCACATCAACACATCCACTTGACTAGGCTCAACCAACTCTACTCAACCAATCACTCAATGAAGATAATCCTTGCTCAAAAACCCTAGTCCAAACTTATGAACATTCACTCAAATATTTCCAACAATGCTTATCAACCAATCTCACATAACAATGATACTCATGATCTTTGCAAACCCTAGTTCAAGTTCTTCACTCAACCAATCACTTCAACAACAATGCTTATCAAACTCTTATTCCAGAAAAATCCTTTTCACTCCAACTTAGCATTCACAACATTCAACAATCACTCACTAGGAAGATGTGCCCATACCTTTTTGTTTGATGTAGAAGTGCCCTTAAAAACCTATCTCAATCACAATTTTCTTCTTTCCAATTTCAATGGTTAGATGACAAAATATCACACTAACACTCTCTCAAAATATTCCTTAATTACAAAAATAATCAAACTCAAATACACCTTATTACTCCTTCTTGAAATTAGCAATCATCAAATCATACATGAAAAATAATTATTTAGATACACCTTATAATCTCCAACTTAAAATAATATCCAACACCACAAAAACTCAAAAAAATTCCTAAAACTTTATCCCCTTTTAAAAAATATCACCAAAAAAAATTTACATAAACCTTATAACTCCCCTTAAAACCTTATAAACTAAATAAATTATGCAAAAATTAAATTTTATGGCTCAAATTAATTCCTCCAAAATTTTGACGCTAGAAACAAATGCATACCTTTGTCCTTTACCCCAAAAGGGTTTCGGTGAGTTTCGAACCGCCATCTCCCCAAGCGCCAAGTGCCTTAGCACTTTGGTGCCCACCACGTGGGCTATAGGCACCCACGAGAAGGAAGGGAAGCTTCCTTCCTTTTAAACCTTTTCACCACCAACTTCAACAAAAAAAAACACTCTACCATAGATTTGAACCTCTACCACTCACTGCCATAGCACCTTGCCTTTGTCGAGGTTGCCAACTGCGCTACCTATGCTTGGTGACCAAGGAACCTTCTTCAATGGGTGATACTCTACCTGCCACTTGGCACTTTTAAAAACAATGAAACCCTCTTCTTTGCACAACACGATTCACACGATTTCGCATAACACAAAAGATTAATTCAAAGGCATATTTTTTGGGCTAAGGTGGAGGAGTCCCCTTTATATACATGTTTTGATTAATTTGACTCCCACGTCGGTGCTCGATGGTCGAATTCAAAATTCAAATTTTGACTTTAATAACCCACCTTAGGGTTATTTAAAATTAACATAAATTAATATATAATTAATATTAAAATTAATTAATAATTAATTTAAATAACTTATAAGTTAAGTAAATTAATTAATAAATTAATTTATAATAAAATTATATTAATTAATTTAAACTTCCTTGTATAATATTATAAAGGAATATTATAATATTATTCACTTGGGCTTCTTCTTTGCACTTTGGACCACATATGACTACCTGGAACCGGGTCTTGACCAACTGGAAGCGGACTCTCCTTTTTGCACTGATTGTGGAACTGCTTCTCCTTGCACTACTCACTGAAACTGACTATTGACATTAATGACCATTCACTCTTGACATCAATGACAACTCATCTACTCAAAATTTCCAACAATCTCCCCCTTTGTCATTGATGGCAACCCAATTATCTTTTCAAATTTTCTTAACCTATTTCTATCCTGCTCCCCCAGGAAACTGCTCCCCCTGACTCAATGCTCTCTTCTTAAATCAAATATCTCCCCCTTACTCAAATCTCTCCCCCTTTGACATCAATGGCAAAGGGTCACCTTTGGGGCTCGGGGCTAAGAATGAGTCTCTTAGCTTAGCCCCTCCCCCACCTCCTCTTGAGGTGGTTAATTCTAGGGTGGGAGTATTACTCCCAGTTTTTCTTGAAGATACTCAAAGGTCTCCTTTGAAAGTGGCTTAGTGAAAATATCTGCTATCTGCTCCTTTGTAGTAACATATTCCAACCTGACCTGTTTATCTATCACCTGTTCTCTCAAAAAATGATACTTGATCAGAATGTGCTTTGTCCTAGAGTGCATCACTAGATTCTTTGAGATACTTATAGCACTTGTATTATCACATAATATGGGAATAGGATGATCATGTTTTATCTTGAAGTCTTCTAGAGTTCACTTCATCCATAATACCTATGTACAACTAGCTACTACTGCAATATATTCTACTTCTGTTATAGATAAGGATATTGAAACCTACTTCTTACTTAGCCAAGAGACTAAACAGTCTCCAAGAAAGAATGCTCCTCCACTTGTGCTTTTTCTATCATCAATGCTGCCAGCCCAATCTGCATCTGTATATGTTGTGAGTGTGAAACTATCACTTTTGGGATACCAGAGCCCAAAATCCATAGTCCCTTTTAGATACCTGAGAATTCTCTTTACTGCTACCACATGTGTTTCCTTAGGTGCTACCTGAAACCTTGCCACTAATCCCACTGATTGCACTATGTCTGGTCTTGTAGCTATAACATACAACAAGCTGCCAATCATAGATCTATATAATCTCTGATCTACCTCTAGAGATTCATCATCCTTACTTAACTTGCATCCTATAACCATGGGGGTACTTACTGGTTTGCAATATTCTAACCTGAATTTCTTTAGCATCTCTTTTATATACTTGGTTTGTGAAAGAAATACTCCTTTCTCTGATTGTGAAATCTGAAGTCCAAGAAAGAAGGACAACTCACCAAGCATAGACATCTCAAATTCATTATGCATGTTCTTTGCAAATTCTTTACACATCTTATCATTGTTTTCCCCAAAAATGATGTCATCAACATAAACAACCACAATTAGTAGATTATTCCCTTCATTTTTGATGTATAAGTTGTTGTCTGCTATTCCTTTTCTGAATCCTTGTTCCTGAAGATACTTATCCAATCTTGAGTACCATGCTCTAGGAGCCTGCTTTAGACCATACAATACCTTTTTCAATCTGCATACATGATCTAGTTTATCTGTTAATATGAATCCCTCTAGTTGTTCAATATAGACTTCTTCTTCTAGAACACCATTTAGAAATGTTGACTTAACATCCATCTGATATACCTTGAAGTTTTTAAAACTTGAGAAGGCTAAAAATATTCTTATGGCTTCAAGTCATGCAACTAGAGCAAATGTCTCATCAAAGTCAATTCCCTCTACCTGTGCATAACCTTTGCACACTAACCTTGCTTTATTCCTGACTACCTATCCATCTTCATTTAACTTATTTTTGAATACCCATTTTGTGTCGATCACATTCTTGTCCTTTGGTCATGGAACAAGTTCCCAAGTCTTGCTTTTCTCTATCTGATCTAATTCCTCATCCATTGCCTTAATCCATAACTCATCTTCACTTGCATGATTGAAGTCCTTTGGCTCAATCTTAGATAGCAAGGAAAAATTTGCTTGTTGAGATGGTGTTATTATCCTTCTCCTTGTCTGTCTTTCATCTGGATTCCCAATGATTAGATCTTTTGGATGATGCTTCTGTACATACCTGGATGGAGTTTTAGGAAGAAGTCTTTGTGTTTCTTCTTCTTCTTCATCTGATTCCTCACGAAACTCTTCTTGACAACTCCCATCTTCCTGATACACAATTTGTTGAATTGGTTCTCTTGAATCTATCTTCTCATCAATTGTTACATTTATACTTTCCACAATAGTGTGTGTTCTCTTGTTGAAGCATCTATAAGCTTTACTCTTAGTGGAATAACCAAGAAAAATTCCCTCATCACATCTTGGATCAAACTTGCCTAAGTTTTGATCTTCTCGTCTTATGTAGCACTTGCTTCCAAAAACCTTGAAGTGTTTTACAGTGGTCGGTCTTCCTTTCCAAAGCTCATATGGAGTCTTGTGATGGTTTACCCTCATTTGAGCCCTAGTGATTATATATACTACTGTGTTGATTGCTTCCCTCCAAAATCCATCTAAAATTTTGGACTCATTTAACATAGCTCTAGCCATATTCTCAATAGTTCTATTTTTCCTTTCAACTACTCCATTTTGTTGAGGAGTTCTTGTTGCTGAGTATTCTCTCTTGATTCCATGTTGTTCACAAAACTCTACAAATTCATTTGAGGTAAATTCTCCTCCTCTATCAGATCTCAAACACTTAATCCTCTTGTCGGTTTCATTTTCAACTAATTCCTTAAATGCTTTGAATTTTTCAAATGCATCTGACTTCTCTTTTAGGAAAGCTACCCAAACCATTCTGGAGTAATCATCTATAAACAATATAAAGTAACTCTCACCCTGAATACTCTATGTTTTGGTAGGACCACATAGATCAGTATGTATTAGACTTAATGGCTCAGATGACATATATCCCTTTGACTTAAAGCTTGTTCTAGTTTGCTTTCCATGTTGACAAGGTGCACAAATTGTGTTTTGTGGCCTTTTTAGCTTGGGTAAATCTCTTGACAGCTTGCTTATTGCTTATGTTGACTATGTTGTCAAAATTTAAATGACCCAATATTCTATGCCACAACCAACTCTCATCTTCTTGTGATAGAAAGCACTTCTCCCCTTTGATCTCACTAAGCATGTAGAGATTGTTTGGAGTTCTTCTTGCATTTGCAATGACTTTTCCAGTTTCTGATTTTCTTATCTCACACCTATCTGGGTGAAATGTAACCATATGACCTTGATCACAAAGTTGACTTACACTTAGCAGATTATGTTTTAACCCTTTAACATACAACACATTTTCTGTTCTTGTTTTCCCATTATCTAAACTCAGAGTTCCTCTTCCACCAATCTTTGTTGATCCATTATCACCAAAACTTATTGATCCTCTATTGGTTTCTTTTAGTACAATGAATTTGTCTTTGTCTCCTGTCATGTGTCTAGAGCAACCACTATCAAGATACCATTGTTCTTCTTTATCCTGAGCATGAAGGGTTGTTTGAACTAACATTGATCTAGCCTTTACATTTTCCCTTTCATCTTTCCTAGTTGTTGAAATTGTTTTTCTTTTACTAGACTCAGGAAGTATCATTTTACACCATCTAGCCTTGTGCCCAAAATTATTGCATTTGTAACATATAATATCATTATCCATAAGAGGTGCAAAAGAATTGAAATTTCTATTGACATTGTTTCTTGCATGACCAATACAATGTACAACTCTATGACCATATTTGTTACAAGAAAAACAATGACCATGGAAGAAATTATGTAACCTATTTGGATGCCTTTGAGATTGTGGTTGAGTGCTTCTCCTTTTGTGATTAACTCTCATCCAAGGTTCTTCTTTGCTTTCTTCCTTTCTGATGTCTTTTTCTTTTGAAGTATCCTTTGCTTGCCTATCTTTGTTTGAAGTTTCTGCTTCTTGAAGACTTGACTCCTCTTTCTATTTCTCATACTCTATATCTTGTAGTACCTTGGTCCTTTCAACTTCATTCCTTAGATAAATAATTTTTGCTTCCAATATTTCACATTCTATTTCTCTTGCTCTTAATAGATCTATCATATCCTGATCAATTTTCTTTCCCTCTTCTACCTTTATCTTGAGTTCTGTGAGACTTTGTAGAAGTTCCATCCTTGCTTCTTCATCCTCTTGAATTTGTTCCTTCAAGCTTGAGTTCTTCTCTCTAATTCTTTCCAAATTTTTGAGAGCAGTAAAGAATTCCTATTTTATATCAAACATGGTCTCTTCTTCATTTTCTGAAGTCATGTGTGTTGTTGATGGATCCTCCTCCAAGATGTTAGTCTTTTCACGGAGAGACCCACTCTGATACCAATTGAAGAACATGTGCTTATACTGAGAGGGGGTGAACAGTATAAGATAAAATTTTTTGCTTTTTAATCCAAATGATACCATCAACAATATTAAAGTAGTAAACATCACACAAAGCATCACACACATGAGAGACATGATTTAACATGGTTCACCCAATGTGGGCTACTCCACGGAGAAAATATTCCTTATAAAATTTTCTCAAATAAATTCTCTTGGGAATCCTTTCCCTATTACAATGTTTATGGACCTCTATCCAAAGGAGACACCAATCCCCTAATCAAGTTTGTGGATCTCTATCCATAGGAGAACTCCTTTCTCCTCTGCTCTGGCTAGTGATCTTCTAGAAGAACTGTTGCCTCCACTACACTGGCTAATGGATCTCTATCCATTGAAGACTTATATCCTCACTACCCTGGCTAATGGATCTCTATCCACTAGAGACTATCATCCTCTATACTCTATCACCTCCAAAGCTCTGTCTCAAATCTACACTAAACATAGTCCTTCGATCTAGCACAAATCTTCTCAATCTCTATCTCTAGTCTAGCACAAACCTATCCTCAAATCTGCACCAAACTCTATCCTCAATATCTATCCTCAATATCTATCCTCAAATATGTATTGTAAGCTTCCACAAAAGCTCACACAAATCTATCCACAAGTCTTCTCAAAGACTTACCTCAAATCTGCTCAACAAGTCCTCACTAGAACTTGTCCAATCTCATAGAAACATATAGAGAATTGTTAGAGACTCAATATATTTCACATTCACTACAACTATCAATCACTTTCAATCTCTCTTTTTACCATAGAAACATATAGAGAATTGTTAGAGACTCAATATGCTTCACATTCATCAACACTCAACCTCTTTCTCAAATCAATTCAGAATATAGAACAATTTGTTTCATAGAACTTGAACTATCACATCAACACATCCACTTGACTAGGCTCAACCAACTCTACTCAACCAATCACTCAATGAAATAATCCTTGCTCACAAACCCTAGTCCAAACTTATGAACATTCACTCAAATATTTCCAACAATGCTTATCAACCAATCTCACATAACAATGATACTCATGATCTTTGCAAACCCTAGTTCAAGTTCTTCACTCAACTAATTGCTTCAACAACAATGCTTATCAAACAAGGTTTTATCAACAACTCTTTATTCCAGAAAATCCTTTTCACTCCAACTTAGCATTCACAACATTCAACAATCATTCACTAGGAAGATGTGCCCATACCTTTTTGTTTGATGTAGAAGTGCCCTTAGAAAACCTATCTCAATCACAATTTTCTTCTTTGCCAATTTCAATGGTTAGATGACAAAATATCACACTAACACTCTCTCAAAATATTCCTTAATTACAAAAATAATCAAACTCAAATACACCTTATTACTCCTTGAAATTAGCAATCATCAAATCATACATGAAAAATAATTATTTAGATACACCTTATAATCTCCAACTTAAAATAATATCCAACACCACAAAAACTCAAACAACTTTCCTTAAAAACTTTATTGCCCCTTTTTAACACCAAAGCAAATATCACCAAAAATAATTTTGCATAAACCTTATAACTCCCCTTAAAACTTTATAAACTAAATAAATTATGCAAAAATTAAATTTTATGGCTCAAATTTATTCCTTCCAAAAATTCTAGCGCTCAACAAATTGCATACCTTTGTCCTTTACCCCAAAAGGGTTTCGACGAGTTTCGAACCATCGTCTCCCCAAGCGCCAAGTGCCTTAGCACTTTGGTGCCCACCGCATGGGCTATAGGCACCCACGAGAAGGAAGGGAAGCTTCCTTCCTTTTAAACCTTCATCCGTAGTCCATCATCAACTTCAACAAAAAAACACTCTATCATGGATTCGAACCTCCGCCACTCACTGCCATAGTGCCTTACCTTCGATGAGTTTGCCAACTGCGCTACCTGCGCTTGGTGGACAAGGAGCCTTCTTCAGTGGGTGATAATGAAGAACATGTGCTTATACTGAGAGGGGGGGTGAACAGTATACAATAAAACTTTTTGCCTTTTAATCCAAATAGTAGCATCAACATTATTAAAGTAGTAAACATCACACAAAGCATCACACACATGAGAGACATCATTTTTACGTGGTTCACCCAAAGATGGCTACCTCCACGGAGAAAATATTTCTTATAAATTTTTCTCAAATAAATTCTCTTGGGAATCCTTTCCCTACAATGTTTATGGACCTCTATCCAAAGGAGATGTTGATCCCCTAAATCAAGTTCATGGATCTCTATCCACAGGAGAACTCCTTCTCCTCTGCTCTGGTTGGTGATCCTCTAGAAGACTACTACCTCCACTACATTGGCTTGTGGATCTCTCTCCACTGAAGACTCTTGTCCCCACTCAGAAGACCTATCCTCACTACCCTGGCTGATGGATCTCTATCCACTAGAGACTACTGTCCTCTCTGCTCTGTCACCTCCAAAGCTCTATCTCAAATCTACACTAAACATAGTCCTTCGGTCTACAACAATCTAAACAATCTCTCTAACTCTGCTCAACAAGTCCACTCAGAACTTGCTCAAATATGCTCAACAAGTCCACTCAGAACTTGCTCAAATTCTGCTCAACAAGTCCACACAAAACTTGCTCAAATATGCTCAACAAGTCCACTCAAAACTTGCTCAATCCAATATCATAGAAACATAAAGAGAATTGTTAGAGACTCAATATGTTCTACACTCAATGCTCAATCACTTTCTCAACTCAAATCAGAATATAGAATAGTTTGTTTTATGGAACTTGAACAATCACTTCACACATCCACTTGACTAGGCTCAACCAACTCTACTCAACCAATCACTCAATGAAACAACCCTTTCTCACAAACCCTAGTCCAAGCATATAACCACCATCTCAAAATATTTCCAACAATGCTCAACAACAAATCTCACATAACAATGATACTCATGTTCTTTTCAAACCCTAGTTCAAGTTCTTTGCACAACAACCCACTTCAACAACAATGCTTATAAAACAAGTTTTAACAACAACTCTTTATTCCAGAAAACCTTGAAGCATTAACTCAAACACTCTCAATAGGAAACCCTAATCAAGTCCTTTTCACTCCAAACTTATTTTCTAGAAAACCAATCAATCAACTCAACTATGGAAGAATGTGCTCATACCTTTTTATTGAAGATGAAGGGATCTCATAAATCATCACAACCACAAACACTTCTATGCCAAGCTCAAAGAGGTTAGAAGATAAATATTTCTCACAATATAATGTAAATACTCAATTACACCTTATCACTCCACCTTTCAAAAACAACCATCAACATACATAAAATATTTATCCAATAACACCTTATAAACTCCCAACTAAAAATAAATTCAACATCCACCAAAATAACTCAAAACCTCTTTAATCAATTTAATGGCAAGAAGAACTTTGGCAAAAATCAAATCCTCTTTCTTTAAAACCCAATAACATAAATCACTTCTCAATAAAACAATCTTTCAAAAACCCTTTTAACTCCAAATAGCACAAATCAATTTCCAATAAAATAATCCTTCACAAACCCTTATAACTCCAAAAATTAATTAAAAATAATTCTTCACAAACCCTTATAACTCCAAATGACCCTTTAAGAAAACCTTAGGCAATATAAATTTTAATCAAAAATTACCTTTGCCACTAGTGGGATTCGAACCCACAATCTCTACCTCCACGAGCGCTCTAGCCATGGGCTTGACCACCACGTGCGCTAGATGCACATTTAAAACCAACGAGCACTTCATGCTCTTTCTTCTATACCTGGCGCTCAAATCGAATGCAAACAAAAAGTCTTCCTTTGGCACGTCCACGAGAATCGAACATGGGCTCTTCCTTTCCCAACGCATTCACAAAGCATGTGCTACCAATGGACCACCATGTCCTATGTGGCTCAAACCATACACTGTCCTATTTTTGTCTTCTTCCTAGCACTAATAAGACAAAGCTCTTTGTCTTCTTCCTCAACAATCACAATGCATGAAATACCTTCAACCTTTTCGCATGAGAATTAATTCATCGAGGGATAATTTTGAATGCCATTTTGGCATTAATTTATACACAAAATCACCATAAAAATTAGACGTTGATGCTCCATATTATTTTATGACATCGACGCTATCTAAACCTTTTATAATTTATAAATTATTTAAATTCTAATAGAATTTAAATTTTATAAATTATATTTTAAAAACCTTTGACTTTAATAAAATTAAAGTCTTCCTTGGGTGTAAAATTTAAACCTGCAACTTGTAAATATTCTCCACTGATTTGATTTAAAACATTCTGCCACCATGGGTCTTAATAAAACCCTCATAAAATATTATTTTGCCAACTTATTCTTCAACTCTTTGCATTGTTCCTGGTGTTAATGATGGTGTGCTCCATGGTATTAATGATGGCTTCATATGTTCACTTTGGCATCAATGATAACTTTTCACCTTGACATCAATGACAACTAAATGAGCTCAAAATGTCCAACAATCTCCCCCTTTGTCATTGATGGCAACCCAAATTCTTTTAACTAAAAACTTGACCTTTCCTTTGTTCTGCTCCCCCTAGGACATTGCTCCCCTGGCTCAATGCTCTCTCAAATATCAAATCTCTCCCCCTTACTCAAATCTCTCCCCTTTGACATCAATGGCAAAGGGTCACCTTTGGGGCTCGGGGCTAAGAATGAGCCTCTTAGCTTAGCCCCTCCCCCACCTTCTATTGAGGTGGTTAATTTTAGGGTGGGAGTCTCACTCCCAATTTTCCTCGAAGATACTCAAAATTTTCCTTTGAAAGTGGCTTAGTGAAAATATCTGCTATATGTTCCTTTGTAGTGACATATTCTAATCTGACATATTTATCTGTCACATGTTCTCTTAGAAAATGGTACTTAATCGGAATGTGCTTTGTCCTAGAGTGCATCACTAGATTTTTTGAGATACTTATAGCACTTGTATTATCACATAGTATAGGAATGGGATGATCATGCTTTATCTTGAAGTCTTCTAGAGTTCTCTTCATCCATAACACCTGTGTACAACTGGCTACTATTGCAATGTATTCTGCCTCTACTGTAGATAAAGATACTGAAACCTGCTTCTTACTTAACCAAGAGACTAAACATTCTCCAAGAAAGAATGCTCCTCCACTTGTGCTTTTTCTATCATCAATGTTGTCGGCCCAATCGCATCTGTATATGTTGTTAGTGTGAAACTATCACTTTTGGGATACCAAAGCCCAAAATCCATAGTCCCTTTTAGATACCTAAAAATTCTTTTTACTACTGCCACATGTGTTTCCTTAGGTGCTGCCTGAAACCTTGCCACTAATCCCACTGACTGTACTATATCTGGTCTTGTAGTTGTAACATATAATAAGCTGCCAATCATAGATCTGTATAATCTCTGATCTGCCTCTGGAGATTCATCATCCTTACTCAACTTGCATCCTATAACCATGGGAGTACTTACCGGTTTACAATCTTCTAACCTGAATTTCTTTAACATTTCTTTTATATACTTGGCTTGTGAGAGAAACACTCCCCTTTCTGATTGTGAAATCTGAAGTCCAAGAAAGAAGGACAATTCACCAAGCATAGACATCTCAAATTCATTTTGCATGTTCTTAGCAAATTCTTTACACATCTTATCATTGTTTCCCCCAAATATTATGTCATCAACATAAACAACCACTATTAGAAGATCACTCCCTTCATTTTTGATATATAAATTACTGTCTGCTATTCCTTTTCTGAATCCTTATTCCTGAAGATACTTATCCAATCTTGAGTACCATGCTCTAGGAGCCTACTTTAAACCATACAATACCTTTTTCAATCTGCATACCTGATCTGGTTTATCTGCTAGTATGAATCCCTCTGGCTGTTCAATATAAACCTCTTCTTCTAGAACCCCATTTAGAAATGTTGACTTGACATCCATCTGATATACCTTGAAGTTCTTGAAACTTGAGAAGGCTAAAAACATCCTTATAGCTTCAAGCCATGCAACTGGAGCAAAAGTCTCATCAAATTCAATTCCTTCTACCTGTGCATAACCTTTGCATACTAACCTTGCTTTATTTCTGACCACTTGTCCATCTTCATTTAATTTATTTCTGAATACCCATTTTGTGCCAATCACATTCTTGTCCTTTGGTCATGGAACAAGTTCCCAAGTTTTGCTCTTCTCTATCTGATCCAATTCCTCATTCATTGCCTTAACCCAAAATTCATCCTCACTTGCCTGAGTGAAGTCTTTTGGCTCAATCTTAGATAGCAAAGAAAAATTTGCTTGTTGAGATGGTTTTATTATTCTTCTCCTTGTCTGTCTTTCATCTGGATTCCCGATGATCTGCTCTTTTGGATGATGTTTCTGTACATACCTGGATGGAGTTTTGGGAAGAAGTCTTCGTGTTTCTTCTTCTTCTTTATCTGATTCCTCACAAAATTCTTCTTGACAACATCCATCTTCTTGATACACAATTTGCTGAACTGGTTCTCTTGAATCTATCTTCTCATCAATTGTTACATTTATACTTTCCACCATAGTGCGTGTTCTTTTGTTGAAGCATCTGTAGGCTTTACTCCTTGTGGAATAACCAAGAAAAATTCCCTCATCACATCTTGGATCAAACTTGCCTAAGTTTTGGTCTTCCCATCTTATGTAACATTTGCTTCCAAAAATTCTGAAGTGTTTTACAATGGTAGGTCTTCCTTTCCAAAGCTCATATGGAGTCTTGTGATGATTTACCCTCATTTGAGCCCTAGTGATTATGTATACTATTGTGTTTATAACTTCTCTCCAAAAACCATCTGATAACTTAGATTCATTTAACATAGCTCTAGCCATGTTTTCAACAGTCCTATTTTTCCTTTCAACTACCCCATTTTGTTGAGGAGTTCTTGTTGTTGAATACTCTCTCTTGATTCCATGTTGTTCATAAAACTCTACAAATTCATTTGAAGTAAATTCTCCTCCTCTATCAGATCTCAGACACTTAATCCTTTTGCTAGTTTCATTTTCAACCAATTTCTTAAATGCTTTGAATTTTTCAAAGGCCTCTGACTTCTCTTTTAGGAAGGTTACCCAAACCATTATGGAATAATCATCTATAAACAACATAAAGTAGCTCTCACCCTGAATGCTTTGTGTTCTGGTAGGACCACACAAATCAGTATGTATTAGGCTCAATGGCTCAGATGACATATAACCTTTTGACTTAAAGGTTGTCCTAGTTTGCTTTCCATGTTGACAGGGTGCACAAATTGTGTTTTGAGGTCTTCTTATTTTGGGTAAATCTCTAACTGCCTATTTATTGCTTATATTGACTATGTTGTCAAAATTCAAGTGACCCAATCTTCTATGCCATAACCAACTCTCATCTTCTTGTGATAGAAAGCACTTTTCCCCTTTGATCTCATTGAGCATGTATAAGTTGTTTGGGGTTCTTCTTGCATTGGCAATGATTTTTCTAGTTTCTGATTTCCTTATCTCACATCTATCTGGATGGAAAGTAACCATGTATCCTTGATCACAAAGTTGACTTATACTCAGTAGATTGTGTTTTAACCCTTTAACATACAATACATTCTCTGTTTTTGTTTTCCCATTATCTAAACTTAGAGTTCCTCTTCCACCAATCCTTGTTGATCCATTATCACCAAAACTTATTGATCCTCTATTTGTTTCTTTTAGTACAATGAATTTGTCTTTGTCTCCTATCATGTGACTAGAGCAACCACTATCAAGATACCATTGTTCTTCTTTATCCTGAGCATGAAGGGTTGTTTGCACTAACATTGATCTAGCCTTAACATTTTTCTTTTCATCTTTCCTAGTTGTTGAAATTGTTTTTCTAGACTCAAGAAGTATCATTTTACACCATCTAGCCTTGTGCCCAAAATTATTGCATTTGTAACATATAACATCATCATCCATGAGAGGTGCAAAGGAATTGAAATTTCTATTGTATCTTGCATGATGAATACAATGTACAACTCTATGACCATATTTATTACAAGAAAAGCAATGACCATGGAAGAAATTATGTAACCTATTTGGATGTCTTGGAATTTGTGGAGAAGTCATCTTCCTCTTGTGATTAACTCTTATCCAGGGTTCTCCTTTGCTTTCTTCCTTTCTTATATCCTTTGCTTGCTTATCCTTGTTTGAGGTTTCTGCTTTCTGAAGACTTGATTCCTCTTTCTATTTCTCATATTCTGTATCTTGTAGTACCTTGGTCCTTTCAACTTTATTCCTTAGGTGAACAATTTCTGCTTCCAATATTTCACATTCTATTTCCCTGGCTCTCAATAGATCTGTCATATCTTGCTCAATCTTCTTTCCTTCTTCCACTCTAATCTTGAGTTCTGTGAGATTTTGTATAAGTTCCATCCTTGCTTCTTCATCTTCTTGAACTTGTTCCTTCAAGCTTGAATTCTTCTCTCTAAGTCTTTCCAATTTTCTAAGAGCAGCAAATAATTCCTCTTTTATGTCAAACATAGTCTCTTCTTCACTTTCTGAAGTCATGTGTGCTACTGATGGATCCTCCTCCAAGTTATTAGTCTTTTCATGGAGGGACCGACTCTGATACCAATTGAAGAACATGTGCTTATACTAGAGAGGGGGTGAACAGTATACAATAAAATTTTTTCCTTTTAATCCAAATAGTAGCATCAACATTATTAAAGTAGTAAACATCACACAAAGCATCACACACATGAGAGACATCATTTTTACGTGGTTCACCCAAAGATGGCTACTTCCACGGAGAAAATATTTCTTATAAATTTTTCTCAAATAAAATCTCTTGGGAATCCTTTCCCTACAATGTTTATGGACCTCTATCCAAAGGAGATGTTGATCCCCTAAATCAAGTTCATGGATCTCTATCCATAGGAGAACTCCTTCTCCTCTGCTCTGGTTGGTGATCCTCTAGAAGACTACTGCCTCCACTACACTGGCTTGTGGATCTCTCTCCACTGAAGACTCTTGTCCCCACTCAGAAGACCTATCCTCACTACCCTGGCTGATGGATCTCTATCCACTAGAGACTACTATCCTCTCTACTCTATCACCTCCAAAGCTCTATCTCAAATCTGCACTAAACATAGTCCTTCGGTCTAGCACAAATCTGCTCAATATCTATCCAAACTCACAAACCTCCAAGTCCACCAAAACTTGCTCAAATCTGCTCAACAAGTCCACTCAGAACTTGCTCAAATCTGCTCAACAAGTCCACACAGAACTTGCTCAAATCTGCTCAACAAGTCCACTCAGAACTTGCTCAAATATGCTCAACAAGTCCACTCAGAACTTGCTCAAATCCTCAACAAGTCCACAACTTCTCAAATCTCAACAAGCCCCAAAACTTGTCCAAACTCAACCCAAACTTGTCCAATCTCATAGAAACATAAAGAGAATTGTTAGAGACTCAATATGTTCTCCACTCAATGCTCAATCACTTTCTCAACTCAAATCAGAATATAGAATAGTTTGTTTTATGGAACTTGAACAATCACTTCACACATCCACTTGACTAGGCTCAATCAACTCTACTCAACCAATCACTCAATGAAACACCCCTTTCTCACAAACCCTAGTCCAAGCATATAACCATCAACTCAAAATATTTCCAACAATGCTCAACAACAAATCTCACATAACAATGATACTCATGTTCTTTTCAAACCCTAGTTCAAGTTCTTTGCACAACAACTCACTTCAACAACAATGCTTATAAAATAAGGTTTTAATAACAACTCTTTATTCCAAAAAACCTTGAAGCATTAACTCAAACACTCTCAAAAGGAAACCCTAATCAAGTCCTTTTCACTCCAAACTTATTTTCCAGAAAACCAATCAATCAACTCAACTATGGAAGAATGTGCTCATACCTTTTTATTGAAGATGAAGGGATCTCATAAATCTGTCACAACCACAAACACTTCTATGCCAATCTCAAAGAGGTTAGAAGATAAATCTTTCTCACAATATAATATAAATACTCAATTACACCTTATCACTCCACCTTTCAAAAACAACCATCAACATACATAAAATATTTATCCAATAACACCTTATAAACTCCCAACTAAAAATAAATTCAACATCCACCAAAATAACTCAAAACCTCTTTAATCAATTTTAATGGCAAGAAGAACTTTGGCAAAAATCAAATCCTCTTTCTTTAAAACCTCAATAACATAAATCACTTCTCAATAAAACAATCTTTCAAAAACCCTTTTAACTCCAAATAGCACAAATCAATTTCCAATAAAAATAATCCTTCACAAACCCTTATAACTCCAAACACAAATCAATTAAAAATAAATCTTCACAAACCCTTATAACTCCAAATGACCCTTTAAGAAAACCTTAGGCAATATAAATTTTAATCAAAAAATTACCTTTGCCACTAGTGGGATTCGACCCCACAATCTCTGCCTCCATGAGCGCTCTAGCCGTGGGCTTGACCACCACGTGCGCTAGACGCATGTTTGAAACCAACGAGCACTTCGTGCTCTTTCTTCTATACCTGGCGCTCAAATCGAATGCAAACAAAAATTCTTCCTTTGGCACGTCCACGAGAATCGAACGTGGGCTCTTCCTTTCCCAACGCCTTCACAAAGCGTGTGCTACCAATGGACCACCGTGTCCTATGTGGCTCAAACCATACATTGTCCTATTTTTGTCTTCTTCCCTAGCACTAATAAGACAAAGCTCTTTGTCTTCTTCCTCAACGTTCACGATTGCACGAAATACCTTCAACCTTTTTGCATGGGAATTAATTCGTCGAGGGGTAAGTTTTGAATGCCCCTTTGGGCATTAATTTATACATAAAACCACCATTTGAATTTAGACGTCGGTGCTCCTTAATTTTGATGACGTCGATGCTAGCTAAACCTTTATATAATTTATAAATTATTTAAATTCCAATAGGAATTTAAATTTTATAAATTATATTTTAAAACCTTTGACTTTAATAAAATTAAAGTCTTCCTTGGGATAAAATTTAAACCTGCAACTTGTACTCCACTGATTTGATTTAAAATATTCTACCACCATGGGTTTAATTAAACCTTCATAAAATATTATTTTGCCAACTTATTCTTCAACTCTTTGCATTGTTCCTGGTGTTAATGATGGTGTGCTCCATGGTGTTGATGATGGCTCCATTTGTTCACTTTGGCATCAATGACGACTTTTTCACCTTGACATCAATGACAACTAAATGAGCTCAAAATGTCCAATAGATAAACCTCTGCCTACCACTTGGCACTTTTAAAAACAATGAAACCCTCTTCTTTGCACAACACAATTCACACGTTTTTGCATCACTTGGAGATTAATTCGAAAGCACATGGTATATTGGCTAAGGTGGAGAAGTCCCCTTTATATACATGTTTTGATTAATTTACTCCCACGTCGTTCGACCTAATAACCCACCTTAGGGTTATTTAAATTTAACATAAATCAATATATAATTAATAAAATTAATTAATATTTAATTTAAATAACATATAAGTTAAGTAAATTAATTAATAAATTAATTTATAATAAAAATATATATTATAAAGGAATATTATAATATTATTCACTTGGGCTTCTTCTTTGCACTTTCATCTAACTACCTGGAACCAGGTTTTGACCAACTGGAAGCGGATTATTCACTGAAACTGACTTTCGACATTAATGATCATTCATCCTTGACATCAATGACAACTTTATCTACTCAAAATGTACAACAGATACCATTGTTCTTCTCAGACCTAGCTAAACTTTAGGAACAACAGTGTACCCATGAAGCCAATAACCACGCTCTTATACCAAATGAAGAGTTTGATAAACCTATTCTAGAGATATTAATGCAAATAGAATTTTAAAATAGAAGGGAAAGTAACATACATTCACAATAAACATAAATATTTATCTTGACCAAAAAAAACCAACAAAAACTTAGAGTGGTGCCTCTTTCATTATATATTATTATATATTTTTAACAAAACAATTACAATATATATAAGTATCCTACACCACAACAACCCTAAACCAGCAAGTAATATTAAAATATAATAAATATAAAACCATAGGTTAAAAACCGTGGTACCCAATAATTAATAACATTCCAAAATATAAAAAGCTTACACATTATACTAAGATTTACAGTTTTTTTTCCTTCGAAAGATACAATACATCCAACAATGAACACAAAAATACCAATCACATATATTTTTATTTAATAAATAATACTCTGATGCATTATCAAATAATTTAAAATATTTTTATTTAAATTTATTTATTGATACCCAGGAACATTCTTTTAGGCCCTTAGGAACAACTGCTAAATTGTAAGAAAAAAAAAAGGTAGACAGACATCTTTTTGGATGAACTCGTAGAAAAAGACTTTTTGGTTGATTCTACTTCCACCTTTTTCTTTGTATGTTGCTTTTGATACATTTTTAGCAAAATCACTTTATTGAAGCTTCCTTTGTGCTTGGACGGTATCAAGTATATGCAAATGCATATTCATCTTCTTCACTTTCATATCCACCACCAATTTGCCCACCTTTTTGTTTTCCAATTGAACTCTAAACCTCTAAAGGTGGTTTCTCTATCATTATCTTTTAACCTTAGCCCAACTTGCTTATCTCTTATTGGCATGTGATGTACACGATGGTTGACGTTATATTGAGTAATTGGATAAAATACATTATCTCAATTCAGGAGAAGCTCCTTTTATAGTGTTATGCATAAGTTTACCTTTTACTCTCCCTAATGATGAAGCTCCTTTTACAATGCATTATAATTATGCTATTATTTGAAACAAGAGCTAGACCTACCATTTTAAGCCTATAGTAATTATATTATCATATGGAGCAATGGCTAGGCTTGCTATTTTAAGGTTAGGAGACTGATAGGGGCTAGTCACCACTTAAAATAGAAAAAAGTTGCTCTTTGTACAAGAAAAAATCTCTTACCAAGTCAATCCCATTTCAAAATCTTTTATTTATATTATCATCAATTTTTTTCTTAGCCCAAGGTGACAAAGATATGGGGTATATGTGTTTGGCAGAATTCCAAGATAAAGTCTTATCAAAGTGGCACAATTTTTAGAGTAAGGTGCAAAAATACATGATTCACCTTAGAACATTGTGCATATTTGTTTAATAAATTTAATATATTATAACTTTGTAATTTTAATAGGTTGAGTAAAGATAAAAGTGATACGATTCAATCGTTCTAAGAATTAAATTAAAATAACACAAGACAAAATTTATAGGATCCAACCATCCACAAAATCAAACCAAAACAATCCATAAATATACTACTATCAAACCATCTATTCCTTTAAAATTAATATTATTCTATTATGCATTCAAATGTTCAAGGCCTAGGGCCTAGAGCCTAGAGTGTATTCTAAGACACCATAAAATCAATTTGAATAAATAACATTGATTTTGACTTATGATGGTTTTGACATATCTACATCAGGGAGATCTGTCACCTTATAAAGAAAGGCAGCATTCCTGACAAAGAACATTCATGGCAGTGTTGTGTTGACATTAAGGGTGACTGTGCAACAACCCATTCAGCTCGTGCTTTGAAACTGTTAATTTTTTGTGTAGATTTCACCTTAATTTTCAAAGAAATTTTCAAGTCTACAAACTTGTGCCCCAAGACTCTCCCTTAATTTGCTCCGAAGAATGGGGCTGCACAATGCAAGTAACAAATTAAGGGTAAGTTTAATCGTAGATTGATTGGAGATGTCTTATATTAAAAAATAATAATAAAATATATTTATAAAAAGTAACGAATATTTTTTATTATTTTGAAAAAATCTAAAGTGCACACTGTTTAATGTAAAACTTATTTTATAAGATTTATCACATATATAACTCATGACAAATTTCTATTTATGCTTAAGAGGCGAATTACTATAGTGACTCAAATATCTATATATACTCCAGAAAACGGTATGGTCTAAAATGAAAATCTTTCAAGCCGATTGGAAATCTTTGTTGCCATTCCCACCACCCACCTATTTCATAATTATTCTTATTCTTATAAAAGAGATTAGATCTTTCAAAACCTATGTTTTATTTTAAATTTTTTATTCGAAAATATAAACCAATCGATAGCTACAAAGTGTTTATCAGGTGCTTCTCTAAATTACCTCCATTCGATTCCTCATAAAATCCCTATACAAGTTTCCTTAAAAAAAAAACTCCTGTAAATTGATTTTAATTTTGTGCTCCACGAAGAAACAAAGAGTTGATTAGAAAGAGGATACCTTTTCGAATACTTTTAATATGAAAAAATAAAAATAAAAAGAAATATAAATAGTTTATAGGGTTGAAATTTGAATAATAAGGATATATTACTGGTAAATAAATAACTAAAATTTAATTGGTATAAGTATTATAATATTATACTTACTCTAGCTTATAAATATAATAGAATAATAATGAAATAATATTAAAAGTTTAATTTTAATCTCGTATAATTAATTTTTTTGAAAAATATGTTATATTTATAGAAGTTGTATTACGAGCTGGATACTCATCAAGGGAGAAAGAAAATTCTCCTCCAGTCGCTTTTGGCTCAAAAATTATCCATAAAACATTACCATACATAATGCAGATATCCATACACCTCAGCACTACCATAATTGAATTCCAATTTATCTTAATCATGTAAACCATCTATTTATCTTTATGTTGTGTTGCTTTGTGGCCTAACTGTGATAGATTCATTAGACTCATTGTTTGCTCTTCTTGTTCTGTTATTTGCTTGTTCTGCTATTTGCTTGTATCACCTTCTCCATCCCTTGGATTATTTGATACCATCTTATTTGATTTTCTATATGAGAGTCCACATATTGCCCTTCCTCCAGATCTATTTTCCATTTTGCTAAATAGTTTGGTAACCTATTTCCCTCTCGCTTGATATGTGTAATAAAAACATCTTGAAAAACCTTTTAGATCTTCTAAACTGCTTCCACCTTCCTTCTCTCTCAAATTTGTAGCACCTGAAAGGGCCTTATCATATCCAAGATTCCAGCCCATACCTGATAGTTTGTCTCTATCCATAGCTTATGTAACTATATATTTGCAGCTATCACTGATGTTGACAAGATCGTCTGTCCTTCCGCTTCATTATTTGTTGTCTCCCCTATGCCTTTTGCTCTCCAGTGTACTTGTTCTCCTTTCCAATTTCACATGATAATGCCAAAACCATCTTTCCCAAGGTTTTTAGTAGAAGCTCCATCTATTTTTGTCTTCACCCACTCTCTAGGAGGCAACCTCCACTCTATGTTATTCGAGGGGATCTAGGGTTATGCATAAGGGGTCGACCCCAAAATGTATTTATAAAAATTTGGCGAATTAGTTTTGAAATCCAGGTGAATAGTGTCCAAACGCATATAGAAGGTTCACAATTATTAGGGGTAATGTTGGAAATTTAAACTTAAAATGGTCAAATTATTATAAATTTGGGGCAAATCGACCTAAAATAATTACACCTAAAAATGTTTGGCTAATGGGCCCTGGTCAAGGGTGCCAAATATTAGCCAATTCCAAATTTTGAAAATCCTAATTTTAGCCAATTTGGCGATAAATAGTTGTTATGCCAGGGTTATGCATAGTGGCGAATATTTGCCAATTGGGTGAATATTAGGATTTTCAAAATTAGAAATTAGCGAATATGAGGACCCTCGACGTCGGCCCATTCGCCTAAAATTTTCAGGACCAAGTTTTGATTAGGGTCAATTCCCTATAATATATATCCAAACATAGGCATATTTGTACTCGTTGGAAAGCTCTTTTTAAGCCTGATCTAATGGTGGTGTTTGTATGAAGTTATAAGATGATTTTATAGGTCAAAAGTGGCTCTAAATATGACCTTATATTTTAGGGCTTAAAATACCTCAAGTTTTGGTATGAAGATGCTCAATTTGATTTGTTTAGGATTCTCCATGATTTACCTTGATTTTGATTAGGATTCACCATTTTTTTACAAGTACATTTTGTGTCCAACCCCTTATGCATAACCCTGCGCTATGCATAAACCTAAGGAGATTTCACATGTGTATCCATCCCTAAGTTTTTTTTCTATTACAGTTATTTCAAGGCTCTGTAGAATAATCATTTCCTCCATTTTTATGTTTGTTTCCTTCTATAATCTGATAAATAGTTTTTATGTTACCTTGCTCATAATCCTCTCCCATACTTGCTCCCTTATTCTATGCTCTGATATAAATATGTGTGCATTTTGTTCTAGCCATACCCACCACCATATGAAGCTAGGTCCTAGTTTTCATGTCATTTTCATTATTTTAGTCTTAAACCTACATTGTTTCCATTTCTCATAAAATCTTTTTTGGCTCTCAAAAACTTCCCAATGTTGTCTCATCTGCCTCCACCAATTGATCCATATGTCTTTAGCAAAAGAACACCAAAAAAAAAAGTGATTCAAGGTCTCCTCTACCTTTCCACAGAAAACACATTTGGAAGGCCCAAAGAAACCTCTTTTTCTCAAATTATCAAAAGTCAAGCACTTTATGTGGTTAATCAACCATGAGAAAATGTTAATTTTTAGTCATCCTTCCTTTTGCCAAAATAATATCCATGGAAATGGTGTTGGTTTAATCTCATATACACAAACTACCTTGTATCCCTCATTTGCCTTATAAATTTCCAACTTACTTCCTCCCCATCCAAGTATATCCCTCTTAGAACCATCCTAAATTGGGTGTCTTTAGAGATGTCTCCACTATTTTTTTGTTAGTTCCTATGTCCCCCTCACTAGCCATTATCGGGGATGTTTTCACTATAGTAAGTTTGGTACATGTTGATTCCATGATTTTATATAGTAAGAGGATTTCCACCACCCTGCTTTTTGAAGCTCCGCTTTCCAACTCTCCATCTCTAGGAATGTCTGAATAATTGGTTGAGATTGACTCCATGAATCCTCCCAAAATAGAGCATCCTTTCCATCCCTTAATTACAAATATAGGTAGGGATTTATTAACTCCTAGATTGCCAATATTGTCCTTCATACTGTAGATCCCTATCCTTCCACTCTGGGTCTTGGAATGTTTTTCTTAGCCACTCTTGGGTAAGATTTGGCTTGTAAGAGTCTACTCCATAAACCCCAGTAGTTGTAATTCATCTCCAATACAGCTTCCCAGCTAGTACATTGCTGATGTGGGATGTTGATCTTATCCCCAATCCTCCTTGTTTTTTTGGTTGGCATATCTTCTCCCAACCCACTAGTACTATTTTTTGTTCTTCCATTACACTTGACCACAAAAAAATTCTTGTATATTTGTCAATATTTTTTAGAATTCTCTTTGGAGCCTGAAGTACAAAAAAATTATAAACGAGGAGAGCTTGTAGCACAGTTTTAATCATTGTAAGCCTTCCTCCCAAGCTTAGCCATTTGTGAGTCTAGTTTCTCAGCTTAGCTTGAAGTCTATCCATCAACCCTTTCCACTCCTTGCTTTTTTTTTTCTTTGTAGATAAAGGTACTCCTAAATAATGTATAGGTAAAGGAGTTTCCATGAATTTCAACAATTGTATAATTTTATCTCTCACCCTTGTTGGGTGCCAAACACTGGTGAATTTGTCCTATTTTTGTCACAACACTTCTCATTTAATTTGTCAATCCAGGGAACTCGTAAGCTTGTGAAGAATCACGACTGAGACTAGTCACACTACCACTTTGGAGATGATCCGTTCAACTACCATTGGGGGGTGTTTGTATAATATCAATAAAATCGTCCGCCTCAATAATATTAATTCATAAATAATAATGCGGATAAAATAAACACACAAAGTGAAAATGCTTCTTATAAATAAACACACCTCTAAAATAACTAAACATAAACCTAATGCATAAACATACTACCATGCATAATGAAATTACGTAAATAACTAAGAGGGGAGGAATACTGGCTTGGAGTGGGCCCGAGCTCCAGGCAGATTCTGCTTGATTGGTTCTCACACGATGTGCTGCTAACGAACGTTCACACTTTAGTATTGATGCAAGGGAATATTATATATATCAAATGCTTTTACAAAAGAAGCTCTCCTTCCATAGGGAAGTCTGTGTGTTTATATACTACACACACAAAACTTCCTATGGTAGTTCTGTTACAACAAGCATCTCGGTTTAGCCTAAACTAGGATAGTTCAGTTACTGCAACCGGTGCACAATAACAACTCTACGTCGTTTCCTGGTAATCGGATGATTTCCACTGCATTACGGTTCGACTTCATGAGTAGTTACATGTTCGGCCACTCTGGCTGGGACAACTCGTTCAACCATGGTTTCCCATAGATGACGTGGAACGGTGGTCAATAGGGTCCTTCTCCAGCCATTTTGGTCAACACGTATAATTCGGGCTTCGGCCTTGGTAAGGCGCCTAACTCGGTAAGGCGCTTTACTTGAGTAAGGCGCCTACCTCGGTAATCTTTCCTCCTGGCACCTACTTCAGTAAGGCGCCTACCTCAGTAAGGCACCTACTTCAGTAAGGCGCCTACCTCAGTAAGGTGCCTACTTCAGTAAGGCGCCTAACTCAGTAAGGCGCATACTTTGATTTACCTTTATTTGATTTAGCAGAACCATGCCAGGTCCATGTAGGACCTTGACTGAGCAAAAGATGATGAAATCAAGGAAAATAGCTACACACAACACACTTCACACATGGATTAGATAATACACATGATTTTATTAAATACATACATAATACTTCATAAAACATACAACTCATGATATAATGTCATGCAAAAACCGTTAGTTCATATACAAAAATATGAGCATTTTTGGTGCTCATCATCCCCCCATGCCTAATATGTGCCATGCCCTCGTGGCACCTAAAATCGGTAACTACCTCTTCTCTATAGACCACTACTTTTCATTTCCTTCTCTTGCTGGTGGTCTTGACCTGTTCTCCCCCTTGAGGTTTCCATTTCTGCTGAGGGGCCCTAGTTTGTTGTGGGGCATCCCTATGTTGTGTTGTCCTCTAGCTACGTCGATGTCTGGGTTGGCCTTCATTCTGTGTCGACCCTTTATTGTGTTGGCTCTATCTCCTGCTTGGCCCAGCACCTGTACTCGGTCCGGCTACCACAGTCATCGCTCCCCTTTGGAAGGTTGCTTCTGCTTCCTACCATAGGTCAACGTGTTGAGGGCATAATTCTTCGAAGGGAATATCGGAGTCGTCCCTCTTCCATCTAACCACGCTGGCCTTGTAGAGCCGAAGCTCCTCCTAGGTGAGGCCAACATTTTTTGCTGCTATTATTGTTGCCTCTACCTTCGGTCCATATACCCCCCATCGTGCCAGCCACTTCTTCATTTTAGAGGGCCTACCCGACGATGATCCATAGATGTCCCAAAATTGATCATCATCAGTGGGGTTTACACAAATACCTGGCCCTCGTACCTCCTTCTTGGTAGCTTTCCTAGCTGCCTTTGCTTCCTCGAACTCCTTACGAAGCCATTCAAATTTTGCCTTTCGCTCAATGAAGGCCTGCACACCTGCTTCCCATTCTTCATCGAAATGAGGGTTCGGTTCCATGAACGTCACCCTGGCCTTCCTTTTGGCCCTCTTCTGAGTCATCTGAGGGGCCTTCCCCTTTCCTTTGTCTGGTCTTGTGGTGGCCTATGTGGGGAAGTCTTTCTATCCCATGGAGGATGCCTCCCTATTGGATGACTCAGGGAGTTTTTCCTCTGATCGGAGGTCCCCTATGGTTGTTCCTTCTGGCACCTTCTTTTCTGGTCCCTCTAGTGGTGGCTCCTCAATTTTGGGTGCCTGGAACCCTAGAGAATCCTCCTTAACCTCAAATTTAGGGGCTTGCCCTGATGGCTCTTCATCATCATCGATAAAAATGATAGGGGTTTCTATTTGAAGAACAAAATTCCCCTATTCCTCTACCACTATCTTATCTGAGGCACGTGAACCCTCCCCTACTTCTAATTCCTCATCTCTAGCATCTGACCTGAATGCCCCAGATGAGACTACTCTCTCTAGCGAGGTCAGAGAGTTCATGGGTACCTCCATCACCCAATCGGTCTAGGTAGAGGCGTCCTACCTCTCTTTTGCCCTAGCCTGCAACTCCTCCTTGAGTTGCTGGATCAATTGCTGCATTTGGGCAATGGTGGCCTCCTATCTTTGGAATTTCCTCATGGTCATCTCCTTATACTCCTTGAACAACACCTGCATCGGGGATTTCTCGCTCTATTCGGCATGATCCTCCTCCAATGGCATCTCGGTCGGTTGTTGCCCGCTTGTAGAAGGCTGCGGGTCCTACGAACTATGAGCGGCCAAATTATACAAAGTTTACGCCATGACATCGAGCTCTGTATCTTCTTCATCTTCCTCATTTGAGAGGAGTAGGCACCATCATCATGTTCGACATTCCCTATGTTCTACCCGACATTCTATGTTGGAGGATTCTAGCCTCTCTTCCATGAAAGTGGGTAGAGAGCTCTGCCCTTCCTCTACAATCCCTGGTGAAAATTGGGGGTGTTCTTCTTTGAACGTTCCCCCCACTTTGGCATCATGCCCTACCTCTATGATGATCTGCTCTACTACATCGGAGGGCTCAGCCCTAATCTCTTCGATTGTCTCCCTCAATTCAACTTCATGCCCTACTTCGATCGCTGCCTGTTCTTGTGCACCAGAGGGTTCAGCCTCTACCATCGATGAATTTCCTTTATGCTCCTCTACATGGTGTATCAGGGCTATAATTAGCCCATGATGGGCTAAGGCAAAAACTACCCCTCTTTGGTACCTCGATGCCTCATCCTGTAGGGCCTTTTCCAGATAGAATGGGACGTTGATCTCCCTCCCATGCACCAGATGGCTTATGAACTGCATGTGGTTCGCATTCAGGTGTGAATACTTCCTAGTACATGTGAAGTATCTCGCAACCTACTCAAAAAATTTTGTAGGTGCATCGAGATCTTCTGCTTGGGAAGCCCCCTAGTCATAGGGGACATTCCCCTATCCAAGCAGTTCCTCGATGCATTTCTTTGCCATGCCGTCCTTGTATGTGCATTCCCCCATAAGGGGGAGGCCAGTGACCTGAGCAATGTGCTCCGGGGTGACTGGAATTTCTAGTCCGTGCAGCCTGGCCACTTCTCCACTCAAGGAGGTGGTGAATTCTTTGGCTACCTCCACATCTTGTTCCTGGCTGACCAGGCGGTAGTAGTTCAGCCAACCCACCACCTCGAATCGGTTGTGGACTTCCCCCTTATTCCTTCAGTGTCACTGGGCTCCTACTTCTTAATCACGTGGTTATTCGAAGGTCCTCCCATGGTGAATTCCCTACTGAGTTCGAGTTCTATACTCAGTAAGGTGCCTTTTTATAACCTGAGGTGCCTAACTCTAGAAATTGTTCCATATTGGGTTTAGCAGGGTACGCCACCCGAATTAATTTTTGGCACGACGTATTAGGCATGAGGGGTGATTTTTCATTCTTGCACCGTCATCATATCAGAGAGCATATTATACAAAAATTACATATATATCTAATTAAAATCATGCGCATACCTGATTGGTCATTTCATGTTGCGTGGAGTATGCCAAATTGCCATTCGATGATGTTTTTCCCATGTGTTGATTACTTCACCTTGGGTACTGCATTCCTAGTTCGCTCGAGGTCCTACTACCAAAAACGTGGTGGATCCTATTGGTTCAGGTTGGGATGCATATCTCCTTGGTGGTTGGCCTTGGGACGTGCAAAAATCCTGCCCAATGATTTCAAAATATTTTTGGGCATTTTTGGATCTCTATCACGTGACATGATGGTATTGGCTCCTCGTACTGCCAAGTTGCGCATGTGAATTGAATTGGTCGAGGTGCCTATTTGAGTAAGGTGCCAATAGGGTGCCTAACTCAGTAAGGCGCCTAACCCGGTAAGGCGCTAGTAAGGTGCCTAACTTAGTAAGGCGCCAAGGTAAGGCACTACTTTGACGGTCATTTATATATATATATATATGCATTCGAGGGTGGCCCGACTTGCGACGTAAGGTGCCTAAAGTAAGGCACCTCTTCCCCCATGTCTAATATTTGTCACGTCCTCATGACAATAGCCCCCTACATTTTTTTTGAGTTCTGTGCCTCCTTGGCGGTGTAAGGCCGCTCCTCTGAGTAAGGCACAGTAAGCACGCTCCTTATATAAGCTCTCCAAGGTAAGGTACAGAGTAAGGCATCCGCTCCTTCAGAGTAAGGCACCAGAGTAAGGCATCGCTACTCCTTCAGAGTAAGGTGCAATAGTAAGGCATCGCTGCTCCTTCAAAAAACTCTAGAGTAAGGCATTGCTCCCTTCAGAGTAAGGCACCAGAGTAAGGCATCGCTACTCCTTTAGAGTAAGGCGCCCCTTCCTTATTTTTTTAAAAGTCAATGGTGGCTGACGTGTCTTTTAATGTGAGGTTGATCAAGCCTCCTAGAATTCTCTTCATATTACATCAGCATCCACCTTGTTCAGGCATGGGGATATTTGATGAGGAATTTTGGCATCCCCCCATGCCTGAACCATTGCTATCCTCCTAATGCGTAGGTATGTGGATGTTGAGCCGAACTAGGCCTGGTTTTCCTAGATGCCTATTGTTCGAACAATCAGGCCATATCCCTACAAAAAGAAAACACAAAAAAAAAAGGTGTAGTTAAATGGGGTCCATGCCTATTAGGCCCTAGCTCTCAGGATACCTACAGCTTGCATGTGGGTGTTGTCCCTACAAAACACATAGTAAGCTAAAAAAATAGTAACCTATTCTAACTTGTCTTTGGTGGATGTCCCTGTATCCACCATGTTGTTGAGAATTTGGGAGATTTTACTTGGATGGGGTCTCCCCCATGCCTATTCTGGTTTCTGCCAACAATCCCTCAGACGTATGGTATGGCCGCACTCGATGGCCATTGGTTGTTAGGATGGTGTTGCTATCATCAATCGTATTGACCCGTACAACACCATTCTTGATTATTTCCACCACTTCATACGGTCCCATCCATCTCTGCATCAGTTTCCCCTTTCATTCTTGGAACCTGGAGTCATACAACAGTACCTAGTCTCCTTCTTTGAATTATTTCTTTTTAATGTGGTGGTCATGCCACTACTTCCTTTGCCTCTACACAATTTTTATTCTTTGTAAGGCATCCATGCGAACTTCATCTAGCTGATTTAGCTGTCGAATTCATTCCTTCTATGCATCATCCAGGTTCAGATTTAATTTGATCATCGTTTTGAGTGTTTTAACTTCAAATTCGATGGGCATCATTGCATCTTTCCCATAGACCAACCGAAAGGGGGTAAAACCAGTGGTCGACTTCCACGTCGTGTTATATGCCCATACTACCTCTGGTAGTCTTGCAGCCCAATCCTTTCTGTGCTGTTGCATAATCTTTGTCAAGATGTTTTCAATTTCCCTATTAGTGACCTCTACTTATCCATTCACCTACGGATGGTATGGGGTAGTCCTATTATGTCGAACCCTGTACTGTTCCATGAGCTCTTCGATTAACCTGGACGTGAATTGGGGTCCCTGGTCTGTTGTAATCTCCCTGGGCACTCCAAATCTCATAAAAATGTGGGAGAACAAAAATTTGGTGACCGTCCGCTCCTTGGAGTCTCTTAGCACTTGGACTTCGACCCATTTAGTGACATAGTCTGTACAGACTAGAATGAACCTCCTTCCTATTGAAGGTGGGTTGATGGGTCCCATGAAATCCATGCCCCATTTTTCAAAGGGCTCGATGTGTACGTGAGGTTGTAGGGGCATTTCGTCCCTATGGGTTGGTCGGCCCATCCTCTGGCATTCATCACATTTATTGGCGTATGTGGCTGCATATTTAAACAATGTGGGCCAAAAGTACCCGATCTGAAATACCTTATATGTAGTCCTTCTCCCTGAGAAGTGACCACCACAAGGCTCATTATGATAGGCCTTGAGTATCTCCATGAATTCATGCTCGGCCATGCATCTTCTCACGATCTGATCAGGCCCTATTTTGAATAGGAGGCCATCAATCCATTGGTATGATGCACTTTTTTTATTACCCCTTGCTTCTCTCGGTATGAGAGGGTAGGGGAGGTTCTCCCTATGGCCAAATAATTGGTAATATCCACATACCATGGTGTCTATTCATTGATGATGAATAGATGCTCATCCGAGAACTGGTCTTCTACCACTGCATAGTCTACTAGAATTAATCTGGATAGGAAGTCTGTGACTACGTTGTCTTTTTTGGGCTTGTCGACTATGGTAAGGTCGAACTCCTATAGCAACAATAACCATCGGATAATCCTACCACTAATCGTTGGTTTGCTCATTAGATACCTGATGGTCGCATGGTCCGTGTGGATGAACACTTTGTATCCAGTGATGTAGTGGTAGAATTTATTGATGATGTGTACCACTGCAAGAAACTCTTTCTTTATTACCATGTAATTAAGCTCAGCCCCTACCAGGTTCTTGCTAACATAGTAGATGGCATAAAACTCTTCGCCATCCTGCTGCTCGAGGACTGCTCCAATTGCATTATTGGATGCATCACAATATATGTGAAATGGGATAGACCAATTTGGGCCCCATAATACTGGGGTAGAGATCAACTTCTCCTTCAGCATCTAAAATGCTTGCTCATAGTCATCTATCTAGATAAATTATGCATCCTTCATCAGAAGGGTATGTAGTGGTTTGGCGATTTTACTAAAATTGGTGATAAATCGCTTGTAGTACCCGATAGAGCCGAGGAAACTCCTTACCTCCCTCTATGTTTTTGGGTTGGGTAAGTCTTTGATGACTTCTATCTTCTTGTGATCCACTTTAATCCCTTCTACCGAGAGATGATGCCCTAACACTATGCCTTCCTGCATCATCATAAAACATTTTTCATTGCTAAGGGATAGATTGTTTTCCTCACACCTCTAGAGTACACGCTCCAAGTTTTTCATTACCTCTTCAAATGTTTCCTCATAAATGGTGAAATCATCCATATATACTTTGACTACTTCACCTATCATATCCAAAAATATGCTAAGCACTACCCTCTAAAAGGTGGTTGGTGCATTGCATAGCCCGAAAGGTAGCACCCTGTATGCAAACATTCCCCATGGGCAGGTGAACGTTGTCTTATCTTGGTCTTCCTCCATGATCTGGATTTGGTTGTACCCATTGAATCCATCCAGGAAGGAAAAATATTTCCTCCTGGATAATGTGTCCAACACTTGGTCAATGAACGGAAGTGGAAAATGGTCCTTTTTAGTCACCTTATTCAATGATCTATAGTCAACACAGATCCTCCATTTCCCATTCTTTTTAGGGACCACCACGAGTGGTGATACCCATTCACTATCCGAGATCGGGTAGATGAATCCCATCATCAGGAGCTTCTATAACTCAGCCTTTACAATTTCCTTCATGGTCGGGTTCATCCTTCTCTATGGCTGTCTGATGGGGGTTGACTATTCTTCTAGATAAATACGGTGAGTGCATACTTCCAGACTGATTCCTTGCATATCCATGTAATCCCACGTGAATGCCTATTGATGCCCTGCTAGGAATTCTTTCAATTCTACCAACTGTGCGGTGGTCAGCTCACTGCTGACATTCAATGTTCTGCCATGCCCGACATCAATTTGTTTGGTGTGGTGGTCCTGAGCACCCACCAATGGTGACTCAAGAATTGGGAGGGAGGACTCTCCATGGAAGAACCTTGAGATGATGCCATCTTCCTCGGCTTCATCCTCCACTTCTATCAATGCCATTACCGGTTGGAGCATCGATAGCTGGTTGTCCTCCTGATTTTCTATTTTGGGTTCTCCCAATGCATCCATCGATTGGGCCAGGGGAGAGATTGTTAATCTCTTGACATTTTGGCCATCTAAAATGGTCATCAACCCATCACGGTAGCTAATGTATGCATCAACCATAGCTAACCATGGTCTCCCTAGGATGAGTGGGTAACCACCCAATCCAGTTTTGGATTGCAGCACTAAAAATTCCTCTCGGATACTCCCATGCATCGACTATTACTATGACATCCTCGAGCATTCCTTCTAGTGCCACCGTGGACCGATCGACCAACTGCAACACTATTTTGGTCGGCTTCAGGTCGGTCAGTTCTAGCATCTGCATGGTGTCTTATGGCATTACATTGATGGCTGCCCCCAAGTCGACCAACGTATTCGCTAGTGAGCGCCCTCCAATTTTTATCGTCAATATCGGGCTACCTGGGTCTGCATATTTGGGATGATATGCATTCCCCATCATCAAGTCGGCTAACTTTCCCATGACGTTGATGGTCTACACTGTTTTGCATCCTGATTTCCTTAGGTAGATTTCTTTTATCACCTTAGTGTAGATGGGCACATCCCGAATAGCTTGGAAAAGTGGGATAGTTACGGTGAGATTTTTTAGGCTTGATAGAATATCAAATTTGGGTTGTGTCAGCTTCTTCTATTCTTGCAACCATTTAGGGAATGGGGCCCCTATCTTCTCAACAATATTTTCTTCCTCCACCTCTTCTATCAGAGGGGAGTCTTCTACTTCCTCCTCCACTTCTACCAGAGAAGGCATTGCTACTCCTAGTTGCTTGCCTGATCTAAGTTGTATTGGATTACAACTAATATGGTACATCGGATACATCTCTCCTTCCACCTGGTATACCGATTGGTTTACCTTGTTGTTTGGGTTTACCGTCGGTTGTGCTGGTAACTACGTAGGTCTTACCATAGGAAGGGTCGGTAAGCCTTGCTGAGGTGGTCCCTGCGCCATGTTCTGTGGAGGTATATTCCATGGAACGTGGCTCCTCCATGACTGCTGATATGGCATCCATGTTTGCTAATTTTGGAATGTCATACCTGGAGGTACGTTCATCCAGGGTGGTGGTCCCCACCATCCCATATTGGGTGGTGGTGGCTGCCCCTATGGCATATATGCTCCTCCTCCATAAGGTGGCATCCCCATGGGCATATTTCCCATAGGATTTTGCTGCCAATTCCATCGATTGCCCATGAAGTAGGCTTCGGTTACGTCGGCATCTTCTTTGGCGTTGGGCAGTTGTGGGCATAGTCTAGTTTTATGGTCTTTCCGATAAACCGCACATACTCTGACCTTGTTCTCTGGGTAGGCATTCCTGGCATGCTTCCCTCTGCATTTGGGGTAGAAATAGGTTAATGTTGCATCATTCTCCTATTTCTTCTTCTCCAATAGTAGTGTGTCCAGCTGCAAAGCTAGAGAGGATAGCATTTCACTTTTTAAATCCTCCAGCATGTTGCCTATCTCCATTTTTGTAACTGATGCGGTCACTTTAACTATTCTGGTGGTTGGCTTACCTCTCCTCCGTGAGTAATTCTGGCATAATTTTTGGATGTCTTCCATCGCGTGCTGGTAAACGTCTCCCCCGGAGATCATATTCAGTGCTTCCAATGACTCATTGTTCAGTCCCCTCAAGAATATACTTTTGAGGGATTTATCCCCTAGCTTTGCATGAGGGGATCACTGCAGATTAAAATTAAATCTTTCCCAGTACTCTTCCAGGGATTCATCCTCTTTCTGCATCATGTTGAGGACCTCTTCTCTGGAATCTCGTGCTCTACCGAAGTCTTGGTATTGCTCCAGAAAGAGCTTCTTCATCCCGTCCCATGTGGTGATCTATTTGTTCCCCAGCCCGATGAACCACCATAGGGCTGAGTCATCTAATGTCGACGGGAAGAGTTTCAGCTTTTGGGCATCCGATTTATAATCAACAGACCTGCACAATACATCAAATTTAAATAAAAATAGGAAAGATAATGCATTACAGGAACAAGAATTTGCTGCAAAGGAGGGGAAAAGTGTTCACGAAACAAACCTTTACTGTAATTTTTATAAATCTCGTAGTTCTTGTCGAAGAAGGTCAGATCTACCTCTCGGTTGTGTTTTTTGCGCCGAATAACTTTGCCCTCCAAGGGTTGGCCTATCAGGCCCTCCAACAACTCAAAGGAGATGTAAAATTGGACACCATGAATTGTGACGTAACCCTTATCCCAAGAATCAGCAAAGGTCTTTGTTATGTTGTCATCAACCCCAGTGAAAAGCTTAAAATTTTTTATCAAAGCACTATTGGTTTTATCTGTCCATAAATCACAAACCAAAGGATTGAGCTGGAGCACAACAGGCTCAATGTAAACGGGTTTGCGCTCACTCATGGTGGCGAACAGGGAAAAAGACAGAGTTCGGTCAAGAAAAAGGAACAGAAAGAACAGGATAAGAAAGGGAGCAAACGTTAGGATAATGAGCAGGACATGCACGGGATCAAATAAAAGAATGGCATTGCCTTGTAAAATCTTGTTAAGAAAGTGATTTTTTTTTTAAATGGGTGGTATATTTGGGGCTATATTCTTCCAGCAATATTCGAAATATACTATATATTTCTTATTAAGAAAGTGATTTTTTTTTAAATGGGTGGTAACATTCTTCCAATACATAGTAATATTCAAACTATGGTAATTGAGTCTGAGGCCACATTCTTCGAGTACATAGTAATAAGGAGTCTTCCTCTCTATAATTCGGAGTCTTCCTCTCTGTAATTCGAATTATGATAACAGAAATACCAACAACATATCGTTGTAGTGTTTGACATGAACGCAGAATGATTTTTACTATTATAGGCCTAATTTAAAAATATTGATAGCTGACCCTTGACTTAATGCCCCTAATTCAACGTTAAAATATGCCACTTGAGTGCAGACAAATGTTGGAATCCACAAAAGACAAATCAAAACACATGACAATCTTAAAAAGTTAATAAAACTATAACATGAAAAAGTTTAGATGGCAATACAGAGAGGACTAAAAGTTGCTCGCTATAAAACAAAACAACTATTTTCTAGATCGAATTCCTCACATTTCATTACGTTTTGTCGGTGAGTCAGATCATAATTTGGGCAACTTTACATTATATAATACAAAATGAGAGGAGCCATCTACATACAATACAAAAATGAGAAGAGCCATCTACATACAATACAAAATGAGCGGAGTCATCTACTATATAACATGTGATGCATAAGACAAACTTATTTTAAAAGATACTGAAAATTGACTGTGGATATATGCATGTTGGCTCACTACTTAAATTACACAACCCTGTTTGGATTGAAAATTAAACCACCAACTCTAAAAGTATAAAAGAAATCTATACAATATAACTTAGAAGCTTTGGAACTCATCACTCTTTACGATACTTAAACGTATCTTTGAAAAAGCAAGGAATCCCCATTATTTCTTCAAAATAAATGGACCCCTTCATATGTTTATATCTCTAACCCACATTCATGAACCTAAAAAATTCTATCATGGGTTCGAATGACTGCATTCACTAACCAGATCCTTCATATGTTTATATCTCTAACCCACATTCATGAACCTAAAAAATTCTATCATGGGTTCGAATGACTACATTCACTAACCAGATCTAGTATCTTGTCTTACGTACCCTTCATAAAGTTCCAAATCGATGTTTTCAATATCTTATTAAATCCTAGAATAGTGTTATATTTTGTAGGGAGAGCAAACACCTCTTAAATATATCATTCTTCAATTGTAAGAATCCTTTATGTTGTTTTTTATTGACTGATTTGTGAAGGTTAAATTGTCATGGTTAATGAGTTTGAGTAATCATTCACTATCAATTTTATATACATATAACAATACAAATTTATTTTTCTTTTAAAAGGCTTCTAGTCATTCACTCTCAATGTTTTATACATATAAAAATACAAATTAATTTTTCTTTGAAAATGTTTTTAACAGGATAATATAATTTTTATCCAGGTTTAGGGAGACCTCCCGCTAAGTCTTTCTTTCTCCAGGTTGCTTGGATTATTGGTCCTTCTTGCATTCTATGGCAGATTTGGTTGGAAAGAAATCAACGAATTTGTCATGATAACAAGCTTACTGTTCATCAGCTTTGGCAGCGAATCATTGGTATGATCCAGAAACTGTCTCTTCCACATGTCAGATTAGTCTTCCTTTGGTGCAATCGGAGATTTTGATGATGCAAAGTTTGGGATTTGTGGAGAATGGTCCTCGTCTTGTTATTTCATCTAGAAACCGAGATGGAAAAAAAATGCAGAGGGATGGGAGATGGCATCCTCCTCCTCTAGGGGTGTTCAAGATCAATACGGATGGGTCTTCTCGAGGTAATCCTAGGCATGCTGGTATCGGAGGAGTTGGGAGAGATAGTGTTGGGAATGCTTGCTTCATTTTTTCATGCTATAAGGGGATACACTCTAATAATTATATGGAGGCTCTTGCTATCTGTTGTGCTTTGGAACAAGGGTTGGCTATGGGTTGGCAGAGGATAATTTGTGAGTCTGATTCACATATTATTATCAATTTGTTAAAGACTCACCATCTTGATAATATTCAATGGAGGTTGACCTTGGTTGTTCGACGATTCTTCAACTCTGTTGTAATTTGGAGTTTATCTCTTTTGTTCACATTCCTCGGAAATGGAATAGGGTTGCGGACTGTTTGGCCAAATGGGCTTCTCAGTTTCAGGGGAATTGGTCTGTTAAGGGTTGGGATAACCTCCCTTTAGACTGTTCTCAACAACTTCATAATTTACTTGCTGAGGATATGTCTGTTTGAGGTTTTTGTTGGCTATTTTTGCTAGTTGTTTGTTTACTGCTAAGGTTTCTTTGATCTAATAAATTTTTACCCCTCTTTTATAAAAAAAAAAAGATAATATAATTTTTATTGCTTTTAATTTTGGTTGTTGAAATAATGTGAAGTATAATAATGGATGGTACAATTATAAGAATTGGAGCCTTCTTCCTTATGATAACTGAAATGAATATATTATTAAAGTTGGTTGTTGAAATAATGTGAAGTATAATAATGAGTGGTACAATTGAACAAATTTTCAGAGTATAAGAATTGGAACCTTCTTCCCGATAATAACTAAAATAAAACCTCAACAATATACTATTAAAATGATATGTAATCTGACAAAAAAAAAATTTCCTTTATATTTTAATTTTCTTTACTTTTTATAAATTATAATTAAAATTAAAATAACCAAAATAAAAAACCATATTCCAACAAAATCTCTCACTTTTTTCTCTTTTGATGTGATGTGGCGGAGGCCATTGTTCCCTCTTGTTATCCTTATAAATTTGTTGTCAACTTGATATTAATTTTGTGGTTGAAATTATAATGGAACTTTAATCTCCATTTAAATGTTCATTGCCACACTTTGTTACACAACTTCAAATTTTCCAAAAATGATTGATTTTATGACTATCGCTTAGTCCTTTTGTGGCTCAACGTTGTCCATAAGCCAATATGGAAAGGCACACAGATATCTCCCGCTAGGCAGAGAAGCTATCTTAATTAGTGGAAGATATTTATGTGTGCCTTTCCATATATCCAATTAGGTAGAGAAGCTATCTTAATTAGGTGAAAAAATAATCACTTTAAATTTGGCCCATGACCGTTCCTTGTCATTGACTTGTGTGGTATGTGGATGGTTTGGTTTTAGATCATGAGTGGCTTAAATTGATTACACTTTTAAAATAGTGAACCTAATAAATACTCGAAAAAGATGGACTGGTTTGGTTAATAACAGTCAAATGTTTGTTGGTGAATTGTTTTGATTTGATTCTCAGGTTAGTTAAGAATTTTGTAGACTTCCTCTTTACCTAAAGAGCTAGAGTTTATAAAATTTCTTTAAAAAAAACAACTTTTAGAATGGATTTGAGTGGTTGAAAAAAAATTTATAAATTAATAAATTAATTATAAAGTTGGTGTCCATCATAAAAGGGTTCAAGTTCCTTTAACATTTTATAATACTTTTTTCATATGTATATATACATAACATAAAAAATAAATTAAAAATATATATTTAAAATTCAATTCTTAAATATAATGACTTAGCATCTATGTGTTTCAAGTGGTTTGTTTATCTTCTATCCCACTCTTTAATGTAACATAAACTCATATAACCTAGAACTTCTTTTAGATATAAACTAAAATTAAATTAGATGAAATTAACTTTAATAATGTTGATTCGAAGTTTGATTGTATAAAAAATTAATGTTAATTTATAAATTTTTGAATAAATAATTTTGAAATTTATTTGATTTCAATGATATTATGTATGGTTCAATAAAAAACTATGTGAACTTTATTTTTATATGTGTGTAAATGTATGTTTTTCTTAGGCAAGTTTTTTTTTTTTTTTTTAAGGCTATCAAGAATATGGAGATACACCAATATTAAGGAAAGTTGCAAACTGAGCGAACTAGTTAATAGGACATCAACAAGCCACGAGTGAAGACGTCAAGACAACTATCATAATCTTAAAGGTAATTTGATCATATTTTGGTTGAAGTTCAATGAGTTATTTGCTAGGGAGATTCTCACCCATGAGAAGTTGGTAATAGTCAATATGGTTTATCCTTGAGGGCATTTGAAAATGAATCTTAGTAGAGTTCTTTGTATGGAAATTCCTTCAAAGGATATGAAGAAATTTTGTTTTGTTTTTGGATTAAAATCTTGTTTCAAAGAATCCGCCAATGTAGAGGAGTTGGAGAGCAAGTGGGTAGTTAAACCTCTCTAGTTGCTGAGAGGCCCAGGTTCAAATCTCTCGCCTCACATGTTGCGGATATGTTATGTAATGGTTCCCTCGTGGTCACACTCTGTTTACCCCTTGTGGCCACCACAACAAACAAAAAAAAAAAAAAAATCTTGTTTCAAAGAGCATTGTCACTAAATTTTTGTTCTTGAACACATGATTTTGATTCCATAAATTTTATTTATTTATTGGATACAGGATGAACATGTGTCTCTTTATGAGAGGTCCACTTGAGTGTGATCTTCTTAGTATTAGTGATATAATGTTCTCGAATTATAGTTTTTCTTTCTTGCATTTTCTAATATTAAAAACATACAAGCCCATTAATTGGATATGATGTTTTTATTTGTTTTTACAACTTTTGTTGTTAATCTTGAATAAAAATTATCTTTGGTTTTCTTGACACGTTTTTTTAAGGATCATTACAAAAGTTAATTTTCAAGTTATATATGTATATATATATATATATAGTTTTTTCAATTGGTTATATGAGATTGAAACGACCCATTACATCATCACCACATGATGGTATTACAACAAAGCTTGGATATTATCCATGTATCCCTTGGCCAGATTCAAACCTGGGTCTCCTCCTTAAATACTGAGTAATCTAACCATAATATCTTTTTTTAATATCTCTGAAAAGTTAATGTTTAAATGAGTTATATATTTCTTGACTATATTATAGTATAATTTACCAAAAATTTATTTGATAATAATTACATGCTTACATTAAAAATATAACCAACAAACATTGAATTTTAAAAGCAAATTTCATATTATGGTTGTGCACCAGTCAAATAAAGTTAAATAATGAAGTTTTTTTTTTTATTATTAGTGTGAGAAACCCCTACCACCAAAGCACATGGTTGAGCAGTCTTCTCCTATGGGGACAACGTAACTCTTCAAGTTTTGGCTCTTCTTCAGGAGGTCCAAGGTTCAAGTGTGTGAGGAGGTGAGTGTGTGGTGGCTTTGTGATAAATTATTTTCAATTCAAAAATTAATTTTTACTAGAACAAACAAAATCTACATGTGGAAACTCTTAACCTTTCAACATGAAAATTAGTTAATATAATTTAAATATTTTCAAAACTTTAAAATTAACTTTTAATTAATTAGTAAATTTAAATTTTAAAGTAATGGAAACAAATTAAAATAGAACAGTCTATGTAATCACTTGAAGGTTATAATTTCCATTATTATTATCTTTTGAGTAATGATCAACATAACTTGTGTTCAAATGGACTTTAATACATTGTTTAAAAAGGTCCTATAAAGTTTAAGGTCCAAACAAAGGCGCAGACGAGTGTGTGATGAGGTGTGTGTTTAGTATTGATATGCTTATGAAAGGTCATGGTTAATAGTTATAATAAATCTAATTTTAATTATAGCGGCATGGTGGTTATAGGAGCGTAAAAAGGTTTTAAATGATTGTGGCATGGTGGTTATAGGGGCATATTGTGCGAAGATCTGTGTAGCGGTTTTCGAGGCGAACAACGCAGAATACTATCACGATCATAAAAACTAGACAGCTTGCTCCGATTCGTGGCGGCTACCAATTTTACCTTGTAAATTTAAAAATATATATATAGTAGAAATTAAGGTCCAAGGTGTAGACCAATTGGTTCGACCAAACCCCTTAAGGGGAAGAGATCCAAGGTTCAAATCTGGTCCAAGGTTCAAATCTGGGTATTACCGGACTGAAGGTTTGTCCCTTTTCTAGTGTTTTTAGCGGGGTAAAAGGTTTCAAAGGTTTGAAATAATTGTGGCATGGTGATTATAAGGACGGAATGCGCAAAGGTTTCAAATGATTGTGGCATGGTGATTATAAGGACGAAATGCGCAAAGATATGCGTTAATGTGGCGACCAGAAAAGTCAAACAACCTCGAATTCATGGCGGGTACCGATTCCACCGTATAAATTTAAAAAATAAAATAAAGTAAAAAATAAAATTAATTATATATTAAAAATTATAATTTATAAATATAAAAAAGATCCATTGAAATATTATCCTCATCAATAACACTTTGGATAGACCTCCATGAAAAAGGAGAATAGACTTTTTATACAAACCATGTCATTTTATGCATTTCTGAAAGATAAAAAACCTTCAAGGGATGACGATAATAATTCAATTGAACTACGAAATGTTTCGAAAGTTTGAAAGAATAATTTTTGTGGGAGTGTAATTTCAGACAAGAGCATATAAATATGTATTAAAAATAATAATAAAGAAATATATTATATGAATAATAATGAATGGTAAGGGTCTGTCATACAGATAGCCAAAAATAATTTGAAATTTGTGCTTCAGCCTATGAAGACAAATTCATAGGCACGTGCATCATCACAGCCGTATAAAGTGAAATTATAGATCAAAATTAGGGTCTTGGTCCCAGTTGAGTCAATTTTCACATGTTTGTTCGCACACCATAACAAAATGCACTCAATTGTCTTTGGCCTCTAATGTGCAACTTAGTCAAATAATTTTGAATTTCTTTCCAACCTTTAAATATAACGTTCAAAGTGTGATTTGAATGTGAAAACTTGAGCTTGAGAATGATCTATCTAATCACACAAGGAGATACCATGTCCTTGTCGATTCTAATGGGCTTTAAGTCCATTGTTTTGAACGGTTGTGTAAACTTTAATGGTAGTATTTGTTTTTTAACCAAATAATTTTATAAGTAAGATGTGAGGAGAAAGATTTTGGAAGATAGCTAGGTTGTTAGTAGTCAAATGTTTGTCAATAATATTTTAAATTTAATTTTTATTTTTATTTTTTTTTCTTTTTACAGTTCTAATTTCTTTAACTTCAATTTTACACAATAAATAGAGGTTTTTTAATGCAAGAAACAAAAAAAAAAATTATAAGTGAGACTTCACTAAACTTTTGTCAATTATAAGTATTTTATTTAATTAAATAAATTTATTTGTATAATATTATTTATGGTTTAAAATTTTATAATTTTTTAGTTAGTATCATGGATATGTATATTATATAAGATATTTGATGATGTATTGGATATATTAATAAGATATGAGTGTATTTGGACAATGTATATGTATTTTTTAATATATTTATATTTTTGTACCCTTGTACTCTGTATATCATTATGCCCTTATATTTGTGTACTTTAATTATAGAGGTTTGTCTATACCATAGACACATCTTATATATCCTTATACCCATGTCTCATATAACCTTGCATACATTTAATTATTCAATAGCATTAAAAAGGTCTTGGTGACAAAATAGATATCAATACAATGGTAACTTATAAAGTTCAAGATGAGATTAATCCTTTTTGAGGAATTAGGAGGACAACACTTAATAAGTCAGAACTATGATTATCAATGTTTTATATATGAGACTTATAAGGATATGATTTTCACCTAGTTATCAATGTCATGTATAAACAATGGTTTTGAAGGTAGTCAATGGGGATCTATCGAGATGGTTGAATTCTATAGATACAGACCTTCATGTGGGATATGTTTAGCCTCCTCTCTTTAGAAGAGATATTAGGATTTTTTCTCTTATGTAGGTGCTTATTACCTTTTGTTTACTCTTATTCAACTCTCATAGTGTCTTGGCATACTTTGAATATGATGGGAGATTTTGAGGTGGACATGGAAGAGATATAGGATTCAACCAAACATAGCACTAAGAAGTCAAATTAATACCTCCTATGGCATCATTCGGAGGGTCACACAAGCACCCATTAGATTTAATTATATGTAAAACAAAGGCATACCCCTTGGTGAAGGTTTTAGATGAAACTACATGTAGCAGAAGCCACATCACCCCTACCAATAATCATGATCATAATGTTGAGGCCATGAAGTATATTTGACTTACAATGAAAATATTCATAATCAAAGTTTTCTCTTTGAAAATTATAAAGGTGGTTTTGCTTCATTTGTCTTGGTATGTGTTCTTGTCCAAGGGTACATTTTAATGGATGAAAGGAAGTGACAAGGTGAATGCCCTTCATTAATAAATTAGTATTGAGTAACTTACGTCAAGTTAATGATTGTCATTGTGATACTACTAGGTGTATTATTTAAAAATGAACACTATTGTTTACCTTGTGTTTGACAGAGAGCCTCTGCCTTCTTGCATGGGATAGGGATGGACTAACCTGGATATTCCTTAGGTAGGATGTCATTGAAATATATGGTTAGAGCACATGTCTATCTATTTTTACTCCACTTTTTGATGTTATTCATGTGTCAATTTATAATTTCATTGTCTTTGTAAGGTCAAGTTCAACTAATAAATCATAGACCCTATATTATTCTAGCAAAGACACAATATGTAAGGCATAATTATGTTTACTATAAAGTGGATTCACTAATAGATCAACCACTTACTCAAATTTTGCTTTAAGTGGTGATTAATTTTATGTGGATTCACTAATGGATTAATTTTATATCTTAATTGTTTAAAAAACAAGAATAAAGAATGAGAAAATTTATCCACAAAATAATTATTCAATAAATAAAGAATAATTATTTAACTTTAATATTTATATAAACTTATTTCCTTTAAAGGAACACTTGAGGTGGTGTAATATTTGTCACTCTATTGATTGTTTTTTACTTATAGTATAAAGAATAAAATTTTAATATATACATATTATTATATATACTTCGAAGAAAGAAAATAATAAAATAAATATATATTTTTTTAAATATAAGGTTTTAAAAGTTCTTTTTTATTTACATCAATTCAGTTATATCAAGTTATATAGTTTCTTTGGTGTTGCCAAGATTTTTTATATAGTTTCTTTGGTGTTGCCAAGATTTAAACCTTGGTATGAACTATATTACCATATATTTCACTATTAAACCATGACTTTATTCACAATATAATAAATATTTAAGTAGAAAATTTTTTATTTATAAATCAACATCCTATTACAAATTAGATTGGTTTAAATAAAAACATCAATTTAATTTTATATAATAGAAATTGAATCCAAGCTCAAAAATTTACAAGAGATATTAGAAATTAATAGAATGGATCATGATTCTTATGTGAAAGAAAAACATTATTTTCTAATTATCATAATGCATTGAAAAATAAGGAGTCATATTGGTTCCAAAAATCTAGAGAGAAATGGCTCAAAGAAGGAGATAGAAATATAAAAAAATTCATGCTACAGCAAAAGCCAATTTTTTTGTTCATCATATCAAAAATATTATAACTCTAGATGGAAGAAATATTGAGGATGAAGAATATATAAGGAAGGAAGCAATAATTTATTTTTAAAATATTTTGTTAGATTCTAGGCAAGAGAAGGAGGCACAAGAAAAAAATTTGCAAACTATTCCATCAATTATCATGTTAGAGTTAGAGCATATTACATCATTTGGGTCATGTAAATGTACCACCTTTGGTACATAGTTAGAGTAGGAGATTACTTTAGGGGGAAGTTAGCTACTTACTTCAAGCAATGTAATAAATGCACAAGTGTCAATGTGCAAGTTGTAATGTGCAAGGTGTCCCCTTGTACAACTAGGTAGAGTGTTGGCCAAGGAATCTCTCTTCCTATATAAAGGGCCTCATAGTGATAGATTAGGAGAGCAAGAGACATATCAAGCATATCAATTGTATTGTAGTAGATAGTGGTAGAACTCCTGTATGGAGTACAATGTAGTTCTTTAGCTTGTATTAATGGAGTGACCATTACCTCCATACTGCATTGTATTTTTACCACTTTCTATTTATAGTATATTTTAGTCATATTGCAGAATTACTTTCTTTTATATTTTTTGCATCTTATTAGGACCTGTGATAGATCTCTCCCACTGTAGATATCCTCAAAAGCTAACAGTGGTATCAGAGCCATGGTGAATCGAGAATAGGAGGACCTACATCCATCATAAGAGAAGTCCAGTAGGTCAATAGGAATAGGGAGAGTCACCATTGCTACTGTTGGCCTGCATCTTTGCAAATCGGATCTACCGTTGTGCGTCATTGCATGCAAAAGTTGCCATTAGGAATCAATTGATAGAAAAAGCCACAGTAGTCAATAGGATTAGAGAGAATCACAAGTGAGGATTAAATCTCAGTTACAAAAATTCTGAGATTACATTTGGCTAGAGTCTTTCCATAGAGTTGCAAAAAAACTCGTGAAGACTAGGACTCAACATTCATTCCACTAGTTTGATGGATCAACTAGTGAAGATTATTTCATTCCAGTTTCTAACAACTTGTTGTAGGAAAAAGGAGATTCAAAAAAAGGTTGGGAAGCTTCCTACAAGAGAGTTAGGAAGAATATCTTCTTAGAATCATTCCAGCACTTGCAACAACAAGGAGAAGACTAAATATTTCAAAGACCTAAAAAAAGGTCCCATTACAAGAGTTGCAATCCTGTAGACTGCAGAAGTGAAGAAAAGGCCACAGTTGCCTTATAGCAGACTCTAGGAAGAAGAGACTCTAGAAGATGAGTCAAGGAGAAGATAGGAGATTGGTGATCTCCATCAATACCTACAGAGTGCAGAAGCTAAAAAGGCCACAGAAGCCTTGATCTAGAAGAAGAAAAGGCCAGAGAAGCCTTGATCCAGAAAAGAAGGCCATAGAAGCCTTAATTCTAAAGAAAACTTCTGAGAAGAATTCCTGATTCAGAAGAAAATTTCTAATTCAGAAGAAGACTCCAAAGAAGAGTTCCTAAAGAAGACTCCAGAGAAGAGTCCATGAAATAGGATATTGGTGATCTCCATTAAATCCTACAAATTGTAGAAGAAAAGAAGGACCAACAAAGGTCCAATTCCAGAATCCAAAAGTAACATATTTTAGATATCTGAGAAGAAGATCTCATCACCAACACTTCCAAAGTAGAAGGTTGAAGAAAAGGTCTCATTTGGAAGACCAGAGAAGCTACAAGATAGAAGACCTTGGAGAGGTCTCAAGGAAGAAAAGAAGAAGGCTTGGAGAGCCTTATTGTAGAGCTCGTAGAAGCATTATCAAAAGAGTTCCTAGGAGAACTCATTGGAGAAATCCACTACCAAGGAGAAGTTCTTGATAGTGAAGGACTTGGGACAATTATCACCATTCGACAACAAGCCCAAGAGAAGAAGAATTTGGCAAGGAGTGCCAAATCCAGAAGAAGAATCCAGTGAAGACCTCAAGATATTCAGAATCTTGAGAAGAAGAAGATCTTGTTTGAAGTCAAAATTCAACAAGAATATTGAAGGAAGATTTAGATAGAAGAAGCCTACCAAATCCAGGATATTTGGAGATTACCTCTCACAGGAAGAAGGCACAATTCAGAGATAAGAGTTCTCTAAATCTACAATAGAAAATAGAAGATCACTGGAAGGATCAAGCCACCAAACCCGAGGCTCAAGATAGAAAGTTCAAGACCATAGTTTGGTGAAGCAAGAAGTTATTCTGGATAACCAACAAGAAGCTATGAATTCATCCATTACAAGGTAGCAACTTGGTGAATCAAAACACCAAGATCTACATCTACTACAGAAGCCATTAAAGGTAAGCAACTAGGGTGCAATTAGTTGAACTTCAAATTAGGGTTCATTATCAAATTTCATTAAGCACCATATTTGGATTAAAGTTGCAAGAAGAAGGGCTCATATTATAGTCTTCAAGAAAGTGCAAAAAGAAGAGTTCATTTTAAGGATATATTTGCACATTAAATAGGAGTTGGATATTTTTTGAAAGAAATAAAATTATCACCTACCTATTAATCTATCTAGAAAGCAAGAAGACTACATCCTACAATATTGATTGTAGTGAAAATTGTAGAATATTCATTAAGGGTTCTTTATAGATTACTCTTAAAAAGTTGTAGAGATTATTAAGTGCATTAGAATTCATTTTGAGAGTTTACTTACAGGAGCAATAAGGAGAGATTATTGTTACCATTAAAAGTGCATTATTAATCCATTAAGCACTATACTAGTTGATATTTAAACTAGCTACTCTCAATTAGTTTGTGTTGTTAAAGGCACAAAACTAGCACAAAATCTATAACATTTCATGGCCAAAAGAAGCCACCAATACAAATCAAAAGGTGGAGAAGGAAGCCACCATTAAAGTCCTTGAAGGAAGCCTCAAATCGAGACTTGGTGAGTCTCAAGATTCAAGGAAAATAAAAGGATTTCATCTAATTAAAATCTTTCATTAGCTTGGATTAACTCTCATTAAAATATCCAAGGAAGAAAGAAGTTACCTCATCAAAATCAAGAAAGGATTTCAAAAAGGTCCTTTATATTGGTGCAAATCTAACTATTACAAAGCACCTCTTTTGTTCCTTCAAAAGGACAAAAGCATTTCTATTTACAAGTAGCGGCACAACCATCATATTCAGTGGGTAGTAGGGCAAATTTCAAGAAATAGGAAAGATCTACCGAAGAGTGCATACTTTGCAAAAATCAAGGTGTTTAAAAACACCATTTCTCCATGTCCAATCCAGCCCTAGAAGCAAGCATATCACCTACAACATTGAAGCCATTACAAGAGGCTATTATCATTCAAATTTACATAGAGAAAATATGGCATACAAAAGGAGATCATCTACATCGGATAGCACTATCAAGCTAAGTAAAAAAGGGTTATTACAAAAGCTACAAAACAACACCATCAATCGACTATTACAAAGGATACACAAACAACATACTACAAGCATCAAGATAGAAAGGGAAAAGTGCTATACCCAAGGCCATTACTTGGAGAGAATGACCACCAAAAAGAAGCACAAGAAGCTACCACAAAACCATTAGGAACACCATAGAACCATGGAGTATTACAGCTAGAGCCACCCATTATCCTCATCAAGACAACATGCGAACAGAGAAGAGGAGATGCTTGTATTTCAAGAAATATAGCAAGCCAATGTATAATACAAAGATATAGGGCTACAATGCTCATCCTTGGAGCATTAGAAGAAAGGCTACATGCACAAGCCGTGAGTGCCACTTGGCACAAGAGTTCTAAGTGCCCCAACATTCATGAATAATCCAATGCTCACCTAAAAGGAGTTACAATTCTTTGGAGGTTACCACCAAACTTATCATTGCATACAGGTATATTGGAACACCAACGTCTATTCAATAACACTCAAGTAACACTTATCCACAATCCACAAGGAAACAATCCTATTTAAGGTACCCATTTTGGAGAAGGAGATAGAATGAGGTCAATAGGAAGTCAAGCATTGAATGTTGTGAAGCATGATCATAGGAAGGAGGCTAATTCAAGCCTATGCGCCATTCAAAGGTGTAAGCAAGCATTAAAGCAGCTATCATAAACCAGCAACACCATACCATTCAAATATTATCATAAACAACACACATCCATTCAGGAGGATATTCACATAAACCAAACATCATACAAATCAAAATATTCATTTCAAATTTAGGAGGAGAGAAGTGCTACTCAAGGGAGGAACCGATGATTGGTCAAAGAGGGCATTGACTACCCATAAGTGTCTAGAAGGTTTAAATCGGCCACCTCACAAGCATCAAAGGAAGATAATTCGAGGGATTATTAAGGTAAAGTTTAATATCATTTATTGCTTGCTATAAACTAAAGATATATTGGAGTTATAAGGGTACATTATATTTACTATTGCAAATCATTCACTTAGCATTAGTAATATATTAAGCAAGAAGATTTCAAGAATATTTATATTTGCAAATAATAAAGTAGGAGGAATAAGGATTTCAACTTGGAAATTAAATATCCATTATTGCAAATATTATTGTTTTCTAATATTCCAAATTAGGGAGTTATAAGGAATACTACACCAAATAAATTATTGGAATTTAGAAACATTAAAAATCAAATATCAAAGGCTATAAAAGGAGGTTCATTAAGGAATATCAAGAGTTGGAAATTAATTGGTATACTTGTCTCAAAAACACATTAAAGGGATAAAATAAATCCAACCATTAGAACCTCATCAAATTAGAAAGTGCTTAAGTTCAATAGGAGTAATAAGGTGTAACAAAAGTTGATTTTGGTATTTACAAAACTTTACAAAATCAACCCAAAATTGAACTACTATTCTCAAAAAGCACTTCATCACTCATATAGCATATCCAAAAACACTAGGGAGTCATAAGGCATTCTACAAAACTTGATAATAATAGCATTCATCAAAGTTTATCAAGTACTCAATCCATTTGGGAGTCATAAGTTTCTACAAGGATTTTATTAATTCAAATCTCTTAAACTAGGGAGACATAAGGAAGCCTACAAAACCTAAGCTCTATAAAGGTTTTATCAAATCAAATTCATATACTCTAAACTAGGGAGTCATAAGGTAGACCACTAAGATACAAGCTCTATCAAAGCACTTTATACTCTAATCTAGGGGGCTATAAGGATGTCTACCTCAAGTAATACAATAAACAATGATATGAAAAACACTATTAGAAAGGAAAGAGCAAGTGTCATAAAAAGTGGAATCAAGAATTCACTTATAAAGTCTGAAGGAAACTTAGATCCTACTTCAAAAAGGATACATAATGAAGCTTTAAAAGATATATTTGAAACGATGGAGCATTATCTACATGCTCAACTCACTGAAGCAATTGATAATGGAAAGAATGACATTCAAATTTCTTTAGAATATGGAAGCATACTATACATGGCACTACTTACATTCAAATGTTATAAAGATGAAAATGTGGAACAAAGAGGATTGATAGAATTACTTAAACTGAAGATAGAAATGGATGAATCATCCCTAGCAAAGATATTTCAATCCTCATGCAGTATTAGTACTTCAAGTTCTACTAACTCAAAATATTATCATGATGCTCTAAGTGTATGTTCAGAAACTTCTATACAGGACATAGAGAATGATGACAAGGACAAGAGGAAAGAAAAAATACTCTTGCAAGAATCAGGTGATAGCACATCTACCCATGAAAGTACTGACTCCAATAAAGAAGAAGAAGAAGAACCAATTCAAGGAGGCGTATAGTGCAATGTGAATTAAAGAAGAAAATAAAGGACCTGATCAAGTTGAAGAACATCTGAAGACAAAGATCCATATTGAAGATTGAAATCTTCAATACCCAAATAATGTAATACAGGGGGGTGTTAGAGTTAGAGCATATTACATCATTTGGGTCATGTAAATGTACCACCTTTGGTACATAGTTAGAGTAGGAGATTACTTTAGGGGGAAGTTAGCTACTTACTTCAAGCAATGTAATAAATGCACAAGTGTCAATGTGCAAGTTGTAATGTGCAAGGTGTCCCCTTGTACAACTAGGTAGAGTGTTGGCCAAGGAATCTCTCTTCCTATATAAAGGGCCTCATAGTGATAGATTAGGAGAGCAAGAGACATATCAAGCATATCAATTGTATTGTAGTAGATAGTGGTAGAACTCTTGTATGGAGTACAATGTAGTTCTTTAGCTTGTATTAATGGAGTGACCATTACCTCCATACTGCATTGTATTTTTACCACTTTCTATTTATAGTATATTTTAGTCATATTGTAGAATTACTTTCTTTCATATTTTTTGCATCTTATTAGGACCTGTGATAGATCTCTCCCACTATAGATATCCTCAAAAGCTAATATATCACCTAGGGACAAAATGAAAGCTTTATGAAGAATATATCTATGGAGGAGCTCCATGAAATAGTTTTCTCTTTCCATCCTAACAAGGCACCTTGCCCTAATTGATTTCCTGCAATTTTCTTTCAAACATTTTGGGATTTATTGAAGAGTGATATGTTAGATGTGATTTAAGAGGCCCAAAAAAGGAAGGCTATAATAAGTGACATAAATTCTACTTTTATTACCTTCGTTCCCAAGAAAAGTGACAAAATATTTTGATAATTTTCGTCCAATAAGACTTTGTAATATGATTTATAAGATCATTTCAAAAATTATGATAAATAGGTTGAAGGGTATTTTAGGGTGTCTTATCTTAGAGGAACAAGGTGGCTTTGTTAAGGCTAAACAAATTATTGATGGTATAATTATTGCACAAGAGGCCATACATTCTCTTCATTCCATGAAAAAATGTATGCTTTTGAAATTAGATATGAACAAAGCATATGATAGGGTTTCTTGGAATTTTCTACATGCTATTCTCAAAAAGTTTAGTTTTGATTATAGTTGGTGTGAGTGGATTAAATATTGTTATAGCATTGCAAAATTTCTATTTTGATCAATGGTTCTCCTACTAGGTACTTCAAGTCATATTGTGGACTTCGTCAAGGTGATCCTCTTTCTCCTTATCTATTCATTATTCTGGTGGAAGCATTAGGGAGAGCCTTTTCAAAGGTAAAAATGGAAGTAAAAATCAAGGGTATTAAAGTTGCAAAAAATGGTCCATTTGAATCTCATATCCAATTTGTTGATGATACTTTTCTTTTGGTCCATCCCTCAGTCAGTCAGGCCATGAAGTTTAAATCAATTTTATCATGTTATGAGAAGGTTACTAGATAGTTGGTAAATACTTCAAAATCTAGGATTCAATAATACTACCCTAGATTTACAACAAATTATTGTGAATATTTTAGGGTTTAAAATTGAAAATTTTCCATCAACCTACTTAGGTATTCCTTTGTCTGATAAAGGAAATAAAAAGGAGCTTTAGATCTCTTTTTTGGATAGAATGAAAGCTTGTTTGATAGGTTGGAAAGGTAAGTTCTTAACCATGGTAGGAAGGCTACAACTCATAAAGACTACTTTGTAATCCATTCCTATTTATATGATGTCACTTTCAAGACTGCAAATAGGTATGCATCAAAAATTGATAAAATTCAAAGAGACTTTCTATGGAAAGATTGTGAGGAAAAATTTAGGTTTTCTCTTTATAAGTGGGATAGGGTTTGCAAAGGAAAGAATATTGGAGAAGCAAGCTTGAAAAATTGCAGACTTATGAATTTGGCATTAGGAGCAAAGCTTGAGTGGAGATTATTTAGAGATCAAGAAAAGGATTGGGCAAAAATATTACTTCAAATTTATATAGGTTCTCTTGATGCAATGAAATTTTTTAGGAAAAGAACTCCACCCAAAGGATCGTCAACATGGAACTTCATATCAGAGAGTTTGTAATTGATAAAGAAACATATTAGATGGTCATTCAATGAGGGAATTTATGCAAATTTTTGGTCTGATGCTTGGTTGAAGCCTTATCCTCTTATCTCTGAATCAAAATGGAAACCATTGGATCAAGCATGCCTAGCATGTAAAGGTCCAAAGGTCAAAGATAATATTATTACGAGAAAAAACTCTAGATCATGGATTTATTTTAGTAACCTGGTGAAGGAGAGGAACTCAAACAAATTGCAAATGAACTTCAAAAAATGCTTTGAGAGTTTTATTTGCCAATTTTTACATGAAAGGATTATTTGGTTTGGAATTCATCAAGGAATGGTGGATACTCGATCAAGTTGGGATATGAGAATTTAGAAAAATCAAAACTTCCTTCTCCCAAAGATTTTTCTTGGAAGAATGTTTGGTCATTAGAGGCTCTCCCTAAGACCTCAACATTTCTTTGAAAAGCATTTCAAAGTAAGATTCTTACGTGATATAGTCTACAAAGAAGAGGATACTATGGACCCTTCAGATGTGCCTTGTGTGAGAAGGATTTAGAAACATCAGATAATTTACTTATTCATTGTCCATTTACTCATACCATTTGGGGTTATTTTTTAAAAAATATGAAATTATATTGGGTAGCTCCATCAACATTGAAAGAGTTGATAAAATGTTGGATAAATTATTTCAAAGCTAAAGCATTATGTATTCTTTGGAGGATTGGCCCTACCATTATTTTTTGGAATTTATGGCTTAAAAAGAATAATAGAATTTTTAAAAATAAATATCAAAATCATGACAAATTTTGATACTGTATTAGTGCCGCTCTTACATAATATCTACAAATATGGTGCTCATAATGGGAAGTCTTAGTAGAAAAAGAGGTGCTAATAATTTGGCTATAGGATTTGAACATACATGGAAGATTCATCTGCGATAATGGAATTAAAACAAAGGATCTACTTCAATCTATGGTAAAATGGAAATGTCAAATAATTGGGTTTATCGAAATTAATTTTGATGGTTCTAAAGGAAATTCAAGAAAATTAGGTGGAGGTGGTGTCTTTAGAAATAGTGAAGGTAAACTTCTCCTCACTTATTTAGAATATATGAAACTTCAACTAAAAACCATGCAAATGCTAGGGCACTTCTTACAAAGATTAAAATTGCACATGTAAATATATATATATATATATATATATATATATATATATATATATATATATATATATATATATATATATATATATTTCAATTTAGGGGGACTCACAAATTATTATCAAGGCTGTTATAAAAAATGGATGTGAAGGGTGGATAAAAAATAATATTATTGTTGATCTTCATCATCTATTACTAGAGGAAATCTCCTAGCAGTGTGAGCATATTTATAAATAAGGAAATCGAGTAGTAGATAAATTAACGAATTATGGTGTTGATCTTCATCCCGATGAAATTCAAAATTTATAAGGAAATTGGTCAAGTAAGATTTTATGTCTTAATCAAAATGATGTCAAAGAGTTTATTGTGAAAACATAACACTTCGAGAAAGTTGAAGAATATATTTAAGAGAAAAAAAATGAAAAAAAAAACCATGATAAAAATGTATGTTACAACAAATGTAATATTTTAATATTTTGATGGGAATGGCCCAATAAAAGTCACATATAACCTATTAGAAAAAAAATATTAAGGATCGTGAATTAGATCGATTTAAATAAAAATGCCAATTTTATTTTATATTTAAATTTAATATTGTTTAAATGCCAATAATCATAGGAAATGAATGTGAATTGAGGAGGAGTGAATGTGAATTAAGGATCTATCAATTATTTTAAGCATTAACGCATATTACTTTATCACACACATGATTATTTAATTATTTATAATACATAAGGTAATCACTTTATCACACATAGGATTATTAATTATTTATAATACATAAAGGAATTGATAATATGATTGGGTGTTGTCACTATAAACTTTAGCTTTAAGGATTAAAAGAAGTCAATAAGACCATAATCCTTGAGGACATCAAACTAGGGTAGGACCCCAACCCTTGAGGACATCAAACTGGGGCAGCTAACCAAAAAACACTTGACCACTACCATCTAAGCCTATCCTCTTTTACATATGTCATGGTTTGAGCCCAAGCCCTAACCACTTTAGTGTGCTTGTCTAACCACTTTATTATCCTTGTCAGACCTAAAAATTGAGCTTACATAGGTTTTTATGAGGAGTCCTCGTCCCCTTTATCGAGGTTTGAACTTAGGTCTCCTTGATGAAAACCCAAGGACTCACCACTATGATATCCCTCACATGTTTAAATTTAAATTTACATGAGTTTTTATAAGGGGTCCTGGTTCCCTTGGGGTTTGAACTTGGGTCTCCTAGATGAAAACCTAAGGACTTACCACTACGACATTCCTCCTTAGTTAGAAAAAATATTTTTTTTCAAAAATAAATTACTGGATTAATTAATTCATTTGTTCCTAGAGGGACAACACAACTGTTTGGGATTTGGCTCTTCTTTGGGAGGTCCAAGGTTCAAACCATGTGGGTAAGTGTATGAGGGGGTGAGTGTGTATGGTTGTATGTTTAGCCCCTATTGATAAGCTTAGCTCTATCCCTTATGATAAGCTTAGCTTTCACTCATACGAGATATCATGGTTGGAATGAATATGCCCAGCCCTAAACATCGGTTGTAGAGATTTTTCCCACTAACCTAATAATAAAAATTTATAAAACAATTGGCTTAGCATTCACAAGATCATTGCCCCTTTATTTTTTCAAACGATAAACATTTTAAAAAATGCATAGGAATAAATTTAGTTTTTCATTGATAAATAGAAATGCATAGTAATAATTTTTTTGAATTGTAATTTTTTAAAAATTAAAATAAATTTTATTTGTATTATATTATTATTTTATTTTTACAATATTTTAATCATTTGATAGGATGTTAAGGTTAACGTTTGGCAAAGCTCATAAATAACATTAGGGATGGGTTTATTTGCATTCTATGATTACTAAACTTAGATGTTTGTATAACCTTAAGTTTAACCCTTACCTCCATGTGTCCTCATGGTTCTACAAGATGCTTCGTTGAAGGATTAGAACTTGGATTTACAATGTGAAACTTTTCTAGTTACAAAATGTTGAGCTTTATTAAACTATTTTTTTGTTTTTAATTGATGTTAAATATGATTACAATTTTACTTTTAAGTATAATCTTATATATAAAATAATGAATGAAAGCAATAGACTAAACTTGAAATTTTATGTTTGATTTCGAAATTTATAATGTTTATTTTTAATAAAAATTAAAGAGACATAATTAAATAGGATTTTTAGATTGGTTTATTTTGAAGGAAGTTAAAAAGTTATTATCATCCTATTATATAAAATATATAACTATCAATATTTTTTGATGTTTGAATATATGTATTTGTGATTTTAAACTCACATTGAAAATATGTATTAATATGGGTGTTTTTGAATATATGTATCACAACCAAATATACATTGGTAAAACATAGATTATTTTAATAATGTAAATACATATTTTACCTTTGTATTCATGTACCTTACATACCTTTGCACCTTTATACTTACTTACACTAGCTTTGAGATCTATACTAAGTACTCTATACATGTCTACATACCTATTCAACTTTATCACATACTTTGTTTAAGGCCTATCTCATAATCTAGTTAAATGTTTAATTATTTTTCAAACTATTATATTACTTTAAAAGTATCATTTTCCACAACAAAGTAGGGGTATCATAATCTAGTTAAAGGTTTAATTATTTTTCAAACTATTAAATTACTTTGAAAGTGTCATTTTTCACAACAAAGTAGGGATCATTAACTTCTAAGGTTATAAATTTCATTAATTTTGATAATGATTATAAATTATAAGGACATACACTACACACATCATTTCATATATATATGGTATATATGGTAGAAGAAGGGGTTTTGAAAGGATTGCCCAACCTTTTACAATCAACGATGAAAAGATATCAAAGAGAGAACAAAAATCCAACACTAAAATGATTTACAAATATCTGAATAATAAAAGTGGATCTTAACTAAGGAGAGGTACAACCAAGGAAGCCTAGGAAAAAAAGCTCAAGAGATAGACCCCACAAGATAGGAGAAACAAAGAATCACATTTGAATCTTAGAGAATGGGCGCCTCATTATAGGTTTTCTTTGGTAGCATTGGAACCCACATCCTTTATCTTTTTCTCGGGTTTTGGAGGGAATTATCGAAAAACAAATTAAATTTTTAAGACCTCATAGTGGGATACTTCCTCATCGTAGAATATTGCTATGAATTACAGTCTTCAGTGGAGGAGAGCTTTGCTTCACTATTTTTTGGTCTTAGGGCATGTTTCTCCATAATCACCATAGGTAAAGAGCATGATATCATTCTCGTAGAAAAAGAAGGGTTAAACTCACCAAGGCTTCTTACCTCCTCCAAGATCAGCTGCCAAGTGGTTTCTGAAGTTACCAAGTGGTTTCTCAAGACAACCTCATTAATAAAGCCTTTGTATGCTTTTTTCCCCCTTCTAACTTAAGGACAGATTGTGAGCCATTGGAAATTTCATATTCTATTTCTCTCCTTCTGATTTCTTGATTTGAATATTTACCTACCCTTCGGTCTACACCCACATCTAAACCCCTTTTTTATGATTTCTAGTCTTCAGACTCGAAGAAGACCAATTTCCACCTTTTAGGTCATTGCTCGAGGGCTTAAAGTTCTTAGTTTCTTCTAAAGATAGATCTACCTTTTCTATTTGTTTAAAAGTTTCTAACTTGGATTCTTCAATATTAACCTCATCCAAGGAGTTAATAATTTCCTCAACTGGTTCAATCAAATATTCTAAAGAATAGTCAACATAATTATTGCCTGAAAGGTGAAATAGAGGGTTTACTTGAATGTCATGCTCTGGAATCTCTCCCTCTTTGCTTAGATTTGGGTCTTCAAGATCCTGCAAGATCTTCTTGTCCTCTTGATGAGTCTAACCATTAGCCATAGAAAATTTAAATTTATCCTTCAGAGAGAAAGAGGGAACCACAACCTCCTTTTTATGCCAAAATTTCTTAGGGATGGGGTTTTTTTCTTGGAAGAGCAGAGGCCATAGGAATACCCTTTTTTTACAGTTATCACAAAAGGATGGTTTATTTTCATACTCAATATCTTGGACCCAAGAGCCTAATATTGAAATTGGTTTAATTGAGTTTGAAAACTTAGCTTCTAGGTCCGCATTAACACACATTCTAGCGTAGACCAGCCTAGATTTTGCCTTGATAGTAAATTCAATCATTATCAAATCACCAATCCTTATTGCTATTTCTAGTAGGATATCCTCATGCCAAAACTAGAATGAAAGACCCAAGAGCCTAACCCATAACAGTGTTATATTGATACTTTGAGAATTTGGATTGAAATCAGGACCTCATTTACGAAGAAAAAGACCTCATCTTCTAAAGAACTAGGTCCCTCCCCACATAATTTTATCCATATCATCCACATAGTTTATGTTAATGAGGAAAAATCCCTTTGGGAGGGTAGTAATCTCTAGAAGTCCTTGCAACTTCCATTTGGTGAAGGTCTAGCGACGAATAGAGTCTAGTAGGGTTATGCATAAGGGGTTGGACTCAAAATGTACTTGTAAAAAAATGGAGAATCCTAATCAAATCAAGGTGAATCATGGAGAATCCTAATCAAATCAAATCAAGCATCTTCACACCAAAATTTGGGGTATTTGAAGCACTAAAATGTAAGGTCATATTTAGGACCATATTTGACCTATTAAATTATCTTATAACTTCATAAAAACATCACCATTAGATCAGGCTTGAAAAGATCTTTCCAATGAGTACAAATATACCTATGTTTGGATATATATTATGGCAAATTAACCCTAAGAAAAAACTGATCCTGAAAATTTTAGGCGAATGGGCTGATGTTGAGGGTCCTCATATTCACCAATTTTTAATTTTGGAAATCCTAATATTCACCCAATTTGTGAATATTCGCCACTATGCATAACCTTGGAGTCTAGGTTAGGTCGAGGGCCCAAAACCTTCCCCACCAAGTTGCAAGCACCAGGGTCTATAGCCAGCTTCAAGAGGTCATATGGAACTTGGAGCTTACCTTGGTCTGGCTTGAGATCCAACTTGAGCTTACCTTGGTCCAACTTGAGGTTATAATCTCCACAACTTTATTAAATTTTTTTATATACTAATGGTTCTTCACTCAACCTTGTAACTTTTAAAGGATTGAGTATGGCCTAATAATCATAGTCTTCTCTTATTTTTAGTCTAGGTTGTGTATTCAACCCTTAATCCTTGTGTATACAATGCTCCTTAGTTCAACAACAAGTGGAAATGCAATTATGATGAAGATAAATAGAATAGACTTAATGTTAATATTTAGTAGTCTAAGCTTAAATCCTTGGCCTAATAGTTGGCTTGGAAAATATTACATCTTAAGCAACCTAGTAGAATCAAGCTTGCTTCCATAGGCCTACCTCCTCAAAATTATCTTTTGCAAGACATGTAAAACAATTAAGCATATATTATTGCAATGTAAAGCAACCAAGGATATTTGGATCTTAGTAAATGAAAGGTTCCCTACAATCTTACTTTTTAGAATTTTAGGTGAAAATCTGTGGTTCTTGGGATCAAAAAAAATAATAGTCATATTTTCAAATGCTTACAATAGTTGTTTTTTAATTTTATATAGAAAAAATACGTAAATCATGCTTTAATGATTTTTAGGCTATTAGATTCAGTAATACCACTACTTTACTCTAGCATTCATAAATAGGTGTTTTTACTTTTCATCTAGTTCTCCCTTGAGGTTGCATGGAATCATGAGATGAAGTATTACTTGGAGGAGATTCAACAACAAGTGTCCCAGCTAATCAAAGATCAACACGCATCAAGGGAAGAAGTGTGGTTGCATGGAATCATGATATGAAGTAGTACTTGGAGGAGATTCAACAAGTGTCCATTTTTACCTTTCTATATATTAGCTCCTTTACATCATTTTTATTAAGAGATAAAATCTCACTAGGCCAATTGCCTTCTAAAATTCATATTTTACTAAGGCAAAGATGAACACTACAATTGACTAAATTATTTGCCATCCAAATTCCTTCTCTATAGCTATGCTCACATTTTCAAGAGACATCTTCAAGTAATAGTTGATGAACATCAATAATAATATTTTTTTTTATCCAATATCCACATCCTTAATTTATATTAATAATAATTTATGATTCCACCTTAATTGAAATATATTTTCATCATGTTTCAATTATAATTTTGATCCTTTAAGAAGTGATCTAGCCTCTACATAGTTGTTAGTTGAAGTTCTATATGATTTTGAGTAAGTGAGAAGAATTTTACCATTACTATTTTAAAAAACACCACCTCAATCAACTTTTCTTAGATTTTCTTTAAAAGCACTATTAAAATTAATTTTGATAAACCTAATCGTTTAATATTTCTATTTTATCATACATTAAAATAAATTATTTGTGTTAACATCATTATCGTGGATGACCTTTCATCTATAGTCAAATCCTACAACCAAGAGGCTATCACCTCCTTTTTTACACTTATAACTTTCTCTTATGAGCATCATGTCTTTAAACGTTCCACAAGAGAAACAATATTATAATTCCAAACTATGACAACTATTTTGAATTTTATTTTTTAAATTTTTATTATTCCTTTCAAAATATAAAGTCCAACAAATAATGACAAGACCAATCCTCCAAAGAATACATAATATTTTAGGCTTAACATAATTAATCCAATATTTCATCAAATCTTTTAATGTTGATAGAGTTAATTTTTTATATAGAAAAAACTAAATTATATTAATTCATTAACCAAAACATTACAATATTATGGTGCTCACAATGTCCACCAACTAAAAGAAAAATGACGTGGATAAGAGTAAATCATTCATAACTGACTATACATAAGAATAAAAGCTAATATCAACAAAAATACTATAGCTATATCTTGTTGCAATACACCAAATATTAGCACTCATCTGTAGGAGAGTCTGTTATAAGGAGAAATTGTGGGCGTGTCTTCTATGATATCTTCTGAAGTCTTCAAAGAAGAATTATAAGTAATAAAAACCTAAACTTGCTCATCATTGTTAATTACCTTTTTTTAGTTTTTTGTTGGACCTTTTGAAGATCCTGAACCATATGAGAAAGTTATTGAAGTTTATCAATAACATATTTTTTTGGTAAGTAAGGTACAAATTCATTACAACCGAGTTTTACAGGTTGACCCAAAACCTATTACAACAATAGCACAAAGCTGAATCGGAACAAGGCCTCAATAGAGACAATCTGGCCTTAGCCCCTACTGAGGTAACACCGCCAACAAAGAGCAACACCCTTACAAAATATGACCCACACCTCAGAACACAGGTGTACGATACATTCGCCTCCTAACACTTTCTCTTCTCTTTTGGTTGTGAAACTGTGACATGTCACGATATCGCGACACTTTTCCTTCCTCCTCTTTCTTTTCTCATTTAGTCGCGAAAAAGTGACATGTCGCGATATCGCGACACTTTTCCATATCGCTCTTTCTCTTCTCTTTTGGTCACGAAAATCCGACATGTCACGATATCGCGACATATTTTCCTCTTGCTTATGCTCTTCACTTTTGGTCACGAAACAATGACATATCGCGAAATCGCTACACCCTTCCACATGTCGTGAAATCGCGACACTTTTTCTTTCCTCCTCTTTCTCTTCTCTTTTGGTCACGACAATGCGACATGTAGCAATATCACGGCACATTTCCTTCTAGCTCTTTCTCTTCTCTTTTGGTCGCGATAGGATGACATGTCACGAAATCACGACCCTTTTTCCATCTTGCTCTTTCTCTTCTCTTTTGGTCGCGATAAACCGACATGTCGCGAAATCGCGACACTTTTTCCTTCTTGCTCTTCTCTTCTCTTTTGGCCGCGAAAATCTGACATGTCGCGAAAACATGACACTTTTCCATTCAAGCTCAACACCTCGCCAAACAACGACACTATTTCCTTCTTGCTCACCATGTCGTGAAATCGCGGCACTCTTTCAAGCATGTCGCGATATCGTGACACTTTTTCTTTCTTGCTCTTTCTCTTTTCTTTTGGTCACAAAAATGTGACATGTCGCGATATCGCAACACTTTTTCCATGTCACAATATCACGACACTTTTTCTTTCATCAACATGTCGCGAAATCGTGACACTTTTTCCTTCCTCCTCTTTCACTTCTTTTTTGGTCGCGAGAATGCGACATGTCGTGATATCGCGCCACTTTTCCTTCTTGCTCTTAGTCTTCTCTTTTGGTCACGAAAATATGACATGTTGCGAAATCACGACACATTTTCTTTCTTGCTCTTTCTCTTCTCTTTTAGTCGCAAAAACACATGTCACAATATCACGATGCTTTTTCCCACTTGCTCTTTCTCTTCTTTTTTCGTCATGATAACGCGACATGTCACGAAATCGCAACACTTCTTCCTTCAAGCTTAACTTATCACCAAAAAACGACACTATTTCTTTCTTGCTCACCATGTCGCGACATCGCGACACTCTTTCTTTCCTGCTAAGCATGTCGCGATATCGTGACACTTTTTCTTTCTTGCTCTTTCTCTTTTCTTTTGGTCACGAAAATGCGACATGTCACGATATTGCGACACTTTTTCCATGTCGCGATATTGCGACACTTTTTCTTTCATCAACATGTCGCAAAATCGTGACACTTTTTCCTTCCTCCTCTTTCACTTCTTTTTTGGTCGCGAGAATGCGACGTGTCGCGATATCGTGCCATTTTTCCTTCTTGCTCTTAGTCTTCTCTTTTGGTCACAAAAAAATGACATGTCGCGAAATCGTGACACATTTTCTTTCTTGCTCTTTCTCTTCTCTTTTAGTCGCGAAAACACATGTCGTGATATCGCGACACTTTTTCCCACTTGCTCTTCCTCTTCTTTTTTGGTCGCGTTAATGCGACATGTCGTGATATCGCGACACTTCTTCTTTTGAGCTTAACTTATCACCAAAAAGCGACCCTTCTTCCTTCAAACTTAACTTATTGCCAAAAAGCGACCCTTTTTCCTTCTTGCTCAGCATGTCGCGATATCGCGACACTCTTTCATTCTTGCTCAGCATGTCGCGACGACACTCTTTCATTCTTGCTCTTCATGTCATGATATCAATAACATCTTGAGGTGTGTTGGGAGTTCCATTGACTTGGAAATGAATAAGTCCTACATGTAACAAAATATTAAATGTCAAGTCTGTTAAAACTATATCACATGGAGGAGCAGATCTAGTAAACATATTTTTGCATATGCACTTCCAAATGTACTTGATAAGGATGAGTCTACAAACATCCCAGAGTTTGGGGCAGTGATCCAGCTAAGAAAAACTAAGCAAAGAAAACTTCCAAGATCTAGTGAAAGAGGAAAAAATAAAAGTATAGAAGAAATCCCAAAATTGTTTAGCCATGTCAGAAAACCAAAACAAGTGAATAAGATTTTTTAGAGCAATACAAAAATTGCATTGAGGGGAAATGTGTAAAATCAAAGCCAGAATTTCAAAACTTGGAATTTTTTGATGCAAAATCTACCTTCCAAGAAGTTGATTTTTGGATTCAATAAGAACTTTTCAAAATTGAGTAGAAAGAGACTGTCATTGGGTATTCACTTGCCACTTGAAATTGAGCGTAGAGTCTAAAGAAGGAGGACACAAAAGATTTTTGTATATCCAACTAGAGGTAATGGAAGAGATTCTATGACCATTAACCCATCTCCAATCATTTCATATATTATGGGTAGTTGTTCCCAATTTTATAAGGACCTCACAAGGAATGGAAACCACAACTAAACCAAAAGACTCTTTGAACCTAGAGGGAAGGGAGCAATAATTGTAAATCTAGTTCCATGTAAGAATTGAGTAGCTACCTAGATCCCCTATATCTCTAATTTTATTAATACCTTTCTTCAAAAAAGCTAGACCTTGAATAGCTCTGCATAAAACTAAAATTTTATTATTATGGAGGATAAGTTTATTCCACCAAAGACTGTTTAAATCGACGCTCAAACCATGTCTCAAGGAGTCAAACTTCCAAGCCAATAAATTAGAATTTGATTACCAAGCTTTCCAATTTTGGGTAACTGGAATAGATCCTTTAACTATAGAGTAAGGCGCATTAAGGACCTTATCCTCTCGTGGGGTTTCTTTCCATTTACTTTTATGAGTAGCTAGAGAGATTTTGTAACAAAATAGGTGTTTCAAATTTTCATCACCAGTGATGGCTCTAGCAACCCATTTTTGCAACCAAACTTTTGCTTTAGGTAAGAATATCAATGATGCCTAGACCCCCTAAAGCCTTAAGTTGATACAAATTTTTCATGAGATAGATGTCATTCCCACCTCCCCATTCCATTTGGTCATACAAATACGAATGACCCAAGTTAATTTGTTATAGGCTACCTTGGGAGCCATCCAACAAGAGGAGTAATAAACATAAATTTAATTAAGATAATTACATTTTTTTAAGAAAAATGCCTCATAGCATAAACAAAGAGATAATCAAGAAACATATAATTTATTATTTCTAGATCTTCTTCATCTAAGATATACCATAAAGGTCCATAAATTCTTTTCTATTAAAATAAAATTTAATATTAATAATAAATTCATAACTATATAATCTAAAATCTAAATACCTTACGATATTTATTCTAATATAAATTCGCTCTTATCATTTTGTTTCTTTTTATATTGAACATCATTTACAAATGTTTACAAATATTTACAAATATCAGCGCTCGTTCGAGCAAACACGAGGAATCGACCTCACAACCACATGGATGATAATAACTACGCAACTGCCATTACACCAAATGCCATTATCATTTTGTTTTTACATTCACAAATATGTTCATATTCATTTCTTATAAATTAATGGATTTATTAATTATAGTTTTATATAAAAGATTCAAGTTTCAAAAGAAAATAAGATTATTTTTAAACTGTAACAATTTAAATATTAAACTTTAAATAATTATACATATTAAATAGATAATACCTATCTGCATAATCAAAATCCCTTAAACATTTATTTTTTTAGAGATTCAAAGCTTCAAATAATTTAAATACACTGATTTTTTTTAATATTAAAAACATATATTTCCTAAGATGCATACATACCTTTGACTCTACTTTTGAGAATGATGAAGCTTCCTTTACTATCCATTATATGATTATGTTATGATTTAGAACAATATGGATTTACTTACTATTTTAGGAGTATGGGCAGTTGGACTTATATTAATTTTAAGTTACTAAATATGTAAAGGGAATCCTATTTCAAAATCCCCGTGCACAATCTTAACACCATCTTTTCAAAATAGTAAGAAACAAAGATGTGGGATATCTATGTCCGGCAAGAATTCCAAGACAGTTGTTAAAGCTAAAGTGGCACTCTTCCCATTAAAGGATGACCTCCATTTGAAAAGAGATGCATGCCCGTTTCACAGTAAAAATGTATATTGCTAAGTTATTTTAGTTTAATTTTTTGTATAATGGATTTTGTTGATTTTATGTTTAATGATAATATTCGAATTTAATTTAAAGTCATGTTCCATTAAATAAAAATATGCTATCAAATTTTTATGAAAAATATATATATAATTGAGATTTTTCATATAATCTGTGTTTAAGTTCCTAGGTACTTTATATTAAACAAAAAGTGTTATCGATTTTATATGGAAAAATTGAATGTATATTCATATAATTTAAGTTAATTTATAACGAACAAGTATTTGTTCCCTAAATTACTTCGGGTTGATTTTCTAAACAATTAAAATTGTTAATTCATTTTTAAAGTTTAACGACTGTATCGATCCAAAGTAATGTACACTCATGTAATTCAGATTTTTCCATATAAGGAGTTCATCTTTCTATCTATTTAAGGCCATAGTGGTGTGAATATTATGGCAGTATCAAATCAATTTGAATAATGAGATTGTCAAATCGAAATCTCACTTGTATAGAAATATTGTAAATGAAAAGTGACAGCCTTGACCAAGAGCATCTCACTTGTATAGAAATATTGTAAAAGAAAAGTGACAGCCTTGACCAAGAGAATTAATGGCAGCAATGTGTTAACATAAAGGTAATTATCTAAGGACATGTTCTGCTTATTGTTTAGAACTCTTCAGGTTGAATGTCAAAATATATTTGAATATTATGTAAACCTTACAAATTTGGAATACTGTTTTATTTTGAAATTTTAAATTTTGAGAGTAGTTTTTTTGTTTGAATTCTATACTTAATAGTTATTAAAAATAGTATGGATGTAATTAACTCTTTTATATATCCACAGAAAAAAAAAACTTTTCACTTCAAAATTTCAAAGATTTTTAATAACTCAAGAGATAACTTCTCACCATACTAGAAGAGGGCCTAAGAGGGTCTGAGCCTCACCATGGCAGAGAGGGCTTGAGCCTCACCGTGGCAAAGAGGGTTTGTGAGGGTTTCCTCCATGAGGGTTTCACTCACGCTCCGACTTCGATGCTCTGAAACCCTTTGAGTGGAAGGTCTCCTTTCTCTCATTTTAGATCTGGCTGCTAGTCATTCTCAGTTTCTCTATTGTGGTTCGTGATCAGGGTGTTTTGCTTGTTCGAGGGTCTTGCTGGTATATTATGCCCTCTTATTGGTTTGGTATTATCACTCTTATCTAGGGTAGAGGGTCGAATGTTGACCCAAACCTGTAGGGGTGATCCTGGGCCATTATAATGCAGTGGAAAATTTTGGTTGTTAACCCTTTGGCTGGATCTCGCTTTGGTTGGTGGATATGTTGGGTGGCTGCATTTATTGGGTTGTTTGCTAGTTTCGGGGACTTAGTTGGATTGTGCAACATTTCTTCTAGGTTTGATAGTTTCATGTTTTTTTTGGCTTTCCAAGGAGAGGAAAGGGCCATCTACCGACCCAAACCCATTAGGGTGAGCTTGGTATGGTGTTTGGCTACAAAAATTTGACAGTGTTCCCTTGACTGGATTCGGCTCTAATGGCTTGGCTGCTTTGGTTGGATGGTGCTTGGATGGCTTTGTTGCTAGGTTGCTAGGTTTCTCTACTAGTAGTGGATTCGTGGCTAGTGTGTACCCCTTTCTTCTAGGTTCGGTAATTTCTTGTTGTATTTGGTTGTTCTCGGGAGACAGGGTCAAATACCGACCCAAACCAATTGGGGTGAAAGTGGGTTGTTATGTTGTGGTGGTTTTCGGCTTTTGACCCCATGTCTCTAGTGGGTTTCCTAGCTTTAGTGGTTTGTAGAGATCTCATTCTCTAGTTCCAGCAATGGTGGTGTGTTTGATCCTAGGGTTCTAAGGCTTATTTTTTTGGGATCTTACCCTTCTCCCTCTCAAGTGCGGTGCGGAATGTTGCTATCTCCTTTTTCTTGTACCTAAGAGCGATTGTTCTTGAAACTTTTTTTGTTGGCTCCAGTGGGATTTGCGGGTTTCATGAAATTTCTTGTGCAGATATCCTGGATGGTTTTTATGTTGTGGGTTTTGTTGGCAGGTATTTCTAGTGTTGTTTTCTTAAACCAGCTATTCTCAGTTATGTGCTTTGTTGGATAAATTTGTTGATTGTGATGACATGACCTCTATTCTCCTTTCATGTTAGGCAGAAAATGCTTTGGTTTGGGTAGTTTTTATTTGTAAATTTATTTTTAACCGATAGCATTTTTATTATTCTGTTGTTTTTCTCCGTTGCTTTAGATTCAGAGCACATGGTGGTTTGACCATGGGACAATCTCTTGTATTTGCTTGATAAAAATCTACGACTTATTTTCTAGGAGGTTGTTTCATTGGATTTTTGGGTTTGATTTGTGGAATCCAGCTCAGTCTTTCTTGATGTCTTATTGCTAGATCTAAGGTTTGGGGGTGTCTTTCAAAACCCTACTTGTAATAGGTTTGGGAACCCTTTTAAAACCCCTTCTACTATCAATAAAAAAAAAGAGATAACTTCTCACTTCGAAATTTCAAACCTTCTCATAAGAAAAAATAAAATAAATTTAATCAAGTTTATGAGAATAAAATACTTTATAAGATTGAAATTTTTAAATGTTATTACCAATAAATTTGTAATATAATTATAGTTAAAATATTTTTAATTTTATAATGAATTTTAAAAAATTATAAATTTCAAATTATTATGTTATCAAACATTTTGTGTCATTTGATATGACTTTTATACATATAATTCCATTTATAAAAACAAGAGGTATAATATTTAGATGAAAGTTTTTTTGGGTAGGTAGATATATTAAAAGTGGATTTTGAAAGGACCCCAAAATCTTATTATAGAGGAAACGACAAAGCCATCAAAATCCTGAAGTGCAGCAAACTAAAAATAGGGATAAAACCAAATGACAGCCCCACAAGGGTGGTCCTAGCCACCATTGATGGACATCAAGCAAAGAAAAAACCATAACGCATCAACAAAATAGGTTTGGGAAAAGCAAAGAAGGGCGTCACTCTTCAGCAACTTCCTCGTGAGATTCTTGGTCACCATATTAATTTTTGAAATTTTTCTTGTGTTGCACATTCAGGTCCTCAATGGTCTTTGTTGCTTGGTTGTAGATTGTCCATGTGGCTCTAGTAGCGTTAGCAACAGCAGATAAGTTGACTTTGGTATTAGAAACTAGAGTGAGAATGGAGTTCTAGAGCACATCAATATAAACTGACCTTGTCACTTTATTATCATCAGGTGTGAGGGGAGGGGTCAATTTTGAGGGATCCCCCCCAGTTTTTGCTTTTTTGGACCTAGCAAGACCTCGAGCCTTACTCGCACTCCCCTCTTGATTGATTTTCCTCAGTGACCAGTGCTTGAGCTCAAACCCAGAGTAATCAAAATCAGGTTTAATAGAACCAGGTATTTTGGATTTAGTATCAGGGGATACAAATTCAGGATCATCCTTGTCATTGAGCTCAATCGTGACAAGGTTGATGTGACTAGGAGTGTTCATGGAAGGCTTAGGAGGGTTACTGGAAACCACAACATTCTTGGTGTACTCATCAAGGGTATGTTTGTAGAGGATCAAAAACAATCTCTAATAGGAAGGATGGAAATATTTTTGCTTTCTGACTCTTTCAATTGTAAGTTCAATGGAGCGGAATAGGTATTCAGGGATATTGACGTGTTTGGCATCCCTAAGATGATTAAGGAAAGCTAATTGGAAGTTGCAAAGGGGGAGGTTGATGTTGTCAATTCTTATGTATTGTAATATGGGTATCATCACTTGATCCCAGGACAATGGGAGGGGGGTCCTGACAATTCCATTACTTTCCCAAACCAAATTCTTACCTTTATCCATGAAGAACTCCATTTCAGCTATAAAGTTGTGTATATCCCTTTGGATAGTGCATCCTTCAACCATAAAATCACGTGACCTCCACCAACAGATGAATGTTGATGACGAATTCCAAGCCACAAACAACTATGCTCCCTTTGTCCCAAGAATTGATAATATTATTTGAAACTTCTTCGTCAATTCCACAGAATTTCTTTACGAAAGGTAAAAAACCATGGGATTCCAGAATTTCTTTGTTGATAGGGTCTAATTTGAGGGATTCGGGTTCAAGGAGGTCCATGGTAGTGATGCAAAAATCAAGCTAGGAACAAGGAGTAGAAAGGAATAAAGATTTGAGACGTCCCAATCATCAGTTAAAAATGCACCACACGAGCAGACGATTCTAGAATAAGTAGAGTTCGAAGACCATTGTAGGCATTAGTTGATGGAGAGCATGGTTTCATGAGCCCTAGTGCGATGAACGATGCTCATATAAAAAATGTACTTATAGGGATTGCGAGAGTCAACCTTCACATCAACAATGATGGGGAAAAAATATCTTGGGACTAGAAGTTGACGAAGATGACAAACGGTGAACTTTGGCTATAGAAATTATTGGAGAGAGAGATAAACAAGGTATTTGGGGTGGTCGTCGAGAGTGCCAACATGGCCATGGTGGTGACACAAGGGCTGATGGGTGAGGGGATGGGTTGACATGGTCAGGTGGGAATGCAAGAGTGGTGGATCATGTGAAGTGAATGCAGGAGGTGCGGATGGCAAGGCACTGTGAAATAAAAAAGCCAACAAGGCATTGTACTCTTGGATAAGATTACTAGAAAAAAATTTAGCATGGTATTCCACGTCCATTTCAAGGTCAAACTTGTGATCCATGGAAGAAAACGCCACATAAGGGCAAAGGTGGGTCCCAACCCTATTAGCCAATGGCGATATTTTGGCCAGCATAAGAGCAATCACGGGTACAAGAGTTTATGAGGGTTTGAGGAAAATCATTGTTCCAAATGGTCAAGGATTCCACGATGGTACCTAGGTTGGCCATAGAGTCAATAGCTCTATTGGCTTCTCTAAACACATGTTGAACAATGGACTCAAGAAGTTGATGAAGAAGTCGTTTGTTTTTTGCTATCACGTTGTTGATATTCCAAGCAGGAACTTTGTCTTTTATGATGCAATTGATTACATTCAAGGAGTCACCCTCGATAATGATTCTGCAACAAATGTTTTCCACAATGATTAGGCCATGGAGGAGAGTTTTCATTTCGGCAACATGGTTGGTCTGAGTGCCTAATTTTTTAGCATAGTTCATGATGATTCTACCATTATTATCATGAATGACGCCTCCTCCACTAGCAATCCCCAGGTTACCTCTTGAAGATCCATCGAAGTTTAGCTTGAGCCAGCCATCAAGAGGGGGACTCCACTTGACATTGGCTTGGCTTGAAGCTTGGGATGAACGCTAGGATAGATAGGGAATTAAGTTCAGGAAAGCAGCAATGAAGGCTTCAATTTCGAGATTGGGTGCATTTAGATGAAAGTTTTTTAATCCTAATAAAAATTATTTTTATTACACTCATCATTCATGTTTATAAAAAAATAAAACATTTATATTTTTAATGGGTTATATAGAATTTTTTTTTTTTTTTTTTTTGAATTTACATGGTGGAATCGGTAGCGGCCACGAATCCAGGCAGGCTGTCCAGCTTTTTATGGCCGCCACAGTATTCTATGTTGTCCGCCCTAGAAGCCGCCACACAAATTTTTGCACAGTCCGCCCCTATAACCACCATGCCACAATCATTTTAAACCTTTTACGCCGCTGAAAGCACCAGGAAAGGGACAAGCGTTCAGTCCGACGAGGCCCGAGATTTGAACCTTGGACCTCCGCCCCCTTATGGGGTTTGGATGAACCAATTGGTAGTGGGTTATATAGAATTGAAATGGACATCATTTAATTATATCTTAGCCATATAGTGGTGTTACTAAAATTATAAGTTTTTTTTTAAGTATAATAATTTTATAAATATATAACTTGACAAAATTTGAACTTAGTTCTCTTTTTTTTTAAATAAAGGGGTAAAAATATATTGATAAAAAGTCTAGACTACAGAGTACAACTGAGCTTCCAACCAGGACTCAAATAAACGTAGCCAAATAGGTTAAAACCACTAGACTAGAATGACACCCGAAAAAGACAACAAGAACAAACCATATTAAGTATGTACATCCTTGTGGATCAACTCCCATAGGCCTTGACAGTCCCCATATGAGAGACTCTCCCAATTATAGATACTCCAAGGATCTAGCAGCTCAGAAACCCTTTTGTCCAGGTAATCAGCAACCACATTCCATTCCCTTGGAATGTGCACAAAGGATATAAATTCAAACTCTTCACTCATTCTGAGAATCTAAACGGCTACAGAGGCCAACTGCCAATTAACTTCCTCCACCCTTTTACTGTTTAAAATATTAACCACAATTTGAGATTCAGACTTGTAGATAATCCTATGCCAACCAAGAGAAAACCCCCTCCGCAAGGCCTCAAGAATTGTAAGAGCTTCCATAAAATTGTTGGAGTGAACACCTTTATAAATGGAAAATAAAAAATTGACACCACCAGTAGAATCTCTCCCAACACCGCCAATGCCAGCATGTCCATGATTACCCCTAGATGATCCATCAGTATTAATTTTTAAAACTCCTCTAGGGGGTGGCCTCCACCTACCATCTCTCCTAACCTTCTTGTTGAGCTGAGGAACCCTACTAGGGCTAGAAGAGTTCACACCATCCCCAAAGAGACCAAGGGCTTGTTGTACCTTCTCCCTAGAATCCAAAAGTGTCCACATCACATTTGCTATGGATGGTTTCCTGAACCATATACAGGATCCTTTTCCAAATCTTTTGAATAGATAAATAATTGCCCTAAAATATGCGTTAGTTTCGTTCGAGCCAAATTTGGTAGATGATGCAAGAAGGGCCCAAATTCCAAGCCACCCAAAGGAAGTGGGCCTTGGCCAGAGGTCTTCCCAGACTACTCCAAAACTCCACCAAGGACATTACATGAAAACATGGATGGTTCCAGGCGCTCCACCAACGGTGCCAAATGTCTCTGGCAAAGGAGCATTGGAAAAATAAATGAGAATAGTCATCCTCATTCTTACTACAAAGGACACAAAAAGAGGTACCCTGAAATCCCCTCTTCCTCACATTATCCCAAGTGAGACATTTATTATGAGCTACCAACCAGAGAAAGAAGTTACATTTTGGCTAGGCAAATTTGTTCCACACATTTTTCCACCAAGTGACAGGAAGACTCCCATACTTTTGCTTATCAAGAACCTGATAACCATAGGCTACCGAGTAGGTTCCCTTAGGATCAGGGTTCCAAGCCAAAATATCTTTACCCCTCAATGAATAACAAGGCCTCCCCGTAAGAATAAGAGCAAGCACCTCTCTATCCTTGGCCAGTCCCCCCTGGGGCCATTCTTGCGGATCTTTCCACCTGTACATCTCCATATTTCCAAAAGACTAGATTTTTTTAAAGTCCTCCACATGAGACTAGCCTGCTTCCAAGAAAAAAATTCTTAGGGAATGTAACCTAGGATATTGATTCAAGATAGGAGGGTGGCTATCTCAAGAATCGTCCCAAAAAAAAGTATTGATCTCTGATTGTAAATCCAGAACAAACCCTGCTTGATTAAATTAGCTCCTCTTTTAAGAGTATCCCAGATAACAAAACCTTTCCCAACCAAGCTGACTCTAGGGATCTCAAGCCTCGAAATACCTCTCAAGTATTTACAAGATAATATTTTAGCCCAAATCTGATCTTGAGAGGTACACCATCTCCAATAAAGTTTTGCAGCCAAAGCCTACCCAAAAAGAGTTGTTTGTCGCAATCCAAGGCCTCCCTCTTTCATCGGCCTACATATAGAATCCCACCTAACCAAACTCCATTTAGATTGATCAAGTTTTCCAAACCATAAAAACTATCTTGACAAAGCATCCATGTCCTTGATGAAGTGAGAGGGAGCTATTTGTACAAAACATCTATAAATAGATAAAGCTTGAACAACAGATTTTAAAAGCAACACTCTACCTATAGTGGATAGCCATCTGAAAGTCCAGTGATTCACCTTCCTTCTAAATTTATCAAGCATAGACTGCCAAGAAGATCTAGGTAGAGGAAGAGATGAAATTGGAATACCAAGATAAATTAAAGGGGGAGTCCGAACCTGGAATCTTAGAATGCGAGCAATCATGGCTTGAGTAAGAGGAGGGGTATTGAAGAAGAAATTAGAAGACTTGTCCTCATTAATCAACTGTCCAGAAGCACCAAGATATATGTCAAGAGACTGTCTAATATTGCCAACTTCCCAGATAGTGGCAACCCCCAACAAAGCAATATCATCAACAAATTGAAGGTGGGAAAGAGGTGGCAAACTACTATCCCACTTCCACCCCTGAATGAGACCCTGCATGACTTGAGACTTGAGCAATCTTCCCAACCCTTCCACCATAATGATAAAAAAATAAGGAGATAAAGGATCTCCTTGCCTCAATCCCCTTGAGGCCTCAAACAGCTCTGATGGCTCATTATTAAAAATAATAGAGAATGAGGAAGAAGAAACATAGCTCATCACCCATCTAATCCATTCCTCCTCAAATCCAAAAGCAACAAGAACTTTCTGAAGAAAGGACCATCTGACCCGATCATAGGCTTTGGCCATGTCCAACTTAATGAACATAGTTTTCTCCTTAGAAGTTTTCATTGAGTGAATAGCTTTCGTAGCAATAACAATCTCATCCAAGATTTGTCGGCCAGCAGCAAACCCTCCTTGCTCCTCAGAGATGATTTTTCTCAACCATATCTTCAGCCTCTCAGCAATAATTTTTGTGATGATCTTATACACAACATTGCAGAGAGCAATAGGCTTGAACATATCCAAGGAATTTGCTCCCTCTTTTTTGGGTATAAGCACCACAAAGATAGCATTTAGAGCCCTTAGCATCTGTTTGTTATTTTGGGACTCATGGACCACCTCCAAAAGATCAAATTTGATTAAATCCCAAAACTCCTGATAAAACTCAATCGGGAATCCATCCCTGTGGATTTTCCTTTTTTCATATTAAATACAACATTTTCCAACTCCTTAATGGAAATTAGACCCATCAAGTTCTCATTCATCTCTCTAGAAACAATCACTGGAATACAATTTAGAATAATCTTTTCATTCTCATCATCTGATAAGGAGTCATCCTTGACGAGAGAGGAAAAATACCTCTTAGTCTATTTTGAAATATCCCTGAAAGAAGAGAGCAGGGCACCCTGAGAATTCACAAGAGAGGTAATCAGGTTACCATTACGGTGAGCCTTAACTGAGTTATAAAATAAGGTTGTGTTCCTATCCCTTTCTTGAAGCCAATCTACTTGAACTTTTTATTTCCAAAAAATTTCTTCCCTTAGTTCCCATTCAGCAAGGTCTTTCGCAGCCTCATATTCCTCAACAAGAAGCTCCTTTGTGAATTCTTAATCTGTAATCTTCCTTGAAGCTTCTTCAATCCTCATAAGAGCTGCCAACTTAGCCAAGGAAAGGTTCCTAAAATTCAGTCTATTCCATCTCTTCAATTTATGTTTTATAAATTGTAGTCACTTCATAAAAGAATACATAGCGGTGCCATGAGGAGGTTTGTCAGTGGTCCACCAGCCTCACATGAAATCATGAAGCTTCGTATCACGAAGCCACATAACTTGAAACTTAAAGGAGAGATTCTTTTTTAGACCTAACTCCAAAGTAGAGAGTTTTATAGGCCAATGATAAGATCCCCTACCCTCCAAATTTACAGAACTAGCACTTCTATTATTACCCATCCAATAATTGGATATCAAAAACCTATCCAGTCTCTCTGAGATGGAAGCTTCCCCACACCTTCTATTGTGCCAAGTAAAGATCCCATTATCTGGCTTGATGCCAACCAAGTTTAGGGCCCGGATATGAGCACTGAAGATAGAAGAAAAATGCTCGAGACGGTCCACCCCACCACGTTTCTCCTCTAGACAAGTGATAGAGTTGAAGTCTCTAGCCAAAATCCATGGGCATAGGGGGAACCAAACTTCTCACAAAGCAAATGTGCTTCCACAAATTCACTTTACCATTGTAATCAACAGGAGCATACACATTTGTAAGTAGGATGGTTTAACCAGATTCATTATCATGCTCGACCATCGAAATAGACCATCTGCTGGAAATCCAAGTAAGAGGGGATATATTAACTAGATCCCATAAAAAAGCAATGCCACCAGCATATCCACATGCACCAATACACTGGCATTGCCCCCTTATCCACAACTTGGGAGCAATATTGAACATACTATCAAAAGCCAATTTAGTCTCCTGAATAAACACCACATTCGGAGAATGCACACAAACCAAATCATGAACATCTTTTTGTCTGGGGATGTTGTTCAACCCCCTTACATTCCATGAGAGGATAATAATTTTGGGGGGTTATAAAAATGGGATTCCAATGTTCTCACCAAGCCTGAATCCACCAAAGTCTCCCCCATTAACTTAATTTTATCCTGGTCCTTCTTCCGACCCACCTTCATATTCTTATCCGAAAAAATTTTTTTAATTATTTTTTTTTGCAATCCCAACACCGTAGGAGTTTTGCAGTCCAAGGATGACTACATCAGTGCCTGAGTAGGAGAGGGCATAACTAAATCTGTACCACTTTCCAAAATAGTTTCCTTTATAGGGCTAGATCCATCCATGTCCCCTATACTCAGATCCAAAGCCCTTTGTTCTTCATTTAAACCCCCCCGATCTGATTCCTTAAGTTCCCCCTCAAGAAGAGACATCTGATTCAGCCTTGTTATATTTGCATTAGGTAGCGACGTTTTAGGTATCTCCATGCACTGATCAAGATCATCTAATATTTCAAAATGTTTGAGTAGAGCATCTGGTTGGCTATCCGTAAGGTCTTTTTTTGCCCTTCGTCCTCTGTTTCGGGATTTTACCGAAACAAAACCTTCCTTATCCCATTCCCCTTCCTTTATCGGGGCTTTTCCTTTATCCAAAATTTTTCCATACCGAGAGGGCCCAGGATTTGAAGCCACGGGCGGGACAAACTTAGGGCATTTTCTTTGTAGGTGACCATATTCACGATAAATCCGGCAACGAAATGGAAGAGCTTCTTAGTCAAGTTTTTGAACCCATGTAGTTGATCCAAATTGTATTTCAATAGAATCTGTAATAGGATTATTTAAGTCAATTTCAACACAAATACGAGCAACAAAGATTACATTTTTATCCATTGTCTGTTGTGACGGTCCAACCAGCTTCCCAAGCATAAGGGCAATCTTATGCAAGATATCAGTTATCCAGAATTCCAACGAGAGCCATGGAAGTCGCACCCATACTGGAACCTGCGATGGTTGCTCCTCTGATGGGTTGAAACCCACATGCCAGGGTTTAAGAAAGAGTCCCACTTGGTTATAGAAATAAGGAACCCCTTCAAATTCTTTGTTATGATCTGTAATACAAGAGAAAACCACCATAAAATAGTTGTTCGCACTCAGCATCACCTCCACATCACCTTCAGGATTCCAATTTTTCCTGACCCAAGCCTCCACAAAGGGGAGAGAAATTCGGATGCCCAAAAATTTACTAATAAGGGCATGTTTGGTTAGATACTCCACGTCTTCCACCATCGAGTCTGGTTGAACCACTAGAACTGGTCTGGCTTCACATCGTTCCAAACATCCATTGTTCTTTAACAAGCAGTTCCCGACATGCACTGGAAAATCTTGTTCCTTCCAATCATTTTCAGATGAAAAAACATCACGAGCATGCACTCTTTGTGCCGGACCCGATGCCATCACGATATTCCTCCAATTTTTCAGACCTCCTTCGAAAGCTGCTACCATCCTTGCAAAGCAGTTTTTCTTCATCAAACCCTAGCAGAGTAATTTTTCCTCCTCTTGTAATTTTCAATTGAACTTAGTTCTCTTTCTTATAAATTAAAATATTTAATTTATTGAAATAATACCTATTTAGTAATGGTAAATTTATTTATTTTTTATCAACTGGTTATGTGGGATTGAAACAAGTCTCACCCATACTACATAGTCACCACAAAGTGGTATTACAATAAATAATACAAGTGTAATTAAATAATAAATTATAGTATATTAGTTTACTAGAATTGATAACATTACCAAACTTATGTTAAATGTTTCAAGGATTGGTTTTAATGAACATAGTTCTTATTTGAATGAAGAAGACTAATATGAAAACCCAAAGATAAACCACTACTGCATCTTTCACGCCACAAAAATTTTAAGGTAAAGCATGGGTTTCTCAAAGGGTCCCATTCCATTGTGGAGTTAAATTTGATTCTTTTGAATGAGAACCCAAAAACATACCATTATGCTATCCCAACAAAGATAAAATTTTAGGATAAAACATGGTTTTTTTTAAAGGGGTTCAACCCCTTATACAATGAATTGAACTTGGATCTTTTAATAAAAACTTAAAACCATACCACTACAATATCCCAACAAAATACCATATATCTATATTATAAAACTATAATTATGAAATATCAAATTACATCATATAATCACATAAATGTTCCTAGCACTTCTACTCTTTTAAATATAATTGTAAAAATATTTTATTAAAATACTAACAATAACCATAACTTGAACAATATTATATTTTATGATGATGTTTTGGCTTGGGATCCGGATCCTAGAGGGGTTTCTCAGTGGCTTATGGTTACCGTATTTTAGATAGGCAGCATTTTGGAGATGAGGAGGTTTGTTGGTGGAAACAAGTTTGAAATAAGTTTTCCTAGTCCAAATGCAATTTTCATTTGAGGTTGGCTACTAGGAACAAATGTCTTACCTGGGATAATATCCAAAATAGAGGTTTTCAGGGCCCTTCATTTTATTTCATTTGTAAGAATAGTGATGAATCTTTAGGGTGTTTTTTCTTATAGTGTTCGTTTGCGCGGGACATTTGCCATCTTTGGTGGAGGGTGTGGAAACAGTCTTGTTCTCATACCTCTTGTTGAGTTCTGAAGGAGTTTAGGAAGACATTTTGCTAAGGCTTTATTTCTTCAAGTTGCGTGGAGTATTTGGTCCTCATGTATTATATGGCATATTTGGCTTGAAAGAAGTCGAAGAATTTTTCAAGATAGAAAGTTATCTGTTTATCAAATTTGGAAGATATGATCCAAGAAATTGTTTCTTTTAAATGTTATATCAGTCTTCCTTTGAAGCGGTTTGAGATCTTGATGATGCAGGACCTGGGTTTAGTGGAGAATGGTTCTCGTCCTTCTTTTTCGGTTGGGAGGAGAGGTCTCAATCAAAAAGTGCAGAGAGATGGTAGATGGCATCCTCCACCTCGAGGGGTGTTTAAGATTAATATTGATGGCTCTTCCAGAGGAAATCATGGGTATGCAGGTATTGGTGGTGTTGGAAGAGATAGTAGTGGTGCAACTCTTTTCATTTTCTCCTGTTATAAGGGAAAGCAAACTAATAATTATATGGAGGCCCTTGCTATTCGTGTTGCTTTAGAAAAAGGTTATGCTCTGGTTTTGCGAAAGATAATCTGTGAGTCAAACTCTCATATTATTATTAATTTGCTAAAGACTCATAATATTTCTAATGTTCATTGGTAGTTGGCGTTAGTGGCTCCGTAGATCATTCAAATTTTTTGGTACCTGGAGTTTATTTCCTTTGTTCATTTTCTCAGGGAATGAAATGGTGTAGCTGATTGCTTAGCAAAATGGACTTTTGAGTTTCAGGAAGACTAGAATGTTAGGGACTAGGATCATCTTCCATTGGATTGTTCTCGTCGTCTTGCTAATTTGCTTGTTGTGGATATGCCTAGTTGAGGTTATTGTTCGTTGGGTGTCTTTTTATCGGGTGCTCGGTAGTTGGTTTTAGGGGTATATTTCTACTGACATTTGTAAGAGTTATTATTTTAGGATTCTCTATTTTCTTGTATGTTTTTATTGATTCAATAATTTTTTACCAACATTTAAAAAAATATAACTCTTCTAATTCTAACAATGATGCTTAAGTGTTTCAGTTGGAATATTAGGGGTTTAGAATCCCCTGACAGGAAGTATTCTATTAGATCTTATATTCAATCGATTAGAAAGCTTGACTGTCTATTTTTGCAAGAAGTGAAAGCGACCAATATGCTTTTGAATATTGCTCTTAAAGTCATCTGGAAGGAAGCTACTCCTTTTTGCACTAATCATAGTCCTGGAAGGGGGGGTGTTGTGATTTTGTTATCCCCCTTTTGGTCTTCTAAGGTTATTGAGTATGGTTGTTCTCCTTGCAATAGAGTTGTCTGGGTGATAATTGATATGAATAACACTAAATTTGGTGTTTGTTCTGTTTATGCACCCAATGATCATAGAGAAAGGAGTCTTTTGTGGCAATGGTTTTTAAGTCTTCCGAATATACCATGGATTATCTGTGGTGATTTTAATATGGTTGAATCACAGGATGACAAAAGTGGGGGTTTGAATGTAGAATGGAGAGGTGATGAATTTCATCATTGGATGAGAATGAAATCCTTTTTTCAGCTGATAGATCCTTTGGAAGGCCATAAATTTCATCATAATGGCCCTTGGTATACTTGGTGTAATATGCAAAAGGATGAAAACCAAATTTACTATCGTCTGGATAGATTTTATGCTTCAAATTCTTTATTTTAGTTTGCTCCTATCTCATATGGTAATAGAGTTTTGGTCACACCTAATGTTTTCTCTGACCATTATCCTATTCAAGCTCATATAAGACTTCAGGGTGAACCTATGCATCATCATTGTCCCTCTTGGAAATTTCATTTAAATACTTCCTTATTAGAGGCTACAGATTGCATTGATGTTGTTTTTACTTTAAGAGAAGTTAACCGTTGGATGTTCAAATCGTGGAATGCTATTGATAGATGGAACCTCAATGTTCAAAGTTGGAAGAAAATTTTCCAAACAATAGGCAAACAACGAGCTTTAGATTCTAGAAATCTGGAACATTCCTTGCAGTCAAGGTTGTGTTTTCTTGAATTTAACCTGCAAAACAATCCAAGTAACATTACTTTGCAGGAAGAGCTCATTTCCATCAAGAATAATTTGAGACAATTGCAGATGAAAAGAATTCAGGGTCAGAGAGTTCAGTCCAGACTTAATTGGCTCCATTTAGGAGATAAAGGTTCCAAATTTTTCTTCAAATTCCTTAAAGAGAGGGGTATGATAGAGAAAATTGATGTAATATGGAATGGAAGGGATTTGATCTGTGATCCTGACACTATAAAAAGCATTTTCTATCAGTTTTATAAATATTTGTTCACTTCTGAGGATAACGAAGCTAGAATTGATGATAGAAAATTTTGTTGCTCTCTTATTCCTCATAAAATTTTTGATCAGGAAGCTCTTGTTTTAGATGCTCCGATTACTAAAGAAGAAATCATCAAGGCTATTCAGTCTATTAACAATGACAAGGCCCCTGGGCCTGATGGGCTTCCTATAGAATTTTATAAGAAAAATGTTCATTGGATCAGTGATGATTTGTATCAGGTTTACTCTGAGGCCATTCTTCATGGTTCCTTGGGCAGGAATATTAATACTGGTATCATAAGGCTTTTGCCTAAGGGTGGTGATAAAACTTTAGTCAAAAACTGGAGACCAATAACATTGTTAAATGTTTCATATAAAATCCTTGCAAAAATTTTGGCTTTGAGGGTTGCAAATTGTCTACCTAAGTTTATTAATTCAACTCAAACAAGTTTTATAAAAGGAAGATATATCTTGGAAAATTTGATCACTAGTTGGGAAGCCATGTATTGGGCTAAATGCTCTGGACAAAATGCAGGCATGCTTTTATTGGATTTTGAAAAGGCATACGACAAAATTGAATGGAACTATATTCTCATGGTTCTTGAGGCCTTTGGCTTCCCTCCTCTATTTTACAAAATGGTTAAGGTGCTTCTTACTGATGCAGCTACTTTTGTTGAGGTTAATGGGTCTCTTTCTGATCCTATCTTGCTTCAGAGATCTATACGTCAAGGTTGTCCCTTAGCTCCTGCTTTGTTTGTTATTGCTACTGATGCCTTGTATTATCTGTTAAGAGAGAGCTCAATCAGTCCTGCTATTCAAGGAATTACTCTGCCTAATGATCAAGAACTTATTAATATTCATTTTGTTGATGATACCTCGATTTTTGTTAAGCTGGTTGAGGAAAATTTTGATTCCCTTTTTCAAAGCTCGCTTGCTTTTGCAATGCTTCAGGAGCTAAAATTGCTATGTCAAAATCTATATTACTTACTTGGGATTTTGTTGCTCCTCCTTGGTTATCCAAGTTTGATATTCAGTGGGGAGGTCCCTCCAAACAGATCCGTTATCTTGGCATTCCTTTCTCCATTGACCCTTGCCTTAAGGATATGTGGTTATGGGTTAAAGAAAGGATTATTAATAAATTTAATAAATGGAATAATAAGCAGTTATCTGTTGCTGGTAGATTTCAAGTCTGTCAAAAAATCCTTTCTGCTTACTCTATCTATTTTGCTTCAGCTTGGTCATTCTGTTCATATCAAATTAATGATATTCATAAACATATACAAAATTTTTTATGGGCCGGTGGTAATACAGAGATAAAAAAGCATAAGGTAAGGTGGAATTGGTGCACTGTTAATAAATATATTGGCGGCCTTGGGTTGAAAAATCTGGTTGTTCAAGGTATGTCCTTAGCCATCAAGTGGATAGTGAATTGTATTAACGACAATGAGCCATGGAAAGTTCTTCTCAGGCATAATATTACTAAGGTTGTTCCTAAAAAAGCTCATGCTTGGAAATATTTTCATATGATTGATATCCTTTTTGGTAAGTTTTCGGTTGTTCCAGCTGGGTCAACAGTTTTCAAGAGCCTTTGGAAGGCTTGGGAGAATGTTAGAGGTTTACTATCTATTGTTGATTCTCAAAATACTTTCTTCTTGCACAGTTCTATCTGGTGGAATCTTTCTCATAATAATAAGTTGCTTGTTGTTACTCAAGGTTGTTCTGCAAAAAAATGGGCGCATAAAGGCATTGTATCATTTGCTGGTATTATTGAAAATGGATGTCTTAAATCTTGGGAGTCTCTTAGTATTCAGTATGATATTCCTCGCTCTCAATGGAGGACATACTCTTTACTTCGAGCCTCATTTTTGCAATTAAGCAGTCCTATATTTATTGATGATGATCAGACTTTTTATGGCAAGATTCAGTGGCATGATGGCACACAATTGTTCAAAATCAAGCCAAAAATTCTTTATAATTTGCTCACTGATACTAATGAGATTTTACTCCATATTGATAACAGTTGGTCTATGGAAGTCTTCACTAATCATGGGCATAGCATTTTGCAGCATATCTGGTCCAGATTTCTTGAGCCTAAAAAGGCATGTTTTCGTTGGTTATTACTTCTTCAGAGGCTTCCTGTATGTAAAGATCCTCAATCACCAATGAGCTGCACTTTATGCAGAGTTCCTGATACTGTCAAGCATATCTTTTTTTATTGTTTTTTTGCTAAAGAAATTTGGTCATTATTTTGCTCTAATATTTCAGGCTGGAATATTAATGATAATGTTTTCAGGCAGCATATATTGTTTGGCTATATTCCTACTATGCAGAGGTGTTATAATAATTTTTGGTTGTTGCTTTCGACTGAAGTTTTATGGTATATTTGGTTGGCTAGAAATCTGGACATTTTTCAGGATAATCAGAGGATTCTTACTGGGTCTCTTAGGAGACTCACAGTTTTCAAAATCTCTTTACAGGTTGCCAGGTCCGTGCTTTGCTTTAAGGATATTTTCAAACACTTTCTTCAGACTTTCCAGGAGCATAATCATAGTGTGAACAACAACGTTGTGGACGGATACAGACACTTTGGTGATTTTTATTTTAACTTATTCCAACATTGTATAAATATGTTTCAAAAGAAATATGATACTTTGTATAATACTAGTGATATATGTACTTAGCGTCCTTTTAAGGACTTTTGTGTAGTTTGGTAGGCTCTTAGTCTTGATCTTATTTCAAGTACTCTGCCTTCGGGCTATTTTGTATTACTCTTTTATTTTAATATTATAGTTGCTGATTTTCAATTAAAAAGCATAACTTGAACCCATAACTTGAATGCCCTAGTATGCTTATTAAATATAAATACATGCTCGATTCCTTAAAAGACAATTGAAAAATTAAAATTCAATATAAATATAAATATAAATATAAAAATAAAAATCCATAAATGTATTATTTATAAGTTAGATGACATTAAGAATGTAGTGGCAAAAAAGAGCATTAAGAAGATTCAAAGGACTAAAACTTGCTCACTATAAAACAAAACTATTACTTGTTCAAAGCATTTTATTTCATAATGTTGGGTGAAATATCTCAAAATATGTGCAACTATATAATACAAAGGAGAGGAGTCATTGACTAACAAACGCTCTATGCATCAGACAAAATTACTTTCAAAAGTACTTAAAATGGAATTGAAACATTCTCTGTGTACATATGCATTCAGCTCTCTACCTACAAACTTACAAAGTTGTCATTATATTATAATTAACCTAGTTCATACTTTTACTAGAATTGAAATACAACTGACTTAAAAATATTAATTTTTCTTTTTAAATATAAATAAACTATACCACTTATTTATATGATGATTTTTTTTAATATAAATAAACTATACCACCTACCTATACATGCGTTTTGCATATTTACAAATTTTCAACTTTATATCTCTTACTCCCTTCGAAAATGTTTTTCCAAACAAAATCCCATGGTCTGGGTTCTTATAATTACATTCACCAACCAAATAAATATATTGTCTTCAAATCCAAGCTTCCAATATCTTATTAAATCATATGCTAGTGTTATATAGAGTAGGGAGAACAAACTCTTTTTAAATTTATCATTCTCGCCAATCCCCTCTTTGGATCTCACAAGAGAGATTCTAAAGTTATTATATTTTTTTAATCAGATTTAAAAAAAAATCAAAGTTATAATATATTTTTAATTAATTAAATGGTTTTGACTTGCTACAATTTTGCAAAAGGTCAATTATTCAATTAAAAGAAATCACATGTCTCACAGCACAAAGGGTGTCCTTATTTTATATGTAGAATTACTGTTATTTCTCCTACGAAATGACTTCTATCAACTCGCAAAAGACTTTTTTGTTTTTTTTTTCTTCCTTTATATATGAGGTGCCTTTCTCCTCCACAAGTTGTTTTTGATGTGAAGAGGCACCCACCATATGTTAACTACATTATTGTTCCCTTTGTTATCGCTTTAAACTTCAAATGACATAAGTTGTCAACTTGGAATTTTCTTTTTAAAGGTTGAAATTCTATTCAAACTCTCATTACTATGCTTGTGACTGTGAAAAATGCATATTAATCACCTTCACATTTAATAGAACCTTCTGACTTTAAATTCTCCAAATTTGGTTGGTTTTATTATTATCACCATCTCTTCATCCTTCTCTAGTTCAACCTGATGAATATACTACTATAAAATATGTTTGTCTATAAAATCTGTTTGTATAAAGTAATTGGCAAATGGTAAATCTCTTGGGTGTTGGTTTTGGTGGACCTAGATTCCATTTTCATTGTGTCCACTCTATTAGATGTGTCTATATGTAGACACATCTAGCAAATGTTTTGTGTGCTAGTAAAGGAGGTCAACACGGGTTCCATTTCCTACACCCACCCTGTGGATACATATTAAAACAATCCCTTATGGCTGATATCATACGGTATACCTAGATGTGTCAGCTATGGTTGACCACAATGCTAGGTTCTTGGGGTTTATAGCTAACCAAATATTAGTCCCTAAGGGTTAGTTGGAGACCTATGGTCAAACCCTAAAGGTATCCGTTGAGTTGGTATCAGTCCAACAAGGACAACTATACCAGTCCTGAGCGACTAGTGATCTATTTTATATGTAATAAACAACAAGTGGAATAAAAATTATAAGAGACAACCCTAAAAACTGATTGTGAAGGTAACTAATTTCCTTATGTAAAAAAAAATACATCACTATGAAAAGCCCCTCATATATATTTATCACCATAAAGATGAGGTACACTCTAATTATATATTATTATTGATGTTTTGATTATTGAAAGAAAAAATAAAAAAACTCTTTTACTACATCACAAACATATAACTCAATTATACCTATTATACTTCAAATTAATTAAATAAAAAATGTCGTTATTGGCTTTGTGATGTTGATTAAGTAGAGCATGGTGGGCTTAGTTGGTATTAAAGTCACTTGTAAAGGAGTGGTGCTACTCGAATAATGGTATGTAGTAGTTTTTAAGAGTTAGACGTATGTGGTTAAAAGTCCAAACTTCCACCAAGCACAGGTTTAGAATGTGTGGTTGCATGATCACTTGAGACAATCATAAAACAAAACGGTGACCCTAAATACTGTAAAAGATTTTTTAAATTAACAGCTAGTGCCTAAAGAAGTAATATTGTTTTTATGATGGTGGTTGGTTATTTAGGTTTTGATTTTTTTTGGATGGATAAGGTTGACTAATTAATAGTTGCATTTCGATTTGATTTTTGGATGGTGGTTGAGGTTTCTTGTAAAAAAAAAAAAAAAAAATTTATACTATTAAGAGTTAAATATTTATTTAATTGGCAATAGACATAAAATCAGCTTCAAGTATTTATGTGAAAAGTTCATCGAAGGCTAGAGGATTAAAATAACTTGAATAATTGAACTGACAGTTTTTAGGGTTTTGACGATGCGGAAGGGTTTTTTTGGAGGTGGAGGGATGACGGTGGGCGGGAAGGCTGGTTTGGGAGAGCACGGGAGCGCCAGCGGAGTCGAGACCGAGGGGCACGACGGGGGTGGAGGGAGGGCAAGCGAGTGCGGGGACACCGAGGATCCACTAGACAAACGGGGAGATGGACCTCGGAAGTCGTATGCTCTGGCAGCAGCTTCTGAAACCCTAAGTGGGCTCTCCACCAAGGAGCTATTTTCGTCCGGGAACGAGTTGGACATCCCGATAGAAATTCTCTCAAGCTTTGTGGAATTCGAAAAATTTACCCTCATCGGTAAGTTTATTGGTGGTCGTCCCGACATGGAGACCATCCGCAAGTGGGCGTCTGGAAAATGGCGGACCTCTGGTCACTTGGAGCTGGCTGCCCTAACCCGGGGCTTTTTCGCGATTAGACGAGCAACGGGGAGGACTACTGTAAAATCCTGGCTGGAGGGCCTTGGTTCTTGGGTCGTAGGAGTCTCTTTCTAAGGAAGTGGGGTTTGGACTTTAACCCCGATACCCAGAATATCAACATTGCTCCAATATGGGTTAGGCTCCCGAGTCTCCCCCTTTTCGGCTGGCATGAAAATGTAATCAGAGGAATTGCTCGATCCATCGGGGAGTTGGTCACTATAGACCCTCCCACCAAGGCTCGAACAAGATTTGTCCAAGCTCGGTTCTGTGTTTTGGCGGACTTGGAGACGGACCTCCCTTCCTCCATTACTCTGCGGTCTGAGGGTTCTTTTCTACACAAGCAAGCTATTGTTTATGAGAATAGACCAACTTTCTACCCCCAGTGTAGTTCTCAAGGGCATCTTCAGTCCAATTGTCCTCTTCAAAAGCCGGGGAAGAAGAAGCGGGATCCCTGCAACCCTCTGGAGCACGGTGAAGGTCAGACGAAGCACCCTGTTGCGAAAGACCATGAATCTCCAGGTCCATCCAGAGACCATCTCGAATCCTCCTTACCAGATGAGGAAATCACCATTCAACCGGACTCTGAGCTGTGCGGTGGACGCTCCCAACTAGGACCACAGGGGGAAAAGGAATAGGCCCCCCCCTTATCACCACACTGGCAGATTCACCCGAAATTTTTGACCGGCACTCTCCCGAGGCACAAAAGATATTGGAAGATTACTTGTTGGGAAGAAGAGGTTACCAGCCTGGTAATATTAGCCCTCGAATTACGAGGAGTCGAACGCAAGGGGTGGATTTTGGTGGTAATAGGAAGCAAGGTCGTCCCCCAACAAGGAAAAGAGAGACAAGGAAACTGCGGTTGATGTCGCAAATGGCACCCAACGGTTGTTGTTTCAGGATGACTCCGATTCTTTGATGGGTGACGCGCTTATCCCAAAACCTCCCCTCCAGCAGGGAAAGGGAGGTAGGAAGAACCTCAAACCGTACAGATGAAAGTCATCCTGGATGTGAGAACCTGCGGTGGGAACGACGAGCGGGCTCATGGTTCTTTGGGACCCAGAGAGTGTTGAGGGCAGCTTCTTTTCATCTTCCAGCAGGACTTTCAACTTTTTGTTTCAGTCCCAAGCCATCATTTTTTCTTGGATCCTATTCATCGTGTTTGCTTCGAATTCTGCCTCGGAGAAAGCAGAAATGTGGAAAGTTATTTCCCTGATAAGGGAGATTTTTTGTAGTTTTCTTGGCTGTCTTTTTCTGCTTTCCAATGGTCCAGTTTTTATATTGGCCATAGTTTCCAGGATAATCAGGCAAAAATGCCTCCTTGTAGCCCTCGGGCAATTAGCAACTTTTTGTTTTTTATGCATACAGGTTTATTCATCCGGCCAAGAGGCACGAAACACCATTTAGCAAGGCTGATTTTGTATATAAGGTTTTGGGATCCTCTATAAAAACCCACTGTTAATCTATTATAATAATTACCAAAAAAAAATATTTATTTAATTAGTTATATAAGATTATAACACCGTACCGATATTATATCATTGATGTCGAGGGGCATTTGCCCTAGTGGTTAAAGATGGTGGTTGTTTCTTAAGTGGTCTTGTGTTCAAACCCCTTGAAGGTGGTTGTTGATGTAATTTGTAAACGTTCTCCTAAGAAAAAAATAAAAATTATATCATTGATCACATAAATATTTTTTAATTGATTATATAAGATTGACCATTTGTTAAGATAACATAGTGGTATTATAACAATTTAACAACTATAAGTGTATTATTTGACAATATTCAAACCTAAACCTTTTCCTTGAAAGTTGAATGATATCACTTGTTTTGGTTTTGTTTTGGGATGTCTTCTATACTTTTCTTTTTCCCTTTGGTTTTGTGACATGGTTAATCAGTTTTGGGATGTCTTTTATACTTTTCTTTTTCCGTCTTTCACTAGATCTTGGAATCTTTCTCTGCTTGGTTGGTTTTTTCAGCTCGATTAGTGTTCGGATGTTTGTAGACTCATCCTTCTCAAACATATTTGGAAGTGTAGATGCAAAAAAGGTGTCTATTGGATCTGCTCCTCCATGGGATATAGTTTTAGCAGACTTGACCTTTGATTTTTTTTTACATCTAAGACACATTCATTCCCAAGTCTATGGGACTTTCAACACACCTCAAGATGTTATTGACAAACTTCATCAGCTTGCTCATATGGTTCAAGATCTTCAGAAGGTCCAACAAGAAACTAAAAAGAAGGCAGTTAACAATAATGAGCAAGTTTAGGTTTTGATTACTTTCATTTCTTCTTTGAAGACTTCAAAAGATATATCACGGAAGACACACCCATAATTTCTCCATATAACAGGTTCTTCCACGTATGAATACTGATATTTGGTGTATTGAAGCAAGATATAACTAATATTTTTGTTGCTATTAGCTTATATTCTTATATATATTTAGTTTAGATGCTTTACTCTTAAAAGTGTTATCTCCATAATATTATAATATTAATGAATTACTATAATCTAAGCTTTTCCTATTAAATAAATAAATAAAATATAATCAGTTAATATTAAAAACTAAATATTATATAATAAGATATCATACTTTTTCTATTAAACATTTTATGTAAAATAGATAAATTATCTCCTTTCACTTTTATTTTTATTATATGATATTTATCTTTTAATTTTATAAATGCGAATTAATTTTTTTTTAATTATATTTTTTCATATTTCATCTAACTTTTAATATGATCTTTTTAATATAATATTTAAAAGTAAAATTAAATTTAATATTACAATTTTTTCTTGTAAATTTATTTTTTAATAATTTGTAATTAAGTATTGCACATCACTAAATCATTTTTATTTAATTTAATTTGTATCACTCTGTTAATTAATTTTCATTTAACAACTTTTTAAATATTTTAATAATTTTATAATAATTAAAATAAAAACTAAATTTTTTTAATAATACATAACATTTTTATAACACATTATTTTCAGCTTTAACCATGGTTGGCTACCATTCGACCAGCACTATTATTAAATTTATAGCAAAAAGTCAAAGGAAATATAACTATTATATAAAAAGTGAGTTCCTTTCCCAAAAAAAAAAAAAAATTGCCAAATGTTTGCTTAGTCATAGAAAGCATATTTCACCGTCCTATAAAGTTAAATAATCAATACAACCATCAATTTTGACATGTTTTCCCAAACAATAAAACAAACAAAATCAACTTTAGATTAATTTTTTTAATAAAATAAAATAAATTTAAATTGTAAAAAAGTCATTTTTATATAAATATTTAGAATGAAAATATAGTTTTAGTGGTTGCAACTGATAAGGTTTTGGTTTTTTTTTTTTTTAAGGTTCAAGGTTCAAACCACGGTTTGTGTGTAATTTTATGTGATTTTAGCTTTATTTCTCATCCATCTGAAAAATCACTTATTCCAGTATAATAATATGTGTTGTGTGTTAAACAAAAAATAATAATAATAAATATTGGTTTTAAGTTTTTAAGAACATTAAAAATTTTAAATAGAAAAAAATTATATTCAAATTTGAAGGAACATAAAAATCTTAAATACATGTTAGGTAATATACTAAAAAATAAAAAGGTTATAAATATTCATTTAATAAAAACTTTTAAATACATAAATATATGTTATGTGTCTTACTAAGGTTAAAATTATTCATTTAGTATAAACTTTTAAATATATAAATGTATATTAGGTAATTTACTAAAAAAATAAATTATAAATAATTACTTAATAAAAACTTTCAAACTTAAAATATATTTTTGACCAATTTATATAGATTAATTTTTTTAAGAAATTTAAATTGTAAAAAAGTCATTTTTATATAAATATTTAGAATGAAAATATAGTTTTAGTGATTGCAACGGTTAAGGTTTTGGTTTTTTTTTTTTTTTAAGGTTCAAGGTTCAAACCAGGGTTTGTGTGTAATTTTATGTGATTTTAACTTTATTTCTCATGCATATGTGCAGAATCACTTATTCTAGTATAATAATATGTGTTGTGTGTTAACCAAAACAAAAAAAAAATTAATATTGGTTTTAAGTTTTTAAGAACATTAAAAAATTTAAATAGAAAAAAATTATATTCAAATTTGAAGGAACATAAAAATCTTAAATACATGCTAGGTAATATACAAAAGAATAATAAGGTTGTAAATATTCATTTAATAAAAACTTTTAAATACATAAATATATGTTATGTGTCTTACTAAAACAAAAAGGTTAAAATTATTCATTTAGTATAAAATTTTAAATACATAAATGTATATTAGGTAATTTACTAAAAAAATAAATTATAAATAATTATTTAATAAAAAATTTCGAACTTAAAAATATTTTTGACCAATTAATATAGATTAATCAACATTTAATTGATAGATATTTTTTTATGAACACACCCATCCCCTCACACACTCACCCACGCTACTGTTTGAACCTTTGAGCTCCCGAAGAAGAGCCAAAGTCCAAAACATTTTGTTGTCCCCCTTGAGACTTTATAGATATTTTTAAAAAACACTCACATACACTTCAATCTTGTCCCTATCATAATTTGAACTTGGTTCTCTCCAATTAGAACCCAGAACTATACCACTACATTAACCAATAAAATTATTTATATATTATTTATTATTTATATTATTGTTTTTTTTTACTAATAATATAATTTTAAAAAAAAGTTTTATAAATTTAAATGAGTTTTATAAGCTTAAGTCTTTTTAAAGTTATTAGCTATAAAGTTAGTCATCAAGATAAATGACCCCTATTAATTGTAAATCTTTTTTAAATAATTGTGTCTTTAAATTTTTGTTTTTAATTTCTTAGGTAAATGGTCGTATTAGTTGTAAGTATTTTTAAATAATTGTCTTTAAATTTTTATTTTTATTTTTCATATGGAAGTTGGTTACATCCACACTATTTTTAGTATTGTCTTTAACACCTTGCACAAAGGATTATTGTTTTGAATGTCAAAGAATGTAACAACTTTTGAAATCTACAAGAATATTTAAATTAGGAGGCATAGGCATAAAATAATAATTTTAATTATATTAATAATAAATTTAAATATTTATTTTTTTAAATCAATTTGAAATGGAATTAATATAAATATATAAATTAAGTTTCAATATGTTAATTTTAAATAATTTAAAATTATTATATATATATATATATATATATATATATATATATATATATATATATATATATATATATATATATATATATAATATGTTTATATTGTATATCACGCTTAATGACATGGATTAAAAGTATATGATTAGGTATATGTAATGCATATTCATGCACTTAATGTTTAGGTTTATGTATCAAAGCAAACATAATATGTTTTGGCAATACATTAATACTTTCTTTTTCTTTTTATCTACCTCTTTATTCTAGATACCTTGCATCTATGTCTCGTACCTTACACATATGGACCCAGCTTTAAAGGTTTATATTAGATATTTTATCCTACCATATACAAAATGGTGTGTGAGATACACAATATTAAGTATATTTTACCAATATATACATATTTTTAGAATACTCCTTAACATACCTATACCCTTATATTTTAGGTATCTTCCACTTTTATGATCATATACCCCAACATTGAAGATTTATTTTTTATCTTTTATCCTAATTTTTTTATTTTATTTTTTTTAAGATTTAATTTTTATTATGTATAATTAACACATTTGTTGTTATATTTAATAAATATAGTTCGTATTATAGTCCATCATATTTATATTAAAAAAAATTATTAGTTAGTGAACGGGGTTTTGAAAGGGTTCCCAAATATTTTTACATTATCGAAAACAAAATGAGACAGTCCATATAGGACAAACCAGAAACCAACACAAGCAAGGTAGAGAGTCTTTGGGATAAAACACCAAGAAGACACACCCTAGAGCTAAGAAAACCCACCAAATTAAAACCCAAGTACATCCCAAAGCACCAAAAACCAGTAATGGTTTTACAAACAAAACTACATAATAAGCTAAGACACAGACCCCAAAAAGGAAGTTGAAGAGACTTAGGCAACATCTCCAAGGGTTGCTTGATCATCTCTATTGAGGTGATTAGAACCTTCTTGCCAATTTTTGATATCATCCAAAATGATTAAAGCTTGTCGAAGTAAAGAAGTGATCATCTTGGTAGCTCTATAAATGGAGTTGTGTAGGTCTTCAAGGTCTTGGAGATGATCTTTTTTGAAAAACAATATCTTAAACTAAGAAATCTCAAGACAATAGTGAACTTGGATCATTTTGTAATAGGTTAGAGGAAGATAGGTGTCCCACAAAAAGACCAATCCTATCCAACCAAGTAGCATCCCACACAATGACATTAAAGGAAAGTAGTACCATCCAGCATACTAAAATCATATATTTCATTGGGAAAATTATTGCGCCACATGTGAAGGGACTCTTGAGAAAGGCCCAGGTTGGCAAGAATGTTTGTTGCCTTGTTGCCTTCCCTGTATATGTGTTGAATGACATTGCTACTAAGATTTTTTAATGCTTTCCTTGACTCCACGATGAGATTTTGAATATTCCATGATGGGTTTTGAGATCCCTTAAGATAATTTATAGTGTTAAGTGAATCCCCCTATATAATGAGTTTAGTACAAGGAATGTAAGTGAGAAGGGACAAACCTTGATAGAGCGCTCTTGCTTCAGCAACATGATTGGTTTGAATTCCTAGATTTTTTGCATAGGTGAGGATAATATTTCCATGGTCATCTCTGAAGATACCACTAGCTCCAACAATCCTTGGGTTCCCCTTAGCAGCACCATCAAAATTGAGCTTGATCCAACCAATTGGTGGAGGAATCCAGTGAATTGTAGACCTATCAACAGGGGTCGAGGAAGGAAGGGAGGGAGACAAAGAAAGGTTCAATGAAGCAACAATCCTAACCTCAAAGGGTAAGTCAATAGACTCTTGAGAAGGGACCAATTTGGAATTTTCAATAGCAACAACAAGCACTTGATTATAGAGAGAGGGTCCTTGGAAGCATTGGAAAAGGCTCAAGAATTTCTCTCAATCCAAATTTTCCAGAGATAGTGAGGAAGGTAGAAGGCCCAAAGAGACTTGATATGGGACCCACGAAAAGGATTGGGCCACTGGATACAGAGGTCTTAAATGGATTTGGGATGGGTCCAGGCAATACTAAAAACTTTGAAAATAGAATGGAGGACCTTTAAGGAAAAGGGGCATTCAAGAAAGAGGTGGTGGGATGATTCCAGGTTGGAAAGACAGAGATAATAGCGATTGGGAATGACCATTCCTCTAGTCAATAGGTTGTCAATGGTAAGAATTTTATCTTGAACAACAAGCCAGAAGAAAAAGCTAATCTTAGGGATAATATGTTTGAGCCAAATGATATTGGTAGGAAACCATTTCTCTTTAAAGCCCTCAGCTAAGAAATAGGTAGACTTGACTGTGAATTGTTCATCCTTAGTGGCTTTCTAGATGAGATAGTCACCATAATTTGAACTAGGAATAATGTAAGTTCTAAGAATATTGGAGAGGGTTCTTACTGCTTGAACCTATTCCTCATTCATATCTCTGGAAGGAAAGTTTTTCCACACATTTCTTTGGCTAGAGGAATCAATGAAGTTGCATACCTTATCACCAAAAATATGGTCTATAGTGGGTTTGATGGTGATTAAGGTGGGGTCTTCCATTAGTGGATGATATTTTAGCCAGGGGTCCCTCCAAAAGTCTATACTTCTTCCATTTCCTAACTACCATCTAAGCCCTTTCTTGATGATGGATCTAGATTTAAGAATGGAGTTCTAGAATGCAGACCCCATTGGAAGAGGATCTTCACTTAAGAAATCCTTATGTTGAAGGTATTTGCTTTTGACTATTTCAACCCACATGGATTTTTCATCTTTTAGGAGTCTTCTAGCCCTATTTTGCTATAAGAGCCAAGTTCATCTTGTCAACCTTTCTGAAGCCCAAACCACCCTGCTCTTTTTTTGAGCAAATTCTATCCCAATGAACCAAGTGGAAGCATTTGTGATCTTCAGAGCCTGACCACAAGAATATTTTTTGAATTTGTTCAATTTTTTGGTAAATAGAAATAGGAGCTTTGAATATGGAAAGAAAAAAAATGGGATGCTCTAGAGACAAGCTTAAACCAAAGTTGCTTTCCCTGCTTGGCTTAGAAGAGCTCCTTTCCACCCAATGAGCTTCTTGTGCATTCTTTCAATGACATTGTTCCACATGTTATCAGACGATTTTCCAAAGAAGAGAGGGAGGTCGAGATAGATGGCAGGAAAGTTAAAGATGGTGCAACCAAGGATCTTAGCAATTTTGATCTACCTGCCAAAAGGGGTGTTGAGGAAGTATAATTTACTTTTAATAAAATTAACCTTTTGACCTACAACTTCCTCATAAGTGTTTAGAATGTGTTTGATGGTTTTGGCTTGGGGAATGGAAGACAGAGTGGTGAGGATGGTGTCATCAACAAATTGTTGATGAGTGATGGGGTGAAGGATGGAAGAGGCCTTTATACCAAAAATGGATCCTTGGGAACATGCAGCTTTAAGGGTTCTTCCTAAAGATTCAACAAGAATAATGAATAGGAAAGGGGATCTCCAAAAAATTATAAACAATTTTAAATTAAAAAATTTTAAATTTTTAATATTATAATATAATTTTATTTATTAGTTTGGATAGATACATAAAATTTCAGATGAAAAATATTTTTTTGTTTTTATTTCAGTCCACAACCAACCTATTTGAATTATTGAAATGTGTATAGTTTGGTTTTATAGTTAAAAATAAACACCTATTATTTAGTGAGATTATCATTTCAACATTTTATTATAAACTTCAAAACATGTCTCAAACAAAATAATTTCACCTATGATAAACTTTCAAGTTTAACTTTAAAATTTGCATTACAACAAATGACTATTTTAAATAAGTTTTCATATATTTGAAATTTTAAAATAAATATAAACAATATATTCTAAAAAATCATAAATGTTGTTTAAATGGTTTGACTTCATGCAAAAAGCTAAAGGTTTCAAACTATTAACAATGGCTTCAATTTCATGTAAAAAGTATAACATTTGAATTAAATAACATGAGTTTGTGTGATGACATTTGAATCAAATGACATGAGTTTAAGTGATTAAAACATAGTCTTAGGTGATCCTAGACTTAGGTCCATCTCCACCAAGATTCAAGCAACCAATTTTTGAATGCCATTTAAATTTTTTTAGTCCACTTCAAGAAAAACTCCCAAAGAGTTTTCTATCTCCCTCATCATCTTCTCATTCCAATATTCTAGTGGTAGTGTAGGTAACTTGACCCAAATAGGCTAGGTGGTTATCCTCTCTAAGCGAGGATCAAACCCAAGTATCCATTTTTTTAGAGTAAGGATACTATGACCCCATCTCCATCTTCCATTTTTATAGTTTTGGCATCTTCTGCTTTCTAGAATACAAAATTTATCCAACCTTTTGTCATTACATGGTATGTTGGGAGATATCCCAATAACTTCAACCATGTTGACTTTATCCAATCATGAAGAGTTTTTGTTTTCATCGAGCGTCCCATGAACCTTCCCACTAGAGCTTTATCTTTCAATGGTAAAACTTGTTTGAGCATCAAACTAACATAGCTCAAACTAACATTTTCATCCTTATTAAGATTATTTGGGTGTCTTATAGTCTCCATAACTTTCTTAAATTGTTTTGTCGATCAATGGTTCTTTATCCATTCTTGTAATTTTTAAAGGATTCAATATGGCCTAATAATGATAGTCTTCTCTCCTTTTCAATCAAATTTGTGTATTTAACCCTTAATCCTTGTGTATACAATGCTCCTCAATTCAACAAAAATATGAAATGCAATTATGATGGAGATAAATAAGATAGACTTAGTATTAAGGTTTAGTATTCTAAGCTTAAATCCTCAACCTAATAGTTGTCTTGGAAAATATTACATCTTAAGAAACTTGGTGGAACCAAGCATGCTTCCATATATGTGTCTCCTCAAAATTATCTTTTTCAAGAAGTATAAAATAGTTAAGCATATCTTCTTACAATGTCAAGCAACCAAAGAGATTTGGGTCTTAGTAAATGAAAGGTTCCTAACAATATTACCTTTTAGATTTCTATGTTAAAATATGTGGTTCTTGAGATCAACAAAATTAATAATTAGATTTTCAAATCCTTACAATAGTTGTTTTTAAAATTTATTTAGAAAAAATATGTAAATCATGCTTTAATTATTTGCTTGTTATTATATTAAATAATGTCACTACTTTACTCTAGAATTCATATATAGGTGTCTTTACTTTCCATCTAGTTCTCCCTTCAGGTTGCAAGGAATCATGAGATAAAGCATTACTTGAAGGAGATTCAACAACAAGTGTCTCAACTAATCAAAGATCAACATGCCTTGAGGGAAGAACTATGGTCAATCTTGTTCATGTTGTCCATATAGCTTAAGGCTAGTGACTTGTTGTCCAAGGAAATTCTACTACATTAATAACTCAATCACATAAATATTGTTGAGCCCTGACTCCATGTGGGAGTTAGTTTGATTGATGATGTGAAGAATGATAAAATGATGTCATTGTCTTTGTGGTTATGAGTCTCTAGTTTAGAAAATATGAATTTTATACTCCATTTTTAATGCTTCCTTGGAGTATTCTATATTCTTGATGATATGTACAAAACTATTTGAAAACACGAGATTCCGAAAACAAAAAGGAAAGACTAAACAAAATTGCATTACAAGGAAAGAACACAAATGAATGAACACAAGATATAAAAGCAATATAAACTATAGCCCTTTTTATTGATATTCTTTTCAATTCGTGTTACAATACGTCTCCTTCCTTTTTAGGGGATAGGAGCGTTAGATATTGATATCTACAATTTGCTTCAAAATTCCTCTTCCGCGTGCCCACATATAAAATGGGCGAACCAAAACGTTGTCGCCGCTTGCGTTGACAAAGGTCGATTCCTCGCTGCTCCTTCAATAGACCTGAAATCTGCGTTCAAAGAAACAAACAAAGAATCAGTAGCACCTGTGTATGAAAAATAAAAGATAAATCTTAACTATAGCTGAAATGAATCTAAATGAACCGAAAACTTGATAAATGCATAAACATGAAACTAGCTAAAATACTATAAAAGAAATAAAGCGGGGAGGTGCCCGAAGGCGAACCACCCACGGATAAAACCTTGCTTCGACACCAATCCACTTGAGATGGGTTTGAAACCTGATGTGATGTGTTTTCGGCAAATTGATAGACTATTGTGGTCAAAAGAATAGGGTTTGGGCGCAAATCGCAAGTAAGTGAATTAACAGCACTTCGTTGCTCAGAATGCTCCTGCTCGGTATCTCCTTTGGGTGAGGAAACTCACCATTTTATAGACCCAAGGGGTCTCTTTGAATTAACATGCAAAAGTTTTTCTTTGCATGAATGCTTTTGTTTGTGAAGAGAAGACTTCTTCTTGATCAAGGGCTTCTTAACTGCCTCTGTGCATGTCTTTGTGTGTTTTAGAAAAGCTCACTTGCACTCCCATGCAATGAAGGGATAACTAAGTGGCAAATCTAGTTGTCTTAAAAAGCTTACTCTCATTCCCATGCGGTGAAGGGGAAAGTCAATTGGCAGATATGAGTTGTCAAAAGAACTCACTCGCACTCCTATGTCATGCGGGGAAGAGCTAAGTGGCAGTTCCGAGTTGTTTATATGCCAATATTTGACTTTTTGTCGGTCAAACCCGACAATCGTCCTACCCCGAGCGAGCGCTTATAATCGTCCCTGGGTGAGACGAGTATCGATCGACACTCGTTCCTGGGTAAAACAAGTAAAATTTGCACTCGTCCCCGGGTGGGACGAATAAGCAATAAAGTGTCTAAAAGGTGCCAAATTGGTTTTCGACTTGCAAAGCTGGCGTGTAAGTGGTTAGAACCACTTGTTTAACCTACGGGGGCTACCCAGGGGCTGTGTGTGTTAATGTGATCAGTTTTTGTAGTCACATAATCGGATTGGTGCTGATTTGGTGTCTACAGATGCCCCTTTTTGGGAAGCGTTGTGCATGGCACAGTGCCGAGCAAAAATAGATAACCAAAGCACTAATGATTAGGGTTTCTTAGTAACCTAACCAACTCTTGATGCCCCAAGTATGAAAAGGGCATGCATTCTTGAATCCTTGCTTTTGACGAGCTAAGGAATTTGATTTCAAGTATTAACCTATTTTGGTGAGGTGTGACTTGAGCTTGGACATTGATCAGTCATGAATAGGCAAAGGGCGCAACCTTTTATCCACGGTGGAACCTTGTGTTCATGCTTCAGGAATGCCAAGTGTTTAATCAGTTTGTGATAATTGCTTGTTTGCTGCCCCAAGCAGGAGCGTGATTGTCTTTGTCAATGATTCTTTGAATGCATGCTATTGCCGTGATTGGGTGTATTGTTGTTGATTGGTGACTTAAGTGTGACTACCCCCTCAAGCGACGAATCGATGAAGGAATGACTGACATGAGAAAAGCGATGAGTCGCTTGACCCAAGATGACTTAAGTGAGGGTGCCTTCAGATGTTTGTCCGTTGAATGTGCAAGCAGTTTTCCGACTTTTGGACCTATTTTTGGTGGGTGTGAACCCATTTTGAAATGTCATTTGGGTTTACATTGGCGAAAATTTGTCTTCCCGTGGAGCGGTCCGGCTATGGTAGCCTTCTTGGGGAGTAGGATAGTGACAAGGTAGACCCCGACATCAGTTTTCTTATGCCAGGAGGTTAAGTGCAAGAGCACTTTTGTCCGGCAATTTTTAGTGGTTTTGTTGGCATTTGTCATTTTTATATTTTGGTTGTTTTGTTGTGTTTGTTTTTTTTTTTTTTTTTGTGGCATGTTTTGTATGTATGTGTTTGATGTATGCAGAGGTGATTATGAATGTGATGTTTCTAATTTGTATGATGTATAGATAAGGAATGAATGAAATGAGTTGTTGATGATGTGTCGATGCACCATAGACTGTACAAGATTTGACTGACTTGCTATACTAATGGGATGACTTTGTGGAATGACTTGGCATGTGATAACTGTGTGTTTTTGTATTTTGCATATATTTTGATGGTGATGTATGGAATGAAATGTACCAGTTGTTTTAAAATGTAGTTAAGCTTTTCTGAGATGCAGATATTTTAACTAACTAGCCAAGACTGTACATTTATCTCGCAAGACTTTTGAACAAGGTATAAATTCGACTTGAATTTAACCAAGTTATTTCACATCCCTATGTGTGCAATTGAGTTCGTTTATGTGTTATTCATCAGGATACCGCCAGTGCCAGATGGGCTTTCAACCGAACCTGTACTGAGGATCACCTAATTAGCTCCACTAACTTCTTGATTGTGTTTGGTTAGATTAATCTGCGATGCTATCTAGGATACCATAAGCTAGCTCATCCACATGCAAACATTGATCTATACACAAGTTAATGTGATAGATATATCATCATGCGGGAGGTTTACTATCAGTGACTGATAGGCTATCAACCAAACCGGTACTAAAGCTTGCCTCATGACCTATCGAAATGCTGAGAATTCCAGGGATTCAAGTTTGACTCCCTGCTTTTCTTCAATTGTATTGGGATACTTGCTCTTTATAGTGATAAGATCACTGTTTATTTTGTTTTATTGATGTTTTTTTTTTTGAGCAAGGGATAGGGATATGGAGTGACGAAAATCACTATTGTTTGTGCCTTTTGATGTGTGCACTGTAGGATGTCAAATTTTAGTGTTTTGACGTTTTGCAAATTTTTGATGTTTTTGCAACTTTTGAGAACTTGGGATTCATGGGGAATTGGGTAGGGAGGATGCTTGTCCTTTTGCCAACTCTCAGCATTTCTAGGGTCAATTGCACAGGGGGATAAGCAAGATAACCCTTTCGCTTATGGTAACCGGGATTACGGTGCAGGTTTCATCTTTCGTTCACACAACTGAGGAATTTTATGTGTGTTAATTTGTGTTGGGACGTGACGTAACAAGGTGTGATCCAAGTAAAACTTTCCCGTGTAAAATCTGTTTAACTGTGTACAGTTTTTGGCTAGAAATTTAAAGACATCTGAATGACGAAAACCCTATATACATTAGGAAACAACTGACTATGCTAAAATAAAAATGTGATATGCTGGATGTATGCGTTTATGAAAATGGATTTGAGGTGGAAATGATGGAATTGCCAAGTAATGACAACCTATGGTGCTTTTGACTTGTATGACCTATCGAAGTATGCAAGGGATGGATGCAATGTTTAATGCAACCTATATTTTTGTATTTTGATTTTTATGAAAATGCATGCAAATGTTTTGGTGATTTCATTTTTTTTTTTTTATGAGAATGTATGGAAAATGCAAATGTTTTTGTGATTTTGTTTTTTTATGAGAATGCATGTAATTGAAATGCAATTGTTTTTGTAATTTTGATGTATTATGAGAATGCATGGAATTGAAATGCAATTGTTTTTGTGATTTTGATTTTTGTTTTTTTTTTTTTGTTGATTTTTGAATACTTATGTTGACCAAGCAGTTATGGTAACTCTTGGAGCTTTTGGGTTGACCAAGCGATTGTGATAATCCTTGGAGCTTTTGTCTTGACCAAAGGGTTTATAGATACCTTTGGGGCATTTAGGGTTTGACCAAGTGATTATGAAAATCCCTGGAGCTTTTAGGGTGACCAAGTGATTATGATAATCCTTGGAGCTTTTTTGGGATGACCAAGCGATTGCGATAATCCTTGGAGCTTTTTGGGATGACCAAGCGATTGCGATAATCCTTGGAGATTTTGGGGATGACCAAGAGATTGCGATAATCCTTGGAGCTTTTTGGGATGACCAAGCGATTGCGATAATCCTTGGAGCTTTTGGGATGACCAAGAGATTGTGATAATCCTTGGAGCTTTTGGTATGACCAAGAGATTGCGATAATCCTTGGAGCTTTTTGGGATGACCAAGCGATTACGATAATCCTTGGAGCTTTTTGGGATGACCAAGCGATTGCGATAATCCTTGGATATTTTTGGGATGACCAAGCGATTATGCCAACTCTCAGCATTTCTAGGGTCAATTGCACAGGGGGATAAGCAAGATAACTGTTTCGCTTATAGTAACTGGGATTACGGTGCAGGTTTCATCTTTCGTTCACACAACTGAGGAATTATTTTATGTGTGTTAATTTGTGTTGGGATGCTACGTACCAAGGTGGGATCCAAGTAAAACTTTCCCATGTAAAATCTTCTTAACTGTGTACAGTTTTGGCTAGAAATTTAAAACAGCTGAATGACGAAAACCCTATATACATTAGGAGACAACTGCCGATGCTAAAATAAAAGGGTGATATACTGGATGTAGGCATTTATGAAAATGGATCTGAGGTGGAAAAGGATGGAATTGCCAAGTAATGACAGCCTATGGTGCTTTTGACTTGTATGACCTAATGAAGTACGCAATGTATGGATGTAATGCTTAATGCAACCTATATTTTTGTATTTTGATTTTTATGAGAATGCATGGAGTGGAAATGCAATTGTTTTTGTAATTTTGATTTTTTTGTTTTTGTTTTTTTTTTTTTTTTTATGAGTATGCATGGAATTGAAATGCAATTGTTTTTGAGATTTTGATTTTTTTTATGAGTATGCATAGAATTGAAATGCAATTGTTTTTGTGATTTTGATTTTTGTTTTTTTTTTGTTGATTTTTGAATACTTATGTTGACCAAGCAGTTATGGTAACTCTTGGAGCTTTTGGGTTGACCAAGTGATTGTGGTAATCCTTGGAGCCTTTGTCTTGACCAAAGGGTTTATAGATACCTTTGAGGCATTTAGGGTTTGACCAAGCGATTATGAAAATCCCTGGAGCTTTTAGGGTGACCAAGTGATTGTGATAATCCTTGGAGCTTTTTTGGGATGACCAAGTGATTACGATAATCCTTGGAGCTTTTTGGGATGACCAAGCGATTGCGATAATCCTTGGAGCTTTTTGGGATGACCAAGCGATTATGATCATCCTTGGAGCTTTTGGGGATGACCAAGAGATTGCGATAATCCTTGGAGCTTTTTGGGATGACCAAGCGATTGCGATAATCCTTGGAGCTTTTGGGATGACCAGGAGATTGTGATAATCCTTGGAGCTTTTGGGATGACCAAGCGATTGCGATAATCCTTGGAGATTTTTGGGATGACCAAGCGATTGCGATAATCCTTGGAGCCTTTTGGGATGACCAAGCGATTGCGATAATCCTTGGAGCCTTTTGGGATGACCAAGCGATTGCGATAATCCTTGGAGCCTTTTTGGGTGACCAAGCGATTGCGATAATCCTTGGAGCTTTTGGGATGACCAAGAGATTGCGATAATCCTTGGAGCTTTTGGGATGACCAAGAGATTGCGATAATCCTTAGAGCTTTTGGTTTGACCAAAGGGTTTATGGACACATTTGGAGCGTTTGGTTTGACCAAAGGGTTTATGGACACCTTTGGAGTGTTTGGTGTAACCCACTGGCTCTTCAGGGAATAGAGGTACCCCCAGTGTGATGATCTTTGTGCACCGGATCTGGCTCTGTAGGAATTGGCACGAATGGATCGGCCTTATGCACGGATAGGAGGGCAAGGTCCGCCTTCGGCAGCGATGGTGCTATGATATCTCTGGGTGGAAGGTGCTCGCGATCTTCCCAAAGGAGTGAGATCAACATGTGATACCAGTGGGTCGGGTCTATGCGCCACTCATGCCCTAGTCTTATGCCTAGTTGGGCCATTAGTTCGTCATGGGTTACAGGGTGATTGTGCCGTCGTGCATGATTGAGATAAGCCATCTCAGTTTCATCTTTGTAATCATTATCGGTGATCCAAAGGCCCTCGTTGGCCCCCAAAATTGTCTGCGACATGTTAGGCTCGTCCGGCTCGAGCAGATTGACATGGTCCCGATGGGGTTGTTCCGTGCTTTGCAGGGGGACCTGATTTTCCTGTAATGGCACAGGCTCGATGGGAGCCTCCAAATGGAATAATGTTAGGAGAATTTTATGATGCTCATCCATGGGGACCACCTGTGAATTAGTGATGTCAGACTCGAACGGGTCCCATAGCACTATTGCATATGCTGACTCGTCTTTGGCGAGAGAGTCAGGCTTATCAGAATCTGGTGATTCTAAGATAGGGAAGACCTCATCATCAGGTAGCTCTACAACCAGGGGTTGATCCTCTTTGAGAGGAGTTTCATGTGAGTTGGGCTTTTGGGGCCCCAAAATCTTGGTTTCTACCAACTCTAAGTTATCGGGCAGCACATTGCTTGTATCGGGGGATTTGAGCTCCTCCACTTTGATTTGTTCCCGTTGCAGGTTGTGGGGAACTTGGGGCCTTGGGAGGGGTGGCCGAATAGCACCCCCCATGTCTTGGTAGGGAATTTCATCCCGCTCTTCTTCACGCTTAGGTTCCTTAGAGGCTTCTTAAAGATTTTTTGGGGGTGGCCCATGAACCTGGGTGGGCACCTGAAGAAGGCACCTGTCATTGGTCTTAGGATTGGCCTCCCGCTCAAGTCTAGGAGGCATCAAGGGCAACGTTTGATAAGGTCGTAGAGACCTGTCTTGCACCCAGTTGTGTCTCTCATAATGTTTAGTCTTATGCATGTGAGGGGTTGGAGTCTTCACCTGCATAGTGTGTTGTAACAACTCATCCTCCTGGCACTGAAGGCACTCCTGATTTAAAATATACTATTGCTCTAACTGTTGTTGTTCTAGCTCAAGTAGTGTGAGTTGCATCCGACATGCAATATGCTTGGTAGATTTTAAGATAGTTGGTCCTGTCGTCTCATGTCTAGAAGGCCTAGATGCCTCTCCTAGATATCTATCTCGGTCATGGTGATCCGAGATCTCTATAGGTCGCCTCCCTCTATTGGGGGTAGCGGCATTCCCCCGAGGCTTTGGCCTCAATAGGTAATCCTGAAAGCTAGCAATTGCGGAGGCGTGTTGCTCCTGCGATGTATATTGTTCTTGAGGAAGGTAAGGGTTTTCCTCATGCTCTCTTTTGTAAGTGAAAAAGGAACGGGTGGAGTTGGCTCGCCCCACCTGAGGAGCCTTGTGCTCTGTATTTGTCCTTGTAGTCCTGACAACTAGAGGGGGTGAAGGAGGGATAGTGTAATCATGTGGTTCCTCCCGTCGAACCCTATGTTGACCTAGCGCTTCATCACGCGGTGACCACTCATAGCAAGCATCTAAGGGAGCTCTCCTACGGATGTACCCCTCATGGAAGGGTGTGTGTTTGGGTGCGATGCTGAACAGGAGTGCCCCTAGAAGAGGTGCCCTTATAGTCCCTTTTTGTTAAGGTGTGGAGGGGACTGCCTTGTGTGCCAGGTCGCCAAGGTGGTATGACCAAATCCTCGGGACTATAACGAAGGTGACTTGTGCCTCCTTGGATATTCCTCGTAGCATTCGCCCGTGATTGGGCTTGGCTGCGAGTGAGCACCATGATGATGTCTCTCTAAAAACCCTAAAAATTGAAATGATTCAGATGGGGCTCAAAATTGGTGTGCACATCCCTCTTATAGTAGATAAGACAAAAATGAAGTCTCAAGTCCTAAATATAAATACATTAGGATATATTGACATCTGAACAGCTCAAAAAGTGCATAAAATTGCGTGCCCAATTTTAAAACCTAATTTCGGGGCACTAGATGATGGAATTTGGCCCCAAAAACTAAATTTTTTGGGAAAATAGAATTCAAGGGAATTATATTTGTTTAAAATTATCCCACCTAACTCCCTGTAAAATTTCAAGTCAATCGGAGCTACGGTTGAGAAGTTATGGCCCCGGCAAGATGCACTAAAATTTAGAGAAAAATATAAAATTTCCCATATTTTGTTGGATGGTCCTGCATCACTTATGGGAACCTTAGGGCGCTTTTGGGTTGACCAAAGGGTTCATGGACACCTTTGGAGCATTTTGGGGTGACCAAGCGATTGCAGGAATCCTTGGAGCTTTTGGAGCGAGTGACAAAATGCATAGATTTTTATCTTTGTTTATGATTTTTTTTTTTTTTTTTGATTTTTTTTTGTCTAAACAGAAAATAGCATACACACACAAGCAATGATTATCTCTTTTATAGATTAATAGTGTGCCCTAAATCTGGTTTAGTGTGTTTTTGTTATTTGTTTTGTTTTTGAAGATTTTTGTGAAACGTTTAAATGCAAGTATGAAGGCTCTTATGACTCCCAATATGGTCGCCCCTTCAATATACCATTGCTGGACCGATATACCAACCTCTCTATATACCCGCCCTTACGTGAGGGAGACTATAGGTACGTGAGAGCAGATGATACGTGGAACATAGGCGGTACGAAAGGGGAATCGCTCTGTTTATGACACCTACCATAGAAGACTTATCCTCGCATGTTTGGGAATCACCCCAAGCTACACTCGGTTAGCTTTCGTCAGGATTTACGTCTAACAACAGTCGCGATCGAGGTAATGGATGCAATATATCAAGCCAAAGTGATAATGGAATCCACCTTTGGTCTTGTTCAAGGGTTGGGGTTTTACGACCAACGCCTTAGTTTAAAATGCCTCGTGATGTGTGGGGTTCGTTTTAATTGTGCAAAATTGAAATAGGCAAACGAAAAGAAATCTTTCCCTAAGCCATACAAACTGAAAACCAGAAAACAGAAAAATAGAAATTTGACAAAAGCTGTAAAAAACCCCTACCTCTTCTCTGCCTAACAGGATGTCTCTGATTTGCTCTGAAAATTGCACAAAATTATAATCGTCCCTGGGTGGAGCGAATAACAGACCATAATCGTCCCGGGGGTGGAACGAATAGTTTATTCGTCCCTGGGTGAAAGCAGTACCAATTCCGTAATCGTCACGTGCGGAGACGAATAACGATCCGAGGTTAAAAAATAGGTACCTGTAAAAACAAGCAATTTTAGATCAGTAAATTAACCTAAAAAAACAGAGGACAGTCGTCCCACCGTGATCGCCATTGAAAACATGAGATTCCAGAAACAAAAAGGAAAGACTAAACAAAATTGCATTACAAGGAAAGAACACAAATGAATGAACACAAGATATAAAAGCAATATAAACTATAGCCCTTTTTATTGATATTCTTTTCAATTCGTTTTACAATACGTCTCCTTCCTTTTTAGGGGATAGGAGCGTTAGATATTGATCTCTACAATTTGCTTCAGAATTCCTCTTTCGCATGCCCACATATAAAATGGGCGAACCAAAACGTTGTCGCCGCTTGCGTTGACAAAGGTTGATTCCTCGCTGCTCCTTCAATAGACCTGAAATCTACGTTCAAAGAAACAAACAAAGAATCAGTAGCACCTGTGTATGAAAAATAAAAGATAAATCTTAACTATAGCTGAAATGAATCTAAATGAACCGAAAACTTGATAAATGCATAAACATGAAACTAGCTAAAATACTATAAAAGAAATAAAGCGGGGAGGTGCCCGAAGGCGAACCACCCACGGATAAAACCTTGCTTCGACACCAATCCACTTGAGATGGGTCCGAAACCTGATGTGATGTGTTGTCGACAAATTGATAGACTATTGTGGTCAAAAGAATAGGGTTTGGGCGCAAATCGCAAGTAAGTGAATTAACAGCACTTCGTTGCTTAGAATGCTCCTGCTCGGTATCTCCTTTGGGTGAGGAAACTCACCATTTTATAGACCCAAGGGGTCTCTTTGAATTAACATGCAAAAGTGTTTCTTTGCATGAATGCTTTTGTTTGTGAAGAGAAGACTTCTTGATCAAGGGCTTCTTAACTGCCTCTGTGCATGTCTTTGTGTGTTTTAGAAAAGCTCACTTGCACTCCCATGCAATGAAGGGATAACTAAGTGGCAAATCTGAGTTGTCTTAAAAAGCTTACTCTCATTCCCATGCGGTGAAGGGAGAGTCAATTGGCAGATATGAGTTGTCAAAAGAACTCACTCGCACTCCTATGTCATGCAGGAAGAGCTAAGTGGCAGTTCTGAGTTGTTTATATGCCAAGATTTGACTTTTTGCCGGTCAAACCTGACAATCATCCTACCCCGAAGCGAGCACTTATAATCGTCCCTGGGTGAGACGAGTATCAGTCAGCACTCGTTCCTGGGTAAAACGAGTAAAATTTGCACTCGTCCCTGGGTGGGACGAATAAGCAATAAAGTGTCTAAAAGGTGCCAAATTGGTTTTTGACTTGCAAAACTGCTGTGTAAGTGGTTAGAACCACTGTTTAACCTCTGGGGGCTACCCTGGGGGCTGTGTGTGTTAATGTGATCAGTGTTTGTGGTCACATAATCGAATTGGTGCTGTTTTGGTGTCTACACTATTACAATTCTTTTTTAGATATTTATAATATAAAAAATGGTTTTCATTCTCTATTTATTTTACATCATGTATTTTGATACAATTATCTATGGCACTTGAGCATCTCATTAAAGTATATTTATCTATTTTATTAATCTCAAACAAATAAAATACTCATTTATTGAGCTAAGTTCAAGTGGTTGATACAAGTCATGTCCCATGGAAATAGGTTAGTTTAATCAAAATGCATAAAAATCCAATTTGCACAAGTGGTGACTACTTGACCAAAAATTTGAGTAGGACTATTGGTTGATTGGCAGTGACACTCTTCCAAATAATTTCTCTCCTGGTTGGCGGTGGGTGAAGGATGGTGAAATTGTTAGATACCTTGGAATCCCTTTTGGCAAGGCCCTTTCTTTGAAGGGCATGTGGGATTGGTGTCTTGAGATATTTGCAAAGAAAATTCAGTTCTAGAAAAATAAGCTCATATTCTTTGTTGGTAGAATAGTTATTGTTGGAAAAATATTACAAGTTTGTCATTTTTATTATTCTTCGTGTTAGCTGCCCAATGCTTCTCATTTTGGAATATTGGAAAGGCTTATTAGAGGCTCTCTGGTCTAATTTTGATGGCTCCAAAAGAATGCCCTCTATCTCTTGGAACTATTGCATTATTCCTAAGGAGGAAGGTGGTCTAGGTCTTTTGGACATTCAGATGCATGGTAAGGAGTTGGCAACCAAATGGTTGGTTAGAGCATTAGAAGGGGATGATATTTGGTAAAGGCTCTTGAGATATAGAATTCAGAACTGTCTTCATGTTTATGGTGTTAAGGGGGATTTTCATATTGAGAATATTGTGGGTCATCCTATTCAATTTAAAATACAGGGTTGTATCCTTATTAAGAGGATCTGGGAGGCATGAAATACGGTTGGCTCTACGGTTTATTGGGCCTCTATGGAAGAGCGTAGAGGCTGGGTGCTTTCATATAGGTCTATTTAGTTATGGAAAGACAATGGGTTGTATGCCTCGAACCTTCCTCATCTTAGATGCAAGAGGTTGGTTAAGCAGGGAATTAGGGAATGGGTAGATTTTTGGGATTCAGGAGTTGTTGAATGGATTAAGGGGGAGGATCTTTGCAATAAGTTTAAGTTGAAAGCTTCTGACAGGGATGCTATTGTTCAGATTTATTCTCTTCTTCCCTCTGAACAAAAATATAAGTTAAATGGCGGTTTTCCTGACCCTATCTGGCATGACTAGAGGTGGAGCTTTCAAGGGAGCATCATTTCTTACAAATCCACTAAGATTTACAAAACTCTATTGCATAAGACTTCTTTGCATATCTTGTTAAATAGACGCTGGGACATTGTCTGTCTAGAGAAGAAGTGGAAGAAGAGGCTAAAGCAAGTTTGGAAATTCAGATTATCTGCTCAGCTCAAGGTTTTTATTTGGCTACTTATTTTTCAAGGCATCTATTGCAAGGTAAGGTTGGCAAGGTGGATGAATATCTTAGACCTCTACAGTAGTTGTGGCAGAAAAGAAACTATTAAACATATCTTTTGGGATTGTAGTGTAGCAAGGTTTGGAAAAGATTGAAGTGGACCTATTATCCTATCCTAGGTGATAGGTGGAGTTGGAAATTGGTTCTCTTGGGAGACGCCTTTGGCTGCCCTCAGTGTCTTAGAGGGGTGTGGACTGTTATCAGAGTAGTGACTTTGTATGTTATTTGGAAGGCGAGATGCAGTTTAGTTTTTCAAGATGAAGTTATTCATGCTTTTGGGATTGTGTCCAATGTTGTTATTGATATTTAGTTCCAATGTAGAGCCTTTAAGAGGCTTATAATCAAATATCTCAAAGACTACTCTACTCAGGACAAGTCAAATGGTTGGATGTCCTTGAGCAGATTTTTGTAATCTGCTACGATGTCTTGTATTTTGATTTTTTTGTATTAATATAAGCAATATTTTTTCAAAAAAAATTGAGTTACCCTCTTTCCGTAGTATAAGTTTTAAGAGGTTTGGTATGCCTTTCTATATAATTTAAAAGGCAATTTAGTAGTGTTGGCCTCCTTATAAACTAAAATTAAGTTTATGCATTAAAAATAATCAATAATTATAGGTAATTTTGGTCTATATTGGACTTCTTGTTTCTTCATTATAAGCATTTTTACAAGAAATGCAATGTAATATGTTTATATTTTTCTTTTGTTCACTTTATTCCAAGTTTTTTTAATAATGTCCCTTACTTTTTAATAGACTATCTTAGAGAGGCTAGGACAACTCACATGAGATCAATTATCCACATTCATATAAACTAGGCCCCTACCCCACTCAAAAAGTCTCTAATTTTTTTTTTAATAAGAAATAGAAGATCAACCTTTTATCTTCTCAAAGCCCTAACGATTTTATTCCAAAAATTCTATATATTATATTTTTTAAGGAAAAATCTTTTCTTATATTACTTCATCCATTAAAAGGATTTAAAAATATTAAAACATTTTTTTAAACTTAATAAGCTATCTATGGCTTTTAATAGAATTCTTTTTTTTATTAAAATAATAAAACATTATATTTGTTGTCATGTTTATTAAACCATAGTAGCTTACCTTTTATCAAATATATTCTTAATCTTCCTCAAACTACTATGTTTTTGTAATTAGCTCCTTTATATCATTTTTATTAATAAATAAAATCTCACTAAGCCAATTATCTTCTAAAATTCAGACTTTTTTGGATGAAAAAAACATTATATTAAAATGGCTTAATCATACAAAAAAGGGTGGGTGGAATTAGCACACCTCAAGCACACAACCAACACACTAACTATGTACTAAACAGCTAGCAGAGATACCAAAATAACTTACAGAAGTTCACAAGAAAACCAAACAGAGAACTGCATAAAAAAAAACAACTAATAGACTGCATCATTGTTGTGTAGGGGCTAGAGGAACATGATTCACTACACAAGGAGTATTACCCCAATGATCAATAAAGTCTCGTAAGTGATGAAGCTCTATATTCACTTTTTCTGCTTGCACTAAGATCTGCAGCCAACAATCATAGAAAACCTGATACTTATCAGCAAGAGAAAAAGTAGAAGAAGGCTCCTCCTGGCTAAAAATCACTCTGTTACGAGTTTTCCACAAATGAAAAAGAATTCTCACTCTAAATATAAGTCACACAAGAACAAGCTTCTCAAAAAACTCAAGTGGATCCCCTAACAAAATATTCACCCAAGAATAGGGACCTATCATATATGGTCTAAAAAAAGAGAAAATCCACTGCCAAGCCTCTTGAGCTCTCACACAAGACCAAAATAGATGATGCACATCCTCCTCTGCTCCACAAGATCTGTAGGAAATATCATTCACACCCAAATATCTAAGTTGTTGACCAATAGGAAGCCCTTGAAACAATAAACTCTAAGCAAAAAGGCTTGCTTAGGTTCAAGATACTTTTCCCATAGTGTATTAAATCTGAGACTCCATCTGGACTAAAGAGATACTACATCCCACCTAGAATTAAGCTTCTCAACCATAGGCACAATAGGGGAAAGCCAAGAGTATCCCAAATAATGTTTATACTTGGTGAGAGAAATATCTTTGGGCCAAGACCAATCAGTGCACCAAGGTTTCTAATAATATCAAAAAACTTTACCCCAAATAGATAAATGAGTGAAATCAATAACAAACTCATTAGTAATCTTATTAGCAGAAGATAAACCAAAAAAAAACCTAAAAATTTCCCAAGGTATCTAAGACCTTGAATGAAAATCCATGAAATTAAATAACCAAGCAATATCTCATTTATAAAAATTTTGAGCATGTATCCACTGGACTTGAGCAAGGGGGGTATCTGCAAAGTGATGGCCGAAGACCACCATACATTAAGAAAATGTATTGAAGCCCCCAGCTGCCCCTTGTGACCTTTCCAAGAAATCCAAGGTTTAATGGCCTCCCAGGCCTTCCAAATGCTTTGCATAACAAAAGACCCAAAAATATTTATTGGAACAGGGGCTGTAAGAATGGTTTGCAAAAAGATAAACATTGTAATTGGTTAAATTAAGTGCTATCCAAACTCCATCTCTATAGTTATGCACACATTTTCAAGAGATTGCCTCTAACAATAGGTGATAAACATCAATAACTATATTATTTTTTATCCAATCACTAAATCCATTTTTGTTAATAACATTAATGGTAATTTGTGATTCCGCCTCAACTGAAATATACTTTAATCATGTTTCAATTATAATTTTGATCCTTGTAAGAAGTGCCCTAGCCTCTACATAGTTCTTAGTCTAGTGGCATATTCAATGATTAGAATTTTTTTACTTGTGTTTGTCTTAAGTTGAAGTTCAATTTGATTTTGAGTGAGGAAAATTTTGCCTTTATTATTTAAAAAACACCACTTCAATCAATTTTTTTTGGATTTTCTTTAAAAACACTATCAAAATTAAGCTTGATAAACCTAATTGTTTAACATTTCCATTTTACCATACATCAAAATAAATTGTTTGTGTTAACATCATTGTCATAAATAACCTTTCATGTATAATCAAACCCTATAATCAAGAGGCTAGCACCTCCTTTGTTGCACATGTGACTTCCTCTAATGAGCACCATGTCTTGCAAACATTCTACAAGAAAAACAATATTACAATTCCAATCTAAGGCAATGATTTTGAGTTTTAGTTTTAAAATTTGTATTATTCTGTTCAAACTATAAATTCCAACAAATAATAATAAGGTCAATCCTCCAAAGAATGCATAATGTTTTAAGCTTAGAAATTAATCCAATATTTCATCAAATATTTTAGTGTTGATGGAGTTAACCAAGACATATTTTTAAAAAAGGGGCCTCATAACCTAAACATGGGGACAATGAAAAAGTACATGATTTATTATTTCCAAATATTTTCCGTATAAAGCATACCATAAATATCCATACTATCCTATTCTTTACAAACCTTTTCCTATTAAAATAGATTTTATTAGTAATTAATAAATTTATAACCATACCGCCCATGTGGGGGAGTTGGAGAGGAGTGGGTAGTTGAAACTCTCGTGTTGGAGAGGCCTCAGGTTCAAATCTCTCCATCTCACATGTTTGCGGATATGCTATGTAATAGTTTACTAGGGACCCTACTGGTGGTGTGTTTATCCACCCGCTTGATGTAATAATGAGCTTAATGAAAGATCAACCAACATTTTAAAAAAATCTAAATACCATACAATACTTATTCTAAAATAAATTCACTTTTTCATTGTGTTTTTACACTAACAAATATGTTCATATTCATTACTTATAAATTAATAGATTTATTGATAGTATACGTTAAATTAAAGATTTAAGATTCAAATTAAAAAAAAAACAAAAGTTCTACCCAAATTTTAACAAATTAAATATTCAAATTTAAATACTATCTGCTGAATAGTTAAAATCTTTAGGCATATATTTTTTAAAGAGTCAAAACTATAAATAATTTAAGTATACTGATATTTATTCTCCATTAATAAAAATATTAAAAACTTATATATTACCAAGATGCACAAATACTTTTGACTCTACCTTTGAGAATGATGAAGCTTCCTTTACAATCCGTTATGATTATGTTATCATTTTAGGACTATATGGATTAACTTACTATTTTAGGACTATGGGCTATTGGACGTAATATTCGGATAATAAAGTCTTGGTGTAAGGGAATCCTATTTCAAAATCTCCGTGCACGATCTTATCGCCATCTTTTCAAAATAGTAGGAAACAAAGATATGGAATATCTATGTCTGGCAAGAATTCCAAGATAGCTACTTATCAAAGCTAAAGTGGCACTCTTCCCATTAAAGGATGACCTCCACTTGAGGCCTAGCTATTCTTTACCTTCTACGTATACTCTTCCCATAAAGGATGACCTCCACTTGAGGCCTAGCTATTCTTTACCTTCTATGTATTTTCAGTGAAAAGAGATGCATGTACATTCATATATTTGAAAGAGATTGATTGGTAGCGATTGAGTGTTTGTTGATAGATTGTCTTGGTATTCAAAAGAGGTTGATTGGTAGCTATTGAGTGCTTGTTGGTGGGTTGTCTTGGTTTGATTCTTTAGATAGTCGGGATTTTATTTTTTAGAAAAAGTTTAGATTATATTATTTTATTAACTTAATATTACAATATTTTGGTGCTAGTACTGTCCACCACCAACTAAAAACAAAATGAGGTGGATCAGGAGTAAAGCATCCATAACTGAATATACATAAGAATAGGAGCTAATATCAACAAAAAGACTAGCTATATCTTGCTGCAATACACCAAATATCAGCATTCATCTGTGGGAGAGTCCGTTATATGAAAAAATTATGAGCATGTCTTCCCTGATATCTTCTAAAGTCTTCAGAGAAGAAAAAGAAGTAATCAAAACCTGAATCTGCTTATCATTGTTAACTGCCTTCTTCTTAGTTTCTTGTTGGACCTTCTGAAAATCTTGAATCATATGAGAAAGTTGATGAAGTCTGTCAATAACATCTCGAGGTGTGTTGGAAGGTCCATAGACTTGGAAATAAAAGTGTCCCACATGTAACAAAAGATCAAAGATCAAGTCTACTAAAACTATATCCCATGGAGGAGCAAATCCAGTAAACACCTTTTTGCATCTACACTTTCAAATGTGCTTGAGAAGGATGAGTCTACAAAAATCCCATCCCAGAGTTTGGGGCATTGATCCAACTAAGAAAAAACAAGCAAAGAAAGCTTCCAAGATCTAGTGAAAGAGGGAAAAAGAAAAGAGTAGAAGACATCCCAAAATTGTTTAGCCATACCACAAAACCAAAACAAGTGAATGAGTTTCAAAAGCATTACAAAAATTGCATTAAGGGAGAATATGTAAAATTACAGCCAAACTTTCAGCCGTTGGCAGTTTTTGATGCAAAATCTACCAACCAAGAAGGCGAGTTTTTTATTCAACAGGAGATTTCCAAATTTGAGTAGCAAGAAATTGTCATTGGGCATTGGTAAAATTCACTTACCACTTGACATTGAGCTTAGAGTCTAAAGAAGGGGGACACAGAAGATTTTTGTATAACCAACTAGAAGTAATGGAAGAGATTCTATGACTATTAAGCCATCTCCAATCATTTCAAATATTATGGGCAGTTGTTCCCAACTTCATAAGGACCTCATAAGGGATGGAAGCCACAACTAAACCATACGACTCTTTGAACCTAGAGGGAAGGGAGCAATTATTGCAGATCTGGCTCTAGGTAAGAATTGAGCAGCTACCTGGATCCCAGATATCTCTAATTCTATTAATTCCTTTCTTCAAAAAAGCTAGCCCATGAATAGTATTGCATAAAGCTAAAGGTTTATCATTATGGAGTATAAGTTTATTCCACCACAAAGGTTGTTTAGACTGATGCTCAGACTATGTCTCAAGGAGTCAGACTTCCAAACCAATTAATGAGAAACGGATTGCCAAGCTTTCCAGTTTTTGGTAACTGGAATAGAACCTTTAACTATAAAATAAGGTGCATTAAGAACCTTATCCTCCCAAGGGGTTTCTTTCCATTTACCTTTGTGAGTAGCTAGAGAGATTCTGTAACGAAATAGGTGTTTCCAATTTTCATCACCAATAATGGCTCTAGAAACCCATTTTGCAGCCAAACTTTTGCTTTGGGTAAGAGGAGGATCAATGATGCCTAGACCTCCTAAAGCCTTAGGTTGAGTACAAAGTTTCCAAGAGATGGGTGTCATACCCACCTCTCCATCCTTTTTAGTCCATAAAAATTTACAAATGACCTGAGTTAATTTATTATAGGCTACCTTGGGGGCCATCCAACAAGAGGAGTAATAAATATGAGAGGTTGCCAAAATTTTATTCTGCAACTTGAATTCTTCCTGCTAAGGAAAGAAACCGAGCTGGCCAAGCATTAATTTTTTTTTAAGTTTTTCCATAACCCAATTCCACATATCTTTAAGAGAGATATTAATTCTAAAGGAAATTCTCAAATAACGCATAATCATACCATGAGGAATGATCTTCCACTCACTTAAAGAGTTGCATCCACGAGGAGAGAAAAAGATATAGAAGATTTCAATTTTAAAGTCGTGAATATGAGAACCAAAAACATCACAATATAATTGAACAATCTCTTTAACAAACTAAAATTTATAATAACAATATCCAAATTCAATTTAAAATCATACTTTATATAATCAATCTAAAAAGAAAAAATGTGAAGATTTTTCATGTGTTTAAAGCCCATAGTACGTGAATGTTATAGTAGTATGTAATCAATTTGAATAATGAGAATGTTACGGTAGTATGAAATCAATTTGAATAATGAGATTGTCAAATCGAAATCTCACTTGTATAGAAATATTGTAAAATAAAAGTGACAGCCTTGACCAAGAGCATTAGCATAAAGGTAACCATATAAGGACATGTTCCGCTTATGTCTCGAACTTTACATGTTCAATGTCAAAATATATTTGGTTTTCAAAGAAAACGTGAACCCCACAGATTTGTGACCTTTGTTGGACGATCAATAAATGTTTCAAGGGTTGGTTATAATGGACAGTATATAATATTACCAATGCTAAAACAATAATTCTTAAATGTTTTAATCTTTGGTAATGAAATCTCAGGTTAATTCTTAGGTGAACGAAGAAGAAGATTGGGACGATTTAAAAAAAAAAAAATTAATTATATTAAATAGTATTTAATATATAAAAGATTTTTACAAAGTTTGATATTTTAATGTATGAATGAGTGTGATTTAAAAGTAAGTAAGAGCAAGGAGGAGTCAAGCGTATATTTGAAAACTTTAACAGGAAATTAGGATGTATTAATTGGAAGTATGGATGTTATATGGATGTTTAAGCTGGAGATAAAAGGAATAGTGAATACATGATGTCCAATTTGGAGATAAAAGGAATAGTGAATATATTGCACATTTGATCTAAGGAACAAATGTGGTTTTTAAAAGTAGAGGACCAATATGTAAGTTTTATAGATATTATTTAAGGTTTTTGGAGATTCAAAACTAGGTCAAACCGAAGCGGGGATTAAATTTTATTTACTCTGACTTTTTTTCCTAAAGGTTTTTTTTTCATCATCATTTCTAATTTAAAAATCAAGGATAAAATAATGTGTGGTGACTCATGGTTTAGGGAGAGAGATGCCCTTTATTTAAGACCATGGAGTGAGAATTTCTCTATCAAGACTGGAACTATTAAAATGCTTTCGGTGTGGGTTAGGCTTTTTGGACATCCATATCAACTCATTAATAAAGATGTTTAGAAGAATATTAGAAATACCTTAAGGGAATTCATCAAGGAGACACCAACTACTAAGAAATGCAAGCATGCTATATATACTTGAATATGTGTTGTTATAGTTATTTCAAATCATTTACCATAATGCATTAAGATTAAATCAAGATTAAACGAAATGAATCAACAACTAGATTTTAAAAATATTACATTCCAAATTGTAACTGATATGGGACTAGACACACAACAAGGGATTGCAAAGTGAAAATGATGAAGAAAGAGACAAAAATTTTGGTCATGAGACAAACTTTAAGATGAAGCAAGAAAATCATATTGTAATAGAATTTGGATTACATCAAGGATATTCCACTCCAAATGAAGAGGCAAAGAAAGTGTAACAACCCTCCTTGGCAAGACTTATTCTTAACATTGATTTATGTATTGGTGTGTATGGATATTTAATGCATAATCCTAGTTTCTGATACTATTATGTGTTGGTAATTGCACTTTATGTTTGGTTTAGAATATGGTACTACTAATGGATATGTGGTTGTAGGACCAGGTACTCTCATTCGTGGATTGGCAAGGAACAACCACCTAGAGATGAGAGATAAAATTTTGGGAAATGATGGTTGATGACTTGTTCATCGATAACTCAAGGGTAAAATATACTTGTCATATAGAGGCATTACGTTGGCTTTCTATTTGGATACATCGTTGGACCATGAGATTGCTATGACAAAGGAGTCATCCTTAGTAGGATTGGGGATAATGTGCTAGTTATCTTAAAAAATACTCCTCAAGGATAAAGCAACATAATGTATCATGAATTCGATTAAGTCCTTATTTTGCTTGTTTTGGAAGCATAGTTTTGATTAATTAAAACCTTTAAAGTATTAATGAGAGTAATAATATTAGTATTCAAGATATTAGTATCATTGTTAATAACTAATATTAACAATTGATATTAATTGGTGAGTGATTAATCCAATTACTTATTGTTAGCAATTAGCAATAAGAGAAAAATGAGATGTTCTGATTGAGAGTTGGTTTAATAAGCTTGTATTTTATTTTATGCTTGTAAGGAGGCTTTAAATTAAAAAGACAAACCTTAGCCTTTAAAATATTAATATTAGAGCTTTTAATAATGGAAATGATTTATTTAAAAATCAATATTAGAGCTCTTAAAAGATAAATATTTTTAAAATCTTGAGAAAGATGGCACTCAAAGTGAGTTGGTCATCTTGGTAACGTAGAATACATTACCCTTATGCACCATGGATGGATGTGCATGGGTGTCTTTGTGAGAGTGTGGGCGGATGGGCTTTAGCTTATATGTGTGGGATCCTTCCTTTGGATGGGGGTTGATTGAGAAGGATTGAGGTCAAAGAAGAAAATGCAAGGAAAGAAGGAAGCTCTAGAAAGCATGGCAAAAGAGGTGTTTTCCGCAGTAGGAGCTTGAAACAGATGCATTTTGGATAATATGTTTAATAATGTTTTATATTGGAAAATCTTCTTTTTCTTTGGTTAATTTGTTGGCCTAATTGTGTTGGGTTTTGCGATTGTGTGCTGCTTAAATTTAAAGTTTCCCATTGTTTAATCTAGCTTGATGCTTGTGTTCCATTATACCTCTAGTGGATACATTTGTATGGTTCCCTTGGGCATGGTGGTCCCTTTTAAACGATCAGTCTGAGTTTTTTCTTCCCTACCTGTATGTAACTTGCATCTGCATCACTTGTTGTAGTGCTTGGTGTTTTTACATTGGTTTATTCTCTCTCAGACCTATGTTTGCTTGTGTCGATATTATTTGGATTTTTCCCTCTCCCATAGTTCCTTTACATGTCCTTCTAAATAGTTTGGGGTTGCTTGGTTGGCATCTATTTTGACCCAAAGAGTTGGTAGTTATTTCTTTTTTTGCTACCATCCTCTACGTAGAAGATAGCACCTACAGTCAGATAGTTTGTTCTTCCTTTGATTGTGTACCATGTGGGGAATATTTTGATTTTATATTGTAATATTTTAGTAGATTAATTGCTTGGGTGCTATTTAAATAAGAAAGGGAGATGGTTGGGTTTGTTTTTTTTTTAAATAAATTAGCATTGATTAAAAATAAATGAATAAGGGTTATACTTGTAATGGTCTGAATGTTATATTATAAGACCTTGGTATGTTTGAAAAGGTTTATGTATTATTTTCTTTTGTAAAGAAAGTTAGAAAACCCTTCTTGTATCTTTTGGTTAAATAATGAAAGTTGGAGTGTTAATTTGTAAAATGAGAAAGAGATTTGATTTGGAAAGAAATTCTAATGATTTACTAAGCTGCGTAGATAAAGGAATCATTAGAAAGAGATAAGTATGGTATTCTCTCCTTGGTTGTTTAATTTGTAATTGCATGGTTGCTTGCCTTTATGCATTGAGCATTGTAGTTGCATTGCATTAAGAGTTGTCTTGATCCCTTAGTTTTTCTTAAGTTCGGGGAGATTCCTTCATGAAGAATATTGTGAGAAGAAGATGGTGTAGAGGACTTTTGGGTGGACTTGCTCTAGTATATTTGGGAAAGAAATGTTGCTATGTAAATGTAAAGTTTGGAATGTAAAACTTGGTTATCTTTATTTCATTACTAATAAGGCTTGGAGCCTATTTGTAAGTGCAAGAAGATATTTGGATTTTGTGCAATGATGGAATAAAGAAATAAATTTGTATTGATCTCTTGAAAAAAGTTGTCATTATGAAAAGCAATGGAAATCTATATGCTAGCTTGATCTAATGAGGTTGCTTTAAACTAAGTGGATGCTTTATGTTAGCATTATGTTAGAAGTTAACATTATGATTACTTTTCTCATGCTTTAAAATCTAGCTAGATGTTTCTTTTACACTAGCTTAATGTGGTTATGTATGAGCTATTTCATTTTAGATTTAGCATTGTGTTATAACTATGCTCATTATTTTCATTATAGCACTTTATTTGCTTAATCATGAGAGAGATGTTAATTATTGTTTAAGCATGAATCTTGGGAGGGGTTCTTAGGATTTGAACTAGACCTCTTCTTTTAGGATCTTGAGTCATAGAATGAACCCAATCATGAAAAGAGTTGTAGTTATGCAATAACCAGGTAAAAGTGAGTCCTAGAAGGAGTTGCAGTGATGTAATAGCCAAACACTCATGAATTTGAAAGGAGTTACAGTGATGCAATAACCAAATTCTCATGATTGATACACCTTGAATGGTGAGGATCAGGTGTTCCATAAATTTAAGTTAGTAGAATCAATTATGAGATAATTATGGTGGTATCATAAAGAGTGAGCTTTAGGTAACCATACTCATTACTAGGTGAGTGGTGATGACCTTAGTTAACCCACGGAGGTGTGGTAACTAAACACCAAGGCTTTACGGTAGAATAACCTACATAAACAGGCTTATGGATAGGTTAGGGAATTGGAGTCTTCCTTTAAGTCTTATGGGACTTAAAGGATAATCCATATGTTGTGGTTCAAATTATCCTATACTGATGAGGGTCTAGGAAAGGTAGGGGGACCACTTTGGCATCCTTCTAAATTGTGAGGTTTAGTAAGATAAACCCCCAAAAATATGGGATGTTGGCCACTCATGTCCATTGAGTGTCATATGCAACAACATTAAACTCAAATGTGGTGAAGCCTTGAGAATGCTAAAAATAATATTGGGACTCTTTGTGAACCTACTTGTGTAAAAATAATTATCTCTCTCAGGTTGGTTTTGGTGGGTTGTTACAGAAAGTCCATCTACTACATCATATAGAAAACACCACCATAGTTCACTCAGATCAACTATTAGAAAAATAAAGAAGGATGCAATCGATGAGAAATTTTAATGTGCAAGTTCAATTTTAAAAGAAAATAAAGGTGCAAAGAAAAAATTCAATTAAAGACTACATAAGATGTCAAATTTATTCCATTTAAATTGTCTTCATTTTCATCAAGTAGTATGGAATCCTCTCCTAGCAATAGAAATGAAAGCAGTGTAAAGGTTATCCCTTGCACTTTAGAGTTTCAAAAACAATATAGTAAGGAAATTAGGATGCATAAAATCCATAGGAATTTAGGATTTTTAGGGTAATATAAGAAGGTAATTTCCATGGAGGAGAGTCCTTACACTTTAGGGTTTCTAGAGCAATGTAAAGAAGAAAGCACTCTTGAGGTTATTTCTTGCACTTTGAATCCTTCATAGCAAGATAAACCTATATGATAAGTCTCATGATGATCAATGTGAAAAAAAACAAATTGATAAGATGAAAATGTTGGTGGGAATGAAAAAAAAGGAAGACCCAAGAAGCAAAAACAAAGAGAAAAATAAACTTAGATGGACATTTATACTAGAAAATAAAAACAAATATCACAATTATTAACAAGAAGTGGGACTAAACCCACAAATGAAAGTGATAATAAAAATTATATCATAGAATATTAGGTACATGAATAAGACCCCTAAAAAAAGGAATTAGAGAATTGATAGATTGTTATAGACAAATATTCTATATACATATAATACATACAACAAATATTTTAGCAATTAATGGTGTTGATTTTCATCTTGGCAATTTTTAAATTTTAGAAGGCAATTGGGTGAGTGAGATTTTATCTCTTAATAAAAATGATATCAAGAAGTTGAGTCTAAAAACATTATAGTTTGAGGATGATGATGAATATCTTTGATAGAATGATAAACGAGGAATATATTTGATAAAAATACAAGTTGGATATGGTTTAATTAACTTGATAGCAATGTAATGAGAACAATGTAATATTTTGTTATTTTGTAAAAGTGACCCCTAATAGAAGTCACACATAGCTTATTAAAAAAAATCATAAGATCTTTGTAGAAATGAAAGCAAGTCAACTTTAAATAGTTACAAGTACGTAGTTATTATGAATGTTTTAAAGGCTTATAAGTGTGGGTTAATGACATAATATCACAACTTGTGCAAGTATTTTGGCATTAGACACTTGGATATGTTTATAATGTAATATGGGTCTAGATTTGGTGCTAGGCACTAGCACTTAGCATTTGTGTAGGTGTTAGTGCTTAGTATCTAAGGCATTTGTCTATGTGTTAGCACTAGGTATCAAGGCATTGGTGATTGGTACAGTAGTAATGATGGCATGAAATACTAGCATTCGAGATTGAAATAGTTTTAATATTTGATTAGAGTTTGGAACTTGATATTAAAAAGAACTACTAATGTTTCTTGGTGTTAAGCTATGTCATTAGACTGCAGAGTAGCATAAAGGTCCAAAGGTCTATTTTGCACTAGCATTTGTTTGATATTAACACTAATGCGGGTTTAAACTCAAGCAACCCTTACTCCACTAGAATAAAAGTGAAAAGGAATAAATACACATAAAAATAAAAAAAGATCCATCATACTTCATCAAACTTTTATAAATTATTATCAAACACAATAATATTAATAATAATGTATATATAGGACTCAATACTAGGGACTCTTGCAATGGGGTTCGATATGAGGATGAAATCGTTTCAAGCATAGACTATCTTGCCCCTTACAACTTTTCAAAGTATGACCTCTAGCTTGGATCCCAGTGAGAGACAACAAGACCTTGAGTTGTGGATCCCCTCTTCATGGATCTAACACTGTTGTTGGTAAGCTACTAGGGTTGGATGGCTCTAGGACTATTTTTGGGCTTGTTGCCACCTCGTGAGGGCATTGGAGTGGGTCCTCTTGATCCTTCTCTTCATCCATCATTCATTAATAAAGTTTACCCCTCCTTCTCTTTGGTCCTTTCAAGCAGTGTCTCTTTTGACTTGCTTCTTAGCCAAGGTAAACTGAGAGTCCCTTCTAATATTACTTCCTTGGGAGTTTCTCATGACTCCTTTTATTTCATCGATAAATTTATCGATTCTCGCCCCAACATAGATTCTATCATAAAGTGGGCGTTCACTAAATGGAAGCCTTATGGACATATGGAACTTGTAGCCATCCCTAGAGGATTTTTCTTCATCAAGCTAAATAACATCGAGGATTCAAGCCAAATCCTTACGGATGGACCCTGTTTCTTTAGTAGATGAAGCCTCTTTCTTTGAATATGGTATCCTAAATTCAACCTCATGTTGTAGAGATCTACTTCATCCCAATTTGGATTAATCTTCCTAGATTACTGATTTAGTTCTAGCATGATGATGTTCTTTGAGGTATAGCTAGGGCTATCGAAGATCTCGTAGCATTCAATATTGCAACTAAAGCCAAGTATCAAATGTTTTATGCAATAATGTGCATAAATACCAGATTTGACTCAAAATGATCATCTTCTATTGAGATTCTATCATATTTTGGCAATAGAGTGCAACCTATCGAGTATGAAAATAAGCTAACATTTTGTACCTCTTATTCTAAACAAGGGCATATCTCATATCAATACCCCTCTTTAACCCCTCCAATTGAGTCATGGTAGCACAAAGAGTCTAAGAAACACTCACATTACCCTACAACGACCTTGGTTGCTGTTAAATCCTCCAAGGATTCCATAATGTCTTTGATTGGTAAAGAGAAGATCTAGGGGGATGCTCAACCAAATGGTAAGGAGAAGACCTAAAAGAGGGCCCAAATTTCTATTAGCAAGGAGAATGCCAAGTTTTTGAATGGTAACGAGAAGACCTAGGACAAAGAGAATACCCAAATGAAGAAGGCCCAAGAGGAGACTCGATTTTTGAATGGTAATGAGAAGACCTAGGATAAGGAGAAGGCCTAGAATAAGGCCTAAATTGGCAAGGAGGAGGTCCAAATAGAAACCGCAGTTATTTCTACCTTGAATCTTATTTTCAAGTTTGGAAATGCTGGTGGTGATAGTGAAATATGGAGAGGCAAAGCCTCGAATCAAATAACTACAAAAGAATACCCCCTTATGGAATGTGAGTTGCTCTTATCCATCAAGAAAAATTTAAGGCACAACAAACCCAAATGAGGGTCCCCTCTTTTTGTTTCTATGTTTTAGTCATTTTAGGATCTTCCTTTGTTTTGGTTTATCTCTAGGGTCTTCTCTTATGTTTTTGGGAGTTTGTCCTATTGGTTCATCTCGAAGGGCCTTCTCTTGTTATAAAAGGTTCCTTTAAAAACACCTTCTTCTACCAATCCAAAAAAATAATGTATGTATAATCACACTAATACACACCCAAGACCAAACAAAATGTATTATTTATAATATATGTTAAAAGATTTCAAATATTTCACATAAATAATTTATAATTTGTCACACATCACAAATTTGGCTTAAAATGATTTTATAAATTAAAATTTGTAAATCATTGAGCATATGACCATATATATATATATATATAGCTACGTAGGGAATATTTATAAACCCTAGCCTACTTGCTAAAAAATGAAGTTAATGGGACCCTCGACTGTCTAGAGTATTAAATTGGGGTAGACTATTTGTAAGCATTCAACTATTACCAATTGACCTATCCCTTTAAGGTCATAATTTTAGGGTAAAGCATAAGTTTTTGAAAGGGTCCCACTCCCTTGTACCAAGGTTTGAATTTGGATCTCTTGGATGAAAACCTAAAGACAGACCACTATGGTACCTCTCACAAGACAAAATTTTTAAAGTAAAGCATGGGTTTTTGAAAGGGTCCCAATCCCTTGTACATTTGAACTTGGGTCTTTTAAATGATAACCCAAAGATATACCACTACACTATCCCAACAATGATAAAATTTTAGGATAAACCATGAGTTTTTTAAGGGTTCCAACCCCTTGTACAATGATTTAAACTTGGATCTCCTGATGAAAACCCAAAAACATACCACTACGATATCCCAACAAGATACCATATAACTATTTTATAAGACTATAATTATAAAATATCAAGTTACACCATATGGCCACATACATTTCTCGTTAACAAAGTTACTTATACTCTTCTAAATATGATTACAAAAATATTTCATACAAATACTATCAGTAACTATAAGTTGGACACATGACTTGAATGTCCTAATTAAATGTTAAAATATGACTTGAATCCCCCAAGGACTAGGTGGATTGGTAATTGCTTGTTTGACCAAGCACTTACCAAGAAGAGACCTAGGTTCAAACCTTAGAAATGACAATTTGCAAAGGTAGTAGTCTACTTTGAATCTAGTGTGTGCTAAATCGACGATGATGGTACAAACCTTGAGCAACTGGTGGTCTCCCTCTCATGTCAGGTCAACAACAATGAGATGAATAGACTTGTTGGGAGCATCCCTTGTGATTTTAACTATGCACTTGTTAACTACTAAAATAATGTAATTGTAATCAACTTTTCTATGTTTAAAAAAATAAATTATAATTCATTCTTTCAAAAACAATTATAAATTTTAAAGTCACTATAAAAACTAATAAAAAACCATATATATATTATTTATAAGTTAAATGACATTAAGAATGTAATGACAAAGAAGAGCACTAAGAAGATTCATAGGACTAAAACTTGCTCACTATAAAACAAAGGAGAGGAGTCGTTTACTAACAAAACGTAGGCAAAATTACTTTCAAAAGGTGCTTAAAATTGACTTGAAACATTCTCTTTGTACATATGCATTGAGCTCTCTACTTACAAACTTATAAAGTTGTTATTATATTATAATTGAACCTTAACTCCTATTGGATTGAAATACTACTAAACTTAAAAATTATAAAATATAAATAAACTATACCATATACCACCTACCTAAATGATGAATCCTTTTACCCTTATTTATGAAAAGTAAATGAATAGAAGCTTTTTCAACTTTATCCATGCTCCATTTGAAAATGTTTTTCCAAACAAAGTAACCATGAAATTAAAAAAATCTACCATGGTCACAATATTAATGGGTTCTTATAGTTACATTCACTAACCAAATTGTCTTGTCTTGCATTCCTTTTAAAAGTTCCAGATCAATGCTTCCAATATGCCAGTAGGGAGAACAAACACCTTTTATATTTGTCATTCTCCAATCACAAGAATCCCCTCTTTAGATCTCACAAAAGAGATTTCAAATTTGCACTATTTCTTTATTCGGATCCGAAAGATATTTTAAAGTTATAATATTTTTTTAATTAATTAAATTGTGAAGGCCATGTTGTCCAGTTTGACTTAATACTAGTTTGAAAAAATTAAAAGAAATCACATGTCTCACAACACAAAGGGTGTCCTAAATTTATGTGAGGAAATATGGTTATTTCTCCTCCGAAATGACTTGGATCAAATCACAAAAGACTTTTTGTTGGTTCTTCCCCTTATATTTGAGGTGCCTTTCTCCTCCACAAGTTGTTATTGATGTGAAGGGCCATCTGCCCTGCGATAACTACATTATTGTTCCCTTTTGTTATCACTTTAAACTTCAAATGAAGTTAGTTGTCAACTTGGATTTTTCTTTTAATGGTTGAAATTATATTCCACTCTTATTCCTTGTGACCATGAAAATGGATGTTAATCAATTTCACATTCAATAGAACCTTTTGACTTTAAATTCTTCACATTTGGTTGGTTTTACTGTGACCACCTCTTCAACCTCTACAGCTCAACGTGATGAATACCCCCACTGTTGCCCACTGATGAAAGCCCCACATAAATATCTCCCACCATAAAGAGGTAAGTTCGTTTTTTATATTGGAATATTTCAACCGTATATTCAAAAAATAATTTGAATCATGAAAAGAAAAATATGTATCAGATAAATAATAGAATCCCTAATTATATTAGGGATTATATTTTATATTCTTTAAAATTAAGATATATTATATGACATAACTCCAATTTAGCTAGTCAACATATATCTTTATATTAACTTCCTAATGTCTGGTAATTAAATTATATGACATAACTTCAATCTAGCTACTTTAGAAAAATCTCTCTTTAATGTTAGCACATGTCCTTATTGACTTCGTGATGTTTGATGGTTAAGTTGTAGAGCATGGTGGGCTTAATTGATTAGTTGGTATTAAAGTTACTCGTAAAGCAGTGGTGCTAGCCGAATAATAGTCACTGGTTTTCAAGAGTTAGACATATGTGGTTAAAACTGGTTGAAAGTTTAGAACCAAACTTTCACCATTAGAAAGTGTGGGGATGAATTGGCTTGCATGTGATAATTTTAAAATAAAATTTTGATTTTAAATAGTTTTTAGTATTTTTTTTTGTTGGAGTTGGTTATTATGAAATTTTTTATGATAGATGTATAAGATTGAATAGTCTCCTTCCAATCACCCCTCCTAAAGTTGAGAGTAATACTCATCAATAGAGAATTTAACACACACCCAACCCCTCAAACACTCGCCCTCACCCACACTATAGTTTAAACCTTAAACTATTTTTAGTATATTTTAATTGTATATTGTTAATATTTTATTTTGATTATTTTAATTCGAATTATAAAAAAGAAAGTTTTCTAATTACTATGTAAAATATTACATAATAAAATATCTTATTTTTCACTTGTTATATAAAATACATAAATAATCTCTTTTCAATTTTCTTATATCTTATTTATCTTTTAATTTTATCATTAAAATTATTATTATTTTTTAATATTTAAAAATTAAATTAAATCTAACACTTAAAAATTTATTTGTTTTTTAGAGTAATCATGTAATTTATAGTTAGCCATGGGACATTCTTGAAAGTGAATATCCGCTTAGTCATTTATTTGCTTTCATCCAAATCCTTTTAATTTAACTTTTATCACTCTCTTAATTAATTTCTATTTAACAAATTTTAAATAATTTTATTATAATTTTTCGTTTTACAAATAACCTTTCTTTATATTATTATAATTTAATTTTTAAAATTATTTATATTAAAATATTTTAAAACTAATATTTTTTAATATATTAAATTATTTTTAACATTGTTTTAATTATATTTAGTTATTATTTAACCAAGTTAATATAAATATTCAAAAAAATTAAATAAAAACAACTTACAAACAAATACTAAATTACTACCTACCAATCATTTAACTACACTAGTTAAAATATAGGGTTTCTTCCTTATATAAACACTATCTATCAAATGTTTAGTTAGTCATATAAATCAAATTTCACCGTCACTGTCCTATAAACACTATCTATCAAAATGTTTAGTTAGTCATATAAATCAAAATAAATCAAATTTCACCGTCACTGTCCTATAAAGTTAGATAACGTAGTTCCTTTCAATACAACGATCAATTTTCACATGTTTGCCCAAACAATAAAAACAAACAAAATCAACTTGTGTTTTTACTTACTGACTTTCAACATCGAAATCAGTTTAAATTTTTTAATATAATAAAATATATTTTAAATAGTTTATAAATTTAAATTATAAAATAAATTATTATCATTTTTAAAGAATGATGTGGTAAAAATTTATTAAAAATAAACAAATAAAATAATTATAATATTTATTTAATAAAATAATTTAAATACATAAACTTATGTTAGATAGATAGATAATTTATTAAAAATAAAAGTTATATATAATTTTTTAAATATTAAATATATAAATGTGTTAGGTAATTTACTAAAAATAAATAATAAATATTTATTTAACAAAACTTTTTAAATTTGAAATATATATTTAATCATTTAACATAGACTAATCAACTTTTAATTTATAATTTTTTTTAACACTTATACTACTACATTAGCCAATAAAATTATTAAGATAGAATGTTTTATAAAAAAAAAATTAGACTAGCTTTTGTAAACTTAAGTCTTTTTAAAATTATTAGTGGTAAATTTAGTTTTTTTTTTTTTAAATATTGCTTATATTAATACAGAAAAATCAAAATACAAAACATAAACATCGGAGGAGATTACAAAAATCTGTTCAAGGACATCTAACTATCTGACTTGTCCTGAGTAGAACAGTCTTTGAGATCTTTGATTATAAGCCTCTTAAAGACTCTACATTCGAACGGAATATCAATAACAGTATGGGACACAATCCTAGAAACAAGAATAACTTCATCTCGAAAAACTAAACTGCATCGCACCTTCCATATAACATACAAAGTTGATGCTCTGATAACAGTCCACACCCCCCTAAGATGCTGAGGGCAACCAAAGGCATATCCCAAGAGAACCAATTTCCAATAATAGGTCCACTTCAATATTTTTCAAACATTTCTTGCTACACTACAATCCCAAAAGATATGTTTAACAGTTTCTTTTTTGCCGCAACTACTACAGAGGTCTGAGATATTCATCCACCTTGCCAACTTTGTCTTGCAATGGATACCTTGGAAAATAAGCAACCAAAGAAAAACCTTGAGTTGAGCAGATAATCTGAATTTCCAAACCTGCTTTAGCCTCTTCTTCCACTTCTTTGCTTTAGCCTTTTCTTCCACTTCTTCTCTAGACAAACAATGTCCCAACGTCTATTTAACAAGATATGCAAAGAAATCTTACGCAATAGATTTTTGTAAATCTTAGTGCATTTGTAAGAAATGATGCTCCCCTGAAAGTTCCACCTCTAGTCACGCCAGCTAGAACCAAGCAAACCACCATTTAACTTATATTGTTAAGAGGTTGGTTAAGAGAAATGGGTAGATTTGTGATAAGTGGGATTTGCAATAAGTTGAAAGCTTCTAATAGGGATGTATTGTTCAGTGGTAAATTTAGTTATCAAGATGAATGGTTCGGTGGGTTCACATCTTTATAAAAAATTATGTCTTTATAGTTTTGTACAAGAGATTTTACTTTTAAATATTGAATGATGCAAATCTACAATAATATTAAAATTAGGAGACATAGGTATAAAATAATAATTTTAATCATACTAATAATAAAATTAAATATTTAAGTTTTTTAATCATTTTTTTTATTTTACATGGTGGAATCGGTAGCCGCCACGAATCCTGGCAGACTGTTTGGTTTTTTATGCTTGTCATAGTATTCTGCGCTGTCCACCGCAGGATCTTCGCGCAGTCCGCCCCTATAACCACCATGTCACGATCATTTTAAACCTTTTACGTCGCTGAAAGCACTAGGAAAAGGACAAACATTTAATCCAATGAGACCCGAGATTTGAACTTTGGACCTCCGCTCCCTTACGGGGTTTGGGGGAACCAATTGATCTACACCTCGAAACTCTATATTTTTTCAATGAGTTTACACATGTTTTTACAAGGGATCATGGTCCCCTCATACTAAGTGGGATTTGAACCTTGGACCTCTCAAAAAGATGCCAAAACCCTTAGCTTGCAGCTTATATTTATTTAATCACTTTAAAATAAAATTAATATTAAAATATAAAAAATAAAAAATTAGTTTTAATATGTTAATTTTAAATAATTTAATATAAATTTTATTTCTAACATTTTATATTAAAAATAGTTTTGTGTGAATATATATAATTTTGTATTTATATTTTTTTTTGAAAAAAATTGAAAATCTTGAATTAAAACAAAGAGCAGGTACAAGAGGGAGCAAGAACATCCCAACCAAGAACCCAGAGACACAAGACCTCAGCAGAGAGAGAGGGCAGCACAAACCAACACTAAGCACAAGAGACAAACAAGGCGCGAAATCGCGACATGTCGAACGCGACATGTCGCGAAATCGCGACATGTCGCGATGTCGCGACAGACAAGCCGGCCGAGGTCACAACCGCACTGGCGCGCGAAACGCGACATGTCGCGAAGTCGCGACGACTAAAGCCGACGGCCCCCAACCGCAAAAAAATGTCGCGATATCGCGACCGAACCAACACAAAGCGGTCAGTCCACAGAATTGTCGCGATATCGCGACGAATCAACCAAATACCACCAATGCTCCAGAAGTGTCGCGATTTGGCGACATGTCGCGAAATCGCGACATGTCGCAAATTCGCGGCCAGCGACCCCGACCACGAAAGATGTCGCGAAATCGCGACGAAACATCACCAGGCTGTCAGTCCTCAGAATTGTCGCGATATCGCGACGAATTTTCCGATTGCCACTTTTGCACCAAAAGTGTCGCGATTTCGCGACATGTCGCAAAATCGCGACATGTCGCAAAATCGCGACATGCCGCAAAATCGCGACCACCAAGTCCAGCTGCTCCCGACCACAAAAGATGTCGCGATATCGCGGCGGGGAACATCACAAAGCAAACGAGTCCTCAGAATTGTCGCGATATCGCTACGCAAATTCCAAATGCCACCAATGCGCCAAAAGTGTCGCGATATCGCGACAGGAAGTCTCCAAAGGCCGTGGCGACAAAACTGTCGCGATATCGCGACGAGTTGCCACCGAGGGTCGCGATAACACGGCAGGTCGCGAAAACACGACGAAAAACTCCCAAGACAGAATTAATCATTTGCTCAAGAATTTTGCAAGACCTTGTCTAATCACGGCATTTTCCACGGGCAAGTTCTTGTGCAACTGAACTCCAACCTCCTTTTCCGCACCCAACTTGGCAAGGAAATCGGCCGTCGAATTTGAATCCCGATTCACATGGATAGGGATCACATCCTCAAGTTCCCTCCAAAGGACCTTGATTTGAGAGACTAAGATCTGAATCCTCCACGCTTTCAAAGCAAAATTTCTCATACAATCAAGAGCGCCAACCAAAATTTGAGAATCAGTCTCAAGGATTATCTTTACGTATCCACGAGAGACGACCCGAGAAAGAAGCAACTTTGATGGCAAAAGCTTCGGCTTCGTTATTGGTGGCTCTTCCCATACCTTGGAGTTCCCAATAAAGAACGAGATCCGGTATGATCACGGCACACAACACCGATTCCGGCGTTGCCCGGATTGCCCTTAGCGGCTCCGTCCGTGTTAATTTTGATCCGACCAGCCAGGGGGGTTTCCAACTAACCATGTTTTCTCTAACGTGAGCAGCAACTCTCTCTTCCTGTGGGCCCAGCTCAACCAGAATATCTTCTTCAGCATGTAAGGCAACCGTCTCAGTGACTTTGCTCCAGATAACTTGCCAAATTCCATCAAGAGAGGAGAAGGTTTCTCTGAAAATTCGAGCGTTCCTTTCCAGCCACACTTGCCACCAGATGAAGAAGAGACCAAGCTCCCACCCCAATCGAAGGGCTTTTGATTTAAATCTAACTTTCTTCCATTTTTGCCAGATATTATTCCGAGTCAGAGCACCATTACCCTGGAGATTAAAAAGAGAGAACCATCGATTCCAGATATGCCCTGTGAAGGAACATTCGAACATCAAATGGTCAACAGTCTCTTCATGCTTACGACACAAAATACACTGAGAAGGACCAATAATTCCTACGCTACGAGATTATCGTAGGTGAGGATGCCATTATGCATAAAGCTGCCAGGACAAAGAAGTTCACTTTCGGCCGGCACTTGGAATGCCGGATTTTCTTCCGAGTCATGAACCGGAAATAAATGCGGGGAGGCTGCGGGAGAAGGCGATCATAACCGGCCTTCACGGTGTAAATTCCAAGATTCCCATGACCCCAAGCTAACTCGTCTTCTTCATCTCTGCCGTGAGAAATCTTGCAGACAAAATGTTGGTCAGAGTGGTTGCCAGCTCCGGAGGGATAGTGACAGGCCACTCCTCAAGTCGCTTAAATTTCTTGAATTTATACTCACCCAATTGACTAGTGAAGAAATAGTTCTCAATAGTGACCCAGCCCTTGGATTCTATGGCAGTTTTAATTGGAAGCAATTCGGGAAACTCCGCAATGATGGATGGAAAGCTGGTCCCATGAATCAGTCCAGAAACGTGCTTTCTCCCCCCTTCCCACTTTCCAGAACAATTGATTTTTAATTACTTGAGAGCCCAACTTGAGAGCTTGCCAAACTAGGGAACCATTACCATCCAGAGGGAAACGACAAATTTCATGGGGGTGGATGTTACCCAAATATTTCTTGGTCAAGATTCTGCTGAATAAAGATGATGGCTGGGAGATCCATCTCCAATACAATTTACCTACCAGGGCTTTATTGTTGAGAATAGAGCTTCTCAAACCCAGACCCTCCTTTTTCTTTGGGGTGAGTAACTTTGTCCCGACCAACCAAGGCCCATTTCTTCCCACCTTTTGCTCCTTCCCATAAGAATCGCCTAGCCGGTTTGTCCGGCTCTTTCCAAATAGAAAGAGGAGCGGCCAAGATAGAAAATTTATAGATAGGCATGGCACTGAATAAGCGGCGTAAGAAAGTTAAACGGCCACCATAGCTTAACCATTTGTGAGACCAGTGGTTCATTCTATCTTTGATGCCATCCAGAAGATCTTTCCAAATGTCATTTTTCAATTTCTTGAAGTGCAAAGGAACCCCCAGATAGAGTATAGGAAGAGATGATCTAGAGAAGCCCAAAATCTCTAAGATTTTGTCCTGCATCCGTTGGGCAAGATTGAAAAAGACAACTTTAGATTTGTTGTCATTGATAACTTGATTGGAGGCCCTAAGGTAAACGAGAAGAGAGTCTCTGATTCCCCTAGCTTCCCTGAGACTAGCCACTCCAACCAAGCCAGTGTCATCCACAAATTGTAAATGAGTCAAGACTTCATCCCCAACCTTAATACATGTTATCAGGCCTTGAAGTCTTCTTCTCAAGAAGAGTCGGCCTAATCCTTCAGCTAAGATAAGGAATAGATAGGGCGAGCAAGGGTCCCCTTGTCGGAGGCCACGAGAGGCTCCAAAGGGAGGCGAGGGAATCCCCTTGATGAGAACCGAAAATGAAGGCGTCGAAACACAACTCATAACCCAGTCAATCCATTCCTGGGAAAAGCCAAAGGCAGCCAACATCCTTGACAGGAAACCCCACTCAACCCGATCGTAAGCCTTAGACATATCCAGTTTGATGAACATTCCTTTGTTACCAGAGTTTTGCATTGAATGAATAGCCTCCTGAGCAAGAATCACTCCATCCAAGATCTGTCTACCCTCAACAAATCCCCCCTGTTATGAAGAAATGATGTAATGAAGGAGAGGTTTAAGACGTTCAGCTATAATTTTTGTGATAATTTTATAAATTACATTACATAAAGCAATAGGTCCGAAGTCGAGAGATATGAACTCCTTCCTCCCCCTTTGGAATTAACGTGATAAAGGTATGATTTAGAGCCTTGAGCATTCTCTTATTAGATCTGGACTCCTCAATTACGGCCAAAACATCTTCCTCCAAGGTGTCCCAAAAGGCCTGAAAAAACTCAATAGGAAAACCATACGGACCGGGAGATTTGCCTGTGCTCATTCCAAAGACCACAGTTTTTAGTTCATCACGATCAATAGGTCTGAGGAGAGCATGATTTTCTGTTGGAGTGATAATAGGGGGAATAACATCAAGAACTTCATTTTGAGCCCCCACATCTTGGTCCCTGTTTTCTGCAAAAAGCTTGGAGAAGTAATCCACGAGTGGGAGTGCATACCTGGAAGAGTATCAAAGGAGTGACCATTCTCATCTTTTAAAGCTGCCATATTATTCATCTGTCTTCTAGCACATGCTTTGAACGATGAAAAAATTTTGTATTTCTATCTCCTTCCAAAAGCCAAGAATTTCTAGCCAGTTGCTTCCGGTAAATTTCCTCTTGGTTATCAATGTCCTCAACGGCTTTGCGCAAGGCATCATCTTCGGTTTTAAGTTGTTCGGAAATTAAACCTTCCCTAAATTGTTTACGCACCTCATCCCGGCGGAGCCAACAAGGGGGCTCTTTGCGGCTTGAAATCCGAATTATTGGCGTGCCTCCATCTGTTTCAATTTAAATTTGACAAAAAGAAGTTGTTTGTGAAATTTAAACATTGCTTGTCCCAAAAGGTGGGCGACCTTCTTCCCACCATTGCGGAATTACCTCATGAAGGTCCTCCTTACGAAGCCGAGAAATTCTCAAATCTAAACGGTTTATGGAGCGCCCTGTCGAGTCCCACCCTTCGACATGATGGGAGAGTGATCGAAACGGGACCGTCCAAAATCTGTAATTGCACATTCCACTTAACAAAAGCCTCCTACGAGACCGAAACGATCCAACTTTACCTTACAACAGTGTGGATCCCTCCGTTTGTTAGTCCAAGTGAAAAAAGTTCCAGGACCTTGGACATCAACTAAGTGAAAAGCTTGAACACGGGCAATCAGAAGCCGATCCCCCAGATCCAAAACAGGGGAACCACCTTCCTGATCCCGAACAGATAATTTGGCATTAAAATCTCCAGCAATGATCCAGTCAAAAGCTTGTCTTGAGGACCTCATGTTGTGAACTGCTTTCCATTGAAGCCTATGGCCATCATGGCTTTGAGCCCCATAAAAATTTGTAATTAAAACTTGCTCACTTGTGATATTATTCCTAAAAAGAGATGTGAGAACACCCCTCCAAGCTATATGTTCTAAAGAAGACCATTCCAGGGGGTTCCAAAAAGTAACAATTCCTCCTGAGGCCCCTTGAGTTGCCACATCCATATATCCAGCTCCCCTCCATATTTTACCAACTATTCTACACATAAGATCTAAAGACATTTTTGTCTCTTGGAGGAGTAAAAAATCTGTTTTACCCTTCTTTATGAGTCTTTGAACAGCAGATTGATGGGTTCTGCTGTTTAAACCCCTAACATTCCAAGATTGAATAATCATTGGAAACCTTGAGAGCAGTAAGAGTCAATTGTTCTCACTGATCCATCAGTGACCAGCTTGTCTCCTTGCGATGCTATTAGGTCCTTATTAGACTTCCTGCCTGCACCTTGAGAAATGTTATTCTTGGACCGTTTTTCCACAGGTAATCCCCGAGGCTGGCCTTTCTCTATTCTTTTCGGCACTTCCCATGATGACATCTGAATAGCCGGTTGTCTTTGAGGGATGGATAACCAATGCCCACGGGTTCTCCGGTTGTAAAAAATCGGTGGGTTTAAGCACTGCTCGCGGGCGGGGAGTTGAAGAGGGAGAAACATGAGAGTGGATGTTAAAATCCTCAATGTTCCCATCCACTCCATCCATAGCTTGGTCTTCTTGATCCACCAGGGATTTAAAGATTTCATACCGGTTGGTTGGCTTGAGTGAAGCTTGGTCCTTGCCATTTCTCTTTTTATTTCTTCTTCGTTTCTGTTGTTCAAAGCCATCTTTCTGGGCTTCAGAACCTTGGGGGGTGTTTTGTGATTCTTTGACCGGGGTGAACTTACCCTCTCTGGGTCGATTTGAGATTCCTAGCGGGGCCTCCGCTTTTGTGCTCAAGGTATTCGGACGAGAACCTAGCCAAATGGCCATGCTTATGGCAGACCCTGCATCTAAAAGGTAGGGCTTCGTAATCTAACTGCTGTATCCAGGATTGTCCTGCTAACTCCAGTTCCACCTCAGCTGGTAGTGGCTGACTGATATCCATTTCAACGCAGATTCTAGCAAAGACAGCAGTGTTTCCCTCTATGGTATCTTTGGAAACTCCCATAAATCTACCTAGAGAGTTACCAATCATCTCAAGAATCTGCTCGCCCCAAAACTCCATCGGGAGAGCGTACAGTCGGATCCCACCTTTGGAGCAGTCGTGGGCTCAATGCGAGGATCGAAACCCACTCTCCATGGTTGGACAAATAACCCTGTCGGGCCATGGGTCCTCTTCTCGGATTCAAATGCTCTGTTTCTATCTACCGAAGAAGAGAAACTAATAATGAAATACCCGTTGCTTATAGGCCATAAGGAGTACTCACCGATAGGTTCCCAGTTCTGTCTAACCCAGGTGTGCAGAAAGTGCAAAGTGGGTCGGATTCCCATGAATTTGCAGATCAAGTCATGGTTAGCACGGTAGGTGATCGTATCCTCAACCATCTTTGGTTCTATGACTATCTTAGGTGCGGAAGGCGATTGCGGGAGGCATCCATTAATTATGTTTGCAGAAGAACCCTTGCCAACATTCTTGAGAAGCACTTGGTAAGCACCCTGCTGGGCTTCATCAGAAGAAGACGCAAAATTTTCTTTTAGAATCTCGGCATAAGAGCTCTTCTTCCCGTCAAGAGAACACTGGAGGAGACCCCATGGGGCCCTCCATGGGAAACGAACGAGCCTGCAGAGGGGAACGAGGTCAAACCAACGAGAGATCCGGGGAAGAAGCCGCGAGCCAGAATCCAAGAGCTTCGGCCTCCGACAGATCAGAAGAATTCCCGCCAAATCGCCAGAGCTCCCTCGCGAACGATTTCCAAGAAGATCATATTTGTAACAATCTATCATAATTTTGTATTTATATTAAAAATATATTTATAGTATATTTCACACCTAAATGTCATATTTACAATATATGATCACGTGTATATAATGCACCAGATATATTAGATGACAAGCATTCATGCATTTAATGTTTAAGTGAATGTATCAAAACAAACATAATATGTTGAAATAATGCATTACTACTTTTTTTTTCATTATGTATTCAACATCTCTATAGTCTTTCATCTTTTTATACTTGATACTTACATTTATTTCACATATTGTACATCCATGTACCCAAACCATTGTATACCTTACATCTATTTCACATATTTTACATCCATGTACCCAAACTTTAATGGTTTATATTGGATATTCATCATACCAAATACAAAATGATGTGTGAGATACACAATGAAACTTGAGTATATTTTTGTCAATATATACATACTTTTAAAATACTTCTTAACATATCTATACCCTTATATTTTTTTTGACAATTTTGAAAAAAACTTGTATTAAGACATAGATCAATTACAATGTGGGAAGAGCCTCTTCCCAGCCGAAGTCCGAGAGGACACAGTCATACAATAGTAAAGGAAGAACTGCACCGGAGCCAATTTTCGTGAACCAAAAACTAGCTGCCATGGGGTCCCCCATCGTACTCTATTTTTTTGAAGGTCATTAGCTCAAGGACCTTTCAAGACCCTGTCTAATCACCTCATCCTCAATATCCATGTCACTGTGCAACTGAACTCCAACCTCCTTTTCCGCACCCATCTTAGCCAGAAAGTCAGCCGCTTTGTTCAAATCTCTACTCGCATAAACTGGGATCACGTCCTCCAATTCCTTCCATAATTCTTTAATTTGGGTAACAAGAGCCCTCAACCTCCAAGCTTTCGGATCAAAGTTCCTCATGCAGTCTAGAGCTCCAACCATTATTTGCGAGTCTGATTCAAGAATAATCCTGCGGTGGCCATGTTTCACTGCCCAAACAGAAGCAGACTTGATGGCAATGGCTTCGGCTTCATTGTTAGTGGTTCTTCCTAGGCCTTGCAATTCCCAATAGAGCACAGTCCCAGCATGGTTCCGGCACACCACTCCAATTCTGGCTCTACCCGGATTGCCTTTTGCAGCTCCATCAGTATTGATTTTAATCCAACCTTCAGGGGGAGGTTTCCAACAATTTTTGTCCTGTCCCTCTTGCAGTTCAACGCGTTCTTCCATAGCTCCAATGTCAATTTGAGCTTCCTCCTCAAGGATGAACAGCCACAGTTTCGGTAACCTTGCTCCAAATGGTCCGCCAAACCCCGTCTAGAGCAAGAAAAGTTTCTCTAAAAATTTTGGCATTTCTTTCCAGCCATACTTGCCACCAGATAAAGCTTAAACCGAGCTCCCAGCCAATACGAAGAGCTTTAGATTTGAATCTACCTTTCTGCCATTTTGCCCAGATATTCATCCGGTTCAGGTCACCACTTACTTGAATTTTAAAGTATGCAAACCAACGCAGCCAAATCTGTCGGGTGAAAGGGCAACCAAACAACAAATGGTCAGCAGTTTCCTCGCTCTTGTAGCATAGTACACATTGAGAAGGGCCGATGATACCTTTTGATCTGAGATTATCAAAAGTGAGGATTCCATTGTGCATGCACCGCCGTGCAAAAAAGTTAACTTTCGGCCAGCCTTTAGAGTGCCGGATTTTCCTCCAGTCCTCAACCTGAAAAGTATGAGGGGGGCTCTGGGAGAATGCTGTCATATCCGTCCTTTACTGTATAGACGCCAAGACTCCCAAAGCCCCAAGCTAATTCATCCTCCACGTCTCCCCCGTAAGAAATCTTTCTGTCAGAATTTTAGTCATGATGGGAGTCAAATCCGGAGGGATTGAAATGGGCCACTCATCCAACTTCTTGAACTGCTTAAACTTACACTCCCCCAACTGAGTAGTTGTGAAATAACTTTCAATACGGATCCATCCCTTGGCTTCAATGGCTGCTTTTATTGGCTGTAATTCTAGAAATTCAGCAATGATGGGTGGGAACTGATCCCAAGAATCTATCCAAAAACGAGCCTTCTCCCCTCTTCCCACTTTCCAAAATAAGCGGTCTTTAACAACCTGAGACCCTAACTTGAGAGCCTGCCAAACTAGGGGCCCAGTACCATCCAAGGGGATGCGAGCTACATCATTTGGGTTGGCCCTGTCCTAGGTATTTGCTAGTTAGGATTCTACTGAAAAGGGAGGTGGGTTGGGAGATCCATCTCCAGTACAACTTTCCACCCAAAGCTTTATTATTCAACTTAGATTTTCTCAAACCCAGACCTCCTTTAACCTTGGGCTGGGTAACTTTGTCCCAGCCCACTAAGGCCCACTTTCTCTCTCCCTTTGCTCCTTCCCATAAAAACTTTCTAGCCATCCTGTCCAACTCTTTCCATATTTTAATCGGGGCATCCAGGATAAAGAATTTGTAAATTGGCATGGATTGAATGACTGACTGTAAGAACGTTAATCTGCCACCATAACTTAACCACTTGTGAGACCAGTGATTAATTCTGTCCTTGATACACTCCAACAGATTCCTCCATGTGTCTAATTTTAGCTTCTTAAAGTGCAAGGGGACCCCCAAGTAAACCACTGGGAGAGAAGTCCTTGTGAATCCCAAGATTTCTAAAATTCTGTTCTGAAGCCTTTGCTCCAGATTAAAAAAACCACTTTGGATTTCTTGTCATTAATGACCTGTTGAGTAGCCCTGAGATAGACATTAAGAGTATCCCTAATCATTCTTGCTTCCCTGAAGCTGGCCACTCCCACCAAACCAATGTCATCCACAAACCGCAGGTGCGTTAAAACTTCGTCACCCACCCTGATACCCAATAATCTACCTTGTTGTCTTCTCCTCAAGAAAAGTCTGCCAAGACCTTCAGCCAAAATGAGAAAAAGATAAGGAGAACATGGATCCCCTTGGCGCAGTCCCCGAGTAGCTCCAAATGGTTGCGAAGGAAGGCCCTTGATTAGCACAGAGTAAGTCGGGGTAGAGACACAGCTCATGACCCACTCTATCCAAATCCCGAGAGAAACCAAAGGCTGCCATCATTTTAGCCAGGAAACTCCATTCAACCCTCGTCATAAGCCTTTGACATGTCCAGTTTTATGAACATCCCTTTATTACCATAAGTGTGCATTGAATGGATTGCTTCCTGGGCCACAACCACCCCATCCAGTAACTGTCGTCCCTCAACAAAACCCCCTTGCTCAGAGGAGACAATGTTGTGAAGAAGAGGTTTTAGGCGCTCAACCATTACCTTTGTGATTATTTTGTACAACACATTACATAAGGCAATAGGCCTATAATCTGAAATATGAACCCCCTCCTCCCCTTTTGGAATTAAGGTAATGAAAGTGTGGTTTATAGCTTTAAGCATTCTCTTATTTTCTCTGGACTCTTCTACAACAACCATTACATCTTCCTCTAAGTAGTCCCAGAAAGCCTAAAAAAACTCAATTGGGAAGCCGTCTAGACCTGGAGTTTTACCAGTGCTCATTCCAAAAACCACAGCTTTCAATTCATCTCTATCAATGGGTTTGAGGAGGGCCCGATTTTCATCCTCGTAAATAACAACAAGTATGACAGAAATAACTTCATTTTGGGCCTCTACATCTTGTACCACACTTTCCTTAAAAAGCTTAGAAAAATAATCCATAGCATGGGAATGCATACCTGGAAGTGTATCAAAGGAATGACCGTTCTCATCTTGAAGGGCCTCCATCTTGTTCATCTGTCTTCGAGCACAAGCAATCCGATGAAAGAATTTTGTATTTCTGTCCCCTTCTAATAACCAGGTGGTCCTTGCTCTCTGCTTCCAATAGGTCTCCTCCTAGTTGTCAATGTCCTCAACCGCTGTACGTGGGGCATCATCCTCAGCTTTGAGCTGGTCTTTAATTACTCCTTCTCTGAACTATTTTTGGACCTCATCCCATCTGGCCACCAATGGAGCTCTTTGGGCCTGGAAGTCTATTTTATTAGCACGCCTCCAATACTTCAACCGAGTTTTGACATATTGTAGTTGTTTGTGGATTCTGAACATTGCTCTCCCATAAGTCGGGCGGCCTTCTTCCCACCACTCGTGGAATTTTCTCCCGAAGTTCTTCTTTTTCAAGCCAAAAATTCTCAAATCTGAAAGGTTTGTGATGTCGCCCCATCCTAGTCCCGCCTTCCAACGTAATGGGACAGTGATCTGAAACTGGGCCTTCTAAAATCTGAAAATTTATATTCCATTTTACAAACGCCTCCTCTGAAACCAGAAAATGATCTAGCTTAACCTTCCTGCTATGTGGCTCCCGCCTTTTATTAGTCCAAGTGTAGTTAATGCCAAGACATTTAATGTCCACTAAGTGCAAAGCCTGGACTTGGGCAATCATGAAACGGTCCCCTGGGTCCAAAAATGGTGTTCCCCCTTCCTGATCTCTAGAAGATAATTTAGCGTTAAAGTCCCCCGCTATAATCCAGCCTAGATCTTCCCTTGAGGTTCGCATGTTATGCACAGCCTTCCACTGCCGCCTCTGACCATCTAGGTTTTGAGACCCATAAAAGTTTGTGATTAGAACGTGTTCCGCAGTGACATTATTCCTAAAAAGAGAAGTGAGAACACCCCTCCAGGCAAGATGTTCTATTGCAGACCATTCAAGAGAGTTCCACAGAGTAACAATCCCCCCTGAGGCACCTTGGGCAGCCACATCCATATGACCAGCACCCCTCCAAATTCTTTTGACTATTTTGGACATAAGATCTAATGACATCTTAGTCTCCCGTAAAAGCAAAAAATCAGTATTACGATTCTCTAAAAGTCTTCGAACAGCAGATTGATGGGTTCTACTGTTTAAACCCCTCACATTCCATGATTGTATAATCATTGGTTACCTTGGGAGCAATAAGAGTCTATTGGCCTCACCGATCCTCCCGTGATCAGTTTGTCTCCTTGGACTGCTAGCAACTCCTTATTGGATCTTCTACCTACTCCCTAAGAATTGCTATTTTTTGATCTTTTTTCTACCTGGGTTATCCCCAAAGTTGGCCTTTCCCTGTTCTTCTCTCGCTATTCCCATGCTGACATCCCGAGATACTGTCTGCTCCTGGTTATGCACTACTAAAGCCCCTGAAAACACTGGCTGTGATACCTCACAGAGTTCAACTACCTGCTGTATGACGGGAGGAGATGAGAGGGGGAGTTGCACGGGAATATTAGAATTTTCCTTATTACCCTCCATGCCCTCCATAAATTGTTCCTCTTCGTCAACCAGTGACTTAAATATCTCATACCTATTGGCAGGTCTGAGATGGGATTGCTCCTTTCCCTCTTTTTTCTTTGTCCGTATTTTTCTTCTCGGGTCTGTTCAAAACCCTCTCTCTCGAGCTTCCCGGCCCCGAACGGTGCTATTAGAATCTTTATTAAGTGTTGCCTTATCCTCTTTAGGCAGGTTTGGCATTCCTAAAGGGGCCTCCATTTTAGCATTCATATTATTAGGGCAAAAACGGGCCAAATGTCCATGTTTGTGACAAACCCTACATCTAAAGGGTAGGGCCTCATAGTCCAGTTGTTGAATCCAGGAGAGTCCTGCCAATTCAATTTCCATCTCTACCGACAAAGGCTGGCTGAGATCCATCTCCACACATATTCTTGCATACACCGCCATGCTCCCTTCAATTGTGTCTCTGGCAACACCCAGATGTCTTCCAATAGAATTGCCAATCCTTGCCAACACCTGCTCACTCTAGAATTCCATTGGAAGAGCATATAGTCGGATCCATACTGGGACAGCAGTAGGTTCAACTCGGGGATCGAATCCCACTCTCCATGGTTGAACAAATAGCCCTGCTGGGCCATGATTTTTCTTCTCTGACTCGAAAGCCCTATTTCTATCGGCCAAAGACGAAAAGCTAACAATAAAATATCCATTGCTAATAAACCACAATGAATACTCACCGTGAGGCTCCCAGCTTTGGCAGATCCAAGAGTGCAGAAAATTCAGGGAAGGACGTATACCCATGAACTTGCAGATTAAATCGTGATTAGCTCTGTAAATGACTGATTCTTCAACCATACTTGGCTCGATGACAATTTTTGGCCTGGTTTCGGCCTGCGGCAAACATCCATTCACACGATGTGCTATCGACCTATTCCCAGCAACCGTGAAGAGCATTTTATATGCCATTTTTTGAGCTTCGTCGTTCTTTGGAGGAGATTTTTCTTTAAACAAATCTGCGTATGAGCCGCTACTCCCTGGAAAAGGAGCCGGAGAAGTCCCCATTGGACCCTCCTGGGGCACCAATCTAGCCTCCAGATCCATCGTACCCCAAAAGCACTTCTGCAATCTAGTTGATGCCCTAGATTTTTCAAAGTTCCAGAAACCCTAGTTCCTTCAACAATCCTCTAGTAAGTTAGAAGGATATAAGTCATGTCTTATTTTATGGTCAGTCAAAAATTACCCTCTATACCCTTATATTTTAGGTATTTATTTTTTATACATGTACGGATCTATCCTATTTATTATTATTTTTGTTAATATTACATTTCAGTTTGTTTAATTTAACATATTTGTTGTTAATTTTCATAAATATTATGACAAAAGTTTTTGTGTTGTTTTTGTAGTATACAAACAAAAACATAACATTTTTTAATGTAAATTGATAAGTTTATGTTGACAAATTATTCAATTATGTTTATTGGTTAACATAACCTTCAGAGTTTATACAATTGATTTTCTTTGATCTATTGTATGCGTTTCATTTATGATATGATTTCAAAAGCATTTATAATACATATTATGGAATTCTAACTACATCCAAATTAAATAGGTTATGTTAGTATAAGAATTATCAATGAAAAATATTATTATTATTATTTTTAAATTATCATAGTTTTTATTATAATCCATTATATTTATAAAATTTTAATATGATAATATAATTTTATTTATTATTTTTAATAAATACATAAATTTTAGATGAAAAATATATTGTTTTTTTGATCACAACCAACCTATTTAAATTATTGAAGTGTGTATAGTTTAATTTTATAATTAAAAAAATATATCTTATTATTTAGTGAAGTTATTATTTCAACATTTTATTATAAACTTGAAAACATGTCTGAAACAGACCAATTCTACCTATGATAAACTTTTAACTTTGAAATTTGTATTACAACAATTAACTAAGTTTAAAATGACTATTTTAAATAAGTTCTCGTATATTTAAAATTTTAAAATAAAGATAAACATTATATTTAAAAAAATATATATTGTTTAAATGATTTGACTTCAGGAAAAAAAAACTAAAGATTTCACACTATTAACAAAGGCTTCAATTTCAAGTAAAATGATATGAGTTTATATGTTCATACTTAAATCAAATGACATAAGTTTAAGTGATTGAAACATAATCTTTCAACAAATAAAATGATACAAATTTAAAAATATATATTTATTATATAGGAGAGTTGGTTATAGCCACTATTTTTAGTAAATGGGTAGCTCAGGGTTCAAACCATATGGACTGCTTCCAATCCACTTAACTCTTGGGGGTCAAACTTAAATAATTAAGTGATTAATGCTACTATAGGAAACAATGCGACTTGACCCTCTGACTAATTATTCAAAAAGGAAAGGTAATTACCTATCAAAATATATAATTTTTAATGTAAAATTATACAATTATATTAATATCATATAATCAATTAAAAATATAAATATTATTATTATAATTATAAATATTTTAAATTATAATAAAAATTTAATTTTCGAATAAAATATTTGTATTTGATTTTTTATAATCTTTTCTTATATTTTTTTTTATAATCTGCAATCTTCTACTATAGATTAGTATACATTATCAGAAAAAAAAACAAATGCACTGTCCCTCGCACAAAATGAAGGGTTATCCTATAAAAATGAGTTTAAATTTTATTTGTTTTCAAATATTTATTATGATTTGTTTTTGTAAAGACATTTTGATTATAGGTTGTTTAGACTATTCAAGTCTAAATTACGAAAATAGAAGCTCCATTCATGGAAGTGTGACCCAATTCCATTTTCTAGAGAGTAGGGTTAACAATTAAGATTAAAGATTGTAAAAATTTGTATATAATAAAAAAATATAATAATATAATAATTATTTTTAGGTGAAAATTAATTTCAAAGAAATTTGTCTTTTAATAAAAAAGTGAGCTGTATTATTGTTCAGCTGTTTTAAGCCTGACACCCCTAGTAGCATGGCACATGGTCTATGACTCCGGTTGGCTTTCCCCACCAAATGGTATGCCATAGTCAATTTGGTGGCCCTTCACAAAGAAGCAAATACAGGTTAAAATTCACACTAGTGGATTTTTGGTATTTAATAATAAACATACATTTCCCATCTCTAAAGTGTCATGTCAGCTTCCACGTCATCAACAACATTAGGCTGATCAGCTTTCCTCAGAGAAAAAGCACAAAAGTGGTGTGCCACTTGTCAAAACATTAATGAGCCACCAATGACACTAATCCCCTCCACCTCGGTTTCTCCTCCAATCCAAAAACGTGGTTTAGTTTTGTTTCTTCCCTCTGGGATGCCAACTGCCAACAGATCATAAAATAATAATTAATTAAAAAAAGAAAAAAATGTCCGTATATATCATGCACGTAGAAGTATAATGTTCGATGGGTAAATCGACAGCGTGGGACCCGCACGTACGAAGTGTTGGAGGCGCGGACGTGCAAGCGGCGAATTAAATCGTTTTGAAGAAAAGCGCCGGCAATTCCATTTTTAAAATTTAATTTCCGAGCGAAATCCGCGAGATGTGGTTAAGTTAAAATAAAATAATAATTTAAATCCCAAGGCAAGGCAAGGAAGGAATGCCTGTCTCGGGAACATTCACATATATTCGCAGGCACCATTAATTAGCGTATAATTGTTCTAACGGAAACCTTGTAATTTCAACTAAATATTTAATATTTTAACAACGCTGAAGTTAATTACAACAAAATATTTAATATTTTAACGAGCCGGACCGTTTTTTCAAGGGAGCTTCGCTCGATTAATTAATCGAATTAAGTATTGCAATTAAGCCCAATTCCGACCTTAGTCTTTCGCGTGGAGTTCTTTTTGTATTTCCCTGGGCCTTCTTTGTTTTCTGCGAAATCCATCTCCTCCTCGGGTTTCGAAAGGAGGATCGATCGATCGCGCTGTGGACAGAGGTAAGATAAACTTCAACGTAATGTCGATTCGAAGTTCGTCGTCTAAAATTCGATTTTTTAGGGAAATTTGTATTGTGGACAGAGCTTGGAATGCATTGTGTGTGAACTTTGTTTCGAGTTTTCCGGGAAAATTTTCTGAAATTTTGCTGGAATGTCAAAAGTACGGGTCTTTTTGATGGAAATTCATCTGAATTTTCTGCGATTTTGGCGACTTTTCGTGTTGGATGGACCGATGTGTGAATTTGGTTTGACGTTTTGTGTGGATTGTGGCGGAGATTTGTCCGAGTTTTGTTCAATGTCTTCAATCTCTGAGCGGATTTTGCGGTTTCGTTGACGTGACTGCGATTTTTTTGCGGTATTTTTGATTGTTGCTGTTATTTGATTCCAAGTCTTTCGCTTCCGTGACACGGTCAGCGGTGTCCGAAATCGCAAGGGACGACGACGTTGCTTTGATTGCTTTGATGTTATGCGGTCGCATAACCGAATTTGGAGCGGTATTTCCGTCTTTGTACTGCAATTCCGATCCGTTCAGGACTTTGAGCGTGGAAGGAATTTAAATTTAAATCGCCTAGCATTCTTCTTTTATATCATTTGTTTGAAGATTTTTTATATGATTTGTTTGAAGATTTCAAAACTAAAGAAGCATCGTTATTCCTTATTTATTAATATTTTATTTGAAGTTGTGAGGCCTAAAGAAGCATTGTTCTTCTTTATTCATTATTATTTGATTGAAGATTTGAAACCTAAGGAAGCATTGTACTTGTTTGGCTATTTGGAGATTTTAAAGCTAAGCAAGCATTTTTTTTCAAAATGTTTTGAAGCCCTGTGTTGCGGATAGAATTGAGCGTTGCGTTGAATCAAAAGGGAGGCACATATTCTGGTGGCTTTATCCTTTGCTTTGCCTCGCCAGGGCTCCCGGAACTATTCTCGTGTAAATTTGATCGAATATGTGGCGGAATATTTTCACCAGTTGTCTAAATTTATCCCAATGTTTGTGCATGAATATTTCTGATGTTCCGTCAGTAATAGCAGTTGTCTAGATTTATCCGCATGTTTGGCTATGACTTTGCCGTTGAAGCCGGCTTTGTGAGCGTCTTGTGGGGTGGTTTGCATATGCGAATCTCGCGGATTTGAAATCTGCTTTTTGCCCGTGTAATAGTTTGATGTTTTGGCATTTTATGCGGAGAGGGAGTGATCCCCGATGGTCCCTCGGATGCACATTTGGCACCACGCTGAAAAACTCTGCCTGTTCTTCTGACAAGAACTCTACGACGGAACTGCACCATCGGAGATTATAGAGCCTGGATAGGATCCGTGTGGCCTTCTTTTGTATTTCTTTTGTTTATCATCGCAAATGTGTTGAGATGTCTTCAAGTTTTTTTTAAAAGGATTTCGTGCCATAGACCGTCGGGTAGGCCAGATTTAGGCCGGATTGCGCATACGCATGGGCCAAAACCAAACAGAAAGCCGTGCTGGCATTTGGCGCTGAGCAGGACAAAATTTTGCTTTGGCATTTAAGTTACGAAAATAAAATCTCCTGCGCCTCGTCTTCCAAGGCTCCAAATAAATAATAGGGCCTCGAGATTGAGGCCCGGGTTTGCATGGGACTCTTGGGTTTAATCTACAATTTGGTTGGGTGAACTTTGTTTTAAATATTTCCTGTGTTTTTCGTAGGCCTACTGGTCCCTGCGAAGCTTTGTTTTGGTTTTTGTTTTGAAGACTTTGTGCCGATTGAATGGAATCGAATGCAATGCTGCTGCCGTCCGGATCTGTGGTTCATTATTGTTGATATTGATTGTTGCCGTCGGCGGCCATTAATGCTTTTGTTAACTAACTTCTGGTTCTGCGATTTCCCCGTGTGACAACAAAGGGGATGGATGTTTGCTCGTGTCCTGATCGCTGCAACGGCTGCCGCTGCTGTTGTTGCTGTTTCTTGTTGTTGTTGCCTCAGGTGGAACTCCTGCAGTAGAAACGTGCATTCATTGCTGGATATCACGCCAGACTGGTGAATAACTGAGTAAATAGATGAATGAATGATTGCCCATCGAGGGGGCCATGAAATGTACAGGGGAATTTGATGCACATGGATTTTCCTCATGGACTGAGCAGTACCGACCCCGAGTAGAGCATGGTGATGGGCGCATTGAAGTGCGTTTAGCAATTTTGGTTTATTGGGTGGAGTTTTCGTGTGCCAAATGGATCTATTTATGCTTGTGGGTGTTGCTAATCCAGTCTGGAAATGCCAGAGATGGAGTTGTGGATCCATTTTTGTATGTGGGTGTTGTTAATCCGGGAATAGCAGGGACACGGTTATTTTGGTTAGAGCAATAGTAGGCCAGACAGATTGGGGTGGGCTGCTTTGATGTATTTAACAGGTGGCAATTGGTGTGTTTCTTATAACAAAGCCATCAAAGACAGCAGGAGAGCTCAAAGCAACCTGCAATCAGAAAGAGTAACAAATTTAACGGTGGCGAATACGAAGGATCTAGATCCAAGGGGGAAGGACCTCATAATCCCCGAAGAAGCAACTGCCCTTGAGAGCTTGCTGCGGTGTCTACAGCTGAAGAAAAAGAGGGGGGTGGCACCGGGGGGTGTCTTCTGTATGTCTGGCCCTGTAGCCCATGTGGATGAAGAGGAGGAAGAAGAAGAGGATCCGGATTTCTTGTACATTGTTCCAGAGGCATCCTTCAATGGCGCGCAACACGTACAATCAGATGCTTGTTTTCTTGGGGAGAAGGCACTGCCCAATGGGGATATGTATGTGGGGTCGTGGAATGGGAGCTTGCCTGAAGGGAGGGGTAAGTACTTGTGGGCAGATGGGTGCATGTACGAGGGGCAATGGTGCAGGGGGCAGAAAACAGGGAAAGGTAAGATTTCATGGCCGTCAGGGGCAACCTATGAGGGTGATTTCATGGGGGGTTACCTACATGGATACGGGACATTCACTGGGGTCGATGGGGCGACCTACAGAGGGCAGTGGAAGCTGAATGTGAAACACGGGTATGGCCACAAGTGCTACAAGAACGGTGATTTTTATGAGGGTTCTTGGAAGGATGGTGTTCAGGAGGGGCAGGGGAGGTACATTTGGGCGAATGGGAATGAGTATGTGGGGGAATGGAGGGGAGGGCTTATGTGTGGAAAAGGGCTACTGAGGTGGACTAGTGGCGATCGCTATGAAGGGCAGTGGTTGGATGGGTTGGAGCAGGGCCATGGGGTGTATAGGTGGGCAGATGGGAGTTATTATATTGGGAGCTGGAGCAAGGGGCTCAAGGATGGTAAGGGCACATTTTATCCTGCATGGGTGAATAAGCAGTCCACGGTGGGTAGGATTCTGGAATCCCACTCTCCGGCTTTGGATCAGGATTGTCATGATGATGATGATGACGGGTCTTGTTGGAGGGAAAGGAGCTCGTCTATGCCTGATTTACAGGCTTGCTTAAATTCATCCAATGTCCCATGTTCTGAAACAGCATCTTCAAAAAGTTGTGCAAGTTATGATCCCAGATCACGGAGTTCCTTTACTTTAGATATGGAGAGGAGTTCCAGCAGCGAGGATTCTGATTATGACAATGAAGAGGGCAGCAGCACCAGCGATGGTGGTCTTGGTAATCATGTGTTGCAGTCAGCTGTGGAGAGAGAGTATGTTCAGGGAGTATTGATCAATGAGTTTGTCAAGGTGAATGTGCCTTCTCAAGGGGGTAAAAGGAGGCATAAAAGGCGTCCAAAAGAGAGGAAGAGACCGGGAGAAATTATCTTTAAAGGACACAGAAATTATGAATTAATGCTCAACCTTCAATTGGGAATCAGGTTCTCTCATTTTACTTGAGCGTATTCTCGTTGTATGATCCATGTACCTTGCTGATTACTTGGAGATTTTTTTCTGTGCATTTTTTTAAAACAAATTTGTTTTATGCATCATGGAATCCAAACCAGGTTTAACAAGGAAAACAAGAAAGGGTTTTATTGTAATTTTTTTTGTTGTTATGCCTAGTTGATTGTGTTTTTAACATACTTCTATGTTTTTCCCTTTCCCCCAAAATAATCAGTACTTTGTCATTCATTTGAGGTGGGAAAGACAAAAAAATTAGTTCGAACTGTCGTAGATAGTAGACTTTCCTTATGTTTTGAAGCATTTTTCCAATTAATATATGATATAGCTTTATATGCTTCTGTCATGGTAGAGGTTTTATCTCCAACAGGCTTAACAGCAAAATTGTGTTGTGGCCAATATGTCTCTATGTCACTAGTGGGAAGCTTTCTTCAGGACAATATCTTGCCAATTACACTCATTTCGTGCCCCACTTGCTTAGCAAAACATTTAGCATTATATTTGGAGATGGCAAATTTTTTGTCGTCTTCAAAGAGCAACATATGTGATCCTATTACTCTTGTTGTGGACATCTGGGATATTTGTATTGATCCTTTTTGGTTTATTTTGTGAAAGGTCACATTTAATTTGAATGGCATGAATATTAAGAAATAATGAATTTGTTGAATCTTCCTCTTGCGAGTGTGCTTTCTATGGTCACATGTATACATGGAATTGGGTATAAAGAAGTCTCTCTTTAAAGGAAAATCATAAATATTTCTTTGCTAAATAATATGTACTACTATTGCAGGTATGCTGTAGGAAAGATCAATCCAATAGCCAAACGAGAAATTTCCCCTTTTGATTTTGATCCCAAAGCAAGTACATGGATGCGATTTCCTCCAGAGGGTTCAGCATTTACTCCTCCTCATCATTCTCTTGACTTTAAATGGAAGGACTACTGCCCTATGGTTTTCAGGTCTCTCTCTCTCTCTATTTTTTTGCATTGAATGAGTTGTTTTGCCCATAGACCTGGGCTATTTTGCATGGTTGTGTTTAAAACTAGATAATCTACACACAATAGATATTTCACAATCTTCTATCTAGTAAGTTGCAAATTGAAGTTCATCTCTTTCAGAAGTTTCTTGAGTTTGCTGTTCTAGGTATCGATTGCATGTATAAGTTGTCTTTTGTTCTCCTTTCTTTAAGTTATGTCTCTTGTTTTCCATTCTCTAAGCATGCAGAGTGCTAGATAATCTTCACACTATAGATATTTCACAATCTCTATCTAGTAAGTTGCAAATTGAAGTTCATCTCTTTCAGAAGTTTCTCGAGTTTGCTGTTCTAGGTATGGATTGCATGTATAAGTTGTCTTTTGTTCTCCTTTCTTTAAGTTATCTCTCTTGTTTTCCATTATCTAAGCATGCAGAGTGCTTATCCACATCTTTTGTAATTGCAGTCGTGTTTTTTAATTTTTTCATATTCCCCGACCTAAAGCTAAATGTTATTGTTTTGCTATCTAGTTAGTTTATAATGAATCACATTTGTTAAAATTTCCTGTTTCTCTGTGCAAATCCACCTACTATTTATGGGAATTTTGGGGTGGGTTCTTGTCTCTTCTTCCTACTTCTTGGGGTTCTAACTGCATACAATATTGGTTGGTCATTACTTAAACAGATGTGTGTATCTTCTTGTCTATCTGTTTGCTATTTCCAGTAATACTAACAAAAATTCTTTTGCTATCTACCTCCTTTCCTACTGTTTTTTTTTTTTTCATTTAATGTCATTTAAATGGAAAAGGTGATGTATTCTAGTTTTGAAATGTCTTCAAATGGAAATTTGATTTAGAGGTTTCAACATCATTTAATGGGTTAGGCAACTAGAAATCCTTTGCTCATACTACAGATATAGAGTAACTTGTCAACTACAAAATTCGCTTTTGTTGTGGATGAAGTGTTCAAATTGAAATTTTTATTTCATTTAATGTCATTTAAATGGAAAAGGTGATGTATTCTAGTTTTGAAATGTCTTCAAATGGAAATTTGATTTAGAGGTTTCAACATCATTTAATGGGTTAGGCAACTAGAAATCCTTTGCTCATACTACAGATATAGAGTAACTTGTCAACTAAAAAATTCGCTTTTGTTGTGGATGAAGTATTCAAATTGAAAGTGAAATGTTGATTTTACTGAACAAGAACATGATTTATCCAGTGAACAGTTCTTCAGAAGTAGGGGCACTGGCAAATTTAGTAACATCTATGCACTGATCAATCAGGCGAGGGTGTTGAGGAGGGCGGTGACCAAGAACTAGAAGGTCTAGTAGATACATGGAAAGAAAATAGCCTATTAATCTCCCACACTTGGTCATGGGATACTTTCCTATAGAAAAACAAATAAATCTTTTATTGTTGCTCATCTTAATCCATTTTTAAGATCTTGGATTTAAGTTTGTACAAGGAAAATAGTTCTAAGATGTGCTGTAAGTCCTCGGCCGAATAATATTTTTGTCAGGTTGAGAGTTTCAAGGATATCAAAACTACTTAGGGTCCTACCAAGCAAGGTAATAGTCAATGCCTTTTATTACAGTCACATGCACAAAATGACCTCTAATAATGATACTGACATGTGGTTCTAGATATGTATTGCAAGTATTTTTGACATATCACAAGTGGAAAAATGCCGTTATGAAAATCTGCTAGTATTCTTTCTTTACAAATGCATGGTATGATATATGGTTACAATTCATAGTGCACCAATATGATTTCAATTCAAAGGCATTAGAACTGAGAACATGCTTTGATGTTCCACAACATGATATGTGTGACTTTGTGCTGCTTGTTTGTTTCCATGCGCACAAGATTTTTATGTTCTTAGACTTCCTGGTAAATCGCAGAATAGCTTCAAACAATTTCAGAAACTCTGTTTGATTGGAAGGACCGTATACATGGCTTTTATCTGCATGATTTGTACTTCTGTGCACCTGATTTGCATATATTATCTTGCAAGTAGAATTTTCTGGCAGATCTTTAAGTTGCAAGTAAGTTCAGAACTATATTTTTAGAGCTGTTTGTTTGTTTTTGAGAGGAATTGTAAACACACTCGGATGTTCCACAATACCATACAAGTGACTTTCCAGATTCTCTAGAAAATCTTATAATAAAGTCAAATTCTTCAATCAAATAGAATGAGCTCAACCGGATATATTCCTCAAGTTTCAAGGAGGAGACCCAGGTTCCAATCTTGCCAAGTGATACATGCATAATTATCAAACTGTTATTATACCGCTACGTGGTCATGATGAAATAAGGGTGGGGTCTGTCTCAATCTCATATAACCAATTTAAAAAAATAAATAAAAAATACTTTCCAAAGCTATATATTGATTTTCCATTGGAACTGAAAAAATGCTTTGGTTATTTTGTGTCACCACAAAATGGCTCTTTAATGCATATACTTGGTTTAGACATGTTAGCTTGGATTCTTGTGGTAGATTTCTTGCTGAATCTCAGAATAATTTCAAGAAACCTCAGAACAACTATCTTTGCAGTTTTGTGCCTTTTTTTGATTTCATTAACTCTAGACTGTTGCCTTAATCATTTTTGAACTTCGAAGATATCATAAGCCAATGTAATTTATTTTTTCAAGTTTACTATATATTTTCTAATGGAAATGGGATTTTTTTTTTTTTTTTGCGAATTCTTAAAATAATCTGCTTGCTACATTGCTTATGAGAGATATAATATTGCAGGCGTTTTTGACTTGACATTCTTGTACCATTTTCAGGCACCTTCGAGAACTTTTTAAAATTGATGCAGCTGATTATATGCTTTCTATTTGTGGAAATGATGCACTACGGGAACTCTCCTCTCCGGGGAAAAGTGGAAGTGTGTTCTATCTTTCTCATAATGATCGATTTATGATAAAGACAATGCGGAAATCGGAAGTAAAGGTACAATTCAAAAAGTCAATTCTGTTTTATGTACTTAAAAGTTTAAACATTTGTATCTGTTACTGTTTTAGCATTCTATCAAGTAATAGTTAAAAATCTCATTGTGAGTGTGGGGATGTATGATTATTTAACAAGTTTTGGGAGTTGCCGCTAAGAAATATGAATATCGAAATACTTTGGACGTGTAGTATATGTGAAGTCTATGGGATTGGGGATTCTCATAGACTATGAATAGGGAAATAGTTTGAACATGTGGTATATCGTCAATGGTACTGGAGATTCTCATAAGCCAGTAGGTAATATCTTTTCTCATTAGAAGTTTGCTGTTTTTTTCTATTTATTTTAATTCTCTCTTTTTATTTTCAAAACCTATGCTATAACGAACTCTGATTGAGATGTAAAAGCAAGTAACAACATGAGATGCTTGCACAACTAGATATTATCAGGGGATTTCCTGATGTTCACATACCCAAATATTTTCCATTATAGAATGTACTTGTCTGCATAAGTGCAAGGTAAGTGCAGAATACAATGAATCAGAAAAACAAAAAACGAGGGCTTTAAAGTAACAATGGAATGAAGTGGTACATGTAGCTTGAGTCAATATGGTTATCCTGTTCCAGATATAGCAAAGCTGAACTGTGTTTGGGCCCAAAACTCTATACAATTAACATCTTGTTGTTAGTCATTCTACAGTGTATTTAGTGTTGTGTTTGAGTGTGAGTTTTAATTTTCCAAAAGTGTGCATGGATTTCATATTTCTCTGCACTAAAGGCATTAAGGTGTATTTGATTCAGTATGCTTGTCCCAGGATATATTAAATGCTTAAACTATTGAACTTATCGCTGATTGATTTTTAGGTGTGCCAGAGTTTTAAACTTGAAACATGATTCAATACTTTTACCTTCTCATAGCTTTCAGTTTTTACTTGGAGTACAGTGGCAATTATTGTTTCTTGTCTGACTATATTTGTTAGCATTCTAGTAAATTGTGTTAGGCCTTGCATCTTAAGCAGCTGGCTGTGATTGATTGAGTCACTTGACTTGTATATTTAAGTGACAAGCATGCTTGTCAGTCAATGTGACTTATGATTTTTATATTTTGGGCTCCCTTTCTAATCCTTCCTTTTTTTATTTCTAGTCGTTCCAATCTAATATTTCTATCAATTAGTTTCTGTTGCAATTTTAGCCCCATATGTATCTATCTATATATTTAATATTTCTTCAAAATATAGAAACATCTTTTGATGTGTTTTTGAAATGATTCACATTATTTTTATTTTTATTGTGTGTTGATGTGACTATTTTACAGGTACTTCTTCGAATGCTACCAAATTACTATAATCACGTTCGTACTTTTGAAAACACATTGGTCACTAAATTTTTTGGCCTACATAGCGTAAAACCAGCAGGTGGACAAAAGGTACTTTACCAACTGCCTTATCACATTTGCATTTCACAAAATTGCCTAGTTACATGTTAATTTTTAAGTAATGACCAACGATTCTTTTTGAAGTTTGAATTTTTTGACAACTTTTCTTGTCTGAAATTTATGAATGAGAAGGGTAAAATCATCTTTGGAGGTATTTCTGTTTGTCTGTTTGTAGGCATTATTTGTCAGCAAGTCCTTTGCGACTATGATTGTTAAGTCATTGTAAAGCAGATAATATGATGTGAAATTCTGATAAATTGAGTGGGAGATTGTAACAGGTCAGATTCATAGTCATGGGCAATATGTTTTGTTCAGAGCTTCCAATACACAGACGGTTTGACCTCAAAGGCTCATCACAAGGTCGGTCAACAGATAAAGTTGAAATTGATGAAACTACAACTCTCAAGGATCTGGATCTGGATTTTGTATTTCACCTTGAGCCTTCATGGCGTGAGGCACTTCTAAAGCAAGTTCCTTAATCTCATCCTCGATATCCACTTTAATTTTTTTGAAACTATTTGGATGTCATGCTTTTCTTTTTCTTTGGCTTTACATTCCAAACTATGTATACAAGATAAAATCAAGTCTAATCACAATTCACCGTACAATCTCCTTAAAAGATCCCTGCACCTATCTATTATTAATTTTATGAAGGATTCAGTAAAATTAAGAACAATGGCTGAAATAAAGAAATAAATGTTAGAAGGGAAAAATGGAGTTTAGAAATTCACTTTTGAATTTGATTATACCATTTGTTTATATATATATTTTTGGTAAAAAGGCTTTTGTATTACTTATAGTAATGTTAAAAAGCTACATCGTCAGCCCTTCCAAGCAAACAGGGCTTTCATCCAAAATTTATGTAAGAGCAACAGCTATGCCTTAAATGCATCTGCAACTTTCTTCCAAGTCACTACATACAGGAATTAGAGTTGCTGGCATTGATATGGAGAATACGGTAGAGATCTTCTCTAGTCTTCTGCATCCACCATCATGGAGGATCTCCGTAACAAGCAAGATTCCTGCAGTCTAAAGCCCAATTCGCCATAGCATCTGCAATCTTATTTCGTTCTCTGGTAGTGTGAAGAAACTCTACTATTCTGAATCTAGGCTGAAGCACATGTATCTTGTCAATCACCCTTTGTAACTTCCAATCCTGAGAGGAGGTCTTGGTGGGCGTCTTCAGTCGACTAATGGTTACTTGTGAGTCTGATTCTACTTGTACTTCAGACCAGCCTACCTTAGCAGCTTCCTGAAGGCCACGAAGGATAGCACATGCTTCTGCAAGATTGTTAGGAAGGCTGCCAAGATTCTCCACAAAAAGACTACACCATTTATTAAGAATCATCGTTGGATTGCCATTTAATTATGAGGGGGCCTCAAAGTTGTGCCTTTATATAGGGCCAACTAGTGGTATAACAAGGAGTAAGTTTGAGACACTAAGTGGTAATTTAGCCTGAGTTCAATAGTAAGATGATATTAGAAAACAAAGGCTGACTCTAAACAATATAGATAGTTTATTTTCTTGAACATATTTTTTACAAATACCAAAGACTGTCTTGTCAAGGAAACAGGATAATAGTGGATAAATAGGTCAATAAATGACCATGCATGTGAACAGGGCCACATTGTTTTTCCTAGTTTGGCATGGTACAAAAGGCCACATGTTTCTAATAAATTGTCTAGATTCCCACTTTGACTGCAAGAGAGGGATGGAGAAAGAGAGGGACTCATGAGGAAATTTAAGAGAAATTCTAGATTACCAAAGGAAAGGAGGGACAAGGTTAAATTGAAGATAGACAGGTTATTAATTGGAACCTGATTTTTGAGATAGAAGAGACAATTAGCAGGCCGAAAATGTTTTATTGAATGTGATAACACAAATTCAATCAACAATATGGTCCTAATTTGGCTTTTTACATGATCTAAATGAATATTAGCATGGCTATTTTTTATGCTTACAACTTAAATTTTTAGAAGCTTCTTTTACATACTTTAAGTTAAATGTTTTTATATTCAACCTACGGCTCAGGTACTGCCTATGTGTAGAGGTGCGATAGTCAGTCACATTTTCTTGTTTGTCATATTTCAAATCTGGATTCACAGGTTATCTGATGGAGAAAAATGAACTTCTATAATGCTTTTGAACACACAAAGAAATGTTAATTGATTAAAACAGTAAGTCAAAACTGCAACTCATCACTTCAACCTTGACATTTTTCATTCCTTCTCACCCTGCAAAGAACTTGTCAGTATAAAGCTTTGCTTTGTTTTATAGTTGCTGGTGCTGTCATTGGATAGTAAAAAGTTGGAAAACATGAAAATTTAGGAATCTTAAGAACTTTCTGATTTTACAAATTTATTTTCTTTTTAATGCTCTTCATTTTTTAACCCTTTCCTTTGACACTTTGTCTATATATTGTTTTCCACAATTTGCCTATACTGATAGGATGAATTCTTGGTTACAGACAAATTGAGCGTGATTGCAACTTCCTGGAGACTGAGAAAATAATGGACTACAGTCTTTTACTGGGTCTTCATCTCCGGCCTCCACAGTATTCCAATGCCTTGTCACCAAAGAAGGCTTCTGCAGATCTGTATCTGTCCAATGGTTTAACTTTTGAAGCTCTCATGCACGATGGTAAGTGTTTCCCTGGTGAAAATGCATGATACATGCCATCTGTGGTCTGACTTAAAACTCATTTCTCTATTTGGATCTCTTTCTTTTCAGGTTGCATTTATGGTTAATATGTTAATTGCTTAAATATCATTGAATTTTTCTTTGCATGCACAGTTGTCTTTTGGATGCACTTAATATGGCTGTGGCATGGCTTAAGGGTATAGGATTTGTATTCCTTATTTTCCTAAATATTGCCCCAAGGATATAGGCTTTGTGTTCCTTTTTTCCCTAAACGTGCTATCTCACAGCCAAGAACCTGCTGAAGATTTTTTTTTTTTATTGGTTAACCATACAGGATTGAAATGGGCCCAGCCTGTATTACATCATGACGACATAGTGGTATTACAACGATTATGCATGTGTTGTTTGGCAAGATTCAAACCTGGTTCTTCTCTTTGAAAGTTGAGGAATTTAACTGGTTGAGCTAATGCCATTTGATAAAAACCTGCCAAAGATTACATATGATTGTGATAAGAATTACTTACATATGGTGATAAGAATTACTCACAAATTGTGATAAGAACTTGCAAACAAGGGCTTCAGTACCACTAGAGAACTATCATGGCTATTGCTGTGCTTTCTGTTGGTGAAATTGTCTTTTAAGCTCTTCATATTATTTTGGCTCTCTTACTACGTGATGGAGCCCACCCAGGAATTCCTTGCATCTAAGAGTCTGCCCAAATGTTGAGAGTTTTAGTTTCTCTTCTGCATGAGCACTACTCTGTGGCAAGGAGCCTGCCGAAGGTTGTACAAAGTGAGGACTCACAGCTAGAGTCTCTATAGACATCCTTGCTAACATGGGTTGTTAGAAGACTGTCACGAGTTAAAACTGTCTTCAGCATTAATAATTTGCCTTCCTAAGGAATGAGAAGAAAGGTCACAGGTTCCTTTTCAAGAGCTTAATTCTGTCATTCACAGCCTGTGCCCACTGCCTTTCCATATATTTCCTCTATCTTCATGCATCGTCCTCCTGTTTTCTCTCTTCTCCCCATAGTTGGGATTGGTGTCCCAGTAAGCAAAAGTAGTCATGCTCCAAGAAATTCCATTTTACTTTGATCTCTCTAATCTTCTACTGGCAGCATATGTTCTTAATGACTGTCAGGTAATCCTTTTCCCAATATCTGTATTGGGGGATTATTCTTAGTTACATCCCATACCTTTCTTGGGCTTAAGCATCCTAATTGAAGCACATTGTTAGCAAAATAGGGTACTAAATTACTTACTGTATTGATGAATCTTATTTTAATTGGTATTTTTCAATGTGTTTTCTATTTTATTTGCTATTGTTATAGATGTTCATGTTATATTTGTAATTTCCATTTTAAAATTGTTTTCTTAATTTGTTATTGCTTATTTGACTTATTACTATTCCATGTCTACTTATGAATTCGTATGCATAAAAGAACTGTATATTTCACAACAAATTTATGTGTTGAAAATGAAATACCATCAACCAAGAAATTTGGTTGCTAACACTGCTAAAAATCATGTTAATGTAACAGATCCTGATGTCTATATGGAAATAAAAGACCTTGTCATTCTAGGAGTAACACGGTAAGTTAATGATTATTATTTTGTTTAGCTTTCTGTTTTTTGTTGGCAGTGACAAATATCCCACCCTACTAGACACTTGGTTTTTTAACAATAAAGTGTCTATCTATGCAATCCTACAGGGCTAATACAGATGAGTTATCTAGTTGGTTGAATATTTTTTCTCCTACTGCAGGCAGGGAATAAGGCTAGGTGTGAACATGCCTGCCAAGGCAAAGCATAAGGCACCAAGAATTGGACAAGATTCATATCCAGAAGTGGGATTGTTTGGTGAGGATTATGTAGTATTATACTTTGGAATTATCAATATTATTCAAGATTATGATATTTCTAAGAGACTTGAGCATGCATACAAGTCTCTTCAATTTGATTCACACTCAATTTCAGCGGTGGATCCAAAACTGTACTCCAAACGGTTTCAGGATTTTATCTGCAGAATCTTTCCTGGGGACTCCTAGCGGGTGCAAATTTGTGACTTAATGATATCAACATTGATTGCTATCAATGGAGATACAGGAATTATTTTTCTCCAGAAGAAACATAAACATCAGTGGAAAGCTAGATTTGAAGCACAAATATCTTGTTCTTATTTCATATGTACCTTGGAAAAAATCTTTCTCAGGTTATCTTAAAACAAGGGAAATAGTGTGTCTCAGATTTATGTTATCAAAAAGAAGTGATTGATTTGCTATATTTCTAGAAGTTCAAACCAGAGGGAATATGATGTTTCCAATTCATAGTGGAGAGCAAATCATACAAGGCGTATCTTGGGATCTACAGAATCAATATTAAAATTACCCATTAGCTGATATTTTCATTATAGACTGGTTATAGCTAGGTATTCATTTTTGAGGTTACTCTACCTAGTGGTCTTTTCATGCCATCAAAGCTTTTGTTCACATGTATTAATATTTCCTTGAAAGAGAAAATCTTGGCATTGAAATTTTTTTCATCTTACCAAATATCTTGGGAGGTGTTATTGATGTATACAACTCACATTTTGGAGGGATGTTGATAGTAAAATGTATAGTCTATACACCAGAAATATAATATGCTATATGGCCTTCAAATGTGGTGGTAGCATGATGGATTTGTTTTGCTTTGAAAAGCTAACTTAGAATGGGTTCTAAGGTTATCCTAGCAAGGGGGATAAAAAGAAAAAAATAAAAATGAAGAAGTTGGTTGGCCTAAATGCAGATAATATTGTCAATATTAATGGAGGGTAGGGAGTACGCTGAGTTCTACTGGGTGAAGTTTATATTTTATTTATCTTAAATTATACATCCAGCCATTCATTTTGGTTAAATAATACATATTAAATTAGTTCAGCTTGTCATGTAGACATGTTGATGTTGATTTACATTTTTTTACCCTCAAATAAAAGCTTTTTAATCACATTTGTTACGTCACAAAGTGTGATGCTTTATTTATTTATTTTTAATAACTTTTCATTTCGAAGTTCAACATCTGCATGCCTCGGTATCAACCCACGGTTCCCCTGCTACTCAGGCTCGCTTGCAACTATCTAGGACAATTGTGATCTCACAAAGAACATCAACAACCTGAGCAAATAAATATTCACAAATTCGAAGTTGCAGATCTTACCAGAGCTCTCTTAATTGAGATCTATGCTTTCTAGTCCTCATCATGAAAAGGAGAGACAACAATAGATCTGAGTAGGGTTGACATGTATTTGCAGTAAAATGGAGCAATTTTTTCGATAAAGCACTATTACAGCACAAAATGAAGAATATATCCACTTTGTCCAGTACTTTGGAACATAATTCTTACAGTGCCTCGATAATGCTTTTTATGTCTTGTTGTACAACAGAGACACTGCGTACGGGAACAATGCTACTCTACTACAAAGGTAGAGAATGAAACACTACCTACGGAAACAATGCTACTCTACTAGAAGCTACTGTACTAGAAAGATAGAGAATGAAACACTACCTACGGAAACAATGCTACAGTACTAGAAAGATAGAGAATGAAATTCAACACCTCTGAGATACACGTGTATAGACTCTTCTTGTTAGAGGTGAATATAAATATTGCCAGGGCTATCTGACTGGCATATCGAAAGTAATCGAGATGTTCAAACAACATCACATACGGATTACTTGGCTACCTTAAAGCTGTCCGGTTCTACTTATTCTCCATGTAAAACTAAAATGTATTATTTTCCATGATTGCTTGGCCTTTCTATGGGCCCTCTCAAGCGAAGATAAAAAGACAAAAGTAAAAATGGATTATTTTCCATGATTGCTTGGCCTTTCTATGGGTCCTCTCAAGCGAAGATAAAAAGACAAAAGTAAAAATGGGCACAAAGTGTTCTTTAGAATTTTCAAATGGTTCTGATGCAAATGCATGTGCAAGTTCGTTGTTTGATCTGTTGAAATGGACAAACGATTCTAAGGTCAAATTCAAAGGGGATAAGGTTATAAACTCCTGTGCATGTCCTTTGTAATGTTCTCTTTTTTTTTTTTTTTTTAATTTCGTCACCGTCCTAAAGCTTAATCCCAAAGTTTGGGCCACGTTTGACCTCACGGTGTCGATTCAAATGGGTCCGTAGTGATGTGTTACATAAGGTTAGAAGGGGATTACATCATAAAAACACAAGGTAAAGCGAATGTGTGCACTTTAATCTACTTTTAAAATATATTTTTCAATATCTGAACTTTTACCTTTGAGTCTCACGTAACAATTTATTTATTAAAAAAAGTGTATTTATATGTAAAAAGGTAGTTTTACAAAGCCACAACTAATCTTGCATGGACGCTCACCTCTCAATTCATACACTCATACACTTAATCACATGCAATAAATTATTCCCCTCAAGGACGGGGCTCTTCCTTCGAAAAAGGTTAAAGAGTTGCGCACCAATACAGTTTGGGTAATTGGTATGCCTTGGGTAAATAAGAAATTAAATGAAATTTTTTATAATTTTTAGTGTATAAAGAGTAAGTTAATGGAAAATTTATATAATTTTTAGTTTGTTAAATTTAATCTTTGAGGAAATCAAATCAATTTTTTTTTTTAAAGTTTGTTGGTTAAAAATGAAAAATCTTTATAATTTTCAGTTTGTTGGATAAAGAGAAAGTCAATGGGACTCTAGTCTTTAAGGAAATCAAATATAAAAATTAAATTAAGACAACCCACTGCCAAACACTTGGCTGTTACCAATCAAACTCATAACCTTTGAGGAAATCAAATTGGAAAACTAAATTGAGACAACCCATTGACAAACACTTGGCTGTTACCAATCAAACTCTCTCTTTCTAACCCATGCTCCACCTCTTGATTACTATCAATCAAACTATCTTTTTCTATACCATGCTCCACCTCTTGACTGCTACCAATCAAACTCTCTCTTTCTAACCCATGCTCCACCTCTTGACTGCTACCAATCGAACTCTCTCTTTCTAAACCATGCTCCACCCACTTAACTACTATCAATCGAACTCTCTCTTTCTATACCATGCTCCACCCACTTGGCTGCTATCAATCAAACTCATAATACTCTCTTTCTAAACCATGCTCCACCCACTTGGCTGCTATCAATCAAACTCATAATACTCTCTTTCTAAACCATGCTCCACCCACTTGGCTGCTATCAATCGAACTCATAATACTCTCTTTCTAAACCATGTTCCACTACTATCAATCGAACTCATAACACTCTCTATCTAAACCATGTTCCACTACTATCAATCGAACTCATAACACTCTCTATCTAAACCATGTTCCACCACTTAACTGCTATCAATAAAACTCTCTTTTAAAACCTCATGCACCACTTAAATGCTACCAATCAAACTCTCCCTATCTAAACCCTCCTCCATTTATGTTAATGGGCACTTTTTGGTTTGTTCAGTAGTAATGTTTCAAAACCTAGTTATATGCATCATGTTCAAGAGACGGAACTTACTAATTTATTGTCACCTTATGAATATTATAAGGTGTCATGTCAAAAGATCTGGTAAGATATTGTATAATCATCGATCTTCTTTTGTTTTTTTTTTTCAAATTGGTCACGCTTGTGAAATCTGTGATTGGACATTTGTTTTTACAGGTGTAGCAGCTGTGTATAATTATCTGTGTTATCTTATTATTAATATAAAATAAATTATTGAAAAAATATTTTAATATAATTTTTAATTTAAATTATTAAAAATATCTCGTTAGTTTGATGCATGAAATTATATTCAATCCATTAATTAACGAGGCCATTTCCCGATGTTTACATATAACCTATACATTCACTATAAGCTTAAAAGAGGCTGTCAAATGATTCTTACAACCTATCCATTCATTATGATGGGACTATCACCAGGTTCATAGAGATAATCTTAAACACATACAAACATCATTCATTATAAGCTTAAAAAGGCTGTCAAACGATTCTTATAACCTATCCATTCATTATGATGGGACTATCAACAGCTTCATAGAGATAATCTTAAACACGTATACATAGAGATAATCTTAAACACGTATACAAACAAACATCTTTATGGAATAATAAAAAGTTGAATATTATTTTTTTTATAAACATCATTCATTATAAATAGAATAATAAAAAGTTGAATATTATTTTTTTTTATAAACATCATTCATTATAAAGCTTAAAAGAGGCTGCCAAATGATTCTTATAATCTATCTATTCATTATGATGGGACTATCACCAGGTTCATAGAGAATCTTAAACACAAATACAAGCATCTTTATAGAATAAAAAAAAGTTGAATATTTTTTTTACTTATAAGTTAAAAGCGTGTATATATATATATATATATATATATATATATATATATATATATATATAAAATTAAAAACTATTTTTCATATATTTAATTATTTATTTATTTACTTGTGAGTGAAAAACCACAAATAAGTATGAATATATAAATATGAGAGTTTAAACCACAAATAAGTATGAATATATAAATATGAGAGTTTAGAAATCAAATATTGAGTAATCTCTTCAATGAACATCTTAGCCATGCATTTAACTCATGATTTCATGCACATGTTGAGGTAATCTCCTATCCCTTATTAGAGTGTGTCGTGGTATTGATGCCACCACCACCTCCTCCATAAGGTTGCACAACCCAATATAAAACTTTTTGTTCTTGGTTTGCATCTTTGCTATCATTTCCCTCAATTTAGTCTCTTCTTTAGCTACATCCACTTGTACATGCCACATCTAAATGGGCAACACCAAAATGAAGCTATAATTCACCATATAATGAAGCTAGATATTTTGATGGCCATACTATGACCCCCTTCTCTATTGTCATTTAGACATTTATTAAGAACTACATAAATATTTAATATCTACAACAATACTTCAATATTGAATTATTATTAACAACATGCAAATAATAATAATTCAGATTCAAATGCCATGAACAATACACAAATATCAAATCCAAAAATAAATTAATGCAATAGCAAATCCATAGCCAGTCATAGAGGGCAAAGTCTATTATGCGCACAAATGCGACTTCAATCCAAATTCTTTGATATTCCAAACTAATAAAAGATTCTTCCTATTTATAAATGAATTCAATAATAACCTAACCCTAATTCTCAAGGGTTGACTAACTAAATCTATGGTCCAAGATAAAAATAATTAGTTGACATGGCTATATTGGGACTGTTACATGGCTCCTCCTTCAAAAAGGTGTCATCAAAGCTAGAAAAGACTAGAAAAATACTTTTAGACTCCCATGTAGAATATTCTTCTAGGTGGTCCTGTTGCTTGATGAGAAAATCTTAAATTTGTTGACATAAAAAATGATGAACTGTGTGTGTCGCCAAAAAGGTGCATGGGGGCACTAGTCACAAATGCGTTCCTTCTGAGGTCGTCCACACTTAGGTGGGAAAGTGTTGCTGCTAACCCATCATTATGGGGATTGTGCTTTATCCAATGTTTTATCTTTGATAGAAAGATTCAGATTTGCCAAGGAATTATAGATTTCTTAATATAATTCGATGTGTTAAAATATCAAACACCTATATTTTGTTCTATCTCAAAAGTTACTGCATAAGATAAAAATGCAATGTAGTGTGCAAAAGGTGCATAAGACAAACCACTATCCTAAATGCAAGTTTTGATTCAATGGATGCTAACTAAGATAGAAGTTACAAGAAGTGTTTTTTTTTCTTTTCTTAAAAGTAAGGGTGCAAGAGGGTTGCAAACACGCAGATTATCCTAATGCAATACTATGTGAAATATATGTTTTGGATGCCTAAGAAATTGAAGTAAGCGACTATTCTAGGGTTCTTTTTGTCTTTTCTTTATATAAGTGTGCTAAAAATATTAAATAACAATCAAACAAGAAACAAAATAGTCTATGCTACAAATTAAAACATGGAGGATTAAAGGTACTTATCTATTTTGACATCTAAAGTGAATATGTTGTCTGTATGAAAATTTGTGATTTGGACAAATTGAAGAACACAAGCTTATACTGAGAGTGAGGGTGAACAGTATAAGACCACTTTTTTACTTTTTCTTTCCCAATCAATATTATGCAATGTAAAGATAGCAATATCAATAGTAGTAATCAAAGCAATGCACAAATCACCACACACAATAGAGACACCACAATTTACGTGGTTCACCCAATGTGGGCTACTCCACGAAGAAAATATTTCACTAAAATTTTCTCAATCAATATCTTGGGAATCCTTTCCCTATTACAATGTTTATGAACCTCTGTCCAAAGGAGACACCAATCCCCTAAATCAAGTTCGTGGATCTCTATCCACAGGAGAACTCCTTCTCCTCTACTCTGGCTGGTGATCCTTTAGAAGACTACTACCTCCACTCCACTGGCTTGTGGATCTCTCTCCATTGCAGACTCTTGTCCCCACTTAGAAGACCTGTCATCACTATCTTGGCTAATGGATCTCTATCCACTGGAGACTACTGTCCTCTCTGCTCTATCACCTCCAAAGCTCTGTCTCAAATATGCACTAAACATAGTCCTTCGGTCTAGCACAAATCTGCTCAATATCTATATCTGGTTTGGCACAAATATATCCTCAAATCTGCACCAAAATCTATCCTCAAATCTGCTCAACAAGTCCACACAAAACTTGCTTAAATATGCTCAACAAGTCCACATAGAACTTGTCCAATCTACTCAATATCTGTATTGTAAGTTTACTCAACAAGTCCACACATAACTTGTCCAATCTGCTCAATATCTGTATTGTAAGCTTCCACAAAAGTTCACACCAAATCTGTCTACTAGTCTTCTCAAAGACTTACCTCAAATCAGCTCAACAAGTCCACACAGAACTTGTCCAATCTCATAGAAACATAAAGAGAATTGTTAAAGACTCAATATGTTCTATACTAATCACAATGCTCAATGTCTTTCAATCACTCTCTTAGAAACATAAGGAGAATTGATAGAGATTCTATGCTTCAAATTCAACTCAATGCTCAATCACTTTATCAACTCAATTCGGAATATAGAATAGTTTGTTTTATGGAACTTGAACAATCATTTCACACATTCACTTGACTAGGCTCAATCAACTCTATCAATCAATCACTCAATGAAATAATCCTTTCTCACAAACCCTAATCCAAGAATATGATCACTCACTCAAAATGTTTCCAATAATTCTCAACAACAGATCTCACATAACAATGATACTCATGTTCTTTTCAAACCCTAGTTCAATTTCTTTGCTCAACAACTCACTTCAACAATAATACTTATAAAACAACTCTCACATAACAATGATACTCATGTTCTTTTCAAACCCTAGTTCAAGTTTTTTGCTCAACAACTCATTTCAACAATAATGCTTATAAAACAACTCTCACATAACAATGATACTCATGTTCTTTTCAAACCCTAGTTCAAGTTATTTGCTCAACAACTCACTTCAAAAACAATACTTATAAAACAACTCTCACATAACAATGATCCTCATGTTCTTTTCATACCCTTGTTCAAGTTCTTCACACAACCAATGGTTTCAACAACAATGCTTATCAAACAAGGTTTTAACAACACTTATTCCAGAAAACCTTGAAGCATTCACTCAACACACTCAATAGGAAAACCTAATCAAGTCCTTTTCACTCCAAACTTATTTTCCAAAAAATCAATCAATCAATTCAACTATGGAAGAATATGCTCATACCTTTTTCTTGATGATGAAGGGATCTTATAAATTTGTCACAACCACAAACACTTCTATACCAAGCTCAAAAAGGTTAGAAGATACATCTTTCTCACAATGTAATGTAAAACTCAATTATACCTTATCACTCCATCTCAATAGCAATATTTGACAATAATATTTTCACAGAAATTTCCTTTTCAAAACACACCTTCAATTTCTCAAAATTGATATTCCAACTTAATTTCTATCTCCTAAGGTAAAATAATATTTACCTTAAGAAAACACCTATTTACCACTTAGGTAAATAAATTAATATCACCTTATAACTCCCTAACCTTTGCACAATTAATCAAATTCCACAAACACCCTTAAAAACCTTAGCACAATGATCAAATATCACATAACATTCCCTTATGCCTCCTAAACCTTAGTATTATGCAAAAATCAAAATTAAATCATAAAAACCTTTGGTCTACCCCCTTTCACGTTTTTCAGAGTTTCGAACCTATGTCTTCTCCCTCAGTTGGTGCTGGTTTTGAATATGCCAGCTTGAAAGTATATTTAATTTTTGACAAATTCGCTTTGAGGTGGTGGATTTGCTACTGCTAGGTTTTATTTGCAAATTTTGGGGTTGGGTTAATTGCTATAGTCAATTTTCTCCTTTTATGTGTTTGGACTAGAGATCAATGTAAAAGAGGTGTTCTGATTTTAGGTATATACATTTACCCCTTTTTTGATGCATTTAAAATTTTAATAAATGCATCAAAAATAGTTGTAGATACCTTTGATTTTTAAGGAGATGCGATGACTGGGTTTCGATGGATCAATACGAGCAAAACGTATCGAGAAATTATTTGCGAAAGAAGCAAATTATTTTCCAAAATTTAATCGGATAATTTTCTTGTTAGGACTGATGGAAGGTTTTTTAAAATCAGTTCTTACTCCCAACTTAGGTGCCTCCTCGAGTTTTTGAAGGATAAAAGAGAGTCATGAAGGAACTCAAATAGGCTGGGTGAGAAGTAAGCAAAGAAATTTTACTCGATTTGGGGTAAAATAGGGAAAAGGGTGCGAGTAAAAGTAGTTTTCACCATGCATGAGAGAGAGAAAGTAGTTTGGAGGAAAATCTAGGATTTGGTGGAATGGCTTCGTAGGGATGCCCAATTCATCGATTGGACTTAGTGCAAAGTGGATTAGGTCTAGGTGGGGCCCAGGCACAAGTATGAACTTTTTCCATGTGCTACTTTATATATATATATATAATGATTGGGATACTACGATCAGTGTATTTGCCCCACATGGCACAAATATGCCATCTCGAATACACCATGAAATCGATGTATTCACAATTTTTGTAGGTCGACGAATTCATAATTTTTTGGAGAATTTGCTAAAAGGATATGATTGCAACATTAATTAATTTTTATGGAGAAATATAACTCGTGTTGTATTTTTAGATGTAGGTTCTAGATGTTTTGGAGTGTCATGGGCGATGCCCATGCACTTTATGATCTATTTTTGTAGCAACAACATTGATAGACTGGGATGTCTTAAATACAATGGGTTTGGGATATCTAGTTATAATGCCCATGATCGAGTTGGACCATGCATTGTTGACTACTCTTGTAGAGAGGTGGCATTCAAAATATACCATATTTCTATTGCCTACAGGGAAATGACAATGAAATTAGAGGACTTGTGGATGATCCTTTGAGTGCCTATTCGAGGTGTTGATATATAGATAAGCCATAATCAAACTTGAGTCATCTCAAGGTTGATCCATTGATGATAGTTTGAGCTAAGGTGATATGACATTGATATTAATGCCATGTTTTAGGTAGGGCTATTGGAGTGAATTAGAACGTTATTATGCATTGTGGTTTTTGGTTTGTTGGTGGGAGATACTACTAAGAGATTGTTACATTGAGAACTTTTTGAGATAATTGCTTGGATGAGAGATGAGCACATAGTTTTCCTAGAGTCCCTTTATCTTATACATGCTTTACCAGATTCTCCACTTTGTTGTTTACAAGGATGGAAAGAGTTTGGTTTTTTGTACTTTACTATAGATTTAGGCCTAAGAGCATATAACTATCAAATGACCAGTTGTGTTACTTGTAGTTCTAGCTAATTTTGAGGTGTCGACTAGTTTTAAATGGTATTGTTCCCATGAGATTGATAGGAGATATTTTAGAGGGGTGATGATGATAATTTAGAGAGTCGTTGATGACCTCCAACTAGACTAGATAGTGTGGTGACCTTGGGGAGATCACACAGGATGGATTGAGAATAAAGACGTCCAACTAGCCAGGGTATAGAGGATTAGATGGCTATGGGGACCATGTGGAGAGTTCAAAACCAATCATCCAAATAGGGTTTAGAAGTAGTTCAACTTGGTTTAGGAAATCTCGATGATGAGGGTGTTTTCTTATCAACAATTAGGGAGAGGTGGAGAGAATTTGATGATCTTATTGATGCTAATAGTTTTGCTAAGGGTGTGGATAATCCTCCCACTGTGGATCCTAGGATTGATGACATAGGTGTCACTCAAGGATACCTCTAGTGGTATTGCTGAATTTACCTTGCATGGGTTACACCAACTATAAGATAACCATGGATGGGCCAGAGGTTGAGCAAGATGGCTAGTTGTCATGTATATATGGTATAAGAGAAATTACGATGTAGAATAGATATGGATCGATGCCATATCAAGCATTGATTATGTCTTCTCTAGCTATAAATCATGATACCAATGCAAACACTAATAGGACCATTGAAGAGGTATCTCAACAGGAGATGGATTCCATGGTGAGGAGGATGGAGTTATTGTAGAGATAACTAGATCATGCTTTGGTAGCATGAGATACAACTCTCATGGAGAGGGACCAAGCCCTATTAGAGAGATAACAGGATTGGCCAGAGAGGGATCAAATGAGGATTGAACAGGATGATGCCATAGCTAGGAAATCTATAATTGGGGTTGGTATGAACGATATAGCTATTAGCATTTTATTCAACTAGATAACTAACCTACAAGCTCAATATACTATAAATATGGAGAGGAATGTAAATTATAGACCATTTCTTTTTAGCAGAGACAACCTTTGCCTTCAAGAACTTGATCTCATTCTCATTCTAGGATAAGGTCGATGACTCAACTATCCCAATAGTCTATTTAGTTTCCTCCCTAACCAACCAAGGGTGGATCAAATATATAGGGCTAGTTATGGGATTATTTTGATTTTCTTGTGTGGTTTGAGAGCATCAATTTGTAATGAGATGCCTAAACCAGTTGATAAGATCTGAGTGTACCAGTTTTGGTAGATTATGATACACCAAATTGACATGTGATTAGATGATATATATATATATATATATATATATATATATATATATATATTTATTTGTGGAAAAAAATTCCAAAAGGGATGCCACTTTTGGGTAAGACCCAAGGAGGCAGGGGTATCCATTCCGCTAAAAATGCCCAGGACTCGGACTTGGCGTACCACCTTTGACACACTCAAGGAGCAAACAAACACACAAACCCAATTAAAAATAAGCAAATAACAACAAAAATAATAAAATAAAATAAAAAACATGCTCCTTGAGTGTGTCAAAAACAAAAGCACAACCAAACATGCATAATAAGATAAAATAAACCACAACACAAACCACATAGAAAAACACAAGAAACACATAACAAAACACAGAAAAGACAAAAACAACAGAACACTACAAAGACATAACCCAAAAAAAAACAAGAAAAATAAACACAATCAAAACCTTAAAAATTAAAAAATAAAACAAAAATAAAAATAAAAAACAACCAACAACAAACAATAAATAAAACAAAAAATATAGAAAACAATCACCCATAAAAACATGAAATAACACAAACAAAGAGAAACCCAAGAACAAGAACGAAAAAAAACACAAGAACAATAACAAAAAACAAAACAACAAAAACACAAGAACAACAAAAAACAACACAAAGAACACAAAAACAAAACAAAATAAAAAAACCCACCCACCTTAAAAAACTAAACAAAAAATCAATAAGGAAAAAAGAAATAAAAAAAGAACAAAACAAAGACCTATCTAGACCATAAGACTATTAAGGCAAGAATCAACAAAGGAAAAAAAATAAAGAATAGAATGAGCTAGGGAACTAAAAAAACTGAATGAACCAAAGAGAAGCAAAAAAAAAAGAAGAAGAAACTAGGTACCTTCAGAACTAGAGCCATCCAAAGAAATGATAGAAAGAAGAGCTTCTCTAATTTGAGAAGCCCACCATATAGGAGGGTGGCCATAACAAGTAAGATCACCTTTGTCCAAAGCCCAATTAGCTAAAGCATCAACACTCTTGTTTTGATCTCTGACCACATGATTGTAATCAACTTTCAAAAATCCCATCTGGATTAACTGAATCTTCTCAATAATTATTTTTATTCTCCAATCCACCTTATAATTCTTAGAAGGATTCTTCAAGAGATTAATCATAAGTTGATATTCAAACTCAACTAACACCTTTTCCCATCCAACCTTAGTAGGCTCCTGAAGACCTCTGAGGATACCATACCCCTCAGCAAGGTTATTGGAAAGAATACCCAAATTCTCAGCAAAAGTAAAAACCAGGGAGCCATTTGAAAGTCTACCAATTCCTCCCACACTGGATTTTCTAGGGTTCCCTCTAGAGGCTCCATCAGTATTGACTTTTCCAAAATCCTTAGGAAGAGGTTGCCAATTTCTATTCCTATCCAATTTACTAATACTCACATTCCCTTTAAGATGGTTGCCATTAGAAGGTTTAATCTTCAATATTTGCATCACTTGATCCCATATTTGGTGGGAGTTTTGGGGGTCATTAAGGAGATGATGGACTGATTCAACTAAGTTGGCTATGGTAGTTTTCCAAATATATTGAATATCCTTCCTATCTTGATTAAAAATTCCGCTATTCCTTTCATTCCAAATATTCCAAAGAAGGATGGTAGAACCCATCCAAACTAACTGCCTAATAAAATGATCAACACCCTCTTGATTAGGCCAATCCCTCCAAAGCTATTCAAAAGTAAAAAAATTGGACCACTGTAAGCCAAGTAAAGTGGCCATTCTCCTCCACAACTCAGAGGCTAAAGTACACTCAATAAAAATATGGTTGATATTTTCTACATTCTCTTCACACATTTCACATCTAAAAGGGCCATGAAAACCACGCTTCATAAGTTGCTCACCAGTAAGCACCCTACAATGCAATAAAAGCCAATTAAAGAACCTCACCTTAGGCCAAAGCTTTTGAGCCCACAATTGAGAAAATATGTAAGAAGAATGGTTGGGATTATTATGGCATAAGGTCAAATAACCTTGAGCAACTGAATACTCACCCTTAGTAGTGTTGTTCCATCCAAAACAATCTTTTTCATGGGACCAAGAGAGGGATCTCATATGAAGGATGCCTTGGATATCTTGTATTTGCCTTTCTAGGATTTGAATAGGCCAGTCCTCAATAGGGATCCAATATCTACCAACCTTTGAATTACAAGTATGGTATAGACAGTAATTAGCCACCTTTATCCAATTAGCTCGGTGAAGCTCCTCCATCCAATGCCTCCAATCGAGAAACTGAGTTATCAAAGGCTTGTGACCATCCCAAGAATCTATCCAAAAATTTGCATGTTGACCATTATGAATGATCCAAAATAATTTTTTCTTAATCAAATCCTCACCAGTCTTAAGAACCGCTAAAATGGGAGAACCTTTGGAAGGAAGTTGATAGCGAACAAGGTCTTCAGGACTTTTGTTCTCAGCATATTTAGCACCGAGATTATTGGCCCAAAGAGCATTGGGGTTATGCAACATCCTCCAATATAATTTAGTAGCTAAAGCTTTGTTGTTATTAATTGAATACCGTAAACCTAACCCCCCTTCACTCTTAGGAAGACATAAAGTATCCCATTTCACCAAGGCCCATTTTATTTTCTCCTTAGTACCACTCCAAAGGAAATGATGACTGATTTGATCCAATTCTCGAAGAACAACCTTTGGAATATTCAAAATAGAAGAAACATAAATAGGAATAGCTTGAAGGACTGATTTTACCAAGGTGATTCTACCCCCATAAGAAAGCCACTTGTTGGTCCACTTTCCAATTTTCTTCTTGACTTTGTCCAACAACCAATTCCAATCTTTATTTTTCTGCCTTTGAATATTTATGGGAATACCTAAATAAGTTATTGGAAGAGAGGTCTTATTATATTTTAGCTTATCCAAGACCATGGATTCCTGTCTAGAAGAACAGTGAAAGAAAATAACTTTAGATTTGTGTTCATTGATCAACTGCCTAGTAGCCTTAGAAAAATAGCTAATGATTTGCTTAATATTAGAAGCTTCCTTAACTATAGCTTTACCTAAAATAGTAGAGTCATCCACAAATTGAAGATGAGAGATAGGTCTAGCTCCATGAGCAATGGTAACTCCCTCAAGGGTTTTGTTTTACCTATTTTTGGTTATAGTCCTACCCAAGCATTCAGCAAGAATGATGAATAAATAAGGTGATAGCGGTTCACCTTGTCTAATACCTCTGGAAGCTAGGAAAGACTGAGAAGGCCTGCCATTGATAAGAGCTAAGTAGGAAACTGAAGAGATACATCCCATAATCCAATCCATCCAATCCTTAGAGAAACCAAATTTCCTCAAAACTTTGATAAGGAAGTGCCAATCCACTCGTCATAAGCTTTGGATAAGTCTAACTGAATGAACATGGAAGGAGAATTTTGCATATCCATGGAATGGATGGCTTCCTGAGCAAGAACTATCTCATCTACTATTTGAAGTCCTTCCACATAACCCCCTTGCTCTGGGGAAATAATCTTATGCAAAAGAGACTTCAACCTTTTTGCCATGATTTTAGTAATGATTTTAAGAAGAACATTACATAAAGCAATAGGTCTAAAAGCTGAGATATGATCAACCTCTTGAGCTTTTGGAACAAGAGTAATATAAGTTTTATTGATAACCTTCAATTTTTTTTTGGCTTTCTTGGCTTCTTCCACCACCTCTAATAAATCAACATGAAGGATATCCCAGAACTCTTGGTAGAACTCAATAGGAAAACCATCAAGACCTGGGGTTTTCCCTTTTTGCATTTTAAAAACTACTTGTTGAAGCTCATTGATAGTAACAAGAGTAGTCAAAATAGAGTTCTCCTCAGAAGTGATAAGAGAAGGGATTGCTTGAAGAACATTATATTGTGCTATATATATATATTTGATTAATGGTAAAAATTAGGGTTTTTGGAAGGGTTCCAATTCTTTTACACAAGCTAACAAAACTTCCAATAGGGACAAAATTATTTTCCAAAATTTTATCAGATAATTTTCTTGTTAGGACCAATGGAAGGTTTTTTAAAATTAGTTCTTGCTCCCAACTTGGGTGCCTCATCAAGTTTTTGAAGGATAAATGAGTCATGAAGGAACTCAAATAGGCTAGGTGGGAAGTGAGCAAAGAAAATTTTACCTGATATGGGGTAAAATAGGGAAAAGGGTGCAAGTAAAAGTCATTTTCACCATGCATGAGAGAGAGAGAGAGAGAGAGAGAGAGAGAGAGAGAGAGAGAGAGAGAGAGAGAGATAATTGGAGGATAAGCTAGGGTTTGGTGGAATGGCTTAGTATGGATGTCCAATTCATCAATTGGACTTAGTGCGAAGTGGAGTAGGTCTAGGTGGGACCCAAGCACAGGTATGGAATTTGTCCATGTGCTACTTTCTATATTTTTTCTCTTTTATGATTGGGATACCACGATCAGTGTATTTTCCCCACGTGGCAAGAATATGCCATCTCGAATACACCATGAAGTTGATGTATTCACAATTTTTGTAGGTCAAAAAATTCATCATTTTTTTGAGAATTTGCTAAATGGATAAGATTGCAAAATTAATTGATTTTTATGGAGAAATCTAACTTGTGTTGTATTTTTGGATGTAGGTGCTGGATGTTTTGGAGTGTCATGGGTGATGCCCATGCACTTTATGATTTATTGTTGTAGTAATGACACTAATAGACTGGGATGTCTTAAATTCAATAGGTTTGGGATATATAGTTACAATGCCCATGATCAAGTTGGATCATGCATTGTTGACTACTCTTGTAGAGAGGTGGCATTCAAAATATACCACATTTCTATTACCTACAAGAAGATGAAAATGACATTAGAGGACTTGTGGAGGATCCTCTAAGTGCCTATTTGAGGTGTTGATATATAGATAAGCCATAATCAAGCTTGAGTCATCTCAAGGTTGATCCATGGATGATAGTTTGAGCTAAGGTGCTATGGCATTGATATTAATGCCATGTTTCAGGTGTTGGAAATATGAGCAAGTTTTGTTGTCATTGATGTCAAAAGTAAGTACAAGGAAAGGTTCTCTTTAAATTAATTGGAACCATGTGTTCGAGTATATAAATAAATTATTGGATAGAAATTTTGAAGACCCGCGTTCTTAGACCAAGGAGTCACTTGATTTAAAGATTTAAATTATTTAAATTAAAGATTTAAATAATTTAAATTTAATATTTAAATTCTTAAAGTAAGTTGGGCACCAAATATTCAAAATGGTTGGGCGCCACATGTAAAGTCCATATAACAAAGGAGCTACCGACGCTATGGTTTTGAAGGCGAAAGAATGAATGGCAAATTTGTCTCACCGATGTCTTCGTTTAGAGGAAAATATTTATATATAAAAGGATATAACCAAAGTCGATTTTGCATTACAATTCCTTAAATAAAACACAAGGAAGGAGCTTCATTTTAAATATCTCGATGCACTCGATCATAACAGAAGATAGAAGAAACAAAAAGGAACATGAAATTTCAAGTCGCACAAAAATCAAGATCCAATAGGGTGAGAGCAAAGAGATGAGTGGGCCTAATAACATTCAAAAAATAATCTAGCATGCATTTTGTTTCTTAACTATGAAGCACTGGGATAAGACATCAAATAGCTGCATGATGGATGAGATCGAGTATCGGTAGAGACGGAGTTGCATGTTGTTAGAGCAAAGAGATAGTGTCCAAGTTTTCAAATAAAAGTGCTGCATAGCTTGTTTCAACCAGCTGAATTGCTCGATTGGTTGGAGGACTGCGCATAAGGACTTGTGTACAAAAGGTTCTAAGATAAAAACCTGGCGACAAATGAGTAAGTTGTCTTTTATCTAAATCGACGATAGGTATATTGTTGAGAGGAACACAATTGGTTCCATATGGCCTAGTAGCATAATTGGCTAGGGCACCAGCACTGCTGTAGCAGTGGTGCACGGTTCAAATGGTGCACGGTTCGAATCACAGTGGTCTAATTGTTGTTTGGAGAAATACTAAGGTATAAAATAATTTGTGCATGTTTTAATCTCGATTGATTGCATAGTGAAATTGGTCACGAATAAAATTATTGTGTTGAAGGTTGGAATTTCAAACTCATCCGAGAATGCCAAATTTTTACAAAAGGTATGAGTAAAATTTTTCTTTTTGGGGAGTTATAAGATGTTACCTTTAAAAATTATAAGATGTTACATTTAAAAATTAAAGTTCTCTACTCTAAGGTCATAGGAGGTATAATGGCAGTATTTGATATTATGAAGATATTTTGATTTATTAGAATATGAAAGCAATTTATTGAATTATTTTTGAAGAACTCTAAAGTAGATTGAAAATATTTGGTGTGTGACATTGTTATGTGCTATTCTAAAGGAGTGATAAGGTGTAATTAAGATTTAATATTTTTATAAGGTGGAATATTCTTGAGGAAAATAATTAGGTGAAATAATTGAGGAAAGATTTTTGCTTTCTAACCTTTGAGATTGGCAAAGAGGGTGATTGTGATTGAGACAGATTTTGAGATCAATTCTCCATCAAACAAAAGGTATGGGCACATATTTCTTGTGAGTGATTGTTGGATGTTGTGAATGCTAAGTTGGAGTGAAAAGGGTTATTTGATAAGCATTGTTGGAAATATTGAGTGAGCATTCATGTGCATGATTAGGGTTTATGCAAGATCATGAGTATCATTGTTATGTGAAGTTGAGAACTATCTTGAACTAGGGTTTGTAAAATATCATGAGTATCATTGTTATGTGAGGTTTATTTGATAAACATTATTGAATAAGATTTCATTGAGTGATTGGTTGAGTGGAGTTGTTTGAGCCTAGTTGATTGGAAGTATTGGAGTGATAGTTCAAATTATGTGAAACAAATTATTCCTTACTAATTTGAGAAAGAGATTGAAAGTGATTGAGTGTGAAACATATTGAGTCTCTAACCATTCTCCATATATTTATGTGGTTAAGCAAGAGAGTTTGAAAGTGATTGAGTATTGCTATGAGTGAGTAACATATTGAGTCTCTAACCATTCTCTATATGTTTCTGTGAGTCAAACAAAATTTTGTGTGAAACTTGTTTATGTGATTGAAAGAGGTTTTCTATGAGAGATTGTGTTGAGTTTTATATGCAAGTTTACAATTGATTTGAATAAGATTTTGTGAAATCTTGTGAAAATATTTGAGTAAGTCCTAGAGGGGACTTTAGGACAGAGTTGAGGAAGCTTTTGTGAAAGCTTAAGGACAAATTTGTGGAAGCTTACAATAAGATTGGATAGAGTTGAGGTAAGTCTTGGTGAAGACTTGTTGAGCATATTGGGCAAGTTCTAGTGAGGACTTGTTGGACAGATTTGAGGTAAGTCTTACAGAAGACTTGAGAGCAGATTGAACAAGTTATTAAGAGGACTTGTTGGACATATTTGAGGCAAGTCTTTGAGAAGACTTGTGAGCAGATTTGATTGATTGATTTGTTCAAAACTTGAGTTAAGGTTTGGGGTAGATCTAGTAGAGGTGATTTGTGATTGAGTCAAGCTTTGTGTTAAGGCTTGAGGAAAAATTTGAGGATAAAGTTTGGTATAAATTTGAGGATAGGTTTATGCCAGACCTGAGACAAATATTGAGCAGATTTGTGCTAGACCAAAAGACTGTGTTTAGTGCAGATCAAAGACAAATATTGAATAATTTGTGCTAGACTAAAGGACTGTGTTTAGTGCAAATCATAGATAAATATTGAGCAGATTTATGCTAGACCGAAGGACTATGTTTAGTAAAAATTTGAGATAGAGATTGAGCAGATTTGTGCTAGACCGAAGGACTGTGTTTAGTGTAGATTTGAGATAGAACTAAGAATAAGCTTTGGAGGTGATAGAGAAGAGGACAAGTCTCTAGTGGATAGATATCCATTAGCTAGGGTAGTGAGGACAAAGATTTTTTGAGTGAGGACAGAGTCTTATGTGGATAGAGATCCACAATCCAGTGTAGTTGAGGTAGTAGTCTTCTAGGGGATAACCAGCCATAGCAGATGAGAATAAGTTCTCCTATGGATAGAGATCCACAAACCAACTAAGGGGATTGGTGTCTGATGGGGGACACAAAAATTACTCAGACCAATTCTTCAAACTCTCATTCATTAGACCAAAGAAAAATATTACAATACTATCTTGCAGGTGTAGTTTCTTGATCTGAGCCCCCTGGAAGAAAAACAACCCAAACAGGTCCAGAGTGGCCCTCTTGCCTTCAGCTCTACAACTCTGTCTCAACCATTTTTTGACCCCTTGTGCATGCCTTTGCTTCCCCTTTTAAAATCTCTGGGTTTTCTTCGAGGTCCCGACCCTCTAGGCCATTAATGACCCACCTAGAAGAACACATCTTCCAAAACTAAAAAGTTGGCTCTTGTCCCCACCTTCATGACTGAACCTTCACATATTTTACCCTAACTGGCAACTACCATCGGGTCAGCCATGAAAACATGCATTGATGAGTCAGTCTGAACATTTTTGACCTTAGGACGCAGCATTCGAGTGGCCGCAATGCTCAGCAAACTTACGGAGTAAGAAATCATGCATTGATGAGGCCTTTGACCACCTCGGGAAACACCATCTAGGAACACATGCCTTTTTGAATCGTGAACCAGTAGTATGTCATGATATCGCAACATTTTTCTCCCTCACTGCCTTTCTCTTATTTGGGTTGCAATATCACGATATCGTGACATATTTCCTTTTCGACTCTTCTTTCTCCTTTTTGGTAGTGAAATTGTGACATCTTTCCTTTTTGCCTCCTCGCTTCTCGGGTCACGAAATCATGACATGTCACGATAGCATGACATTCTTCCTTGCTGCTTCCTTCTTGCCTCTTTGGGTCACAAAATCGCGACATGTCATGATATCGCGTCATCTTTCCTTCCTGCTTCCTTCTCGCCTCTTTAGGTCATGAAATTCTGACATGTCGTGATATCGTGACAAATTTGCTCTCTACTTTCTCTCTCTCTATTTCGGGTTGCAAAATCACATGTCATGATATCGCAACAGCTTTACCTTCTGCTTTCGCTCTCTGCTTCGGGTCGTGAAATCATGACATGTCATGATATCACGACAGTTTCCTTGCTTGCTTTCTTTTCTGCTCCTCCAATCGCGATTTCATGACATGTCACGAAATCGTGACATTTTCTTCTCTATCCCTTCCTGTTCTCTTTTGGTCGTGATTTTGCGACATGTCATGAAATCGCGACATTTTCTTCTCTGGCCCTTCCTGTTCTCTTTCGATCGTGATGTCGTGACATCGCGACATTTTCTTCGGGCACCTTCCTTCTCCTGCTTCGGTCATGATTTCGTGACATGTCACAAAATCACGACATTTTTGCTTCGTGCCTTCTCTCTCCTTCCTGAGTCATGAAAACATGACATGTCATGATATCGCGACACTTTTCTCCCTTGTGTCTTTTCTTGTCCTTTGGTCATGATAACATGACATGTCATGATATCGCGACACTTTTCCTCTCCTGCACCTTTTCTCGTCATTTTGTCGTGAAAATGCGACATGTCTTGATATCGCGACATTTTTTTTCTTTACGCCTCCTCTTGTCTTCTGGTCATGAAAATGCGACATGTCACGATATCGCGACACTTTTCTCTCTTGCGCCTTCTCTCGTCTTCTGGTCATGAAAATGTGACATGTCACGATATCATGACACTTTTCTCTCTTGCGCCTTCTCTCGTCTTCTAGTCATGAAAATGCGACATGTCGCGATATCATGACACTTTTCTTTCTCTTGCCTTCTCTCGTATTCTGGTCACAAAAATGCAACATGTCGCGATATCGCGATACTTTTTTTTCTCTCGCCTTCTCTCGTCTTCTGGTTGCAAAAATGTGACATGTCATGATATTGTGACATTTTTTCTTCTTTGTCGACCCGTCGTGATAACGTGACACTTTTCTCCTTGCAAAATTTTGCTTTCCCTTGGATGCTCCTACATCAGACAACCGAGGTGGGTTGAGAAGTGACCTTCACTTCCTTCTTCTCCTCTGGGTTCAAGCCCTCTGTGCAGCTCCTCTTGTAGGGCCTGAACTTGCCTCTACAAAGCTCTGAAATCTTCTGTTGGCACCATGTTTCTTCCACCACCACGGTTTCTTCATGGAGGCATTCTTCCTCGCTCTCTTCTCACAAACCTTCCACAGATCTTGGTGTAAACTGCCTCATGTTTGACGATCTGTTTACACACTTAGGAACTCTACGCTCTTCCTCAGATCTTGGTGTAAGCTGCCTCACTTTTAGTGATCTGCTCACACACTCAGGAACTCCTGCTCTTCCACAGATCCTGGTGCAAACTACCTCAATTTTGATGATCTGTTTACACACTCAAAAAATTCTACTCTTCCACAGATCCTAGTGCAAACTACCTCATGTTTGGTGATCTGTTTACACACTCAAAAAATCCTACTCTGATACCACTAATGGGGGACACAAAAATCACTCAGACTAATTACTCAAACTCTCATTCATTAGACTAAAGAAAAATATTACAATACTAGCCCGTAGGCGTAGTTTCTTGATCTGAGCAGCACTTCCTACCCCCCCTGGAAGAAAAATAGCCCAAACAGGTCCAGAGTGGCCCTCTTGCCTTCAGCTCTACAACTTTGTCTCGACAATTTTTTGACCCCTTGTGCATGCATTTGCTTCTCCTTTTAAAACCTCTAGGTTTTATTTGAGGTCCCGACCCTCTAGGCCATTAATGACCCACCTGGAAGAACACATCTTCCAAAACTAAAAAATTGGCTCTTGTCCCTGCCTTCATGACTGAACCTTCACATATTTTACCCTAACTAGAAAATGCCACCAGGTCAACCGTGGAAACATGCATTGATGAGCCATCTGAATGTTTCTGACCTCTGGATGCAGCATTCGAGTGGCCGCCATGCTCAAAAAACTTATTGAGCAAGAAATCATGCATTGATGAGGCCTTTGACTGCTTTGAGAAACACTATTTGGGAACTCATGCATTTTTGAATCGTGAACTAGTAGTATGTCATGATATCGTGACATTTTTCTCCCTCATTGCCTTTCTCTTCTTTGGGTCGCGATATCGTGACATGTCATGATATCACGACATATTTCCTCTCTGGCTCTTCTTTCTCCTTTTTGGTTGTGAAATCGTGACATGTCGCGATATCGTGACATCTTTCCTTTCCGCCTCCTTGCTTCTCGGGTCATGAAATCGTGACATGTTGCGATATCATGACATTCTTCCTTTCTGCTTCCTTCTCGCCTCTTTGGGTCATGAAATCATGACATGTCACGATATCACGACATATTTCCTTTCTGCTTCCTTCTTGCCTCTTCGGGTCGTGAAATCATGATATGTCATGATATCGCTACAACTTTGCTCTCTGCTTTCTCTCTCTTTGTTTTAGGTCACAAAATCATGACATGTCACGATATCACGATAGCTTTGCCTTTCGCTTTCTCTCTCTACTTCAGGTCACAAAATCATGATAGTTTCCTTGATTTCTTTTTTGCTCCTCTAATCGCGATTTTGTGACATGTTGTGAAATCGTGAAATTTTATTCTTTGGCCCTTCTTGTTCTCTTTCGGTCATGATTTTGTGACATGTCGTGAAATTGTGACATTTTATTCTCTGGCCCTTCCTGTTCTCTTTTGGTCATGATTTTGTGACATGTCATGAAATCATGACATTTTCTTCAGGCACCTTCCTTCTCCTGCTTCAGTCATGATTTCGTGACATGTCGTAAAATCGTGACATTTTTGCTCCATGCCTTCTCTCTCCTTCTTGAGTCACGAAAACGTGACATGTTGTGATATCATGACACTTTTCTCCCTTGCGCTTTTTCTCGTCCTTTGGTTGTGATAACACGACATGTCGTAATATCGTGACACTTTTCCTCTCCTACATCTTTTCTCGTCTTTTTGTCACAAAAATGCGACATGTTGCGATATCACGACATTTTTCTTCTCTACGCCTCCTCTTGTCTTCTGGTCACAAAAATGCGACATGTGATATCGTGACACTTTTCTCTCTTGTGCCTTCTCTCGTCTTCTGGTCGTGAAAATGCGACATGTCACGATATCGCGACACTTTTCTCTCTTGTGCATTCTCTCGTCTTCTGGTCACAAAAATGCGACATGTCATGATATCGTGACACTTTTCTTTCTCTCGCCTTCTCTCGTCTTCTGATCACAAAAATGTGACATGTTGCGATATCGCGACACTTTTCTTTCTCTCGCATTCTCTCATCTTCTGGTCATGAAAATGCGACATGTCGTGATATCACGACACTTTTTCTTCTTTGTCGACCCGTCACGATATCGCGACACTTTTCTCCTTGTGGCATTTTGCTTTCCCTTGGATGCTCCTGCATTAGTGTCTCCTCTGGATAGAGATCAACGAACTTGATTAGGGGATTGGTGTCTCCTTTGAACAGAGGTCCATAAACATTGTAATAGGGAAAGAATTCCCAAGAGATTTATTGAGAAAATTCTAGTGAAATATTTTCTCCGTGGAGTAGCCCACATTGGGTGAACCATGTTAAATTGGTGTCTCTATTATGTGTGATGATTTTTACATTAATTTGGTTACTGCTATTGATATTTCCATTGATATTATTGGATACTATTGTTTGGTAAAGAAAAGTAAAAAATGGTATTATACTGTTCACCCCCCCTCTCAGTATAAGATTATGTTATTCAATTGGTATTAGAGTGGGTTCCTTCGAAAAGGGTCTAACAGATTGAAGGAATATCCTACAAGAACATACATGGAAGGAAAGGCAAAATAAGAACCATGAAATATAAGAAAAAAGAAACACACACAACTATAGAAGATACTATGGTGGAAGAAGGATTTGATCCCTTTCTTAGCAATATTGTTATTAAGAAAAGGGAAGAGGAAAAATTTGTAAGATGTGTTGAATGTGGTAAACTTGGTCACATGGCACTTTATTATCCATAAAATGGGTATGATAGCAGTGTAGAGGAAAAGTAATTTGATTTTGATCTCAACAAAATTATTTCTCTAGGAGAAGTGGAAACAGGATCAAGTAGATGAAAAGAAATTTCAGAAGAATAAAGAAAAAACAAATGTCTTGGTTGTGGTAACATTGGTCACTATACAGTTAATTGTCCACAAGATGAAAGTAGTAGTAGTGAAGATGAAATGGAACTAAAATATAACAAGGACAGTCAAAACAGGTATGAAGAAGAAATTCTACTTTCGATAATAGAAGAAAATGCTCCTATTGAAGATCAAAGAAAAGAGAAAAATTCAGAAAAGGAGGAATCCACTCTTAAGGAACTTGTTGAGTTGAGAAGATATAAATTAGAATTAAAGGCTCAAATACAAGAGGATGAGAAATATAAGATAAAGCTTCTACAAGATCTCTTTGACTTGAAAGATAAGGTTGAAAAGGCAAGGAGAGTTGAAAAAGGTATGGTTGAATAGTCAAAAGTAAAAGAGCTAGAATGTGAAAGACTTATTGTTGCTCTTGAAGAATTAAAAAGGGAGAACTCAGGATTAAGGGTTCAAAATCAAGAATATGAGAAAGCAAAAGCAAAGTTTCTACAAGATCTCACTAACTTCAAAATTAAGGTTGAAGAAGCAAGGAAAATTGAAGAAGGTATGGCTGAAAAATTAAAGACAAAATATCTAGAGTGTGAAAGATTATAACATGAGATAGTTTCACTAAGTATGGAAGTGAAAGCATCTAAGGACAAGCTACACAAGTTTGAGAAAAATTCAAAGTCCTTGGACAAGATTATTAATGCACAAAGATCATCAGTCATAAAAATAGGACTTGATTTTGAAGAAGAACACGAAAAACAAAAAGCAAAAAAAGGAGAGTCAAGCTCAAGCACAAAACAAGAATAAGTTTCAAAAGAAGAGAGTGAAAGAGAAAGTGAGACTTCTAAGGATAATTTGGACAATAGAAAGTTCAACAAGGAAAGAAACAATGCACAAATAATAAACAGATGGAACATGAAACATCATAGGGTAAAAGAGACTAAGAGACCAATGGGGTGAAGGCAAGGTAGTTTAAATGGATGATGCTTCTCATATCACAGGTTTGGGCACAAGGATACATAGTGTAGGACACATGAAACATAGGAATATGGGAACTTCAAAAACAAATAATTTTTTCAAGTGTATTGCTACTCTTGTAATCAGTTTGATCACAAGGTAGTTAATTGCAGGGTTCATGATAGGAATGGATATGGCTTCACCAGGAGGAAGTACCAGATATTTGCACCTTAAAGGAATCACAAAATTAAGTGTTATAAATGCAATAATGTTGGGCATATAGCTAAGTAGTGTAAAAAAAATTTCTAGAACTTTTAAGGACATGCAAGAAAGAGGATTCTCAAAAGGTTCAAAAAGGTATGACTTCAAAGGTATGGAAAAATAAGGTGGACAAAAGTAAAGAGCAATGTAATATGGGAGTAGATTTACTCCCACCCCATAACCAACCACCTCAAAAAAAGAATATGGGGAAGGGACCGAGCTAAGAGTCTTATATTTAGCCCCAAGTCCCAAAGGTGACCCTTTGCCATTGATGTCAAAGGGGGAGATATTTGAGTTAGGGGGAGAGCATTCAGTCAAGGGGAGTAGTTTGCCAGGTTTTGGATACCATAACCCATACTCCATAGTACACTTGAGGTACCAAAAAATCCTCTTCACTGCTGTCACATTAGTCTCCTTAAGGTTAGCCTGAAATCGTGCTACCATGCATACTGCCTGCAGAATGTCCGATCTAGTAGCTGTCAAGTACAATAAGCTCCCAATAATGGATATGTACATAGTTTGATCAATAGGTGGAGATTTGTCATCCTTTCTCAACTTGCAACCCGTCGTCATGAGAGTGCTAACTGGCTTGCAATCCTCCATTGTAAAAATTTTTAGCATCTCTTTCACATATTTAATTTGAGAAATAAATATGCCCTTCTCCTTTTGATTAACTTGCAATCCGAGAAAATATGAAAGTTCACCAATCATTGACATTTCAAACTCTTTCTACATCTTATTTGTAAAATCTTTACACAACTCATCTTTGCTGCTGCCAAATATGATATCATATATGTATACAAAAACAAAAATATGATGACCATTTTCTATTTTGACATACAAATTACTGTCCATCATACCTTTCTTGAACCCTTGCTGAGTAAGATAATTGTCTAGCCTTGCATACCATGCCTGGGGTGCATGTTTTAAGCCATATAACACTTTATTCAACTTGCAAACCAAGTTGAGATCATCACCAAGCTAAAAATCGTCTGGCTGCTTAATATAAACCTCTTCTTCAAGTTTCCCATTCAAAAATATTGATTTCACATCCATTTGATAAACTTTGAAATTCTTGTAAACTGCTAAAGCAAGAAACATCCTAATTACCTATAGTCTGGCCACAAGTGCAAAGGTTTCCTCAAAGTCAATACCTTCAACTTGCGCATACCCTCTACATACCAATATTGCTTTGTTCCTGACTACCTTTCCATCTCTATTAAATTTATTTCGAAAGACCCATTTAGTACCGATTACATTTTTATTTGTGGGTCTTGGTACTAACTCCCAAGTATTGTGTTTCTCGATCTGATCTAATTCTTCATTTATTGCCTTTACCCAAATTTCATCTTTGCTTTCTTCGACAACATTTTTGGGCTCAATGCTGGATAGTAAAGAGTAGTTTCTTACTAATCTTCTTCTTGTCTGAACACCAACTATGGGGTCTCCAATTATTTGCTCTCTAGGATGATCTTTCTACTAGCTACCTATTTTGAATTTCTTGTTTTCTTCCAATTATGAATCACTTTTTGAATACTCTGAGTCAATTCTTGATTTCTTTTCCATTTCCTCTTTCTCATATCCTTCAATGACCTCTTCATAAATTAGGTAGTTCTCTTCATAGCTAATTGCTCGTTCCCTTCCTTCATCAACTTTAACATCGACACTTTCCAAAAATTTTCTTAGACTCTTATTGTAACATTTGTAAGCTTTACTTTATGACGATTAGCCAAGAAAAATACCTTCATATGCTCTATCTTCAAACTTACCAAGGTTTTCTCCAGTTCTTTTGATGTAACACTTATTGCCAAAAAATTTAAAATATCTCGCTGCTGCCTTTTTATCGAACCACAACTCATAAGGAGTTTTACTTTCATGCATCCTCAACATACACCTATTTTGGATGTACACCGCAGTATGGACTGCCTCTTTCCAAAATCTATCTGCTACTATGCTCTCAGTCAACACAGTTCGTGCCATTTCCTGCATTGCCCTATTATTTATTTCTACCACACCATTCTGCTGAGGTGTCATGGCTACTGAAAACTCTCCTGATGCCATATTTTTCACAATTGAAGAACACAAGCTTATATTGAGAGGGGGGTGAATAGTATAAGATCACTTTTTCAATTGCTTTAAATTCAACTTTCAAAATAGTATAATGCAGTGTAAGATAGCAGTAAAAATAGCAGTAATCAAAACAATGCACAACACACCATCCACAAATTGACACAGTAATTTACATGGTTCACCCAAGGTGGGCTACTCCACGGATAAAACTTTCCTCTAAAAGTTATGTCAAAGTCCTCTGGGAATCCTTCTAGATTACAATGTTTATGAGCCTCAGCTCAAAGGAGATACCTTCCCCTAATTTTGCTTTTGCTGGTGATCCTCTAGAAGACCTTTACCTCCTCTGCCCTTAGCAAGTGGAACTCTATCCATAGAAGACACCTGTCTTCCCTGCTCTGGCTAGAGATCTCTGTCCTCAACTTTGTCACCGCAAAGCTGGTCCTCAAATATGCACTAAACACAGTCCTTCGGTCTAGCACAAATCTGTCCTCTTTTGCCTCAATCTCTATCCTCAATGTGATCCTCAAAACTAATTCATAAAAAATGGTTCACAAGCTTTCAAGACAACTTGCTTGATCTTTGCCCAAGACTTCACTTAGGCTTGCCTTGATCTGCTTTGCAAGTTCTTAGAAGAGCCTGCCCTCACTTCCCACAAGCTTCAACAATAGCTTGCTCAATGCTGTCCAACTGTTCTCTCTGGTCTATCATAGTTGCACTTGGTGGAAACCAACTTTCGCACAGTTCTACGTAGTCACAACAGTACACAACACTTCGGCTATCGAACTTCTCACTTCGGTGTGCTATCTCTGAATATCTCAACTCCAACAGCTTCTGCTCCTTTGCTCATCCACCACAGTATAGTTTTTGCACACTTTGCACAACCACAACAGCATAGACTTTGCACACTCTGCTTCTCGACGATCGAACTTATCACTCAAACTTTATTTGCGTAGATCGCACTTCGAACACACACATCGATCGATGATTAAAAACTCTTCAAGCAGCCCTCCTTATATACTCATAATCTCAAGATTATAACCTTGATCTTAGTTGAATGTTTACCCTTCAATCACGTCAGCTGCAAAACCCTGCACTGCGTTGGCCCAGATTTAACTCTGTCGGCTTCACTGCCTCCCTGAAGCTTCTGGTGTGAAACTTCAACATGTCATGATATCGCGACACTTTTGCCTATTGTACATCTTCTATTGCTTGCTGTTGTGAAATCGTGACACTTTTTTCCTTTGTCTGCTTCCTTTGAGCTTTTGTCACGAAATCATGACACCTTTGCCTTTTGCTAACGTCATCTCACTTCTGTCATGAAATCATGACACTTTAGTCTTCATGACCTTCCTCTCTGCTTTTGTCATGAAATCGTGACACTTTCTGCTTCTGCTGATGTCATCGTCTCTTCTGTCGCAAAATCATGACCCTTCTGTCTTCATGCCCTTCCTCTCAGCTTCTGTCATGAAATTGTGACACTTTTGATTTTTGCTAATGTCATCTTTACTCTATCGTGAAATTGCGACGCTTTAGTCTATAAGGCCTTCTTCTCTGCTTTTGTCACGAAATCGTGACACATCTGCTTTTGTTGATGTCATCTGCAACTCTGTTGTGAAATCGTGACACCATCTCCAACTGCAAGCTACCATATCAACCTATCATGAAATCGTGATGCTTTTAGCTTTCAAACGCTTTCTCCACTACCTATCATGAAATCGTGACACTTCTAGCTTCCATACACTTTATCCACTGCCTGTCATGAAATTGCGACGCTGCTCCTTTCAGACTCTTTCCATTGTTGCATGTCACGAAATCGTGATGCTTCTCATTTCAAGATTTTTAGCATGTTGCGAAATCATGACAGTCCTCATCTTGACCTCTATAGCATGTCATGAAAATGTGACAGTCCTTACTTGGAACCTTGCATCATGTCACAAAATCGTGACAGTTCTTGAATCACTTTCTCTCTCTTCGATCTTGTCATGAAATCGTGACAGCTTATACTGCGGACTCTTTCTTCTGCACCATGTCACAAAATCATGACATTTTTTCGTCCGTATAGTCTCATTTGCAGAATATCACAAAATCGTGACACTTTTCTTTCTATGCCTTTTTACACTGTCCGAGTCACGAAAATGCGACATGTCACGAAATCGTGCCAGTTTTGCCTGCTTCGACTCTGCCTTCTCGCATGTCACGAAATCGCGACACATTTGCCTGAACTTTCTCTCTCCTCAAATATGTCACGAAATCACGACAGTTTTTCCAGCACTTTCTTTCTCCTGAAACATGTCACGAAATCACGATAGTTTTTCCAGCCACCTGCTTACTTTTTCTAACTTATCTTTTTCTTGATCTTTTGCAACTGGGCTACCCTGATCTTCATGGAAACTCACTGTCCATATGAAACCTTCATCAAAAAACATTCTTTGAAATCAAACCAAATTGCTTCAAGACCTCTTTGACATCAATGACAACATCTACACTTAGAGCAAGTGCAATGTACCCAAGGTACCCAAAATTGCCAATAATCTCCCCCTTTGTCATTGATGGCAACCCTTAACTAAAAAACACTACTCATGAGCCAAAACTAAAAACAACTGAGAATCTGCAATGAAGTTTTTGCTCCCCCTGACTTGAAGCTTCCTTCTTCACTTGAAGCTCTCCCCCTTACTCATATCTCTCCCCCTTTGTCATCAATGGCAAAGGGTCATCTTTGGGGCTCGAGACTAAGAATGAGTCTCTTAGCTTAGTCCCTCCCCCACATCCTGATGAAGTGATTTAAAATAGGGTTGGGAGTGAAACTCCCATTAGACACTCATCATCATTAGTGTCTACAATTTCTTTGCCATGCCTTCTCTTGAATTCTTTGTCTGTATTTCTATTTTTGTCACTGTTCTGATCCTCGGACCTGTTCATACTGCTGTTCTTGTTTCTTTTATCATTCCTGTTCTTATCCATACCTTGATCCTTAGACCTGTTCATATCACTTTTTCTGTTCTTATACCCTATAAGATCAGCTCTACACTATCTAGCTGTGTGGCCTGCATTGTTGCACTTATAACAGGTAACAAAGTTATTTCTGTTTGGCATACCTCCTTTATGAATCCATTTGTTATGAGTAACTGTGTTCCTGTTATTAGTCTTGCAGAACATTGCCTTATTCCCGAACTGATTACAAGAGTAGCAATATCCTTGAAAGAAATTAAAACTTCTGAAACTGTTGTTTACCCTCTTAATTTGATCTATGCACTGTGAAGCCGTGTGTCCAAACCTGTGACATGCAAAACATCTGTCGTGAAATATTCTTCTATTTGACTTATTGGGTCCCGAAAACTTCTTCTTCGCATTCAAAATTTTGTTCTCTATTTTTGCGCATTTATCACTCATGGATTCTTGATCTGAAGTAATTTCTACATCAAAACTCTCTTCCATTTGAAATCTCTTGCTAGATTTCCCAACCTGTTTCTTGTGCGGCTCAACAAAACTGAGACCTATTTTATCTGTTGGTTTTCTTTGTCCTTTGATGAGAAATTTAACCTTCTTGGAGCTATCCTAAAATCATGAGAGCTTATCCTTGTACTCTTTATTTTCTTCTTTCAAAGAAGCCATTTTTTTCTCTAACTCATTATACTCAAGAATCTTAGACTCTAACTCATCCTTGAGTTCCTATGTTTTAGCTATAGAGAAGTTAAGACTTTCTATAAGATCGTCTCTCTCCATACAACATTCATCTAACTTGATTTTGAGTCTATCATTTTTCTTTCTTTCCTTTTTCAAAACACCTAGAGCATTATTGAGTTCACATTCAAGGTCCTCTATTTGATTGCACTTTGAATTATCAAGGCATTTTTCAAATTTCTTATCACTAGAGGTGCTACCCTTTTCAAAAACCATACATGCATTTTCCTTATCATTTTATGAAGCATCCTCATACATACTAGCAACCAATTCATTATTTGTGTAATCATCCTCAAGGTGCATAAAATTTCCACATCTAAAACACTTCATGATAATGAATTTATGTTTCGGTTCTTCCTCTTTTTTTGAAATGAACAGTATCTCATTTTCATTATCACTGTAAGAGCTTTCACTATCACTGCTAGAACACTTACTTGCTTTGTCCAGATAGAAGCTCTTCTTGTTCTTGTGTGAATACCTCTTTCCTTGATTGTTGTGCTCATCTTTGTTCTTTCTGTAATAATTTTGCTTTTTAGAATCCTTGCTCTTATCATCCTGTACATCTTCATCACTTTCATTCTTGGAAACAGTACAGTCAGTAGCATAATGACCAAATTTTCCACAGTTGAAACATCTTATATTTTTCTTGCTTTTGTGCTTTCTAGAGAACTTGCCTTTCTTGCTGTAATAAGCCTCTTCCTCACTAGAAGACTCATCACTCTCTTGAATCTGTTTGCCTTTTGATTTTTTTGTAGCCTTGAAAGCTGCCTCTTTCTTTACATCAACTTTCACTTGAGTTCTCAGCTCAAATGCTGCAAGAATACTATGGAGCTCATCCTTTTTCAACTTATATAAATCTTTAGCTTCCTCAATAGTAGAAATATTTTCACTAAATCTATTAGGAAGAGATCTTAAAATCTTATCACACACATCATTTTTAGCAAGTTCAAGACCTAAGTCTTTCATAGAATTAACAACTTCATCCATACGGAGCATGTAGTCACTAATCTTTTCATCATCATTCATATTGAGCTGTTCAAACATACCTTTGAAGTGTCTCAACTTGGCCTTTCGGACATTTGCATCACCTGTATGAACAACTTGCAATTGTTTCCACATTTCACTAGCTGTTTTGCAGTGAATAACTTTGGTAAGATCAACCTTCTGTAAACCCTTCAGGATTGCATTCATGGATTTTGAGTTGCTGTGATGTAGGAGCCTGTCTTCTTTAGTATAAGGACCATTTGCAAGAATGGTGTACCCATCTTCAATAACTTCCCATACCTCATTACCAAGTTCCATTAGATAGAATTTCATTCTTGCACTCCATAGACTGAAATATGATCCATCAAGAATAGGTGCTGCATTGCCACTTGAATAATCCATTGTGTTCTTTGCAAGCTTTTCCTTCAAGCTGTTAAAATTTTTGAAGGTACTGGCACTGATACCAATTGAAGAACACAAGCTTATACTGAGAGGGGGGGTGAACAGTATAAGATCATTTTTTCAATTACTTTAAATTCAACTTTCAAAACAGTATAATGCAGTGTAAGATAGCAGTAAAAATAGCAGTAATGAAAATAATGCACACAACACCATCCATAAATTGACATAGCAATTTACATGGTTCACCCAAGGTGGGCTACTCCATGGATAAAACTTTCCTCTAAAATTTATATCAAAGTCTTCTGGGAATCCTTCCCGATTATAATGTTTATGAGCCTCAGCTCAAAGGAGATACCTTCCCCTAATTCTATTTTTGTTGGTGATCCTCTAGAAGACCTCTACCTCCTCTGCCCTTAGCAAGTGGAACTTTATCCATAGAAGACACTTGTATTCCCTGCTCTGGCTGGAGATATCTATCCTCAACTCTGTCATCACAAAGCTGGTCCTCAAATATACACTAAACATAGTCCTTCGGTCTAGCATAAATCTATCCTCTTTTGCCTCAATCTCTATCCTCAATCTGATCCTCAAAACTGGTTCATAAAAAATGGTTCACAAGCTTTCAAGACATCTTGCTTGATCTTTGCCCAAGTCTTCACTTAGACTTGCCTTAGATCTGCTTTGCAAGTTCTTAGAAGAACCTGCCCTCACTTCCCACAAGCTTCAACAACAGCTTGCTCAATGCTGTCCAACTGTTCTCTCTGGTCTGTCACAGCTGCACTTGGTGGAAACCAACTTTTGCACAGTTCTATACAGTCATAATAGTACATAGCACTTCGGCTATCGAACTTCTCACTTCTATGTGCTATCTTTGAATGTCGCAACTCCAACAACTTCTGCTCCTTTACGCATCCATCATAGTATAGTTTTTGCACACTTTGCGCAACCACAACAACATAGAATTTGCACACTCTACTTATCGATGATCGAACTTCTCACTCGCACTTTATTTGCGTAGATCACACTTCAAATACACACATTGATCGATGATTAAAAACTCTTCAAGCAGCCCTCCTTATATACTCACAATCTCAAGATTAGAACCTTGATCTTAGTCAATTGTTTACCCTTCAATCACGTTGACTGCAAAACCCTACGTTGCGTTGGCCCAGATTTAACTCTGTTGGCTTCACTGCCTCCTTGAAGCTTCTAGTGCAAAACTTCAACATGTTGCGATATCGCGACACTTTTGCCTATCATACACCTTCTATTGCTTGCTGTCACGAAATCACGACACTTTTTGCCTTTGTCTGCTTCCTTTGAGCTTCTGTCGTGAAATCACGACAACTTTGCATTTTGCTGATGTCATCTCACTTCTATCATGAAATCATGACACTTTAGTCTTCATGACCTTCCTCTCTGCTTTTGTCATGAAATTGCGACACTTTTTGCTTCTGTTGACGTCATCTTCTCTTCTATCACGAAATCATGACCCTTCTATCTTCATGCCCTTCCTCTCAGCTTCTATCGTGAAATCATGACACTTTTGATTTTTGCTAACGTCATCTTTACTCTGTTGTGAAATCGTGACACTTTAGTCTGCAAGGCCTTCTTCTCTGCTTTTATCACGAAATCACGACACATCTGCTTTTGCTGATGTCATCTGCAACTCTGTCATGAAATCATGACACCATCTCCAACTGCAAGCTGCCATCTCAACCTGTCATGAAATCATGATGCTTCTGGCTTTCGAACGCTTTCTCCACTACCTATCATGAAATCGTGACACTTTTGGCTTTCGTACGCTTTCTCCACTGGCTTATTGCGAAATCGCGATGCTGCTCCTTTCAGACTCTTTCCATTGCTGCATGTCACGAAATCGTGAGGCTTCTCATTTTGATATTTTTAGCATGTCACAAAATCGTGATAGTCCTCACCTCGACCTCTGTAGCATGTCACAAAAACATGACAGTCCTTACTTGGAACCTTGCATCATGTCACGAAATCATGACAGTTCCTAAATCACTTTCTCTCTCTTCAATCTTGTCATGAAATCGCGACAGCTTACACTATGGAATATTTCTTTTGCACCATGTCGCGAAATCGTGACATTTTTCCGTCCGTATAGTCTCCTTTGCAGAATGTCATGAAATCATGACACTTTTCTTTCTCTGCCTTCCTACACTGTCCGAGTCACGAAAATGCGACATGTCACGAAATCACGACAGTTTTGCCTGCTTCGACTCTGCCTTCCCACATGTTGTGAAATCATGACACATTTGCCCAAACTTTCTCTCTCCTTAAACATGTCACGAAATCATGATAGTTTTGCCAGTGCTTTCTCTCTCCTAAAACATGTCGCAAAATCGCGACAGTTTTTCCAACCGCCTGCTTACTTTTTCTAAATTATCTTTTTCTTGATCTTTTGCAACTGGGCTACCTTGATCTTCTTGGAAACTCACTGTCCATATAAAACCTTCATCAAAACACATTATTTGACATCAAACAAAATTGCTTCAAGACCTCTTTGACATCAATGACAACATCTACACTCTAACATAAGCCTCCCAAATAACAATAGTATCATCCACAAACTGAAGATGCGTAATCAATTCAACTGACGTAGTTGGTTTGATCCCCTGAATATACCCTTCCCTTCTAGTTGAATACATGGCCCTACCTAGCACCTCAACCACAAAAATGATAGAGTAAGGGGATAAAGGGTCTCCCTATTTTAATTATCTTTGACTGGAAAATAATCTTGATTCTTGGCCATTTACTAAAATTGAGAACATAGGGGAAGATATACATTGAGAGACCCAGATTATCCACACTGAACCAAAACCAAATATTCCCAAAACCTTGTCCAAAAGGTCCAATACACCCTATCAAGCTCATATCTAATTTTAAAATCATACTTGCTGATACTATTTGGTCTATAGAGTGCAGTGATTCATGAATGGATATAAACCACCCACAATTTGCCTCTTAGCTACAAAATTATGTTAATTGTGAGAAATTAACCTAGGAAGAAGAATCTTCAATTTGTTAACTAAGGCTTTGGTAAAAATTTTATATATGGTGTTGCAAATGTTGATTGGTCTAAAATCCTTGATTATGTTAGCTCCTTGCTTTTTAGGGATAAGGACTAAAAGGGTAGAGTTCCATTCCTTTAATAAAGCATTGTGATCTGGGAACTCTCAAAGAGCATCCCCTATGTCCTAATGAACTATGTGCCAACACTCTTGGAAAAAACATGGGGGAAAATCGTTAGGACCTGGAACTTTATCCCTTTGTATATTGAACACTACTTTTATTTCATCATCGGTGAAGGGTTGTATTAAGTACCCATTTAATTCAACAAAAACCATCCTAAGGATGTTTGAAATAATAGAACAAGATGAATAATCATTTCCATATGACTTAACATTTAATAAGTCACTAAAAAATATAATGGTTACATCTTTAATTTCATAATATTTTGGGATCTCGAACCATCTAGCTTTATCTCCTTGCTTTTGTTCAAATTCCTATGTTTAAGAGTGAATATGTGGAAGAACCTAGTGTTATGGTCTCCCTCCCTTAGCCAAAGTGATCTAGTTTCTACATCTAGAAAACCTCTTCCTTTGCCAGCACACTATGGTAATCACTATGAAGAGACTTTTTCTTCTCATCAAGAGGAATATATCTCCCATGAGTTTGCATCGTTGACTCCAAGTCATGTATCTGGTCCTAAAGATCTTTTTGTTGCTTGAAATTTTTTCCAAATATCTCCATAGCCCCAACTTCATTTTTAGAAGTTTTAATTATTTTTCCACAATAAATATTTTGGTCCCCCTAATGTCAACACGCCACCATTCCTTTACTTTCTCCTTCAATTGAGGGTGATGCAACCACATTAGTTTGAATCTAAAAGGAGGGTTTTTTGATTTATATCCAAGGACCATATTCAAGCTCAAAGGATTGTGGTCAAAGGTAATATTAGGCAGGGGAGAAAGAATAAAGTTGTTGAACTTAGCAAACCAATTTGGAGAGGCCATAAATATTTCCAACCTTATCTATATAAGCCTCTTTCCAATTCTCATGTTCAACCATGTATATTTACTTCCCTTTAGATCAATATCAATCAAACCAGTCTCCAATATGAAATATTCTTCAATTGCTCCCTTTCTTCTCACTAGGTATAAGAAAAGAGTTAAAGTTCCCATATACCACCCATGGAAAGGTGAAGTATTTATGCAGCTCTATGAGGTCCCTCCATACCTCCTTATTCCTGTAACAAAGTTGGGGGCATAGATATTAGTGATGATCCATCTAAAATCTAAATTTTTTCATAAAAAGAACTGAAACATACCTATCCGATTGGTGGATGCAAGAACCTTCTACTTTGGCTGGATCCTAGAGAGTCCAAACACCCCATAAAGCTCCATTAGCCACACTAGATGCAACTTATGCATTTCCCCACATATTATTTTTGGTATTAAAAATATTATTTGAATATATCTTCATCTCTTGAAGAAGAAAAATATCAAGATTATTCATTTTTCTTAAGCTTTTAATGACTCTCTTATTACTAGGGGCATACATACCTTGAATATTCTAGCATATAATCTTCATTTACTACTATTATTAGAGTTACAGTCTCCATTTAAATTTAGGATTTTTTGAGTGCCATTGGAAATTTTATTTGAAGTTTTATTAGCTCTTGCCTCAGGTAGCAAAGGTCTCCCCAGTTTGGTTTCATTTTCTAGGTCAACATTCTTTCTTGAATATCATGTCTTCCTCATCGAAGGAGTTTCCTCTATAATTCCTATCTGTGTATCTTTACCCTTGGGGTGAAGTGCTTCCTATGATAGAGCAATTTACTTGCCTGAGATCTATATCTCAAGAGCTAACTCTGGTTCATGCTTATAGCTCTAAGCCAAAATCAATTCACCTCCTGAAATATATTCCACCCTATCAACCTGCTGAATCCCCTAGGATTTTCTTCTCTGATGAAGTTTCTTATACTTAAAAAGAGTTAAACCTTCAAAATCCATTGATTCCTCTCTAGAATCATATATGTCTTCTATACCTTGATCCTGATTACCCTCCATTAGATGCTCCTTTCCTTGGACAACTAGTATATCCTCTACTAGACATCCCTCCTAAGTATTACTCTCTAAAACTAGATGGGGATCCATTTGCTTCTCCTTGATAGGCACCTCCTTGGTATTTGTATCTAATTCCAACCCTTTAGATTTATTCTTATGGGTATCACATCCAGAGCTATCTCATTTTTACATTTGGGATTTCTTGGACTTTTGGACTTGATATTTTGATTGGGAATGAGAAGCCTTCTTTTTCCAAACTTTCATAGGGTCCCTCACTTTAGGGTAGGATTTCCACACATGGCCAAACTTATTGTATATGGAGAATGAATTAGGAGGGTTTTCATATTCGATATTCTAGTCCCATGACCTCAAATATGATATTAGCCTTATAGAGGATAGAAGTGACTTATCTAGGTTAACATTCACACAAAATATTGCATGAGTCAACCTAGTTCCTAATTTTGTATTTGAATCCAACGATATGGGAGATCTGATGGCCCTAACAATTCTTGCCAAAATTTATGTGTTTTAGAAATCAAATGGAAAATCTAGAAGCCTTACCCAAATAGGGGTCGTATTTATGGCTTCTTTGAAAGGGTTAAACGATATATCCCATTTCTTAAGTGCTAGACATCTTCTCCCATAAAACCATGACCCCTAAATCATGATGTGTATAATATCCTCAAGGTTCTCAAAAGAAAAGAACACAAATCCATTTGGCATGGTTGCCACCTAAAGAAGATTTTTGGATTTTTATTTCTCAACCACCCACTTCTTGAGTGAATCCACATCTAGTCTAGGCCCAACAAATCTACCGACTAGACTATTTTATCTTTTCTCAATCAGTCTCATGGAAAAATAAAAAAATTATCCTATTGGAGGCCCAAGACTTGGACAACGTTATTTCAAGATTGATCTCTCCCTGTAGGTTGGGATCCTCGATTTCCCTCCTCAATCACAAGCAGGGATTTTATTTTTTCCATCATAGAAAAATTTGAAAAAACCCTTGGGTCAAACTAGATTCCCTGCCACACACCAACAGGGTATGAATCTTTATTTGAAGTACCCATATAGTTACAACTCCAAAAATAATAGCTCTAAAAAAACCTCCATAGTTGTAGCTCCAAACACTCTCTATAATCGTAGCTCTGAAAAACCTATCTCTCTAGAGTCGTATCTCTAAAAACCCTAGATTTGAAAAACCTTCATAGTTGCAGCTCCAAAATCTCTCCATAGTTGTAGCTCTAGAAACCCTAGCTTTCCATAGTTGCAGCTTTGAAAACCCTAGCTCTAAAAAACCTTCACAATTGTAGCTTTAAAAGCTACTCACAATCGCAACTCCAAAAACCCTAGCTCTCCATAGTTTAATTAAATATTATTAGAATAGATTCCACCTATTATATATTATTGATTGGTTTATGATTGTGTTTATGTGATGTTGAGTTGATGTTGTGTGAAAATTTGTTTAAAATGTATGGATGAGTAGATAGATGACATGATGCATAGATGATGTTATATGTTAAATATTGTGTGTCTAGATGAATAAAAATTTGATTCCTGAGCTAAGTTAGAATTTTTACCAGATTAATTTTGCTTTGGATTTTTTTTTTTTGTATATTTAAAAGCATGATAGATAACTAATGTAATTTTACAAAAGAACTACTTATCAAATAATAGTGTGAAATATAGGCATGATAGGGTGAATATTAGTGGGTGAAGAGGTGTAGGATTGACTTGAAGGATATTTGATTTGTGAAGTTATATTTTGGGAAGTGTTGGAGTAACCGTGTTAACATTACGATCAAGATCTAGAATAAATTCAATAGAATTGAAAGATGACTTGATTTTTGATATTCGAGATGAGAGTCATGTTAATTAATGTTAACAAATATTTTTGGTGTGATTTATCAGGAGTTAGAGTAGGAAGAATTATTTTTCATAAATTTGTTTTGTTTGCAAAAATGAGAATGGTTAAAACCAACATCCAACCATAATATTAAGATGAGAACTTTGTTGGAAACTATCTATTGTATATTATGCACATTAATTTGGAAGGCTAATTGAATAACACTTTATAAATTGATTTATTCATGTGATCAATAGACCCTAAGTGGTGGCCTCTCAACTTGATAAATAGACAAGTGCATAGATGACTATGACTGATAGCATTTTTAGGTAGTCCATGCCATAGGATAATTTATGTCCTATAAAATATTTTATTTACTACTAAGTAGTGGCTCTTCTAGCTTGATTATTTGACAAACGCTTAGTTAAATTGTTGTATTGTGTAGGCAATTAATGCCTTTTTTATGTTCAAACAATCAATGTCCTAATATGGTATAATGTTAGGAATAATAAAAATCCATGTGATATAGTGCTAGGGATAATTTATACCCATATGATACAGTGTTAGGGGTAGTCTATACCCATATTGTTGGATTTGAATAGTTTATGTCCATTTTATTGCTAATATTTAATACCCCCAATATGAGGGTTTTATTTAAATGATAGTATTGTGATAGAGTATTGATAAGAGATATTTTCATTAGTAGTATTGATATCACATAATACTCATCATTTGACGTATTTATAGATTGATCATCGCAAGTGTTGTGTAAATTTTTTGATGTGCATTCGCAACATAAATATGAAATTTTTGGTTAAGATTTTTGCTTGAGCCCCTCATTACAGCTTGTAAGAAAATGGGTTGTGATTGTTACATCGTCTAGTGGACCCTAATAAGAGGGGTCACATGAAGAATTTGAGATTATTTAATTTTAAAAATGTTAAAGCCATTCATTTCTATGACTGGGAGATTGACATCATTTGGTAAGTGAAGGATAGTTTTTGAGTTAATTTTTCATTCAATTATTTGATGCAATATATGAATGAATTCATAGAACAAAAAACTATTATAAGCATGCACATATGATAATAAATGTGCATTTTGTTTATTATTTACTATCATCAAGTATCCATAGTCTATAATTATATGTATAGCTTAGGATCTATTGCATCCCAATGACTATCTATTTGATTCCCTCTCAAGATGGCTCTTTTTGTGGGTATAAAAGGGTTGCATTGATTTTGGAAAAGAAATTATTACCACAAAAAGAGTATATGAAGGGATTGGGATATAATTAGGGTGAGTTAGATAATAATTTTTTCACCCACAACCTAACAAATAGCACCCTATATGTACTAAATATTTGTTAAAGTTGTTGTAGGGGATAAAGCCAATAAAATAAATTGATGTGTAATGTCGACATGTGCTAAAATGTAACAAACATATCATGCTAAATGAAAACCAATGAAATATTTATAGTATATACATGATCCTAGGAGAATGGATTTGCTACCATTAGAGACCTACTATGAATGCTATCCTAACTAGTGGTCATCATCACTTTAATGTAAAATACTTTGATTTCTATATGTGCACACAGTCAATGCAAAAATGTAGGCATACAGTCATGACAACAATGATGAAATGATAGATAGTATACGAGTAATGCCTCAATGCTTCTTAGTGAAAGAGGGGAAACAAAAAATATTTCTTGCAAAATAGTTATTGGAGCTATGATAGTTATTAAAATACGAAATAGTTCTTGTTCTCCACTTCTGTAAAAGCTATGAGCTTATGCATTTTTTGGGGAAGGAAGATGATGAGAAGATAACTCTATGTTGATGCTATCTCATTGAACATAATATTACCTTCACCACTTCATCCTCGAAAAAACTATGCTATGTAGTATAACTAAAATATACTAGCACACAATCCATAATATAATATGAAGAAGGTAATAATTGCATCCTAATAGAGTAGGGCAAACAACGATCCAAAAAATGTAGTCTATGCATATGTGCAATAATACAGTTATGCAAACCCAAACAAGAAATGCATCATGTATATAAAATTATTAACGATTAGAAAGATTTAGAGCCAATTCATGTGATGTTTATTATCTTGAAAATTAATGATATGTAGGGTTGTTAGCGATTTACGCTTCATCATATTACCCTAATTTAGTAAAAGAAGGTTATATGAGAATTTTGATAAAGGTTTATACCAAGATAGAATTTTTAATCCAAACTATCCAATATCATTAGGTGTTTTAAAAACTTTGTTAGGTATTGGGTAATTGTATGATTAATCTATTTTAGGCATAATGACAATTGATAAATTTCAATTTGTGATAAACCCTTATACCAAGGAAGAACGTTTGATAGAATAATTCCTTGCTTTTTGGGTGTATAGGAGTGCTAAAATTTATGAAGTGTCAAATGATTCTATCCAACCTTCTTTCTGGATATAAGAACAAATAAAAAATTGATTGGATTTTTGATAAATAGATTAACATATTGAAGACATTTATGCTAGTTATTATTTTTAGATTTAGGATGGATCCTTATATTGAAGAAGAATGTTTGAAATAATTATTCCCCACTCATTGGACGTATAGGTATACTAATGCTTACCAAGTAGAAAATGATTCTACAAAACCTTCTATTTGGATATAAGAGTGAATTTTTACTCAATGAAGATGGTGTTTGAAAAGTAATGCTTGATGACATGGGGATGGAATTGACAATTTTGATAGATCCCTACATATGGAAAATATGTTTTATAGGATTACTCAATGCAGATGAATGCTTATAATTTTTAAATATTCATAAATTATTGAATAATCCAATCATCTATTTTTCCTAGGTATAGGGTTAAGTCAAAAGATATTTTTATAAAAGGGTCAAGAGAAAACTTAGCATTGGGTAGGACTTGTTAGGTTAGACTTGTCCTTTTATATGTCACCTTTAGGTTGGTATTGCTATAGTAGCATCATCATTGAGTGCTAACAAGTTATAGGAAGAACTTGATGAGAAGAGATGAGATAAAGAAGCCATTTTCGAGAAAAGATAAATCATCCATATAAAAGGAGTCATCAGAGAGATTCACTACCTTAGGTACCTAACTAAGATGTAAATCTATAATACAATATATCATTACTAGGATCATCACTAGTCATGACGAATCATCTTGAGTCCATATGAAAATAATAAACATATGAACACAAGCAAGTGAAATTATCATTCGATTATGCAACAAGCAAACACATGATCAAGCAAGTCAATGCATGCAAGTCCTTTAGAAATTTTAGAATCTAGAAGGAGCCAAGGTGTAGAGTTGTAGTTATGCCATGAATGGTGATTGATATATGCCTTCAATATGTCAAATTCCTTTCCAAAATCCAAAATATCTAAAGGACAAGAAAGGGTTTTGGGAAAATCCTTAAGGAGGTCCACTAGTTTAATGACCTACTACAAGTGCAATGTAAGCGACAATATTTGCTAGCTAGGATAATTATTGCTTCATTGTAGGATGCCCCAACTTGAATTTATGGGATGAATAGGAAGCCAAAAGAAAACATGCAATTCACTTACAAACTTCTTTAATTTTTTTATTAATGTCTTATTAGATACCTCAACTTGATCACTACCATATGGATAATACTGTGTTGACCAATTATGTTGTATTTTGAACTTAACAGAAAGTCTGGCTACATCCTTATTTTGAGAAGGAGTACCATTTTTAGATATAAAAGTGTTAGGAATGCCACATCATGATAATATCTAGGTTTAAGATGAATGTGGGAACTTGAACACTGGTACATGAAAATAAAGGCATGGTCTCTACCCACTTGGTAAAGTATTCACTTGTGGTAATTATAAACTTATATCCATTATATGACATTGGGTTTATTAACCTATTAATGTCAAGCCTCCAAGTAATAAAAGACCAAGGGGATGTGATTGACTAAAGCTCTTAAGATAGTGTATTAATTAAGTTATCATGCTTTTGACACTTGTTGCATTTGAAGAACACAAGCTTATACTGAGAGGGGGGCTGAACAGTATAAGATCACTTTTTACTTTTTTTTTTTTCAATAAATATTATGCAATGTAAATATAGCAATATCAATAGTAGTAATAAAAGCAATGGAAAAATCACCACACACAATAGATACACCAGTTTTATGTGGTTCACCCAATGTGGGCTACTCCACGGAGAAAATATTTCACTAAAATTTTCTCAATCAATCTCTTGGGAATCATTTCCCTATTACAATGTTTATGGACCTCTGTCCAAAGGATACACCAATACCCTAATCAATTTCATGGATCTCTATACATAGGAGAACTTATTTATCCTTAGCTCTGACTGGTGATCTTCTAGAAGAACTATTACCCCCACTGCTCTAGCTAATGGATCTCTATCCACTAAAGACTCCTATCCTCACTGACCTAGCTAATGGATCTCTATCCACTGGAGACTATCATCCTCTATACTCTGTCACCTTCAAAGCTCTATCTCAAATCTACACTAAACATAGTCCTTCGATCTAGCACAAATCTGCTCAATCTCTGTATCTGGTCTGACACAAACCTATCCTCAAATCTACACAAAAATCTATCCTCAAATTTGTACTAAATAGAGTTTTTTAGTCTAGCACAAATATATCCTCAATATCTATCCTCAAACCTTAACACAAAGCTTGAATCAATCTCAAATAAAATCTACTAGATCTGCCCCAAACCTTAACTCAAGCCTTGAAAAAATCAATCAACTCTACTCACAAGTCTTCTCAAAGACTTGTCTCAAATATACCTTCTAAGATTCCACAAAATATCACACTAATCTATCCACAAGTTCTCTCTAGAAATTGCCCAAATATTGTCAACAAGTTCTCACTAGAACTTGTCCAAATATGCTCAACAAGTCCTCACTAGAATTTGTCCAAATCTGCTCTCAATCTGTATTGTAAGCTTCCATAAAAGCTCACACAAATCTGTCCACAAGTCCTCTCAAAGACTTGCCTCAAATTTTCTCATCAAGGCCACACTAGAACTTGTCCAATATTATAGAAACATAAAGAGAATTGTTAGAAACTCAATATGCTTATCATTCATCACAATGCTCAATCACTTTAAATCACTTTTTTTAGAAACATACAGAGAATTGTTAGAGACTCAATATGCTTCACATTCAACTTAATGCTCAATCACTTTCAATCACTCTTTTAGAAACATATAGATAATTGTTAGACTCAATATACTTCACACTCACAAACTCTCAATCACTTTCAATCTCTCTTTTATCATAGAAACATATAGAGAATTGCTAGAGACTCAATATGTTTCACACTCATAAATACTCAACCTCTTTCTCAAATTCATAATATAAAATAATTTGTTTCATAGAACTTGAACTATCACTTCAGACATCCACTTGACTAGGCTCAACCAACTCTACTCAACCAATCGCTCAATAAAATAATCCTTGATCATAAACCCTAGTCCAAGCATGTGAACACTCACTTAAATGTTTCCAATAATGCTTATCAACCAATCTCACATAACAATGATACTCATGTTCTTTGCAAACCCTAGTTCAATCTCTTCACTCAATTACTCACTTCAACAACAATGCTTATAAAACAAGATGCATAGTATTCACTTCACAATGGCTCAAAAATTCAATAAGGAAATCTAATCAAATATTTTTCACTCCAAAGTTATTTTCCAGAAAACCAACCAATCAACTCAATCAAGGAAGAATGTGCCCATACCTTTTTGCTTGATGAGAAGTAGACCACACAAATCTGCCACAATCATAAACACTTCTTTACCAAACTCAATGAGGTTATATGTCAAAATATTCCTTGGACACAAAAATAATCAATGCTCAAATATACCTTATTTCTCCATTTTAAAATTAACACTCTTCAAACCATACATAAAAATAATTACTTGGATACACCTTATCAACTCCAACTTAAAATAATATCCAAAACCACAAAAATCACAACTAATCTTTCTAAAACACCTTTATTTCTTTTTCAAACCCTAAAACAAATAATATCAAAAATTTATTTTGCAATATCCTTATATCTCCATAAAACCTCATATACCACATAAAATATGCAAAAATTAATTTTTAATACCTCAACAACCTTTTCCAACAAATCCGGCGCTCAAACTTTAATGCATACCTTATTATCCCTTTGTAGCATCCAAAAAGGCTTTCACCTAATATTGAAATTGTTGAAAATGATGCAAATAGGCATACACAAATTGACAAGAATGAAAAGAAACAAAATACAAAGATATTTTATTAATTTCAAATCGAGTCAAGTTACAAATCCATCCCTCTTAGGGATACCCATTTGATAAAACAATTACAATAGTGTCAAATCCCCCTCAAGGGTAGGTGCATTCCAAATACCTTTAAAAATGACACGAAATGATCTAAGGTGTCGATGAACTTCTTCTCCAAGTTTAGAGATATTTGTTTTTTCTAAAAAAATTGAAAAACTTGTATTAAAACAAAGATCAGTTACATAAGGGAGAAGACCCTTCCCAGCCGATAACAAAGAAAACACAAGATTACAAGGCGCGAAAACGCGACACAAACCACCTTTGATCGCAAAAAGTCAACAAGTCATGAAATCATGACAACTAACCATCCATGACCGCGATGGAGTGACATGTCACGAAATTGCGACATTTCACGATTTCGTGACAACTAACCATCCTTGGCCGCGACGAGGCAAAAAGTCATGAAATCGTGACATGTCACGATATCGCGAAAACTACCCTTCCTTGGCCGTGATAGAGCAACATGTCATGATATCACGACAATAATCCTTCCTCGGTCGTGACAGAGCAACATGTCACGATATCACGACAACATTCCTCCAGTGGCCGCAACGGCGCAACACGTCGCGATATCGCGACAAATTTCCTCCCATGGCCACGACGACGCAACATGTCATGATATCATGACAACTTTCTTCCCATGGCCGAGTTTAGAGATATTTGTTACCTTGCATCCCAAAACCCTATTGATCTCGCGTTCAATAAACAACAAGAAGCATTAGTAATAAAGGATACCTCTCTTGATGAGGCTTTTTGAGGAAATTGTATGAACACATGACATTACTAGCATATAATCAAGAAAATGCAAGAAAGCTAGTAAACCTATGAAAAACATGAAAATATGCTATGAATCATGTAAAGGAAAAAACATATGTATCTATCTAATGGCCTAATTATGAATTTGAATACATGGAAGCATGAAAAAGATTCATTAATATCCTAATTGCAATATTGAAAGCAAGACTACTAAACAAGCTAATTCTATTGGTCACAAGTCTCTATCAAAGCAAATAAACATGAATTAAACCTAATATAATAACATTGAAAATATCTACGATGAGAGAACAGGGAAATTAGTGTTAATACCCTGATCATGGCTCTGTGGTACGGTGAGCACTGTTAGTCATGGCTAACAACTGCGATGGAGCTTGAAGTGTGTTTGTCCTCCAATTTAGGGGTTGAATCACTAAATATCTCTACCAAATTGATGGTCAAGGGTCGCCTCTATGTCCTATAATAGATTTTGTGGTTGAATTGCTCTGATTGTGTGTGAAATGGGCGTAATTAAGTTTTTGGCTCTCCTAGCCTTCTAGGGCCTCCATGGCTTAAATTACTATTTTGATCTCTCAATTGCAATGACAAAGCTTTCTCTCAAGGAACACAAGTGAGTGTCTATCTCGACAAGACTTTGCCGTTCAAATTGCCTATGCATCTAGATAGGTTTACCCAATTTGGAGGGGGATTTTATAGCACTTGCCAAGGGCTAGGGGTAGCTTCATGAGGAAGCCAAGATCAAGATTGGGCAATTGACTTTATTGTATGGAAAGATATAGAACCTTCCTCACTCAAACCATTCCAATCTGTAACCAGTTGGCTGTTGTAACAGATTTTGGGTCGAATTAAGGCCAACTAATTATGAGGTCTGATCATAGCTAACAAGCACGGTCAGCTCTACAAATCGCAAGTTTCAGAAGTGACTAGAATTGACTAGGCAAAGGTGCCCAAATGAGTGGTTAAAACCACTGCTATACCTTGGTATTTGTCCAAGGTCTTCCATATGGTCTTCTAGCATGTCCCATATGAGTAGTCACTTCGACATGATGCATTTTAGGTGTCTACAAATGCCCCTTTTGAGATGCATTGTGAGATCAAACAACGGTGAGCAAAAATAGACCTAAAATGATGTCGTAGGTTGGATGATGATCATTAGTATGATCAACATTAGATGTCTAGGGTCTAGTAAAAGGATGTGCATCCTAGAATCATTGCTTCCAACTGGATGGAAGGCTTAAATTTGCAGAGCTTATACTTGTCATCAAACATTCAGGTAGCCGATATAACCGAAAGGAAGAGAGCTACAAACTAAACTAACATATTTGATTTTTGTCCCAATAAAAGGGTAAGCTTATGATAGTTGTTGGCAATGATTCATAATATGAATGCAATTTTGACAAGATCAAGGGATCTACGATCAAGGGATCTTCTATTTACTTTGATTATGATTATGATATTATGACTACCCCCTCAAGCGATGAGTCGATGAGGGTAATGACAATTAAATGAAGTGACGAGTTGCTTGACCACTATGAATGACTTTGAATGAAATAAGATTTAGCATTTTATAATTGATTGGGCCTAATTAGCTATGATTGCAACTATTAATAGTAATTGTACATCTCTATCCCATGGAGTGGTCCAACCTCAATGGACTTCTTAGGAAATTAATATGATATCATAAAAGAATTGATACGAATACCTCATTTCTGTGGAGCAGTTCGACCGTCTGGGCCTTCTTAGAGATTGAAATGAAGCATAAAAATTCAACAATAACTAATTTGACCCAAATGTGCTTATGGTAATATACTCATCCTATCAGATTGCATGGAGTGCAAGTCACTGTAATCGCCAAGTGTATAGGGTAAATTACTAGGTACAAGGTGCATTTGGATTTTTAGTTTATCTGATTTTTTTCATTATTTTTAATGCTTTTGGTAATTTTGCTCAAATGGGTATTTTTAATATAGCAATTTTTAGCTCCTCATGATGGGATTTTTCCATATTTATTACAGTTTTCTAGCCGTTCTTGTTAAAAGTATCTAGGTTTTCAAATTTTGTTAGACATGGGTGTCAACCACAATAAAAAAACCCTAGTTCTGTGCCCACGGGTGTCAACCGTGGTCAGGCAAAAAATAAGAAATATTTAAAAAATTTCCTATCATTTTTTATTTCATTTTCAATTTGATAGCTTGCAAATCTTGAGTGCTTTGAGAGGTGAGTAGACATTTCTGACGTTAAGCACTGCTAGAACTTGACCTCACCACCAACCGTATCGATGGCAACCCAACCTGGAGGAGCCGGTGCTACTAAGGTATAAGCACACAAAACACTTGACCATTTTTATTTTATAGGTTTTAAAATTAACCTCATTAATTAATGGATCAAAATAACTTCATTAAACCACCAGTAATGAACCTCACCCTAGTTAGGTTTAGCTTAGGTTAGCTTAAGGGGAGGGATTTAATTTTTGAAAATTTTATTGTTTTTGTTCTATTATTTTTTATTTTATTTTTGGGGGTCTCGAGATGAGGAAGGACCCTAAAAAGGCCTTCCCTCCTGACTGTGGCTGGCATGCATGGTCCCCAATTGGCAAATTGGGCACTGTAGCTGTCAGCCGTGGTGAGATTTTAATCCCAATGGTCAAAATTTTGACCGCCATATCGACTACGGGTCTGAGCCATAGCTCAAAACTTTAGAATTTTTTTTTAATTATTATTTTTGAATATTGTAAGGATTTAATTGATTTTTTATTTTATTTTTAGAAGTGCATTTTTTCATTTTTTTTTGTATTTTTATGATTTTATGATTTTGTTTGTCATTTTTAGGTCGCTTTTTATGTATTTTTAGTTGATTTTTTATTTACTTTTGCCTTATTATCTACCATCGAGAATCAGATATCCTTCATAATATGCATGGTGCCCTGACCCAGGCAGAGCAAGATTGGTTTGCAACTGTGGGATTTGGCTATGTCTTGCACCTCCCTAGTATTAGGGCTTATCAGGCCTACATGACTGCATTGGCCCGATGCTAGGATGCACGGACCAACACATTTCACTTGTCGATAGGTGAGATGACCGTTACATTGGAGGATGTCTACCGCATCTTATGACTCCCTCTAGATGGTGAGGCCATTACATCTTCACCAATGGATGTGAAGAATGCAGTGTTCATGATGATCGTTAGTGGCCACAATGAGGTAGCACAACGACACTCGAACCATGGAGGGGTCCACATTGAGCATTGGTACACCCAACGGGTCTTCTCCCAATGAGCGGTCATGTTCATGCATCTGATCATGTAGATTATCTTACCCGATTCTTCCAGAGTGAGGTTCTTGTTGGAACAAAATCTGCCTTCGGTTAATAGTGTTGCGCCTTAGACTTTGCCAACATTGAATAGACAGATCTTGCTTGAGATCATCTGTCTAGTCTCCAGAGAAGGCTGGTTCCTTTGAGTTTTTTAGAGAAAAGGGGAACAAGAGATAAGGGAAATATAGCCTAAGCTAGAACTTTTCTCATGGTACAGATTGGACAACAACAAACATTGATGATGCAGATTACTACTTTCAGAGTTTTCTTTATATCTTCTTTATAGAAAACATGAATTCTTGAGTGTGACTTTTAGATGTTCGTCTAAAAGCATGTAAATATATTTTAATGTTCAACTCTAGAAACAAGATTTATACGTGCACAATCCAGATTTTAGAACAGATACATTATAAAACTTAGAATGAATAAAAGTTAAAACACCAGATACATACACTTGCACACAGAAGTTTCGGAAGCCAGAAGAAATCTTTTATTGCTTGTAATCCAGTACATGTACATCAAGCTTGTAAACGTCCAAGAGCCGACCTTTTTTCTGGAGTCGCTCACCCCTATATATACCCTAAAAGAGTATCTTTTTCTAAGTACATCTTACTATTTTACAAGCAATCATCTGCAGTTTCTAATAATACACAACAAGTCTTCTATGAATTAGATATCTTCTCTACAGATTAGATTCTAGATGAGCCTATCACATTTTCAATCATCTGGCAAGCCTGCTCTATCCTAGATTTCTGATAATCATGTCAAAAATCACTTCTTGGTGTCAGTGCATGCCTTTGATTGCCAAAAATACATTTTATTCCTTTACAACTGGCATGTCACGAAATCGTGACATTCTTTCCTTGCTTTGCTCTTTTGCCACCTCCAGCCGTGAAAATGAGACATGTCACGAAATCATGACATTCTTTCCTTGCTTTGCTCTTCTGCCACTTCCAGCCATGAAAATGAGACATGTCACGAAATCGTGACATTCTTCTCTTACTTTGCTCTTTTGCCGCCTCCAGCCACAAAAATGAGACATGTCACGAAATCGTGACATTCGTCTCTTGCTTTGCTCTTCTACCGCTTCTAGCCATGAAAATGAGACATGTCACGAAATCGTGACATTCTTCTCTTGCTTTGCTCTTTTGTCGCCTCCCACCATGAAAATGAGACATGTCACGAAATCGTGACATTCGTCTCTTACTTTGCTCTTCCCCAAAAAGACATTCAATACATTCTCCTCTTTCTCTTTTTTCTCTTAGCCATGAAAATGAGACATGTCGCAAATCTGACATTTTCCTCCTTTCTCCTTTTTCTCTTCAAAAACATTAATACTTTTTCCTCCTTGCTCCCTTTTGTTGCTCTTAGCCACGAAAATGCAACATGTCGCGATATCACGACACTTTTGCCTCCTTGCTCCCTTTTGTTGCTCTTAGCCATGAAAATGCAACATGTCACGATATCACGACACTTTTGCCTCCTTGCTCCCTTTTGTTGCTCTTAGCCATGAAAATGCAACATGTCGCGATATCGCGACACTTTTTCCTCCTTGCTCTTTCTCTTTGCTTTAGCCACGAAAATGCAACATGTCGCGATATCACGACACTTTTTCCTCCTTGCTCTTTCTCTTTGCTCTTAGCCATGAAAATGCAACATGTCACGATATCATGACACTTTTTCCTCCTTGCTCTTTCTCTTTGCTTTGAAACACCTTTCTTTCTCTTTCTTTCCACAAAATGCAACATGTCACGATATCATGACACTTTTGCCTCCTTGCTCTTCCTCTTCTCTTAGACCATGAAAATGCAACATGTCGCGATATCGCGACACTTTTGCCTCCTTGCTCTTCCTTTTTTGCTCTTAGCCATGAAAATGCAACATGTCGCGATATCGTGACACTTTTGCCTCCTTGCTCCCTTTTGTTGCTCTTAGCCACGAAAATGCAACATGTCACGATATCACGACACTTTTTCCTCCTTGCTCTTTCTCTTTGCTTTTAGCCTGAAAATGCAACATGTCACGATATCATGACACTTTTTCCTCCTTGCTCTTCCTCTTTGCTTTGGACCATGAAAATGCAACATGTCGCGATATCGTGACACTTTTACCTCCTTGCGGTATTTTGCTTTTTCTTTGATCTTTAGCATATGGGCCACTTCGGTCTTCTTGGAAAATATGCAAAAAGGTGCATCAACTATTTTTCTGTAGTTAGTCACTTTTTGACTAACATTCTTGGCGCCTTTCGAGGGAATTTTTGCTCGCAAAAAAAGAGACCAGGCCTTCATCCATTGGGAAACGGAGTCACCAGCACAGTTGCGAAAAGTAAACTTTCGAGCAAAAAAACAAAGATAAAAGAAAAAGAATGCACTTTGGAATATAAGTGATCTTTACCTTATCAGAACCTTTCTTTTACCGCTTAGGTATTTAACCTTTGTCTGAAGAACACAAAAATTCAATTCTGGGAGCTGGTCCCAGCTCTGGCTGCTGGGATTTCTCAGGTGGCTGGGACACTTTGGGAGCAGAAGAATGACCACTTCCTACGCTTGGAAGGATTCTAACAGGGAAACTTCCTCCCCAGGAGTGAGTGCCAGTCCTTCTTATTGTCCTCTGGAAATATTAGGCCGTAAAAAAGGGAAATATTTACAAAACTTCAAACTTATAATATACTGTACATATAATGGTGATCTGTAGCTTTTACTGGAAATACAATTTTAGGTGAAAAGCGTTCACCGTGATGGGTAGAACCCATCCATATTGATATTTTAACTGGAAGGCATTGAATTGCTTTTCTGAAACAATTTCGAATGGCCCCTCCCAGAATGCATCAAACTTGTCATGGTGTCCTGGCTTTGCTTTCTTGACATTCCATTTTAATACCAGGTCACCTGTTTTAAATTTCCTGAAAGTGGTTTTCTTATCGAACCACCCGACTGTTTTTACCATATGCTTTTGATGATGATCGTAGGCCTGTTCCCTAGATTCTTCAAGCTGTAGAAGTTGCATCATTCGGGCATCCATTGGATGACCTTCATCTTCGTTAACTTGGTTTAGCATCCTCAACGCGGGTATCTCCATATGAATCGGCAGAACAACTTCTTTGCCATAAACCAAAGCATATGGCGATGTATTGATTGATTTTTTGATTGAGATTCTGTCGGCCCACAGGGCTTGATTCAGGAGTGAGTGCCAGTTCTTCTTATTGTCCTCTAATGTTCTTTTCAGAATTCTTAGAAGATTCTTATTAGTAGACTCAGCTAATCCATTACCTTGTGGGTAATAATTAGAGGAAGTCTTCAGGTAAATTCCATATCTACTGACGAATTCGATCATCTTTGCACTGGTGAAAGGGGATCCATTGTCTGTAATCAAAGAATCTGGTATGCCAAACCTTGTGATTAGACTTTCGACAAATTCTATCACCACTTTCGAATCAGCTTTCTTCGTAGGCACTGCTTCTGCCCACTTGGTGAAGTAGTCTATGGCAGTGAGAATGTATTTGTGGCCTGATGATGAATTTGGCTCTATTATCCCTACGAAATCCAACCCCCACTGCTGGAATGGTTCCTCGACTTGAATAGCTTTTAAGGGCATAGGTGCATTCCTGTTTCTCCCCACATACCTCTGACACTGTTCACACCTCTGGGTCACTTTGTACGCATCTAGGAAGATGGAAGGCCAATAACATCCAGCTCTAAGGATCTTCAAAGCTGTAGTTCGGCCTGCATAATGTCCCCCTAAAAAACCTCCATGAAATTCATCTAACACTTTCTGCTTTTCATTATCAGGAACGCATCTTAACAATACACCATCGATGTTAATCCTGTACAACCCCTCTGTTCGAAGGGTATATTTCAATGCTTGGGTTCCGAATCTCCTTCTCTGGGAAGCGTTCATATCTTCAGGACATGACCCAGTCTGAAAATACCTCACAAAGTCATCGATCCAACTTGAACCTACTCTGTCTTGGTGTTGCTCTGTGTTTGCCATGATGGGGTGGCTCTCCCCATATCCACTTGCAGCTTGCTTGGCCAATTCTTGGCACAAAGCTCTCCCTCTGACTATTTTAGTAGGATGTATTTCTACATCATACTCTTGGATGCGAGTCACCCATCCAGCTCTTTTTTCACCCAATTCTCCTTGAATTATGAAGTTCCTTACATCGGGATGAATAACATACACCATCGTCCGACTCTGGGATAAGAAATGTTTTAGCTTATTCAAGGATTTCATAATTGCATATACTTGTTTTTCTATGAAGTTGTACCTTTCCTCATGTTTGTGCATGGTGGAACTTAGAAAGGCTATGGGTCTTTCTTCATCATCTGCTCCTTTCTGAGTGAGAACTGTAGCATAACTACCTTGTTCTCCGACAGCATATAGTATGAAACCTCAGGAATAGTCAGGATTAACTAGCACAGGAGCTTGAGCGATGGCTTCTAGAATTTTTTGGAAAGCTTCTTTCCTTGGCTCTGTCCATTTGAAAGGAGCATCCTTTTTCAATAATTCAGTCATTGGTTTAACTGTTTGGGCAAAGTCCGCAATGAATTTTCTGACGAAATTTATTTGCCCAAAGAAGGACTGCAAACCTTTCTTGTTAACTGGAAGTGACAACTCAAGAAGTGCCTTCACTCTATCAGGGTCAATTGACAGCCCAGCTTTAGAAATAACATGCCCAAGGAGTATTCCTTCTTCCACAACAAAAATAGATTTTTTTGGATTTAGTGATATTCCAAATTCTCTACATTTCTCAAACACTTGCTGCAGATGAGTGGCATGGTCCTTTTTGTTGTGAGAAAAAACCGTCATGTCATCTAAATAGATGACAATAATTTTGTTCGCAAGCTCCCCAAAAGCTACGTCCATGGCTCTTTGGAAAGTTGCTCCTGCGTTGGATAATCCAAAGGGCATCCTTTGGTATGCAAATGTTCCCCACTTAGTGGTGAACGCAGTCTTGTATTGATCTTCATTTCTCACCCAAACTTGATTGTAACCAGAGAAGCCATCTAACAGAGAAAACCTTTCTGCTCCCGCCACAGTATGAAGGATTGGGTCAATCTGGGGTAAAGGATAGTGATCCTTTAAAGAGGCTCTATTCAAATTTTTGAAATCGATGCATAGTCGTATTTCTCCATTTTTCTTGCGGACTGGAACTAAATTTGCCACCCAGGTAGAGTGCTTGATTGGGTATATTATCTTAGCCTGTAGGAGTTTTAACAACTCCTGTTTCATTAAGGCTTCAATTTTAGGATTCACAGGCCTTTGCCTCTGCCTAAAAGGTTTAGCTCCTTCCTCTAGTTCGATGGTATGCTGAATGACCTCTTTCCTGTACACTTTCAGATCACTATAAGTCCAGGCTATTATATCTGGATACTCTCTACATAACTATTTTATTTTCTCTAGTTCTACTTCTATACAATCTGTCCCTACTTTGATCATTTTTCTCGATTCTAGTTCTATTTCTTTATACCGACGTTCATCTACCTTGATCCTTCGACCTACAGCTCTGTCGCTATTGTCGAAAAGGCTCTCCAGGGTGATCAATCCCTTGGGGATATGATTATTTTTTAGTTGAATAAGGCTCTCTTCGTCCTCTTCTTGTAACGCTCTTTCTGTAGAGCAATTCATCTCATGAATCAAAAAATCTAGGATCTGCTCATCATTTTCAAATACTTGCCAAAAAATGTCCTTGTCGGGCACAGAAGGCCTATATATAAGTCTAACTATTTTAGACTTCTGAATAACATTATTGACTGGGCAAAAATTGGATCCTACTGATGCTAACAGGTCTGCATGGGTGTTCTTTTCTCTGGAAATGGATTTTATGTTTAGTGCTTCAAAATTTTCCAATAGATCCAACACTTTGTTTTTGTAAGCCTTTAGGTAATGCTGCTTACAAATGCATTTACCAATAACCTGTTTAACAATCAGCTCTGAATCTCCATAGATCAGCAGACTATTTTGCACCCAGTTTTTCAGCTTTCTTAAGTCCCAAACACAAAGCTTCATATTCAGCCGCGTTGTTGGTGCAACTCCATGTCAACCTATATGAAAAAACCTTTTCTTTTCTAGTAGGTGAAATCAGAACAATTCCAGCTCCTGCTCCATTTTTGCACCTTGACCCATCAAAGTACAATTTCCATAACTGGTTGGCTGAATCACCTATTTTAGGGACAACAACAGGAAGCTTTTTTGGTTTCTCAATGGAATAGCTTCCCATTTCTATCTCTATCATAGCATTGAAGTATTTCATTGAAAACTGATCCTCAGATTGGAGTTCCTCCAGGGTTTCTTCCATTAAATCAATATTTTCCAATTCCTCAGACATCATGTTGATGGTAGCTGTTTCCTCTAGTCTTTCCACATGGAAAGTAGATGGTTTTTCATTGTAGATCTTGACTCTTTTACCTTTGAAAGGTACCTCCAAATGAGAATAATCTAGTGACAGATAACCTCCCAGTTTGGCTGTGAACTCTCTGGATAAACACATACCGAAATATGGTTCTAAGTCTACAACGACTACTTCTTGTATGACGACTGCTTCTGGCATTCTGTGGAGTTGAATAGGGATATCTTTGATCACCCCGATAGTTTTTATTGGAGTACCATCTAATTGCAACACACCAGGATGACTTCGAGTATATTCCATCCCCATTATGTCACATACGACTTTCGGCATCACCGTAGTTGCGGCCCCTGAATCAATCATGCAATTGTGAACTATCCACCCCTCCATTTGCAAGGATAGATAGAATGGGGGCGGTCTATTTTTCCCAGAGGTTGGCACCACATTTTCTTGTATAACATTTGAGGAAGAGGTATCATTCTTTAAATTTAGGGATTCTTGGAGGAGGTCGATCTGACCAGGAATTTGCAGTGCATCATACATGCTTATCTTGGAAGGAGTCCTCTTCATTTCTTCTGCAATGTTGAACGAAAGGGTTGCAGCTGGGGATACCTCAACACTCTTTTCCCTTCCACTAGTAGATGCATCGTATCTATCTCTATAGACCTGCGTGGCTTCTGTTCTTTGCCTTTTTGTCAATGAAGGAAATCTGAGTCTTTCCTTCGCTTGCTCTTGAGCCTCGCTCCCTTTTCTAGGAGGAAATTCTTTTCTTGGTGTAGTCGTAGAAGTCTGAGGAGGGTCAGAACGTCCTTTCTCATTGGACTGGTTCTTCTATGGAGTTGCCCTGGGGGCGGGAGGAAAACCTAGTGGTTGGAGTTCCTTAGGGTCGACTTGTAATGACTTTTTTCTCGACCTTGTCAGGACTGAGACTTGTTCCACGGATGGCATTGCCAAATTGTGGTGGACTTCTCTGATTATGTTCACCTGTCCCTTGCCGGTTTCTTTGGCTCTTTCATTAATAACCGCTTGCACATGATGTTGATGAATCATGCATGAATCTTCTCCATGAGGATCATTGCAAGTGGTACACCAGTAGTCGAAATTAGTGGGTTCTCCATTATCTCCTATCTCATTTGCATACACCACATTTTTTTATCTTGTCCTCTTCCACTTGTTGAAGCACCTTCCTTTTGTATCTGTGGAAATCTTCTTGCTTGGATATTCCGTTTCGCCTCTCTCTTTTTCATGGATGCCATTTCATTTGACAATGTCTTCATTGTATCAATTATGGTCGTGTATTGATCATTGGGGGGAGCTGATGCAAGGGGTGTGGCTGGTAATGCAAGGAATGTAGGAGGTGCGGCTATAGATGGGAGGGCCTGCGTTGATGGGAGTACAGGGGGTTTTAGAAATTGATGCTTGGGAAAGCTCTGGTACAATTGGCAATAGACTCTTTGATGGATATCTTTTTGTAGCGATGAGATCAGCTTCGCCCTTTGTTGCCTCTAGATAGATCCCAAGAAAAGTGGTTACATGGGATTGCCTTATTATCATACTGAGATCTGAATCAAAAGCCCTTAAATAATAGCATATAGCTTGTTCTTCCATGGGTTTTAGGCCTTGCGGTACTCTATCACGAGTTCTGGTAAATCTGATGTTGAAATCTTGGATTTCTTCTTGTGGATGCCTCTCAATGACAGTGAATTGATTCAGCAATGTGAAAGGATCCGCATGTATATTAAATTCATCGACCAGACGACCGACAAGTACTGCCCAAGAAGTAATGGATCCAGCGGGAAGCGCTCTGTACCAATAGAGCATCTTTCCTTTCAAAGATATAACCAACAATCTGACCATTACATCTTCCTGAGTGATGTTGTAAATAGATGCTAGCGATGATACATCTAAACAGTGCTCATCTGCTATTTTTCCTATTCTTTCAAAGGTCGGTAATGCTTTTAGTGCAGCTTGTGGAATTTGGTGGTGTGCTCCCAAGTTCAAAGGGCCAGTTTGATTCCACACAAGATGGGCTGGGGCAGGGGCGGCTGCCATGATTGCTAAAGGAGTTACAACCACTATGGGATTGCTTGCAGATGCTCCTACAATGGGTGTTAAAGAGGTGCTAATGGTGTCGGGAGGATTTGATCGTGCGGCTAGCACAGGGTGTGCCTTTAGGCTTTCGAGATGTAGTTCAAAGAACTCGATAGGTTCTTTAGAGTTTCTAGCTCGGGATCTGGTTATCATATGGCTATATAACTAGAAGGTTTTTAGACAAGGTCTTTCTTTTATGGTCTAAATTGCAATGGAGTCGCCAGGTGGTTTTTCTTGAGATTTTCAAACAAAAAGGCTCTTAAGGTAAAACACCAAAACTTATACAATACTATGGGATTGTTGGTCCCACCGGGCATGCCAAAAACTGTTGGAACAAAATCTGCCTTCGGTTAATAGTGTTGCGCCTTAGACTTTGCCAACATTGAATAGACAGATCTTGCTTGAGATCATCTGTCTAGTCTCCAGAGAAGGTTGGTTCCTTTGAGTTTTTTAGAGAAAAGGGGAACAAGAGATAAGGGAAATATAGCCTAAGCTAGAACTTTTCTCATGGTACAGATTAGACAACAACAAACATTGATGATGCAGATTACTACTTTCAGAGTTTTCTTTATATCTTCTTTATAGAAAACATGAATTCTTGAGTGTGACTTTTAGATGTTCGTCTAAAAGCATGTAAATATATTTTAATGTTCAACTCTAGAAACAAGATTTATACATGCACAGTCCAGATTTTAGAACAGATACATTATAAAACTTAGAATGAATAAAAGTTAAAACACCAGATACATACACTTGCACACAGAAGTTTCGGAAGCCAGAAGAAGAAATATTTTATTGCTTGTAATCCAGTACATGTACATCAAGCTTGTAAACGTCCAAGAGCCGACCTTTTTTCTGGAGTCGCTCACCCCTATATATACCCTAAAAGAGTATCTTTTTCTAAGTACATCTTACTATTTTACAAGTAATCATCTACAGTTTCTAATAATACACAAGTCTTCTATGAATTAGATATCTTCTCTGCAGATTAGATTCTAGATGAGCCTATCACATTTTCAATCATCTGGCAAGCCTGCTCTATCCTAGATTTCTGATAATCATGTCAGAAATCACTTCTTGGTGTCAGTGCATGCCTTTGATTGCCAAAAATACATTTTATTCCTTTACAATTGGCGTGTCACGAAATCGTGACATTCTTTCCTTGCTTTGCTCTTTTGCCGCCTCCAGCCATGAAAATGAGACATGTCACGAAATCATGACATTCTTTCCTTGCTTTGCTCTTCTGCCGCTTCTAGCCATGAAAATGAGACATGTCACGAAATCGTGACATTCGTCTCTTACTTTGCTCTTTTGCCGCTTCCAACCACGAAAATGAGACATGTCACGAAATCGTGACATTCGTCTCTTGCTTTGCTCTTCTGCGCTTCCAACTGAAAATGAGACATGTCACGAAATCGTGACACTTCTTCCTTCTTTGCTCTTTTGTCGCCTCCAATCACGAAAATGAGACATGTCACGAAATCGCGACATTCCTCTCTTGCTTTGCTCTTATTCCCTGAAAATGAGACATGTCACATGACACTTTTTCCTCCTTGCTCTTTTTTTGCTCTTAGCCACGAAAATGAAACATGTCGCGATATCGCGACACTTTTGCCTCTTTGTTCTCTTTTGTTGCTCTTAGCCGTGAAAATGCAACATGTCGCGATATCGTGACACTTTTGCCTCCTTGCTCCCTTTTGTTGCTCTTAGCCACGAAAATGCAACATGTCGCGATATCGCGACACTTTTGCCTCCTTGCTCCCTTTTGTTGCTCTTAGCTACGAAAATGCAACATGTCGCGATATCGCGACACTTTTTCCTCCTTGCTCCCTTTTGTTGCTCTTAGCCACGAAAATGCAACATGTCGCGATATCGCGACACTTTTGCCTCCTTGCTCCTTTTGTTGCTCTTAGCCGCGAAAATGCAACATGTCGCGATATCGCGACACTTTTTCCTCCTTGCTCCCTTTTTTTGCTCTTAGCCGTGAAAATGCAACATGTCGCGATATCGCGACACTTTTTCCTCCTTGCTCTTTCTCTTTGCTTTGGACCGCGAAAATGCAACATGTCGCGATATCGCGACACTTTTTCCTCCTTGCTCTTTCTCTTTGCTTTGGACCGCAAAATGCAACATGTCGCGATATCGCGACACTTTTGCCTCCTTGCTCCCTTTCTCTTCTCTTTGGACCGCGAAAATGCAACATGTCGCGATATCGCGACACTTTTTCCTCCTTGCTCTTTCTTTTTGCTCTTAGCCACGAAAATGCAACATGTCGCGATATCGTGACACTTTTTCCTCCTTGCTCTTTCTCTTCTCTTTGGACCGTGAAAATGCAACATGTCGCGATATCGTGACACTTTTTCCTCCTTGCTCTTTCTCTTTGCTTTGGACCATGAAAATGCAACATGTCGCGATATCGTGACACTTTTTCCTCCTTGCGGTATTTTGCTTTTTCTTTGATCTTTAGCATATGGGCCACTTCGGTCTTCTTGGAAAATATGCAAAAAGGTGCATCAGCTATTTTTCTGTAGTTAGTCACTTTTTGACTAACAGTTCCCTTGGAACCTCCTGGCTAGGATGCAGGATGTCTTAGTGAGCCCTACTGATCAGCCCCTGATCCTATCTTGGGGGAGTGCCCTACTAGCACAACTCTATAATGAGATGTATCAGATCACTCAAAGAAGAAGAGTGGGCATCGGATATAATGTATTACTTCAGATCTAGGGATGGAAGCTGATTAAGATCGAGTGCCCCATTGGCTTACCACTAGAGATTGGTGCCATTGAGGAGACACACCTATTTTATGCAGCATGCTGGCCTCATGAGCAGGAGGGCTTTCGGAGCAAGTCTCATGTAGGGGACCTAGCACACTATATTGGATGGTTCGTAGGACTACAGGTAGATCAAATTGACTGGTACCCATACCTAGACTGCCCTCCATGGATGGAGGCTGATGACCAGCTACGCTGGGCATGTAGATATAGATGGCTCCTTTGATGCAAGTCTAAGATACGAGAGTTATTTTACTTCTCTCACATTACCCAATAGTTTGGGATCAGGTAGGAAATTCTAGAGCTACCTACCATCTATCGTCACCTCACTTTAGAGAGGGACTTGACCTGGCCCAGGGTGACTCCACTGGGTGACGAGGATGATGAATTTCAAGAGTTAGGGCTTATAGATGCAGGGACTACTCCTGACTATGACACTTGGTGGACCCTCAGGGTATGGTAGGGCTTTGATGGCCCCTTGGGTAGGGTAGCAGATGATGTAGCCGAGGGCATAGAGGGAGTCAAGGTCGATCCTCATGATCATCGAGTCCATCAGAGGACTGAGGGTGGATGGGGTGAGGGAGCTATAGAGGAGGCACCTCCAGCTGAGGAGGAGGGTGACACTCTCAAGGAGGGTGAGGCCATACCTGATAATGAGGTCGGACAGCTTAGGGCCCAGGTTGCTAGCCTACAGACTCAGGTAGGCTCTCTACAGACACAACTCTTACATCGAGATACCACCATTGCCACCTTATAGGCAAAGTTTGGGGACCTATAGTCTTGGCTTACAGTAGAGCAGTCTCAGTGGCACAGCTACGAGGAGGAGAAGATCGCTCTACAGGCCAGGATTACCTCAATAGATACAGAGATACAATGGGTTACAGGCCAACGCATCCTCTTATAGTCTCAGCTAGATGCTCTTAGGGCACAACATGATGTACTCAAGGTTGAGAGGGGAGATCCCTCTACTTCATAGGTTTCTCTAGCACCACCAACTGCTCCAATAGCTCAGGTAGTATAGGGTTTAGTAGGGCTAGATCAAGGGGTAGAGATCAGGAGACTCTGGGCTCTAGTGTAGTAGCACATTGATGATAGAGCATGGGATTATACCTACATCACATCCTTGAGAGGAGTGATCCAGATACACGGGGGTGAGGTTCCAGAGATGCCCATGGCTTTAGGCTCTCAGAGGACTCACACTCAGGAGACAGGCCAATATTCATCTCGATCTAACCATAGGAGTCACAGATCAGAGAGGACCTCGGGTGCCAGCTCTAGATGTAGGGATGGTGGAGGTGAGGGTGGAGCCTCACAGACTAGGGGATCAGGCCCTACTACTTAGTACAGATATTATGCTAGATGTTGTACCATTTTTGTGTGTAAGGTCAAGGACCTACACAACTGTAGCCTACGGGTATTTTTGACACATGCCAGTGTATTGCTTATTATGTATATTTTTTGATACACACACACACACACACACACATATATATATATATATATATATATATATATATATAGATATGATCTGACTTTGAGACTCATTATATGTGTAGTTTATTATTTTTATATTTTTTTATTTGATTTTATGAGATGCATATGGATGCAATGCTTAGATGTGATGTTTATTTTACACTATATGATGTGATGTATGGATGACATGCACTAGATGTATAATGGATGTATGATTTTAGATGCAATGATATATATGTGTAGATGGACTACTTATGATGAATGTATATGAATGCAATGTTTGTTGTTAAATGCATGTGTAATTTGTTGTACTTGTATGCATTTAATTTATGTTGTTATGACATAATCTATGCCATGTATGTATTGCATAATTTTCCTATGATGAATGCTATGTAAATGAACATGTATGTTTTAATCACTCAAAACATAATGTATGAATGCAATATGGGTTTAACAATCTAATGGATGACACCACAGAATGTATAACAATCATGAATGTAATTGCTATATCTTTTTATGAAAATTGATAAATTGTACACCCCTATGTGAGATGCAATGATGAATGGTTTCTATTCATGAGATTTTGTAAATTAAAATAATATGAATAACATAGTCAGTGGCCATTTAAATATCATTTTTGACATCCATCCAGTATCTAACCTATATTACAAATATCTCTTAATAAACAAAATCTCATAAAAGAAATTGACATTTGATGATTGCATTGAAAATTGATTGTTGCTATTTGGGAATTTTTGAGGTCTTCCATGAGACTCAAACACCCTAGTTGACTTATCAAAAGTTGTATACTAACCATACTAGACTTTTGAAATATAAGGCTTTCGCTAGGATAGACCCTAACTATTCATTATCCATGTGTGTGCAAATGAGTATATTAGATAAGGCATAAGCATACCCCGATGTCAGGTGGGATTCTTTCAGCCCATTGCTAAGATTGGGGATCCTCAAATGTCTATCCAATCCTAGGTTTGGATTTAGTTAGACTAGACCACTAGGCAATTTGGGCCACCTAAAGCTAGCTCACTTGTAAATTTCTTAGAACTACCCCTTCAATGATAGGCGGGATTCTTTCAACCCATTGCTGAGATTGAGGCTCACTCTATGGCTTTCAAGCATTGATCATTCTAGGGATTCAAGCTCACCCCCTTATTTTCTTCAATTTATTGGGATACTTGCTCATATATAGTGACAAAAATCACTGTTTATTTTGTATAGTGATAAAAATCACTATTTATTTTCTTTTTATTTTGAGCAAGGGATTTGATACTGATTTGATTTCATTTCTGAGGATTTAACTTTGGAATTTCACTCGAGGATTTTTCTCCTTCATTTGTAAGCAAGGGATTTATTCGGGTAGGGGGTAAACTTGTCCTTTTGCCAATGACCACTACTCTAGACCATTGCTCCTTACAAAATAAGCAAGTAACAAAACCTTTCACCTAAGGTGACCCAGACCACTTTTGTAGTGTTCGTCCTTCCTTACCCTAAGTAGGATTGTTAATGTGTTTGATTAGTGATAGGATTCTGATATGCTAAGGGCTATCAAAACTAGACCTCATCTACAAAAGCAAAGCAATCTTTCTACCAAACTCTTGAGAAGACCACTAGGTATGGTTGAATGACCGAAAAAACCCTAGTATATTCTTCATAGCAATAGGAAGGGTTGTGTTGAAAAACACAATTACTCACAAGGGTGATGAATGATGATGATAGTGCAAAGATGCATGATTGAAATACAAACATGGTGTCATTTGTAAGATTGCAAACATAAACTATCCTAATGCAAGTGTGATGGATGGATATGCCTAATGCAATGCAATTAAATGAAATGCATGATGCAAATGAAATGCAATGTGCAATTGTTTTTGAAATTTTGATATTTTCCAATTTTTATGGATTTTATAACTTTTTGATTTGACCAAAGGGCTTACAAACCTTTGGAGACTTTTACTAAAACCAAAGGGCTTACAGATGCCTTTGGAGCCTTTTAATGGATGACCAAAGGGCTTACAGATGCCTTTGGGGCCTTTTGATGGTTTTAGGCATAAAATGCTTTAAGGTGAAGGATGTTGAGAGGTTCAGGCTCTTCAACCCCTTCCAACGATGTCAAGCGGTATGTCCCAGGTCCAATATTCTCAGAGATGATATAAGGACCTAACCAATTAGCCATAAATTTATCTCACATTTCTGGCGGTAAATTTGAGTTATGTTGGTTCTCTTTCAGCACAAGATCACCAACCTCAAAGTCTCTCAAATGGACTTTGTCATTGTAAGCTCATTTTAAGCACTCCTGATAAATATGGAGATGCTCAAGGGCATTCACATGACGTTCATCAAGTAGCATCAATTGATCTAGGTGAGCTTGTCACGTAGTGTCATCATCGATGAACTCTTTCAATGCAACGTGCAGCATTGGAATTTCCAACTCTAAGGGCATAATGGCCTCAATACCATATACTAGTGAAAACGGAGTTGCCCCAGTGGGTGTCCGAATACTAGTCCTGTAAGCCCATAATGCAAGGGGCAGCTGGATGTGCCAATATTTATGATGTTCTTGTACCATATTTTTCAAGATGGATACCATTGTCTTGTTTGAGGCCTCAACCTACCCATTTTCCTACGGATAATATGGAGTCACAAAATTATGTTTGATCTTGTACTTGAACGTCAAAGCTCTCACAATTTTATTTTTGAATGATGTGCCATTATCCAAAATTATCTTGGATGGTATCCCAAAATGACTTATGATATTGGTGAGTATGAACTCAACAATACGTGCTCCAGTTGTCATTGTTAATGGGACTGCTTCCACCCACTTAGTAAAGTACTCAGTAGCCATAATAATGAATGTATGCTGACCCGATGACAGAGGAGAGATCTTATCGATGAGATCCAAACCCCACTGAGCAAATGGCCAAGCCACTTGAATGGGTTGTAAGGCCTATGATGGTAGGTGTGCAAGATTAGCATGATGCTAGCATTTAATGCATTTCTTGACATACACATTGCAATCCTTCTCCATAGTGGGCCAATAATAACCCATGTGAAGGATGCACTTGATGATAGCCATGCCGCTGAAATGGCCACCACACGTACCATCATGAGCTTGTAAAATTGCCCAAGATGATTCTTGGGGCTCAAGACAATGAAGGAGAACTCCATCATAGCTTTGACGATACAAAATATCTCCTAACAAGACATACTTTGTCGCTTTCTATTTAAATGTGTGCTTCACGACATGCGACAATACCTGAGGGATTATACCAAGCTTAAGGAAGTCATATATCTATGACATCTAGTTCTGATAGCTCTCAGCCTCAACTGACAAGACAACATGCTCCCCCTATGGTTTAACATTCATAAATGCAGACTGGGAAACAACCTTATGGTGAATGGTGGTACCACTCCCCGTAGGACCTTGTGAGATCAATGACCCCCAAGGCGCTCTCTTGAGAAAGTCTTTGGCTCTGTAGAACCATTCATGGTTCGGTTCTACCTGAATCATGTTGATTGACTCTTTGTTATCCAAAGCTTCACGTTGCATAGTAGAGTGTGACAATATTTTTACATGGATGGTAGTAAAATTGGTAGATGGATTCTGAGGGATTAAGGATCCCAAAGATGCCATAGTGTCTACAAATTTATTCAATGAATGAGGGATTGCCTCGATGTCATACCATTCCAACTGAGCTAAATATGTGTCAACAAGATCTTTGTAAGACTTCAGAATAGGACATCGACATTGAAAAAGTCCCTTCACTTGGTTAACAATGAGAAGGGAATCGCCAAAGATATTTAACCTTTTAATATTCATGGCGATAACTATTTGGAGGCCCAAAATTAGGGCTTCATATTTAGCATTATTGTTAGTGCAAGGAAAGTCCAACTTAAATGACAAGGGCATAGGAGCACCTTGTGGCGTGAACAACACTATTCCTGCACCACCCCCTTGCTCACACTTTGAACCATCGAAGAACAAGGTCATGTCAGCTTTATTATCCAGTTCTTCAGGTTTGGGTGCTTCTAATAAGGCAAAAATTGCATCATCAGGAAGCTCAATGGTGAGGGGCCTACTATTCTCGAGAGGCACCTCAGCCAGTTGATCAACTATGACCTATCCCTTAATGGACTTCTGGCTAATGAATTCTAGATCAAATTCTATCAATAGCATGATCCACTTTGTAGTACATGTATTATGATATGTCTTGCTCATCATATACTGTAAAGGATTTTGTTTTGATATGACATATGTCGTATGACTTAACATATAATATCATAATTTCTTTGTAGCGAACACTACTGCTAAACATAGTTTTTCCACATATGCATATCCTAGCTCATAACTCACCAAGGTTTGGCTAATGTAATATATGGCTTGCTCTTTATTTTGCATATTCTTTTGGGCTAACATGGTCCCTAATGCAAAGTCAGTCATCGATATATAGCAAAAAAGGCTCATCTAGTCTTGGTGGAGCTAGCACTAGCAGCATCGCCAAGTATTGCTTAATCTTAGCAAAGGTTGCTTGACAATCCTCATCCCAATTGAATGGGACCCCCTTGTGTAGCAATCGATTCATGGGTCAACATTTATCTGATAACTATGTGATAAATCACTTTATGGATGCTACTTTGCCATGTAGGCTTCTTAATTCCTTGATATTCATGGGAGGATGCATTTCTAAAATTACCTTTACCTTTGTTGGATCAACTTCGATGCCTCACTTTGAAATGATGAATCCCAAGAGTTTTCCTGAAGTTACGCCAAATACGCACTTCTTAGGATTCAACTTGACATTATGCTCTATCAGGTGATCAAAGACTTTTCTCAAGACCTCAGCATGCTCTGAACGTAGCAATGACTTTGCCAATAAGTCATCGATATAATCTTCCAAGATCTTATGCATATAGTCATGAAAGATATATGTCATAGCCCACTGATATGTGGCACCAACATTTTTAAGACCGAATGGCATAACCTTATAGCAAAATGTCCCCCATGGCATTATGAACATGGTTTTATGCTGGTCTTCGGGCTTAATCCAAATTTGGTTGTAACCAAAAAAACCATCCATTAGGGAGAGCATTTCATGACCCATAATTGCATCTACGAGAGCATCTATGTTCGGCAATGGGAATGAATCCTTTGGTGTTGCCTTATTGAGGTCTCTGAAATCCATACAAATACGGATCCTTCCATCAAGTTTTCCTATAAGCACCATGTTTGATACCCATTCTAGATAGTCGATGGAAATGACAAACTCTACATCCAACAACTTCTGCAATTCATCTTTGACCATTAAGGCTACTATCGGATGCATCTTCCTGAGTTTTTGCTTGACTGGCTTCTTTGATAGATCTAGCGAAAGGTTATGAGTAACCAATTTTGGATCTAGACCTGGCATGTCTTTATAAGTCCAAGAAAAGAGATCAGGTCTCTCTCTCAATAGAGGGATGAGGTTGGCATGCTCATCAAGAGATAAAATTTCTCCAAATTTAACCTTCCTTGGATTGGTGGGATCATTACTGATATCCACTTCAAAGGTTTCCTCTATCGACATGTGGGATCCCTCCTCAAGCTGATGAGGCATAGGGATCAAGTGGATGTCATCTGTTGGGTTTATGGGTTCCACATTGGAAGCATCCTCAGCATGATAAACATCATGTGCACATCCTGGCACAAAATGAAAAGGTTGCAACATTTCTTCATTAGGGAAGAAATCTTCAAGCTCTAGTGGTGAGTCAACGTGATCCCAATCGATAGCATCTATATTAAGACACAATGGTTTGGAAGGATCAGTTGGGTTGTGAAGTGGAGTGGTCAAATCAATGGAGATCATATTGATGGAATGGATCATGTCTCCAAGACCACATGCATGTGACTCTATATTGATATAACTTCCATCCTCAAGATGTGGTTCTAGGGGTATGGGGATCTCTAGATCTAGTCTATGAATAGACTCGAGAACAAGATCGCTAGGCTCGAGGAGCTCTCTAAATGTTGATGGATCAGGAAAGACCATATGATAAATCCTATCCAAACTAGGTGGTCTTCCTTTGAGGCGAGGATGAAGATTGATATCTCTGTGCATATCCGATGTAGTGTATGGTGCATTATGATGATGTAAGTAGGGAGGCCCTAAATAGGCTCTCTCTATTTCATCTTCATCATCACTATCATAATAGAGACCTTCACCACTACCAACTAGAATCAGGTGATTGGGAATGTGGGGCCCCATGAAAGCCCACTCTTGATAACTACTATCATCCATGAAGGATTGATCATCCTCAATGACTATCTCTGAAGGTAATAGATGACGTAAATTAAGAGGGCCTAGATAAGCCAACTCAGTCTCATCCTCATATTGCTCATTATTTGAGGACTCATCATCATCACCACTCTCATATATGCAACTCGGTCCACCTATCTCAAAGATGGACTCTGCTCTCTCCTCATCAGAGTGATCTTCTGACTCAGAATCTATCACTATGCTAGCGATCTAAACCTATCGTTGATTACTGCATAGATTTGTTCACCCAAGTTTTCTCTTGGTATATGCTATGGATCGGTCTCCACCAAGATATCTTCATGATATGTCTCGGGTGGTCCTATAGTGACATAAGACACTATCCAGTTATCCCTCCAAAAAGAGGTAGGATTGGGGTGATAAGGATTGAAGTCAACTTCACCCCCCAGACTGAGGTATAGGTGGTCTAAAGATGCCATGAGGAGTTCAGCCTATCCTCCAATATGATATCCTAACCCGAACCTATCAGTAGGCAACTGATACTGAGGTTCATACGACCTCTTACGCCCCTGCTCAAATAATCCAAGACCGTAACCATGCCAATGGTAACACTCAAAATATCATAAGGCATACTCTGGGTTAGAAAGATAATGAACATTCATGATGAATGGTTCATCATCATCTTCATCCATGGAAGTGTGAGATGCAATCTAGTCAAGCCCTCCATAGATAAAATTAGTTTGGTTAGGAGGTACCCCTAGTGGTACCACCATCCCTACAGGAAAACTATGGGCTTGTGGTCGACCCATGTCTTATGCAGTCTCGATGATCAGAGTAAATGTCACATTCTACATAATATATTCCCCCAATCTAGGATTAACCAAATGAATGGTCACCTATGGTGCAGATGACCCTGCTGAAGATGCAGGAAAAGTAGGATGAGGTGCCTCTTCGACTCCTACTTGAGCATTCTCTACTTCCATGGGAGTAGGAACCTCGATCACAACTGGTTTGGGTGCTAACTTTATCTCTTTTTTGCCCATTTTTACTTTTAGCTTCCTATCATCTCGATGCATTATAGATGCAAATGGTCTGGTAGAAGTAGTTGTTGTGTGCTCTAATCATTGGGATGTAGATGTTGTAGGTTTAGCACACACTTCTCTTATTTTACCTCCTGGCTCTTTGATCGGCGATGCAGGCCATATGTCTAGGTGCATTGAGGGGAGCACAAAATCCCCTAGCAAGTCTACTAGATTCATGTATTTAAATGGTTCTTCATTGGAAGGCACCACGTGAACCTGCCCCTCATGCACATATTTGATACATTGATGGAGAATAGAGGGGACACAATGCATTTCTCATATCCAAGGCCTCCCTAAAAGGATGTTGTATTGCATGGTACCTTCAATCACATGACACATCATAGGGATGGTCTTGAGTCCAACCTGGATCGAAAGAACTATGGTACCTACCGTCGAGCATAACGCATCATTGAATGCTCTCAAGGTAAAAGTGGAAGGTACAATATGTGATTTTGACAACTTCAAATATGTCAATGCCTTGGTCATGATAATATTGATTGATGATCCTGTATCAATAAATACCCACTTGAATGGTATGTGATTTACACATGCTATAATATGGAGCGGTGGGTCCGCTATGACAGTGGAAACCGTCTTGACTTCATGATCATGAAATTGTATGACCGGTTCCTGGAACTATTGTACATGTCCCATGAAGTGTGTGAACACTTCAAGATCCTGGGACTACACTTCTATGGACCTTAGAATGTCCATAAGCGTCTCCCTATGCTTGGGAGACTGCTGAATCAGCTCATAAATTGACAACTTCACTGGAGTTGTCTGTAGGTTTTGGACTAACCTACTCTTGATTGTCACCACCGGTCTAGTTGGTGGGCCTGGCACATTTTGGGCTGGCCTTGGAGGAGGCACAACTTGGACTCTAATGGGAGCTGGAGGTTGATTTGGTCTCTCATACCTCGCATGTCTCATAACAACATTGACCATTCCGATGAACCCATGGGTTGGTGGTTCGATTCGTACTTGATTGACCTGGCCAATATTGTTCCTCGATACCTCATGGTTAGGCAGAGGATTTTTGTAAATTCCCATATTTTGATTATTTGGTGCCTGAGGGTTATCCACAGTTAGCTCACCTCTTTCTATCATGTTTTGTACTAAATGTTTGAAACTCCAACATACTTCAATGTCGTGTCCCTTTGCTCTATGGAAAATACAGTACAACTCATCCCTATACCCCTTTGGTTTGGGTTGATTAGGGTCCACCAGTTTGATTTCTGGTAAGCGTATGGCCTTGGCCTCACATAGTTGATTGAATATCAAAGTCATTGATTCTAAAAAAGGTGTGAACTAGCGAGGTGGGTGTTGTTCCTTATTCTTACCCTTTTGATAGTTGTTGCACTGCTCATACTATGCAGGAGGAGGTTGGGCTTGATAATTTTATTGTTGTTGCCCCTTATCCCCTTTCTGAAGGTTCAAAGCCACCTGATTGACATGGGCCAGCTTGGCCTGTTGTTTCTTAGTGCTTCTCTTGTTCCATTCCTTCTTGTTCCTGAGCTTCAAGTTACCCTCCTATAACTTGATATCCTCAATCACTTTGGCTTGTGCCAAAGCCTCTTCGAAGGTCTGATATTGCTACAACTATAACAATAACGAAATGTGCTTGGTATAACTTTTTATAAACATACGAGTTAATTCAATAGTAGGGATGGAGAATGGCAGCTTTACCATCATCTTTCTCCATCATTTCCCATAATCCATAACTGGCTCATCATCATGTTGCATTAAAGCAGCCAACTCGAATAAGTTCACCTTTTTCTTGATGCCAAAGGAGAAGCATTCAAGAAATGCATCAACCAATTGCTCAAAATTGGTGATGTTGTGCCTCTTGAGTTGATTAAACCACTCCCGAGCTGGGCCTGAGAGGGTCATGATGAAAGTTCCATAGGAGTAGGGTATCATTGCTTCCAATATGAAAGCATACATCCAAAAAACTCGTGACGTGCTCCTGAGTGTCCTCCTCTCCTCTAAAATTTTCTAGCTTAGGCATTTCAAAATGCTCAAGATAGGGCGGAGTAGGCACTGATGGACATAAAGGTTCATTATGAATTTTATTCAAGGTTGGATTTTGATAAGTTATTCCTTGCTTTTCTATAGCTTTGACCTTTTCTGCCAAGACTTTATAAGCCTACGAAGATAAGAACTCCTCTTCTATGGATTGCCTTGGAGGCACCCTCGGAGGTAGATTCCTCTTCGGTCGAGGTGAGGGATTAGGCTCATCCTCCTCTTCGACTTGGGAGATTTTAGGATATTCTTGATCTAATTCCTCTCCCACTTCTTCTTCATACTGCCTATGCCCACGGTGTTCGAACATGGGGCATCGATCTCTGTGTTGGGTTGCATGGTGAGTACGAGTGTCTATGTGCTCAGGATGCAAATTGGGCTGCGAAGTAGCTCACCTATCAATGTGCTCCCTATGCTCACTATGGGGATGTAAACCGACACTGGCTAGTCGATCCTCCCTCTCAACATGCTCCTTTTGATCAAGGATGCATTGTTCATATAAGCATTGTCTTATGAACCTTTGCCTCTGAGTGTTCTCATTTTTGAGGTGTTCCTACTCTATGCGAACATCCTCCAATTGGTCTTGGAGGATCTGACATCTCTGCTCGAACACCAGCTTATGAGATCTATCCATGTGATCAGCCATGTGAGGCCTCTAGTGTGTGCGCTCTATTCGAGCGGATTTGTGGGTGTGTCCCCCAATGGACTGATTTGCCATGCTCTTGCCCTTGTCTATGAATATGGCATTCACATCTAGTTATTGCTCATACTCTGTGCCTACATGAGATGTAGGAGCATGCATATCTCGAGAATTCTTGGAGCACTCTCCAGGTTCTCTGATAGTCCTAATGGTACTACCGCTACGCACGCTCATAGGACGAGAAGGCACAGGAGTAGGCTTGTAACCTAGCTATCCTAAGACTTTGTCTAGACCATCTAACTATCTACTACGCCATGGCTCATGAGGTGGCGTACCATTAGCTCCCACTTTAGATATGTCTATGGTGATCCTACAAGGCTCACTTCTATTGGGAGTTTGAGTGGGCCTATGCTCGAAAGTGGCCCTCTCCTTTTACCCCTGGATGGGTGGATCCTGAGCTCATCTATACTCATATGTTGGGGGCCTCACACCTCCCTTAGCTATAGGATGAAGGGGTACCAATCTGGATCCCTCAATGATAAACTCTTCAATAGATCTTGTGGATGCACGTGGAGTGTGGTCATGGTAAATGTTGACATGTCTGAAACCCACATGTTGGGAAGCTCCATGCTTTGATCTATGTCTCAAGGAGTGTCTAGTAGCTCCTCATACTGGGGTATTCTCAATAGGATCCCCATGCATAGAATTATCCCCTCTAATACTCATCGAATGATGTTCGAGAGGATTCTATGATTGAGGGTGCTGCACGTCTTGTTGTGCATTGGGTGGAGCTTCAGCCTCGACCTCGGATCTATGCTCGGGTCGGCCTCTCCGTGTACACACCATGGTATTATATTATCTCTTATGTAATTTTTAAGGCAAACAAAGTAAACAATGGTGATTATCTCTTTTAAAGTTTTAATATGAATCCCTAAACTATTTGATGTGTTTTGCAATTTGTTGTATCAATAAGTAACTCTCATCATGTTTTCAATATGTTGATGATATACTCAATTGTTAAAGGGCTTTCACCTGTATGCTCATAGCTCGACAACCTGGCTATGAACTCCAGGTTGCGTAATCCCCCCAAAGTGTGGTAATGAAAGTCCACACCGAGCAGGGAGCATAAGTACTACCAGACCCTCACCCAATCTCACCCAGTCAGTGTTATACCCTCCAAAGAGAAGTACATGCAAATTTTTTGGGCTATGGATGGTTCTTGGGTCTGGTATTGGTCTAGTAACAAAAGGTTCGAGGGATTTGGGCCAACGGATGGAAATCACTGCCACCATCGTTGAACCCTACTAGTGGTTGGATGTGACTTCCAACTCACTAGCATTTACAATGTGTCATGGTGTGTGGGGTTCCTTTTATTTTGCATGAAATTAAATGCATAAAACAACATCCATGACTCTTCTACATGCTATGCAAATTAAAAAGAATGTTTAACTTTCAGAAGTATGCATGATTAAGCTATATGACTTTCAAAGCAAATGCACACTAATGACAATGATGAAGTGGCCACTAGATGGGCCTCATGCAAGAAAACTAACATACAAGAAGGGCCTAGACCACTGGAGACTAGGGAGGACTGCACTCAGAGGTCCATTGTTCCTAGCAACGACTAGTGGAACCTAAGAAAAAGGACCTAGGGACTCGATGCATTTCATCTATTTTTGTTGCATTCCCTAATTATGCTAGTATTTTATGCATTCTAGAAAAACATAGATAGATAAAATAGGAAAACCAAGGAGATATGGATCCTACCTCAGGTCCACATCCGATCAAGCTTTTTTTCCCTATTGTACGACCTATCTGCTGCTGACCGCGGCTCTGTAATGTGGCTATGACTATTGCCCGTGGGTGTCAACCGTGGTGACAACTTTTGACCATGGCTGTCAACCGCGGCTAGCACCTATCATCACAAAACACAAAAATTAGTGATCTATGGCATTTAATGTGGGTTTCCCACCATGATCACCTTTTGTAGCATCCAAAAAGGCTTGCACCTAATATTGAAATTGTTGAAAATGATGCAAATAGGCATACACAAATTGACAAGAATGAAAAGAAACAAAATACAAAGATATTTTATTAATTTCAAATCGAGTCAAGTTACAAATCCATCCCTCTTAGGGATACCCATTTGATACAACAATTACAATAGTGTCAAATCCCCCTCAAGGGTAGGTGCATTCCAAATACCTTTTAAAATGACATGAACTGCTCCAAGGTGTCGATGACCTTCTTCTCCATGATTAGAGGCATTTGTTGCCTTGCATCCCAAAACCCTATTGATCCTATGTGCAATAAACAACAAGAAGCATTAGTAATAAAGGATGCCTCTCTTGATGAGGCTTTTTGAGGAAATTGTATGAACACATGACGTTACTAGCATATAATCAAGAAAATGCAAGAAAGCTAGTAAACCTATGAAAAACATGAAAATATGCTATGAATCATGTAAAGGAAAAGCATATGTATCTATCTAATGGCCTAATTATGAATTTGAATACATGGAAGCATGAAAAATATTCATTAGTATCCTAATTGCAATATTGAAAGCAAGACTACTAAACAAGCTAATTCTACCAGTCATAAGTCTCTATCAAAGAAAATAAATATGAATTAAACCTAATCTAATAACATTGAAAAGATCTACGATGAGAAAACAAGGAAATCAGTGATAATACCCTGACCATGGCTCTGTGGCATGGTGAGCACTGTTAGTCATGGCTGACAACCATGACGAAGCTTGAAGTGTGCTTGTCCTCCAATTCAAGGGCTAAATCATTGAATCCTCTTGCCAAATTGATGGTCAAGGGTCGCCTCTGTGTCCTCTGATAGATTTGGTGGTTGAATTGCTCCGATTGCATGTGAAATGGGCGTAATTGAGTTTCTTGGCTCTCCTAGCCTCCTAGGGCCTCCATGGCTTGAATTGCCATTTTGATCTCTCAATTGCAATGACAAAGCTTTCTCTCAAGGAACACAAGTGAGTGTCTATCTCGATAGGGCTTCACCGTTCAAATTGCCTATGCATATATATAGTTTCCCCAATTTGGAGGGGGATTTTATAGCACTTGCCAAGGGCTAGGGGTAGCTTCATGAGGAAGCCAAGATCAATATTGGGCAGTTGAGTTTGTTGGATGGAAAGATCCAGAACCTTCCTCACTCAAACCACTCCAATCTGCAACCAATTGGCCGTTGCAACCGATTTTGGGTTGGATGAAGGCCAACTAATTTTGAGGCCTGACCACGGTTGACAAGCGTGGTCAGCTCTGCTAACCGCGGGTGTCAGCAGTGGCTAGCACTGACTAGGCAAAGGTGCCCAAATGAGTGGTTAAAACCACTACTATACCTTGGTATTTGTCCAAGGTCTTCCATATGGTCTTCTAGCATGTCCCATATGAGTAGTCACCTCGACATGACGCGTTTTAGGTGTCTACACCCTTAAAAGGGTTTCAAAATGATTCGATCCACCATCTCCCCAAGTGCAAAGTGCCTTAGCACCTTGGAGCCCATCATGTGGGCTAGAAGCACCCACGTGAAGGAAGCAAAGATTCCTCCCCTTTCTACCAATTTTCACCATGATTTCCAACCAAAATGCAAAATGAAAGATCCTCCATGGGGGATTTGAACCTGTTCCTATCGCTGCCCTAACGAATTGCCACTACTGTGCTTGACAACTGTGCTACGGATAGTTGGTGACCAAGGCTCCCTCCTTGGTGTATGATGTAATCTCACCTTCTCTTAGCTATTTAAACAAAACACAAAGTTGTCTGTTGCACCCACAATTTGCATAAACACATAGCATAAGATTTAATTCAAAAACATTCGGGGGCTTATGGTAAGGTGGGTAATCCTCCTTTTATACACATGGTAAATGTTAATCCCACGTTGGTGCTTAGAAATTAAATTTTGAATTTTGAATTAATTTTAATAACCCTCCTTAGGGTTAGTTAAAGATTAATATAAATTAATCTTATAATTAATATCAAAATTAATTAATAATTAATTTAAATAACTTTAAGTTAAGTAAATTAAATTATAAATTAATTTATAATAAAAATTATATTAATTAATTTAAAACTTCCCTTTATAATATTATAAAAGATATTATAATATTATTCACTTGGGCTTTTTTCACTTTAGACCATATATGATGTCCTGAAACTGGGTCTTGAACAACTAAAACTAGAGTACCTGAAACTGATGCTGTCCACTGAAATTGCCACTGACTGGTGCTGAAATCTTAACATCAATGACCACTCACTCTTGACATCAATGACAACTTATCTACTCAAAATGTCCAACAACATTTGCATACATAGTTATGAACATCTCTTTCTATAGTTGGCCAATAATATCCCATATAAATGAGCTTCTTAGCAATGGCACTTCCATTGAAGTGTCCACCACATACCTCCTCATGGGTATCTTGAATGAATTTTTTGGCTTCATTTAGATTTTGGAATTTTAGAAGAGTTCCATCAAACATTTGTCTATATAGGATGTCTCTCATTATTACATATCAAAAAGCACATTTCCTGAGATTATTCTGCGCATTATAATTTAATCCTTTAGACAAAACACCACTTTTAAGGAAATCATATATTTTATTATACCAAAAATGAACGGTTGGTGTTTGTTCTATGGAAAAAATAGCTAATGGTTCTTGACTGGATTGTAAGGTTGTAGGTTTTCTTATCTAACAAATGATAATTATTTCTTGTTCATCCTCTAATTATAAAGGCATAAGCGATGCAGTGACATCCATTGCATCCATTTAACGGTTACTAGAGCATGGAATCGTATCAATTTTTACTTTTTCAAAAGAAGCCATCAAGTTATTCTTAATGTCTTTGTATGGTTTTAGTTTATCATATTTACTCTAATAGACTCCATTAATTTGGTTAACTATTAATGGACATCTTCAAACATGGAGAGGCTAGTGACTTTTAGAGGAAGGGTTACTTGTAGCCCAAGGATGAGTGCATATTTAGCCATGTTTTTAGTACACAAGAATTAAAGCTTGAAATATAAGGGAATTACTATTTACTATGGTGATACTAGGACAATTCCTACCCCTGAAAAAAAAGAGATTCTAGGAATCATGTTATGATGCCTCGAGAGTGCATACCATATCAATGAGATACTTAATCTCTAGGGATGACTAGTTGGTAAAGAAGCTACTTCTAGGCCGATCAAATATCACTTGTCCCTTAACCAATTTTTGACTAATGAATTTGACATAGAATTCATTAAGGACCATAACCCATTTGGCTATCATACATGAAAGGTAGGAATTAGATATAATGTATCAACCTAAGCTATAACATATGTTTTGTGGCTTAACATGTAATGCCTAAGATTTTAAGAAGTAAAGACCATTGCTAAGCACATATTTTTCAAAGGGGTATACCTAGTCTCATAACTGATGAGGGTCCTACTAATATAGTAGACAACTCTCTCTCTTTTTTTCTCATCGTATTGTGCCACCATGGCACCTAAAATATGAATTACCGATATAATGTACAACAACAGTGGCTTGAGGGGATCAAGGGGAACAAGAACTACTGGAGATATTAGGTATGTTTTGAGAGCATAAAATAATTTTTGACAATCCTCATCTCAATTAAACTTAATCCATTTTTGTAATAGTCTTGAAAAGGGTTGGCATTTGTCTACTTACTAGGATATAAATATTTGAATTGCTTGGAGTTTTCCGTGCAAAATTTTAAGATCTTTTATATTTTTAGGGGATGGCATGTCAGTTATTGTTGATATTTTATTAGGATATACCTAAATTCATTTTCTAGATACCATAAAGGCTAATAAATTGTTGGATGTTACCCCAAATATATATTTATAGGGATTAAGATGAACATTGTACTCTTTGAGATGTTCAAAAATTCATCTTAAGTTTGTGATATGATATTCTCTTTTCATTGACCGTCCAAGAAGATCATCAACATAACCTTCGATGGTATCATGCATCTTGTCATGGAAAATATATGTCATGGCACATTGATAGGTTGCACTAGCATTCTTCAATCCAAAGGGCATAACTTCATAGTAGAAGGTACCTTAAGAAGTAGTAAATACTATTTTGGTTTGATCTTCTGGTGCTATTCAAATTTGGTTGTAACCAAAACCCATCCATCAACGATAAAATTCTACATCTAACCAAAAAGTCAACTATCATGTCTATGTTTGGAAAATGAATATCATCCTTAGGATAAGCTTTGTTGATGTCCTAAAAGTCTATGTATACTCGTACAATACCTTATTTATTTACGATTGGGACTATGTTCGAGATCCAATTGGAATAGTCAATAGCTTTGATAAACATGGCTTCTAGAAGCTTTTGGAGTTCCTCTTTGACTAAAAAAGCAACTTTAGGGTGCATCGTTCTTAAATTTTGTTTCACTAGCTTAGCATTATGTTTGACTACTAAGTGGTGAACTACTAAATATATATCTAATCCAGACATGTCCACATAAAACCATGCAAAGATATCATAGTATTAAATAATGTTGTGGGATGTGTGTCTAAATAAATAATTCTTTCAATAACAATATCTCCAAAAGGAGAAACATTATTGTTGTTATGCCTAAGAGGAGAGTGAGGTAAAATTTTCACCTCATGTGGGAATTGTGTTGAATATTTTCCATGTTATTTAGGTGGGATTAACTATGAGAGGACTAGATACTCTACCCCCTATACTCACTAGGGTTTGTGGTCGGGATAGGTCCCGAGCAGGGGTATGGGGGTAGTAGCCCTCAAGAATTTTATTTTTGGGTTTAAGCTATTTTTAGACCCATATGGGTGGTTCTAGGTTAATGTATAGTCAACCCATGGATTTGTGCCCATGGTATTATAATTCCTCTTATTGTGTTGGTATATATAATAACACTTGAATGAGGGTTTTGGGTAAAAATACGTACGCAATGTAATTGCAAGAAAAAGGAAACAAAACATGGATAAGGATATTATTGTATTAGAGATGGTCAAGTTTATACAATAAGAAAATATTCTTGTTGGGGTTTTTCTTGAAAGGGTTTTCTAGGATTAATTCTTATGTAATGTGTTTCTTCTTCTCTATTTTTCCTTTGATTTCACACTTACTACTTTTATAGATTTCATTTATCAGGGTATTATTTCTCTTTATTTGATATCAGAGCTATGTTTTAACTTTGTTTAAGGAGTAAGGGTTTCAACCCTAGGATAAATCTATTCTTGAGTGAGAGTAGTGCACAAAAGAATCTAGGCAAAGGAAAAACGATGGGAAGCACATGGGTAGAGCTCAAAACATTTAATGAAGAATTTTGAGTTATGGAAACTCAATATGGAGGATCTATTGGTGGATAGAGATCAGTGGGTTGTGGTCTCAAGAGTAAAACCAACAAGAATGATGTATGAAGAGTGGCTAAAGATCGATAGGAAGGCAAGGAACTATATTAGATTGTGCTCATCTAATTTAGTATTGTTGAATGTATTGACATAGACCACAACAAAGTTGTTATGGGAAAAACTAGGAGCGTTGTATCATACAGTCACTGGTAAATAAAATATTTCTCAAGAAGAAGCTGTATTTAGTTAAGATGAATGACGACGACTCTATGGCTAAACATCTGAATGCTTTTAACACTTGGTAATTCAATTAAACTATATAGATGTAAACATGGATGAAGGTGTATTGCTCCAAATTTTTTGCATCCTTACCTTCAAGCTATTGGATCCGTGCCCGAAAGGAGGATGGGAAAAAGATGTCGTGGTACCTCGGACTAAGAGGACTTTGCGAAGGTCCCGCCTCTCAAGGGAGGTGTATTTTGATGATTTTTTGATGGATGGTGGGTTCACCAGGAAACATTTAAGGGCAGTTTCCACGCCTAAGTTTGGAATGTGTTTTAATGTGTTCATTTTTAACTTTAAGCATTCATATCCTAGGTTTGGCCAAATGAATCTAGATTAATCTACATGAAAATGCAAATTCAATGAGTATAGAAAATAGATTTAAAGACATAAAACAAAGAATTTACAGAATACAAATGAGGAATACCTGATCCGAATGTCTGGTGATGATTCTGATGTTTGAAGCAGTCAGGATCGTCTGGAATTCGATAGAATCGTCTGATATTTGATAGAATCATCTGAGATCTGACATAATCATCTGAGATCTGATGAATTCATCAGACGAATTCGTCAGACACCTGCAAGCAGAAAAACAGATACAAAATACAACGAATACTATTGTGCTAACAGAGGGAAATAACACCAAATGACTATATGAATACTGAGTAATAGTTATGAACAAAAATTCAAGCAAATTACGATATTCTAATGACAATTCATGATCTTAGTATGCTATCTAAGCTAACTGGGTGAAATCCAAATGCAAAATAACATAAACACTAAATAAACTATCTAATTTGCAAAATAAAACAACAGAGAAAAGGTTGAGAAATGCAAACTTCAGGCACTGATTGCCTCAATATGGACTGCAGTCGAGATCGTCTCGCATCAGTACGAAATCACCTCGGATTCGACAGGTTCACCTCCGATTTGAACAGGTTCATCGACGACGATGTGTGCTGGCTCCGGCTGAAAAACAATGATGTACTTGCAAAAAAATTGGTATGGGACCAGTGCAAATGAAAAATTGGGATGGTTCAACGTAGATGGAGTTAAATTGCAAAGAATTTCAGCTAGGGGGGTGTTAAGGGAATATCTTAGGATTAAATAGGTTTAGGGGAGAGGTTAGGAGGTTGGAGATCATCCCAATTTGGGAGATCTCCAATGGGGGAGGGTCCCTAACGACGCAGACACGCTTCTGCCTGGATTGGAGACCCGTTGGAACATAAGCTAATTTTGCAAAATCAATTTTGCGACAAGATCGTATGGATGTCCTAGTCCAGACGAAATCGTCAGATCTAGGGCGATATCATATGATCGGCGACGATATTATCAAACGGTCAAAACAACCTCTAAAAATGACGTGAAAAAGGAGGAAACGGATTACCCGGCAGTTAACGGGCAGTTTGGGAGGTTAAATTTGAATTTTTAAATTATTTACTAAGGTGAATGTAATTATTGTAATTTTACTGCGCCAATTTTAGGGTGCTACATTTTGCCCCCTCTTTAGCGTATTTTCTGAAGAAAATGCGTTAAAGATGAGTTCTTCTCAATCTATGAGAAAGCAAAAATTATTCTCATTTTTAGACGACGATTCTTGGTCGAATCGTACAACATCTTACTATGGTGCCCCCTCCGTGTTTTTACCCAAATCGAGCATTTGAGGTAAAAACGCAGAAAAGCAAAAAATTATTTTTGAATTAAATTAAAAAAAATAGGGTAAAACCCTAATTCATTTTTACTGTTCATTTTATGGTTTTTAGAGCTCTGAAGCAAAAATGGTGGAGACGATGCACAGATCGATAGAGGTCCGACGCGGTCTACGGGTAAGAGTCTAGACTTAACTAGGATGCTTTAATTTAATTTTACATGCTTTGTAGGTAATTTTTAGGTGAATTTTGAGCATCGCGGATGTTTTTGGGTAGTCGACGTCGTCGGGACGAAATCGTCCCAATTTCGACAAAATTGTCTCAATTTTGGCAATTTCGCCCAAGGGCGAAATTGGCGAAATGGGGACGATTTCATCAAATTAGAGACGATTTCGGCTTGTGAAATCGGAGATGATTCTGCTCAAATTTGGGATGATATCGTCCAATAGTGGACGATATCATCAGTTGCACAAAATTGAATTTTATCTTGCATTATTGATTACTTGAATTGTTTATTAATGATTGTTTGTTGTTTTGTTGTTTATGTTTTGCAGAGAGGATTACAAAAGAGCAGGGAATGGAAGTATGAAGGGATAAGAGATGACTTGGCCGCTCTCACATAGGAAGAGCGAGATCAGCTGGCACAGGTCAGCTTGCAGCATGTGGCAGAGATGCCACAGGTGTCTACAGATATGGGGCTTCTAACAGCCCTAACATAGAGATGGTATCCGGGGTCCTCATGTTTTCGGCTACCTACAAGGGAGATGACTCCCACTCTAGAGGACGTATGGAGGATTCTAAGAATCCCCATACAAGGATGGTTGATTACTCCTACGTCCAATCAGGGCCATGCTATGGGATGACTGTGTGGTGACCCAAGCTTCACCCTGGAGAAGGGCAAAGTTAATATCGAGGCACTACGCCAGATGCCTGGGGCATCGAGGCTCACACGGGTGCTAGCTAGAGGGTTGGTGGACTTTTGCTGTGCCATCAGAGTGGGTGCAGGGTGTCGTGGATGCTCGTAGATGTGATCTACGATATGTGGGACCACGGGTATAGGTTTTCTTAGGGCAGCTTTGTTCTATGTCGATTGTACAGGATCTTATATGGGGTCGTGTACAAGGGCGACCGATGTCTGGTCATGACATCGCTCTTACAGGTTTGGTGCTAGGAGCACATTACAGTGCAGAGGCCGATAGGGCTTCCTCTAATAGGGGTTGATGGGGAGAGGCCCCTAGTCTTCTACTGGTGGCTCCAGAGAGGGTCACAGTGGCGAATCAACCTCCCTATGTCCCGGAGACTACTGGATGACTTAGTCCCAGACCAGATCACCTAACGACCATGGAGGGAGCATCCAGGGTGGGCCGAGGATGGTCAAGAGTTGGCTCACATCAGGCGAGTCTGCTAGCTATGGATGGAGAGGGGAGAGGTGGAGCTCCACTACTATGACCGATTTTTGAGGCAGTTTGGTCTGTAGTAGGGGATCCCATCTCTTAGGGATTACGAGTTTTCTCGGACTGTCTGGGATAACACTACAGTTAGTGGGGCTCCCGACATGCAGTGGTTTTGGAGCCAGGACGCGGATGATGCCCCCATCTAGCCAATGGATGGGGACAATGCAGGGGTAGCCGATGGCTATGATGCCTGGTACACAGGCATCCGCCCTCCTCGGATGACGAGGGCACAGGGTTTGATTCACATGGTTGTGCATCGAATAGGGAGGTAGTGCTAGGCGACTATGGAGGCAGCCTAGGGTCATGACAGGAGAGAGCTGAGGAGGCCACAGGCACAGGAGATGCTGCAGTAGAAGGAGAGGAGGGAGGCAAGACCCCCATCTCCACAGAGGGAGAGGCCACCATCGCCTGATAAGGGCAAGGGTGTTGACACAAGAGAGAGTAGCAAGATGGCTACTCTTCAGGAAGAGAGAGATCATCTCCAGGCCCAGGTGCAGACTCTACAGGATGATGCTGCACACCATCGAGCTGAGGTGTCACAGTTGCGGGACGAGATTGCATGCCTCAAGGCACAGGGCAGAGGGATGAGAGCTGACACAGGCTATCATCTAGCTTACATTTTATCAGACATTGTATTACCAGCTGGTGCCAGAGGCAGATAGACTACCCCTGCCAGCTAACATTGCAGATCCGATCAGGATCGGGTCGTCGAGGACCACATCTCGGTCAAGGACTAGGACTACACAGACTGCGATGGGGCCACCTCGTCCACCTCAGGGTGGGGGAGGAGATGAGGCAGAGAGCTCGAGGGGCTCTCGAGGCTAGAGGGCTGGACTGACATTGTATTATATGATTATTTTTTGATAGAGGATTGAGTATGTCGAGGTACAGATTGTGGCATACCAATCCAGTTTTGATGATGTACATATACGGTTGTTGATATATATATGATATGAGATATGTTTTTGATCACATGACTTGTATAATGTGTACGCTTATGATGCTTTTATGTTTGATTGATTGATTTGATAATTGGATGTAATTATGTCGTTGGAAATATTATAATTTGAATGTCATGCTTGTAATATTTTAAATGAAATAATCTGATGTAACAAATTGGTTGTTTGTGATGAAATGTGATAAAAATAAAAAGAGACTTCTAACAATAATTTCAAAGGACATTGTCGCTATTATAGACCATTTCATGGAGTCGCCGCTCACTCGGTCGTCAAGCTAGTCCCATTTATAGAAATATTGTTAAAAGTAAAAGAGTGCTTAAGAAACTGTCTTAAGACTTTGGTGCAATGATGAAAATGATGGTTTGTTTTCAGATTTCCATAAAAAATATTGTGCATGAAATAATGTTTAAAATGATTTTTTCTAGGCATAAATTCCTAAGTGTGATAAATTTTTTGGATAATTCTTTAGGAATTATACCATCATTGCAAAATTGAAGGTTGACATAATGACATGAAATAATGAAAATGGGTTTGCTTTTTAAAAGCATAATTTGTGTAACATAATGAATTAAGTCATATGGTTTTCATGATTTTTAATAAATGGGGAATAAAAATTGTTACAATGGTTTGCACTAGGCATAGAATATGTAGGTATAGACTTATACCATCATCACGAAAATCCAAAAAAGATAGTTTTATTGCATGGTTGATTTTTGACGAACAGAAAATATGAAAATGAGGACTTGCGCTAGGCATAAAATTCCAATTTTGGTTTTGAAACTATACCATCGTCGCGAAAGTCAACCAGATATATATGATTTGATTGTATATTTTGAAAGAAATTTTTTATTTTTCTATTATATAGTTGTCTTTGTGGTAGACAACTATACTTGATTTATTCCAAACAAGTTGCAAAAATAATATTTCAAAGTATTTTGAAGACAAAAGTTAGATTTATAAGGAATCCCATGTGCATATGTGAATTCATTTCCAATCTTGACTTATCATAATGATACACAAAATCTCTCAAATACAAATGTGTGTGCAATTGCATTGTTCATTGACCAGTTTTGAGCAAGATAATATGATACAAGTGATTTGAAGAAACCAAATAAGTGTTCATTAACCATGATGTAGATGCATATAACCATACTAGGCTACTATGTAGGTCAGATTATCAAGAGCTAGCTAATCCATAAGCAGACATAGGTCTGTACAAAAGAAGGTCACTAATGTGAATATCACCACGCTAGGAGTTACCCAAGGCCAAGCAGGTTGGGCACAAACCACCTGTTATGGGGCTTACCTCACGGTTTTTGAATAATTGAGAATTCCAGAGATTCAAGCTCATCAACCCTTATTTTCTTTTCAAAGGGTAGAGAAAGGAATTTTATTGCTTTCTTGCTTTTGCTTTTTTTTTTTTTTGTATATATATTTTTTTGCTTGATAATGCTTGGAACATTGCTGTAATGATATAAAAGAACATTTTTCTTTCTTTTCTCTTTTTCTTGAACTTTTCTTTTATTTTTCTTTGCTAGGGATACTTGCTCGGATTAGCTGTAGAGCAAGGGATTTTTATTCTGGGTAGGGGTGAGCTTGTCCTTTTGCCAATTCTCAAAGATTCTAGACCATGTGCATGATAGGATAGCAGGGGAAACTTTTCTCTCAAGAAATCACTTCTACTATGTAGCAAAACATGGAAATTACAAATATAATCATTTTATTGTGAAAAGATGTGCTTGGTTTAAGTAAATAACAAGATCAATTCTCTATGCTCAAACTTTATTTAATTGAATTTTGTGGACTTTGATATAATAGAGATTAGTAATCATGCCAGATAAAATCAAGATATTTATTGTTGTGAGTGTGCAAGTGAGGGATTCCAAATAAATGGTAATTTATCCAAAATAATTTGAAACGTATAACTGCAATAATTGTAAGAAAATATATATAAATAATTTTTGAGAAGTTTTGAGAATGTTGACTCTCTCTTTCTTCTTTATATTATTTTAGTTTCGAAAGAGTCAAGCATATAGCAATTTTGATTTTTATTCTTTATTTTTGTTTTTGAAAAAAATGTAACAAGTGTCATAAATATATGCAACAAATAGTTTTGAAGATTTTTGATGTTTATGAATATTTTTGATGTTTTTGGATTTTTATAAATTTGAAAGAAATATAAGATAAAATTTTTGAACAATATATACATGGATGAAATGACCAAATTTATGCATAGTAACGTTTAAGATGCAAAATATTCATGGGTTCTTTAAGTTCTTTACCATCTAAGGTAGATAATTTGCATGCTCCTGATTCAAATTTGGCAGTAATAATGTATGGTCCAAGCCAGTTGGGCTCAAATTTACCTTTAAGGTCCTTAGTTGCATTTGTATTTTTTTTATTTTCTTTTAAAACAAGGTCGCCGATCTCAAAGGATTGATGACGAACTTTCTTAGCATATGATCTTTTAAGCTTGTTTTGGTAAGCACGGAGATGCTCCAAAGCATTGATGCGTTTTTCATCTAGGAGTTCCAGCTGATCGAGTCTGCCAGTACGATATTCATCTCCTACTTCGGTATCTTGAAGTCACAGAGCCAAAGAAGGAACTTCCAATTCAAATGGAAAAACTGCTTCAGCACCATATACCAAAACAAATGGTGAAGTTCCAGTGGGGGTTCGAACACTAGTTCGATAGGCCCACAAGGCTAGATATAATTGAATGTGCCAGTCATGGCCAGTTTTATTGACTAATATTTTGAGAATTTTGATTAAGGTTTTATTAGATGCTTCTGCTTGACCATTACCCTAAGGATAATAGGGAGTGGACCAGTGATGTTGAATCTTATATTTTTGGCATAATTTTTTAACATCTTTATTTTTGAAGCAAGTTCCATTGTCAGAGATGAGATTTGCAGGAATTCCGAACCTACAAATGATTTGATTAAAAATAAATTTAGAAACGTGTGTGCCAGTGCAGGAAGCTAAAGGCATAGCTTCGACCCACTTCGTGAAATACTCAGTGGTGGTTATGATGAACTTGTGTCCATCAGATGACATAGGATTGATTTTGCCAATAATGTCTAAACCCCATTTAGAAAAGGGCCATGGAGATGAAATAGCCTGTAGCTCTTGTGCAGGCGCATGGACAGGGTCAGCATGTTTCTGGCACTTGTTGCAATGGCGCACATACTCATGTGCATCCGTTTCCATGGTAGGCCAAAAGTATCCTATCCTAAGGAGCTTTTTAGCAATGACACTACCACTAAAGTGTCCTCCACAAGATCCATCGTGGGCTTCACTCAAGGCTGATTTAGACTCTTCTAAGTTTAAACATCTTAATAGGATACCTTCAAAAGATCTCCTATATAAAGTATTGCCAATTATTACAAATTGACTTGCTCATCGACGTAATAATCGACGCTGGTTTCTATTAGAATTGGCGAGGAAAGTCCCATTTTGGAGAAAATCAAATATGTCTATATACCAAGGTTCAGGAGTAGTTTCATTGATTAGAAACACATCCAAAGGCTCTAAGCATGACTTATTTGAAGCGGGTTCCTGGAGTCGACGAATAATGATAGTGTCATATTCATCATCTAACTCCAAGGGTAGGAGGGATGCAGCTGCGGCCATAGCATCAGCTGCATGGTTGCTAGTTTGCGAAATAGCTTCCAGGGTAACTTGATCAAATAAAGACATTAATTGTAAGACATAGGCCTTATATGGGCGCAGTTTATCATCTCTGGTTTGATAAACTTCATTAATTTAGTTTATAACCAGTTGGGAATCACAAAAAACTAAAAGGTGTTTAATTTTTAGCATTAGGGCAGCTCGTAATCCGAGGATTAGAGCTTCATACTTAGCAGTATTGTTGGTGCAAGCAAATGTCAATTTGAAGGACAGAGAAATAAGATGTTTTTGTGGGGATATTAAAATAATACCCGCACCAGCCCCACTCATGCATCGGGATCCATCAAAGTATAAGGACCATTGTTCGATATGGTCTGCCTCTAATTGAAGGCATTCATCAAGAAATTCGATGATGAGGGGATGAGTAGACTCTAAGGGTGCAACAACTAATTGATCTACTATGATTTGACCCTTAACAGACTTCTATTCTATGAATGTGAGATCAAACTCACTTAGAGCAAGAACCCACTTGGCTGTGCGACCCAATAAATAAGGTCGACTCATGAGATACCTTAAGGGATCATATTTAGCAATGACATAAGTTTTTTGACTAAGCATATAATGTCATAATTTTTGCATAGCAAACACGACTGCTAGACATAGTTTTTCCAACGTTGTGTAGCAGTTTTCATAACTGATGAAGGTTTGGCTAATGTAATAATTAGCACATTCTCGCTTTTCATCATCAAGTTGAGTTAACATAGCCCCTAAGGCAGAATCTGAAGAAAAAATATATAGGAGAAATGGGCGATCAGATTTAGGTGGTGAAAGCACAGGTGGATTAAGGAGGTGTTGTTTGAGAAGTTTAAAATCTTCTCTACATTTTGTGTCCCAATTAAAAAGGACATCCTTCTTAAGGATTTTAAGAAAGGGACCAATTTTGTCCACCAGCTTATCGATGAAGCGACGGATGGCTTGAAGTTTACCTTATGAACTTCATAACTCAGATATATTAGTAGGTGTGGGCATATCAGTGATGGCCGCAATCTTGAGAGGGTTGATTTCAATACCACATAAAGAAACTAAAACCCCTAATAGTTTGCCGGATTTAACTCCGAATATGCATTTTGCTGGATTTAATCGAATGAGATATTCTCATAATCGATTAAAGACTTTCCTCAAATCATCTAAATGATTATCTTCAATAATAGAGTGAGCTATAATATCATCCACATAATCATGTAGGATATCATGCATCATATCATGAAAAATATAGGTCATAGCTCGTTGATAAGTTGCATCGACGTTCTTTAAGCCAAATGGCATCACTTTCCAGCAAAAGGTACCCCAGGGGGTAATAAAGGCTATTTTAGCCTGGTATTCAGGAGCTATCCGAATTTGATTATAATCGGAGAATCCATCCATTAAGGACATCATACCACTGCCGGTAGTGAAGTCAATGATTTGATCCATGTTTGGAAGAGGAAAGTCATCTTTAGGGCATGCAGCATTAATATCTCTAAAATCTGTGCAAACCCTAACTTTGGTAGCTTCTTTCTTGGTGACTGGAACAACATTTGAGATCCATTCAGCATAATCAATAGCTTGTATAAAGATAACATTTAGGAGTTTTTCTAACTCCCCTTTGACTAGCAGAGCCACTTTGGGATGCATTTTTCTAAGTTTTTTTTTAATAGGTTTAGCATCCGAATGGACCACTAGATGATGCATGACTACAGAAGGGTCTAGACCTGGCATATCTTCATATGTCCAAGCAAAGACATATTCATACTCTATAAGGAATGCAATGTATTGTTCTTGTTTTTCTTGACTTAATTCTAATCCAATATTGATTATGTGAGGATTGTCCTCAGTTCCAATATTAATTTTAATGATGTTTTCTACCTTCATATGTAGATCTCTTTCAAAGTTAGGTGGGGCGGGTGAAACACACAATTCTTGTAATTCTTGTAAGGTTAATTTAGATAATTCATTCTAAGGATTAGTGGCCTCAAGTTGGGCTATAATTGGTATAGAACCATCAAAATAAAATCCATTGTGTAACATCTCTTCAACAGAGACATCATGGAAGATATCTCCTTCCAACTCTTCATCGGGGTCAACAATCATTTCAGGGTAAGCTATGGATAGCATGTTACATGAAAACGAATGATTTTTAAGAGGCAAATCATCACACCTATCCAAATAATCTTGATAACATATGAGATGATCATCATCCTCAAAAGGAAAGGGTTGACCCTTATTAGGAAATAGGCCCACACCACAGCGGGCAGGCCACGGTTCTACCTCGAAAGGTTCTTTCATGCCATTTGGGAAAGGTCCCAAACCTTTTCCTTTATATCCCATTTTAAGCATCATGGGTTTAGCTTTAATATATTCATTGGTAAAATAACACCGAGCGTATCCCTCATGATGAGTTTTGATATTTCGAGGGATTCTTCCCCAGTCATATCATTTATAAATGAAGGCACAACTCCTGACTTGGTAAGTACTTCCCATAGGTTGTGGGAGGCCTAAAGTACGAGGAGATGGCGGCAAGTTATTTAAAAGAATTGAATCTTGCATGAAAGCATTTGTTTTTTTTGATATTAAGGTTGTGGATAAATCTAGTAAAAGTTCATCAGAAAGGGCATAAGATGTAGAAGGCTTATTACCTATATCTTTAGATGTGGAAGGTATGATAGTTGTTTCTAGAAGATTTGAATTTATAGGGGTAGTAGTTGAAGGATTGGTTGTAGATTTAAGATCCTTTTGAGGTTCTAGAGTAATTTGTTTAGAGGGTTGTTGATCTATATAGGAGGATGAAATTAATGGAGGGTAAATAGGTGAAGTTATGGGTGTATGTTTCAAAGTTTTAGATGAAAAATAAGAACTAGGATGTGTGGATGACAGAGCAGGCCAAAATTGCACTCCAACGGGTTATGCCAAAGCACAAATATCAAAAGGTCTAGGGTCACCATGAATAGTGACCAACTAATTTTTAAACTCGAATTTAACACATTGGTGTAAAGTTGATGGGATCGCTCGCATGGCGTTGATCCAAGGGCGACCCAAAAGTATATTGTACGATGCTGGGCAATGTACAATAAACATGATTGTTTCTAGGGTTCTGGGACCAACTTGCAATGGGAGGGTAATAACTCCACATGTTTCTTGTGTTTTTTCATTAAAAGCTTTGATAATCATATCAGTTTTCTTCATTTCATCACTTCTAAAGCCAAATCGTTGGTAGAAGTCAAAAGTGCAAATGTTTAGAGATGAGCCATTATCAATCAAAACTCTTTTTACAGCTACATCTCCAATTAGAGCAGTAATGTATAAGGGATTATCCTTATGTAAACTGTGTTGTGGGATATCTTTATCCCAAAAGTCAATACAATCAATCTCTCGAGTGATGATAGTATTGGCCATAGCTTCAGGTTGAATGTTTTGAGGTACCATCATTTGACTCAATGTAAGCATCAACTCATCCCTATGGGTGGGAGAGGATCTTAATAAATCCAAGAGGGAAATTCTAGCCATAGTATTGGCCAATTGCTCATTAATATTGTAAGGGGGTTTAGGTTGAACATTAGGAGCATGATTCCCTTTATTGGGGTTTTTCAAAATAAATGGAGCCGATCCATCGTTCTGGTTTGGTTCTTGTTGGGTATTTTGAGCTTGTTGTCGGGTGACGACTCCAATGGTACCTACAATGTTATAGTGAAGACGTTGAACTAGTATCAGTTGAGCATTATTGGATTGTTCATTAGAAAGGAATATATTGGAAGAAGGTCGAGTAGTAACTCTTCTAGGAAATGGTTCTTTTGGAACCATAGCATCTGTGACGAGTTGAATAGGATCTGATTCATTTTCAGAACTATTCGAATATCTTTGAAGTAATGTCTAGTTCACTTTCACTATCTGATTCTATATCACTAGAATCAGAAGTTTGAAAATTATGTAAGGGCCTGGTCGTAACCAGGGATAAGGTCGTGTCAAATATTTGAGGATCCTAAACAGGTAATTATCCGCTAATGGTTCCTACATATCGGGTAGGAGGGGGAACATTATGATGTTCGATTTGATTGGCTACCTCTTTACCATGTCTTGGTAAAGGGTGTTGAAATATGTCTAGAGTTTGATTGGCATTTTGATTTTGATTTTGAGGAATGGTCTTTTGAGTATTATTAGGAGGGTTTTGTTTAGGTTGGAAGGCTTGCACTTCCATTTCATTATTATCAATCAAATCTTGTATTTTATGTTTCAACCTTTTACAAGCATTGGTAGAATGTCTAGGTCCTCTATGGAAATCACAGTGTAAGTCGGCTCTGTATCCGGGTATAGTTGGATCAAGTTCTTGAATAGCTGGTAATTGGATCAAACCTCTTTCGAGCAATAGAGGTAAAATAGTTGATAAGGGTTGATTTAATCTAGTGAATTCTCGAGGAGGCTTATCAAGAGGTTTCACTATGAATTTTTTTGTTGTCTTTGTTGCATTGATATTCGCAACATTCCTGCTGTCAGTGACTCCATCACCGACAACTTGTTTGTTTTTATATTGATTTCTGGATGTTTTCTCATCATCCTTCTTCCTAAGTTGGCCTCTCCTAATGAGGGCATCTTCTACTCTTCGAGCTAAATCTATAGCTTGATCGAAGGTAGTTAAAGTAGCCGTTGATAGCTCATAAGATATTTGTTCTTGTAAATTATTGATGAAAATGTCCAACATTTCCCTATAAGGCAGCACAAAGTGCAGTTTTCCTGTCAATTGCCTCCATCTAGCTAAGAAATCAACAAAACATTCATCCTTGTCTTGTTTTAAATTGTATAGGTCTTTAATAGTTACATGCCTCTCGATGTAGGCACTAAATTGATGGACAAATGATTCAGCTGTTTCTTCAAAGTTTCTCAAAGAATGAGTGGGCAATTGATAATACCACTCTAATGCCATTCCATCTAAAATTTTTAGGAACATTTTTAGTAATAGCAAGTCATCATGCAATATATCATGACATGCTATCCTAAACATGCGAAGATGCTCTATGGGATCTTCGGTTCCTTTATATATAGGCAGTATGGGCATGGGAAAATGCTTAGGGTACGGTTGAGCTACAACTATGGGATCCAAAGGTTGACTACATATCTCTCGATAATTATATGAGGGATGGTAGGGATCTATCTGGTCCATATGTGAAGCTAATTGTTTCACCATGGCTTCCAGATTACTAGTTTGCCCCCCATATTGGTTCGGTAGGGCATTGACATGGGTTTTATGGGCATAGGATGGAGGAACATGAAGATTAGATGCCATGTTACTGTTGTGTAAAGTATTGGTAGGAAAAGTATTATGAAGGAATTTTGAAGTTGTATTATGTTGTATTCCAGATTGTTGAAAGTTTGTATTTGGATTCGTTTTAGGTTTTTGTTTACTTGAAGCATATTGCTCAATAGTTTGGTGGAATAAAGTAGTGAAGGAAGGTTTCTTTTGTGTGGGAGTGATTTTAGGTTGAATAACATGTTCCTTAGGAGGTTGCGTAACCTGTTTTTTTGACATGTTTTGAGCCATAGTGACCATATCCGTATTGGATGGCCCAGCCTTGTCACTTTCTTGATCAATGAAAGACAAGGGATTAGTGTGCATATTACACATATATTCCATGCCTGCTTGAGTGTTACTAATTTTCCCTTTATCAATACGAATTGCCACATTAAGGTCATCAATGTTATCAATGAGAAATTTTTGAAAATGCTCTGCATTGTCAAAAGCAATAGTTCCATTTGGAGCTACTCTAGGGGATGAGGATCCATCCTCTTTAACACTCCCTTCTTGTTCCTTATCTTCACCTAAGTCTTCTTCGATTGACCTAGAGTTTCTCCTTCCGGATTTGGATCTCCAAGAAGGACATTTGGGTCTCTAGTTGTATCTTGTAACCAATCTTCTTCTTCTCCTAAAGTTTCTTTACCATTCTTAAGTTTAGGCATGGTGCTCTAATTTTGATTTAAGCAAATATATATATATATATATATATATATATATATATATATATATATATATATATATATATATATATATATATGCAACAAATTAAGAGGTATATGTTTACTATATACCTACTAAAATATTTGAAATGAAATTTTTAAGTTTTTGCTAAGTTTTTGGTTTTTTTTTTTATTTTTTCTTTGTTTTTGAAATAATATTGTAAAGATAGCAAATAACACATATAAATGCAAGAAATAAGACTAAAAGCAATAATATAGTTTTCTATAAACAATTTATGAATATCATTAATAGGTTCGAGTTGTTCCAGAGTCATGAATTGTTCTTCTTCAAATTGAAAGTTTTCTTTTAAAAATTTGATGAAAAGAGTTATAGTGATATTATCTGTCTCAGATGCTGGTTGATAAAAGTAAAGCTTGTGGCAATACTCTCGATATAACACAGCTCATGAAACTCTATTCCATATTTCCCTATCTGTAAGAACAACCTCTTGGTCTTCTACACAAGCTAGGAACTGGTGCACAATGGCTGCGTTCTCGAGGTATTCCTCGAAGGTGAATAGTTTTGAAGATACTAGAGCTCTCCTATAAGCTAACCATCTATGGCAGGCTCTCTGAAGTTCATGATAAAAAACTAGTTGATGAGGATCCAGGATTCTATCTAGGACTAGCCTCTTGATTTGTTTAAGTTGTGTGGACCTAGATGAGATGAGACTAAGTCTTCTATCAAGCTCGTTCCATAGGAATTGATTTCTACTTGTCTTAGGCACATTAAGCATAGAGTTGATTTCTACGGCTGCCAATTGGTTTTCTACATTTATAGTAACTGCTAACCTTTTCTTAGGAGCTACCATCTAAACATGATTTTAAACTTTAAATGTTTTAAAATGCATCTATGTTTTAGTTGTTCTATATATATTTTTTGTTTTGTTTTTGTTTTCAAAAGGTTATGATGCATTCACGTCGGGTTCACCAAAATGTATCGCTCCAAATTTTTCGCATCCTTACCTTCAGGCTATTGGATCCGTGCCCGGAAGGAGGATGGGAAAAGGATGTCGTGGTACCTCGGACTGAGAGGACTTTGCGAAGGTCCCACCTCTCAAGGGAGGTGTATTTTGATGATTTTTCGATGGATGGTGGGTTCACCAAGAAAAATTTAAGGGCAGTTTCCATTCCTAGGTTTGGAATGTGTTTTAATGTGTTCATTTTTAACTTTAAGCATTCATATCCTAGGTTTGGCCAAATGAATCTAGATTAATATACATGAAAATGCAAATTCAATGAGTACAGAAAACAGATTTAAAGACATAAAACAGAGAATTTACAGAATACAAATGAGGAATACCTGATCCGGATGTCTGGTGATGATTCTAATGTTTGAAGCAGTCAGGATCATCTGGAATTTGATAGAATCATCTGTTATTTGATAGAATCATCTGAGATATAACAGAATCATCTGAGATCTGATGAATTCATCAGACGAATTCGTCAGAGACCTACAAGCAGAAAAATAGATACAAAATACAACGAATACTACTGTGCTAATAGAGGGAAACAACACCAAATGACTGTATGAATACTGAGTAATAGTTATGAACAAAAATTCAAGCAAATTATGATATTCTAATGACAATTCATGATCTTAGTATGCGATCTAAGCTAACTGGGTGAACTCCAAATGCAAAATAACATAAACACTGAATAAACTATCTAATTTTCAAAATAAAATAACATGGAAAAGGTTGAGAAATGCAAACTTTAGGCACTGATTGCCTCAATATGGACTGCAGTCGAGATCATCTCGCATCAGTACGAAATCACCTCGGATTCGACAGGTTCACCTCCGATTTGAACAGGTTCGTCGACGACGATGTGTGCTGGCTTCGACTGAAAAACAGTGATGTACCTACAACAAAATTGGTATGGGACCAATGCAAATGAAAAATTGGGATGGTTCAACATAGATGGAGTTAAATTACAAAGAATTTCAGCCAGGGGGGTGTTAAGGGAATAGCTTAGGATTAAATAGGCTTAGGGGAGTGGTTAGGAGGTTGGAGATCATCCCAATTTGGGAGATCTCCAATGGGGGAGGGTCCCTAATAGCGCAGACACGCTTCTGCCCGGATTGGAAACCCGTTGGAATAGAAGATAATTTTGCAAAATAAGTTTTGCGACAAGATCGTCTGGACGTCCTAGTCCAAACGAAATAGTCAGATCTGGGGTGATATCATCTGATCGGCGACGATATTGTCAAACAGTCAAAACAACCTCTAAAAATGGCATGGAAAAGGGGGAAATAGATTACCCGGTGGTTAACGGGCGGTTTGGGAGGTTAAATTTGAATTTTTAAATTATTTACTAAGGTGAATGTAATTATTGTAATTTTACTGCGCCAATTTTAGGGTGCTACAGAAGGGTAAAAGTGTATTACTTTAATTTGTTTATTACCCATTAAATTTTGATTTTTGTGAGCATTGTATCTTTGGATAGCAAAGCCAAGCCAAGTTTCCCAGTAGTGATACAAAATTTGAATGAATTTTGCATCTAGTCCATAGTGATGTGTTTGGACCTGCAAAAGAACCATTATTAGGTAAATCTATCTATTTTACTACATTTATAGATGACATATCAAGAAAGACCTGGGTATATTTTTTACGGTTTAAATCCAATGTTTTAAAAAACTTTAAAGAATTCAAGGCCCTTGTAGAAATTCAAACAGAGAAAAAATAAACGTTTTGAGAAGTGACAATGGTGGTGAGTATTTCTCTAATGAATTTGAGCTCTTTTACAATGAAAATGGAATGGAAAGGAAGAGAAAAAATCCATATAATCCACAAGAAAATGGAGTTGCATAACGGATGATCAAAACATTGATGGATAAGGCCAAAAGTATGCTAAGTTGTGTAGGGTTGGAAAATAAATTATGTGTAGAAGCCATGTTAACTACTTGTTACCTCATCAATAGATCTCCTACCTTAGCTTTGGTGGACAAAACTCCACAAGAAGTGTGGATTGGTAAGAAACCCTCTCTCAGTTATATAAGGGTTTTTGGTTGTGAATCTTATATATATGTCCCAAAACAGAAAAGGACTAAGCTAGACTATAAATCTAAAAAATACATATTTGTGGGTTATAGTACCAATGTTAAAGAATATAAGTTGTGGAACCCAAAAACAGAGAAGATTGTTTACAATCATAATGTGATCTTTAGAGAAACAAATGGGGTTCTAAAATAGGAAATGCAACCAAGAAAAGAACCTAAAATAGTTTAGGTAAAATTAGAACAAGAGGAAGAACCTAATGTTACAAAAGAACATGAATTACAAAGCGAGTCTGAAGAGGAACATTTAAAGGAAGAATATGAGGAGGAAATTGAATACGCAAACCTAGAACTCCAATTTTTAGGAGATCAAATTGAGTGAGTAGACCCCCATAAAGGTTAGCCCTTTAAAATTTTGTTCTGCATTTAATTTTGAATAACACAAGCTTATACTGAGAGGCAGGGTGAACAGTATAAGACCACTTTTTACTTTTCTTTCCTAAATAATATTGTGTAATATATCAATGGCAATATAAATAGTAGTAATCAAAGTAGTGCACAAGTCACCACACACAATAGAAACACCAATTTAATGTGGTTCACCTAATGTGGGCTACTCCACGGAGAAAATATTTCACTAAAATTTTCTTAGAAAATCTCTTAGGAATATTTACTTATTACAATATTTACTTATCAAGTTCATGGATACCTATTCACAAGAGACACCAATCCCCTTAGCTGGTTCATGGATCTCTATCCATAGTAGAACTCCTTCTCCTCTGCTCTGGATGGTGATCCTCTAGAAGACTACTATCTCCACTGCATTGGCTTGTGGATCTCTCTCCATAGAAGACCTCTCTCCTCACTACCTTGGCTAATGGATCTCTATCCACTGGAGACTACTATCCTCTACTCTATCACCTCTAAATATTGCTATCAGCTCTGCTCAATATTTTTCTCAAATATGTACTAAACATAATCCTTCAATATAGCACAAATATGCTCAATATCTGTCTAAAATTTGTACTAAACACAATCCTTCGATCTAGCACAAATCTACTCAATATCTATCTTAAATTTGCACTAAACACAGTCCTTCAGTCTAGCACACATCTACTCAATATTTGTCTCAAATTTACACTAAGCACAGTCCTTTGGTCTAGCACACATTTGCTCAATCTCTGTTTCAAATTTGCACTAAACAGATTCCTTCAGTCTAGCACAAATTTACTCAATCTATGTCTCTAGTATAACATAAATTTACCCTTAAATCTGTACCAAACTCTGTCCTTAAGCCTTAATACAAAGCTTGATCCATTCACAAATAAAATCTGCTAGATCTACCCCAATCCTTAACACAAAGCTTGAACAAATCAATTAATCAACTCTGCTCTCAAGTCTCCTCAAAAACTTGTCTCAAATCTAATTGTAAGCTTCCACAAAATCTCACACAAATTTTTCCTTAAGATTTCACAAAAGTTTACTCAAATCTATCCTTAAGTCCCCTCTAAGACTTACTAAAATCTACTCACTAGCTTTTACAAAAGCTTATTCAAATCAATTTCAAATTTTCATACAAAACTCAACTCAATATCTTTCAAAAAATTTCTTCAATCACTCAAACAAGTTTCACTCAGAATATTGTTTAACCTTAGAAACATATAGAGAATGATTAGAGACTCAATATGTTTCACACTCACAAAAACACTCACAAAACTCAACTTAATCTCTTTCAGAAAACCTCTTCAATCACACAAACAAATTTCACTCATATTTTTTTTAACCAAAGAAACATATATATAATGGTAAGAGACTCAATATGTTTCACATTCACAAATCACTCTTTCACTTTCAAGATCCTTTTCAAATCAATTCAAGAATAAAGAATAATTTGTTCCATAAATCTTGAACTATCACTCCAATGCTCTCAATCAATAATTCTCAATCAACTTCACTCAACCATCCACTAAATGAAACAAAACTTGTATACAAAACCAAACCAAGTGTTTCACTTCACTTCCAACAATTCACACTATAAATCTCAACCCTTGAATCAAGGTGATTCCACATTCACATAACAATTATACTCATGATCTTTTCACAATCCCTAGTCATGCACATGCAGGCTCACTCAATTATTTCCAACAATACTTATCAAACAAACTCACATAACAATGATACTCATATTCTTTCACAAACCCTAGTTCAAGATAGTTCTCAACTTCACATAACAATGATACTCATGATATTTCACAAACCCTAATCATGCACATGAAGGCTCACTCAAATATTTCCAACAATGCTTATCAAACAATCCTTTTCACTCCAACTTGCACTTCACAACATTTCAACAAAACAATATTTCACTCACAAGGATGATATGCCCATACCTTTTGTTTTGAAGAAGATTTGATCTCAAAACCTGTATCAATTATAATCAACCTCTTTGCCAATTTCAATGGTTAGTTATCAAAAATCTACATTCAATTATTTCACTCAACATTACTTCACCATACAAAAGTATTAAATCTCAATTACACCTTATTTCTCCTCCTTTATAAATTATAACCATAAAAATTAAAATAAAATATTTTAACTTTATTTTCCCTTTTATCTCCCTCAATTACTCATAAACACCTTTTAATTTTTTCCTCTATGCAATTTCCAAATTATCAAAACATTGGGCAATATAAAATATTTCCACACTATGTAATTTTGGATTATCAAAACCTTGGCAAATAATAATGTGAGCGCATATCTTTTAATCTTCTCAAAAAAAACCTTCGGCAATATTCGAACACCCAACCTTGCTTCACCTAGCACCTTAGCGCAAAGCACATCCACCGCTTGGGCTACATGCCCTCACAAGATAACAAGGCACACCACCTTCCTCTTAAGCCTTATGGCTCCTCAAATTTGGTGTAAATAAAACATTCTCCTTCGTAAAAATACGATCGGGTGGATCGAACCCGTGAACTCATGCTTTGTGAACATCTTAATGCAACCCTCGACTACCACTTGCACTACCAAGTGCCTTAGAACCTTCATGGTGCTTCCCTTCTCCTTATTGTTGCGTCTGCCCACATAAACTTAAAACACACGAATTTTCTTAATCTTCGGTGCTCGAAATACTTTTAGACTTTGGGCTCTCGCAAATCGCATGGATGATTTTTTGATTAAAATATTGCCCCCTTTTATAATGTTTGCCATGTTGTCTAACATGTCGACGGAGATAGAACATTTGAATTTAAACTTTTGGTGCAATAATTGATTTAAATTAAATTTTAACCTTATCGCTAAAATATTTAAATTTAAATAATTTAAACCTTAGTTCTCAAAATATTTCAAATGGGTTTTTAGGAAGATTTAAAATGTGATAACTCCTTGGCCCTCGTTTTTCTTCAAACCAACCTGTATCCTAAAATATTATAATATTATTATTTCCATTTAAACCTGCTTCTTCATCCTTGGAATTTCCTTTTAAATTGCTTCTCCTTCCTCGGGTCTTTAATCTATTTAGGCCTTTTTAGGTATATAATATTAAAATAAATATTATATCCTATACCTTTAAACTTCTTCCTTGCCTTGTGGAAAAATAACTTGACGACATTAATGATGACAAAACTTGAACATTAATATTTTGATATCAATGACAACAAAACTTGTTCATATTTCCAACAATATCCCCCTTTGTAATTGATGGCAACCCACTTTATTTTTACTATTTCCTTTACCTCTTTTAGTTTTGATCCTCCTAAGAAACTGCTCCCCCTGACTGAATGCTCTCCCCCTAACTCAAATCTCTCCCCCTTTGACATCAATGGAAAAGGGCCACCTTTAGGGCTTAGGGATAAGAATGAGGCTCTTAGCTTAGCCCCTCCCCCACCTCCTCTCTTGAGGTGGTTAATTTTGGGGTGGGAGCATCTCTACTCCCAAAATACATTGATCTTTACCTTTGTCCACCTTCTTCCTCAACTAATTCTTCCGATTCCTCTAAATGTTCCTATTCTAGATTATCTCTAGAAATTTTTCTCTACACCACTTGGCTATATGCCCAACATTATTGCACTTATAACACTTAATATTGTGATTCATTGAAGGTGCAACTGTCTTGATTTTTCTCCTGGTGAAGCCATATCCATTCCTGTCATGAACCCTGCAATTTACTACCTTATGACCAAACTGATTACAAGAGTAGAAATACCCTTGAAAGAGATACATGTTTATGAAGTTTCCATAATCCTGTCTTTCATGTATCCTATACTGTGTAGTATTATGCCCAAAATTGTGACATGAGAAGCATCGCCTATTGAATAAACCTTGCCTTGACCCCATTGGTATCTTAGTTCCTTCTACCTTGTGCTATTTATTTTTCCATATGTTCCTCTTTTGTGCATTGTTCCTTTCCCTGTTGAACTTTCTATTGTCCAACTTATTCTCATAAGTCTCACTTTCTCTTACACTCTCTTCTTCTGAAGCTTCTTCTTCTATGGAGCTTGAGATTGACTCATCTCCTTGTTCTCTTTGTACATGTTCAAAACCAAGACCTATCTTGCTTGATGAAGATATTTGTACCTTGATAATATTATCCAAGGTCTTTGAGCTTCTCCTAAACATGTGTAGCTTGTTTTTAGACCTTCTTACTTCCTTCCTTAGTGAAGTTACTTCATGTTCTAAGATTTCACAATATAGAATCTTTACCTCTAACTTCTCTTTAAATCTCCTTGTCTTAGCTATTGAGTTGGTTATATCTTCTATAAGATTTCCTTTCTCTTCATCACAATATTGAAATTGAAGCTTGAGTTTTGAGTTCTACTTTTTTACCTTCCTTAATTCCTTTAGAGCAAAAAACGCTCACCCTAAATATCAACTTCTCCTTCCTTTGATTCTTCTTCTATTCCTTTACATTTCAGATCATCTTTCATTCCTTTCTAATTCATATTCAATAGGACCATTTCCTTCTTCTTCTATTGCCATAAGAAGACTTTATTCTTATAGACCTCCAAGAGCATCTTCATATTCATAATCACTAAAACTAAATCCATTCCTTGTACAACTATATTCAATATGTCCAAATTTACCACACCTAAAACACTTGAGAATCATTGGTGCCATTTTTCTAACATCATCCTTTTCTTCTTCCATAAATAAAATTTCTTCTTCTTCATTATCTGAAGACCTTCCATCACTATCACTAGAACTCTTACCTGCTTTGTCTGCATAAAAAATTTTCTTATGCCTTTGGAAAAACTTCTTTTCTTTCTTGCTTTGACCATCCCTGATTTTCTTTTGGTACCTGTATTTTATTGTTTCCATGTTCTTATGATCCTATTTCTCATTACCACTGTTATTTCCATCTTATGGACAATCAGTTGCATAGTGACCATATTTACCATAATTAAAGCACCTAAATGTACCTCTATACTTTCTTGTGTCCTTGTTCCTCCTACCATAGTTTGCTTCTTCATCATTGGATATATCATTACTTGAATCTGACCTCTTACCCTTTGTATTCTTTGTAAATTTGAAGGTTGCTTCATTTTGGGGAATAAGATCCTCTTTTATTCTCATATCAAAAGCTATGAGAATTCTATGTAATTCATCCCTTGTCAAAAATTCAATATCTTTTGACTATTCTATGGCTAAAATATTTTCACTATACCTCTTTGGGAGTGTCCTTAAAATATTATGATAAACATCTGTTTCTTCAACTTTGAACCTGTTGGAGCCAAATTTGACTCAACTTTGAAACCCCTAAATTAATTTTTTTTTTCAATCAAACTGCTTATACTGTTGGTCATTGCTTATAGTTGTTGTGGATAATTCAATTTTTCATTAGATGGTTTGATTAAGTCTAACCTTAGCCTTTTTTTTAATGTGGGCTTCATTGTATTAATCAAAGTACCTCAAATGGTTAGGGAAAAAATTTTCAAATTAAAAACCTAAAGCCAATGTCCGACCTTCATAAATCTTTCCTTGGGCCTAAAAGCCGATTAATAAAGTCCTTAAATCATAAGACGATTAAGCATTTACCATGGTCTCAAAGACCGAAAGCCTAAGGTTACAAAAAATGATAAATTTATTAAAACATAATGACACGCACCCCACCAAATAAAGTTATCCAATTAGATCTCGAACTACACTAGCCAACCGATCGACTCCTAGGCTACACTGATCGACTGATCGGCTCCAAACTAGTGCTGACTAGCTGATCGATTGTTGATTATAACTAATAGGCCAATCCATCAATGAAAAAAAGATAAGCAATGGTTCACGTTTGTCGATCGATTGACTCCTAAGAAAGAAATGTCGACTGATCGGATCATTCGACTAACTAGCCAACCGATAGGCTCTCGATTTTAAAGGATAATACAAACAAAGGAGGAAGCCTCCTCGACTGGAAAAAACAAGATAGAGACTGATCAACTCCAACTTCTCAAAAAAAATCTAATTGAATTTCAAGAAGCCATACCCAGTCGATCAACTCCCAATGGATGAAGGAAAGATGAGTTGATGAATGCCTTGTCCGACCAAATATGAAGAAATATTGACCGGTCGATCCACAAGTACAAGAGAGTAGCCGATCGGCTCCCGAGTAACAAGGATGGGCTAAAATTTTGAAAGCCTGTAGGAAATACCATTGGATAATGCATTACAAAGAAAAGTTGATCGACTCCTTCGATACATATCTTGGTTGAGCTTCCTACATTGACGATTGATTGGCCTAGAAAAGAAAGCAGTCAACCAGTCAAAGAATTCTGACAATCGATGCCTCGATAAGCGGATCCATCATGCAAAAAATTAGCTTGGCATGTGAACCAAGCATGAGGTACACCTAACCGTCCCACCGAATTAAATTGGTCTTAATAATTAATGATTTCTTGTATAGGCTACTTTATGAGGCCGATCGGTCAAGGATTTGCTGCCATCGACTAACACGAATCAGAGAGAAGTAATAATTAGCTAAGAGTGATAAATGGCTATACATGTCAAAATTTGGGTGCCAGCTATCCTCCATGCCAAAAATGTCATAGCCACACCATTAGCCAATGTGGTCTCAAAATGAATAAAAATAACAAAGCATCCACAACACTCGATGACAGAACTCTTGTCCAATTACAATAAAAAAAGGCACATAAGGATCATCCTCGGATCCATGAAGACACATTATATTGAAAAAACAACAACACATTAAAAAAGAACATGCAAAATACCAAAAAGGTGGCGAGCCTAGGATGGCTGTAATAAACCAACCAACTCTCCTCATTAAATGACCTCGGCTCAAAGAAATGTTATAAAACCCCCTTTATTTTCAGAAGAAAACTGTCACCAGCGTTGTTACAAAAGTTTTCAGTGAATAAGTAGTGTGCAAGAGCCAAATTTTTTTTTGAGAGCTTATAAGTATATGATTTATGTAAATGAGAGCAATGGTCGCTTCAAGTTCAAGTGCTAAGAAAGGCAAGATTGAGGCCTTTGAAGAGAAAGTTCCTTTTAAAAAGGTGATGGCCAGGAAGACTGGGGACTAGGTATGGAATGAAGAAGAGTTGGCCGAATTCCATTTTTAGGCTAGCATTGAAGATCAAAGCTGACCTCACCATGTATTAAAAACAATAGTTTTAAGGGCTTACGAGGCAAAGGACAAGAAGGGTGTTGCCAACAACCGTTGGAATACCAATTTGGTGAGTTTGCTGTGTCCTCGAGTGCATTTCTCTCTAGATTTATTATCATGGCTCGCAATCTCTTAGGATCCATGAAGTTGTTCCATTATGAACGAAAGGGGAAAGGCTCTCTACCACCTCACACCTAACCGGATTCGAATGATATTTAAATGAACCAAAGGAGATTTGCTCTATGACAAAAAGGTGGTAACGTTGTAGGCATAGCACATGCTAGGGACTTCTTTCTATGTTGATTTGTTCAAAGGACCAGTGTCAGTAGACTTCCCCATCCCAAAGTCCTTACTACAATGGTGGGCAAAGGATTATTTAGATATGATTCAAATTTCCTTGGGCGTAGAGGATCTTAACTGTTTGAGCTTGCTAGTTACATATGTTATTTCTTAGTGCAATAAAAGACACTTTCCTGACTATTGTTGGGAGGAAGTAATAAGCAACACCCTAGACAAGAAGTTGAAACAACTCCAAGAGGCATTAAAGTAGGATAAAGAGATAATGCCTCAATTATCTCACTACACCTTCTTGATCCACCTGATAGTGGATCAATTCAAAAGAGAGGCAATAATGTAATTCAGGGTAAACCCGGAAAATATGATATAGGACCCACTTCCCATCATCCACCAGAATGTTTCTTCATTCTCAGACTTCTACGACCATTTTATTTTGGCCATTTATCATGTCCTGACTGAAAAGTATCCTCCTAGGATAAGCCCAGGTGTTGTAGATTATCTTAAGGAGAAAGTAGTTGGGGATACCTTTTTCATAGAGAACTTTACATTTATTCGAATGTACAGGGCAAAAATACCCCCAAAGGCCTTACCCACCTATTACCCAAGGTCAGTAGGAGTACTAGAGATAGTGCGATAGTTGGTTGAGGAGGCCAGGTTGCGATACCTAAGAAAATAGGTCAGAATTCCATGGGTATCTACACTAGTGAAGATTGGCCACATCGTATACAGAGGATATCCTAGCATTTTTGAAGCCATCTCCATAATGGACATATATTGTTTTGGTGAAGTAGCTTGGAGGACTTACGATCCAAAAAATAAATACAGAGACATCGTGATAGAGAAGAAGCCTATGAAACACCATGAAGATGATTATGAGAAACCTCTGCTATGTGCTAGCAAAGATGAAAAAGAGCTACATGATATCTAGGAAAATAAGAGTATGCATAGGCCCTACACTTAGTTGGAGGTGGTGGGATGATATTCCTTAGAACTTAAGTTGGTTAGGCAGACCACGATAGACAAGATCACACTAGCTCGACCGGTCATTCCTCCAGAAGAGTTCAATGATCCGTTAGCAGAGATCACCACTACCATCCCCAAGCAACTGGAGATAGTGGCTCAGGTGGTATAAGTACCTGCACCATAAGCACCTGGTATTGAGGGTACCAGTACCACCAAAAAAGGGGAATAGGTTATTGAGGCTTCAACCTCAGGAACACAAGAATTGGGTAATCTTACCCTCACCTTACTTGCACCAAGGCACCTATAAATGGCTATTGCAGGTACCTCTCGAGCCATTCTAGTGGCCATAAAATATAATAATAAAGAGGCCAAGATATTGGAGAGGGCTTGTAAGGGTAAGAGTGGGGGATTGGCAAAAATATTGAGAAATTATCAGGCAGAAGATATGGATGATGATGAAACACCACCCGCTAAGAAGCTACAAATGGAAACAAGAATCGAAGGCACAATAAGCCTTCATCTAGTTAAAAGAAATGAAGTACCAAAATTCATGTCGACTCAAGAAGCTGAGTTTGATGCCATCAACAAAGGGAGAAGTGTGGAAAAACTCCCTAAAGTCCAAACACAAGAAGGTGGTCAATAGACCATCTCTTTGTCAACCTAAGGGATCACTTCTCTGTAGATTGATTCAAAGACCCAATCGATAGAAGCGATAGGAGATACTATTACCCTGCTAAAACAAGGAGTGAGCATTCAATCACAGACTATAGAGGCCATAATATCAAAAATATAAACTTGGAAAGGCAAGACTGTAGAATTACAAGAAAAAAATGAGAAGCTGAAAGCTACCGCTACTTTAGCTCCAGTACATGCAATAGCCTCTAGCATCACAGGGTCAAAGAAGACCTTGATTGAAAAGTACAGAGAAAAGGCTATTGCTTTGATCAATGATGATGCTGAGATAATAAATGGTTGCTACAAAGAGGATAAGGAGTTGATATCAGCTAATTAGAAAATAAAGCCTTTGGTGAACTTATGAAAGTTCAAACATACAAAGAACAACTATGCAGAGCTTTTGGATTAATAGAGCAGCAAGAAGATCCTACTTGTCATGTTGCTAGACAAAATAAATATGATACAAGATCACCATATTCTGTCAGATCCTTCTATGTGTCATTAAGATATAAGTCAGTTGAAGGGGAAAGATATGTGATTCATAATTACATGCTTGAAAGTGGAGCTTCACATAATATCATGCCTAAGTTAATAGCTAACCAAATGGGATTAATTTGTACTAGATATTTTCCCCTGTTTCTATAATGGACAACAGATAAATTCCCTATGTAGGGGTGATAACTAGATTATTAGTTTTCCTAGACCAACACCCCAAAAAGGGCATTGTCATGGATGTAGCAGTAGTTGATATTGACCCATTCTTCTCACTATTACTCATTAGGCATTGGGCAGAACAACTAGGAGGATCAATACAACTAGACTGGTATTATGCTACCATCCCCATATTAGATAAGGAGAATATAATTTTAAGAAGGGAACCATTCAATAAACACTCCATAGAGTTAATTCAAACAAATGAAACCATGATTAACTTAGTTAACTCTATGGAAGAAAAAGGGATGGGAGTCTATTCAATATGGCACAACCCATTCCTGATGGAAGTACCAAAAACAAAGAACATGGATCCAGAGAATATGAGAATAACTGATGATGAATCAAATCGAGTATTAACCCAAGAAATGTAGACCATGTCATTTGATGTGGCTAAATCCTAATATAGAGCAGGTGCAGGTGTAAATTTGACTGATATTAAAGGAAATTACCTTGGTATCCCTTACAGATTGCAATTTCCTTGCACAAACAATGTAGTTGAGTATGAAGCTTTACTATTAGGGCTAAGGAAAGCAAAAGAGTTAGGTATTAACTACTTAACTGTAATAGGGGATCCAAAACTTATTATACTACAAATAAAAGGTAAATATCAAACCAAGCATCCTAGACTTAAGCAATATAGAAATGCAGTGCAAGAAGAAATTGATAAATTTTTGTCTTTCAATATTTCATATATTCCTACAGAACAAAATCATGTTGCAGATCTCTTAGCTGTGAATGCCTCAGGTCTAGATCACCTAGAAATAAATACAGAATACATGGAAAAATTTCCAACTATCTCAGCCTATAAACCTTCTGTGCCAGATAACATAGTCTATCTTCAAGTTTTTCAAGATGATATATATATTAAGGATTTTATGACTTTACAAAATCAATATGCGGATGTCATCTATGATGAAAAATATGAAGAAAGGCTAAAAAATCAAATAGGAGAACCAGTAGAAGTAATCCAGTTGAAAACTAATAGAATACCCAAAGGATTGGTGTCTCTTGAAATCCTATCTGATGATTTTGACAAAGCCTATAAACCTATACGTAGAGAAGTGATATATATGGATATTAATATTGGCTCTATGAAAGAACCTAGAATAGTGAAAGTAGACATGCCATTACCTGCTAAAGAAAATGCTGGATATATCAGTTTCCTAAAAAAGAACAAAGAACATTTTGCTTAGACTTATGAAGATCTCAAAACTTTCAAAATGGATGTGATGACACATATAATACCCTTTAAATAAGAGGCCAAGCCTTTTAGACAAAAATAGAGAAAGTACAATCCAACTCTGCACCCAGTAATACAAAAAGAAGTTAAAAAATTGTTGGAGTCCAAGATAATAAGAAAATTCAGATTTTCCTCCTGGATATCCAACGTAGTACCAGTTAGGAAAAAGAATGGGGACATTAGACTATGCGTGGATTTTAGAAATTTACACAAGAGATATCTAAAAGACAATTACCCATTGTCTAACATGGAACAATTGCTGCAAGCAACAGTAGGTTCAACTAGATTGTACCTGTTAGATCGATTTTTTAGGGTACAATCAAATTATGATAAATCCAAAAGATAGAAACAAGGCAACATTCACCACACCTTAGGGCACATTTGAATATTTAAGAATACCTTTTGGATTGATGAATGTAGGTGCTACTTTCTAAAGAGCGATGGACTTTGCTTTCAAAGGACTAATGTTTAAAATTGTAGTAGTGTACTTAGATGATATTACAATTTTTTCTAAAATTCTAGAAGATCATCTAGAACATTTGACTGTAGTTTTTTCTCGGTGCAAGGAATTTGGAATTTCTCTTAAAAAAAAAAAAAAACATATTTGGAACTACGCAAGGAAAATTGTTAGGTCATATAAATTCAAAAAAATGAATAAGCATTGATCCAGAAAGGATAGAAGCCATTTCTAAAATTCCCCCACACAAGAATCTAAAAATAGTAAGGTCATTCTTTGGTAAAATAAATTTTATCAGAAGATTTGTCCCAACTTTTGCAGAAATGACCAAACGCATAAATGATATGGTAAAGAAAACTAGAGAAATTAAATGGACATTAGAAAATATGGAAACATTTAACAAGATCAAAGAAGCCATATCAACCACTCCAACTTTAAGTTGCCCTGATTATGCAAAGGATTTTAATATCTATTTGTATGCATCTAAAAATTCTATTGTTGCAGTCCTTTCACAAAAAGATAATGAAAATAATGAAAGGCCAATAGCCTTTATGAGCTCAGGTCTAAAAGGAGTGAATATTAAATACACCTTGCTGGAAAAACATGCCTATGCAGTCATCCAATCTTTGGAACACTTTAAAGGTATATTTGGATCAAACAAAGTTTATTGTTGTATTCATTTTATAACAATAAAAGATATATTTTCTCAATCAGAGCCATTGGGAAGACCAGCAATATGGATGGTAAAACTTTTGCAATATGATGTTCAATTTAAAATAGTTAAAACAGTCAAAGGGCAGGGTTTAGCTAAATTGTTGGCTAACAAAGAAGAAGCGGGATCTGAAAATATTGTTACCATAGATCAGACATATGATGATAGAAGAATAAAAAATGAAGAATGTAAATAGTATGAAGAAATTTTGTCCTATCTACAAACTCTGTCATTTCCCATAAACATGTCAATAAACTTAATGAGGTCAGTCAAGTTGCAAGCTCAAAAATATTATATACAGGATGGTGTGCTATATTGGAAACACCCTGATGGAAATTTATTAGTCTGTTTATATGAAAAAGAAGTCCCAAAAATAATTAATGAATTTTATAATGGTTTCTATGGGGGACATTTTTCTCCAAGAGCTACAACCAATAAAATCACGAGAGCAAGATATTATTGGCCATCCCTTTTTAAGGATGTATATAAATATGTAATAAATTGTCATAATTGCCAAGTTTTTACAAGAAAAAAACATCTACCAGCCATGCCCCTCAGGCTAGTAATCATTGAAGCACCTTTTGCTCAATGAGGTATTGACCTAATTGGAGAGATCAAGACAAATTCATCTGGCCAACATAAGTGGATCATAACTACAACATATTACTTCACCAAGTGGGTGGAAGTTGCACCTTTGAGAACATCTACATCGACTGAAGTCATCAGATTCATAGAAGAAAATATCTTGACCAGGTATGGAGTTCCTAAAAAGCTTGTAACTGATAATGCTCAATATTTTGTGTCATATGAAATGGTAGAATTTTATGCTGAATATGGAATTGAATTATCTCATTCTCGCTAATTATTATCCCTAAGGAAATGGTCTAGCTGAGTCATCAAATAAAAATGTAATAACAAGAATAAAAAGGTCATTGGGCCAAAACAAAAGGGGATGGGACAATGAACTTAAATTTGCTTTATGGGCTGATAGGTTGTCTGTTAAAAGAAATACAGGAAGAACCCCTATGAGATGGTTTATGGATAAAAATCCCTACTACCCCCCAAAATGGAAAAAATGACACTTTTCCTTTTATTGCAAGATCATGAAAACCCTGATCCCATTCAGAGAAGGTTTGACCAAATTGTCTTGTTAGAAGAACAAAGAAGAGAGACCCTCAATAGAATGATGGAACAAACCTAGAAAACTGTAAATTTTTTTAATAAGAAAGCCAAGGGTACTCCTTTTTCTCAAGGATATATAGTCATCTATTGGGATCCTAAAAATGATAAGCATGATGAAAAGGGTAAGTTTGAACCTAAATGGATTGGCCCATACAAAATTTTCCATGTTATCTGTTAGAATACTTACAATCTATAGAATTTGCAGGGAGAAATAATGGCTATCCATATTAATGGCCAACACCTCAAAATGTACAATCCCTATTGAAGGTGTACTTAAAACAAAAAAGCATTTAAAAAAAATAGAAAAACAAAAATCCAAATGCAGAGTGGTGTATTTTGTTCTTGAATAATTTTGAGTTTACTATATACATGATATCTTAGTTTTATGAGTATATATAACTATCGATTCCACCAAAAACAATAAAAGGAAAAAGAGAATTTATTTTAGATATTGATGAGCTTTACAATTATGTCAAAAATGAGTGTTTATGCAATAGTTGATTAATATGAGAAAAAACAGATAGAAAACAAAGCTGATTGAAACATCAAGTCAAGCCTCACATTAAAAATGATACTTAAAGTGACTTCAAAGGTCTAAAGAACCAAGTTATATTTGAGAGGGTAGTTGAGCAAAAAATTATTACACTCATATTTTTATAGCCAAAAACTAATCCTCAACTCAGGCATACTTATTGCACAATTTGCTTATATATCCAAACACTTCTCTCACAAGAAATAAAAATAAAAAATAAAGTAAAATTGAGTCACTGCCTGAGATATCTTGGAAAACATCTATCGGGGCTATAGACGCTTGACTGATAGTAGGGTAAAACTAATATGGGATTAGAAGCAACTCCACCGAGGCTATAGACGTCTGACTGGCAGTGAAGCCCTATAGAATGGTAAAATTTTTTAAAGAGTGAAATCATATATTAGGCTTGGCTATTTTGCTCAGATATGATAAAGTTATGAAATATTTAGAAATCCAAAAAAAAATAATGCACAAACACACATGGGAAAAAATATGATAAGATAAATGACTGTGACAAAATCTGTGTAATCATATCTTATGACATAGGTAAAACAAGCATTACTATATTTCAAAATAAAACTCATTTATTTCTAAAATTTGTAAACCTTCATTTCCAAATTGAATGAAAAGAGATCTACAATTTTCCATACTCTACTTGATTTGATATCATGTTTTCAGTATATATTAAAAAAAAAAAATGAATGAAAAAATGATGAAGAAAAGAATGAAAAAGAGAAAGGAAGTTTTTTTCTGTTATGCATTTCAAGTTTTGTTTATCAATAAAAATTTTGTTGTTTTTTTTGCAAAATAAAACTAGGAGATTCTATGGTTCTCAGGTGCTTCATGTTTTCAACACATTGTCCCAGTCATAGCCTATGTTGGAGCCAAATTTGACTCAAATTTGAAACCCCCAAATTTAAATTTTTGGTTTCAATCAAACTGCTTATACCGTTGGTCATTGCTTATAGTTGTTGTGGGTAATTCAATTTTTCATTAGATGGTTTGATTAAGTCTAACCTTAGCATTTTTTTTTTAATGTGGACTTCATTGATTAATCAAAGTACCTCAAATGGTTAGGGAAGAAATTTTCAAATTAAAAACCTAAAGCCAATGTCCAACCTTCATAAATGTTTCCTTGGGCCTGAAAGTCAATTAATAAAGTCTTTAAATCATAAGACAATTAAGAATTTACCATGGTCTCAAAGTATGAAAGCCTAAGGTTAAAGAAAATGATAAATTAATTAAAACCTAAGGACACACACCCAACTAACGAAAGTTTTCCAATCGGCTCTCAGACTACACTAGCCAACCGATCGGCTCCCAAGATACACTGATCGACTAATAGGCTCCCAACTAGTGCTGACCAACTGATCAGCTATTAATTACAACTAATCGACCGATCCATCGATGATAAAAAGACAAGCAAAAATTCAGATCCATCGATCGATCAGCTTGTTCGACTAACTAGCCAACCAATTAATTCCCAATTTTAAAGGATAATCTGAACAAAGGAGGAAGCCTCCTCGGTTGGCAAAAATAAGACAAAGACCAATCGGCCCTCGCTTCTCAAATAAAATTTGATCGGATTTCAAGAAGACATACCCAGCCGATCGGCTCCCAACAGATGAAGGAAATTTGAGCTGACAAATGCCTTGTTCAGTCGGAGATGAAAAAATACTGACCGATCGATCCATAAGTATAAGAGAGTAACTGATCGGATGGGCAAAAATTTTGAAAGCTCATAGGAAAGACCGTCAACTGATGTGTTACAAATAAAAGTTGATCGTCTCCGATACATCTCTCGATCGAGCTTCCCATACTGGTGATCGATCAACTCGAGAAAAAAAGCAGTCGATCGATCAGAGAATTTTGACAACTGATGCCTTGATAATCGGATCCATCATGCAAAAAATTAGCTTAGCATGTGAACCAAGCATGAGGTACATCTAACCATCCCACCAAATTAAATTGGTCTTACTAATTAATGATTTCTTGTACAAGCAACTTTATGAGGCCGATCGATTGAGGATTTGCTACCATTGGCTAACATGAATCAGAGAGAAGTTGTAATAATCAACCAAGAGCGATAAATGACTATACATGCCAACATTTGGGCACCAACTGGCCTCCATGTCAAAAAGGTCATAGCCACACCATTAGCCAAGGGGGTCTCAAAATGAGTAAAAATAACAAATCTTACACAAAACTTGATGGCATAACTCTTGTCCAATTATAGCAAGCAAAGACACATAAGGATCATCCTTGGATCCATGCAGGCACATTCTATCAAAAAACCAATGGCACATCATTCAAAAATAACATGCAAAAGACCAAAAAGGTGGCTAGCCCAGTATGGTCATAATAAACCAACCAGCTTCCCTCATTAAATGACCTCAGCTCAAAGAAAGGTTATAAAACCCCCTCTATTTTCAAAAGAAAACCGTCGCCAGCGTTGTTACAGAAGTGTTCAGTGAATAAGCAACATGCAAGAGCTGAAGGTTTTTTGAGAGCTTAGAAGTATAGGATTTATGTAAATGAGAGCAATGGCCACTTCAAGTTCAAGTGCTAAGAAAGGCAAGATTGATACCTTTGAAGAGAAAGTGCATTTTAAAAAGGTGATGTCCAAGAATACTGGGGACCAGGTTTGAAATGAAGAAGAGTTAGCCGAATTCCATTTTTAGACCAGCATGGAAGATCGAAGCCGACCTCACCATGTATTAAAAATAGTATTTTTAAGGGCTTACAAGGTGAAGGACAAGAAGGGTGTTTCCAACAACCATTGGAATACCAATTTGGTGAAGTTACTGTGTCCTCAGGTGCATTTCTCTCTAAGTTTATTATCGTGGCTCACAATATCTTATGATCCATGAAGTTGTTCCATTATGAACAAAAGGGGAAGACTCTCTACCACCTCACGTCTGACCAGATTAGAATGGTATTTGAATTAACCAAAGGAGATTTTCTCTATGATGAAAAGGTGGTAACATTGTAGGCGCAACACATGCTGGGGACTTCTTTCTATGCTGATTTGTTCAAAGGGCCAATGTCAACAGAATTCCCCATCCCAAAGTACTTACTACAATGGTGAGCAAAGGATTATTCAGATATGATTCAAATCACCTTAGGTATAGATGATCTTAACTGGTTGAGCTTGCCAGTTATGTATGTTATTGCTTAGTGTAATAAAAGACACTTTCCTCGCTATTGCTGGGAGGAAGTAATAAGCAACACCCTAGAAAAAGGGTTGAAACAACTCCAAGAGGCATTGAAGTAGGATAAAGATATAATGCCTTGATTATCTCACTACAACTTATTGATCCACATGATAGTGGGTCAATTCCAAAGAGAGGAAATAATGCAATTTGAGGGAAACCCCGACAGTATGATACAGGACCAGATTCCCATAATACACCAGAACATTTCTTTGTTCTCAGAGTTCTGCGGCCATTTTCTTTCGACCATATATCATGTGATGACTAACCAGTATCCTCCCAAGATAAGCCCAGGTGTTGTAGGTTATCTCAAGGAGAAAGTAGCTGGGGATATCTTTTTCATGGAGTACTTTACATTCATTCAAATGTACGGGGTAAAGCTACCCCCAAAGGCCTTACCCACCTACTACCCAAGGTCAGTAGGAGTACTGGAGATAGTGCGATAGTCGGTTGAAGGGGCCAGGTTGCTGTATCGCTCCAAATTTTTCACATCCCTACCTTCAGGCTATTGGATCCACACCCGGAAGGAGGATGGGAAAAGGATGTCGTGGTACCTCAGACTGAGAGGACTTTACGAAGGTCTCGCCTCTCAAGGGAGGTGTATTTTGATGATTTTTCGATGGATGGTGGGTTCACCAGGAAACATTTGATGATAGTTTCCATGCCTAGGTTTTGAAATGTGTTTAAATGTGTTCGTTTTAACCTTAAGCATTCATATCCTAGGTTTGGCCGAATGAATCTAGATTACTCTATATGAAAATGCAAGTTCAATGAATACGAAAAATAGATTTAAAGACAGAAAAATAGAGAGATTACAGAATACAAATGAGGAATACCTGATCCGGATGTTTGAAGAAGATTCTGATGTTGAAGTAGTCTGGATCATCTGAGATTCGACAGAATCGTCTGCAATCAGACAAGATCGTCTAAGATCTGACGAATTCGTCAGAGACCTGCAAAACCGAAAACAGATGCAAAATACAAAAAAATACTATAGTGCTAACAGAGGGAAATGATATAAAATGGCAACAATGTTATCAAACTGCAACTTAAACACAGAAACATAAATGAATCGTACTAATTTGATGATAATTAAGATTTAATTATGCACTTAATCTAAATGGGTGAACTCCAAATGCAAGATAATATAAAACACCGAATAGACTATCTAATTTGCAGAATAAAATGACAAGAGAAAAGGTTGAGAAATGCAAACTTCAGGCACTGATTGCCTTAATATGGATTGCAGTCGAGATCGTCTCGCATCAGTACAAAATCGCCTCGAATTTGATAGGTTCGCCTCCGATCTAAACAGGTTCATCGACGATGATAGGTGCTGGCTCCGGCTGAAGAACAGTGATGTACCTACAACAAAATCGATATGGAACTAGTGCAAATGGAAAATAGGGATGTTTTAACGTAAATGGAGTTAACTTGCAGAGAATTTCGGCCAGGGGTTGGGAAGGGAATATCTTAGGATTAAATAGGCTTAGGGGAGTAGTTAGGAGGTTGGAGATCATCCCAATTTGGGAGATCTCCAACGGGGGAGGGTCCCAACGATGCAGACACGCTTCTCCCTAGATTGGAGACCCGTTGGAACATATTCCAACTTTGCAAAATCAGTTTTGTGACAAGATCGTCTGGACGTCCTAGTCTAGAAGAAATCATCAAATCTGGGGCGATATCATCTGATCGGCGACGATATCGTCAAACGGTCAAAACAACCTCTAAAAATGGCACGAAAAAGGGGGAAACATATTTCCCGACGGTTAACGGGTGGTTTGGGAGGTTAAATTTGATTTTTAAATTATTTACTAAGGTGAATGTAATTATTGTAATTTTACTGCGCCAATTTTAGGGTGCTACATTTTGCCCCCTCTTTAGTGAATTTTCCAAAGAAAATGCATTAAAGATGAGTTCTTCTCGATCTACGAGAAAGCAAAAAATTATTCCCATTTTTAGGCGACGATTCTTGGTCGAATCGTACGACAACTTACTATGGTGCCCCCTCCGTGTTTTTACCCAAATCGAACGTTTGAGGTAAAAACACGGAAAAGCAAAAAATTATTTTTGAATAAAATTAAGAAAAATAGGGTAAAACCCTAATTCATTTTTACTATTCATTTTTTGGTTTTAGAGCTCTGGAAGCAAAAATGGTGGAGACGACGCACAGATCGACAGAGGTCCGGCGCGGTCTACGGGTAAGAGTCCAGACTGATCTAGAATGCTTTAATTTAACTTTACATGCTTTGTAGGTAATTTTTTAGGTGAATTTTGAGCATCGCGGCCATTTTTGGGCCGTCGACGTCGTCGGGATGAAATCGTCCCGATTTCGACGAAATCGTCTCAATTTCGGCAATTTCGCTCGAGGGTGAAATCGTCGAAAGGGGGACGATTTCGTCAAATTAGGGACGATTTCGGACTACAAAATAGGAGACGATTATGCTCAAATTTGGGACGATATCATCCAATAGTGGGCGATATCATCAATTGCACAAGATTAAATTTTTAACTTGCATTATTGATTACTTGAATTATTGATTAATGATTGTTTCTTGTTTTGTTGTTTATGTTTGTAGAGAGGATTACTAAAGAGCAGGGAGTGGAAATACGAGAGGGTTGAGAGACAATTTGGCCACTCTCACATAGGCAGAGCGGGATCAGCTGGCACAGGCTAGCTTACTGCATGTGGCAGAGATGCCACAAGTTTCTATAGACATGGGGCTACTGACGGCCCTAGCAAAGAGGTGGTATCTAGGCTCTTCCTATTTCTAGCTACCGATAGGGGAGATGACTCCCACTTTGGAGGATGTATGGAGGATTCTAAGAATCCCCATACAAGGACGACTAATTACACCTGCGGCCAATCAGGGCCGCGCTATGGGATGACTATGCGGTGACCCGAGCTTCACCCCGAAGAAGGGCAGAGTTAACATCAAGGCACTGCGCTAGATGCCTGGGGCATCTACATTCACATGGGTACTAGCTGGAGTAGTTGGTGGAATTTTGCTGTGCCACCAAAGCGGGTGCAGGGTGCCGTGGATGCTCGTAGATGTGATCTACGATATGTGGGACCACGGGTATAGGTTTTCTTGGGGTAGTTTTGTTTTATGCCGATTGTACAGGATCCTATATGGGGTCATGTACAAGGGCGGTCGATGTCTGGTTATGACATCGCTACTACAGGTTTGGTGCTGGGAGAACATTGTGGTGTGGAGGCCGGTAGGGCTTCCTCTGATAGGGGTTGACGGGGAGAGGCCCCGAGTCTTCTACTGGTGGCTCCGGAGAGGGGCACAGTGACGGATAGACCGGTCGATGTCCCGAAGGCTATTAGATGACTTAGTCCCAGACCAGATCACCTGGAGGCCGTGGAGGGAGCATCCAGGGTGGTCAGAGGACGGACAGGAGTTGGCTCGTGTTAGGTGAGTTTGCTGGCTGAGGATGGAGAGGGGAGAGGTGGAGCTCCAAAGGTATGACCGAGTTTTGAGGCAGTTTGGTCTACAGCAGGGGATCCCATCCCTAAGAGATTACGAGTTTTCCTGGCTGTCTGGGATAACACTACAGTTAGCGAGGCTCCCGACATACAGCGCTTTTGGAGCCAGGACACAGATGATGCCCCCATCCAGCCAGTGGATGGGGATGATGCAGGAGTAGCCGATGGCTACGATGCCTGGTACGCAGGCATCCACCCTCCTCGGATGATGAGGGCATAGGGTCCGATCCATGTGGTTGTGTGTCGGATAGGGAGGTGGCACCAGGCGATGATGGAGGCAGCCCAGGGTTACGACGGGAGAGAGGCGAGGAGGCCACAGGCACAGGAGCGATCATGGCAGAGAGAGAGGGAGAGGAGGGAGGCGAGACCCCCATCTCCACAGAGGCCACCATCACCCGATAAGGGCAAGGGTGTGGACACAGGAGAGAGTAGCGAGATGGCTACTCTTCGGGTGGAGAGAGATCATTTGCAGGCCCAGGTGCAGACGCTACAGGATGCGGCTGCATGACACCGGGCTGAGGTGTCACAGCTGTGGGATGAGATTACATGCCTCAGGGCACGGGGCGGAGGGGCAAGCTCTGGGGAGTTGACACGGGCTATCGCCCAGCTGACATTCTATCAGAATCTATACTTCCAGCTGGTGCCAGAGGTAGATAGACTACCCTTGCCAGCTAACATCGCAGATCCGATCAGGATCGGGTCATCGAGGACCTCATCCCGATCGAGGACTAGGACTACACAGACTGCGATGGGGCCACCTCGTCCACCTCAGGGCGGGGGAGGAGATGAGGCAAAGATCTCGAGGGGCTCTCGAGGCTAGAGGGCAGGATGGACAGTGATATTGTATTTGTTTTTGTTGATAGAGGATTGAGTATGCCGAGGTACAGATTGTGGCATACTAATCCAGTTTTGATGATGTACATATATTTGTGATATATATAGATGAGATATTTTTGATCATATGACTTATCTTATGTATTTTTATGATGCTTTTAATGTTTTGATTGATTGATTTGATAATTGGATGTAATTATGTCGTTGGAGATATTATAATTTGAATGTCATGCGGTAATATTTTAAATAAAATAATCTGATGTAACAAATTGATTTGTTGTAATGAAATGTAAAAATAAAAAAAGACTTCTAACAATAATTTCAAAGGACATTGTCGCTATTATAGACCATTTCATGGAGTCGCTACTCACTCGGTCATCAAGCTAGTCCCATTTATAGAAATATTGTTAAAAAGTAAAAGAGTGCTTAAGAAACTGTCTTAAGACTTTGGTGCAATAGTGCAAATGATAATGATGATGATGGTTTGTTTTCAAATTTTCATAAAAAATGTTTGTGCATGAAATAATGTTCAAATGATTTTTGCTAGGCATAAATTCCTAAGTGTGATAAAATTTTTGGATAATTCTTTAGGAATTATACCATCATTGCAAAATTAAAGGTTGACATAATGACATGAAATAATGAAAATGTGTTTGCTTTTGAAAAGCATAATTTGTGTAGCATAATGAATTAAGTCATATGGTTTTCATGATTTTTAATAAATGGGGAATAAAAATTGTTACAATGGTTTGCGCTAGGCATAGAATATGTAGGTATAGACTTATACCATCATCGCGAAAATCCAAAAGAGATAGTTTTATTGCATGGTTGATTTTTGATGAACATAAAATATGAAAATGAGGACTTGCGCTAGGCATAAAATTCCAATTTTGGTTTTGAGCAACTATACCATCATCGCGAAAGTCAACCAGATAGTTGAAACTATAAAATTCCAATTTTGGTTTTGATGTTTTTATATTTTTATCATTATTTTGATTTTTGGTTTTATTTTTGTTTTTGAGCAAAAAGTTTAACAAGTGCCTTAAATAAATGCAGTAGATAGTTTTGAATATTTTGGATGATTATGAATATTTTGGATGTGTTTTTTGGATTTTATAAATTTGAAAGGAATATAAAAGATTTTGAAAACAAATATATACAAGGATGAAAAATGACCAAATTTATGCATAGTAACGTTTAAGATGCAAAATATTCATGGGTTCTTTAAGTTATTTACCATCTAAGGTAGATAATTTGTATGCTCTGATTCAAATTTAGTAGTAATAATGTATGGTCCAAGCCAATTGGGCTCGAATTTACCTTTAAGTTCCTTAATTGCATTTGTATTTTTTTTATTTTCTTTTAAAACAAGGTCGCCGATCTCAAAGGATCTGTGACGAACTTTTTTAGCGTATGATCTTTTAAGCTTGTTTTGGTAAGCATGGAGATGCTCCAAAGCATTGATGCATTTTTCATCTAGGAGTTCCAGTGATCGAGTCTGCCAGCACGATATTCATCTCCTACTTCTGTATCTTGAAGTAGCAGAGCCAAAGAAGGAACTTCCAATTCAAATGGAAAAACTGCTTCAGCACCATATACCAAAACAAATGGTGAAGTTCCAATGGGGGTTCGAACACTAGTTCGATAGGCCCACAAGGCTAGATATAATTGAATGTGCCAATCACGACCAGTTTTATTGACCAATATTTTGAGAATTTTGATTAAGGTTTTGTTAGATGCTTCTGCTTGACCATTACCCTGAGGATAATAGGGGGTGGACCAACGATGTTGAATCTTATATTTTTGACATAATTTTTTAACATCTTTATTTTTGAAGCAAGTTCCATTGTCAGAGATGAGATTGGCAGGGATTTCAAACCTGCAAATGATTTGATTAAAAATAAATTTAGAAACTTGTGTGCCAGTGTAGGAAGCTAAAGGCATAGCTTCGACCCACTTCGTGAAATACTCAGTGGCGGTTATGATGAACTTGTGTCCATCAGATGACATAGGATTTATTTTGCCAATAATATCCAAGCCCCATTTAGAAAAGGGGCATGGAGATGAAATAGCCTGTAGCTCTTGTGCAGGCACATGGACAAGGTCAGCATGTTTTTGACACTTGTCGCAATGGTGCACATACTCATGTGCATCCATTTCCATGGTAGGCCAAAAGTATCCTATCCGAAGGAGCTTTTTAGCAATAACACTACCACTAAAGTGTCCTCCACAAGATCCATCGTGGGCTTCACTCAAGGCTGATTTAGACTCTTCTAAGTTTAAACATCTTAATAGTTACCTTCAAAAGATATCCTATATAAAGTATTGCCAATTATTACGAATCGACTTGCTCGTCGACATAATAACCGACGCTGGTTTCTATTAGAATTGGTAGGGAAAGTCCCATTTTGAAGAAAATAAAATATGTCTATATACCAAGGCTCGGGAGTAGTTTCATTGATTAGAAACACATCCAAAGGCTCTAAGCATGACTTATTTGAGGCGGGTTCCTGGAGTCGACGAATAATGATAGTAGCATATTCGTCATCTAACTCCAAGGGCAGGAGAGATGCAATTGCGGCCATAGCATCAGCTGCATGGTTGCTAGTTCGAGGAATAGCTTCCAAGGTGACTTGATCAAATAAAGACATTAATTGTAAAACATAGGCCTTATATGGGCATAGTTTATCATCTCGAGTTTGATAAACTTCATTAATTTGGTTTATAACCAGTTGGGAATCACCAAAAACTAAAAGGTGTTTAATTTTTAGCGCTAGGGCAGCTCGTAATCCAAGGATTAGAGCTTCATACTCAAGATATTGTTGGTGCAAGCAAAAGTCAATTTGAAGGACAGAGGAATAAGATGTTTTTGTAGAGAGATTAAAATAATACCCGCACCAGCCCCACTCATGCATCGGGCTCCATCAAAGTATAAGGACCATTGTTCATTATGGTCTGCCTCTAATTGAAGGCATTCATCTAGAAATTCGATGATGAGGGGATGGGTAGACTCTAAGGGTGCAGTAGCTAATTGATCTGCTATGATTTGACCCTTAATAGACTTCTGTCCTATGAATGTGAGATCAAACTCGCTTAGAGCAAGAACCCACTTGGCTGTGCAACCCGATAAATAAGGTCGACTCATGAGATACCTTAAGGGATCATATTTAGCAATGACATAAGTTTTTTGACTAAGCATATAATGTCGTAATTTTTGCGTAGCAAACACGACTGCTAGACATAGTTTTTCCAATGCTGTGTAGCGGGTTTCATAACTGATGAAGGTTAGGCTAATATAATAATTAGCATGTTCTCGCTTTTCATCATCAAGTTGAGCTAACATAGCCCCTAAGGCAGAATCTGAAGCTGAAATATATAGGAGAAATGGGCAATCGGATTTAGGTGGTGAGAGCATAGGTGGATTAAGGAGGTATTGTTTGAGAAGTTCAAAAGCTTCTCTACATTCTGTATCCCAATTAAATGGGACATCCTTCTTAAGGAGTTTAAGAAAGGGACCGGTTTTATCCGCCAGCTTATCGATGAAGCGACGGATGGCTTGAAGCTTACCTTGTAAACTTCATAACTCAGATATATTAGTCGATGCGGGCATATCGGTGATGGCCACAATCTTGAGAGGGTTGATTTCAATACCACGTAAAGAAACTAAAACCCCTAATAGTTTGTCGAATTTAACTCCGAATATGCATTTTGCTGGATTTAATCGAATGAGATATTCTCATAATCGATTAAAGACTTTCCTTAAATCATCTAAATGATTATTTTCAATAATAGAGCAAGCTATAATATCATCCACATAATCATGTAGGATATCATGCATCATATCATGAAAAATGTAGGTCATAGCTCGTTGATAAGTTGCACCGACGTTCTTTAAGCCAAATGGCATCACTTTCCAACAAAAGGTACCCCAGGGGGTAATAAAGGCTGTTTTAGCTTGGTCTTCAGGAGCTATCCGGATATTATTATAACCGGAGAATCCATCCATTAAGGACATCATCCCACTTCCGACAGTGAAGTCAATAATTTGGTCCATGTTTGGAAGAGGAAAGTCATCTTTAGGGCATGCAGCGTTAATATCTCTAAAGTCCGTGCAAACCCTAACTTTGGTAGCTTCTTTCTTGGTGACTTGGAACTACATTTGAGATCCATTCAGCATAATCAATAGCTTGTATAAAGATAACATTCATGAGTTTTTCTAACTCCCCTTTGACTAGTAGAGCCACTTTGGGATGCATTTTTCTAAGTTTTTGTTTAACAGGTTTAGCATCCGGATGGACCACTAGATGATGCATGACTACAGAAGGGTCTAGACTCGGCATATCTTCGTATGTCCAAGCGAAGACATCTTCATACTCTTTAAGGAATGCAATGTATTGTTCTTGTTTTTCTTGGCTTAATTCTAATCCAATATTGATTATGTGAGGATTGTCCTCAGTTCCAATATTAATTTTAATGACGTTTTCTACCTCCATATGTAGATCTCTTTCAAAATTAGGTGGGGTGCGTGAAACGCCCAATTCTTGTAATTCTTGTAAGGTTAATTTAGATAAGTCATTCTGAGGATTAGTGGCTTCAAGTTGGGCTATAGTTGGTATAGAACCATCAAAATAAAATCCATTGTGTAACATCTCTTCAATAGAGACATCATGGAAGATATCTCCTTCTAACTCTTCATCGGGGTCAGCAATCATTTCAGGGTATGCTATGGACAACATGTTGCATGAAAACGACTGATTTTTAAGAGGCAAATCAACATGCCTATCCATATAATCTTGATAGCATATGAGATGATCATCATCCTCAAAAGGAAAGGGTTGACCCTTACTAGGAAATAGGCCCACACCACAGTAGGCAGGCCACGGTTCTACCTCGAAAGGTTCTTTCATGCCATTTTGGAAAGGTCCCAAGCCTTTCCCTTCATATCCCATTTTAAGCATCATGGGTTTAGCTTTAATATAATCATTGGTAAAATAACACCGAGCATATCTTCATGATGAGTTTTGATATTTCGAGGGATTCTTCCCAGTCATATCCTTTATAAATGAAGGCACAACTCCCGACTTGGTAAGTACTTCCCATAGGTTGTGGGAGGCCCAAAGTACGAGGAGATGGCGGTAAGTTATTTAAAAGGTTTGAATCTTGCATGAAAGCATTCATTTTTTTTGATATTAAGGTTGTAGCTAAATCTGGTAAGAGTTCATCAGAAAGGGCATAAGATGTAGAAGGCTTATTACCTATGTCTTTAGCTGTGGAAGGTATGATAGATGTATCTGTAGGTTTTGAATTTATAGGGATAGAACTTGAAGGATTGGTTGTAGACTTAAGATCCTTTTGAGGTTCTAAAATGATTTGTTTAGAGGATTGTTGGTCTATATAGGAGGATGAAGTTAATGGAGGGGAAATAGGTGAAGTTATGGGTTTATGTTTCACAGTTTTGGATGAAAAATAAGAACTAGGATGTGTGGATGATAGGGCAGGGCAAAATTGCACTCCAATGGGTTCTGCCAAAGCACACATATCAAAAGGTCTAGGGTCACCATGGATAGTGACCAACTAATTTTTAAACTCAAATTTAACACATTGGTGTAAAGTTGAGGGGACCGCTCGCATGGCGTTGATCCAAGGGCGACCCAAAAGTATATTGTACGATGCTGGACAATGTACAATAAACACGGTTGTTTCTAGGGTTCTAGGGCCAACTTGCAATGGGAGGGTAATAACTCGCACACGTCTCTTGTGTTTCGTCATTAAAAGCTTTGATAATCATATCAGTTGTCTTCATTTCATCACTTCTAAAGCCAAATCGTTGGTAGAAGTCAAAGGTGCAAATGTTTAGAGATGAGCCATTATCAATCAAAACTCTTTTGACGGCTACATCTCCAATTAAAGTAGTAATGTATAAGGGATTGTCCTTATGTAAACTATGTTGTGGGATATCTTTATCTCGAAAGTCAATACAATCAATCTCTCGAGTGATGATAGTATTGGCCATAGCTTTAGGTTGAATGTTTTGAGGTACCATCATTTGGCTCAATGTAAGCATCAACTCATCCCTATGGGTGGGAGAGGATCTTAACAAATCTAAGAGAGAAATTATGGCCGTAGTATTGGACAATTGCTCATTAATATTGTAAGGGGGTTTAGATTGAACAGTAGGAACATGATTCCCTTTATTGGGATTTTTCAAAATGAATGGAGCTGATCCATCATTCTGATTTGGTTCTTGTTGAGAGTTTTGAGCTTGTTGTCGAGTAATGACTCCAATGGTACCTACAATGTTATAGTGAAGACGCTGAACTGGTCTCGGTTTAGCATTAATGGCTTCTTCATTAGAAAGGAATATATTGGAAGAAGGTCGAGTAGTGACTCTTCTAGGAAATGGTTCTTCTGGAACATTAGCATCTATGACTAGTTGAATATGGTCTGATTCATTTTTAGAACTATTCGATTGGTTTGAAGTAATGTCTAGTTCACTTTCACTATCTGATTCTATATCACTAGAATCAAAAGTTTGAAAATTATGTAAGGGCTGGTCGTAACCAGGGATAAGGTCGTGTTAAATATTTGAGGATCCTAAATAGGTAATTGTATGCTAATGGTTCCTACATATCGGGTAGGAGGGGGAACATTATGATGTTCGATTTTATTGGCTACCTCTTTACCATGTCTTGGTAAAGGGTGTTGAAATATGTCTAGAGTTTGATTGGCATTTTGATTTTGATTTTGGGGAATGGTCTTTTGAGTATTATTAGGAGGGTTTTGTTTAGGTTGGAAGGCTTGCACTTCCATTTCATTATTGTCAATCAAATCTTGTATTTTATGTTTCAATATTTTACAAGCATTGGTAGAATGTCCAGGTCCTCTATGGAAATCACAGTGCAAGTCAGCTCTGTATCCGGGTATAGTTGGGTCAGGTTCCCGGATGGCTAGTAATTGGATCAAACCTCTTTCGAGTAATTGAGGTAAAATAGTTGATAAGGGTTGGTTTAATCTAGTGAATTCTCGAGGAGGCTTGTCAGGAGGTTTCAATATGAATTTTTCTGTTGTCTTCGTTGCATTGATATTAGCAACGTTTTTGCTGTCAGTGACTCCGTCACCAACAACTTGTTTGTTTTTATATTGATTTCTGGATGTTTTCTCATCATCCTTCTTCCTAAGTTGGCCTCTCCTAATGAGGGCATCTTCTACTCTTCGAGCTAAATCTATAGCTTGATCGAAGGTAGTTAAAGTAGCAGTCGATAGCTCATAAGATATCTGTTCTTGTAAATTGTTGATGAAAATGTCCAACATTTCCCTATAAGGTAGCACAAAGTGCAGTTTTCCTATCAATTGCCTCCATCTAGCTAAGAAATCGGTGAAGCATTCATCCTTGTCTTGTTTTAAATTGTATAGGTCTTTAATAGTTACATGCCTCTCGATGTAGGCACTAAATTGATGGACAAATGATTCCTCTGTTTCTTCGAAGTTTCTCAAAGAATGAGTGGGCAATTGATAGTACCACTCTAATGCCATTCCACCTAAACTTTTGGGGAACATTTTTAGTAATAGCAAATCGTCATGTGATATGTCGTGACATGCTATCCTAAACATGCGAAGATGCTCTATGGGATCTTCGGTTCCTTTATATATAGGCAGGATGGGCATGGGAAAATGCTTAGGGTATGGTTGAGCTACAACTATGGGATCCAAAGGTTGACTACAGATCTCTCGATAATTATACGAGGGACGGTAGGGATCTATCTAGTCCATACGTGAAGCTAATTGTTTCACCATGGCTTCCAGATTACTAGTTTGCCCCCATATTGGTTCGGTAGGGCATTGACATGAGTGTTATGGGCATATGATGGAGGAACATGAAGATTAGATGCCATGTTACTATTGTGTAAAGTATTGGTAGGAAAAGTATTATGGAGGAATTTTGAAGTTGGATTATGTTGTATTTCGGATTGTTGAAAGTTTGTATTTGGCTTTGTTTTAGGTTTTTGCTTACTTGAAGCATATTGCTCAATAGTTTGGCGGAACAAAGTAGTGAAGGAAGGTTTCTTTTGTATGGGAGTGATTTTAGGTTGAATAACAGGCTCCTTAGGAGGTTGGGTAACTCTGTTGTTTTGACATGTTTTGAGCCATAGTGACCATATCCGTATTGGATGGTCCAGCCTTGTCACTTTCTTGATCAATGAAAGACAAGGGATTAGTGCGCATATTGCACATATATTCCATGGTTGCTTGAGTGTTACTGATTTGCCCTTTATCAAGGCAAATTGCCACATTAAGGTCATCAATGTTATCCATGAGAAATTTCTTGAAATGCTCTGCATTGTCAAAGGCAATAGTTCCATTTGGACCTACTCTAGGGGATGAGGATCCATCCTCTTTAACACTTCCTTCTTGTTCCTTATCTTCACCTAAGTCTTCATCTGATTGACCTAGAGTTTCTCCTTCTGTATTTGAATCGACATTTGGGTCTTTGGTTGTATGTTGTAACCAATATTCTCCTTCTCCTAAAGTTTCTTTACCATTCCTAAGTTTAGGCATGGTGCTAAGTTATGATTTTAGCAAAAATATATATATATATATATATATATATATATATATATATATATATATATATATATATATGCAACAAATTAAGAGGTATATATTTACTATATACCTACTACAATATTTGAAAATGAAATGTTTAATTTTTTGCTAAGTTTTTGATTTTTTTTTTTAGATTTTTTAGTTTTTTTTTTTATGAAACAATATAATAAAGACAGCAAATAACACAATAAATGCAAGAAATAATACTGAAATAATAATCTAGTTTTCTATAAACAATTTATGAATATCGTTAATAGGTTCAAGTTTTTTAGGAGTCATGAAGTGTTCTTCTTCAAATTGAAAGTTTTGTTTTAAAAATTTGATGAAAAGACCTATAGTGATGTTGTCTGTTTCAGATGCTAGTTGATAAAAGTAAAGCTTATGGCAATACTCTCGATATAGCATAGCTCGTGAAACTCTATTCCATCTTTCCATATCTGTAAGAACAACCTCTTGGTATTCTACACAACCTAGGAACTAGTGCACAATGGCTACGTTCTCGAGGTATTCCTCGAAGGTGAACAACTCTGAAGATACTAAAGCTCTCCTATAGGCTAACCATCTATGGCAGGCTCTCTGAAGTTCATGATAAAAAACTAATTGATGAGGATCCAAGATTCTATCTAGGACTAGCCTCTTGATTAGATTAAGTTGTGTGGACCTAGATGAGATGAGACTAAGTCTTCTATCAAGTTCATTCCACAGGAATTGACTTCTACTTGTTTCAGGCACACTAAGGACAGAATTAACTTCTATAGCTGCCAATTGATTTTCTACGTTTATAGTAACCGCTAACCTTTTCTTAGGAGCTACCATCTAAACATGTTTTCAAACTTGAATGTTTTAAAATGCATCTATGTTTTAGTTGTTCTATATATATATATTGTTTTTGTTTTTGTTTTTCAAAAGGTTATGATGCATTCACATCGGGTTCACCAAAATGTATCGCTCCAAATTTTTTGCATCCCTACCTTCAAGCTATTGGATCCGCACTTGAAAGGAGGATGGGAAAAGGATGTCGCAGCACCTCAGACTGAGAGGACTTTACGAAGGTCCCGCCTCTCAAGGGAGGTGTATTTTGATGATTTTTTGACGGATGGTGGGTTCACCAGGAAACATTTGATAGCAGTTTCCACGCCTAGGTTTCGAAATGTGTTTAAATGTGTTCGTTTTAACCTTAAGCATTCATATCTTAGGTTTGGCCGAATGCATCTAGATTACTCTATATGAAAATGCAAGTTCAATGAATACAAAAAATAGATTTAAAGACAGAAAAACAAAGAGATTACAAAATACAAATGAGGAATACCTGATCCCGATGTCTAAAGAATATTCTGATGTTGAAGCAGTCTAGATCGTCTAAGATTCGACAGAATCATCTGCAATCAGACAAGATCATCTGAGATCTGACGAATTAGTTAGACGAATTCATCAAAGACCTACAAAACCGAAAATAGATGCAAAATACAAAAAAATACTACAGTGCTAACAGAGGGAAATGATATAAAATGGTAGCAATGTTATCAAACTACAACTTAAACACAGAAACAAAAATGAATCGTGCTAATTTGATGATAATTAAGATTTAATTATGCACTTAATCTAAATGGGTGAACTCCAAATGCAAGATAATATAAAACACTGAATATATTATCTAATTTGCAGAATAAAATGACAGAGAAAAGGTTGAGAAATGCAAACTTCAGGCACTGATTGCCTTAATATGGACTGCAGTCAAGATCGTCTCTCATCAGTACGAAATCGCCTCAAATTCGATAGGTTTGCCTCCAATCTAAACAGGTTCGTCGATGACGATAGGTGCTGGCTCTAGTTGAAGAACAGTGATGTACCTGCAACAAAATAGATATGGAACTAGTGCAAATGGAAAATAGGGATGTTTTAACGTAAATGGAGTTAACTTGGAGAGAATTTCGGCCAGGGGTTGGGAAGGGAAAATCCTAGAGATTAAATAGGCTTAGGGGAGTAGTTAGGAGGTTGGAGATCATCCCAATTTGGGAGATCTCCAACGGGGGAGGGTCCCAATGACACAGACATGCTTTTGCCCAGATTGGAGACCCGTTGGAACAGATTCCAACTTTGCAAAATCAGTTTTGCGACAAGATCGTCTGGACATCCTAGTCTAGACGAAATTGTCAAATCTGGGGTGATATCGTCTGATCGGCGACGATATCGTCAAACAGTCAAAAAAACCTCTAAAAATGGCACAAAAAAAGGGTGAAACGGATTTCCTAGTGGTTAACGAGCGGTTTGGGAGGTTAAATTTGATTTTTAAATTATTTACTAAGGTGAATGTAATTATTGTAATTTTACTGCGTCAATTTTAGGGTGCTACAGTTGCGATACCTAAGAAAATAGGTTAGAATTCCATGGGTATCTGCACCATAAAAGATTGACCACATCATATATAGAAGCTATCCTAGCCTTGTTGAAACCATCTCCATAATGGAAAGACATTGTTTTGGTGAAGTAGCATGGAGGCCCTACGATCTGAAATATAAATACAAAGACATCACGATAGAGAAGAAGCCTATGAAACACTGCGAAGATGATTACGAGAAAGCTTTGCTATGGGCCAAAAAATATGAAAAAGAGTTGTAGGATATCTGGGAAAATAAGAGCATACATAGGCCCTACACTCAATTGGATATGGTGGGATGATACTCCTCAAAACTTAAGCTAGTTAGGCAGACCATGGTAGACAAGATCACACCAGCTCAACCAATCATTACTCTAGAAGAGTTCAATTATCTATTAGCAAAGATCATCATTGTTGCCTTCGAGAAACTGGAGATAGTGACTTAGGTGGTAGAAGTACCTACACCAGAATCACTTGGTATCAAGGATACCAGTACCACTAGAAAAGAAGAACAGATTGTTGTCGAGGCTTCAACCTTAGGCACACAAGAACCAGGTAACCTTACCCTCACCTTACTTGCACCAAGGCACCTACAAATGTCTACTATAGGTACCTCTCGAGCCATTCATAAAATATAATAATAAAGAGGCCAATATATTGGAGAGGGCCTGGAAGGCTATAGAAGAGAGTGGGGGATTGGCAAAAATCTTGAGAAATTATCAGGCAAAAGATATGGATGATTTTGAAACACCACCCTCCAAGAAGCCACAAATGGAAACAGGAATCGAAGGCATAGTAATCCTTCATATGGTTAAAATAAATGAAGTACCAGAATTCGTGTCGACTCAAGAAGCTGAGTTAGATGCCATCAATGAAGGGAGAAGTGTGGAAAAAATCCCTAAATTCCAAACACAAGAAGGTGGCCAATCACCATATCTTTGTCAACCTAAGGGATCACTTCTCTGCAAATTGATTCAAATACCCAATCGACATAAGCGATAGGAGATAAAATTACCCTGCTAAAACAAGGAGTGAGAATTCACTCACAGACTATGAAGGCTATAATATCAAAAATATCAATTTGGAAAGCCAAGGCCACAGAATTAGAAGTAAAAAATGCAAAGCTGAAAGCTATCGTTACTTCATCTTCAGTATAGGTAATAAATTCTAGCATCATAGGGTCAAAGAAGACCTTGATTAAAAACTACAGAGAAAAGGCTATTGCTTTGAATAATGACAATGCAAAGATAATAAATGGTTGTTGCAAAGAGGCTAGGGAGTTGATATTAGCTAACTAAAAAAATAAAGCCTTTGTTAACAGATCTGGATAAGAAGATGGCTATTATAATTTCTACGTACGATTTGTGCAAATCTAGATACGATCAGATTAGGACCAAGGAAGTGATACTATAGATGGATACTACCGAAGCTGCTTGGATGAACATGAGAAAATCACCAACTTTGTCAATGAGAGATCCAAATATACGTTGATGATTAAAGAACTAGAGAATTTAGAACAAAAGTTGATAGCCATAGTAAGGCAGTCATGAATTTATCCAGCCATACTAATGGGCCTAGGTGTTCCCATCTAGATAGTCATAAAGCACTTGAAAGAATTCAGCTTTGATGACTAAGATGATGACAAGCTGGCAGCCCAATTTTTTTAAGCTGGACACGTACACAATTAGGACTATTTCTTTCAAGATAAAGCTTCGACCTTGAAAGAAATTAGAATCAAGGCTTCATGAATGCTAGATAGGATCTCTCGGTAAAGCATCATCCACGTAGAAGTATGGCTTCGCATTGCTGAATTGGTGGGGGCCACGGTTGAAGATAGAGAAAATCATGAAATTGGCTAATGAGTCAGTTACAGGGTCAACCTACATGAGAGCATCTATAGACAAAGGCAAGGACAAGGTAGTTGACTGATAACAAACAATTCTTCCCCCTAGATGATGACAAGTGGACGATGCACATCAATCTTGTTTTGGGTAGTTTCATTTTAGTAGCTATAAAATCAGAAGGAGCAGCTAGAACAAATCATCAAGCAATTAGAAAATAGCATTTTTGTGAAGAGGTATACTTGAGTGCCCTGTTAGTTGTGTTGTTGTATTTGCTTTTTTTCTATTTTATTTTATTCATTCTTTCTTCCTCCCCTTGTTGTGCAGGATTGTATGATAGGAAAACGTTCAAGAAGCTGAGAATATTTCCAGTATTATTGAGCCTAGGATTCAAATATTCTTATGTTACCATATTGGAACAAGGAGAGTTGGAGAAACCTGTTATATTATTTGAGTAGAGTCCTCTTCATTGTATTGATGTATTTCTTTAAGAAAAACAAAGTTAAAAGGCATCCTGCCCACTCTGCATGTAATATTTTATGAAATCAATAAAATTTTGGGTTTTATTATTGTCATTTCTTTGTCTTAGTATTGTGTGTATCTGTATAATGGGTTACATTATTTGAATGCATAATAGAAATTTATTTCATTAGTTAACTCTTGATTTTGTTACGATATTCGAATGAAAGCAAGAATGCTAATTTCCTTCTCCCCTTTGTTTTGTTCATGATTAAAATAATTGTTAAATTGCTATAACAACCCAATGAATCTAGGCACCGATGTACATAAGGCATAATAGTTGGTTGTTTTCATGCTTGGTCATTTTAATAAGAATACTAGAGTTTAATATAAATCTGGAGCGTGCAAATTAGAAGTTTAATAATAGAATTGTAGTTGGGATTTTCTTACCTATTCTACCATATTTTATAGCAATATTCAGGTTTAACAGAACATGAGGCAGGTCGACCAAAGCCTATAATAGCTCGTTGGTTTCAAACGGGTTCTTGTAGCATGACAATTGATTTCCTACGGATGGAAGAATCAATTCCAACAAAACCCAAGTCCTTGCATGGAGTTAACAACCTCATCCACATGAAGTAGGTATGCAATAATGTTTTCCTCATCCTTCATCTTTAGGTCTTCAAATGTTTTCTTGTGATTTAGCAATTTTTCCATATTGACCTTTTTGTCTCCCTCATATATACCTTTTAGCTTATCCCAAATTTCTTTTGCTTATGTACAATGCATAAATTTTATAAACTTAGTTTCATAAAAAACTTTTAAAATTCCATTCATTTCTTTTGAATTATTCAGTTATAGGAGCTTACCATATTTATCTATAGGTGGAGTAGTTGGTGGTATGTATCCATTCTCAACTGCATGCCATATTTCATTCCCTAGTGCCATTAGGTGAATCTTCATTCTCATACTCAAAAGTGCATAATTGTTACCATAGAACAATGGTACTGTATTCCTTGACAATCCACTCTGAGAATCCATCTATGTTCTTGTAATATTTTCCTTCAAGCTATTAAACTATTTCGAAGGAACTCGCTCTAATACCAATTGAAGAACACAAGCTTATACTGAGAGGGGGGTGAACAGTATAAGACCACTTTTTAATTTTCTTTCCCAAATAATATATGCAATATATCAATGGCAATATCAACAATAGTAATCAAAGCAATGCACAAGTCACCACACATAATAAAGACACTAATTTAATGTGGTTCACCCAATGTGGGTAACTCCACGGGGAAAATATTTCACTAAAATTTTCTCAACAAATATCTTGGGAATCCTTCCCTATTACAATGTTTATGGACCTCTATCCAAAGGATACACTAATCCCCTAATAAAGTTTGTGGATACCTATCCATAGGAGACACCAATACCCTCAACTGGTTCCTGGATCTCTATCCACAGGAGAACTCCTTCTCCTCTACTATGGCTAGTGATCCTCTAGAAGACTACTACCTCCACTGCACTAGCTTGTGGATATCTCTCCATAGAAGACATCTTTCCTCACTTCCCTGGATAATGGATCTCTATCCATTGGATACTACTATCCTCTACTCTATCACCTCCAAATCTTACTCTTAGCTCAACTCAATATTTATCTCAAATCTATACTAAACATAGTCCTTCAATATAGCATAAATCTGCTCAATATCTATATCAAATCTGCACTAAACATAGTCCTTCAATCTAGCACACATTTGCTCAATATCTATCTCAAATCTACACTAAATATAGTCCTTCAGTCTAGCACACATCTGCTCAATCTCTATATTAAATTTGCAATAAACATAATCCTTCAATCTAGCACAAATATGCTCAATATCTATCTCTGGTCTGGCACAAATATGCCCTCAAATCTACACAAAAATCTATCCTCAAGCCTTAACACAAAGCTTGATCCATTCACAAATCAGCTCTGCTAGATCTGTGCGAAGGCTTAACACAAAGCTTGAACAAATAAATTAATCAAATCTGATCTCAATTCTTCTCAAAGACTTACCTCAAATCTAATTGTAAGCCTCCACAAAAGCTCACACAAATATATCCTTAAGATTTCACAAAAGCTTACTCAAATTTGTCCTTAAGTCCCCTCTAGGACTTACTCAAATCTGCTCACTAGCTTTCACAAAAGCTTATTCAAATCAATTTCAAATTTGCATACAAAACTCAACTCAATCTATTTGAAAAAACTTCTTCAATCACTCAAACAAGTTTCACTCAGAATCTTGTTTAACCTTAGAAACATATAGAGAATGGTTAGAGACTCAATATGTTTCACACTCACAAAAATACTCACAAAACTCAATATCTTTCATAAAACCTCTTGAATCACATAAACAAATTTCACTCAGAATTTTGTTTAACCATAGAAACATACAGAGAATTGTAAGAGACTCAATATGTTTCATGATCACAAATCACTCTTTCACTTTCAAACTCCTTTTCAAATCAATTCAAGAATAAAGATTATTTTGTTCCATAAATATTGAATTATCACTCCAATGCTCTCAATCAATAATGCTCAATCAACTTCACTCAACCATCCACTCAATGAAATACAACTTGTATGCAAACCCAAACCAAGTGTTTAAATTTACTTCCAACAACTCACACTATAAATCTCAGCCTATAGACATCGAATCCTAGCCACTTATCCACTATCACCCTTTCCCATCATGCAATTGGCCATTCCATGCCTTTCCCGCCATCCAATGGCCCACTTTAGCCTTTTTCCACCATTTTTTGACCCCTATTTGACTTATTTATATTTATCTTATATTATTTATATTTAAATATAATATTTTATATTATATCCTGATATATTTATTATAAAATATATATTTATAAACCAAATTAACCTCAACCATATGATCTAGTCTAATCTTAGCTATCCGTCTCCCTTAATCCATGTTACACTTAAAGTTTAATATCAACCCTTGGATTTGCTTTTATCCTAGCCACACGATTTGGTAAAACCCTAAAAGTAAACCCTAAGTTTAATAATAAATAAGACCATTCTCAATTCTCAACCCTTGTAAAAACCTAGAACTTTGGCTAACTGGTGTGAACTAGCTTTTATTAGAGCTCTTGCTTTCTGAGTGAATTTGATCTACATTGCCTTAGTTGTGTCCTAGGGCAACCTTCCCCAAAATCCTAGCTTATCCTAGGATTTCTTGATTTTAGCAGCCTTCACATCCCACTTCTACCACCTCCATTGTTGTCCATCCACCGAGCCCTTCACATTCCCCTAATCTGCTTCTATAGATTTTTCCCTAATCCACAAGCGCAACCGAGCGCATACCTCATTCTATAGGCATAATCGCACTCCTACCACATTCCACAGGCGTAGCCCATCACCTGTTGTCCCTTTAGCCCCATACCAGAATCTATCACATATGGTATTTAAGTGCCACCAAGATACCCTACCATCAATCTGCAATGGAGCAATAGAATAGCAAAGTAAGTATTTTTGTGCATTTTATTATTGAATGTTATTTAGATTTTGCATGTTTTATTCCCTTAGATCTAGGGTTTTTAGTTTACATTTCTGAGAGTTCACACTGTGGAACCCTTATTTTTTTTTCTAACTATTTTATTTTTGATGTGTGTGCTGGATTATGTGGCATTCATCAAGGATTTTTGAGTAGTTGCTAAATCTAGAGTGGCATGATTATGAATAACTATAAGCCCACTCACCTTGTTGGAAGCAAGATACATTGGAGACACTATTTGTTTTGTAGCTAGGGTTTCTAAGAACCCTAACATTTGTATTTATTGTATCAAATTAATTCCTTTGAATGGATCCATTATAACAAAGGAGTTTCTCATCTCCCCTCTAATTTATTGAATAAAATCATATTTTGTGTAATATCTTGTTCATATGAGTTATTTTATTTTCATATTTTTTTTAGTGTCATTTTTTTGCTTCACAAATGGCGATCACGGTGGGACTCCACAAGGGTTCTATTTGATGACTTACTTTGTTATTTATCACTTAATTATTTTGTGCATTTTGTAGGCTTTCAGGAGTGGAAAAAATAGGTCGTTTTCACTAGTTAGGGTTTCTAGAAGCTTTGTAGCAGTTGTAAAAGGTACACAGACGATCTGCAACACCTGTTGATCCCCACAAGCATCCTGCTACACCTATAGAGGTGCCTTGTTGCAACTAGAAATAACAAGAGGCACCTTGATATGCCTAGAAATAACCACAAGTGCCCTTCTACACCTGCAAAGATGCCTTGCTATGCCTGGCATTGATTGGAGGTGCCCTGTTGCATTTCTTGCACAGACTACCCAGACTATTTTGGCCATATCACACTCATCCAGAGTCAAATTGAGCTGAAATTTTGAGGGTAGGTTTCTAATACACCCTAGCATGTCTCAAAAAATTTTCAAATCAATTGTAGTATTAGAGATCTAAAAAAAACCTCACCAAAATGTAAGCTTTTATGTAAGTCCATCCATTTTTGCTTTACATTTTTTTGGGTTTTCTGCTACATTTTTCAGATTTTAAGCTTAAAACGAATACAAATTAAGAAATATAGAAAATAGATCATTTTAAATTGCATATAGGGCATCTGTGCATTCATGTCATTCATATTTTGGGTTTTCTATCTTAAAGAGAATTACAAATTCAAATAATTCTTGCATATTTTTGTTTGCATTTGAAAGTGAAACACATCAATTAGAATTTGCATCTTAGGAGTTAAAGGTTGCTTATTTTATTTATCTAAATAGGAACAATACTTAAATGCAAAAAGTATTCCTGCCCTTGGGTGGCACCTTTGGCAGAGAGGTGGACGAACCCTCTAGTTACTATCTAGGCAGGGGGTTTTAAGTGGTGTACTTCACACTCTTTAGAGGAAATTTGCATTTATGTGTTGGATTATAATTTAGATGTGTAAAATATATTACTTTTAACATTGTCTGACCACAATAGAGGATAGAAAAACTAAAAATTAAACACACACAACACGTTGCACTTTAAATAGTAGTAACTGGATTTCATCATCGATTGTTGCTTGAGGTTTGGTGATGGTGGCATTCATCCCCATCCACAAAATATCTGCCCCTAGACACCTTAGGACTACCATTGAAAAAAATTGTTGGATTTAATCACCAACAAGAATCTCATGACCCCATTCAGCCATAGTCTTTTACCTTTATTTTTTATTAAACAAGATTAGGATACACCAAACACACAAAACTACCATATCTAAAAGGAATTCACATTAAAAAGAGATAATCAATGAATGAGGTAAGCCACACAAGGTGAAACTTAGGATTGATTGTTTTCTTTATTTCTAAATTCCTTAGCTTTATTTTTAGTTTTGATTTTTAACTATCCTAAAATTATATTTTGATTTAATTATTTTATGGTTTTAACTTGAAATAAAAAAAAATATTAAATAAAAATAATTTAATGGAAAATACAACAAGCATACCTGCTACTTCAGTAGCTAACCCTTCCAATTTCTCCCAACCTAGTCTATCTAGGCTCATTCACCAATCTCTCTCATAAGAGGGATCCATTCCCCAAAAAAATGAATAATCATCCATCCAAATTGATAGGGACAAGGTAGAGGCCATCTACAGGTCTTCTAACTATGTTATTAAACCCATTAACATTTTAACATGGCTCCACATTAGCCATTCCCACATTAAAATGGCTTCACAACAACCATTCCATCATTAACATGGCTTCAAAAACCATTCATCATTAACATGGCTCCACAACAACCATTCCATCATTACTATGGATCCACAAAAACCATTCCATCATTAACATGGCTTAACCTTAGCCATTTCATCATTTACATGGCTTAACCTTAGCCATTTCATAATTAATATGGCTTAACCTTAGCAATTTCATCATTAACATGGCTCCACAACAACCATTTCATCATTAGCATGGCTTAAACTTAGCCATTTCATCATTTACATGACTTAAACTTAGCTATTTCATCATTAAAATGGATTAAACTTAGTCATTTCATCATTAACATGGCTCAACCTTAGCCATTTCATCATTAACATGGCTTAAAATTAGCCATTTCATCATTAACATGGCTTAACCTTAGCTATTTTATCATTAAAATGGCTTAACCTTAGCCATTTCATCATTTACATGGCTTAACCTTAGCCATTTCATCATTAACATGGCTTAACCTTAGCCATTTCATCATTAACATGGCTCAACCTTAGCCATTTTATCATTAACATGGCTCAACATTATCCATTTCATCATTAACATGGATTAAAATTAGCCATTTCATCATTAACATGGCTTAACCTCAACCATTTCATCATTAACATGGCTCAACCTCAGCCATTTCATCATTAACATGGCTCAACCTTAGCCATTTCATCATTAACATGGCTCAACCTTAGCCATTTCATCCTTAACATGGCTCAAATTTAGCCATTTCATCATTAGCATGGCTTAACCTTAGCCATATCATCATTAACATGGCTTAATAACAACCATTTCATCATTAATATGGCTCAAATTTAGCCATTTTATCATTAACATGGCTTAACATTAGCCATTTCATCATTAAAATGGTTTAACCTTATCCATTTCATCATTAACATGGCTTAACCTTAGCCATTTCATCATTTACATGGCTTAACCTTAGCCATTTCATCATTAACATGGCTCAAACTTAGCCATTTCTTTATTAACATGGCTTCAACAACCATTCCATCATTAACATGGCTTCATTTTAGCCATTCTATCATTCACATGGCTTCATCCCAACCATTCAATCATTAACATGGCTTCATCCTAGCCATTCCACATTAACATGGTTCCACACCATTCCCTCTTTCTGTTGAGGCAAAAACAAAACTCATCATTTGCATTTTTCATAATTACTCCATCATTCATTACCATGACATCTTCACATCCATAATTACAGTTCCACAATCAGTTCATTACAATAACATTCACTTTCATCCATAATCATTTCATTCATAAAATTCAAAGAAGAAAAAGAAAAAAAACCCAAAGGTCCTAATCCCTTTGGTCACATCTCAATTTCAAAAAGCCCCAAAGGTTCTAATCTCTTTGGTCACATATCAATTTCAAAAATCCCCAAAGGTACCTCAATCCCTTTGGTCACATCAAATCTCAATTTCAAAATGCCCCAAAGGTACTCAATCCCTTTGGTCACATTTCAAATTCAAAAATCCCCAAAGATACTCAATCCCTTTGGTCAAAAATAAAAAATACAAAAAAATACAAAAAAATACAAAGGTACTTAATCCCTTTGGTCACATTCCAATTTAAAAAATCCCCAAAGGCACTTAAATCCTTTGGTTACATATCATTTCAATTTCAAAAAGCCCCAAAGGCACTTAAGCCCTTTGGTCACATATCATTTCAATTTCAAAAAGCCCCAAAGGGTACCTAAGCCCTTTGGTCATAAGCTTCCCAAGCTAGGGGGAGTAGAAAAACCCGAGCCAATGAACATCATACACTTGAAAGCGTTCCATGCTTACTGTGATTATTATATATGTATATGTATACATGTCTACTACACAAAAACATTTGCATACATTTCATTCATAACATTGCATTTCACTTGCATTTACATTTCATTCAAAACAATGTATTCACCCGCATCACATATTGCATTCCACATTTCAAAACTACTATCATACATTACATTTACAGTCAAAATTTCATATAGGGATTAAATATCAAGTTCAAGGTATTAATTGGTCCAAAAAAAGTCATGTTGCCTTAATCAGAGGCACCTTCAAAACATTATCCACACAATTCCACTAAGTCAAATTACCATTTGCACAAACCACATTGTCATAAAATTCCTAGGTGTTTTCGGTCACTCAGCCACTCCTAGTGTTTTAAGCAAACCCCATATACATGTCGAGTTCTTCTTAAGACCAAAATCACTTTTTCACATTAAGAAAATCTTGAGTCTTGTCAATTGATTCCAAAAACAATCTTACACCAACCACACTTCTTCACATCTTAAAAACATTTTGAGTCAAAGAGAGATAACATCATACTTGGGTGGCATATTGAAGTGAAAAGGGTATTCCTCGCTTGTCCTATCATGCAACATAGTCCAAAATAAAAAATAGTGGTTTTTTCCACTATTACAATTGCTATCCAAATATAAACACAAAATATAGAGTAGTAAGAATAGGGTCACATTCTCATCACACTTCGATTGAGAATCCGATTCCCCAAAGCTCTATCCAAAGTTAATAATTTCTATGCACACACCACAGATCCTTAATGCTGTAAGGATCATACTACATTTACCTTTGAAAGTTATGTAGTCATCCCCAAGGTCTAAATATTAGATCATTGGACTATGAAGTGAATCTCCACCAGGGTTATAGATGTTTGACTGGCAGTGGAATAAGCTCATGCGAGGTGACATGTCTCCTTTCCAAAAAAGAGAGACCACTGACTGCAACTTCTTAGTCTTCTCCATAACAGGTCATGCCTAATTTACTCATAATGGGTTAATGAACTTCATGTGCACATACATTGGTGTTTGATTGCCTAGGGTCATTGCCATGCTCAATATTAGGTACATGAACTTCACTTGCACACATATTTGGTCCTAGAAGGATTTAGGCGATTTTACTAGGTTTTTTTGATGTCACTAGGATGTTGGAGTCTCTACAAAAATAGTTAGTTTTCCATATCAACTTCCATATCTTCTTCCATGCCAACATCCATGTCAATTCATGAGCCATTATCCACAAAAAGCCACCAAGTTTGGTGTCCCTGATTAAACAACAATGCTAAACATAGCCAAACAAAGATCTAAACCATAAATGATCATCCATACATTTCGCCTTGCATTGATCATTCATAGAATCTCATATGCATTAGTCATAAACATAAACATGCATTCCAAAAAGCATCCACTTAAAAGCACAAAAGTAAAAGCCATGTATATATATATATATATATATATATATATATATATAGATAGATATATATATAACTCGTGTATGCAAAGATCGCTAGAAAGTACGAACATCATAACAACTTGGGGGTATTCAAGGTTTCACACCTTTCCCCCAACCAAGCAAACAACATCACAACTTGGGGGTGTCCAAGGTTTCACACCTTTCCCCAACAAAGAAAACAACATCACAACTTGGGGGTGTCCAAGGTTTCACACATTTACCCCAATCAAGCTAACAAGCACATAAATTGGGGGTGCTCAAGGTATCACACCTTCCCCACCAATTCAATAAATAATTCAATCACTCAATCACATCACATCATTAACACATCAATTGCTAGGTTCAAAAGGTTGCATCATTTTGTCAAAGGTTGCGCCTTGCATTCACATCATTCACATCAATTGCTAGGTTCAAAATATTGTGTTATTTTGCCAAAGATTGCGCCCTTTGCCTTGCATTCACACCATCCACATTTGCAAAAATATTTTTCTGTTAGGGCAAAAATAGAACTATTTCATTGCATCACAACTTATCAAAAACCCATTTATTTGTTAAGGTCAAAGAACAAACACAAAACATTTCATTTTTCATCATCAAAAACCCCATTATTTGTTAAGGGCAAAGAACAGACATATTTCATTTTTCATCATCAAAAACCCCTTTATCTGTTAAGGGCAAAGAACAGACACATTTTATTTTTTTCATCATCAAAAACCCCTTTTTCTATTAAGGGCAAAGAAAAGACACATTTCATATTTGTTTTCATCATCGAAAACCCCTTTATCTGTTACGAGCAAAGAATAGACACATTTCATTTTTTTATCATCAAAAACTCCTTTATCTGTTAAGGGCAAAGAACAGACACATTTCATTTTTTTTCATCATCAAAAAACCCCTTTATCTGTTACGGGCAAAGAACAAACACATTTCATTTTATTTTTCATCATCAAAAACCCCTTTATCTATTAAGGGCAAAGAACATACACATTTCATTTTTTTCATCATCAAAAACCCCTTTATCTGTTAAGGGCAAATAACATACACAAATAATTTAATTTTTCATCATCAAAAACCCCTTTATCTGTTAAGGGGAAATAACATACACATTTCATTTTTTTCATCATCAAAAACCCCTTTATCTGTTAAGGGAAAAGAACATACACATTTCATTTCTTTCATCATCAAAAACCCCTTTATCTGTTAAGGGCAAAGAACATACACATTTCATTTTTTTCATCATCAAAAACCCCTTTATCTGTTAAGGGAAAAGAACAGACACATTTCATTTTTTTTCATCATCAAAAAGCCCTTTTTTTGTTAAAGGCAAAGAATAGACACATTTCATATTTTTTTCATCATCTAAAACCCCTTTATCTGTTAAGGGCAAAGAATAGACACATTTCATTTTTTTTCATCATCAAAAACCCCTTTATCTGTTAAGGGCAAAGAACATACACATTTCATTTTTTTCATCATCAAAACCCCTTTATCTGTTAAGGGCAAAGAACATACACATTTCATTTTTTTTCATCATCAAAAACCCCTTTATCTGTTAAAGGCAAAGAACATACACATTTCATTTTTTTCATCATCAAAAACCCCTTTATCTGTTAAGGGCAAAGAATAGACACATTTCATTTTTTTCATCATCAAAAACCCCTTTATCTATTAAGGGCAAAGAACATACACATTTCATTTTTTTTCATCATAAAAAACTCCTTTATCTGTTAAGGGCAAAGAACAGACACATTTCATTTTTTTTTTCATCATCAAAAACTCTTTTATATGTTAAGGGCAAAGAACATACACATTTCATTTTTTTTCATCATAAAAAACCCCTTTATCTATTAAGGGCAAAGAACAAACACATTTCATTTTTGTCCATCATAAAAAAACCGTTTATCTATTAAGGTTAAAGAACAAACACATTTCATTTTTTTTCATCATCAAAAACCCCTTTGTTTGTTAAGGGCAAAGAACAGACACATTTCATTTTTTTTCATCATCAAAAACCCCTTTTTCTGTTAAGGGAAAAGAACAAACACATTTCATTTTTTTTATCATAAAAAACCCCTTTATCTATTAAGGGAAAAGAACAAAAAAATTTCATTTTTTTTCATCATCAAAAATCCCTTTATTTGTTAAGGGCAAAGAACAGACACATTTCATTTTTTTCATCATCAAAAACCCCTTTATCTGTTAAGGGTAAAGAACATACACATTTCATTTTTTTCATCATCAAAAACCCCTTTATCTGTTAAGGGAAAAGAAAAAACACATTTCATTTTTTTTTAATCATCAAAAACCCATTTATCTATTAAGGGAAAAGAACAAAAAAAATTCATTTTTTTCATCATCAAAAACCCCTTTATCTGTTAAGGGCAAAGAACAGACACATTTCATTTTTTTTTCATCATCAAAACCCCTTTATCTGTTAAGGACAAAGAACAGACAAATCATTTCATTTTTTTCATCATCAAAAATCCCTTTATCTATTAAGGGCAAAGAACAGACACAAATCATTTCATTTTTCATCATCAAAAACCCCTTTATCTGTTAAGGGCAAATAACAGACACAAGTACAAGTGAACCTTGTATTTAGTAGTTTATCCTATTTAACCTAGCGGTTGTAGCGACTGGTTATCCATGCAATCTGGTAGGATGAATAGATTACAATAAGGACACTTACATCATCAATAACCCCTTCATCTATTAGGGCAAAGAACAGACACAATCACTACATCACAATTTTCCATGTAAAAAATCCCTTTCATCTGTTGGGGCAAAAATAGACTCAATCACTTGCATCCATATATTCAAAAAGGTAGCTTACCTTCACAAAATCACTCCACATTGCATCCATAAATACATTTCTCATCATCACATCCATCAAATCCATCATGTGCTGAATTTCAAGTGAATCTTGTATATAGTGGTTTGTTCTATATACTTGGCGATTGCAATGATTTGCATCCATGCATTTTGGTAAGATGAATAAATCACCATAAGGACACTTGGTCATTTTCATCATCCACTATCTCCTTGTTCGAACACAATTATGTTTGGTACCTCATTTTTAGAGTGAAACATTACCAAGAACAATTTGCACAACCGTTTTCATTGATGGCCTAGTTCGTGGGGCTTAAAACATGGACATAATTCAAATTTCATTATTCAAAACCTCCTTAACACCTTCGAGATACACACTAGCTAGGATGATTGGTTCCAATCATGGGAATTATTTAAACAGTCACTAGCAATACATCCAAGGTTAATTTGTTTTTTCTTTGCATCATCATTTTACATATCAATGATTCTAAAAAGGCAAAAATATTTCAAAAGCATCGACTCACCCCAAATTTTGGGCAACCACAATTTGATTATTATTTTACCATGACGGGATACATCTTACATGATCATGACATCCACATTTGACACAACCCCCATCCCACCACTGGGGAAAAAATGGTATCACATTTTACATCATTCATATCGTCCACATTACATCACATTTGCACAAAACCCTCCATCTACTAGGGTAAACGTAGACACATCATATCACATTTTACACCAACCCCCCTCACATAGTTGGGGAGAAAAAGGTACCACATCATTCATCATTTGCACAAATTTTTTAATTGGCTCATGAGATTCATCCGTAATCTCATTCGCCAATTGAGGGGGTAAGCTACATAAATTTCAAAATTATTTATTCTTTTGTCTTCAACATTATTGCTCAAAAATCCAACAAGAGAGAAGATGCTTCTATGCCCAAAGCCCAACTGGGTGTCTCCTGTTTTTGCACCATATTGTGTTTCACGCAACATGGTACAAAAAGGGGCATCTGTAGACACCAAATCCTAGCCACTTATCCACCAACACCCTTTCCCATCATGCAATTGGCCATTCCATGCCTTTCCCACCATCCAATGGCCCACTTTAGCCTTTTCCCGCAATTTTTTGACCCCTATTTGACTTATTTATATTTATTTTATATTATTTATATTTAAATATAATATTTTATATTATGTCCTAATATATTTATTATAAAATATATATTTATAAACCAAATTAACCTCATTCATCTGATCTAATCTAATCTCAGCTGTTCATCTCCCTTAATTTGTGTTAAACTTAAAGTTTAATATCAGTCCTTGGATTTGATTTTATCCTAGCCACATGATCTGGTAAAACCCTAAAAGTAAACCCTAAGCATGATAATGAATAGGAGCATTCTCAATGCTCAACCCCTAAAAAAACCTGGAACTTTGGCTAACTGGTGCGAACTAGCTTTGATTAGAGCTCTTGATTTCTGAGTGAATTCGATCTACATTGCCTTAGTTGTGTCCTAGGATAGCCTTCCCCAAAACCTTAGCTTACCCTAGGATTTCTTGATTCCAGCAGCCTTTGCATCCCACTTCCACTACCGCCATCGTCGTCCATCTGTTGAGCCCTTCACATTCCCTTGATCCACTTTTGCAGATTTTGCCCTAATACTTAGGCATAGCCAAGTGCTTGCCTCATTCTATAGGTGCAGCCATGCACCTGCCACATTATGCAGGTGCAACCCAACACCTACTGTCCCTTCAACCCTATACCAGAATCTGTCGCATAAGGTCATCAAGTGCCACCAAGGTACCCTACCATCAATCTGCAACGAAGTAACAAAACAATAAAGTAAGTATTTTTGTGCATTTTATTATTGGATGCTATTTAAATTTTTGGAATAAGTTTGGAATGAATTGAAAATGTGAAGTAATCTTGGAATTGATATGATGCAGGTTTAAATAATAAAAGAGGTTGGCGGTTCGGTTGAAAGAACTACCTAGTTGGTTGCCAAACCAACCAAACTAACTGGAAAGCTCTATGCACTATTTTACCCCTTGACAATAATAAAGTAAATACATCATGATATGCTAACATCCCCCCTTATTACATTATTGGAAAATACCAAGAGTATTGCGAAACATTTCAAATTTGACCCATGCAAGTGCCTTGGTGAAGATATCTGCAACTTGTGCATCAGTGGGAATGAATTGGAGTTGTATATTGTGCTTTGGAACTTCATCATGAATGAAATGACAACAAGTGTCAATATGTTAGGTGCGATCATGAAAGATTAGATTCTTGACAAGGTTTAAAACACCTTGATTGTCGCAAAACAAATGCAGTGGAAGATTCTCTAGAAGACCCATATTTGTAAGAATGCGACGTAGCCACATTATCTCACAGACTACTCCACTAGCTGCGTGATATTATACCTCTATAGAAGAAATAACAACCACTTGTTGCTTCTTGCTATGCCAAGAGATAGGACCAGATCCAAGATGAAATATGTATCCAAAAGTTGATTTTCAATCATCAATAGATCCATCATAGTTAGAGTCTATGTATCCTTGTAGATAGAACTTGTTATTATTTTTGTATTCCAAGCCATAATCTGATGTACCATGAACATAATATAGAACTCTTTTTGTTGCTTTCCAATGACTTACCTTGGGTTCTTGCATGAACCGTGAAAGATAACCCACAACAAAAATAATATCAGGCTTGGTATTGGTTAGGTATAAAAGACTCGATCAATTGACAATAGAGAGTGCCATCTACCTATGGAGATTGATCATATCTTGACAATTTAAGTCCTGCTTCCATGGGAGTATATTTGGACTTATAGTCACCCATGCGATATTTCTTAATCAAAGTCTTGAAATATTTCTTCTGTGTAACTTTGATGTGATGCTTTTTTTGAGTTACTTCTAAACCAAGATAGCAGTGTAGAAGTCACAGATCTGTCATTTCAAAAGATGATTTGAGATCACTTTTAACTATATCAATCATACTTTCTGAACTACCTATTATGATCAAATCATATACATATAGCACCAGAATCACTATGTCAGAACCATTGTTCTTTATATATATACATTCACATCTGACAAATTTGGAATCCATGTTGTAATAGGTGACTATCAATTTTGATGTACCAAGCTCTAGGAGCTTGTTTAAGCCCATACAAGGACTTGATTAACTTACAAACTTTCTATTGTTGTCCTTTGAAAACAAATCCTTCAGGTTGAGTCATGTATACTTATTATTGTAGATCACCATTAATAAAGGTATTTTTTACATCCATCTGATGTAACTTCCACCCGAATTGAGCTGCCATAGCACACAATATTTGGATGGTAGTCATTTTTGTAGTAGGAGCGAACATTTCTTCATAATATATGCCTTATTTTTGAGCATAGCCCTTTGCAACCAGATGGGCTTTATGCTTATCAATTGTACCATTTTTCTTATAATTTACTTTGAATACCCACTTACAACTAATGGGTTTCTTTCTTGAATGCAGAATTACTAGCTTCCAAGTGTGATTTTGCATGAGAGATGTATGCTCTGCTTCCATAGCAATCTTCCATTGAGGCTTACTAAGATCTTCCTAGGCAGTTGTGGGTTCATTTTAATCCAAAATTGTCAGATAAACCCTTTCATCCTCTATATCCATTTCTCTATCTTCTATTGCATCTATGGATAGTTCATCAAACTGGTGATAAATTTCATCAACTTCTAAAGATGGTGCTTCTGCCTTCTTTTGCTGAGTGATACTATGCGTATATGGTCGATCTAGAGTCATATCTGGAAGTGAGGTCAATTTAGAATCTCTCAAAGTGCTGGTATACCATTTAGGAATCTTTTTTTGAGGGGGTGAAACCTATTTCTCAGGCTCATCATCCTCATGATATACTATTGTATAGGTATTATTTGATGTGAAATCTTCATCAAATACGACATCTCTACTTATATGTATTTTCTTGGTTATAGGATCGATCAAGTGATATCCATTTGAATGCTCATCATAACCAAGAAAGATACATTTCAAGGTTTTCTCATCTAACTTCTTCATTCTCTATTTTGGAGTATGCATGAAGGCTCTACATCCAAACACTCATAGATAAGAAATGGAGGGTTTCTTACCACTCCATGATTATTTTGGGATTTTGCCTTGTAGAGCTCTTGTGGATGCTCTATTCAAGAGGTATGAAGCTGTATTTACTACTTCTACCCAAAACTGATCTTCAAGGTGTGCTCATTTTATCATACATCAAACCATTTCCATAATGGAGTGATTTCTTCTCTCAGCAATACCATTTTGCTATGGTGTATAAGCTATTGTTGGTTGTTGCTTTATCCCATGTTATTTCAGATATGATGAAAAATCCTTGGAAGTATATTCCCCCTCGATCTGAGTGGAGGGATTTTATGAGACATCCATACTCTTTTTCAACAAGTTTCTTGAATTTTCGAAAGTATGAAAATGCCTATGATTTCAATTAGAGGAAGAAAACCCACATTTTTTGGGAGTGATCATCAACGAACAATTGAAAGTACTTCTTTCCACCATAACTATTTGTCATCAGACCACATAGATTGGTGTGCACCAACTCGTAAAGTTTATTAGCTCTGGAAGAACTGGATTCAAAAGATACCTGGTGTTGCTTCCCTGCTAAGCAATCCAAGAAAAATGGTAAGATGGAGGAGAGAGGAGGAAGGCCTTGCACCATCTCATATTTTCTCAATTTGAGCAAATATCTTTAACTGAGATACCCATATCTTCTATTCCAAAGAGAAGTGGCCACCTTTGTAGTTACAACCAGAGCAACATGAGGTGTTGAAAGAGTATATAGAATGAACAAGCCATGCTTGTAGGAATCGATTGCAACATGTTTACCATTGTGGGTTATAAAACATCTCTTCTTGCCTTTCACAACTCAAAACACAACATCCATTTTTCTATCCAACATCTTAGGAACATACAAAAAATTATTGGCTAATCCAAGGACATAGAGGACCTGCTCAATATGACACCTCCCCTCTGGGAGAGTGACAAAAATATTTCCTTCACCCTTTACTTGATAGACTTGATCATCAGTAATGGTAATTGGCTTTCCCTATTTCTCCTCAAATGTTTCAAACCAAGATTTATCTCCAGTCATATACTTACTAGCACCTGAATCAATATACCATACATTATCTATCTGGGAAGATGAAGTATGGGTCATGAGCACCTTGTGTGCTCTTTTAGAGTCAAAATATGAATCAAGACCAGAGGTATCTGAATCTAAGTTAGAGTTAGCATAAGCAACATGTCCCTTAGGTTGCTTATGTTTATTTTTATGTTGCTATTTCTCTTTCCCTTTCTTCTTATGAGGTTGATCATTTTGTTGCTTGTTTTTGAACCAACACCTATTGGTGTCATGGTTATTCATATCATAAATTTTGTAATATTTATCCTTTTGCTGATTTTGTTTCCCTTTTTCCTTGGAGGAAGAACCCCCTTTTTGAAACTGACCTGGGTTTTTACTCCTTTGTTGGGTGGAAAGGGCATTATCTAGCACCTCATCATTTTGAAATTTATTTGCCTTCTCAGTCTGGAGCAAATTTACCAATTCCAAAAAAGACACTTGTCTACCAAAAACGTTGAGGAAAGTGACCAACATCTTATAGGAGTCTGACAATGCTCACAAGATGACAGATTTCAAGACATCATCATCCACTGGTTTTCCCATAGCATTCAATTTGGCTTTTAGGTCTGCCACTCTGCAAAGGAATAGATCAACTATCTCTCCAAAATTCATACTGAGGGTGTGCATTGAGTTTGAATATGTAAAATTATGGATTGATTCTTTCCTTCATAAATAATAATGAAAGAATCCCAAGCTGGATTACTGGTTTTGGCATCATAGATATGAGGTTGAACCTCTTCTATCGTAGCAAGCAGGAGAAACATGAAACCTCTTTTGTCATTATTATCCCAATATTCTTGATTTGTTCCTATTGTTTGAGGGTATTGTGAAGTTCCAGTAACTACATCCCATAAATATTCCACCTAAAGAATGGCTCTCATATTTGTCTTCCATGGAACAAAGTTAGAACCTTTCAGCAACTAAGAATTTGAGAGATATTTATGAATAGTAGCCATTGTGAAGGTGGTTCCTTATATTTCCCCCCTTTGTCTTAGAATTTTGCAAAAATAGAATACTGTGCTCCTCCCTTCTGTTTGCAAAATAAAAAAGAAAGAAAAAACTCTTCTCAGATTCAAAACAATGCTTTTGGGTATTAAAATAAGCTTCAGGGTGTCAAAAACCCCTTTTCGGTGTCAACCAACCTCTTTCGGGTGTCAAAGAACCCCTTTTGGGCATCAAAAACCCCTTTCGGGTGTCAAAAACCCCTATCGGGCATCACAAATCCCTATCGTGCATAAAAAAAAAAAAATTGGCGTCAATAACCCCTTGCAGCCATCAAAGACCCCTTCAGGGCATCAAAAATTGTGTCCTTGTGTCAAAATTTGTTATTCACAAGACTTGAACCATGGACCATGTCCAAAAAAATGGGCACCGAATACCAACTTCGCTGCCCAAGTGGCTGGGAAGAAAATCCCAACACTTGGTGTTTAGAGAGACGGAGGGAGATGTATGAGAAAAAATGTGGGATTTATCCCACATGCATCATGTGGATGCACTCATGCTATTTATACGGTGGGAGGTCCACCTTTGAGAGTGACTACCTTCGGGCGGTCACCCCTCTCCCTTTGTTATTTTGCCACCTGGAATGGCATGTAGTATGCCATGTCAGCCTGCAACCAACCAGTCTACATTAGTATTTAGCCTATCCATGTGTCGGGGGAGGGTCCATATTAGCTTATCTTCAGTGTCCACGTCAGCATGTCCTCAGTGTCTAGTCGAGTCCATGTCAATGTGTCTTTAGTGTCCATGTCAGCATGGCCTCAACATCTAGTCAGGTCCACATCAGTGTGTCCTCAATGTCCATGTCAGTGTGTCCTCAGTGTCTAGTCAGGTCCTCCTCAGTGTCCATCTCAATTTCAAATGGGCTCCTGCCATGTGTCACCTACTGACCTATCACTTATAAGCATAACAACACATTGTCTTGGGATTCAAGCCATTGCTCTGCTTGCATTCTTTGTATCATAAGATGCCTGGTTTGGTCTCGGGGTTGCCCCCATGTCAGTCCTCATTCCTCACATGAGTCACCTATCCTCAATGCTTCCACATCAATCACCTGTCATGCTAAGAGGTTGGTCTTAGGTTTGCCTTTGCATTAGTCCCCGTTCTCTGCATCAGTTTCTTGTCCATAGCGCTTCTATGTCAGTATCTTGTTCTGTTCTGGTACCATGAAGAAGTTTGGAATGAATTGAAAATATGAAGTAATCTTAGAATTGATATGATGTAGGTTTAAATAATACAAGAGGTTGGCGGTTCGGTTGAATGAACCGCCTAGTTGGTTGCCAAACCAACCAAACTAACTAGAGAGCGCTATGTGCTATTTTACCCCTTGACAATAATGAAATAAATACATCATGATATGCTAACATTTTGCATGTTTTATTCACTCAGATCTAGAGTTTTTAGTTTACATTTCTAAAGGTTCACACCATGGAACCCTTATTTTGTTTTCTAACTATTTTATGTTTGATGTGTGTGCAGGATCAAGTGGCATTCATCAAGGATTTTTGAGTAGCTGCTGAAGCTAGAGTGGCCTGATTATGGATAACTAGAAACCCACTCACCCTGTTGGAAGAAAGATACATTGGAGACACTATTTGTTGTGTAGCTAGGGTTTTTGAGAACCCTAAAATTTGTATTTATTGTATCAAAATAATTCCTTTGAACTGATCCATTGTAACAAAGGAGTTTCTCAGCTCCCCCAATTTATTGAATAAAATCATATTTTGTGCAATATCTTGTTCATATGAGTTATTTTATTTTCATATTTGTTTTAGTATCATATTTTTGCTTCACACAACCCTTGACTCAAGACAATTCTACATTCACATAACAATGATACTCATTTTTCACAAATCCTTGTCATGCACATGAAGGCTCACTCAATTCTTTCCAACAATGCTTATCAAACAAACTCACATAACAATGATACTCATGTTCTTTCACAAACCCTAGTTCAATATAGTTCTCAACTTCACATAACAATGATACTCATGATATTTCACAAACCCTAATCATGCACATGAAGGCTCACTCAAATATTTCCAACAATGCTTATCAAACAATCATTTCACTCCAACTTGCACTTCACAAAATTTCAACAAACAATATTTCACTTACAAGGGGGATATGCCCATAACTTTTGTTTTGAAGAATATTTGATCTCAAAACTTGTGTCAATCAAAATAAACCTCTTTGCCAATTTCAATGGTTAGATATAAAAAATATACACTCAATTATTTCACTCAACATTACTTCACCATACAAAAGTATTAAATCTCAATTACATCGTATTTCTCCTCAATTATAAATTCTAACCATCAAAATTAAAATAAAATATTTTAACTTTATTTTCCCTTTTATCTCCCTCAATAAATCATAAACATCTTTTAATTTTTCCCACTATGCAATATCCAAATTATCAAAACCTTGGGCAAAATAAAAGATTTCCACACTATGCAATTTTGGATTATCAAAACCTTGGCAAATAATATTGTGAGTGCATACCTTTTAATATTCTTAAAAAAACCTTCGATGAGATTCGAACACCCAACCTTGCCTCACCTAGCACCTTAGCATAAAGCACATCGACCACTTGGGCTACGTGCCCTCATGAGATAATAAGGTGCACCACCTTCCTCTTAAGCCTTATGGCTCCTTGACTTTGGTGCAAACAAAAATTTCCCCTTCACAAAAAGGCAATCACATGGATTTAACCTGCAACCTCGTGCTTCGCAAACATCTTCATGCAGCCCTCAGCTTCCACTTGTGCTACCAAGCACCTTAGAACCTTTGTGGTGGTTCCCTTCTCCTTATCATTGCATCTTCCCACATAAAATTAAAACACATGCAAATTTTCTTAATCTTCGGTGCTCGAAATACTTTTAGACTTTGGGGTCTCGCAATCGCATGGATGATTTTTTGATTAAAATCTTGTCCCCTTTTATAATGTTTGCCATGTTGTCTAACATGTCGATGGAGATAGAAAATTCAAGTTTAATTAAAATTTAAATTTTTGGTGCCATAATTGATTTAAATTTAAATTTTAACCTTATGGTCAAAATATTTAAATTTAAATAATTTAAACCTTAGTCCTCAAAATATGCCAAATGGGTTTTTAGGAATATTTAAAATGTGATAACTCCTTGGCCGTCATTTTTCTTCAAACAAACCTGTATCCCGAAATATTATATTATTAAATATTATAATATTATTATTTCCATCAAAACCTACTTCTTCATCCTTGGAATTTCCTTTTAAAATGCTTCTCCTGCCTTGGGTCTTTAATATGTTTAGGCCTTTTTTGGTATATAATATTAAAATAAATATTATATCCTATACCTTTAAACTTCTTCCTTGCCTTGTGGAAAAATCACCTGACGACATTAATGATGACGAAACTTGAACATCAATATTTTGACATCCATGACAACAAAACTTGCTCATATTTCCAAAAAATTTATCAGTTACTGATGAAGAACCCAAGACTATAAAGGATATTTTTTAGTCAAGTGAGAATAAGTCTTGGAAAAGGGCTATGGAGGAATAAATGAAGTCCCTGGATAAAAATGGGCTTGGTGAAACTATCCCCCTAGAAGAAAACATGTTGGTTGTAAGTGTTTATTCAAGAAAAAGTACAATATAGAAGGAAAGTTGGAGAAGTACAAAACTCACCTGGTAGCAAAAGGATTTATTTTAAGTTGAGGGAATTGAATTTGGTGAGATGTTTTCTCCTGTGGCTAAACTAACATCAATTAGAGTTCTATTGGCTATTTCTACTGCTTTTGATTATGAAATAGAATAGATAGATGTAAAGACAACTTTTCTATATGGTGAACTTGATGAAGACATATATATATATATATATATATATATGTCACAAAAAAAATTCTTTAGGGTAATAGATAAGGAGGACTTGGTATGCAAGTTGAAGATTTATTTTTATAGATTAAAGCAATCTCCAAGAATGTGGAACAAAAAATTTGACAAGTTTGTTTTGACACTTGGGCTTGGAAAAAGCAAAGCAGATCCGTGTGTTTATTTTAAAAAGGAAGGTGAAAAATTTGTTATCATTGTTTTGTATGTGGATGATATACTGTTAATTGGTAACAATAAGGAGATAATAAAGTTACTAAAATCTCAGTTATCTTATGATTTGACAAGAAGGATTTGGGTGCTACAAAATTTATATTAGGTATGGAAACAATAAGGGATCATGCAAATAGAAAGTTGTGGTTAAATAAAAGGAAATATATTGATTTGATACTACAAAGGTTTAGGATGCATGATTGTAAACCAATATGTACTCCATATCCTGTTGGTCAAAATTTATCTGTTGAACAATGTCCTAAAACAAATGAGAAAATTGAAGAAATGCATCATGTTCCTTATGCCAACATTGTTGGTAGTCTAATGTATGCAATGGTATATACTAGACTTGATATTGCACATGTAGTGGGAGTAGTTAGCAGATATATGTCCAATATAGGAAAGGAAAATTGGACTGCTGTGAAGAGGATCTTTAGATACTTGCATGGAACTACAAATTATGCTATCTGTTACCAAAAAAATATGGATACAATGATATTGTAAATATACAAGGCTTTGTGGATGCTAACTTGTCTGGAGATATTGACAAGAGAAGATACACAAGTGCTTATGTATTTAGGATATTTGGAGGGGCAATAAGTTGGATGACTAAAAAGCAATTAGTAGTTGCTTTGTCCACTATACAAGTAGGCTTGTAAATAAGTAGTGTGGCTATAGATGTTATGTTCAACAATTGATATTAAGCAAAAATCTATGAGAATCGACAGTGACAGTCAGAGTGTAATATTTTTGGTAAACAATCATGGTTTTCATGATCAGTCAAAACATATTGATATCAAGTACCATTTTGTGAGAGAGATGGTTGAAGAGAATTAGGTGATGTTGGAGAAAGTTGATATAGAGAAGAATATTTTTGATTCATTAACAAAGGCTATACCTACTAAAAATTTTCTTGGTGTAGAAGAACTATGGGCATGGTTGCCCTTGACAGTTGATAATGGAAGTTTTTAGGCCCTATGGAAAGTATTCAACAAGTGGAAGAATATTGGAATTATGTTGAATATTTTCCATGTTATTTAGGTGGCGTTAACTTTGAGAGGACTAGAAACTCTACCCCTATACTCATTGGGGTTCAATGTCAGGCTATGCCCTGAGTGAGGGTATGGGAGTGGTAGCCCCTGAGAAATTATTTTTGGGGGTTTACACTATTTTTTAGACCTATATGGGTGGTTTTGGGTTAATATATAGTCAACCCATTTGCACCCAAGGTATTGTAATTCCTCTTCTTGTGTTTTTGGTATATAAAACAACACCTGAATGAGGGTTTTAGGTAAAAGGCACAAACAATGTAATTGCAAGTAAAACATGGATATGGATATTATTGTATTGGAGATGGTCAAGTTTATACAATAAGAATATAGTCTTTCTAGGTTTTTTACGAAAGGGTTTCCCAGGATAAATTATTGTGTAATGTGTTTCTTCTCTATTTTTTCCTTTGATTTTGCACTTATTACTTCTCTAGATTTTATTTATCGAGGTATTATTTATCTTCATAATGTTTATACAATATCAAATATTGTTTGAAGTATCATATCATTGTATTCTTTTAATGAAGATGATCTCTACTCCTTGTTGAGGCTATCATTGAAGTCTTGTTTAATTTCCTCAACAAAATTAAAGAATATGGTGTTAATTTGTGCGTATTATAAAAATATATCAGAGAAGGAGAAAGGAGGGGGTTCACTGTTCTACTCTTCATCTCATTCTAAACCTATTGTTACAATTACTTATTCTTAAGGTTTAGATGAGAATAGCCAAGCGTTGTCATCATCACTTTTAGAAGAAAAGAAAGATTTCATTTTATTTTGGTTATGAAAATACCCCAATCCATAACATTTGGCCTAGGTTTTGGTTTATAAAGGTTCTTTAATGCCTTGTTCTTGAAGCCGTAGGTCAATTTACTTGTATCCAAAGTTACAAAGGATTTTCTTGGGGATAGGGTAAATATTAGAAAGAAAACACGAGGTATATCTTTGTTCTATTGGTCATGGATTAGTTCCATGTACTTGATGGCTTTTGAAGCCTTATACTTAATACAAAAATTAGGAATACAATAACATGATAAAATATAATAAAGTTGTAATATAATGAAATGAATATAATAACTCAAAATATAATATCAAATAGAATAACACAAGAATAACTCAAAATACTCATAGAATAAAGGTCTACTAATGCATGCAATAAACTATGCATTTTTTATACCAATTATAATGCTTTGTCACAAATATAAAACTGTATGTGACTCATATGATTCACTCTTTAACTTCACTCTTCTTTGTAACTCTTTACTTTCCTATTCTAAGGACACATGTGCACTCTCACATAATGGACACTTGTACACATTTACACTCACAACACTTGCACACATAATTACATGACACTTATGCATTTCCTGCACATTATTACATTACATGAAATATAAAATCACACTCTAATCTAAGACACACACCTAATCTAATAATGTACCAAGGTGGTACATAGGCATATACCAAATAATGTAATATTCTCTAACACCCACCTATATTACATTATTTGGTTATTAAAGACTTTAGTCTTTAATACAGTCTTCATCCTTCCTTTTAATCTAGTTCTCCTTCCTTTTGATTATCTTCATATTTTTATTATTTTATTTGTAGATGAATTTTAAATGCAACATGTTGTTGTCCTCTCATTTTTTCATCTTGAATTTCGGATTGATCCAATATTTTCAATGGTAAAAATATTCTTGATTCTCATTTCTTGTTATATATCTCTCAGAATATTCAATTGAGTCTAAATCATATAATATATTATTGATTGACCCTATCACTTCTATCTCATTTTTATTTTTAATAATACACTTATTAACTCCATTTATATATTTGAACTCAATCAATATTTTACTTTCTACTAGCTTAGTCACTAAAATGAGATTAGTTGTCAATTTAGGAACATACATGACATCATGTAACACAAAATATAAAATTTGTGTACTAGGTGTTACATATACACATCCATGAACAAGATAGATTTTATAATCTACAATTTTCAAATTAAAGTTGTCTTTGACTTCTAGACAATCAAACCATTGTAAATTTCCTATCATATGATGATTGGCACCATAATCTATGTACCAAAGATATTTATCTTTTTGAACCACATGATTATCTCTATTTGATGTTATCTTGCATTTTTGATAAGAGTTATGAAGGGTGTTAAGTGAACTTTGATTTTGTATCCTTCCATAATGTTTTTTATGTTGATAGGTCCCTCTTGATAATTTCTCCATTAATTTTCTTTGGTGTAGTCTACCTTATGTCTCCCTAGGTTTTGAATGATAATTATTTCAAGTTTCTAAAATTTTCAAAACCTTTGTAGTTGAATTCCTTATCTCCCTAATTAAATAGAAACTAGAAAAATAAGAATTTTTGAAAACTTTAATCTTCTTAAACTTTGATATAGAATTCCTTATCTCTTAAATTTTTTTTTTGCAACTATTATAATAACTCCAATTTAAAAAAATATAAATATTCATTCTTTCAAATATTAAAATGGATTTTTGAAAAACTTTAAATATAAAAGCCTATATCAACTTATCTCTCCAAAATAAATAGAATAACTTTTAATTAATGCTTCAAGGACTTTGAATCATGCAATTAAGATATCAAACTTCTAATAATGTCCTTATATCTCCTTGTAAAAGCATTAAATTCATTAATACTTACTTCTACTTGAAAAATTTTATAAATAATAAAATAATTAATTCATAAACCTTATACCTCCTTTTAATTTTAGAAATATATTGAAATTAATTAATACTCAAAATATCACTTTCTTTGTCCTCAGCTTTATTGAGGCAAATCTGGCACTGCACACTTCCAAAGATCCTCAAGCATTTCACTAACTTCACTTTCCTTGAATAGCTTGCATGTGGATAGCTACCCATGCATTAATTTAAACTACCAAGAAATATTTCACTTTTTTGTTGCTTTGAATTCCTCCAAACGTGACACATGAATATTTGGATTTTGATGCTCTTTGAACAATGCTATAACATCTTAACAATACTTCATAACATTCCACTTTGGTGCTCAATTTCTAATATTCCTTTGCTGACAACTCAAGCGCTTGTACCCATGTGGTGTTTGGTGATTGGTTTTCCAAACCCTAGTTTGGTTATCCAATTTTAAATCTTTTAGTTCACTCTCTTTTGCACTTCTTTATCACCTGAATGACTCTTGTATTATCATTGTCTTTTATGCTTCCTTTTCATCACCCGAATGGTTCTTGGGTTGATGCTACCTTTTGCGCTTCCTTTTTATCACCTGAATAGCTTTGGGTTGATGCTTCGATTCCCTTGCTCTAGAAGGATTGGCTCCTATGTTAGGCATTCTCTAATGACACTTCTTTCCAACTTCGTAACACTTTATACCTATGCTGTAATGGTGCTTCCCTTGGTTATACCTAAGCTGTAATGGTGCTTTCCTTGGATTTATCACATTATATGCCTATGTTGTTATGGTACTTACTTTGGCTCCTCAAATATGTAATATCAATATTTTTTCTAGCCTAGGCACTATACTCTAGGTGCTCATTTTCCTTCAACTATCATGTTGTATTCTAGGCACTCTCTTCATTTAACTATAGCATTATACTCTAGGTGATTATTCCTTTATCTATCTTGCTATACTGTATGTGCTTCCTTTCTATAGCAATGACACTCTTGTAATTATCTTCACTTTCCTACATAATGGTGCTCTCTTCCTTTCACAATTAGTGCTCTCTAACATACAATTTATCTTCTTTAGCAAAAATGATCTTTGGCACTTCATTTCCTTCATTTTATCTAATGGTGCTCTCTACGCTTTCACTCCAACAATAATGCTCTATTTCTCTTCTTTGCCAATGGCATCATTCAACTTCTTTAGACCTACGATGGCTAAGGACTGCATGTTTTATCCTATTGTGTTGCATTCTCTCATGCTTGCTAATATTTTGATTTTCTCCTTATTGTTGTAGATGTATCTAGGGGCCTTACAATCTTGAAATATACTCTACTTTATTTTGATGACTACATTCCTTCAACCTTGCTATCCTTCAACATTCAAGCTTTAGTTGATTTCAAGATTGTGTCTTTATACTTATTGTTCTGATATTCTTTCTTTTCTTATGATTGTAGGTGAAGACATCTAGCTTTTTACAGTTTGGTGTAGAAGATTTACCTTAATCACTTACAAGAACAAGATTTAATATTGCTTTCTTCTACTACACTTTAGACATACCTTTAATGCTTCATATTACTTTATTGATGATTCCTTCTACTCCTCTTCTTCTAGCATAGCTTCCTTATAGCCAAATTTATACAAGCATAGAGATATTTTATCTCTATTTCTCCCTTGTGGTTTTGTTGTTCTAAATACTTGAGCTTGCTTTCTATATATATCTTAATATTCATTGGAGCTTCCTTTAATGAGTATCCTCTAAATATTATAACCTTGTCATCGAATGGTGATGATTATCTCAAATTTGATGCAGACACTCTTTTTGGAAAATATTCTCTCTCTATCTTTTGTCTTCTTCAGAACAAACCTCTTTAGTCTTCTAGAGGACCTCTTTGCTAAGGTCTCTTATTCTAACTTTAATGGCTTATATGATACCTCTTTCCTTGGGTATCCTATCTCTTGCAACTCTGAGATCTCTTTCCTTGGGTCTTCTATCTCTATCATCTCTCAAACCTCTTTCTTTGGGTCTCTTATCTTTGTTTTCTATAGAACCTCTTTTATTGGGTCTCCTATCTGTGTTGGCTATGGTACCTCTTCTTACAGGTGTCCTTCTATATTAAATGGTACCTCTTCTTGTGGTTCTCATTTTATCTTCAATGGGACCTCTTGTCATAGGTCTCCTTTTTATTGTAACTCAAATTAATCCCTACGTGAATAACACTCTTGAACTTCAAGAAAACAAATATGAAAGTCTTCTCTATCTATTGTAGAAAGCTTCTCAACTTTTGAAGATTATTTTTTCATTGTAGTAATATATTAGATAATGTTTGTAGCATTACTTAAGAATACAAAATTGACGTCAAGGAATTTTATCCCTAAAACTTTCTACTAATGTCAATATTGGCTATGCCCTGAATAATCAATTATATTCAAGTTGATTCACCCAAATAGGGATCCTAGTCTTCACAGGTTATCCTTCAACCTTATGGAAATATCCTTATTGAGTCCTAGTCTTCATAGGAAAGACTCTAACCTTTTGTAACCTTCAAATCATCTGCAAGCAATCTTGTTATAGCTCTGATACCACTCCTGGATTTTGAAGCCTTATACTTAATATGAAACTAATAGGAATATAATCATAGTATCAAATATAATAAAGTTGCAATATAATGAAACAAATATAATAACTCAGAATATAATATCAAACAAAATAACATAAGAATAACTCATAATACTCATAGAATAAATATCTACTAATGCATGCAATAAGCTATACATTTTTTATACCAATTAAAATGATTTTTCACAAATATAATTGTATGGGACTCCTCATATGTTGCATTCTTGACCTTCACTCTTCTTTGTAACTCTTCACTTTCCTATTCTAGGGACACATGTGCACTCTCACATAATGGACACGTGCACATTTACTCTCACAACACATGCACACATAATTACATGACACTTGTGCATTTCTTACACATTATTACATTACATGAAATATAAATTCACATTCTAATCTAAGACACACACCTAATATAATAATGTACCAAGGTGGCACATTGGTATGTACTAGATAATGTAATATTCTCCAATAATTTTATTTCTTCATTTATCATTATTGTGGACAGAAAGGTTCAATTTCCTATTTGCACAATAATTTCTCATTTAAAGGATAATATGAAAGGATGAGAATATGGGGGTAACCTAACCAAGTATAAGGCTAATAGCTCATGGTAGTGGTTATTGAGTTTTCTATTGTATATATCTCCAACCTTTTCTTTAGATTTTGTTATAGCTTAGTTACTACTCCCTTATATTTGGTTGATGCTTGTTTCCTTAGGTGAATTAGACCTTAAGATATCATCTATGAAGGGACAAGAAGCATTCAACAAATGGAATAATCAAACTTTTAGGTTTTTTAACTAGATATTCTTACAATAGGTAAAAGTATTATGGTCATCTACTATACTATACAACCTACCCTAATACTCAAATTTAACACATTGGTGGTAAGTTGAGGGGAAAAACTACATCATGTGGATCCAAAATTACCCCAAAAGAAGATTTTAGTTCAATTCACATGGTAACACATAAAATAATGTATTTAAAATGTGAGGTCCTACTTTTATTGGTAAAACTATAGTTTTGAAAACTTTCTGTTCTTAATTATCATAAGCCCTTATGACAATGTATAAATTTTCTAAATATTCATTGTTGAGCCCTATCATATGGATAAATCTAAGGCTACAAACATTTATTAATGAAACATTATTTATGAGAACCCTCTTGACGGATATTGCAAGTGATATACTAGGGGATCTCTCCCAGTAAATAGGTAGGTGAAATGTCATCCTTAAATAAGGATATAGTCACATGGTTCACACTAAGTGATCCTTCTACATTAGCTAGATCATTAGGGCTAATATTTTTAGGTACCATCTGCTCATGTAGAAGCTTGTACGTGTTTTATCTATGACTAGAAGAGATTCACAACAATTCAATTATAGAGATTTTAGCTGATGTATCCTCTAATTATTGTTGAAGGTTAAACTATTTTTTCTTAAGGTTTAGAACTAGAGGTAATTATTTAGTAGCAATGGCACATCTAGGACATAAAACTAGGTGAGTTTTAGGAGAGGGTTTAGAGGCTTGATCCTTCTCTTTGGCCTATTGTCTAGTCACAATACAAATATGAAACATCCCTACCATATTATTATCTAATGAAGGGACATTCTTATATTGTACTTGGTTGACAATATTTTATCCATGATTAGGTAGGAGGTCCTAGAATATCCCTAAATATTGACCAAAATGTGTCGCTTATTTAGGATCATTGACCATTAGATGACCTTGGTCAATAAGGTCTTGTACCACATTATTAAGGGTGATACACTTGTTTGTCTTATGACCATTAGTGCCATGGAAAGAACATTGTTGGTCATCCTTTAACCAAGAAAGATTTCAAGATCATGTTGTCTTATAGAGGGTAATTTTATCATCTTAGCATCCAATAGTTGTGTTAGCAGAGAAGATAGAGGTTGGTTTAATTAAGTAAATTTTCTAGAATGTTTTTCCTAAGTTTTAGCTAAGATTAATTTCTTTAATGTTACCACAATACTAACATTACCTATTTTAGGATTATTTTTAGAGTGAGAGTCAATTAAACCATCACCCACAACATGCTTGTTTTTATATTATCCTTTAGTGTTGGAAGGGGATGGTTTCACATATTCCTTCTTAGTATTCAATTTCCTTCTTTGCTAAAGAGAAAATTTCATTTATTTAATGATATAAATTACATTGTCAAAAGACACGACACGAGTCATCTCTAAAGGATATGAAAAATATTCTTATAAATTATATGTGAAAATCCAGAATAGTTTCCTAGGTGGTAGAGGAAAAGATAGTTTTCTAACATTCACCGTCAAGGCAAGAATTCATTAAAAAAATTATTTTTCCCTTAAGTTGATATAAATTATAAACTATATACTTTTCCATGATATGTGGTGAAATATTGAATGAACATCTCAGCTAGATTAAAAAATTTATTGATAGAGTGATGCGCTAATTAATAGAACCATTCCAAGGCCTCACCAAGAAGACTCATGGGAAAGATCTTCAATAATAACATTTCATCATACTTGATGTCATGGCATGCAACTCTAAAAATTCAAAGGTGCTCTATAGGGTCACATTATCCCTTATATAACCAAAAATTTGGCAACACAAAGCTCAAAGGATAAGGTCTATTTTTCAAATTAGGATCTATAGGTTCATCGCAACACTCTTAGTAGGAATACTTTTTAGGTATGCCTTCTTGAATAGAGGCTAACTATTATTTGAACTTAGAGTTTTTTGCTAATTGTTCTAACCTAAAATTAATATCCTAGAATCTAGGATAGGGCACTGATAGTAATATAGATTGAGATTGAGGGTTGAATAAAGGGTAATCCTAAACACATGGATGGTATGATCCAAAATAGATTGTCATGTTATTAATTTCAAGATTACCTTGGAAAGGTATGCTTGTAGGAGGAATTTTAGTAAATATAATGCTAGTTGACATAGGTATGCTATAGAATGGGTTAGAAGTAACCGCATTCAAGGCATGAGATATACTATCAAGGGCATCCAAATGTTGGACTTGTGGATAGCTTATGTGTTGAGCTATAGGAGGGTTTAAAATAAGTGGCTCTATGTTGGGAGGTATAGATCCAAAATTACCTAAGGATATGATACTTGGAAAAATCCCTACTAAAACTATGATGATAATCAATTCTTATTGTTGAACACTCATGGTGTTTGATCTAGGTTGGTGCAAAAGTTCTAAAAGAGGTTATTCCATGGTAGAATAAAGAATTTATTTTGTCCTAAAAGTAGCTTCCATGCTTTATTTTTTTCCTCGTAGGAAAGTAATAAGATAATCCATGGATCTAAAAGCTACCTCTCCTTGTTCATTATAAATAGGAGAAAGGGTTTTAGAAGGAGGAGATTCTTCCTTTTTTCTCATAGATTGGGTTTTGATTAAGGGTTGCTTATCTAGAAGTTCAGATAAAGTGATCAAATTTTATGCCATTTGTCATGCAATATTTCAAGTGATATAGGGGGGTTCAAGCATGGTAGAAGGAGGATTTCAATTCACTAAGTTTTATTTTAAGATTACTTATAGAAAATAAGAAAAATATATTTGATATCCTTATGTCACCTTAAAAACTAACCCTCTATATGACTCCCATAAGTCCAATGTAATATACTATCCAAGAAGGATTTCCCTCCAAGGTTTGTACATCGGTTTTCTCAAGGGGTCATTAACCTTCCCCAAATAGGACTAACAACTGGTTATGTTCTTATTATATTGATTTAATATTATTTATTTAAAAAAATAAGATTAAGTGATCTTGATTAAAGTGTAATAGATTTTATCTTGATTAAGGATAAGATGCTAGGCAATAATATTTTTGCATAGGAGACCCTATGATGTGGTTCATAGTAGGATCACCAAATATATGGGTCACCAAAAATGAGCACAGGGGCATTGGCATTGAATGCATTTATTTTGGGGTCATCCACACTTGGGCGGGGGAGTGCTACTGCTAACCCATCATTATGGGGACTACGCTTTATGTAATGTTTTATCTTTGATGGAAAGATTCAGGTTCACCAAGGGATTTTAGATTTCATAATCTAGGGATTTTAGATTTCATAATCTAATTTGATGTGTTAAATTTATCAAACACCTAGATTTTGAACTATCCTTGAAGCTATTATATAAGATGAAAATGCAATGTAGTGTGAAGATAAAGTGCTATCCTATATGCAAGTTTTGATTCAATGAATGCTAACTAAGATGGAAGTTACATGAAATAATTTTTTTCTTAAAAGTAAGGGTGTAAGAGGGATGCAAACACATAGATTATCCTAATGCAATACTATGTGCAATATATGTTTTAAATACCTAAGAAACTAAAGCAGATGACTATTCTAAGTTTCTTTTTGTCTCTTATTATTATATGTGTGCTTAAAAGATTAAATAGCAAGCAAACAAGAAGCAAAATAGTCTATGCTAAAAACTAAAAGCTAGAGGATTAGAGGTACTTACCTATTTTTGTGTCTGATGTGAAAACACCATTTGTATGCAAATCCATGACTTGGGTGAATACATCGTCTATCAACCCTTCATCTGGTGGATTCATTCAAACCTACAAATAGACAAAAAAAGAGAAAGATTATCATTTGGAGGTATGCCAAATAGTAAGAAGGTTATAAATTCCTTATTTTCACAATCAAGTCTCCTATTTATGAGGAAAATTGAGGTGTCCTACCTTGGATATGGATGTTGAATAATATATGGTGACTATGCTAGCTAGAAGTGCTCTAGCTAGTATATTCACAAATGTTACTATAGTTACTTAACTAAAAATAGATTGAAAATTAAAGACCTAATATACTATTAAAATAAAACATAAGAGCATATTTGATCAGGATCAATGCTGAGATGACTAGAAATGTAAGGCTTCTTAGATATTTGGTGAATTTACCATCTAGGAATGCTATAGATAGCAAATTTATTATTATGAAAATTTAGATGAACAACAACTAGATCAAAAAATACACATTACTTATATTGTTAAAATGAGGTACATGGATGGAATTGACTAGGTTGGATACTAGGATGACCAAAACTAAAGGTATTTTTAAACATATAGAAAATACGCCAGATGGAAATGCTATATCTAGTGGATTCATTAGGAAAACAATAGGTTGATAGAACAAAGGATAAGGATTAAAAAAATTATCAATATGATGCATAGGAGCTAACTATACTAGGCTAGATGCTACGGGTCAAAGAAATCTAGGAACTCTTAGATATGTTGTGAATACACCACCTATATTACCTATGACTAGGGTATTTGATCTCAAGGTTGAAAAAGGCAAATAATATTAATATTTCCAGGATAAGGGCATGCTGACTCGTAGTACATATGCCACCTAAAACTAGGTATAGATGATAAATTTATTTAGTCTAGTAGTAGGTTGTCAAATCCAGGTGTGGGGAGGCTATGAAGACCTTCTACTAGTGTGGTAGAGATTTTGTTAACTATTTTATTTCTAAAAAAAACTCCTAGGATGCCGATGGAATCGAAGAGAAGCAAATGTTTGACAATGATAGCTAAATCTAAAGATCTTGATTATAAGAGTGTATTCTATAGATCTAACTCATAAAAACATTAATGGTAGCTAGAATAAAATAAAAAAATATAACAAAAGTATATCACTGGGATTTCGAGTGTGAATGCTCTCTTTCCTTCCTTTGAGACTGAATCATTGGATGACCCTTATGAGAGAATTCAGTAGCACTTCATTATGTTTGAATCAATTATAATTTTAGTAGAGTTTATTGTAATAGAATATGTTCTTGAAAAGCTATCCCAAGGGGCCAATTTATAAAAATTGACCCTCCTAGGGTTTCCCAAGTGGGAGGGATGAAGTGGCTAGCATATGGGCTAATCTGTATAGTGGTAGGGAAGATTTTCTATTGATTGCAACTTGTAATCAATTGCTAATTATAACTTGCAATCAACTACCCCTAGATTTTAGTTCACAAGTGTAGAGAGATGAAGTAAATCCACCACCTTCCTTTCCTATCTTCCAATCACTTGGAACTGTAGAAGAGAAATCAAACAATATTTATTCCACACTTGGTAGGTTGTTATAGGCATAATTTAGGATTTCATTTTTTGAAAGTGAATATGCCACTTGGATGAATATGCTGGCGAGCATATTCAAACTTGGCATATCTATAAATATAATTGTTAGGTCAGATCTGATGGACAATGCCAACTTGAAAGCATGGACAATGCCAACTTGAAAGCGTGTTCAATTTTTGATAAATTCATTGTGACATGGTGGATTCACTATTGCTATGTTTTGTCTATAAATTCTAGGATTAGGTTAATTTCTATGGTATATTTTATCCTTTTTTGGGTTTGGATCAGAGATCAATGTAAAAGAGGTATTCCAATTTTAGGTATCTACAAACTTTAGACTACAACACTACTTCAAGCTGAAGAGTGATTCAACCTTCTTCATCAAATAATGGAAGCTCTATCTAGGACTACACATTTTGGCCAATAACCTATTTGAGATAGGATACATAAAAAATTATATGGATGTAGGATTATGATGGAAGCTCCAACTAGTATTCTACTTTACCAATGTGATGAACTACCTTGTAGGGACCATAAAATCAAGGAGCCAACTTATAACTAGATTTGGTCTTTAAGGAAAATTGCTTATAAGGTTGTAGGAGTAAAAATATTGTATCTCCTATATTGAACTATCATTTAGAATGATGTGAATCTTGTTGTTGCTTCATACAATTATGGGCTTAGGTAAAATTATCCTTAAGGAGCGAAAGCATAATTCATCATTTTTATAACAAATCATCTACTTGGGAAATTTTGGAAGATCCTACAACATAGTTTATGATAGAGTTTTTTAACCATATAATGCTTCAAATAGGGATATATTAAGGAAAAATGGTATGTATTATACCACCATTCTGCAAACAAAAACCATTAGACCCAGTGATATTGCTTGTCTTAAGCCAAAAAACTAAGATAAGTACCAAAATATTTATTAAAAATATTTGTTTGACCATTAGATTGAGGGTCATATGTGGAAGACATATTCAACTTGGTACCACTAATATGAAACAATTCCTTCCCGCAATTTCTAGTGAAGATAGGGTCACGATCACTCACAATGGTTTTGAGTATACCATGAAACTTAAAAATAGAATCAAAGAAATATCTTGGTGTAGGCCTAAAATTTTCGCACTCCTTTCCTCTAGGCTGATGGATCCGTGCCTCAGAGGGGAATGGAAAATAGTAGAGCTACACCTCGAAAGAGAGGCACTTAGTTGTACCTTCTTATGGTGATTTTTTGACGAATTAAGGGTTCACCAGGAAACTTTTAACGGCAGTTTCCATACCTAGGCTTGGAAGATGTTTGATGCGTTCTTTTTATAAATATTTCTCATACACCTAAGTTTGGCCTTTATGCAACTAAACTATCTATATGCGATTTTGATTTAATGAAGATAGCAAACAGTGAATACAGAATGAAATACAATGCATAAGATTGGAATTATAAGAAATTATAAGCCTTATCTGAGCCGGATGTTCGATGAAGATTCTGAGGGTTGTAGTAGAACAAAATCACCTCTATTTTGATAGAATCACTTCTGTTCTAGATAGAATCACCTGTGTTCAGACAGAATCACCTCTGATTTAACAAAATCGTAGGTGATTATGTCGCAATCCTGCAGCAAAATAGTTGATAACAAATAGAGGACAGAAAACAATGTTTCTTGCAAATTATAATAGTTTCTCGTACTCCAAGTCATAAATATATTTTAATTTCTATATGCAAATGGATATGAAATGACATGAGAATACTATGATGACAATTCAACCTAATATACTATGGATTTATGCGATTATGATCCTGACTTCATGATGCAATTAACTGGAATGATGGTGAACACCAAGATGCAATATCTAAATCTAAATAATAAATTAAATGGACATGATGCAATGCATAGAAAAATAGAATATTGGAAAATAAATGCAAACAATGATTTGAATCCTTACCCCCAACTGATCTGAAGACAGGATCGCCTATTCTCTGATGAAATCGCCTAGTCTCTGACAAAATCACTTGTCACTTATGTCGAAATCGCCTATCATTTATGTCGATCACCAAGCGATTATGATGGTATTTTGGGTGATTATAACTGAGACCTGCAATAACAAAATTAGACAATGGGGTGCTAGGAAATGAAATTCTATGGCAAATTGATGCGAGGGATTCTTAAGAGAATTTTAGCAGCAATGTCAGGAGATCTGAATTCAACTTGCCAGGGGAAAGAAGGGAAAAAGGGCTAGATTAAATAGGTTAAGGAGAGATTCTAGGAAGTTAGGAGGTTAGACTAAACATGGAGGAGGTTTTGATTCCTCCTATGTTTGCCACATCTAAACTGTTCGCCAACCTCCCTGATCCGAATGACGGCTAAACCAGGTAAGACGTTTTGAAACAAATTTTATCTTTTTAGCAAATTTGTTAAAATTCTATTTTGGATAGAATCGCCTAGCGATTTTGTCGATCATCAGGCGATTTTGTCGACCGTTGGGCGATTTTGCCCAACGGTCCAACAATTTTTAGTTTGTTGGCATGAAAATCGAGGATATTGTTGTTTTACCATTTTAGCTGACTTTTGGGTAAATTTTGAATAACTTTAATAATTTTTATGATGTTTAGGTAAATTAAATGTGTCAATTTTACCCTACTACATTTTGCCCCCTCTTTAGCGATCTTTTGAAAAAAAGGTCGTTAAAGATGAAATGGCACATTTTTCGAGATAGTAGAAAAAAATTGGACGCATTTAAGTTCATAGTTTAATGTTTACTATTTTATAATTTATTATGTTGCCCCCTTCGAGTTTTCACATTAATTTCACTGAATTAGTGAGAAACTCGAAAAGTTTTTATATTGACTTAAATAGTAAAAAGGGTAAAAAAAGTTTATTTCATTTTCATTTTTTACTAGCTGGATAGAAACTTTGCTCTGGAGAGACCAATGGCGGAAGCGACTCATCGGGCTGATTTGGTACGACGAGGGGTGAAGGTAAGCTTTGATTTGGATTTTATTTTTGAATCTTTGGATTTTTAGGTTAAATTTTTATTTTATTTGGATTTTTAGATGGGGTTCACCATTTTTCATGGGTCGAGGCAAAATCGCCCCTATTTTGGCAAAATCGCCTAGGGTTTTGCAAAATTGAATTCAAATTTGGAGGTGATTTTGCAAAATCATGGATGATTTTGGCAAATGTAAGTCGATTTTGATAGAATCGAATAATCGATTATGTCAAAATCGAGGTGATTCTATCAAAATCGGGGTGATTTTGATAGGATCGATGATGATTATGTAATTTTAATATATATGATTTTGATGGTATGATTTTATGTGTGGTTTTATGCAGCAAGGTACTCTAAAAAGTAGGGAATGGCGATATGATGGACTCTAGGCAGATTTGGGAGCTTTGAGTGCGGAGGAGAGGACCACCTTGGGAGCGGTTGGTCTTAGGCATGTGGTAGAGATGCCACATATTCCTATAGATATGGTGCTACTGATAGCACTCGTAGAGTGATGGTACCCAGGCTCTTCCTATTTTTGGTTGCCCATAGGGGAGATGGCTCCCACACTTGAGGACGTGTGGAGGATTCTATAGGTACCTATCAGGGGTAGGGTGATTACCTCCTCTGGTAGTCGAGACCAGGCACTACAGAGGTTAGCAGGGGCTTCTAATCTCGCATTGGGATCAGGAGGAGTGTCTGTCACTACTTTGAGATAGATACAGGGCATCTCACCTTTGACATTAGTGCTTTCTAGAGTAGTGGGTGGACTACTCCTTTGTCATCAGAGCAGTTGTAGGTTGCCTTGGTTGTTGGTAGAGGTGGTGGCAGATATGAGGGATCATCGGATCCGATTTGCATGGGGTCCTTTCATTCTTTGTAGACTCTACAAGACCTTGTATAAGGTCATCTACAGGGGTGGAGTTGCCTTAGTTCTCACATCATTCCTACAGGTTTGGTGTTGGGAACATATTGCTATCAGGAGACCAGATGGATTGTCGCTGGCTACAACGGAGGTAGGTAGGCCGAGGGCCTATTATTGGACTATGAGGGTCAAGGGGATGAGGAGGCTTGACTTAGATGATGTTCGACATCTATTGGATGATCTGATAGGATATTCCATCACCTAGAGGCCATGGAGAGATCATCCAGGGTGGGCAGAGGACAGAGAGGAGTTAGCTCATGTGAGATGAGTTATTTGGTTGTGGATGCATGCTGGAGAGATGGAGCTGCATCAGGTGGATAGAGTTATGAGATAGTTTGGGATTCAATAGGGAATCCCTACTACTAGAGATTTTTATTTTTCTTGGACTATGCGAGATCCAACATCGGTCAGTGGCCCTCCTGATATGCAAAGGTTTCTAGATCGATATCTCGATGAGCCAGTTGCCACAGCAGAGGGGGATGATGTAGGAGTTATAGATGATTACTCTACTTGGTATGCATCCATCCACCCTCATCGATTGACTCTACAGAGGGGACCCATCCACAAGGAGGTAGAGAGGGTACTTCGACATCACCGTGCGACTAGTGAGCAGAGTAGCATGGGATCTGCACCACGAGGTAGAGGAGTCAGGACTAGGGGTGGCTTCACACGTGGTCGAGATAGGGTACAGGATCCTCCTAGGAGGGAGGGGATGAGGACCAGAGGTGGACATTTCTCATGTCCACTTGGGGCTCCACATGTTGGGAGGAGAGAGGAGGAGAGATAGATGACTCCTCCTCAATAGGAGGATAGACCAGATTCCCCTGAAAATGGGGTGGATATGGGGGTTGGGGAGAGCAGTGCGATGGCTGCTCTACGGGGTGAGGTGGCTCGGCTAGAGAGAGATAATTCTTCCTAGAGGACTAGGATCGAGTCTCTCGAGGTAGAGTTAGCCCAGGCTAGGGCGCAGTTATAGCAGAGGGCTGAGGTTCAGGGAGTTGGAGCTCCTAGTACTACGACTTCTGAGTTGAGTGATAGTGTAGCTGATGTATTGGCTAGGGCTTCTAGATGAGCCACTTTTTATTAGGCTCTATATTTTGTAGTAGTTCCTATGGGTCAGAGGCAGCCACTTCCTACGATGTATGAGCCTCCATCTCGCTCGAGTCACTCGAGATCACACTCGACGACTAGGACTGCTACTACTACTAGGGCAGGAGAAGTCCGAGCACCTCGACCTCCTAGTGGAGATGATGCTCATAGTGCTAGATGATCTATTTGGTTGTATTTTGATGACTGAGTACGTCGATGATAGATATTGTGGCATATTAGTTGATCCTTTTTGTATATATACTTTTGATGATATATATAGCTATCTTTTGTTCTATGCAAAAAATGTCTTTGTTTATTAATTTTGCATTTTTAATTTTAAATGAACATGTTTGTGTTTTGTGTTTAAAACAAACAATTTGATGTTGAGGATACGTTTTTGTGAAAATGTGTTGTTGAAAATGTGTTGTTTGAAGAGATGAGAAATATTGATAGATTTAGCAATAAGTCTTGAAGGATGTTGTGTTGTTATGTGACTGTTGTTGGAGTTCAAAGCTCATGAAGTCACGAAGCTAATCCTGTTGTTATTGCTAAATAAAGTATTTGGGTGCTTAAGAACAATCTTAAGGCTTCTTGTGATGAAAAGAGAATTTTTGATGTTGTTTTGGAACAATGTGTTGATAAATATTTTGAGAATATGTTGATTGAGCATGAAAAATTTGAAAGATGATTTGCGCTAAACAAGGAATTCTTAATTGCTTAAGGATAATGTCATCATCACAAAAATCAAGATGAAAATGCAGGATGCTATATAATTTTTGTTTGTTTTTAAAATGCAAAATTAATGTTTGATAGATCATTATATCACATGTACAAAAGTTTTTATAATTTTGTAAAGAAATGTACACATTTATTTTGAGGTATGCAAAATTAGAAGGATGACTTGCGCTAAACAAGGAATTCCTAATTGCTTAAGAATAATGTCATCATCGCGAAAGTCAAAATGAAGATGCAAGATGATATAAATTTTGTTTTTAGAAATATTGGATAGGGAATTTGAACTATTTAAACTATTTTGGACATAAAAATTAGAAAGATGGTTTTCACTAAGCAAGGAATTCCAAAAAATTTTTAAAATGAAGAATGATAAAAGAATTGATGATATTTATCTAATAAAATTCCGAAGAAATATTTTAATTTATTTCAAAGACAAATTCAAATTTATCTAGAACCAATGTGTGTGAAGTGCATTCATTATCTATTTTGATCTTATCATAATGATACAAAATATCTCGAATAACAAATGTGTGTGCTTTGCAAAATTCATTTACCGATTCTGAGTAAGAAAATGATATAGCAAACTTAAATGAACCAATGTGTGTGCATGTGAAGTATTCTTTAACCATGATTTTGTGCATGCATAGGGACTGAACTACTATGCAAATCAAACCACCAAAAGCTAGCTATTCCATAAGCGAACATTGGTCTATACAAAATAAGGTCGCTAATGTGACAGACATATCGCCATGTGAAAAGGAATTACCCAATGTCAAGCAAGTTGGGCACAAATCGCCTGTTATGGGGCTTACCTCATGATTTTCGAATAACTGAGAAATTCCAGGGATTCAAGTTCCATACTCCTTCTTTTCTTCATATTTATAAGGTAGGGATTTCTTGCCCATTTCTGAACAAGGGGATTTTATTGCTTTGGAACATTTTTCGTTGATTTTTCTCTCTTTTATTTTCTCTCATTTTTTTTTTTTTTTTTTTTTTCTCTTTTTTTTCTTTTTTTTTTTTTTTCTCTCAGGATACTTGCCCAGATTAGACGTGGGGCAAGGGATTTATTTGGGTAGGAAGGAACTTGTCCTTTTGCCAATTTCTTAGTATTCTAGACCATGCACATGATAGGATAGCAAGGGAAACCTTTTGCTTAAGGTTTTAAGATTCACTATGTAGTATCATTTTTTGAAATTTGCAACAAATCATTTTAATGTGTAAAAGTGTGTTCTTGGTTCCAAAAAGTAGCAAAATCATTTACAAACTCAGAATTATTTAGTGAAGTAATAGTGTTCTTTGATATAGGAGAGATTTATAATCAAAACAACAAAAATCAAAATTATTAATTTTAGTGAAATTTTAGTGCATGGTTCAAGATAACTTTTGAATTTTATCTGAGATAATATAAAATACTACTCATAATTTTAGTAGATAATAATGCAGAGATATAAATAAAACAATGTTGTAGAAATATTTTTGGAGATTTTTGGATTTTGTGAATTTTTTTGGTTGTTTTGATAAATTTTTGAAATGCATGAAAAATTATTTACAACTATTTACAGTGATGAGACTTTTGGATCTATGCATAATATCTTTTTAGGTGCATGATATTCATGGGTTCCTTGAGATATTTTCCATCCAAGGTAGCCAATATGTATGCACCTGATCCAAATTTGGTAGTGATGATGTATGGTCCGAGCCAGTTGGGCTCAAATTTACCTTTAAGGTCTTTTGTTGCATTTGTATTTTTTTATTTTCTTTTAAAACTAGATCACCAACTTCAAATGATCTATTATGAACTTTCTTAGCATATGATATTTTAAGTTTGTCTTGGTAGGCATGAAGATGTTCTAAAGCATGAATGCACTTTTCATCTAGAAGTTCTAACTGACTTAATCTTCCAGCACGATATTCATCTCCAACTTTCGCATCTTGAAGTAAAAGAGCTAAAGAAGGAACTTCTAATTCGAATGGAAAAACAACTTCAGCACCATAAACCAAGACAAAAGGAGATGCGCCCGTAGGAGTACGAACACTAGTTCGATAAGCCCACAAGGCAGGATATAATTGTATATGCCAGTCACGACCTATTTTATTAACCAATATTTTTAGTATTTTGATTAATGTTTTATTGGATGCTTCAACTTGGCCATTTCCTTGTGGATAATAAGGAGTAGACCATCTATGTTGAATTTTATATTTTTGACACAATTTTTTAACGTCTTTGTTCTTAAAGCAAGTACCATTGTCAGAGATGAGATTAGATGGAATTCCAAATCTACAAATGATTTGATTAAAGATAAATTTAGAGACTTGGACTCCTGTGCAAGAAGCTAAAGGCATGGCTTCCACCCACTTTGTAAAATATTCTATTGTAGTTATTATAAATTTATGACCATCAGATGAGACAGGATTAATTTTACCAATAATGTCTAAACCCCATTTAGAGAAGGGCCAAGGAGAAGCTATGGTTTGGAGTTCCTGAGCAGGAGCATGGACAAGGTCAGCATGTCTTTGACATTTGTCACAATGATGCACATAATCATTGGCATATTTTTCCATGGAAGGCCAAAAATAACCCATTCTAAGGAGCTTTTTAGCAATGGCGCCTCCACTAAAGTGTCCTCCGTAGGATCCATCATGGGCTTCACTTAAGGCTTTCTTAGATTCTTCTAGGTTTAGACATCTTAACAAAATACCCTCAAAGGATCTTCTATATAAATTATTACCAACAACTACAAAATGAACAACTCACTTACGTAATAATCTACGTTGGTTTCTATCTAATCCTTCAGGGAAAGTCCCATTTTGCAAGAAATTAAAGATATCTATGTACCAAGGTTCTGGGGTGACTTCATTAATCAAGAATACATCCAATGGTTCTAAGAAAGATTTTGAAGAAGTGGGTTCTTGGAGTTTGTGGATAATGATAGTAGCATATTCATCATCCAACTCCAAAGGTAACAAAGAGGCAATCGCAGCCATAGCATCGGCAACACGGTTGCTAGTTCTAGGAATGGCTTCTAAAGTCACTTTTTCAAACAATGAAATAATCTTAACCACATATTCTTTATAAGGTCACAATTTCTCATCTCGTGTTTGATAGACTTCATTAATTTGATTTATCATGAGTTGAGAATCTCCAAAAACTAACAAAATATTGATTTTTAAGGCTAAAGCAGCTCGTAATCCAAGGATTAGGGCCTCATATTCTATAGTGTTATTAGTACAAGCAAACTATAATTTAAAATATAATGGTATTAGGTGCTTTTGAGGAGATATTAATATGATTCCTGCACCTGCACCGCTCATACATCTAGCTCCATAAAAAAATAATGTCCAAGTTTTAGAATGATCCTCTTCTAAATTAAGGCATTCATCAAGAAATTCAATGTTCATGGGTTGAGTAGATTCTATAGGAGCAACAACTAACTGATCAGCTATAACTTGGCCTTTTATAGATTTTTGGCTGATAAATGTGAGTTCAAACTCACTAAGAGCAAGAACCCACTTAGTTGTGCGTCCTGATAAGTATGGTCTACTCATTAAATACCTTAGTGGATCAGATTTTGCAATGACATATGTTTTCTGGCTAAGCATATAATGACGCAATTTTTGCGTAGAAAACACAACTGCTAGACAAAGTTTTTCTAATGGAGTGTATCTTGTTTCATAACTTATCAAAGTTCTACTTATGTAATATGTGGCTCGTTCTTTCTTTTCATCATCTATTTGAGCTAACATAGCTCCAAGTGCGAGTTTCAAAGCAGAAATATACAAAATGAAAGGACAATCTGGTCTAGGTGGAACAAGCACTGGAGGGTTGAGAAGATATTATTTGATACTATCAAAAGCTTCTTGAAATTCCTTATCCCATTGAAAGGAAGTATTTTTCTTGAGTAATTTAAGAAAAGGTTCTGTTCTATCTGCTAGTTTATCAATGAAATGATGAATAGCCTGTAACTTTCCTTGTAAACTTCTTAATTATGATATGTTCTTAGGTGGTGGCATATCATGGATAGCCTTAATATTTAAAGGATCTATCTCGATGCCCCGTATAGAAACAATAACTCCTAATAATTTTCTAGATTTTATTCCAAACACACATTTGTCTGGGTTTAAACGTATCTGGTATTCTCTCAACCTATCGAACACTTTTCTTAAATCATTAATGTGATCCTCTTCTTTAGTTGAGCGAGCTATAATGTCATCCACATAATCATGCAAAATATCATACATCATATCATGAAAAATATATGTCATAGCTCTTTGATATGTTGCACCTGCATTCTTTAAACCAAAAGGCATGACTTTCCAACAAAAAGTCCCCCAAGGTGTGATGAAAGTTGTTTTAGCTTGGTCTTCAGGAGCTATTCTAATTTGGTTATATCCTAAAAAACCATCCATAAGGGACAACATCCCACTCCCCACTGTAAAATCTATGATTTGGTCCATATTAGGGAGAGGGAAGTCATCTTTAGGGCATGCAACATTGATATCTCTAAAATCAGTGCAAACCCTAATTTTGGTAGCTTCTTTCTTAGTTACTGGAACAACATTAGATATCCATTCAGCATAGTCAATAGCTTGTATAAATACAACATTCAAAAGCTTCTCCAATTCACTTTTAACTAGTAGTGCTACTTTAGGATGCATTTTTCTAAGTTTTTGCTTTACAAGTTTAGCATCAGGGCGCACTACTAAATGGTGCATAACTACAGAAGGATCTAAGTCGGGCATATCTGCATACGTCCAAGCAAAGATATCAGGATATTCTATGAGGAATCCCATATATAGTTTTTGTTTCTCTTCATTTAATTCAGATCCAATTTTGACCATGTGAGGATTTTCTTCTGTCCCAATGTTAATTTTTACAAAATTTTCTACAACAATATTTAGGTCTCTTTCAAAGTTGGGAGGTGCGGGTGATACCCCCATTTCTTGTAATTCCTCAAATGTGCATTTAGCTAATTCTTCTTGGGGGGTAGTAGCTTCTATGTGAGCTATACATGGCATTGATCCATCAAAGAAAAAATTATTTCTTAGAATTTCATCTAGAGTTATATCATGACAAATATCACCTTCTAAACATTCATCCACAGAAGCAATCATTTCTGGATAAACTAAGGTTAACATATTACAAGTATGTATCATTTTAAAAGGTTCTTTTTGTTCCATATATTCTTGATATGTTACAAGATGATTATCATCTTCATATGGGAAAGGTTCTATTTTGGTGGGGATATAACCAAGACCACAATGGGCTGGCCATTCTTCGACCTCTAAAGGTTCTTTTATACCATTTTCATGAGGTCCTAAACCTTTACCTCTATAACCCATGCTACACATCATTGGTTTTGATTTTATATATTCATTAGAAAAATAACACTTAGCAAATCCCTCTTGATCAATTGTAATTTTTACCATTGAAAATTTACCCCAATCATATCCTGCATATACAAAGGCACAACTCCCAATGTGACATATGCTTCCTTTCTTTGGTAAGCCTAATGTTCGAGGAGATGGTGGTAATTTTGATAGTACTAAAGAATCTTGAATATCAAAATTAACTTCTTTTGTTGTTGCTAGTACTGAAGATAAATCTGGTAATACTTCATCTGAAATGGCGTATGAAGTAGATGGATTATCCTCCTTAACTAGCTCTTTAGATGCTGTAAATTCAAATGTTGTAGATGCAGGAGGTGACTCTATCACTATAGAGTTAGGAAAGGGGTTAGGTATATTTTTAGAAGGTGATGCTGATGTTGATGATTTAGAATATGTTTTTGGTTTAGGAGATGATTTAGATTTGGAAAGTTTTGGTGGTACAGATGAACTAGGATAAACAGAAGACATAGCAGGACAAAATGGAACCCCTACAGGTTCTACCATAGCACACATATCAAATGGTCTAGGATCACCATGAATAGTGACTAGTTGATTTTTAAATTCAAATTTAACACATTGATGTAATGTGGAAGGTACTGCTCTCATTGCATTGATCCAAGGTCGACCCAGAAGGATGTTGTACGATGCAAAACAAGGTACAACAAACACAGTCATATCCAAAACCCTTGGGCCAACTTGCAATGGGATTTTCATGACTCCACATGTTTCTTGGGTTTCATCATTAAATGCCTTAATGATCATTTCAGTATTTTTCATATCTTCTTTCTTGAATCCAAATATTTGAAAGAAATCATATGTACATATGTTTAATGAAGATCCATTATCAATTAGAACTCTCTTAACTCCTACATCTCCAATCATTGTTGTAATGTACAAAGGATTATCTCCAAACATACTTTGAGGAGGTATATCCTTGTCTTTGAAATCTATGAAGTTTGTTTCATCCAAAGTGACAACATTTACTACAACGTTAGGTTCAATATCTTCGGGTACCATCATTTTGCTCAAAGTTTTCATCAATTCTTCTCTATGTGTGGGGGAAGTTCTTAGGAGATCCAAAAGAGATATTCTTGTTGTAATAGTAGCTAATTGTTCATTAATATTATATGGAGATCTTTGTTGGGAACTTGTTACATTATTTATTTTAGTAGGATGTTTTAATATGAATGGATTTGTCTTCTCATTTTGACTTTGATCTTGAGAATTTTGGTTTTGTGCTTGTTGTCTTGTAACAACTCCGATGGTACCTACAATGTTGTCATATCGTGGATTACCAAAATGGGGTCTAGTACTTTCTGCTTGTTCATTTGTAAGCCATTGTTGAGATGATGGTCTAGTAGTTACCCTTCTTGGAAATGGTTCTTCCGGAACTGACAAGTCCGTAATAGGTGTGACAGGATCTGATTCATATTTTGAACTGTTTGAATCAATTTCTGCTTCACTACCTATTTCACTTTCTTCATCACTTTCTAAAAGTGTAATTTGGCATCTTTTCAAGGGTCTCATAGTAACTTGAGATTCTGTAGTTACACATGATGTTTGCAAGTTTTGATGGGGTAGAAAACCACTTATAGTTCCTACATATCGAGTTGGATGAGGAACATTATGGTGTTCTACTTGGTTTACAACTTCTTTACCATGCTTTGGTAAAGGATGTTGAAAAATATCCAAACTTTGATTTGCATTTTGATTTTGAGTCTTTTGTGTATTATTTTGAGCCTCTTTTGGTTGGAATTTTTCTACCTCCATTTTTCCATTATCAATTAAGTCTTGTATCACATGTTTTAATCATTTACATGAGTTGGTTGAATGACCATCAGTTCTATGAAAATTACAGTGTAAATCAGCTCTAAATCCAGCCACAGTTGTATCAGGTTGTCTTATCTCAGGCAATCGTATCAAGCCTTGTTCTAATAGTTGAGGTAAAACCATATGTAAAGGTTGATTTAATCTCGTAAATTCCCTTGGTGGTTTATCAGGAGCCTTCAATATAAAATTTTTGATAGCTTTCGTAAGATTAACATTTGGGTTATTTCTACTATCAGTAACTCCATCACCCACTACTTGTTTGTTTTTATATTGATTTTTAGAAGTTTTATCTTCCTCTTTCTTCTTAAATTGACCTCTTCTAATAAGGGCATCTTCTACCCTTCTTGCTAAATCAATGGCTTGATCAAAGGTTGTTACTGTAGCAGTAGAAAGTTCATAGGACAATTGTTCTTGCAAGTTGCCTATGAATATGTCTAGCATTTCTCGATGAGGTAATGCAAAGTGTAATTTACCTAGAAGTTGTCTCCATTTTGTTAAGAACTCGGTAAAGCTTTCATATTTTCCTTGCTTTAAGTTGTATAAATATTTAATGGTCACATGCCTTTCTATATAGGCACTAAACTGATGGACAAACGTCTCTGTTGTTTCCTCAAAATTCCTTAAAGAATTATTTGGTAATTGGTAGTACCATTCTAGGGCCATACCTCCCAAAATTTTAGGGAACATCTTTAATAACAACAAATCATCATGAGAAACATCATGACATGTCATTCTAAACATACGAAGATGCTCTATAGGATCTTCAGTCCCTTTATATATCAGGAGGACAGGCATGGGGAAATGCTTAGGATAAGGTTGGGCTACAACTATAGGATCCAAGGGTTGGCTACACATCTCTCGGTAACTGTACGAGGGATGGTAGGGATCAATTTGGTCTAGGCGAGAGGCTAGTTGTTTGACTATAGCTTCAAGCCCTTGTTGTTGTTGTCCACCAAATTGATTTGGCTGTACCATACTGTTATGCCTTTGATAGTAAGTTGGTGTTGTTGTATGAAGATTTCCAATTGAAACATTATTATGTAGAGTATTTGTGGGAACTATGTTTGGTTGAATTTTTTATTGATAGTTGGTACTTATATCTATTTAGATTTTTGTTATTGACTTGGCATTTGTTGATTAAGAGCTTGAGAAAATATGGAAGCAAATGGTTTCTTTTGTTGTTTAAAACTTACTTTAGTGATGCTAACAACCATACTAGATGACTGTGTTTTTGGATTTGAAACATTCTGATTTAAAGGTACCATGTTTTGAGTAGATGGTCCTGCTTGATCATAATATTTGTCTTTTTAAGGCATATAAGATAATGGATTTGTATGAATCTAAAATGTAGTTGCCAAAGCTGATTCCATATCACCTTCTCCTGAATTATCCATTTGTACTGCTTGAGTAAATTCCCCTATATGATCTTTGATGAATTGAGTAAAACTTGCAAGAGATCCAAATTTTACATTTCCTTTTTCATCTAAAGTGGGTTCATTAGGATCTTTTATTTCACCTTCCTCATTATCACCTTCATCTTCTGAAGATACATCATCTTCAATGAGTGCTCTATCTTCAAAATCACCTTGTTCTTGTTCTCCCATATTATCGGTATCTACTTGTTTACCACTTCTTAAGATTCTAGGCATTTTGTTTTAAAATAATTGTTTTTGCAGATATATATCTTATATATATGTGCTAAGTTTTGTGGTATATATATTATATATACCTAACTAAATAAATAAAGTACTATACTTGATGATTTTTTTTTTTTTTTTTTTTAGTTTTTGATTTTTTTTTGTAATTTTCTTGGTTTTTATATTGCAACAACAAAGCAAACACACTTATATAATATTACGCCTTAATTTTCTTCAAAAAGTCTATATATATCATTAATAGGTTCAAGTTGATCTGGTGTCATGTAATGTTCTTCTTCGAATTGGAAATGTTCTTTTAGAAATCTTACAAAGTGTGCTAGTGTAATACAATCAACTTCTAAGTTTGACGTGTAAAAGTATAATTCATGACAATATTCTCTATAAATCACAGCTCTAGGAACACTATTAAATCTTCTTCTATCATCTAAAACAACCTCTTGATTTTCTACTTGTGATAAGAACTTATGTACTACTATGGCATTTTCAAGATACTCTTCAAAAGGATAAAGTTCTGTAGAAATCGAGGCTCTCTTTTCAGCTAACCACCTATCACATGCTCTTTGGAGGTCGAAGTAAGCGGGTGCATTATAAGGATCCAGGATTCTAGATAGGTCAAACCTTAGAATTTGCTTAAGTTCAGTTTTTCTAGATTCTATGATATCTAATCTTTCCCAAAGTTCATTCCACTGTTGTAAGGAGAAAGTGTCGTCAGGTCCAAGTATTTGAGAAATTTCTTGTTTTTCTAATAATAGTTCAACATCTATAAGCACAACTCTTCTACAATTGTAATCTACCATCTATGGAATGTAAAGTTATGTGTTTTAACTAATGTTTTTGTTTATTTTTGTTTTTTTTTGAAATCAGAAGAAATGCCTATGTATTTCACGTCGGGTTCACCAAAGAATGTAGGCCTAAAATTTTCGCACTCCTTTCCTCTAGGCTGATGGATCCGCGCCTCATAGGGGAATGGGAAAATAGTAGAGCTACACCTCGAAAGAGAGGCACTTAATTGTACCTTCTTGTGGTGATTTTTTGACGAATTAAGGGTTCACCAGGAAACTTTTAACGGCAGTTTCCATACCTAGGCTTGGAAGATGTTTGATGTGTTCTTTTTATAAATATTTCTCATACACCTAAGTTTGGCCTTTATGCAACTAAACTATCTATATGCAATTTTGATTTAATGAAGACAACAAACAATGAATACAAAATGAAATACAATGCATAAGATTGGAATTATAAGAAATTATAAGCCTTATCTGAGTCGGATGTTCGATGAAGATTCTGAGGGTTGTAGTAGAACAAAATCACCTCTGTTTTGATAGAATCACCTCTGTTCTAGATAGAATCACCTGTGTTCAGACAAAATCACCTTCGATTTAACAAAATCGTAGGCGATTATGTCGCAATCCTGTAGCAAAATAGTTGACAACAAATAGAGGACAAAAAACAATGTTTCTTGCAAATTATAATAGTTTCTCGTACTCCAAGTCACAGATATATTTTAATTTCTATATGCAAATGGATATGAAATGACATGAGAATACTATGATGACAATTCAACCTAATATGCTATGGATTTGTGCGATTATGATCCTGATTTCATGATGCAATTAATTGGAATGATGGTGAACACCAAGATGCAATATCTAAATCTGAATAATAAATTAAATGGACATGATGCAATGCATAGACAAATAGAATATTGGAAAATAAATGCAAACAATGATTTGAATCCTTTCCCCCAGCTGATATGAAGATAGGATCGCCTGCTCTCTGACGAAATCGCCTAGTCTCTGACGAAATCGCCTGTCACTTATGTCGAAATCGCCTATCATTTCTGTCGATCGCTAGGCGATTATGATGGTATTTCGGGTGATTATAACTGAGACCTGCAATAACAAAATTAGACAATGGGGGTGCTAGGAAATGGAATTCTATGGCAAATTGATGCGAGGGATTCTTAAGAGAATTTTAGCAGCAATGTCAAGAGATCTGAATTCAACTTGCCAAGGGAAAGAAAGGAAAAAGGGCTAGATTAAATAGGTTAAGGAGAGATTCTAGGAAGTTAGGAGGTTAGACTAAACATGGAGGAGGTTTTGATTCCTCCTATGTTTGCCACATCTAAATTGTTCGCCAACCTCCCTGATCCGAACGATGGCTAAACCAGGTAAGACGTTTTGAAACAAATTTTGTCTTTTTAGCAAATTTGTTAAAATTCTATTTTGGACAGAATCGCCTGGCGATTTTGTCGATCGTCAGGCGATTTTGTTGACCATTGGGCGATTTTGCCCAATGGTCCAACAATTTTTAGTTTGTTGGCACAAAAATCGAGGATATTGTTGTTTTACCATTTTAGCCGACTTTTGGGTAAATTTTGAATAACTTTAATAATTTTTATGATGTTTAGGTAAATTAAATGTGTCAATTTTACCCTACTACACTTGGCTACCTCACTTGCCAAATAGAGATCTTGTAATGCATAGAAATGAACATACATAGAAAGGCGATCTTATACCACAAAAATCCCTATTTTACCCTTTGATTTGGGAAGATCCTCAATGAAATCCATTGAGATATGCTCCCATTGGCAGTTAGGGATAGGCAAAGGCTACAAAAATATAGGATATTTCACTATAGTGATAAATCACAAAAATTCACCCAGATGTTGTAGGTGAGTTGGAGAGGAGAGGGCAATCCTCCAAGAGAGGTCCCAGGTTCAAATCTCCACCCTACCAAAAATCTGAATTGGGTACCCAAAATCCAATTGATAATGTTGGTGCGGGCAGGGTCGGGTGCGACTCCGGGTGAATTTGATGGTGTAGAACCCCTTGTTCGTGGTCTCTTAGACCAAGGCGGCCCCGCAAGGGGTTTTTTGCTTAAAAAATAAATAAATAAATCACAAAAATTCATCTAGATTTCACCCTAGAAAATGATGAAGAGCTTGTGCCTAAAACTAGGGGATCACAATACATGCTAACCAAAAAGGATTCCTTGTCAAATTTCACCAAGCATATATCTCCAAGGGGTAAGGACAAATATAGAAACCCTGACTCTATGTGGGAAAGCCGATGAGCACCAAAAATGCTCATATTTTTGTATGGATTTATAATATATGGTGCAAAATTATTTTTATAAGATATACTTTTTAATGAAAGTTGTATATATATATATTTAATAGAAATTGGATATATTCTCTAATATGTGTTTTTAGTGTGATTTGTGTGTAGATTCAAATATTTTGCTACATTTTTTACATATTTACGTCAAGGTCCTATGTGAACCTAGCACTTCATGTTTTATGGTGGAAACATAAGGAAAACAATGACCACAACAAAGGATACATATGCTAAGTTAAAGCGCCTAACTCCCAACTTCGAGATCAAAGGTGCCTAACTCTCGAATTTGGTATCAAAGGCACCTAACTCCCAACTTTAGGGTCAGAGGCACCTGACTCTCGAATTCAGGACCAAATACACCTAACTTCCAGCTTTGAGGTCAACGGTGCCTGAATCTTGACTTCAAAGTCAACACCTCCTGATTCCCAGTGACAGGCTGGATGGTGCCTGACTCCCATCGAGCAGAAGTATAACAAGAACCATATTTCCAGAAGAAATAGAATGGCGGTTTCTAACAATATATGTGGATGAAAGACAATATTGTGAATCCGAATAAATTATCCATTTCTCATTAATGGTTAGAAAAACATGTAAATAGAGCAAACACTCAAATTAATTATATTAATATCAATTTGTGATATAATTATAGTCATATTTCATCAATAAATAGAACACACCTAATTTATTCTATGAAGGATAAAATTAGCACGCTTTCGTTGTCTATGATTATTTTGCACATGTTTGTTGTAACCACAAGTCTAAAATAGACTTTCTTGATATTGTAATCAGGGATGGTCACACACTATATAAATGCACATACCACCCCTAAAATATAATCTAAATTATCTATGTAATTTTTCTAAAGCTGCAATACAATACAATTCATTTGAGTATGTTATTAGTCTCAAACTAGCATTCGGTGAATGAATTGATTTGGGTGAAATCTATTGGAAGTGTGGGCCCACTCTCAATAGTATTCCTCCCACCTTTTTCCTTGATTTCTATTATTTTATTTATTTCCTATTTTCTATGTTTTCTATAAATTAGTTTAGTTTTGTAGCTTTCCCTTGTTTTATGTACTTTTACAACAGGTGTGCATTTTCACTTTTATAGTTTATTTAGTCATGTATTTGATAATATAAAATAGATTAATGGTTTGGATAAAGAACAAGAAATTCACTACAACAACACACCCCCAAACCATAGAATTTGGAGGACTCATCTCATTAGTAATTACAGGCATACATTATGCATGGATTTTCACAAGTTTACGACCTGTCCCAGGTTGACAATTAAATGGAGAAAATGAATTAAACCGTAGGAATTAACCAATGTTTTTCCTAATATTTTGGTGTCATTGCCAAGGAAAAGCCAACTGTAATACCCAATTCTAAAGAAAGCACATCTGAATTAGTTTAGGTTAATTTCTATAGAATTGTTTCATTTTAATTTTGTATGAGTCCACCTAAAAATAGAGTATCGAATGGTTGTTTCCTCAAGAGAAAAAATATTGTTTCTCAAGAAGCCTCAATTTCAGTTGTGCCCAATCGTGACATTGATATCTCCCCACCTATTCATTGGATTCAACATCCACTATTTGCACAAGATCCTTCTAAACCAAACCAACAAAATCCTAATGAAGGATCAGTGGTAGGAAAAATTCAATCTGAGGAATATTTGTTGAACATTCAACATTGGCAAGCAACTAAATATGGAACTATTTCAAACATTGATTTAGGAATCCTTCTAAAAAATAAAAGAAATGATTTAGAAGCCTTAAAATCTACCTTAGAAGCAATAGGTGTTGAAACCTTGTATTAAAAAAATATGGCTGAAGTAGAAGAGACATACACTAGTTTTAACTTCCCAATCGAGGAGGCAAGAGGAGATACAAATATGAAACATATCTCTCCTGCCCATCTTCCAATATTCATAGGATTTCAAACAGAATATCTTGACCTATTTCTTTTCAAGTTTGATGTATTATGCAGGTCAGTAGATTATAAAATCAATGCTCATAAATTAAAATTGTTCCCCTCCACTCTAGATGATTCAGCCATGTGTTGGTTAATTAGTTTAGGAAATAAACAAATCACTAACTAAGAAGACATAAAAAATTATTTCTAGATCAGTACCAAGAATTTGGTAGAGCACATTATTCCAAAGAATAAGTCCTAGAAATGAGTCATAAGGAATGTGAGTCATTAGAAGAATATTGGAATAGATTTAGCTTTAACCTGCAAAGATCTCCCCATGCAAAACTAGGTGATATGTCCTTAAGAAGTATTTTTATGAAAGGGATTACTAATGAAAATATTGAAGTGCTAAACATGATTTCTAGAGGAGACATTTATCAACATTAAATTTCTAATATCCGACATTTATGTTATAAATATTCAAGAAAGAAGGGTAAATTAACCTCCAAAAATATAAAAAAATCAACCACAATCACCAAAACAGAGATAGGAAACATGCTAGAAGACCTCAAGAGTGAGATGTTGTCATATCTTACAATTCAAATAGACACTCTTATATTTCAAAGAAAGAAGTAGGAGAATGAGGTAGCATTAGCCTATTTTTATCCTAAAAGTAGAGGGAAGCACCCCAAAAACGAATGTCTAGATAACAAAGTTAGAGTATGCATTGTGTGTCAAAAAGATCATAAGACAAAATTATGCTTGCAATTACCAAAATATAGAGAATATCCTGAAGTAATGAAATTATACTTCATGGGAAATAGGAGAAACTGGCAACAGTATCCTATGGGAAAAAATATGCCAGTAGGAATACCATCCTATGGGGGAAATAATTTTCAAAACCAAGGTCAAGTTCAGCCACCCAATATGGGTTGGTGGGGATAACAACCTTGGGCATATACCCACCAAGGAGCAAATACTTATAATCCTTACCCATGGATGCCACATAAAAAACCTGTACCATAGTGGATAAATCACAATGCTTGGAGCCCGACTCCACAACATGCAACACAAGTTCCACTGAAACAGTGTTTGCCAGCTTTCCCTGCTTTGAGACCTGCTCAAATTTTGGTACAACCCACATCTAATCTAAACAACAAGGTACATAAGTAGGTGTAGAAATAACTCCTTTGTTATAAGAGGAGGAAAAAATAGATTTAGAAAAAGAGGAATCACCTCTTATAGAGGAAGTAGAATATGAACCAGTAGCTTTAAATACTAGAGAAGAGGTTCCACCTTTTTCAAAAAGGTTGCAGGAACCCAAAAATCCAGTACAACCAAAATTTGACATTCTTTCCAGTCTGAAAAATTTGACAGTCATAATTCTTTTTTTCAGGCCATAAGAGACATTACAATATATACAAAGGCCATAAAGGAATTTTATTTGAGAAAACCAAGAAAACAACTAGCAAAGGTAATGAATTTGGTAGGTCAGTTAGTTGATCTTATGTAAGGAAACACATGTAACCATAAATATTCAAACCCAGGAAACCTTTTTTAACTATAAAAATTGGAGGCTGTCTTACCCAACATATTAGTAGATCTGGGGGCTGCCATTAATGTCATGTCCAAGGATACCATGCAAAAACTTAGACTAACCAATCTAAAGCCAATCAAAACTATTATTTAGTTGGTTGATAGGTCTACAGTGCTCCCTGAGGGAATGCTAGAAGACAACAGTCATAGTGGATGTATGGGAATAGCCATCAAATTTTCTAGTGTTACAATCCAAGTATGAGTTGGGTGGTTATCCACTCATCTTAGGAAGACCTTGGCTGGAAACAATTGATGCCTACATAATTTGCAAGAACGGAAAAATGACCATTTTTGATGGTCAAAATATGAAAAATCTAATTATCCATCCACCTGCACAATCTATACACTTGTTGGGACAACCTGATTGTGGAAACCATAATATTGGTGATTTATCAATGATTCAATCCATCATGGCATTTGATGAGTTGAGGGATGAGAGTGACGAGGAAATAGTTATATAAAAAAAATTTCAAGGTGAATCCTCCTATCCTCCTCTAGAGCTACCACTTGTTGGAGGTAAAAAACACCATATCAAATAAATTGAGGTTGCACATGGGAGGGTATTGAATATAGATTGAAACTAGTAAGACAACCACAATGTAGGATAAATCTAGCTATGAAGAAGATTGTTAAAGCTGAATTGTAGAAACTCATAAAAATTAGGTTTATCTACCCTACCTCTAATATTGAGTAGGTATCACCTTTGGTGATGGTGCCCAAGAAAAATGGAAAGTGGTATATCTATGTTGACTTCAGACCACTGAACGAGGAAACAAAGAAAGACCACTTCTCCTTACATTTCATAGATCTAGTCCTTGATACCTTAGTAGGAAAGAAATATTTTTCTTTTCTGGATGGGTTCAGTGGATACAATAAGATTCATATTCAGGAAGAGGATCAAGATAAGACCACATTCACTTATCCATGGGGAACCTTCGCTTATCGAGTTTTATCCTTTGTTTTGTGCAATGCACCTACCACATTCAAAGGACAATATTAAGCATCTTCTCTGATATGATTGGAGAAACTATGGAGGTATATATGGATGATTTCACCATTTATGTTGAGACTTTTGATGAAGCGACAAAAAAATTAGAAATAACACTTCAGCTGTGTGAGGAAACTAATCTATCCCTGAGTAATGAAAAATATTTTATGTTAATGCAAGAGGGAATAGTATTGGGACATCATATCTTTGCTAATGGTATAAAAGAAGATAAAAAGAAAATAGATGTAATCCAAAATATTTCCATGCCAAAACCAAAAAATATATCTAAAGTTTCCTTCGATCAGCTGGTTACTATAGGATGTTTATAGCAGACTTTAGCAAAACTGCTAAACCCCTAAGCATATTATTATCAAATGATGTAGATTTTATTTGGAAAAATGAATTTGAATAGGAATTTAACACTTTGAAAGAAAAACTTACCACTAATCCAGTACTAAGACATCCATATTGGACCATTCCCTTTCACATATATGTGGATGCATCCATTAATGTGATAGGGTCAGTATTGGAATATAAGGATGGTGATAAATTCTATGCCATTTATTATGTCAATAAAAATATTACAAGTGCTGAGTTCCATTATACTATCACAAAAAAGGAATTTCTTGCAATCATACATGCTTTTAACAAATTTTACCACTATATAACAAGTTATCAGGTTTTTTTGCATACTGATCATTCAGCCATCAGGTACCTGACAAAAAAACCTAGAATTAGTGGTACAATTATCATATGGTTGTTACTACTATAGGAATTTTCTGTGATAATTATAGACAAAAAAGGTAAGGACAATGTGGTTGTAGATTTTCTTTCCAGATTAATACCACCAAATCATATAGCCACAAAAGATTAGTTTTCAGGTGAGCATTTGTTTGCTCTAAATAAAAAAAACCATGGTGCATGGATATGGCTAATTTTTTAGCCACTAGTAAAGTATCCTCTACACTTTCACCACACGAGAAATAAACATTAATAAAGAAAAGTGTAAACTTATCATGGATTAAGGGATGACTATTTAAAATAGGGCTTGATCAAATCATGAGAATATGTGTTGTTGATAATGAGATTATAGAAATACTAAAAGCTTACCATAATGAACCTTGTAGTGGCCATTTTGCAAGAAAAATAATTGCATTCAAAGTATTTCAGGTTGGATACTTCTGGCCTTCACTATTTAAATATGTAGCCAAACACATGAGTCAATGTGATCTGTATCAGAGGATGGGTAGAACAAATATTAGATATGAAATGCCACTCCAACCACATGTGCACATTGAGCCATTTGACAAATAGGGGATGGATTTTGTAGGACCTATTAATCCACAGTCAGTAGGTAAGAGATATATCTTATTTTGCACTAACTATGTGACCAAGTGGGTTGAAGTGCAGGCAATGCATGATTCTAAAGAGAATACTATAGCATATTTAATTTTTTCATCTATCTTTACAAGATTTGGGGTTCCAAGGGAGATCACTACTGATTAAGGGCCTCAATTTACTTCAAAGCTGATTTAGGAAATAATGCAATAGTACAAAATCAAGCACAAAAAAACCACTCCTTACCATCCACAAACAAATGGGCAAGTAGAGGTCACCAACCATGAATTGGAAAATATTCTCACAAATATGGTACAACAACATATAAAATACTAGACCATAAGATTACCAAAAGTAGTGTGGGATTAAAGAACCACCTAGAAAATTACAATTGGTTTTACACCATTCCAGTTAGTGTATCGGAAGAATGCTATTATGCCCATATAGTTTAAAATTAAGACTCTCACAATTGTAGTAGATTTAGATTTGAATCTGGATGAAGCACAAAAGAAACAGATTCAGTAGCTTAACCATTTGGATGAATGTCGATGTGATGCTCTGCATTGAACATAGATCATCCAGAAACAAAAGGCCAAGTGACATGATCGTCACACTAGGCCAAAGCAATTCAAAGTGGAAGAATAGAAATTATTGTATGTCTCTCAATTCTAGGAAAGGAAAGGAAAAATCATGCAGTGTTGTATGGGGCCATATGAAGTGACTAAAGTCATCAATAATGGAGTTGTACAAGTCAGAATGATTGATGACAATAATATCATATTAACAGTCAATGGTCATCGAATGTGGCCATATAATGTGTCTGAGACTTATATGATGAATTCTAGAATAGTTATGGGGGAGATCCCATTTGAGTCCATTTTTAAACTTTATTAGTAATATATGAATACATGTTTGTCCACATGACCAAAAAACAATTTATTATTTTATAAGTCCTGCATTTTTCTTTCTTTAGTTGTGTTTTTTTTTTGTAGGAATGATACCCTGAATGCAATCTGAAGGTATCCTGGGAAACCTAGGCCTATTAGGCATAAGATCCATGAATCTACACATTTTCAAATTTCTAGGAGGTTAATTCTAGTAGAAGTACACTCATTCCCATTCAAAGGGAATAACCATGCTTAGAAGGGTATGCGACTATTTTTATCTTCATAGAGAAAAGTGCCCAAATTCTAGTTCACATAGCGGATGATGATGTTGTCCTTGAACGATGAACGCTGATAGTATGATCAACCAGAAGCACTCAACTACGAACACACCAACAAACGTTAACTATTCAAATGATGGGAAGGTGCCTGACTCCCACATATCACAAAGGCACCTGACTCTTGTTATTGAAGAGTTACCAAAAAAAAGAGACACCTAATTTCTAGTGAGAAGGTGCCTATATTCTATTTTTAAAAGGCACCTGATTTCTAGTAAGAAGGCTCTTGTATTTTGTTCAAGAAGGCATCTATTTTCTGCTTTGGTGGGTGCATTATTTTCAACGAGAGAGCGCATGACTTCAGTTCTAACTGGTGTTTGTATCCTCTATGGGAGTAAGGCACCTAATTTCTAGTAAAAAGGTGCCTGAATCCCATTCTAACGGGTGCCTATGTTCTATGTATTAAAGTAAGGCACCCGATTTCCATTAAAAAGGTGCCTGAATTCCGTTCTAATAAGAACCTGATTTCTAGTTTATGAAATAAACCTTTGACATCAGGAAGTGACCGAAGCCACGTCAAAATTTTATCCACGTGATCAAAAGTAAAATTTCTCATAGATAAAAATATTTTTTTCTATTGGAGATTTATGCACGTTCCAAGAAAACCAGCAAAATGACTTCCAAGGAGGGATGGGTGTCATCCCACAGGAAAATATTAATTTAATATTTTTCTTGCATTGTTTTGTAGTAGGATACCTCGAATGAAATGAATTATAACATCCAAGAATGAATGGTTCAAAAAAATATTTTCTCACATGGGAAATATGCACGCCATTATTTTTAGGTAATCATAATCATCATGCGACAACCAATATGTCTGCGTCATGAGTGTCTACATATCATGCATGCATGAAATCCTAATTAGGTATGTACTTAATTTTCTATTTTATATGTATATAATTTTCATTAGAAAAATCATTCTTGTAAATAGTGGTGTCACATTATTTGAAAAAATACATATCCATCGAATCGATGTACCCAACTTTGTACTTGTCTATGTACCACCAAGCAGTTGGGTAAAAAGTTATAACAATCAACCATTGGAAATCTAGGACATAATTTTATGATGTTCACATCACCGTAATTATTTCATTTTTTTTTAAGCGAAAAACCTCTTGCGGGGCCACCATGGTATGAGAGACCATGAACAGGGGGTTCTATACTGTCAAAGTCACTTGGGAGTCGCACCCAGTCCTACCCGTACCAACATTATCAATTGGATTTTGGGTACCCAATTCAGATTTTTGGTAGGGTGGAGATTCAAACCCGGGACCTCCCTTGGAGGAATTACCTCTCCTCTCCAACTCACCTACAACACCTGGGTAAAACTGATTTATAGTGGAAAACACCCCTTTTGAGGTGCCACTTTCAATAGGTTGGGCATAGGAGGAATGGAGCCTTGTCGGTGTTTACTAGAACATAGGACATTCCTAACTATACCATATATCTTTAATATGGAGATAAGAAGAATGGAACCTGGGTTGGCCTCTACCAGTACCCAGGGTATTTACCACTGCACCACAACAAGCAGATAAACTAATTTATAGTGGAAAAAACCCCTTTCAAGGTGCCATTTTCAACAGTTTGGGCATAGGAGAAATGGAGCCTTGTCGGCCTCTACTAGCACATAGGACATTCCTAACTATACCATATATCTGTAGGATGGATACAAGGGGAATGGAACCTGGGTCAGCCTCTACCAGCACCCAGGGAGGTCCCAGGTTCGAATCTCCACCATTGCACCACAACAAGCAGATAAAACTAATTTATAGTGGAAAACACCCCTTTTGAGGTTCCAATTTCAACAGGTTGGGCATAGGAGAAATGGAGCCTTGTCAGCCTCTACCAGCACATAGGACATTCCTAAATACACCATAAATATGTAGGATGGAGACAAGGGGAATGGAACCTGGGTCGACCTCTACTAGCACCTAGGGCATTTTACCATTGTACCACAACAATTAGATGTACCGTAATTATTTCTGATTATGGTGTAAGGGCACCTAATTGCATGAATATGGTTGCATTGAAACAATAAGTTTAAGAACCTGTAAATCCATGGTAAGTTGGAGAGAAAAACCAAAAAATTACAGACAAAAATAGAGAATTTTCCATGGGGGGAAAATCTACGAATCATCTACTAAAAAATAATGAGCCTCAAGATCTCTCAGGGATTAATAAAAATATTCAGAGGCAATTTGAAGCAATAAAATGGATGGATTACTTTTGGTTGGTTAGTCAAAACCAGGATGCTGAGGGCCAAGGAATTCATAGAGTCTTTGAAGGATGGGGTTGCCTGAATGCATGGAATGGATATTCTAGTCACAGAGACCCATATTGTGGAAGTTGCCAATATTACTCAGATAGGGAACTGTGTATACACACATGAAAACCCTACGAATTGTGAAGAAATATTTTTTGAGTGACCAACGACATATTTGATGTATTCTATATTATCGAGGCAACATGTCCTGGATCTTTAGAACCAAGTTTTTGAGTAGATAGATAGATTATTCACATGCACTGGTAGGTACTCATGGCTCAACATAAACCATTTTTATTTTCTAAATTACCTGTTACATGATGACCAAATCAATATCCCCCATTACCTAGAATGTGCCCTAAAGGATGAGGCTAAGAGGTACCAGGTAGGGACAACTACTACCCTGACACACCATGGGTTGATTTCAGCCCTAATCAGGTATGCAAAGGCACATAAGGAGGCATCAATTGAAGAAGGTACCATTGTTATAGAAAAATAGGAGATAGCAAAGGCACCTGAATCCCATGGTCAATTGGCTGTAGGAGCATCAGGACTAACAGAGTCAGTGCTTGCCTCCCATCAAGATCAACCAACAGGGGATATAGGAAAAAATTTATCCCTTGTGTTTGAGGAAGTAGAACAGAGAGTACCAAGACCTTTTCATGTGCTAAAATACCCAAGGACCAAGATTAGGAAAAGGAAAGTGTCCTTAGCCATCCTTAGTTCATCCAATGACAAAGATTTCATTGGCATAACTAAGGATAATTTTTTTGCCCATGTGCTATAGAACATGGCTGGCGGTGAGCCTTTTAGACAAGCAGTCTAGGAAGAGGACCTACAAAAATAGGTGTAAATATTGAAGGAGTAGACTTTAATTTGGGAAAGCAAATACAAGGTAGAGCAAATCCTCTTTGAAGTATCTAGAAAGACAACTACAAAGAAATAATTAGAGATGTATAACACCATCCGCTAGTTGTAGAACATTGTGTAGTAATTGAAATCATAGGTTTAGTAAATAAATGTTGGTTAGCCATCCAAGGTTAATGCTATGATTCAAATAGATTGGGCAATGGAGGTGCCTATGAATTCTCTAGATTTGAAGGAAAATATTGCTTATTCTGGTCAGTTTCGATCTAATGCCAAAATAAAAACCATCCTAACAGCTAAAGTAGAGGACCTTTCTAAAACCTCTACTAAAATAAACTATGAAGAATAGGTGGGCCTAATTCCATAAATAGATCTCCTCGAAGTAGAGATTGAAGATAATGAGAGGAAAGAGTCAGTTGGAATGTCTGATGTTGTTCAGTCATATGGTCAACTACCAGATGATCAATCAGGAGTGGCACAGTCAGCTGAGGAAGCTGAAGCACCATTGGTTGCTACTTAGCTAGCTGATGACACAAAAATTTGACCCTGTGATTCAAATAGAAGTAGGGCAAGGGCAAGGCTCTAGAAAGGATCACTCTCAAGAGTTAGCTGGTCCTACAGAGAATGTATTCAACTAGTCAACCATTGGTTGATCAAACCAAGGTTGAATAGTTGGATGACCAGACTACATCTGAACCAACTGGAGACACACCAGGGGACCAAGAAAAGCAATAAGCAAAGTACTATGAGTCCCAGGAAGAATCACCCTTGCATAAGTAAGAAGAGTTTGGTCTTTCAACACCCAAATTTGAAGCAACAACACTTGAACCATTAAAGAAGTTGCATCCCAAGAGGAAAGCAAAAAGGGCACCACAGAAGAGATGAAAGACAAATGCTAGAGCAACAAAATAACCAAAGTAGAAGGTCATACGACAAAAATTGAAGGTGCAACTAGAACCAAACTCATATGAAGAATGAATTGCATCTATGAAATCCTTTGCTAGCCAGAAGGGGTAGTTCTAAGAGCTCAAAAAGAACTTGAAGGAGGCCAAAAATGAGCATAAGGCTTACAAGAAAACAACTTGAGAGCCAGGTATCTCTGTTACCCCTACACAACCAAAATATTTTTTGGAGTATATGTGGTTAATAAGATGTTAATCCCTCAAGGATGAGGGAATATTTGGACAATATGGATATATTAAAAAAAGATCCAATGATGCCACCACTGGAGAGAGCATATGAAACTTTACCCCTTGAAGATGCAGAAGACAATGTTGTAGAGGAAAAATATGAAGAGAATAATGCTACATAGGATGCAATGCTCAACCCTAAAATGGTAAAATTGCCATTTCATTTATAGGTTTTTATATATATGAAGAAATAGGTAGAAATAAGTGGAGTAGAACAAGGCCACACATTGAAGTAGGACCTAGTTGACCCCTACGATGCAGTTTAGGGTAGAAGACACCCAAAATAAAAGCATATCCCAGTTAGTCAAAAAGGGAGGTAATTGAAAATGTGACAAGGAACAAGATAAAGGCACCACTTGGAAAATAAAATTAAGAAATAGGGCATACTGGAAGGCTATTGACAGAACATGATATTATCAATAGATTGTGCCATGAGGAAGTAACAACATCTAAGCATGGGGGGATGATGAGCACCAAAAATGATCCTATTTTTGTATGGATTTATAATATATATTGTGGCATTATTTTGATAAGATGTACTTTTTTATGAAAGTTGTATATAATTAATAGAAATTGGGTATATTCTCTAATATGTGTTTTTAGTGTGATTTGTGTGTAGATTCAATGATTTTGCTACATTTTTTGCATATTTACATCAAGGTCCCATGTGGACCTAGCACTTCATGTTTTATGGTGGAAACATAAGGACAACGATGACCGCAACAAAGGATACATATGCTAAGTTAAAGTGCCTAAATTCCAACTTTAGGATCAAAGGTACCTGACTCTTGACTTGGGGATCAAAGGCGTCTAACTCCTAGCTTCAGGGTCAAAGGTGCTTGAATCTTGACTTCGGGACCAAAGGGCTTGAATTCCAACTTTGGGGTCGATGGTGCATGATTCTTGACTTCGGAGTCAACAAAATCTAATTTCCAAAAATAGGTTGGACGGTGCTTGACTCTCGTTGAGCAAAAGTATAACAATAACCATGTTTTCAAAATAAATAGAATGGCAGTTTCCAGTGATATATGCGGATGAAATACAACAGTGTGAACCAAAATAAATTATCCATTTCTCATTAATGGTTAAACAAACATGTAAATAGAGCAAACAAGCAAATCGATTATATTGATATTGATTTGCAGTATAATTATAGATATATTTCGTCAATAAATAGAACACACCTAATTTATTCTATGAAGGTTAAAATTAGCGCACATTCGTTATTTGTGATTATTTTACGCCTATTTGTTGTAACTAAAATTCTAAAATAGACTTGCCTAAGATTGTAATTAGGGATGGTCATGCACTATATAAATGCATAAACCACCCCTAAAACAAAATCCTAGATTATCTATGTAATTTTTTCTAAAGCTGCAATACAATATAAATTATTTGAGTGTTTTATGAGTCTCAAACTATCATCCGATGAATGAATTGATCTGGGCAAAATTTGCTAGAAGCTTGGGCCCACTCTCAATAGTATTCCTCCCATATTTTTCCCTACTTTCTATTATTTTATTTATTTCCTGTTTTCTCTATTTTTTGCAAATTAGATTAGTTTTGTAGCTTTCCCCTATTTTCTATACTTTTCTAGCAAGTGTGCATTTTCACTTTTATAGTGTATTTTAGTCATGTATTTGATAATATAAAATAGATTAATGGTTTGGATAAATAACAAGAACTCCACCGCAACAACGCACCCCCCAAACCATAGAACCTGGAGGACTCATCTCATTAGGAATTACAGGCATACATTATGCATGAATTTTCACAAGTTTACGAGTTGTCCCAGGTTGACAATTAAATGGAAGCAGTAAATTAAACCGTAGGAATTAACCAATGTTTTTCCCAAAAAAAGCTAATCACCTGATAAGAAAAATGTCCATAGTGAGAAATTCAAAGTATTTTTGGTGATATTTGATCCAGACCTCACTCCTAATGAAATATGATAAGCCTCTTTGGTGATAATTGAGAAGACTCCATTATAGAAAAAGGATTAGCCCAAATATTATCTATTTTAGAATCAATAGAAATCACTATCATCTGCATCAATTTGGGTAAGTGGCCTCTATTACCTCATGTGTCATCTCTCCACCAGACATTCAAGAATATATTGAATGGTGGGGGATGACAAAGATAAAACTAACTAGGGGAAGGAAAGGGATCCTTGTGATCACTCTACGCTGATGGAACTCAAAAGATATATGCTTCCCCATACTCATAAAAAGAGGGGTCACTAAGGTGAAAGCCTCTCTAACTCAATAAAATATCTAATTGAATTATTAACAGATTAACACACATGGAAAAATCCTGGGCAAGGGACCCTTGGTTATAAAGAAAAAGTTGGTATAGAAAAAAGAGAGGAATTATGGAGCATAACAAAGATAGAAATTTAAAGGCATACTCAAAGAAAGAATAATTGGGAGTTTTTTATGAGACTTGTAGTGGAAAAGAAGAAAATTTTATAAGGAATTATGATGGAGTGGATTATCAAAACTTATAAAAAAATCAAGGATGAGGGAAATAAAAAGTCATAATCACACACACAAGAAAACCCCGATGAGAAGGAAAAAAGGCTCAAGGAAATTTTTTAAAACATAAAATAAATTTGGAAGTAGACAAATGCACCAATTCCAAGGGGAAGGTAGGTGAGTGCATGGATTCCCAGGAAGAAAAAATGAAGAAAGACAATGTGCCATTATTAAGAAAATATGGGTTATCTACCAGGAACATCTCAACTTTGAATATCAAGTAAACCAAGGTGATCCATTAAAACAAAGGAATAGGAACCTGCAACCATGAAACCTACATACTAACATAAGAAATTGCTGAAGGCAACCTCATTCAATATTAAAAATCCTTAGAAAATAAGGTAGTCAAAAATTCAAATCATCCTAAAACTAATGGAGGTGAGATTTCCCTAATTTAAATCTATAAATAGTAGTTGTTTACATTGTAAAAAATATTAGCAAGTTTGCAATTGTATCCATTTATAATATTTCTCTTCATTTATTTTTGTAAAAATAGTTAGCTCTTAAGTGGCTTGTGGGCAATCTTGAATCCCCACTTCTGGCATAATATTTGTAAGATATTGCTTGCATATATATACATGGGTGTTTGTGTCAAATTTTTGGTATAGTCATTTGTGGCCTCCTATTGACCTGTTTCTATGTGTATGTACTTGTTAGTAATTTTTTACCTATTTTTTGAGTTTTATCAAGTATATAAGTGTGTGAAGGGCCTACATCTATTTTTGGACCAATCACTTATTTGGATCTCTGACAGGACCTGCCTACTCATGCTTGCATACAAATGGTATAACTCATTTTTGCTTCACTATGTTGAGAAGAGGAAGTGTTCACCGTTGGCACGTAACATCTAGGTAGTGCATCACCCCATTTTATTTTCATCTCTTACGCCCCTTTTCATTTGCAAAGCATAAGTGCACCTTGAATATCACATCCTAACAAGAATATGACCTTGTAAAAAAATCTTGGAGGCGCTTTATTGAGCCACACCTTGTGCTCTTAACCATGACCCCATTGTATCGCTCCTTATAAGGCACGATTTCCCTATTAGGGATAATCAAAGATGAAAACATTAAATATTTCTTCATTGTTATATTAACATACCTCACACTCAATTACAAAATCTTAACATATGCTTTTAATCCTTTATAGGAAAATGGTTGCTTCACCCATTGGTATATTTTCAAGAATATTGAGTGTCATGCAAAAGGATATGCATTTAATTCTTGGATAACCTTTGAATTAATAGTCAAATATTGAGGAAGATAAATGCAATATTTTTTGCAAAGCACTCCATCCAAGTATGAGAAGCAAGAATACAATGATGATCCTATTTTCATATTCTAAATGATCTTAGCAGTCTTTGAATTAGCGAGCTAATTATCTCAAAGTTGAGAAAGGCATTGTGGAAAAGGATCAATTACAAAATTGATAGCCACATAATCCTCATATTTACAAGATAAAGCATCAACCACCATATTTTATTTATCATTCTTATAGTCGATGATAAAATCATAACCCAAGATTTTGGTCATCGATTTATTTTGTTTAGGGCATGAGAGATATTATTCTAAGAAATGCTTCAGGCTAATAGGGTTAGTCTTAATGATGAAATGACTAACTATAGTAAAATAGCTATGGCATGTAAAATAGCTAGAATTTTCTTCTCATAAGTGGACTATCATAGATTCTTACCCAAAATTTGCTAACTTTCAAAGGCTAATGGATGATCATATTGCATTAAAATAACTCTAATACAAAAATATTACATAGTGACATGTGATGGGAACTAACTACCTTGGAGGGAGGGGGTTGAATTCCTTGGAGATAAATGAACCTTCCATTCTCTATCCACTTGATATATAAATTTTGTAGATTAATAGTGACATCATCAAGTTGAGATAGCCATTGTGCTTCCAAGATAACATTTGATCTTCATAGCTCATAGCAAAGATATTTCCAACCCAAGTATAATCTCCTATTTAGATGTTAACTTTAGCTGTTTAAGCCACACATTGAGAAATAACCCCATTTGTAATTAAGACTTGAAATTTATCTTGACTTGAAATACTAATATACAATCCTAAGAAATTTGTTGTCTTACTATCTATAAATTTATATGTGCTACCTAAATCAATCAACACATTGACACACTTGTATCTTGATATTGTGGTAAGCTTGGAAACCCATTAATGCATCAATAAAAAATGCCATAGTATGAATCTCTTATTCCATGTCATCCAATTTTGTTGGTTATTGTCCTATTATTTATTGCTCATGCTATAATGAATATTCATCCTAAAAAACTGATGTGTATCCATATTATAAGAGAAAATTACTATATTATTCATAGGCATGATATCGAGGATAGTGTAAACAACATTTGAAACAAAAACATCCTATGGACTGCTCAAAATTATGGTAAATATGACAAGAGTTGAAATCATGTCTATATGGAGGACCAAAATCTAGGAGCTTTTGTTCTACTATGAGAGCTATACATTATGCATCATTAAGAGTATAAGGACTATGCATGTCCACTTCCTTCCAAATTTGATCCTTAAGGCCATAACAAAAGACAAAGACCTCCACTGCTAGACTCAATTGCTAGGTATAGGTGAGGAGACTTGTGAACTTAGAGCAATAGTCTTCCATTGTTCTTGTTTGCTTAGTTTGCATAAGATATACCACATATGATGTGGAAGATCCCTTGTCAAACCTTCAAAGAAATAATTCCTTGAATTTAGGCCATAAAATAGGGCCACCATGTTTATGAATGTACCATAAAAACCATTGATAAGCCTAGGTACCCAATTTGGAAGTTGCCAATGCAACACATCTTGTTTTCAAAATATGGTGCAATCGTATAAGGCCTTTACATTTTGTCCAACCATCCTCAAGGGTAAACACCTTAAAATATGGAAATGTCAATGCAAGGAACCTTAACATCATGAAGCCATTCTATAAATTTTTAAGCATTGTCCCCGAGGGGTCTAGATCAAAGGCAAAGCCTAGGTCATAAGAGCCAAATCTGGAGGATTATGACTAGGTGGTTGTTGTGGAAGAACATGAGTATTTGGTGCTTGATGAATGGTTAGAGGTTAGGGCTTGATATTTATTTTTTTGACTCTTGGACAAGAGGAGGTGTAGTAGTGGATTGAACTAGGATTCCTTCAACTCTATTCAAGATGTTAACAATGGTATCAACCTTTTGTTCATGTTGCAAAATATATTGATATAAACTAAAGTCAATATTACTAGGAAGAGGAATATGAATTGGAGGGGTAGAAGAGGTAGGGATAGTGGGAGGAGGGAAAGAAGAACCAGATGTGTTGGATGGGGGAGAAGCCATCATGTTTACGAAAGAAAGAAAATGTTGAATGAAACTATTGATTTTAAAGGAAGTGTTTTGATGATTACCAAGATTTCTAGGTTGGTGTTTCTTTGTGTTCATACAAAAATTTTCTAAAGCAACAATACACTGTAATTGAACATTGATTTGTGCCCATCCAATATTATTAGTAGGTTCATTCATGCAATCACAACTTGAAGAAACAAACAACACAAAATTATGTTTCCCATAAGGATCTGATATCACATGATACTCTTGTCTTCCTCTTATATATATATTTATAAATAAAAGGTTTATTTAAATTAATTAGGGATAGATGGTTTAAGAGTGAAAAAGAGTGGGAGTGGGGGTTAATAAATAAGAGAACAAGAGAAGAGGGGGCGGGTTTGGGTGGGGATTAATAATTAAAATAAAATGAGGGGGGATGTTTAATAGCGAGGAGATTTAATAATTCAAAAAAATGAAATGTGAAAAATCAAGGGGGTTTACTAATTAAAAAATAAATGTGAAAGAAGGGATGGATGTTTAATAATTAAAAAATAATGAAATGTGAAGTGAAAGCGGGAGAAATTTGAAAGTTGGGGAGGAGTGTTTCATAATTTAAAAAATAGAAATGTGAAAGCCAAGGGGGGGTGGTGTTTAATAATTAAAAATAAAATAAAATGTGAGATCATGGAGACACGGGGTAGGGGAAAATACAATGGAAAGACAAATGAAAAGGGTGCTTGCTCTCTCTCTTAATAATTAAATTAAAATTATTTAATTTAATTACTAATATAAAGTAGGGAGAGAAGTTACACTAAATAATAAAAAAATCCTTATTAATTATGGGAAATCAAATGTACCTTTTTGGAAGAGATATTTGGAAACCTTTGGTTCTCTATAAAAATTGAAATTTACTTTTCAGGGCACCATATATCTTTGCTAATTTCCACTCAGATTCATGCTTTGATAGCACTTATTACAATACTGCATAAATATTTAATTTTTGCAACAATACTTTAATATTGAATTATTATTAAAAACATGAAAATAATAATAATTTAAAATTAAAATGCCACAAAAAATACACAAATATCAAATCTATAAATAAATTAATGCAATAGCAAATCCACAACCACTTAGAGAGGGAAAAGTCTCATAGCCACTTTGAGAGGGCAAAGTCTCTTATGCACATCGAGGTGATTTAAATCCAAATTCTTCTATGATAAAAACTAATAAAATATTATTCCTATTAATAGATAAAATCAATAATAACCTAACCTTAATTATCAAGGGATGACTTACTAAATCTATAACCTGAGATAAAAATAATTACCCGACATGGCTATATTGGGACTGTTACAACATCTTCCCTTGAAATATATTGTGCCTTATGAGTAGTTCCTTTTATTCATTTGTATTCTTCCTCATGCAACATGTATAAGTCTTGATCCAAATTACCCATATTCTTTCATTAAGTGATATGACATATGCAATCTCCATCACATTAGTCATCATTAATAACCCTATTTTACATTTGGCTAGTAGAATGTTTCTCAAATAATTGTTTCATAAAATATCTTTCTTCCTTGCCAATATATTATCTTTTATTGGATAATCCATGCATTCAAGTTTAACCAACCCATATATTTTATTCAATGTCATGTTTACCTCAAACTCCTCCATGACTTGAAAAACTTCTTCAATGCTCAAGTCAAGCTTTTTATTCATAAAATTTGTGTTTTTAATCATGACATATCCTTCCTTCCTTTAAAGGACCTCATACTTATAGCAATTGGAAACCATTCATGTAAGGCCTCCATTAATGATGTATTTCCTTCCATTTGACCCTTGCCACCCAAACCAATGCTCACTATTCTTACCCAACAATGTCCACCTTGGCTTTAACATAAGAATAAAGGATATTCCACTAATCTTGATAGAATTCACTTCTTGTCCTTTTTCATAGATGCTAAAATCATATGCAAATCTATTGTCCACTAACCTTTCACTCAATATATTTTCTACAATTGAGATTTTATCTCCAAGGATTCAAGTAAACTCTTATAAGTATTCTATTGTTCATTGATTACTCTAGTCTTGCAATCCACTTTCATGGTTCCTTTTTGTAAACGCTTAGTTTTGCATTTAGGGTTAATCTTTGAGTTTTCCAATCCCTTCATTAGTTAGCCTTTCAATCAACCAAATTGAATCAACCTTTCTTATGCCCAAATTTTGGAGCAATTATTTCCCCAAAAGTGATAGCATAGTGCATGAGTAATAACATTGGTAGTGCTATAAAAAATTGACGATGCTTTTGATAAATATTTCATTTTGACCCTTCTTGTCTACTTTTGATATCCAATGCTCATTAGGAAAATTTTCCACTAATTCTATTGTATCTTGGTGCTTTTGACTGTCATGCACAAAAATCACTAATTTGAGTTCCTATCTCTTTAAAGTCATTTGCCATTAATGAATCAAATTCCCAAATATTTGATTTGCAATTCCTACAAATATCACAAATTCAAGAATTAACATTATCATGTTTTATGCTTCTTGATCCCTTCTAAAATTATTACCTTCCATTCTTGTAATATTTAATTCATTTCTTTGCCCAAGGATAAATAATTACCTATAAAACTAGCACTTGGGATGACCATTTCATCATAGTTTTTGTAGTAGCAAAACACTATCAAAATTCATATGTTTTTTTCATCAAGTTTTGGTATGCAATTATTATATTATTTGCTCATAAAATAATTTAAGAGAATGTGAAGAACCAGGAGTCTTTAGAGACAACCAAGATACATCCCTTTATATCTATATGAATAAAACAAGCTTATACTGAGAGAGGGGGTGAACAGTATAAGATCACTTTTTACTTTTCTTTTCAAATCAATATTATGTAGTGTATAGATAGCAATATCAATAGCAGTAATCAAAGAAATGCACAAAAAAACCATACACAATAGAGACACATATTTTATCGTGGTTCACCCAATGTGGGCTACCTCCATAGAGAAAATATTTCTTCTAAATATTTCTCAAATAATATTTTGGGAATCCTTCCCAAGTACAATGTTTATGGAACTTTTTCCAAAGGAGACATTGATCCCCTAAATATCAAGTTCATGGATCTCCTCCACATGATAACTCTTTCCCCTTTAGCTCTAACTAGTGATCTTCTAGAAGCCTCTATCTCTCTATTGTACTGACTGGTGGATCTCTCTCCACTTGAAGACTCATCACTCAGAATATCTATCTTCAATTTTCATAGCTATTGGATTTATATCCATTGAGACTCTATCCTCTATACTCTATCACTTCCAAAGCTCTGTCAATAGGTTCAATCAGAACCTTCTCAAATATACTCAATAATTCCACTCAGAACCTACTCAAATTTACTCAATAGGTACACTCATAACTTGCTCAATTCTACTCAACAGGTCCACTCAGAACCTGCTCAAATCTGCTCAATAGGTCCACTCAGAACCTACTCAAATATACTCAAAAGTTTCACTCAAAACCTATCCAAATATACTCAATAGGTCCATTTAGAACCTGATCAAATCTACTCAACAAGCTCACTCATAACTTGTACAAATATACTCAACAAGCTCACTCAAAACTTTTCCAAATCTTCTCAACAAGCACACTCATAACTTGTCCAAATCTTCTCAACAAGCTCACTCAAAACTTGTCCAAATATGCTCAACAAGCTCACTCATAACTTTTCCAAAATATACTCAACAAGATCACTAAGAAATTGTCCAAATATGCTCAACAAGCTCACTTAGAACTTGTCCAAATCTCATAAAATCATAAAGAGAATTGTTAGAGACACAATATGTCCTATACTCAATACTCAATCACTTTCTCAACTCAATCTCATAGAAGCATAAGAGAATTTTTAGAGACTCAATATGTTCTATACTCAATGCTTAATTTCAAACCAAATCAATCTCATAGAATCATAAAGAGAATTTTTAGAGACTCAATATGTTCTATACTCAATTCTCAATCTCAACTCAATCAAAATATAGAATAGTTTATTTCATAGAACTTGAACAACCACTTCATGCATCCACTTGACTAGGCTTAATCAACTCTACTCAATCAATCACCTCAAGAAACAACTCTTTCTCACAAACCCTAGTCCAAGCATGTATCACTCAGCTCAAAATGTTTCCAACAATGCCCACCAAAAAATATCAGATAACAATTATACTCATGTTCTTTTCTAACTCAATTTCAAGTTCTTTGCATCACCCATTGGATTTAACAACAATGCTAATAAGATAAGGTTTTATTCACAACTCTCAATTCAAAAAACCTTGAAGCATAAACTCAAATTTTAATCACAACTCACAATCCATAAAACCTTGAAGCATTAACTCAACCACTTTCAAAAAGGAAACCATAATCAATCTGAAAAAATGAGATTCCGAAAACAAAAAGGAAAGACTAACAAAATTGCATTAAAAGGAAAGAACACAAATGAATGAACACAAGATATAAAAGCAATATAAAATACGACCCTTTTTATTGATATTCTTTCAGTAATGTGTTACAATATGTCTCCTTCCTTTTTAGGGGATAGGAGCGTCAAATGTTGATCTTTTACAACTTGTTCTAGAATTCCTTCTTCCGCATGCCCACATATAAGATGGGCAAACCAAAATGTTGCCACCGCTTGTGTTGATAAAATTAGACTCCTTGCTACTCCTCCAATATTGAAGACCTACATTTGAAGAAACAAACAAAGAATCAGTAGCACCTGTATATGAAAATAAAACTCACGAATCTGAAGGGTTACTGTTTGATGAATGTAAAAGATGAATATAACGATGATTAAAACGAATCCAAATAGACTAAAAATTTGACAGAAGCATAATCATGTAACTAAAAAACTACTGCAAAAGAAACAGTCACCAAATTCAATACAGATCCATATTCGTCCCTGGGTCGGACGAGTAAACCTGCAACATTTTGGTACTCGTTCAGGGGTGAGACAAGAAAACCTGTGATAGTTTGTTACTTGTTCCGGGGTGCGATGAGAAAACCTGCAACAGTTTGGTACTCGTTCTGGGGTGAGACGAGAAAACCTACAATAAGGCAAGGGGTGCCCGAAGGCAAACCACCCATGGGTTGAAACTTTGTTTCGACACCAATCCGCTTGGGATGGGTCCGAAACCTATTGTGATGTGTTGTCGGCAAATTGATAGGCTATTGTGGTCAAAAAAATTGGGTTTTTGGTTCTTGATTTGTGCCTTCAAAGTCACCCAATAACCTCCTTTTCGATTAAGAGATTATGGATGTAAAGACACAAATCGTAAGTCAGCAAAATAGCAACACTTCATTGCTCAAAATGCTCCTTCTCTGTATCACTTTGGGTGAGGAAATTCACCATTTTATAGACCCAAGGGGTCTCTTTGAATTAGCATGCAAAAGTGCTACTTAGCATGAATGCTTTTTCAGGGAAGAGAAGACTTCTCCCTGATCAAGGCTCCATAACTGCTTCTGTAACTACTGCTGCATGCCCAAAAGAACTCACTCGCACTCCCATGCAATGAATGGAGAGTCAAGTTGCAAATTTGAGTTGTCCTAAAAAGCTCACTCTCATTCCCATGCATTGAATGGAGAGTCAAGTGGTTGTCAAAATAATTCGCTCGCACCCCTATGCCATGAAGGGAGAGCTAAGTGGCAGTTCTAGGTTGTCATGGGCTGAGGTTTGACTTTTTGTAGGTCAAACCTAGAATTTGTCCCACCCCGAAGCGAGCGTTGGTAATCGTCCCTGGGTGGAACGAGTACCAGTCTACACTCGTCCTTGGGTGGAGCGAATAAGTAACAAAGTGCCTAAAAGGTGCCAAATTGATCTCTAACTTTTAAAACTGCTGTGCGAGTGGTTAAAACCACTGTTTTAACCTCTGGGGCTGCCCTGGGGGCTGTGTGTGTTAATGCGATCAGTGTTTGCAGTCACATAATTGGATTGGTGCTATTTTGGTGTCTATAGATGCCCCTTTTTGGAAAGCACTGCACATGGTGCAGTGCTGAGCAAAAATAGATAACCAAAGCACTAATGATTAGGGTTTCTTAGTAACCTAACCAACTTTTGATGCCCCAAGCATGGAAAGGGCATGCATTCTTGAATCCTTGCTTCTGACGAGCTAAGGAATTTGATTTCAAGTATTAACCTATTTTGGTGAGGTGTGACTTGAGCTTGGACATTGATCAATCATGAATAGGCAAAGGGCGCAACCTTTTGTCCATGGGGGAACCTTGTGTTCATGCTTCGGGAATGCCAAGTGTTTGATCAATTTGTGATTATTGCTTGTTTACTGCCCCAAGCAGGGGCATGATTGTATTTGTCAATGATTCTTTGAATGCATGCCATTTTCTTGATTGGGTGTGTGTTTGTTGATTGGTGACTTAAGTGTGACTACCCCCTCAAGCGACAAATCGATGAAGGAATGACTGCCATGAGAAAAGCGACGAGTCACTTGACCCAAGATGACTTAAGTGAGGGTGCCTTCAGTTGTTATCCGTTGAATGCTCGAGTAGTTTCTCAAATTTTTAGACCTATTTTTTGTGGGTGTGAACCCATTTTGGGATGCCATTTGGAGTGAACATTGGTGAAAATCTGATCTCTCATGGAGCGGTTTGGCCATGGTAGCCTTCTTTGGGAGATAGATAAGGACATTGTAAACCCCGACGTTTGTTTTTTGATGCCAAGAGCACTTTTTTCTGACAATTTTTAGTGGTTTTGTGTGGCATTTGTCATTTTTATATTTTGGTTGTTTTGTTGTGTTTTTTTTTTTTTTTTGAGTGGGTTTTGACCCTTTTGTGACGCATTTTGGAGCTGAAATTGACAAAAATCCGTCCTCCCGTGGAGTGGTCTAGCTATGGTAGCCTTCTTAGGGAGTAGGATAGTGACAATTTGTAACCTCAATGTCTCTTTTAAATGCCAAGAATGTCAGGCGCAAAAGCGCCATCGTTCGGCAATGTTATTGCTATTTTTGGATGGGTTTTGACCGGTTTTGGTGATGCCATTTGGGGATGAAATTCTCAAAAATCCATCTTCTCGTGGAGTGGTCCAGCTATGGTAGCCTTCTTAGGGAGTAGGATAGTGAGGATTTGTGACCCCGACATCTATTTTGCATGCCCGTAATGTCAAGTGCAAAAGCACTCTCATTGGACAGTTTTATTGTTCTTTTTGGTGCATTTTTTTACTGTTTTGTTTTTATGTATATGTATTTACATTGATGTATGCAAATGCTTTTATGAATGCAATGTGTCTAATTTGTATGATGTATGCATGTGGAATGAATGAAATGAGTTGTTGATGACTTGTCGATGCACCATAGACTGTACAAGATTTGACTGACTTGTTGTACTAATGGGATGACTTTGTGAAATGACTTTGCATGTGAAAACTTTGTTTTTGTATTTTGCATTTATTTTTATGGTGATGTACAAAATGAAATGTACCAGTTGTTTGAAAATGTAGTTAAGATTTTCTGAGATGCAAATATTTAACTAACTAGCCAAGACTGGACTTTATCTCGCAAGACTTTTGAACAAGGTATAAATCCGAATTGAATTTAACCAAATTATTTCACATCCCTGTGTGTGCAATTGAGTTCATTTGTGGGGTATTTATCAAGATACTGCCAGTGCTAGATAGGCTATCAACCAAACCTGTACTGAGGATCACCTAATTAGCTCCACTAACTCTATTGTTGTATTTAGCAAGATTAATCCACGGGACAATCTAAGGTACCATAAGCTAGCTCATCCACATGCAAACATTGGTCTGCTCACACATAAATCTAATGTGATAGACATATCTCCATGCGGGGAGGATACCACCATTGCCAGGTAGGTTTTCCACCAAACCTGTAATGAGGATCACCTAGATGGTTTTTTAATACTGAGAATTCTAGGGATTCAAGTTCAGGATTATTTGTTGACTGAATGATTTGGGAGACTTGCTCGTCTTTATAGTGATGAAAATCACTGTTTATTTTGCTATTTATTTTTCTTTTTGAGCAAGGATTTTGAATAGTGGTGATAACCACTGTTATTTGATTTTGTATTTTGAGCTTTGTAAGTTTGAGCTTGTGAATGGCCATGATCCTGTTGGCCTTGGGGATGACTACCCATCCTGTGCAGGGATGTGTAGTATGAATCCTTATGACTTTGGGAACTAAGGGGATAATGGAGATTATGAAGTAAGGGCATTGATATTTTAGGCCTTGGGGATGACTACCCATCCTGGTTAGGGGCGGATAGTATGAATCCTTACAACTTGGAGACCAAAGGTGAGTGGAGATGGTTGTGATGATGGGTTGTTGGAATGGTGTTTGTGAATAACATTGATCCTTATAGGTCTTGGGGATGACTACCCATCCTTGGCAGGGACGTGTAGTATGAATCCTTACAACTTTGGGGACCAACTATGATAGGGATTTGTGGGAGTGGTGAAAACCACTATTTATTATGGGGAATGGCTAGGGAAGAGCTCGTCCTTTTGTCAATTCTTAGCATTTTAGAACCATTTACATAGGGGGATGAACAGGCTAATCTTTCACCTATGGTACCTTAGACGGCTTTGTAGGTTGCTCTTACGTTCACACAACTTAGGAATTATTTTATGTGTGTTAATTTGTGTTGGGATGCTACGTAACAAGGTGTGATCCAAGTAAAACTTTCCCATGTAAAATCTGTTTAACTGTGTACATTTTTTGGCTAGAAATTTAAAGACAGCTGAATGACGAAAACCCTAGATACATTAGGAGACAACTGACTATGCTAAAAATGGTGGTGGTGTTATGTTGGATGTATGCGCTTATGAAAATAGATTTGATGTGGAAAATTATGGACTTTGCCAAGTAATGACAGTCTATGGTGCTTTTGACTTGTATGACTAGCAACTATGCGATGCCTAATGCAACCTATATTTTTGTATTGTGATTTTTTTTTTTTTGTATGAATGAGATTGAAATGCAATTTTTTTGTTATTTTTGATGATTTTATGAGTATGCATAGAATTGAAATGCAATTTTTTTTGTATTTTTGATGATTTTATTGTTTTTGTTTGTTTTTTGAATATTTGTTTTGACCAAGCGGTTATGGTAACCCTTGGAGCGTTTGGTTTGACCAAAGGATTTATGGACACATTTGGGGCATTTTGGGGTTGACCAAGCGATTGTGATAATCCCTGGAGATTTTTGGGATGACCAAGCGATTGTGATAATCCTTGGAGCTTTTGGGTGACCAAGGGATTGCGATAATCCTTGGAGATTGTAGGGTGACCAAGTGATTGCGATAATCCTTGGAGCTTTTAGGGTGACCAAGTGATTGCAATAATCCTTGGAGATTGTAGGGTGACCAAGTGATTGCGATAATCCTTGGAGCTTTTGGGTTGACCAAGTTATTGCGATAATCCTTGGAGCTTTTGAGTTGACCAAGTGATTACGATAATCCTTGGAGCTTTTGGGTTGATCAAGTGATTGTGATAATCCTTGGAGCTTTTGGGTTGACCAAGTGATTGCGATAATCCTTAGAGATTTTGGGGTGACCAAGTGATTGCGATAATCCTTGGAGCTTTTGGGTTGACCAAAGGTTTTATGGACACCTTTGGAGCATTTAGTGTAATCCACTTGCTCTTCAGGGAATAGAGGTACCCCCAGCTTGATGATCTTTGTGCACCGGATCTGGCTCTATAGGAATTGGCATGAATGGATCGGTCCTATGCATGGATAAGAGGACAAGGTCTGCCTTCGACATTGATGTGGCTATGGGGTCTTCAGGCAAAATTTGCTCTTGGTCTATCCAAAGTGGTGGACTCAACATTTGATTCCAATGCGCTGGGTTAAAGCGCCACTCATGCCCTAGCCTTATACCTAGTTGTGCCATCAGTTCATCATGGGTTACAGGGTGATTGTGTCATCTCGCATGATTGAGATATGCCATCTTAGTTTCATCTTCGTAATCATTGTCAGTGATCCAAAGGCCCTTGTTGGCCCCGACAGCTGTCTGCGACATTCTAGGCTCGTCTTGCTCGAGCAGATGGACATGGTCCCGACGGGGTTGTTCCACATTTTGCGGGGGGACATGATTTTCTTGCAATGGCACGGGCTCGATGGGAGCCTCCAAAGGGAATAATGTTAGGAGAATTTTGTGATGATCATCCATGGGGACCACCTATGAATTAATGCTATCGGACTCGAACGGGTCCCATGGTGCTATTGCATATGTTGACTCATCTTTGGCGAGAGATTCAGGCTCATCAGAATCTGGTGATTCTGAGATATGGAAGACCTCATCATCAAGTAGCTCTACAACCAAGGGTTGATCCTCTTTGAGAGGAGTTTCACATAAGTTGGGCTTTTGGGGCCCCAAAATCTTGGTCTTTACTAACTCTAAGTGCTCTGGCAGCACATTGCTTGTATCGAGGGATTTGAGCTCCTCCTGTTTATTTTGTTCCTGTTGCAGGTTGTGGGGAACTTGATGCCTTGGGAGGGATGATCGAATAGCACCCCCCATGCCTTGGTAGGGCATTTCATCCCGCTCTTCTTCTCGCTCAGGTTCCTCAGAGGCTTCTTGAAGAATTTTTGAGGGTGGCCCATGAACCTAGGTGGGTGCCTGAAGAAGGTGCCCATCATTGGTCTTAGGATTGGCCTCATGCTCAAGTCTAGGAGGCATCGAGGGCAATGTTTGATAAGGTTGTGGAGACCTGTTTTGCACCCAGTTGTGTCTCGAGGGCAATGTTTGATAAGGTTGTGGAGACCTATTTTGCACCCAGTTGTGTCTCTCATAATGTTTTGTCTTATGCATGCGAGGGGTTGGAGTCCTCACCTGCATAGTGTGTTGGAACAACTCATCCTCCTGGCGCTGAATGCACTCTTGATTTAGAAGATATTGTTGCTCTAACTATTTTTGTTCGAGCTCAAGTAGCATGAGTTGCATCCGACGTGCGATATGCTTGGCAGATTCTAAGATAGTTGGTTCTGCCATCTCATGTCTAGAAGGCCTAGATTCCTCTCCTAGATATCTATCTCGGTCGTGGTGATCCAAGATCTCTATAGGCCACCTCCCTCTATTGGGGGTAGCGGCATTCCCTCGAGGCTTTGGCCTTAGTAGGTGATCCTGATAGCTAGCAGTTACGGAGGTGTATTGCTCCCGTGATGTATATTGCTCTTGAGGAAGGTAAGGGTTTTCCTCGTGCTCTCTTTCATAAGTGAAAAAGGAACGGGCGGAGTTGGCTCACCCCGCCTGAGGAGCCTTGTGCTCTGGATTTGTCCTTGTAGTCTTGACAACTAGAGGGGGTGAAGGAGGGATAGTGTAATCATGTGGTTCCTCCCGTCGAACCCTATGTTGACCTAGCGCTTCATCGTGTGGTGACCACTCATAGCGAGCATCTAAGGGAGCTCTCCTATGGATGTACCCCTCATGGAAGGGTGTGTGCTAGGTGCTATGCTGAATAGGAGTGCCCCTAGAAGAGGTGCCCCTATAGTCCCTTTCGTTAAGGTGTGGAGGGGACTACCTTGTGTGTTAGGTCGCCAAGGTGGTATGACCAAATCCTCGGGACTGTGATGGAGGTGACTCGTGCCTCCTTGGACATTCCCCGTAGTGTCTTCCCGTGAGTGGACTTGACTACAGGTGAATACCATGGTAATGACTCTCTACAAGCTACGTAGATTTTTATCTTTTGTTTATGATTTTCTAATTTTTTTTTGTTACACTAAGTAGAAAAGAACATACACACACAAAGCAATGATTATCTCTTTTAAAGATTAATGGTGTGTCCTAGACTAGTTTTAGTGTGTTTTTGAGGATTTTGTGTTGTTTTTGTTTTGTTTTGAAGATCTTTGTGAAGGATGTTTAAATGCAACATGAAGGCTCATATGACTACCAAAATGGTCGCCCTTCAATATACCATTGCCGGACCGATATACCAACCTCTCTATATACCCGCCCTTACATGAGGGAGACTATAGGTACATGAGAGCAGATGATACGTGGAACATAGGCGATACAAAAGGGGGATTGTCTTGTTTATGACACCTACCATAGAAGACTTATCCTCGTACACTGGGAATCACCCCAGCGACACTCGGTCAGATTTCATCAGGATTTATGCCTAACAATAGTGACAATCGGGGTAAATGGATGCAAAAATCAAGCCAAGGTGGTGATGAACCCACCATTGGTCTTGATCAAGGGCTGGGGTCTTACGACCAGCTCCTTGGTTTAAAAATGCCACGTGATGTGTGTGGGGTTCCTTTTAATTTGCAAAAATTGAAATAGGCAAACAAAAATGAAACTTTCCCTAAGCCATACAAAAACTAAAAACTAAAAAAAATAGAAAATAGAAAACAAAAATTTGATAGAGGCTTGTTAAAAACCCCTACCTCTTCTCTGCCCACAAGGATGCTTCTGATTTGCTGGTCTAAAAAATGCACAGAACGCTATTCGTCCCTGGGTGAGACGAATATCAGAACAATATTCATTCCAGGGTAGGACGAATGACTATTCGTCCCTGGGTGAGGCGAATCCGAATTCTGTAATTGTCACTGTCAGAAACAAATAATAGTCCGATGACTGAAAAATAGGTACTTGTAATCAAAACAAGCAATTTTAGGTCAGAAATCTAACCTAAAAAAAATAGAGGACAAAAGGTCCCACCGTGATCGCCATTGAAAGCACGAGATTTTAGAAACAAAAAGGAAAGACTAAACAAAATTGCATTAAAAGGAAAGAACACAAATGAATGAACACAAGATATAAAAGCAATATAAAATACGACCCTTTTTATTGATATTATTTTAGTAATGTGTTACAATATGTCTCCTTCCTTTTTAGGGGATAGGAGCATCAAATGTTGATCTTTTACAACTTGTTCTAGAATTCCTTCTTCCGCGTGCCCACATATAAGATGGGCGAACCAAAACATTGCCATCGCTTGTGTTGATAAAAGTAGACTCCTTGCTGCTCCTCCAATATTGAAGACCTACGTTCAAAGAAACAAACAAAGAATCAGTAGCACCTGTATATGAAAATAAAACTTGTGAATCTGAAGGGTTACTATTTGATGAATGTAAAATATGAATATAACGATGATTAAAACGAATCCAAATAGACTAAAAATTTGATAGAAGCATAATCATGTAACTAAAAAACTACTGCAAAAGAAATAGTCACCAAATTCAATACAGATCCGTATTCATCCCTGGGTTGGACGAGTAAACCTGTAACAGTTTGGTACTTGTTTAGGGGTGAGACGAGAAAACCTACGATAGTTTGTTACTCGTTTCGGGGTGCGATGAGAAAACCTACAACAGTTTGGTACTCGTTTCGGGGTGAGACGAGAAAACCTGCAATAAGGCAGGGGGTGCTCGAAGGCAAACCACCCACGGGTTGAAACTTTGTTTTGACACCAATCCGCTTGGGATGGGTCCAAAACCTGTTGTGATGTGTTGTCAAAAAATTCATGCCTTCAAAGTCACCTAATAACCTCCTTTTTGATTAAGAGATCATGGATGTAAAGACACAAATCATAAGTCAGAAAAATAGCAACACTTCGTTGCTCAAAATGCTCCTTCTCTGTATCTCTTTGGGTGAGGAAATTCTCCATTTTATAGACCCAAGGGGTCTCTTTGAATTATCTTGCAAAAGTGCTACTTAGCATGAATGCTTTTTTAGGGAAGAGAAGACTTCTCCCTGATCAAGGCTCCATAACTGCTTTTGTAACTGGTACTGCATGCCCAAAAGAACTCACTCGCACTCCCATGCAATGAAGGGAGAGTTAAGTTGCAAATCTGAGTTGTCCTAAAAAGCTCACTCTCATTCCCATGCAATGAATGGGGAGTCAAGTGGTTGTTAAAAGAACTCACTCGCACCCCTATGCCATGAAGGGAGAGCTAAGTGGCAGTTCTAGGTTGTCATGGGCCGAGGTTTGATTTTTTGCAGGTCAAACCTGGAATTCATCCCACCCCAGAGTGAGCGCTGGTAATCGTCCCTGGGTGGAATGAGTACCAGTATGCACTCATCCCTGGGTGGAGCGAATAAGTAGCAGAGTGCCTAAAAGGTGCCAAATTGATCTCTGACTTTTAAAACTATTGTGCGAGTGGTTAGAACCACTGTGTTAACCTCTAGGGCTGCCCTAGGGGCTTTGTGTGTTAATGCGATCAGTGTTTGCAGTCACATAATTGGATTGGTGTTGTTTTTGTGTCTACACAATCCTTTTCTCTCCAATGATATTTTCATAAAACAATCACCCAATCAAGTCAATGGAGAATATTGTCCATACCTTTTTTATGCCAAGGAGTTGTCCACAAAATCCATCAAACTCAACACACTTTCAAATATTTTATTTTCAATCACAAAGAGATTATAGGACTTGAGTAATATCACAACAATAAAAATAATATTCCAATAACACCTTATTACTCCTACTCAATAAAATTCACCATGTCCTCTCATGAAAGAAACAATCCCCTTTGAAAAAGAATAAATCAAACTCACTTTTGAACCCATTTAGAAAAATAGAAATATCTCTTTACACACACCTTATTTCTCCTTCTAAGCAAGTTAATAAAATAGCCCTTTAAAAATACTTTCCAACGATATATAATATGCTACCCTTCAAAAAATAAAACCATAAAAAATATCTCAATTTTCTAGGGCATAGCATAACCCTTATTTCTCGCTTAAGGCTATTAAAAATTAAAAAACAAAAATTAACTTGCCTTTCCTCTCAAAGAGATTTGATCCCCTGATGTCCTCCTTCCCAATGCCTTAACCATGGCCAAGTCATCGTTGGGCCATGCACCCACACTTACCTAAAAAGACATGAAATGCATCAACAACTTCACGAACTGACACCTTTCAAAATAAACAAAATGTGCTTCGAGCGCTTTGACCTTGCAAGCAACCTCCAAGAAAATTGAACATGAGACTTCCTCTATCTCACCAAGCCAACACACCGATAGGCCAAGCTGGCCTATGTGCTCCAAAACCCCGAACGTTCCCTGCTTCAACCTTTTCTTAAATCGTCAAGCCTTTTAAACATGAGCCTTAATTCACATGCACTCCAAACGAATTAGCAAGGATAATTTTCATTAATGCCTTTTGGGGCATTATATATAATGCCTTTGTCTTCCATGCAATCACGTCGGTGCATCGATTTAATTTGACATCGGCATGGTTGATTAATTTATAATATATTTAAATTTAAATATTATAAATTAAATTAGAACAACCTTAGGCTTTAGATTAATTAAATCTTGGAGCCTTGTCTTAATGCACAACCTTGGTGTAATGAATATTATTTATAAAATTTAGATTCCTTGTGAATTTAAATAATTTATAAATAATTATTAAACCTCCTTTTTAACCTTTGCAATAACCCATCTTGGGTTTTTATGAACCAATCACTTAACCTGTGCTCCCAATAATATTAAAATATTATGGAGCCTTTTTCCTTTCACTTTTGCACTGTTGAAGCTTTTTCTTGGATGATAGTGAAAACCTTGGATGACTTTATTTCTTGCCGAATTCCTTGATATGAGTGATAACTCTATCAGATGACATCAATGACAACTTTGACTTAGAGGACTCAAAATGTCCTACAATCTCCCCCTTTGTCATTGATGGCAACCCATATCCTTTTACTGAAACCTGACCTTATTTTTTCTCCCCTTGGGACTTTGCTCCCCCTAGTTCAATGCTCTCTCAAATATCAAATCTCTTCCCCAATATACACAAATATCTCCCCCTTTGACATCAATGGCAAAGGGTCACCTTTGGGGCTCGGGGCTAAGAATGAGCCTTTTAACTTAGCCCCTACCCCACCTCAACATGAGGTGGTTAATTCTGGGGTGGGATTATTTCTACTCGCTGAAAGCACTGTTCTTTACCTTTATATTTCTCTCTTCTTTTTTGAGTTTTCTAAATCATCTAACTGTTTCTTTCCAAGTCATCATCCCTGTTCCTATCATCACTTTTGTTCCTATTTTTGTTCTTGTTCTCATCCATGTTCTTGTTCCTGTTATTGTTCTCATCCTTGTTCCTGTTCCTGTTATTGTTCTCATCCTTGTTCCTGTTCCTGTTTTGGCTTCTATTCCTGTTCATATTACTGATCCTGTTCATGCTTGATTCTAGAATACTTTCTCTACACCATATTGTTGTGTGACCATCATTATTGCACTTATAACACTTAATGTTATTATTCCTTGGAGGTGCAACTATCTTAGGACTTCTCCTAGTGAAGCCATATCCTATTTTGTCATGAATTTTGCAATTCATTGCCTTGTGACCAAACTCATTACATGAGTAGCAATACCTTGGAAAATTTATCCTTTTCCATATTCCTGTCTTTCATGTGTCCTGCATTGTGAAGCCATGTACCCAAACCCGTGACATGAAAGACATCTTCCATTGAAGCTTCCTTGTCTCGAACTCATTGGTCTCCTGTTTTAAATGTTGTTCCATCTGTAACTTCTCTGTGCATTATTCCTATCTTTGTTGAAATATTTGATGTCCAACTCATCCTATGATGTCTCACTCCCACTTACACTATCTTCTTCTGAAGTATCTTCTTCTGAAGGACTTGAAGTAGACTCTTTTTCCTTTTTCTTTTGAACCTGTTTAGAACCAAGACCTGTCTTGTTTGTTGCTCTTATTTGTATCTTGTCTATTTTATCCACACTCTTTGCACTGTTCACATACTTGTATAGCTTATTCTTGGAATCCTCTAAATATTTATTTAGTAGTGCCACTTCTTGTGTTAAATTTTCACATTCCAGAATCTTTGCTTCTAAATTATCTTTGAACTTGCTTGCCTTAGCCTTTGAATTTTCTAAATCCTTTATGAGAAATAATCTTTCTTCATCACATTATTGAAATTGAATTTCAAGATTAGAGTGTTGCTTTCTTACCTTCTTTACCGTGTCAAGGGCGTAGATAAGTTCTCACTTGAGATCATAGCCATTCTCTGCTGAATAATCCTCTATTTGTTTACCTCTATCCATATCATTTCTTTCTTTTGGCCTATCTTCTATATGATCACTCACTTCATCTACTAATGCCATTAGAATATTTTCATCTGGTCTATGAAGTGCATGTTCAAAATCATCATCACTAAAACTATAACCATCCCTTGTGCAATCATCTTCAAGATATCCAAATCTACCACATCTAAAACACTTGAGAATAACTGGAGTCTTTCTCTTAATTGATTCTTTCTATTCAACCATAAATAGGACTTAATCTCTATCATTGTCTGAAAAACTAGAATCACTATCAATTGAGTATTTACTTGCATTATCTGCATAGTAGCTTCTCTTTTGCCTTCGGAAGAACTTCTTCCCTTGTCTGTTTTATCCATCCTTGCTTGTATTTTGGTACCTATGTCTTTCTGATTCCCTATACCTGTGATCCTATTTTTCTTCATCATTGTTGCTCTTGGGCTCTTTGCACTCTATTGCATAATGTCTATACTTTCCACAATTGAAACACCTAACAGATCTTATGCCTATGTTTTTTTGGAACCTTTATCTCTTTTGCCATAATTTGCTTCTTCATCATTGGAAGACTCACTACTTGATTTTGTCTTCTTACCCTTTTTATTTTTGTCCACTTTGAATGCAACTTCTTTCGAAGGAATAGGATATTTTGTTCTTATCTCAAAAGTAGTAAGCATGCCAAGCAAATAATTATTTGTCAAAGAATTACTATCAATTGATGTTTCTATATCAAAAACCTTTTCACTATACCTTTTTGGAAGAGTTATCAAGATATTATCACAAGCATCAGACTCATAAACCTTCATTCCAAGGCATCTCATATCATGTACAAGTTCATAAATCTTACTCAGATAGTCACAAATGTTTTCATCATCTTGCATTCTCAAAATTTCAAACTCTCCTTTGAGATTTTTTATTTTAGCTTTTTTGACACCTTTATCTCATTCATATATGGTATATAATAGTTCCCACATATCTTGTGTTGTTTTACAATCCATAACCTTCATAGAGTCTGATATACGTAATCCTTTTATAATTACATTCATAGCTCTTGAGTTTGCATACATTAGAAGCTTACCTTCCTTATCTGTAGGAGGATTGGTTGTTGAATCATATCCAAATTCCATTGCATCCCAAACTTCATTGCCAAGTGCGATCAGATGAAATCTCATCAGCACACACCAATACAAGAAGTCACTTCCATCAAATACTGGTATTGCATTATTGATGGACCCATCCTTTTGATCCTTTTGATCCATTGTGTTCTTAGACCGCTTTTACTTCAAGTTGTCAAACTCTTATGAAAGAACCTGCTCTGATACGAATTGAATAACATAAGCTTATACTAAGAGGGGGGAGGTGAACAGTATAAGACCACTTTTTACTTTTCTTTTCAAATCAATATTATGCAGTGTATAGATAGTAGTATCAATAGCAAGAATTAAAGTAATGCACAAAAAACCATACATAATAGAGACGCATATTTTAACATGGTTCACCCAATGTGGGCTACATCCATATAGAAAATATTTCTTCTAAATATTTCTCAAATAATATTTTGGGAATCCTTCCCAATTACAATGTTTATGGACCTCTGTCCAAAGGAGATGTTGATCCTCTAAATATCAATTTCGTGGATCTCTTCCACATGAGAACTTGTTCCCCTTTAGTTCTGAATAATGATCTTCTAGAAGACTATGTCTCTCTGCTGCACTGACTGGTGGATCTCTCTCCACTTGAAGACTCCTCACTTAGAATATCTGTATTCAATTGTCCTGGCTGCTAGATCTCTATCCACAGAGACTCTATCCTCTATACTATATCACTTCCAAAGCTCATTCAATAGGTTAACTTAGAACCTTATCAAATTTTATCAATAAGTCCACTCAGAACCTGCTCAAATTTTCTCAACAGGTCCACTCAGAACCTACTCAATTCTACTCAACAGGTTCACCCAAAACCTGCTCAAATTTTCTCAACAGGTCCACTCAGAACCTACTCAATTCTTCTCAACAGGTCCACTCAGAACCTGCTCAAATCTTCTCAATAGGTCCACTCAGAACCTGCTCAAATTTGCTCAAAAGGTTCACTCAGAACCTATCCAAATCTACTCAACAGGTCCACTCGAAACCTAATCAAATATGCTCAACAAGCTCACTCAGAACTTGTCCAAATATGCTCAACAAGCTCACTCAGAACTTGTCCAAATATGCTCAAAAAGCTCACTCAAAACTTGTCCAAATATTCTCAACAAGCTCACTCATAACTTGTCCAAATCTTCTCAACAAGCTCACTCAGAACTTTTCCAAATATGCTCAACAAGCTCACTCATACCTTGTCCAAATATGCTCAACAAGCTCACTTAGAACTTGTGTAAATCTGCTCAACAAGCTCACTCAGAACTTATCCAAATCTTATAGAATCATAAAGAGAATTGTTAGAGACTCAATATGTCCTATACTCAATACTCAATCACTTTATCAACTCAATCTCATAGAAGCATAAAGAGAATTGTTAGAGGCTCAATATTTTCTATACTCAATGCTCAATCTCAACTCAATCAAAATAATAGAATAGTTTGTTTCATGGAATTTGAACAACCACTTCATGTATCCACTTGACTAGGCTTAATCAACTCTACTCAACCAATCACCTCAAGGAACAACTCTTTCTCACAAACCCCAGTCCAAGCATGTATCACTCAACTCAAAATATTTCCAACAATGCCCAACAAAAAAACTCACATAACAATGATACTCATGTTCTTTTCTAACTTAAGTTCAAGTTATTTGCATCACCCATTGGATTCAACAACAATGCTAATGTGACAAGGTTTTAATCACAACTCTCAATTTAGAAAACCTTGAAGCATAAACTCAAAGTACTTTACTCAACCAATGGTCTAAACAACAATGCTTATCAAATAAGGTTTAATCACAACTCATAATCCATAAAAACTTGAAGCATTAAATCAACCACTTTTGAAAATGAAACCACAATCAATCCTTTTCTCTCCAATGATATTTTCAGAAATAAATCACCCAATCAAATCAATGGAGAATATTGCCCATACCTTTTTGATGCCAAGGAGTTGTCCACAAAATCTGTCAAACTCAACACACTTGCAAATATTTTCTTTTCAATCACAAAGAGGTTAGAGGACTTGAGTAATATCAAAAAAATAAAAATAATATCCCAATAACACCTTATTACTCCTACTCAATAAAATTCACCATGTCCTCTCATGAAAGAAACAATCCCCTTTGAAAAAGAATAAATCAAACTCACTTTTGAACCCTTTTACAAAAATAGAAATATCTCTTTACACACACCTTATTTCTTCTTCTAAGTGTTGAGTGAATATTTTGTCCTATTACAAAATGAACACGCAACTGGAGTCTCAAACTGGAAGACTCTTTCTTGCAAAGAAATATATTATTTTTAATTTCTCCAAGCTTCTTGTGAACAGACCTCTATATGCATAAAACCAATTTTGACTTAATGCAAATAAATGAATGTATCCCAGAATAGCTCAAATCCTGCAAGTAACTCGTTAACAAGGGGCCTTTGTTGATTCACAACAAACTTTGTAACCCTAATTTGTTAAAATAACCAACCATGTAACAAAAGAAAGAAAAATCCTTTTATGTTCGACATTAATGAAATTAACGTGCGGTTTATTTTAATGTTAATTGGTTCATTTTATCTTTTGTTTAATTGTTCTGCTATTTTAACGTTAGCTTTTAAATGAGATTAAAAATATATCAGAAACTAAAACAGAAATGTTCTTATGCGAATCAGCTGGAAAACCAAAGAAGGACGTTAATCTGGTTAGCAATCTCCTCCCTGCAAAACCCCAAGTTATGAGATGAAGCTCTAAAACAACCTGACCTAACAGACCTGTAATAAAACACAGTCAAATCAAATCAGATGCTAGACTCTAAGGAAATAAATAATTTGCATCATTTTATCATTCACCTATCGCAACCCACATTACGGTGTAAACGAATAGATACAAAACAAAATAATGCAAAGGAAAGATATACGGGAAAAATAGTAGTCTTAGCCTTCAATCTCCTTTTGGTTTCACACACAAAAGTTACTCTTGCCAAATAACTCCTTTATTCAATAAAATAATGCTTTCTGTTTACAATTTCCAGCCCTTGTATCTACCTACACTTCTGCTATTTAAACTTTCTGTTGCTGCTCTCGGTTGCTCTGTGACGCTTCGTTTCATTTCCCATGACGCTTCGCTTCATTTTCCCGCTTTTTGGTGTTTTTGACCTTTCGCTTGAATCTGCAACGTTTGATCTTCTCTGTTGACAGTAACTGTCGATCTGAAGCGTTACTATGACCCTCATGCCTTTTTGCCACGTGTTCAGCGCTCTCTGTATGTTCAGTAACGGTCCCATGAAAATCGTGACCAAAAATAGCCCGCGGCCTTGCTCCTTCGCTTTCACAGTGAAATCGCGACATGTCGCGATATCGTGACATTTTTGTTCTCCGTACGCTTCGGCCGCAACCTATCATGAAATCGTGACCATTTTCTCTTGGGCCATCTCATCGCAACCCATCACGAAATCGCTACCATTTCTCTATTCCATACACTTTGTCGCAACCTGTCATGAAATCGCTACCATTTTTTGCTTTCGGGCCATCTCGCTGCAACCCATCACGAAATCGCTACCATTTTTCTCTTTCGTACACTTTGCCACAACCTGTCACGAAATCGCTACCATTTCTCTGTTTCGGGCATGGTCTTCACTTTCTATCATGATTTCGCGACGTCTTTGTCTGGTTGGAACGTCTCGCCAAAAGTTGCATGAAATCGCTACCCTTTTACCACTTAGGTTTTTTTATCCACTTGCACCGCAAAAACATGACGCGTCATGATTTCGTGATGCCTTTCGACTTATGCGCCTCTTGTCAGTTCTCGTCATGATTTCGCTACACTGCTGGGGCTTAGACCCTTTTCATTCACCCGCATCATGAAAACGCGACACGTCGCGATTTCGTGACGCCTTTCGACTTATGCACCTTTGTCTCAGTTTTGTCATGATTTCGTGACCATTTTCTACTTTGTGCCTCCTGCCCGCTTTCAAGCCGCGAAAATCAAACACGTCATGATTTCACGACGGTTTCGCCCACCTGCTGCCGTTGACCACGTTGACCACGATTTTTCGACACGTCATGATTTCACTACAGTTTTCCATTCTACCTTTCTCTCTCCTCTCTGAGCCGCGACGGAGCGACATGTCGCGATTTCGCTACACCTTTTCGTTTTCTGCAGCGATGGAGCGACATGTCATGATTTCGCTACACCTTTTCATTTTTTGTAGCGACGGAGCGACATGTCGTGATATCGCGACAACTTTCGGCCGTGACAGAGCGACATGTCGCGATATCATGACAACTTTTTGCCTTAGTGAAAATTTTGCCTTTTTCTTTGATTTTCTTAGCATCTGGGTCACTGTTTTCTTCTTTGAAAGCATGCAAAAAGGTGGGCCCCCAATTTTGGGGTGTGTTGTGGATTAGCCACAACAAATGGCGACTCTGCTGTCAAATGCTCCGGAGCATTTTGGTGAGAACCCAATCTGAAATATACAAGCTTAGATACAGGCGTTAGCACATAAAAGATAAACAAATACCGACGGATCAGAAGTACATGAAACATCGGAATCATTAGTATTAGCTCGGTGTGTGCTATTTGTTTTCATTCCATATCGCTTGAACTTGATCAACATTCCATTGTCAGTTTTACATGCATGCATATGTGAGACCGTGAATGATTTGTGTAACCTAATAAATATGCTTAGAGATTTTGCTTTTACAAATGCATAGACCTTCTAATATCATACACAAATATTCAAGATTATCAAACCCCCTTAGGATCAACCATGTGTATAATGAATTGTTTTATTAGATCCCAAAGTTGGTTATGAGTCACTACTATCTTGAACCCATGTGTAAGTGAAAGTGAAATCAGAGCTTTGGGAAATCAGACTCCCAACCTAATCGAGATGAGAGTTTAACCCTATTCTTACTACTCGGATTTGGAATTCATTACCTCACTTTGAGCAAAATAATTTAACCAATTATGGAAGAAATGGTCATGCTAGCCTAACCCTTTGAACAGTCGGTGGTCTTGTTTTTTAGACAAGACATGCCTGTCATGCATGGGCATACCTAACCCCATAATCCATGACTTAACTTCATTTCTTTGGACCTTGGGGATGACTATCCATCCTTTGCAGAGGACAAGTAGTACGATCCTTCCAATCCAATATAAAGATGAGATGGGAAAAATTAATTTTACTTCTTGGATCTTGGGGATGACTACCCATCCTTGCTAGGGACATGTAGTATGATCCTTCCAATCCAAGTCTTAGATGAAAATGGAGAATATTAATTTTATTACTTGGACCTTGGGGATGACTACCCATCCTTTGCTAGAGGACAAGTAGTACGATCCTTCCAATCCAAGTTTTATCATGAAATGAGACATAGGAGCTTTGGGGAATCTGATTCTCAACCTAGGCGAGATGAGAATTATGCCCTATCCTTACTACTCCATGTAGGTCAAATCAAAGCTTTGGGGAGTTGGATCCTCAACCTAAGTTCGATGAGGACTTAACCCTATCCTTACTACTCCGATTTTAGGCTTTAAGCTTAATGGAAGTGGTAAAAACCATTGTTTTAAGGATCATGTTGCATAATAGGATAGACATGAAATATTCCTTTCGCTTGACCTTTTCTTCCAAGCAAGGTTTTGATCATTTTGCCCAAGATCTTTTTTAATGTGTACAAAATGTGCTTGGTTCTAGATATCTCGGGGCTCAGTTTCCAACCTTAGGATTTTTCTTTATTTATGTTATAGCATAACCCTAAGAGGATTTGACACACTTTAATGATTTGTATCTGAAATGCATATGCAACTAAGATGGCATGTATATGCAAAGTGAGATGTAATATGAATGCATTGCCCTTTGAATTGCGGATGAAGTATTGCCATAATTTGTAAAACTGACTACTTCATGCATCACAAGCCTCAAACGATATTATTTAACTGTTTGTGTTACATGTGGAGCTTTTACAACATAATTCCAATGTTTCATATTTTCCCGATCTTAGGCATGTGTTAACATTTCAAACTTTTATTCTTTTTTTTTTTATAAGAAAATAAAACATGTCAAATAAACACACCGCCTCAACGTCCAACCTGCACACACAGAAGAAACAAAACACGACATCAATACAAAACCTGAACATGTCAAAAAAAACACAACTTAAATATCAAATCTGCACACACAAAAGAAATAAAGCATGGCATAATTTACATATAATACAAAACCCAGCCGCTTCAAGCCTGGAAATAATGTTTCAAGTGCAACCCATTGACAGGTAATGCCAAATCCTTTCCATCCAAGGTTCTTAGTCTAAAACTGTTTTCCCCTAGGACTTCTGAAATCTGGTAGGGACCCAACCATAGGTAGTCAAACTTATCATGCTCCCCTTTCTTCTCATGTCTTTTATCCCATAACAGACACTAGATCTGATATTTTAAAAGCCTTGGCTCTAGACTTTTTGTCAAACCATATTTTTACTACATCCTGGTGTTTACTAAAATGAAGCATAGCCTCATCCCTTTTTTCATCCAGATGCATTAATTGTGTTAGTCTAGACTCAAGTTTATCATCAGTCCCAAAATAATCTTTCATGAAATGCAGCGTTTGTAACTTGAGATTTGTAGGAAAAATGGGATCTTGTCCATAAACCGGATGGTAAGGAGATGTTCCTATTGATTCTTTGACTACGATTCTGTCAGCCCAAAGAGCCAACTTAAGTTTGTTATGCCAATCCCTAGGATTTCTTTCCAACAATTTTTTTATGACGCATAACAAATTCTTGTTAGAAGACTCGGCCAATCCATTGCCTTGCGGATAATAATTGGAAGAGAATTTTAAACTCACACCGTTGTCAAATGCCCAATTAGCAAATTCCAAAGAAGAAAAAGCTGAACCATTATCACTTACAATGGAGTTAGGCATCCCGAACCGAGTGACAATATTATCCTCTAAGAATTTAATAACAACCTCCGAAGTAGCATTCTTTGTGGGGATAGCTTCGATCCACCTTGTGCAATAATCCGTAGCTGTCGAAATGTATTTGTGGGAATCGGATGAATTGGGACTGATAATCCCAACAAAATCCAGGCCCCATTGCGCAAAAGGTCTAGATTCGATTACGGATTGTAAAGGCATGGAAGCACTCCTGTCTCTATTGGCTGCAGTTTGACATGTATGACATGACCTCACATGAGTATGGGCATCTTTGAATAGTCGAGGCCAATAATAACCGGCTCTAAGGATTTGATGGGTCGTGGCATTAGCGGACCCATGTCCTGTCCCATGTTTACCATGAAATTCCTCGAGTATTTGCACTGCCTCTTTTTGATCAACACAACGAAGGTAAATACCTTCATGGTTTTTCTTGTATAACGTGCCAGATCTAATTAGGAAATTAGCAGATTTCAAGCGCAAGGCTCTTCGTTGAGTAGAATTTAAATGCGGTGGACATTTACCATTTAGTAGAAAATACACCACATCTGTATACCACTCATCTTTGGTTATATCTGCGACTTCATAATGTTGACATGAAATTGCGAGATCCTTTTCTGCTATTGCCTTAACCAACCCTTGTCCCCGCACTATCTTCATCGACTGAATCTCAAGATCAAACTCCTGCAAAGTTGAAACCCACTTACCACGTCTTTCACCTAATTCATTCTGTATGAACATGGCTTTGACTGCAGGATCCGGGACGATAGCAAAGACCCTACTGTGGACTATGTAATGCCTAAATTTTTTCACAGTCTTAACCGGAGCATACATTTGCTTGTCCAAGATGGAGTATCTCAGTTTTGCATCTTTGAGAGGACTACTCAGGAAGGCAATAGGATTTTCAATGCTGCCTTCACTCTTCGAGTTAAAACACTCGCAAAGGAGTGATCCGAAGCAAATGTGTAGATATAGAAAGGCTTCGTATAATCGGGACTCACTAAAATCGGGGCTTTAGAAATCGCGTCTTTGATATTTTTAAAAGCATCTCTATTTTCATCTTTCCACTTGATCTGGACCTCTTTCTTTAACATGTCGTTCAAAGGCTTTGCTATTTCTGCAAAATCTGCAATAAATTTTTTGACGAAATTGATCTTCCCAAAAAATGATCTCAACCCCTTCTTGTTGTTGGGACAAGGAATCTGCTGTATGGCCTCTATTCTCTCAGGGTCAATGGAAATTCCATCCTTAGATATTATATGTCCCAACAGTTTTCCTTCCGTTACCCCGAAAATGCACTTCTTTGGGTTGAGAGAAATGCCATGTTCCCTGCATCTTTGAAAGACTTTCTTTAGATCCCTGACGTGGTTTTCCCTGTTCTTAGAAAAGACGGGAATGTCATCTACATAGACGATGATGCACTTACCTATGAGCCCCTTAAAAGCAAAGTCCATAGCTCGTTGGAATGTGGCACCTGCGTTCAATAGTCCGAAAGGCATTCTCTTGTAAGCAAAGGTGCCCCACCTTGTGGTGAAAGCAATTTTCATCCTATCACTAGGATGGATAAGGACCTGATTATATCCCGAATAACCATCCAGGAATGACATCATCTCCGACCCATTTACCTTTTGGAGTATTTCATCAATGGTGGGTAATGGGTAGTTGTCCTTTTGTGAGGCTTTATTAAGATTTCTAAAATCGATACATAACCTTATTTCTCCACTCTTTTTCCTCACGGGGACCAGAGTTAGCAACCCATGTGGAATGTCTAACAGGAAAGATGATCTTAGCTTCTAACTAGTCGCTTCACCTCTTTCTCTATCAGGGGTTCTAATAATGGATTGACTCGCCTTTGTCTTTGCCCGAAGGGTTTGGAGTCCGGCTTCAACGGAATCGTATGCATTATGACATTCCGATCATATGTTTTCAGCTCCTTATAACTCCAAGCTATGCAGTCTATGTATTCCTTTAATGTATCGGCAATGGAATCTTTCTCTTGCTTGGTACATGCTTTTGCTATGAACACTTCTCGAGGGCTTTCTGCACTTCCAATGTTAACCAAGTCACAGGCTTCTCTGGGAGATGGAACCTTTTTACCTTCTCTTGGTTGATATCCGATATCGAAAGTTTTCTCTAATGAAGCCATCTCATCTGGCATCTTATTGCATTTTCCAATAATTTTTTCTTCCAAATCTGCCTCCTCTAAATCCCTCTCATCTTCATCTATAACCTGCTTTTCAAATATACCAGAATTAGTGACAAAATGGAATATGTGCCTGTCACTATCAAACACTTGGAAATTCGTGACATTATCTGGTATCGAGGGACAAGGGACCAGTTCTATGGAGAATTTCTTGCATTTCTTATGGTCCACTGGTTTCAACATACTCGCAGCTACGGCTAGAGAGTCTGCCAGACGATTGCCTTTTCTAGAGATCAAAGATATGTTAAAGGCATCAAACTCATCTATTAAATCTCTAACCCTGGTTCTGTAAAGTCTGAGCCGCTTGTTCTTGCATACGTATTGTCCCTTCACTTGTTTTACCACCAGTTCCGAATCACCAAGGACCTTGATACACTTAACTTTCTTTCGAAGGGCCAATTGAAGTCCGAGAATCAAGGCCTCATATTCTGCCATATTGTTGGTGGCAGGGAACCGTAGTCTATATGCGGCGAACATAGGCTCTCTGTCTGAACATGATAATTCAATACCGGCTCCCGCTCCTTGTCTGGACTTGGATCCATCAAATCTTAAAGTCCAAATGTCCTGATGTCCTTCAGTAACGTTGCACCCAATCCTTTCATTTTGGGAACTTTCGGGTGTTTCTATGTCCAAACAATATGCTCCCAGCTCTGCTTCAATGTATTGGATCTCATTCGGTTTGTTGTACTCCGTGATCATCTCCTTGAGCCTAGGTTCACTATCAATCCGAATTTGGTTGGCCACTCCCCTCCACGGCAACCACATATGTGAAGAATCTATCACAATGTAACCATTTAGGTTTTTACTCCAATCTCTTCCCAAAACCATGCCATATTTGATAGGAATGTCGAGCACCAATATGTCTATGTGATGTTGAACCCTGGGTTCTGAATTGACTTGAATAAGAACATCACCCAATTCTCCCACTTCCTCCATGGTTGATCTATCCAGCTGCACCACCCTGCTTCTAGAAGGTTTTGGTGTAAGTCCCAATTTTTTATAGATTTCTAGGGGCATGATGGTAGCCGAGGCCCCTGAATCTATTAAACAATTGTGCAGGTTTTTACCTGCAATTCTAATGGTTATCAAAAAAGGAGGTATATCTCGTTTTTCCTTTTTTAAAACCAATCGGGACTCAGCACTTTTAGCTTCATGAACTTGGGCAGATGGATCTAAACTTTTTGGTGGACTTACCTCCTGGCCTAATAATCGGGACATATCATACATTGAGACATTGGCCTTAGTTTTCTTCATGTCTTCCACCAAGTCATAAGTGGGTTTTTCTGAATTTGACATATTTTGCACCATCTTAGACTTTTCCACCATGGATGGAGGAGGGGGATTGACATCTCCTTTGAAATCAGGAGGGAGTAATTGGTTGTTTGGAGGAGTAGAGGAAGTTTTGGGCTCCTTAGAACTCCTAGTGTAATACTTGTGATTTCCTTTCCCAAAACGTTTGTTGGCATGAACTTCCAATGTTTCTTCATCTTCGTTTCCAAAAAATTCCACATCCTCCTCTTCTTCACTTTCTTGGGAATGTATAACCTCAGTCAATATAGACTCATGCTTCCCGTGGCCACAGTGCATACAATCGTTGTCACAAGGTCCCGATTCTCCAAAATCTTTCGAGACATCTGCCTGATTGGCTACGGGATTGGGTACTCGCCCATTATTCGGCTGCGTGTTGTATGTTCCTTTTCCTCTATGGTTATGAGGCCGGTTATGACCCATGGCTTGGTCCACCTTTTTATTGACATTTCCCACCGTAACCAAAACTTTGGCCAAGGTTTCCTTCATGTTTTCTATGGCGGATTCGGACCCTTGTGGTTGAGGCACTGTAATTCCAGGTCCAGATGCGTTTGCTGCATTAGCCACCTCTGGGATAGGTACAATGGCTTGGGTCTGGGCAGGTGGATTCCATCCTGGATTCACACTTTGAATCGGAGTGATTGTTGGGTAAGTCGTTGGGCTTGGCGTGCTAATTGGAGCAAACCCCGACATGGTCAACAAATTACTGCCCATACCGAACCCAGGCAAACCCATCGGGCCATTTTGAATTAAACCCTGCGTTTGAACGGAAGCATTAGGATAACTTGGAAATGACGCCACTTGAGTGGGTGTTTGAAAATTATTCATCATAGGAACCTGTGGTGCCATTAACTGGTTCATCATGGCAAATTGACTGTATGGACCATATTGTCCCATCCCAGTCAATTGAGACAATCCTGCTCCTGGCAGGTTCATCTGTTGTTCAAGAGTCATTGTTTTTGCATAGGCTAAAGGAAGCGTCGTAACCTGAGGGTTCCTTCTAGTCAACAAAGACGTTAAAGGATCTAAGGCTCCGAAATATAATTGCAAGGCGACTGCAGGATCTACCGCAAAGTGACGAGTCAGATTCGTGTATAGTTTTTGGAACCTCTGGTTAAATGTTCGTATGGGCTCATTGGGTAATCTTTTACATGATACGAATAGATTGTAGATTATGGAGGGATCCAATAACATTCTAAACTGGCTAATGAAGGCGGTTTCTAATTGGGCCCATGAAGTGATGGACCCTGTTGGAAGATTTCGATACCATTCATTGGCCGTGGGGTCTAGACTAGCGGGGAAAACTCGGCAAGCAACATCCTCGTGAGTAACCCCTTGCCTAAACATATAATCCTTGTAGATTTGGACATGATCTTCTCATTGTCGTGGGACCATCGTGCAGGAATTTGGGTAATCCCCTTTCAATGTTTCTAGGCAAGTCGTGGACTTCCCCGAGGAATGTCTAAGGGGGAACTTTGCGCACCATACCAAAGGGCAGGTGGCTGTTGTTGTTGTTGTTGGGCCATGTTGTTCAAAGGTGTTAACCCTGTGGGAACAATGGAAGCGCTTGGAACTGTGGAGACAGATAAACCTGGTGTTACTGTCGCACTTGAAATTAAGGGCTCAGGCCCGCTAGACGTACTTGAGTCTAAAGAAATCCCTAACTCAAGTATACTGGGTGGTATTTCGATCTCTAATGTTTTGTTTTTCGGCTTTCTAGCAACTGGAGAAAGGCTTTGGAAAATAGTTTCTCCTGTGGTCTTGGACCTAGTAGCTAAGTACTCAGGTTGGGCCAGCTTGGAAACTCTAGAACTCAAAAGACCTCCCTCAACTTACTTGCAAAATACAGTATCCTAAATGTTATACCTGCAAGCACAATAGGTGGAAACAAAACTACCCACGTTAATTGTTAGAACAAATCAAAAATCACAAAGCAATAAAGAAGGCCCTCCTTCTAGCGCCAAAATGTTGAGTGAATATTTTGTCCTATTACAAAATGAACACGCAACTGGAGTCTCAAACCGGAAGACTCTTTCTTGCAAAGAAATATATTATTTTTTAATTTCTCCAAGCTTCTTGTGAACAGACCTCTATATGCATAAAACCAATTTTGACTTAATGCAAATAAATGAATGTATCCCAGAATAGCTCAAATCCTGCAAGTAACTGTTAACAAGGGGCCTTTGTTGATTCACAACAAACTTTGTAACCCTAATTTGTTAAAATAACCAACCATGTAACAAAAGAAAGAAAAATCCTTTTATGTTCGACATTAATGAAATTAACGTGCGGTTTATTTTAATGTTAATTGGTTCATTTTATCTTTTGTTTAATTGTTCTGCTATTTTAACGTTAGCTTTTAAATGAGATTAAAAATATATCAGAAACTAAAACAGAAATGTTCTTATGCGAATCAGCTGGAAAACCAAAGAAGGACGTTAATCTGGTTAGCAATCTCCTCCCTGCAAAACCCCAAGTTATGAGATGAAGCTCTAAAACAACCCGACCTAACGGACACTGTAATAAAACACAGTCAAATCAAATCGAGATGCTAGACTCTAAGGAAATAAATAATTTGCATCATTTTATCATTCACCTATCGCAACCCACATTACGGTGTAAACGAATAGATACAAAACAAAATAATGCAAAGGAAAGATATACGAAAAAAATAGTAGTCTTAGCCTTCAATCTCCTTTTGGTTTCACACACAAAAGTTACTCTTGCCAAATAACTCCTTTATTCAATAAAATAATGCTTTCTGTTTACAATTTCCAGCCCTTGTATCTACCTACACTTCGCTATTTAAACTTTCTGTTGCTTGCTCTCGATCTGCTCTGTGACGCTTCGTTTCATTTCCCATGACGCTTCGCTTCATTTTCCCGCTTTTTGGTGTTTTTGACCTTTCGCTTGAATCTGCAACGTTTGATCTTCTCTGCTGACATGAACTGTCGATCCGAAGCGTTACTATGACCCTCATGCCTTTCTGCCACGTGTTCGATGTCTCTCGTATGTTCAGTAACGGTCCCATGAAAATCGTGACCAAAAATAGCCCGCGGCCTTGCTCCTTCGCTTTCATAGCGAAAACGTGACATGTCGCGAAATCGCGACATGTCGCGATATCACGACGCTTTTGTTCTCCGTACGCTTCGACCGCAACCTGTCGCAAAATCGTGACCATTTTTCTCCGTATGCTTCGCCGCAACCTGTCGTGAAATCGCTACCATTTTCACCTCCGTACGCTTCGGCCGCAACCTGTCGCGAAATCGTGACGTTTTCCTTCGGACCATCTTGCCGCAACCTATCACGAAATCGCTACCATTTCTCTGTTCCGTACACTTTGCCACAACCTATCACGAAATCGCTACCATTTTCTACTTTCGGGCCATCTCGTCGCAACCTGTCATGAAATCGCTACCATTTCTCCATTCCGTACACTTTGCCACAACCTGTCGCGAAATCGCTACCATTTCTCTATTTCGGGCATGGTCTTCACTTTCTGTCATGATTTCGCGACGTCTTTGTCTGGCTGGAACGTCTCGCCAAAAGTTGCACGAAATCGCTACCCTTTTACCACTTAGGTTTTTTTATCCACTTTTGCCATGAAAACGCGACGCGTCACGATTTCGCGATGCCTTTCGACTTATGCGCCTCTTGTTAGTTCTCATCGTGATTTCGCTACACTGCTAGGGCTTAGACCCTTTTCATTCACCCGTACCGCAAAAACGTGACACGTCACGATTTCGCGATGCCTTTCGACTTATGCACCTTTGTCTCAGTTTTGTCATGATTTCGTGACCATTTTCTACTTTGTGCCTCCTGCCCGCTTTCAAGCCGCGAAAATCAAACACGTCGCGATTTCACGACGGTTTCGCCCACCTACTGCCGTTGACCATGTTGACCATGATTTTTCGACACGTCGTGATTTCGCTACAGTTTTCCATTCTACCTTTCTCTCTCCTCTCTGAGCCGCGACGGAGCGACATGTCGTGATTTCGCTACACCTTTTCGTTTTCGTAGCGACGGAGCGACATGTCACGATTTCGCTACACCTTTTCATTTTCTGCAGTGACGGAGCGACATGTCGCGATATCGTGACAACTTTCGGCCGCGACAGAGCGACATGTCGCGATATCGCGACAACTTTTTGCCTTAGTGAAAATTTTGCCTTTTTCTTTGATTTTCTTAGCATCTGGGTCATTGTTTTCTTCTTTGAAAGCATGCAAAAAGGTGGGCCCCCAATTTTGGGGTGTGTTGTGGATTAGCCACAACACTAAGTAAGTTAATAAAATATCCCTTGAAAAATTCTTTCCAATGATATATAATATGCTACCCTTCCAAAAATAAAACCATCAAAAATCTCTCAATTTTCTAGGGCATAACATAACCCTTATTTCTCCCTTAAGGCTATTAAAAATTAAAATACAAAAATTAACTTACCTTTCCTCTCGGAGGGATTCGATCCCCTGACCTTCTCCTTCCCAATGCCTTAACCATGGCCAAGCTTGCATTGGGCCATGCACCCACACTTGCCTAAAAAGGCATGAAATGCATCAACAACTTCACGAACTGGTACCTTTCAAAATAATCAAAATGTGCTTCGAGCGCTTTGACCTTACAAGCAACCTCCAAGCGAATTGAACATGGATCTTCCTTTGTCTCACCAATCCAACACACCGCTAGGCCAAGCTGGCCTATGTGCTCCAAAACCCTAAATTTTCTCTGCTTCAACCTTTTCTTAAATCGTCAAGTTTTTTAAACATGAGCCTTAATTCACATGCATTCCAAACGAATTAGCAAGGATAATTTTCATTAATGCCTTTTGGGGCATTATATATAATGCCTTTGTCTTCCATGCAATCACATCGACGCATTGATTTAATTCGACATCGGCGTGGTTGATTAATTTATAATATATTTAAATTTAAATATTATAAATTAAATTATACCAACCTTAGGTTTTAGATTAATTAAACCTTGGAGCCTTGTCTTAATGCACAACCTTGGTGTAACGAATATTATTTATAAAATTTAAATTCCTTGTGAATTTAAATAATTTATAAATAATATTAAACCTCCTTTTTAACCTTTGCAATAACCTGTATTGGGTTTTTATGAACCAATCACTTAACCTGTGCTCCCAATACTATTAAAATATTATGGGGCATTTTCCTTTCACTTTTGCACTGTTGAAGTTTTTTCTTGGATGATAGTGACAACCTTGGATGAATTTATTTCTTGCCAAATTCTTTGATATGAGTGATAACTCTATCAGGTGACATCAATGACAATTTTGACTTAGAGGACTCAAAATGTCCAACACTATATGCATACAAAATCTAAAATTTAACATGAAGAGTGTTTTTATGCTCAATCTAACATTGGTATTAGAGCAAGAAGTAGTGAGCGGGAAGCTCAACTATATTAGAACAATGACACTAGAAATAAGTGCCCAAAATTGAGAGACCAAATTTGCCTTACGGTCCTTGCATTATTATTGAGAGCGTGATGAGAAGAAACTAGATGACCAATCAACATGATCACTTACATCTTCATAAATGATGCCTTTGTACTCAAGGCATGGAAATTTTCAATCGGAGATGTGGGATGAAATTTTCAAGCCTTTTTAGTTCGGGTGTTGCAAGCTACGAACTACAAACCATATGGTGAATAACTACCTCTTTTGGGTACCAAAGGTAAGCAATGCCACCATAATTCCCATGGGAATTGAGGGAAACCACTTTTCTAGTTGGACAAATTTTACTCGCAATTGATTCCATTTCCTCTATTGACATCTTCGTTTCTTGAAGGAAAACAAGATGTGGATGATTAATCTGAATCATTCTTCTAATTTCATTTTGTTTTGAAAGACTCCCTTTGATTCCTCTAATATTCCAAGTGATGATCTCATTAATACCGGGGCTAAAAAATTTGGGAAGAGCATTAATCTTACCTTTCTCTACAAGTTGTTCACCTTCGTTTACCATATGATGTTGATTGGTCTTGCGACCTGCCTTTTGATTAGAATCCATCTTCAGTTTTTTTCCCTCGTTTCTTGACTTACTCCAATTGAATCTGAGATGGCTTCTAACCTTGAATAATGCATGTACAAATCCAAAGTGTTACCATAAGCTTCAACAGAGTCTATATTGGGACTTGTATTATTTGAAGTTTTACCATTTAAAATATTGTTTTTCTTATATATATTTTCTCCCTTTTTCTATTGAATACCTTTGATTTATTGGTTTATCTCTGAGTTCTTCCCTTCATATTTAAATTGCATTTCTAAGACTGTTTCCATTGTTTCCTCTTCCTCACTTGGGACATCATTTGTGGAAATAATTTCAAACATATTACTATATAACTTTGATTGATCCTTCATAACTAGTTTTTTCTAAGTATTCTTCTTCTTAGGCATTTGGAAACCTACTGATTTTATATCTTCTTTATTTTGATATGGATTTTTATTTGGGAAAATACTAGCTAAATGACCATATTCATGGCAAATTCTACAATGAAAAGGAATGTTCTCATAGTCCACAACTTGCTCCCAAGTGTCGCCCCCAAATTGTAATGATATTTTTTTAGGAAGGAGTTTGTCAAAATCCATTAAAACACAAATTCGAGCATAAAAAATATGTTCAAATTTTTGAGTACAATCAACAGTCATCATAAAAGTTCCTAAAGAGTTTTCAATTAAAGAAAAAATAGATGGATTCCAAAATTCAATTGGGAGGCCAAAGACTCTAACCCACACAAGACCTGTAGAAGGCATCTCTTCTTAAGCTTTAAATTTCGTATGTCAGGTATTCATGAAAAGCCCTACCCTTCCAAAGAACCAGGGACTCCCTTGAAATGTTTTCTCTCTATCTTCATTATTATCAAATAAAACAAGAAAATAACCATTTGGATAAATAGATATTTATAACTCACCTTTAGTTTTCTAGTTTTTTATAGCCCAAACTTTAAAAGTAGATAGGCTCAAATGAAAAACTACAAAAAGATAAATTAGTCCTCTTTTTTCCATATCTTCAATGCTAGTCTAAATGTTGCTCATATCAAGCTTAACATTAGGAGTTCCATCAGTTGCCCTAAGACATCCTGACTCTATTTTCCTAGGATCAATCTTAGGTATTCTTAGAGGTTTACGAAAAGCCCTAATATTAATATTAGCATTAGGCTGAGGATTTCTACCATGGAGGGTATTCCTAAAATTTATTTTTTGGGTTGACTCTTGGAAATTCTTACCCTTGACAGGGGTTTCCACAATGGATTTATTTTGTGGATGCACCTTAGCGTCTGATTCGCTTGAGATCTAAGCCATTTTTTGATCAGTTGCTTGAAAATTTTTTCATGATCTCTTTAATCCATGCCCTGGACATCAAGGAAAGGTATGATTTTCACTTTTATTTTGTGTAGCAAATTTGAAGCCATTGTCAATCAAGTTCACAGCATGAATATATGTTGAAAGACAGATTTCTAACCCATCTTGGATCCCCTACAACATATTCAACTAAAATATTGAATAAAAACCATAAAAATATAGGCCTCTAGGGCCTGAAGACCTTGAAAAACAACCTTTGGAGTTGCTTGCACTCAACCTAGATGAAAACCTCGCATAGTCGTTTAAAAAATATAAGCAATTTTTAGTTTTAGTAATTTTAATCCAATTCTTATTCAATAAAAGCATATAGAATTTTTTTAAATTTTGGAACTTTGCCAGTTGATGGTTTAAATATTTTTAACAATGATGAGATCTCAATATTGTATTTCAATTATTAATTTTTATGTAATTTAATAAATTCATCTATTTGTGGGAGATGAATTGTTAGTTAATCTTTATAAATTCTTAAAGGATTGAAAATGTCCAAATAGACATAGTAGAATATTTTTTAATAACAAAATGCTATACAAAACTCTATTGCCTTATTGTCCATTAAAGTTTGGATAGAATAACAAATGAGGTTTATACAAAAAGAGCCCACATGAAGATAACTTTTAGTCAGAGTTTGGAAATCTGAGGTAGAGGGCTTTGTCTAGTTGTTGGCTTGGAGAGTCCATCACAAAATTCATTTTAAGATGGTCTTGGATAAAATAGATCTATCAATTTTTCTTATCTTTTGTAATTATCCCAAGTCATTGAGGCATTTATTATGGGGTTGTAGTTTGGCTAACAATATTTGACATTTTGTGTGCTTGCTCATTCTTATTATGTTCCTTTAGGGGTTATCTTGGAGATATATGTTTCTTGGGCTTGTTAAATATTTTAGTATTATTGTAGAATCTTTTATATTGTTGATTTTAATGTTTATATGGAATCTCCATTATAAAGAATGCTTCTCTAATTTTAGCCTATATTTAGGTATTGATATCTAGAAACTTTTAACATATTTTTTCACATTTCTCTTCTCTCCAAGTAGTTATCCCTTGAAGGATCAAAAATATGTAGATAGAAAAAATATCTATAAATAACAAGCTTAGTTAAATATCAAAGGATCAACATTTATTATAGAAATTTGTCACAAAGGTCAAAGCTACAACATACTTATCATCTTTGTCTTCCTGCCCAAATAAAATCCAATGAGTTTTTTCCAATGTGATTCTAGTACATGAAAAATAATTGTGAGATAATGTGGTAGAGCTTGATGAACATCTTGAAGTCCATATTGAAGAGAGTCATTGTGATGAAGGCTTATCTATAAAGAGGATTAAATGATTCTTTTATTTTAATGTTGTCATCACATGTATTTTTCATTCATGATTGATCTTATGATAATACATTCTTAAATTATTGAAGATTTTTTAATTAAAAATATGTATGAGATGCTAGTAATGGAATTTCTATTTCTAAATATTTCAACCATGTTCCTCAATCCAAACCTTTTCTTAATTTTCCCATACACAACTAATAACTTTCTCAATTCATAGGATATTATATTCTAGTTGGAAGACCCTATAGATACCATAAATAAAGGGATCTACAATCACTATGATATAATGTAAGTCCACTATAATATGGCTCCACAAAGATTTGTTGGTTTGATATTTTCAACAAAGTTGGTAACTAACAATTCTATCAGAGCTTTTTGTAACATCTCTCACTTCTCACAATATACATCCTTCCATTTCTTATGCAAATAGAACATGCATGTTGAGTCATTTATGACCTACAAACCCCTCATTTTTCTCAGTTCCTTTCACCACTAGTACTTTCTTTTGAATGACTCAATACGTGATCATCCAATGCTACTTCCTTTAACATCATTTCCTTAATAGAGATATCATATTTTCTATTATATTCAATTAAATATAAAATTCATGTCTTTCTTGGATATCTTGTTTTTAACAACTTTATAAATGTTGTTCATTTATTCTTGATGGTGTCCATTAATGGCACTCAATTTCTCATTTGATTAAGTGGAATAAAATATTTTTCAATATCTTGCTTCAAATTATGCTCATCTCCATTATCATTTCCCTTGATGATAATTCAACATAGCATAATAAATACCACATATGCTTTCCCTCATAATAATCCTCAAACATAGGAAATATATGAATGCCATCCTTGCTAGTCACTTATTCACCAAGGTAAAAGCATGGTACTTTGACACACTTTAGTGATACCCACTTTTATTGGTAATAGGTCTTTGCTATGATTATAAAGGTCTCAAAATGAAGTGAAATCATGTCATTTTTACATATTTGTGTAGTGGTAGGCATTGAAATGTAAATTTCAAATATATAAGTTATGTTTTGTTATAGTTACACATTTATATTTATATCATTTTTGGGTGTTGACATGGTTATTAGCACAACTAAGGCCTCATATGGGTTAAATCATGTCATTGGAATATTTATAAAAACACGTGTTGAAATTTAGATTCTAAGTATATAAATTTCATTTAGATTTATTAAAGCTACCTATTTTTTATTTATTGATTATTAAAGGTATAGCTAAAAACAAACATAAACTCTTATATTTAGGCAAGCACAAATTTTATTAAAAACATATAAAAATTTATAAATCATATCCTTACACTAGGTCTATTGTCTATTTTAATTCTATATAAAAATTGTAAAAATTTATCTATGTTTGGTGACCCAACATATATCCTCTCAACATTTATTTATAATTTTATACTTTTTGATTTGAAAATAAATAATAATTAAAATATTGACAATAAAATTATAACTATGTTATCTTGTACTAGATCTATTTGTGTAGAATACATTCACAAAATATATTGTTAAAATACTCTTATTGTTTATAGTTATCTAGGCATCTCACTCAGTCTATCCTAATAAAGCTTTAAAAAATAAGGATGACCTCTTTTAAAATATATAATTTAATATATCTATATTTTCTATTTGAAAATAAAATTATATTCTAAATATATACTTCATTTAGAATGGTTTGTTAATTTATACCTTCCAACCCAGGTGTTGTAGGTGAGTTGGAGAGGAGAGGGAAATCCTCCAAGGGAGGTCCTAGGTTCAAATCTCCACCCTACCAAAAAGTTGAATTGGGTATCCAAAATCCAATTGATAATGTTGGTGCGGGCAGGGGCGGGTGCGACTCTCGGGTGACTTTGATGGTGTAGAACCCCCTGTTCATGGTCTCTCAGACCAAGGCGGCACCGCAAGGAGTTTTTCGCTTTTAAAAAAAAAATTATACCTTCCTCTAATTCTCAACCAAAGTAACACTTATTCCTAGATAAATTTGAGCATATTGCATATTTTAAGAAACTAGTGTTGTAAAATAGGGTAAAGCTAGGTCAAAATACCTTATTTTTAATTGTCATATTTCTAGCTAGGATGATATGTTTTTCATTTATACCCTTGATCTCCATTAAAATATTACTTCTTGCCTATCATCAATTATTTACTTCCCAAATCATGCTATGATATATCACCCATGTGAAGATTGGATTGATTGCTTTGAAAGCAAAAGTCTAGTGAAATATATCCTTAATCCTTATAATCAACAACCTTGTACCATGTTTGGTCCTTGTTTGACTATATACTTATCTTAAGAATCAAGAACAAATTCCCCTTAGAATCCTTCTTGAAATTTTCTTTAATTACTTTGAATGTTATAACTATTCCCGTATCCATATCATGTATGGCCCACTATTGACATTGATATTGTTATTATCCTTTCTTTGGTTTTCCACCCTACATATCAATATTTTACACATGCATATCATGTATTACAAACAAATTCTAGTCCTTCTTTTAGTTATTGGGATTTACATAGGTCATTCATCTTTGTTCCTTATCGATGGATATTCCTTGATTAATATCCTCTTGTAACATAGTTATTCAATATTTTGAAGCTATGATGGGCCCCATACCACCTTCATAAATGAAATGGCAATGCAATGACATTATGAATTTAAATCAAATGAATATTTTTATATTAGTTCAAAAAATACCTTATAAATTCATCATATGTTACCAAAATGAGACAAACTATTAACCTATATCTAATATCATTAGAAAAGTTACTAATATATAATGGAAAAAAGAAAAAGAAAACCTTACAAAATTCTTAAATCCACATCACAAATAATCCGAGATATAGCGGGTTTATAAAAATATTATGTACTAAAGTACTAAAATCTTTTTCATTTTGAAAGCAAGTATTAGGTATGCATTTGTAGGCTGTTTTAAATGGATAATAATTACAAAATATGATTTCTTTATAAGACAATATATGTATTAAAAGCCTTGTAAATTAAAAATATTTAATTTAAAAGGTGGTCGATGTATTAATATTATTTAATGAATACTTTTACAGTAATAATTAATATTTAATAGAATAAAAATATCATTAAAAACCTTCTTTTTCCTTATAATATGGATTAATGGGTTGTGTTACTTGTTGGTGAATATGATAAGTTTATAAAACATTATAGAGTAAAAATTGTCAATTTAGAGATAATCATTAACTATATTTTAATGAACTACCCTATATTAGTAAATATTGTAGATGGTGACCTTACAATCTATAATATACACTATAGGTAAAAGCATATATTAGGGTGAAAGTATTGGTTGATTTGATAAAATATTGTAGATGGTGATCTTACAATCTATAATATACACTATAGCTAAAAGCAGATATTAGGGTGAAAGTATTGGTTGATTTGATAATATTCTTTGTTAAAGGTAAAAGTTTTGGCTGATGTGTTACTAGTATGTGTCAATTCATTAGACCAAAACGGTTACTGTGAATGCCATTTTTTAAAATTAAAACAAAGTAATTTTTAATATTTTAAGGATGATTTCTAAGGTGTTGTGGAGAATGGTACATGAAAAACAATCATATGAACATGACTTAAGATAATATCTTTATATTGTGATAATTATTTTGATGATAATGTAGCTTATGATAATATGATTTATTATATTATCATAATAATGTGATTTATCCAAATGCTTTTATAATTTTGTGATGATATAATACAAATATAACTCATTTCAATCTCATATTAAATTAAAAAAATAAATAAAGGATAAAAAATATTATTAAAATAATAACTATCTTTTAATGGAATGAAAATACCATAGAACTTCAGATAATGGGGAATTTTCTGTCAAGACTGCTTATCTGATGCTTATTGATAATGATGAACCTACTTTCTCTCACTTGGAAGTTTGGCCCAAAAGCATTGTTCCGAAGGTTGGGTTTTTTGCATGGCTGGCCATCCAAAATAAGATCCTCATCATTGATAACTTAATAAAAAGAGGTGTGACTATTGTTAATAGGTGTTATCTTTGTATGTCTGAGTGGGAGTCTATTGATCATTTGTTTCTGTATTGTAATTTTTTTGTCTCAATATTTTTAGGTCTGTTACAAGTGTTTCATATTTATTGGGTCCATCCTCAGTCCATTTTTGACTTATTTGTCCAGTGGCCTTCTCCCTTTTTGAATAGGTGTCTTAGGTATATGTGGAAGATTTGCCTTCATCACTACTTGTGGCAGATATGGTTGGAAAGGAATCGTCGGGCCTTCTTGGATAAGGTTTCTCGGTCATCCTCTGTCCTGTCAAAAATTTTAGTATATGCTAATGAGAATGCTTGTTTAGTGCCTCGTCGCATCTAGACCTCCAAATCCTTTTGAAGCTTCATTAGGCCAGTCATTAAACTTACCTCTCATTGATGGCCTCAATCATCCTCAAGTCTGTCCTAGAACCATGATCACATGGACCCCACCCCCCCTAGGGTGGATTAAGTTAAATTTTGATGGGGCATCTAGGGGCAACCCGGGTGAAGCTGGGGCTGGTGGCTTACTTAAAGACCACAAGGGTGATGTGCTTGTAGCTTTTGTTGAACATCTTGGAGCTCAAACTAACAATGTGGTCGAAGCGAGGGCGCTTTGGAGGAGCCTCAAGGTGGCAGAGAATTATCCAGGGAAACTGTTGGTGGAAGGTGATTCTCTTATTATTATAAATATTTTAAAGAACACTAAGAGAGCTCCTTGGAGATTTGATGACTACATCCACGAAGCAAGGGCTCTAATTCATGATCGACTTGAGGCCATAATTTTGCATGCCTTTCGGGAAGCAAACATGGCAGCTGATAGGCTGGCAAATGAAGGTATTGTAGCAGAAAATTTGATCACGTGGACTGAAAATCTTCCTCATGCAGTCTCAATGGTGATAGATAATGAAAAATTTTAGATTGGAAGGCTCAAAGTGGATTTTGTCTTTGTTAGTTCTATTTTGCGTCTTTCTTTTCTCGATGGCCATAATATTAGGCTTCCATAGTTTAGTTTGGTCGTATTCTCGTTGGAAGAGTAGGTCTTGGCCCTTTTTGTTGTCAGTTTAAACTTTTAGGGCTTGGCCTTTGTCCAGTTGGTCAGTGGACCATATTTTGTAAAATGGTTTTGGGTCAACCATTTAAAACCCGGTGTTAATCATAAATATTCTCTTACTTACCAAAAAAAAAATACCATAGAACTTTCCTTAATAAAATTATTTCTTCTAGTTTCATTTAACAATTTAAAAAATAAATAAAAGATAAATATGTCATGAGATATCAAATAAAATTAGCTCAATTAACTAAAAATATAAGTTTCTAATGTCATGGCATATATTTTATTCTTACTAAATGATATAATGTCATTATGTGGTTAATTGAAATATCATAGTTATATGGTAATGGTGCAATATAAGTGACGTTTATTTCTATCATATATATATCCAATTAAAAATGTTATTAATGACTAATTTGTGAAATATAAATATTGATGTAAAAATCTTCTTCATAATTATTTTTTCACTCATTAAGAAGAGTGGTAAATGGATTCAAACAATTGTTTAAGATTATGAATAATACTCATAGTAAGGTAACCGATGATAATAAGCTATGCTATAATTCTATAATAATAATTAGTTGAAAACCATCCTTCCTACAATCATTGACCCTAATCAAGGAGGTTTTATGCCGAGTAGACAAATTTTGGATGGTATCATTAAGGTCCATGAACTAATCCATTCTGTCAGTAAGAGTGGTAAAGCAGGTATGTTTCTCAAGCTCGACATAAGTAAAGCTTATGATAGGGTCTCATGGAACTTCTTGGAAAAGGTGTTGTGCAAATTTGGTTTTCATCCTAGATGGATCTCCCTTATTAAATAGTGCTTCTCTACCCCTTGATTCTTAGTTATTGTGAATGAGGAGGTCTCTAGATATTTTAGTAGTAGTAGAGGCCTTTGACAAGGAGATCCCTTATCCCCATGTCTCTTCATTATTCTTGCTAAAGCCCTAAGTAGATACCTAAAGGCAACTGCTTCAACCAAGAGCATTGAAGGAATAAAATTTGCTTCTCCCATTGATCCTATGACACACCAATAATTTGTGGATGACACTTTGCTCTCCACTAGTTCCTCTATTCCCAAGCAAAAGAAATTAAATTTTTTTGAAGGACTTTGAATTAGTTGTTGGGAAATACATCAATTTCTTGAAAAGTAAACTCTTTTTCTTTAACACCCCTCTCAAAATATAGAGAGATATTGCCCGAATTCTTGGTTGTTCCATTGTTTTTCTTCCTTCTACCTACCTCGTCCTACCCCTGTTCTCCGGAATATGCAAGGAGGATCTTTGGAATTTGCTTCTTGAGAGAGTTCAAAAAAAGTTGACAAGTTGGAAGGAAGCTCTCCTTAGCCAAGCAAGCAAGGCTTAGTTGGTCAAGTCCACCTTGCAAAGTCTCCTAGTTTATTTTCTATCTCTATTCCAAATTCCTATTAAAATTGCTAAAAAACTAGAGTAGTTCCAAAGAGATTTTTTATGGGTAGGGATTGAAGTCAAAAAATATTTCACCTCATCTCTTGGGACTAGGTGTGCTCAAAAAAATATGTTGGGGGTCTTGGGTTAAGGAAAATCAAACTCATGAACAAAGCCTTGTTGGCCAAGCAATGTTGGAGGTTTATCACTCAAGATAACATTGATTGGACCCATGTTATTAAAGCAAAATACTATTGATGAATGATCAAAACCTCCCCCATGGCTCGACATTTTGGAATAGTATTGTCAAATCTAGAAAGCTCATCCAAAGAGGCATCAAGTGGAGACTCGACAATGGAGTTAAAATAATTTTTTAGGAATATCCATGGTTGGAGGATGTTCCCCTCATGGAGATCCCTTCCCTTGCTACCCTTAGACCCAGACTTACTTAGACCTTTGGATCTAAAGTGGTGGATTTCATTGAAGAAGTGGGTGGTTTGAAGAAGTGGAAGGATATTAGGAGTCCTTTTCTAAACCAAGATGATGTGACATCCCTGAAGACCCTTGCCCTCAAGCTAAGAACCCAAGCTATCAAAAACTATGCTTGTGAAGATTTTATAATTTGGAGGGAGGATGAGAAGGCTATCTTTTTTGTTAAATCTGCTTATCATATTGTGGTTGTAAATAATTTTGTTTGGTTCCCTTGCTCTAAAATTTGGTCCAAAGAGCTCATTCCTAAGGTGAATTTCTTCCTTTGGCTCGCCCTCCAAAAGAAAATTTTGTTCTTGGATAATCTTAGATAGAGAGGATTAATTCTAGCCAACTATTTTTATCTTTGTGATTTGAATGAGGAGACCACCCAACACCTTTTTTTGGAGTGCCCCTTCTCCCTTGAGATCCTCTCCTTGCTTCTTTCTTCCTTAGAGACCTATTGGGTGACTCCTAATTCTTTTTTGGATCTTTTTGAGCAGTGGTCCCTTTCTCCTTTTCATTCCCCCTTGTGTAGAGCATTGTGGAAATTCTACCTTCCCCATTTTTGGGAGGGGGGTCTGGAAAGAGCGTAATAATAGGGTCTTCAATAACCTTTCATGAAACCCAGCCCAAGTTAGTTCTAGAATTTGTTTTGCTCTTTTTAAAAATGTTTCTAATATACTCGTTGGCCCTTCTCCACTTCCCCTTCTAAAGCTTCCCTAATTGTTAGCATAGGCCTATCTATCTCGGAAGATCCTCAAACCAATCCTTGTAGATGATAAACCTCATGGACTCATCCTCCTAGGGATATGATCAAATTTAATTTTGATGGATCTTATAAAGGTAATCCTAGCCTAGTAGGGGCTAGAGGTCTAATTAGAAACAATAAGGGAGAGATCATTGCCACCTTTTCTAAAAATATTGGAACTCAAACTAGCCATTTTGTTGAGGCAAGAGCACTCTTCCAAGGTTTGGCCCTTCTTGTTGGGATGGATGTCAGCAAAGTCCTTATAGAAGGAGATTCACTTAATATCATCAACATCATAAATGGTAGATCCTCCACTAGTTGGAATATAGCTAATATTTTGTATGAATCAAAGAGGGTCCTAAGTAACTTTGAAAAAATTCAATACCAACATACATATAGAGAATGCAACTCATATGTGGAACTTATTGCTAATCTAGGTACTCAAATTGAAGGGCTAAATATGTGGAAAGAAAATTTTTCACATGATCTCATTTTGGTAGCAAGAAGAGACTATGAGCATCTCAATAAAGATTTATAACATGTTACTTGCCAAGAGTCTTTGGGCCTCCCTCTCTAGGACTGTAAATATGTCAACTATCTATGTGGAGGAACTCACCTAGATGCTAAGGTATTTCAAAGACCCTTAGGTCTCCTTCTCTAGAAATCTTGAGTAGTTCAGGGGGTTCTCTTGCTCTATTTATTTCTCTTGTTTTATATCCTTTTATCTATCGTGTATTTTTGGTTATTTGTGGGCTTGCTCTCTATCTCATTTTTATTTTGGGGTGCTTTACTTATGGTTCTTATGACTGGTTTGGTTTGTGGGCTTCACCCCTGTTTCTCTTCTGGTCTTTGTAGCTTGTATGGGAGTGTTCTCTTGTTGGTTTATTTTTGGACTTGGTTCATGTTCACTTGGTGTTTTGCTCTATCCTATCTCTTCTAGACAATGATGTAATTATGTAAAAGGTTTGAGGACATTTTTAAAACCCCTTATTTCCATATTATATATAAAAGAAATATGTGTCATATGGTTTGGACCCATTTCATCTCCATATAACTAATTAAAACATTAAAAAATAAAACATTTCCATCCCATTGTAAAATGGATAATTCCATGAAGAAATTATCTAAATGTCAATGGATTTGTATTATCATTTTTAGTAAAGTAACCATGAGTGAAACACTTTATCTTTGCATATTTTTTAATCATATTGTTGGTCACAAATCTGCCTAAGTACAAGATATGATCACTTGTGTGCCCTAGACTCGACCAACATTGAAAGGTCGAAGGAAAGAGATGTCCTCCAGACCAAATATCTAGAGGGGGCTGGTTCCCTTACTAAATTCTACACTGTTGAAGACTAGAGTTGCAGGAAAGAAATTGGAAATAACAGAAAGAAAAGGAAATATAGCCATAAGTAAAAAATGTAAGATTGGGGCAGACTAACAGCAAAAATTCCACTAAGTTTTATAATAGCATATAACAGAATGAAAACAACATAATTTTACTCATACCTTTGTAGGGACAACCCTTAGATCACATTTTAAAACTTACTCACTCACCAGCAATGTTTTAAATCCAGAAATAGAATTTGAAACTTAACGACAGAAACATGAGCATAAAAAGAAATGCTTAAAAATAAAAGGAAATCACACACATAATAATGCTTGCAAATTTCAGAAGCCAAGTCTCTTCTATTGATGCAGAGAACTTAAGAAGTTTTCTTGCAAAATGTCCAACCTCTTTTACAATGGAAATTTGATTAGTATTTATAGAGGTTTTCGCCTCTTTCATTTAATACATGTGGAGGCAAAATGCCCATTGATGAGGGACATGATGAATTAATTACTCCTTGGAAATATTCCTTTGGCAACCATGATCCGGTACAAATGCATTGAATTCTAACCACCTTCACGCTTTGAAAATTGACCATTGCTCCAACAATTTACTCCACATTAAATTTATCTTGGAGAGGGAGCAAAATTGTTAGGATAACGCCTTGGAAATGACGAAAATCAAAGGAAATATCTTCTGGTTTGCCACAACCATTAAATTTTGTCATTAAATTTTTCCATTTCGGGCAACTTTCCATTTTCGACAATTTTCCTTTTTTAAAAAATTTCCATTTTTGAAAACATTCCATTTTTAAAAAGTTTCTATTTTTGAAAAGTTTCCTTTTTTAAAAAGTTTCCATTTTGGGTTCCAAAATGCCCATTTCGGGCTCCGAAATGCCTTTTTCGGGTTCTGAAATGCCTTTTTAGGAAATTTTCCATTTTGGGAAAGTTTCCTTTTTCAAAAAGTTTTTTTTTTCAGTGACTTTCCCTTTTTTGGAAAATTTCCATTTTTGGGGCAAAATGTCATTTTCGGAAATTTTCCCACTTTCTCCCCAACGAATCAACCTTTGACTTCCCAAATTGATTTTTTGCCTTGAAATTGATTTTTTTTTTTGTGGTAAAACTTCTTGGAGCCATAACTTTTGATCCGTTCACCCGATTGTCTATTGTAATATATCGTTGGAAAGCTTGTGAAAATATCTGCAATGATGAAATATCCAAAGCTCATTTCATCCACTTTATCATCCTCATTTATGGCCTACGAAAATGTCAACACCTCTCCATGCTCTTTGTCGCTTTAAAGCTCCATACTTAGGCAAAATTTTATAAAAAAAATTAATGTGGCAAAAATGCCAACATTTTTGATGGCTCACGGGGTATTGAGCTTGCATCAATGTGAAGATCCCAGGCCTTTATCCATTGGGCAACGAAGTCACAACCGCCTGCTGCATCAAAATGTTTACTACTTGCATCAGCTTCTTGTACTGCTTGATATTGTCCGGTCATCTATTGGTATTTTTCACCCAACACAAGGAACTTCGTCGAGCTCGGATGATTTTATCTACTTCAGGGTGCTCTGAGAAGACTTCGATCTCTGACACCAATGACTCCTGAATTCCAAAAATAAAATGATAAAAAAAGAAATAGAGGTTGTTGAGGATTTAGCTCAATGGAAGGAGCAGAAATGGATAAGGCCATAATTACGCTCACCCTTGATGGGGTTGGTGTACTTACAATGACGATGGGATTAACGAGGGTGGAAGATGAGACAAATGACAGTGGAATAGAAAATGAGTTAGGGTCAAAGGCAAACAAACTTAAAGATGAAGGAATAGAAGAAATGAGAACAATGGAAGGAGCATTGGTGACTGATGACTATGAAACGGAGAGGGAAACAAAAGTGGTGGGTACAGTGAATGAAAGTGAAGTGGAAGGAGGTATTGTAGAATGAAGGGCAATGGTCACCAAATGCTCATGATTAAGAGAAGTGAAAATGCGTACCTGCAGACTTCGACACCATTTGAGTCGATGATGTGGGTGATTGCAACCTTAGATTTTTTTTTAAAACTTGATCACACCATTTAGTGCCCTCGACACTTTATTTATCAGTCGATCTATTTACAATATGTACAAAAAATTTTACAACATGATTGGCATGCCACCACCACAAACCTAGATTTGGGTGCTTATCTTGTGAATCTGCAGTATCCGAACTAGATCTGATTATACTTCAATCGATCTTTGAAGTTTGGTTGTCCTCTTATCAAAGTTTGCCATGTTGCAAACTAGCTACAATGTGGCAGGTTATCATGCATGTCAGTACTCATATAGTCAATGAATAATATGGTGAAAAGATTTACCATATGAGAGCCTTATTCGAGTACTGATTGGTGTGATGGTTGGCCCCAATATCACCACTCTTGGGAGTCCACTAGCTATGGGATATTGGGTACATGCTCCTCTAACTCCTTCATGTGACAATAATATTTTTTCGACAATAGCCCTTCTGTCAAGATCTCCTTAGGATCAACCTCTTGATGAGGCATGCTTATTGGGACACAAAAAGGATGCAAAATTGTGTCTTCTTCACTCTTAGAATCAACCTCTTGAGAATGTTCGTATTCTTGGTACAACTCCTGATAGAAATTGCAAGCAACCATATTAATCATTACTATAGCAGTGCTTGCATAATCTCTTTGTTGGCATTGGATGAGATTCGCCTCTTGTGCTCCACACAGTTGCATTTTAGGTACTTGCATAGTTTGAGGGATCTTCCATTGTGAATACTGCGCAAGACATACAAGAGCAGTAACTATCGAAGAGAGTGATGGAAAATCAGTTTCTCTCTAGTGTATTTTTCCCAATTAGAGCAGGAAATGCTCTAATTGTACTGCTTCCTAAAAGATTTGAGGGAATCTCTATTCCCTTGATTGCAGTAGAAGGCTTATGTCCGGGTGGAAAGCCCAAACATAGAAGAAGTGGGCCTGAGAGGGTGTAGGCCGGATCTTCTCTGGAATTCTCCTCCAACTCCTCCAAAATTAGATATTGAAGTCCGTGACGCTCTCCAGAGGTGCTCTCGTGATGTGCATCAAGAGTTGGAAGGGATCTTGTGAGTCATCAAATGTGTCAATGAGTGCTCCTGCTAAGTCATCCCATGAGCAGATGCTCTTATGCCGGAGCATTTTATACCACTGCAGTACCCTTCCTTCGAGAGACAAGACCATAAGTTTGATCATGACATATTTGTGGGCTATGCCATAGAGGGTTGCTAGAGCAACATATTCAAGGTGCTCTCGAGCCATTCCCTCAATACCATTGTATTTCGTTAGGGTCTTTAGGGCACTTTTAGGAATCTCATGCTTACTTTGGAGATTCAAAGGGCCAGGATCATCCTAGTTGGGACAACATACATGTGCCATTATAGCAGTAGTGGTCCTTAGAGATCACGATCCTTACCACTGAGTCGGAGTCACCAGATGAACATACTTTCTCCGCTTGTGAGGTCAAGGCTGCTCACCAAACCTTGATTTCTTTGAGGTATCTTCTTTTAGTATAAAAGACGTCCATGATCAAGATATTTGGATCTTCAGCTCAACAGAGTCGCCAAGTGATTTTACTAGATAAAAGCAAGTCAAAGATTCACCAAACTTAGGCTCCTTTAAAATACAGGAACTATCGATATAGAAATCTTGAGTTCCATCGGGGGTGCCAAAAACTGTTGGCACAGGTGGATTTGTCAACTTGGAATAGTACTTGTCCCACCGATTATGGATCTTATTGAGATAGAGACTGTCTATCCCACCGGACGTGCCAAAAATTTTTGGTCACAAATCTACCTAAGTACAAGATATGATCACTTATGCGCCCTAGACTCGGCAAAAATTGAAAGGTCGAAGGAAAGAGATGTCCTCTAGACCAATCTCTAGAGGGGTCTAGTTCCCTTACTAAATTCTACACTGTTGAAGACTAGAGTTGCAAGAAAGAAATTGAAAATAACAGAAAGAAAGAGAAATATGGCCACAAGCTGAAAATGTAAGATTGGGGTAGACTAACAACAAAAATTCCACCAAGTTTTATAACAACATATAACAGAAGGAAAGCAACAAAATTTTACTCACACCTTTGTAGGGACAACCCTCAGATCACATTTCAAAACTTACTCACTCACTAGCAATGTTTTAAATCCAAAAATAGAATTTGAAACTTAACAGCAGGAACATGAGCATAAAAATAAATGCTTAAAAATAGAAGGAAATCACACACATAATAATGCTTGCAAATTTCAGAAGCCAAGTCTCTTCTATTGATGAGAACTTAAGAAGTTTTCTTGCAAAATGTCCAACCTCTTTTACAATGGAAATTTGATTAATATTTATAGAGGTTTTCGCCTCTTTCATTTAATACATGTGGAGGCAAAATGCCTATTGATGAGGGACATGATGAATTAATTACTCCTTGGAAATATTCCTTTGGTCTTTCATTTAATACATGTGGAGGCAAAATGCCTATTGATGAGGGACATGATGAATTAATTACTCCTTGGAAATATTCCTTTGGCAACCATGATCCGGTACAAATGCATTGAATTCTAACCACCTTCGCGCTTTGAAAATTGACCATTGCTCCAACAATTTACTCCACATTAAATTTATCTTGGAGAGGGAGCGAAACTGTTAGGATAACGCCTTGGAAATGATGAAAATCAAAGGAAATATCTTCTGGTTTGCCACAACCATTAAATTCCATCATTAAATTTTTCCATTTTGGACAACTTTCCATTTTCAACAATTTTCCTTTTTTAAAAATTTTCCATTTTTAGAAAGTTTCTATTTTTGGAAAGTTTCATTTTTTGGAAAGTTTCCATTTCGGGTTTCGAAATGCCCATTTCGGGCTCCGAAATGCCTTTTTTGGGTTCCGAAATGCCTTTTTCGAAAACATTCCATTTCGGAAAAGTTTCCATTTCGAAAAAAATTCCTTTTTTGGAAAGTTTTTTTTTCAACGACTTTCCCTTTTCGAAAAATTTCCATTTTTGGGGCGAAATGCCATTTTTGGAAATTTTCCCACTTTCTCCCCAGCGAATCAACCTTTGACTTCCCCGAATTGATTTTTTGCCCCGAAATTGATTTTCTGCCCCGAAATTGATTTTTTTTGTGGTAAAACTTCTCGGAGCCATAACTTTTGATCCGTTCACCCGATTGTCTATTGTAATATATCGTTGGAAAGCTTGTGAAAATATCTGCAATGATGAAATATCCAAAGCTCATTTCATCCACTTTATCATCTTCGTTTATGGTCCACGAAAATGTCAACACCTCTCCATGCTCTTTGCCGCTTTAAAGCTCCATACTTAGGCAAAATTTTATAAAAAAATTAATGTGTTAAAAATGCCAACACATATATTGCAACTTTTACTCATGAAAATTAAGGATAGTATATATATAATGTTGTTATATTATATGTTTTAATTTTATTAAATGATATCTTTTTCAATCATGTCAAATTTACTTGTAAAACTTAGGCAAACTATTTTTAACGAGCCTATCCCCTTAAGCATATGCAATTATTATTGAAAATTATATAAGTTTAAAAAAGTTAAAAAGTGGTTTTTAACATCTAAAGATCATAGATTATATGGGATGATGTCATGGCCATACCATTATTGTTGGTTTAGTGCTTGTTATCAAAATACACCGAAGCATGGTATACAACTTTACCCCTCAAAAAATTCAAACCTTTGAAGAACACAAGCTTATATTGAGAGGGGGGTGAACAGTATAAGATCAAAAATTTTACTTTTCTTTCCAAATGATAACAACAATAATACAATGTAGTAAATGAAATAATGCATAAATTATCACACACATGAGAGACATAGATTTAACGTGGTTCACCCAATGTGGGCAATGCCCACGGAGAAAATATTTCTTATAAATTTCTTCAATCAATCTCTTGGGAACAAATTCCCTATTACAATGTTTGTGGGTACCAATACAAAGGATACACCAATCCCCTATGCTCAAGTTTATGGACCTCTATGCACAGGAGACCTCGATCCCCTTTGCTATGGTTTATGGACCTCTATCCACAGGAGACACCAATCCCCTCTGCTCTGATATGTTTATAAAACCTGCTCTACTCTACGCACAACTATGCTCAAATATGCTCATAACTCTTCTCAAATATGCTCACAAAAACCTGCTCGTAAACTTGCTCAAATCTACTCATAAAACCTGCTCAATTCTGTTCACAAAAACCTGCTCAATTCTGCTCACAAAACCCTGCTCATAACATTTTTGGTTCTTGCATACAAAAAATACTTAAATCCAAACATAAACAACATACACATTTACTTCATAAATCTGATTTATAATTTTTGCACTTTCATTTAAGATTCATCCAAAGAAATGCACAATTATGTTCTCAAACACTTGCACTTTTATTCCCATTATCATTCAATGCTCATCCACAACTTGTTCTCAAACCCTAGCTCAGAAATTTTCAATTTCAATAAATACTTATGCACAACTTGTTCTCAACTTCAATCAATAACTAATGCACATCAAATCAATCCTTATATATCCACCATATGATATCAAAATATTTTCTTTAACTAAAAACCACCTTGAGAAAGAAATCAAATCACCATACCTCTAAAGTTGCCTTGATGAAGATGTGCTCTCAAAAACCTGTCTCAAAATAACTCCCTTTCTTTGGCCACTTCAAAACAAGTTAGAAAAACTCCTTTTCAAATAATCCACATAAAACCCTTTCAAAGGATGTGCACAAGAATACCTAAAAATAATTTTCTATAACTCCTTTTTGGTTTCACAAGATAAAGCTCTCAAGAATAAACCAAAACTCTCAAAATATCATGCAAAAATACAATAAAAAAAGAAGCCTCAATACACCTTATGTCTCCTCTCTAAAATGCAACAATTAAAATTTCAAACAACATTCAATACACCTTATATCCTCCTTTTCTCACATGCAAAAATATCCCTTATATTCCCTCTTTCAATCATGCAAAATATATCCCTTATATTTCCTCTTTATAATATTTGTAAAATAAAAGTCTTCATTACATACACCCTTATAACTCCTATTTGTAAAATAAAAGACTTTATAACACACACCCCTTATGACTCCTATTTGCAAAATAAAAGACTTTATAACACACACCCCTTATGACTCCTATTTGCAAATAATCAAAAACCTTTATAAATACCTCACATAAAAATTTTGTTGGTGCAGATGAGAATTGACCCTCTGACCTCTAGCACCCAAACACCGATCGTGACCACTTGGGATAACCAAGTGGATGAGACTTCAAGTGTGCAATACCTCCTTTGTCTTCTTCTTCATTGCGCTTCCCAAAATGCAATACATCAAAACTGGCACCGATAAAAATCGAACCACAAACCTTCTCTCATGCAACATCCTCACACAAAGCTAGCAATCAGTTGGGCTACACCAGTAGGCATGACTCAAAAGAAAACTTCCAAGGATTTATCTTGATTTTTGTGCCTTCACTTTTTTTGTTTTCTTGCTCACTCGAATATTATTCCCGATTGTGCATTCAATATTTCTCATCATCAAAAGTGGATAAAACATTATGTATATATAAGCACACCTTGGTTTTAGACGACATCGACACTTTTGAAACTTTAATACTTTCGTTTGAACGTTGGTGCCAAAATGCATGGTTATAATATTTAAATTTTTAATTTAAATATTATAAGGTTAACTCCTTTTTTAAAACCTTGCAATGATTAAAACCTTTAGTGGCCCAACCTTGATTTAGTGTGAATAAACCTTTGTCCTTCCTTTGAAAACCTTTGGCCTTCCTTTTATAAAACTTTGTCCTTAGGCCTTTATAAACTCTCTTTATAATATTTAAATATAATATTTAAATATTATAATTCATAAACATATGTGTCTTGCTTTTCATTTACCAACATTGTAAACTCATCCCTTTTGAAGAATATTCTACCATTTATACCATACTCTTTTTGACATCAAGCCTTTGACATCAATGACAACTATTGACATCAATGACAACTCAATATGCTCAATATTTCCAACAATCTCCCCCTTTGTCATTGATGGAAACCCTTATAAAAAATATTGCTTTTACTGTAACTGGATTCCAATCCCCCTTACTGAATTCTCTCCCCTTTGACATCAATGGCAAAGGGCTCCTTGGGTCTAATAATAATACATTTAGTATAGCCCCCTCACCACCTCCTTTGTTGAGGTCATTTCTTGAGGTGATCAATTTTGGGATGGGAGTAGAGCTACTCCCAATTTTTCTCTGAGATATTCAAAATTTTCCTTTGGAAGTGGCTTGGTGAATATATTGGCAATTTGTTCCTTTGTAGTAACATATTTCAATTTAACTTGTTGATCCGTCACCTGCTCTTTCAAAAAATAATATTTTATTGGAATGTGCTTGGTCCTTGAATGCATCACTAGATTCTTTGAGATATTGATGGCACTTGTATTGTCACAAATTATGGATATAGGATGATCATGCTCTATTTTGAAATCCTTTAAGGCCTGCTTCATCCATAACACTTGTGTACAACAAGCAACTGATGCAATGTACTCTACCTCTGCAGTGCATAAGGATATTGATGCTTGTTTCTTGCTTAGCCAAGAGACTAAACAATTTTCAAGAAAGAATCCTCCCCCACTTGTGCTTTTTCTATCATCAACACTGCCTGCCCAATTTTCATCTATATATGTTGTGAGAGTGAAATTATTGCACTTGGGGTACCATAGTCCAAAACTCATAGTACCTTTCAAATACTTAAAGATTCTCTTAACTGCTTGTACATGTGTTTCTTTTGGTGCAGCTTGAAATCTTGCCACCACTCCAACTGCCTATTTGTTGCTTATTTTTACTATATTTTCAAAGTTCGTATGAACCATTCTTCTATGCCATAACCAACTCTCATCTTCTTGTGATAAAAAACATTTTTCCCCTTTTATCTCACTCAACACATAGAGATTGTTTGTGGTTCTACCAACATCTACAATAAGCTTTCCTGTCTTGGATTTTCTAATATCACATCCATTTAGGTGAAATGTGACTGTGTGCCCTTGATCACAAAGTTGACTTACACTTGGTAAATTGTGTTTCAATATTTCAACATACAATACATTTTCTGTTTTTGACCTTCCATTATCCAAGCTTAAATTCCATTTTCCAATAATTTGGATGGAAGCATTATCACCAAATTTCACTTTTACTCCATTTGTTTTCTTGAGAAAAAGAAATTTAATTTTTTCACCTTTCATATGACTTGACCAACCACTATCAATGTACCACTGATTTCCTTCAGTTTTCACATGAAGTGTTTGTACCAGCATGGATTTTTCTTTATCTTTTTCCTTCTTTTTCCAAACTTTTAAGGTCAACCATTTCTGAGTTGTTTGCTCTTTCTCCTTCTTGCTTTATTTAGGAATTTTAGAAAACACTGTCTTACACCATTTAGCTTTGTGTCCAAAATTATCACATTTGTAGAAAATGACACTGTTATCCATGAGAGGTGAAAATGAATTAAAATTTCTACTAACATCATTTTTCAAATGGATCATGCAATGTACAAATTTATGACCATATTTATTACATGAAAAACAATAACCATGAAACCTATTTGATTTACTTGGATAATATTGTTGCATGCCATTTCTATGATTGACTTTTGTCCATGATGATTCTTTGCTTTCTTCCTCCTTGATGCTTTTACTCTTTAATACATCAGCATAAGTCATGAGATCTTTATTACTTTCTTTCTTTGATGTCCCTTTTGAGCTTGATGCTTCCTTTTGTAGCTCCACATGTTGTTATGATCTATTCTTAGATTTTTCAACTTCCTTTCTTAGAGAAACAATCTCATGTTCTAACTTTTCACATTTCGACTCTTTTACATTTAATCATTGAATCATCACTTCTTTAATTCTCTTTGTCTCTTAAACTTTCACTTTTAAATCTATGAGATCTTGTAGAAACTTTGTATTTGTTTCCTCATCCTTTTGAACTTGAGATTTCAGTTTTGAATTCTTATTTCTCTCCTTTTTTAATTTTGCAAGAGTAATGGTAAGTTCTTTCTCTATGTCAACCAATTCTTCCTTTTCTTTTTTTGAATCTCTTTTATTGATTTCAATCATAGGAGCAGCTTCTATCACTTCAGTGGCCATGTGTATTCTTGAAATATCTTCCTTCAAGTTAGGCTTTTACGAAGGAACCTGCTCTGATACCAATTGAATAACATAATCTTATACTGAGAGGGGGGGTGAATAGTATAAGATCAAAACTTTTACTTTTCTTTCCAAATGATAATAGCAATAATATCAATGTAGTAAATAAAACAATGCACAAATCATCACACACATGAAAGACATATATTTAACGTGGTTCACCCAATGTGGGCTACGCCCATAGAGAAAATATTTCTTATAAATTTCCTCAACCAATCTCTTGGGAACCAATTCCCTATTATAATATTTATGGTACCAACCCAAAGGAGACACCAATCCCCTATGCTCAAGTTTGTGGACCTCTATCCACAAGAGACCTCAATCCCCTTTGCTATGGTTTGTGGACCTCTATCCACAGGAGACACCAATCCCCTCTACTCTGATAAGTTTACAAAACCTACTCAAATTTTCTCACAGCTTTACTCAAATCTTCTCATAACTCTTCTCAAATCTACTCACAAAAACCTACTCATAAATCTACTGAAATATGCTCATAAAACCTACTCAATTCTGCTCACAAAAACCTACTCATAACATTTTTGGTTCTTGCATACAAAAAATGCTTAAATCTAAACATAAAAAACATATAATTTTACTTCATAAATCTGATTTATAATTTTTCATTTAAGATTCATCCAAATCAATGCATAATTATGTTCTCAAACACTTGCACTTCTATTCCCATTATCATTCAATGCTCATCCAAAACTTGTTCTCAAGCCCTAGTTCGGTTATTTTCAATTTCAATCAATACTTATGCATAACTTATTCTCAACTTCAATCAATAACTAATGCACATAAAATCAATCCTTATATCTCCACCATATGATATCAAAAATATTTTCCTTAAGTAAAAACCATCTTGAGAAAGAAATCAAATCACCATACCTCTAAAGCTGCCTTGATGAAGATGTGCTCTCAAAAAATTATCTCAAAATAATTTTCTTTCTTTGGCCACTTCAAAACAAGTTAGCAAAAATCCTTTTCAAATAATCCACATAAAACCCTTTCAAAGGATGTGCACAAGAATACCTAAAAATAATGTCCTATAACTCATTTTTGGTTTCACAAGATAAAGCTCTTAAGAATAAACCAAAACCCTCAAAATATCATGCAAAAATACAATAAATAAAAAACCTCAATACACCTTATGTCTCCTCTCTAAAATACAACAATTACAATTTCAAATAATCCACAATACACCTTATATCCACCTTTTCTCACATGCAAAAATACCCCTTATATTCCCTCTTTCAATCATGCAAAATATATCCCTTATATCTCCTCTTTATAATATTTACAAAATAAAACTCCTTATTACATATACCCTTATAAATCCTATTTATAAAATAAAAATACTTAATAACACATAGCCCTTATGACTCCTATTTGCAAGATAAAATATTTTATAACACACACCCCTTATGAATCCTATTTGCAAATAATCAAAAACCTTTATAAATACCTCACATAAAATATTTTCTGGCGTGGATGAGAATTGATCCTCTGACCTCTAGTGGCAAAACGCCGATCATGACCACTTGGGATAACCAGGTGGATGAGACTTCAAATGCATGATACCTCCTTTGTATTCTTCGTCATGCTTCCCAAAATGCAATACGTCAAAATTGACACATAAAAAAATTGAACCGCACACCTTCTCTCACGCATCGTCCTCACACAAAGCCAATGACCAGCTGGGCTACACCAACAAGCGTGACTCAAAAGAAAACTTCCAAGGATTTATATTGATTTTTGTACCTTCACTTCTATCGTTCGCTTGCTCACCCAAATATTATTACCGATCATGCATTCAATATTTTTCATCATCAAAAGTGGATAAAACATTATGTATATAAGCACACCTTGGTTTTAGATGACATCGAAACTTTTGAAACTTTAATACTTTCATTTGAACATTGGCGCCAAAATGCATGGTTAGAATATTTTAATTTTTAATAAATATTATAAGGTTAAATCCATTTTTTAAAACCTTGCAATGATTAAAACCTTTAGTGGCCCAACCTTGATTTACTGTGAATATTTTGTCCTTCCTTTGAAAACCTTTGGCCTTCCTTTTATAAAACTTTGTCCTTAGGCCTTTATAAACTCTCTTTAAAATATTTAAATATTATAATCCTTAAACATATTTTCCTTGCTTTCCATTTACCAACCTTGTAAACTCATCCCTTTTGAAGAATATTCTGCCATTTATACCATGCTCTTTTTGACATCAAGCCTTTGACATCAATGACAACTATTGACATCAATGACAACTCAATATGCTCAATATTTCCAACAACCTTAAATCTAGTTTTTGGAGTTTCAAAATATTAATATAAATGCAAGGATGGTACTCAAAAGTTGTTCATAGTTAGAATATAATATGAATATGTCTTAATAAAAATTCAAAGAGTCCTTTTTAAAAATATAACATATTTATCATGTATAAATAACATATATTTATTTTTTTTACTTATTTATTTGTATGTGAGGAGGTCCACAAAAATCCTGACAAATATTCAAAGGATAAAATCCTTGTGGGTTGTCCTCACCCCAATAGTGTGTTTGGGTTTGAGGGGTTCACCAGGAGTGTTTTATGGATTCACTCCAAATTCTATTGTTTGACGTGTATATTAGGAAACCCCTAAATCTTGGTTTTTGCAACTAAAATGCTAAATAAATTTTAAACTAAAAATACATAAGATAAAGAGTGCATAAAACAAGAGCTAACCCAAGTATGATTTTTGTTTTTTGAATGAAGACTATGCCTATGTTACAAGAAAGTAAATATTTTTATTCAAGTAAAGGGGAAGAGAATGCACAAACAAATACTCTAGCCTAATGCAACTAATGCAACTATATGCAATTTATGTTTTGATGCCTAAAAAGACTAAAAAAGATAAACAAATCAAATGAACTAAGCTCTTTTAAACTCCTTTTATATTTTGTGAATTAAAAACTTAAGATAAAATCTAAGCTAAAAATTATATTTATTCCTTTTTTTTCCTTTAGAACAAAATATAGAAAGACAACAACAATAAATATTTTTAAAAAATGCAACTAAAACTTAACAGGGGAAACTTGATTCAAAGTTTGAGTGCACTTGATATAGTGGGACTGCGAGTTTGCTTGTGCATCCCAAAATAACCAACCATGATTTCTTGATACCTACAAAATAAAAACATGAAAGAGAGAGGTTAGCATTTGGGGTCTGCTATAACCAGAGGAGAAGCCTAGCTTACTGGTTGGTTAGTCAAACTCCGAAGGTCCTTTAGATGACCAAGAAATTTGCATAAAAAATGAATGATCTTGATTTTTAGGGCAAAATGATGCTCTATAATTAGAGAGTGTGATATTACACAGAAAAAAAGATGATCAAGAAACAATCCGTCAAGGTAGACAAAACAATTGTGGATTAAAATGATATCGCGACCTATAAGAATCGATTGTGATATCGCTATAGATGAGGGATAAGAAGGTTATAAGGATATATTTGATATTTAAGGTTAAAAGAAGGTTTATAAAAAGGTTTTAAACTAACACATAGGTTTGAAAATGGTGGCATAGGGTGCAAGCGGTTGAAAGAATTTCAAGGTAAAATTGCACTTGGTTGTACCAACCATGATATCACTCTCCTAAGACTAAAACGGTAGAATAGAAGCCAACAAAGGGTTTAAAACTAAATAAACCTAATGATAAAATAAAGGGATAGTAGGGGTAGAGGCAAAGGAGTATTGAAGGCTACTTAATAGATGTAGGACTTTCCTCCAACCTTGTATAAAGCAAAATCATTCTCACTAAGGGTAGACCGCGATATCTCCCTATGTAAAGGGTTGAGGCAAAATCCCTACAATATGCAAGCTTCCAAAGGTTTTAAAGGTTAAGGGTATATTTACAACTGCACAATCCTCTTAGGATAAGGTTAGAAAGAAAAACAAGATGTAAACACTAAATAACAAGCAAAAGAGTAACAAAAATTATAACAAAATGAAAAAATCCAAAGAAAAAAAAGTAATAACCCAAGAGAGGAGCTATTCCCCTCAATTTAAGCAAATAGATCCCTCCAAAGGCTTCTTAAAGCAAATACCACAAATGACTTAGAGTTTTGAGTCACCAAATTGCCAAAGTTTCTTTATCATGAGAGATCTTGATACAAAAATTTTAGCTTTTGATGTAACGAGCATTGGGAGATAACAATCACAAGATGCATAATAATATGAAAGAAAGTAAATATGCTAGATGATTGAAATATGTTGTAAATAGAAATGACATAAAATAATACAATGTAGCTATGGAGGAAATGAATACTTCATTAATAAAGCTACTGAACTACATTGCACCCATGACCAATGGATGATGATCTACATAGAACTGTACTATTCTCTAAGCTACACTATTTAACTATGTCCCCAAATCTATATCTGTATTATAACGAGGCCTTTCTTATATAGAAAAATAGGTTCCTTGGCCAACACTCTACCTAGTTGTGCAAGGGACAACTTGCACATATACAACTTGCACATTGAAACTTGTGCATTTATTACATTGCATGAAGTAACTAGATAACTTCTCCCTAAAGTAATCTAATGTCCTAAGTATGTACCTTGGAAGATACATTTACATGATCCAAATGATGTAATATACTTCATTTCTAACAAGAAAGAAGACCCAATACCTCAATTTATATACATTTTGGCATGGAGGAAGGGAGGGAGAAGACATTGATGGTAAGGAGGAGGAGGTGGGTGAATTTGAAGTTCACCCAAGCCAAGGGGAAGGGCACTTAGACAGGGATATCCAAGAAGTGGCACCATAAATGACCAAAATTCCAAGGAGTGGCACCATAAATGACCAAAATTCTAAAAAGGGCAGAGAATTTTTTAGTTGGAGTCATTCCTTGGAGAAGCGATATCATAATCGATCTTGAACGACCACAATATCACTGCATGACCTTTGGGAGCCATGTCAAGTAGTGCCAATTTGTTTTTAAGGACCAAGTGAGAAATGATTAAAACACGATATCACGATCCGTATGAGAGGAGTATGATATTGCTCAAAGAAAAAACTTTAAAAACCAAGGGTTAAGGAAACTAAACTACATTTTAACAATTTTCAAGGGTTACTTAGATATTTAAGGGAAATTTGATCAGATATATGGATCAATTTTAAGTGTCTAAATTATATTTATTTTTAAATTAATTATATACGATTGAAATGAACCTATTAATGTTGTTTCATTATTACATTATCACAACTAATTTTAAGTTTCTAAATTATATTTATTTTTAGATTAATTATATAAGATTGAAATGAACCTATTAATGTTGTTTCATTATTGAATTATCACAACTATGCAATGATTATTTTTTTATTTGGTTAGTGTAGAAACCTTACAACCAACACACAAGACTGAGTAGTCTCCTCCCAACCATGACCCCTTCCTTGTAAAGCTGAGAGTTATGCACTGTCCACCCACAACCATCACACATCCACCCCCTCACACACTTGTCCAACCTTCCTTCCAAATAAAAGCCAAAGCCGGAATAGTTGCACTATCCCCCACACACTATGCAATGATTATAACTATTATCATGATATCCATAACAATTAAACTTTATTTATCTCTTCACCAACAATATATCCTTATTATTCAAATTCTTAATAATTTATCTTTATGTATCTATTCACCAACAATATATGCTTATTATTGGACATGGTAATGGTAAGGGCTTTGGACTTTCTTTAGAAAGATCTAGATTCAAACCATGACATCCTTAGTCAGTAGTAGCCGAGTGCTTGCTAATTGGCTGCCTCAGTTTAAAGCTCTAAAGAGGTAAGATCCTGTTGACTTTGTCTTATCCAATTGACTAGGGTTTATAATGATGGTAATCCGATGTGTTATTTTCATTAAATAAATGTATTACCAATTTTCTATATAAATAATATATCTTTATTATTCAAATTTCAACATTATATTATATATGTTTATTTTATTTTATTTTATAAAAAATATTAAAAATTTTATGATTTTTTTCACACCTACTCTTGCTAATCAACTTTTAGTTCCTCTTCCTCAAGCAGATCACAAATCTAAAATCAACTTATAATACTGCCAAAATCACATGAATAATTAAACCCCACGGGCTTGCCCATGCACAGACAGTAGCCCATATCCGATTCCTCTGAGTGGTGCGCCAAATTGATGACGACGGTGCAACCCCTGTGCGTTCTGCGGTCCCCATCTCACATCGGGTTACCATGTACCGAGACGGTGGAAGTCTTGGAAGCTTTTGCAGATAGTTTGAACTTACCAGCGTACGCTGATAGTTACTAAAAATCGTAATTGTAACCATTGCTTTTATATATATATATATATATATATATATATAAATTAAACCCCGACCTTAATGAAATTTTGATTTATAAGTGGGTGGTTTCCAATTTCATTTCAGACCATACCGTGTTTTTCGGAGTATATATTTATTTTTGTCAACTATGATAATGTTTCTCTTAAAATTGCTAAATTTAAAACATAAGTAGGTAATAAATCTTATAAAATATTTTTTATTTTAACTATAGTTTTTTATTTTTATCTATATTTAGTTATAGATGCATTTTCATAAATAATGTTAACATCATAATATTATAATTATAATGTTTTTTTTTTTTGGTAAGTAAGAGAATATTATAATTAACATCGGGTTTTAACTGGTTGACCCAAAACCATTTTACAGAATAGGGTCCACTGACCAATTGAACAAAGGCCAAGCCCTAAAAGTTTAAACCGACAACAAAAAGGGCCAAGACCTACTCTTCCAACAGAATACGGCCAAACTAAACTATGGAAGCCTAATATTATGGCCATCGAAAAAGAAAGACGCAAAATAGAACTAACAAAGACAAAAACTAATCATGCAAGCACCATGCGGAGTAGCTTGTGCCCATATAAAAATAATAGAATATGGTCAAAAAAACATCCCATAGAATGGACAGCCAAGAGGCCAAGCGGTCTTCCTTGTAGTCCTCATCTAACTTCTTATCATCCTCCTTGCCATCATCTTTAGATTTTGCCTTCGACTCCTTGTGCCCATGGAACTGCTGGCTATAAAACAGAAGATTTAGAGAATCACACAAATCAACAGCTGCACTGATGAGGCCAGACAGACTCTTCAACTGGTTGATATTGTTGGAGGCTGATGAAATTGTCATCTTCTCCAAGACTATTATGGTGGGGTCTGGTACCTCATTGTCAGGGATCTCCAACACTTTGTTATTTCTTGCTAGGGCCTTTTTGCGACATCGAATCCAAACACACCTTGGGAAATACTTGAGGCCAAAGCGGATGTTTCCCATGCATGAATTTGTAGATAAAAAACCTATATCAGTGCCCCACCAGTTGCAAAAAACACTAGTCACATGAACAAAAAAAACAAATATGACAAAAGCCATTATAAGGTTCAAAAAAATATTTTTAAAAATGCCCCCATTTTCTGTCATTGATCCACTTTGAGCCTTCCAATCTAAAATTTTTCATTATCTATCACCATTGAGACTGCATGAGGAAGATTTTCAGTCCACGTGATCAAATTTGCTGCTACAATGCCTTCATTTGCCGACCTATCAGCTGCCATGTTTGCTTCCCGGAAGGTATGCAAAATTATGGCCTCAAGTCGATCATGAATTAGAGCCCTTGCTTCGTGGATGTAGTCATCAAATCTCCAAGGAGCTCTCTTAGTGTTCTTTAGAAGATTTATAATAATAAGAGAATCACCTTCCACCAACAGTTTCCCTGGATAATTCTCTGCCACCTTGAGGCTCCTCCAAAGCGCCCTCGCTTCGACCACATTGTTAGTTTGAGCTCCAAGATGTTCAACAAAAGCTACAAGCACCTCACCCTTGTGGTCTCTAAGTAAGCCACCAGCCCCGACTTCACACGGGTTGCCCCTAGATGCCCCATCAAAATTTAACTTAATCCACCCTAAGGGGGGTGGGGTCCATGTGATCATGGTTCTAGGACAGACTTGAGGATGATTGAGGCCATCAGTGAGAGGTAAGTTTAATGGCTGGCCTAATGAAGCTTCAAAAGGATTTGGAGGTCTAGATGCTGCGGGCACTAAACAAGCATTCTCATTAGCATATACTAAAATTTTTGACGGGACGAGAGGATGAGTGAGAAACCTTATCCAAGAAGGCCCGACGATTCCTTTCCAACCATATCCGCCACAAGTAGTGATGAAGGCGGATCTTCCACATATACCTAAGACGCCTATTCAAAAAGGGAGAAGGCCATTGGACAAATAAGTCAAAAATGGGCTGAGGATGGACCCAATAAATATGAAACACTTGTAACGAGACCTAACAAGATTGAGACGAGAAAAATTACAATACGAGAAACAAATGATCAATAGACTCCCACTCGGACATACAAAGATAACACCTATTAACAACAATCACACCTCTTTTTATTAAGTTATCCATGGTGAGGATCTTATTTTGGATGGCCGACCATGCAAAAAACCCAACCTTCGGAACAATGCTTTTGGGCCAAACTTCCAAGTGAGGGAAAGTAGGTTCATCATTATCAATAAGCATCAGATAAGCAGTCTTGACAGAAAATTCCCCATTGTCTGAAGCTTCCCAGATAATCTGGTCCTCAAGAATGCCAGAAGGGAGTAAAGACTGTCTTAATTCATTCTCCAGTATTATTGATGCCCCTGGTAGATCATTGTTCATTATTGGCTTCCAAACCCTTCTATTGTTTGACAAAGTAATAAAATCTGCAACTTTGGTACCAAAAACTTCAATTGTCCAAGCTCTAAGGGTTGAAAGGATGGGGTCTGCGAAGAGGGGATAGTCCTTTAACCATTTGTGGTCCCAGAAATCAATGTTTCTTCCATTTCCCAGTTTCCAACGTAGCCCTTTGCTTAGCAAGTTTTTAGTTTGAAGGATTGATTTCCAAAAAATTGATCCCCTGGGAGGAAAGGAATAACTTAAGAATTCAGTTTCTTGCAAATACTTTCTTCTGATTATAGTAATCCATTCTGCATTTGCATTTGTCAGAAGACGCCATGCTTGTTTGGCCAGGAGGGCCATGTTTAAATGTTGTATTCTCCTTAGCCCAATACCTCCAAACTCCCTTGGTTTGCAAACCCTATCCCAGGACACCAAGTGAAAGCGCTGCTTAGATTCAGAACCAGTCCATAGGAACCTCTTCTGGATCTGTTCAATTTTAGTGTAGACACTTGTAGGAGCTTTAAAAACAGAGAGAAAGTAGACAGGGGATGCTTTGAATAGAAAACCTGGTGAGAACTGCCTTGCCAGCTTGAGATAACAAATTCCCTTTCCATCCAGCCAGCTTCCTCTGAATTCTTTCAATTACATTAGTCCACATGGAATCATAATTATAATGTTATTAACATCATAATATTATTAATTAATATCATTTAACTTTTTTTTTTTAAATATTTAAGAATTTTAATTATTATATTTTATTAAATTTATGTTTAATTTTAGTTAGACTGTTTCCAATCAATCTACCACTACCTTAGATAATTATATATATATATATATATATATATATATATATATATATATATATATATATATATACCGAGAGTTATCAATCTTGAGGCGCCTATCTCATTTCTTATCAATCTTGAGGCGCCTATTTCATTTCTTGTGGGTGTGATAGATAGGCGCCTTGAGATTGATAACTCTAAAAGTTTATAAATATATGTATTTTATATGTCTAAGCTGCTATTAAAAAGTTTGGGCACCATTTTAATTTAAATAGTTTAAATATTTTAAATCCACTGTAAAATATTAATATTGTTTAGGACGTGACTGACCTTCGTGGCTGCCATTGTAGGACGCCTATGGACGTAATTAAACTAGTTTAAGACAAAAACTTGCCCTTAATTTATTACTTCCATGGTGCAGCCCTATTCTTCGGAGCAAAATTAAGGGAGAGTATTGGGGCACAAGTTTGTAGACTTGAAAATTTCTTTGAAAATTAAGGGCAAATTTACACATTAAAATATACTTTAGCTTAAAAAAAATATGAAGCAGTTTCAAAGCACAAGCTGAATAATTTGTTGGACGGTCACCCTTTATGTGAACACAACACTGCCATTGATGGTCTTTGTCAGGCATGCCGCCTTTCTTTATAAGGTCAGAGATCTACCTGATTTAGATATGTCAAAACCATAAGTCAAAATCGATGTTAGGTAACGTTACTTATTAAAATTGATTTTATGGTGTCATTAGATGGGCATTCTAAGCCTTAACATGTGAATGCATAATGGAATGGAATAGAATAGGTTGGAACGGGAACATAAAATCTTATCAACTTATCTTTATTAAAAAAAAAACTAAAATTTATATATTATATGCCCAATGTTCTAAATTGAATCATGCATATACCATTTTAGACTCCTCTTTACTTTAAAAAAATGTGCCACTTGATAAGAATGTCTTGGAATTCTCCAAACACATATGCCCCATATCTTTGTCACCTTGGGCTATGAAAAAAATTGATGATGAGATTGACTTGTGTTCTTTGTAAGAGTTTATTTCTTGTAAAAAGGGCAACCTTTCTCTATTTTAAGTGGTGACTAGCCCCTATCAGTCTCCTAACCTTAAAATAGGAAGCCTAGCCATTGCTCCATATGATAATCTAATAACTGTTAGCCTTAAAATAGTAGGTCTAGTCCTTGTTTCAAATAATAGCATAATTATAATGCATTGTAAAAGGAGCTTCATCATTATAGAGAGTGAACGGTAAACTTATGCATGACACTGTAAAAAGGAGCTTCATCGTTATAGTGAGATAGAGTATGTTATCCAAACATTCAGTTCAACCTCAACCGTCATGAACATCACATGCCAATAAGAGATAGGTAAGCTGGCAAGTTGGTGGTAGATATGAAAGTGAAGAAGAAGAATATGAATTTGCATATGCTTGATACAATTTTTCACAATCTCTAATAATGTTCACAATCTCATCAACATGTGATTTTGCTCAAAAGTATGAGGAGGAAACAATAATGTACTCAAGTCATAACATCAAAAGCAACATCCAAAGAAAAAGTTAGAAGTAGAATCAACCAAATGTCTTCTACGAGTCCATCCAGAAAGATATTTGTGTACCTTTTTTATCTTATAATTTAGCAGTTGTTCCTACAGGCCTAAAAGAATGTTCCTTGGTTTCAATAAAAAATTAAATAAAAATATTTTAAAATTTTTCTTAAATATTTATTTATTTTTTTAGATTTTTTTTAAAAAATATATTAAAATATTTCTTAAAAGATGAAGTGTTTCTTTTTTTCATAAAATTACTTTATTGAAATATTTTAAGAATTTAAGTCTTTGAGGCATTTCTGCTCTTCATAATATATTTTTTAGATTCTTGGATGATGTTTTTGGTAGTATGTTGTATTGATCTGCTTGTTGAAGGGACATATCTGTGTAGTCTTTAAATGTTTTCTTTCTAGCTAAAGTGTTTTATTTTCCGTAGTCTTTAGTTCCTTATGTCTCTATTTGTTCTCTTGAATCTTCTAACAAGATTCATTTTGTAATATTTTTTTTTGCTTGTTCCTTTGCTTTGCTTTGAGTTTTTTTTGCTTGTTCCTTTGCTTTGCTTTGAGTTTTTTTCTTGACAACTTTGGTTGTTCCAAGGATTTTGCTTCAAGTTCTTTTATGTATTTAGAATGCGCATTCTTAGGTGCTTTTATGTGGTTCATATTATCATTCTTGTTTTCCTTTGGCTTGGGGTGATCATCCATGTTCTTGGAGTCTCTAGTTGTATGACTCAAATTTTTTTGGCCTATGATATGTTTGGGTACTTTTGCATTGTTCCAAACTTGATCTGGTTATGTTTGTGCAACAAACACGTTCTTATGTTCTTCTTGATTCTTTTCTTATTCTTCAGCTATGTTTTCTTCGGTTACATTGTTTTGTTGTGTCTTTCTCCAATTTTGTTTTGGCTTTTTTAAAGGTGACTTGTCTTGTTACTGGTTCATCCCTTATGAAATGGATCTATTTTTGAATGGAATATGCCAACATTCCTTCATGGTGTGTCTATTTCTACCACAATATTCACATGTCTTTTGTGTGTGAAAAGTATTCCTTTGAGAAATATTTCTTTTATTTCGATATCTTTGAAAATTATTTCTTTTTGGGAAGCATTGTGGAGATCTCATGCCTATTTTAAATGACTGCTTCCTCTTTTTTGTTTATAAGTAGTAACCATTTTTCTTCATTTCTTGTATGAGAGGCACCTACTTTCTACAGTAGGTTCACCAGATTTTCAAAGCTTAGTGGTTGCTTAGTAATAATTAAAATTTTCACAAAAGCATTTTACTTTGAGGATATATCACAAAATAATTGGAACTAATGTTTCATCATATACCTTTTCTCCTAGTGCTTGCAATAATCCTCACAACTCTGCAATTCTCCTCATGAATAATTCTGATTTCTCTCCACCTTTTATCTTCAAACAATGGAGCTAGCTCTAGAGGAATAGAATTTGATTTTGGTTCTTTGCTTCAAATATTATTTTTAGCTTCTCTCATGCATCCTTTGTCATGGTTGAATCCTAAATGTATTATTGGACCACATCTACTACTTCAAATATGACGATTTGTCTTGCCTTTATGTTATGTTTTCCTTGTCAAAAAATTTATTTGATCTTCATTTTCTTCTTTAGGATGGGTAATAGACCCGTCTACTACTTGTCATACTTCCTCAAACCTAATTTGCATTTTGAGTTTGGTTTTCTAGGTAGCATAGTTATTACCCTAAATAGTTGGGAATCTAGGAACAAAATCTTTGGTGCTCCACTAGCCATAGTTCACTTTTATAAAATTTGAACATTCTTCTTTCAGTGAATCTGCCTTGAAAGTACTATTTGATGAGTATATATAGCCTATAGTTTGATTTTAATTGATGCTTCAAAATCATGAGAAATAATTATGTCTCATTGAGTAAAAGTAGAGGAAATACTTCTTTCTCTACAAAATATTCCTTGTAATACTCTTGTCTTTGAAATATTATATTCACTTTTCCTTTTTCACTTTGTTTTGAAAATTTTCCACATGTACACTTTTCCTTTTGTCCATCTACTTCTATCCAATTGCATTTCTTTAACATTTGAAATTTATGACAGGAAATTTAAATAGTGCCTCGATAATGTTTGGTTACCTAAATGTTGAATGCTGCTATTTTGACCATAGTTTTTCTTATTCTTGAATATCGAATGTTACTACTCTTGCCATTATTTTTTTACTGTCACAAAAAATTGTTTTGGCCTTATTTTTTGATGCAATGCTCCTTGGTGCAACTTTTTTATGTTGATGATTTGAATGTATCTATCTTTTTTATAGGATCCTTACAAGGAATGCAACAACATTGAATTCTAGGTGTTGCTAAACTTTTGAAGTCTAGCTCTGGTATTAGTTGTTTCTATAGTTCAAAGTGTTTCTCAAACTGAGTTGATGTTAAAGAATCTTGCATGCTTTGTGTTTGTTTTGCAAGCTTCATGCTAGTCATCCAACTTGTTTATTGAAGTTTACTTTTGATGCTTGTTCAAATTTGAAGACTCTCTAGTTTCTTGAAAATGTTTTCTTCATTTTGTGAGGTGGTTCATGCTTGATCTATGAATATTGGTGATGGGTATTCATATTTGATGACATCCTTGGTGCTTTTTACCTTTGCTTGGCTTGAGATCAGTTTATACTTTTGGATATTTTTATATCTTGTTACTCATCTTTCTTTATTTTTCCTCTCCTTTTATAAAGTCTTCCTTTCTCTATAGCATAGGTGTTTTGATTTATAGTAATTTTCAATGTATAATTTAAACGGGTGCCTCATTCTTTATTGTTTAGATAATACCAAGAATTTGTTTACCAACCTAATGTCTTATTTAAGCTTCTTCAAAATGACATAGGATTCTTTTCTTAAATGTCTTCAAGTAGCACCAAAATTTTATTGTTGATGCTTTTAGGATATGCACTTTACTATGCAAGGTTACACTTTGGTGTTTAATTCATGTAATTTATTACTTCTTTTAACTATTTCTCTAATATTAGAATGTCCATATTTTCTTTGGTAGCGACAAAAAGTATGTTACCTTGTTGTTAGCTCCAGTTGAGACTAAAGCTTTGGACACTTTCCTTACATTTTTTTTCCTATGTTAGTTGTTTGACTTCACCCTTTATTGCTTCTTTTAATTATCGTTCTAATAATAGAATACCTATTTTAAAGGAGTTTATATGTCTTCCTTTCCCTTTCTAAATTATAATTCTTTATAGAAATTTATGATCCCTTTTCTTTCTTGCTAAAATTGACCTAGTTGTTTCTTGTAGGCTTATGACCTTATTGGTCTTAGAAGGGATTGAAACCCTTTTTGATGCTTGAAGTTTTTTCCCTTTCATGAGGGTTTTTCACCCTAAATTTTTTTAATATACTATGGAATTTTGCTTCACAGTGATGATTACTTCTCTTTTTGAGTTTTTCTTCAAATAATTTTGTATAGAGTAATTTTACCCTTGAAAGTTTTTTTCTCAAATAGAATGCTCTTTTAGCTTCTCTGTATCAAATCTAGAGGAGGATCAATAATTATTTCTTCCTTCTACCTGCTTTGATACTACATGTTATAACTAAATGGTTCAATTAATATACTATGGAAGTGATTGATATTTAAGTATATAGGTTGCCTATTTTAGGCATAAGAATTCTCTAATCAAACTTGTAACTTCCTATAGCCTATATTGCATGCATATGCCTTGTGAGAGGTGGTTATACCACTTGCCACTTCCCATGGGTTATGATGTAATAACTACTAAAAATTATGACACTGCCCTTTTAGCCCATCTTGCCATCCACTTATCAATTTCATATATAATTAACTAGTGGACATTGATATTATTTGACTTCTCACCTATTGATTGATAATACACTTTCTTCACCATATTTTAAACCAATATTTTATTTGAATCACTGACAATTTTAAACTTCCTTATATTTTTATTTTCATACTTTACTTTTCACACTTTACTTTAATGCAAGTTAATATAGGTTAGCACAGAAGTACTTTGCAAGGATAGTGGGGCGCCAATCAAAATATAGAGGTTAGAAGAAGCCATTGATAATAATTTCAAACTTTATTGAAACTAGAATTGGGACATAGATCTCAATTAAGAAGTCAAGATGCTTTGTTGGATCAACATAGTTTTGGGCATGCCCAATGGAACAAACCTTCATTATCCTTAATTTATCCTTAATTTCTTGATTTATATGTCAAATTTGCATTCATCATGGATGAGATGATTGTCTCAAAATTGAGAAATATATTAATAAGTCTAGTTTTAGAAAGTGATTTGATCCATTGGATCAAAATACCTAAAATTTCTTTAAGTCAATTCTACAAGTGATTCACTCTATTTGCCTTGTGATTCCCTCCTCCCTACACTTTCACAAGCTGATTTCAAAGTAATTTATTAAGACTAAGTACTTTATTTATTAGTTCTAGTCTCAATTTGAATTTAAATATTCATTAGTTTTGCTACTTGTGCTCAAATTTTGTAGGTATTTTGTGAATGGTGACTCTAATATGAAATCCAAAATTATTAAATTTTATAAAGAAAATGACTTTAATAACATTAAAACATTTCCAAACCTTGAATCTAACCTCCTATATGCATTTATGATATATTATAAGCCATTTTTTAAAAATATAATCAGTGAGTGATTTGCTACAAAACATTAATAATTTTCTAAGTCAAAGGAGTGATTCACTCCAAGTGATTTTCTTGGATCCCTTTATAAAAATTTTCTTTCCCAGTATGTGAGCAAATCACCCAAAATTATAAGTGAATCACCTGTATTTGCAAGCATATCAATCCATTTCATAGCAAAGAGATCCATAATAAAAACATTTTAAAGTGATTTTATTCTACTGAATCACTCCAAATTATATTTGTAAGAAAATCACTCTAATTTGTAATAAAATTACTTTGTAGATAAACATTAAATTTTACAAATTTTAATCCTAAAATTCTATATGCATAATAATTTTCAACCTAGGGACGATGCTTGAGATGGTTGGTTCCAACTGTGGTTGTGAGACTTCTGGATTTCAAATTTTGAAGGCGGGAAGGAAATTTTTCAAATTTTTGGAAGGCGGGAGGATGGCTATGATTCTACAGTTGTGGGCAAATATCTATCCTTTGTTTAGGATGTGGGCTCCATTGGTTCCCTCGAGATTGGAAATTGTCTTACTGAAACTCTTGAAGGGAATGAGGTAGATCCCAATGCTGGTTCCTTTTCTGTGTCAGCTGATAAATATCCTTCCTTTGAAAAGGATGTGGGCTCCATTGATCCCCTTGGTGACCGAAAACTTCTCACTCAATCTTCTAAAGGGATAAAGGTAGGCCCCATTTCCATTTTTGGTCCGCTGAATTCCACTATCGATGACCCAAATATTCCTTCTAGGTAGGAGGATCAATTTAAAATCTCTGAGAATAGCAAGGATTTGGTTCATTCTACTTCTAGCAAGGTCGAGCCTTCATGGGGGGACCGCGTTCCTTCCTCTCCTAAACCTTCCTTTGCTAAGGTCCTAGGTGTCCCTTCCTCCTCTAGCTTTTCTTCCCCCCTTTTGAGGTTTCTGGGAATAGGGTCAAGATTCCTGCTAGTATCATCGAGAAATTTATTGTTGAAGAATCCTTCTCCTTGGTCGGGAAAGTGGTGGGAGGAAATCCCAACCTTGATATTATTAGGCACTGGGCCTTTTCTAGGTGGAAATTTTGAGGGTCCTTGCAAATTGTTGGCCTATCCAATGGCTTCTTTGGGGTCCGCCTCAATACTAAAGAAGATGTTGCACAAATCCTTTCTGGAGGACCCTAGTTCCTTGGGTCTAGAAGTGTCTTTCTAATGAAATGGAATCCTGATTTTAACCCAAAAATGTAGAGCATCAACTTTGCTCCTATTTGGGTTAGATTTCTAAATTTACCTTGGCACTTTTGGCAGGAATCTGTCTTCAAATCCATAGCCTCGACCATTGGATATTTGCTGCTTATTGATAGGGTAACCTTATCTAGATCAAGGATGCATGCTTCCCACCTTTGCATCATGGCAAACCTTGATTCTGTGCTTCCTACTTTTGTGGAGTTGGAATATGGAGCTTCTCTTCACAAGCAAGCTATTGAATATGAGAACAAGCCTCATTTTTGTATTGAATTTCGGACTCAAGGCCATATTTGAGCTCAATGCCCTTCTCTTATGAAACATGTGGCCCCTTCTGAGCAAATGAATGAAATGACTTCCATGGCTAAAGGTAAGGGTTTTCAGACCCCGTCAAGGAAGGATCGAAGGAATTTTATTCCATCCAGAGGAATTAGCTTCAAGCCAACCAAGGAGTACATAATCAAAGAAGCTCAAAGCAATGTCCCTTCTATCAAATCTCCGGATGATAAAGGGAAAAATATTTCTTCGGCAAATGCTTCTAATGAGGTTAGTCTCTTTGCCCTCCCCAATCAATTTCAAATTCTGGCAGATTTAGACACTGAGGATGTTTTTGATAAAAATAATGACCCAAAATCCAATCCCAATCCTCCTTTGGACCCAAAAGAAAGCCTTCAAGAACCATTCGCTGAACCTCTGAATGAGAATCCCTTCTTATCGACTGCTCTTAAGGATGATCGGCCTATGATTGAAGATTTTTATATTCCTTCATCCTTTTTTGAACCTACGAGTCCTGTGGTTCAGAGAATTTCCACTTCTACCTTCAGTCCCAAAGTCCTTCGGAGTCAAAAGAAGTCTCCCATAGATTGTGGAGCAAAAAAAAGAGGGGAAGACCTTCCAACTCAGATCAAAGGAAGCAAGATGTGAATGAGGATATTGCTAATGGAGTACAGAAAACCCTATTTTTTACTGGAATTAATATCTCTAAGGAAGAAACAAAGTGCACCAAACCTCCCCAACCACAAGGAAATGGAGGCAAAAGAATCTCTAAATATTCAAAATGAAGATCCTCTCATGGAACGTGAGAGGCCTTAATGGCTTAGCTAAGCAGAGGCTAGCTAAATCATTAAGGAAAGAAATCAGACCTACTATTTTTGTGATTCAAGAATCCAAGGTTAGTGAACCTCTTGATAAAAAGATCTACAATTATATCTAGAAAAATTGTGAATTCTGCGCTTGCAATGCCAAGGGTGCCTCTGGAGGTCTTTTATGTTTATGGAATCCTAGTCTTGTGGAAGGAAATCTCGTCCATTCTAATGATGAGATTTTGAGTATTAATTTTTTTGATAAAGACAACAATTGTTCATGGGTCCTGACTAACGTCTATGCTCCCAACTCCATGTTTGGGAGATATCATATGTGGAACATGTTATCTTCAGTCAGAAGTGCATTTCCTACCCTTCCTTGGATTCTCATAGGTGACTTCAACACTCCCCTATTTCCTTATGATAAAAGGGGAGGGGTTGGTTCCTTTTATAAAAGTATGGAGGACTTCCAAGATTTTATCAATGCACACAACCTGATGGATGTCAATTTAAAATGCAATCAGCTCACTTGGTCAAATAGAAGATGTGGATCCTAGCTAATTCAAGTCAGACTAAATAGGGTACTATTTTCTCAGGAAGCCATTGACTTGTGGGGAGATGCCAACCTTCAATCACTCCTTAAAATTGGCTCTGATCATAGTCCCATCCTTTTAGACACAAACAATCTAAAAATTTATAAAACCCCTTTCAGGTTCGAAGCAATGTGGATGCAGCATCTTGATTTCAAGGAAAGAATCAATCAATGGTGGCAAAATGACGTTCAAGGAACTCCTTCCTTTATTTTGGCTCAAAAACTCAAAATTGTCAAAGAGAATATCAAAGTATGGAATAGAGATATATTTGGGAACCTTTTCCACAATAAGCAGGATATAATTTTGAGGTTATCATTGATTGAAAAAGAAAATCAGGAGAATGGTGATTATACTTCTGAGATGAAAAATGAAGAGAAGGAATTGTTAGCCAAGTATCACAATATTCTCCAATGTGAAGAAATATTCTGGAGACAAAAATCCCATGACTTATGGCTTAAAAAAGGAGATTCTAACACCAAATTCTTTCATACATCTACCATGAGACATCGAAGCAACAATAGAATTAAAGAAATCCATAACAAGAATGGAGAGATCATCAATGATATCAAAGAAATTAGGAATAATGGAGTAACTCATTTTATGCAATTACTTCAGGAAGAGAACAGACCAAATTCCCAGGTGGCAAAGGAATTCTTCATTCAATTCATCCCTCATATTATTTTTGATAATATTAATAATAGACTCATTGCTACCCTTTCTGATGAGGAAATCAAAGATGCTTTGTTCTCAATGAATCCTGACAAGGCTCCTGGTCCGGATGGCTTTTCTCCAAGATTCTTCCAAGCCTTTTGGGATCTTGTCAACAAGGATGTTTGCAAAGCTATAAGAGAGATCCAACATTCCAAAATTATTCCAAGGGGCTACAATTCCACATTCATTGCACTCATGCCAAAAAATACTAATGCAAGTAATTTCAATTATTTCAAACTGATCAGCCTCTACAATGTCATTTACAAGATTCTAACTAAAGCCATCACTATTCACATGAGGGAAGTGATGCCCTTGATTATAAATTAGAGCCAAGGAAGTTCTGTCAGAGGTAGATCAATCTTAGATGACATCATTTCAGTGCATGAAGCAATTCACTCAGTCTCAATCAACAAAAAAGTTGCTTTTCTACTCAAACTTGATATGAATAAGGCTTATGACAGACTCAACTGGGACTTCCTTTTTGCCATCCTGCACAAGTTTGGCTTCCATCCTGAGTGGATTTCTCTAATTAAAGGATGCATATCTTCTGCCTAGTTTTCTGTCCTCATTAATGGCTCTCCTATAGGATACTTTCAAAGCAGTCGAGGTTTAAGGCAGGGAGACCCTTTATCTCCTCTCTTATTTATTATTGTTGCTGAAGCTTTAGGAAGATCAATCATAGCAGCAAAAAATGTAGGTCTCTTATCTAGAATCTAGATTACTTCTCAATGCGATCCTATCACACATCAACAATTTTTTGATGATACTCTGTTGTCCACTTCTGCCTCTGTCAATGAAGCAAAGATCATCAAGCGGATCCTCTTCCTTTATGAGCTTGTTGCGGGCCAAAGGATAAATTTTCAAAAGAGTAAAATTTATTTTCTCAATACTCCTCCAAGAAGACAAAACATTATTGTTGGCATCCTCAATTGTTCCATAGCTCTATTGCCTTCATCTTATCTGGGTTTACCTCTTTTCAATGGAAATGTTAAAGATAGCTTATGGGACAATGTCATTGAGAGGCTACAAAAAAATCTTACTACTTGGAGAAGTAATATTTTATCTCAAGCGGGTAAAATCACTCTCACAATGGCTTACCTTCAAAGTATTCCTATTTATTTCCTTTCTCTATTTAAAGCTCCTATGAGTGTTTACCAAAAAATAGAAAAAATCCAAAAACAATTCCTATGGACAGGATTTGAAAACAAACACAGATTTCATCTGGTTGCCTGGGATAAAGTGTGCAAGCCCAAATATCAAGGAGGCTTAGGGCTCAGAAGAATTTCTCCTCTCAATATTTCTCTTCTCACCAAACAAGCCTGGCGCTTGGTTTCCAACGAAAATGTCCATTGGGTCAAGATCATAAAAAGGAAATACCTTCAGGACTCTCACTTCCTTCATGGGGAGGTACCTTCTTCCGGGTCTGCATTCTGGAAATCTATTTGTGAGGCTCATTCCCTATTGAACAAAGGTCTAAGGTGGCAACTTGGCAATGGTAATTCTATTTCATTCTGGGATGACAAATGGCTTGGAGACCGACCTCTTAATCAGAATCCCATGTTTCAAAGGTTGAGAAACATCACTAATCAGTTGGTTGGACCTTTAGTGGAAAATTTCATTTCCTTTAGTAATGGTCATAAGATATGGAGAAGGATTGTTGTCCCTAATCATGAAAATGAAATATCTTGTTTATATGATCAACTTTCCTCTGTCAAAATTCCTCCAGGTGACCCCATTGACTGCCCAATCTAGGAACCTACTGATTCTGGAGATTTTACAGTCAAGTCAACTTATATGCTTTCTCTCAACATTCTTGAAACTCCTATCCCATTCAAGCTTGTTTGGACTAAATATTTGATCCCCAAGATTGCCTCCTTTTCCTGGTTATGCATTCAAGATCACATCCTAACTATTGAAAACCTTATAAAAAGGGGTATTCTTCTTCCTAACAGATGCCATCTTTGCCTCTCTGATTGGGAATCTACCTCTCACCTTTTCTTATTGTGTTCCTTCTCAAGAATGGTGATTAATAAACTTTTCCTCAAATTTCAGATTGCTTGGGCCTGTCCTCCTTCCATTGTCGATTTGTTCCAACAGTGGCCAAATCCTTTCAAAAATCCTGTACTTAGAGGATTTTGGAAATTTTGTTTGCAACATTTCCTTTGGAAAATATGGTTAGAATGCAATAGAAGAATTTTTGATATGAAAGCCTTGGATGCCAACATTGTTGCTAGTAAAATTATCCTTTATGCTAAGGAGAATGTCCTTGCTGCTCCTTTCGATCCTTTTCCTTGCTCACCTTTTGAGAAAGCCATCCTGAATTCTTGTAATATCTTCATTGATATCCCAAGCCCTACTAATCACTCTTCGCCTAGGGCCAATATCAAATGGTAGCCTCCTCCAGTGGGTTGGGTTAAGTTTAATTTTGATGGTGCTGCAAAAGGTAATCCTGGCATTGCAGGAGCTGGAGGAATCCTCCGTGATCATTTTGGCAACTCCATTTTTGCCTTTTTTGAACCCTTAGGCATCCTTTCCAATCATTCCATAGAAGCCAAAGCTGTTTGGAGAGGTCTTCAGTTCATAAAAGATATTCCCAAAAAAGTTATTATTGAAGGAGATTCCCTTAACATCATCAATTACTTAAGAACCTCCAAACTCAGCAGCTGGAGGATCAAAAATCTTGTCGAAGAAAGCAAGCAAATTCTTCGCCAACAAATCAATGTTGTAGTCCAACACACTTTTAGGGAGGGCAATTTTGTGGCTGACAAACTAGCCAACATTGGCATTAATGCACAAGGATTGATGACTTGGATGGATGTCCTTCCCACTAAAGTTACCGAGCTGGTCAAACATGATCAAAACATTGTCAGTTATGATAAACCTAGTAATCCTTAATTATTCCATTGCCCAAGACCTCCTTTTTTTCGTGATTCATTGGGTTTATATCCAAAGTTTCAAAAAGATCCAAAATGGAGATTTTATTCATCATTTGCATTATCCTTCTTTGAAATGGGGTCATGTGTTTATATTTCCAAGTCCTCCACCGCCTCTCATATGTGCCCCTTATTTTTTGATAACCGTTTCCCTGAAGAATTCCGATGCTAAGTTCACCTCAATTTTAAATCATTTCTATCTCGTGTGGAATGATTTTTGTCCTTTTGCCTTTTTGAGAACTATATTCCAACGCTCTGTCTTTCGCATTCTCCCGAGGCCTCCTATGATGAGCATCCCAATTCTCTCTGGTTATCATGCTTGCTTCTTCTATTGGCTTCATTGTGTGAGTTTTTCCAGGAGTTCCCCTTTTCATTGGATGGTGATAATCCCTATTGCTTCCAACCATGTTTATCACCCCAATTTGTGTCATGCCTATTGCCCTAACCAATCCACTTCCTTCAGGTAGTATTTTCCTTTTTTGTCAAGCATTACTTTCTATTTATCCCTTCTACGACATTTCCAGTGGATGCTTATTTCCATATCTATTCTTTTGGGCCTATGTTTGTTTAACCCTAATTTTTTTCCTTCCTCAATTCCTCTCACAACCATGAAGGAAGGGAAAACTATTTTCATTGAGCCTGAGACTCTTGAGTTGGATTCTATTTCCACTGACATGTTCAAGGATAAAAAAGGAATCATTGATTTTTTCAAGATGTTCTACGGTGTGGACGAGGAGGTTACCAAAGCCTTCATGACTACTTGGGACAATGGCATCATTTCCATCCATGGTGTGTAGTTCCAGATTTCCTTTGAGCTACTGGTGGACCTGATGGGGCAATATTTGGATGGAAAAGTGATCAAAAGAAATAAGCACAACTGGGAGGCAGAGCTATCGCTCTTCGAAAAGAATTCACCCATCCACAAGAAGGTTAAAAAAGGTTTGTTTCGTCACCATTTGTCAATGCCTTGGAAGGAAATTTTAAAACCTATAATGCAATATTTTACTTGTGACAACCCTGAGTCTCAACTCTGCTGTTACCATTTAGCCTTTGTAAATCATTTTTGGGACTCAAAAATGATGAACATCCCTGCTGCCTTATTCTGGTCAATGGACTATACTATCACTTCCAATCGCTCTAAAAAAGAAGAGGGCAAACCCTATCATCAAGGTCTTTTCAAAGTCCTGTACAAATTCCTCCTTCTAAAATTCCCCATAGGTAACCTCCTTGCCCCTGAGTCTGAGGAAGAAAATTCTTCCTCAACCCCGAGTCCGAAAGCTACCAGATCCAAAATAAAAGACAAAGGTGATAAATCCTTCTCTGAGTTCACTGCTAGGAAAAAGGTCAAAGTTGAAATGACCCCTGTCCGTAGCTCCCAGAGGCTGAAATGCAAAGAAATTGTCAAAAATCCTCCGTCCACCTCTGTTAAAACTCCAAAGGAAACGTCCAACTCCCCTGACCTAGTTGAAAGGTACCTTCACAAGTTAGTCGTCCATGCAACTTTCGCCACCATTGTTCATCTTGAAACTGCTCACTTGGCCATTGGGAAGGCGATCTCAACTCTCAAAGAACAACGCCATGCGCTAAGTCTCTTGTTTTTCTATGATAATTTTGAAAATGTTCCAGTCATGTCCGGTGTTGAGGTATCCTTTGATACCAAGATTGACGTCAAATATGTTATCAATGATGAAGAGGTAGTGGAAATCGCCAAGGAGGCCTGTACCAATGTTCATAAGGACAACACTAAAGAGGTTCCACAAATGGATATGAAAGACACCGGCTTGGAAGGTGTTGTTTCGTCTCTCATGCAGATGGACATCCCCCTCGATGGCTGATGGCTTTTCCTCTACTTTCAAGTTCCTGTGTGGCGGAGGTTCGCTTATTTTTGGGCTCTGTCATCTTTTTGCCTATTTATCTCTATTTCTTTTTGTCAGAGATTGCAACCTTGTTCCGAAAGGCTTTCGCCTGCTTCTTTTTGTTCCTTTTAGTCTGAGGATGTAACCTTTTGTTCTTGCAAGTAGTTTTGTGGTTCCTTTTTCCTCTCTATTCCTTTATGTTCCTTTGATGTACAAGGCGTTGGGGCACCTTTCAAATGCCCTATTTTTAATATAATTAATTTACCAAAAAAATTCTATCTGCATAGGTCTATATGTGCAAGCTTATGAATACACAATCAAAGACTCAAAAAATGGGTAAGGAACATCAATAAATAGATATCATTACACACCATTGAATAACATATTAGGGAAAAGAAAAGAACAAACTACTACATGGGTGTATCTAGATTATGAGTTTGAGATGATTTAGATGTCTAATCCTATTCCTTCCAAAGGAAAAATACCCATGACCAACCCTATTAGTCAAATTTTCACACCCCCTATATTAGGTTATGTAGGCCAAAAAATGAGTTATTCATTTGCTTTAGTGAACCAAAATTGGTCTAAGACAAGTATGGTCTTAATATAAACATTCTTTAAGGTATACCCATTAATGTGAATAACCTCATGAATAACCCACCTTTTGGAAGCTATTACAATGCTATTAATAATCCACCATTGACCTCTAATGCTCAAAACATCCCTCCTATAAGCACATTTTGCATAAAGAGCCCACCTAGACCTAGTTTTTCAAATATGCCTAACATTCTACCAGGTCAGTGAATGACTCATAATATAAGTTCTTCAGAGCCAAACTAAAATCATGATCTTGGTCAAAATTATCAAGCATTAGATAGATAAATTGAATCATAGGTATCCTAAAAAAACACCTAGGGGCTAAAATTACCTCTAGCCATTTAGGCATAACAAAATGTGCAAAGTACATATTATCAAAATCAACAAGTTTTATAAGGTTTGCATCACCATTCTACATAATAGAATATACAACTACATTCAAATAAATAATATGTTTATAAAATTTTTCCACCTAAGTACCCTTTTCCTTACTATCCTCCATATTCATATCTTCTAACCCTCCATACCTTATAGCAAATAAACCAAATTCAATAACCAATAATACAAGATTTAAATATTTTTCATAATATGCCAAAATACATCACACATATATTCAAACTATGACTCAATAAACAAACACAGTATAATTAAGTAGATGACAAGATTACAATACTCTATAGTACAAAATGTAATACTATAATTTAGATTACAAACTCATATGTTGTCCTCACAAATAGCCTTTACAAAGAGTCTCTTGATATTTCATCTTCAACTCTCTCTTCATCTCCTTAAATATATGGAAGATATAATTCTTCATATTTCTCATAGAAGAAATATATTTATTGACCTCCTGATAATGAAAAACCCTAATTATTTGAAATAAAATAATGATAAAGTATTTATAAGATACTTGCAAGGTACCAAATAATGTAATATTCTCCAATAATACCCACCTTATGGTAATCCTTATTCACCTCCACATTTGTAATTCAAACAACCTCCTCATCATAATAACTTGGTGGTTCATCTCGGACCATAAAATGAACTTATTAGTTAGATATATCAAGGACCATTAAATTTAGTGGCATATTCTCCCATTTCTTTAGTAGCTATAAAAGCATTGCCTACCTTTGATGGGAACAAGAACAAGACAACATTGACTCACCTTTGCAAATTGTCAACATTCAAGTCAATCCACCACATACAAGAGGAGGAGATAATGGTATTTTTTCTAATCAACCCTCTTCTTAATAAGGCTTATTTATGGTATAGGGTATTAAAAATAATTCAACTACAATTTTGGCATCAATTATAGAACTCTTCTTGCATAGATTTGGTAACATAGGAATGGTTACTCTATTTTTTTCCAATACATGATTTCAATACTAGATTATTGAGAAACTAAATTTAATCCTAGAAAATTTTAGCCCTGTAGACACCCAATTTTGACACACCGACAAGGCAAAAGACACCAAAACCGGTCACAAACATTACAAAACTTCAATCTGGCAATAACCCAACATTTTGGGCATCAAATTTAACCTTTACCAAATTTACCACCTTGACCAAATTCGCTAGTGGTGAATTTGGCAAGATCAGTGGTGAATTTGGCAAACCTTCAAAATCGAATTCCAACAGTCAAAATCAACTTTACCAAATTTACCACTCCTTGTAAGCCTAGTGGCAAATTTGGCAAACATTCAAATTTCAAAATTTGAAGAAACAGACTTGGTTTCTGACCAAAATTGCCACTCAAAGCCACCAAATTTGCTAGTGGTGAATTTGGTCGACTAGTGGTGAATTTGGCTAACGATAAAAAAATATCTCAAAAACATGCTAGAGGCATGTAGATTCCTTCTCCCAGCTCCTCTTATAACCTCACACACCCTAGCAATGCACCAGATTTATAGATTTCAATTTGATCCTAACTAATTTTCCCCCCAATCCTTCCTCCAAATCCTATTTAAGCAGCCCCTTGGGTAGGCATTTGGCATGATCTTGAAGAGTAATTACACTCTACCAAGATTTCTCTAGCATTCTTCTTCTAGCTCTTCTTCTTTAGCATTCTCCATTTCCAAGCATTTGCAAGCATTTTGGAGGTAAGCCAAGCAAGGCAAGGAGGAATTTGGGGCAAGGAGGTTACCTTGGAGGCAAGGAAGATAGCTCTCCTAGCATCTTTCTTCTCTCCATTCATATTTGCTTCACATTGCATTTTGTCCTCTAGGTTGTAGCCTTGCTAACTTGAGTTTTTCCCTTAGCATTTCTACATTTTATGCTTCTAATTCCTTTTGCAGGGTTCTAATATCTATTTGCAGCCATCTAACATTATGTTTGCAGCCTCTTCTTCAAGCATATCATCTCCATTTAGCTTCTAACATCTCTTTTGTAGGTCTATTTTAGTTTACATGCATTTACCATCCATATTTTAATCATAATCCTCTTTGTAGGGTTTTATTGTATTTCCTTGCTATATTTCATATCATAACACTTGTTGTCCTTTTATTTACAGTCATATTATTTATATTGGTAGCATACTAACTTTTCCATTTCCTTCCATGTTCATCTAATCTAATGCTTCTTCCATTTGTAGGCATAAGTTTAACATAGTGTTTCTTTTAGCAATCTCTCTTCATGCATTGCATGTAGCTTTACATTTCACTCATATATCATTCTTCTCTCATATCTCAAGGCAAGGTGTTGAAGATACAAGGTTATTATTGCCTTGTTATCTCATCATTTGGCAACCTTCAAGCATTCCCCATTGCAATCTCCTTCCCTTTCTTGCTTATTATTGTAGATTTCTAAGTTTTGGGTAGCACTTTCATATTTTAGCATTTTCATTAGTTTTTCATTACTTAATGCTAATTTGCTTTTACTAGAAGTTGTATTAGCTATCTTACATCATTCCTAACATCATTGCACACATTTTTCACTCCTTTGCATCCCCATTTAATCAAAATTTTAGTCATCTTTGGTATTTTCACTCTTTTTACATATATCTTGAAATTAGTCATCAAATTGCATGGTTTTGTAGCTTAGATCCATGATTTTGTAAGTTACAGACCTAGAAAATCCCTCCAAAAACATCATACTTACTTCTCATTGCAAAATTCCATCGAAATCCACCCAAAATAACCTTCAAAACCACCAAAATCTCATATTCAGACCAAATTCACCACCCTGCATAGTCAGTGGTGAATTTGGCTCTCTAGAATACATAGAACCAAATTTGCCAATGGCAAATTTGGTAAGCCTAGTGGTGAATTTGGTAAAAGCCAAATTTCCACTCCAAGAGGTAAGCAAACTCAAAATTTCTTTCAACAAGGGGTCTGATCAGCTATTTAGACAAGTATTCTACCCTATCCAACTCTCAAATAGACCTCCTAAATCAAAAAACCTAATTTTTTTGTTTAACTTGTGTAGGTACCAAATTCTCCCTAGTCAGAACCAAATTCATAGGGGGCTATGAATTTGGCAAGTTTAATGGTGAATTTGGCAAAAAGGCTCCAAAAGAGGTGATTCTACCACTAGGCACTTCCTTAAGCTCTATAACTTCCATTTCTTTGTGTTTTGCTTTTGTATTCTATTATTTTGCACCTGTAAATCACATTTCATTTGGGGAATTAAGGAATACTAAGTAAAACCCTAATTGCTTTACAAAACACATCTAAATCAGTCAATCAAGGAACCTTAGACTAAATCTTAGTTTCTTAATCATTTTCAAGTACATAGGCAAAGAAATCAAAAATCATTTAGTTGCATTTAGGCTAGACTTATCTTCTTGCATCCTCTCTTGTTTTACCTTGAAATATCAAAATCTCCTTAGTTAACTCATCAAAATTGAAAAGCATATAAGATAGCTCTTGTATTCTTGCATTTGTGTGATATAAGCTTAGCATGCATTTAGATGATCTTCATTCTTAGGTCTTAAATAACCATTAAGGCTCAAAAAAGAGTCGAGATAGATAGTGATCCAAAACCTTAGGTGTTTTCTTTGAATAAACCCATATAAAACACCAATCAAAACAAGCATAACATCAACTTCTACAAGGCGTGAGAAAAAGCATTGAGTAGGAGTCTAATCATGTTGAGAATATCTATATTCTCAGGGTCTCCTTTGGAAAGAGACCCTCAAGTGGGGAAGTAGATATTCCAATGAATCTCCCCCATGCACGCTTGACATTAAATTAGACTTTAAGAGGAAAAGAACATATTTTCCCATCTACATATTTGGTGAACTCGACATGAACACTCCTTTTGCCTTAACAAAGATAAAATTTTGTTAAACCTAAACAAGATCATCTAATTTGCTTGCTTAGCTTACATCACATTAAATCAAGATAACAAGAACATAACCAATTGTTAATCCTACTAGGGGAAGGATAACGACCCCTTGAGTAAACCAAAGTATGAACCTTAGGGGAGCAATATTCTTTGGCTAGTATATCATGGTGGATTAGTGGGAGTCACAAGGAGGGCTGCTTTTCAAGGTGACATAAGGATTTCAAACATCTTCTCTTATTTGCTATAAGTACTCTAGAAACAAAACTTTAATAAATCAATCTCCTTCAAAACCAAGCTTTCAAACCATGTCTCAACATCCTTACAACACCCAAAGCAAGGGTTTCCCTCTTCATCTCATGAGACCTTCACCCATGAGCAATAAGAAAATCCTTGGTCACAACAAGTGACTAGGGAACAAGAACAAGTTATTGAACAAATATCTCTGTTCAAACCATAGATCATGTTAGAGAATACATTAGAAGAAACAAAGATATATTTTTAGATGTTCTTAAAGATGAACTTAGAGAACAAGTGGAAAGAGAATCAACTACAATGCATGATAATACTGAATATTCTAATGATCAATCAACCATTGCTCAAATCAATGAAACTTGAAACAACTTGGCAAGTCTCAATGTGGCTATGGTACAACCTACCGATTCTACAACACCTCCAACCATATCCATGGGGATGCCCTCCATGGGTAACCCATTTTTAACATCTCCTAATGATGCAATTCCCATCAATACTACAAATCCCTTTCTCACTCACAACATGGGACTTAGCCAAGTCCCTCCCACCATAACATCAAATAAAAATACTTCAACTCTCATGAATCTACCATTCATGTCTCAAAATTTCACTCAACCACCTATGCAACCATTAATAACATTGCCTACACCACCAAACCCTCCATCAAATGATATTCAAGATATCAACACTAAAATCTTAGACTTAGAAAAGAGGGATTCCAAGTTTGAAGAACTTGAGCATCAAATTACCTCTCTTCAAGGAACATCTAAGTTAAAGTACTCTTTTGAAGAGTTCTACAATGAACCATTAGATCCAATGATCATTAATCATCCATTTCCAAAGAACTTTGAAACTCCCAAATTTCAAATGTACAATGGAAAGCAAGACCCCATCAACCATCTAAGGCTATTTCAAATAGCTTGTAGTGACATCAATCATGATGAAAAACTTCTCCTTAGGTTATTCCCTAAAAGTCTTAGTAGTTTAGCCTTAGAATGGTATTTTCAAATACCTCATCATTCCATCAAGAAGTTCAAGGAACTTATGGAAACTTTCATTAAACAATTTTCAATCTACATAGAAGATAAGGTTACCATAGATGACCTTTATCAACTTAAACAATCTAAGACTGAGAAATTCTTAGATTTCTTAGCCAAATGGAGAGGCTTAGTAGGAAGACTTCAATATATTCCTCCTCCTAAATAACTCTTGCATATTTTCATATGAAACCTTCATGAACAACTATCATATCCTTTGGAAATGACAAACCTAACCTCTTTTGAAGAAGTCATCGATATGGCTAAAAGAGTAGAAGCCATCCTCATAAGATGAGGGCAACTCAACTATAACAAGAAAGAAGATGAAAAACCCCCTAGCAAGGGGTAATACAAAAATAAACATATTGTAGGAGATGGTGTAACTGACTCTCATCAAAACAACAACATAAACACCACTCAGAATGTTCCTCAAAAGTTAGTCATCCAAAGATAAGAAAAACCCCAAAGAGAATATACAAATACCAGATAGAGTCAAATATCTATGCTAAAGATGCTCCTTGATTCTAAATTGGTGGAACTTCTACCTATCAGGCCTTGGGATTTATCCAAAGAAAAGCCAATTTGGTATAGATAGGATGAATATTGTGATTTTCATCGAACGAAGGGACACACTACCAAAAAATGCAAAACTTTAAAGAACATTATCCAAGACCTCATTGAGGAAGGAAAAATAATATTCAATAAACCAAAAAATCCCAACAAAGACATGGGGATATTTCAAGATCCCTTGCCAACACATGATAAAAAATCAACCAACTTCATAGGCACTATGCATTTATCAAGATCTTCCTACATCATGACTAGGCAACAAGCAAAGAATCAATCTTTGGATCAACCTCCATTGGTTATCCCAAGAACAAAGATCAACATTCCTAATAAGTCACCTTTGGTGCTCACACCTTCTCAAAACACCTTGCATACCTTCAATCTCCATCAATAATTAGAGGAGGTACCCACAAAGATATCCCTTTTAGAATTGCTAAAAACATCACCCACTCATAGGAAAATATTGCTAAAAATTTTAAGAGCGAGCATTAAGTCCCTCATGACATATCTCCAAATGACATCACCAACATGGTTGGACTAGCTGGAGTAAACAATGCTATCTTAGCATTTCATGAGGTAGATACCCCTCTTGAAACCATATCAGGAGATTCTCCTCTTTACATCATAACTCAAGTAGGTGATAAATATATCAAGAGAGTCCTAGTGGACAATGGATCAACCTTGAATGTATGCAATATCAAATTCTTGCAAAATTTTGACTTAAACAAAAATGATTTACAAAAATCTGACCTCATCATTAGAGCCTTCGACAATGAAGAATGAGAGGTAACAGACACTATTACTTTACCTATCAAAGTGGGGCCTCATGTCCTAAACACCCTCTTCTATGTCATATCATGTGATGTAACATATAACATGCTCCTTGGAAGACCTTGGATACATGCTATGAGGGCAGTGCCTTCTACCTTACATCAATGTCTCAAATATGAGTATCAAGGGAGGATTATCCATGTCCCTAGAGATCCAGAACCTTTTACCATGTGCAACTCTATCGACCTACAAGAGATTAATCTCTACCCTTCCATACAATGAGCAATATCAAGTGATCAACCAAAAGTAGACAAAGGAAAGGAAATATTAGAGGAACCCCTCATAAACTTAGGGGATACTCCCCAATCATCCTCTTCCAATGATCAAGTCAATCTAATTTATCAAAAGTTAGATCCTTTCATAGAACTAGTAAGCATGTTCCTATCTCCTCATGACATAGGCATGCCCAATAGAAAAGGACTCAAAATCCAAATAGGATCTTGTGCTTTCATTCATGGGGGAACTACCATTGATGAAAATATTCAAGGGCATAACTTCATGCCAAGTGAATGAACATATGCTACATGCTACATATCATCCTCATTCTCTATAGCTAAACAAATGCTTTCCAACATGGGTTATCAAGGCAAAGGCCTAGGTCATTATGAACAAGGTATCAAAGAACCCCTAGAAGTCAAACCTTGGCCAGCACGATGTGGGATCAAATTCATCCCTAGCAAAAATGAACCTTCTCCTCTATCAGAAGAAGATAATAAGGATAATTATCCTAAGTCACTACATGGCTCTCAATGGGGTGATGAGGATGAAGAAGAACTATGGTCACTCCTTAACCAAACACCCCACAAAACCATACGATTTGGTAGCATCAACATGCTAGAATTAGTTCATCTAGAATCAATAGCAACCAAAGAAAATCTTGAAGATTCTTTGGATAATTATCCTATAGAAGAATCTCTTAAATAGATCTTCAACTTAAACTCAGCCCAACTTCTTGGGTTGGAACAAACATCTATGGATCCACAAGAACTTGAAGAGTTAGGGATAATAGATGCCCCTCTTCATTTCGAGGATGAATCACAAGCCTTAATCGAAGAAATGATAGATATCAACATCGAAATGGATCAAGATCCTCACCTTATCAAACTTGGAAAAGTCCTAACTCAAGAAGAGTAGACATAATACACAAACCTACTAAAGGAATTCTCTGACATCTTCGCTTGGGGATACGATGACATGCCAAGACTTGACCCTTCATTGGTAGTCCACCATTTGGTAGTGCACCCTGATGCCAAACCCATCAAACAAAAATTAAGAAAAATACATCCAAGAGTCACTCTTTTGATAAAATATGAACTACAAAAATTACTAGATGTTGGCTTCATAAAGGCCATAGATTATTCGGATTGGATATCCAACATCATTCCTATCACTAAGAAGGAAGGATCCATTCAAATTTGCATAGACTTCAAAGATATAAACAATGCTTATCCAAAATATGATTTCCCTTTGCCAAACATAGACATGATAGTAGACTTCACTACAGGATCTGAGATGCTATCTTTAATGGATGGATTCTTGAGCTACAATAAAATTAAGATTGCACTAGAAGATCAATCTAAAATAACTTTCACTACCCCTTGGGGAACCTTCTACTATTAGGTCATGCCATTTGGCCTTAAAAATGTAGGGGCAACATATCAAAGGGCCATGACATACATATTTCATGACCTTATGCATAAAATAGTAGAAGACTACATGGACGACATCTTGGGTCGATCTCAGGAAAGACAAAACCATACTCTAGATCTTAGATGTATTTTTAAAAGATTATAAGATTACAAAGTTAGGCTAAAACCTCAAAAGTGTATCTTTGGGGTAACATTAAGAAAAATATTAGGGTTCATCATATCCCATCATGGGATTGAAGTTGATCCCTCCAAAATTGTAGCCATAACAAACATGTCACCACCTACAAACTTAACTGAATTAAGAAGCTTGCAAGGCAAACTACAAGCTATTCATAGATTCATATCACAACTTGCAGATAAATGTCAACCTTTCTCCAAATTATTGAAGAAGGGGATAAAATTTGAATGGGATGAAGGATGTCAAAAGGCCTTCGAAGCTCTAAAAACTTACCTCTTGACACCACCCATCTTGGTATCACCAAACCTAAACCAACCACTATTGCTATACATAGCAGCCACTGAGCATGCCCTTGGAGCTTTATTAGCCCAATACGATGAACAACACTGAGAAAGAGCAATCTACTACATCAGTAGAACTTTGGTGAACTATGAAACTCGCTACACACCATTAGAGAATATTTTCTTAGTAGTTGTCTTCTCATCTCTCAAACTAAGACACTACATGCTTAGTCAAAAGACCTACATCTTAGCAAGGGTAGACCCACTATGCTACCTTATGTCAAAACCTTACCTATTTGGTAGGACTACAAAATGGGTCATAGCCCTTAGTGAATTTAACATAGAATTTATAAATCAAAAATCACTAAAGGGATAAGTTATAGCTGATCAACTTGTTGCATCCCCTTTAGAATCAAAACATCCCATAAGCATGTCTTTCCTAGATGAAACAATCTTCTCAATAGAAGCCCAAGAACCTAAAACTTGGATCTTGTACTTTGATGGAGCTAGATGTGCTAAAGGTGCAGGGGCAGGAATTATCCTAGTCACCCCACAACAATAACTCATTCCATTATCTTTTAAGCTTTGCTTCTCATGTACTAACAATACAATAGAATACGAAGCACTCATCCTAGGTCTTAGGGCCACAACAAAGCTAAATATCAAAAACATAATAGTATACGGTGATTCACAATTAGTGATCAACCAAGTGAATGATACTTATCAAACCAAATATGAGAAGCTAAAACCATACAAAGATATTGTAGACATGTTGAAAAATCACTTCAACCAAATCACCATAGAAGCCATACCATGATCTAGCAACCATCACACTGATACTATGGCTACAACTACATCTCTCATTCCCTTAGATTTGGAAGATGAAGAGGCTTCTATTATCATAAGATCAATTAACAAATCTTCTACCATCGAATCATGTCTACAACCCCTCAACATATGCAATATTGAAATATCTACACCTCAAGAACCATGGTATCAAGACATCTTTAAATTCCTCAAAGAGGGAACTTTCCCCAAGGGATCCAACTCTCAAAAGTGAAGATAATTTAGGTTAAAATCTTACAAATATGTCATCATTGGAGATATCTTATATCGATACTCCTTTGAAGGTATACTCCTTAGATGCATAAATACAAATGAAGCCCAAGCTATCATAAAAGAAGCCCATGATGGATCATGTGGTGGATATTTTAGTGGACTAGCCATAGCCAAGAAGCTCCTTAGGATGGGCTATTATTGGTCCTCTATGGAAAAGGATGCTCACAACTATGTTAAGAGATGTGACAAGTGTCAATGACATGATAACCTTGTTCATACCCCTTCTCAAGAATTACAACCGATCACATCTCCTTGGCCTTTCTCCTCTTGGGGATTGGATATCATAGGTAAGATCAACCCTCAATCATCATATGGACATAAGTTCATTATCACCACTATAGAATATTTTACTAAATGGGTCGAGGTAATGCCCCTATCCACCATAATAGGAATTCAAGTATCAAAGTTCATTCTAAATCAAATCATCAATCGATATGGTATACCTTCTACCTTAATTGTTGATAATGGCACCCCTTTTAAAAATAAGGAAGTTGCCAAACTATGCACCAAATACAAAATTCAACAAAAATGGTCTACACCATACTACCCACAAGGAAATGGACAAGTTGAATCCTCCAACAAAATGTTAATCAAAATCCTCAAGAAGCTAGTAAACAAAAATGGTGATGACTTGCAACTCTATCCAACCCTATGGGCATACCGCACAAGTGTGCGTACTCCCATGGGGGCAATACCATACACCTTAGTTTATGGCACTGAAGTAGTATTTCCTTTTGAACTTGAGATACCTTCTCTAAGAGTCTTGTTACAAGATTCTTTGGTAGGAGATGAATATCACCTAAATCACTTACAATAACTAGAACTCTTAGAAGAAAAATACATTAATGCTCTAGAACATCTTAGAACATACCACAATAGGCTTCAATATGCTTATCATAAGAAAGTGCATCCAAGATCCTTCAAAATTGGGGACCTAGTCCTCAAAGAAAAAAAAAAATACTAATACTGATAATGACCTCAAAGGAAATTTTGAACCTAATTGGTTAGGACCTTTCATCATCATAGCCAAATTTGGATCTGGAGCTTACCACCTAGCCACATTGGATGGCCAAGAACATAAGGAACCAATCAACATCATGCATCTTAAATGATACTATGCATAAAACATCAAGTCATTTGCTTGTTCATATGATTGAATGCATGATAAACATCATCATATCATCATACACACTCTACCCCTTGCATGATTGCCTAGTTTGTTTTATCATACCATAGAGTCAGGAGGGTTTACTATGATGCAAAAGCCAATCCTTATTACAAATACATTTGCATTGCATCCACCTAGGCTAACCATATGTTGAGTAAACTCTCTTAGTCCAAAATACCTGGTTTCAAACCTCCTACTACATACCAATCATACTTCTTCTCTTCTTGGGTTAAGTAATGTATGATGCGATCATCCACAACCTTGATGACATGTGATCATCCCTATCTTCCATCTCAATATATATTCACACCATGGCTATCAACATTGTTTCACAACAATAGCATCAACAATACATATCTACAATATATTTCAACAAAAGAGCCTTTTTCAATCAACACTCATGATTATTTAATAGGCTCCTCTAAGACACCCCTTCCTCTCCTATAATACGTCATAACCTTGCAAACCTTTTGTGAGAATGATGTATTGCATAAGAGAGTTTTAAGAGTAGTCTATAAAACAAGTCATGACATCTATTCATCACATTCTTCAAATGCAACTCATTTGACATACCATCCAGGGATAGGAAATTGCATTCAACCAATATCTCATAAATTCATAATCATTTGTGAATTTCACTAGTCACTGGTTGAATGGGGTTTTCTTCCCTGATTGGCCTGTCATCTAAGTTCACAAAAATCATACCTAATACAAAAATCATCATCAACTTACTCATTCGGTAAGTCACATGGGCTAAGAAACCCTTAATCATCCATTCTCCTATGGATTAACAATTACTTGTCAACTTTATATGGGAATGGATGATTAAGGGTAGTCTTTCCCATTCGACATACCATTTTAGTATGCAATCAAACATAAATTAAATCTTCATGCATTGTCCTGACAATAGATCATAAGAATCATAACATTCCATTGATCCAATATCTTATGAGTATTTTGCAATTACTTGCAAGTCTCATCAGGCAATGGATCAATGGTGTCATAACATTCCTCTTGATTTATTGCATCAACATGCTATCAAAAACCAAAATTACAATCTCATTGGTTGCCTTTGATAAACCATGCAGATTAAGAAGACACTATTGATCCAATATCTTGTAGATCTACAATCATTTGTAAATATTACCAGGCACTGGATCAATATTGTCCTCATAGCCACCTGGTTCATTTCATTGGCATTCTATCAAAAAAAATCAAGATCTCTCACGAACTATTGTTCAAATGGATCTATCGGACTACGAGGCTCCATGGATCCAATGCCTTGTGAGCATACAATTATTTGCATGCTTCACCAGATACTGGATCTATGTTGTCTTCATAGCCACCTGGTCTTCTACAACAATAGAACATCCACAAATCATACTCTCTTCATCAACTATTTGCCTAATAAGCCATTGGATCAACAAGATTTTATTTCCAACTAGTTTATTATACAAATATGCAAATAAAAATTTAATCTCAAAAGGATCACTTATTAAGATGGCTAGATATTCTCTATCTATTTGTACAAAATGTCAGTCAATAGATAGAGAACTTCCTCCATCTTGATATGTGACAACAAACTATCATTTCTTCTCAAAAATCTAACAAAACAAAAACATCCAGGCTGACTTATGGACCCTTCAAAAACATTGGGGTTTGATGATCAACACTTTATGTATCCATAATTATTTATGACTACATCAAGTAGTCAATTATCAAATTCTTGTGCTTCCTAATGGCTTATAAGCCAACACGGATGTTATCTATTTCTCATACAACAAGATCCTTTAGACTAAGGGCCATGCTATCACATGGACCTCCTAGAAAAGGGGATTTATTTTTCCCATGTTCTATGCATATACAATTATTTGTACACATGCCGAGCAAGGGAGAAGGGTTTCTTCTTCTCTTGGATTATCCATATGGGAGCGTTACCCTCAGTCTAAAAGATTTTGTTTACCCTACAAATTCTTGAATATTTCAACACATCAGAGGTGGCAACGAGTATTAAGTCCAATTCCTCATGTACATGTAAATATTTACATATGCGTTAGGTAATAAACTTATATACTCTTGTTACCCTCTCTCATGTGTTAAGAAAATTAACAATATCAAATCATTATCTTTATCAAAGCATTTTTCTTTCAAACAACAAAGGCAAAATAACGACACAAAATCATCCTACAAGCCTTTTGCAAACATTATATCAATACATCACAAAAATATTTGCATGCTTTCAAAAGCACTACAAAGTTGCATTACCTATATCTTTCGAAAACATTATCAACATCGCATCAAAGCATTACAAAACATTGCAAAACATTTGCAATTATCACAAAATCATTACAAAAGCATTACAAAACATTGCAAAACATTTGCAATCATCACAAAACATTGCAAAACATTTGCAATTATCACAAAATCATTACAAAAGCATTACAAAATATTGCAAAAACACTTGTAATTTTCATAAAATAATTACAAAATCATTACAAAACATTGTAAAATATTTGCAATCATCACAAAACATTGCAAAACATTTGCAATCATCACAAAACATTGCAAAACATTTGCAATCATTACAAAACATTGCAAAACATTTGCAATCATCACAAAATATTGCAAAACACTTGCAATTTTCACAAAAGCATTACAAAATAATTACAAGATGTAGATGCAAGAACACGACACTTAAAATAAAATAGCAAAAATCAAATAATGTAGTGAGACACAAAGATTGCACAAAATAATGTATATTCAATAAGGTGGGGGAGCCGATAAACTCCTTTATTACAATCCTTGTTCAATACAACTATTTGATACAATAGATTACAATGATGTTGGGGTTCTCCAAAACCCTAGCTAGTAGCAATGGAAGTGTCTTCAGATTTGGGTGTGCTCTTGATCCCAACAAGTTGAGTGGGCTTCGAATATCCAAGATTGGGCCACTCCAGCTTCAACAACCATCAAATAAAATGTAGAACTTGCAGATCTCGCATACACAAAATAAAACAAATAGAGTTAGTAATACCCGTGAGGGCTCCACAATGTGAGGCCCTCAGACATTAATAAAACCCTAGTTTACTAATAAAATAAAAGAGCATGCAGAATCAACAAATTACTAAATAAAATACACACAAATAAGATTTACCTTGCTATTACCTTGATATTGACCAGTTATTGTAGATGGCATTTTAGATCTGTTGATGCAGTAGCTTTAGAATGCAGTTCATTGATGATGGCAGGCTCGGACGTGAGCTTCGTAGGCTCTGGTTTGCACCTAGGACTATGGCAGGCTCTGGAGAGCGCTTGGCAGGCTCTGTAGTGAGCTTTGCAAGCTCGAACAACACATGCAGGGTAGGGTAAATCTGCAGAAATAGATCGGGGGGATGGCGATGGAGGCGGTGGATGGAGGATGGTTATGGCGGTGAGGGAGGATGGATGGATGGTGGCTGGAACAGTAGAAGTATTATTGGCAGACTAGGGCTTCAGATCTTCAGGATTCTATGCTAGGGCTTCACCAATAATCTCTTCAGAATGCAAAGTCTAATGTCCAAGTTCAGAGGGTTCCAAGTTCCAGGGTTTGGGCATTTGCAAATGCCCTTATAATCAAATAATCACCTTATTTTTTTAGCCTTACTTTTATCTGTGCTAAATTAAATTAGATCCCAAAGTAGAAATTTCCTTTACACTCACCAATTAAACAAAAAGGAGGGGAAGAATAAACCAACTTCCTTATATATATTTTATAATAAATATATTAAAATATAATAAAATATTATATAAAATATAAAATATTATAAAATAATGTTAAAATAACCCCAATTAGGCTAGGAAATGGCGGGAAGGTGGATTTGGGCCAAATAATTGGTGGGAAGGTGGAATGGAAGACAAGTGGGTGGTGGAATGGTTAGGATGGAGGTTTAGTGGCTGTAATTTGGTGTCTATAGATGCCCCTTTTTGTACCATGTTGTGTGAAACACAATATGGTGCAAAAATACGAGACACCTGCTTGGGCTATGGGCACAAAAGCAGCTTCTCTCTGTCGTTGGATTTGAGCACTGATGTTGAAGACAAAAGAATAAAGAATTTTCAGAATTTTGTGTAGCTTACCCCCTCAATTGGCGAATGAGTTACGAATGTAACTCACAAGCCAATTGAAAAATGAATGATGTAGTGAATTTGTGCAATTGATGAATGAAATATGTGAAATGCAAATGATTGTGGATGATATGAATGATGTAAAATGAGATACCATTTTTGCCCCAACGGTGGGAAGGGGGTTGGTGTATAATACCATGTGATTGTAGACGATATGAATGATGTAAAATGTGATACCATTTTTGCCCCAATGGTTGAGAGGGGTATTTGTCCAGTGTAGATGTTATGATCATGCGAGATGTATCCTGTCATGGGAAAATCATAATGTAATGTGGTTGCCCCAAATTTTGGGATGATTCGATGCTTGTTGAATAAGTTGCCGCAATGGCATCATTGAGTGTGCAAAGTATGAAGATGCAGGCTGACTAAGTCAATGCAGGGGTTGGGTATTGATTGTGGAAATTTCTTCACCAATTCCATGATGGAACCAATCAAACTTATCGGTGTCCTGCATTATGGCTATTGTCAAATGAATGAGTGTTTGTGATTGTGATTTATCTATGTTTTCTTGCCCCACAGACAAGGACATCAATGACTGATTATGAGCAAATTGTTCTTGGCAAGGTTGCATTCAAAATGTGAGGTGCCAAATGTGATTGTGATTTTTGATGATGAGATAATTGATTATGATCATGAGCAAGTGTCCTTATTGTAGATTATTCATCTTACCGAATTGCATGGATTATTATCGTTGCAATCACCAAGTTTATAGAATAACATACTAGATACGAGGTTCGCTTGGATGACCTGGACAAAATAAAAATGATGAATGATATATGCACGATGATGATGGAAGAATGTTTGATGCAATGATGATTTTGTTGATTATGGAATTGATTGATTATGTTATAAATGAGTGATTTAGCAGTCAAATCAATTCCAATATGCATAAAATTGGGTGGGATGATGAAGTAGATGATGAAGAATTGTGGAATGTCGATTTTGTGAAAATTTGACCTTGGTTGGCATGTTTTGTAATGCAATATGTGTTTTTGAAGAATTTTGCTTTTTCTCAGAAAATATGCATGCAAAACTATTTGTAATTTCACAAAATCAACATTTATGATGTGCATGATGTGTGGATGAATTTTGGTGCCAATTAGATGATGGGAGCTACCATTTTAAGAGATTTTGTCTTCATTCTCTTTTGTTTCCAGGTGCGCGCCTATGCCTAGCATGTTTTGTAGGCACCCATGTGTACCTGTGTGCACCTACAGGTGTGAATCAGTGCCCGTAATGTTCAGGCATGGGTCTGTGCCTGAATGCGCTAGTGAAAGCTATAAAAATATTTTTGAGTAAACTTTGAGGATCATTCGTGCGTTGTTGACTTCGAGAAGCTGCGTCTGAGGAGTGGAGTGGTTTGTGAGCTAAGTGAGGCTATTGGGTGTGTGTGGAGGCGATGGTGGTGGAGGGCCTTGGTGCTGGTGGTGGAGTGGAGGCAAAATTTGTCCTAGTAAGACCATTTGTTTCCTTTGTGCAAAAAAAATATTTTTATTTTGTTGCTTTGTTTTTTTGAATTTTTAAAACTAACAAAGTGTTTTTGTTTGTTGCAGCTGAGGGATATTGAGCCTCGACATCGCTTCTCTCCTCTCATTTCAGGGATGAGGAAGAAGCTTTCAGAGGAGGATTGGGGGTTGTTGGGTAAGGTGGGTTTAGAGGGTGTGGCCAGATTGGATGTGGTGAGGGCTAATGAGGGGTACCTCTTGAATTTGATAGAGAGGTGGGACCCGGATAGAGGGACTTTCCAGCTATCAACTAGAGAGGCTACTGTCACTCTTGAGGATGCCTATCACATTCTCAAGGTGCCAGTAGAGGGAGAGAAGGTGGTGGTTGGGAGGGATAAGAAGGTGAATATGGAGAGAATGTTTGGGGATCAATGGTAGGAGGCCCAGATAGGGGATGGAGGGATATTGTACCTAAGCATGTACAAGGTGAAGGAGTTAGATGCACTCCCCACCTTGATCATGTTCATGCTAGCGAACATAGTGCTACCAAATAGCACTGGGTGTAGGTTCCCTTGGAACCTATTGGGTTTGGTGAGTGATCTATTGATGGATCCTCGAGAGTATGCATGGGCACCTAATTTATTGGTGTAACTATACTAGGAGTTGTATGAGGTGGTGCAAAGGGAGAGAAAGGGGATTGGGTGTAACTTTCTCCTATAGTGTTAGGCTTGGGAGCATTTTGTGGTAGCTCGACCCGAGGGGTTGCCATGTGAGTCATGGTGGATGGATGAGCCTTACATGAGGTGATGGGTAGTGGTTGAGGAGGTTCAACCTAGTTGAGAGGTACACACTAGGTAGTGGTACCAGGACATGTGGTCAAGCTTGACTCAAGAAGATGCAAGGTGGAGGCCATGGTGAGGAGCTAGATGGGATGGAGACAGGAGGTAGCTACATCGAGTGTGGTAGGCTCGATGGATAGTTGGGTAGAGGGATGAGGAGGTGGAGTACTTCCAGTACTCATAGGTATTGAGGCAATTTGGTTTACCTCAGGGAGTTCCTGATGAGCCGATGTTGTATCGACATCAAAGAGATGAGGTGACACTGCCCTATCCAGAACCATGGTGGGTGCCACTAGAGGATGATGAGCAGCTAGAGGTGGCCAACATGGATGATGTTGGGGTGACTTCAGAGTATGTGGAGTGGTTTGGTGCCCAGCCAATATGGGTACCAAAGGTTGTAGATGTAGATGCGACAGCTACGGGGTCAAGGTCGACTCCAAAGAGGACGAGGCCTCAATGATCAATGGGTCAAAGGCAGTCAAGGGGAGCAGCCCAAGAAGGCTCGAAGGTGGATTTGGTAGAGGGGGAGAGGGAGGATGATGAGGAGATGGGTGAGATCTCCAAGGTGGCTAGGCTATGGGCTGAGTTGGAGCAGCTATGGGAGGAGCGAGAGACTATGCTAGAGTCTCAAAGGGAGGCCAGGGTGACTATAGCTTGGCTAGAGGTAGAGCGAGCAATGACTGTAGTTGGGGATCAGGAGATAGTGACGAGGCTCCAGGCAAAGATTTTGGTGAAGGAGCGATGACATCAAAAGGACTTGCGATGACTTTGAGCTAGTGAGGCATACGTGCATTCCTTGGAGGATGTGTGTATGCAGCATCACATCACATTGCCAGATCCTCCTTCTTCATCTATGGCCGAGCCATCGAGGCACATGGAGTCGAGGCAGAGCACTAGGTCGAGGGCTCCTTCTGGGTCTCAGGGGTCTTCTCATGGATAGTTGATGTAGTGCTTAGATGCACTCTTTTGTACATGTGAGCCTTGGTGCTCCCTTTCGTAGCCTTCTTGGCACTTGATTGTATATTGGACACTTATATATATATACATGGATTTTTCATATATGTGTGTTATCTTTTTGTGTGGATGTTTTTATGTGTTATGCAATGCTTTATTTAATGTTTATGATGATGTATGCAAGCTAATGACTATGATGTGTATGCCTAAGGTTTATTTGAATGACGTATGCAAGCTAATGATGTGTTATTAATGAGTATGAGTTATTAATGCAAGTAAATGTATGAAGAATGTAAACTATATGCAATATTATGATGATGTGTTATGGATGATTAATGCAAGCTAATGCTAAATGAATGCAATGACAAATGCCTCTATGGTTGATTAATGAATGCAAACTTACATGATAGGAATGCATGTTGTTCATATGATCTATTATAGTTCAGAAATGTTATTGGCCATTTTTTTTGTCCATTGTTTGACAATCGATAGTACCAAATTTGGTGGTGTTTTGCAACTTGACTTACTATGAAGACATGGATGTGGACATGACAGAAGATATGGATGTTGATATGGAAGAAAATATGGAATTTGATATGGAAGAAGATATGGATGTTGATATGGAATGAGTACTGCAGAATTTTCAAAGACTCAAACATACTAGTGTTATCAACCAAACTCACTTGGGTTGTCTAACTTTCTTTAGGACCAATGTGTGTGCAAGTGAGGTTTAATTACCAAATCTTGAGTGTGACAATGACCCTATCCAATCAAGAACCAGTGTGTGTGCATGTGAAGTTTATTGACCCACTATGAGTAAATTGGGCATGACCTGTTATGGAGATGACCTAAAGCTAGCTTGCCCTTATGTGCGGTCAGAGGTCTTCCTGTTTGCCAAGGAGACATGTCGCCCCGCATGAGCTTACTCCACTTCCAGTCAGGCGTCTATAGCCCCGATGAAGATTCACTCCATAGTCCAATGGGATTTGATATTTTAGGCCTTGGGGATGACTACCCATCCGTGCTAGGGATGTGAAGTATGAATCCTTACGACTTGAGGGATCAAGGGTGTTTGGGATTTTATTTGTTAATTTTGTATAGAGCTTTGGGGAATCGGATTCTCAACCGAAGTGTGATGAGAATTTTGACCCTATCCTTACTACTCTATGTTTTTATGCTTATGTTTGAAGAGTAATTGAGGTAGTGGTGAAAACCACTATTTTTGCTTTGGACTATGTTGCATGATGGGACAAGCGAGGATTATCCCTTTTCACTTCAAGGTACTACCCAAGTATGGTACTAACCCTCCTTAACTCATAATGTTTTTAAGATTTGATGGAATGTGATTGGTTCAAGATTGTGTTTGGAATCAATTGACAATGCTCAAGACTTTCTTAGTGTGTAAGATGTGTTTTTTGGTCCTAAAGAAAATCGGACATCCACTTGGAGGTTGCTTTCTACACTAGTAATGGCTGAGTGACTGAAAATTTTAGGCTTTGTGATTTTGACATGTGGTATTGTTGGCTTATGAGGTTTGTGAAAGTTGCATGATTATATCAAATTAGGTACCCCCAATTTCTATAACTTGAATTTTTGTTCATGGCCATATCATCATTACTATGCCAGATCATTGAACATGGGATGGGATGAATGCAAATGTATATGCCTAATGCAATGGAGTGTTAATATGCAAATGGAAATTGTACAATGCAATGGAATATGTATGATGTAATGTATGAATAAAAATTAAAATGAAAAATACCTAGATGTAAATGAAATGTATGCAATGTGGTAATGCCTATGTGAAAGCATGCAATTTGTTTTTGTTTTTTTATTTTTTTTTTTAGCCATGTATATATACATATAAAGTGTTACCTTTAACAATAGAATGCCTAGCCAAGTACCCCTAGACAAGGAAGAGCTAAGACCGGTGTCGAAAATCAATACAAATGTGTGTCGCTCCATTAAGCTTGCGAATGGGTACTAGGCCTGAGAGCCAGTCGAGATAGTCTAGGTTGTCATCTAATTCTTCTTGCTTATCATTGCCTAACTCTGCCTGAAAGACCTTGGAACCATTAGCTAAATATGGTGAGGGTGAAGGTGGGGGTGAAGGAGGAATGTAATAGGTCGAAGCCCTTAGCAATTCCTCGGATAGGATGAACTCCAAGAAGGAGGGTGGAGAGGAAATCCGGTCCAAGTCAATGAGGCTGATGTCAATTGGAATTGGCTTAGCCAAATCGTATGGATTATGGAGTGGGGTGAATAAGTCAATAGGATTCATATTGACTTAGGGGAAGGGAAGATGGTTTGGATAGATGCAAGGATGGAACAATTGAATCGGAACCGATGTCGAGGTGTGGTATCCCTGTAATAGTGAACGTGAAACATCAGAGCAACATTTTTTTTTTTTTTGTTTTTTTTTTTTTTGTTTTTTTTTTGTATGTACATATGTTACAATTCTTGGCTTATGTGGGGCTCAAGGTAGATTTCTAGGTGGATCATCTTGCTCTTGTGGAAGAAGCAAGCGGAAAATGGGATGATGGATGGGGAACATTCGGAGGTAAAACTCTTCCTATTGGGTGATGGGGACAATGGGGTGTGACTCCTCTTCAGAATCATCAGAAGCATTTGACATGACCTCAAATTCTTCATAACTTTCATCATCGGAATCAAATATGGGATAGGAGAAATTGATGGGATCATCCTCGTTTACTTCATCAATGCGAAGTTCTTGAAGGGCTTGTTCAAGAGAGGATGTTGATGGCAATGGATGTATGGAGGGCTCTTCATCATTGAGGCTAAGATTTTTGAAGGCTTGCTCAAGAGAAGCGGTGGAGGACAATGGGGTATAGCCTAATCCAGAATGATCATGGGCACTTCTATATGGGACATCTAGGATATCATGCATTCCTTGTTCATGGGAACCTAGACCTTGACCTTGCCAATGGAACATGTTAAAGTATCTGGCTGGAAACTCTTCTACGTTAGGTATATTGGCACGCCTAGGCTCTTTCGGTTCTTCGGGTGGGTTTGCCCCAGTTGAGCAATCCAATCCTCCATAAACAAATTTAATGCTATTTGGAGTGGCACTCATGTCATAGACAACACCTATGGATAGAGAACGGTCTTTGGGACGTCCAAAATCCTTGGTTGTTGGAATGGCTAAGGGGGTGATGGTGACGTCTTGGACCACATATTCACCTATACCAGGATTGGTGATGTGGACTTTGACTTGGGTTGATGAGGTGGATGGTGAAGGCTCGGATGGCTCTGGATTGGTTGTGGATGGTGAGGAGTTAAATATGTCGCAATCAAAAAGTTTGACTTGTGACACATCGGCTGATGGAGTTGGATTGGATGGCGGCGTGGCGTGATGAGATGGCGGTGTGGGATGATGTGATGGAATAGAAGAAGTGGTTGTAGTGGAAGGAGTTTTTGTGATGTACGATGTGTTAACGGAAGCTTATCCGTAATTACATGTACAAGAAGAACTGGATGTTTGAGAAGGTGATGTGATGGGTAGCTCCTCTATGATGGGAGCCTTAGAAGAAGATGGAGGTGGATTAGAAGAAGAAGATGGATTGAGGGATGACATGGATGGATTCGATGATGGTGCCAAGAATAAATGGGTGCAAGGTAACATGGATTCATAAGGATTTGAAATGAAATTACAATACTTAAAAGGTTCAACATCCATGGGGATGCAATGGACTTGTCCATCATGAACGTATTTCAAGCATTGGTGGAGAATTGATGGAACACATTTCATTTCCCTCATCCAAGGTCTACCAAGGAGTATATTATACGCCATGGCACCTTCCAAGATGTGAAACATGGTGTGCAACATTTTGGCCCCTACTTCTATAGGTAAAACAATAGTGCCAACTGTGGTACACAAAGCATCGTTAAATGCTTTGAGGGTGAGTGATGATTTGGAAATGTGGGATGGAGGTAAGTTGAGGTGGATAAGAGCAGTGGTAGTAATGATATTGATTGATGAGCTGGTATCGATTAATACTCTTTTGAATGGCTTTCTATCTATTAAGGCCATTATGTGCAATGGAGGGTCCACCGATTCTGAACTCATTGATTTTATCTCAAAGTCATAGAAGGTGATTGATGGTTCCATGCACGTTCTAACACTCCCTACAAAATTGTTAAAGGCATTAGAGTCTTGGGATTCTAACTCAATTGACTTGAGTATTTCCATTAAAGCTTCTCTATGCCTAGGGGATTGTTGAATGAGCTCATATACAGAAAGTTTGGTCGATGCCATTTTCAAACTAGTGGTTAACCGGATGGTTAAGGTTACCATTGGCCTTATTGGATGAAGGATAGGTGGATTGGATGGATTGGATAGATTGATTGGCAGAGATGGATTTGGTGATGTTTGGATGGGAGGTGGGTTTGAAGGTTGTTGAACATTTTTTTGATTTTGCCTTTGCCCTCTAGTGACCACATGGACCGTTCCCACAAATTTTTGGTATTGTTGGACATGATTTACTTGATTAGGGGGTGCTTGTTGATTGTTACCCCCTACATTGTATTGAACCTCCCCATGGTTAGGTAGAGGTGTCTGATATATGCCCAAATTTTGATTTTGTGGAGCTAAGGGGTTATCCACGTTAATGGCCCCTAAGTCTATAAGGTCTTGCACTATGTTTTTGAACATATGGCAAGAATTGATATCATGCCCATTTTGTCGATGGTATGGGCAAAACAAGTGCTCTCTATAACCCTTAGGCCTTTTGGTGGGATCATCGGGCCTAATGTCTAGCAAGGCTAATTTGTTGGTTTCATACAACCTTCTAAACAGGGATGAATACGACTCGTTTAACGAAGTGTATTATCTTTGTGGGTGATTGAATTGGTGGTGGGTAGGTTGTTCCACAGTTGGTGTTGTGTTTTGTACCATTGGTGCTTGGGTTACTGATGGGACCACATGATAGGAGATTTGTTGTTGCACCAATTTTTGAGCCACTACGGGCTGGCTCATCACCACTTGATTGACTTGGTTTGTTGTGTTAGCCATTGAGGCTTGTGTAGATTTGTTTTGGCCAGATTGATTATTTCGGTATTGGCCCTTGTTTTGCCATTCTTTCTTTTTAGGCTTAATGACACCCTCTTGGATTTTGATCTCCTCAATGACACTAGCCTATGCTAAAGCTTCTTCGAATGTTCTATAAGTGTTTAGCTGTAGCATCCAAGAGATGGGTTTTAAGCAACTCTTGGTAAAAAGTTTTATAATTTCTTCCATTGGTAGGGAGAATGGCAATTTAGTTATGACCGCCCTCCAATGGTTTCCAAAGTCATAGATAGGTTCCTCATCCCATTGTTTCAAATAATAGATATCTGATAAGGACACCTTCTTTTTAATATTTAGGGTGAAGCATTCCAAGAATAGATCTATCAATTGATCAAAAGTGTATATACTATGTGTGGGCAATTGATTGTACCATTCAATGGCATCTCCCCCTAATGTTTGAGGAAACGTTCGGAGCATAAGAGCATTATCATCACTAATCCAAAAACATACGTGGACAAATGAGCTCACATGTTCCTTGGGATCCTCAGTTCCCCTGAACTTGTCAAATTTTGGTATCGTAAAATCTGTCGGATATGGCGGTGATGGTACCGATGGATGGATTGGTTGATGGATCAGTTGGCTTAATGTGAGTTTTTGGCTCGTTGTTCCTGATGAATTTTGCATCAACTGATCGATTTGCTTTTGCATTGCCTGAAGTCTAAGGTCTTCTACTGGAATGTGAGGACCCTGGATTAGGTGGTGGTTGGTTGATGGGCTGGATGATGGATGTTGGGGTGTGACCAACATGGTGTTGTGGAATGAATTGGGTTGGGTATGCGGAGAATATGGATGGTTGAAGGATGGGGATGATTGATGATGATGATGGAGGAATGGATTGGATTGTTGATTGGTGGCAATGTTGATTGGTATGGTGGATGTGTGGAGTGGTGGTGGATTAGGGATGGTCACTATGGAAGATTGAGGGACCCATGCCAAATTTTGATTGATGAGTGGAGGTTGATTTGGAACTCCTTGAGTCATAGGGTTTGTGTTAACCGGTTGCTTTCCTTTTGTTCATTGTGAAAGCAATCTATTGATGAGCCCTAATGTATCCGTGAGTTCCTGATTTGACCATGTGTCGAATGATGGGGTTGAGGTTGGATGAGATGATGGTTGGGCTGATGATGATGGATGATTAGACATGGTCATGTTGGCTAAGTGAGATGATGGAGGAATGGATGACATGGTGATATTGGCTAAGTGAGATGATGGAGGTGTGGATGATGATGGATGAGAGGACATGGGTATGGTGCAAGTTGCATTTGATGTTGCAACTTGAATATTAGGGACTTGCGAGGCAGCATTGACATGCTCCTCATACAAGGGGTTGGTATAGGTGGATGTGAAATAAGTGTTTTGAACACTTGGGCTTTGGGGTGGTTGGCTTGTGGAGGAAGGCATACCATATTCATATCTTGAATTAGGATATCCTTGGGCAATGTAGGTGGTAGCCAATTTAGCTTCTTCAAAACCATCTTGGCTAAGGGGCTCTAAGACATAGTTAGAGGCCTTGTAAATGGCCTGAACTCTATCCATGTCTATGTAGGTGGTGGTTGTCTCCACATCAAGTGAATGGGACTCCTCTTGAGAGTGGGATGGATGGGCTGATCCAGACAAAGTAGTCTGAACCATATTGGATGGGGCTACTGAAGTAGCGGGCTCATGAGAATTGTTTTCCATTAAACTACTTTGGTTTATCATTTTCTTTTGTTGTCGTGTTAGCACCATAAAGTAATAAAACCAAAGATTCAAAGCTTATCTAAATCACACAAATTAACAACTTTTCCTAAAAATTTAAAGCAAAGAAAACAACCAATCCTAGGTTTCACCTTGTGTGGCTTACCTCAGGTTCATTAATTATTTTCTTCCTTTAATGTGAAGTTCCTTTTTAAAATTGTTGGTTTTGTGTGTTTTGATGTAGCCTAATCTTGTTTAATGAAAAACAAAGGCAAAAACTATGGTTGGCCAAGGCAACGAGATTCTTGTTGGTAATGACCTCCAACAAGTTTGCTCAGGGGTGGTCCTATGGTGTCTAGGGGCAGAGATTTGATGGATGGAGATGAATGCCACCGTCACCAAACCTCAAGCAATAGTTGGTGATGAAATCCAACTATTACTGTTAAAAAGTGCAACGTGCAAGTGTGTGATTGATTTTTATTGAATATTCTTGTTTTCTATAGTGTGCAAGCAATATTAAAAATTACCAACCTCACTAATCTAAATTAGAATCCAACACAAAGACGCAAATTTCATCGATAGAGCGTAGAGTACACCCTTAAAATCCCTGCCTACAAATGATAAAAATCACATGAGCACCGGAGGGTTCGTCCACCTCTCTGCCAAAGGGGCCAGCCTAGGGCAGGATTACTTTATGCTTCTAAATGTTGTTCCTATTTAGATATGCAAGTTTGAAATAATTTTTAACCCTAAAATGCAACTCTAAGATGCTTTTCTGTTTTATATGCACTCAAAAATGCAGACAAATCACCTAGACTTGCAACTTTCAGAACAAGAAGTATATTTTGTATCATAAATCACACACAAACCCTAGATGTAACTTGCTACAAATTCTTTCCTAGATTCCTTAATGTGAACACAGAAATAATGAAAAACAATAGCAGGAAACAGAATACGTAAATTGCTAAATGGCAACCTAGGGTTACGAAACTTACTTGGAAGCCTTAGCTCTACTTCAAATTAATGCCAGGCACAATCGAGTGCCTACACAGGCATAGGAGAGAACCTGTGTAACATGGAAGGATACCTACGTAACGTGGAAGAGTGCCTGTGTGATCTCTAGAACTATTGTAGAATGCTTCAGAAACCCTAGCGACGAACGTGATGACTTTTACATTTTCTGAAAATCCTGCAACAAACAACAATAACAGTAAATTAGCAAGGTAGATCTATCAAATAATGAAACCCTTGTGGGGTCCCACCATGATCACCATTTGTAGATGCAAGAACACGACACTTAAAATAAAATAGCAAAAATCAAATAATGCAGTGAGACACAAAGATTGCACAAAAGAATGTATATTCAATAAGGTGGGGGGAGCCGATAAACTCCTTTATTACAATCCTTGTTCAGTACAACTATTTGATACAATATATTACAATGATGTTAGGGTTCTCCGAAACCCTAGCTAGTAGCAATGGAAGTGTCTTCAGATTCGGGTGTGCTCTTGATCCCAACAAGTTGAGTGGGCTTCGAATATCCAAGATTGGGCCACTCCAGCTTCAACAACCATCAAATAAAATGTAGAACTTGTAGATCTGCATACACAAAATAAAACAAAGAGAGTTAGTAATACCTGTGAGGGCTCCACAGTGTGAGGCCCTCAGACATTAATAAAACCCTAGTTTACTAATAAAATAAAAGAGCATGCAGAATCAACAAATTACTAAATAAAATACACACAAATAAGATTTACCTTGCTATTACCTTGCTATTGACCAGTTATTGTAGATGATGTTTTAGATCTATTGATGCAACAACTTCAGAATGTAGTTCATTGATGACGAAGGCTCGAACGTGAGCTTCGTAGGCTCTGGTTTGCACCTGGGACTATGGCAGGCTCTAGAGAGTGCTTGGAAGGCTCTGTAGTGAGCTTTGCAAGCTCGGAACAATGCCTACAGGGTAGGGTAAATCTACAAAAATAGATCGAGGGGATGGCGATGGAGGCGGTGGATGGAGGATGGCTATGGCGGTGAGGGAGGATGGATGGATGGTGGTTGGAATAGCAGAAGTATTATTGGTGGACTAGGGCTTCAGATCTTCGAGATTCTATGCTAGGGCTTCACCAATAATCTCTTCAGAATGCAAAGTCTAATGTCCAAGTTCAGAGGGTTCTAGTTCCAGGGTTTGGGCATTTGCAAATGCCCCTACTTATAATCCAACCTTAGGGTTTTCTTAGGGTTTTAGCCTTACACTTTTGATCGTGTGGCTAAGATTAAATTAGATCCTAAGGTTGAGATTACTTTTTGCATGTGACATGGATTAATGAAAATGGAGGGTGTAGATTGAATCTGATCGGACGACTGAGGTTAATTGAGTTTATTTATATATATTTTATAATAAATATATTAAAATATAATAAAATATTATATAAAATATAAAATATTATAAAATAATGTTAAAATAACCCCAATTAGGCTAGGAAATGGCGGGAAGGTGGATTTGGGCCAAATAATTGGCGGGAAGGTGGAATGGAAGACAAGTGGGTGGTGGAATGGTTAGGATGGAGGTTTAGTGGTTGTAATTTGGTGTCTACACAAGACATTGTAAAACACTTGCAATCATTACAAAAAATTACAAAATATTTGTAATTACCACAAGACATTGAAAAATATTTATAATCATTACAAAATATTATAAAACATTGCTAAACATTTACAATCATCACAAAACATTGCAAAACATTTGCAAACATCACAAAATATCATAAAATATTTGCAATCAAAATAAAAAACATCAAAGGCTTTATCAAACATCATTTCAAAGCTTTAAAAAAGTTTACAAGTGATAAATTCCTCATCTACACAATTAAATGCTATCGAGGATATCACTTAGACATTGATGAGAAAAAAATACTTCATCTACGTAGTTAAGTGCCCACTCCTTAGTCAAGGAGATCACTTAAATATTGATGAAGAGTATATACCTCATCTATGTAGTTAAGTGCCCACTCGGTAAAGGATATCACTTAAACATTGATGAGAAACAAATACTTCATCTACGTAGTTAAGTGCCCACTTCTTAGTCAAGGATATCACTTAAACATTAACAAAGAGAAAATACCTCATCTATGTAGTTAATTACCCACTCCTTAGTCAAGGATATCACTTAAACATTGATGAGAAACAAATACTTCATCTACATAGTTAAGTGCCCACTCCTTAGTCAAGGATATCACTTAAACATTGATGAAGAGCAAATACCTCATCTATGCAGTTAAGTGCCCACTCCTTAGTCAAGGATATCACTTAAACATTGATGAGAAACAAATACTTCATCTATGCAGTTAAGTGCCCACTCCTTAGTCAAGAATATCACTTAAACATTTATGAAGAGCAAATACCTCATCTACGCAGTTAAGTACCCACTCCTTAGTCAAGGATATCGCTTAAACATTTATGAAAAACAAATACTTCATCTATGTAGTTAAGTTCCCACTCCTTAGTCAAGGATATCACTTAAAAATTGATGAAGAACATGTACTTCATACAAGGATATAACTTAAAAATTGATAAGAAAAAACATACATACACCATGTACATATTACAGGTACCTCATCTGCACAGTTAACTACTATCAAGGATATCACTTAAACACTTATGAGAAGAAAACATAAATACACATGTCATGTACATATTGTAGGTACCTCATCATGGCCTAATACTTAGCCATTATTTATACATGATGAGATGATGTTTCCTCTTACGAAAACTTGTAAGGGATATCACATTCCAAAACACGAGCATTTTTCTATCAAATCTAGAGACTATTGCTCACAACATACACCTAAATGGTTATCTATCATTCAAAAATCAAAAAATATCTTAGTAGGGAAATTTCCCTCCCTTAGTGTTTGATCATCATCATGGTTTACAAGACCACTGCTAAGTAATCAATCAAGACTACCATCACTTACTCAAATACATCATACAATATCAACATATCAATACATAAAACATCATATTTTCAACATATAATGCATTCTCACATCATGCAATCAAATAAAAAAATATCAAAACATCACATTAAGACTCGAAACACAAATATCATCAATATATATATATATATACCTCATACCATGCATGTTTTTGGAGAAGATGTATCACAAAGAAAAACAAAATGATACACTCAACTCATGAAATAAGGGTGTACCACATCCCAAAAATTGGTACAATCACTCAAAAATATGCCTAAATATGCATAATAGTTAGAACCAATCTCACCTCCATCACATCTTAGTGGAGGAGGGGGCAATTGAAAACTAATAGACCTCCAATAAACATTGCTCGTTGATGACATCCTTGATCATGACGTTGAAAGTGATGGTTCTCACCACTATGTAGGAACCTCTATATGGTATAGCTACTAATAATACATGGTCCTCCCTCACTCACTCTCAACCCAAACCTTTGCATGCTATAGTCTCATCGAGACACTGGCTACCTCTACCCTAGAACCCTGTAGCTCCCACTCTAGTGGCCTTGTAATCATAGCCAGTACCACAACATACACACCCTACTAAACCTGTGATCTAGCCTCATATCTATCCCATATCATTGGATCCAAATCTTATCTTAGACTAGCTATGATCACTTGGTCCATAGCTCACTCCTCCCCAACTCGATCTAGAGTTGACTAGAGTCTATAAATGGTCTCCTTGCTCACATCCCTTATCTGTGCCATATCATATCTAGACTTGGTTACCTCCTCCATATGTGAGGCTTCATAAGTCACCAAATACCTCCTCACATCCTCTAATGTATGAGGAAGAGCCCCTAACTCTACCATCATAGCCTCATCTAGAGTCCTACTAGGACCTGCCTTTTTGAAAGTTCCAGATCTTGCTCCACCAGATGGGGTACATAAGAGTGCAATCACAACCAATAGGAGCACATCCAATGGAGTACTATATGATACCTCAACCATATGCCTAGCTACCATCCTCTCCCACCTCTCTTCCAAAATGACATTGAACCCTCTTAGGGCATTAGCCACATCTTGGAACACCTATCTATGGTCTCTTGGTGGTGGGTCTATTGTCAATTGATGAGGATTGAATCTCCCATACCAATTAGTGTACTTTACTATCACATTTATATCATATTTCATAGGAGTCAGTACCACAAGATCATCTACATTGACCTCCATAAAGGTATAGGGATCCATAGGATCCCACCATATCTCATGATGTACTCGTCATATCCACACCTCACCTATGACCGATATCCCTTGCACCTCCCCATACTAGTGCAACACATGATCATATCATTATAACTCATAGGCATGGTTCCTTTCATCCAACCACCATATCTACCTCATCCTAGATAGCTCCTTTTTATCATCTAACCACACATACCTCTCCCTCCATGGTCACCAAACAATGTGCACTAACCTCAAATAATTAATTAGGCATCACACCTGATCTAGAGAGAAAAATGAAGGATAGACACACTTCACCCACCTATAAACTATTGGTATCTCATGATCACCATCTTTCATCACCCGAATAGGTTTACGTATCGGTACATAATCCCATGACTAGACTTGGAGTATATTACAATATATTATACTCTTACCCTATCTATATACCACTATGTAAAAGGTGTGGTATAACCTCACCAAGATAGCAGGAGGCTAGGCATAAATGGTCTACTCATATCTCAAGCTAGCAATGATCTCTCCCCATATCCATGACATGAAACACTTGCTAGTATCACATATCATCAATCCCAACATAAAAAATGATAGCAGTGTGTTCAGTTGATCAATATGCCCTCTCATACATATATTATTGATCTTTGACCCTAAATCCATCCTCATGAAATTACCCTCCTCTAAAAATTCCAACATCTCAACATCTACATCTATTCCTAAACGAATAGGAACATCCTAAACAGGTACCTTGAGAATACACTATACATCCTCTAGTATCACCATCATCTCACCCATCGACAACCTAAAGGTATTAGATGATGGGTACCACCTCTACGCAAGGGCTATCAATAGGGGATGGCTAAACTCTAGCTTGGGCATATGCATCACATAGGATAGCCTAGTCACAATTAACACTCCCACATCCTCCACCCTCTAATCACTCACCAATATGCTCTCCAAACACTTTGCATGATGCTCTTGGCTCCCCAAAACCTTTATCACTTGTCAAAATCACATCCAAAACTCAATAAAAAAGCCTTATAATTAAATTTTTTATCAGTTCCAAATTTGTCACTTGTACCAAATTTGCCACTGGTACCAAATTCACTAGTGCTAAATTTGCATACCAAATTTACCACTAGCACCAGTGCCAAATTTACCACAAATGTAAACAATTGAAAAAAAGACTCAAAAATTAAAATTTTGAGGTGGTCCCAAATTTACCACTAGCACTAGTGCCAAATTTACCACAAATGTAAACAATTTTAAAATAATAGTTCTTATCTCTCTCCAACTCTCTAAAAGAAACAAAGTGTAAATGAGAGTACTTTTACATTCCTTTCTCCATTTTAACCTATTGACTTACTCGTAGTCGACTCAGCTAAACATTCTGTTTTCAATAAATTTACCCCAAATCTACCATTAAGTGTATTATTATCGAGAAAGGGACCATACCATGGAACAAAAAGTTTCACATAGGGAAAATTTTTCTTTGCTAGATTTCAAGGTATACATACAATATCGACATAAAACAATCAAAACAAATGAAATCACAATCTCTTCAAATCAAAAAAGCAATACAACATCAATACATTGACAAGGTCAAAATTGAGTATCACTACTTAAATTTTGATGGAATCTCATAGAAATCACATAAAAAATGAGGAAAAAATGTAGACACCCATTTTTGACACACTAGCAAGGCAAAAGACACCAAAAATGGTCACAAACATTACAAAAATTCAATCTGGTAATAACCCAATATTTTCTAGTGGTGGTAATAACAAAATTTTCCAGTGGGGAATTTGGCAAGATCAGTGGCAAATTTGGCAAACCTTTAAAATTGAATGCCAGTAGTAAAAATCAACTTTACCAAATTTTCCCCTCCTTACCAAATTTACTAGTGGTGAATTTGGTAAGCCCAGTGGCAAATTTGGAAAAAATCCAAATTTTCTAATTTGAAGAAACATACTTGGTTTCTAACCAAAATTACCACTCAAATTTACCAAATTAACCAATGGAAAATTTGGTCGAGCAGTGGAAAATTTTTCTAACAATAAAAAATATCTTAAAAATGTGCCAAAGGCATGCATATTCCTTCTCCCCATATCTTGCTCTGATCTCACATGCCCCGACAATGCACCAGATTTATAGATTTCAATTTGGTCCTAACTAATTTTTCCCCCAATCCTTCTCCCATATCCTATTTTTATAGCACCTTGGGTAGGCATCTGGCATGAGCTTGGAGAGTAATTACACTCTTTCAATATTTCTCTAGCATCCTTCTTATATCTCTCCTTCTTTAGCATTCTCTATTTCCAAGCAATTTCCAAGCATTCTTCAAGAATTTTCAAGCATTTGCAAGCATTTTGGAGGTAAGCCAAGCAAGGCAAGGAGGACTTTGGGGTAATGAGGTTACATTGGAGGCAAGGAAGATAGCTCTTCTAGAATATTTCTTCTCTCCATTCATATTTGGTTCACATTGCATTTGTCCTCTATGTTGTAGCCTTGCTAACTTGCGTTTTCCATTGGTATTTTTACATTTTATGCTTCTAATTCCTTTTGTAGGGTTCTAATCTCTATTTACAGCCATCAAAAATTATGTTTGCAGCATTTTATTCAAGCATACCCCATTTAGCTTCTAACATCTCTTTTGTAGGTCTATTTTAGTTTACATGCATTTATCATTTATATTTTAATCATACTCCTCTTTTTTGCAGGGTTTTATTTCATTACCTTGCTATATTTCATATCCTAACACTTTATGTCCTTTTATTTATAGTCATCTTGTTTACATTAGTAACAAACTAACTTTCCCATTTCCTTTCACGTTCATTTAATCTAATACTTCTTCCATTTGTAGACTTAAGTTCAACATAGTGTTTCTTTTAGCAATCTCTCTTCATGCATTATATGTAGTGTTACATTACAAATCATATATCATTCTTATTTCATCTCTTAAGGTAGGATGTTGAAGATACAAGGCTATTATTACCTTGTTATCTTATCACTTGGCAACCTTCAAGCATTTTCCACTGCAATCTCATTCCCTTTCATGCTCACTTTTGTAGATTTCTAAGTTTTGGGTAGCACTTTCATATTTTAGCATTCTTATTGGTTTTTTACTTAATGCTAATTTCCTTTACTAGAAGTTGGATTAGCTATCATAGATCATTCCTAACATCATTACACATAATTTTAACTCCCTTACATCGTCTTTTAGTCATCTTTGGCACTTTCACTCTTTCTACACATATCTTGAAATTAGTCATCAAATTACATGGTTTTGTAGCTTAGATCCCTGATTTTTTAAGTTATAGACCTAGAAAATCCCTATAGCAACATACAATTGATTTTCATTACAAAATTCCATCAAAATACACCCAAAATAGCCTTCAAAACAACCAAAATCTTATGTTTAGACCAATTTCACCACCCTACATAGTCACTAGTAAATTTGGCTCTCTGGAATACATAGAAACAAATTCACCATTGACCAAATTTGCTAGTGGAAAATTTGGTAAAAGCTAAATCTCCACTCCAGGAGGTAAGCAAACTCAAAATTTTTTTCAATAGGGGCTCTGATCAGCTATTTAGACAAGTATTCTACCCTATCCAACTCTCAAACAAATCTCCTAAATTAGAAAACCTAATATTTTAAAGTCTAACTTGTGAAAGTACCAAATTCATAGGGGACTAAGATTTTGGTAAGTTCAGTGGTGAATTTGGAAAAAATGCTCCAAAAAAGGTGATTTTTCCACTAGGTATTCCTTAAGCTCTGTAACTTCTATTTCTCCATGTTTTGCTTCTATATTTTACTGTTTTACACCTATAAATCACATTTCATTTGGGAAATTAAGGAATACTAAGTAAACCCTAATTGATTTACAAAACACATCTAAATTAGTGGATTAAGGAACCTTAGACTAAATCTTAGTTTGTTGGTCATTTTAAAGCACATAGGCAAAGCAATCGAAAATCATTTAGTTGCATTTAGGCTAACTTGTCTTCTTGCATTCTCTCTTGTTTTACCTTGAAATATCAAAATCTCCTTAGTTAAACTCATAAAAATTGAAAAGGCATATAAGATAGCTCTTGTATTATTGCATGTGGGTGATATAAGCTTATCATGCATTTAGATGATCTTCATTCTTAGGTCTTAAATAACCGTTAAGGCTTTAAAAAGAGTCAAGATAGTTAAAAATCCAAAACCGTAGGCTTTTTATTTGAATAAACCAATATAAAACACCAATCAAAACAAGTGTAGACACCAAAACAGCACCAATCTGATTATGTGACAACAAGCGCTGATCGCATTGACACAAACAGCCCCTAGGGCAGCCCCTAGAAGTCAAACAGTGGTCCTAACCACTCCCAAAAGCAGTTTTGAGGGTCAAAAGTCAATTTTGCACCTTTTTGGCACCTTTTTCTCTACTCATCCCACCCAAGGACGAATTCAGACTGGTATTCATCCCACCCTGAGACGATTAAGCAATCGCTCCAAGGTGGGATGAATAGTAGGTTTGACTAGAAAAAAGTCAAACCTCGACAACTCCGCCAGTTAACTGAGGCTTCAGGCCATGCAATTGTGAGGAATAGCTTTTATTCAAGAGGAGAGACTTCTATCATGCATGTCTTTATTTTAGAGACCTCATGCAAGAAGCTTTTTTATCAAGGAGTTAGCTTTTCTCTAAAAATAGGACAGTTAACTCAAGAGGCACCCTCGCATGCACAATTCAAACAAAGAGACCCTAGGTCTATAAATTGGTGTGTTTTACCACCCAAAATATATACAGAGAAGGAGCATTTGAGCAACGAAGTGCAGCCAATTTCATACCTAACTGTGATTTGTGCTTTTACATCCTTAATCTCTCATTCGAAAGGGAGGTTATTGGGTGACTATTGGAGGCGCAAATCCGTACCCAAAACCCAATTTTTGACCACAAATATCCACAAAATTTGTCAACAACACCCCATAACTAGTTTTGGACCCATCCCAAGTGGATTGGTGCCGAAACAGTGCTTCAATCGGTGGGCATCCTGACCCCGAGCGCTCCCCAAACTATCACAGTGGTAATCGCCCCACCCCAGGATGATTAGAAATATATGATATATTTCTTGTTTTTTTCTTTTGCATCTGATTCTAGATAGGTTAAATAGGTTACAGTTCAAATTGCATGTCATTCTGATCATTTTTGACCAGGTTATTGTTGTTTCTCGCTTTCACTAACTTGCAGATGCCATCTTCAAAATTTGGATCCTAGAGGCAAAATTGGAGAAATATGAGCATCTGGGTCATCCCAAAAAGCCCCCAATTAGCTAAACCCAAGTTTTTAGGTCTTTTGGAGCTTCCTAAGCAGGACATTGAACATGGTGCTTTTTGGCCAATTCTCATAGTCCTATTCATCCCACCCTGGAGCGAGTACAGATCTATGAGGAATTTTTAGACTGTTCTTTTTGTAATGTTCTTATGATGATATTTTTATGATTCTGTAAAAGTTTTAGGTCAATCAGAGGTCATCTGATAGTCGTTTAATTATTTTCATGCTTTTACTAACAGTAGGCCTTGGGAAATACATGTTTCATTTGGTATGCAGGTATTATTAATATTTTCTGTTTCTTTGAATGCAGGTTTTTGATAGCAGAGGAGCAAGAAAGAGAAAAGAATCATGTACAATAGTGGTGGTGACATTTTGGTCCGTCCATATTACATGTGGGCACGCGGAAGAAGGATTGTTAGCCATGGATCTTGTGACAAGAAACACATTTGACTCTCCTATCCCCTAAAAAGGAAGGAGATGTATTGTAACACAATTTGTAAAGCGTATCAATAAAAGATATTACCATATTTCTATTGCTTTTATCTTGTGTCAATTTGCATACGTTATTTCTTTTTCTTGTGGCATATTCCTTTTTGTTTCCGTATCCTCGTGCTTTCAACAAGCATAACATAAAATTCTACAAGGCATGAGAAAAAACATTGAGTAGGGGTCTAATCATGTTGAGAATATCTATATTCTTGGGCTCTCCTTTGGAAAGAAAAACTCAAGTGGGGAAGCAAAGATTATAGTGAATCTCCCTTGTGCATGTTTGAAATTAATTAGAATTTAAGAGTAAGAGAACATATTTTACCTATCTACAAGTCCAAATGAAGAACAAGCATTACTGTACTACATCAAGGGTTTATAGTCTAACTAGATATCATGGTATGTGTAGACAACTAAAACATGTCATGTTTAGGATAAACTAATAATATAGGCACATTCACAAACCATGTGACTAAACCTTGGACTTTCCAAGTATCAAAAGTGGTTCTCACCACTCATATGGGGTAGTCTTAGCCCATCCAAGCTTGGTCATTATATACAAGAGTGACTATATCTTGGCTACTCAAGCTCAAAGTGGCCAAACCTTAGCCACTGTAGATGACAACAACCAAGTCTTAGTCACTACGGATGACAGTGGCTAAGCCATAAACATGACTTGTCGATGAATCAACACATTCACAGGTGGAAGTGGTAGTTTGCATGCCATAAAGATGAGCAGGGACAACTTTGCATTCCCATTTCATGACTAGTTCACATGGGAGACTTAAGTCCAAATTTAGACTTCAGTTAAACATAGAAAAAAAAATCTTCTCATGCTAACATCCTCTACACATGAGGGATTCAGTCCTAGGGTTTTGAACATAGACCTAGGGCTTCACACACTTTAAAAGGTGCAAGCCTAAGAGCACCAAGGGATCACAAATTGAATAGAATAGGTCATTGAGGAGAGCTTTGCAATACTTGGAGAGCTTCCCTTGGAGATCATTTTTATAGTGAAGCCCTACCGAATTGGAGAGCATATTTGAGCATCTTTGAGGAGCGACAAAGTGCTAGCAAATTTAGGGGTTTTCCATCTACAGGATATTTAATACAATGGAGAAGAAATGACAACTATTTCAACACCGGAAAAAATATTATATCCATAGCCTTGGAGTACTATAAATAGGTTCACCTTAGCAATCATTTTCTTGGAAAGTGGCCCACCGGCCCAATATAGCATTGTACTAGTTTCTTACATATTATCTTGTTACTTGATTTTCATGTCATTAACATAGATTTGTTTCATTTACTTGTTCTGATAGCACTAGTCTCATTACATTTGTTTTCATTAAGTATATTCATTGCCAAAAACATCATCCGAGGAGGTAATCTCAGACATCTAAGTATGTTGTTTCATTGTTTACAGGGCTATAGGTTCATTGAACAAATCCACAACATATGAAAGCAAGAGGATCCCTCTAGCAATCAGACCTAGAGAAGGAGGCATCTATAAGCCCTCGTACATATTTGTGTGTGTCACTAGAAAGCCTGATAAAGCACACCCCCCTTGCACACCTGCTACGTTCTTTGTGTGTAAAATCATGTATCAAACGAAGGGTATCCCTTAGAGGGATTCATATGTAACCGTATCTTGGAAATATCAATACAAAAGCATTCATTTATTTATTTCTTCACATTCTAGTTATATCTTATTTTATAGCTTTCATTTAAATGCATGTTTAAAACTTTAAAATATTCCATTAAATCACAAGTAGAGTAGTGGGGGACGGTGCGCCGCTTCCCTGGGGTCGCTACAAATGGCGATCACGATGGGACCCCTGCCCAGTTCTATAGTTAATTTTCATTTTTTCTACTTTACTGATTCGGGTTTTGTGTGCAGGTTTAGCCACTCTGAAGTACAATGGCCAAAAATTAGCTGCTCTGGTCTAAATTGGACAGGAGTAAGTTTCTTTGGTCTATAGTGGCAAGAAATCAGCTACTCTGATCGATAGCGACCAAAACTAGAGTGCAGTAGAGGTCAAAAAAGTAGTTCTCTAAGTTGGATAAAAGGTTGGTATAGATTTTTTTATTCTTTATGGTTTTTTGTCTGCTTCTATTTTCTTAAAAATAGTAAAAATTAAGACATTTCGATTTGGAAAACTGAAAGAATGAAAAAGAAAGAAATTGCATCTTTCAAATCTTGGGGTTTCTTTTTAGGTTTCCACTAGGCGTTTCTAGGAATAGTGGCTTATGCTTGTAAAGTCCACCCTAGAATCCAACATGTTAGAAAATTGTGTGTTGGTTTGCTTGCTTTGGGACCCCTCTGGAGGCCATATTTGCACTAAATAGAGTGCATCCATTAATCTCATAAGTAGTTATGCATATTTCTAAAAATTGAAATGTATTTTGCATTAGGCATATAGGAAAGAGTCATTGCTATTGTATGATGCATTTTAATTTATGCAAAAACTTAAAATGAACCCCACACACGCATGCATGTTTTAAACATTGGGGAGTTGGATTTCATCACCAACCCTCAATTTAGTTTGGTGACGTTGGCATTCATCTCCTTCCACCGGTTTTCCCCCTAGAGATTCCTAGAAATGGAATTAGGGACTTAATTATAGTGGTACTAAGTTACCTATGTTCAAACTGTCTCCCACTATTGGAATAATTGGTTCATAATGGAAGAGCTAGGCAAACACCCCACTAGGATTTAAGCAGTGTACCCTAGTCTCTTTTTGAGAAAATCATGTTTGGCATGGGTGTTCTTGATTACCCCTATGGATGAGTCTCCTCATTCTAAATCCAAAACAAGAGCAAGAAACAAGAACAACAAAACATCAAAATACAACAAACAGTTTAGGGCACACTTAAATTGATAATCAAGATAAATATTTGCTTGATATTGTTTGGCTATATTTAATTGCAACACAAAAAGCTGAATCCACAAACACAATGGTCAAAAAAATAAGTAAAAATCCTCGGTCTGATACCAAGGGATAATTTGAAGTAACCCATACCCATAGGCAAAGTTATAGTCACATTCGAAGACCCACTCATAAGACCGTGAGATGCAGTTATGCAAGTCTTAGGGGTGATAACTCAACCCTTGGGGTTCTCCTCAAGAAACCCAAAATAGGGAGAAACATCATGGAACTACATCACATAAACACAAAGAGGCCTCATGGCCATCATCATCAAGGAGACATGAGGAAACCTCAAGGGCTTCCTCCAAAAACACAAAAACTTCTCAAAGACATGAGGAGGCTTCAAGAGCTTCCTCCCCACATGGACATAAGGGGGGTTCTAAAACCCATTATTCACACATGGATGATGAGGATTCCACGCATCCATCCTCATGGAGAAATGGGGTGACCACAAAGCCTTCATCATCAAAAGGACACACAGGAGTCACAACATCCCAACATTCACATGAGACACTTAGAACAGATCAGCCCATTGAGGGGCATGAAACTAGAGATACATCCAGTCATAGACATCAAATAGAAGATATCCTTCACACAAGAGGAAGGATTCCAATAGACTATGACCTCATTGGAATAAATGGCACCCCACAGGATCAGCCATGGAAAACAAGATAGTTAGATGAGGTGGATCAAATTTATTCGAGGCCACCTCCCAAAACCGTAGCCATAGAGAATTCTACATCTGGAAGTTCATGAACCGTGACTTCTAAGCCCACTTCTCAAACTAGGGGTGCCTCAAGGTGACCCCGTAGTAAACATATAGAGTCTGATCATAGAGACACTCAACAATACACTAAAAAAGTTACATTAGCTAGCAAGAGCAAAGAAATAGCAGAAACCTCTTCGAGGAATCTGTGAATCAAAACCACTAGAACAAGATCAGATAAGCATGAGTCTTCTATGACAACGCAAGTTAACCACATGCGATAGCTAGATAATGCCTTATGAAAAGAGCGAGATCTTGTGGAAGCTCTCAAACATGACAAGAAAAGAGAAAGGCTATTGCACCAACATGAGCAATGTTTAAGAGAGAAAGTTGAGCAACTAGCTCATATCAACCAACAAGAAAATAGAAATGATCATCAAAGATATCAATGCACTGACTCACCAAGAGATGGGCACACTAGAAAAGAAGGAAACCTATAGAAAAACCACCCTCTAAATCATGAACGGAATCTAACTGGTGGAGAAAGGGTAAAACTGATAGAGCAAAATTAGACACATCCTGAATCCCCTCGTAGGAGGGAAGAAAATAGAGCAAATCAAGTGGATAGAGGGAAACCTCCACCACCACCATGAGGTGGTAAGCAAGAGGAGGAACTTCTCACCTCAAAGGTATTCCAGGAACTCACTAAAAATATGAAGATCTTTGAAAAATAAGAGAGGGTTAGGAACCAACCAACATTGAGCAAAATACACAATCAACCATTATGTCCATCAATCCCTAGCCCTGCATACCCTAAGCATTTTGAGATGCCTAGGTTGGAAAATTTTAAGGGTGAAGAGGATGCACAAGAGCATTTTACCAATTTCATAAATGCATATTTTCATCTTGAAGACAATGATGCTCTTATGCTAAGGACATTCATTATGAAATTTTCAAGCGCTACCACTCAATGGTTCAACCAAATGCCCATGCATAGCATATCTAATTTTGAACAACTAGTGAATGCTTTCTTGAAGCATTTCTATTTTAGTGCTAAGAAGAAGGTGGACCTTTTAGAATTTGCCAATTTAAAACATTATTACGATGAACCAATAATGGATTATAGGAATAGATGGAGAAAAGTCATGGCAACATTGTCATTCTCCATTCCCACACAAGAGATTATCCATATGTTTACCAAGATTTTTTCTAAACATATTTTACTCTTGCTACAACTTCAACAATACCCCTCATTTTAGGAGGCCTTGGCCCAGGCCAAACTCATTGAGGACATAAAAGTAGATGAGGGAACCATCAAACTTTGAACCAAGAAGGAGTGGAACAAAAATGACAAAAATGGAAAATACAAGCAGAAGCAGGCAAACCCTACTCCAGTTAATCAAGTGGTATTGACTACACCTAAGGATGGGGCTATGCAGCAACCCCAGAATTATCAAGCATAGCCCCCACCAACCAATTATGATAAAAAGAACAATCAAGGGTGAAATAGAGAGCACAAACCCCCTCGCTATTTTACACCATTGACAAAATCAATGCAATCAATCTTTAACCAATTGAGCAAGGTGGGAAAGATCAAGTTCCCTAATATACCTCTTATAGATCCCAACCATACTAAGCCAAAAGGATATAGGGAAGATCAATTTTACCCTTATCATAGGATACCGAGACATAACATTGAGGTTTGCATTGGTTTCAAGCACCAGGTACTTAAAGTTGACAACCCACTGGCTCCTAAAAATAGAGATATTGGCATATACAAAAATCCTCTGCCAAACCATGAGGTCCCTAGAGGGCAAGGTACACAAGTCAATCAAGTTTGAATTGATACGCCTACCCACGGGTGCGTTGGGATGGTTGAAATTGTCAATATAGCAATAAGGAGTATATGGTATGGTTAACCACAATCTCCTACAACTCCCATTAATTTCCCCACTGCATCTAGATAGAGGCAAGGGTAAAACAACCTTCCAGGTCCACCAAATCAACTTGTGGTAACTATTTGGAGTAGACTTGAGCAAAACTTACAAATGACTCTTGATAATCTATCCATCTATGAGCTCATACAACAGTCTCCAAAGCACAGGGAGACCTTGATGGATATTTTAAGGTCTATTGAGCTCCAACCACAAGATCCAAATACATTCATCCATTTTGTAGGACAAGTACAAGAATTCCAAGAACCTGTAATTTTATTCTATGATCATGAGATTAAGATAGTGCCTACTACCTTACCATACCCTCTATTGCACATTGTGGCATAATTCAATGATTTACCTTTTAAGAGGGTCTTGATCAATACAATTTCATCAATCAACATCATCACAACAATAACAATAAAACACCTTAAGATCCCCAAGTCCAATATCATTCCAGGAGCCTACACATTAAGGGATTTCAATGATGCTTTATGCAATACTATGGGAATGATAGTCCTACCCATCAAGGTGGGGTATAAGACCATCCCCGTGATGTGTCATATCTTGGAAGGGGCCATGCAATACAACATCCTCCTAGGGCATCCTTGGATAAGGAACATGAAGTGTGTTCCTTCAAATTTACACCAATGTGTCAAGTATGTGCATGATAACAAGGTCTACATGGTGTTGGCTGATGAAGAGCCATTCAAATATGTCCATCAGGTGGATTTTCTAGGAGAATTTATGATTCCTTCTACCCACTTGTATGTAGGACCTTCATCTCCAGCTATGCAACTGAATGATAAAGACAAAGGGGCATGAAAAGACCCATCTACATAAACACCTCATCTAGCACCCAACATGACTAATGCTTCTAAGAGACCATCAATGTCTAAACCAAAATATAATAAAAAGCTAAAGGTGACCTTAGTTGAGGAAAGAAATCCCAAGGAAGTGCTAACCATAGCCATTGAGAAAAGTCCAAGTCCCATGGAAGAAGAAGATCTTCAAGATCAAGTTGAGGAGATACTAGAGCCCATTTCGCCAGTGTCATCTGTAGGATCATCCACATCACATGGGACTATACACTTGGAAAGTACAGGGATAGGAGAGTATCTTGTGTAAAAAATAACATTCATACCCATCATAGATTTCACACAAGACATGGGATGACCAAAGGACTTAAGGCCACTAGTGGGAATAGTGGTTTCACTTGGAATCCCTCCCAACTAGACAAACTTTGTCTATGATGGACTAGACTGTGCCCATAAGTCTACTAATGAAGAAGAGGAAAATGATGAATTATTCACTGTTAATGTTCGTTACCTCTCTAATCCTGAGTTTTCTCTAAGCTACTTCGAACGTTGCCATTGGAATGGTTACGGTATTGGTATATACGATCAGGGACATAGGTGGCCATTCAAGCCATAATACCAACTTCCCACTGATAGGTTTGGGTTAGGCTATCATATTAGAGGTTGAGATGACTCTTTAGAAGTAGCCTTGTATAGATTAAGCTTGGGGTTAGGAGAAGACATCAATTTTATTCCTTATCACCCACCAAGTACAAGACATCTGAGCAATAGATAAGTGGCCATGGTGAGCATACCACCACCCAAAACCTATCATCCAAGCTCCACAATTGATGCCACCCCAATGGGTTACAACTCATGGGATGAAGAACAAGAAGAAAATGGATATGTGGTAAGTTATGATGAAGCACAAGCAGGCTTGGCCTATCATGGGCCTTGCTATTTACATATATTTACTTGGTCCATCCACAATAAGAGTGGATTCATATAAGATGAAAGTGGCTATGAGTGAGAGGACTCAATAGAGAGAGCCTACCTAGGACCAAGGCAGTGGCCCCATAGCTTGGGGAAAGAAACTAATGCAAATGGCTTCTTCATAAGTGATGAAGAATATGAATATGAGACAGAAATGGCCTACTTAGGGCTAAGACATGAGCCTCTTGTCTTGGGGCCACATACCAATGCTAATGGTTTCTAGATAAGTGATGATGACTTTGAATACAAAATCGAGATGGCTTATCTTGGGCCTCACCACTTGTAGCAAGTCAATGCACTGGTAGAAAGAGAAGCGGCACTCCATGCCATAGACCCTAATTTATGGTTTTTGGGAAGACCTGTTGACTTAGTTGCCATTCACCATGTGGTCAATCCCCCTCCACCTACATTTAGAGAGCTATTAGAGCCCAATGATCCTATTATTCGGCCTACTCAAGGGCCAGATCCATAAATCCCTTTTCCTCCAGAACCTCATCGTGAGTATGGAAGGGAGACCTCTGAGACAAAATTTCACCCATGTGGTCCTGGAGATTTCATTCCATCCATCAACATGATCTCCATTGATTTGACCACTCCACTTCATAACCCAACATTGGGATCATGTTGATTCACCCATAGAGCTTGAGGATATTTTCTCTAGTGAAGAGACATTACAACCATTCCATTTTGCATCAAGCTGTGTTTATGATGTGTTCCATGCTAGTTTGGATCCTAAGTCAGTAGGACCTGTAAATCCTATCGATGACATTCACTTGATACCCATGCCTCACCAGTTGGAGGATGGGTCACATATGGCTATAGAAGTGACTTTCGAGGTGGACATCAGTGATGATCCTACTCAACCAAAGAAAGTCAAGTTCGGAGAAAGTCTATCTCCAGAGGAACAAGCCATCATTATCCCTCTCCTTAAGGAGAGGACAAATATTTTTTCTTGGACTTACAAAGACATGCCAGGGATTGACCCAAAGTTAGTTGTTCACAACCTTTCATTGGATCCCCTAAAGAAGCTAGTCAAGCAAAAGTTGAGGAAAATGCATCCAACCGTCGCTTTGATGGTAAAGAATGAGTTGCAAAAACTATTGGATGCGATCTTCATAGTTCCCATCGACTATCCTGAATGGGTCTCGAACATGGTGCCCATGGGAAAACCAGATGGAAGAGTCTGCATTTGCATAGATTTTAGAGACTTGAATAGGGCAACTCCAAAGGATTCATTCCCATTGCCAAACATAGACGCTCTTGTGGATGCCATTGTAGGTCATGATATGCTCTCCCTAATGGATGGTTTTTTTGGGTACAATCAAATCCAGATCAAACTTGAGAACCAACATAAGATTGCTTTCATTACTCCATGGGGGACATTCTATTATAAAGTGATGTCATTTGGCCTTATGAATTTTGGTGCCACATATCAGTGGGCCATGACATACATCTTCCATGACTATATGCATAGGATCTTGGAGGACTACATTGATGACCTACTGGCCAAGTCCCTATTGTGGTAAGAGCATGCTCAAGTCCTTACAAAGGTTTTTGATCACCTCATTGAGCACAACGTCAGATTGAATCCTAAGAAGTGTGTGTTTGGCGTAACTTCTGGTAAGCTCTTAGGGTTCATCATTTCCAAGAGGGGCATCAAAGTCAATCCTACAAAAGTAAAGGCTATATTGGAAATGGTTACCCCTACCAACATTAGGGAGTTAAGAAGCCTACAAGGCAAGGTAGCATCCATCAAACGGTTCATCACTCAATTGTCAGACAAATATTGACCCATGAACCGGTTGCTACACAAGGATATCCCATTTCATTGGGATGAAGAGTGCCAACAAGCCTTTGCAGAGATCAAAACATACCTTGACAATGCCGCTAGTATTGGCTCCACCAAGGCTAGACATACCATTTTTACTATACATATCGACTATCGATTTTGCTTTGGGCACCATGTTAGCCCAAAAGAATGCACAAGACAAAGAGCAAGTCGTATATTACATTAGTCGCACCTTGGTGAGTTATGAGTTGGGATATGCATATGTAGAAAAGTTGTGCTTGGCAGTGGTCTTTGCAACCAAAAAGTTGTGACACTACATGTTGAGCCATACGACCTACGTTATATCCAAACAAAATCCTTTGTAGTACATGATGAACAAGACATATCACAATACACGTACTACAAAGTGGATCATGCTATTGATAGAATTTGATCTAGAGTTCATAAGCCAAAAATCCATCAAGGGATAAGTCATAGCAGATCAATTAGTAGAGGCACCTCTTTAGGATAGCAAGCCTCTCACTATAGAGTTGCCTGATGATGCAGTCTTTGCATTATCAGATCCATCGAAACTCGAAGAACCTAAGAAAGAAAGAGACATGGCATTGTTCTTCGATGGCTCAAAATACGAGCAAGGAGGTAGAGCAGGGATAGTCTTTATCACACCGTAGGGTGCCCCATTACCCTTGTCATTCAAGCTAGACTTCCCTTGCACGAATAATAACATAGAGTATGAGGCCCTGATCTTGGGACTTCAAACAGCCATGGAAATGGGCATTAAAATATTGAATATCTTTGGTGACTCCTTGCTCATAGTTAATCAAGTCAAAGGATTGTTCCAATGTAGGTGCCCACTCCTGAAAGCTTACAAAGAGCTTGTTGACACTTACCTAGCCCGATTGGAATGGTATGACATCGAGGCAATCCCTCGTATGTCAAACATATTTGCAGACACCATGGCATCTTTGGGATCCTTAATCCCTCAGAATCCATCTGCTGATTTCACAACCATTCATGTCAAAGTGCTCATGCACTCAACAATACAATGCGAGGCTATTGACAATCAAGAGTCAGTCAACATGATCCAAACTAAACCAAATCAGGATTGGTCCTTTAGAGTTAGAGCTTTCTTGCAAATGACACCTTGGGAATCTTTGATCTCTCAAGGTCCTACGGAGTGTGGTACAACCATTCACCATAGGGTTGTTTCCCAATCTGCGTTCTCAGATTCTGAATCATAGGGGGAACATGTCATTTTATCCATAGAAGTTGTGGCTTATCAGGATTGGCTTTCCCAATTGCAAGATTTTTTGAAGCTTGGAATGATACCACAAGACCTATCACATGTTGAAAGATGAACCTTTAAATAAAAGGTGACAAGATACATTTTTCTAGGAGACATCCTCTATAGACGAGGTTATGATGGAATGCTCCTTCATTGTCTTGAGCCCCAGGAAGCATCCTGGGAAATTTTGCAAGCTCACGATGGTGCGTGTGGTGGTCACTTAAGTGGCATGGCCATCGTTAAGCGCATCTTGAGAATGGGTTACTATTGGCCCACTATGGAAAAATACTATTGTGAGTATGTCAAGAAATGCATCAAGTTCCAGCATCATGCAAACCTCACCCACCTACCATCACAAGCCTTGCAACCCATCCAGGCAGCATGGCCCTTCTCACAATGGGGACTAGACTTGATTGGGAAGATCTCTCCCCCATATTTAGGCCAGCACACATTCATCATAATGACCACTGAGTACTTCACCAAATGGGTCAAAGTGATCCCCTTGACATCGACTATTGGACCAAGGATTGTGGAGTTCATACTCCACAATATCATAAGTCATTTTGGGGTCCCTTCAAAGATAATTTTGGATAATGGGCCATCTTTCAAGAACAAAAATATGTGTGCTTTAATGAAAAAATACCATATTTAGCATAGTTTTTCAACACCCTATTATCCACAAGAAAATGGGCAAGCAGAAGCCTCAAACAAAACAATCATCTCCATCTTGAGGAAGACGGTTAAAGATAATCATAAGGATTGGCATTTGCAATTACCTCTTGCATTATGGGCATACAGGACTAGTGTGCGGACGCCCACTAGGGCAACACCATTTTCACTTGTATATGGCACTAAGGCCATCATGCCCCTAGAGTTGGAGATTCCAACCTTGCACATAGCATTGAAGGACTTCATAGATGATGACACCACGCAACAAGGCCGCCTTGATCAGTTGATGCTTCTTGATGAACGTCGAGTCAATGCCTTGGAGCATCTCCATATTTATCAAGATCGCCTTGCATGAGCTTACAATAGTAAAGTCCACTTGAGGGAATTCAAAGTTGGGGATCTTGTGCTCAAAGAAAACCAACAAAACTCAAATCTGCCACCGCACCTGCGAGACAAGTTTATGGCAAATTGGATAGGCCCCTACATGATTTTAGAAAGGGTTGGGCCTGGAGCATATCGCCTTACATCATTGGAGGGTGTTGAAGAGCTTGAACCTCTCAACATCATTCATTTGAAGGCGTTTCATACATAAAATTCAAAAATAACAAAAACATTCAAAAAATTCAAAAATAACAAAAACATTCAAATATGTCAAAAATAACAAAAACATTCAAAAGATTCAAAAATAACAAAAACATTCAAATATGTCAAAAACACAAAAAAAAAACTTAAAATTCAAAATCAATCAAAAATGCTCCAAGGGTATCTTCACACCACTTGGTCAACTTCAGTAAAATGCTCCAAAGGCATCTTAAAGCCCTTTGGTCAAAACACAAAATGCTCCAAGGGTACCTAATCCACTTGGTCAAAATCAATCAAAAATGCTCCAAGGGTACCTAATCCGCTTGGTCGAATCAATAAAAAATGCTCCAAGGGTATCTTCACACCACTTGGTCAACTTCATAAAAATGCTCCAAAGGCATCTTAAAGCCCTTTGGTCAAATCAAATCACAAAAAGCTCCAAAGGCATCTTAAAGCCCTTTGGTAAAAAACAATGCAAAAATAAAAAATACAAAAACATTTGCATATTACATCTACATCCACATAGTTGCATTTCATTATAACATACATATCCATTGCATCCCCATAGGTTATGATCACATTCTTACAAATGATGCCACAATTTGTATCACAATCACAATATTCAAGTACATCTGCATCCATGCATCCATGTGAGTAACTGTGTTTTTCAACACAACCATTTCATGTTGCTATAAGGAATATACTAAGGTTTCCTAGTCTTTCAACCATGTCTAGTGGTCTTATCAGCTTTTGTAGAAATCCACCTTGATTAGTAGAGGGTAAGGTCTAGTTGTGATAATACCTTGGATATTCAGGATCCCATCACTAATTGAAACACTAAAATCCTAGCTGGTACAAGGGAAATATGAAAACTACAAAAGTGGTCTAGGTTACCTTAAGTGAAAAGGATCTTCCTTGCTTATCCCCTTGTGCGACCGATTTAAAGGTGCTGAGAATTGGCAAAAGGACAAGTTCCACCCTACCCAAAAATGAGTGATTATCATCACTACATAAATCCCTTGCTTTCATTAACACAAGCAAAAATCCCAAAACAAAGCACAAATTCAAAACCCCAGTTTTCAAAGTCATAGTTCAAAGAATGCAAAAACAAAGCAAATAGTGATTATCATCACTACATAAGTCCCTTGCTCAAAAAAAAATCAATCAAAATAAACAGTGATTCTCATCACTACACATGAGCAAGTATCCCAAATGAAATGAAGAAAAGAAGGGAATGGAGCTTGAATCCCTAGAATTCTCAACATTGTACAAAATTGGAAGGAGATATCCTTATGCATGATGATATGTCTATCACAATTGCTTCTGGCATTGGTATAGACCAATGTTTGCATGTGGATGAGCTAGCTTAGGTAACCTAATACTGCCTAGTGGTATAATCCAACTAAGTCCAACATAAGGATGAGATGAACACTTGAGGATCCCTAATCTTAGCAATGGGCTGAAAGAATCCTGCCTAACATCGGAGGAAATGCTTGGGTTCTATCTCAAAATATATATTCATTTGCACACACAGAGATAATGAATATCTAGGAACATGGTGAAAGCCTTGCTTTTCAAAAGTCTTGTATGGTCAGTACATAGTTGTTGATAGGATAACTAGAGTGTTTGAAGTCTTTTAAGAAAAACCTCAAAAACTCCTACATAGCAACAAATCATATCATCAACCACATCATCAACTTTCTCTATAAGCTTCTATAAATTAGGGGGTATTAATAAAATAAACTAGATATCGGATATATGTCAGAAATGATATTTAAACGACCATTGATTATTTTATATCTTTTAAATTACAGAAGCTTATCCAAAAAATACATACATTCCACACCATTACATTGCACATATGGATGGTTTTAATAATTAATTCTTATAATTAGAATGATTATTAAAAAATTTCATGGTTGTCATACTTTCTGTGGTATCACCCGTTAGATTGTTAGAATCATATCATATGCATTCCTTATGTTTTAAGTGATTAAAACATACAAGTTCATTCACATTAGATTAAACACCATATACATAACACATTACATATTGCATTCACCTTATCATAGCATGAGTTAGATGCATACAATAAAATCAAAATCAAACATGCATTTAACAATAAACATTACATCCATAAATACATAGTTCATAACTCATCCATTCACATCTAAGATCACATCATAATCCACCTATACATACAATCATAAATCCATCATCAAGTCAATGCATGATACATCACATTATTGGATCATATCACATCTACATGAGCATCCATATAAACATCCACATCATCATAAATATCACCTATCATCTAACACATACATCAAATCATCATAATGCCATCATTACATCACATAAATAAAACAAAAACATGAGCAATAAACGATACACATAATGAGTCATAATGCAAAGATATCATATAAATGTGTGTATCAAGTACATGGGTATACAAAAATTGCCCATGGGCTACAGTCATATAGGTCAAGCAGACCTCAAAAATAGAATCCAAGTGCATCATCAGTCAAACACGGGGCCTGCACCCCCAACATCACCTCCCCCTATGGCTGTGTCATGAGTAGAGTGGTGTGAGCCTGTTGGTCTCTCTGTGCGAGTCCGGGTCCTCTAGCTAGGATGGATAGAAGACTACCCAGAGGTGGAGCACCTGCTGACCTATGAGCCACCTACACCTGGTGCCTCCCTAGGGACAACTCTATGCCTCCTAAGCTGCATCTGGAGAGAGGCTATATGGGAGACATACCCCTGGATCTGCCCCTCATACTCATCTAGCAATGACTGTAGGTGTAGAACCTCTGCCCCTATATCTACCCCAAGATCTGCCTCGGTATCACTCTATGGTGTAGAAGGAGGAACAACAAACTACATCCTAGCGGCACCACCCCCGATAGTAGCCTACAAAGCCTAGATCTGTAGCATGAGCTACTCTATAGTGGCATCTCGCTATGCTATAGTAGCATCTCACTGCTATACCTAGATCTTGGTCGACTAGAGCTCGACCTCGACCTCATGCAACTGTGCTCTCAGAGGAGAATCTCTCTCCTTAGGATCCAACTCCTCCTCATCCTCCTTAGGATCCTCCTCATTGAAAAGCTCTGTGATCCATGGTGGGGGAAGGTCTCTCTCTACTGCAAGGCACCTATACAAAAATGGAACTAGTGGCACATCCTACTACAGCCCATACTGATGAAGAACCCAGGAGTAGAAGAAATACTCCTTGATGCCAACCTTGTGGCTGATGAGCCACTGCTCATGCCATGTCCTAGCTATGAAACTAGCCGGATCATCCCAAGTTGGGAACTCATGGTATGGGTGCCATATGATATCTCCGGCCTTCAACCCAGTAAAAGTAGCAGTGTAGTGGGAGAGCTCCCCTGCATGAGGATGGCTCTTGTGCTCCTCATGCCCTCGAGCCCATATAGAAGCATAGCATTGCATCCACTCCTTGATGACTACAATATCAGTAGGAAGCCCTCTGGGGTGATCTACCTTGATGTGCTCCCATCCCCAAACCTATAGGAGCAAGCTGCAAGTGATGCCAACGTGACCCTATCGGTGGATGTGGTACAACTCATCATAACACTGGGCCAACAGAGACCTCCCCCATGCATAGATGATGGCCTCCTCACTGTCCATCAGATCCTGGACCATCGCAAGGAGGTTCCACGGGAACCTCAAGCCTGAGCAATCTAGAATGAGAATGTTGTTGACAACCATCAGCAACACTGCATGCCTCTCGGAGAAGACCTTATCTCGATACCAACGCACAATAGATACACCACTATATTTGGTGTCCTTGAAGGCATCTGTAGCATGCCTTCTGAACACCCGAGCAAATACAACATCACGGTCATTGGTGGCCAAAGAGACAATGGCCACTCCATCAAAGGGGATCCAAAAAATCTTGTATACATCCTCCGGCGTGATAGTCATCTCACCGGTGGGAAGGTGGAAGGTATTAGTCCAGGGATCCCACCGGTATACCAGGGCCATGAGGTAAGCCTGATCTGACATAATATTAGGTAGCCTAGTAACATACTATAGCCCATAGGCCTTGAGCCAGGCCCAGTCCGTATCATCCAAGAGGGGCAGAAGGTCATTCAAGAGCCTTGGGTCCCGAGCCCGAGCAGTGAGAATCTAAGAGCAAAAGAAAACAAAGCATAACTACAATGCATCTAAGGCATGAATCACAAATAAAGCATGAAAAATGGTGCACATAATGATAAACTATCCTAAGTCTAAGCAAAAGAGGAATAAATGCACCTAATCATGCAACATAGTACAAGAAAGCAGTTCAAAAATTCAAAAAAATCAGCATAATCACCTTGCAAAATCCAAAAATTCACAAAATTTAACTAAGGCTCTTGGCCATTGTCACCTACAGTGGCCAAAAACTGGCCATCGAGGACAGAAGCGACCAAACCCCAATGGTCAAATTTTTGACCATTGGGATTCAAAGTTGGCCACTCTGAGTGACATCGACCAAATTGTAGGCCGAGCTGGCCGCTCTGAGTAGCAGTGACCGACGGGCAACACTGCAGACATGTACGCCCTAGGCCAAAAATGACAAAAAATTTGAAAAAACTAAAAAATGGGGGCAAGCCCACCACATTAAATCCTAAACTAAGCCTAAACTATGGGTTTGGTTCATTGTCGATGAGATTAATGAGGTTCATTTTCTGATTACTTAGTGTGGTTCATTTTTACCCAAAAGTGAAACAAGCAGGGTTAAATATTTCAAAGAGTACCCGAGAAGCTCCGGCTCCTCCGCTCGATGATGCCTCGCCTACGTGCAGCCATGATCCTCGATGCAACAACACTCCAGGTCACAAAAGTCACTTTCTCTCCAGAGCTCTGACAAGCAAATCGCCAGTTGGAAAAGTGAAAAGTCAAAAACCCTAGGTTATTTTATATTTTTCAAGTTATGCCTCGACTGCTGTTGCCATCAGTGGCCCAAACTTCTTGGCCATTGTAGCCAAGAGCGGCCAAGAATAGGCATTTGGGGGTCACTGGATCTGACAACGGCCAACAACACAAGCAAAAACAGGAGGAATTCCCTCCATGAGAAGTAGCAAAAACATCAAATAAACATATTTTGATGACTCATGGTCATCATAATGTTCAAAATAACAAAAAAATCACATAAAAACACATCTCGAGTAAGCCTCGTATCAAGTTACTTACTCTATCAACTCAGTGGTTGCAGCGATTTGCACTCCATGCAATTCGGCGAGATGAGTAAGTTACCATAGGGCTACTTGGGGTAAATTATTCATTTTGGAATTACGATGTGCCTCTTTCAATCCCGAAGAAGACCAAGATGGTCGGACTACTCCACGGGTGTGATAGAATCATCCTGATTCCCTTATGACACAAAAACATGGAGCCAAGTGATGCAATGCAAGCATAAATAGAATCACTCATCCTAATTCCCTAAGAAGGCTATTGATAGCTAGACCACTCCCTGGGATAGGGATGAATGATTATCGTAAATAGTTGATATCACACTTGGATGGGGGTTTTCCCATTGAAAGAACAAATACTAGAAAGAAAACCAAAACCAGTCAAGATTGGTCAAGCGATTTGTCGCTTCATTCATTGCCCTTCCCTTACCAATTCATTGTGTGAGGGGGTAGTTCAAATCTTCAAATAATCATAATCAAAATCAACAAAATATCACTCGATCATATCAAAATTGTGTTCGTCCTACAAATCATTGCAGACAACTATTACAAAAATTTCCCTTGTTTGTTGGGATCATAAGAAAATTGTGACATCTTCAGTCTGTAGCTCTCCTACCGGTCGGATCTGATTGTAGCAACAAAAGCTACCCGATTGTGTCTGAGGAATGAGTGCAATTGAACATGTGCAAGCCCTATGCTAAGTTAAGCCTTCCAAATGTTGAAGCAATGATTCAAGGATGCACACCTGTCTTGCGTGATTGGGGCATCCAACGTTGATCAGACCAATGATCATCATACACCTTACAGACATATCAGTCTATGTTTTTGCTCAGCGTTGTGTTTTTCACACAACGCATCACAAAAAGGGGCATCTGTAGACACCTAAAACATGTCATGTTTAGGATAACTACTAACATAGGCACATTCATAGGCCATGTGACTAAACCTTGGACTTTCCAAGTATCAAAAGTGGTTCTCACCACTCATCTGGGGTAGTCTTAGCCCATCCAAGCTTGGCCATTGTAAACTAGAGTGGCTATATCCTGGCCGCTCAAGCTCAGAGTGGCCAAACCTCAGCCACTATAGACAATAGCGGCCAAATCTTAGTCACTGTGGATGACAATGGCTAAGCCATAAATGCGACTTGCCGATGAATTGGCCCATTCACGGGTGAAAGTGGTAGTTTGCATGCAATAAAGGTGAGCGGGGACAACTTTGCATTCCCCTTTCATGACCAGTTCACATGGGAGACTTAAGTCCAAATTTAGACTTCAGTTAAACATAGAAAAACAAAAGCTTCTCATGCTAACATCCTCTACGCATGAGGGATTCAATCCTAGGGTTTTGAACATAGACCTAGGGCTTCACACACTTTAAAAGGTGCAAGCCTAAGAGCACCAAGGGATCACGAATTGAACAGAATAGGTCATTGAGGAGAGCTTTGCAAGACTTGGAGAGCTTCCCTTGGAGATCATTTTTATAGTGAAGCCCTACCGTATTGGAGAGCATATTGGAGCATCTTTGAGGAGCGACAAAGTGCTAGCCAATTTAGGGGTTTTCCATCTATAGGATATTTGATACAATGGACAAGAAATGACAACTCTTTCAACACCGACAACAAGCTTAGATCCATAGCCTTGGAGTACTAGAAATAGGTTCACCTTAGTGGCCACTATCTCGGACAGTGGCCCATCGGCCCAATCTAGCATTCTTTGTACTAGTTTCTTACATCTTAGCTTGTTACTTGCTTTTCATGTCATTAGCATAGATTTGCTTCATTTACTTGTTCTGATAGCACTAGTTTCATTGCATTTGTTTTCATTAAGTGTATTCATTGCTAACAGCCTCATCCGGGGAGGCAATCTCGGACATCTAAGTGTGTGTTGTTGTTTCATTTTTTATAGGGCTACAGGTTCATCGAACAAATCCACAACATACGAAAGCAAGAGGATCCCTCTAGAAATCAGACCTAGAGAAGGAGGCATCTGTAAGCCCTCATACATTTCCGTGTGCATCACCAGGAAGCCTGATAAAGCGTGCCCCCCTTGCAAGGGGATATTTTATGCACCTGCTACCTTCTTTGTGTGTAAAATCATGTATCAAATGAAGGGTATCCCTTAGAGGGATTCATATGTAACCGGATCTTGGAAATATCAATACAAAAGCATTCATTCATTTATTTCTTCGCATTCTGGTTATATCTTCTTTTATGCCTTTCATTTAAATGCATGTTTAAACTTTAAAATATTCTATTAAATTACAAGTAGAGTAGTGGGGGATGACGCACCGCTTCCCCGGGTTCACTACAGTATGTAATACCAACCATTGTACACTAGCTACAAATTTTGAAGAAGCATCCATGGCAAAAGATATTCTTCTTCAAGTAGGAAAACTACTCCCTTCTTTTTTAATGGTCTATATAGTACATATTGCATAGAATGCATCCATACCTAATTCTATATCCATATTTTCCCACTCTTAATCCTCAATCAAATACTATCACTAATTCTTCCCTATCACCATACATTATTACTCATCTCGGCTAGGGTACATCATCCCCCACATAATTTCAACTGTAATGTCTAGTCCTTACCCCATTCAACTCAAACATTGGATAAAAAATAATTTTGTGAAGGGTGAGACGCTAGAAATGATCAAAACCTTGATAAATCAAAATAATGTGAAAGGAAACAATGGCAACAATCATAAAAATGGAAAATTTGAAATACCCTATATGTTATGAAAGATTAGGTGCCCTAAATTGGTGATAATTAAGGAGTGATTCAAACTCACAACCATATGGTTAATTCCAAATTAGAATTTGAGTTGGCATAGTGTCTTCTATGGAATGATAGTGATAATTCCATGGAATATGTTGGAGCTATCATAAATTCTCATACTATCTAGTATAATAAAAAATCTTAGGATCAATACGCCACCATATTATGTCAGTTGGTCTCCACATCTAATTACCCTACATACAAACAACTCCAAATTCAATAGTCAATACTAGCCTTATCCAATCCCAATAATTCCATCTTGGCCAATTTTATTGCTATAAAGGCATATGAAGTTTCAACATTAGAATATGGTGCTATATTTTCTAATCAACAAGGGGTTGATATTAGGGGTAAGAGAAACATACTAGATTTGGTAAAGGTTTTATGGTGCTTAGGAGAGGGAGGACACTATTACATTTAAAGTATAAAGGGATGATAGTACCACAACAAAATAAACATAAGGAAAGAAGAGTACAAAAAGGGACACACAAGTACACCTTATAAGGAAATACGAGAGGCACAAACCAAAGGGGAATGATGAATAGATGAAGAAAATAAGCTTAAAATAGATGGAGAAAATGGAGGAGGAATATAAAATCCCACAGAAAGGAAATGTCATAGAGAAAGATATAAGCTTTAGAAAGAGGCCAAATGATGGCTGAAATACCCCTCTCTCATAAGTAAAATATGTTTAAAGTGATAGAGAAATAGATAAGCTTTAGAAAGAGGTCAAATTATGGTTGAAATACCCCTCTATCACAAGCAATAGTATTTACAGTATGCACCACATGTGGTAGGACTAAATTTGTTATGGTAGTGTGTCCCATCAAGTAGAGTGTCTCCTTTTGATGGAATTATGTATCTTTGAGCTTGTTGTTTTGGTGAAGAGGTCTATCCCATATCAAAATTTTGAGTGGAAAATAATCCATATATGTATGAATCTCTCCCTTCATGGGATTTCCTCTTTTAGGGGTGTTGGTTTAATATCCTTTGACAAGGAGGCATGTTATTTGTATAATAGCTATGGTAGGAGAACAAAAAAATAGATATAAAGAGGATAATTACCGAATATAGATATTCTAAGTTCAATTAGGTTGGAATATATCTAAAACAAGGAAGCTACCCACAAAACATGTTCTACTCTTCTATATGAGCATCATAACTAGGATTTTTTTAAAACCAGTGACTCAACACAATTAAGAGAATCTTATTTTTTCAACTTGAGTGAGAGCTTAATCCTAAAATAATGAGTGATATACTATGATATGAATTCCCCTTCATTCATTGGATTTAGTGATGCCTCAACAATTACACAAAAATATTGAAAGTTCATGATGCAAAGTGAGATGTCTTTGTTGAATTCAAGTTTAACATCATGGAGGAAATAAAAAAGACACTTGCTAAAGTAAGTATGCTAGATGCATTAGCTCTACCTAGGAAAAAATATTTATTTCATGAGGCTCTAAAAGAGTATGAAAAGAGTTATGCTAGGGGTAAATTGTTAGAACACTCTCTAGCCAATATAGTTGATCAATAAAATTTGATGATAGAGCATTCAACAAACATTTAAGTCATTGCGGTTGATATATTGAATGTCCCAATGTTAGTCTAGAAAATAATTACAATTTCATTCATTCTACTCAATGCTAAATACATCAAATTGGTTAATATTAAACAATATTTTGTTGTAAAAATTAACTTGGAATAAACTAGTAGTTATGTGCAATCAGATCTATCTAATAATGTAATGTTGTTTCTTATAGAAATTATCTATGTGAGATAACTATATATCATTAATAAAGTAATAATAATTTATTTCTAGCATCCTACCTTATTACATTATTTGGTATACAAAGAGAGCTATGAAACAATTCATAATTGACACATGCAAGTGCCTTTGTAAAAATATTTGTAACTTGTTTGTCAGTGGAAATGTACTGGAGTTGAATCTGGTGATTCTAAACTTATTCTTGAATGAAATGATATTGAAATTTATTTTGATTTATTTTTTCATGAAACATTAGATTCTTGGCTAACTTTAGAACACCTTGATTATCACAACTCAATAGTGTTGGTGATTTGTTACATACACCTTGTAGATGCCTAAAATAAAACCAAATTAGACCAATTTTTATTATAAATGCACAAAAACATCAACCCAACCACAACAACTGACTCAACATTAAAATATGTAGTCAAAATTCAGTAGTAGTGAATTCTTCATCATAGAGTGAATCACCAATAAGTGAATACACTTTCTAGACAATGTATTTGCAACTAGTTCAAAATTTCTAGCTCTCTACCAAATTTGACATCAAAAAGTCAAATTCATAATTTTTTTGAGTTAGAAAATATGTTGGTGGTATTTTCATATGGACAATGTATTCATGTCTAACATGAGAATGCTTTAATCTCTCCTACGATAGCCATTCAAGGTATAAATCACTCTTGCCTACCCCTCTACCATCGTAGGTGATCAATAGGTAGTGAGGGAGGTGGCTAACTTTCCTCCACCTTCCTCCACCTACTAAAACCATACCCAATCAAGGGGGTAGTTGATTTCCAATAATCCTATCAAATAGATAGTCCTATTGGTAGCCTAACCAACCCTCAATCATCCAACTAACATACCACCTCACCCCTCCATTTTGGAAAACCTCCAAGAGGGAAAATTTTAATAAATTAATCCCTTGGGGTGGCATTTAAACACAATGAATTCATGCATTGACACTCTTTCAAAATTCTATGTCAAGTATATAGTATTGAAGTGCTACTAGAATTCTGCCACAAATCCATATTTAAGCAAGGTAATACCTTGTGTCTTTCATAAAATTTTGGTAATGTCAGTCTTGACTCATCTAATTTTTAAATGTATGCTTATTACTAACATCTTATGATTTAGTTTTTTGTGTTTTTCATATCTTATTTTAGATATTTTTTTTGGTAGATAAGATACTATAGCATTAATACCAGGTTTTACAAGTTGACCCAAAACCTTTTACAAAAATCAGCCCAGGGCTATTGATGAACATGTCCTTACTAAGGATCTTATATATGTAAAATCTACATGCCACCAAAGCCATTACATCCAGTAAGGCACATAGCCTGTTATAAAAAAGAAACTTCCCATACAACATTTTGGATATATCCCGAGAAAACACACCTACATCATAATTACAAAAAAATAAACAGACACAGATTCCTTCCTTGAAATAGTGGAGAAACAAAAAGTTGTAGACACACATAGCAGAGTATTGAAAAAAACTCCCACAAGCTCTGTATTGACAGTTACTCTTAATAATTCTTTGGTAATTGCTTTCTTTCATATATGACATGCTTTGGGACCACATCCCATCTTGGCCAATCAGCCTTGGAGAAGTGAACCTGCTAGCTAGATTTATGGCGGTGGCTATCTGGTGGTCCATGTGGCTCTGGTTTGAAGTCTTATATTGTCATTTATTTCTTGCCCTATGATTATAAACCAACCTAAAATTACTAAGATGACTAGGAGCCATGTTATATGACATGTGACTATCCCAATTTGTCTTTGTGGTATTTCCAAGCAACATACACAAAGACTAATAGCTCGAATAATTTTTAATTGTGAGTCCATTTCAAAAAATATATGGGAATACTCATAGCATTCAAACTTACAGTGCCTTCCATGTTGGTAAATTTGACTATCATTCATGGAATTCTTGTTGAATAAGCTCATCTACTTCACTTGGGACACCGTGTTCCCATTTGAAAAGCTCGTCACCATCGACACCCAAATTGGCCAGCTTATCAACAACTTTGTTAGCTTCTCGAAAGACATGTTGGGATTTTCTGTCCTATATTCCCTGGAAAAGGATCATAGCCTCTTCAACAATTGTTTTAATCCTCCAAGGAGGTGTTTTCCAATTATTGAGGAGATTTATAACATGCGTAGAGTCTCCTTATACGATCAAATTGCCTTCTAAGTCTTGAGTCATTTGAAGGCCTCTCCACATAGCTCTAGCTTCAGCTTCATTGTTTGTCCTTGTTTCCAAATATTCAAAAAATGCAAGCATCATATTCCCATTATGATCTTGCACAATGCCACTAGCACCTGCTTTTCCAGGATTGTCCTTAGTCGCTCCATCAAAATTAAGGTTAAACTAACCCATAGGACGTGGGGACCATTTAACATTGGATCTTGGGTTGACTACCCTAGGCACAGACTCATCTAAGAAGGTTAAGCTTAAATATTTAGCAATCGTGGTCTCCTATAGATGAGGTTTACGACTATCAAAAGGGATAAGGTTCACATTCTCATTGGCAAAGGATAGTATCCTGGCAATGATAGTTTGATGATCATTGATAGAATCATTAAAGACTCTATGGTTCTTTTCTAACCACACCTACCAAAGACAGTGATTGAGACAAATTTTCCATATGTATCTAAGTATTTGTCTTGAAAAGAAGTAAGGCCACTGGATGAACAAATCAAATATGATGGCTGATTTAACCCAGGAAATATTGAAGGCTTGAAAAACCCACTTAGGACAGTCAAGTAAAAAGGGCACTCAAGGAAAATGTGATAAATGGTCTCCCAATTATCCCTACATAGATAACAGTGATTAGTGATACAAATACCTTTACGCATCATATTATCAATGGTTAAATTTCTTCCTTGGATAACCAGCCATGAAAAGACTGCAATTTTTGGAATTAAATTTTTTATCCAAACTAAGTCCTTTTGGAGGACAAAATCCTCGTCATCAAGTAGAAGCTTGTAAGCTGATTTAATAGTGAACTGCCCATTTTTTGTAGGAGCCCAGGTCACTTGATATTCCTTGGGTCTCATATTTTAGATCTGAACTTTGTATTCTTAAGTGTTTTCCTCTATATTTGTATACGTTTTAGGGAGCCTGCAAAAAAGAAGATCATATTTAGTATTCCCAAAAACACCAATGGAGGATATTTGCAACCCTAGTTGATCTATAATTCTTGTTTTTTGTCATTATATGTGAATTATCTACCTGTATCCAAACTAGGCAGCATATTCACTATTGAAACCTTGATTTTCTAGTTTTAACATATTTTTTTAAGTCCCAAAAGTGAATACACCACATGTGACTGTTATAGATGGTGTATTTGATATCTTCAATATCTTAGATCTTCCTAATAGCCTAGAATATAGTGCAAATAATCTCACCCTATACATCATTTTTATCAATCCTCATAATCCATAACTTTATTCTTACCTTTTGAAAATTTGATTTCTATGTTTTAATGAATTTTCTAGTTATAGGGTCTTTAGACGATGAATTCGCTATAAACACATCAACATCGATTTCCAATATTTTCAATTTTAATTTTGTGTATAAACATGGGGCCTAACTATGCCAATTAAGAAGTTGCATCCTTCTTGTTGATTGAAAGACCATCAAATTCTAAATCAATTTGTTTTTGTTTCTTTCGTAGGTTTCTAGTGAAGTTTCCAAGTACAGGATTTCTAAGCGATGTATTCATCAAGAGGCGTATTCATGTGCAGATGGAGTATTTGTGCCAAGAATCAAAATAGGTAATTACCCTTTATCTTCTACTTTTCAATCCTTAGAATAAATTACTTGTTGAATGTCTACTCATATATCTTATTGTTTTGTCTTGAAATACATATAAAAAGAAAAATTAAAAATAAGTTTATCATAGTATCTTACTTTGTTTTTCTTAGGCATTTAATATAAATTACATATAGTTGCATTTGGTATTAATTGTATTATTGAAACCTCCTTGCATCCTTGCCTTTTAACATAAGAAAACAAAATTTTATTTGCATAGCATAGATAACATTCATCAAAGGTAAAATTTCATATAGGATAATATCTTGTATTTTGTATTGTTCTCATATTGCATTGCATTAGCATCTTGTGCATCAGTTTCTATGATAGAACAAAACTTAGGTGTTTGCTAAATTGAATACATCAAAACTAGAGTAGGAAAATATTTAAGCCTTTGGTGAACTTGAATCTCACCACTAAATATAAACACTACACAAAGCGAGTCCAATGATCGATTAGCAGTAGCACTCTCCCATATGAGTGTGGATGACCCTTGAGGGAACACATTCAAGGTTAGCACTCCCATGTACCTTTTGTTATCCCACATATTTGGTGAACCCAATATGAATACATCACACAGGTCCCTATCCAAAATCTTGTTGACTTAGGACCTCATCTTAATCAAGATAAAATTTACTACACATAATAAAGATCATCTAATCTTATTTGTTTAGCATAAATCACATTAAATCAAGATAATAAGAACATAACCAAATTGTTAGTCCTATTGGGGGAAGTTTAACGACCCCTTGAGTAACCAATCACATGACTGGGGGTTATATCCCTTGGCTAGTATATCACAAGGGGGCTAATGGGTCATAAGTAGGGATGATTTTCCAAGGTGACAAGGATATCAAACATCTTCTCTTATTTGCTATAACTCTCAAAATAAAAATTTAATAAATTGAACACCTTCTTTGACCATGACTAAACCTCCTTATCTTACATGGAATGCTACATGAGCATTAGCACAAAATGTCTTATATTTCTAGATAGATTAACTTACATAAAGATTTATCCAAGACCAAGTATAAATTAGTTAAATGCCATACAAAAATAACAATGAATCACAATACTGGAATAACAAAAATATATCACAAAATATAACTCAATTATATTCAATATCAAAATATTACAAGTATAACTCATATAGATTACATTACATGGAGCTTTATCTCCAATATATAATTTTACACGAATTTTTATTATTTTGACTATTGCTCTCTTCAAACATCCATGAAATACATATTTTCATATTCCTCTCATTAAGACAAAATTCTCATCTTACCACATATCAATGTGACTCTTAATTCTCTCTCTTGAAACCTTGCACTTTCTCTCATATTGAAACATACATTGTAAAATATAAATCATTCAACCAAAGTAAAATTTACAAGGGGGAAAAATAATATTATACTTCCAACACCCCCTCATATTACATTATTTGGTAGGAAGGATTTTTGCCTTCATTATTTGATTTTTCTTTATTTTCATTCTATAGCTCTAACTTTGGTACTACTAAATATATGTAACTTTCATTAGGTCTATCTTTATAAATTTTTTATGTTTGCCTTTGCATCAATGTATCTAAGTTACCTCTAGGTCTCTAAATTTGGGTCACTGCCCTTGGGTCACTATCTCTAGGTCACTACCTCTTGGTTTCTACCTCTAGGTCACTCTAGATCATCATCTCTGGGTCATTCACTAGAACAATCATAAGACCATCATTTTTATATAATCATCACTATATATGCTTTCACTGTAGGTCACCTTCCAAGTTGTGTTTGTTCATAATTATTCATTTCATATTTCTTCATGGTAATACCAATATCATTATTTACATTCAATAAAATTTATTTTTCATCATACTTGGTTTCCTTTTGTAGAAACCATACAACATTCCTTTCATATTATTCTATTCATTCATACTTATCCATCCACAATCCATTTTTAATTTTCAAAATTTTTCTCTTTATGTAGACAAGATTTTTGAGAATGATTATGTCCTCCACAATTTTCACAACAATGGAGATTCCAACATTTCCCTATCTTATGTCCATATCTACCACAATGATTAAATTTATTCCCTGTTACAAAAATCCTTTTGTCATTTTGTTCTTGATTGTTACTAATTTAATCTGTCTCTACCACTAATTTGATGTCACTATTTCTTGTCATGAATTTAGTTCCTAATTTATTACTACTCATTTATCTTGTATATCCAATACCTTCATATTTTGGTCTTATTTTTGGTACAATTGGATCTTTCATTCTTTGTCCATATTTTCCAAATCTATCTTTGTATCCCAATTTAGTTAATAATTTTGAACCAATTCCTTTAGTATACCTTTCAAAATAACGAAATTCTTCATCACCCTGATCTCTTTTAATATCAATACAACTTTGAGCATCACTATGCCTACTATAATTTGAATTAATATCATCATCAATTATGACAACCTAAGCTTTTTTGACCAACCATGAACTATATTCAAATCATCTGAGTTGCACTCTATATGTTTTCAGTCTATCAAAACATGCATTTATTGTTATAGGATCCAATTCATTATTGGATTTCTCAGTACTTGATAATAGACATATGTAATTTACCATAATATTCCTATGTACACATTTTTATTGTGCAACATGCCCTTTCTAATTACTCTGATATCCCTTTGATTCCTTTTAAGAGATTCTTGGTCTTGAACCTTCCTAATCAATGCATTATACTTACAAGATTTTATATTATGTCATTGTTTACAAATATGACAATACTTATTTAATTTTTGAAATTGGGATGAAGTGCAAGATCATTTTTCTAATACAAGAGCCTTATTGGAAGACATGTTTCTCAATTTATTTTCAAGTACATATTGTTGAAGAATATTTATCAATTCCTCAAATAATACCTTTATAATTGATACTAGAAGATATGTGACTAATATTTTAAATGATTTAGGAAATGCTCTAAGTATAACTAAAACCAAGAGTTTATCTTCAACCTTTTCTCCTTTGGTATGCAATTTTAATTTTAAATATGATATCCTTTGAAGAAAGTGTTCTCTGTTTGCTCCCTCATGAAATTTTAGTGCGTACAATTTATTGTAGGTGTAAAATGATTACCTCATTATTTCCTTTAAATATCTTACATAACATGCAATTTTTAAAGTTTCTACTCCACTAATGTGTGCTTTTTGGTCAAATATCTACCTAAAATACAAACATGCATTTGTGTGACCTAGACACGGCCAATATTGAAAGGCCGAAGGAAATAAATATCCTCCATGCCAATATACAGAGAAGGTTGTCTCCCTTACTAATCCTACACCAGTTTAAGTCTAGAGTTGCAGGAAAGAAATTAGAAATAACGGAAAGAAATGAGAAATATAGCCACAGACCAAATATTTAGGATTGGGGACAAACTAGCGACAAAAATTCCAACCAAGTGTCATAGCAACATAGAATAGAAAGGAGGCAAGATAATTCACTTACAGTTCCTTGAAGACAACTTCCAAAATCATATTCCTGTACTCACACTCTCACTAGAAGTGCCCAATTCTAGATGCATAATTTGAACTTAGTAGCAGATAACAAACATGAATATAAAATAGAAATACTTGAATAGAAAGAAATTATGCATAAAGACTACTTGTAAAATCAGAAGCCAAACTCTTTCTATTTATGCAAAAAACTTGAATAGTTTTTATGCAGAGTGTCTATCCTCTTTTTACATGGAAAAATGATTAGTATTTATAGAAGATTTTTACCTCTATCATTTAATGCACAAAATACAAAAGGTTTATATATCGGGAACCTTTGTGAAGAAAAATTCCTTGAAATTCTTGAAAATATTTCTTTTGAGACAATGATCCAATTTTTAAGGAGAAATTTCCAAGAAATCAGCACCTTCAGATGTCGGTGCACAAAAAACTACAAAGAAAATCATTGACTTGATACCTCCATCGTTCCTTGCAAATTCACCCCTATACAAAATGTCTTAGAACTCATGAAAATAACCTTGGTAGTCATTCTTCGCTTCAATCATTAAATTCCCATCACTCGTCTGACTTGGGTACCTTTAAAAATTTTCCAGTGATGCTTAAAATTAAATTCACCCAAAATAAAGCGATGAGCGAATGTGCTTCCTTTAACTTCCATAATTTTTTCTTTATTCACACTTCCTAGTGGAGAAGGTGCCCATAAAGTGGCAAAAATCATAACTTCATTCATTCTATAGTTCTAAATTGCACCTTTCATTGTTGCTCATAATTCTCACGTCGTTGTGTTCCATGTACAACCCTTAATCTTACTCAATTTTGAATTCTTTGCACTACATTATCTCCTTGTCTTGGTAAGTAGTCAACCTAGGGCCAACCTGGGTAAAAATAGCTTGTTATACCCCTTTGATTTTACACTTGACACTTTGAATTATCCTCGTATCACCTCGCCTTTGAAAGAGGTGACTGAGGGCTTTGCCTTTCTCCCAGGGTGAAAATGCTTCTCATGAGACGTCTTCCTTCTTGAAATATACATTCATCCCTAAAAGAGGTGAAAGGCATTATCGCCCCTTACCTTGAGTGATTGTAACTTTGAATTTTTCAACACCCACCTTTTTAAAATTCACTTGAAGCATAGATAGAAAAAATATTAACGCATTCGTGGGTCCATTTTTATGTAGCTTCGCCCCTAGGAGGGGTGAATGGAAATTTCACCCCTCACCTGGGGTGAAAGCACCACCACATTTACTTTTTTCAATGCAACGCTAAGGTGGGGTCCACATATTATATTTTATATATGCATTTGCCTGAACTTCCTATTGCTGAGCTTTCATCCCAAGGAGGGGCGAAAGGGAGTTTTACCCCTCACCTGAGGCAAAAGTCCTTTTGACTAGGCAATGTGCTAACTGGGTGCATTATCTTTTAAAACTTGAGGATGTTCACCCCAAAGTTGGGCAAACGATACTTTCACCCCAACTTTGGGGTGAACACACTTATTTAAATTATCGTCGTGCTTCGACCTCGGTCCCACTTTGAACTTAACCACTTAAGGGAATTTCACCCCTCACTTGGAGTGAAATTCATTGCCAAACTTGTCATTCTTTTTATTTCTATGTTTGCCCCAAAGTGAGGCAAATGAGTCTCTCACCCCATTTTTGGGGTGAACGCACTTTTTATCTTCCCTTTGCTCAGCAACAAGATTTTAAAAAATAATGGCGTCTTTACCTCGGGGAAGGATGATATGGGTTTTTCACTCTTCATTCGTGTGAAAAGGCTATTATATATTTTATTTTCCTTTGATTTTTTAAATACTATTTCCTTTTGATGTCCTCAGGTGATATTTATCGAATCTTCATAAATAATTTTCCTTGCAACACCCATTATTCCCAAGAATTAAATTCACAAAAATTAGAAATAAGATTAACACACAAAATTACTGTAACACATTGTGCTTGGCTAAAATACTGCAACATACATTAATATATCTACCGCTTTACAATAAAAAATCATTCAAAAAAAGTCCATCAAAAATTCCAATGTGGCATGATGTCAAAATTGCCAACATTTCTAGCAGCTCACGGGGTATCCAGCTCACATGGATGCAAGCGATCCCAGACCTTTATCCATTGGGATATTCAATGATCCTTCTTACCGACTGCCTTGGTTGGTACTTCTGATTTGGATATCTTTTTCTATGCTTGCTCACTCGTTGCTTTTTCAACCACATCCTATTTTGTTTCTACCTGTGCTGCTACTGCTTGCTCCACTACTGCCTATTCTGATGTGGCCTACTCCTCTTGTTCCTTCAAAATTTCATAGGTAATTTCATAAAATGTAACTAGCTCAACCCAAGCATGCATGATGAACAAGGAAGGAACACTAAGCGATTCTTAAATATAATATAAATTATTGGTATCCTCTAGGCTAAGGCACTTAGATCATTGAGCCAACTTAAAAAAGGATAACTCCATATGGGTGAATTTCTTCATGAGCGATAACACCTATTCTTCCATGATTGGCTCCTACCACTTGTCAATTTATGATGTATCTTCCACAAAATTCTTCTAGGCCACTTCCACTATTCTTTTGGAAGAGGCTCGCTCCATTCGTTGGTAAAATCTGGAAATCCCATACCAATGAGAGCATCAAAATGGATCATCAAAATCGTATGCTCTCATTCCATTGCATTAAGGATATTTTTGCCTTCTCTCACTATATCCAACCTCCGAAAGTAACTACATAGCATGAATTTTGTAGTAGACCAGACTTGGTCCATCTCACTCATGGGGTGAATGTGCATATTTGACTGAGCCATGGCTTGAATTTTTACAGCCATCTCTAGATGAGGCTCCAACATCTCCTTAATACTATATATTACTTGTTGGCTCAATTGAATCTATACCTGAGCCTCGTAAAGATACTACAAAACCTGAAATGCTCTAGCTGCCAACTTCTCAAAACTTTGAGCCAAACAAAGGTGATTCTATTTAACTATTTTTTGAGAGAAGCCTGTAGCTTGTGTGGCCTTCTCTACCAGTTTATTCTGTATGGACTCGAGCTATACCTTCATTGTCTGTGCTTGATACTCCACTACATATTTTTCCTTTTGATGAGCTCCTATTTTTTGATGCCATTGCTCAACCTCTACCACCATATTCTCCTGTTACACTCTACTTGCTGCTAAGGCATTCTCAAGTTTAGCAATTTTTGTCTCAATGTCATAAAATATTTGCTTATAATATTCGTCATGTAAATAAACTAAACTCATATCAACCTAGATATCTCCCATTTTATTAGTAGGATCAATATTTTTTAGGTCCTTTGTCATGATCTCATAAGCATAATCACTCGGTGTCATCTCTCCTTGTGGTTGTTGGACTAGGGGAATTATCTTAGTAGTGTGAGCCTCCATAGCAACTGGATCAAAGGTGACTTTCTTGAGCAACCTAGATGGAGTAAGTGCATCCTTTCTCCTATGGATCTTTAGCCAATACGATGAACTGATATGAGCATGATTAATATTTTTAACATCAGGCTACTTGGGCACCACCTCAGCTTTGGGTAGCACCTGCATCTCTAAAAATGGTGTGAAGAGGACCAAAATATGTGCATGGTTTGGCTCAAAGGAATAAGAGGAGACACAAATGAGAGGGGGTACTGAAACAACAAAATTAATGGAAGAGCCAAGTTCAGCTGCAGTTATGCTCACTCGTGGATGAGCTTGCGTACTTACAACCAAAGTGGAAATTATGGCAGGAATGGAAGGTGAAGAGTGCAAAAATGGGTTTGGACCTGATGCAAATGAACTAAAGAAAGGGATACCAAAAAGAGGGGAATATAAGAAGGAGTAATATTGAATTACAGATGGGAGCAAGGGAGCAAAAATGAAATGGAAGGTATACCGAATGGAGGAGCAATAAACATGGGAACCAAAGACAATGAATTGACAACCACTACTTGCTCTTGAGTGGAAGAAGAGGGAAGAGGAGACATACCTTTGAATGTGGATGTCATGTGACCCAATGATGGAAGTGACTATGTAACATGTTATTTTTTTTTATGCTCAGCTCCCACCTCAAGGTCTACGATATCCATCTGGTAATCCAATGACCGCTCATGAAATAATAGAAACTCTTAGGCAAGTTCAACCTGAGTTGCTGATGTTTGTGGAGGAGTATTTACTAAAATAGTAGTTACTATAACTACAACCATGGAAACTGCAATAGTGGATAAAGAAGCAATGCCGTCCTCAACCTCTTTGCAACCCTTGGGAAAGGAAAGGCCTCTTTTACACTCTGCTTCTCCAAAGGAAGTGCCTCATATATATTTTACTTTACCCACTGGGATCTTCGTTGAAACACAAATTGCTACTCTTATTCCTCAAGTTTCGCCTCTTCAACTGCCAAGTGCTCTTCTTTAACCATGCTTCCTTCATTGTTAAACTTTAGAAAACTTTGATGTATGACCTTGGTGAAAGCGATAGGTTGATAGACGTTAAAAAATTCATCATACACCTTTGAAAACACCTTGTCCATCTTAAACCCATAAGGCAACATAATTTTTCCCCTATGGACCCGCATAATCCACTAATTCATGATCTTCTCTTCAAACCACATGGTCAATTATTCTTTCATCTGGTAAAATAGTCTCGATAGAGGAATTTGATCTTCATGCACTACGGATTTATATTTAACCTCTTGCTCGTAGAATTCATGTGATGGTGGAAGCGACATCATGGCTTTGACGTGTCACTCTAAATAACACTCATCAAAATTATTTTTATTTTCCTATATGTCTGATCATGGACAACAATAAAAATGTTTGGCCTTGATTATTTCTAAAAATCTATCCAAGGGGTCATATATCCATCATTGTGACAGTTCTATCAGACCCAGGTCCTAGAAAGCCTCCATGAGTAATCTATTATGGCCAATCTGGTTCACTTCTATGCTGTCGAACTTGAATGACATGATGCATATTGTTATCTTCCCATATCTTGATCCATAAATATCATTAGTATAATTAGTTTGGCGCACCACCTCCATGGAAAAAATATGCTTGGTGGTGAAATATGGAAGTAGGAAGCCATAAATTCTCACAACCACGCCTTGAGTCAGCAAAACGATGTCACCTTTTGTCAGTTGTGAAAACCACCTCTTTCGTTGCCCGTGGCACTCTTTCACTCTTGCCACAAATCAAATAAATTACGGGCCCCAAAAATAAGTGGTTAAAACCATATAATGACTCTCATATTGACAGAGTGGGAGTCCACATATAAATCGACAAAAGCTCATTCTCCTCATCAACTTGCTTAATTTCAATAAATGAAAAATACTAATGTAAATGAAATAAGAAATACCAGATAATGAAATAGGTATGCTTGAATGAAGTTCTTCTCTAGTATTCAAATTTTCCAACTGAATATGCATTTTTCAATATATGAAATTGGCCCAATAAAAATAAATCAAGTTTTTCCCCTTTCTCATTGTCGTTGGAGCGTAAAAATCCACTTGAGATATACATTGTGCTAGCATTGCCTGCTACTTGTGAACTGTAGAATCCATAGAAAGGCTGAAAATCCATGCCAACATAGAAAATAAATTGAGGCTCTTGAATTTTGACATTGGCTTCAGCATATTTGGCAACTGCCCTAGCTACAGTTCTTTAATTAGTTGCATCTCCATGAACTAGCACATTGTTACAATAGACACATATCTTTCTTCTTGCTCATTGATATGCAGCTTATTGAAAATCTTGTTAGAGGGAGGTTTTAACCCACAAGCAAATGCTTCCCTCACTTCATCGGAGGTGATAGAGAAAATTACATCCCCACTTGCATTTCGAATCGACCTGGTAGCTGGGTTATAAAATCTGGCAATAAATTTTACCAACTTTGGGCAAGGGTGTATGGGCGTACATAGATACCAAAATAACTGTGCATAAAATGACATAGTCAAAGGGTTCTCTGGCATCAATATTTGTTTTACCATGAATTACACAACTTACCAAAGCTTCACCATGCCCTTATTGGTAATCATGCAGTCCCCAACCTCCACCATGGTGTTAGAGTATGGGTCCAAATCCACATTTTCATTTTTCCATTCTTTCTTGGATTTTTTCTCACCCTCTGCTTTCTTTCTCAAATTTTTAGGCTTTGCAACATCCTTTGCTTCTCCACTTTTCTTTCCCATTTTAAATTCTAGCAACCCTAAAGGTGCTCTACAACTTTTGCAACTGAAATCTCAAAAATGCACCAAGAGAATTTTTTAAAATTATAATCACTGAGCAAATTTACCTGTGCTCTATTTATAGATGGAGCTCTCAACCACCAGAGTAAATGCAACACTTCATATTTCCAATTTCAAGAGAGTGTGCACCTTGTTTCACTTGACTAGCACTATTCTCGATGCTTTAACGATAATTAACTATTATTCACCACAAAATTATTTTTGAAAAGTGTGCCTTCTTACCATATTACACCTTTGGAAAACATGCCCTGACTGCTAAAACTACTTTAGAGAAATATATCTGCTACCTGCGAACCAATGGGCATCCTTGCTTTCGACTTTGTGAGATTTTAGTCCTTGGGAATGCAAAAACACCTCCCAATACAAATCTAGGCGCACATTTTAAATTAAATACTCTAAAAATGCGTTTTAACTTCTATGAACACTTTTAAAAATTCAACACTTGCTGATGGGTGAAATCATCTTGAGAGGGTTGTTGAGTCGTATTTTCACCCAGCAGTGAAAGTGCAATTCTCCTTCAGGATTTGGGTCCCAAATCCCCTCTTGCAAAGAAGTCAAACAAACAACTTCTCCAAGGTCTCCGCTGTATTAGCATTTGCAACTGTGTATTAATAATCTCAAACAAAGATAATCAATTTAAATACTTGGAACACCTTAGTGATTGCAAGTAACTGTAAACAAGGGGCAATGTTGGTTTATTTCACCATGAAACTTTAGTGATTGTTCATTGTTTTTTTTTTAGATTTTGTAATTTTTAAATGTTCATTTTAAATAAATTAAACCTTCGGGAAAAAGAAAATAAAATGAAAAAGAAATGCAAAAAATTAAAAATAGAACACATTCAGTCTGATGCTATCCTGTTCCGACAAAACCGAAGATATGAGGTTTCCATGCATGCAACCTAACCTATTGGACCCGCAAAACATGCACAATCCTGATAAGCTAAGTGCTGGTTCCTAAGGATTTGAATGAGGTTTTTAGATTTAAGCATTCGCATGCAGAAACCAAGGAAAACTTGTATCAACTACATTTATAAGCCTAAAATTTGAAAATGGAAAATAGACATTTAATCTTGCATGCAGAAAATGACTCCTTTCTTGCCCATAAGATGCAAATTTTTGAAATAAGATCTGCATTAAATATATCTCATTTTACAATAGCAGAATCTCTGGTTTTTTTTTTCAAACCAGTCTGTGGAAGAGAAACAACTCAAATAGGCCCAGAATGGCTTATCACCCTCAGCTCCTGTAACACTGCTCCAACAGTTTCGACCAGTCCATGTGGAAGGAAAATATCCAAGAAAAACCCAGTGTCAAGGCCTTGCCTTTATTCCTGCAATATTCTTTGAATAGTTTCTGACCCCCGTACCAATCTATGCCTTTGCATTTTATACTTGCTGGAAAATTGCTTCTCCTTCCACGACGGTTCGTTTCGTCTTCCATTGGTTGTTCGTTTCACCCCTGTCTCATCGTTATCTTTGACTTTCTGTTCGATGTCTTAAATGTTTAATATTATCGATGAACTGTAACGCCTCTATAACCCTTACACCTTTATGCCATGTGTTCTGCACTTCTCTGCATGTTTCGTAACTACCTCCTTGTAAATCATGACAAAAAATAGCATGTCGCGATATCATGATGTTTTTCTACATGCAACTCTGTTCCTCTGCCTGCACAGCGAAAATGAGACATGTCACAAAATCGCAACGTTTTTCGGCCAAAAACCTTGTTTGCCATCATGCACAGTGAAAATGAGACATGTCACAAAATCGTGACACTTTTCTCTTTTGCACCATCTTCTACTTTTTATCGTGAAATCGCGACAATTTTTCGTTCCATACCACTTGGCTACTTTCTATCATGAAATCACAACGCTTTTCTCTTTCAGGCTATCTCGTTGCTTCCTGTCACAAAATCGTGACATTTTTCATTTGGAACTGTCTTGCGGCTTTCTGTCATGAAATAGCAACATTTTTTTGCTTCGTACCCCTTTGCTTCTTCCTGTCACGAAATCGTGACACTTTTTATCTTTGGCATGTCTTGCTGCTTTAGGTTGCGAAAACGTGACATGTTGTGATATCACGACAACTTTAGTGCCTTGCCCTGTTTGACTAGTTTGACCACGATTTTGTGACATGTCGCGATTTAGCGACAATTTTTCCATTCTGTCTTTCTCTCTCCTCTTTGGACCGCGATTTCATAGTACATCATGAAATCGTGACAATTTTCGATCAACACGTCTTCCTGCTTGCCTAGGCCATGAAAGCTTGACATGTCGCGATATCACGACGTTTTTTCATTTTTGGCCACAATGGAGCAACATGTCGTGAAATCGTGACACTTTATTTTTCAGCCGTGACAGAGCAACACGTCGCGAAATCATGACAAATTTTCTTTCCTGGCCGTGATGGAGCAACACGTTGCGAAATCATGACAACTTTTCTTTTCTATCTGCGATGGAGCAACACATTGTGAAATCGTGACAACTTTTCTTTTCTATTCGTGATGGAGCGACATGTCGCGATATCGCGACACTTCTTCCTTTTGTGATATTTTGCTCTTCCTTTGATTTTTTCTTAATTTTTAGCATCTGGGTCACTTTTTTCTTCTTTGACAGCATGCAAAAAGGTGGGTCCCCAATTTTGGGGTGTGTTGTGGATCAGCCACAACAAATGGTGACTCTGCTATCAAATGCTCCTGAGCATTTTGGTGAGAACCCAACCTGAAATATACAAGCTTAGATACAGGCATTAGCACATAAAGATAAACAAATACCGATAGATCAGAAATACATGAAACATCAAAATCATAACTATCAGCTCAGTGTGTGCAATGTGTTTCATTCCCTATCATTTGAACTTGATCAACATTCCATTGTCAGTTTTACTTATGATTTGTATGCAAGGCTATGAATGATTTGTGCAGGATTTGATGCATGATGAAGATGCTAGAGAAATAACAACCTGCTTTACAAAGGCTCAAACCTTCTAATATCATGAACAAACATATTCAAGTTGTCAAACCCTCTTAGGACCAAATATATATATATTGAATTAATTTACTAGATCCCAAAGTTGGTTATGTGTCACTACCATCTTGAACCCATGTGCAAGTGTGAGTGAAATCAAAACTTTGGGGAATAGGATTCCCAACCTAAGCGAGATGGGAATTTAACCCTATCCTTACTATTTTGATTTGGAGTTCATTACCTCATCTTGAACAAAATGATTTAACCAGTTATGGATGAAATTGTTAAGCTAGTCTATCCATATGAGCAATCAGTGGTCTTGCTTTTAGACAAGACATGATGCCACACATGAGCATTTAACCCCATAATCCATGATTTGGCTTCATTCATTATCTTTTTTTTTTCTTGGACCTTTGAGATGACTACCCATCCTTGCTAGGGACATGTAGTACAATCCCTCCAATCCAATATTAAGATGAAATGGGAAACATTAATTTTTATTTCTTGGACCTTTGGGATGACTACCCATCCTTGCCAGGGACATGTAGTATGACCCCTCCAATCCAAGATGAAGATGAAATGGGAAATATTAGTTAATTTTATTTTTGTTTCTTAGATTTTTGGGATGACTACCCATCCTTTGCAGAGGACATGTAGTACGATCCTTCCCATCCAAGTTTTATGATAAAATGAAAGATGGAAGCTTTGGGGAATCAGATTCTCAACCTAGGTAAGATGAGAATTATGTCCTATCCTTACTACTCCATGAAGGTCAAATCAGAGCTTTGGGGAATTGGATCCTCAACCTAAGTGAGATGAGGATTTAAACCTATCCTTACTACTTTGATTTTAGGCTTTAAGCATTATTGGAGTGGTAAAAACCATTTTTTTAAGGATTATGTTGCATGATAGGATAGACATGGACTATTCCCTTCGCCTCACCTTTTCTTCCAAGTATGGTTTTTACCATTTTTCTCAAGACTCTCTTTAATATGCGTAGAACATGCTTGGTTCAAGATAGTTCGGGCATAAGTTCCCAACCTTAGGATTTTTTATGTTTTTATGTTATAGAATAACCCTAAGAGGATTCAACACCTTTTCAATGATTGTACATGACATGAAGATGCCACTAAGATGAAATATATATGCAGTGTGGAATATAACATGAGATATGAATGCATTGCTTCTTTTGAAATTTTAATGGAGTATACGTCACCTACTTTACCATAATGTGAAAAACTGACAACTTCATGCATAAAAACTTCCAAACAATATTCTTTAATGTGTTTGCAATATTCGTGGAGCTTTCTACAATACAATTCTGAAGTTTCATATTTTCTCGATCTTAGGCATAAGTTGACATCTCAAATTTTTTTTTTTTTTACAAACCAAACATGTCCATAGGACCAACAAATAACTTTAAATCAAAACTTATTCAATCCAAAACCAAAATGCAATCCAAAAATGAAAATTTGAAAACACAAACCAAAACCAAAAATCAAAACCTATATACAAATGTACAAAATAATACAAGATGATGCAAAGCTTGGATTATCACTTTCCTAGATCCCAAACATGATTAGAACATTTCAACAAAAATATAACGTGATGTGCATGCCAAATGATGTAGGAATCCAAAAAAAACAATATTATACCACACCATGCAACAACTTTTAACTTACTTTGCTCACCCCACCAATTATATTTAATTCCATTAGTACTCTCATAGGTGAGCGTCCGATTACTAAAATGATTAGACCATAAATGATATTCAATTTTATCTTGTCTATTCCTGAAAGTATCCATTTCATAATTCGATTCTTGATTTAAAATTAGGCCTTCTTTTTCAAATGTGAGATGTTGCAAACAAGAGCCTATTTCTAAAAGTCTTGAATTCAAATTATTTTTTGAGATTTTAAAGCAATCAAAATCAATCAAAACTTGACAAACATCACCAAGATTTGACATTTCATCCTTAATGACATTAGCATCCAAAGGGACATCATGTAACCCATCACTTAAAATTTTTGTAGCTACTACCAAAGATAAATATTTCACCTTGTCACCCATACTCAACCCATCATAATTAGAATTTACAACAACTTGATGAGTGTTAGTAGCTTTTTCTTTTTTCTCATTGTCTTCTTCATCCTCCAACACCTGTTCAAAAACACCAAAGTTAGGCACCCAATCAAACATGCATCCATATTTTTCAAAACAAGAGCCTAGTTTTTCAAGATATGTGTCGCGTGACACCTTTCCATGATCAATGGCTTGAGTTGCCTCAAAATCCATATTATAATTAGGATCATCAATAGTATCAAACCCACACCACTTAGGCTTTGTAATTTCATCCTTTTGAGATGGCATAGACATTGTAGAAACAATAGGTGGATCAAGATTTTCGATTTCTTGCCCCTCAAGGGGAACAAAATAAATTGATTCTCCTTCTTCATCCATGGTAGTAGAATCATTATCCTTCCCCAACCTTTGATGAGATTCCAACCCTTCTTCCAAAGCATTATTAGATTGTACAGGACTTGTAACATCCTCATATGAAAGGGCAATCGTATTATCCTGCATATCAATAGGCACACAAATTTCATTAGTAGTTTTGGAGTGAGCATACTCTTCCCTAGAATCATGATGATCATCTTTCAAAATCAAATTGTGATGCTCAACTATTTCTTCATCATCTTTTAATTCATAAACATGTTTCTCATCAAATTTATCTTCACCTTCCTTAGATGGTTCAATTACTTCCAAAATTGAGTCATTGCTTGTATTCAAATTGATAAGGCCATCATAATCCACATGTGTAACCCATGATTCAAGTTTAACATAATTTGGAAGGTGTGAATTTTCTTGGCCATTATCTTCAACAATGTCATCCAACATGTCATCCGAAACAGATTCATCCTCGTAGAATTCATATTTTGGTGAGTCAAGGGTTCCCAATCTGTCACATGTTTCAATACTAGTTGGATCTAGTACTCCTCCCTTGCCTAAAATCATATTATTAACAAAATCATTGAAATTGATTTTAGAAACATCTTTTGAATCAAGATGAGTATTTTGAAGTTGATTCATACTTATGACCGATGGTTGGTCTTGCATAGTAGGTTGAGGATTTTGAAATTGATTGAAACTTGGGAATGATTGTTGATTTTGAAATTGATTCAAACTTGAACTCGATTGAGGTGGATAAATCATTGGGTGGGTAAAAGAGGTATTAAATGATTGAAAATTATAGGATCCAAAACCCACACCATAATTTTGACAACTCAATTGTTGCTCAATTGCCATTGCTTGAGTATAGGCTTGTGACAAATATGTGATTAGAGGCATCCCTCGCAAATATGTGGAAGTGAGTGGGTCAAGAGCATTGACATATATTTGGAGAGCCACTTCTTCTTGCAGAACATAAAATGTCACCAATTGAGTATATAATCCCAAGAAAATTTCAGAAAATGACTTCACATTTTCACTTGGTCCTTTTTTAATAGTGAGAAACTGCTCATATGCGGATTGAGTCAACTTGCTTTTTGTCGAATTGATTAAGAAATGCTGCCTCTAGTTGAGCCCAAGAAGTGATAGACCCTAAAGGTAGACTTGTAAACCAATCATATGCCACTTTTTCCAAGGTGTACAGGAACATTTTACAAGCAACATCATCATACCAACTTGTTAAGTGATTGGCACAGAATTTGAATGCTTGAATGTGTTCTTCTATAGTATTTGTCCCGTTAGACAAAAATCGAGGAAGACATCTCTCAAAACCAACGGGCAAATAATGTTGAACTCCCGGTATGTTCAATGGGCTACTTGGAATCCATGGTGAAAACATAGCCATTAGTGTATCTTAAAGAATACAACTTTAATATCAATTTTTTTTTTTTTAAATTAAATTAAATCACATTATTCTTGTATGAACAATCAAAGCGTTAGACCAGTGCATAGCAATTCATGTCCTCCTTTTAACAGTACAAAGTTGTATTGTTAAAAGAGGGCTAAAGATAATAATCAATAGGGCATGAAATATTAAAAATTTAAATCCCTATAGCATTTAAATCAATCTAAAATAAACCGGTTCAGGCCCTCCTTCTAGCGCCAATGTTGAGTGGTGTTAGAGGAGGCCGAAGATGCTAATCAAATGGACTTGAAATATTTAGCAATGTAAAGCTCTTAAACAATTATAAACCTGTAGCATCTAAAATCACGATAAAATAAACCTTTTCATGTCCTCCTTCTAGCGCCAAAATGTTGAGTCGTATTTTCACCCAGCAGTGAAAGTGCAACTCTCCTTCAGGATTTGGGTCCCAAATCCCCTCTTGCAAAGAAGTCAAACAAACAACTTCTCCAAGGTCTCCGCTATATTCGCATTTGCAACTATGTATTAGTAATCTCAAACAAAGATAATCAATTTAAATTCTTGGAACACCTTAGTGATTGCAAGTAACTATAAACAAGGGGCAATGTTGGTTTATTTCACCATGAAAATTTAGTGATTGTTCATTGTTTTTTTTTTAGATTTTGTAATTTTTAAATGTTCATTTTAAATAAATTAAACCTTCGAGAAAAATAAAATAAAATGAAAAAGAAATGTAGAAAATTAAAAATAGAACACATTCAGTCTGATGCTATCCTGTTTCGACAAAACCGAAGATATGAGGTTTCCATGCATGCAACCTAACCTATTGGACCTGCAAAACATGCACAATCCTAATAAGCTAAGTGTTGGTTCCTAAGGATTTGAATGAGGTTTTCATATTTAAGCATTCGCATGCAGCAACCAAGGAAAACTTGTATCAACTACATTTACAAGCCTAAAATTTGAAAAGGGGAAATAGACATTTAATCTTGCATGCAGAAAATGACTCCTTCTTTCTTGCCCATAAGATGCAAATTTTTGAAATAAGATCTGCATTAAATATATATCATTTTACAATAGCAGAATCTCTGGTTTTTTTTCAAACCAGTCTGTGGAAGAGAAACAACTCAAACAAGCCTAGAATGGCTTATCACCCTTAGCTCCTGTAACACTGCTCCAGCGGTTTCTGACCTATCCATGTGGAAGGAAAATATCTAGGAAAAACCCAGTGTCAAGGCCTTGCCTTTATTCCTGCAATATTCTCTGAACAGTTTCTGACCCCCATACCAATTTGTGCCTCTGCATTTTATACTTGCCGGAAAATTGCTTCTCCTTCCACGATGGTTCATTTTGTCTTCCAGTGGCTACTCGTTTCACCCCCGTCTCATCGTTATCTTTGAATTTTTGTCCGATGTCTTAAACATTTAATATTATCGATGAACTATAATGCCTCTGTAACCCTTACACCTTTATGCCATGTGTTCCGTGCTTCTCTGCATGTTCCATAACTGCCTCCTTGTAAATCATGACAAAAAATAGCATGTCGCGATATCGCGACAGTTTTCTACATGCAAATTTGTTCCTCTGCCTGCACAGCAAAAATGAGACATGTCACAAAATCATGACATTTTTTGGCCAATAGCCTTGTCTGCCATCATGCACAGCGAAAATGAGACATGTCGTGAAATCGCAACACTTTTCTCTTTTGCACCATCTTCTGCTTTCTATTGTGAAATCGTGACAATTTTTCGTTTCATACCACTTGGCTGCTTTCTATCGCGAAATCGCGACACTTTTCTCTTTTAGGCTGTCTCGCTGCTTCCTATCACGAAATCGTGACATTTTTCATTTGTAACTGTCTTGCGGATTTCTGTCATGAAATCGCGACATTTTTTTGCTTCGTACCCGTTTGCTGCTTCTTGTCGTGAAATCACGACACTTTTCATCTTTGGCATGTCTTGCTGCTTTAGGTCGCGAAAACGCGACATGTCACGATATCGCGACAACTTTAGTGCCTTGCCCTGTTTGATTGGTTTGATCGTGATTTTGTGACATGTCGCGATTTCGTGACAATTTTCCATTTTGTCTTTCTCTCTCCTCTTTGGAATGCGATTTCATAATACGTCGCAAAATCGCAACAATTTTCGAACAACACCTCTTCCTGCTTGCCTGGGCCGCAAAATCTTGACATGTTGCGATATCGCAACGTTTTTTCATTTTTGGCCGTGACGGAGCAACATGTCGCGAAATCGTGGCACTTTATTTTTCGGTCGTGACGGAGAAACACGTCGCAAAATCGTGACAACTTTTCATTTCTGGCCGTGATGGAGCAAGACGTCGCGAAATCGTGACAACTTTTCTTTTCTATCCACGATGGAGCAACACGTCGCGAAATCGTGATAACTTTTCTTTTCTATCCGCAATGGAGCGACATGTCGCGATATCACAACACTTCTTCCTTTTGTGATATTTTGCTCTTCCTTTGATTTTTTCTTGATTTTTAGCATCTGGGTCATTGTTTTCTTCTTTGAAAGCATGCAAAAAGGTGGGTCCCCAATTTTGGGGTGTGTTGTGGATCAGCCACAACAAGGGTGCTCCACAAAAAATTTTCACATGCCCAAAAAGTAATGGAGGGGTGAAAGCACTTGGGTGGTGCAATTGGTCTCTTCTTCTCTTGCTCTTGAAATGCCTTCAACCTGTTTGATTTAATTCCATGGCAAAGCCTCCTTTTAAAGCAATTTTATGCTTTTCTTTTTTACTCGATATTTAGAAAAAGTGTCTTTTAAATCTCTTTTTTCTGGAGCATTTTTATTTTCCTTTTCTTATTTTTTTTTTAAATTTCATGCCATATTAAGAAAATAAAATGAAATTTTAAAAACTTTAATCTTTGCTTTTTTTACCCAAGGATTTTAATAACAAGGCTATGAAAACTCTTGCTTTTATTTTTCCCTTTTTCTTTTTACTTCGCTCCGTTTCTAATTTCTTCGAAACCTATCATATGTAGTTGTTTAAAAATGTCAGAGCATGACCCCATGCTTTTAGAACATATTTGTCACTTTACCTTCATGAGGAGTGAATGGATGGGAGCTTTGCCTTCTTATGTAAACACTGTTGACTATTCCCTCTTTTAACTATTGCAACACGCTCGTTATCATAGACCATATTTTATTTAACGAATGATGTGGAAGATTTTAGCTCAAAATCCAAGGCGAAAGACTTTTTTAAACATTTTCTTTTAAATCAATTATATGGGTGCTATGATTAGCGTTTTTAAATCTTTATAAAATACTTTCACCCCAACGAGGAGCGAACGGGAGTTTTACCCCTCATTTGGGGTAAAATCCCTTTTGACCACTTTCATCATGGTGATTTGGCACTTCCATATAGTCATTCCCTTTCTATTTTATTTAAAACATGTGTTCACCCTCATTGGGAGGCGAATGGGGTTTTCACCCCTTCCTCAGGGTAAAAGTGTTCCATTTGCCACACTCCACGATTTTAGAATCAGAACCCACACATTTATATTTCAAGCTTTGATTGAGGCAATTACTTCTCTGTTCTTACACTTTCGCTAGGTGCTCCCGAACGTCTTCCCTAAAATATTTTTCTTTTTAACTTGAAGACTTGCAAAGTAAGGCAACTTTTTAACTCAAGGCTTTCAAACCTATTGAAAAATTTTCAATACAACAATTAATTTTGCAAGAAATTCGTAATATATCCTCATGGAAATATTTTGGGGCAAAAATAATTTTCAAAAGCATTTTCCAAACCAAAGATTTCCTTGAGGAAAGACTAGCATATTCTAGTAAGGTTAACCTCATATATATTATTATTATTATTATTTTTTTATAAAATAATAAAATAAAATCTGTACATATTTACACACTTGTACCTCTTGATTACATCATTGAAAATAGGCCTTGATATGAATATCATTAACTCGAATAGGCATATCCCAACCATCCATATCTTGAATATGATACGCATTCATTGAATTTACTGTAAAAACTTGAATTGGACCTTCCCAGATCACATTGAACTTGTGGTGCTTCCTTATCTTGGCTTTGTTCTTGTTCCACTTGAAGATCAAATATCCCACCTAAAACTTATGTTCTGTTGTCTTTTTTCCAAACCACTTTTGCATAATTTTAGCGTGTTTGGTGAAAGCTTCATATGCCTTTTCTCTCTTCTCTTCTAGCTGCAACAATTGAGCCAACCTTACACTCATGGGATCAAATTCATCATCTTCATATTTGAATAACTGCAACATTTGGAGGACGGGGAGCTCGATATGAGTGGGTAACACTACCTCTTTTCCATACACCAAAGAGTAAGGAGAGGCTTTGATAGAATTCTTAACTGATATACCGTATACTCATAGAGCCTAATTTAATAGTAGATGTTAGCTTCTTTTATTGCTCCCAAGTGTCCTTTTCAAGATTCAAAGCAAATTTTTGTTTATGGATTTGGCCAAACCGTTTCCTTGTGGGTAATAATTGTAATAAGTCTTCAAATAAATCCCATATTTGCTTGAAAATTTGGTGATATTTACCCCAATAACTAGAGTCTCGTCATGTATTAAAATGGCATATGGTATGCCAAAATGGGTGATCAACCCTTCAAGGAAGGATATAACTATAGCCTGGTCCATCTTCTTGGTTGAAATAACTTCTTCCCACCTGGTAAAATTATCAATCACTATAAAGATATATTTATGCTCTATGGAAGAATGAGGATCAATGACTCCAATGAAATCCAGGCCCCACTACTAAAAGGGTGCTTCTACCTAAATCATATGCAAATACAAATATACCTTCTTGTTCCTTCCAACATAACATTGACAATTGTCATAACTTTGGCTCACCTTATGTGCATCTGTGAAAAGAGTAGGCCAAAAATAACTACTTGGATGATCTTCAATGCCATAGGCCTTCTTGCATAATGCTTGTTGAATAATCTAGAGTGAAACTCTGCCAAGATATTTTTCTTGTCAAACTCTTTCACACATTTGAGTAATCCCTATTTGTTTTTATGAAATAGTCCATTTGGCAATAGGGCATACCTAAGAACCTGCAGTTTGAATCTTCACCACTATGAGGCATTAAAGTGTGATGGATATTTTCTAGATGTGAATAATTCGACAAGGTCCTCTATCCAGTCATGATTGCTTATTACCTGATTGGCCAGATTACTTTGGCTGATGATTTCATCCTGTATTATAGGTAGTGATCCAGAAGTTGTGATTTTGGCCAACTCTTGGCATAATGCTCAGCCATGAACCAACTTAGTCGGCCAAATATCCACATCGTATTCCTATATTTTTGACACATAGCTTGCTATTTTATCACCCATTTCTCCTTGAATAATAAAATTCCTGACATATGGATGTATAACGTAGATGACTATCTTACTCTATGAAACAAAATGATGAAATTTATTCAATGAATTCATGAACGTATACACCTACTTCTTGATGAAGTTAAATTTCTCTTAGTGGGGCACAATGACTTGGTTGAGGAAAGCAATAAATTTCTCATCACCATCATATTGCTTTTGAGTGAGGATAGTAGCATAAATATCCTACTCTCCTATTCCATAATGGATGAAATATTTTGAATAGTTTGGATTAATTTGCACTGGTGCTTGGGTGATTATTTCCTTGATTTCCCAAAATGCCCTTCTCCTTACCTCTATCCACTTAAAGTCTGCATTCTTCTTCAGAAGTTCAGTCATTGGCTTGACTACCTGAGAAAAATCAATAATAATTTTTTGAATGAAATTGGTCTGGATAAACAATGATTGTAGATCCTTATTGTTAACTGGTAGTGGTAAATTCAAGAGAGCTTCAACTCTTATAGGATTAATTTCTAGTCATTATGAAATCACATGTCCCAAAAGTTTGCCCTCTTTGACAGCAAAAATGTATTTCTTCGGGTTAATGAAAATTCCAAATTCCCAACATTTTTTGAACACTTGCCTTAGATGAGAGACATGCTCTTCCTTGCAATGTGATAAAACAATCATGTCATCAAGGTAAATTACAATAATCTAATTCAACAACTCACTAAAAGTGACATCCATCTCTCTGAAAGGTGGTGCCAACATTGGAAATACCAAATTACATTCTTTGAGAGGTGAAAGTGCCCCATTTTGTAGTAAATGCCATTTTGTGTTGGTCCTTGTCCTTCACCTAGATTGGTTGTAACCAAAAAAAACATCCAGTAATGAAAATATCTGAGCTCCAATGACTACATGTAAAATATGATCAATTTGCGGTAAAGGATAGTGATATTTTAAAGAATCCTAGTTCAAATTATGAAAGTCCACACATAGGCGAATATCTCTATAATTATTTTGAACAGGAACAAATTTTGCCACCCATGTTGAGTGCTTGATAGGATAAATTATTTTTACCTCTAGCATTTTCAACAACTCTTATTTCATAAGCACTTCAATTTTGGGATTGCCAGGCCATTGTTTTTGCTGAAAATGTTTTACCCCATCCTACAATTCAATGGTGTGCTGGATCACATTTTTGTCATATCCTTTCAGATCATGGTAGCTCCAAGTGACAATATCTAGGAAATCATAACATAGATTCTTAATATCTTTGAGATCCTTCGACGTGCAATCTGTCCCAATTTTGATAACTTTTTTTGGCTCCAAATGCATTTCCTTGTATTCTTTCACATATACCTTAGTTTTATGTTTCTCTACCCTGTAATTTTGATCAAACAAGCTTTCAAGCAAAATCAGTCCCCTAGGAATGTGATTGTTCTTCAGTTGAATCATTCCTTCCATCTCCTCTTCGACCAATATTCTATCTTTGGTGCTTACAACTTCCTTAATAAAAAAATTGATTATTTTTTCATCATTGTCGAACACTTGCCAATAAATTTTTTTATCAAGGATTAAGGGTCTATAAATTACCCTCATAGTATTTGGTTTCCTGACCACTTGCTCTACAAGAGAGAAATTGGAACCAAGAGGAGCTAAAATATTTGCATGTTTGTGTTGCTTCTAGGAAATTTCTTGAATATTCAATGTTGTAAAGGACTCAAAAAAATATAATACCTTATTATGATAGGCCTTAAAATAGTTTTGCTTCAACACACACTTGTTTGTAGTCTAGTTGACGATGAGTTTAGAATATCCAAAAATTTACAACTATTTTATTTCCAAATTTTCAGCTTTCTTCAAACCAAGGCACAACGCTTCATATTCAGTGTTATTTTTCATGTAGCTCCAAGTTAACCAATATGAATAGGTCTTATATAATCCTTTAGGAGAAAAAAGAATAATTCTAGATCTTACACCATTCTTACATCTTAAATTGTCGAAGTATAGCTTCCATAGCTAATCAGAGATAGGTTCTCGAGAATTAAAAAAAAATTCTTTAATTTGTTCAAGTTTAGTTACGGTGTAACAAATGATATCAGTTTCTACCATAGTATTGAAATATATTAGAAAAAAATCATCTTCCAAGTGGAGGTCATCAAGAGCTTCCTCCATCAAGTCCACTTCTTGCACTTCCTCTATCATCATGTTGATTGCACCAGTGGGCTTTTCTTCTTCTTCCAATTTTTCTATATGAAAAGTGGATGGCTTTTCATTATAGATGTGGATTCTTCTTCCCTTGAATGGGATATCCAAATGTGAATAATCCAAGGAAATATATCCTCCTAGTTTTGTTGTGAATTCCCTTGAAAGACACATGCTGAAGTATGGTTCCAAGTCAACCACCACTACTTCTTGGATGACAGTGATCTATGGTATGATGTGTAGAACGATAGGAATATCTTTAATCACACCCATTGTTTTGACTGGGGTCCCATAAAACTACAATATGCCTAGATTGATTCTTATATAATCCATTACCATTACTTCACATAATGCCTTTGGCATGATAGTAATCATAGCACCGAAGTCAATCATACAATTATGCACAATCTACCCTTCCATTCTGAGGGACAAATAGAATGGAGGTGGTTGATTTTTACCAGTGGCATAAGTTGGCAGTGTCTATGCTAAAACTATTTGGTAAGGCATTTCTTATAATAATTTGCAAAATTGAGAGACTCCTACAATAGGTCAAATTGTCCAGGTAACAATAGCACATCATATGAACTTACGTTTGTAGGAATATTTTTATTTTTTCCACAATGTTATAATTAGAAGTCTTGGAGATCTTTTCTTCACTAGTCAACTCATATTTGTTTTGGTACTATTTAGTGGCTTCCACCCTTTTCCACTTAGTCAATGATGGGTATTTGAGGTACTCTTTGGCTTGTTCTTTTGCATCAGTATGTGATTGAGTGACTGCGGGATGTGAAGTTGTTGCCTTAATCTGCAACTTCTCTTGAGATTGTTTAGGAAATAGATCCTTCAACAAGATATAATATTGCTATTTAGTCATTGCATCAGACACCTTTTCTTGTGGTTGCCTTTTCATTTTGGATCTTTTGTTCAGTAGGAACTTTGAGAGGCTCCATTTCTATTGGATCAATAGTCACTGGCTTCTTTCCAGCTCTCGTAAGGACTGAAACTTGCTCCAAGGAAGAGACAATAAAATTATGATTGATTTTTGTTATCATATTAATTTGTCCAGCAGAACTCTCTACTAACGTATGTACATAGTTTAGATGAACCATGCATGTATATTCACCATAAGGATCATTACAAGTGGAATATCAATATGCCCACTCTGATGTGCTAGCTTCTTCATTTTTCAACATCATTGTATTTCTTCCAGGACCTTTTATAGTAGCCAGTTGCTCTCTAGTAATCGATGGTGTTGAAAATATTCTTGTCTAAAATTCAACTTTAGCTTACTTCTTCTTAACTGTCATGATTTCATTCTACATTGTCCTTACGATTGAATTGATAGATTGCATTTCTTATAATAATTTTGTGTAGGGATCATGATTTGAGGGTGTAGGAGGTGTTGGTAAAGGTAGAGGTGTTAGTGGAGTAGGAAACTGTAATGAAATAGGTGGTACTGACAGTGCTGGGAATAAAATTAGGGCTAGAAACTAAGGCATAAATGGCATAGGTAATTACGGTATACTTGGATCAAAGAGCTGTGGAATTAAAACTAGAGCGATTTGAGGTCATTCCAAGCTCCATGAGGGAACCGAGTACATAGAAGGCATAGGCTATGAAAATGCACTTGAATATAGGTGTTGTGGAAGATCAGGAAGAATGGACATAGTTACCTTCGAAGGCAATTTACCTATAGTAATTAGATCTACCTCGGTCTTCTGTGCTTGCATGTACATATCTAGAAATGTGTTGACATTGGCTTGTCATAAAACCATACCAATGTTTGAGTTGAAGTCCCAAAGATAGTAAAACATGGATTGCTCATGCATGGTCTGAAGGCCATCAAGGACTCTCTACGAGTTTCGAGAAAATCTAACATTGAAATCCACTATTTTCTCCTACGAATGTCTTTGGATATTTGTAAATTAGTGTAGCAAGGAAAAGGTATCAACTTGCTCATGAAAGTTCTTAATCAGCAATTTCACCAACTGGTCCCATTAGGTAATGGTAGTGGGTGGCAAGGATTGGTACTAATACAACAACTTCCCTTTGAGTGACAACACCAGTAACCTCACCATAATAATTTTTTCTATAATGCCATGGATTATAACTAAAGAAGCCACATCTTGGATATGCTTGTAGGTAGTCTTACCAATACCATCATAGGTAGGCAAAGCCTTCAATGCTACTTAAGGGACTGGATTCTATGCTTGTAAATTCAAATATCTTGAGCTATTCCATGCTAGGAACTATCTTGGTGGTTGTGGTTGTTGTGGTGGTAGGTTTTAAGCCATGTGAATTGGTGTGTGAGGTTAAGGAGATAGGATGCTAGTAGTAGTACTAGCTAGACTTGAAGGAACGAAGAATAGACCAACTAATTATGAAGAAGTTTTAACTATCGTATGAGGTGAAGTGACTAATCTATAATGTTATCCTAATATTTGGGTGTCAATTTCAAGGAACTCAATGGGGTTTTCATAATTTTTGGCTTTTGATCTTGTGATCATGAAGTATAGCTTTCACTGACTTCATGTTCAGAGGCTTCTGGGTGTAGTTGAGTCACCAGATATTCTAACTTAACAATATGAAGGTGAACATAAAACCTTAATACTGTTGATAGTGAAACTTTTAAAGGTCCCATCGGGTGTGCTAAAAACTATTGATCAAATATCTACCTAAAATACAAACATATATTTGTGCATCTTAGACACAACCAACATTGAAAGGTCAAAGTAAAGATATGTCCTCCATGCCAATCTCTAGAGAGGGCTAGCTCCCTTACTAATACTACACTATTTTAAGTCTAGAGTTGTAGGAAATAAATAAAAAATAATAGAAATAAATGGGAAATATAGCCACATGCCAAATATGTAGGATTGGAGATAGACTAGCAGTAGGAATTCCACCCAAGTTTCATATCAACATAGAATAGAAAGGAAGCAAGAGAATTAAATTATAGTTCCTTGGAGACAACTTCCATAAATGCATTCCAGTACTCACACTCTCACCAGTAGTGCCCAAATCCAGATGCAAAATTTGAACTTAGCAGCAGATAATAGACATGAATATAAAATAGAAATACTTGAGTAGAAAGAAATCACACAAAGACTACTTGCAAAATCAAAATCTAAACTCTTTCTATTTACGTAGAAAATTTGAATAGTTTTTCTACAGAGTGTCTATCCTCTTTTTACATGGAAAAATTATTAGTATTTATGGAGGGATTTTGCCTCTATTATTTAATGCACAAAAAAAAAAAAATTTACGGATCAAGAACCTTCATGAAGAAAACCTTCCTTGAAATTCTTGAAAATATTTCTTCTAAGACAACGATCCAATTTTTAAGGAGAAATTTCTAGGAAATCAGCACCTTCAGAGGTTGGTGCACAGAAAACTACAAAGTAGGTTATTGAATTGATATCTCCATCCTTCCTTGGAAATTTACCCCTGTACAGAATGTCTTGGAATCAATCATTAAATTACCATCACTCGTCCAACTTTGGCACCTTTGAAAAGTTTCCATTGATGCTTAAAATCTAATTCACCCAAAATAACATGATGAGCGAAGGTGCTTTCTTTAACTTCCATTATTATTCCTTATTTGTACTTCCCGGTGGGGAAGGTGCCCATAAAGCGGTAACATTCATAACTTCATTCATTCTGTAGTTCTGAGTTACACCTTTCATTGTTTCTCATAATAATCTCATCATTGCACTCCATGTACAACCTTTGACCTTACTCAATTCCAAATTCTTTGCACCGCATTATCTCCTTGTCTTGGCAAGTAGTCAACTTAGGAACAACCTGGGTAGAAATAGATTGTTATACCCCTTTGATTTTATACTTGATGCTTTGAATCATCCTCGTATCACCTCACCTTTGAAAGAGGTGACTAAGGGCTTTGCCTTTATTCCAGGGTGAAAGCACTTCTCATGAGACGTCTTCCTTATTAAATATACATTCACTCCCAAAAGAGGTGAAAGACATTGTCACCCTTTACCTTGGACGATTGTAACTTTGTGTTGGATATTTTGAGTCCATGAAGTTGTCATTGATGTCAAGGAATGAAGTTGTCATTGATGTCAAGGAATGAGCTATCGTTGATGTCAAAATGTCAAAAGGAGCAATGCAAAATGTTGATGGAAAAATAGCTTCATAATATTTATTTTTAATATTATGTAAAGCATAAATAAAAGGTTTTTATTAAAACCATGGTTAGAAAAAATAAAATATTTTTATTAAAACCATGGTTGGACAAAATAAAAGGTTTTTATTAAAACCTAAGGAGGCTTTAATACTTATTAAAGCCAAAATATTTTAATATTAATTCATAATATGTAAATTATAATGAATTTAAATAAATTATAAACTAAATATTTGAAGCTAAAACATTAGCACCGACTCCCAACGAATTCATCTCCATCGACATGCATGAAATCAAGGGCAAACGTATTTATACCTTAAGCTAAACCTTATGTTTGGCATTTGAAAAATATCTGTGATATTTGGTGAGAAATATCTCGTGCAAAATCGAATGAAAGGCACTTCCGAAGTGCATGTGGAGCAGGTGTCATGTTGGAAGAAGAGCCAAAGGCTCTAGGGGAGAGTGAAGAGGATAAATCACACATTGTGCTTTATAGCAGCAAGGTGAGCGTGTGGCTCACATGACATGGAAGCCACGGTCAAGGCGATGCTGAAGCATTTGGTGCAAGTTCGAATTTCGTTGACTGTGGAGCAGGTAATAAAGGTTTTTTTTATTATTGCACATGCTAAGATTGTTGGAGGTATAAGGTGTAAGTAATTTTTGATTTTTACCTAAGTGATGAAAGGTTATTTTGGCTAGGGTAATTATTATTTTTACCTTAGGAAAATGGAAATTGATTTATTGCATTAAGTTATAAAGATATTTATTTAAATTAAATGCAATATTGAGTAGGGAGTTATAAGTAGAAGTTTATATTTTTATAGGGGATTTTGATGAAATTTATGATGTTGAATGTTAGTATTGATATGGAGCAATAAGGTGTATTTGAGATTTAATTTATCTTTGTGATTAAGGTAAATTGTGAAAGGTGTTATAGTGATAATTCTTGTCATCTAACTCTTAGTAATTGGAAAAGAAGTGTTTATGATTGTGGTAAATTTGTGTGATCTACTTCTACATCAAATAAAAGGTATGGGTACATTATTTCTTGATTGATTTGATTGGTTGGTTTTTTGGAAAACAATTTTGGAGTGAAACAAACTTGATTAGGTTTCCTTATTTGAGTTGTTAAGATATTGAGAAGTGAATGCTATGCATCTTGTTTTATAAGCATTTTTGTTGAAGTGAGTAATTAAGTAAAGAACTTGAACTAGGGTTTGCAAAGAATATGAGTATCATTGTTATGTGAAGATTGTTGTATAAGCATTGTTGTTGATGTGAGTAATTGAGTGAAGAACTTGAATTAGGGTTTGTAAAGAACATGAGTATCATTGTTATGTGAGATTGGTTGATAAGCATTGTTGGAAATTTTTTGAGTGAGTGTTCATAAGTTTGGACTAGGGTTTGTGAGCAAGGATTATTTTATTGAGTGATTGGTTGAATACATTTGGTTAAGCCTAGTCAAGTGGATGTATGAAGTGATAGCTCAAGTTCTATGAAACAAATTGTTCTATATTCTAAATTTATTTGAGAAAAAGGTTGAGTGTTGATGAGGGTGAAACATATTGAGTCTCTAACAATTCTATATATGTTTCTATGATAAAATAGAGATAGAAAGAAATTAAGAGTTTGTGAATATGAAGCATATTTAGTCTCTAACAATTCTCTGCATGTTTCTAAAAGAGTGATTGAAAGTAATTAAGCATTGTGGTGAATGTGAAGTATATTGAGTCTGTAACAATTATCTTTATGTTTCTATGATATTGGACAAGTTCTAGTGTGGACTTGTTGAACATATTTGAGGTAAGTCTTTGAGAGGACTTGTGGATAGATTTGAGTGAGATTTTGTGGAAGCTTACAATATAGATTGAGAGCAGATATTGGATAAGTTCTAGTGAGGACTTATTGAGCAGATTCAAACAAGTTCTATTGAAGACTTGTTGAGAAAATTTGAGCCAAGTCTTAGTGAATACTTGAGAGTAGATTGGACAAGTTATAGAGAGGACTTGTGGATAGATTAGTGTGAGATTTAGTGAAATATTTGAGATAAGTTTTTGAGTAGACTTATGAGCAGAGTTGATTGATTTATTTGTTCAAAACTTGGGTTAAGATTTGGGGTAGATCTAGCAGAGTTGATTTGAGATTAATTCAAGATTTTTTTTAAGGTTTGAAGATAGAGATTGAGGATAGATTTGTGCTAGACTAAAGGACTATGTTTAGTGCAGATCAAAGAAAAAATATTGAGGAAAAATTTGTGCTAGACCAAAGGACTGTGTTTAGTGCAAATTAGAGGACAAAGTTTGGTGTAGATTTGAGGATAGGTTTATGTCATACCGGAGACAATGGTTGAGAAAATTTGTGCTAAATCGAAGGACTGTGTTTAGTTTAGATTTGAGACAGATATTTTAAGGTGATAGAGTATAGATGATGACAGTATCTAGTGGATAGAGATCCATTAGCCAAGGTAGTGAGGATAGGTGTCTTTAGTGGATAGAGATCCATTAGCTAGAGCAATGGGGGCAACATTTCTTCTAGAAGATCACTAGTTAGAGCTAAGGATAAAGGAGTTCTCCTATGGATAGATATCCATGAACTTGATTAGGGGATTTGTATCTCCTTTCGAAGAGGTCCATGTGACCAGGAGATCCAAAATAAGTTTGATAATTGAATATTTGCATTAACAATATAGTTTAGAAACTATAGCCTTTAAATAGGTTACAAAATAGTAATCAAAACTGATTGAACAGGAGATCATGCCAAACAATATGCCAAGAGGAAGAGAGTTTGGTTTAGAACTCTTCCACCTAGGATATTTAGGAAATTAACCATTAGATATTTAAGACAGTAAATATCTACATGGTAGAAAGTAGAAAAGTAAATGTAATAATCTACCCAAGTAGTGTAATGCAATATACTACCTATTTTACCCTAATGGAGTAAAAGGGTAAATATCCCAAAGAATGGAATATTACTCTAACATCCCCCCTTATTACATTATTTGGGTAATGTATACCTATTCTCCTATACAACAATATTTGGGTAAAGTATATAACTACCCCAATACAGTGGAAGAAAATGTCGATTTGTTGGTTCTTGCTCTATCACAGTACTCTTGGCTGCTCCTAAGCAAAAAGTGGGTCATTCCTCACTTTGTCTTCACACCAACGAATGTCCTTATTGTAATCTTGTCATCCAACCGAATTGCATGGGTAACTAGCCACTGCAATCGCTAGGTGTAGTAGAATAGATCACTTCATACGAGGTTCATTCATTTACAATATGAGTTTGCAAAAGATAAGGTAGCTAAGGTGTCGATCGCTGCCGAAAATGCACCCTTATAAGTTCCCCCCTTCTTGTTGCAAAACATGTTGTAATTAATTTCTGAAAGAAGTATGACTAAGGTGTCGGTCGCTATCGAAAATGCACCCTTATAAGTCTTCTTCCCTTTTTACAAAAATTTGTGAAGAAAAGAAATGTATATTCCCCCTTAATTGCAAAATATGTGCAACTTAAGAAGCTTTGTGAAGGATTTTACAAATATTGCCTCCTAGGCAATTTTACACCAGAAAATTCCCTCCTTTTGTTACAAGAACTTCAAACAATGAGAGTTTGCTATTTATGAAGCCTAAAAAGAGGTACAAACACCCCTTTATTACAAGTACTTCAAACAAAAACTTATGCTATTTATGAAGCCTAAAAAAGAGAGAGAGGAAATGGTGCTTGCTTAAGGTGACAAATGTGTTGTCCCTCTACAATATTGTCTTAGCTATAAGCACTCTGTGAGCTTTCTCTAAACTAGAATCAGAATCGGAACTAGACACTTCACTAGCAATATTGCCTTTGTTTTGCTTCTGTGTTGTGCCTTTATCTTTCTTGTTTTGCTTGTTTTTGAACCAACACCGATTGGTGTCATGGTTGTCCTTTTTACAATGCGAGCAAAACCTCTTTTGAGATTGCTTTCCCTTACCTTTTGAGGATGATCCTCCCTTTTGAAAGTTTCCTTTCTTCTTATCACCCTGATTGTTTGAGTAAAGTGCATTGTTCGACACTTCATCGCTTTGGAGTTGATTTGCTTCCTCAGTTTGAAGCAAATTGACTAACTCCACAAAGGTGACTGATCTTTGTGAAACATTAAGGGATGTAATCAACATTTTATAGGATTCGGGAAGAGCTCTCAAGATTACTAAAGTCAAAATGGTGTCTTCAACTTTGGCTCCTAAAGCATTGAGCTTAGACTTCAGTTCTGACACTCTATAGAGGAAGAGTTCTATTGATTCACCTAACTTCATATGGAGTGTATGAAGTTGTGTTTGAAGGTTTAGAACAATTGATTGATTCTTGCCTTCAAAAATGGTACAAAGAGCATCCCATGCATCTTTACCAGTTTTAGCTTCACTTATGTGAGGTTGGATCTCATCAGCAGTAGCTAGGAGGATCAACATAAGAAGACGATTGTTCTTTTTATCCCATGCTCTTTGATCTGCTCTTGGTGTTGCAGGTCTTGATTCAGTGCCATCAACTAAATCCCACATTTCCTCTACAGTCAGGATGGCTTTCATCTTAGTTTTCCATGCTGAATAGTTAGGACCCTTTAGCAATTGTGTATCACTTAAGTATTTATTGATAGTTGCCATGATTAAGGTCCTATAATTTGTACTAAGATGATTTTTCTTTCACTCTCAAGTGGTATTTAATGGCACCTGCCTGAAAATTCTCTTGAAGAGAGATAATCAGTTGGAGGAAATTAAGCCAAACAAATAAGAGATGAAAGATAATTCACTCAAAAAGATATTTAATGGCACCTTCCTGAAAATCCTCTTGAAGAGGGATAATCGGTTTGAGGAAATTAAGCCAAACAAATAGAGTGAATTAGGGGTTTTTGTTTGTAGGAGAGAATATCAAGTGAATATTGGCTTTAAATCTGTGCAATGGTTAACACAAATTTATTAGTGAAATTTTGGGGTATGGAGTGTTCTTGATTCTATGACTTATAATTGCAAAAGAAATAATGCAATAATCAAACAAGAATGCCCACAAAATTCTTATCACCTAGGTGTCGGATGCAACCGAAAATGCACCTAATTTGCCAATGAAGGTGTCGAGTAAAATCGAAAATGCACCTTTTAATTTTTGCAACAAAATGTGAAATTGTGTTGTGCAAAAAATTGATATGTTATGTCTCCTCCTTGTCTTACAATTTTGCAAAATAAGTACAATGTTGTCTTCCCCCCTTTATTTTGCAAAATTAACAAATCGAGCACTCCTTCCAAGACAAGTCGACACACGACCCTCGTTTGAAAGGCTTCCAGACCAGTCGACAAACGACTTGGTTTTGATGGACCCAAGGTTACAATTTCTTCTCAATTTTGCAAAAAAGAATGTGCAATTTTATGTCTTATATCCCCCTCGGAGAAAACAAATGCACACTTTGCCTTTTGAATTTTACAAAAAAAAATTCAGTCTCCTTGTTGTCTAATTTGCAAAAAGAATTCAAGTTTGATCCTTTCTTGTATGCTAAATTAACAAGGTTGAGAAGAGTTTTTATGTTTTGCAACAAAATTGTTGGTTTCTTTGTCTCTTTATCCCCAAGTGTGGAGAAAACATAAGAAATGGAATTGTTATAGTTGCAAAAAAAAATTGGTGTTTAAAATATTTCCAATGTAAATGCTAAAAAAATAATTTTAAATATTTAATTTTAAATAATTAAACATAATTGGCCAAAAAAATAATCAAGTTATAACAAAAAAAATGATTATTTAAGGCAAAACTATATAAAATTATAAAAAATAATCTAAAAAAGTATTAAATTTAAGCAAAAAGTTTGAAAATTTGAAAAAACTTTACCAAATCTCCATAATAATGCACCTTGCTTTGCCAAAAAGGAGCGCATGGGGGTCGAACTCGCGACCTCGCGCCTGTCAAGTTCCACCTTGACCACTGCACTGCTGGGGCGGCTTTGAAAGCTTACCCCGCATGTAGAGTGTTATGGAGGTGGCGGGCGACACGTGGGTTTTTGTGGGATTTATCCCACATTCATCCCACGAGGGATGAAAGAGGCTTTTAAAAGCCTCAACACGCGTTATAGCGCGTGATTGCCTGCGGGCAATCGTTGACCTCTCCACGTTGCCTTCCTCCACCACATGTCACCTGCACATCGAATCAAACCTTGCCACGTGGCAGCTTGTTGCCCAACCAAAACTTTTTGCCTCACATGTGTCACTGTCTTGTTGGCACCACGTGTCTCCTTGCTGGACTCGCCCACCTTGCTGGCTTCGCGACGTGTCACCTCCTTGTTGGTGCCACGTGTCACATCCCTATCCTCACCATGTGTCACCTCAAAGTGTGTGCCACGTGTCATGTTGAGTTAGATGCTTAGGTGTCTAGTGAGTCAGATCGCCAGCGTGTGAGTTTAGGTGGCACGATTTGAGTTGGCCATGTGTCCTGCTATGGTTTCACCAAGTGTTCAAAGGATTTAGCGCCTGATGCGCTCCGTCGGGAGTGTGAGGGTGCTCCTGCCCTCGAGGCACTCTCGATCAGGTGAGGCCACGTGGGAGCGTGAGGGTGCTCCTACCCTCAAAGCGCTCCCGCTGGCTTGCCTCGGGTGTGCGGGCCCTATGGGAGGGAGACGAACTAAGACTTCGCCATAGGTCGTGGACACGATCGCCGATAGCTAAGAGGTGCCCGATCGATCGACTACGGGAGCTGGGCCTGGCCGAGGAGTTGGACCTAGCCGATCAAGCTCCTGTGGGCCCTCCCTTGATCCTGTCCTGCGGACCTTTGCCTCCGGGTAATTTAATTAATGAAATTCAATTTAAAAACTTAGGAAACTTAGGAAATATGAGAGGGGAAAAAAATGAAATCAAGTCACCAAATTGAAAATTGGTGCTTCCTCCTGCGCGAGAAATTCCTTCGCCTTGTCTTGTGGAACGAAGGTGTAACACCTTCACCTTGTCCTGTGGAACGAAGGTGTCTCATTTGCAGCTCCTCCCTCCAGCTCTGATGCCAATGTGACCAGGAGATCCAAAACAGTTTTATAATTGAATATTTGCATTAGCATATAGTTTAGAAACTATAGCCTTTAAATAGGTTACAAAATAGTAATCAAAACTGATTGAAGAGGAGATCACGCCAAACAATCTGCCAAGAGGAAGAGAGTTTGGTTTAGAACTCTTCCACCTAGGATATTTAGGAAATTTACCCATTAGATATTTAAGACAGTAAATATCTACATGGTAGAAAGTAGAAAAGTAAATGTAATAATCTACCCAAGTAGTGTAATGCAATATACTACCTATTTTACCCTAATGGAGTAAAAGGGTAAATATCCTAAAGAATAGAATATTACTCTAACAGTCCATAAATATTGTAATAGGGAAAGGATTCCTAAGAGATTGATTGAGAAAATTTTAGTGAAATATTCTCTCCATGGAGTAGCCCACATTGGGTGAACCACGTTAAATTGGTGTCTCTATTGTGTGGTGATTTGTGTATTGCTTTTATTACTGCTATTGATATTGCTATGTTTACATTGCATAATATTGATTAGGAAATAAAAGTAAAAAGTGGTCTTATACTGTTCACCCCCCCTCTCAGTATAAGTTTGTGTTCTATACTTTGAATTTTTCAATGCCCACATTTTTAAAATTCACTTGAAGCACAAATAGAAAAATTATTAATGCATTCGTGGGCCCATTTTTATGTAGCTTCACCCCTAGGAGGGGAAAATGGGACTTTTACCCCTTGCCTGGGGTGAAAGCACCACCATATTTACTTCTCTCAATGCAATGCTAAGGTGGGGTCCACATCTTACATTTTACATATGCATTCGCCCGAACTTCCTATTGTTGAGATTTCACCCTAGGAAGGGGCGAAAGGGAGATTCACCCCTCACCTGAGGTGAAAGTCCTTTTGACTAGTCAATGCACCAACTGGGTGCATTATCTTTTAAAACTTGAGGACGTTCACCCCAAAGTGGGGTGAACAATACTTTCACCCCAACTTTGGGGTGAACGCACTTATTTAAAATTGTCATCGTGCTTTGACCTTAGGCCCACTTCAAAATTAACGACTTAAAATGTGTTTTCACCCCTAGGAGGGGTGAAAGGGACTTTCACCCCTCACTTGGAGTGAAAGTCATTTCCAAACTTGTCATTCTTTTTCTTTCTACGTTTGCTCCAAAGTGAGGCAAACAAGTCTATCACCCCATTTTTGGGGTGAACACACTTTTACTCTTCCCTTTGCTCAACAACAATATTTAAAAAATAATGACATCTTTCTAAATTTCAAATTGCAAACTTCAAATATCAAATTTCAAAAATATTAAAATTTTAAAAACTTTGGGAGTAGAAATCCTTATGACTCTAAATTAAATAATTTTTCAATAATCTTCAATTAAATTGATTTTAGAATTAACTCCATCCTATAGCTCTTTAACATTCAAAAAATAATATTTTTTAAAATTTAAATTCTCTTCCTTCTTTCCCTTATAACTCCCAAATTTTCAAGTACCGAATAAAAACAAAAATCTTATGCACGTAGTGTGCTTATCACTAAAAGACAAACTACTTTGTATTTTTTGACTTTTTGACTTCTTTATTTTTTAATTAAAAGAATCTTTTATAAAATGCATGCACCAAATTAATTTCAACTTTGGGCACTTAAGTCATACCTTAGCTCCTCTTCACTTTTCATTGAAAAATTATTTGATGTTATGTATAATGGGTCCATTCCTTTTGATTGGCTCTAAAAATAATCTAAATTCCACTTTTAATGCACTACAAATGCTCCAAAAAAATTAAAATCAAACCTTTTAATCTTTCTTCATTGTTGCTTGGTAAATTGGTTGATTTAGTATCCTAAGTCTCACGGTACAATATTTTGAAGACTCATCCATGTCAAAATTCAATGTAAATCCTACAAATATACTTCAATTTCCACCTAAAATTTTTAATAGACACCTTTAACCTATTATCTCCTTTCAGGCCACACTTATCAAGAAAAATATGTCCAAAATTTCTCTCATAGTTGCACATCAGATTGTAACATTTTTTGATCCAAAAATGTTTAAGAAAAAAAACATCATAGATTTGATAAACACTATATTTATAGATTCAATATTACTTATAGAATGTTACAGTGTCCTTCAAATGTTATCTTGAAGATATTTTTAGATAACAATTCTTAGTGCGTGCAATAATCTATCCATAAATTTGATTTCTGTCAGTTTTAATCATTGTATTCATCGCTCTTATTATAAAATTTGGCTCGAAATTTATTTGCTTTTAAGACTTACTACCATATAATATCACAAGTCCCAATATAAAGAAACAAAAATATAAATAAGTCCCAATATAAAGAAGCCACAATATAAAGAAGTCAAAATATAAAGAAACCACAATTTAAAGAAGTCAATATATATAAGAGTAGAATGATATATGCATAATTAAATATATATCTAGGCCAATATAATGATAAAATAACATTCACTTATAATATCAAATATGAATGTAAATGGCCAAAATCATTCATGAACATGCATGAAGAAAACTTACAATATTAATTGCTCAAAATTTGTATACAAGCTTTATTATCAATTGTATCTCCTCTTTCTCTTGTTGTATTCATTCGTGTTTACTGTATGGAGCTATGTATCCATAGTATAGATATAAAATATGAATTTTCATGTTCTTGACCATAGTTGAGAAAATCGAAATCAGGTAGTAAATCAGTTGGTTTAAAAATTGGTAAAGAATCGAAATCGGTAAAAAATTGGGTAAAAAATTGGGGAAAAAATCTGTAAAAAATTGGCATTTGTATTGAAAAAATCGAAGAAAATGCAAATTTTCATTGAAAAAAATCTTTTTTCATGCATATCATAATTTTTTGGGAAAAATCAACAAAATCGACAAAAAATCGGCTAGCCTGTGAATCGGGAAAAAATCAGCAAAATCGAGTTTTTTTGCAGATTTTCTCAACTATGTTCTTGACCATTGCTCTCCATATGACAACTCCCATGACCTTTGGCTTTTCATCTTACCACTTGTAAACTAGACTCTTCACTCTTTTCTTTCATGCATACTTGACTCTATGACACTTACACACTTCTACATGTCACTTCCTTTCCTATATGCACTCCTAGTAAAAGACACTTGTGCACATCATCACTTTATATATTTGCACACTTACATACAAGATACTTGTGCACATTATCTCAATATACACTTGCACTTTAACTTACATGACACTTGTGCATATTTACACATTGCGCTCTTACATGACACTAGTGCATTTCCTACACATTGACATTTATATGAAAGGGAAAATATAAATCACTCATATAAACTATAGAATTAAACCTAATCTATTACATATTTACAATTGTACCTTGAAGATACCATGGGGGTACATTAACATATATTAAATAATATAATATTCCTTAATATTATAGACTGCTTCGAAAAATAATCCCATGTGCTTTTTAGTGCCCTCTTTTTACATTTCCAATATTTGAAAAAACATCTCCAGCATACAACTAGATTTCTATTTTTAAAATGTCAATGCTCAGTAATGATTTGTAAAAAAATGGCTCAATTGTTCTAGCACACATTTTCTCAATGTGTATCTATTGTTATGCATCAACTTCATTTAAAAAAACTTATCTCATATTCATTCACTATTATTTTAACTCCAAAAATGATCCTTATTAAAACCTTTATAGTTCTTGAATCAAATATTTCATTCAAGAAATAATATGCCCAAAAAATAATTACATTACCTAAGTTATAGTGCCACATAAAATCATATCCAAGCTGATTTCTCTAGTGAACATTTCACACAATGATCAATCTAAAATTTTCTAAGCGTTATGTCTACCTTCTCTACTACTGAACAATAGTTATTTAGAAATGGTCTGAATCTGTTACAAATTTCTCCTCCGATGTTGCTTATCTCATTCTATCATCCTTTATCCAACAAATGATTTACTCTGGAAAACAAATGATATCTCTAGACAACATATCTTAGTCATCATGTTCTCTTTTCACAATCCTCCAAATTATCTTCTCATTCCTTCTTCATGATGTAGCAACAATCTATCTTCTCTAATGTAGCACACCTTCATGTCGATTCACTGCAATCTTCTCATGTTCTTGTCCACAAGGTTCTGCCACAATATCTTCACGTTCCTCTCAAAGTTATTTTATTTTTCAAAATTCAAATTATTCTCCTCTATATTCTTTAGGATCTCACATTAAAATTTGTATTTCACTCTCCCAAAAATTTCTCTTAATTCTTCCAATCATTCTTTATTAGGCACTTCTAGATTATTCTTGCAACTCTCAACCTTTAGGCTTTGTCAATGACTCTTGGCACTTCATCTTCCTATTGCACATTGTCTCTTAGGATCCTCACCTCATATGTTCTAGCTAATATTCTGCACTCATCCAATAAATCTCTTCTTAGTAACAAACCAACAAACACCAACTTCTTCTTTACTTCCAAAACTTTGATTTTTCATAGAATTTCATGACTCTAATATCATTGTTAGCTTTCCAGATAGATTAACTTACATAAAGATTTATCTAGGACCAAATATAAATCAGTTAAATGCCATTCAAAAATAACATTGAATCATAATATTGGAATAAAAACAATATCCCATAGAAGATAACTCAAATATATTCAATATCAAAATATTATAGGAATGATTTAGATAGATTAAATTGCATGAAGTTTTTTCTCCAATATATAATTTTACATGAAATTTTAGTATTTTGACTATTGCTCTCCTCAAGCATCTGAGAGATGCATATTTTCATATTAATCTCATTAAGAAAAATTCTCATCTTACCACATATTAATGTGACTCTTCATTCTCTCTCTTGACACCTTGCACTTTCTCTCATATTGACACATACATTATAAAATATAAATCATTCTACCAAACTAATATTTACAAGGGGGAAAAATAATGTAATACTTCCAATAAAATCTGAATGCTTCATCCAAAGTTCAAGAGAAGCAAACTCTAATAGAAAACCCAATATTCAAGGAAGAAGAAAAAGAAAATCCTCCATTTGGAACCATTTCTCCTATTCATAATTAACAAGGAGAAGTAGTGTTTAAATATATGGATCATATAGCCACTTTCCTATGAGAAAATAAATAAGCCATGGAATCCATATTAAGGATAAATGGAATACCCACTTCTATTATAGAAGAACTTCTTTAAGAACTTCCATAATAGCCTAGACCAAAATTTATGAGTGCTCAACAACAAGACTCAATCATTACCATAACTATAGAAGGGAGGCCATCAAATATCCTATCTTCAAGAAATTTTACATTTATGCCTCCTAACATAGAACCATTTAGGCTAAATCCCCTTATGTCTCAGCCTAGTTGTCTTCCATGAGTCCAAAATTTGGATGTTTTTCCCATATACCTAATGCTTTGAATATGATTGATTCCAATCCATTCTTTAACATCCCTATTCCTACTAATATCCCCTCTACTAGCATACATTTTCAAATCAATATTAGAATTAATAAGATGGTGATCATCCCATATAAATGCTGAGTATTATCCTATAGTCAATCCTCATTCTTAGTCCATAGCACAATCGGTTCCTTATCTTATATTCCAAGATATAATTTCTAGGCTAGAACAATTAGCAAAGGAAAATTCTAAGTTTAAATAGTAGTTGACATGTATTCAAGGAGGTGCACCAAAAAATAATTTTTATAAATATTGTTTTCATGAACCGATAGATTCCACCTTAACAAAAAAATACTATCCTCCTAGCTTTGTGTTATCAAATTTTTGGATGTACAAGGAAGAAGGTGATCCAATAGAGGACCTTTAATTTTTTTAGCTGCATGCCATGACATTGCCTATGATGAGGCTTTATTATTGAATCTCTTTTCTATAAGCCTTGGCAGTGAGGCCTGAGAATGATTCTACGAATTACCTACCATTGAGTGAAGAGTTTTTTATTTAGATGAAATACCCATTCAATATTTTTCCCTTTATATTGTAGAAAAATGCACAATTAATGACATATATATCGAAACAAGGCAAAAATTGTCGTTGTGCTTTGACCTTAGGCCCACTTCGAAATTAACCACTTAAAATATGTTTTCACCCCTAGGAGGTGCGAAAGGGACTTTCACCCCTCACTTGGAGTGAAAGTCATTTCCAAACTTATCATTCTTTTTCTTTCTACGTTTGCTCCAAAGTGAGGCAAACGAGTCTATCACCCCATTTTTGGGGTGAACACACTTTTACTCTTCCCTTTGCTCAACAACAATATTTTTAAAAATAATGACGTCTTTACCCCTAGGAAGGATGATGAGGGTTTTTCCCTCTTCATTCGAGAGAAAAGGTTGTTATAGCTTGTCTTTTCCTTTGAATTTTTGAACACTGTTTCCTTTTGACGTCCTCAAGTGATATTTATCGACTCTTCGCAACACCCATTATTCATAATCATTAAATTCACCAAAATTAGAAAGAATATTAACATACAAAATTATTATAACACATTGTACTTGGCCAAAATACTGCAACATAGATTAATATATCTGCCATTTTACAATTAAAAATCATTCAAAAAAACTCCATCAAAAATTCCAATGTGACATAATGTCAAAATTGCCAACAGTGCTTGAATTTCATTTGATATGCCAAACATAATTAACATCAAAGCTTTAGCATCATCATATTTGAAATTTTAAATTCCTATTTTATCTTCTGGGATGTTTCTTTATCCATTCATCACATCCCAAAGTTTTCAAAAATAAGTATTGAGTTCATCTTATTTTTCCATGGGGTAAAATTAGGCCCTTTTAATAATTGAAATTTATAAAAGATAGTTCTTCTATTTTTTATTTCCTTTGAAGTTGACAACCTTATAACTCCTAAATTTAATAAAAAATTTCAATTAATTCCTTTGGAGTAGAACACCTTATCTCTCCAAAATTTAAATAAACCAAATCTTTCTAAATTTCTAATTGCAAACTTCAAATATCAAATTTCAAAAGTATTAAAATTTTAAAAACTTTGGGAGTAGAAATCCTTATGACTCTAAATTAAATAATTTTTCAATAATTTTTTTTTTTTTTGGTAAGTAAGAGAATATTATAATTAACATCGGGTTTTAACTGGTTGACCCAAAACCATTTTACAAAATAGGGTCCACTGACCAACTGGACAAAGGCCAAGCCCTAAAAGTTTAAATTGACAACAAAAATGGCCAAGACCTACTCTTCCATTAGAATACAGCCAAACTAAACTATGGAAGCCTAATATTATGGCCATCGGAAAAGAAAGACGCAAAAAAGAACTAACAAAGACAAAAACTAATCATGCAAGCACCATGCGGAGTAGCTTGTGCCCATATAAAAATAATAGAATATGGTCAAAAAAAAAAAAAAAACATCCCATAGAATGGACAGCCAAGAGGCCAAGCAGTCTTCCTTGTAGTCCTCATCTAACTTCTTATCATCGTTCTTGCCATCATACAGCTCTTCAAAAATCTTCACTTAAATTGATTTTAGAATTAACTCCATCCTACAGCTCTTTAACATTCAAAAAATAATATTTTTTAAAATTTAAATTCTCTTCCTTCTTTCCCTTATAACTCCCAAATTTTCAAGTACCAAATAAATACAAAAAATCTTTTGCATGTAGTGTGCTTATCACTAAAAGACAAACTAATTTGTATTTTTTGACATTTTGACTTCTTTATTTTTTAATTAAAAGAATCTTTTATAAAATGCATGCACAAAATTAATTTCAACTTTGAGCACTTAATTCATACCTTAGCTCCCCTTCACTTTTCATTGAAAAATTGTTTGATGTTATGTACAATGGGTCCATTCCTTTTGATTGGCTCTAAAAATAATCTAAATTTCGCTTTGAATGCACTACAAATGCTCCAAAAAAATTAAAACTAAACCTTTTAATCTTTCTTCATTGCTGCTTGGTAAATTGGTTGATTTAGTATTCTAAGTCTCACGGTACAATATTTTGAAGACTCATCCATGTAAAAATTCAATGTAAATCCTACAAATATAATTCAATTTCCAGCTAAAAATTTTGATAGACACCTTTAACCTATTATCTCCTTTCAGGCCACACTTATTAAGGAAAATATGTCCAAAATTTCTCTCATAGTTGCGCATCAGATTGTAACATTTTTTGCTCCAAAAATGTTAAAGAGAAAAAACATCATAGCTTTGATAAACACTATATTTCTAGATTCAATATATATATATATATATATATATATATATATATTTTGTGGTGGCCACAAGGGGTAAACAGACTGTGACCACGAGGGAACCATTACATAACATATCCACAACATGTGAGGCGAGAGATTTGAACCTGGGCCTCTCAGCAACTAGAGAGGTTTAACTACCCACTTGCTCTCCAAATCCTCTACATGGGCGGATATCTAGATTCAATATTACTTATAGAATGTTACAGTGTCCTTCAAATGTTAGCTTGAAGATATTTTTAGATAACAATTCTTCGTGCGTGCAATAATCTATCCATAACTTTGATTTCTGTCAGTTTCAATCATTGTATTCATCACTCTTATTATCAAATTTGGCTCCAAATTTATTTGCTTTAAAGCCTTACTACCATATAATATCACAAGTCCCAATATAAAGAAACCACAATATAAATAAGTACCAATATAAAGAAGCCACAATATAAAGAAGTCAAAATATATATAAACCACAATTTAAAGAAGTCAAAATATATAAGAGTATAATGATATATGCGTAATTAAATATATATCTAGGCCAATATAATTATAAATTAACATTCACTTATAATATCAAATATGAATGTAAATGGCCAAAATCATTCATGAACATGCATGAAGAAAAATTACAATATTTATTGCTTAAAATTTGTATACAAGCTTCATTATCAATTGTATCTCCTCTTTCTCTTGTAGTATTCATTCGTGTTTATTGTATGGAGCTATGTCCCCATAGTATAGATATAAAATATGAATTTTCATGTTCTTGACCATAGTTGAAAAAATCGAAATCAGGTAGTAAATCAGTTGGTTTAAAAATTGGTAAAGAATCGAAATCGGTAAAAAATTGGGGAAAAAATCTGTAAAACATTGGCTTTTTTATTGAAAAAACCAAAGAAAATGTAAATTTTCATTGAAAAAAATCTTTTTTCATGCATATCATAATTTTTTGGGAAAAATCGACAAAATCGACAAAAATCGGCTAGCCTGTGAATAAAAAAATATCAGCAAAATCGGGATTTTTTGTAGATTTTCTCAACTATGTTCTTGAAAATTGCTCTCCATATGACAACTCCCATGACCTTTGGCTTATCATCTTATCGATGTATACTAGACTCTTCACTCTCTTCTTTCATGCATACTTGACTCTATGACACTTGCACACTTCTACATACCACTTCCTTTCCTATATGCACTCCTAGTAAAAGACACTTGTGCACATCATCACTTTATATATTTGCACACTTACATACAAGATACTTGTGCACATTATCTCAATATACACTTGCACTTTAACTTACATGACACTTGTGCATGTTTACACATTGCGCTCTTACATGACACTAGTGCATTTCCTACACATTGACATTTATATGAAAGGGAAAATATAAATCACTCATATAAACTATAGAATTAAACCTAATTTATTACATATTTATAATTGTACCTTGAAGGTACCATGGGGGTACATTAGCATATACTAAATAATATAATATTCCTTAATATTATAGACTGCTTCGAAAAATAATCCCATGTGCTTTTTAGTGCCCTCTTTTTACATTTCCAATATTTGGAAAAAACATCTCCAATATACAACTAGATTTCTGTTTTTAAAATGTCAATGCTCAGTAATGATTTGTAAAAAAATGGCTCAATTGTTCTAGCTCACATTTTCTCAATGTGTATTTATTTTTATGCATCAAATTTATTTAAAAAAACTTATCTCATGTTCATTCACTATTATTTTAACTCCAAAAATGATCCTTATTAAAAACTTTATAGTTCCTGAATCAAATATTTCATTCAAGAAATAATATGCACAAAAAATAATAACATTACCTAAGTTATAGTGCTACATCAAATCATATCCAAGCTGATTTCTCTAGTGAACATTTCACACAATGATCAATCTAAATTTTTCTAAGCGTTATGTCTACCTTCTCTACTACTGAACAATAGTTCTTTAGAAATGGTCTGAATCTGTTGCAAATTTCACCTCTGATGTTGCTTATCTCATTCTATCATCCTTTAGCCAACAAATGATTTACTTTGGACAACAAATGATATCTCTAGACAACATATCTTAGTCATCATGTTCTCTTTTCACAATCCTCCAAATTATTTTCTCATTCCTTCTTCATGATGTAGCAACAATCTATCTTCTCCAATGTAGCACACCTTTATGTCGATTCACTGCAATCTTCTCATGTTCTTGTCCACAAGGTTCTGCCACAATATCTTCACATTCTTCTCAAAGTTATTTTATTTTTCAAAATTCAAATTATTCTCCTCTATATTCTTTAGGATCTCACATTAAAATTTTTCTTTCACTCTACCAAATATTTCTCTTAATTCTTCCAATCCTTCTTTATTAGGCACTTCTAGATTATTCTTGCAACTCTCAACCTTTAGGCTTTGTCAATGACTCTTGGCACTTCATCTTCCTATTGCACATTGGCTCTTAGGATCCTCACCTCATATGTTCTAGCTAATATTCTACACTCCTCCAATAAATCTCTTCATAGTAACAAACCAACAAACACCAACTTCTTCTTTACTTCCAACACTTTGATTTTTCATAGAATTTCATGACTCTAATATCATTGTTAGCTTTCCAGATAGATTAAATTACATAAAGCTTTATCTAGGACCAAATATATCAGTTAAATTCCATACAAAAATAACATTGAATCATAATATTGGAATAAAAACAATATCCCACAGAAGATAACTCAAATATATTCAATATCAAAATATTATAGGAATGATTTAGATAGATTAAATTGCATGAAGTTTTTTCTCCAATATATAATTTTACATGAAATTTTAGTATTTTGACTATCGCTCTCCTCAAGCATCTGAGAGATGCATATTTTCATATTAATCTCATTAAGAAAATTTCTCATCTTACCACATATTAATGTGACTCTTCATTCTCTCTCTTGACACCTTGCACTTTCTCTCATATTGACACATACATTATAAAATATAAATCATTCTACCAAAATAATATTTACAAGGGGGAAAAATAATGTAATACTTCCAATAAAATTTGAATGCTTCATCCAAACTTCAAGAGAAGCAAACTCTAATAGAAAACCCAATATCCAAGGAAGAAGAAAAAGAAAATCCTCCTTTTGGAACCATTTCTCCTATTCATAATTGACAAGGAGAAGTAGTGTTTAAATATATGGATCATCTAGCCACTTTCCTATGAGAAAATAAATAATCCATGGAATCCATCTTAAGGATAAATGAAATACCCACTTCTATTATAGAAGAACTTATTTAAGAACTTCCATAATAGCCTAGACCAAAATTTATGAGTGCTCAACAACAAGACTCAATCATTACCATAACCATAGAAAGGAGGCCATCAAATATCCTATCTTCAAGAAATTTTAGATTTATGCCTCCTAACATAGAACCTTTTAGGCTAAATCCCCTTATGTCTCAGCCTAGTTGTCTTCCATGAGTCCAGAATGTGGATGTTTTTCCCCATATACCTAATGCTTCGAATATGATTGATTCCAATCCATTATTTAACATGCCTATTTCTACTAATATCCCCTCTACTAGCATACATTTTCAAATCAATATTAGAATTAATAATATGGTGATCATCCCATATAAATGCTAAGTATTATCCTATAGTCAATCCTCATTCTTAGTCCATAGCACAATCGGTTCCTTATCCTATATTCCAAGATATAAATTCTAGGCTAGAACAATTAGCAAAGGAAAATTCTAAGTTTAAATAGTAGTTGACATGTATTCAAGGAGGTGCACCAAAAAATAATTCTTATAAATATTGTTTTCATGAACCGATAGATTCCACATTAACAAAAAAAATACTATCCTCCTAGCTTTGTGTTATCAAATTTTTGGATGTACAAGGAAGAAGGTGATCCAATAGAGGATCTTTAAATTTTTTAGCTGCATGCCATGAAATCGCCTATGATGAGGCTTTATTATTGAATCTCTTTTCCATAAGCCTTGGCAGTGAGGCTTGATAATGATTCTATCAATTACCTACCACTGAGTGAAGAGTTTTTTATTTAGATGAAATACCCATTCAATATTTTTCCCTTTATATTGTATAAAAATACACAATTAATGACTTATATCAATCGAAACAAGGCAAAAATGAATCTCTCAATGAATTCTTACCCTGATGATGGGCATTGGTTAGAGATTTTGTTTTTGATCGACCACATAGAGGTCTTTTGCATATTTTTATACACAATCCCCAAGATCATATTTCATATCCTCTAGATATGACCCATGTTGTACTCTTTGATGATGTACCAGACCTCACCAAGCAAATAGAAGCTACCCTCTGATGTAGAGGGCAATTAAAAACTAAGAAGGAAGATAAAAAGCCATTTTACTCGAACACTAAAGGAAAAAATAAAATAAACATATTGTGGATGATGTTTTAATTGACTCTCACTCCAATAACAATCCTAAAATAGGTAATGTTAATACCACTACAACATTACAAAAAATAATTCTAGCTAAGACTCAAGAAAAGCCTCCTAGGAAATTTACCAAGCTAAATCAATCTCTATATTATGAACTAACATAATTGGTAGATACTAATGTGATAGAGCTACCTCTTAGAAGGAAGCATGACCCTTATAGGAAAAAGCTTCCTTGTTTCAATGCTAACCAATAATATGTTTTTCATAATACAAATAATTACAACATGAACAAATGTATCACTCTTAAAAATGTGGTACAAAGCCTCATTGATGAAGGTTGTCTAGTGGTTGAAATTTCTAAACAAGCAATGTCCTCTAAGATATGGGAATTTTTCAAGACCCCTTATCCAAACATGAAAAAAATTCTACTAATCATGTTCAATACAATAATATCCCCCCACCATATCAAAACATAGTAAGGATAATTCAAGTTAGCACCATCACTAAACAACAAGCTAGAGAAAATGGTGAAATATTTGAACTATCCTCTAAACCTCCCTTGGTCTTGTGGCATAGACGTACTAATACTTGTAAAGAACCACCTTTGGTTTAAACATAAATATAAAGGCAAGAGGACCTTTGACCTTCAACAACAACTAGAGAACATACCAACTAAAATATCCATACTTGAGTTGTTGGAAACCTCTCCAATCCATAGAGAAAACTTATTAAAACTTCTAAGGAGGCAAAAAATATCTAAAACAATTAGCCCTAATGATATGGCTAATGTGGTAAGGTCCCTAAGTGTGAACCATACCTACATATCATTTTTTAAGGATGGCATTCCACCTACCTCTATGCTAGGATAAATCCCTTTATATATCACTTAAAACATCGATGAGCAATCCATTAAAAGGGCTCTCATTGAAAATAGTTCATTAATCAATGTTTATAGCTTAGGTTCATCCATATAATGAGACTCAATAAAGAAGATTTAGATAAATTTAACATTGTCATAAAGGCCTATGACAATGATGAATGAGAAATTGATGGAACTATAGTACTTCCAATAAAAGTAGGACCTCATATTTTAAACATGTTATTCTATGTGTTGCCCTGCAATATAAATTATAATCTCCTCTTGAGATGACCTTGGATCCATGTAATGCAGGTTGTCCCCTCAACTTACCATAAATATGTCAAATTTGAATATCAAGGTAAGTTGTATAACATAGTGGTTGATACATATCCTTTTGCTTATTTTCAAAACATCTATTTAGAAAACCCAAAAGCTTGATTATGCCCTTCATTGAATGTGTCTTATCCTTTTATAGATGATACCTTAAGGTCTATCCCACCTAAGGAAATAAGAATCAACCAAAGAGAAGAAACCAATAGTTAAGCCATGGCAAATGATAAAAAAATGTCAAGGATATTAACAATATAAACGTTAACAACTAGTACCATGAGCTATTTGCCTTAGAATTTGTTAGATTACCCCCATCACCTCATGCCTTAGGATTTCCTTCTAGATGAGGAACAATTGTGCAAATTGGAGATTGCACATTTGTTTCTATAGGAAAAAATAATGAGGAGATAATATATAGAACTACTACATGAACAATAGAATGAAGGTATGCCTCATTTTATCTTTCTAATCTTTACCCTATCCCCAAGAAAATTATTTGTAACTTCAGATACAAGGGAAAAGAGGTTAGGACTTTAAGAACATGGTAGTAAGGAGCCTTTAGAATCCAAAAATTGGCCTTAAAATTGTGGGTTGGGATACCTTCTCAAGCATAATGAAATGATATTTTACTCTTATTAAAAAATAGTGATGATGAAGGGATATGCCTTTTCTCATGTGAACCTATAAAAGAACTAAATTTAATATGAAGTCTAGACTACGATGAAAAAGATAACAATGAACCCTCTCTCTTATTATTTTTTTATCTATTTTTTTAGCTTTTTATGGTGTATGCCAAGGGAGAATACAACCACAGGATATGAAATATACAAGAATGTAAGATGCTAAAAATATGCTATTAATGGAAAGTGACAAAAATGATACAGTACAATATGGAGGAAGTGAACACTCTAGAATAGATGCTAAAGAGCTACAATGTATCCCATCAACAATCTATATGGTGATGCACATAGTAAACATACTACTACCTGCAGTGATATATAATCACTCACTATGAGGCCCTTTATATAGAAATATGGATTGCTTGACCAACACTCTACCTAGTTGTACAAGGGGACACCTTGCACATTTATAACTTACACATAAAAACTTGTGCATTTATTATATTTCTCAAAGCAACTAACTAAATATCCCCTAAAGTAATCTACTACTATAGTTATGTACCAAGTGTGGTACATTTACATGACCCAAATGATGTAATAATTGAGTAGTCTTTGGCTTCAACTGGTTCTTCTTTTACAGGATTCTTCATGTTATATTTATTGCTCCTTACCATCAGGCATTTTTGATGAACTAGAGACCTAATAATTTTGCATGTTGCAAGTGGATATGGGAAGCTCTATATTTCCTCCTTTTTTTCTTTGTATAACCTGCTTCTTTGATCTACATAAATGTTAAGATTGAGCTTATTTTTAGTGGATGCTTCTGAAATAAGATCTTGGAAGAAGGAGTCTATTCTGTGTAGTAATATTTCTTCATGATTTCTACAGTACTTATATTTATAGTAATAGAATAAATATAGATGGTTCTTTCCTCCACAATATTTACAAGGATGGAGGTTCCAGTAGTTCACCTTTTCATGACCAATTTGATTGCAGTAAGTGCATAGTAAAGATATTCCAACTGGTTTGTTATCTATTTTAGGAATATCATGTTTATCTATCTCCTTGATGAGATACTTAAACCAAATGTGAATAATTGAAGCAATTTTGTTCTTACTTTGTTCATACATTTGTATGATATCTTTTTGTTTAGAATTATTTTTGTAGACACCAAAATCCAACACATTTGAAACCATATTTGTTACCCCACCATCAAATCCTGCATAATAAATTCATATGCCCAAGTTCTAAATTAGGGATATAAAATCCTATGCATTATCCTATTTTCTAGATTTATTAAAATATGGAAAATCACCCCAAGATACCTTGCCTACCCATTGGACATGTGTCCTAGACACTTCATCCAACATATTTTCCATATCTCACCCACTCATGTCCCCCTTGTCTCTGCACATGGGATAGATTCCCAACACCCATGCCACATATCACCCACTTTTTTCCCCCTTGTCCATTCACATAAAATAGGATCCCTCATCCCACTCCACTTACAGCCACACCACCTCAGTTAAGTGAGGCACGCTAAGTGACTCACTATAAATACCCCTTCCACCTGGCAGTTCAGATTTTCCACTTGGTAAGTCAGGATTACCACCTCCCATATCCCTCCAAAGCCTAGGAATCTTATAAAAATGCCATCTTGTCAAAAAATAAAGATAAATGAATTTGCATACCGACAGGCTGCTGAAATTGACCTAGACCCAACGAGAAATTATGAGCATGAGAATCATTCTGTAATACTGGTTTGAATCTCGAGGCAATTTGTTATTCAACAAAAACTGCCCATCCATAGTTCCATAGTCGAAAATGCGTGTCCGTCATGCAATTTTGTCTTTTGAATGTGTTTTTAGTTTTTTGTTTGAAGTTTTGGAATGTATGCGGTAAAACTCTTTACATTTTTAGAGATGAAACCTGAGGATCCTAACAAACCAAAGACAAAAGGTTATAAAGAACACCTATTTTGTATCTATCATAGACAAAGAGGACATGACATCGAAGGTTGTCATGGTTTCAAAGGTATAGTGCAAGATTTATTAGAAGTGGGTACAATAAAAGTTGACAACCCATTAGCCCAAAATAACTAAAATATCAACATTTATCAGACACCTTTGCCACATCGTGAGGTAAATCAACAACCTACGAGAGCATAAACTTCTACAACTCCTCCCAATCAGGTTAATTACATGTCTCAATTAACATAAGATTTTGTAGGAGCTATCAGTATAGTTACCCGTGGATAGAGGCAAGCTAACCGCACAACTCAGGCTCCAACAACACAACCAATAAATGTGCCCATACAAATTTTGGAAAACTAATGAATATAGCTCTTGTACAGGTGTATAATTCCTTTTTGGCTTAAAATAACATTGTTGCCTTTTGGTAGGTTGTGTCTGATTTTGTGCCTACTATGGGGGTGGAACCGCTTGACAATTCAATTGTTGCGATTGTTTTTGTTGTTGGGGTTGTTGGATTTGTGCTTGGGCTGGTTGATTTAACTGTGGTTGCCCCAAGACTATCTAGTTAACTTGCACAGTATTGGAATGACCGTGGTTATTCCCCTTTTGATTCTTATTGTGCCACTCTTTCTTCTTAGGCTTTATCTTGCCTTCTTGGATTTTTATCTCTTCTATTACCTTGGTCTGGGTAAGTTCATCATTAAATGTTCTATACTATTGTAGTTGTAGTAATGAAGAGATGGGCCTAGCAAAATTTTTTGTGAACATTCGTGTTATCTATGACATAGGGAGAGAAAATGGTAGATTGATCATTACTGCCCTCCATCGATTTCCAAATTCATAGATCGATTCGTCATCATATTGCTTTAGATAAATCAAATCAGTCAATGTGGTTTGATTTCTAACGTTTAGGGTGAATCTTTCCAAGAACTGATCCGCTAGTTGTTTAAAGGTAAAAAAAACTTTTATGTGATAGGTGGTTGTACCAGTCTTGGACTTCTTCCCCTAATATCTGAGGAAATGTGTGTAACATGAGTGCATCATTGCTCTTGATTCTAAAGCATGCATTTACAAATCTAGTTACATGTTCATGGGGGTCCTCTTCCCCCTTAAACTCAAGCTTGGGTATCTAAAAATCCACTGGATATGGTGGCTCAGGCACTGAAGTGTGAATAGGATGATTGAGTAGTTGCCTTAGAGTTGGATTTTGGTATTGCAAACCTAGAGTTTGCATGGCAAGACTATCAATCTAACTCTGTAAGAACTGGTATCTATGGTCATCCATAGGACTAACACTCGAATGTACTTGATTTTTTTGTAATGGGGTGGATTGTATGTAGGCTACGGGTGATAAGGTATGGTTGGCTAAAATGTGTTATGGTAAGAATGTTGATGGATGTTATGATACAGATGGGGTGATAGAGGTATGATGGTATGCTGACCCATTGTATTAGCATATGGATGTGTTGGTGGATTATGAACCATAGTGGTAGATGGAGGGCGCATCACCCAATATGGATCTTGGATAAAGGCATTAGTTTGGTGAGATGTAGGTGGAAAGTTGTGTTCAATCCCTTGCAAATATTGGTTGGGGTCAGGATTTATGTTGCGGTTATCGTTATCTAAAATAATTTGTTGTAGTTGTAAGAAATCTTGTTGCATAGCAATTGCATTTGAAGTAGGGACCACCACATGTGATGTGGTAGGCTGGATTGGTTGTGAGGCAACAATGGTAGTGGAAGTGAATGGGGGGTAAGTAGCAAAGGGTATTGCCACTGAATGTGGTATGGTATGATATGTAGAGCCTATGAGGGTAGTGGGTGGAGTGGATGTTGGGGCTTGTGAAACAAAATGAATTATTTCATACAAGGGATTGGTGGAAATGACTATTTATTGAGGCAATGTAAGGGATGGTTGATTGGATGATGATGGTTGGTTAGTTAGTGCTACAACAACCAACTCAAAGAGAGGGTTTGTGAAGATTTGTTTCGGCTACTGTGGATAAGTAAATATGGACTCTTGTTGTAATGATGGTATGGCACGGGATGGGATGAAGAGTGGTGGTAATGATGGGAAGACCATTCTAGTTGCATTCAAGTATAATCTAACAGTATCCATGTCCAGAATGGTGACACAACTATCTATCACTATAGGAGGTTCACTCCTAGGTGTCTCAGGTATGGCAGTGTGAGTAGCTCTATGCATAATGTCTATGTCCATATTAGGGGCGCTACTAGAGGGCCCTACATTATGGATTTAGGACATAAAAAGAGGTATGCATACTTGCCCTACCACAAAAGTGTTAGGGATGTTGCTAGATTGAGATGCCATGGGGGAAGACCACTGACTTTGGTTTGACACTAACTTCTTAGCTTGACTACGCGTCACTACCATATGCTACTATGCAATAAAGTGTTGGGTGCAACTAAGTGAGTACGTAAAGTGATAGTGCAATGCAATACAACACTCAAAGCAAACAAACACACAAAGTTTTTGGTTCTATATTTTCATCAGTTTTGATTTTTTTTTAGAATTTTGTTTAAAAATGAAAATTCGAGTGCTCAATGTTTTGCCCTAAATGAATCTAGGATTTCACTTGTATACTCACAGCTCATCAACCTAGCTGTGAACTCTAGGTCATGTAAACCCTCAAAGTGTAGTAGTGAAATTCCACACCCAGGAAGGGAGAATAGGTCCTGCCAGTCCTCACCTAGTCTCACTTGGTCAATGTCATACTCTTCAAAGAGAAATATATGCAAATTTTCCAAGCTACGACGGTTATTGGAGCTGGCCTTGGCCAAAAATCAAGGTATAATGTTGGTGGTTCAGTGATGAAAACCAAACCCGATGGTGATGAGGTCCAACTATTTTCCAACGTTTATGTGAGTGTGTGGTGGTTTTGTTTTATTATTGTGATATGCAAGACTACCATGCGATTTTGTTTCAATGCCTAGATGTAGGAAAACATAAAACAGAGAATGGAAAATAGCAAGTCAGGGGCAAAAGTGCCAACTTTAGGTCCAATTCCAATCGGATTATGTTTTATAGGGCTAACCGCAGGTGGGAGGTTAGTTCTAGTAAACCATGGGTACACAGTTTGCCAACCGCATGTCTACGTTTGGGATATCCCAACCGTGGATGCACGGGTCCTTTCTGTTAACAGAAACAAAATGGGTTTTTTACAAACCTGAACCTAAAATCAATGTCCAAGTTATTTCTAACTCGGTGAATGCAAAATGATCTGTTTTCTATTATGCAAATGTAGATTCTCTTTAATATTCCCTTTGTTATTATGTGTATGGATGCAATATTTAAGTAAATTTTTCTATCCTAAGACCTAAATGCAAGCAATGGCATACAGGACCAAGACCTTCTAATTTACCCTAATTGCAATACTAATAATAGAATGTAGATAAATAAGCAGAGAAGGAACATAAGTGAAAGGGTACCGATCTGTGGTCCTATCATTGCTCCCTCTAGTTGTCAACCGTCTGCCCATATTTCCATAAACAGTAATCGTGCAATTGCATTTCAGTCCTCTAAACTATGCTTCTACATTTCATTAGGATATAAGTCATGTTTCTGTGTTTTCTCAATCACCAAGCCGAACACAGGGTTTTTCAAATCTATCGAGCCAAGATCGAATTCGTGCACACCTTGAAAGTTTGGAACCTATAAACAATGAACATATATCAAAAAATAAATTCAAAAGCAAGGCAAAGCAAAATGGAACCCTTAGGGGGTCCCACCATGATCACCATTTTTGTAACCAGAAAAACTGAGCAATGAAATATATAAAACACAGAGAAATAGAAATTGCCAAAATTGCTTTTCTTTATTGATTTTGATACAATTTGTTACAAAATGAATTTTGGATTGCCCCAAGTATGCTTGGGACAATGTTACAATGCTCTCTCTCTGTATTGATACAAATGGATGAAGATCTGATGGAATGGGATCTCCCAAAACTTTTGCAGGGGTACGTGCTCTTCGTTCTTCTAGCTACAATCCAAGATGAGTGGGCTTTGGTATCCAACAAGGGACCACTCCAGCTTCAGCAGCTTTTCCAAAGTACCTGTCACCTGCACACATTCAAACTAGCAAAGGGATTAGTAGCACCTGTATATATATGAGCAATAAACACCAATGCTATGCATGAACCCTAAGCAAGTAATCATATGAAACAAGCAACAGAAGCAATTAACAGATAAAGCCTTACTAACAAATGAATTATTTTATTGATCTCTGATGTGCATGTGATTTCGTGCTCGAGACTATGGAAACATGGATGCATGGTGGGGAACTAGAAACCGCGGACCCTTGCTTTTGAAACCGTGGACACGCATTTTCGACTATGGAACCATGGATGGGAAGTTTCGACTGAATAACATATTGCCTCAAGATTCGAACAAGTAGTATAGAATGATGCTCGCGCTCGCAATTTCTCGTTGGGTCTAGGTCGATTTCGACAGCCTATCGGTATGCAAATTCAGCTCCCTTTCTTTGTTGACAATATGGCATTTTTATAAGCTTCCTAGGGCTTTGGAGGGAGATGGGAGGTGGCAAGCCTGACTTGCCAAGTGGTAAATCTGAACTTCCAGGTGGAAGGGGTAGTTACAGTGAGTCACTCAGTGTGCCTCACTTAACTGAGGTGATGTGGCTGCAAGTGGAGTGGGATGAGGGATCCTATTTTATGTGAAGGGACAAGGGGGACAAAAGTGGGTGAGATGTGGCATGGGTGTTGGGAATATGTCCCATGTGCAGAGACAAGGGGGACAGGAGTGGGTGAGATATGGAAAATATGTTGGGTGAAGTGTCCAGGACACATGTCCAATGGGTAGGCAGGGTATCCTGGGGTGATTTTCCAAATTTTAATAAATCTAGAAAATAGGATAATGTGCAGGATTTTATATCCCTAAGTTAGAACTTAGGCATATGAATTTATTATGCAGTATTTGATGGTGGGGTGACAAATGTGGTTTCAAAGGTGTTGGATTTTGGTGTCTACAGTTGCCCCTTTTTGTTCTGCATTGTGTAAAACACAATGCAGTGCAAAAACCGATGACATCTAACTTTATTGGATGGATGGACTCATTTCTTCTTGGTGTGGCAGAATGAATGTTTTTTTTTTTTTTGAAATTTGGTTGCTTGTTTACCCCCTCAATTGGCAAATGGGTAAAGAATGAAGCCCATGGGCCAATTGACGAAAGGTTGATGATTGAAATGGTTTATTGTTGTTGTTGCATATTGTTCAAAATGAGTTGCCCCAAGCGTTTGGTGGACTTTTGTTCTCTCAAATTGACCGTTTGGTTTGATTGACATGCATGATTATGAAATGAAGGAACCAATCATCCTAGGCGCTTGTCCTAGTGACTGTTAGCAATTCCTTAATGCACATTGATTGAGCATAACTTTTCCATGTTTTGTAACCTCACGGAGTGGGCGTCAATTTCAACTTTGGGTTGTTTTGTTTGGACAATTGTCACTTGTAACTGCAAGGTAATTTTGGTGTGCAAATTTGTTGATGCTTGTGAGTTTTTTTTTGTTTATGTTTATGTTTTTGTTTTTGAACCGCGTTTGCGCGGTTTTGGTATTTTGAAACCGCGTTCTTGCGGTTTTTCGCATTACCCATGGGTCTGTGGTTTTAAGCCGTGAACCATGGGTCCATGTTTTTATGCGTCACACAAAATGTGGGTGTGCATTTTTTGCAAACTATGGGTTTGCATTTTTGTGCACCATGCAAAATATGGATGCACATTTTCCACCACAAAATGCGGCTATATATAGGTTTGTGGCCCTGTCACTTTCATTCTTCCATTTGTCATTTACTGATTTGCTGAGAGTGATGAGTGAGATGGAGATTGGCGAGGGGAGCGGTGGCGGAGGTGACGGTGGTGGTGGCTCGGCTAGAGCGGAAGCCGGCGCCCGCTATGCCAAGGTAGGTGGTCTTGTCCTTTTAGTGTAGGCTTCATTATTGGTAGTGTGTTTTGTTTGTTTTTTGTTTGTTGTTTTTATTTATTTTTTATTTTTTAACTAAGTGGGACTGGTAATGAACTTGCCTTTCCTTTTTTTTTGTTTTGTGTTTTTTTTTGTTTTTTTTTTTTCCTGTTGATTTATGATCACCTAGGGGTAGGTGAAAGTTTTTTTTTGTTGTTTTGTTTGTTTTTGGCTGTTGATTTTTTATCACCTAGGGGTAGGTGAAAGTTTTTTTTCTATTTTTGTTAATGCATTTTATGTTTGTTTGCTTTTTAGGTGAAGCTTTTGGATGCTTAGCATAGGTGGTCGAGGACTGTTAGGAAAGTGTGGAAGGCACTTTCTGACGATGATTGGACTTTCCTAGAGACCATTGGTCTTGATGGTTGTGGGCGGTTGGGAACCGTCCAAGCTGATGAGGATCTGCTTTCGACATTGGTTGAGCGGTGGGATCCGGATAGAGGGACCTTCCAGATTCCTATTGGGGAGCTCACTATTACATTGGAGGACTTATACCACATTTTTTGCATTCCTATCGAGGGTCCAGTTGTCCAGGTTGGTGTCGACAAGAGGGAGGCATTGTTCCCTATATTTGGTGAGTTGTGGGATGTAGACTATAGTAGGGGCGGGATTGCATACCTGGATATATTTACTGATGGCAGTCTAGGAGCAGTTCCTACTTTTTTTATGTATATATTGAGCAACATGTTGTTGCCCAATTCCATGGGATCGAGGATCCCGTGGAACCAGGTACCTATTATGTTGGGTTTGATTTTTGATCCTTGATGGTTGGCATGGGCTCCCACTATCTTATGTCAGATTTATAGCAAGTTGTACGAGGTTAAGAGGCGGGGGCAGAAGGGCTTAGGTTGCAACTTGGTGCTCCAAATATGGTCTTGGGAGCATATCATTATGGGATGACCAGTTGGTCTGCATTGTGACTACGATGCCACCTCTCCTCGCACTTACAGGTGGCTTCTTAGTGAGGAGCTCAGTCATCCCATGGTGGGGGATTCAGAGTACAGAGATATTCTTAGCTCACTTACTAGAGATTTTATGAGTTGGCGGTCTTGGAGGGGTATGGATTGGGTGACTGATGTGGTTGAGCTTCATCGGATCAGGTGGGGCCAATGGGTTGTTGGTTCCCATCTTAGGGAGATGGAATATGTTTAGTTTAGTCGGGTGCAGTGTCAGTTTGGTTTGATCTAGGGTGTGCCTGATGCACTTGTGACCTACAAGCGACGAGGAGATGAGTTGGGGTTGTCTGTTGCTCCTAATTTTTGGAGGGTTGATGACCCTATCGATGATTCTGACCTTGATGTTCCTGACTTGGATGACGTGGGTACCACACCCGAGTATGATGCATGGTTTACCTCTTAGCCTCCTTGGACATCGAGTGTAATTATTGATGATGAGGGGAGTGGTGATGAGGCAGAGGTAGCAGGGTGGGTTCCTTGGTCGATGAAGCATCGACGAGGTAGTTCTTCAAGGGTTGAGGTGGTTTTTGATGCACAACAGCCAGAGGAGGTTGGTGGTGATGGGGATGGAGAGGGGGATGGCCCTCCTCAATGGACTAAGGAGGATTGGGATTTGCTACAGGGTGAGCATGACAGCCTGGATTTAGAGGTGACTCACCTAAAGGGTGAGTTGGCATGGTACCAGGGTGAGGTGACTCATCTTCAGGCTAAGGTGGATAGTTTATGGGGTGGACCTAGCAATGATGCCCTTGATGCAAAGGATGTAGAGATTACTAGGCTTGGGGGTGAGATTTCTTGACTTGAGGGTGAGCTTACTCGCTTACAGTCAGGTTCTAGTGGAGGGGACACCGCAACTATTGTTGCTACTCTACGGGTAGAGATATCTCAGAGGGTTGCTCATCAGGGTGTAGATTTGAGGACCCTGTGTAAGTAGGCTACTTATATTGAGATGTTGGAGAACATCTTGTATGAGCAGTAGATCCCACTACCTGTTCCCCCTTCATCGTCGATGGCTACTACTAGTCGAGGGACCGAGACGAGCCACAGGAGTCATCGATGGACTAGCTCACATGCTGCTTCATCAGCCCATGGTTCTCGGAGGGATCCTGCTGGCACCAACTAGTGTGCCTTACTATCATTCTTTTTGTATTTTGTGGTGTATCTGTTTTGATATGAGCCTTGGTGCTCTAATGTATATAGCCTACGGGTATTTTGTACTATGAGACCTCCATATTATATATATATATACATACATGGCTTTTATATTTTGGTTATTTCTGTGTTTATTTTGTAATATTAATGCATGCATGTGTTATTGAAATGCTTATGATTGTTTTACTGACATGAATGCAATTTAAATACTTATGCTTTATGAGTGATTTATGCTTTCTATATGATGTTGTTGCACTTTTTCTATGTCAATGATTGATGTAAATTAATATGGAATATGCAGTTTAATTGTTTATTTGTGCAAACTATATGATGGAATGTGTGATGTTCATGTGATCTTTTTATAGCTCAAAATTTTCATTGGCCATTGTTTTTGTTCATTGCTTGTAATTGGGGGTACCCATATTTGTGATATTTTGCATTTTATCATGATTTTGGGAATGGGGATGTTGGTGTATATGGAATATATGGAGTGATAGATGGATTCTGACATGATACATGGGAGTGCTTATATAGTGCAAATGCATTTTTAGGGACTCAACCATACTAGTATTTTTACCAAGTTACACCTATTGTTTAACTTTCTTTAGGACCAATGTGTGTGCTTGTGAAGTTCATGTACTGAATCTTGAGTATAGCAATGACCCTAAACAATCAAGAACCAGTGTGTGTGCACATGAAGTTCATTTACCCATCATGAGTAAATTGGGTATGACCTGTTATGGGATTTTCCAAGAAGTTAGCTTGCCCGTATGTGCGGTCAGAGGTCTCCCTTTTTGGGAGGGAGACATGTCGCCCCGCATGAGCTTACTCCACTGCTAGTCAAGCGTCTATAGCCCCGGTGGAGGCTCACTCCATAGTCCAATAATCTGATCTTTAGGCCTTGGGGATGACTACATATCTTTTTGAGGGAAATGTAGTACGATCCTTACAGCTTTAGGGATCTGTGGTGTGTGCATGGGATTCGTTAACTTTGGATAGAGTTTTGGGGAATCAAATTCTCAACCGAAGTGTGATGAGAATTTTGACCCTATCCTTACTACTCTACATTATGTGTTTATAGTTGGTGAGCAATTGTGATAGTGGTGAAAACCACTATTTTTTATTTTGGACTACGTTGCATGATAGGACAAGCGAGGACTATCCTTTTTCACTTCAATGTGTTACCCAAGCATGGCGTTATCCCTCCTTAGCTCAAAATGTTTTTAAGATTGTTAGAAGTGTGTTTGGTGCAAGATTGTTTTTGGGATCAGTCGACAACACTCAATATTTTCTTAATGTGAGCAAAGTGCTTTTGGTCCTAAAGAAAATTGAACATTTTATCAAAGTGGTTCTTACACTAGCAATGGTTGAATGACTGAAATTTTATTTTATGACATAGGGAAAACATATGTGGGTGTTTTTTTTTTTGGATTGCATAAATGCCTGAGGTGGGTACCCCCAATTATTTGAACTCATTTTTCTTTGGCCATATCATCACCACTACTAAATATCGCTGAACGTGGGATGGGATGGATGTTAGTATATTTATCTCTTTTCTTTTTACTTTTTCTTTTTTTTTGTAATGCGGGTACATTCGTATGATATGTATAATGCAATGCAAATGTATTGATTTTTTTTTTGTGATATGAATATCGTCTATGTGATGTGCGAATGCAATGTGTAGAATGTATGCAAAGATGTTTTATATACAATGTAAAATGTATGCAATGTATGTGATAATTAATTTTCTTTTTTTTTAGCCATGTATATATACATATATATTGCAAGTCGATTTATGCATAAAATGCCTTTAGGTGCATTATGTTCAATGGCTATGGCTCCAGTTTTCCTTCTAAGTTGGCAAGTCTATACGTTCTTGGTCCCAAATTTTGCTTTACAATATATGGGCCTAACCAATTCACCGTAAATTTATCTCTCAAGTGTGGTAGTGCATTGGTATTTTGTTGATTCTCCTTGAGTACAAGGTCTCCTACTTGAAATTCGTGAGGATGGACTTTTGTGTTGTAAGCACGTTTAATTCTGTCTTGATACACTCACAAATGTTCTAAAGTGTTGATGCACTTTTCATCAATAAGTGTTAGCTGGTCAAGACATGCTTGTCTGGCTTTGTCATCATCCATGAACTCTTGTAACATGATTTGCAAGGAGGGAATTTCGAGCTCAAGGGGTAATATAGCTTCAGCACCATAGACTAGTGAAAATGGTGTTGCTCCCATTGGCGTTATGATGCTTGTTCTGTAGGCCCATAGTGCCAAAGGAAGTTGAGTGTGCCAATCTCTATGATTTTATTTGACTAGTTTCTTGAGAATGGCTACCATTGTCTTGTTTGTTGCTTCAGCTTACCCATTTGCTTGTGGGTAATAAGGTGTTGAGAAGTTGTGTTGTATATTGAATTTTTTGCATAGAGCTTTAACATCCTTATTCTTAAATGACTTGCCATTATCAAAAATGATCTTAGAGGGTATTCCAAAATGACAGATAATATGTTGAAGTATAAACTCCGCTATTCGAGGTCCAGTCGTAGTGGTCATTGGAATTGCCTCAACCCATTTTGTGAAGTATTCAGTAGCAGTTATGATGAATTTGTGTTGTCCTGATGAGGCAGGTGATATTTTACCAATCAAATCCAGGCCCCATTGTGAGAATGGCCAAATACTTTGAATGGATTGTAAATCTTGTGATGGTACATGAGTTATATTGGCATGATGTTGGCACTTTTGACATTTCTTTACATATTGACAACAATCATTCTCCATGGTTGGCCAATAGTAACCCATGCGCAATATTCACTTTGCAATGGCCATTCCACTAAAGTGTCCACTGCAAGTACCATCGTGGGCTTCTGTTATAGCTCTTTCTACTTCAACAGGATCTAGACATCGTAACAAGATTCCATCATACCCGCACTTGTACAACATGTCCCCCAAGAGAGTGAAACAAATAGCTTTTTGTTTGAACGTTCTTTTTGCAGTTCATGTCATTTCTATTGGGAGTATTCCAGACTTGAGAAAGTCTCTTATTTCATCCAGGTAAGAATTGTAAGGTTCAGCATGTATCAAACAAATATTCTTCTCACCTGTAGATTCTGCTCTTTGAACTGATGGTTTTGACACTATTGTTATGATTAGCGGTTGTATTTCTCCATGCTCATTCTTAGGGATGAGAGATCCCAAAGAAGCCATTGCATCTACAAATCTATTTGTCGAATGGGGTAGGTTACTAATTTCATACCAGTCAAACTTTTCTAGAAATTTTGTTGCTACTTCATGATATTGCTTTAAAACTGGTTCTTTGCATTGGTATTCTCCTTTTACTTGGTAAACAACTAGTTGAGAATCACCAAAAATGCTTAGTATTTTTATGCCCATTGCTATAGCTGATTGAAGACCCAATATTAAGGCTTCATACTCTGCATTATTGTTAGTGCATGCGAAGTCAAGTTTGAATGATAAAGGAATTGGTATTCCTTTAGGTGTATAAAATACGACTCCCACACCTTGTCCTTTTTTGCACTTAGATCCATCAAAGAACATTGTCATGTCTGCTTCATATTCAGGAGGGACTAACTCTTCTTGTTCTATGACAAAGAATACTGAATCATCTGGGAGCTCAATGATTAGTGGTTTATCATTATGTAAAGGAGCTTTAGCTAGTTGATCAACTATCACTTGCCCTTTTATGGATTTTTGACTTATGAATTCAAGATCGAATTTTGTTAAAAGCATTATCTATTTAGCAGTATGGGTGTTGTTGTAAGTGCGAGTCATCATGTATCGCAGAGGATTTTATCTAGCTATGACATAAGTAGTGTTGCTTAGCATATAATGTCTAAGTTTCTTAGTGGAAAAAACCACTGCTAAACACAACTTTTTGACATAAGCATATCTTGTTTCATAACTTACCAATGTTTGACTAATATAGTAAATTGCTTGCTCCTTATGATTTTCATTCTTTTGTGCAAGCATTGTCCCTAGTGTAAAATTTATTGCAAAAATGTATAGGTAAAAAGGGACTCCTATTCGAGGTGGTGTAAGAATTGGTGGTGAAGCCAGATACTTCTTTATGTCATCAAATACCTCTTGAAATTCAGCTATCCAAGAGAATGTCACCCCCTTTTGTAACAAGTGGTTGAATGGCCTGCATTTATCTGAGAGTTGTGCAATGAATCATCGAATAGATTGGATCTTTCCTTGCAAGCTACACAACTCTTTCAAGTTTTTGGGAGGTGGCATCTCTAATATAGCTTTTACCTTACCTGGGTCCACTTCAATGCCTCACTTGGAGACAATGAATCCTAGAAGCTTTTTGGATGTGACACCAAATACGCACTTCTTAGGATTTAACCTTACTTTATGTTCTAGCAATCGATCGAACACTTTTTCCAAGACTTCAATGTGCTCAAGACGTGTTTTTGATTTAGAAATCAGGTCATCTATGTAATCCTCGATGATATTATGCATATAGTCATGAAATATGTACATCATAGCATGTTGATATGTAGCTCCTACATTCTTAAGTCCAAAAGGCATCACTCTGTAATAGAATGTACCCTAGGGTGTTGTAAATGTTGTCTTGTGTTGATCTTCGAGATTAATTCAAATTTGGTTGTATCTCGAGAAACCATCCATTAAGGAAAGCATTTCATGGCCAGCACAAGAGTCTACTAGTTGATCGATGTTAGGCAAAGGAAAATCATCCTTGGGACATGCTTTGTTTAAGTCTCAAAAATTAGTGCACACACATATCCCTCCGTTCGGTTTGTAAACGGGTACCATATTTGAGAGCCACTCTGGGTAATCAATTGGTACTATGAAGTATACATCCAATAACTTTTGTAGTTCTTCTTTCACAATTAATGCAACTATTGGATGGACTTTCCTAAGTTTTTGCTTGAACGGTTTTGCATCTGGTGCCAATGTAAGGTTGTGGACTACCAAGTCTGGGTCTAAACCAGGCATGTCTTTATATGACCATGCAAACACTTCTTTCTTTCTCATCAACACGTTGATTATGCATTCTTTTTCTTCTACGGATAAATATTTTGCGATTTTGACAATTTGGGGATTATTCGCGTCTTGACTAAGGTTCACATCTATAGATTCTTCAATCAGCATGTGATAACCTTCCTCTAGTTGATGTGGAGTTGGGATGAGGTGGATATCATCCACCATATTTCAAATGTCTCAAGGGCTTCCCCCTCTATTTTAGTTTGAAAATGTGAGTGATCCGATGATGAAGTTTGCTATGAAATATACACATTTGAAGCACACAATAACTCTTCAGATATGATAAATTTGGCAATGGATGGTGGGGATGAGATCCTATCCATGGCAATGAGGCTAGTGTCAATATGGATTGGCTTTACCTCATCATATGGATTGTGGAGTGGGGTGAGCAAATCAATAAAAACCATGTTGACTTGATGGAAATGAGGTGGTTATGATTCGAGAGATGATGACTCATCCTCTCTAGGTTGCAACTGACCTAATGTGTGTGATTGGTGGTGTTGCATGTGATGCCAATGTGATGGAGGAGGTTCTAGTTCAGGACTCTCATGGTCTTTGTTTAGCCAAAAAAGAGTGTGGTCTATTGGGAACTTCTTTTGGTACCAGTTATCTCTCCAAATAGATTTTGCATATATTAACTCCTCTTGAGGTTCTTCTGCCTCTTGATTAAGTTGTTCATGATGTGCCTCTCCTCGAATAATTCTCCTAGCTTGCATTTCATGCTCATGATTAAGATATATCATTTCAGTCTCATCTTCATAATCATCGTCGCTTATCCAGAAGCCATTAGCATTGGTATGAGGTCCCAAAATGAGTGGCATGTAATCTGGTCCTTGTTGTAAGGCCTGCTCTGGGAAAGCTCCAATTTCATGAGGGTAAAAATCATAGATATTGTATTCACCATATGCCATGTCTATTGGACCTTCGTATTCTGGTCCTTGTTGTAAGGCTTGCTCTAGGACAACTCCAATTTCATGAGGGTAATAATTATGGATTAGGTATCCACCATCTATATCATCATCCTCATCATTAGGTTCATCCTCTTGGTTGCTTCCTTCTTCTTCTTCCTCGCACTCAATGTCAAGTTCTTGGAAGGCATGATTAAGAGAAGAGCTTGTGATGGAAGGTCTGTAGCCTAGACCGGAGTGGTCACTTGGTTCTCTATATTATGGCTCAACAATGTGGTGAGGACCTTGTTCATGTCGTCCAAGTCCATATCCTTGCCAATTAACCCTCTGAAAGTATCTCATCGGGAATTTTGGGTTAGATAAATAATCAATATCTTCATTAAACTCTTGTAAAGGGTCCTCATCCGGAGGAGATGGATCAGATGAAGAATCTACCCCCCCATATATGAAATTGATTGCATTTGATTGAGAACCCATCCTGTATATCTCTCCTATGGCTAAAGGTGGGTCGCGAGGGCGACCATAATCTCTGGCTGACTCAATGGGTGGCGTAACTATGACACTTTCAATAATATACTCACCAATGCCTGGACTGGCGAGATGTACTGCAACTCGAGAAGGTTGGGAGGCTGATGGCTCGATGGATGAAGAGGGTTCTTCTAAGCTAGCCTATGGCTCTAATGTCGGTGGTGGATTTTCTATGATAGGTGGCCCTATTTGTAAAACTACGGGTTGTGAGGTTTGTGGTTTGCTAATGGATGGAGTGGGTTGTGTTGTGAATGTGAATGGTTTTTGTGGATCTGGTAGTGTGGTTGATGGAGCTGGTGGTTGGTTGGCAGGATGATCAAGTGTGATTGGAAAGTGATATGTAGTGTTTGAAGGTTGAATTGAGCTGACACTTTTTAATGCAAAATTTGGGTCAACTATGGGCAATTCTTCTTGGATGGGGGCTTTTGATGAGGTGTTACTAGGTGGAATGGTCTTGATGGTGAGTGGCTGGATAGTTAGATGTGTTGATGGAAGCAAGGGCTCATACGGGTTTGAAATTAAGTTGTAGTACTTGAAAGGTTTCGTGTCAGTTGGTATACAATGTACTTTGCCTTCATGTACATACTTTAAGCATTGATGCAATGTTGAAGGTACACACTTCATTTCCCTAATCCAAGGGCATCCAAGAAGTATATTATATTACATTTCTCCTTCCAAGATATGGAAGAGAATATGTATTGTTTTCACCCCCATGGTGATAGGAAGAACAACATTTCCTACAGTTGAGCATAAAGCATCATTAAAATCCCTAAGGGTGAAGGTGGATGTTGTGATGTGTGATGATGGGATGTTGAGTTTTTCATTGCAGGTGTGGTGATGAGGTTGATGGAGGAACCGGTGTCAATGAGAACTCTCTTGAATGGCTTCCTGTCAATGTGAGCTACTATGTGCAAGGGTGGATCGGGTGAATCTACCAAAATTTGCTTTTCCTCAAAATCATAAAATGCTATCGAGGGTTCCATGCACTTTTGCACACTCTCCACAAAGGAATTGAATGCATTGGGGTCTTTTGATTGTACTTGGATAGACTTTAATATTTCCATCAATGCTTCCCTATGGGGTGTTGATTGTTGTATTAGCTCATAAATTGATAATTTTGTTGAAGCCATTTTTAAACTTTGTGTTAACCGACTATTTAAGGTAACAACTGGGCGATTGTGCAAAGGTGGTGGTGGAATGTTTGGTCTAAAAATCTTTACATTGCCAAAACTCTTGAAATTTAGCTTGCATTACATAATAATAAACAAAAATATTCACACACTTTCATCTTTCATAATAACATTGGTAGGTTGGATTTAATTGTTAGAGTTACTATGGTAACTTTATCCTATTACCTCATTTGGTTAATTCCTTTCTATCCTAGGTTAGTTATGCTAACAACTACTGTTAGCGTATATTAGTTGTTATAACCTATTCTAATAGCGCCTGGTTGGTTTCGCAACCTCCAGCCTATTCTAGGTTAGTTTGTATTATTTAAACATTCATCATATTAATGAAATGTGTTGCTCACTCTAAGTTGGTATCAGAGCTATCGATCGGAAGACGGCCCGCAGTAACCCGCAGCAATCCGTGGCATGATCTTCGAGGGCCCTGTTGGCCCTTAGGACCTACACAAATCCCGAGGCGGGCCCTTGCCATGAGGTTGTGCTCCCGTCGCAGACCTGACAGCATTCTGCTGCTGTCAGGCCTGACAGGCCGACCGCAACCACCGACACAGATCCGACGACCGGAGTCAGCGAGGGCGTGACAGCCCTTCGACTCCGGTGACCGCCATCGGTGGCCGCGATGAGGCGGCCCGCGAGACGGTCGGACCGACAGCGACGGTCTTGTCGGGCCCGAGCGAGCCGACCGGCGACCGCCGGCACAGATCCGGCGATCGGGGTCAGCGAGGGCAGTCGCGCCCTCCGACCCCGACGACCGCGACCGGCGGCCACTTTTGCTGGCCCCCGTGGGTCCAGCGCACAGTTGGGAGGGCAGGCGCGCCCTCCCAGGCGGAGTCAGGACCCAAACCCGAGGGCAGGAGCGCCCTCGGGTCTGACCGACTCTGACAGGGGGACATTCCTGTCAGAGGTCCTAAACCTGGACACGACCGGATTGGACCGGTCAGCGAGGGCAGGTGCGCCCTCCGCCGGATCCAATTTTTGACAAACTCGACGACTGCCACCTGGACTGATTGCCGACCTGGACACGACTCCCGAGGCAGGAGCTGACATGGCGACAGGCGGACAGCTAACCTACGTGACACATTTTTTGAGGACGTTGACGTGGCAGTGGCCGGGACGGGACACGTGGCGGACTGCCACTGGACAAGACCTAGACGACGCGGACACGTGGCGGACTGCCACTGGACAAGACCCAGACGACGCGGACGCGACACGTGGCAGACTAGCCACGTGTCACTGGACTGACACATGGGTGACACGTGGCGGACTACCACGTGTCACCCAACTGGGACCGACCATGACAAAAATGAAAGACGGAGACTGCCCGCAGGCAGTCATTCATGAAAGGGCTTTTCAGCCCTTTCATACCCCTCCGCGATCCCCCGCGCGGGCAATGTGGGATAAATCCCACATTTTTCCCCGCCCGCGCGAGGGGTGAAGGGAAAGGGAAAACCTTCCCTTCCCTTCACGTCGGGCCGGCTAGCCCGACGGGCGGGGGGTCCAGCGCCTTAGCGCTGCCCGACGGGAGGTCGGGAGTTCGACTCCCGTCGGGGTCCGAAGGTATTTAAATTTTTTTTATTTTTATTTTTTTTTAGTAATTTTTTAATTAATATTCTTAATTTAATAATATTTTTTTTGTTTTTTTTTTTTTAATCATTTTTTTAATTAAAAATGGTTTTTAAAAAAAAAAAAAAAAAAAAAAAAAAAGGGAACTTAGAATATTATTTTATTAAGTTAATTAAAAAAAATTTACTAAATTAAATATATTAAAATAGAAATTTTTCATACCTAAGGGCTATTTATGATTCTGTTTCTGGTTCAAAGATAGCACAAGGGGTGCTAAAATTGCTACAACAGTTTTTGTAGAGGGAAAACACATGTGTCCCTTGGGCAACTACACCACCTTCTCTCTCTCTCTCTTTTTTAGGCTTCATAAATAGCATAAGTATTTTGTTTGAAGACCTTACAATAAGGGGTGCTTGTACCTCTTTTAGGCTTCATAAATAGCAAAATCTAGGTGTTTGAAGTACTTGTAACAAGAGGAGAGACTTTTTGTGATGTAAAATTGTCTAGGAGGCAATATTTGTAAAATCCTTCACAACACTCTTGAGTTGCATACTTTTTTGCAATTGAGGGGGGATATCCATTTCAATTTCTTCACAATTTTTGTAAATAGGGAAGATGACTTATAAGGGTGCATTTTCGGCTGTGACCGACACCTTAGTCACACTTTCTTCAGAAATTAATTACACTATGTTTTGCAACAAGAAGGGGGGAACTTATAAGGGTGCATTTTCGGCAGTGTCCGACACCTTAGCTACCTTATCTTTTGCAAATTCATATTGTAGATAAATGAACCTTGTATGAAGTGATCTATTCTACTACACCTAGCGATTGCACTGGCTGGTTACCCATGCAAATTCGGTTGGATGATGTGATTACCATAAGGAAATTTTTTGGCGTGAAGACAAAGCGAGGAATGACCCATATTTTTCTTAGAAGCAGCCAGAGCACTGTGACAGAGCAAAGAACCAGCAGATCAACATCGTTTTCACTGTTTTGGGGCAGTTATATACTTTACCCAAATATTGTTGTATAGGGGATATGTATGTATTACCCAAATAATGTAATAAGGGGGGATGTTAGAGTTACTGTGGTAACTTTATCCTATTACCTCATTTGGTTAATTCCTTTCTATCCTAGGTTAGTTACGCTAACAACTACTGTTAGCGTATATTAGTTGTTATAACCTATTCTAATAGCGCCTGGTTGGTTTCGCAACCTCCAGCCTATTCTAGGTTAGTTTGTATTATTTAAACATTCATCATATTAATGAAATGTGTTGCTCACTCTAAGTTTAATCACCAACCTCCAATTTAGACCGGTGACGTTGGAATTCATATTCTTCCATCGGCTTCCCTCCTAGATATCTTTAGACAGAATAGGGAACTCCTTAAGTTGGTATAGGTCACTTGTGTTCAAGTTGTCTCCCACTATTGGAACAATTGTTGAATCAAAGTAGAAGAGCTAGGCGAACCCCCCACTAGGATTTAAGTGGTGTGCCCTAGAATATTTTGAGAAAGCACGCTTGACACTAGTGTTCTTAATCACCATCTTAATCGAGCTCCTTTATTCTAATACAAAAAAAAAAAACTTCTTCAAAATTCCAACAACATCAAAACACACTAAAACTCAAAACAAAAATCAAAAGCCTCAAAATTACAAAAAAAAAATCAAAAACTTCAAAAATCCAAAAACAATAAAAAAAATCCACATCGAAAACAAAATTTGAAAAAACTTAGAAAACATTGTTTGTTTATTTTATTTGTGTGTTATTCATGTATATTTCAATCACATTTTCACACACATACCTTCACATTCGCCACCTCATTTCACCTGAACCACCTCCCAAATTCATATCAAAATTCAAAATGCAAAAAAAAAAAAAAATCAAATCAAAAGGCTCCAAAGGAACAAAACCCCTTTGGTCAAATCAAATCAAAAGGCTCCAAAGAAACAAAACCCCTTTGGTCAAATCAAATCAACAAGATCCAAAGGGGACACCCCTTTGGTCAAATCAATCAAAATGGGGGGATACCCTTTGGTCAATACAATTCAAAACGCTCCAAAGGGGACCACCCTTTGGTCAAATAAATAAAAAAGGCCCCAAAGTAACCTAACCCCTTTGGTCAAATTTCATTTCAAAATGCTCCAAGGGCGACACCCCTTTAGTCAATTCAATTTTAAATTCTCCAAAGGGGACACCCCTTTGGTCAAATTAATCAAAAAAGCCCCAAATAAACTTAACCCCTTTGGTTAAATTTCATTTCAAATTGCTCTAAGGAGGGGCAACCCTTTGATCAATACAATTCAAGACCCTCCAAAGGGGAAATTCCTTTGGTCAAATAAAAAATACCCCAAAGGAACCTAACCCCTTTGGTCAAATTTCATTTCAAAATGCTCCAAGAGAAACACCCCTTTGGTCAATTCAATTCAAAACCCTCCAAAGGGGACACCCCTTTGGTAAAATAAATCATACAAGCCCGAAAGGAATTAACCCCTTTGGTCAAATTCTATTTCAAAATGCTCCAAGTGGGGCACCCATTTGGTCAATTCAATTAAAAAACCTCCAAAGGGGATACCCCTTTGGTCAAATCAATCAAAAATGCTCCAAAGTGGACACCCCTTTGGTCAAATCAATAAAAAAAGATCCAAAGGGGACACCCCTTTGGTAAAATCAATCAAAAATACTACACCCCTTTGGTAAAATCAATTCAAAAGGCCCCAAAGGAACCTAATCTCTTTGGTCAAATATCAATTCAAAATGCTGTAAGGGAGGCATTCCTTTGGTCAATTTCCATTCAAAAGGCTCCAAGGGAACCAACACTCCTTTGGTCACATGAAATTCAAAAAGCTCCAAAGGAACCAAAACCCTTTGATCACATTTCATCTCAAAAACATCAAAATACAAAAAGAAACAATAAATATAAAACACAAAAACATTTTCATACACATTACATTTTTAATAAATCACTTTCATAATCCATCTTCCATTGCATTCACACATTCCAACTTTCATAGCATTTGCACATTCATACCATTTGTATTCATTAAAATCAAGAATAATTGATAGTGCACTATGTCTTGTTGCCTTAATCAGGGGTACCTCACATCAAACATCACCAAACCCATCAATCATAATAATCCATTGCTTCCTAAGTAAAATCCTAATATTTTCAATCACTCAATCACTCCTAGTGTTTTAAGCAACCTTCAAAAAATATGACGAATTATTTTAGGACCATTGCACATTAATACACTAAGAAAATCTTGAGTATTGGGAATTTATTTGAAAAATATTCTCGAACCAAACACAATTTTACATATTAAAAACATCTTGTGTCAAATAGGTATAAAACCATACTTGGTAGGAACCTTGAGGTGAAACAGGTCATCCTTGCTTGTCCCATTATGCAACATAGTCCATGACAACAGTGGTTCTCACCACTATCACAGTTGCTTCAAATTCAAAAGATAGATTAGTAAGGATAGGGTACAATTCTCATCACACTTAGGTTGAGAATTCGATTCCCCAAAGCTCTAATTCCTTTACATCACACACCATTTATTAATTGCATTGTAAGGATCATACTACATTTCCAATCAAACGGTTAAGTATTCATCCCCAAAATTCATGAAATCAAAAACAAAAATCATGGACTATGGAGTTAGCCTCCATCAAAACTATAGATGCTTGATTGGCAGTGGAGTACGCTCATGCGTGGTGATATGTCTCTTTTAAAAATAGACTTCTGACCACTCATACGGATAAGCTAGATTCTAGGTTCAAACCATAATAGGTTTATCCAATTTACTCAATATGATTTAGTGAACTCAATTGCACACACACTGGTTCTTGATTGTCTCGGGTCATTACCATGCTCTTGATTCGGTAAATGAATTCACTACACACACATTTGGTCCTAGAATAATTAGGCAATTTTTGTGAGTTTGTTAGACACACTAGGATGTTTGAGTGTTTGTAAAAAAACTCTAGATCCTTTATCCCTAAGGACAATAAATTCATAAGCAAGCCTCCATTCCATACCACCATCACATAGCCATAAATATCATAATCAATTTCATCCATGTGGTCATACTAGTAGTATCATATTGGTGCCCCTGATTAACTAATAAAAGCAAAGTTTGCTAAATAATGGTTCAAAAACCTATTTGAAAAATAATCATTAAAAATACCATTCATTTAAATGGTTCAAAACATCTTTAAAAAATGATCAATAAAACTACACCATTCATTCAAATGGTTCAAAATGTATTTGAACAACAATAAATAAAGCAACATCATTCATTCAAATGGTTCAAAATATCTTTGAACAACGATAAATAAAGAAAAACCATTCATTCAAATGGTTCAAACTCTCTTTGGACAACGATAAATAAAATACCATTCATTCAAATGGATCAAATTGAACAACGATAAATAAAGCAACACCATTCATTCAAACGGTTCAAAATATCTTTGAACAATGATAAATAAAACAACACCATTCATTCAAAAAGTTTAACATCTATTTGAACAACAATAAATAAAGCAACACCATTCATTCAAATGGTTCCAAATCTCTTTGAAAAATGATTAGTAAAGCAACATCCTTCATTCATTTGAATTCATTTATAAAACATTCATTTCATAACATGTACAAATAAAAAACAATCAATCATTACACATATACATAAACAATCACAAAACAACTTGGGGGCTTAAAGTTTTCACATCTTCCCCATCAATCACATCAAATATTCAATCAAAAAACTTTGGGGGATTCAAGGTCTCACACCTACCCTAAAAATCACATTAAGCATTAACATTTCTAATAATTAAATTTAAAAATTTCCAATGGAATCAAACCCCTTTGGTCACATTCAATTAAAAAAAAAAATAATCCAAAGGTAACACAATTTCTTTGGTCAAATTCAATCTCAACAAGGCTTTCAAAAATTGAAATGCTATAATATCAACTCCCTAAGAAAGCCATGCGGTTGGACTGCTCCATGGGACAAAGATGCACATTTCCTTCTTTCACTCAGCCTTAAGTGATCCTTGTATCTAGTGATTTACTCTAGCACCCCAGCGGTTGTAGTGATTGGATATCCATACAATATGGTAGGAGGAGTAGATTACCATAAGGACAATTATCATTAACACAATTCAAAAATACCTAAAGGCATAAACCCCTTTGATCAATTAAATTCAAAATAATCTAAAGGTACTCAAATTCCTTTGGTAAAAAAAAAAGTCAATCATAAAAACATAAAAACAGAAAAAAAAAAAAAAAATCTTGTGCTTTCTTTCCATTTCAAAAACATCAAACACAAAAAATATTTCCATGCATATTTTTTCATACAAAAAAACAAAAAAAAAATGCAAAACAATCATGCATACTCCAAAAAAAAACAAAAACTCCAAATATACCTTAATTCCTTTGGTCAAAAACACATTCAACATGCTCATGAAAGAATAAAAATGCTCTCATATCGATTCCCTAAGAAGGTCATGTGGCTAGACTTCTCCAAGGGATAGAGGTGTACATTTCCTTCTTCCACTTAGCCTCAAGTGATCCTCGCATATAGTAACTTATCCTATATACCTAGCAGTTGCAGCGACTAGCAATCCATGCAATTTGGTAGGATGGATAAGTTACCATAATGACCTTGAAAAGTGATTCACCTCATGCAATAAATGAATTGTTATCATCTCAATTCCATAAGAAAGCCATACGACTGGACTGCTCAAAGGGATAGAAGTGCACAATTATCAACAATGGTCGAAATCATAGTTGAAACAAAAATAAAAACATCCATCTCATCAAACAATTGTCATTTGTTTCATCGCTGTCATCATTTCATATCTTCTTCATCGACTCATCTCTTGAATTGAAAGATAAAATCAACAAATTTAGTTTCATAATCAAAGTCAACACTAAAAACATTCAATCGTGCAAATTACACTTATTAAAATAAGCATCTTTTCCATGATTGGGATAACACAAGTTGACTTTTATTTGTGACCATCTTACACAACTCTCCTTCGAATGCAAATGGCTACAAAAACATTGTAAAACCCTTAAAATCATCATCTTACATCAGCATCATCACGAGTGAACCTTGTATCTAGTAATTTACCCTAGAAACCTGGCGGTTGCAGTGATTGGAAATCCATGCAAGTTGGTAGGATGGATAAATTATCATAAGGAAACTTATTCAAAATCATTTCACATCATAATTTTCAAAATTAAACTAGGTTGGTCCTTCAATTTTTTAGTGACCTACATTCAAGTAGATTTTTCCAAGGTTGTCATTGATGCCTACTCCATGGGGTTACAAAATATGGAAATTTTATGCTTCATCATTTTGCATTAATAAATTGCTAACAGTCACTAGGACAAGTCCCTAGGGTGATTGGTTCCTTTACTTCATCATATTGCATGTCAATCAAACCAAAAGGTAAATTTATGACAACATAAGTCCACCCCAAACTTGGGGCATCCAACTTGATATTGATTTCCAACATTTGCATCAATCACATCATGCATTTTCACAAACATAATCATCATCATCATCACATCATTTAGTGAACCTTGTATCTAGTGGATTACCCTATACACCTAGCGGTTGCAATGACTAGCAATCCATTCAATCCAATTGGATGGGTGGCTCACCATAAGGAAACAAATTCAAACATTCAAAATCAAATAACTATGACATTTAATCAGATAGATCCCTAAATATTTGAGTTTAGATGTGTTCAAAACAAATTTGCACAAGGTTATCCTTCAACCCCTTTCGTTGGGTCAAAAGCATAAAACAACCAAACAAAATTTGGTAATAATCATAAATCACTCGAGTATCAAATTCCTGAACTACTGGTTCCTTGAATCCATCATTTGGAAGGAATTTCTAAAGTCACAGTGGAACAAGAACTCCAAATGTGGTCGAATATTTTACCACACATTTTGAGCATCATCAAAACCAAAGGTAAATTTACAAAAACACAAACAATCCCAAACTTGGGGCATCAAGTTGGTCAAAATGGCATACATTTGCATCACATCCACATAATTCAATCAAAAATCTCCTTTCATCATCCACATTTGGTCAATTGGCTCATGGGTTTCATCCTTTACCCATTCGTCAATTGGCTCATGGGTTTCATCCTTTAGCCATTCATCAATTGGCTCATGGGTTTCATCCTTTACCCATTCGTCAATTGAGGGGGTAAGCAAACAAAATCAAAATTTTCAAAAAAAAGTCATTCATTCTTTTTGTCGAGAATATTTGAGTCCATTCCTCCATCAAATGAAACCATGTGTCTTTTGTTTTTGTACCACATTGTGTTTCACACAATACGGTACAAAAAGGGGTATTTTTAGACACCAAAAACTAGGCATTTGCATTGCACATCATAATTATGCATAATAATGTATGCCTAAGCCTAAACTTAAGCATATAATTCTTACACATTATTCATTCACATTGCACATCATAATTATGCATAATAATATATGTCTAAGTCTAAACTTAGGCATATAATTCTTGTACATTATTCATTCACATTGCACATTTCAATTTTACATAACATTATGTGCCTAAGTTTTGACTTAGGCATAAAATCCTGCACATAATTATATTTTCTAAATTTTATTAAATCTAGGAAATATCCTCCTAGGATACCCTCCCTCCTCACTTGAAATGTGTCATGGCCACATCACCATCACTCCTTTGCCACCTCTCATTCAACCTTCTCCCCTTTATCCCTTCACATGGGGCAACCCTCCACACTTCACTCCACTCCCAACTACCCACTTGCCACATCTCACACCTCACTCCACACTTCATTCCACTTCCAAATAACCACTTTCCACATCTTACACCTCAATCCACATTTCACTCCACTTGCACCTACCCACTTGCCACATCTCACACCTCACTCCACACTTAACTCCACTTACAACTACCCACTTTCCACATATCCCTAGTTAAGTGAGACACTTCTAGTGAATCATTGCAACTACCCAGGATAGGTGGCTACCCAGTCCTTGCCACTTGGCAGCCTTGGCTCGCCATCTATCCTTCCCTCCAAAACCCTCAAAGGCCTATAAAATAACCATCACATGACCAAGAAGAGGGAGGAAGGAGGGGAATGCTAATGTTATGCTTGTGCTATGTAAGCCATACTCATTATTCATATTATTATATATTCATTCTACATTTATATTTTATCATTATCATTGTGATAGGTACTGCCAAATCCTTATCCATTTTCATGTGTGTATATTGCAGGTTCAACTTCAACAAGCTCGCAACTCATCATGGTGGTCACGACAAACCCACCTTCAACATTGTTGTAGTATGAAGAGACAAAGACACCATCATTGATCTGTAAAAGGAATTCCCCTTTGGCACATATCTTTGTAAAATACACCCTAAAAGGGTCAAAGTGTATCAAAAGGGACTTTCCCGAATTTAATAAAATGTGTCATTTTTATTGCAATGGTGTTGTGTTTTTATGTATACACTTGTATTCACTAGTGCAGATATCACTAGTTTCTTTTGTTGTCTCATTTGAATATGTAATGGATGGATCTATTTTTCCACTATCAAAGATCCTTTTAGATTGTTTCCTTATGTTTGTATCTTTTTTAATATTTTTATCTATTGAATCATCAATCATGATTTTAATCCAGGTTGGTATTTTTCTTAAGCATTTTCTTATAGCACTATTCAAGATGTTTGTAGAAATCCTTATGACTGTAACACAATGGTGGAGTATTCTTGGTAGGGAGGTATTTCCAAAGGCAAGAATGATTCCTAGGCTAAGCTTATCTCAATGACCAAATCGGATAGTCTTCTAATCACCCAAACTACCCTTGTACGAACTATCAATTCCTTGTACGAACCCTAATTACATACATTGTATGATCTCAGATCATACAGTGGCCAAGATGGTATGATATTACACTCAAAAAAATTGATAGATGCTATTTTGGGGGCTTTCGTACACAATTTTGTAATCGTTCAAGCCAATTCACCAAAACTGCCAAATCGGATAAATTCCTATCAATCGCCTATTTTACCAAATCAGGTAACAATTGTTTGTATGATTTCTACAATGTACAATGTACGATATGTATGAAATAAAGGTACAAAAAGGTGTTAATTTCTATGCTTTTCTGCCCCAATCTCTCTTTGGGATGTTTTGTAAAGGTTTAACAGCCTAAACAAGACAATCTCTTTCACAAACAAAGCATTTAAACCGGGCTAGTGAGAGATTCTATACAAGTAATTCCATCCAGGAATCATTCAGTCTGCTTCAACACATCTTTACCAACATAACTAAGCTCCTAAATCATCCCCCATGATTCACCAATGATCATCTTATCCACAAAGCTGCAATAAGGCTAAAACTAAAATATAACAGTAAGGTAGAAACTCAATTACACAATGTTAATCCATAATGCAAAATTCCATTCTGGAACTATTCATAACATGGCCTAACTGAGCAAAGAAGTATTTCACCTTATCCTATATCCCACTTACCTCCTCTTCCATTGTGATTATCTGAAACTGTTGTATTTCCAGAAGATAACTGGATTGCATTCCCCACCATTATTTCTCTATAGGAGTTCTTAAGTCTTCATCTTCCCTAAGGTGGCTAGAGCTTCCTCCAAGCTCTCTAAGTACTCTCTCGCTATCTATATTTTCTTGAGGTGGGGATTGTTTCACTATTTTCTCCTCTCCCTCACTGTCTAATGTTTATGATCTCCTCCTGATATTGCCGCTCAACTTGCTCCTAAGCCTTTTCTACTTTCGTTGAGCCCTCCTATTGCTCGTCCATATTTTCTTGAGCTACTTCCTATTCCCTGCCATCCACTTGTTGTTCCTCCATCACCATTTCTTTTGGGTAGTGTTGTGCATCCCCAACTGTGACATGTTGAGTAACAAATGCTTCTTTCTCTTGTGGCACTTCTGTATTCTTCGGGACCTCTTGCTTACTGGAGCCTCCTGTTATAATTCTGTAATGAATCTTCATCTTGGGCTCTTCTACTGTAGTACTTGGTCCAACTCCTGCTTCATCCTGGATAGTGGCTATTCCATAATGCCCTACCTCAATTACTTTAAAACAATCAGAGGCATCCATCTTATTAAAATGGTTAAAGATATTCGAAGATTACACTATCTTCTCTACCTCTGTCCAATATAACTCATCTAGTTCCATCGCTTCTTGTTCTGACTATTCCTTCCACTGTACTTATGGAACTACTTTACCTATAATTATTTCTCACTGCCTTCTCATCCTTATTTATACTGGACTACTCTCCCTTTATTGATTGATAGGTTGCTCTTGCTACCTTTGTGCAGGTGCTTGTTGTTCTAGTTCTAGCTCCAACCATCTAGAATGCTTTATCTGATGATGTACATCAAAATTCTCCTTGAGAGAGGTATCTCCCTGAGATTCACTCCTATGCTACTCACTCCTCATGCATGGTTTCTCTAGAGTACTCTTTTCTATGGGTACATCCTTTACCCATATCAATATCATCGGTTGGTCCGATCTAATTTATCTAGGTGGCATCAACCTTGGGAATTGCATTCCCATTTTTGTGACTGCATTCAATAGCAATCCTATTGTCTAAAAATCCATCCCAAAGTTCTTTGATCTTTTTCTCAAGGCCTCATGCATTTTTATCTCCAAAAAGGTACCCCAATCATATGTAATTCCCTGGTTGATACCTTTTGCATACTATTCCATCCATATTGACATCTTTGTCATCCTTGTATCACCTAACAATCGAGCCATGACTGTGCTCATCGCACATGCCCAATTATCGCTTCACAATTGGTTCTACTTTATTTCGTGCATTCATGCACCAAAAATATTTACCTCTATCATAGATTTGACAGTAGTCATGGTGGTAACTAGACGGTGTGCTTCTATTGGATCTACCAGTTTTTTAACTATCTCCATGCCTTTTGTTGGTAACCCAAATGTTCTTTGGAATGCCTTTGTCGAAACCTCGACCCTTATTGACCTCCTGCCCACATTGATGTAGGTTGTCCTCATTGCTACATTATATGCCTAAAATATCTATAAAATATAGTTTTGGAAGAATATCCTATGAAATGGTGGAATATACGTAATGACTGTCACTTGCACATTTTTGAATGTATTCCTCCATGGATGAGACCTGTTATTCTCATCACTCCATCATTTCCTGCATGCTTTCACTCCATGCTATACAAACGTGATATTTAACAGTTCCACCTGGGCCTCCTCTTTTTCATTGCTCAGGTGTTCTTCCTATTCTTGTACATGTACCTCACTCCTCAAATCCCTCCATGAGGTAGCTACTTGGGCCATCCTTTCCTCTTTGTGCCTTAGTGGTGTTCTATCCAGGTGTGCTCACCAATGGCTCTATCTCCTCCATGGCCTATATCCTCCTCTCCTCTATGGACGATTACCATGTATTTCATAGGATTGAAACTGGCATCCAGGGTGCTACCGTGAGTATGCCTCTCTCTCGTGTAGCGGACCTGGTGATCTATCCACCATATTTGTTGCAATCCACCTTAATAGACTTCCAAATTATTTTGTTGAAATCATTCCTCCAACATCTCATCAATTAACTCAACCTTCTCCTCCACAATTATAAATGTACCAAAAATTATACAAACTCCTATAAAAATATACAATGTACGATTCTAGGTCCCTTGTACAGTTTCACCTTCCTCCGTTGCTTCCAGATCGTACACTTATTTGGCTATTTTTCCCTTTACCCCGTCAATATTCAAATGATCAATTCTCATCCAAATTGTACAATTGCATCTTGAAATTGTATAGGGTTCCAGTACTCTGTACTTTGCTACTTACTGGCTACCCTCCCCTTTAAAATCTGTATGATTTTGTACAATCTCTTAAAAACTACCAAAAATGGAAAAAAACTACACTTTTCTTCCTATAAATCATACAATCTACCTCCAAATCATATAATACAACTTATCTAACCCTCACTACTACAAAATACCAAGATTTTTGTCTCCTTGGCCAAATTTGCCACCGACCCAGTTGCTGGATTGTCTCGATCTACTCTTGAGTGCTTTTTCTCAACCAATCTTTCACTCCTTCACTCCTGGCACAATTTCCTTTAATTTGATGAACTGCTGGCTATAATGTATGACTGTACGAACTGTAATTTTCTCTCTTCACATTTTCTAGCTTGATTTTTACCTGATTTTTCAATTCTTAGGGTTTCAATATTCCATCCTCTTGCAATTTACCCAATTATGACCACCAATATCTGCTCCCTCCAGCTCTAATCAGTAATTCCTCCATCTAAAACCCATACAATGATGTATTATGATGTCTTTTACTATAATATAAAAATAAAATTCAAATTCCCCCTCTTGGTGGAGAAAAACCCTAATTCTTCTTTCTCGGGTTGATTCCTTGAAGCTGAAAAGAACTCCCTGGTACAAATTTAATAATGGGTCTGCAATTTTAGAGTTTTGGTGAATAATTTTTGCCCATGTAGTCCTCTATTATCAAATGTATGCTTTTCCCCTTCAATCTCCTAAAAATTTTGAATTCTTCTTGGTGATTGAAAAAATGGTCACTTTACTTTCCTTTTAAAGCAAGTTTTCAAAAACCCTAAACCCTAACTGAAAAACCCTAACTATCAAAAGAATCTAAAAAGTACCAAGTTGCATGCTTTTTCCATCTCCACTACTAGATGACTACCAACTCAGTAGTTGGTTTTAAAATTTTTATCTTTTTCCCCCTTCTTTTCCACCAACTGCTGCTTTTCGGCATGTTGCATTAATTATTTAGTTGGCAAATCATACAGTACAACTTTCTATATAGTTTGCATGTTAATATTGCCTTGTATGAATCTCTTTTGTACGATTTCCATCTTGTACCTTTTCATTGTATGATTTCATAACTTAGAGAAAATTTTGCTTTCTTTTTTTCTCTGGAGAGGCCGCTGTTTTTGGTTTTCAACCTCGCCCTTCCTAATTCCATCCCAAGGGATTTTCACAACTAAGGCACAAATTTTTTTCATTTTTTTTTCATCCTAGTATAATTATACTTACCTCCTTGGTAATCGCACAGTGACATTCACCTGTACAACCCCATCCCAATCTCGACCTTGAGGTTCGACCATAACATTCCAATTAGTGGTATCCTCTTGTACCTCTACTTGGATTATCTCTACCTGTGATGTTGTTGCCCATTCATTTCCCCTCCTATAATGTGTACAGTTTAGAATTGTACATCGACAAGTTGGAGTCTCATCCCTTGGTGGGCCTTCTTCTCGCCATGCAGGTAATTGATCTGTGGTGGTGGTGTCCTCACCACTCTACTATTATTTGAGCGACTTCTTTGCCTATCTCCATGGATCATTTTTGGCTCCAAACTTGGTGATCGGGTCCATTGTTGGTCTAGGTTTCCACCATCTGTGAAGTGTACCCTTCCTCTACCAGCAAGGTTTTGACCACATGGGTATCTCCCCCTTCCATTTCTACTAGGCATGAAATTTCCTCGTACTATTGATGACTCTTCTCTTACTTGGGGTAACTTCCAATTACGTACTTCTCATTGGGGTCCTTGTCAATTTAGGGGTGGTCGCTCCCCTATGCGTCTTTGTAGTGAATAACACAAGCTTATACTAAGAGGGTAGGGTGAACAGTATAAGACCACTTTTTACTTTTCTTCTCAAATAAATATTATGCAGTGTATCGATAGCAGTGTCAATAGCAATAATCAAACAATGCACAAAACACCATAGACAATAGAGAAACATACGTGGTTCACCCAGTGTGGGCTACCTCCACAGAAAAAATATTTCTTCTAAATATTTCTCAAATAATCTCTTGGGAATATTTTACAAATTACAATGTTTATGGACTTCATCCAAAGGATATTTTGATCCCCTAATATCAAGTTTGTGGATCTCTTCCACAGGATAAATATTTCCCCTTCTACTCTGACTATTTATCTTCTAGAAGACTCAATCTCTATGCTACACTAACTGGTGGATATCTTTTTACTTGAAGACTCCTCACTCAGATCTGTCTTCAATTGTCATGGTTGTTGGATATCTATCCACTGAGACTTTGTCCTCTATACTCTATCATCTCCAAATATCTATCTCAATACTATATCAAACATAGTTCAGTTGGTCTACAACAATTTTGCTCAACCTCTTGTACTAAAAAAATTATAGTAGGTCTAGTACAATTATGCTCAATAGGTTCACACAGAACCTGCTCAAATATTCTCAATAGGTTCACATAGAAAATGCTCAAATCTGCTCAATAGGTCCACACAAAACCTGCTCAAATATGCTCAATAGGTTCACACTGAACTTGCTTAAATCTGCTCAACAGGTCCACACAGAACCTGCTCAAATCTGCTCAATAGGTCCACATAGAACCTACTCAAATCTGCTCAATAGGTCCACACAGAACCTACTTAAATCTGCTCAATAGGTCCACACAGAACCTATCCAAATATGCTTAATAAGTCCTCTCTAGGACTTGCTCAAATAAGCTCAATAAGTCCTCTCTAGGACTTTCTCAAATCTACTCAATAAGTCCTCTCTAGGACTTGCTCAAATATGCATAGTAAGCTTTCACAAAAGCTTAACTCAAATCAGTCCACAAGCCTTTTCAAGGACTTGTCTCAAATCATATAGAATCATAAAGAGAATTGTTAGAGACTGAATATGTTCTAAGCTCAATGTTCAATCAATATCTCAATTCAATATCATAGAAGCATAAAGAGAATTGTTAGAGACTCAATATGTTCTATACTCAAATCCCAATCTCAACTCAAATCAATCTCATAGAAGCATAAAGAGAATTGTTAGAGACTCTATATATTCTATACTCAAATCCCAATCTCAACTCAATAGAAGCATAAAGAGAATTGTTAGACTCAATATGTTCTATACTCAAATCCCAATCTCAACTCAAATCAATATCATAGAAGCATAAAGAGAATTGTTAGAGACTCTATATGTTCTATACTCAAATCTCAATCTCAACTCAATAGAAGCATAAAGAGAATTGTTAGAGACTCAATATGTTCTATACTCAAATCCCAATCTCAACTCAACTCAATCTCATCTCAAATCAGAATATGAAATAGTTTATTTCTAGGAACTTGAACAACCACATGCATCCACTTGACTAGGCTTAAATCAACTCAACTCAACCAATCACCTCAAGGAACAATCCTTTCTCACAAACCCTAGTCCAAGCATGTAATTAACCAACTCAAAATGTTTTTGACAATGCTCAATCACAAATATCACATAATAATTATACTCATGTTCTTTTCTAATTCAAGTTCAAGTTCATTTCACAATGAATGGGCTTCAACAAAAATTCTTCTAAAACAAGGTTTAATTACAACTCACAAACCAGAAAACCTTGAAGCATTAAAACAACAACTCTCAAAAATGAAAACCACAATCAATCCTTTTCTCTCCAAAGATATTTCAAAAATCAACCACCATAAAGAATCAATAGGAGAATGTGCCCATACCTTTTTTATGCCAAGGAGTTGTCCACAAAATCTACCACACTTAAACACAACTTTCCTTTCCAATATCAATAAGGGTTAGTGGACTTCAAATAATCACAATATAAAGCATAACTCAATTTACAACCTTTTTACTCCAACTAAATAAACACATCCACCAAAGTCCATTTTTAATAAAATCCTTATCAAAATAATAATAAATAATACTTTCAAAAATACTTTAAAACAACTCTTTATTTCTCCTAAATTCAATTCTTAATAACCATCAAATAAATCATTAAACCCCTCAAGTTTTGCAATAATCAATACAATCCAAATAACAAAGCTTAATTAAAACTTTAATTTCCACTAACCACCTTATAACTCCAACCTTAGGGCTAAAAAAAATTAAATTAATGCAAAACATAATTACCTCCTCAAGGGGATTCGAACCCTTGACTTTCCCACACCGTGAGCATCTTAGCCACGACTAAGATTCCACATGAGCTAGTCGCTCGTTGGAAAGGGAAAGGCACAACATGCCTTATGCTTGTCTCCACCTTTCGCAAAACCAAAGGTGTCGAAGCGCTTCTCTCATGCTTTCCAAAAAATACAGTCAAGGGGATTCAATCCCCGATATTTTTGTCTACCCCGCACCTTAGCCAAGGCCCACTTGCCAATGTGCCACACTGCCCACGATGTTTGTTTCTCTGAATGTTGCCTATCTTATTTGCTACTTCACTTCTCAAGAAATTCACACGAGCTCATAAATGATTCGATAGCCAATTATTTGATTGCACGAGCAAGGATGAAATAATAATCAATTGAATCCCCCTTTATATAGTCCTTTAATCATATCGAATACGTCGATAGAAATATTACTTTTTATTTGCTTGATGACGTTGGTGGAAATCTTGCATATTGAGTTTTAAATTTGAATTCAAATTTTAAATAATTAAAATTTAAACCAAATATTAAAACTTAAATATCTCCATCACTGGGGCACATTTTTCGATGAAACGAAATCCCAACTTAGGTTTTAAGAAAAACCCAGATCAAATCTGCTGTCTATGGTTTTAAATAAAATCTTTTATTTTTTATATCTTTGTTTTCACAAAAACCCTTCATTGATCCTTTTGACATTAAATGATCTTTTGACATCAATGACAACATATTAGCTTAGGGACTCAAAATGTCCAACAATATCCCCCTTTGTCATTAATGGTAACCCAAATCCTTTTACTGAAGTATGACCTTATTTTCTACTCCCCTTAGGACTTTGCTCCCCCTAGCTCAATGCTCTCTCAGATATCAAAACTCTCCTCATATCAAAGACTCCTCAAAATACAAAAATATCTCCCCCTTTGACATCAATGGCAAAGGGTCACCTTTGGGTCTCGGGGCTAATAATTAAACCTCTTAGCTTATCTCCTCCCCCACATCCAAATGAGGTGGTTTGTAATGTCCTACCCCTTTCGAAGGCAAATAAATTTGCCACCCAAAGAGCCAGGTTTCGATCTTGGGTTCCAAACTGAAAACTTGAATGTCTTGTTTGTTGATTGCTTTGATATCACGTGATTTATGCAAATATGAATTTTTTATACTTTTTGCAATAATACAAATTCTGGAAATAAAAATAGCAGCAAACTAGAAATGCTTGTATCTTAAAAACTACTCCTCCAATGACTACGAAATTTAAGCACAAACTTCTTCTAATGATATTGAGCAAACCCAATGAAGGAAATTGTACAAGGATAAGTGTACCCGGGAGATCTAAAGGCCTGATATAATTCTGGAAGTTAACACCAGCAACAACAAACTTATATATTCATTAAATATGCTTGTAATACAATTTCTCCAACATACTAATTGTTGTTTGGCTGTCCAACAAAGAGAAGACCTCATACAACACAATGAATACTCCAAATGGGAGGCGTTTGGCCTCAATAAGTGCACGCCCTTCACTACAACTGGTACGACCTATTAAAAACCCTTCACAAATGACATAGATCCCTTCCAAACTGCTGAAGTGTACGACTGATAAGCTGATCAAAAACTATGAATAATCAACAATACAAGCTTCTTCAAAACCCAAGCAATCTAATTCAAAATAGCCTCTAATGGTTTGGCCTCACTAGAAACATCTGCAATCTGAAGTAACTCTAAAAATGGCACCAAGTGCACCCCAAAACTCATCAACAACCTGCCACTTTGAAGCTCAAATCATTCCCCATCACGGAAATGCCACAATCACTCCAAGGATATCTTGCAATCCCAAAAGTGATGTTCCTGCTGGAGGGTTTCGTCTCCAAACAAGCCAAATCTGCCCTTGCCTGTGGTTTTTCGTCACAAACAAGCTGGATATCTTCCTGCAAACTCTGCTGCAAGCAAGCTCCTTTCTCCAAACATGAAATGTAATAACCAAAGATGTCTTCAAATGCTCTCACAACCTCTATTTATTCTTTTCTCGAGCTGGTCGACCCAATGTGGGTAGAATGTGGGATTAAACTTCTTTCTTTTTTACTTGCTTTATGTCAATAATTCATTTACTAATGAGCACATATAATGACTTAACTCCACAATATCACTTAATCATATTATAATCTCCCAAAGTGGCGTCCAAGCTAGGCATTAATAAAACCACATTAAAATATACATTATTTCCTTCAAAATGAGTACTCATAAGCCCCCTAACAAATTATAAAGTCATACTTAGGAGAATAATATAATAATTTAATGACTTTATAATAATTATAACTTTGATGATTAAAAACTCCATGACCGCTCATCCAAACTCACATCCGAAGATAGAAATGAGTACCCATTTGGCCAAACTAGCCACTCGTAGGACTTTCGCTCCGCCAAAACCAACTTACTAAAAATAGTAAGTTCCCTGCACTGATAACCAAACGGGTCTAGTCAATCAACTGAAGATATATCTGGATACCCAATTCGGTGAAGAACAACATTCTACAGTCAATTCGGCTAGAAACCTGAATCACCGACTTACTATAAATAGTAAGTCCTCCCTCAAATCTCAGAATGTCCCCAAAAAACTGGCATCCAAAGGCATACAACCATATGGCGAAACCCCAACATCCTTTGAGAGCATTCTCACAAAAGATAAGCCTGGAAAGGGACATTACAGTCCTCCCTCCCTGAGATTGCTTGTCCCGAAGCAATCCAATCTCATCACATAATAATCTCAATGACAACTGCCATGTGATCCCTGGATCCCAGATGAACCAAAGAGCTCCATATCTCCAACTAAGATAAATCTTGCAACTTCCTAAAATAACTTCCCTCCATACTATTTGTATGTTGGGATCCCAAATGAAACTATAGAATGACTCACTCAAAAATGGTCCCCCAACCCTATCAAAAAATAATCAAACTACACTAGCTGATGAAGCAACCCGAAATGCAAACCAATACCCGGGTCCCATAGCCAAGATGGTAACCTATCATTCCTCACAACTGGAAGCTTTTGTTGTGCCACACTGATTACAACTGAACTACTCTGTAGCCCAATATGAAACTCATCAGGATCTGATATGTTGGGGAACCAACAGAGAAATGATTCTGCATCTGAAGAAGAGATCGCCTCATGCCAATGGGATACAAAAAAATTTGTATCGCAGCTCTTCTTCTCATTTGAATATGTCATGAATAATTTCTCCATATGTGAACTGAAAGAGAAATGGTGAGCATACCTCCCAATGCAATCCATGCGCACTTCTCCGATAGGCTCTATGGGAAACTCGGAAGAATCACCCTCACCATCCATTATGCATGAATCGGGAGAAGTTTGATCAACTTCAGAAGTTGCATCACCCTCACTGTTGTTACTATGCAACTCTCTGTCACGTCCGATCTTATGAACCTCTTTGATCAACGGTTGGATTATTGTGCACCTTGTATCACGTTCTGCACTCTTTGAAGTAGTCATGACAGGTGATGAAATTCCCGCTTGGTCAAGAGAGAGATGAGCTAAACTCAGCTCCAAGCTAAGCTCATAAATGAATCTCTCTCTCTCTCTGAGTGTTTGGACAGCCAAGTCCCTATCTGCCAACAACTGTATATAATCAGATTTTATCACTTCCAAAGCTTGCTTAACAGTTTGCATTTTGATTGTTTGTGCACTAGTAATAGAGGAACCATCTATCAACCCCTCCTGTCTATCCCTGAGTTGGGCTGTCCACAAGAGATACTCCACAAATTGATGTGTGCTATCCAAAAAAGATAAAGTCTTAACAATTTTTTCATCTGTAACCTGCAATTTATCCTTCCAAGTTTGCTTTGCTTCTGGTTCTAAATCGCAATCAGCAGCACACAAGAATTTTTCTGATTTGTTATACTTAGCATGATGATCAAAATTATTATCCCTCTTAACACTACATTCCCCAACTACATAAACTGAAGTTAGGTCTGATTCATTCTCATCCCAAGAGTCATCAACAACTGCTGTTTTGAAATCAGCTAACTCCTGGTCCACACCTCTATTGTATACTTCTCCTGAAGTGGATCCGCAAGATGAATTAACTTCATCTTCATCGAAATCAGCACCATGATCAAAAGGAAATTCATCTCCACTCTCCAATCCTGGGACCTGTGGGTTATCCGGTTCACCATCCAACAACCTGTTGATCCTCTCTATCTCTGAACTCAAAGAAGAATCATCATAAACTTCCAATTCATCGTACTTAGGATCTTCAGGAACATTGTAATGGTCATCAGAATGGTTACTCAACCTGCTATAACTATCAATGGATTGTTCTACATGTAAACCCACAACTACTGCCTCATCATCAAGTTGCTCCTTGACCGAGTCATCCTGAAACTCTGATATGCGTTCGTCCTATGACAAACTATCTTCTAGCAACTCATCACTACTTAAATCATTTTGAGTCACTATATTGTTTACCTCCTGAGATGAAGCATCAATTATCCATTCAACTGTTTCGTTGTCCTGAATCATAGATGGCTGCAACAAATTACTATCATAGTTAGTTTCACAAACATGATCGAATGTCCACTCCTTTCTGCAATTGAAACATCGTCGTTCTCTCCTTAACTAATTTTTGCTTATGTGAGGAGGTCTTATATCCTATGAAACTTTCGAAGCTACTACTTTACCCACCAACTTCTATTTCCCTTTGTCAATTCTTGCTGGGACAACAAGCTCATCCTTTTTAGTTTCAACTACTAATGGTGGCTTCAACCACTTAGGATGACGTTCTAACAGTGTTGTAAAATTTGTATCCTGATCTTGAAACCTTTGCATCAGCTCTATCATAAGCTTCTGAACGGTAGCCATTACCAACGCACTACTGCAACTGTGAAACCCACGATACTACAACTGCTTATTTTTGCCCTCTTAATTAAACCTGTTCATAAAGACTCGACTTCTCCAGAAAGAATGCAGAAGTCAATTTGCCCAAGACAACCCCTCATCCGCCTGACTGAAGATTGTTGGGTCTCATTAAATGCTAGCAGTCACCAATTTATTCATGCAATTACCTTGAATTCTCTCCAACGGTCCATATACAAACAAAATGTATTGCCCATGATTCCAACCAAGTTACGGGAACATCATAAATAAAATGCCGAAGGTATAAAATGAGCACCTGCGGTCAATATTAAATCAACCTGTGAGTTTGTAGTTGCCCTTGCAAGGTACAACTTCACTCCAGTCGCCCTTAATCACCATGGTTCTAGACTCTAAGAATCTCAACAATGAAGTCGCCCAAATCAAGAGGATGGCAAACTGTATAGGGGTCGATTAACTCCCCAAAGATTACGCCAGGTTTGAAACAAATCGCCCTGAACAAAGGCTACGATCTGGGCATATTAAAACTATTGTTAAAGTCAACGATTCTATCCCAGACTAACACGCCTTTCTGGGATATCACGCTCCGTTCTAGCAAATTCGGCCAACAGAAATAAGAACACAATGATTAATCAATTCCAAGGTAATCTGAAATAACTCCAAATGCCAGTGATTGGTATGAAGCAACCAAAATAACATTTAATCGATAGTCTGATAATTAAAACTATGAAGTTTGACCCTGAGTGTTATCCCTACTCATCTTCCAGTATAGGCTACGACTGGCCTAATATATGATATTCTCATCATACAGCAAAGTTTGGAATTATAATGTAGGTATTTCCTCATTCAACCAATTCAAACCCTAAAGAAATCTCTGAAACTGAATCGTTCAAACAAATTTTACTGAAAACCTCAAACCATTATCTGAAGAAGACCTACAAATTTTGCAAAATTGATAAGCCCTAATGTGAACCCTGAATAGGCTGGCAGGGTAGAGCCTGGGCTCTGATACCACTGTAATGTCCTACCCCTTTCGAAGGCAAATAAATTTGCCACCCAAAGAGCCAGGTTCCGATCTTGGGTTCCAAACTGAAAACTTGAATGTCTTGTTTGTTGATTGCTTTGATATCACGTGATTTATGCAAATATGAATTTTTTATACTTTTTGCAATAATACAAATTCTGGAAATAAAAATAGCAGCAAACTAGAAATGCTTGTATCTTAAAAACTACTCCTCCAATGACTACAAAATTTAAGCACAAACTTCTTCTAATGATATTGAGCAAACCCAATGAAGGAAATTGTACAAGGATAAGTGTACCCAGAGATCTAAAGGCCTGATATAATTCTGGAAGTTAACACCAGCAACAACAAACTTATATATTCATTAAATATGCTTGTAATACAATTTCTCCAACATACTAATTGTTGTTTGGCTGTCCAACAAAGAGAAGACCTCATACAACACAATGAATACTCCAAATGGGAGGCGTTTGGCCTCAATAAGTGCACGCCCTTCACTGCAACCGGTACGACATGTTAAAAACCCTTCACAAATGACATAGATCCCTTCCAAACTGCTGAAGTGTACGGCTGATAAGCTGATCAAAAACTATGAATAATCAGCAATACAAGCTTCTTCAAAACCCAAGCAATCTAATTCAAAATAGCCTCTAATGGTTTGGCCTCACTGGAAACATCTCCAATCTGAAGTAACTCTAAAAATGGCACCAAGTGCACCCCAAAACTCATCAACAACCTGCCACTTTGAAGCTCAAATCATTCCCCATCACGGAAATGCCACAATCACTCCAAGGATATCTTGCAATCCCAAAAGTGATGTTCCTGCTGGAGGGTTTCGTCTCCAAACAAGCCAAATCTGCCCTTGCCTGTGGTTTTTCGTCACAAACAAGTTGGATATCTTCCTGCAAACTCTGTTGCAAGCAAGCTCCTTTCTCCAAACATGAAATGTAATAACCAAAGATGTCTTCAAATGCTCTCACAACCTCTATTTATTATTTTCTCGAGTTGGTCGACCCAATGTGGGTAGAATGTGGGATTAAACTTCTTTCTTTTTTACTTGCTTTATGTCAATAATTCATTTACTAATGAGCACATATAATGACTTAACTCCACAATATCACTTAATCATATTATAATCTCCCAAAGTGGCATCCAAGCTAGGCATTAATAAAACCACATTAAAATATACATTATTTCCTTCAAAATGAGTACTCATAAGCCCCCTAACAAATTATAAAGTCATACTTAGGAGAATAATATAATAATTTAATGACTTTATAATAATTATAACTTCGACGATTAAAAACTCCATGACCGCTCATCCAAACTCACATCCGAAGATAGAAATGAGTACCCATTTGGCCAAACTAGCCACTCGTAGGACTTTCGCTCCGCCAAAACCAACTTACTAAAAATAGTAAGTTCCCTGCACTGATAACCAAACGGGTCTAGTCAATCAACTGAAGATATATCTGGATACCCAATTCGGCGAAGAACAACATTCTGCAGTCAATTCGGCCAGAAACCTGAATCACCGACTTACTATAAATAGTAAGTCCTCCCTCAAATCTCAGAATGTCCCCGAAAAACTGGCATCCAAAGGCATACAACCATCTGGCGAAACCCCAACATCCTCTTAGAGCATTCTCACAAAAGACAAGCCAGGAAAGGGACATTACAGTCCTCCCTCCCCGAGATTGCTTGTCCCCAAGCAATCCAATATCATCACATAACAATCTCAATGACAACTGCCATGTGATCCCTAGATCCTAGATGAACCGAAGAGATCCATATCTCCAACTAAGATAAATCCTACAACTTCCTAAAAGAACTTCCCTCCATACTATCTATATGTTGGGATCCCAAATGAAACTATAGAATGACTCACTGTAAATCTGTTGCTCAACCGTGTCAAAAATGACCTAGTCAAACTACACTAGCTGATGAAGCAACCCGAAATATAAACCAATACTCGGGTCCCATTGCCAAGCTAGTAACCTGTCATTCCTTTCAAATGGAAGCTTCTACTGTGCCACATTGATTACAACTGAACTACTCTGTAGCCCAATATAAAACTCATCAAGATCTGATATGCTGGGGACCCAATAGAGAAATGATTCTACATCTGAAGAAGAGATCACCTCATGCCAATGGGATACAAAAAATGTGTATCACAATTCTTCTTCTCATTTGAATATGTCATGAATAATTTATCCATATGTGAACTGAAAGAGAAATGGTGAGCATACCTCTGAATGCAATTCATGTGCACTTCTCTGATAGGCTCTATGGGAAACTTGAAAGAATCACCCTCACCATCCATTATGTATTAATAGAGAGAAGTTTGATCAACTTCAAAAGTTGCATCACCCTCGCTATTGTTACTATGCAACTCTCCATCATGTCCGATCTTATGAACCTCTTCGATCAACGGTTGGATTATTGTGCACCTTGTATCATGTTCTACACTCTTTGAAGTAGTCATGATAGGTGATGAAATTCCTACTTGGTCAAGAGAGAGATGAGCTAAACTCAGCTCCAAGCTAAGCTCATAAATGAATCTCTCTCTCTCTGAGTGTTTGGACAATAAAGTCCCTATCTGCAAACAACTATATATAATCATATTTTATCACTTCCAAAGCTTGCTTAACAGTTTACATTTTGATTTTTTATGCACTAGTAATAGAGGAACCATATATCAACCCCTCATGTCTATCCCTGAGTTGGGCTATTGACAAGAGATACTCCACAAATTGATATGTGCTATCCAAAAAAGACAAAGTCTTAACAAATTTTTCATCTATAACCTACAATTTATCCTTCCAAGTTTGCTTTGTTTTTGGTTCTAAATCACAATCAGCAACACACAAGAATTTTTTGATTTGTTATACTTAGCATGTTGATCAAAATTATTATCCCTCTTAACACTACATTCATCAACTACATAAATTGAAGTTAGGTCTGATTCATTCTCATCCCAAGAGATCAACAACTATTATTTTAAAATTAGCTAACTCCTGGTCCACACCTCTATTGTATACTTCTCCTGAAGTGGATTCGCAAGATGAATTAACTTCATCTTCATCGAAATCAGCACCATGATCAAAAGGAAATTCATCTCCACTATCCAATCCTAGGACCTATGGATTATTTAGTTCACCATCCAACTTGTTGATCCTCTTTATCTCTGAAATCAAAGAAGGATCATCATAAACTTCAAATTCATCATACTTAGGATCTTTAGGAACATTGTAATGGTCATAAAAATGGTTACTCAACCCATTATAACTATAAATGGATTGTTCTGCATGTAAACCCACAACTATTGCCTCATCATCAAGTTGTTCATTAACCGAGTCATCCTGAAACTCTGATATGCATTCATACTATGACAAACTATCTTCTAGCAACTCATCACTACTTAAATCATTTTGACTATGACAAACTATCTTATAGCAACTCATCACTACTTAAATCATTTTGAGTCACTATATTGTTTACCTCTTGATATGAAGCATCAATTATCCATTCAACTGTTCTGCTATCCTGAATCATAGATGGTTGCAACAAATTACTATCATAGTTTCACAAACATTACCGAATGTCCACTCCTTTCTGCAATTGAAACATCATCATTCTCTCATTAACTAATTTTTTCTTATGTGAGTAGGTCTTATATCCTGTGAAACTTCTAAAGCTACTACCTTACCCACCAACTTTTGTTTCCCTTTGTCAATTCTTGTTGGGGCAACAAGCTCATACTTTTTAGTTTCAACTACTAATGGTGGCTTCAATCACTTAGGATGGCATTCTAACAGTGTTGTAAAATTCATATCTTGATCTTGAAACCTTTGCATCAGCTCTATCATAAGCTTCTAAATGGTAGCCATTACCAACACACTACTACAACTGTGAAACTCAAGATACTACAACTGCTTATTTTTTCCCTCTTAATTAAACCTATTCATAAAGACTCAGCTTCTCCAAAAAGAATATAGAAGCCAATTTTCCCAAGACAACCCCTCATCCACCTAACTGAATATTGTTGGGTCTCGTTAAATTCTAGCAATCACCAATTTATTCACGCAATTACCTTGAATTCTCTCCAGCGATCCATATACAAACAAAATGTATTACCCATGATTCCAATGAAGTTACGGGAACATCATAAATAAAATGCCGAAGGTATAAAATAAGCACTTGCGGTCAATATTAAATCAACCTGTGAGTTTGTAGTTGCCCCTATAAGGTACTTCACTTTAGTCACCCTTAATCACCATGGTTCTAGACTCTAAGAATATAAAAAATGAAGTCACCCAAATCAGGAGGATGCCAAACTATATAGGGGTTGATTAACTCCCCAAAGATTACGCCAAGTTTGAAACTAATTTCCCTAAACAAAGGCTATGATCTAGGCATATTAAAACTATTTTTAAATTCAACGATTCTATCCCAGATTAACACGCCTTTCTAGGATATCACGCTCAGTTCTAGAAAATTTGACCAACATAAATAAGAACATAATTATTAATCAATTCCAAGGTAATTCTGAAATAACTCCAAATGCCAACAATTGGTATGAAGCAACCAAAATAACATTTAATCGGTAGTCTAATAATTAAAACTATGAAGTTTGACCCTGAGTGTTATCCCTGCTCATATTCTAGTATAGGCTATGACTGGCCTAATATATGATATTCTCATCATAGAACAAAGTTTGAAATTATAATGTAGGTATTTCCTCATTCAACCAATTCAAACCCTAAAGAAATATTTTAAACTGATTCGTTCAAACAAATTTTACTGAAAAACTCAAACCATTATCTGAAGAAGACCTATAAATTTTACAAAATTGATAAGCCCTGTTGAGTATTGTTTTCACCCAATTGTGAAAGCACACTCTCCGATAGGATCTGAGTCCTAGAATCCTCTGCTTGCAAAGAGATTATGACAAAATAATCTCTCCAAGGTTCCTGTTATGATGGTTCTTTGTCAACCAATGATGTTGTTCAATTGAAATGCAAGGAATACCTTAGGGTTACAAGTGGATATTAACAAGGGGCACTGTGGTTTATTTAATTTGAATTTGCAATGGACTCCAATTGAATAAATATAAGAAATAAATCTATTTGATCTTAGGCTTTGATGGATTTTCAATTATTAACTTGAATAAGAATAATTAAAATGCAGAAACTAAAATGAGGATTTGAAAAAAAATAAAAGAAATGCAAATGAAGATGCAACTAAATTAAGCTCAGAATGTTGCCATCAATTCAACGAAATCGAAGATAATGAGGTTTCTACATGCAACCTAACCTATTTAATCTACACATTCGCACAATCCTAATAAGCTAGGTGTGGGTTTCTAGGGTTTTACTATAATTTTAGATTATAGGCGTTTGCATGAGGCAACCGAGAGAACTCACATTAAACTCCATCTATAAACCTAAAATTTGAAAGGGAAAGATAAACATTAAATCATGCATGCAAAAATGACTCCTTTCTCATCAATGAGATGCCAACTCTCTGTATTTCTGTATTAAATGGTATATCAGTTACAATAACAGAATGTTCCAGGTATGACAAATCCAGAATAAATGAAGGAAATTACTCCAAGTGCAGGCCTAGAATGGCATGCAGCCCTTATCTCTGCAACTCTGCTAGCAGCAATTTCCAACCCTTATTTCAATATGCGTTTCTAATTTTATACTGTCTGGCGCGGCTCTTCGATTCTCCCTGTGTCGCTTCGTTTCACCTCCCAGAATGCATCGTTTCAAATTCATCGCCTTTTTTATTCTTTTAGTTCATGCTCACTGCCGAAATGTCTAAAATTTTCTGTTACATGTAACGCTTTTGCAACTCTGACACATGTATGCCACGTGTTCTACGTTTCCAACACATTCTGTAACGGCCCCATGTAAATCACGATGTCCCTAGGCATGCAGCTTGTTCCTCTGCCAGCACAGCAAAAATGAGACAGGTCGTGATATCGCGATGTTTTTTGGATAATAGCCTTCTTATCTTCTTGCCCAGTGAAAATGTGACATGTCGCAAAATTGCGATGTCTTTTGGTTCCGTACACTCCCGGTCGCAACCTGTCACGAAATCACTACGCTTCTCGTTTGATATGCCTTCATGCGTAACCTGTCACGATTTCATGATGTTTTTCACTCGAAACTCCTTCGGCTGCAACCTATCACGATTTCATGACATTTTTCACTCGGCACTCCTTCGGCTGCAACTTGTGATTTTGCGACATTTTTCACTTCCGTACACTTTGCCAAATTTTTGTCGTGAAATCGCTATGCTATCTTGCTTCGGGCTGCTCTTGCTGTATTTGGCAGCGAAAACATGACATGTCACGAAATCGCTACACTATTTTCATCCATACTACTTCGCTGCTTCAGAGCCGCGAAACCGCGACCTATTGCGATTTCGTGATGCTTTTTCGCTTCATCCCCCCTTCGCTACTTTCTGTCGTGATTTCGCGACCATTTTTGTGCTTCATGCCTTCTGGTCGATTCTGTCGCGATTTCACGACCATTTTTGCGCTTCATGCACCTTTTCTGATTTTTGTCGCGATATCGTGACATGTTTTGCTTCGTGCCCTGCTTGCCACTTCTTGTCGTGATTTCGCTACTCTTTTTTGCTTTGCCCTGTTTGACTGGTTTGACCCGCGATTTTACGACATGTCACGATTTCTCTACGCCTTTCCATTTCATTTTCTCTCTCCTCTTTCGGCTGCGACGGAGCAACATGTCGCGATTTCACGACACCTTTTCATTTTTCTTTTCTCTCTCCTCTTTCGGCCGTGATGGAGCAACATGCCGTGATTTCGCCACGCTTTTCTGCTTTTGGCTGCGACAGAGCGACATGTCATGATTTCGCCACGCTTTTCTGCTTTTGGCCGCGACGGAGCAACATGTCATGATTTTGCAACATTTTTCTGGTTTTGGCCATGACGGAGCAACATGTCGCGATTTCACGACATTTTTTTGTTTTCAGCAGCGATGGCGTGACATGTCGCGATTTCGTGACACTTTCTACACTTGTGCATTTTTGCCCCTTTTTCTTGATTTTTTGGGATCTGGTTCATTGAGATTTCTTTGAAATCTTGCAAAAAAGGTGGGTCCCCAATTTTGGGGTGTGTTGTGGATCAGCCACAACTAATGGTGACTCTGTTGTCAAATGCTCTTGAGCATTTTAGTGATAACCCAACCTAAAACATATACAAACTTGAAAACATGTGTTAGCATATAAGCAATATAACAAATGCCCCAAAGATCAAAAGTACATGAATCATCAGAATCATCAAGTATTAGCTTAGTGTGTGCAATGAATTTCTTTCCCTATCGTTTGAAATTGATCCACATTCCATTGTCAGTTTTGCATGAATGCATATATGATATTGTGAATGATTTGTGTAACCTAATGAATATGCTAGGAGATCTTGCTTTTATAAAAGGCATAGTATTTCTTCTAGTATCATGTACCAACATTCAAGATTGCCAAACCCTCTTAGGATCCACTAATTAATTGCCTTATTATATCCCAAAGTTGGTTATAAGTCCCTCCTATCTTGAACCCATGTGCAAGTGAATGTGAAATTAGAACTTTGGGGAATCAGACTCCCAACCAACCGAGATGAGAGTTTAACCCTATCCTTACTATTCTGATTTAGAATTCATTACCTCACTTTGAGGAAAATAATTTAACCAATTATGGAGGAAATGGTCATGCTAGTCTAACCCTTTAGACAATCAGTGGTCTTGTTTTTTAGACAAGACATGTTGCTATGCATGGGCATATCTAACCCCATAATCCAAAACTTATCTTCATTTATTTGGACCTTGGGGATGACTACCCATCCTTTGTAGAGGACAAATAGTACGATCCTTCCAATCCAAAATAAATATGAGATGGGAAAAATTAATTTTTTACTTCTTGGACCTTAGGGATGACTACCCATCCTTGCTAGGGACATGTAGTACGATCCTTCCAATCCAAAATTTAGATGTAAATGAAAAATATTGATTTTAGTGCTTAGACCTTGGGGATGACTACCCATCCTTTGCAGAGGAAAAGTAGTACAATCCTTCCAATCCAATATTTATTATGAAATGAGACATAGGAGCTTTGGGGAATCAGATTCTCAACCTAAGCGAGATGAGAATTCATGCCCTATCCTTACTACTCCATGTAGGTCAAATCAAAGCCTTGGGGAGTTGGATCCTCAACCTAAGTTTGATGAGGATTTAACCCTATCCTTACTACTCTGATTTTAGGCTTTAAGCTTTGTGGAAGTGGTGAAAACCACTGTTTTAAGGATCATGTTGCATAATAGGATAGACATGAAAAACCCCTTTCGCCCAACCTTTTCTTCCAAGTTAGGTTTTGATCATTTTGCTCAAGATCCTTTTTAATGTATAAGACGTGCTTGGTTCTAGATATCTCAAGACTCAGTTTCCAACCTTAGGATTTTTTTATATTTATGTTATAACACAACCCTAAGAGGATTTGACATACTTTAATGATTTGTACCTAAGATGCACATGCCACTAAGATGGAATGTATATGTAAAGTGAGATGGAACATGAATGCATTATCTATTGAATTGCAAATGAAATATTGATCATACAAAACTGACTACTTCATGCATCACAAGTTTCAAACGATATAACTTAAGATGTTTGTGTGACTTGTGGAGCTTATACGAGACAATTCCAATATTTCATATTCTCCTAATCCTAAGCATAAGTTGACATCTCAATTTTTTTTTATCATTATTTTTTTATTTTTATTTTTTTATTTATTTTTTTTTATATATATATATATATATATATATTTTATCAAAATAAACAAAACATGTCAATTGAAATCAAACCCACAACCAAAATCCTAACTAGGCTAACAATCCTAAACAAAAACAAAATCTGAAAATCCCCACCAAAACCGAAAAGAATAACATCAAAATCTCACAACCTAAGGGCTAAAATAATGCTTTAAAATTTGCCCATTAACCGGTAGCATAAAATCTCTCCCTTCTAAAGTTTTTAGCCTGAAGGTATTCTTCCCAAGAATCTCTGAAATCTGGTAGAGGCCTAACCAAAGAAAATCAAACTTTTGATGATTCCCTTTTTTCTCATGTCTTTTGTCCCATAGTAATACCAAATCTGAAATTCTGAATGACTTAACTTTGGACCTTCTGTCAAACCATCTTTTGATAACTTCCTAGTGTTTATTCATGTGATTCATGGCTTCTTCTCTCTTTTCATCAAGGTGCAACAACTGACTTAACCTGGCTTCAACTTGATCATTTGTCCCCAAGTACTCTTGTATGAAATGCAAGGTCTGCAACTTCAAATTTGCAGGAAATATCGGGTCTTGCCCATAGACCAAATGATAGGGAGTATTCCCTATGGATTCTTTCACTTTGGTCCTATCTGCCCAAAGGGAAAACTTCAATTGGCTATGCAAATCCCGAGGATTCTTTTCCAGCAATTTCTTAATGATGTTCAACAAATTTTTATTTGAAGATTTGGCCAGACCATTTCCTTGAGGATAATAATTGGATGCAAATTTTAAGCTCACTTTGTTATCATATGCCCAATCTGCAAATTGCGTAGAAATAAAAGCTTTACCATTGTCACTGACAATAGAATCGTGCATTCCAAATCTTGTTATAATATGGTCCTCAAGGAATTTTATTACAATGTCCGTGGTGGCATGTTTAGTAGGAATCGCTTCGTCCACCTTGTACAGTAGTATGTAGCTGTCAATATGAATTTATGAGAATCAGAAGAATTTGGGTTAATAACTCCAATGAAATCTGTAGCTGTGCACAATGTAATGTCTAAATTTTTTCACCGTTTTAAGAAGTGCATACATTTTCTTATCAAGGATGGAATACCTTAATTGAGCATCTTTTAGAGGGGCACTTAAAAATGATATGGGGTTTTCTGCACTATCCTCACCTTTCTGGGTTAAGACACTCGTGAAAGAGTGTTCTGATGCAAAAACATAAATATAGAAAGGTTTGGAATAGTCTGGACTTATGAGGATCGGGGCCCTGGAAATGGCATCTTTGATGTTCTAAAAGGCCACTCTACTTTCCTCGTTCCATTTTACATCCACATCCTTCTTGAGCATCTTTTTAAGAGGTTTGGCTATCTCAGCAAAGCTAGAGATAAACTTCCTCACAAAATTAACCTGCCCAAAGAAAGATCTCAATTCTTTTTTACTACTCGGGAGAGGTAAGCTTTGGATAGCTTGTATCCTTTTTGGGTCGATGGATATGACCTCTTTTAAAATTATGTGACCAAGCAATTTTCCTTCTATTACTATGAAAATGCACTTTTTTGGATTTAAGGAAATTCCATGTTCTCTGCATCTTTGAAGCACTTTCTTCAAATCTTTTACATGGTCTTCTCTCTTTTTTGAGAATACTGGAATATCATCCACATACACGATGATACATTTGCCTATGAGCCCTTTGAATGCATAATCCATGGCGCGTTGAAAAGTTGCACCAGCATTTAACAGTCCGAACGACATTCTCTTATATGCAAATGTCCCCCACTTGGTGGTGAAGGCTGTTTTCATCCTGTCATTTGGATGTATAAGAATTTGGTTGTATCCGAATACCCATCAAGAAAGGACATCATTTCAGATCCATTTACCGTTTGTAGAATTTCATCGATTTATGGCAATGGATAATTATCTTTTTGAGAGGCTTTATTAAGATTTCAAAAATCTATGCACAGCCTAATCTCTCCACTCTTTTTCTACCATTGGAACGAGGTTAGCAACCCAGGTTGAGTGCCTAACAAGAAAAATGATTTTCACTTCCAATAATATTTTGACCTCCCTTTCAATTAAATGCTCCAATAGTAGGTTAACAACTCGCTGTCTTTGCCTAAAAGGCTTGGAGTCTAGCTTCAAAGGGATGGTATGTGTGATAATGTCTTGGTTGTATGTCTTCAAATCATTGTAATTCCAAGCAATGCAATCTATGTAATGCTTCAATGCCTGCATTATGTTGCTCCTTTCTTCATCTGTACATGCCTTTGCAATGTACACCTCCTTTGGATTGTCTGCACTCCCTAGATTAATTGAATCACATGCCTCTTTGGGGAGTGGGACTCTTTTTCCTTTTTTGGTCTTGTATCCCACGTCGAACATTTTCTCCAATGAAACCACGTATTTAGGTATTTTGTTAGATTGACATGCGGTTTCACTCTCGTCTTCTATTTCATCTTGCCACCTTTGCTCCTCATCGATCACCTGATTTTCAAAAATACCCGAGTTCGTGACAAATTTGAAGATATGTCTGTCATTTTCAAAAACCTAGAAATTCTTGACATTATCGGGTATTGATGGACAAGGAACCAATTCAATGGAGAACTTTTTACACCTTTTTATATCAACCGGGTTTAACATGCCCGCGACGACTGCCAGAGAATTTTCTATTCTATTTCCTTTTCTAGAAATAAGGGCTATATTGAATGCATCGAATTCCTCAATGAGGTCCATAACCCTAGTTCTATAAAGGCTCAGTCTCCTGTCATGACATGTATACTGTCCTTTGATTTTCTTGACTACCAACTCAGAATCTCCCAAAACCTTCAAGCATTTAACATGCTTGCTCAATGCTAGACGTAAACCAAAGATCAATGCTTCGTATTCTACCACATTGTTCATGCAAGGAAATTTCAATCTGTAAGCAACCAATAATGGTTTACCTCCTGGACCAGTGAGCTCGACTCCAGCTCCTGCTCCCTGTCTAGATTTTGATCCATCGAACCTGAGCAACCATGTGCAATCATTTTCCTCAGAAGAGCCACCATGACATGTTTCCTCTTTAGGCTCTTCAGTAGCTTCCTCAACATCAAGTGCATAAACCCCTAGTTCTGGTTCAAAAAACTGAACTTCATTCGGCTTGTTAAATTTTGTTATAATCTCCTTAAGCCTCGGTTCATTTTCCACTCTGATTTGGTTTGCAATTCCTTTCCATGGTAGCCACATATGTGAGCAGTCTATTGAAAAATAGCCATTCAAAGTTTTCATCCAATCTCTCATAAGTAGCATTCCATATCTACTTGGGATATTAACAACCAGAATGTCGACAACCTGCTGGACCCTGGGTTCAGAATTTAATTGAATTTTGACATCATATAGGGTCCCTACCACATTTACCTCTGATCGGTCCAGTTGTAGGACCTTGCATTTGGATGAAACAGGTTGCAAACCCAGCATTTGACATATCTCCGAAGGCATGAGGTTGCTCGTGGCACCCGTGTCCACCAAACGGTTATGCAAATTCTTACCCGCAATTCTCAGAGTCAGTAAGAATGGCGGGACATCCCATCTCTCCTTTCACAAAATCAGATGGGACTCAACTCCCTTTTCCCTTCCACATTTGATTAGGTGAGTTCAGAGCTTTTATCAACGCCTCCTTTTGGCCAGGAAATCTAGCCACATCCAAGAACGAAAGGCTAGATTTGGACTTCTTTAAATCCTCCACTATGTCATAGTTTGGATTTTCAAATTTGATTGTCTTCTGCACGTCATTAGACATTTCTATTTTGAGTGGAGGAGGAGGATTATTATTTGCCTTAGTATCCGGAGGAAGAATAGAGTTTTTTGGAGGTGTTGATGAGGTTTTAGGGGCTTTAGATTTACTTCTCAAATGGTATCCATGATTCCCCTTTCTAAAATCTCAAAATGCTTGCACCTCCTGTTCCAAAATTTTGTCTTCTTCTTCCTCACTCTCACCTTCTTGATGATATACAGTTTCCATCACCATAATGTTATCATCAAGATGTTGCGGTGGACCCTCATTTGATACCAGTTCCAAATCATCAACTTGTGCCTGAAGATAATGAGTGTATCTAGCAATTTCAAGACAATTCCTCTCATTGTGTTCTTTTGTGTTGTGCAACCTGCACCCCATTTACCAGGCCAAATCTGAAAGATTCAAAAGGGAATTGGGTTGACTAGGTCCTGCAGAAGTATCTAGTTGGTTAGCAATGGGAGCGGGTACTCCCCCATTGTTTGGCTTGGTTTTCCAGTGTCTCCCTCTATTTTTAAAATTTTGATTTGAGTGAGGGGCATGGGATTCATACTTCTACTATTGAACCCTGTCATTGCTCAGTTTATGAACTAATTTCTTGAGCTCTTCGACCTCTGAATAAATATCCTTTGGTGGAATCCCAAACCCCCATTGGATTTGCATAATTGATGGGGTCTTGATTCAACATTTGGGTCAGGTTTTGAGGAATTTGATTCCCGTATGGATTGAAACTTTGAATCGGAGTTGGATTTGGAAAAGGAACTATAGCCTGAGGATTAACTTGGCTGGTTCCTTGCATAGTCGATTGACTATTATGCAAAAATGTGGGAACAGGTGGAATGGATGAAATTGGTTGGATTGGAATGGGTGCATACGCAGGTGCTGGTGGATACGATTGCTAATATGGGAAGGTGTTCATGCTTGGAATTTGTGGTGCCATGATATGATTTTCCAAGGGAGCCTGACCATATGGAGCATACTGTCCCATCATAGGCATCTGGGGAAACCCATAGCCCTGTGGTGTCATTTGCTATTCGATGGTCATGGCTTCATTATAGGCTAAAGCCAGCGTGGTGACTTGAGGATTGCGTCTTGCAAACATGGCTGTCATGGGGTCCAATGCCCCAAAATATATCTGCAAATCCACTATGGGATCGATGGCAAAATGCCAAACTGCTCTATTATAGCACTTTTGGAATTTCTGGTTGAATATTCTGATTGGTTCCCCCTGGCCCCTTTTGCATGTAATAAACTAATTGTAAATGGTTTCGGGATCCAAGGGTGACCTAAATTGATTAACAAAGGTGTTTTCCATTTGCGTCCATGAAGTAATTGAACCAGTTGGTAAGCATATGTACCATTCATATGCTATTGGATCTAAGCTCATGGGGAAAAGTCTGCAAGCCACATCTTCATGTTGGACTTGCAGCATAATTAAAACATCCCTATAGGCTTGGATATGTTCTTCTACTGTTCTTGGGCCATCTGGTTTGTATTTAGGAAAAAATATTTCAATGTTCTTGGGGATTTCATGGATATCCCCAGCAATGTTCAAAGGAATGTTGTTAGCTCCATACCAAGGAGCTGCTGGAGGTTGAGCCATTTGACTCAAAATTGATGAAGACAACCCTACAATAGCAGTAGAAATATTACTAACAATAGGAACACTAGTGGCAACTGATATTACTAGCGTAGGTCCACTCGATGTTCCTAGAGAAAATAGGTCTTTCGTGACTGGTGAGCTTATGACTTGCTTGGTTTTACTCTTGGGAGTACCAGTGAGCATAAGGTCATGAAAAATGGTTTCCCTGATTGTTTGGGACCTGGTCGCAATACGACGTGGTGGGTCCAGCCTGCCTGATGAAACCCTCGATTATTTCAAAGAAAATCTATAACAAAAGAAAACAAAAGCTATAGTTTAGCTGTTTGCGAGTTTTAAGAAATGATTTCACAATTAAATCAAAAGATATTACTCATGTATGAAAATCAAAATAAAGTAAACCAGCTCGGGCCCTCCTTCTAGCGCCAATATGTTGAGTGGTGTTTTCACCCAATTGTGAAAGCACACTCTCCGGTAGGATCTGAGTCCCAGAATCCTCTGCTTGCAAAGAGATTATGACAAAATAATCTCTCCAAGGTTCCTGTTATGATGGTTCTTTGTCAACCAATGATGCTGTTCAATTGAAATGCAAGGAATACCTTAGGGTTACAAGTGGATATTAACAAGGGGCACTGTGGTTTATCTAATTTGAATTTGCAATGGACTCCAATTGAATAAATATAAGAAATAAATCTATTTGATCTTGGGCTTTGATGGATTTTCAATTATTAACTTGAATAAGAATAATTAAAATGCAGAAACTAAAATGAGGATTTGAAAAAAAATAAAAGAAATGCAAATGAAGATGCAACTAAATTAAGCTCAGAATGCTGCCATCAATTCGATGAAACCGAAGATAATGAGGTTTCTACATGCAACCTAACCTATTGAATCTGCATATTCACACAATCCTAATAAGCTAGGTGCGGGTTTCTAGGGTTTTGCTGTAATTTTAGATTATAGGCGTTCGCATGAGGCAACCGAGAGAACTCGCATTAAACTCCATCTATAAACCTAAAATCTGAAAGGAAAAGATAAACATTAAATCATGCATAAAAAAATGACTCCTTTCTCATCAATGAGATGCCAACTCTGTATTTTTGTATTAAATGGTATATCAGTTACAATAATAGAATGTTCCAGGTATGACAAATCCAGAACAAATGAAGGAAATTACTCCAAGTGCAGGCCCAAAATGGCATGTAGCCCTTGTCTCTACAACTCTTCTAGCAGCAATTTCCAACCCTTCTTTCAATCTATGTTTTTGATTTTATACTGTCTGGTGTGGCTCTTCGATTCTCCCTGTGTCGCTTCGTTTCACCTCCCAGAATGCATCATTTCAAATTCCCCACCTTTTTGATGCTTTTAGTTCATGCTCAATGCCGAAACGTCCAAAATTTTTTGTTACATGTAACGCTTCTGCAACTCTGACACCTGTATGCCATGTGTTCTGCATTTCCAGCACATTCTGTAATGGCCCCATGTAAATTGTGATGTCCCTAGGCATGCAGCTTTTTCCTCTGCCAGCATAGCAAAAATGAGACAGGTCACGATATCGTGACGTTTTTAAGATAACAGCCTTCTTGTCTTCTTGCCCAGTGAAAACACGACATGTCGCAAAATCGCGACATGTCACGAAATCGTGACATGTCGCGAAATCATGACATCTTTTGGTTTCGTACACTCCCAGCCACAACCTATCGCAAAATCGCTATGCTTATCGTTTGATATGCCTTCGGACGTAACCTGTCATGATTTCATGATGTTTTTCACTCGAAACTCCTTCGGCTGCAACCTGTCATGATTTCACAACGTTTTTTGCTCGACACTCCTTCAGCTGCAACCTGTCGCGATTTCGCGACATTTTTCACTACCGTTCACTTTGCCAACTTTCCATCACGAAATCGCTATGCTATCTTTCTTGGGGCTACTCTTGCTATATTTGGCAGCGAAAACATGACATGTCGTGAAATCGCTACGCTATTTTCATTCATACTACTTCGTTGTTTTGGAGCCGCGAAACCGTGACCTGTCGTGATTTCGTGACGCTTTTTCGCTTCATCCCCCCTTCACTGCTTTTTGTCATGATTTCACGACCATTTTTGTGCTTCAAGCCTTTTGGTCGATTTTGTCATGATTTCACGACCATTTTTGCGCTTCATGCACCTTTGCTAATTTTTGTCGTGATATTGTGACGCCTTTTGCTTCGTGCCTCGCTTGCCGCTTCCTATCATGATTTTGCTACGCTTTTTTGCTTTGCCCTGTTTGAATGGTTTGACCCATGATTTTGTGACATGTCACGATTTCGCTATGCCTTTCCATTTGCATTTTCTCTCTCCTCTTTCGACCGTGACGGAGCAACATGTCACGATTTCGCGACACCTTTTCATTTTTCTTTTTTCTCTCCTCTTTCGATCGCGATGGAGCAACATGTCGCGATTTCACCACGCTTTTCTACTTTTGGCCGCGACGGAGCAACATGTCACGATTTCGTGAAATTTTTCTGGTTTCGGCCACGATGGAGCAACATGTCACGATTTTGCGACATTTTTTTGTTTTCAGCAGTGACGGCACGACATGTCGCGATTTCACGACACTTTCTACACTTGTGCATTTTTGCCCTTTTTTCTTGATTTTTTGGCATCTGGATCATTGAGATTTCTTTGAAATCCTGCAAAAAATTTGGGTCCCCAATTTTGGGGTGTGTTGTGGATCGACCACAACAAGCCCTAATGTGAACCCTGAATAGGCTGGCAAGGTAGAGCCTGGGCTCTGATAGCATTGTAATGTCCTACCCCTTTCGAAGGTTAACAAGTTTTCCACCCAAAGAGCTAGGTTTTGATCTTGGGTTCTAAACTAAAAACTTGAATGTCTTATTTTTTGATTGCTTTGATATCATGTGATTTATGCAAATATGATTTTTTTATACTTTTTGCAATAATACAAATTCTGAAAATAAAAATAGCAACAAACTAGAAATGCTTGTTTCTTAAAAACTACTCCTACAATGACTACAAAATTTAAGCACAAACTTCTTCTAATGATATTAATTAAACCTAATGAAGAAAATTGTATAAGGATAAGTGTACCCAAAGATCTAAAGGCCTGATATAATTATGGAAGTTAACACCAGCAACAAAAAACTTATATATACATTAAATGTGCTTGTAATACAATTTCTCCAGCATACTAATTATTGTTTAGTTGTCCAACAAAGAGAAGACCTCATAAAACACAATGAATACTCCAAATGGGATGTGTTTGGCCTTAATAAGTGCACACCCTTCACTAAAATTGGTATGACCTATTAAAAATCCTTCACAAATGACATAGATCCCTTCCAAACTGCTAAAGTGTATGGCTGATAAGCTGATCAAAAACTATGAATAATCAGCAATACAAGCTTCTTATAAACCCAAGCAATCTAATTCAAAATAGCCTCTAAATGTTTGGCCTCACTGGAAACATCTGCAATCTGAAGTAACTCTAAAAATGGCACCAAGTGCACCCCAAAAATCATCAACAATCTTCCACTTTGAAGCTCAAATCATTTCCCGTCATGAAAATTCCACAATCACTCCAAGGATATCTTGCAATCCCAAAAGTGATGTTCCTACTAGAGGGTTTCATCTCCAAACAAGCCAAATCTACCTTTGACTATGGTTTTTCATCACAAACAAGCTGGATATCTTCCTACAAACTCTGCTGCAATCAAGATGCTTTCTCCAAACATGAAATGTAATAACCAAAGATGTCTTCAAATGTTCTCACAACCTCTATTTATTATTTTCTCGAGCTGGTCAACCCAATGTGGGTAGAATGTGGGATTAAACTTCTTTCTTTTTTACTTGCTTTATGTCAATAATTCATTTACTAATGAGAACATATAATGAGTTAACTCCACAATATCACTTAATCATATTATAATATCCCAAAGTGGCATCCAAGCTAGGCATTAATAAAACCACATTAAAATATACATTATTTCCTTCAAAATGAGTACTCATAAGCCCCCTAAAAAATTATAAAGTCATACTTAGGATAATATAATAATTTAATGACTTTATAATAATTATAACTTTAACGATTAAAAACTCCATGACCACTCATCCAAACTGACATTCGAAGATAGAAATGAGTACCCAAACTAGCCACTCGTAGGACTTCTACTCCACCAAAACCAACTTACTAAAAATATTAAGTTCCCTACATTGATAACCAAACGGGTCTAGTCAATCAATTAAAGATATATTTGGATACCCAATTCGATGAAGAACAACATTCTGCAATTAATTCAGCCAGAAACCTGAATCATTGACTTACTATAAATAGTAAGTCCTCCCTCAAATCTTATAATGTTCCCAAAAAACTAGCATCCAAAGGCATACAACCATATAGCGAAACCCCAACATCCTATGAGAGCATTCTCACAATAGACAAGCTTGGAAAGGGACACTACATGGTTAATTTAGGGGTGGGAGTATTTCTACTCTCCAAAAGCACTGTTATCTACCTTTGTCTTTTCCTCTTTCTTTTTGTTGAATCCTCTCATTGTTTATTTCCAAGTCATCATCCCTATTATTGTTCCTGTTCTTGTTCTCATCCATGTTCATGTTCTTGTTTTTATCCATGTTCCTATTCTTGTACCTGCTCTTGTCCTCATTCTTTTTTGAGTCTCTTCCTTTTTTTGAGTTTGTGTTCCTATTCATATTCTTGTTTCTGTTCATGTTCTTGTTCCTGCCCATGTTCTTGTTCTTGTTCATATTTTTGTTCATGTTCACATTCTTGTTCCTGTTCATGCTTGATTCTAGAATATTTTCTCTACACCATATTGCTATGTGACCATCATTATTGTACTTATAACACTTAATGTTATTATTCCTTGGATGTGCAACAGTCTTAGGATTTCTCCTAGTAAAGCCATATACTCTTCTGTCATGAATCTTGCAATTCATTGCCTTGTGACCAATCTCATTACATGAATAACAATATCCTTGGAAGATTTGTTCTCTTCCATATACCTGTATTTCATGTGACCTACACTGTGAAGCCATGTGCCCAAACCTGTGACATAAGAAGCATCTCCCATTGAAGCTTCCTTATCTAGACCTCATTGGTATCCTGTTTTGATTGTTGTTCCATCTAAATCTTCTTTGCCCATTGTCCCTGTTGGAATCACTACTATCTGACTCATCCTTTTAAGTTTCACTTTCACTTCTACTTTCATTTGAGAATCCCTCTTTTGAAGTGTATTCTTCTGAAGTTCCTTCTTCTTCAAGACTTGAAGTAGACTTTTATTTTTCCTATTTATTTTCAAAGCCAAGACATGTTGAACACGATGTTCTTTGTTGTCCAAAAATGAATTTATCCAAGTTCTTAGAGCTATTTGTGAAACTCTTCATCTTGATATTGGAGTCCTTTAAATCTTCCTTTAGAGTAGCCACTTCTTGTGCTAACTTCTCACATTCCAAAATATTTTCTTCTAACTTTTCTTTGAACTTACTTGCCTTAGCCTTGGACTTCTCTAAGTCCTCTATGAGCAATAATATTTCTTCATCACATTCTTGAAATTTACTTTCAAGCTTAGAGTGTTGCTTTCTTACCTTCTTTACTATGTCAAGAGCATAACCATTCTCTATTTAATAGTCTTCTATTTTTTTACCTTTGTCCATGTCATTTCTTTATTTTGACTTATCTTCTATAGGATCACTCAATTATTCATATTCTAATGCCATTAGAATATTCTCATTTGTTCCACCAAGTGCATCTTCAAAATCATCATCACTAAAACTATAACCATCCCTTGTGCAATCATCTTCAATATGTCCAAATTTACCACATCTAAAACACTTGAGAATAACTGGAGTCTTTTTCTTAACTGGATATTTTTCTTCAACCATGAACAATACTTCATCTCCTTCATTATCTGAAAGACTAGAATCACTATCAATTGAGTACTTACTTGTATTATCCACATAGTAGCTTCTCTTTTTCCTTTCGAAGAACTTCTTCCCTTGTTTGTTTTGTCCATCCCTGCTTTTCTTCTGGTACTTGTGTTTTTTGGATTCCTATACCTGTGATCTTGGTTTTCTTCATAATTTTTATTCTTTGGATCTTTGCACTCTATTGCAAAATGTCCATACTTGCCACAATTAAAGCACTTAATAGATCTCATATCTATCAGTCTTTTGGAACTTCTATCTCTTCCACCATAGTTAGCTTCTTCATCACTAGAAGATTCATTGCTTGATTATGTATTCTTACCCTTTTTCTTACTGTCCACTTTGAATGCAACTTCTTTTGGAGGAATAGGATCTTTTGTTATTATTTCAAAAGTTGTAAGCATACCAAACAAAACATTTCTTGTTAGATTATCACTATTAATTGATGTTTCTATGACAAAAATCTTTTTACTATACGTTTTTGGAAGAGTTCTCAAGATCTTGTCACAAGCATTAGATTCATCAACCTTCATTCCAAGACCTTTCATCTCATGTATAAGTTCATAAACCTTTTTGAGATAGTCATGAATGCTTTCATAATCCCTCATTCTTAGAGTCTCAAATTCTCCCTTGAGATTTTTGATCTTATCTTTCCTGACACTTTTATCTCCTTCATATATGGTATGCAATAGTTTCCACATGTATTTTGCTATTGTACATTCTGTAACCTTCATAGATTATGATCTATATAGTCCTCTTATAATTGCATTCATAGTTATTGAATTTAAATGCATGATAATCTTACCTTCCTTATCTATAGGATGATTGGCTCCTGAATCATATCCAAATTCCACTGCATCCCAAACTTCATTGCCAAGTTCCATAAGGTGAAATCGCATCAACACACACCAATACAGGAAGTCACTTTCATCAAATAATGGTACTGCATTATTGAAGAACTCATTATTTTGATTATTTTGATCCATTGTGTTCTTAGATCATTTTTTCGTAAAGTTATCAAAATTTTGTGAAGGAACCTACTCTGATAACAATTGAAGAACATGAGCTTATACTGAGAGGGGGGGTGAATAGTATAATACCATGTTTTACTTTTATTTTCAAATAAATATTATGCAATATATAGATAGCAGTATCAATAGCAGTAATCAAAGCAATGCACAACATACCATACACAATAGAGACATATTTTAACATGGTTCACCCAATGTGGGCTACCTCCACAGAGAAAATATTTCTTCTAAATATTTCTCAAATAATCTCTTGGGAATATTTCCCAAATTACAATGTTTATGGACTTCTATCCAAAGGAGATGTTGATCCCCTAATCTCAAGTTTATGGATCTCTTCCATAGGAGAACTCTTTCCTCTTCTACTCTAGCTAGTGATCTTCTAGAAGACTCTGTCTCTATGTTGCACTAACTGGTGGATCTCTTTCCACTTGAAGACTCCTCACTCAGATCTATCTTCAATTGTCTTGGATACTAGATCTCTATCCACTAAGACTCTATTCTCTATACTTTGTCACCTCTAAATCTCTATATCAATACATACCAAATGCATTTCAGTTGGTCTAGCATAGTTTTGCTCAATATCTTTTACTAAACATAGTACAATAGGTCTAGTACAATTCTGCTTAATAGGTTCACACAGAACCTAATCAAATCTGCTCAATAGGTTCACACAAAACCTGCTCAAATATACTCAACAGGTCCACACAAAACCTGCTCAAATCTACTCAATAGGTCCACACAAAACTTGCTCAAATCTGCTCAACAGGTCCACACAAAACCTGCTCAAATCTACTCAATAGGTCCACACAAAACCTGCTCAAATATGCTCAACAGATCCACACAAAACTTGCTCAAATTTGCTTAATAGTTCCACACAGAACTTGCTCATATCTACTCAACAGGTCCACACAGAACCTATCCAAATCTTCTCAATAAGTCCTCTCTAGGACTTGCTCAAATCATCTCAATAAGTCCTCTCTAGGACTTGCTCAAATATGCATAGTAAGCTTTCACAAAAGCTTAACTCAAATCAGTCCACAAGCCTTCTCAAAGACTTGTCTCAAATCACATAGAATCATAAAGAGAATTGTTAGAGACTCAATATGTTCTAAGATCAATGTTCAATCAATATCTCAATTCAATCTCATAGAAGCATAAAGAGAATTGTTAGAGACTCAATATGTTCTATACTCAAATCCCAATCTCAACTCAACTCAATCTCATCTCAAATCAGAATATGAAATAGTTTGTTTATAGGAACTTGAAAAACCACATGCATCCACTTGACTAGGCTTAAATCAACTCAACTCAACCAATCACCTCAAGGAACAATCCTTTCTCACAAACCCTAGTCTAAACATGTATTTAACCAACTCAAAATATTTACAACAATGCTCAATCACAAATCTCACATAACAATTATACTCATGTTCTTTTCTAACTCAAGTTCAAGTTCATTTCACAATAAATGGGCTTCAACAATAATGCTTCTAAAACAAGGTTTAATTACAACTCACAAACCAAAAAAACTTGAAGTTAAAGAACACAAGCTTGTACTAAGAGGGGGAGTGAACAGTATAAGACCACTTTTTATATTTTCTTCCATTTCAATATTATGTTGTGTAAATATAGCAGTATCAATAACAGTAATCAAATCAATGCACAAAAACCATACACAATAGAGAAACCACAATTTACGTGGTTCACCTAATGTGGGCTACTCCACGGAGAAAATATTTTACTAAAACTTTCTCAATCAATATCTTTGGGAATCACTCCCAATTACAATGTTTATGGATCTCTACCCAAAGGAGATGTTGATCCCCTAATCTCAATTTCATGGATTTCTTCCACAGGAGAACTCTTTCCCCTTCTACTTTGGCTATGTGATCTTCTAGAAAACCCTGTCTCTCTGCTACACTGACTGGTGGACCTCTCTCCACTTGAAGACTTCTCACTTAGATCTATCTTCAATTGTATTGGCTATTGGATCTCTATTCACTGAGACTCTGTCCTCTATAATATTTCACCTCCAAAGCTCTGTCAATAGGCTCACTAAGAACCTGCTCAATAGGCTCACACAGAACATGCTTAAAAATCTCACATAGAACTTGTCAAATCTACACAAGCAAGGTCACCAATAACTTGCCCAAATATTCTCTAGCAAGATCACCAAGAACTTTCCCAAATATGCTCTATAAAGCTCACCAAGAACTTGCCCAAATTTCCTCTAAAAATATTTCCACAAAGCTATCCACAAATCTATCCCAAAAATGTCCTCAAATCTGTACCAAAGGCCTTCTCAAAGGCTCAATAAATCATGCTCAAGTAGTACTCAAAATGAACTCAACAATAAATGGCAATCTCAACTCAAATTAACTTAGAAGCATAAAGAGAATAGTTAGAGACTCAATATGTTCTAATCTCACTCTCAACCCAAATCAATCTCAAATCAACTCAAATCAAATCAATCTCAACTCAACTCAAGTCAATCTCATAGAAGCATAAAAATAATTGTTAGAAACTCAATATGTTCTAATATCACTCTCAAACCAAATAAATTTCAACTCAACTCAACTCAAATCAATCTCAACTCAACTCAAGTCAATATCATAGAAACATAAAGAGAACTATTAGAGAATCAATATGTTCTAATCTTACTCTCAACTCAAATCAAAATAATGGAATAGTTTGTTTCATAGGATTTGAACAATCACTTCACACATCACTTGACTAGGCTCAATCAACTCAACTCAACCAATCATCACAAGGGACAACTCTCTCTCACAAAACCCTAGTCCAAGTATGTATCAACCAACTCAAATGTTTCCAACAATGCTCAACCACAAATCTCACATAACAATGATAATCATGTTATTTTATAACTCAAGTTATTTTACAACCAATGGGCTTAAACAACTATGCTTATACAACAAAGTTTAAACACAACCCTCAATTCAGAAAACCTTGAAGCATTCAACCAACCGCTTTAAAAAAGGAAACCACAAACAATCCTTTTCCCTCAATAATATTTTAGAAATCAACCACCACAAAGAATAAATAGGAGAATGTGTCCATACCTTTTATGAATATGAAAAAACCTCTTTGTAAATCTACCAGAATCACAAAATTCTTTTGCCAATCTTCACAAGGGTTAGTAGATCACAAAATAATCAACATTACTCCACTTTTCAATAATCATCACCAAGGCATTTAATTGCACAACTTCCTTATTTATCCTAAAACCACTTGTACCATAAAATAAAATAAATCAAAACTTTGCATAACCTTTTCACTCCCAAAACCACTTATACCATAAAATAAAATAAATCACAATATTGCATACCATTTCACCTCATGAAAGAATTAATCCTCTTGAAAAAGAACAAGGCAAACTTCACTTTTGGAACCCCTTTGTAAAATCAGAAATATATCTTTACACACACCTTATTTACCCTTCTAAATAAGTTAGTCAAATAGCCCTCAAAATAAGCTTTTTGACAATATATAATATGCCCACTTTCCAAAATAAATTGAAACCTTTACACACACACACACACACACACACACACACACACACACACACATATATATATATATATATGCCAACCTCCATATATGCCCCTTTTTCATTGATGAAAACACCTCTAATGCAAACACCACAATCACTACAAAAACCATCTTTGAGAATCAAATCTACTCCCCCGGACTCAATACTCTCTATGGAGGTTGCTCCCCCTAACTCAATAGTCTCTTTGGAGGTTGCTCCCCTAACTCAAATCTCTCCCCATTACTCAAATATCTCCCCCTTTGACATCAATGGCAAAAGGGACACCTATGGGGCTAAAAATATGACTCTTAAGCATAGCCCCCTCACCACCTTCTCTCTTGAGGTGATTAATTTTGGGGTGGGAGTACCTTTACTCCCATATTACATTGATTGTTTCCTCTATCAACTTCCTTCTATTTTTTTTTGATATCCTTCTCTTGATGAATTACTTGACCTTCATATCTTGAACCTTTTTGACCTTCTTGCCTTGAACATGTTTGGAATTGAGTCCTACACCATCTTGCAATATGCCCAAAGTTATTGCAATTAAAACACTTGATATTGTAGCCTTTGGTTGGTGCCCATGTCCTGAAATTATTCTTAAAATAATTTCCATATCCATTCCTTTCCTGAACCCTGTATCGTGAAGTTTTGTTTTCATGACCATTATAACCATGACTTCTAAATTGTGTAGCTCTAAAACCAAACCATGTTGCTCATTTTCTTTGCACTGAAAATATCTATGGCCAATCATGTTGCATGAGAAGCAATGTCCCTGAAAACCATACCTTCTTCCCTTGAGGTTTCTTCTAGCAAAATCAAACTTCTTTGATATATGGATCCTACAATGTATAGCCCTGTGTCCAAATCCATTACAAGAAAAATAATATCCTTGAAAAGCCCTTTGTTCATGCCTTGGTTACTCATACCTTTCTTGACCATTATCCTTATGATCATCTTCAACTTATGCATTGCATTCTTGAACCTTCTTTTTAGCATCTAAAATCTCTTCCTTGTCTTTCTCTTCAAGAATTTCTTTTCCTTTTGAAATTGATTCACCTATCTCAAAACAAGAACCAAACTGAATATTTGGATCCATAGGAACTTTAGGACTTTCCTCACAAATCTTAGGTGCTTCCTTGATTTCATATTTTAGAACTTCCTTTTGCTTTTGAGTGTGACTTTTCTTGGAAGTAAGATACAACTTTAAAATAAGTTTCCACTCCCTTTTGAATATTTTCATCTAATGTATCATGTCTTACCATTGTTACCCTTAGTTCTTCATTCATCCTATATTCTATCCTTTTTGCATTTTGAAGCTCTTCTCTGAGATTACTGATTGTTTGAAGTAGTTCTTATCTGATTTTGACATCTGTTAGAATCTTTTTTTCAAGATTCATGTATTCTTATTTTAACCTTTTAATTTTTTATTTTTGTTTACTTGGCTCATCCTCTTCATTTTCTATTACCAAAAATGAGACTTCTTTGTTTTCATTGCTGTTGGAATTGTCACTAAAACTGCTGCTTTATTTTTCAAATACACTTTCCTTGTTGTAATTGTTGTAGTGTGTGCAATCATCATATATATACCTAAAATATCCACATATAAAGCATTTTAGTATCCTTAGATATTTCTTGTACCTATCTGCTTTCTCAATGGCTATGGCAAGCTCTTCATGTCTTTCTTCAATAGGCACATCCTCTTCTTTAACTTCAATACCTAGGAATAGGTGTTCTTGATTTTCTTCACTTATTCCAAAGAATGTACATTCTTCTTCATCTGACTGATCTTTATCACTGTAATATGAATTATCACTTGCTTCTACAATGTAGTAAGATTTCTTTGCCAAATTTACCTTGGAATCTCCTTCATAAGTATTCCTCAACTTGGTCCACATCTCATTAGCTGAAGTACATACCATGACCTTTGCAAAATTATCTCACGTAGCCCACTCAAAATATAATTCATTGCTCTTGCATTTATCTCAACCAATTTCCTGGTAGTATTATCTTCCTCGAGATCACCTTCAACCCTATACTCTTTTTCAACCATTTTCCAAACCTTATATCCTTGTGATATCAAGTAGTTATTCATCCTCATGCTCCAAAAATAATAATTGTTACCATCAAACAATGGAGCATTATTTGTAGATAATCCATTCTGTGAAGCCATCTATGTTCTTGTATAATATGCCCTTAAGCTATTAGCCCTTTTGAAGGAACATGCTCTAATACCAATTGAAGAACACAAGCTTATACTGAGATGGGGTGTGAACATTATAAGACCACTTTTTATTTTTTATTCCAATTCAATATTATGTTGTGTAAAGATAGCAGTATCAATAATAGTAATCAATGCAATGCAAAAAAACCATACACAATAGATACACCATAATTTACGTGGTTCACCTAATGTGGGCTACTCCACGGAGTTAATATTTTACTAAAACTTTTTCAATCAATATATTTGGGAATAACTCTTAATTACAATGTTTATGGATCTCTATCCAAAGGATATGTTGATCCCCTAATCTCAAGTTCATGGATCTCTTCCACAGGAGAACTATTTCCCCTTATGCTCTCTCTATGTGATATTCTAGAAGACTCTGTCTCTCTACTTCACTGAATTATAGACCTCTCTCCACTTGAAGAATCCTCACTCACATATGTCTTCAACTGTCCTAGTTGTTGGATCTCTATCCACTGAGACTATGTCCTTTATACTCTGTCACCTCTAAAGCTCTGTCAATAGGCTCACTAAGAACCTACTCAATAGGCTCACAAAGAACCCGTACAATAGTCTCACACAGAACCTACTTAACAAGCTCACATAGAACTTATCAAATATGCTCAATTCTGCTCTAGCAAGCTCACCAAGAACTTGCCCAAATTTGCTCTAGCAAGCTCACCAAGAACTTGCCCAAATATGCTCTAGCAAGCTCACCAAGAACTTTCCCAAATCTACTCTAAAAATATTTCCACAAATCTTTCCACAAAGTTGTCCCAAAAATGTCCTCAAATCTGTCCCAAAGGCCTTATCAAAGGCTCAATCAATCATGCTCAAGTAGTACTCAAAATGAACTCAATAATGAATGACAATCTCAACTTAAATTAACTTCATAGAAGCATAAAGAGAATTGTTAGAGACTCAATATGTTCTAATATCACTCTCAACCCAAATAAATCTCAACTCAACTCAACTCAAATCAATCTCAACTCAACTCAAGTCAATCTCATAGAAGCATAAAGAGAATTTTTAGAGACTCAATATGTTCTAATATCACTCTCAACCCAAATCAATATCAACTCAACTCAACTCAAATAAATCTCAACTCAACTCAAGTCAATCTCATAGAAGCATAAAGAGAATTTTTAGAGACTCAATATGTTCTAATATTACTCTCAACTCAAATCAGAATAATGGAATAGTTTATTTCATAGGATTTGAACAATCACTTCAGACATCACTTGACTAGGCTCAATCAACTCAACTCAACCAATCATCAGAAGGGACAACTCTCTCTCACAAAACCCTAGTCCAAGTATGTATCAACCAACTCAAATATTTCTAGCAATGCTTAACCACAAATATCACATAACAATGATACTCATGTTCTTTTCTATCTCAAGTTGTTTCACAACAAATGGGCTTCAACAACTATGCTTATACAAAACAATTTAAACACAACTCTCAATTCAGAAAACCTTGAAGTATTCAACCAACCTCTTTCAAAAAGGAAACCACAAACAATTATTTTCCCTCTAATGATATTTAAAAAATCAACCACCATAAACAATCAATAGGAGAATGTGTCCATACCTTTTATGAAGAAAAAACCTATTTGTAAATATGCCACAATCACAAAATTCTTTTGCCAATCTTCTGTTGGCAATTTTGGGTACTTTGGGTACTTTGCCTTTGCTCAAGTGTATAAGTTGTCATTGATGTCAAAAGGCATTTTTGTTTTGATATCAAAAAGAGTGTGATGTCAAAAATATCTTGAGAAGCTTCATAATGTTAAAGGGTTTTTATTAAAACCATGGTGACAAGGTTAAAGGTTTTTCTTAAAACCATTTGGACTCATTAAGGGTTTTTATTAAAACCAAGCTTAACTTAATGCAAAGGTTTTTACTTCTTGAAAAACCTTGAAGGTCCATGTTTATTATTAATAATTAAATTAACTCAAACCTTTGACAAGGGTCTAAGTTTAATTTATTATTAATAAAATAATAATTATTATTATTTTAATTATTATTAAAGGGTCTTTCAACCCTTAAGTGACAGAGAAAAAAAAGAAATCTTTCGTCGATGTGTTGCCATCGTTGGAGGAGTGCCGACGTCAAACAGTTAAGGAGAAATGGCTATATAAGTGGGGATGATTTTCTAAAGTGATTGTAACTCCGAGTAATGAAAATCGTAGCTCTATGATCTTTGAGAAAGCGTTGTATTTCATTGAGAGTTGATTATCGATATTGAGTTGCCCAAGTAATTTCTTGCATTTTCAGTTTGTGCTTTGACATCCGACAGATTGTGCTTCACCTACAATTGTTGGGACTGCACTCGAATTATGTTTTTAGTTTGCACTTTGACATCCGGCAGATTGCTTTCACCTACGATTGTTGGATCTGCACTCGAATTGTGTTTTTTGTTTGCACTGTGTGGATGATTATTTTTGTTGCCCAGTAAGTTACGTTTTGGACAACGCTCACCAGTTTGCATGTGGCTTGAGGAATACATTTACGTTTTCCAAATTCTTGGCGTCAAAGGAAGATAAAATATAGGCCAACACTATATTTCTTCATTGGGCACTTGTGACCCAATGGCGGTGGCATTGAAGCGAAGGCGCTAGAAGGCAGAGGTGCCGAGTTCGATTCTCTTTGTTGGTAATTTTATTTTGGTCGCGGTGTGCAAATGATAGTGGATGTGAAAGCACTGGAGGTATAAGGTTAAGGTATCATATTTGCTTTGACATTGTTTTATTGATGCTTAATGTTTATGTGGATTAATAAGGTGTAAAGAGGTTTTAATTTGTATGTATATTATACTTCTTGTGGTTTTTATTAAGTTGGAGAAATAAGGTGTTAATTTGGATCTTTATTATTGTATATTGTTGTATAGTTGCTAACTCTAATTGGTGGCAAATTGAAAGTTAGTGTTGTGACAGATTTTGAGTTCTCATTCTTCATCAAAGTAAAGGTATGGGCAACTTCTTCCATGTATATTGTTGATGGTATATTTTCTGAAATTGAGTTTGGAGTGAAAAGGTTGTCTACTAGGTATTTTTGGTGTAAATCCTATTTTTTGGATATTGAATATTGTTTATGCATTAAAATCATTGATGAGTTTTTGGGTGAATGCATAATTTTGGTTGAGGAAGAGGAAGCATTTTTTGCACTAAGGTTTTATGTTAGTAAGTCTTGCTACTTGCATTGAGATGATGAAATCCTTAGTTGGCTGGTTTGATATTGATGGTTGAGTTGCTTCCATGGAGGTTGTTTTTATCAAGTTAGTGCTTTACTTGATACATGATATTGGGCTTACTCCATTGAGTTGATTTGAGAAAGTTATTCTTTGCATTTGGTGATATTATGTTGGTGGCTATTTTGTTCAAATATCCTTGGAGGGCAAAGGATTTCTACTTGTTTCCTTTTCTTGTGATGATTGGTTGAATGCTTCAAGGTTGATATTGAGTTGAATGGTGTTGGTTGACTAAACCTTGTTTGATGAACATTGTTGTTAAAACCCTAATTGGTTGTGGAAAGAACATGAGTATCATTGTTATATGAGATATTGCATGGTTGGCAATTATTGGGTTGTGTTTCATGTTCTTGAGAAAAGCATACTACATCTATCTTATTATTTTGAGATTGATATTGAGTTGATATTGAGATTGGGAGTTAAGTATAGAACATATTGGGTCTCTAACAATTCTCTTTATGTTTCTATGAGATTTGAGATTGAGATTAGGAGTTAAGTATAGAACATATTGAGTCTCTAATAATTCTCTTTATGCTTCTATGAGGTTTATGAATCACATTGGGTCTCTAACAATTCTCTTTGTGGGTTCATGCTAAGCAAGTTTTTGGTGAGATTGCTGAGGTTTTGGATAGGTTTCGATGGGGACTTGTGAGCAGGTTTTGGACAGGTTCCGGTGGGGACTTGTGAGCAAATTTGGACGGGTTCTAGCAGAGGACTTGCGAGCTGAGTTTTTGAGTTCTATCAGAGGACTTGAGGATAGAGGTGCATTGGTTCTTTGTGAACAACCTGAGGAAAGATTTGGAAAGTCTTTGAGAAGGCTTGTGTGCAACGGATTGATTTGTTCAGGAGTTGGACAGATCTGAAAGATAGAGGAAGACTTGTACTAGATGACTGACTGTGTTTGGTATAGGTTACTGAGCTACTGTGGACGTGATCATAGAAATCAGAGGTCTCTTAGGCTAAGCATTAAGGACAGGAGGTCTTCGGTTGAAAGGAGTTCCATGTGCTGAAGAGAGGTAGAGGCAGTTGATCTTCTGAGGGATCATTTCCAGAGCAGAGGGGAAGGTATCTCCTTTGAGTAGAGGCTCATAAATTCATATTGGGGGAAGGTATATCCTTTGGGCTGACGCTCATAAACATTGTAATTGGGAAGGTTTCTCAAATAACTTTGAGATAACCTTTAGAGAAAAGTTTTGTGGACGTAGCCCAGGCATTCTGGGTGAACCACGTTAAAATTGGTGTCACTTTGTGGATGATATTGTGCATTGTTTTGATATTGCTTTGGGTATATTGCTTTACTATTTTGAAGTATAAAGGAAAAATTGAAAAGAGGTATTATACTGTTCATCCCCCCTCTCAGTATAAACTTGTGTTCTTCATCTTCACAAGGGTTTGTAGATCACAAAATAATCAACATTACTCCACTTTTCAATAATCATCACCAAGGCCTTTAATTGCACAACTTCCTTATTTCTCCTAAAACAACTTGTACCATAAAATAAAATAAATCAAAACTTTGCATAACCTTTTCACTCCCAAAACCACTTATACCATAAAATAAAATAAATCACAATATTGCATATCTTGTCACCTCATGAAAGAATTAATCCTCTTGAAAAATAACAAGACAAACTTCACTTTTTGAACCCCTTTGCAAAATCAGAAATATATATTTACACACATCTTATTTATCCTTCTAAATAAGTTAGTCAAATAGCCCTCAAAATAAGCTTTCCAAAAATATATAATATGCCCACTTTCCGAAATAAATTGAAATCTTTAATATCTTCATCACCGGAGGTCCTTTTTCGATGAAACAAAATTCCACCTTGGATTTTAAGAAAATATCTTTCCACATAAGCCCACCATGGTTTTAAATAAAACCTTTTATTTTGCCTACCTTGGTTTTCATAAAAACCCTGTAAATAGCCATGCTCTCAAAAATATCATAGATGATTATCTATGAAGTGCTTTTGCCACAAAAACCAAATATGATCCATGTGACATCAATGATCTATGTGACATCAATGATAACATAAAATGCCTCAAATTAACTCAAATTTACAATAGAAGCATTAAACCAATAACTCTCAAAAATAAAAACCACAATCAATCCTTTTCTCTCCAAAGATATTTCAAAAATCAACCACCATAAACAATCAATAGGAGAATGTGCCCATACCTTTTTGATGCCAAGGAGTTGTCCAAAAAATCTGCCACACTTAAACACAACTTTCCTTTCCAATATCAATAAGGGTTAGTGGATTTCAAATAATCACAATATAAAGCATAACTCAATTTACACCCTTTTTACTCCAACTAAATAAACACATCCACCAAAGTCCCTTTTTAATAAAACCCTTGTCAAAATAACAATCAATAAGCCTTTCAAAAATACTTTAAAACAACTCCTTATTTCTCCTAAATTCAATTCTTAATAACCATCAAATAAATCATTAAACCCCTCAAGTTTTGCAATAATCAATACAACCCAAATAACAAATCTTAATTAAAACTTTAATTTCCACTAACCACCTTATAACTCCAACCTTAGGGCTAAATAAAATTAAATTAATGCAAAACATAATTACCTCCTCAAGAGGATCGAACCCCTGACTTACCCACACCACGAGCGTCTTAGCCACAACTAATATTCCAAACGAGCTAGTCATTCATTGGAAAGGGAAAGGCACAATGTGCCTTATGCCCATCTCCACCATTCACAAAACCAAAGGTGCCGAAGCGCTTCTCTCACACTTTCCAAAAAACATAGTCAAGGTGATTCGATCCTTGGTGTTTTCATCTACCCCGTGACTTAGCCAAGGCCTACTTGCCAATGTGCCATGCTGCCCATGATGTTTATTTCTCTGAACGCTGCCTGTCTTATTCATTGTTTCACTTCTCAAGAAATTCACACGAGCTCATAAACGATTCGATAGCCAATGATTTTGTTGCATGAGCAAGGATGAAATAATAATCAATTGAAGCCCCTTTTATATAGTCCTTTAATCATATCGAAGACGTCGGTGGAAATATAACTTTTTATTTGCTTGATGATGTCGGTAGAAATCTTGCATATTGAATTTTAAATTTGAATTCAAATTTTAAATAATTAAAATTTAAACCAAATATTAAAACCTAAATATCTCCATCACCGGGGCACCTTTTTCAATGAAACGAAAGCCCAACTTGGGTTTTAAGAAAAATCCAGATCAAATCTGCTATCCATGGTTTTAAATAAAACCTTTTATTTTTTTTGTCTTGGTTTTCACAAAAACCCTTCATTGATCCTTTTGACATTAAATTATCTTTTGACATCAATGACAACATATTAGCTTAGGGACTCAAAATTTCCAACATGTAGCTTGTTTCGTAACATACCTCTTAGTCTGGGTATATGTTGTTGGTTCCTTATCCAATTCATACATGCTAATGGGTTATCTCCTGGTCATCTGGGAGTAGGGGGTCAGAATCTTCCTCGTCCTCTACCTCCTCTAATTGCAACATCCCCAAGGTCTCCATTTTTTTTTGGTTGTCTACCTCTTCTTATTCCTCATTGAAGTCTTAAAAGTATTTGTCCAATTCTTCTTATTATTCCTTGGTCATCAGGAATAATATCTACCAATTTGATATTAGCTAGTGGACTCCAGTTTGGTGACAACTATTGCAAGGTTCTAACTCTTCTATCATCCCTTACCAGGAAATGCCTCCATATTATTTTCTCAAAGGATCTCTTGGGGGATGAAGATGCCAATACTTCCTTATAATCATCAAAAAAGTCTGTCTCAGAACTAGATTCCGTCCGACCCTCTTCTCTATGTTTTGCCTAGTCATGTGGCAAATTCATCACTCTCTCCAATCGTCGAACTTCCCTCCTTTGTCTTCTCAGCTATTGGTGAGCTATTGCATATGCTTGTGTATCATTCTTAGGTCTATCCTCCTGAACTCTCCTAGCTTGCCTTGGTATCAATGCTCTAATTGGAATACTTCAATCCATCTAAGGATTATGAGGATTCTTTGGTTCATCATCATATGTGTTAGGCTCTCTTACTAACCATGACATTCCTTCATCACTAGAATATGTCATACCTACTACATTGTGGTACAATTCAGGTGATGTGGTGGTCTCCTCTATATCTCGCCAAAGTGCTTCTACACCCTCGTTTATCGTAGGCTACTTTCTTGGTGGGGGTGGTGAACTTGTACTTGCACCTTAGTTTCCTCCACCATTTATTGGGTTTAATTCTTCAACCTCCTTAGGTTCACTTCCAATATCTTGTAATCTAACTACCCTTTGTTCATCCAATCATTGTATGGTGCCATCCAATGCTTGGATTACTTATGCTCTCAATATCGCATTGTGACCTCGTAGTGTTTGATACTCTTTCTGCTATTGTTGAGTTTATGTTCTCATCCTCTATTGGAAGAGACCTATCTGAGCCAATGGGGAAAGTTCCATTAGTTCTTCTTCTATCCTTTCTTCCCTAGCATCCTCTAGAATTTCCATCTCAAATGTATCCACTCTATCCTCGTTGCGCACTATTAGCCTTACCCATCTTTGTTATTTTGACTGTCGAGGTAGTTCCTTATTTTTTATCTATGGGTACCTCTTGTTAAAAGCTCATGGTAATAGTGCCCTCTCCTGATAGCCTTATGTTGCTAGAGGTATCCACTCTTCTCCCTCTCATATGGTTCCATCCACCCGTATGATATGTACTCACACCCTTCTTCTTTCATCGGGTCTAGGTGCCAACTCTTGTTGTTCAATTATTGGTTGCGTCTCCTCCCATTCATAAAATAGCCTTACAAGTCCCAAATATGGCTCCTATTGTGGTGGACCTACCTCACAATGAGCCTCGTTTTGAGCGTCTACTCATATTCTTTATTCAATCTCTTCTAAAGCAATGAATAAACATTGTACTTAGTAAGGCTTCAACTTTGAGCCATTTACAGTGTTGGTAACCTCTGTCCCATTAAGGTTATACAACCTAACCACTCCATTATCCAATACTTAAATAAATTTATAAGGTCCAAGCCATAACGTCTTCAATTTACCTAGCTTGATCTCCCTATTTCTATTAAATTTGAGAACCAAGTCCCTTGGACTAAGTTCCAACTTCCTCAAATTATTGTAATGCCACACCTTTCATATTTTCTGGGCTATCACAATTGCCCACTATGCCATGAATCTTCTTTCATCTAGTTTGGTCAATGTCATCAGTCATTCCTCCAAACTTTCTTGATCTCCCAAGTGATGATCTACTGCAACTCTCAATATTGGTATCAAGAACATGATTGTCACCATCGCTTCTTGACCATACATCAATTGGAAAGGGGTATGTTCTATTTTTGGTTTGTAAGTTGTTCTATATGTCCAAAAAATGGATGGTAATATTTCCTCCCAATCTACTCCTTCTATCCCACAGGTTGTATACAGAGTTGATACTAAGAATTTATTATTTGCTTCTGCCTACCCATTTACTCTCAGGTAGTACAAACTAGACAATGAGTGTAAAATATTAAACTTTGTCATCAACGTCTTGATAATATCATTAATAAATTTTCCCCCATGGTCAATCATTATATGTAGCAGAATACTAAATCTTATGATTACCTGCTTGTACAAAAATCATGTTGTACTTTTAGCAAAATTATCAGGTAATGCTCTTACTTCTACCCATTTTGTGAGGTATTTTGTTGCCATTATGATATATTTACATTTCTATCTTTGAGATGTCTTCAATGGTCCCATGAAGTGAGTAGGAATCATCCTGGTATCACTTCAATAGATTTTCATCCCCCTATCTTTCAAGCTCTAATTTTCATGCACTAATAACACAACTGAGTGTGAAGCACTTATCCTTGGGCTTCAATCATCCCTAGCCTTGAAAGTAACCTCACTCTTCATTTTTGGAGATTTGTAGTTAATATTTAATCAGATAAACAAAGTTTATCAAACCAAATATGATTAAATGAAATCATATAAAGACATTATAGATAGATTGATGGCTTATTTTAAGAAGATAATCATTGATACTATTCCAAATTCTTATAATCACCAAGCATATGTAATTACTGTCACTGCATCTCTCATATCTCTAGAGTTTGAGGATGAACAAGCAATAATTATCATCCATCAAATTATAAAATTTGCAACCTTGCAATTCATTCAAGAGTCATTAGTCATATTTTCCATTGAACAAACACCTATCCTTGACTCTTGGTACAAGGAAATATACAATTACCTTAAGAGTAGTATTTAGCTTGAAGGACTAAATCATAATGAACAAAATAATCTTAGGCATTGCGCTTGTCAATACATGATAATAGATATCTTATATAGGTGAATATTTGATGGCTTTCTTTTAAGATACCTAAATTTAGAAAAAACTAAGATAGTAGTTCCAAATACCCATGAAGGGGTATGTAGTGGATATTTCTATGGAAGGGCCATCACTAAAACATTTATCTACATACCCATGTGTCGTAGGTTAGTTTGAGGGGAGAGGGAAATCCTTCAAGGGAGGTCCCAGGTTCAAATCTCCACCCTACCAAAAAGCTAAATTGGGTACCCAAAATCCAATTGATAATGTTGGTGCGGGCAGGGTTGGGTGCGACCCCCAGGTGACTTTGATGGTGTAGAAGCCCCTGTTTGTGGTCTCTTAGACAAAGGCGGCCCCACAAGGATTTTTTTCTTATAAAAAAAAAGTTTATCTACATGGGATATATTATTGGTTGACTATATAAAGGGATGCTTGTAGTCATGTGCACAATTGGGATAAATTCCAAAAGCATGATAACATCATCCGTGCTCCTTCCCAAGATCTTATGTCTATCATATATCCTTAGACCTTCTCTACTTGGGGGTTGGATATCATTGAAAAAATAAATCCAATATAAAATAATGGACATAAGTTTATAGTTACTACAATAGAATACTTCACCAAGTGGGTAGAGGCTATGCCCTTATCCTCTTACATAGGAACTTAGATTTTTAAATTGATCTTGGATAAAATCCTATCATTGTATGGCATTCCTAATATGTTTATCTTAGATAATGACACTCCTTTTTAAAATAAGGATGTCACTAAGCTCTATGCTAAGTTTAAAATCTAGCATAAATGGTTGGCCCCATATTACTCATAATGTAATATTTAGACCAAATATTCTAATAAAACTTTCCTAAAAATATTAAAGAAACTTGTTAACAAAACTGATAGAGATTGGCATTTACAGTTATATCCTTCTTTATGGGCATACCACACCAAAATAAGAACTCCAACTAGAGCTATGCTCTATGCCTTAGTCTATCAAACTGAGGATATCTTCCCTTTGAATTAGAAGTTTAACCCTTTAGAGTCCTTCTAAAGGATGTATTAGTTGGTGATGAGTATCACTATGCATGCCTTAGCCAACTATATATGCTTCATAAAAAGTAGAACCATACCTTAAAGCACTGACAAAACTAAAGAAATCCTATGGGAAGAGTGTATGACCTCATTCCTTCAAAGTAGGGGACCTAGTCCTTAAAGGAAACTAGAAAAACACTAATGCAAAAGAGGACATTAAGGGAAAATTATAACCTAATTGGTTAGGTTCATTCATAGTAACCACCAAATATGGTTCATGTGCATATCCCTTGGCCATGTCATATGGAAAGGAACACAAAGAATCTATCAAAATAATGAATTTAAAAACTACTATGGTTGAATCTTCATGTTTGCTTGATTTTATGGATGATTTACTATAAAACATTTTTGTAGACACCAAGAACATGTTATTTTATGATCCCCTAAAAACCCAAATTTTGATTAATTCTACAAATTTTGAAAACTTCTCCCAAAATCTCCATAATTCACTGAAATTGCCAAAAACCATATATATTTCCTCTAAAATCCATAAAATATTTAAATTCTCTCCAAATTCCCTTAAGTCCTCACTAATTCCTCTTAATCTCTCCAAAACCCCCAAGTTTCTTCCTAATTATTCTTAACCCATCCAAATTTTTGAATTCTCCCTCTAATGCATCTAATTTATCCTATTCATATCTCTAATTTCCCTAATTCCTTGTCAATTTCCCCTGCTCCTCCCTAAACCCTTCTAAGTTATCTTTAATTCCTCTAATTCCTCTCTCACCTATTTAATATCCTCTAATTTTCCAATTTCCTCTTTGATTTCCCTAAATTCTTTCAAAATTTCTCTAATCCTTCTTTAATTCTTCTAACCTCCTCTAATTCCTCAATTCTTTCTAATCTCCTATTTTTCCTTTTTTTTTCTAAATTCCTCTAATCCCTTTTTAATTCTCCTAATTCCCCTAAATTCCTCTTTAATCCCCAAAATCCTCTTCAAAATTCCTAAAATATCAATTAACCCCTAATCCCTAATCAACTCCTCTAATAAAATTTTTAATCACTCTTTAACCCTTAGTCAATCCCCTGATAAGACCCACAATAAATTCTCAAATCCTAAGAAAATCTTCGATAGTCCAAATTGTTTCCAAAATCCTCATAAAATATCCTCGGATGTACCCCCATTAAATTTCCAAACCATCCTACATCCTCCTTACACTTTACTAGGAATTTAAAATTCCTCCAAATCCCATGTCAAAGATCCCATTAAATATCCTTCATAAATTTCAAGTCCTCCCCAAATCCACATGACACTTTTTAGGAATTTAAGATTCCTCCACCTCATCCCAAGGTCTCCACTCCCCATGCCAATTTATGACACTTGGGTGGGTGAGGACTCACCTCACCCAAGGTCATTAATATTGGAGGGTGCACATTCCTCCATGAGGAATTCTCTATATTTTTCTTGGTCTTCCCACATGCCACTTGGATGCCACCTCATTCCATTTCATTTCCTAATCTCCATCCCCTCACCCTTGCTAAAAATATATAAATACCCTCCTCTTTTCTCTCATTTGCAAGAAAAAATTATTTCCTATACCAAAACTATGCCAAAATTCTCCTAGCCCTCCCTTTTGTGCTTATCCACCATCTACAACCAACTCCCCTTTTTTCCATTACCAAAAATTCATGGAAATGAATCCAATTCCCACCATGTCCATAAACTATTTTGAAGCTACACATAAATGGATAATCATCTCAACATCATATCGCTACTAGAGTTCAAACATACCCCCTTGAAGTTTTGCAACAAGTTTCATCAATATAAGAGTAGTAGAGACCCCAGTTGTTCAACCTCAAATGACCTAAAGTTATCGTTGTTAGACTCCTAGATGATATGTAGAGAATATCATTGGTCCTCTAACAATCAAGAACTAGAGACAGAGATAGTCAAGACCTTGGTAACAAAACAAGCAGTAAGGTGAGCAAAGGTATAGTTTTAGTGTTGTGTGATATTTTGGCATCATATTTTCAATTTAAATAGAATTTATTAGAGTTTATTGTTTACATAATTTATAATATTTGGGACCTGATCAAGGTAGGTCCCTTGTGTTAGGAACTTGGGTCCTAACAATGGATAAAAGTGGAGGTACAAATGAAAAATGAATGCAATAAGTAATTAATCAATCACTTTTAAATAGGATCGTTGTTTCACTTGGAGAAATATCTACCAAATATTATCAAAGAGATATATTATTCTTGTTCATGGATACCTTATGACACCCATTGTGAATGCATATATATACCTACCTAAGGTTATGATATGAAAAGACACATTGGTCCATAATGAATTAGAGTAAGTAGTTATATACAATAGGGGTTAGGATTAGGATCTTAACAAACCATCCTCTTTAAAAGAGCTTTATCCTCAAATCTCAAAGTGAGGAGCTTCGTACTTTTTTTTTCAAGAAGCATTTGCTCATATTCTTCCACAACTTTAATGTCATATTTTCATAAGGATATCGAGAAGGTAGAATAGTGAGTGGTGGATTTGTAAGAAGAAGAGTAGAAGCAAGATGATGGTGGTGGAGCAACCCTTGGGGTTACTTAAACCCTTTAGAATGATGCATCAAAAGTGGGGGTAACACTTCCATAGATTTTTTGTGTTCCCTAGAAGAGGTAACAAAAAATGAGTGTGTAGCCACCTTTCTACCTTATTTTTGGATAAGGTTTACTATGTGGGAATAATGCACTATTTATGAGAAACTTGTGGATAGTAATTTGAGAGTGGAGTTTTGTTATTCATTGGTAACATCATGTATGTATACCTTATTGTCCTTATTTTCCTCATCTTACTCATATTTTTCATCTTCCACAACTTCCTCATATTCTTTATCTTCCTCATCTTCCTCATATTCAGTGCTATCTACAGGTGTATTCGTCACCATTTTTACCTTGATCTCATTTGCATCATTGGTTAAACTACTAGGAATGGTTAGATCCATAATATATAGTTTGGGTGTAATACATTTATGATTGCGTATAAATTTCTCATCACAATGATGACAAAGGCCTTTTTCTCAATGGGCCTTCATTTCCATGGGGTTGATACGTTTAATGGGTAATAGTTGGGTAAGTTTTGGAGTGGTGTAAGTATTTTGTGATTCCCACAGAGGTGGTTTTGTAATTTGGTCCTCCCATTGGTGGAACTTATCTTTTTGTATATTACTATTTTGAAGTTCTTCCCTCCACTGGAGAATCTCCTATATGAATTCACTGAAGTTAGGTTCCTGCAAATTACTATCATCGACTATTTACATAGTCGTTTGATGAAAAGGTGTCACAAAATGCTGAAAATCATCACAAAATTGTTGTAAAGAGTTGTCAACAAAAGTTGCTAAAAATCATCGATAAATTTTACAGCAAAAATTTACCAAAAAGTTGTCAAATTCTTGCAATTTTTGTGAAATTCTTGTCATCAAATTCTTGTTAACAAATAATTCAAAGTTGCAAGAGGTTGACAATTATCACAATTTTTTGCAATTTATTGACAAAATATTTAAAATTTGCAAAAAAAATGGTTTTTACTGTGAATGATCAACTGTAGATTCAAATTTGAATTTGAATTTGGCATGGCAAAAAGCAACGATCATGATTTAAATTTTAAATTTGAATTTAGGCAGGAGTGATAGGGATGAGTGGAGGGGAAGTGACTGAAGAGCAGTAGGCAGAGCAGAAACAAAGTGTGAGGTGAATGATGATGTCAGTGAGCAATTAGTTCAAGTCAAAGTAGGGCAGGTCAAGTTAAAGCAGTGCTGGACAAGTTTCCATAGGGTGGCTTTGATCGTGCAAGGGCAAATAGCTAGCATGATAAAATTCATAATTGCTTATGCATGCTACCTTTATTTTAAACCCCAAGTGACGAATCCCCTTTTAAATATGGGATAAAGATACCTAAAGAAAAAAAATTTACACAACTCTACCTCTCAACTGAAAGTTTTTGTCGACATCGATGATTATATTTTTTTAAACTTTAGTTTGAAACTTCAATTTAATAAATTTTCATAGTTAATTTAGATTTCGTCACCAAAAAATATCACGGTGCACACAAAATGAGTTTTTCTTACCTTATTTTGATCCGTGTTTGGTTTGGAGCTGGTTTTCGACATTCACTCAGATCGAAGAATTGATTACGATGTCCTCACAGTCAAATTTTGTGTCATAATGGTTTGTATGTTCCTCCTAATCACTGTCAATAGTAACCTACAATGTTTGTGTATTTTGTTATATCTCTACTGCTATTTCTTTGAAGGTTATTTTAAATTGTTTCAGTGATGTTTTTCTTGTATAGGGTTGGTTGTTTTCTGAGTAGACACCAGTTAACTGTCATTACATAATTATGCCATTCAAACGATGATGAAAATGAATTTTTATGACTTGAGAGGTGACAATGATGATGGGTTTGGATGTTTATGAGTGTGTAAGCGAGAGGATCTGATAGCATTTGTTAGGAACCTAGTTCCTAACAATGGAGAAAAGTGGAGATACATATGAAAATGAATGCAAAGTAATGAATCAATCACTTTTAAATAGGATCATTGTTTCACTTCAAGAAATATCTACCAAATATTCTCAAAGAGATATATTATTCTTGTTCATGTATGACTTATGACACCCATTGTGAATGCATATATATACCTACCTAGGGTTATGAGATGAAAATACACATTGGTCCATAATGAATTAAAGTAGTTATATACAATAGGGGTTACAATTAGGATCCTAACACCTTTATGCTACTAAATTCTTTGTTGTGGGCTATGTGCAAGGACATTTAAGGAGCCTTCAGACTTCTAGGGTGGTCCATCAAGCAAACAAAGCTTCAAAACCCATCCAACTCTTATGGTGGAATAGGAGATTTCATAGCATCATTATATTATCTTGTAAAAGGGTCACCTTCTTCTTTGGAGGCCCCATTTGTAAAAACCACAAAAATATTATTTGCAATAAGAAGATTTATTTTAACACATTTTATATTGGTTGATGAAATTGTGCTTTTTTTATGTCATACAATTTTGTTTGCTTTCATGTGCCTGATTGCATGTTTTCTTGCATTTGCCTATTCATCCTATAAATTCACAAGGAGGAAGCCTACAATGAAGTGATGGTGATCCTATATATCAAATAGTGTCACTTACATTGCATTTATAATAGGTCACTAAGCTAGCATTCCTTCTTGATGGCTCCCCAAAATCCTTTCTCTTCCTATTGATCTTTTAGACTCTAGAAGGAAGTTGAGGTCTTGATGGAATAGTTTTATAAAGCAGTCACTAGTCAAGCTTGACTACATTTTCAACATCTTAGCTTCTCCTTCTAGATTCAAAATATCTTGAGTATTTGCATGTATTGTTTGCTTGTTGCATAATCGAATTCCAATTTCACTTGCTTGTGTTTATATGCTTGTTGTTTGTATATGGATTAAAGACAATTCATCATGATCAGTGATGATCCTAGTTAGGATAGATTGCATTACATATTTACATCTTAGTTAGATACTTGAGGTAGCAAATTACTCTATTGACTCTTTCTAGAGGCATACATCATCACTTCTTCAACATCTTCTCTATCACATTTGCATCATCTTCTCCTTTGTTGCATTTGCATCATATTATCTATCCAAAATTATTATATTATATGGAAATAGACTCCAAAATTATTATTTTTATATGGACATAGATTGTCCAAATCATTATATTATATGGACATAGTTTATAAAAAATCATTGTATTATATTGACATAGACTATCCAATATTATTGTGTTATATGGAAATTAATTATCACTAGAATTGTATCATATATAGATATTGACCATCCAAAACACCACAAGGTATTAACTACCTAAAAAACAATAGCTTTGGCTAATTGCTTGTCTATTAATCAAGTTAAAAGAACCACCACTTAGAAGTAAGTAAAATATTTTAAGGATATAAACTATCCCATGATACAGTTTAGCTAAAAATGCTATTAGTATTAGTCTCCTAAGCACTTGTCTATTGATCAGGATAAAGGGGCATCACTTAGGGTCTATTGATACCACACATAAATAAATATCAATTTGTAAAGCACTATTAACCTATTCTTTTGAACTGATAAGCATAATGTATATAGCTTGTTTAAAAGAGGCCCAAAATTTAATTTATCTAGATGCTACCACTAACCCTTATTTTCCATAAAAAAAATTGACACTTAAAATTTTTCAAAAATTCTAAATCAACTTCAAAATTGAATCTCTACTCATATATGTCCACCATATCTATCATACATCATAAACACATCACAATATTTATTTATTCATCCACTTCATTAATACAAATTTTAACATCACATCAACTAAACATTATAACATAACCATGAATTTGTAAGTAATCGATATATCTGTACATCATCAAATCATACATCGACCTAGTGTGCCAGAATAAATAAAAAATGACACACTCAAATCATGTCATATGACTAAGGCACCTCATAAAAAATTGGTGCTCTCATGCCACTCACAATAACAAAAAAATTAACACTAAGACAAAAATGGCCCTAAGTCTCTAACTCACCCTCAATTAGTTGAGGAAAAAACTAAATCAACTACTAGGAAGTCCTCATCACTTATCTCATCCTATAATAGGATCAATAGCATGTCCTCGTAGGTGAAGGATACCCTTGATAAAGAGGAAAAATCACATGGTAGAGTACTCTATAATGAGTATTTCTCTCTACCTTAGCTGTGTATTGCACCTAGAGAGAGGCTATCTAATCAAATAGTCCTCTAATAGTCATATCATTACTCCTAGTCCCTATTACGGCCATTCTAGATATAACATCCTCTCTTAGTATGTAGTTAATTTTTATCTACTATCAATTGATTACTCCCAGTTGAAACCTAGTCTCTATTAACTATGGTTAGGTATCTCTTTGAGAGGCTAATATCATGAGCTATCACTTCCTTATCTAGCTACACCTAAAGAAGCTTTATATTTATTCTCATAGCATTCCTCTCCTCTTGGGATTCCTTCTTTGTCATCCTACTAGTACCCACTCTAGTATCATAAGTTGTGGCAATGGGAGGTATAGTCAATGCTGACAATGGTATGGACCCATATTTAGGTCTCTGACTCAGTCTCTGTTGCACTACTTGAACATGATGATATTCCATCCTACTCAATCTAGAACCTATCCATGGTTATCTCATGATTGGAGTCACTTGCACCAAAATTTTTTTATAGTATAATTATAGATATCTAGGAGTGATCCCAACATCATATATCTTAGGATCAATGATAATTCAAATCCTCTCTATCTCTCTTGAGTCACATGTTGAAACCATAACTCTCCCATCGTCGAGATCCCATGAACAAGGCTAAACTACATAAAAATATGATCTAAGTGATAGAGCTCAAAATATCCATGATCTATCCATAGCCATATAATCCTCCATGCTCAAGCAAATAAAAACCATCCTCATCCCATCCAATATTCTCTCTCAATGGATTCCATATCATCTAGTTGTTTTGTAGGTCATCGATAACATATCGCATTATCATCATCACTCCTCTAAATGCCCTGTTGCCAATCGTGCGGGTGTGATGCCACCTAAAACTTGTTGAAACCTATGGATTAATTATATCTATGGGTAATACAAGTAGTTTTTTATGGCTAGGTGCTTCCATGCCCAAACTTGTAGGAGAGTGTAGCAAACTAAGATCTTCCCTTCTTTGTATATAACCAAGTGAAGGGTTTGGTATAGTATATGGAATATAAATAGAGCCCATGCAAACTACTATTGATCATCCCTAATTTGGATGATGATCTTGCTTCACCCCCAATGAAATAATCTCTTTTTGGTATCTCCAACTAGCAAGCCTGAAACTACAACACATAGTAGTGTTGTTAGGATCCTATCCTAACACCATTTTGTAATTCTCATTTACTTATGTAATGACCCAATTCCAATGTGGGGGATCCCATTATGATATTATTTTGTAATACTTTGTAATGTATGTGGCAAGTAGGATTCCTAGCCAAGTGGCACCATCTCATGTAACCATTTTTTGTCAAGATTGTAATCGATGGTAGGTAGAATATTCTAGCTCGAGTGGCATTTTGCATGTAAGCCAACTCTTGAGCCTTTAGGTAGGGTTGCATGAAGTTTTTCTTTAAAATATATGAAGCCATGTACAAAATCATCCTTTTGAAAGCTAATGAAATATTGAAGGAGGTTGTCCCCTCGAAGAGGCCTACAATTCTATGTTATTGTGAGATTGTTCTATTTCTGTATTTAATTTCTACATAGTGTTATTGAGTTATTTGATGTATTTGAGTTATTTTTCAGTATTTTGTGTGTGATTAATTTTAATAGTGAGATCCTAACAAGTGGTATCAGAGTGCTTTCCAGGGCCGAGTTCTGCTACAACTAAGATGATTTTTTCCATCCATTCTGCCTGTTAGGTATAATGTTTTGTGTTTTTTGTTTCTATTTTTTCCTTTATTGAAAAAATACAAAATAAATATAGTCTATTTTTTAGTAGTTATGTAGGTTAGAAACCCTATGCCATGGGTTTTAAAATATCATGGAGTTGTCATTATTGGTTAAGCTAGATATCCCATAAAGCATCTAGTGAAGTGAGGGATGATCAGGCTCCAATACCCAAGCCTTAGACAACACTCGCACATGGACTTGAGCTCCCACACATATTTGGGTGTATCAAGAGACAATATAGGGTTAAACAAAATTTTATCCATTAGGAAGCTTTTTGGCCTTGTATTATCCATAGTCCATGGGACACAGAATCCTAGACGATCACCCTCTCGTACTGTTAGAGAAGAAGATAGTGTGCTCAAGGGTGTGTGGAATACTCCTTGGGTAGTGGTCTGAAATATTGGTCTGAGCACTATTGCTCATCACTATGGTATAACAGAGGGCCTATGGGTATTACATACTTCCTTACTTAGCATACCCTAGTTCTATAAAAAATAAGTTCCACCTACAAATCAAAACCATATCTATTTTGTTATCCTGCATTCACAACCCAAAAAGTGAGCATACAGAGAAGGCTTTCCTTATCACATAAAATAAACTTGTATGCACCGATACTAAGGATAGATTTTGCAAGTGTTTGCAATAGCCTGTGGTCAGAGATAGAATAGTTAGGATAGTGATATAAATAGTTTGGTCAATAATAGTGATAGTCAGGTCGATAGTAATAGCCCTCTGTAAAAATCTAGAATTACAGACCTCCACTTTTAGAAATAATACTATTAGTGTCAAAGAATCCCCAAGGTTAGTAACAAGAACCATGTTAGTAACCGCAGTATAGGTTACAGAGAAAGAAATAGGATAGTGACAGGGTGGTCAGGGGTAGACTACAGGTCAGAGACAGTTGATCCTGGATCCCAACTTTTGAACCGTACTCTAAATTAGAAACCAAAAAAATGGATATCTCTTCACACAGAGCTTAGATTGACTAAAAAATTTAGTAGATAATTCTACACTCTATTCCAGACAAAATTGTCCTTGGCAGCCCCTGGTCTAATTTTGCATTGATTTTCCAAAATACCAAATTTTGATTTTTCTTGCTAAGGCCATAATTTTTCAATGGTCAATCAAATTGATCCAAATTTTTGGGAATAGAAGCTACTTTTTATTCTACACAAAAAGTCCTCAAGGGCTCACTAGTGAAATTTTAAGTCCAAGTGGAATAAATTACCTTGACATCGACTTCCAACCAACCAGGAGATCACAAAAAGTCAAGAAATTCAGTATATCTCCTCATTGAGAGATTAGATCAAACAACCACCAAAGTGGACCGTATCCTAAAATTAGTGTTGCAACCCATTTTCCCAAATTAAATTTTGGACCCTTCCTAAAAATAGTAACTCCTGAAATCCCACTTCTATTTTTAGTAACTAAGAAAAAGAGGGCCCATAATGGCGAGTGGTACTCATGGACAAAAGGAGTTAGAAATTGTCATAATATTGGCTGATATGCAAAAAGCCCTTGAATACTTGACCACTACAAACCACACCGTAAGATAAAAGATTTAAGAGCTCCAAACGGATCAAGATACCACTAGAATTTTCTTAGAAAAGCAACTCACAAAGGTGGAGACACAATTGCAGGGTACTCTCATATCTGAACACCAAGCTAAAAACTCTGAATGAGGTCGAATAAGGGAAACATAATACCGAAGAAAGGGAACCGAATACACTCACTATGATCGGGATCTGACCTTCAAAATTCCTAAATTAGATTTTCTTAATTTTAGTGGAAAGGATGTCAATGGGTGGTTATGTTGGGTTGATCAATTCTTTAGACTCCACAATATCCCTATATATCATCGGGTTCAGATGGCTTCCTTCAAATTAGAATTTGAAGCCTTACATTGGTTCTGATGGCTCCGAGCCACTACCCCTAATATATCTTGGGAGGACTTTAAGTCCCAACTACTCACCCAATTTAGCCCTAATGACTATGAAGACTTTACAGGAGCATTGATAAAACTAAAACAAACTACCATAGTTTGTGATTACTAGACATAATTTAAGAGATTGGCCAATAAAACAAGGGGCTTGAACGAGGGATTTTTATGAGTTGTTTCATGAGTGGGTTGAAATAATATCTCCAGGTTGAAGTTAAGATGTTTAAACCACAAACCATGATGGAGACTATCATTTTAGCCTGATTGGCCAAATCTAAACTCTCAACTCAATGGTGGACACCATGATTTTCTCAAGCTTGACCTCCCTTTCCTCCTTGGTTCCAAAATAATACTAATAATAAACCTCCTACTCCTAAGTGACTGACTACAACTGAAATGGATGCATGTCACACCCAAGGGCTATGTTATAATTATGATGAATTTTTTTTGAAGGGGCATAGATGTGCAAATAAGAGATTGTTTAAAAATAGATGCAGAGGAACCTGATAATAGTGACCATAGTGATGAGGAGAGTGACACAGCTGAAGCACCAACTCAACATGAAGAGGAAAATCAAGACCTTCAAGTAGAAATTTTTGTCCATGCTCTTTTCGGGGTTACCACTCCATAAACCATGAAAGTTGTGGGTTTTTTCAAAGGATGTCTTACTATTTTTATTGATTCAGATAGTACACACAACTTTATTGATCCTCGAGTTGCTAAGCATACCAATTGTTATATACATACATGCAATTTCTTTGAAGTCATGGTGGAAAATGGAGGCACTTTACCTTGTAAAGGTAAATATCGTAATGTGAAAATAAATATGAGGGATTATAAACTCAAGCAAGACATGTTTGCCCTCCAATTGGGAGGATGTGACATTGTGTTGGGATCCCAATGGTTGAGCACCTTGGGAACACAACTAGAACTTTGCAGAACTATGGATGCAATTTTTACATGGAAAAACACACACCCTCCATGGTGCCAAAAAAAGCCCTTCCCAAATTATCAGTTCCAATCGTATGGATAAATTATTGAAAAAGTCATCCTGCAGGGTCATTGCATAAATATTTACAATTCAACTAAGCACTTCCATAGTGGATCAAATTCTAGAATATTTGCAACTTGTTCTAACCAAGCACGATGGTGTTTTTTTGTAGACACCAAAACAACACCAATCCGATTATGTGACTACAAACACTGATTGCACTAAAACACACAGCCCCTAGGGCAGCCCCTAGAGGTTAAACAGTGGTTCTAACCACTCACACAATAGTTTTGCAAGTCAAAGATCAATTTGGCACCTTTTAGACACTCTGCTTTTTATTCACTCCACCCAGAGATGAGTGCGGATTTGTACTCGTCCCGCCCTAAAACGAGTGCGGATTAATACTCGTTTCACCCAGAGACGATTACCAGCGCTCGCTTCGGGGTGGGATGAACGCCAAGTTTGACCAGCAAAAAGTCAGATCTCGATGCATGACAACTCAAAACTACCACTTAGCTTTCCTTGCATGGCATAGGAGTGCAAGTGAGTTCTTTTGACAACTCATATCTGCCAATTGACTCTCCCTTCACTGCATGGGAATGGGAGTGAGCTTTTTAAGATAACTCAGATTTGCCACTTAGCTATCCCTTCATTGCATGGGAGTGCGAGTGAGCTTTTATAAACATACAAAGATATGCACAGAGGTAGTTAAGAATCCCTTGATCAAGAAGAAGTCTTCTCTTCACAAAAAAAAGCATTCATGCAAAGAAACACTTTTGCATGTTAATTCAAAGAGACCCCTTGGGTCTATAAAATGGTGAGATTCCTCACCCAAAAGATATACAGAGAAGGAGCATTTTGAGCGACGAAGTTCTGCTAATTCACTTACTTGTGATTTGTGTTTTCAACATCCATAATCTCTTAATCGAAAGAGAGGTTATTGGGTGACTTTTGAAGGCACGAATCAAGAACCAACCCCAATTTTTTGACCACAATATCCAACCAATTTTTTGACAACACATCACATCAGGTTTCGGACCCATCCCAAGTGGATTGGTGTCGAAGCAAAGTTTCACCTACGGGTGGTTTGCCTTCGGGCACCCCCCGCTTTATTGCTTTTGGTGACTATTTCTTTTGTAGTATTTAGCAAGTTTATGTTTATGCTTTTGTCAAGTTTTTAGTTTATTTAGACTTATTTTAACCATCGTTAGATTTATATTTTATTTTTCATACACAGGTGCTACTAATTCTTTTATTCTTTCTTTGAACGTAGATTTGCAGCATTAGAGGAGCAACGAGGAATCTACCTTTACCAACGCAAGCAGTGACAACATTTTGGTTCGCCCATCTTATATGTGGGCACGCGAAAGAAGGAATTCTAAAACAAGTTGTAAAAGACCAACATTTAACGCTCCTATGCCTTAAAAGGGAAGGAGACACATTGTAACACAAATTTAAAAAGCATATCAATAAAAGGGCCAATTTTTATATTGCTTTGATATCTTGTGTTCATGTTCTTTCTTTTTATGTATTTTTCAATAACATAGGGTTTAAGCATTATTTTAGTTTCATTTACATTGCATTTTTAGTTTATCCTTTTTGTTTCCAAAATCTTGTGTTTTCAATGGCGATCACGGTGGGACGTGATTGCGTCCCTCCTACGGTAGTATGTGATTGCGTCATCGCACTGTGCTATCTGCACCCGCAGGATATCCCTCTCCTGTGCAGCATTCGTATCACCCTCCTATTGATGAGACGTAGCCCCTATGCTCTCTCGCTCTGCCAACTATGTCAGCAAGAGCTCCCCAACCCTCTCCTGGTACCTCGACACCCTCTCTGCCTCCTGCGGCCTCATCCCCTCCCAATGGCCCCTCACCTCGCCACTGTCGAAGTGTCCACCACTCTTGGTACTCAGTAGTCACTCCGACGTCATCCACGTCTAGAATGTCCAGTACTGTATCTGACTCCTCCCCCAGCAGCTCGAGGATTGGTGTAGCTAGGGTCCTCTCATCGCTTCGGTGCCAATAGACTACGGGTTCCCCAGGCAACCCTTGGCATACCCCAAACTGTCGTGTCACTCAGAGATAATGAAAGTACACCTACTTTGTCCCGTCGTCCAATGACCCATCTCCCCCTTCAAACCCGTCGAAGCCACTCATCAGCCTCTGGCCATGCGAGACAATTCTAATATGGCCTCCACACCACATCTCCTAGAGTCATTCATGCCAATGCATCTCTATAATGGTCCATGTCTCTCACAAACTACCAACTCTGCCCCTGCTCCTCAGAATGATACCATAAAGCACCATAACCAATATCTCTGTCCACCATGTCAGCCCGTGTAGTCCAAGGTAGCCCTCGTGGTCGCTCTACAGCTATATGCTACCAGGCCCAGCACTACAACAAATAACTACAGTCGAGTCCCTTTCGCTTTCGATAGAGGATATCATACAACTCATCATATAGATGAGCCAAGAGCGTCTGGCCCCATCTCATGATCACTAGCTCTGTCACCGAACAATCCACTAACTGCCATACCACCTCCAGTAGGTTCCATGGGAACCTCACCCCCGAACATTCTGGAAATAGCATGTTGAAAATGAGGCTCATGAGTAGTGCATGCCTCACTCCCAACATCCCCCTCCTATACCACCACTACACTAGGATACCACCAATCTGACAATCCAGATCCGCCCTCTCCAATGAGCTCATCCCATCCACATCCTCTTTGTATCCAAAATATCGGGTTAGTACAGTCGTCCTGTGGCCTCGTGGCATCGTCCGGATGGGAACCCCGTCTATCAGAATCTGAAGAATCTGATACACGTCCTCTAAGGTGACTGTCATCTCCCCTGTCGAAAGATGGAATGTGTTCATCTGAACATCCCATAGGTTGATCAAAGCTATCAAGTACGCCCGATCCCCCAAAACTGCCTCCAATCACGTCACATCCTTGAGCCCTAAGGCATCAAGCCACTCCCAGTCCTCCGCACTCAATGCCACGAGAAATAGAAAAAATAGTCAGTACCCAATGTCGACTCTTCACCATCTGCATATCACAAAACATAAACACATCAAAACATGCATCACATCACCATCACATATTCAAAAAAAAAAAATGCATCAATATACAGTAACATCATCCATTCATATGTACATTTGTTACAATTTACCAAAAAAAAAATTGACATGGTTTACCTACGGTTTCGACCTAAGTTTACCATTTCAACAAAAAAATTCATCCATTTTTCATCTTTCATTTCATAAAAATAAACAAAAATTCGACATGGTTTACCTATGGTTTTGACCTAAGTTTACCATTTCAACCAAAAACAACAAAAAACTTCATCCATTTTTTATCTTTAATTTCATAAAAACAAACAAAAATTTGACATGGTTTACCTACGGTTTCGACCTAAGTTTACCATTTCAACAAAAAATTCATCCATTTTTCATTTTTTCATTCCATAAAAATAATAAAAAATTCGACATGGTTTACCTACGGTTTCAACCTAAGTTTACCATTTCAACAAAAAAATTCATCCATTTTCATTTTTTAATTCCATAAAAATAACATAAAAAAAAAAATTAGACATGGTTTACCTATGGTTTCGACCTAAGTTTACCATTTCAACAAAAAAATTCATCCATTTTTCATCTTTAATTTCATAAAAACAAACAAAAATTTGACATGGTTTACCTATGGTTTCGACCTAAGTTTACCATTTCAACAAAAAATTCATCCATTTTTCATTTTTTCATTCCATAAACATAAAAAAAAAAAATTCACATGGTTTACCTATGGTTTCGACCTAAGTTTACCATTTCAACAAAAAAAAAAAATTCATCCATTTTTCATTTTTTAATTCCATAAAAATAACAAAAAAATGGGCATGGTTTACCTACGGATTCAACCTAAGTTTTACCATTCACCTAAAAAAAACATTTTTATAACCGTGGTTACCCTAACGTGTTCCTCTAAGTTTCATTTGGGTTTATCCTACGGTTTTCCATCTAGGTTTCCATCGGTTTGCATCCACGTTTCATTTGGTTTCATGGTCTTTAATTCATTCACCTTTTAAATTAATTAATTAGGGTTTCATGTCTTAAACAAACGAAAAACATAATAAAAACACATTTGCATTTTTCAAATTCAAACTCGAGGAGATAGTGCACTTACTGGTCTCACCTCAGCTCCACCGCCTGACGACCCGGTTTGTGCACTCATGGTGGCTGGAAAATCCGGCAGCGCTTCGCATCAGAAAATCTACCTCCTCCTCCCCAGAGCTCCAAATCGTAATCAATGAACAGTGCAAATGAGACAAATTCATCATTTTCGCATATTTATACTTTTTGTTGGCTGGTAATCGTCCCTGTTTGGAACGAGCACTTTTCCCTCGGAGGCACGCTCGTCCCACCCTAGGACAAGTACCATCATGGCGTTCGTCCCCCCCCCCGAGACGAATAAAAAAAAAAAAAAAAAAACAACAACAAAAATTAAAAATGACAAATGCCAACAAAACCACTAAAAATTGTCGGACAAAAGTGCTCTTGCACTTAACCTCTTGGCATAATAAAATTGATGTCGGGGTCTACCTTGTCGTTATCCTACTCCCCAAGAAGGCTACCATAGCTAGACCGCTCCACGGGAAGATGGATTTTCGCCAATGTTAACCCCAAATAGCATTCCGAAATGGGTTCACATCCACCAAAAATAGGTCAAAAAAATCAGGAAACTACTCGAACATGCATCAAATAACATCTGAAGGCACCCTCACTTAATTCATCTTGGGTCAAGCGACTCGTCGCTTTTCTCATGTTGGTCATTCCCTCATCGATTCATCGCTTGAGGGGGTAGTCACACTTAGTTGCCAATCAACAACAATATACCCAATCTTGGAAATGACACGCATTCAAAGGATCATTGCAAAAGACAATCATGCCCCTGCTTGGGGCAACAAACAAGCAATTATCACAAACTGATCACATACTTGGCATTCATGAATAATGAACTCAAGGTTCCCACAGACAAAAGGTTGTGCCCTTTGCCTATTCATGACTGATGAATGTCTAAGTTCAAGTAATACCTCACCAACCTAGGTTAATGCTTGATTTAAGTTCCTTAGCTCGTTAGAAGAAAGGATTCAAGAATGCATGCCCTTACTTGGGGCATTAAGAGTTGGTTAGGTTACTGAGAAACCCTAATCATTAGTGCTTTGGTTATCTATTTTTGCTTAGCACTGCACCATGTGTAGCGCTTTCCAAAAAGGGGCATCTGTAGACACCAAAACAACACCAATCCGATTATGTGACAACAAACACTGATCACACTAACACACACAGCCCCCAGGGCAGCCCCTAGAGGTTAAACAGTGGTTCTAACCACTCACACAATAGTTTTGCAAGTCAAAAATCAATTTGGCACCTTTTAGACACTTTGCTTCTTATTTGCTCCACCCAGGGATGAGTGCGGATTTGTACTCGTCCCACCCAGGGACGAGTGTGGATTAATACTCGTCTCACCCAGAGACGATTACTAGCGCTCGCTTCGGGGTGGGACGAATGCCAGGTTTGACCAAAAAAAAGTCAGATCTCGGTGCATGACAACTCAGAACTGCCACTTAGCTTTCCTTGCATGGCATAGGAGTGCGAGTGAGTTCTTTTGACAACTCATATCTGCCAATTGACTCTCCCTTCACTGCATGGGAATGGGAGTGAGATTTTTAAGACAACTCAGATTTGCCACTTAGCTATCCCTTCATTGCATGGGAGTGCAAGTGAGCTTTTCTAAAACATACAAAGACATGCACAGAGGCAGTTAAGAAGCCCTTGATCAAGAAGAAGTCTTCTCTTCACAAAAAAAGCATTCATGCAAAGAAACACTTTTGCATGTTAATTCAAAGAGACCCCTTGGGTCTATAAAATGGTGAGTTTCCTCACCCAAAAGATATACAGAGAAGGAGCATTTTGAGAGATGAAGTGCTGCTAATTCATTTACTTGTGATTTGTGTTTTCAACATCCATAATCTCTTAATCGAAAGAGAGGTTATTGGGTGACTTTTGAAGGCACGAATCAAGGACCAACCTCGATTTTTTGACCACAATATCCTACCAATTTGCCGACAACACATCACATCAGGTTTCGGACCCATCCCAAGCGGATTGGTGTCGAAGCAAAGTTTCACCCGTGGGTGGTTTGCCTTCGGGCACCCCCCGCTTTATTGATTTTGGTGACTATTTCTTTTGTAGTATTTAGCTAGTTTCATGTTTATGCTTTTGTCAAGTTTTCATTTTATTTAGACTCATTTTAACCATCGTTAGATTTATCTTTTATTTTTCATACACAGGTGCTACTGATTCTTTGTTTGTTTCTTTGAACGCAGATTTGCAGCATTAGAGGAGCAACGAGGAATCTACCTTTACCAACGCAAGCGGCGACAACGTTTTGGTTCGCCCATCTTACATGTGGGCACGCGGAAGAAGGAATTCTGAAACAAGTTGTAAAAGACCAACATTTAATGCTCCTATCCCCTAAAAAGGAAGGAGACGCATTGTAACACAAATTTGAAAAGCATATCAATAAAAGGGCCGATTTTTATATTGCTTTAATATCTTGTGTTCATGTTCTTTCTTTTTATGTATTTTTCAATAACATAGGGTTTAAGCGTTATTTTAGTTTCATTTACATTGCATTTTTAGTTTATCCTTTTTGTTTTCGAAATCTCGTGCTTTGTAGACACCAAAACAGCACCAATCCGATTATGTGACAACAAGCACTGATCGCACTAACACACACAGCCCCTAGGGCAGCCCCAGAGGTTAAACAGTGGTTCTAACCACTCACACAGTAGTTTTACAAGTCAAGGATCAATTTGGCACCTTTTAGACACTCTGCTACTTATTCGCCCCACCCAGGGACGAGTGCGGATTTGTACTCGTCTCACCCAGGGACGAGTGCGGATTGGTACTCGTCTCACCCAGAGACGATTACCAGCGCTCGCTTCGGGGTGGGACGAACGCCAGGTTTGACCGACAAAAAGTCAGATCTCGACGCATGACAACTCAGAACTGCCACTTAGCTTTCCTTGCATGGCATAGGAGTGCGAGTGAGTTCTTTTGACAACTCATATCTGCCAATTGACTCTCCCTTCACCGCATGGGAATGGGAGTGAGCTTTTTAAGACAACTCAGATTTGCCACTTAGCTATCCCTTCATTGCATGGGAGTGCGAGTGAGCTTTTCTAAAACATACAAAGACATGCACAGAGGCAGTTAAGAAGCCCTTGATCAAGAAGAAGTCTTCTCTTCACAAAAAAGCATTCATGCAAAGAAACACTTTTGCATGTTAATTCAAAGAGACCCCTTGGGTCTATAAAATGGTGAGCTTCCTCACCCAAAAGATATACAGAGAAGGAGCATTTTGAGCGACGAAGTGCTGCTAATTCACTTACTTGCGATTTGTGCTTTCAACATCCATAATCTCTTAATCGAAAGAGAGGTTATTGGGTGACTTTTGAAGGCACGAATCAAGAACCAACCCCGATTTTTCTGACCACAATATCCTACCAATTTGCCGACAACACATCACATCAGGTTTCGGACCCATCCCAAGCGGATTGGTGTCGAAGCAAAGTTTCACCCATGGGTGGTTTGCCTTCGGGCACCCCCCGCTTTATTGCTTTTGGTGACTATTTCTTTTGTAGTATTTAGCTAGTTTCATGTTTATGCTTTTGTCAAGTTTTCAGTTTATTTAGACTCATTTTAACCATCGTTAGATTTATCTTTTATTTTTCATACACAGGTGCTACTGATTCTTTGTTTGTTTCTTTGAACGCAGATTTGCAGCATTAGAGGAGCAACGAGGAATCTACCTTTACCAACGCAAGCGGCGACAACGTTTTGGTTCGCCCATCTTATATGTGGGCACGCGGAAGAAGGAATTCTGAAACAAGTTGTAAAAGACCAACATTTAACGCTCCTATCCCCTAAAAAGGAAGGAGACGCATTGTAACACAAATTTGAAAAGCATATCAATAAAAGGGCCGTTATTTTTATATTGCTTTGATATCTTGTGTTCATGTTCTTTCTTTTTACGCATTTTTCAATAACATAGGGTTTAAGCGTTATTTTAGTTTCGTTTACATTGCATTTTTAGTCTATCCTTTTTGTTTTCGAAATCTCGTGCTTTCAATGGCGATCACGGTGGGACCTCTGTCCTCTATTTTTTTTAGGTTAGATTACTGATCTGAAATTGCTTGTTTTGATTACAGGTACCTATTTTCAATCATCAGACTGTTATTCATTTCTGCAAGTGACGATTACAGAATTGGTATTCGTTTCACCCCGGGACGAATATACTATTCGTCTCACCCTGGAACGAATACTGTTCTGATATTCGCCTCACCCAGGGACGAGTATAGTTCTATGCATTTTTTAGAGCAAATCAGAAACATCCTGTTGGGCAGAGAAGAGGTAGGGGTTTTTAAAGCTTCTGTCAAATTTTTGTTTTTCTGTTTTTTGGTTTTCAGTTTTGTATGGCTTAGGGAAAGATTTCTTTTTCGTTTGCCTGTTTCAATTTTTGCAAATTAAAATGAACCCCACACACCACGTGGTATTTTAAACACAAGGCGTTGGTCGTAAAACCCCAACCCTTGAGCAAGACCAAAGGTGGATTCCATTATCACTTTGGCTTGAGATATTGCATCCATTACCTCGATCGCGACTATTGCTAGACGTAAATCCTGACGAAAGCTGACCGAGTGTAGCTAGGGTGATTCCTAGCGCATGAGGATAAGTCTTCTATGGTAGGTGTCATAAACAGAGTGATTCCCCTTCCGTACCGCCTATGTTCCACGTATCATCTCGCTCTCACGTACCTATAGTCTCCCTCACGTAAGGGCGGGTATATAGAGAGGTTGGTATATCGGTCCGACAATGGTATATTGAAGGGGCGACCATTTTGGGAGTCATAAGAGCCTTCATAATTGCATTTAAACGTTTCACAAAAATTTTCAAAAACACAAAACAAACAACAAAAACACACTAAACCAGATTTAGGGCACACTATTAATCTTTAAAAGAGATAATCATTGCTTGTGTGTGTATGCTATTTTCTGTTTAGACAAAAAAAAAAAAAAATCATAAAAAGAATTTTTGCATCTTTAGGTTAACATTACCATGGTGTTTACTCGTAGCCAAGCCCAATCACGGGCAGAAGCTATAGAAAATGCACCAAGAGAGACAAATCATCTCCGATATAGCCCTGAAGACTTGGCCATCCCGCCTCGGTGGTAGGGTACACAAGTTAGTTCACACCATGCCGAACATGGCTCTAGAGGCACCTCCTTGAGGGGCACTCCAACCCATACTCATAGAACATGGCTCTAGAGGCACCTCCTTGAGGGGCACTCCAACTCATGCCATCAATAGACAAGACTATAGAACCCCCTCCCTAAGGGGTACTCCTAAGCAACAAGAATCTTTTCAAGAAAATAACCAATATGTAGCACTTGGTCTAAGTACGAGGCCTCCTTTGGAAGTTCATTTTGGGTGGCCTAGTGATGAAGCACTGTGTACTGCTCTAGAACAACAAAGGGTCCAAAAGGAGGAACCATATGATTTTGTTGCTCCTAATTTACCCCCGATTAATGTCGGACACAGTAGACCATATCCGGAACATCAAGTTCTCCCGACAGGGCAAGACAATTCTGCCCGCACTTTTATGCATATCACAGAGAGAGTGAGGAGGATCACTACATTCCTCAAGAATAGTACTCAATGCGAAAATGATGCACGTCTGCACCCGCTTTATATCCAGATCGCTCATTGAGACCAGAGCTTCAAGTCAATGCTGCCAACCTCGACAGAGGGAAGCAACATATAGGGGTCTCAGAGCACCATGATCGAAACAGATATGTAGGGGAGACATCTAGGCCTCCTAAACAAGAGACGACAGAACAAAATGACTTGGCATTTGCCCAACTAGCCGCCCGCCAAGCGCAAATCACGCGGCTTAGGCAAGACCAACAAAAATTAGAACATTTGTGTCGCCTTAATCAAGAGCGCATTCAGCGTCAGACAGCTGAATTGCTTCACAACAATGCGCTTGAGAAGGCCCCAGTCCCTCGCGCACAACAATCTGAGATGTATGTGAGGCACAACCCCTTAGTGCGAGACAGGTCTCCGCGACTTCAGCAAGCACTGCCTCCAAGACCTCCTAGACCTGAGCGGGAGGCCACTCCCCGCAACCGTGATGGGCATCCTCCGCGGGCACCCATCCATGTTTACAGGCCTAGGCCAAACACTCCTCAAGAAGATTATGAGGATTATGACCAAGAAGAAGAGCGGGCTGAAATGCCCTATCAAGGCAGAAGGGATGCTACCCATTTATCCATCCAAAGGCCTCAAGTTCCCCGCAACCCACAACGGGAACAAACCAAGGAGGAGGAGATTACGTCCTTCGATGCATACAAAGTGTTGTTAGAACGCTTGGAGACTATGGAACTCAAGACTGCTGGGCCCCAAAAGCCTACCTTACGCCAACTCCGTAGTCATCCAGTGCATCCATCAGTGCCAGCACCTCCATACCCCGAACATTTCAAGCTGCCCCAGTTGGCACTCTTTAAAGGGGATGAAGATGCTCAAGAGCATGTGACTCAATTTTTGAGCCAATGCTTTGGTATACAAGACAATGATGCATTGCTATTGAGAACATTCATAACCACATTCGTAGGATCTGCCTCGGATTGGTTTACCCATCTACCGAAGCATAGCATCTACAACTTGGATCAACTAGTGGACGCGTTCCTAGAACGTTTTGCTTTCAATACAAAGAAAAAGGCGTCACTCAGTGATCTAGCTAGCCTCAAGCAATATGAGGAGGAATCTATGGTAGCATATGGGAATCGATGGAGGACGGTGCTTTCAAAGCTGTCCTACCTCCCTCCTATGTCCGACCTAACTCAAATGTTCGCAAAGAGCTGTTTGCAATCGATCTCTCGTGCTATTGCAGCTGCAACAATACGCCACTTTAGAAGAAGCTCTGGCGCAAGCTAGAGTTATCGAAGAGATCAAGATACAGGATGGCAAAATTGCCAAGCCTAAGAAAAAAGAGTGGAATAAGAGCACCAAAATAGGGAATACGCAATAGACACCCGCCACGGTCAATCAAGTTGCTATCAATGCCCCTACGCCTGCCCAAGCAACACAGCCTCCAAAGGCTAATTATCAGGCGGTGCCTCACAATAACTATGAGAAAGATAATAAAAAACAAGATCAAAATCAGCAGCGTCGCCCTAGGCGGCAATTTACACCATACACTGAGTCTAGGGACTCCTTGTTTGACCGTTTGTCAGTGGCAAACTTGATTAATCTGCCAGAGATTCCAACAATCGATCCTAATGCGCCAAAGCCTAAGGGCTACAGAGAGGATCTTTTCTATAGATTCCACAGAAGGAAAGGGCATGACCTTAATGTCTGTTGGACGTTTAAAGGTTTAGTGCAAGACCTCATTGATAATAACACATTGGTAGTGGATAACCCCATCGCACCCAACAACCAACAAATGGGTGTTTTCAAAGATCCTTTACCCACACATGATGCACAAGCAAAACCTCTTCATGTCAACGAAGTGCAACAGAATTGCCCCATGGAGGGGTATGTTGGGATGATTAGCATTGTGACAAGAAACAAGAGACACCCAGGAGCTGCCCCCGCGACAGCCACCAGGGAAGTTCCATCCACGTCACAACCTCAACCGAATCCTACACAGTTGCCCCCGCCTAGACCAATGGCCACGATTCGAACTAGACTTACTCAAAGTCTACGGACCACATCGGCTAGGCTCTCCATTTATGAGCTTATTCAACAATCGACGCCCCATCGGGAAGCTCTTATGGAGATATTAAAGGCAATTGAGTTGCATCCCCACGAAGCGAATTCGTTCAACAATTTTGTGGGGCATGTCAAACAGTGTACTGAACCAGTCATTACCTTCAGGGAAGATGAGCTAAAAATGGTGACTGGAGATGTAGCGGATCCACCCCTGCACGTTATTGCGTGGGTCAACGGGACTCCGTACAAGCGGGTGTTGGTAGACACTGGTTCGTCCAGTAACATTATTACAACCGCTGCACTGAAACATTTGAAGCTGCCAGCCTCTCACATTGCACCTTCCACTTATACCCTTCGAGCATTTAATGATGCGATATGCTCGACAGTTGGCACAATTGTCCTGCCCATACAAGTGGGACAAAAGACCATTCATACGTTGTGCCACATTTTAGAAGGTGAGATGGCTTACAATATCTTGCTTGGGCGGCCTTGGATCCGGGATATGAAGTGTGTCCCTTCAATTGCTCATCAATGTTTGAAGTATACATTTGAAGGACAAGTGCACGTGGTCCCCATAGATTTGGAACCTTTTAAATATTGCAACTCAGTGCAAATCATGCCGCAGTCGACCCTCCCTTCAACGCATGTGGATTTCCAGTTAAATCCATCTAAGAGGGGTCCGACTAAGCAAGAATCTCCATTACCAAATCAATCAAATTCCCAAGCGGGTTCATCTTCTTCATCCAGTCCTCCCACAACGATGCCACCTACGGTGGCCACACCAACGGACAAAGGAAAGAAGCCCCTGGAAGCGGAACCACCTTTAGTCTCCAACATCTCTATAGAAGAGACGCCTAATAGAATGGAAGTTGAGACGCCTAGTTCACCCCACATGGAGTGGACTCAAGGAGAACTCCCATTCGCTTCCTCTCAATCGCCAACGATTACTGTTGAGATGTCTAACACAGGCATGGGGGAGTATATAGTGCGCAATGTTGTTGCAACGCCCACACTTCAGTCTATGCAAGACATGGGAAGACCTCGACTCCCCATAGGCTCCGTGGTTCCTTTAGGCTACCCACCTAATCAGACAAACTTTATTTTTGGGGGCCTGGATCATGGCGTTGAACCTTCCCGACAAGAAGAGGAAGATGAAGATCCCTTTGTGGAAGATGTCAATTATCTGGCTAACCCTGACTTCGCATTACGATATCTTAGCCAATGCAATTGGCATGGATACGGGTTAGGCAGGTATGAACAAGGAATGCGTGTTTTGTGCCAACCAAGATACCAAATGCCTTATGACAAGTCGGAGTAGGGTTTAATCACCCTTTGCCCCTCGACATCTTGGTCAAAAACATGCAAAGCCTAGGGATAGGCAACAAGGATGGGTTGGCATCGGATCCATATGCCAATCCAAATACAACTTATACATTGGGGGATTATTTCCCATTACAAACAAATAACCTTGTTGACCTCAACAACCCTTTCCCTATGGCCGAACAAGGAGAAACCTCATGGACTCACCCACAAGGGGAAGATGGACAAGACCACGAAGGGTCTTCTGAAGATGAGTCGAGTACGATCATTCGCACGAATATCCAATGAATGACGATCAGGAAAGCTTCCTGATGATGTTCCCATTGAATGATCCCAATGAGCATAGGCTACCTCAACAACAACAATATCCTTTGGACATAGATGACATGTTTGAACACTTACACATAGGTCCAAGACATAGGTGGCATTTCAACCCGACGTAGTTATAGCAATTACTGCACCCGCCACTCCAGGAATACAGAGAGCATCTTCCGCCTGGAGACCCTATCAAACCATCAGTGCCTAGGGTAGACCCTATTTGCAGGTCCACGCATAGGGCTGATCCCTTTGTGCCAGTGCCTACAGAGCCAGATCCAACGCACCAAGAACATCCCGAATGTCAGAGTTGTCACATTTGCGGTAATGGAGATTACAATCATTTCATCAACATGGTCTCCATTGACTTGACCGCCCCCATCCATGATCCAGCCAATCCAACATGATCATTGCATCTAGACATAGAAGCTATAGATTGGGATCGCGCTGACACACCACCATCTCCATCAGAGTATTGGCCTTGCGGTGGGATGTTTCATTTCACTCCAGGACAGACTCAGGATGTCTTCCATGCTAAAGAGGAACTTGACGTTCCTAATGATGATCTTAATTCAGCAAACGATATCCATCCGATCCCAATTCCACACCAGTTGGAAGACGGATCCCATATGTCGGTCGAAGCAACGACCGATGTAGACATCGGCACAGATCCAATGAATCCATGGATTCTCAAGCTAGGGGTAAGTCTTTCCCCCGAAGAGCGAGCCGATTATGTTACCCTTCTTAAGGAAAAGAAGGAGGTTTTTGCATGGTCATACAAGGATATGCCGGGACTAGACCCACAACTAGTCACGCATAATTTAACGCTTGATCCGACAATCAAGCCAGTCAAGCAAAAACTACGCAAGATGCACCCAACAAGTGGCCTTAATGGTAAAATATGAGTTACAAAAGTTGTTGGATGCCCAGTTTGTCATCTCGTGTGGATTATCCACCATGGTTGTCTAACATGGTTCCCGTCAAGAAGCCCGACGGGAGGATTCGCATATGCACCAATTTTTGAGATCTTAACAAAGCGAGTCCTAAGGATGATTTTCCCTTGCCAAGCATCGACGCGTTGGTAGACGCTACAACGGGCCACGAAATGCTTTCCCTTATGGATGGTTTCTCAGGATACAATCAGATTCGTATCAATCCCGAGGACCAACTAAAAATGGCATTCACAACGCCTTGGGGGACATTTTGCTATAAGGTCATGCCTTTTGGCCTTAAAAATGCTGGAGCCACCTACCAACGTGCCATGACGTACATCTTTCATGATTACATGCACAAAACTTTGGAAGATTACATGGATGATTTGTTGGCCAAATCTCTTTTGCGCCCAGATCACATCGGTGACTTGAGCAAGGTCCTTGATCGCCTCATTGAACATAAAGTCAGACTAAACCCCAAGAAGTGCGTCTTTGGCATCACCTCTGGAAAGCTCTTGGGTTTCATAGTCTCCAAACGAGGAATTGAGGTCGACCCAAACAAAGTCAAGGCAATCCTTGAAATGCGTCCCCCAACCACCATCAAGCAGCTCAGGAGTCTACAGGGAAAGGTTGCATCGATCAAGCGCTTCATAGCGCAGTTATCTGACAAATGCCGACCCATGAATAAATTATTGCATAAGGGGGTCACATTTCATTGGGATGACGAGTGCCAGTCGCCTTTGACGACATTAAATAGTACTTGGCTTCGCCGCCGTATTGGCACCACCTAGACCAGGAGTGCCATTCTATTTATACATCTCAGCCATTGAGGTGGCACTGGGTGCCATGCTATCCCAAAAAATGAACTTCACAAAGAACAGGCTACATACTATCTTAGCCGCACCCTGGTCAGTTATGAACTTAACTATGCATACGTTGAAAAGCTCCGCTTGGCAAGTGGTGTTTGCTACCAAAAAGCTATGCCACTACATGCTCAGTAATAAGACGTATGTTGTGTCTAAGGAGAATCCATTGCGATACATGATGAGTCGTACTTATCATAGTAGCCGCACGACGAAATGGATCATGTTGTTGACGGAGTTTGACATAGAGTTCATTGGACAAAAATCCATAAAAGGTCAAGTCATCGCCGATCAACTAGCCGAGGCTCCTCTTGAAGACGATCAGCCTCTGACTTTTGAACTACCTGATGATGGGGTCTTCCATGTTTCAGAGTCGCCAGATTCTGATGAGCCTGAGTCACAGGCTGACATAACCCTATTCTTCGATGGTTCTAAATGTGAGCAAGGGGGTGGCACGGGAATTGTATTCTTCACTCCACAAGGTGCTCCAATGCCCTTGTCATTTAAATTAGACTTCCCGTGCACCAACAACAATGCAGAATACGAAGCCTTGCTCATAGGTCTTCAGACAACAATCACCATGAACATTAAACGATTGAACATCTTTGGTGATTCGCTGTTAATTGTCAATCAAGTAAAGGGGATATTCCAATGTAAATGTCCAGTTTTGCAGGCCTATAAAGCCCTTGTGGACAAATTCCTGGCACAACTTGAATGGTATGACATCGAGGCACTCCCTCGATCATCAAATCATTTTGCGGATACTATGGCCTCCTTGGGGTCACTCATCCCGCAAGACCCTTCTGGTGAAATGACAACCATTCAGGTTAAAACATTATCGCAATCTGCGATGGAGCGTGCAAGCTCTGATCTGACGCCAGGAATCCACATGATCCAGATTGAACCATCTTCGGATAAGTTCTCTCGAATTCGAGATTGTTTGACTCAAGCCAACTGGGGGTCCTTGTTCTCCCCGACCCCTCTTACTAGCAACACCACGTTGTTTTTACAAGTTCTTTCCCGCTCAGCTTTTGTTCGGGATGGACTTCAAGAGGGATTGGCCGTTCATACTATCGAGGTTTCTGATCAGCAAGATTGGTACACACCCATTCGGGATTACCTCAAGCTAGGTAATCTCCCACTTGGATTGACACAAGCCGCGAAAAGATCATTCAAACAGAAAGCGGCAAAGCATGTCTTGTTAGGAGACATTTTGTATCGTCAAAATTATGAAGGAATCCTCCTTCGTTGTTTGGACCAAGCAAGAGTCCGCTTGGGCGATCACCCAAGCTCACGATGGTACATGTGGTGGCCACTTCAGCGGTATGGCCATCGCAAAGCGCATTCTTCGCATGGGTTATTATTGGCCATCTTTAGAGCGAGATTGTTGCGCATATGTGAAGAAGTGCGTGAAGTGTCAGCACCATGCTAATTTGACACACGTACCTTCTCAGGCCTTGCAACCGATTCAATCGGTTTGGCCTTTTTCATAGTGGGGCTTTGATCTAATTGGAAAGATCTCCCCTACGTCATCTGGTCGTCACACATTTATTTTAACGGCCACAGAGTACTTTACCAAATGGGTGGAAGCAATTCCACTGACCACTACGACTGGATCCCGCATTGCAGAATTTATTTTGCATAACATCATATGTCATTTTGGTATTCCATCCAAGATCCTGTCAGATAATGGGACACCATTCAAGAATAAATATGTGCATGCTTTGACCACAAAGTACAAGATTCAGCACAGCTTTTCAACACCCTATTATCCGTAGGCAAATGGGCAAGCAGAGGCGTCAAACAAAATGCTAGTCGCCATTCTCAAAAAGATAGTTGCAGACAATCATAAAGACTGGCACATTCAGATCCCGCTTGCCCTATGGGCTTATCGCACCAACATTCGAACGCCCACTAGGGCAACTCCATTTTTGCTGGTGTATGGCTCCGAGGCAGTCATGCCTTTTGAGTTGGAAATTCCTTCCCTACGCATTTCAATGCAAGAGTTCATCGATGATGACACTGCGCGGCAGGCCCGGTTAGATCAACTGACGTTGCTCGACGAACGACGCGTTAATGCTCTCGAGCATTTGCGTATCTATCAAGAGCGACTTAAGAAAGCATACAACATGAAAGTCCACCTTAGGGAATTTCAGGTTGGTGACTTGGTCTTAAAAGAGAACCAACAGAATTCTAATTTGTCGTCCCATCTACGGGACAAGTTCACGGCAAACCGGTTAGGTCCTTACATCATTGACAGTAGAATAGGACCCGAAACATACCGGCTTGCCTCTCTTGAAGGAATCAAGGAAACAGAACCCTTGAACATCATTCATTTGAGGCCATTCCACATCTAGAGAGCCATAGTCCAACTAAAAGCTCCAAGGATTATCATAATCGCTTGGTCAACCCTAAACGCCCCAAAGGTATCTATAAACCCTTTGGTCAAGACAAAAGCTCCAAGGATTATCATAATCGCTTGGTCAACCCTAAATGCCCCAAAGGTATCTATAAACCCTTTGGTCAAGACAAAAACTCCAAGGATTATCATAATCGCTTGGTCAACCCTAAATGCCCCAAAGGTATCTATAAACCCTTTGGTCAACACCAAAAGCTCCAAGCGTTACCATAACTGCTTGGTCAACATAAATATTCAAAAATCAACAAAAACACATAAAATCATCAAAATCACAAAAACAATTGCATTTCAATTCCATGCATACTCAAAAAAAAAAAATCACAAAAACAATTGCATTTCAATTCCATGCATTCTCATAAAAATCAAAATCACAAAAACAATTGCATTCCAATTCCATGCATTCTCATAAAAATCAAAATACAAAAATATAGGTTGCATTAAGCATCACATCCATACGTTGCATATCTGCTAGGTCATACAAGTCAAAAGCACCATAGACAGTCATTACTTGGCAATTCCATCCTTTTCCACATCAGATCCATTTTCATAAACGCCTACATCTAGAATAGCACCATCGCCATTTTTAGCATCGTCAATTGTTTCCTAATGTATATAGGGTTTTCGTCATTTATGTCTTTAAATTTCTAGCCAAAATGTACACAGTTAACAGATTTTACACGGGAAAGTTTTACTTGGATCACGCCTTGTTACGTAGCATCCCAACACAAATTAACACACATATAAAAATTCCTAAGTTGTGTGAACGAAAGATGAAACCTGCACAGTAATCCAGGTCACCATAAGCGAAACGGCTATCTTGCTCATCCCCTGTGCGAATGACCCTAAGAATGCTGAGAGTTGGCAAAAGGACAAGCATCCTCCCTACCCAATTCCCCAAGAATCCCAAGTTCTCAAAAGTTGCAAAACATCAAAAATTTGCAAAACGTCAAAACACTAAAATTTGACATCCTACAATGCACACATCAAAAGGCACAAACAATAGTGATTCTCGTCACTCCATATCCAAATCCCTTGCTCAAAAAAAAAAAAAATAAAACAAAAATAAACAATGATTTTATCACTACAAAGGAGCAAGTATCCCAATACAATTGAAGAAAAGAAGGGAGTCGAACTTGAATCCCTAGAACTCTCAGCATTTTGACAGGTCATGAGGCAAGCTTCAGTACCGGTTTGGTTGATAGCCTATCGGTCACTGGCGGTAAACCTCCCGCATGACGATATATCTGTCACATTAACTTGTGTGTAGATCAATGTTTGCATGTGGATGAGCTAGCTTATGGTATCCTAGATAGCATCGCAGATTAATCTGACTAAATACAATAAAGGAGTTAGTGGAGCTAATTAGGTGATCCTCAGTACAGGTTCGGTTGAAAGCCCATCTGGCACTGGCGGTATCCTGACAAATACCACATAAACGAACTCAATTGCACACACAGGGATGTGAAATAACTTGGTTAAATTCAAGTCGGATTTAGACCTTGTTCAAAAGTCTTGCGAGATAAATGTACAGTCTTGGCTAGTTAGTTAAAATATCTGCATCTCGTAAAAGCTTAACTACATTTTCAAACAACCGGTACATTTCATTCCGTACATCACCATCAAAAATAGACAAAATACAAAAACAAAGTTTTCACATGCACAAGCATTCCACAAAGTTATCCCATTAATATAGCAAGTCAATCCAAATCTTGTACAGTCTATGGTGCATCGACAAATCATCAACAATTCATTTCATTCATTCCATATGCATACATCATACAAATTAGAACCATCGCATTCATAATCGCATATGCATACATCAATGTAAAAACATGTACATAAAAATAAATCATGAAAAATGTATAAACACCAAAAAGAGTCATCTGTATATATATATCATAACAAAATTGCCCGTAGGCTACGTGCACCGGTCCTCGGACCTCGCTCCCACAATCCAAAACTCAAAAACCCCAGCCTAGGGCGTCGGCCACCATGATCACGCAGGATCGGTGCGACGAGAACTACCCCCTGTAGTATGAGTCCTCTGAGACCTCTCAGGGCGACTGCTCGCCCCTGCATCATGCCCACTAGCGCCTCCCTCATCTCGCCGCCTGCGACGGGATGATGCCGACTGCTCTGTCCCATTGTCTCTCGTCCGATATGACGAGCCACTCGTCGGAGGCTCTGGTATTCGCCCACCAAGGCGGATAATCTCGCCCTCCATCTCCCACCGATGCCGACTCCACTCTGCCTCCCGCCTATGGTAGTACGTGATTGCATCATCGCGCTGTGCTAGCTGCACCCGTAGGAGATCCCTCTCCCTGTAAAATATCACACCTCCTCGATGAGACGAGCCCCGCTCTCCCGCTTCCAACCATGTCCGTAGGAGATCCCTCTCCTACGTCATCTCCCCAAGCTCTCCATCTCACCTCCGTAACACCTCCGTCAATCGTGCTACCTCACGCGCAACCCCGCCTCTGTATCCCCCACGCCGCTCGACCTCTCTGGAGCATCGCCGCTCCGAGCATCCCGCATCTCTGGCTGCTCCTCATCCCCAAAGTCCTCTCCTGCATCTGCAACCTCCACCATATCCACATCAGCAAGAGCTCCCCAACCCTCTTCTAGTGCCTCGGCCCCCTCGCCGCCTCCCTATACCTCATCCCCGCCCAATGGCCCCTCACCTCGCCATTGTCGAAGCGTCCACCACTCTTGGTACTCAATCACTCCGACGTCATCCATGTCCGGAATGTCCAGTACTATATCCGACTCCTCCCCCAGCGGCTCGAGGATCGGCGTAGCTAGGGTCCTCTCATCGCTCTAGCGTCGATAGACTACGGGTTCCCTAGGCAACCCCTGGCGTACCCCAAACTGTCATGTCACTCAAGATAATGAAAGTACTCCTGCTCCGTCCCATGTCATCCAATGACCCATCTCCCCTTCGAACCCGTCGAGCCACTCATCCCTCCGGCCATGCGAGACAATCCCAATATGGCCTCCACACCACATCACCTGGAGTCGGCCATGCCAATGCATCTCCCGTAATGGTCCACGTCTCCCGCAACACCGACTCCTCCCCGCTCCTCAGACCGATACCATAAAGCACCATAACCAATATCTCTATCCACCATGTCACCCTGTAGTCCAGGGTAGCCCTCGTGGTCGCTCTATGGCTATATGCCTGCCATGCCCAAGACTCGCAACAAGTAACCCAATCCCCTTTCGCTTTCGAAAGGACCTCATACAACTCATCATATAATTGAGCCAAAAGCGTCCAGCCCCATCTCATAATCATCGCTCCTCACCGACAATCCACTAACTGCCACACCACCTCCAATAGGTTCCATGGGAACCTCGCCCCGACGAGTCCGGCAGAGCATGTTGGAAATGAGGCTCATGAGTAGTGCATGCCTCACTCCCAACATTCCCCTCGCATACCACCATCGTACATGATCCCCCCAATCTGACAATCCAGCTCCCCCTCTCCAACGAGCTCATCCCATCCACATCCTCCCCGTGTCCAAAATACCGAGTCAATAAAACCGTCCTCTGGCCTCGTGGCGTCGTCCGGATGGGAACCCCATCTATCAAAATCTGGAGAATCCGATACACGTCCTCTAAGGTGACTGTCATCTCCCTTGTCGAAATATGGAAGGTGTTCGTCCGAACATCCCATAGGCCGATCAAAGCTGTAATGTACGCCCGATCCGCAACAACTGCATCCAACCGAGCCACATGCTTGAGCCCTAAGGCATCAAGCCACTCCCAGTCCTCCGCACTCAACGCCTCGTGGGCATTAGAAAAAATAGTCGGTACCCGATGTCGACTCTTCACCACCCGCACATCACAAAAAATAACACACATCAAAAACATGCATCAAATTACCATCACATTATAAAAATGCATCAAACTATACAAGAACATCTTTCATTCACATGTACATTCCCAAAAATTTTAAAAAAAAAATTGACATGGTTTACCTACAGTTTAATCTAAGTTTACCATTCATAAACAAAAAAATTCATCAATTTTCATCTTACCATTTCATCAAAAACAAAAATTTGACATGGTTTACCTACGGTTTACCTAAGTACCAAAAATATTTTTTACCGTTTACCATTTCACCAAAAAAAATTCATTCATTTTTCATTTTTTAATTCCATACCACAAAAAAATTCATCCATTTTTCACTTAATCAAAAAATTGACATGGTTTACCTACGGACCTAAGTTTACCAAAAAAAATTCCATCCATTTTTCATTTTTTAATCCAAAAAAAAAAAAAAAATTCACATGGTTTACCTACGGTTCGCTGACCTAAGTTTACCATTTCAAAAAAAAATTCATCCATTTTTCATTTTTTAATTCCATAAAAATAACAAAAAAATGGGCATGGTTTACCTACGGTTTCGACCTAAGTTTTACCATTCACATCAAAAAACATTTTTATAACCATGGTTACCCTAAGGTGTTACTCTAAGTTTCATTTTGGGTTTATCCTACGGTTTTCCATCTAAGTTTCCATCGGTTTGCATCCACGTTTCATTTGGTTTCATGGTCTTTAATTCATTCACCTTTTAATTTAATTAATTAGGGTTCCATGTCTTAAACAAAAGAAAAACATAATAAAAACACATTTGCATTTTTCAAATTCAAACTCGAGGAGATAGTGCACTTACTGGTCTCGCCTCGGCTCCGCCGCTCGACGACCCGGTCTATGCACTCATGGTGGCTGGAAAATCCGGCAGCGCTTCGCGTCAGAAAATCTACCTCCTCCCCAAAGCTCCAAATCGCAATCGATGAACAAAGGCAAATGAGCCAAATCCGTCATTTTCGCATATTTATACTTTTTGCTTGCTGGTAATCGTCCCTGACTGGAACGAGCACTTTTTCCTCAGAGGCGCGCTCGTCCCACCCCAGGACGAGTACCATCATGGCGTTCGTCCCCCCGAGACGAATAAAAAAAAAAAAAAACAACAAAAAAATTAAAAATGACAAATGCCAACAAAACCACTAAAAATTGCCGGACAAAAGTGCTCTTGCACTTAACCTCTTGGCATAAGAAAATTGATGTCGGGGTCTACCTTGTCGTTATCCTACTCCCCAAGAAGGCTACCATAGCCGGACCGCTCCACGGGAAGACGGATTTTCGCCAATGTTAACCCCAAATGGCATCCCAAAATGGGTTCACACCCACCAAAAATAGGTCAAAACAATCGAGAAACCGCTCGAGCATGCATCGGATAACATCCGAAGGCACCCTCACTTAAGTCATCTTGGGTCAAGCGACTCGTCGCTTTTCTCATGTCGGTCATTCCCTCATCGATTCGTCGCTTGAGGGGGTAGTCACACTTAGTTGCCAATCAACAACAATATACCCAATCTTGGAAATGACACGCATTCAAAGGATCATTGCAAAAGACAATCGCGCCCCGCTTGGGGCAGCAAACAAGCAATTATCACAAACCGATCATATACTTGGCATTCGTGAATCATGAACTCAAGGTTCCCACGGACAAAAGGTTGCGCCCTTTGCCTATTCATGACTGATCAATGTCTAAGTTCAAGTAATACCTCACCGAACCAGGTTAATGCTTGATTTAAGTTCCTTAGCTCGTCAGAAGCAAGGATTCAAGAATGCGTGCCCTTTCCATACTTGGGGCATCAAGAGTTGGTTAGGTTACTGAGAAACCCTAATCATTAGTGCTTTGGTTATCTATTTTTGCTCAACACTGCACCATGTGCAACGCTTTCCAAAAAGGGGCATCCAGTAGACACCAAAACAACACCAATCCGATTATGTGACAACAAGCACTGATCGCACTAACACACACATCCCCCAGAGGTTAAACAATGGTTCTAACCACTCACACAATAGTTTTACAAGTCAAAGATCAATTTGGCACCTTTTAGACACTCTGCTACTTATTCGCTCCACCCAGGGACGAGTGCAGATTTGTACTCGTCCCACCCAGAGACGAGTGTGGATTAATACTTGTTTCACGCAGAGACGATTACCAGCGCTCGCTTCGGGGTGGGACGAACGCCAGGTTTGACCAGAAAAAAGTCAGATCTCGGCGCATGACAACTCAGAACTACCACTTAGCTTTCCTTGCATGGCATAGGAGTGCGAGTGAGTTCTTTTGACAACTCATATCCGCCAATTGACTCCCCCTTCACCACATGGGAATGGGAGTGAGCTTTTTAAGACAACTCAGATTTGCCACTTAGCTATCCCTTCATTGCATGGGAGTGCGAGTGAGCTTTTCTAAACATACAAAGACATGCACAGAGGCAGTTAAGAAGCCCTTGATCAAGAAGAAGTCTTCTCTTCACAAAAAAAGCATTCATGCAAAGAAACACTTTTGCATGTTAATTCAAAGAGACCCCTTGGGTCTATAAAATGGTGAGCTTCCTCACCCAAAAGATATACAGAGAAGGAGCATTTTGAGCGACGAAGTGCTGCTAATTCACTTACTTGCGATTTGTGCTTTCAACATCCATAATCTCTTAATCGAAAGAGAGGTTATTGGGTGACTTTTGAAGGCACGAATCAAGAACCAACCCCAATTTTCTGACCACAATATCCTACCAATTTGTCGACAACACATCACATCAGGTTTCGGACCCATCCCAAGCGGATTGGTGTCGAAGCAAAGTTTCACCCGTGGGTGGTTTGCCTTCGGGCACCCCCTCGCTTTATTGCTTTTGGTGACTATTTCTTTTGTAGTATTTAGCTAGTTTCATGTTTATGCTTTTGTCAAGTTTTCAATTTATTTAGACTCATTTTAACCATCGTTAGATTTATCTTTTATTTTTCATACACAGGTGCTACTGATTCTTTGTTTGTTTCTTTGAACGTAGATTTGCAGCATTAGAGGAGAAGCGAGGAATCTACCTTTACCAACGCAAGCGGCGACAACGTTTTGGTTCGCCCATCTTATATGTGGGCACACAGAAGAAGGAATTCTAGAAACAAGTTGTAAAAGACCAACATTTAACGCTCCTATCCCCTAAAAAGGAAGGAGACGCATTGTAACACAAATTTGAAAAGCATATCAATAAAAGGGCCGTTTTTTATATTGCTTTGATATCTTGTGTTCATGTTCTTTCTTTTTACGCATTTTTCAATAACATAGGGTTTAAGCGTTATTTTAGTTTCGTTTACATTGCATTTTTAGTTTATCCTTTTTGTTTTCGGAATCTCATGTTTTCATTTTTAGAACCAACTACCCTGCCACCTCATTACTCACATGACCATGTTATTCCACTACTACCAGGTAATGCACCACCCAACATCAGACCGTATGGGTATCCTCATGATCTCATGTTCAAAATCAAGCATATGGTACAATAATTTCTCAAATATGGTTTTATTCGATCGAGTACCAACCCTTACTCTTCTCCAGTTTTACTCATTTGTAAGAAATATGGCTCGTGGCAATTGTGTATAGACTATTGTGAGCTCAACAAAATTACCATCAAGGATAAAGTCTCCATTCTGATAGCGGCTGAATTACATGGAGATATGTACTTCTCCAAGTTAGACCTTCCTTCTGGCTACCATCAAATCAGGCTCAAGGACGAGGATATCCCCAAAATTGCATTTCATACTCATGAAGGTCACTATGAGTTCTTGGTAATGCCATTTGGTCTAACAAATGCTCCTTCCACATTTCAGATCCTTATGAACAACATATTTTACCCTCTCTTGCGAAAGTTCATCCTAGTTTTCTTTTATGATATCTTGGTTTATAGATGCTCGTGGGAAGAACACCTTATCCATTTGGATCGAACATTACAATTGTTGGCACAACATCAAATTTTTGCTAAGTGGTCCAAGTGTTCCTTTGGTCTAAATGAAGTGGAGTATATAGGATACATTATCCCCAAATATGGCGTCAAAGCTCGATCCCATGAAGATTCAGGTAGTTCAGGACTGGCCAAAACTTCATACTATCAAGGGACTTCAAGGATTCTTAGGGCTTACAGGTTACTACCATAAATTTATTCATAATTATGGTAAAATAGCAACCCCCCCACATCCATGTTAAAGAAAGACTCTTTTACTTGGACGAGGCCCCCTGACCAAGCCTTCATCGAATTGAAGCATACTATGACCACAACACCATTTTTGGCCATGCTAGATTTTTCCAAGTCTTTCATCATTGAAAGTGATGCTTTCGGTCATGGCATCGGGGCCATATTGATGCAGGAAGGGAGACCCTTGGATTTCACTATTAAGGCACTCTCTGATCGTAACTTGGGGAAATATACATATGCCAAGGAGAAGTTGGCCATATTACATGTCACCCATTGGTGACCATATCTCATTGGGAACCATTTCTCCATTAAAACAAACCATCAAAGTCTCAAATACTTCTTGGAACAACTGGTTGTTATCCCAGAACAACAAAAATGGGTTTCTAAACTCATGGGATATGATTATGATATCACCTATAAAAAGGGAAAATAGAATCTTGTGGTTGATGCTCTCTCTCAATAATTTGAGGCCCTTAGTATGTTATTTGCCATTTACTCAACTGTTCCTCAATGGATATATTCCTTACGATAGGAGGTACTTCAGGATGCAGACTTGAAATCTTTGGTGGCCTCGTTCTGTGATGATCCTACTTCATTCCTAGGCTACAATTGGGATGGCCATGACCTGCGTTATTGCCAACACCTTGTTCTTCCTCGCACATCCCCACTCTGTGAGCTTTTCATGAAGGAACTACATACTACTCCCTCTATAGGCCATTTAGGATTTCTTAAAACATATGAACACCTCAAGCACACATTCTTCTAGAAAGGTATGAAACAAGACATCCATAATTTTGTAGCAACTTGTGAAACCTACCAATGGATGAAATGTGAAACAATACATTCTTTGGGTACTCTTCAACCCTTGCCCATTCTAGATCATGATTGGATTGATATTTCCATGGATTTTATTGAAGGGTTACCTAAATATGGCGGTAAGTCTATTATTCTCATGGTAGTGGATCACCTTTTGAAGTATGCTCATTTTTTTCCCTTGGCCATCCTTACATAGCCTCCACCATTGCCCAAATATTTCTTGATTCTATTTTTCACCTTCATGGTATGCCCACCTCCATTGTATTCAATCGAGACCTAACCTTCAATAGTCATTTATGGTAAGATTTTTTTAAGTTGCAGGGAACTCAAATCAAAATTAGTTTAGCCTATCATCCACAAATGGATGGTCAAACGAATATTATCAACAAATGTTCGGAGACATATCTTCATTGCTTTGCATCAGATCATCCTACTCAATGGGTGAAGTGGCTTCGATGAGGCCTGCAAATGCCTCATCCATGGACTAGTTTTGATAACTTATAAACACTTTTGAACACCTTATGTTATGTTTTGATGCTAATTATAGTGATAGAATGCATTATGTATTGATGTTTACATGTTGTAAATGTTAAAGTGCATATATCCTGTTTTGACTATTTTTCTATATTTTATAGTCTGTTTCAGCTGTATTATTTAGTATATTTTGCATTAAGTTAATGTTGTAATATTAAGGTGCTGCTATCTATTTGGTTTTGTGCTTCTTTCATAAGCTTTCCCCACCGTTTAAACCATTTTAAATAACCAAAAGGTGCCAAAACTTTGTCAACAGTTTGACTGTGCAGAAAACAGGAACTTTTCCATACAAATTCCAGCCAACTGTACATATACAACATGGCTTGGAATTTGTCCACTCCAACTCATGCAAAAGATGGAATCAGTCTTCTGGGCACTTATGGAGACTATTTCCATTGTCACAACTATTCTCATGCGCTTCTGGAGCATGAATTAATATAAACTCTGTTCTGCTGCTTGATATTCTGGAGCAGCTCCGGAATAAGCGCAGAAGCAATAGTTTGGGTCAAAAGCGCCTTTAATTGCAATAGAGGGTGGTAAACGGTGGTTGCAGCTATTTTAGGGATATCCCTATATTTTCCAACACCTGTCCCTCAATGGATGAAGCCCAACAGATGGAATGGATAAGAGATAATAGACCTAATCCCTGCATTCTGGGAAACAGTCCTGTAACAATTGTAACATTCCTACATGGCAGCATAAAACCTTATCAATGTTGTACCCTACTTGTATAAATAAAATGCTCCCATTTGGTTGAGCATATAGAAGAATATAGGAAATAAGTGATAAGAGTTAGAACTATTTTAAGTGTTGTAACTATGTATTGCAACAACATAGTAGCCTACAGATCTTCCCCTACACTGTTGTCATGCTATTGAGAATGAAATAAAGGTGCAATATTTGACATTCATGTTTGCTTCTGAGTTGAGTGTGAAGACTTAATAGTTTAGAGCAAGTTTATTTGCCCTCTTTTGGTTCAGGAAGCAAGGGCCACTTCCAGGTCCAGAGGAGGGTTTTTACCTGATAGAATTTTGCTATTTTTGGCTGCAGTAGGTCAGCAGAGATCTGATAGTTTTTGCATGGTTAGTTATTAGGATAATGTGGCATTTGAATGCATGGTAGGTAACTCATCTAGGGTAGAATTTAACATAGTACTTTCTATTTCTAATTTGTTTCTGAATTTGCAATATTTCCATAATTTCTTGTCAGCCTAATTTGTTACAAATTGTGCAACTTTATTTATCAGTTTTTGAATGTTATTTCCATTTCAGAAAGTGACATTGTTTTCTACAATTTCAGAAAGTTTCATTATTTACCAGTTTGAATGTTAATGCTGCAATTTCAATTTAGTAATTTCCTATCAATTAAATTCTGCTATTTTCAGCTTTGCAATAGTTTAGTTTTATTTTTCTGCAATAATGTGAATTTCAATTCTGCAAGGATAAGTAGGAGTTTAGTTTTAGTTTTTAGGAGTAAGAAAGGAGACCCCAAACACCCCAATATCTAACTATTCCATGAATAAAGCCATGATCTAAATGAACTAAAAATTAGTCTGTTAACCCTTGCTTTCGTATATAGCCTTGGACACCGCCTTGGATTGACACATAATGATTAAATGATGAAGATTTGATGACACTCATCATTTTTGGCACCATTGTCGGGGAAACTTAGGTGTTGTTAGGAGAGGTCTAGCAGTCCAAAAACTATCCTATTTTAGGAAATAATTTTTGGAAACTTGAGGTTTAGTTTATTTAGTAAATAGGCATGAATGCATAGGCCAAGAGATGAAAGAGGAAGGTTTATCAGAACTGGCTCTTTTCCACCAAGGCGTTCTTCATGATCAGGTGAAGATCTGCCTATGTATGAACTTCCTGAAAGACTTAAAAGAGAATCATCTTCTTCATCAACTAAAATTGTAGGATCTTTGCAAGAAGAGCTCTTAGAGGCACTTGCTTCTAGACATACCCATAGGGCTGATCCATCTGAACCAGTTGAACAAATTAAAGTTGAGGAAGCACCTATGGCAGAACAAGGAGAACATGATAGGGATATTGTTGGTCATGATGCTGACAATCCTCCTGTTAGAACTTTTGAATACCCTATTCATCTGAATCCTACTCAGAATGCTCCTATGAAAACAATTTCACCCTCAGTATTACCAATATTTAGGGGAGTTGTTTCTGAAGATCCTGATCAATTTTTATTTGAATTCAAGGTCCTGTGTTAGACTTATGACTATGTCAATGATAACTAGAAACTGAAGTTATTTCCCTCTACACTCAAAGATGCAGCCTTACGATGGTTTATGAGCCTTGAACCAGATTCAATCCGCACTTGGGATCAAATGGAAACTGCATTTTTGGATAAGTATCAGGAGTATTGTAGAGTGAGAAATAGGAAGGATGAGTTATTTTGGATAAGACAAGAAGAGGATGAAAACTTAGAGGATTATCTTGATAGATTTACCTTTATCCAAAAGAGATGTGGTCCTATGGAAACTGACTTATTAAAAACTATATTTCTGAGAGGTTTGTAGGATGATTCTAGAGAAGTATTAGACTTAATGGGAAAAGGAGATATAAACCAACTTGATATTAATGATATTGTAGAGTTGTGCAGAAATTATTCCTGCACTAGGCAAAGAAGAAGGAAAAGGAATCCTGGTAATACTGATATAAAATATTTGATGGAGGAAATGGCTAATATGAAAACTGATATACTTGTTCAACTAAACACTGCTTTAGGAGAAAGGAATACAAGAGCCAATTCTTCACCACCCCCTGTCTATCTATTGTCCTAGGTGCAAGAAATAAGCATGCTCTGCAAGATTATCCTTTGGACAAGACTTCAATTTCAGCAATTTGTGGCATTTGCTCAAAGGAGCATAAAACTGATAAATGTCACCTTTTGCCCCATCTTCGGAGTGTTTTAGAAACCCAAGTTGAAGAACTTCATGCTATTGGGCAAAGGCCAGGAGGCAACTTCATACAAAACCAAAATGCCCCTCGCTTTTCTTCAAATTGGGGACAGAATCCTTGGAATATGCCATGGGCGTATACCGAACCTCCTCCCCAAACTTGGAATCAATCTTGGGCAGCCCCTCAAGATTGGTCACATTCTAGTTGGAATCAGCCATGGCATCCAGTTAATCCATCTTGGGTACCAAATCAGTCAGGGCAAATATGGGGGCCACAATACCCATCCTATCAAGGGCAGCAGAGGTATCAATCACCAAATCAACACTTGTTGCCAGCCCCTAATCAAAATTTTTAGGGAAGAGTTCAACCACAACAAACACAACCAGTTAAGCAACCTCCACTTCCAGCTCAGCCTATGGCTAACCCCAATAACAACAGACAAGCAACCCCTATTTATGGAGCTGAGTCTGAAGAGACTATTGCAGTCCATGTCCTTGACTGTAGTAACATCCAGTTACATTTAAGGAAGGTTTTACCTGACCCTGCACCACCCACTATTGAAGAAATTGATGGAAAGCAAGAATTTTCAAGTCCAAAAAAACCACAAACAGAGCAAAAAGAAGAAAAAATAGAAAGTTTACAAGGAAAAATTGAACTTGCCTCGATAGACCTACCATATCCTGAAAGGTTTGACCACACTATCACTGCTCCTGAATCAGAATTAATCATAGAATTGAGGAAAATGTCTATCTCACTCCCTTTGTTGTAGGAAATAAAGGATGTACCTCTGATTAGGAAAACCATTCAGGAGCTGTGTATTAGGAAACCTGGCAGGAAGAAGAAAGCCTTTCCTAAGACTGTACAAGTAGAAGGTAAGTTGGCTGACCTACTTTCTGGAAAACTAGTACCCCCTAAATATGGTGATCCAGGGAGTCCAGTAGTTACAATTACTATTGGGTTAGTTCAAATTCCAAATGTACTTATCGATTTAGGAGCTGCAATCAACGTGATGACTAAGGAAACCATGCAAAAATTGTAGCTCAATAACCTTAGTCCTACTACCACAGTTTTGGAAATGGCAGATAGGTCAGTGGCTAAACCGGAAGGAATTCTAGAGGATGTTGCCATTGAAGTGTCTTCTTGGGAATACCCTATAGATTTCTTAGTGTTGCAGCCTAGAAACTCAGCTAATGGCTATCCTATTATTCTAGGATGACCTTGGCTTGCCACTGCAACTGCATTTATAGACTGCAGGTCAGGTGAGATGACCATTTCAAATGGTGTAGACCTAAAAAATATTTCCTTGTATCCACCAACCCAACCTTCAACCAAATTTTTTGGACAGATATGGTATCCTGAGTCTGATGAAGAACAGGAAACTATTGTCACCTTGGCCACCATTGTAGTAAAAGAACATATTGAAGAACTTAATTCACCAGAAAGAGAAATCTTTGAACATGAAACAATTTTGGTGAAAACATTGCAAGAAGAAGGCCTTAGGGATGATCAAATTCTTGTCCATCATTTGTTATGGAAATATGAAGAACAAACTGCTGAACATCTGTCATCTATTCCACTACAAGAAAGCTCCTTCACATTGCCACATGGATGGCATCATCATATTCTGACTTCTTTCATCTGTCCTATGCAAATGATCCCATCAGGTATCACATTTACACCAGAATCAAGAGTATTTCATACTCTGTAGCCACATCATTGTCCCTTAAATGCTTTAATCAGTAAATATGAGGTTGTCAACTTTGTTTATCTAGGGATTAAGCAGATTGAGATACAACCAGGAAAATTTTTGAACATTAATAGTTGGTTGACTAATGAGCAAGAAGCCAAATTATTTGTTGTTTTACAGAGACATGTTCAAGATTTTGCTTGGAGTTATAAGGACATGACTAGCATTCACCCTGATGTGTGTACACATAGGATATACACTGAAGATGTCAAACCAGTAAGACAACCACAAAGGCGTCTGAATCCCGCTCTGAAGGATATTGTTAAGGAAGAAATCAAAAAACTATTGGATGTAGGATTCATTTATCCAATTTTAGACAGTAGGTGGGTTTCACCATTGGTCATTGTTCCAAAGAAAAATGGGAAGATGAGAGTATGTGTGGACTACAGGGAATTGAATAAGGTCACACATAAAGATCACTTTCCATTACCATTTATAGACCAAGTGTTGGACACCCTTGCTTGTAAGAAATTTTTCTGTTTCCTTGATGGTTTTAGTGGTTATAATCAGATCCAGGTTGCACCAGAAGACCAAGAAAAGACAACTTTCACATGTCCTTGGGGAACATTTGCTTACAGAGTATTACCCTTCGGTTTGTGCAATGCACCAACAACATTTCAGAGAGTTGTTTTGGCTATCTTTTCTGATCTAACAAATGAAAGTGTAGAGATTTATATGGATGACTTCACAGTGTTTGGAGATACATTTGAATATACTTTAGAACAACTTGAAAAAGTTTTAATACTCTGTGAAACATATCATTTGTCTCTGAACCCTGATAAATGTTTCTTGATGATGGAAGAAGGAATTGTTCTTGGACATCATATTTCTGCTTATGGAATTAAAGTTGATCCTAAAAAGGTAGAGGTCATCAAGAACCTTCCTCCTCCAAAAACTCAAACTGATGTCCGTAGTTTCTTAGGACATATTGGCTTTTATCATAGATTTATTGCTAATTTCAGTACCATTGCTAATCCAATGTTCGCATTGTTAACAAAGGATTCTGAATTTGTTTGGTCTATTGGGTGTCAATAATCCTTTGAAGTTTTAAAGGAAAAGTTAACAACTCCTCCTGTATTGAGAGGTCCTAATTGGGAGTTACCCTTCCATATTCAAACTGATGCTTCCAATACTGCTATTGGAGCTGCATTAGGGCAGATTGAAGATGGACAACACTATGCCATATACTACATTAGTAAAAATTTGATTGGAGCTGAAAAGAATTATACCACAACCGAGAAGGAATTTTTAGTTGTGGTGTATGCTATTAACAAATTTTGACACTATATCATAGGATATCCCGTATTCATCCACACAGACCATGCTGCTATAAAGTATTTGATGAATAAACCCTTGGTTAGTGCATGAATTATTCGTTGGTTAATACTATTGTAGGAATTTGATATTACTATAGTCAATAAACCAGGGAAGTCTAATGTAGTGGCAGATTTCTTGTCAAGATTGTCAAATGCAGATACAGAGGAATTGGTTGAGGATGCATTTCCTGATGAGAAATTGTTTGTTGTTTCTGTACAATCTCCATGGTTTGTAGATATAGCTAATTATTTAGCTACAGGGAAGATTCCTCTTCACTTTACTCCTAAACAAAAGAAATAGTTGATCAAGCAAAGTTCTTCTTTTGAATGGATAGGAGGTTTATTGTTTAAATGCAGTCCTGACCATGTTTTGCGTAGGTGTGTTCGCAAGGATGAGGTATATGACATCCTGTGAGCATGTCATGATGAACCATCAGGAGGGCATTATTCAGTGAAAAGTACCATTCAAAATATTTTGGGTACTGGTTACTACTGGCCATCCTTGCACAAAGATGTCAAAAGGTATGTCAAAAATTGTGATGCATGCCAAAGGATGGGTAAGCCTACTTTTACTAGTGAAATGCCTTTACAACCTCAATTAGGTACAGAACCATTTGAAAGGTGGGGGCTAGATTTTGTAGGACCCATTGATCCACCTTCCCAAGGGAAAGTGCATATCTTGGTATGTACTGATTATGTAACCAAGTGGGTAGAAGCCCATGCTTTTAAGCATGCCCGAGAAGAGAAAGTTGTTGATTTCCTGTATTCACAAATATTTCTACGATTTGGAGCCCCACATTCTATCACCACTGATCAGGGACCTCAGTTTACCTCAAAAGTTGTTGAAGCCTTTACAAAGTTGTATGAAATCAAACACCAAAAATCCTCACCTTACCATCCACAAGCCAATGGCCAAGTTGAAGTGACAAATAGGGAATTAGAGAGGATCTTAACCAAAACTGTAGCAGCCCATAGGAGGAATTGGGTGGAGAAGTTACCTGAAGCAATTTGGGCTTATAACACCACTTGGAAATCCACTACTGGATTTACTCCCTATGAATTGGTTTATGGTAAAAAGCCTCTTTTGCCTATTGAGTTTGAATTACTAACTCTTCGAACTGCTTTAGAAGTTGGTATTGATTTGTCATAGGCACGACAGACCGGATTATAGCTCAATGCATTGGATGAGCTACGGAGGGATGCATTGCACCAGACTGAGCTGATCCAAGCACAACAAAAATTGTGGCATGATAGTCACATTCAACAAAGGAAGTTTCAGCAAGGTGACTAGGCTTTGTTGTTTGACTCACGTTATGAAGACTATCCTAGAAAATTGTAGACTAGGTGGCTTGGACCATATCAGATTGAGGAAGTGTTTGCAAATGGAGTTGTACGTCTTTCACCAATAGATGATTCAAGAAGGAAAATGGTGGTTAACGGTCATCGTCTTCGGATATATCACAAACCGTTAACCAAGGAGGAGTTTCTCAAGCAAGTAGGAAACTTGGATGTATCAGTATTGGAAGAAACCACTTCTTCCAAGATGGACTCAATCAAGTGACATGAACCAAAATATATAAAAAAATGAAATAAAAATATATATATAAAAAATAATAATAATTCAGAATGTGAAAACCTCTTTGAGGCGCATCTGAATTGGGCTTACATGAAAACTAGTTTTTTCGGCATGTTTGCCTCATGGACCCGCCACCATTCCATTCATTCTCACCATTGTTTCACTATTTACCATTCCATTCATTTTCACCATTGTTTCACTATTTACCATTCCATTCATTCTCACCTCTGTTTCCACTATTTTTAGATTGCACATATCTTAGTCAGTAGAGCAGCCAACAGAGAATCAGTAGAAACAACCATTGTACAATTGTAGATAAATGGTTATATCAGGTATGTGCCTTTCTCATTTTAGAACATTGTTGATATCAAGTATGTAGTGCATAATATCCTTAGTTAGTATATGAGGCATACATAAGGTTATTTAAAAAAAAAAAGTTATCCATCTAGTCAATGGAAGTTGTGAAAATAGCAAGAAAATTTTTACCTTCAAATGCTTCAGCATGATAATGCTCCGAATAAGATTTATGTTCAGCTTCGAAATGATGGAAGCTCTGGAATGAAAAACTATTGTTTTAACAAAAGTGGCTTCAACATAAAAAGGGGTGTGCTTCAGAATAAAAATTGTTCAAACCTTGAAGAAAAAACTTCGGAATGAATAAAGATAAAAATGAAATGACATGTGGCATCATAATCCAATTCCTATTGTTTGAAGTAAGGAAAAATTATGGCACAAATTTTAAGACGTAGGTTTCCAACACAACGATGGGAACGGAGGTGTTGGGAATCATCGTACATTTTGTGATAAGCAAAAATCTTTGGCACACTTCACAAGGACTTCGAAAAAAGGAAAGCTTTGTACGTGGTACATGACGCGGCCAACAGATGACTGCCACGTCAATGCATCGTAATCATTTAATCAAATGCAATGGATCACGTTCCCTCAGAGAAATAGAAATCTGCCACGTGATACATAAAGGAGAAATTTAATTTTTCAAATGCTTCAACACGTTTCGAAGCATTTTTTTGGCATTGTAAAATTTTAATTCCATAGCCCAGAAGCCATTTTTTCCCTGCAACTACAAATAATTTGATCCAGACTCAGGCACAACGTTGTTGTTTCGGCACTAAGAAGAGATAGAACACAAAAAAATAAAAATGGGGGGTAAGAAGAATCGGATTGAGCCAGAAAATGCAGATTGCCTACAGGGAGATCCTGAATCACTACGTATCTTCACGAAGGAAGGGTTTATGTCATTTCTACGAAAATTCGATGGACACTCTGAAGGGTTGGCAGTCGAATTCGCCTGAACATTTAGAAACAACCAAGTCCATATTAGCGGCATGACCATCCAGGTAACTCCAAAAATTCTTAGTTCTATTACTGAAATGCCTTTGCAAGGGGTCCAAATTGTAAAAACTGGAAAGAATGCCCTGGTAGAAATTGTCAATCAATTTAGAGAAGAAGGGGACAGGCCAATTGAATTTTTAATGAGCAAAAATGTTTGTAAAGGGGTTAAACGGTCTAGTCTACCACCTCCCTGGAATGAAGTAGTTGTGTGGGTTATTAGGTTTTTAACCTATGATGGACAATTTCCTGTTCTATCTGGGCATCATATCAGAATTCTGAATCATCTACGACATGGTCATTCAAACCCGGAGGTCAAGATAAATCTGCCCTTATATCTTCATCAAGAATTGAGCAATATGGCTAGAAAATACCAACAAGGAAGGGGCACTCCCAAACACCATGGGCTCATCAAGCTCATCTGCAAGCATCACTTCAGAGGAAACCCTAGGAGTTTTGAATGGTTCTTTTCTGCCTAGAATGAATTAGAGAGTGAAAGCCCTGAATCTGAAGGAGAGGCAAAAGGTGAATCTGAAGATGAAGCAAAAATTACAAGATCTGAACCTGAAATTGAAACTGAATCCTCTGACAAGGGAATCCCCTCCTCACCACAAGGACCTCCATCCTCTAGGACTAGGAAACAAAGGGAAAAATGGTCCAAGTCTGGTCCCATGGGAAAAAGAAGGAAAGTTACATTTTTTGAGAATGTAACTATTTGTCGAACACAACCTGTCGAGCAGTCTGGTAGTTCAAGTAAAGAAAGGCAAATAGGGAAAGAAATGCCTAAAGCAGGTTCTACTCTAGAATCATCAGAATTTGTTTCGAAGTTACCTAAAAAGGTTAAACAAGCTCCTATGGGGTTACGAAGGTCTTCCAGACTTCAAAAACAAAAAGTAACAGAAGAAATAATGGATGAAGAAGCTACACCACTATTTCAACAGTTAAATACAGAGCAGGGGTAGGAAGTTCTTGTAGAACAATTTACAGAAGAGAGATCAGAGGAAGTATATATGGACATAGAAGAATTGGAGGTAGAGACAATAGTCACAGATACAGAAATACCTATAGTCTCACTTGTTGACTATTCAGACTCTGAAGATTCTGATTCTGGCAAAGAATCAATAAGAAAAGAGGAAGAGGCTGATATAAAAACCTAGTTACATGCTGCTAGAAGTGTCATTAAGACACAAATGGGTTGGATTGAACAACATGAAGCCTCTCACATAGAGAAATATAAGCTTATTGCTAATTTGTAGGAAGAGGTGAATAAACTAAGGGCTCGGTTGTCCACTCTAGAGCAATAGTCTACAAAAACTAGTTTTGAGGATGAATTGGCCAGAATTCTATTAGAATTAGTAGAAGATCATAGAGAATTGGCCTTACCTGAGGAAGAATCACCCATCAGAGGAGTGGAAATAGAAGAAACAACAACCCAAATTTTCCAGCAGGATGTCAGCATGACAGATTCAGAAGCCTCTATAGAACATTCTAAAAATTCACAACAGGGGGTACAAACAATACAAGCAGCTGAGGAGGCCAATGAATAGGAGGAAGTGCAAGAATAGGTAAATATACAATCTCCTCAACTATCTATTGAATTAATTATAGTTGAATCACCTCAAGTTGAAACAACAAAAATTGGAGTGCAAGTAGATCTATTCATTGTTAACACATCAGAAGTTGGTATACAAGTGGACTTGCCTCCAAAAATACAATCAGTTATAAGGCCCCCACAAATAGTTACAATGACAAAATATAATGAGGACATAGCACATTGGATGTTGCAGTGTCAATAGATGGAGGCACAAATTTCAGCCTTAAAACCTTTGAAGCAGAAGCTAGAAGCCCAAACTACAGATATAACTAAGTTACAGGAACAAATACAAGATATGTGCCAAATTGCAGAGTACTTAGTTCAGTGTAGAAGGCCTGCAAGGTTTTATACTCTAATATTAAAGGAAAAATACCTCCACTAGCAATTAATGAGAATTATTTCCAAACTTCCATATAAACTGGACACTGTTGAAGAATTTGTGGAAACATATTTGCATAGTCCAGAGAAACAGAGGAATCTGCTTTGTGAACTATTTTTGCATAACTTCTTCTTACCTAAAAATGGAACCTTCTTGCCACACATATTTACAGGAGATATTCAACTGAGAGCCTTTATATCTTTAGTACAAAATCATATTTATTGGGAGGAGGAGAAAAAGGCAAGCAAGGAAATGGAGTTAACAGCTGAGTTACTGATCAGAAGAACCCATACTAATTACAGGGAGTCCATCAATCAACATTTTACTATGATGAGAGAACAGAAAATCAGAGAAGTATATAAGAGCAATCTTACTGATTGTATCAAGAATTTTTAGGTCTTCTGTAATCAACATTTTGGTAATGCTCTCTCAGCTTGTAAAAGCAGGTGGGGAGAATTATCAATATCACTTCAGAAGAGGGAACCTATCTCACCTAACAATTTATTATGGTCCAGAAGGAGAGCAGAAGGCATAGTACAGGTTATCCACAAGTTGTAGGATCACTGGGTAGGTTTGAGGTATAGGCTGCCAAATGTGATAACTCTAGTTCCTTATTTCTTTGATAGTGATCCCCAATCAGATGAGCAGTTCCAGGAATGGCTCAAGAAAATACAAGCAATCAGAGGATATTATAAGGTTCCAGGACCAAAGCTGAGTTATGAAGAATGAAATCTGGATGTAGATCTTTGTGCTATTGTGGCTGCACAGAATGCATGAGGACATGCATTAAAATAGGTTGGGGGAAAATGATGAGGCCTGCAAATGCCTCATCCATGGACTAGTTTTGATAACTTATAAACACTTTTGAACACCTTATGTTATGTTTTGATGCTAATTATAGTGATAGAATGCATTATGTATTGATGTTTACATGTTGTAAATGTTAAAGTGCATATATCCTATTTTGACTATTTTTCTATATTTTATAGTCTGTTTTAGCTGTATTATTTAGTATATTTTGCATTAAGTTAATGTTGTAATATTAAGGTGTTGCTATCTATTTGGTTTTGTGCTTCTTTCATAAGCTTTCCCCATCGTTTAAACCATTTTAAATAACCAAAAGGTGCCAAAACTTTGTCAACAGTTTGATTGTGCAGAAAATAGGAACTTTTCCATACAAATTCCAGCCAGTTGTACATATACAACATGGCTTGGAATTTGTCCACTCCAACTCATGCAAAATATGGAATCAGTCTTCTAGGCACTTATGGAGACTATTTCCGCCATCACAACTATTCTCATGCGCTTCTGGAGCATGAATTAATATAAACTCTGTTCTGCTACCTGATATTTCGGAGCAGCTCTAGAATAAGCGTAGAAGCAATAGTTTGGGTCAAAAGCACCTTTAATTGCAACAGAGGGTGGTAAACGGTGGTTGCAGCTATTTTAGGGATATCCCTATATTTTCCAACACCTGTCCCTCAATGGATGAAGCCCAACAGATGGAATGGATAAGAGATAATAGACCTAATCCCTGCATTCTGGGAAACAATCCTGTAATAGTTGTAACATTCCTACATGGCAGCACAAAACCTTATCAATGTTGTACCCTACTTGTATAAATAAAATGCTCCCATTTGGTTGAGCATATAGAAGAATATAGGAAATAAGTGATAAGAGTTAGAACTATTTTAAGTGTTGTAATTGTGTATTGCAACAACACAGTAGCCTGCAGATCTTCCCTTGCACTATTGTCATGCTACTGAGAATGAAATAAAGGTGCAATATTTGACATTCATGTTTGCTTCTGAGTTGAGTGTGAAGACTTAATAGTTTAGAGCAAGTTTATTTGCCCTCTTTTGGTTCAGGAAGCAAGGGCCACTTCCAGGTCCAGAGGAGGGTTTTTACCTGATAGAATTTTGCTATTTTTGGCTACAGCAAGTCAACAGAGATCTGATAGTTTTTGCATGGTTAGTGATTAGGATAATGTGGCATTTGAATGCATGGTAGGTAACTCATCTAGGGTAGAATTTAACATAGTACTTTTTGTTTCTAATTTGTTTCAGAATTTGCAATATTTCCATAATTTCTTGTCAGCCTAATTTGTTACAAATTGTGCAACTTTATTTATCAGTTTTTGAATGTTATTTCCATTTCAGAAAGTGACATTGTTTTCTGCAATTTCAGAAAGTTTCATTATTTACCAGTTTGAATGTTAATGCTGCAATTTCAATTTAGTAATTTCCTGTCAATTAAATTCTGCTATTTTCAGCTTTGCAATAGTTTAGTTTTATTTTTCTGCAACAGTGTGAATTTCAATTCTGCAAGGATAAGTAGGAGTTTAGTTTTAGTTTTTAGGAGTAAGAAAGGAGACCCCAAACACCCCAATCTCTAACTATTCCATGAATAAATCCATGATCTAAATGAACTAAAAATCAGTCTGTTAACCCCTGCTTTCGTATATAGCCTTGGACACCACCCTGGATTGACACATAATGATTAAATGATGAAGATTTGATGACACTCATTAGCTTCCTTTGGTAGAATGGTGGTACAACACTTCCTATCATACAAAAACCAAACTCATCCCTTTTGAGATAATTTATGGGTACCCTCCACTCATGCTTTTTTCATACATCCCAAGAAGCTCCAAGGTCTAGATCATTGACACTATTCTCAGCCAACATACTGATGTTCTTCACTAGCTGAAGCAAAATTTGGACATGGCCCAGAATCAGATGCGACAACATGTTGAACAACATCATTCTATGTGTAGCTTTGATGTGGGTTATATGGTCTTCCTTCACTTGTATCTGTACAAAAAATCATCTCTACAATTTTGTCAATGCTAGAAACTTGCTATAAAATACTATGGACCCTACCAAGTTCTTCAACAGATTGGTTCCACTACTTACAAATTGGATCTTCCACCCACCTCCAAGATCCATCCTATTTTCCATGTTTCTTCTCTCAAAAAAGTTGTGGGCATACAGGTATAGGTTCAGTTAGCATTACCAAAATTGGATGAAGAAGGGTCCATATTACTCAAACCTAAATAATTGTTGGATCGTCGAACTTGCACTCTTTGTAACCATACCATCACAGAAGTTCTTGTTTAGTGGAACGTGCTCCAACTAGAATATGCTACATGGGAGTCTCTCCATCAGCTCTAGCACCAATTCCCTCATTTTTAGCTTTGACGACAAAGATTTTCGAAGGGGAAGGACATATTAGGATCTTATCCTAATGCCATTTTGTAATTCTCATTTACTTATGTAATGACCCACTTCCAACATGGGGGATCCCATTATGATATTATTTTGTAATACTTTGTAATGTATGTGGCAAGTAGGATTCCTAGCCAAGTGGCGGCATCTCATGTAACCATTTTTTATCATGATTGTAAGCGATGGTAGGTAGGATATTCTATCTCAAGTGGTATTTTACATGTAAGCCAACTCTTGAGCCTTTAGGTAGGGTTGCATGAATTTTTTCTTTAAAATATATGAAGCCATGTACAAAATAATACTTTTGCAAGCTAATGATATATTGAAGGAGGTTGTCCCCTCGAAGAGGCCTATGATTTTGTGTTATTGTGAGATTGTTCCACTTCTTCATTTAATTTCTACATAGTGTTATTGAGTTATTTGATTTATTTGAGTTATTTTTCAGTATTTTGTGTGAGTATGCTTATTTTTAATAGTGAGATCCTAACAAGTGCTATAAGATAATATAGTAACCCAACTTGATACACAATATTATTGTCCATGTTGTACCTCCTTAGTTGGAAATATGGACCACAAGTCAATATTTAAATGGCTTGTGTTTGCTCTTGGCTCATTTGTATATGATAACCTCAAATAGAAATCCTAAGGATCCTCTAGATATCATCTAGCATCACCGAAATCTCCCCCATTGACAAAAGGAAGATGACATACTTTAAGTTCCACCTCTCTACCAAATCCAACAATAGTGCATGGTACAACACAATATTAGGAATCATCACAAGATGCCCTAGTCCCATTGCATCCAAAATTTCCTAGTCTACTGATGTCATGGTATCAAACTTCTAATTTAGTGTATGGGAGAATTGATCTTGACACTTTAAAACATCCAACACCTACATAGACAGGTAAAGAAATAAGCAAGTTTGATTTTTCTATAAAAATCAGGTATCCTTCTACCTCCTTATCCCTTCATGAATTCATAAGCTAGGAGCGAATTCACCACCTAATAGCAAATTCATTTTCCTACCAAAAATTGTGAATACACAACCTTTACGGTGAATTTGAGATGATGTAGTTGTCTCACATGAAGTGAACACACCAACCATTATGTTATTATCTTAAAAGGAAAAAAAATGAGTGAAAAAAATCCATATCTATCCTTGGGTTCCACTTGGGCCTATTCTACTTCACACTAAGTCTAGTCTGTATGTAGGATGTCTCTGCTATGCTATTTTGTAAAGCCTTGAATTTTTCTCCAAAGCTTTTTTTCTCCTCCCATGAAATGAAAATGAATTCTCCCCATGCCTCCTTGCCCTATTTTACCCTATTCAAGTAAAATGTTTCCTATCTTCAAATTCTTGTCCATCCTATCCAAGTTCCTTTGGGATCTCATATTGTCCCTTATAAACTCAAGGGGGCACCTAGGCTAGGGGTAAACTAGTTCATTTTTTTAAGAGAAAAATTATGCAATAAAACCCATGGATATTTTTTCTTTTTTTGCAATATCTCGGTATGTTTTACCCTATATCAATCAATCAAAACTCAATGATCATGTTTCCCTAAAAATCATAGGTATGTACAACTATTTTTGATGCATTTATTAATTTTAAATGCACAAAAAGGTGGAAAATGTAGATACCTAAAATTAGATCATCTACCTTAGACCAATGATTGATATAATTTCACAAAAAGGTCAACCTAGCCAAGACAACTAACTCAACCTAAAAATTTGTAGTCAAAACTTAGTAGTAGCAAATGCACCATCTACGAGCAAATTTTCCAGCTAGAAAATACTCTTTCTAGTTTGTATATTCACAACTAGTTCAAAGTTTCTAGATCTTTGTCAAATTTAAACTCTAACGATCAAATATATGAATTTTTTGGTGGCATATTCATATAAATGAGGTATTTATAATTTGATATGAGAAAGCTTTAATCTCACATATAGTAGCTAGTTAGGGTGTAAATCACTCCTCCCCACCCCTCTGCTACTATAGGTCATCAACAGGTAGGGAGGAAGGTGGATAATTTTCCTCCACATTCCTCCACCTACCCAAATAAATCCCAATCAATGGGACAACTAATTGATAATAATACCATCAACCAATTAGTCCTATTAGTAGCCCAATCAACCCTCAATCATCCACCTAGTATGCCATCTTTTCCCTCCCTTTTGGGAAACCCCCAAGAGGACCAATATTTATAAATTGGCCCCTTGGGGTGGTATTGAAAATTACAACATTGACACTCTATTGAAACTCAATGTCAAGTTTATGTATCAAAGTGCTACTAAAATTTTGCCACAAAGCCATATTCAAGCAAGGTGAAACCTTGTGTCTTTCATAGAATTTTGGTGCTATCATTCTTGAGTCATATGGTTCATAAATCTATGCTCATTACTAACATCTTGTGATTCAGTTTTTTATGTGCATTTATTTTCATCTATTATTTTAGATATTACCTTTACATTATTAAGTATTTTCCTCTAGTTTTGTATATCTCTTAGGGATCCTATAGGAATGAAGTCCACCTTTAGGATTCCTAAAAATACTAGTGTAGGAGACTTCCAACCCTAGTTGATTTGTCATTCTTATTTTTTGTCATTATATCCAAATTTGCCACTTGTATCCAAAATAGGCAATGTATTCACTATAGATATTTGAAACACCAGTTTTAAAATTTAAACATCCTTTTGTCTTTTCCATTCCTAGAAGTGAATGCTCCACTTATGACTATTATAGGTGACATATTTGATAACTAACTCTAAGATCTTAGATATCCCTACTAGACCAACATCTAGTTTGGATAATATTACCTTGTGCATCATGTTATCAATCCTTGCCTTTTGATAATATGATTTCTATGTTTTAACGAATTCACCAATTACAAGATCTTCAAGCAATGAGGTATAAACACATCAACATCAATTTCCAAGGTTTCTTAATTTTTATTTTATGTATAAACATGGGGCTTGACTATGCCAAATAGGAAGTTACATCCTTCTTGTTGTTTGGAAAGCCTCCAAACTCTAAATAATTCATTTTTCTATTATTTGTAAGTCTTTAGTGAATTCACCAGGTGCAGGATTTCCAGGCAACATATTCATCAGGAGGTGTATTCATGTACAAATGACATATTTGTGCAAAGCACTAGAACATGTAAGTATCTTTTATCCTTTAGTTTTCAATCCTTAGCATAGGTTGTTTGTTGACTATATCCTTGTATATCTTGTTGTTTTATCTTGAAATACATATAAACAAAAAAATTAGAAATAATTTTATCATATTATATTACTTTTTTTCTTAGCTATTTAATCTAAATTACATATAGTTGCATCTAAAATTAATTGTATTCTTGCATCCTCCTTGCACCCTTGCATTTTAAAATAAGGAAAGAACAATCTATTTCCATTGTATAGATAGCATTCATCAAAATCAAAATCACATATAGGATAATATCTTGTATTCTATATTTGTTCTCATATTGCATTGCATTAGCATCTTATGCATCAGTTTCTAGGATAGAATTTTTTTTAGGTATTTGCTAAATCGAATACATCAAAACTAGTTTAGGAAAATTTATAAGCCCTTGATGAACTTGAATCTTCCCACCAAAGGTAAACACTAGACAAAGTGTAGTCCTAATGATGGGTTAGTGGCAACACTCTCCCATATGAGTGTGGATGCTCCTTGAAGGAATGCATTTAGGGCCAATGCCCTTGTGAATATTTTGGTATCCCACACAACTATATTTATTAATATGTGATGTAACCATATAAATTTACACATAGCTCCTCATGCAACATGATATTCTACCTCTATGGATGATAATGTCATTGCCTATTATTTATTACTATGCCATGAGATAGATCCAAATCCTAGATGAAACACATATTCAAGTGTTGAATTTTTATCATCTACAAATACAACATAGTTAGAATCTATGTATCCTTCTAGGAAGAATCATATTTTTTCTTATATTCTAAGCCATATTCTATTGTACCATGGATATAATGGAAAACCATTTTTGTTGCCTTCCAATGACTCTCCTTAGGTTCCTATAAAAACCTCGAAATATAGCTCATAGCAAATATGATATCAATCCTTGTATTTGTTAGATATATGAGACTCCTAATAAACTAATTATAAATAGTCTTAGATACCTGAATTAACTATCCATATTAGGATAGTTTTAACCCTTTCTCCTTTGGTATTGCCTTCAGTTTATAGTTTGTCATCCAATATTTTTCTAGTAATATCTTGGCATATTTTGTTTGTGATATCACAATGTGATTATTTATTTGCCAAGATAACAATGCATAAGTCCTAGATCTATCATATCAAAATAATATTTCAAGTCATTTTCACTGTATTCACCAATTCATATTAACTACAAGTGATGACTAGATTGTCAACATACAACACAAGTATCACTATCTCAAATTCAACTTTCTTGAGATAGAGATTTGCATTTGAGGGACTTCTTGTGAAACCATGCTACTATAAGTGATCATCAATTTTTATGTACTAGGCTTTGAGATCCTGCTTCAATCCATACAAGGACTTCATAAAGTTGTAGACCTTTTGTTGCCACCCATTAACAACAAAACCTTTAACTATAGCATCAATGCTCACCAATATTAATGAAAAGTATGATCATTGGTAATTTGGATAGGTGGAAAAAAATCATGTTTAAAATTTAAACATTATCATTATTGCATATAACAAAAGCTTTATGGTGGTATTGCATCTAAGATAGTGTTTCTAATGTGAGACATTTAGGTTCATATTTTACCAATTTTAGACTTGGTCATTAAGCTATGATGATTGATGTCTTTGATTAAGTAAAGTTTGTTTTGATTGCATTGTTGATTGACTACTCAAAATTGGATGTCTACATGTAGATCTTAATACCTAAAATGAAGGAGTTCTTAATGAGCTAGAATTGATGCTAAATGATTTTATTTTTATATAGAAATGTTGATAAATCCAAAAGTAGTTTACATTTTTATCCAAAATGTATTCTAAGCTTTCATGATTTATATGTATCAATTAATAATATTTAAGTTTGAATGAAAAAAATAATGATCAAAGAATAAATTTAAAACATAAAATTAATAATTTTTTAGACACCAAAACAACACCAATCCGATTATGTGACTGCAAACACTGATCGCTTTGACACACAACCCCCAGGGCAGCCCTCAGAGGTTAAACAGTGGTCCTAACCACTTTTATAGCAATTTTGTAAGGTCAAGAAGCAATTTGGCACATTCAGGCACTTTGCCCAGTATTCGTCTCACCCAAGGACGAATACTAACTGGGATCCGTCTCACCCAGGGACGAATTCTGAAATCGTCTTTGGTCAGGATGAATTCTAGGTTTAACAGGAAAAAAGAAGAATGCCGCCAAGTGGCAGCCGAAGACAGTCAATTATTGCCTCCTGCCGTGCATGCGCGTGTAGGTGGGTAGATTGGCCATTGGAGGACTGTCACAAGGGCAGTCATGGAAGCCCAAGTCAGGGAGGAGTCTCCTCCCTCTTGGGAAGGCATGGCCGCCACATGGCACCCCTGCATGCCCCTCCAAAGAGACCCCTTGGGTCTATAAAATGGTGGACTTTCCCACCCAAAAGAGACAAGGTTGGAGGCATTTTCAAGCAACGAAGTGCTGCCCAATTGAACACCCTATTGCACCCTTTTTCGATTCACCTTCCCACATCCTTAATCTCTTTCGCAAGAGAGGTTATTGGGTGGCTTTTGGAAGTGTGGATCCGAACCCAAACCCAACATTTGACCACCTTAATCCACCAATTTGTCGACAACCCATTCTAAGAGATTTTGGGCCCATCCCTAGTGGATTGGTGCCGAAATCAAGTTCCAACGGTGGGCGGCCCACTCGGGCACCCCGCACCTTTTGTTAGTTTCATTCTAATTTGTTTTTTGTCATTTATTCATTTCTCATTCCATTCTATGCTGACTAGATAGTTCATGTATTCAATTTCATAATATTTTAATCAGATTTCATCATGCTTTTGTCGCTTTTGTTGTCCCACTAACTTGCAGGTAACAACATCAAAATTCTTGGTGATGGAGGTCAAATTGGGAGAATCCGACCATCTGGGTCATCCCAAAATGGCCCCAATTACTTAACCCCTTTGTCTGCAGGTGTTTTGGAGATCCCGAGGTGTGACATTTGAGCGGCATCAACTCGACGTCCTAACATAGTCGAATTCGTCCCACCCGGGGACGAATAACATAGAATTCATCCCACCCAGGGAAATTCATCCTGCCCAGGGATGAATTCTAGTTGAAAGTAGATTGGCCGACTGTTTCAATGGCAGTGGCCCTCTGGTAATGTCTTCTGACCTCTGTCAGATTTGCAGGTCATTTAGGATCATTTCATGCATCATTTTAGTCAGTCTTAGGCATACATCTTTCATTAATTTCAGAGAACAAACTTTTCCTATTTGCAGCAGGTGCTACTAACGCCTTTGTTGTTTCTTTGAACGCAGGAGGAGCAGCAAGAATCGAAGATCCATCAATGCAAGCGGCGGCAACACTTTGGCCCGCCCATTTCAAATGTGGGCATGCGGAAGGAGGAATACTAAGTCACAATTGTAACCAAAATCTATTTAACCCTCCTAACCCCTAAAAAGGGAGGAGGCATCTTTGTAACCGAGGTTAAAGAGTTAAATAAAAGGGTTGTGATTTCTCTAAATTCTTGTATCTCACTTCAATTTGCCTCTTTCGTTTAATGCACTTCACATCTTAGGACTTAAGCGCTATATTTTGTTTTACATTGCATGGTTATAGTTTTTCCTTTTATTTTCGGAATCTCGTGCTTTCAGTGGCGATCACGGTGGGACTCTATCCCCTGGTTTTAAGATCAAGAAACTGATCAGATTTTTGTGTTTTGTGCTTGAAAGGTACCATTTTTCAATTTTTGACTCATTATTCGTCTTTGCCTGTGGTGATTACTTTACTGTAATTCGTCTGACCCTGAGACGAATTCAAATTCGTCTCAGAGAGGGACGAATTTTGTTTTGTAATTCGTCTCATAGAGGGACGAATTTTTTTCTATAAATTTTTAGAGCCGAAGATCAGAAACAACAAGTCTAGGCAAAGAAAGGTAAGGGTTTTAAAACTGTTCCTGTAATTTTTTCTATTTTTTGTTTCTATTTTTTGTCAACTTTTGCTTGCTTAGGGAAAGTTGGTTGCTTGCATGTTTCAATTTTCAAATAAAAATAAACCACACACACATCACGTGGTATATTTAAACCAAGGAGCTGGTCGTAAGACCCCAGCCCTTGATCAAGACCAACGGTGGGTTCATCACCACCTTGGCTTGATTTTGCATCCATTTCCCCGATTGTCACTGTTGTTAGGCGTAAATCCTGATGAAAGCTGACCGAGTGTCATCGGGGTGATTCCCATGCATGCGAGGATAAGTCTTCTATGGTAGGTGTCATTAACAAGACAATCCCCCTTCCGTACCGCCTATGTTCCATGTACCATCTGCTCTCACGTACCTATAGTTTCCCTCTCGTAAGGGCGGGTATATAGAGAGGTTGGTATATCGGCCTGGCAATGGTATATTGAAGGGGTGACCATTTATGGGAGTCATATGAGCCTTCATTACGCATTTAAACGTTCTTCAAAACTTTCAAAAACAAAACAAAATCATCAAAACACACTAAAACTAGTCTAGGACACACCATTAATCTTTAAAAGAGATAATCACCATTTGTGTATGTGTGTGTTCATTTATGCTTAGTGTAACAAAAAAAAATCAAAAAAATCATAAACAAAAGATAAAAATCTATGCATTTTGTCACTCGCTCCAAAAGCTCCAAGGATTCCCGTAATCGCTTGGTCATCCCCAAAAGGCCCCAAAGGTGTCCATGAACCCTTTGGTCAACCCAAGAGCACCCCAAAGGTGCCCATAAGTGATGCAGGAGCATCCAACAAAATATGGGAAATCTTATATTTTTCCCTAAATTTTAGTGCATCTTGTCGGGGCCATAACTTCTCAACCGTAGCTCCGATTGACGTGAAATTTTACAGGGAGTTAGTTGGGATAATTTTAAACAAATATAATTCCCTAGAATTCTATTTGTCCAAAAAAGTCAGTTTTCGGGGCCAAATTCCATCATCTAGTGCCCCAAAATTAGGTTTTAAAATTACTCACCTAATTTTTTACGCTTTTTGAGCTGTTCGGAGGTCAATATCTCCTAATGTATTTAGAGTTAGGACTTGAAACTTCATTTTTGTCTTATCTATTGTAAGAGGGATGCACACCCCAATTTTGGGCCCCATCTGACTCATTTCAATTTTTAGGGTTTTTTAGAGAGACATCGTCATGGTGCTCACCCGTAGCCAAGCCCAATCATGGGCGGATGCTGTGGGGAATATCCAAGGAGGCACAAGTCACCTCCGGTATAGCCCCAAGGATTTGGTCATACCACCTTGGTGGCCTGACACACAAGGCAGACCCCTCCACACCTTAACGGAAAGGGACTATAGGGGCACCTCTTCTAGGGGCACTCTTGTTCAACATAGCACCCAACACACACCCTTCCATGAGGGGTACATCCATAGGAGAGCTCCCTTAGATGCTCGCTATGAGTGGTCACCATGCGATGAAGCGCTAGGTCAACATAGGGTTCGACGGGAGGAACCACATGATTACACTATCCCTCCTTCACCCCCTCTAGTTGTCAGGACTACAAGGACAAATCCAGAGCACAAGGCTCCTCAAGCGGGGTGAGCCAACTCTGTCCATCCCTTTTTCACTTATGAAAGAGAGCACGAGGAAGACCCCTACCTTCCTCAAGAGCAATATACATCGCGAGAGCAATACGCCTTCGCACCTGCTAGCTATCAAGACCACTCACTGAGGCCAAAGCCCTGAGGGAATGCCACTACCCCCAATAGAGGGAGGTGGCCTATAGAGATCTTGGATCACTATGACCGAGATAGATATGTTAGAGAGGCATCTAACCCTTCTAGACATGAGACGACAAGACCAACTATCTTAGAATCTGTCGAGCATGTCGCCTATCGGATGCAACTCATGCAACTTGAGCTAGAACGACAACAGTTAGAGCAATGGTATATTCTAAATAAAGAGCACCTTCAGCGCCAGAAGGATGAGTTGTTCCAACACACTATGCAGGAGAGGACTCCAACCCCTCACACGCATAAGACAAAACATTATGAGAGGCACAACCCCTGGGTGCGAGACAAGTCTCCGCGACCTTATCGAGCACCACCCCCGATGCCTCCTAGACATGAGCGGGAGGCTACTCCTATAACCAATGATGGGCGCCTTCCTCAAGAACCCACTCAGGTTTATGGGCCACCCTTAGAAATGCATCAAGAAGCCTCTAAGGAATCAGAGCGAGAAGAAGAGCGGGATGAACTGCCCTACCAAGGCATGGGGGGTGCTATCTGGCCACCCCTCCATAGGCCCCAAGTTCCTCAACAAGAACCAACCAAAGAGGAGGAGCTCAAATCCCCTGATACATGCAAAGTGCTAGAGCACTTCGAGTCGGTAGAGACCAAGATTTTAGAGCTCCCAAGGCCCAACTTACATGAGGCTCCTTTCAAAGAGGATCAACCTCCGACCGTAGGGCTACCTGATGATGTAGTCCTCCATGTCTTAGAATCTCCAGATTCTGATGAGCTGTACTCACTGGTCGAAGGTGAGGATAAAACAGAGATAGCCCATAGCAATCACATGCGACAACATCGACATCCCATAAATATCGAGGAAGCACTTCAATAGATAAACATAATACTAGGGCATGAGTGGCACGTTAACCCACCGCAGTGGAACCAACTGTTAAATCCACCACTTTGGGCACACAAAGATCAACTTCCGCCCAGAGATCCCATAGCAATATCAGTGCCGAGGGTAGATCCCGCCCTCATCTCCACACATAGGGCCGATCCATTCATGCCAATACCTCCAGAGCCAGATCCGGAGTGCAAAGACCATCAAGCTGGGGGTACCTCTATCCCCTGAAGAGCCATAGTCCAAACCAAAAAGCTCCAAGGATTATCGCAATCGCTTGGTCAAAACCCCAAAAGCTCCAAGGATTATCGCAATCACTTGGTCACCCCAAAAAGCTCCAAGGATTATCGCAATCACTTGGTCACCCCAAAAGCTCCAAGGATTATCGCAATCGCTTGGTCACCCCAAAAAGCTCCAAGGATTATCGCAATCACTTGGTCACCCCAAAAGCTCCAAGGATTATCGCAATCACTTGGTCACCCCAAAAAGCTCCAAGGATTATCGCAATCACTTGGTCACCCCAAAAAGCTCCAAGGATTATCGCAATCACTTGGTCACCCCAAAATCTCCAAGGATTATCGCAATCACTTGGTCACCCCAAAAGCTCCAAGGATTATCGCAATCGCTTGGTCACCCCAAAAGCTCCAAGGATTAGCGCAATCACTTGGTCACCCCAAAGGCTCCAAGGATTAGCGCAATCTCTTGGTCACCCCAAAAGCTCCAAGGATTCATCGCAATCACTTGGTCAAACCCCAAAATGCTCCAAGGATTCTATAATCGCTTGGTCAATCCCAAAAATGCTCCAAGGATTCTATAATCGCTTGGTCAAACCAAAAAATGCTCCAAGGATTATAATCGCTTGGTCAAACCCCAAAATGCTCCAAGGATTCCTAAAATCGCTTGGTCAATCCCAAAATGCTCCAAGGATTCCTAAAATCGCTTGGTCAAACCCCAAAATGCTCCAAGGATTCCTAAAATCACTTGGTCAAACCCCAAAATGCTCCAAGGATTCTATAATCACTTGGTCAACCCCAAAATGCTCCAAGGATTCAAAGGCAAAAAAAAAAAGTGTCAACCCCAAAATGCTCCAAGGATTCCCACAATCGCTTGGTCAAAAATAAGAAAATTCAAAATCCAAAAATCATCAAAAACAACAAAAAAATTTGCATCTCATTTCTAGGCATGCTCAAATTCATCAATAGAGAGCTCTTCTCGCATCTCATCTTCATATTCACAAAAATCAATCCATCAAAAAAAAAAATACAAAAATACATAGCTGCATTAAGCATTGCATCCATACATTGCATATTTGTGGTCGTACAAGTCAAAGGCACCATAGGCTGTAATTGCTCTGCTAGTCCATCTTGTTCCACATTTTTCCATTTTAATAACAACAAAAAACAACAAAAATACACCATTTACTGCTTTTTACCACACTAGAGTCAGTGGTCTTATAATGTATCAAGAGTTTTCATCTTTCAGTCGTAATTTTGCTTTCTAGCCATGTACTGTACCAAGTCAGGAAGATTTTACGAAGGTAGAGTTATACTTGAAATACGCCTTGTTACGTAGCATCCCAACACAAATTAAAACACATAAAAATTCCCAAGTTGTGTGAACGAAAGATGAAACCTGCAAAGTAATCCAGGTCACCATAAGCGAAATGGCTATCTTGCTCATCCCCCTGTGCGAATGACCCAAAGAATGCTGAGAGTTGGCAAAAGGACAAGCATCCTCCCTACCCAATTCCCTAAGAATCCCAAGTTCTCAATAGTTGCAAAACATCAAAAATTTGCAAAACGTCAAAACTCCAAAAATTTGACATCCTACAGTGCACACATCAAAAGGCACAAACAATAGTGATTCTCGTCACTCCATATCCAAATCCCTTGCTCAAAAAGAAAAACAAATAAAACAAAAATAAACAATGATTTTATCACTACAAAGGAGCAAGTATCCCAATACAATTGAAGAAAAGAAGGGAGTCGAACTTGAATCCTTGGAACTCTCAACATTTTGATAGGTCATGAGGCAAGCCTCAGTACCGGTTTGGTTGATAGCCTATCGGTCACTGGCGATAAACCTCCCGCATGACGATATATCTATCACATTAACTTGTGTACAGATCAATGTTTGCATGTGGATGAGCTAGCTTATGGTATCCTAGATAGCACCGCAGATTAATCTGACTAAATACAATAAAGGAGTTAGTGGAGCTAATTAGGTGATCCTCAGTATAGGTTCGGTTGAAAGCCCATCTGGCACTAGCGGTATCCTGACAAATACCACATAAATGAACTCAATTGCACACACAGGGATGTGAAATAGCTTGGTCAAAAACAAGTCCGATTCATACCTTGTTCAAAAGTCTTGTAAGATAAAGTACAGTCATGGCTAGTGAGTTAAAACCGTCTGAGTCTCGGAAAACCTTAGCTACATTTCTAAACCAACTGCGCTACTTTTCATCCTTACAATACCATCAAAAATCAAATATACATACAAAGTCATTTACCACAGCAATCGCCTAAAAATGAAATAACAAAGTGCTAAATAGTCTATGGTGCCCTAACCAAACATCACAAATTTCATTCATCCATTTCATTTTGCATATCACATATAAATCAAAAACATTTGCATTTATCATACCATATACATCCATTAACATAAGCATGCATCCATCAACATCAATCATTGTGCATAACATAAAATAATGACATATACACAAAGCAAGAAAATCAAAACAACAAAAACAGCAAATATCCACAAACGACAAGCAATAAAATTGCCGAACAAAGGCACCTTTGCACCTGACATTCAATGGCATACAAAACTGATGTCGGGGTCACAAATTGTCACTATCCTACTCCCTAAGAAGGCTACCATAGCCGGACCGCTCCACGGGAAGATGAATTTTTGACAATTTCACCCCCAAATGGTGTCACACAAAAGGGTCAAAACAACAAAACATCAAAAACAACAAAAAAATGCAACACAAACAAACAGCAATAAGCATTGCTGGACACAAGTGCTCTTGCACTTAACCTCTTGGCATAGAAAATCGATGTTGGGGCTCAAATTGTCACTCTCCTACTTCCCCAAGAAGGCTACCATAGCTGGACCGCTCCATGGGAAGACGAGTTTTCAATGATTTCACCCCATTATGGCATCACCAAAAGGGTTAACACCCACCAAAAATAGGTCTAAATGTTGGAAAAATTGCACATGCTTAACGATAAACCATCTAAAGGCACCCTTGCACAAGTCATCTTGGGTCAAGCGACTCGTCGCTTTTCTCATGAAGGTCATTCCCTCATCGATTCGTCGCTTGAGGGGGTAGTCACACTTAGTCACCAATCAACAAGCACACACCCAATTAAGGAAAATGACATGCATTCAAAGAATCATTGACAAAGACAATTATGCTCCCCGCTTGGGGCAGTAAACAAGCAATTATCACAAATTGATCAAACACTTGGCATTCCCGAAGCATGAACACAAGGTTCCCCTGTGGACAAAAGGTTGCGCCCTTTGCCTAATCATGACTGATCAATGTCCAAGCTCAAGTCACACCTCACCAAAATAGGTTAATACTTGAAATCAAATTCCTTAGCTCGTCAGAAGCAAGGATTCAAGAATGCATGCCCTTTCCATGCTTGGGGCATCAAAAGTTGGTTAGGTTACCAAGAAACCCTAATCATTAGTGCTTTGGTTATCTATTTTTGCTCGACGCTATGCCATGCACAACGCATCCCAAAAAGGGGCATCTGTAGACACCAAAACGACACCAATCCGATTATGTGACTGCAAACACTGATCGCTTTGACACACACAACCCCTAGGGCAGCCCTCAGAGGTTAAAAAGTGGTCCTAACCACTTTTATAGCAATTTTGTAAGGTCAAGAAGCAATTTGGCACATTCAAGCACTTTGCCCAGTATTCGTCTCACCCAAGGACGAATACTAACTGGGATTCGTCTCACCCAGGGACGAATTCTGAAATCATCTTTGGTCAGGACGAATTCCAGGTTTAACGAGCAAAAATAAGAATGCCGCCAAGTGGCAGCCGAAGATAGTCAATTATTGCCTCCTGCCGTGCATGCGCGTGTAGGTGGGTAGATTGGTAGTTGGAGGACTGTCACAAGGGCGATCATGGAAGCCCAAGTCATGGAGGAGTCTCCTCCCTCTTGGGAAGGCATGGCCGCCACATGGCATCCCCGCATGCCCCTCCAAAGAGACCCCTTGGGTCTATAAAATGGTGGACTTTCCCACCCAAAAGGAGACAAGTTGGAGGCATTTTCAAGCAACGAAGTGCTGCCCAATTGAACACCCCATTGCACCCTTTTTGATTCACCTTCTCACATCCTTAATCTCTTTCGCAAGAGAGGTTATTGGGTGGCTTTTGGAAGTGTGGATCCGAACCCAAACCCAACATTTGACCACCTTAATCCACCAATTTTCCGACAACCCATTCTAAGAGATTTTGGGCCCATCCCTAGTGGATTGGTGCCGAAATCAAGTTCCAACGGTGGGTGGCCCACTCGGGCACCCCACACTTTTTGAGTTTCATTCTAATTCATTTTTTGTCATTTATTCATTTCTCATTCCATTCTATGTTGACTAGATAGTTCATGTATTCAATTTCATAATATTTTAATCAGATTTCATCATGCTTTTGTCGCATTTGTTGTCCCACTAACTTGCAAGTAACAACATCAAAATTCTTGGTGATGGAGGTCAAATTGGGAGAATCCGACCATCTGGGTCATCCCAAAATGGCCCCAATTACTTAACCCCTTTGTCTGCAGGTGTTTTGGAGATCCCGAGGTGTGACATTTGAGCGGCATCAACTCGACATCCTAACACAGTCGAATTCGTCCCACCCGAGGACGAATAACAGTAGAATTCGTCCTGCCCAGGGACGAATTACAGTTGAAAGTAGATTGGCTGACTGTTTCAATGGCAGTGGCCCTCTGGTAATGTCTTTTGACCTCTGTCAGATTTGCAGGTCATTTAGGATCATTTCATGCATCATTTTAGTCAGTCTTAGGCATACATCTTTCATTAATCTCAAGGAACAAACTTTTCCTATTTGCAACAGGTGCTACTAATGCCTTTGTTGTTTCTTTGAATGCAGGAGGAGCAGCAAGAATCGAAGATCCATCAACGCAAGCGGCGGCAACACTTTGGCCCGCCCATTTCAAATGTGGGCATGCGGAAGGAGGAAGACTAAGTCACAATTGTAACCAAAATCTATTTAACGCTCCTAACCCCTAAAAAGGGAGGAGGCATCTTTGTAACCGAGGTTAAAGAGTTAAATAAAAGGGCTGTGATTTCTCTAAATTCTTGTATCTCACTTCAATTTGCCTCTTTCATTTAAATGCACTTCACATCTTAGGACTTAAGCGCTATATTTTGTTTTACATTGCATGGTTATAGTTTTTCCTTTTATTTTTGGAATCTCGTGCTTTCAAATTTAAAATTGATTGTAAACATGAAAATAACATGGTATATAACTGCTTAAACATGATACATATAACATGATTTATATGTATCATTTTGGCCAAAACCCTTGGAATAACCCTTACTACTGCTTGCAACAGTGGACTCGTCTCTAAGATCAAACCAGCCTCAACAACCAATGCCATTTCCCATCAACAGTTTGTGGATGATACTATTCTATCCTCTCATGCTTATGTTCCTGAAGCAAAAATCATTAAGAACATTCTTGATTCTTATGAAGAGGCGGCTGGCCAGAAAGTCAATTACCACAAAAGCAAGCTATAATTTCTCAATACTCCCATCCATAGGCAAAACAGGATTGTTGAGATCCTTGGGTGTATCATTGGGAGCCTTCCAACTACTTATCTTGGATTATCACTTTTCCATGGCAAATCGGTCTTGACTATGTGGAACCCTATTTTAGATCGCCTCAACAAGAAACTTGCAGGTTGTAAAAGTTCAATGCTTAGTCAGGCAACCAAAGCCACTATGGTCCAGGCTTGCCTGCAAAGTATTCATGTTTTTTTCTTATCTATCTTCAAAGCTCAAACTTCCATATGTCAAATAATTGAGCAAATTCAACACAGATTCCTTTGGGTGGGAAACAAAAACAAGAACAAATTTTTCCTTGTTTCCTGGGACAGGGTTTGTTCCAAGAAAAAGGATGGAGGACTCAGATTCAGGGACATCAAGCGGATGAACATGGACCTCATTGCCAAGCAGTCCTGGAGACTTACCACAAATGAAAAAGTCACTTGGATTGACATCATCAAAGCTAAGTACCTCCATCAGGTTCCCTTTCTTAGAGAGCACAACCTTCCTAGTAGATCTCATTTCTAGAATGACATCACCAAAACAAGGAAGATCATCATGGAAGGCTTAAGGTGGTGTCTTGGAATTGGAATGACCATTCTTTTTTGGGACGACTCGTGGATCTGTGACAAACCTCTCAGCCAAGATCCTCATCTTGCAGTGCTCAAGATGGTTACCGAAGCCACCTTTGGAGATAAGGTGTGTCATTTCATTAACCTAGGTATTACAAGACCTGAATGGAAACATCTGGCTCTTAATGGGCCTAGGCATATCATCGAGGTGCTCAGGTGGTTACAAAACTTGCTGAGGACTTGCATCATCCCCAACTCTCACAAAGATGATTCCATGGTCTGGAACCTTGAAGATTCAGGGAATTTCATTGTTAAATCAGCTTACTACAGTCAAGAAACTCCCAATGATGGTCGGGACTTATCTAATCAGGTCTGGGTTCCCAAGATCATTCCCAAGGTCAAATTCTTTTGTTGGTTGGCCATCCAAAATAGAATTCTCACCACTAACAACTTGATAATTAGAGGGTTACTCATCCCCAATTGGTGCATCCTGTGTAAAAATGTCTGTGAGTCAACTTCGCATGTTTTTATGTAATGTCCCTTCTCTCTTGCAGTGCTCAACTAGGTTCTTAACACCTTCGTCATATTCATAGCCCTCCCTCATTCCATTCCCCTCATTTTTTAGCAATGGCCCCGGCCTTTCAAGAACAATCAACTTAAATTCATGTGGCAAGCTTGCCTCCACATTTTCCTATGGCAGATTTGGCTTGAGAGAAATGCCAGAATTTTCAAAAACCAAGCCACTGATAAGAAGATTGTTGTTGCCAAAATCTTGGCCCTTGCTGCGGAGAATGCCTCTCTTGTCTCATCTTCCAAACCCCCCCTCTTGGCCTTGAATCAGACCTAACAAAACTCTTCAATATTTCCAATTTCTTTGCCACACCCCGCACTTCTGTCGACAGGTCTGTCATCAAGTGGGTCTTACCTCCTACAGGGTGGCACAAGCTCAATTTCAATGGTGCGGCCAAAGGCAACCTAGGAGTGGCTAGCGAAGGAGGAATTCTCAGAAATCACAGAGGAGAAATAATTTTGGCCTTTGCTCAGAACCTGGGAATTCAATCTAACAATATGGCAGAGGCTCGAGCTCTACTCCAAAGCTTGATTCTCTTGGAAGGCTTGACCATCAATAAACTTATCATAGAAGTAGACTCACTACACTGCATCAACTGGCTCAATGGGACTTCTGCAATGCCCTGGGCCCTTATTTTGATCTTCCACGAATGCAAGCCACTAATTGGCATTTACCCAGAATTAGTCATTAAGCATTAGTATCGAGAAGGAAACAAAGCTATGGACTGGCTTGCTAACAAGGGAGTTGGCGAAACGGACATTCATGTTTGGAGAGACACCTTTCCCATTGGCCTAAGAGATGCTTCTTCAAGTTCCAATGTCTGCACAATGTGAGTGGTTAACAGGGGACCGGGTTTGTTTGCTCTTGGAACTGGTCGAGTTTTCGTGTCCTTTCTTCCTTCTTCTCCCCCTTCGGCTGTGTTTTGGCAACTTGTCGTGATATCGCGACACTTTGCACCGTTGGCCACAAAATTTAAGCATGTCGCGATATCACGACTTCCCTTTTTCCTCTGGCCGTGAGGTTGCTTCTTATTGCGATATCGTGACACTTTTTTCCCCTTTGGACGTGGCCTTCCAACTTGTCGTGATATCGTGACACTTTTTCTCTTCGGCTGTAGTTTTACAACATGTCGCAATATCGCGACACTTTTTCTCTTCGGTCGTGATTTTGCAACATGTCGCGATTTTGTGACACCTTTTCTCTTCGGGTGTGTTTTTGCAACATGTCACGATTTCGTGACACCTTTTCTCTTCAGGTGTGTTTTTGCAACATGTGATATCGCGACACTTTTTCTCTTCAGGCGCTTTCTTGCATCATGTCACGATTTCGTGACATCTTTTCTCTTCGGCTGTGGTCTTCCATTTTGTCGCGATATCGTGACACTTTTTCTCCTTGGCAGCGGTCTTCCATCTTGTCACGATATCGTGACACTTTTTCTCTTTCTTGCATCTTGTCGCGATATCGCGACACTTTTTCTCTTCAGCTGCGGTCTTCCATATTGTCGCGATATCGCGACAATTTTTCTCTTTGGTAGCGGTCTTCCATCTTGTCACGATATCGTGACACTTTTTCTCTTCGGCTGCGGTCTTCCTTCTTGTCACGATATCGTGACACTTTTTCTCTTCGACTGTGGTCTTCCATAATGTTGCGATATCGTGACACTTTTTCTCTTCGACAGCGGTCTTCCATATTGTCATGATTTCGCGACACCTTTTCTCTTCGGCAGTGGTCTTCCATATTATCGTGATTTTGCGACATCTTTTCTCTTCGACAGCGGTCTTCCATAAATGTCATGATATCATGACACCTTTTCACTTCAGCTGTGGTCTTCCTTCTTGTCATGATTTTGTGACACCTCTTCTCTTCGATAGTGATCTTACTTCTTGTCGCAATTTCGCGACACCTTTTCTATCCAATCGCGGTTTTCCTTCATGTCGCGATTTCGTGACTCTTCTTCTCTTCCGGCTCCAACCTAGCAACATGTCACGATATCGTGACACTTCCTCTCTTCTGGCAGCAACCTTGCAAAATGTCACGATTTCGTGACTCCTTTCCTCCTTCGGCTCCGTTGGCGCTTCTTGTCGCGATTTCGCGACATCCTTTCTTCTCTTGGTAGCAATGGTGCAACTTGTCGCAATTTCGTGACATCATCATTTTGGTCGCAATTTCGTGACACCTTTCCTTACGTGGAGGTTTTCTCACTCTTTGATATTTATTTCTTGGACCACCTCGGTCGATATGAAATTCATGTAATTCCTCTTGTACAAGGTTCAGGGACCTTTCAACACCCTTTCAACCAATAAAAAAAAAACATGGTATATAACTTGCATCATCTTAAAAACTCATGCTCAATGAAAACTATTGCTAAACATAAAATAAAATTAGTTTATAAGTCCCATAAACTATAAAACTCTTTCTCAATGTAATAAATATATTGTCTTTGTCTAAGTATTAGGAGATTCTTCATCCATATATCACAATTGTTTATAATATAATTTAGATTTTATATTTTCTTTTTCTCTTCTTCTTTCTTGAAACATAAAATATGTTTAAATTATATTTTATTAAAATAAAAATTACATTAAAAACATAATAGTATTGAACCCCCGTTTATTACTTACTACCCTATTAAACTCTCTTACACTCCTATCAAGTCCCTATATAAAGGCATTAAATATCTTTGTAGTGTATTTATTTTATTCTCACTAGTTCATTCATTTTTTAAGAAAAATCTTATTTCTTAATTTTATCTTTTATTTTGAAGATTTTGCATTTACATTTTCAAATGTTAATAATATCTCTAACAAATTTAAAATTTTGTGATACTACTATCTCCCAAAAATAATCTAAAAAGGATTAGATTCACTTACAATTTAAAAAGATGCTTTAAAATATAAGGAAAAAAATATAAAATTTAAGCTTTTCTTCACAAATTGTTATAAATTTCTAAACAGAGAGTGATAAAGGTTCAAATATCCCATGATGCAAGATAAAATGTAACTCTTCCCCTTTGGGAAAATTATAGTGTCATTTAAATCTTTTACAAAATTGTGAATATCTCATACGTTAGAATATATCTTAAGTTTTTACTAGGATATTTAGGTTGGTAAAATCCTAGTTATGATTGGCTAAGATCCATTTGGTTGTTATGATTCGATGGCTCACATTGTTCACCTTTGCTATTTATGCAAGGTTTCTCTCATAGAATAATAATAAGTTGATATTCTCTACATGGTATCAGATAAAAATTTCCCTGCCCTGTAGGTTTGAGGGGGGATTTCCCTCATGGAAATACCCCTAATTTTTTCTACATTTTTTTCAAACTAGGGAGTATGCTCTCCATCCTTTGATGGATAAAAAACCAAACATTTGAAAAATATTCATGGTTACCAATTTTTTTATGGGAAATTTATTGTTAAATTTTTTTTGTAGCCAAGATCTTATTTTTATTTTTTCTTTCGTCTACCAGTAGAGTACATGAATTCCCATATGATCTTCCAATATGGTGCTCAATTACGTATGGAAGTACTGCATGTTCAATTTTTTTGATCCATTGTAGAGATCGAAGATCGAGGTGACCAGAAATACGTTGATGATTGCAGGTCCAAGAACGAGCGGTCCACATGCTACCACTGCCTCTAGCACCACTTGTTGCATGAGAGGCGACCTATTCAAAAGAAATATCTAAACTACAATGCAACTGCAAGTATTGTTTTAGATCTGCATCAGAGTAGGAGATATGGTGTAGTGAGTAATGAGCTACTCAATGTGTAGTTACCAAGGAGATTTCTTCCATGGTTTATTACTACCCTACTCTAGGTTTGATGTCTACTTCCAATGCTTTCAAATAGGAACCAGGTGGATATCTTTAGCATGTGCACACCTCAAAATCATGCACAAATATGGTTCTGAGAGAGATCCATTGGCCCCTTGACGGTCCTTCTTTCACTTGCTACCCCAATGTAGATCCATCTTGGATGAATGTGTCAAGTTATTCAAATCCCACTATAGTTGTTGACATCATCTCAATTTTTTCAGCATGTTTTTCTTTGTTTTGCACCAGTATCTTTTTTTAATGGTGGTTGCACTTTATCGTTATAAGTTATTTGAAGGGTTTCTGGAGAAAAGCTGAACTTTGTGGAGTTTTAATGGTTCTTGATGGCATTATCGGTGAGACCGAAGAGCATGCAAGTGATGGGGACCATATATTGTCGTGTTGCACATGGACTTTCATGATGGCATGGTCCTCCTTAGGTGTAAAGAGATGATTTTCCACCTAGGGGCTAAGCTAGTTGCACCATCGCAAATGACACGACTTGCTAGATCACCTAGGGATCACTTTACTGATGACTGACTAGTTATGAGACTCGTACTTCTGAATGAAGTGTTGGAGAATGAAATATTCCTCGGGGCTCCACTACCTCTTGATCCTGCTCTTGGCCATGTCACCATTTTTTAGGGATGCCATTACAGAATCCTAAAGAGAAGAGAATTAGAATTTGAATCTAAAAACCCTATGGTCAGCCCTTAGGGTTTGAAATTCTTTATGATTTTATTATTTTACAAACAAGTTAGGAAATGGGGGAAGGTGGGACCCGTGCACTCTTGTCAACACCCTCTTTATTTATTATATATATATATATATATATATATATATATATTTTGGGGATGTACATTGATTGCAGGGATAATTTTTTTGTTGTTGATTGAAGATATGGTGGACCTAACAACTAACATTGCACACAGATAATACACAACTGCCATATCTAATTTATTTAAGTGGCTGAAAAACCTAATGGCCTCATTTGTATTTTTTTAAAAATGCATTGTTTTCCCACATAGAAAGTGGGTGGGGCATTTTATTTCAAAAGATAACATTGTCTTAAAAATATAAATGGCCATGAGGAATGGCCCATTAATAATGAAAAGTTATTTTTAAATCAGGGGTGGCACTCAAACGTTTTTCATGTAATTTCTCCTATGAGAGAAATTTTTAAAACCATGCTTTATTTCGAAGGACAATCCAGAAGATTCCCTTATGAGGGAAAATAGAGAAGATTGTTGTTTTTCTTGTAGATGAATGCCGCATTGACACCCGATCATAGGGGTGTTTATAGTTATTGGAAATATTTTTTCGAGATGGACACATTAGTGGTGTTCAATTTCCTTTTTGAGGTAGTTTAATATGCATTTTATGGGCCTCAAATATATTGTATCATGGAGTGCAATCTTGGTTGAACTTGACACTCCCAAGGAATTTTTTTGAGGCTTTGTGTGGCTTCTACAAACTACACTTATAAAGTCCTTTTACCCCTATTTGGCTATTTTTCCACATAGTTTGGACCTTGTTATCATCCCATTGTGTTTGTATAGGTGGAAACCACATATTTATGCTTGTGGAGTCATTTTGGACTACCCTTGCAATTTTGGTGCTTCTTTATCCATCCTATATTCTCACTCTCATTTTGTGAGACACTTTATTTTAAGGGGATTTTATTTCTTGAATTTTTCATAGTTCAACAACTACATTGGTGCCCTTTCATTTTGATCCTCTTGTTTAGCTGTTTGTCCACACAATTTGGACCTTGTTATCAACCCATTATGTTTGTATAGGTGGACACCACATATTTGTGCTTGTGGAGTCATTTTGGACTATCTTTGCAATTGTGGTGCTTCTTTCTCCATACTATCTTCTCACTCTCCTTTTTGTGAGACACTTTGGTTTAAGGGAGTTTTCTTTGGTGACTTTTTCATGTTTCGTTGCCTTGTTCATTGTCACAAGCACCATATTTCATGTTGTTCCTCATACCTTCTTGGAGTGGAAAGACATTCAGTTCGACAACGAGGCATCTATACATTTTGGGACATCACATGGATCCTTTGCAGGACCTTCTTGATGGAAGTTTTCCTAGGGAACTGTTAAAGAGGACATCTTCTTGTCCATATTCCTTACACATATTTCTTCTTCTTCTTATTTCTCTTCTGGAAGATGGTTTTTCCCATGTGGTTTTTCATCATCTCTCTAGTAGATTTTTATTTATGTATATATTGTACATGAGTACCTTATTAGGTCTTGTTACCGGGACTCATATATGTGGATATGCCACTTTTTTGGTTTTGTTGTTTTCACTACCTCCTAGTACCACTTAAGGGGGGTGTTAGAATATATCTTAAGTTGTTACTAGGATATTTAGGTTGGTAAAATCCTAGTTATGATTGGATGAGATCCATTTGGTTGTTATGATCCGATGGCTCACATTGTTCACATTTTCTATTTATGTAAGGTTCCTCTCATAGAATGATAATAAGTTATTTAGTTTGGTAAACTCCTAGTTATGATTGGATGAAAGCCATTTGGTTGTTATGATTTGATGGCTCACATTGTTCACCTTTGCTATTTATGCAAGGTTCCTCTCATAGAATAATAATAAGTTGATATTCTCTACATCATACACCAAGAAATTTTTTCAAAATCTAATTGTATATTTATAATTTATGGAAAAACATTAAGGATATTTTGTATTTTTTTTCTATTTTCCTCTTACCTTGAAAATCAAATTCTAATATTGATGGAACTTTCCTCTTTCTTATTACAAAATTCAAGAACATGAAAATATATATATTTCATATTGAGGTGGGCACTTTGAAAATTTTCCATAATTTAGTTATAATATTTTTATGAAGTGGTTTTAAAAGAAGTAAACATGGTTTTCCATGATTGTAAGTCAATATTTTTGCTCGCCAATGGTAATTTTTGTAGTATTTGCTGAGAAGTTGATTCCCATATATGTGTCTTTTTAGCTTCTGTAATGTCCCCATTTTAGCCTGTTCGTTATGCAGTGGTGATGAGCCTATTATGCAGCTCCCGTAGACTAAGTTCATGGTTAGGGAACCTCTTTTGGAGGCAGTTTGCATGCTTTGGGTGTGGACTTACTATTTTTAGTAAGTCGGTGATCTTGCAGAGCGAAAATTATGGGTGAGTAGTTTGGCTTAATGGGTGCTCGAAAATGCGTTCAGATGTTCGTTCGGCCAATCTAGTTGAGATATTTTAATGGTCGAAGTTTAATTTAATATAAAGTCAAATTATAAAATAATTAATATATGGTGACTTTATATTATATGTAAAAGGGTCCCTAAAGTCACTTAAAAAATATAATATCATAAAGTGACTTTGCAAATGAAGTTTATGAGAATTAATTATTAAAAGTGCTTTTAATAATTAATTAGGGAGCAAAAGTGAATTTTGGCCCTAATTGGTGAAATAAAAGAAAAGGGCATTCATTTTCTCATTCATTCAGGCTTGGTTTTTGGTTTATTGAAATTTGCTCTACAAAAATGGGGAGGAGGAGCTTGCAGGTTGCAGGTGATTTCTCAAGGGCTTGTTGAGGATGACCATTCTCAGCAGGAATAATCTTCTCGATTGTGAAAGATCAATCCTGGAGGTTTGAGAGGTGTTTGCATCCAACATTCACCATTGTGCTTCAGTGTTTTCAGACTAGGGTTTGCAGATTTGTGAAGGTCAACATTTGAGCAAACCAACACATGGGTTTTTCTTGTCTACATCAGCCATAAAGGGTTCCATAATTATTTTGATGATTGGAGGGCAAAAAAAGAAGAAAAGATAGAGTTTTTTGGTGAGAAAATCATAGGGCTTCTTCGTGAAGAGATTTTGGGCTTGTTGGAGGATTTCTTCAGCAGGATTTGCACTTTCAACTGTGAAAGATCAGTTCTAGGTGCTTTATATGTATTTGGGTGAATATTGAAGGAAAAAACAGTCATTGGGTGACATTCTATTGAGGGTTTGGAATCATATACTTGCTCATATCTTCATTTCCAGGCTTGAGATCATTGTGGGTAATTGATAGATAAATTTCTATGGTAATAACAATTGCATTGATATAAAATTTGGAATTTTTGATGGTGTTTGGGATTTTATCTACCCAGCCGTACCTGTCAGGCCGAACGACCCTTGTTGGGGGCTGACATTAAGTTAAGGCAGTCCAAATTACATCTTCTTTTGACCAGCATTTGTCATTGGGAGGCAGGCATTTGCATATTAGGAGCGGACTTGGGAGTTTAGTGAAGTTTTCAGTGGTCTTCATAAAAGCTACGGTCTGTACCAAATCTGGGCACTCAGCCGTACAGTTACCAGTCTAAAATCTGCTCAGAAACCAGTGTTAGTGTATCATCTGTTGGCTGCGATCTGTGGGAACATCAGCAACATTAAATGAACAAGGAGACTGTTGTCCTTAAGGTGCAAATCAATCATACTTTCCACTGTTGTAATGTTTGTTTCAGCTTTATATAAAAATCAGTCTTATTCCCAAGTTCAATATTGAGTGTAATGGCTGGGTACTAAGGAAATATTGAGGGTTCTTATAGTTGATGCTTGTGGGAGTTGTTTCATTGAAATATAGAATACATTATTGTTCCTTGTTGCTTGCATTTGCTATTGTATTTGGTTATTTCGAAATCTTATGCAAAAAAAAAAACACACCCATTCATCATTGAAACTTAAATCAAAACAATCAGCCCTTACGAGTGTCGAAGACTATTTTGAAACAAACAAACTTGGGATAAACTATTACAGTGGATTGTAGTTTGGGGGTGTACATTATAGTGGTATCAGAGCTTAAGTTCAACTCTGCCAGCCTGGTGGGTGTTTAGAATTTGATTTTAGTTGATAGTATGGCATTGAAAAGGGAAATGGAGTTGGCTAGGAAACTTTGGCTTACAGGAAACAAATTGGATCCTCTTTCACAATCAGATAAGGTTACCCTCGATACTTTGGGAGTGATAGAAGAATGTTTATCAGCTGTTGAACAAGCACCTTGTTATGAGATACAATTAGCAATTAATCCTACATGGACTTCTTTGGGTCAAGACAGGTGGTTAAAACATTCAAATGATAAGATAAGACTGGGTGTTGCTTGCTGTCATAGTGAACTTATACGAATTACAGCGCCAGAGAGTCCGTATGATGAAGATAAAATGTAGGAGATTCTATCATTGATCGTTGATAATTTACAGGGGATGGATAGCAGGAGCCCTTCTTTTGATAAACAATTTAAAATTTTGGAATTGATGGTAACAGTTCATGCAGGTGTGCTACTAGTGGATATGGGTTGTGACGAGATCATTTTTTAGATGTTCTACCATTTTTTGTCTTCTATCAGCAAGGATTTTGGGGAGACAGTCATGGATTCTATGTAGGATATTATGACATTGATCCTTGATACATATGACACTATTCCTCCATCGGTATTGAATTTATTGATAGCTGTTCAGAAACATGACTTGTGTCTTTCAGAAGCAGCTTATAGTTTGGTAGACGTTGTGGTCCAGAATTGTAATAAGCAGCTTAGCTTTGATTTGGACAGTGAACATGGAGAGGATTTACATAAGGATGACCTTTATCATGAGACCTATCCATTGGCACTACCAGATTTCCCTTTAGACTTGCACACACCTAATGTCAATGGAGTTGAGCACAGAGGGAATGTTTTGGCAGCAGATGCAGTTATAGTTGTTAACATACCAGCTAGAGTTCCTACTGCTATTAGTTGTCTTGTGGACACTACTGGGATTGTTGTTTGTGATGTTAGCTCAGTTGAGGTTTTTGTTTCAACTGTAGGAGTGGAGACTGATGCATATGTTACTCATGATGATGTTGTCTCAGACTTCATACCAGCCATTTCTGATGAGTCTGTTGCTTATTCTCAATCAGTTCATTTTGAGACCATTGAGCATCATGACAACCTTGGTGATGTAGGGATTGACAGGATTATGACATACAATGGTGACAATACAGGTGTTGGGTTTGGTTATCAAACCAAATTTTTGGAGGAGAGTGCATGGACGGTTCTACCTATCGATGATTCATAGAGTGTTGTTATAGGGGTAGTACATCTTGAGGATTATAGCTATTGTGATAGTACTATACAACATGACTCACTTACAGTGGCCCAACATAGTCCAAGATTTAGCATGAGATTAGAGGATCATCTCATAGTGCCTTGGGATCCGGGTGTGTTGACACCCGATGGTGATCTTGCACCGATAGGAGTTGTTTCCCCTTCTGGTGGAATTGCTGCCCTAGATTCATAGAGAGAGCTATGCTCAAGGGGCAGATTTGGAGATGAGTACCCGGTTAGCACAGCAGAGAGAGGGAAGTTGGATGAGCTTAGCTTGGAGTTGACTTTGGCTCACTTCTCTCTTGATCAGGCAGGAGATCAGTCACCTATCGTAGCCACTACACAACGTTCGGAGGGTGTTACAGAGAGTATGGTGGTACGACGGTTGGTTGAGGATTTGCATGAGATTGGGAGTGATGAGGAGGTGCACAGCAGTGGTAGTGTTTCCCCTACTTCACCATAGGATCAACATGAGTCTGATGTCGATGATGGTGCATCCTTTATCCAGGATGCCATTTCAGTTTTGGTTGATCCGATGACTCCTCTCTCATGTGACGATGGTGATGAGGTTGGTGAGTTTCCTATGAATTGCATAGTTTGATGTGCTCACCATTTTGATGCCAGCCCACATTTTGATGAGTGGACTTCATTCCAGATGACGCACAGTCATGGAGTGAAGAGTTGTGATAGTGGGTTGTTTCCTTCATTAGAGTACGAGTTGCTTCCTTCGCCAGAAGGAAAGACAGGATTGTACAGGGATTGTGATCTGCTTCAGAGGGTTAGTGTTTCTATAGGGACAGAGTTTGGGTTGAGCGGCTTTACACCTGTATACAGTATATTTCGACAGGGTTCTTCAGGTAGCCTTGATGTTTCTGTGTTGGATATTGGACCACTCCATGATTCGGTTGATGTTGTAGAGGACCAAATATGGGTTTGGGATCCAGGGAGTTGTGAGTGGTACTTGTTCCATCCCTATGAGTCAGTAGTTTCTAGGACTACTCAACTCTATGTTGGTCCATGGGATCAGGGTGGAGTGTACCCATGGCAGTTGTTGACTTGTGGAGATTGTACCTTGATGTCACTTCTATTGGATGTTTGGTGGTGGGAGTCAGTTCAGATCTTCAGTTGGGACTTTCCTGTTCGGTTGCAGGTCAGTAATCGAGTGACTCCAGACCGGTGTCTATTGATGGATTGGAGAGAGATTTTGGTCAGGGAGCGGATATTCATATTGATGAGAGTTGTTGGGAAGATATTTCTAGCATCTTCTCCTTTCACCATCCTTGATATACTCATCTGTTTGTGATGTTATCACAATTTGGGTTGGCATGTTACTTCTTCCTTGGTGATGCAGACGAGGGGTATACTATTGTGGCACTTAGTTTTTTTAGCAAAGTCCAGTTTGGTGCTCCCACAACATGACAGTGGTATTCTCATACTGGTGTGGGACCCTGGGATTCTATCAAATTTTAGTATGGGATTGCTTCTTCTGATGACAATGTTTGTTGGTGTTGCAGTGATCAGTGGTTGCAGCGTGTTGGGTGATGGGGTTGTTTCCAGATGTGTTGGTATATGGCCGTGTCTATCTAGTGAGGTGTTCTTCAGATTGTTTGGGATCGTGGCAGACGATGCATTGCTTGAGGACAAGCAATGTTAAGGGGGGTGACTGTAATGTCCCCATTTTAGCCTATTCATTATGCAGTGGTGATGAGCCTTGTTGAGTGGTGTTTTAACCCGATTGTGAAAACACACTCTCCTGTAGGATCCGAGTCCTAAATCCTCTGCTTGCAAAGAAATACGATTTCTCCAAGGTTCTTATTATGCTGATTATTAATTATCAAGAATGCTGCTTAAAATGAAATGCTAAGAACACCTTAGGGTTTGCAAGTGGATGTTAACAAGGGGCACTTGTGGTTTATTAATTTTGAATTTTCAATGGACTCAAAATGAATAAAATCTGCTTTAACCTTTAATTCGATGGATTTTCGAGTGATTTATTCAAACACAGTAAATAAACTGCTGAAAAATAAAATATGGGTTTGAAAAGCAAAGACAAAAATAAACAAAAGTAACAATAAAAAATAGATTACGATCGAGAAAGCTGTAATTAATCAGATGAAACCGAAGATAATGAGGCTTTCTACATGCAACCTAACCTAATGAACCTGCACATCCACACAATCCAAATAGGCCAGGTGCGAGTCTCGAGGGTTTATGTGGTAATTCCAGAAAACGAGGCATTCGCATGAAGCAACCAAGAGATCTTGCATTAACTTCACCTAAAAACCTAAGAAATACGGAAGGGAAATATAGACATTAAATCATGCATGCAAAAGTTACTCCTTCTTTCTCATCCAATAAGATGCCAACTCTCTGTATTTGTATTTAAATGATATCTCAATTACATTCAAAAATGTTTCGGGTGTGAAAGAAAATCCCAGAATAAAAAGAAGGAAATTGCCCAAGTACGGGCCCAGAATAGCACAAAGCCTTCGTCTCTGCAACTCCGTATTCGGAAATTTCCAACCCTTTCTTCGATTTGCAATTTTGGCTTTATAGCAATGTTATGGCTCTTCGATTTCCTCTGTCGCTTCATTTCCTCTTCCTGTGGGCGACCCTTCAAATTCCTGCTTTTTCCCGCTTTGATTCACGCTCAAATTTGGAAAGTTCCCGAAATTCGCTCTGCATGTAACGCCCCTGCAAGTCTGACACCTGCACGCCACGTGTCACGCACTTTCTGCGCCTGCCGTACCGCTTTTCTGTTACAGAACCCGACAAAACCGCAAGTCTGCCCGTTCATCTTCCCGGATCGCAAAATCGTGACGTTTTCTCTGCCGTACGCGTCCAACGGCTTTACGTCGCGATATCGCGACCATTCTGGCCTCGAGCCTCCTTGGCAACTTTATGTCGCGATATCGCGACCATTATCATCCTCTCGCCTTCCTTCGACAAACCGTCGCGATATCGCTACCGTTCTTATCTTCCGTACGCCTTGGCAAAACTTGTCGCGATATCGCGACACTTTTCCCTCTCGGACCTTCATGCAGCTTTCTGTCGTGAAATCGTGACCATTTTCTCAATCCGTACTATTTGCCAAAATGCGTCACGAAATCGTGACACCTTTCATCATCCGTACGCTTCCACAAAACTCGTCGCGAAATCGCGACGCTTTTCCCTTTCGGACCTTCATGCAGCTTCCTATCATGAAATCGCGACCATTTTCTACCCAAAACACGTCCAAATCCGACCATTTTTCTATTCCGTACAGTCTGTCAAAACCCGTCGCGAAATCGTGACCATTTTTCTGTCCGTACACCTTTGCTGCAATCGGTCGCGAAATCGCGACGTCTTTCCTGTCGCGATATCGCGACGTTTTTTCGCTTCCGTACACCTTTCCAAAACACGTCGCGAAATCGTGACACTTTTCATCATCCGTACGCTTCGGCAAAACACGTCGCGATTTCGCGACACCTTTTTCTTCCTTGTCACCGACACGTCGCGATTTCGCGACACCTTTTTCTTCCTTGTCACCGACACGTCGCGATTTTGCGACACCTTTTTCTTCCTTGTCACCGACACGTCGCGATTTCGCGACACCTTTTCTGTTTTGTTGTCGCTGGCCGCGCTGACCGCGATTTTCCGACATGTCGTGATTTCGTGACAATTCTCCGGTTTCGGTCGATTCACTTCCGATTTACTTCGCGATTTCGCGACATGTCGCGATTTCGCTACCTGTCGCGATTTCGTGACCCCTTTCTACACTTGTGCATTTTCTCTTTTTTTCAATTCTGGCATCTGGGTCACTGAGATCCTTCCCTGTGAGCCTGCAAAAAGGTGGGTCCCCAATCTTGGGGTGTGTTGTGGATCAACCACAACAAATGGTGACTCTGCTGTCAAATGCTCTTGAGCATTTTAGTAAGAACCAACTTTGAAACATATCACAAACTCGTAAATACTTGTTAGCACATGAGCAAAATAACAAATGCCCAAAGATCAAAAGTACATGAATCATCAGAATCATCAAGTATTAGCTCAGTGTGTGCAATGTGTTTTCATTCCCTATCGTTTGAAATTGATCAACATTCCATTATCAGTTTTGCATGAATGCATATATGGGATGGTGAATGATTTGTGGTCCTAAATGAATGAGCTAGAAGATTTTGCTTTTCCTAATAAGCATGATCATTCTTCTACTATTATGTACAAGCATTCAAGATTGCCAAACCCTCTTAGGACCCACAAGTTCATTTCCTTATTGTATCCCAAAGTTGGTTATGAGTCCCTACTATTTAGAACCCATGTGTAAGTGAATGTGAAATCAGAACTTTGGGGAATCGGACTCCCAACCAATCGAGATGAGAGTTTAACCCTATCATTACTATTCTGATTTGGAGTTTATTACCTCACTTTAAGCAAAATAATTAAACCAATTATGGAAGAAATGGTCATGCTAGTCTAACCCTCTAGACAATCAGTGGTCTTGTTTTTAGGCAAGACATGATGCCATGCATGGGCATATCTAACCCCACAATCCAGAACATATCTTCATTTCCTTGGACCTTGGGGATGACTACCCATCCCTTGCAGAGGACAAGTAGTACGATCCTTACAATCCAAAATAAAGATGAGATGGGAAAAATTTATTTATTTATTTATTTTTATTTCTTGGACCTTGGGGATGACTACCCATCCTGGTTAGGGACAAGTAGTACGATCCTTACAATCCAAACCTTAGATATAAATCATTAATTCTATTGCTTAAACCTTGGGGATGACTACCCATCCTTTGCAGAGGACAAATAGTACGATCCTTACAATCCAAGACTTACTATGAAATGAGACATAAGAGCTTTGGGGAATCTGATTCTCAACCAACCAAGATGAGAATTTATGCCCTATCCTTACTACTCCATGTGGGTCAAATCAAAGCTTTGGGGAATTGGATCCTCAACCTAAGTTTGATGAGGATTTAACCCTATCCTTACTACTATGATTTTAAGCTTTAAGCTTTATGGAAGTGGTTAAAACCACTTGTTTTAAGGATCATGTTGCATAATAGGATAGACATGAAAACCACTTTCGCTCAACCTTTTCTTCCAAGCTAGGTTTTGATCATTTTACTCAAGATATTTTTTAATTTATGATACGTGCTTAGTTCTAGATATCTCAAGACTCAGTTTCCAACCTTAGGAGCTACTTACATATATGTTATAACACAACCCTAAGAGGATTTGACATACTTTCATGGCTTGTACATAAGATGCATATGCAACTAAAATGAAATGTATGTGAGGTGAGATGGAATATGAATGCATTACTTCTTGAATTGTGAATGAAATGATTTATCATGCAAAACTGATTCTTTCATATATCACAAAGTCAAACAATATAACTTAAAAAGTTTTGTGCAACTTGTGGAGCTTTTACAAGACCATTCCAATATTTCATATTCTCCTAATCCTTAAGCATAAGTTGACATCTCAATTTTCTATTATTATATATATATATATATATATATATATATATATATATTTTTTTTTTTTTAAATTAACACACATGTCAATTGAAATCAAATCCATAATCAAAATCCTAACTAAACTAACAATCCTAAAAAAAATAAAAACAAAATCTGAAAATCCTTCACCAACACCAACAGAATAATATCAAAGTCTCACAACCTAAGGGCTAAAATAATGCTTTAGAATCTGCCCATTAACCGGCAGCATGAAATCTTTCCCTTCTAAGGTTTTTAGCCTGAAGGTGTTCTTCCCAAGTATTTATGAAATCTGATATGGGCCTAACCGAAGACAATCAAACTTTTGATGGTTTCCTTTTTCCTCATGTCTTTTGTCCCATAGTAACACCAAATCTGAAATTCTGAATGATTTAACTTTGGCCCTTCTATCAAACCATCTCTTGATGACTTCCTGGTGTTTGTTCATGTGATTCATGGCTTCTTCTCTCTTTTCATCCAGGTGCAATAACCGGCTCAATCTAGCTTCAACTTGATCATCTGTCCCCATGTACTCTTGTATGAAATGTAAGGTCTGCAACTCCAAATTTGCTGGAAATATCGGGTCTTGCCCATAGACCAAATGATAAGGAGTATTTCCTATAGCTTCTTTCACTCTGGTCCTATCTGCCCACAAGGCAAACTTTAATTGACTATGCCAGTCCCGAGGATTCTTTTCCAGCAACTTCTTAATAGTATTCAACAAATTCTTATTTGAAGATTCGGCCAACCCATTTCCTTGAGGATAGTAATTGGATGCAAACTTTAAGCTCACTTTATTATCATATGCCCATTCTGCAAATTGTGTGGAAATGAAAGCTTTACCATTGTCATTGACAATAGAATCGGGCATTCCATATCTTGTGATAATTTGATCCTCAAGGAATTTAATCACAACGTACGTGGTGGCGTGTTTAGTGGGAATCGCTTACGTCCACCTTGTACGATGTAATATGTAGTTGTCAAAATAAATTTGTGAGAGTCAGAAGAATTTGGGTTAATAACCCCGATAAAATCCAGTCCCCATTGTGCAAACGGTCTCATTTCAACTACAGGCTGCAACGGAATGGCTGCATTTCTTTCTCTATTTGCAGCCACTTGACAGATGTGACAAGATCACACATGAGCATGCGCATCTTTGAATATATGAGGCCGGTAATATCCTGCTCGCTAGGATTTGGTGTCTTTGTAGGATTGGCTGCACCATGACCGGTTCCATGCTTGCCATGAAATTCTTGCAACACCCCTGGCGGCTTCGTCTTTGCTCAAGCATCTCAGGTAGATACCTTCGTGATTTTTCCTGTAAAGTACACCAGACTTTATTAGATAGTTAATAGATTTAAGCCTTAGAGCTCTCCTTTGTGTTGAATTCAAATTAGACGGGCACTTACCAGTCAATAAAAATTGCACAATATCAACATACCAGTCCTCCTTAGCCATGTATTACGTATTTGAGCATTGACCTGTTATTTGCGGATCATTTTCTGCGATCGCCTTTGCCAGTCCTTGTCCTCGAACTAGTTTCATTGGTTGGATTTCGAGATCAAATTCTTGGATGGTTGCAATCCACTTTCCTCTCTTTTCACCTAGTTCATTACGTAAAAACATGGTCTTGACAGCAGAATCGGGTACAATGGCAATAATTCTGCTGTGTACGATGTAATGCCTAAATTTTTTCACCAGTTTTGAAAAGTGCGTACATTTGCTTATCAAGGATTGAATACCTTAATTGGGCATCTTTTAAGGGGGCACTTAAAAATGCAATGGGCTTTTCGGCATTATCTTCGCCTTTTTGGGTTAATACACTCGCCAAGGAGTGCTCCGATGCAAAAGCATAAATGTAAAAAGGCTTGGAATAGTCTGGGCTTATCAAGACCGGGGCTTTGGAAATGGCGTCTTTTATATTATGGAAAGCTACTCTAATTTCCTCGTTCCATCTTACGTCCACATCTTTCTTGAGCATCTGGTTTAGAGGTTTAGCTATCTCAGCAAAGCTAGAAATGAACTTCCTCACAAAATTGACTTGCCCAAAGAAAGACCTCAATTCTTTTTTTTGCTCGGGAGAGGTAGGTCTTGGATAGCTTGTATCCTTTACGGGTCGATGGATATTCCCTCCTTTGAAATAATGTGACCTAGCAGTTTCCCTTCTGTCACTCCAAAAATGCATTTCTTGGGATTTAATGAAATTCCATGTTCCCTGCACCTTTGAAGCACCTTCTTTAAGTCTTTAACATGATCCTCTCTCTTCTTCGAGAAAAATGGGATATCATCCACATACACGATGATGCATTTGCCTATTAGTCCTTTGAATGCGTAATCCATGGCGCGTTGAAAAGTTGCACCAGCATTTAATAGTCCGAATGGCATTCTCTTATATGCAAATGTTCCCCACTTGGTAGTGAAGGCTGTTTTCATCCTGTCATCTGGATGTATAAGAACTTGGTTGTACCCAGAATATCCATCGAGAAAGGACATCATTTCTGATCCATTTACCATTTGTAAGATTTCATCGATTGATGGCAATGGATAATTATCTTTACGGGAGGCCTTATTAAGATTTCGAAAATCTATGCACAGCCTAATCTCTCCACTCTTTTTTCTCATTTGGAGCGAGGTTAGCCACCCGGGTTGAGTGCCTAACGGGAAAAATGATTTTCGCCTCTAACGGTCTTTTAACCTCCTTTTCGATCAAAGGCTCCAATAGCGGGTTAACAACTCGTTGTCTTTGCCTAAAAGGCTTGGAGTTCGGCTTCAAAGGTATGGTATGCGTGATAATGTTATGATTGTAAGTCTTTAGCTCATTGTAGTTCCAAGCAATACAATCTATGTAATGCTTCAAAGTCTGTATTATATTGCTCCTTTCTTCCTCTGTACATGCCTTTGCTATGTACACCTCCTTTGGATTATCTGCACTCCCCAGATTAATTGAATCGCATGCATCTTTGGGGAGCGGGACTCTTTTTCTTTTCTTGTTCTTGCATTCCATGTCGAACATTTTTTCTAATGAAACCACGTCTTTAGGGATTTTGTTGGATTGATACGCAGTTTCACTTTCTTCTGTTTCATCCTGCCACCTTTGTTCCTCATCGATCACTTGATTTTCAAAAATACCTGAGTTTGTGACAAACTTGAAGATGTACTGTCACACTCAAAAACCTGGAAATTCTTCACATTATCAGGTATTGATGGACAAGGAACCAGCTCAATGGAAAACTTTTTACATCTTTTTATATCCACCGGGTTTAACATGCCCGCGGCGACTGCAAGAGAGTCTGCTATTCGATTCCCTCTCCTAGAAATAAGGGCTATGTTGAATGCATCAAACTCCTCCATGAGATCCATAACCCTAGTCCTATAAAGGCTCAGTCTTTTGTCGCGGCATGTATCTTGTCCTTTGATTTGCTTGACAACCAACTCCGAATCACCCAAAACCTTCAAGCATTTAACATGTTTGCTCAATGCTAGACGTAAACCGTAAATCAATGCTTCGTATTCTGCCACATTGTTTGTGCAAGGAAATTGCAGTCTGTAGGCAGCCAATAATGGTTTACCTCCTGGACCAGTGAGCTCGACTCCAGCTCCTGCTCCTTGTCTAGATTTTGATCCATCAAACTTGAGCAACCACGTGTGATCTTTTTCCTCAGAAGAACCACCATGACACACTTCTTCTTTAAGTTCATCAGCGGCTTTCTCAACATCAAGAGCATAGACCCCAGGTGCGGCTCAGAAAAGCTGAACCTCATTCGGCTTGTTAAAATCTGTTATAATCTCCTTAAGCCTCGGTTCGTTTTCCACTCTGATTTGGTTAGCAATGCCCTTCCATGGCAGCCACATATGCGAGCAATCTGTTGCAAAATAGCCATTCAGCGTTTTCATCCAATCTCTCACAAGTAACATTCCATACCTACTCGGGATGTTAACCACCAAAATATCTACAACTTTCTGGACCCTGGGTTCAGAATTTAATTGAATCTTGACATCATATAAGGTCCCTACTACATTTACTTCTGAACGGTCCAATTGCAAGACCGTGCATTTGGATGAAACCGGTTGTAGACCCAGCATTTGACATATCTCCGTAGGCATGAGGTTGCTAGTGGCTCCTGTGTCTACCAAACAGTTATGCAAGTTCTTACCCGCAATTCTCAGAGTTAATAAGAATGGCGGGACATCCCTTCTTTCCTTTCGCAAAATTAGGTGGGATTCAGCTTTCTTTTCCTTCCACATCGGATCAGGTGAGTTCAAAGCTCTTATCAACGCCTCCTTTTGACCGGGCAATTTAGGCTGCGTCCGGGGAATGAAAGACTAGATTTGGACTTCTTCATATCCTCCACTACGTCATAATTTGGTTTTTCGAATTTGACTGTCTTTCGGACGTCATTAGACATTTCTCTTACGAGTGGAGGGGAGGGTTGTTACTTGCCTTTGTATACGGAGGAAGAATAGAAGCTGTTTGGAGGTGTTGATGAGGTTTTAGGGGTTTTAGACTTACTCCTCAAATGGTACCCATGAGTCCCTTTTATGAAATCTCGAAAAGCTTGCACCTCCTGCTCCAATACTTCATCTTCTTCCTCCTCGCTCTCACCCTCTTGGTGATATCCTATTTCCATCACCATAATATTTTCATCTTCGTCGATACGATGGATCCTCATTTGATACCGAGTTCCAAATCGTCAACTTGTGCCTGAAGACAATGAGTGTATCTAGCTATCTCGGGACAATTCTTTTCATTGTGTTCTTTTGTGTTATGTAACTTGCACCCTCTTTCCCATGCCAAATCTGAAAGATTCAAAAGAGAATTGGATTGGCTGGGGCCTGCAGAAGCATCTAATTGATTAGCAATGGGAGCAGGAACTCCCCCATTGTTTGGCTTAGTGTTCCAGTGCCTCCCTCTATTGTTAAAATTCTGACTCGGGTGAGGGGCACGGGACTCATGCTTCTGCTGTTGAACTCTGTCATTACTTAGTTTATGCACTAGTTTCTTGAGCTCTTCGACTTTCGAAAAGACATCTTTCGGTGGAACCACATTGTTATTAACCCCCATTGGATTTGCATAATTGATGGGGTCTTGATTCCACATTTGGGTGGGGTTATGAGGCATTGGATTCCCAAATGGATTGATACCTTGAATTGGGATTGGATTCGAAACAGGGACTATGGCTTGAGGATTGACTTGACTAGTTTCTGCGTAGTTGATTGACTGTTCTGCAAAAATGCAGGAACAGGTGGAATGGCTGCGATTGGTTGGATTGGAATGGGTGCATATGCGGGTGCTGATGGATACGGCTGCGGATATGGGAATGCGTTCATATTTGGCATTTGTGGTGCCATGAGCTGATTTGCCTAGGGAATTTGACCATATAGAGCACCCTGTCCCAACATAGGCATTTGGGTAAACCCGTAGCCTTGCGGTGTCAGCTGCTGCTCAATAGTCATGGCTTCATTATAGGCCAAAGCCAGCGTGGTGACCTGAGGATTACGCCTTGCAAACATGGCTGTCATGGGGTCCAATGCCCCAAAATATATCTGCAAAGCTACTTGCGGGATCGATGGCAAAATGTCTAATTGCTCTGTTATAGTTCTTTTGGAATCTCTGATTAAACATTCGGATTGGTTCCCCTTGGCCCCGTTTGCATGTAATAAACTGATTGTAAATAGTTGCGGGATCTAAAGGAGACCTAAATTGATTGACAAATGCATTTTCCATTTGTGTCCAAGAGGTGATTGAACCAGTTGGCAAGCATATGTACCATTCATATGCTATTGGATCCAAGCTCATGGGGAAAAGTCTGCAGGCTACATCTTCATGCTGAACTTGCGGTCTAATTAAAACATCCCTATAGGCTTGGATATGTTCTTCTGCTTGTTCTTAGGCCATCGGCTTGTACTTAGGCAGAAATATTTCAATGTTCTTGGGGATTTCATGGATATCCCCAGCAATATTCAAAGGAGTATTGTTAGCTCCATACCAAGGAGCTGCTGGAGCTTGAGCCATTTGACTCAGAATTGATGTAGACAGACCTACAATAGCAGAAGAAATGTTAGAAACTATAGGCGCACTAGGGGCAACAGATACTACTGGCGTAGGTCCACTCGACGTTCCTGGAGAAAACAGTCCTTTTGCTATCGGAGTGCTTACGACTTGCTTGATTTTACCCTTGGGAGTACCAGTAAGGTCGTGAAAAATGGTTTCTCCGGTTGTTTGAGACCTGGTCGCAATACGGCGTGGTGGGTCCAGCCTGCCTGAGGAAACCCTCGGCTAGTTCGAAGAAAACCTGCAACAAACAAAAAAAAACAGTGTTGCAGTTTAGCCGTAAATTATTTCAGAATTAAATTAAAATAAAATATTCAGATATATAAAAATTAAAATAAATAAACCGATCCGCCCTCCTTCTAGCGCCAATCTGTTGAGTGGTGTTTTAACCCGATTGTGAAAACACACTCTCCTGTAGGATCCGAGTCCTAAATCCTCTGCTTGCAAAGAAATACGATTTCTCCAAGGTTCTTATTATGCTGATTATTAATTATCAAGAATGCTGCTTAAAATGAAATGCTAAGAACACCTTAGGGTTTGCAAGTGGATGTTAACAAGGAGCACTGTGGTTTATTAATTTTGAATTTTCAATGGACTCAAAATGAATAAAATCTGCTTTAACCTTTAATTCTGATGGATTTTCAGTGATTTATTCAAACACGGTAATTAAACTGCTGGAAAATAAAATATGGGTTTGAAAAGCAAAGACAAAAATAAACAAAAGTAACAATAAAAAATAGATTACAGTCAGAAAGCTGTAATTAATCAGATGAAACCGAAGATAATGAGGCTTTCTACATGCAACCTAACCTAATGAACCTGCACATCCACACAATCCAAATAGGCCAGGTGCGAGTCTCGAGGGTTTCTGTGGTAATTCCAGAAAACAGGCATTCGCATGAAGCAACCAAGAGATCTTGCATTAACTTCACCTAAAAACCTAAGAAATATGGAAGGGAAATATAGACATTAAATCATGCATGCAAAAGTTACTCCTTCTTTCTCATCCAATAAGATGCCAACTCTCTGTATTTGTATTTAAATGATATCTCAATTACATTCAAAAATGTTTCGGGTGTGAAAGAAAATCCCAGAATAAAAAGAAGGAAATTGCCCAAGTACGGGCCCAGAATAGCACAAAGCCTTCGTCTCTGCAACTCCGTATTCGGCAATTTCCAACCCTTTCTTCGATTTGCAATTCGGCTTTATAGCAATGTTATGGCTCTTCGATTTCCTCTGTCGCTTCATTTCCTCTTCCTGTGGGCGACCCTTCAAATTCTTGCTTTTTCTCGCTTTGATTCACGCTCAAATTTGGAAAGTTCCCAAAATTCGCTCTGCATGTAACGCCCCTGCAAGTCTGACACCTGCACGCCACGTGTCACGCACTTTCTGTGCCTGCCGTACCGCTTTTCTATGACAGAACCCGACAAAACTGCAAGTCCGCCCGTTCATCTTCCCGGTCACGAAATCGCGACATGTTTTCTCTGCCGTACGCGTCCAACGGCTTTACGTCGTGATATCGTGACCATTCTAGCCTCGAGCCTCCTTGGCAACTTTATGTCGCGATATCGCGACCATTATCATCCTCTCGCCTTCCTTCGACAAACCGTCGCGATATCGCTACCGTTCTTATCTTCCGTACGCCTTGGCAAAACTTGTCGCGATATCGCGACACTTTTCCCTCTCGGACCTTCATGCAGCTTTCTGTCACGAAATCGTGACCATTTTCTCCGTCCGTACTGTTTGCCAAAATGCGTCGCGAAATCGTGACACTTTTCATCATCCGTACGCTTCCGCAAAACTCGTCGCGAAATCGCGACGCTTTTCCCTTTCGGACCTTCATGCAGCTTCCTGTCGCGAAATCGCGACCATTTTTCTTCCGTACGCTTCGGCAAAACACGTCACGAAATCGCGACCATTTTTCTGTTTCGTACAGTCTGTCAAAACCCGTCGCGAAATCGCGACCATTTTTCCATCCGTACACCTTTGCTGCAATCGGTCGCGAAATCGCGACGTCCTTCCTGTCGCGATATCGCGACGTTTTTTCGCTTCCGTACACCTTTCCAAAACACGTCGTGAAATCGTGACACTTTTCATCATCCGTACGCTTCGGCAAAACACGTCGCGATTTCGCGACACCTTTTCTTTTCTCCTCACCGACACGTCACGATTTCGCGACACCTTTTTCTTCCTTGTCACCGACACGTCGCGATTTCGCGACACCTTTTCTTCCTTGTCACCAACACGTCGCGATTTCGCGACAGCTTTTTCTTCCTTGTCACCGACACGTCGCGATTTCGCGACACCTTTTCTTCCTTGTCACCGACACGTCGCGATTTCACGACAGCTTTTCTATTTTGTTGCCGTTGACCGCGCTGACCGCGATTTTCCGACATGTCGCGATTTCGCGACAATTCTCCGGTTTCGGTCGCGATTTCGCGACATGTCGCGATTTCGCGACATGTCGCGATTTCGCTACCTGTCGCGATTTCGCGACCCCTTTCTACACTTGTGCATTTTCTTTTTTTTTCAATTCTGGCATCTGGGTCACTGAGATCCTTCCCTGTGAGCCTGCAAAAAGGTGGGTCCCCAATCTTGGGGTGTGTTGTGGATCAACCACAACAAGCCTATTATGTAGCTCTCATTTAGGAAACCTCTTTTGGCGGTAGTTTTGCATGCTTTGGGTGTGGAATTACTATTTTTAGTAAGTCGATGATCTTTTAGAGTGAAAATTATCGATGAGTATTTTGGCTTAATGGGTGCTCGAAAATGAGTTCAGATGTTCGTTCGATCAATCTAGTTGAGATATTTTAATGGTCAAAGTTTAATTTAATATAAAGTCAAATTATAAAATAATTATTGATGGTGACTTTATATTATTATTAAAAAGGGTCCCTTAAGTCACTTAAAAATTATAATATAATAAAGTGACTTTGCAAATGAATTTTATGAGAATTAATTATTAAAAGTGCTTTCAATAATTAATTAGAGAGCAAAAGTGAATTTTGGCCCTAATTGGTGAAATAAAAGAAAAAGGAATTCATTTTCTCATTCATTCAGGAGCTTGCAGGTTGTAGGTGATTTCTCAAGGGCTTGTTGAGGACGACCATTCTCAGCAGGAATAATCTTTTCGATTGTGTAATATCAATCTTGGAGGTTTGAGATGTGTTTGCATCCAACATTCACAGTTGTGCTTCAGTGTTTTCAAACTAGGATTTGCAGATTTGTGAAGGTCAACATTTGATAAAACCAACACATGGGTTTTCTTGTCTACATCAACCATAAAGGGTTCCATAATTATTTTTATGATTGGAGGGCAAAAAATACGAAAAGATAGATTTTTTTGGTAGAGAATCACAAGGCTTCTTCGTGAAGAGATTTTGGGCTTGTTGGAGGATTTCTTCAGCAGGATTTGCACTTTCAACTGTGAAATATCAGTTCTAGGTGCTTTATATGTATCTATTAAGGGACATTGAAGGAAAGTATAGTCATTGGGTGACATTCTATTGAGGGTTTTGAATTATATACTTTCTCATATCTTCATTTCCAGGCTTGAGATTAGTGTGTGTAATTGATAGATAAATTTCCATGGTAATAACAATTGCATTGATATAAAATTTGGATTTTTTTATGGTGTTTGGGATTTTATCTACCCAGCCATACCTGTCAGGCCGAATGACCCTTGTTGGCGGCTGACATTAAGTTAAGGCAGTCCAAATTACATCTTATTTTGACCAGTATTTGTCATTAGGATGCAGGAATTTAGTGAAGTTTTCAGTGGTCTTCATAAAAGCTATGGTTTGTACCAAATCTGGGCACTCAGCCATACAGTTACCAGTCTAAAATATGCTCAGAAACTAGTGTTAGTGTATCATATGTTGGCTGCGATCTGTGGGAACATCAACAACATTAAATGAACAAGGATACTGATGTCCTCAAGGTGCAAATCAATCATACTTTCCACTATTGTAATGTTTGTTTCAGCTTTATATAAAAATCAGTCTTATTCCCAAGTTCAATATTGAGTGTAATGGTTGGGTACTAAGGAAATATTGAGGGTTCTTATAGTTGATGTTTGTGGGAGTTGTTTCATTGAAATATAGAATACATTATTGTTCCTTGTTGCTTGCATTTGCTATTGTATTTGGTTATTTCGAAATATTATCCAAAAAAAAAAAAACACACCCATTCATCATTGAAACTTAAATCAAAACAATTAGCCCTTACGAGTGTCGAAGACTATTTTGAAACAAACAAACTTGGGATAAACTATTACAGTGGATTGTAGTTTGGGGGTGTACATTATAGCTTCTCCAAGCATATTTTAAGCAAATTGATTGATAATATATTATAGTACAATTAATAAAATAAGGAAATTTCATGTTTTAAAGGAACTTAGAAAATTTTATCCACAAAATTGCTACTTCATATTCCTCCTGATTATTGATCTTCTGCAACTAGCTAAATAAACCATGTTGAAATCCTATGGATAGGCAGTCTTGTATATTATTATTTTTAACTCATGACATATAATAAATATTTTTCATATTGTAACTAAGTCTACTTAATTTAAACTCATCTTCTTTAACAACGGTCATGTTAATTTTTTAATAAAATCAAATTTAAGTATATAACAAACATAAAGGTGTCAAAATAAAATAAAGATTACATAGAATTATGTAAATAATTATTAAATAAAATAGATATGATTTTTATTGTCAAATAAATTAAATAAAAAAAATTTCAAATTCATTTAGAACCATTTTATTTGAAAAAACCAGCTTTTGACCTCATAACTCTCTTGGCTATAATGTTCTGTGGAATTCAATACTATAACTTGATGGTGTTTTGTTTTCACTGACTATCTACAATTTTTGTAATTTTTCTAGCACACATTTTATAATCCAAAATTAAAACTTTCAATCCTATCAATTATCCCAATATTGAATTATACAACACCTTTGCAATGACTGGTTAATAATGTTGTTGAGGAGCGGGAAAATGAGCTATGGTGATTTTTGAATCTGAACTAGGGTTTCTAGATTTTCAAAAAATCTCTGGCTTCTGCTAGCTTGCAGAGGTGTCTTTGGGGTACGGTGGTTCTAAAGGTTCGATCGGTGCCCCAGGAGGGTCCAATGGGGACTCCTCTGGCTCCTTTTCTAGGAAGTACTAGCTCTTATGCTGATTTGTTTAAAGAAGATTCTCCTCCAAAGAATGCCAAAGCCCAAAAGATGGCATATAAAAAGCTCTTCATGACTGCTGGGAATAGGTCTTCAGCACGACATGTGAATGGTTGTTTATCGCAAGCCGAATCCAGGCCAAAAATCGTCATTGATCCTAGCATGGTTGAGGAGTCTGTCCTCTATAGAGCTAGACATGATTTAATCTGCAAGTTCATGGGTATTTGCCCTTCCCTAAGCTTTCTGCATTCTTGGATCCGCTAGAACTGGGAGCCCCATGGTGAGTTTTCATTATGGTTTATTAGTAATGGTTATTTTATTGTCAGCTTCTCGGCTCTGGCCGATAGAAATAAGGCTTTTGAGTCGAAGAAGAAAAACCATGGCCCAATAGGGCTATTTGTTCAACCATGGAGGGTAGGATTCGATCCTCATGTTGAACCTACTGCTGTCCCAGTGTGGATTCGATTATATGCTATTCCAATGGAATTTTGGGGTGAGCAGGTACTGACAATGATTGGCAATTCGATTGGTAGACATCTGGGTGTTTCCAGAGACACTATTGAAGGGAGCATGGCGGTGTATGCTCGAATATGTGTGGAGATGAATCTAAGCCAGCCTTTGTCGACAGAGTTGGAAATTGAACTGGCAGGTCTTTCCTGGATTCAACAGTTGGACTATGAGGCCCTACCCTTTAGATGTTAGGTTTGCCACAAGCATGGACATTTGGCCCGTTTTTGTCCTCTTAATATGAATGCCAATATGGAGGCCCACTCAAGAATGCCAAACTTGCCTAAAGAGGATAAGGCTGCACCCAATAAAGATCCTATTAGCACCAGTCAGGGCCAGGAATCCCAGAGAGAGGGTTTTGAATAGCCCAGAAGAAAAATATGGACAAAGAAAAAGGAGGGAAAGGATCAATCTCATCTCAGGTCTGCCAATAGGTATGAGATTTTTAAGTCATTGGTTGATGAAGAGGATCAATCTATGGAGGGCTTGGAGGGTTTCAAGGAAACCTCTGTTGTTCCTAGGCAACTCCCCCTCTCATCTTCTCCTATCATTCAGTAGATAGTTGATCCCTCTGAGGTATCACATCCAGTGTGTTCTGGTGCCTTAGTAGTCCATAACTAGGAGCAGACAGTTTCTCAGGATGTTCGCATGCGGATAGCAGAGAAAAACAGGGAAATGCCATCTTTGGGGATAACCTAGATAGAAAAAAGATCAAAAAATAGTAATTCTCATGGAGCTAGTAGAAGATCCAATAAGGAGGTTCTTGCAGCCTAGGGAGACAAATTGATCATGGGAGGATTGGTGAGGACAATTGACTCTTATTGCTCCCAGGGTAACCCATGATTATACAATCTTGGAATGTGAGGGGTTTAAACAATAGAACCCATCAATCTGCTGTTCAAATATTATTAGAGCATAGCAATACTGATTTTTTGCTTTTACAAGAGACCAAGATGTCTTTGGATCTTATGTCTAAAACAGTCAACAGAATTTGGAGGGGTGCTGGTCATATGGATGTGGCTGCCCAAGGTGCCTCAGGGGGACTGTTACTCTATGGAACTCTCTGGAATGGTCTGCAATAGAACACATTGCCTGGAGGGGTGTTCTCACTTCTCTATTTAGGAATAATGTCTCTGCAAAATTCGTTCTTGTCACTAACTTTTATGGTTATAAAAATCTAGAGGGTCAGAGGTGGCAGTGGAAGGCTGTGCATGACATGCGAGCATCAAGGGAAGATATAGACTGGATTATAGCGGGGGACTTTAACGCTAAATTATCTTCTAGAGACCAGGAAGGGGAACACCTCTTTTGGATCCAGGGGACTGTTTCATGATTGCTTAAGTCCAGGATTTGCACTTAGTGGACATTAAATGTCCTGGCAATAACTTCACTTGGACTAATAAAATGCGGGAGCCACATAGTAGGAAGGTGAAGCTAGATCACTTTTTGCTTTCAGAGGAGGTTTTTGTAAAATGGAATATCAATTTTCAGATTTTTGCAGGCCCTATTTCTGATCACTGTCCTATTCTATTGGAAAGCAGGACTAGGATGGGGATCCATCACAAACCTTTCAGATTTGAGAATTTTTGGCTTCAAAAAGAAGAACTTCGGGAGAAAATTCCACAGTGGTGGGAAGAGGGCCGCCCAGCTTATGGGAGAGCTATGTTTAGAATCCACAAACAACTTCAATATGTCAAATCTTAGTTGAAGTATTGGAGGCATTCTAATAAATCTGACTTCCAGGCCCAAAGAGCTCCGTTGGTGGCCCGCTAGGATGAGGTCCAAAAATAGTTTAGAGAAGGAGTAATAACTGACCAGCTCAAAGTTGAGGATGATGCCTTGCATTCTGCAGTTGAGGACATTGACAACCAGGAGGAGATCTATTGGAAACAGAGAGCAAGAACTTCCTGGTTATTAGAAGGGGATAGAAATACAAAATTCTTTCATCGACTGCTTGTGCTCAAAGACAGATGAATAAGATGGAGGCCCTTCAAGATGAGAATGATCATTCCTTTGATACTCTTCCAGGTATTCATTCCCATGCTATGGATTATTTTTCAAAGCTTTTTAAGGAAAGTGTGGTTCAAGATGTAGAGGCCCAAAATGAAGTTATTTTTGTCATACCTGCTATTATTTCGGAGGATGAAAATCAGGCCCTCCTCAAACCCATTGATAGGGATGAATTGAAAACTATGGTCTTTGGAATGAGCACTGGTAAAACTCTTGGTCCAGATGGCTTCCCAATTGAGTTCTTTCAAGCTTTTTGGGACTGCTTCGAGGAAGATGTAAGGGTTGTTGTTGAAGAATCCAGAGAAAATAAGAGAATGCTTAAAGCTATAAACCACATGTTCATTACCTTGATTCCAAAAGGGGAGGAGGGGGTTCATATTTTAGATTATAGGCCTATTACCTTATGTAATGTGGTGTACAAAATAATCACTAAGGTAATGGCTGAGCGCCTAAAACCTCTTCTTCACAACATTATCTCCTCTGAGCAAGGAGGCTTTGTTGAGGGACGACAGATTCTAGATGGGGTGGTTGTGGCCCAGGAAGCAATCCATTCAATGCACACTTTTGGTAATAAAAGGATGTTCATTAAATTGGATATGTCAAAGGCTTATGACAGGGTTGAATGGAGCCTCCTGGCTAAAATGATGGCAGCCTTCGGCTTCTCTCAGGGTTGGATTGAGTGGATCATGAGCTGTGTCTCTTCCCCGACTTACTCTGTGCTTATCAAGGGCCTTCCTTCGCAACCTTTTGGAGCTTCTCGAGGTCTGCGCCAGGGGGATCCTTGTTCCCCTTATCTATTTCTCATTTTGGTTGAAGGTCTTGGCAAAATTTTCTCGAGGAGAAGACAGCAAGGTAGATTATTGGGTATTAGGGTGGGGGATGAAGTTGTATCGCACCTGCAATTTATGGATGACATTGGTTTGATGGGAGTGGCCAACATTAGGGAAGGTAGAACGATTAGGGATACTATTAATGTTTATCTCAGGGCTACTCAATAGGTCATTAATGAAAATAAATCCAAAGTGGTCTTTTTTAATCTGGAGCAAAGGCTTCAGAATAGAATTTTAGAAATCCTGGGATTCACTAGGACTTATCTCCCTGTGGTTTACTTGGGTATCCCCTTGCACTTCAAGAGGCTGAACTTAGACACTTGGAGGAATATGCTAGAGTGTATCAAGGACAAAATTAATCACTGGTCTCACAAGTGGTTAAGTTATGGTGGCAAATTAACGTTCTTACAATTAGTCATTCAAGCCATGCCAATCTACAAATTTTCTATCTAGGCTGCCCCGCTTACAATATGGAAAGAGTTGGACAGGATGGCTAGGAAGTTTTTGTGGGAAGGAGCTAAAGGAAAAAGAAAGTGGGCCTTAGTGGGTTGGGATAAAGTCACCCATCCCAAGGTAAAAGGTGGGCTGGGACTGAGAGGATCCAAGTTAAATAATCAAGCCTTGGCTAGAAAGTTGTATTGGAGGTGGATTTCCCAACCAAATTCTTTATTTAATAGAATTCTAATGAGTAAATATTTGGGTCAAGTTAACCCCAATGAGGTGGGACGTTTCCCTCTAGATGGTACTGGATCCTTAGTGTGGTAGGATCTCAAGCTAGGATCTTACGTTATTAAATATCAACTATTTTGGAAAGTGGGGAGAGGGGAGAAGACCCATTTTTGGATTGATTCTTGGGATTAGTACCCACCCATCATTGTTGAATTCCTCGAGTTACTTCCAATAAAATCTGCCATAGAAATCATGGGTTGGGTCCATATTGAAAGTTATTTCAACACTTCTCAGGTGGGGGAGTATAAGTTTAAGAAGTTTAAGAGGTTGGAGTAGTGGCCAATTCCAATCCCCCCAGAGTTGGCACCCATCTTAACCAAAATCTTAACAAAAAGGTTTCTCACAGGGAGAGACAAGGAGGATGAATTAGCTTGGGGCTATGGGAGCCTTGGTGTTTATACAGTGAAGGACGGATATGACAAGATCCTCCCAGACCTTCTCCCCATTCTTTTTCAATTGAGGATTGGAGAAAGATTTGGCACTCTAAGGGCTGGCCAAAAGTAAACTTTTTTTCTTGGCAGTTTATGCACAATGGTATTCTCACTTTTGACAATCTCAGATGTAGAGGAATCATCGGCCCTTCTCAATGTGTTTTATGCCACAAGAATGAAGAAACATCTGATCACCTGATGTTTGAGTGCCCTTTCATGCGTCAGATTTGGAAGCGATGGCTCTCTCATTATAAAATCCAGGTTAATGGTGACATGAATCGTAATAATATTTGAGAAATATGGAAGCGAGGTAGATTTAAATCCAAAGCTCTTCAAATTGGGTGGGAGCTTGGTTTATATTTCATTTGGTGGCAAGTGTGGTTGGAGAGAAACGCTAGAATTTTTAGAGAAACCTTTTCCTCGCTAGATGGAGTTTGGCAGGTCATCTAGAGCAAAGTCACAGAAACTGTTGTTGTCTATGCTAAAGAGGAAACTCAGGTTGTTCCTGGGCCAATGGAAGAGGGAGTTGAAAAGCGAGAGGGACATAATAGAACTAGTTGGAAACCACCCCCAGAAGGCTGGATTAAAATCAATACTGATGGGGCTACAAAGGGCAATCCGGGTAGCGTCGATATCGGTGTGGTTTGTCAGAATCATGAGGGATCAGTGCTCTATTGGGAACTGTAGTGTTTGGGTAGAGCCACAAATAATGAAGCAGAAGCCATTGCTATCAAATCTGCCTCTATTTGGGTAGTTACTTAGGGTCATAGGAGGATAATTCTTGAATCTGATTCTCAGATTCTGGTTGGAGCTCTAGACTACATGAGGAACTTTTCATTGAACGCCTAGAGGTTGAGGATTTTGGTCTCTCAAATCAAATAATTATGGAGGGAATTAGATGATGTGATTCCAGTATATGTGAGCAAATATTTAAACAAAGCGATCGATTTCTTGGCTAAGATGGGTGTTGCGAAAGAGGTAGGGGTGCAGCTGCACAGTGACATGCATATTGAAGATGAGGTGATCAGGTAGGGCCTTGAAAGATCCTTGAGACAATGATCAATGAAAAAGCTAAGGGTGGTTTTTGTCATGATTTCGTGACCTGTTGTGCCATCGTGGCCATTGACGGTAAGCTGTAGTGATATCGCGACATGTTGCATCGTCGCGGCTGTTGGAGAAAAGTTGTTGCGATATCGTGACATGTTGTGATATCGCGATCGATGGAGGAAAGTTGTCGCGATATCATGACATGTTGCGCTATCGCGGCCGATGTGGGAAAGTTGTCGTGATATCGCGATATGTTGCGTCGTTGCGGCCGCCAAGGAAAAGTTGTTGCAATATCGCGACATGTTGCACCGTCGCGGCCAAGGGAGGAAAGTTATCGCGACATGTTGCACCGTCGCTGCCGTTGAGGGAAAGTTGTCACGATTTCGTGACATGTTGCGCCATCACGACCAAGGGAGGAAAATTGTCATGATATCGCGACATGTTGTGCCATCGCGGCCAAGGGAGGAAAGTTATCACGATATCGCGACATGTTGCACCATCGTTGCCGCCAGGGAAAGTTGTCACGATTTCGCGACATGTTGCGCCGTCGCGGCCAAGGGAGGAAAGTTGTCGCAATTTCGTGACATGTTGCGCCGTCGCTGCCGCTGAGGGAAAGTTGTCGCAATATCGCGACATGTTGCGCCGTCGCGGCCAAGGGAGGAAAGTTGTCGCGATATCGCGACATGTTGCGTCGTTGTGGCCAAGGGAGGAAAGTTGTCGTGATATCACGACATGTTACGTCGTCGCGGCCGCTGGCGGTTAGTTGTCACGATATCGCGACATGTTGCTCCGTCACGGCCAAGGATGGATTTTTGTCGCGATTTCGCGACAGGTTGACTTTTTGCGGTCAGAGGAGTCTTGTGTCGCGATTTCACGACTTGTAGCTTTTTCGCGACCAGAGGTGAAGTTGGTGTTTGTTGCGCGTTTTCACGATAAGTTGTTGTAACATACCTATCAGCTCTCTCAGCTAGCTTGGTATTGGTTCAAGAGATTTGGATCCAGTGCAAATCTTCCTCTTCTCTTGTAATCATGTGTTTTCATTGTTTTCGGCTGGGATGTGTCTTCTCCCAATTGTAACTGATCTTTGTTTTAATACAAGTTTTTTTCAATTTTTTCAAAAAAAAAAATAATGTTATTGACTTGTTTTTGAAATGATTTACGAACATCTCAGTTTTGTACAAGTTTTCCAAACCCACAAACATCCATGATTAACACCCATTAATGTATAGAGCATGCCTAGAGACACTAAGTTTTGTAGGTATCATTATGCCAACTTAAGGGTAACAACCAGCACAACATTCCACTTTGGTTTGGAACTTGGGACATTTTTTTTTTTGGTACAAACTTGAGACATATTTAATACTTCAAACAAACTTATTCCCCAAGCTTTTTACCTTAATTTGCTCCGAATGATGGGCAGCATGGGGCAAGTGGCAGTAGAATAAGGGCATGAGTTCTTGCCTCGAGATATATATATAAAAAGTCAAAAGACCACTAATTCTCTTAATCAAGAGTGTTTTCAAGGCCTGCCCACCACAAACTTATTATATGTTTTACACTCAACAATTCATTTGTCTCCTCTACGTCGAAATTTTTCAATATTCTTTCTACAGATATGGAGTTGCAGTTTTCATTGTCAGTCTTGAAATCAGGAATAAGAGGTGTTCCATGTCACTAATAAAATAATGTGATTAAGGTCCATTGGAACGTGGAAAGAACCTCTGCAAAACCTGCAAGATTACTTTTGCTTAAAGATGGCAGATCTTTCTATTAGGGAGTTGAATAAAATTATAGAGATAAAATCTATCACAGTGAAAATCATTGATACAAGAAAAAAAATATGCAGATACATTTTTTTTACATAATCTTTCTTGAATGAAGATACATAAGGGTTGCTCTTTATTGGCAAGTGTGTCACATTTGCTATCATAAATAAATATCTAGCATTCCATCTTTACTTCTAAATGCCATCAACAATAAGAAATTTTAAGCAGATTTTCTTACACCATTTTGCCCCTACTTAAAAAGAGACAGTCTGGTAGATTACTTGTACATAGATGCATTTAAGTACAGCCATTGCTGGCAAACGAAGCTTCATCGTAGATGGGAATGTATGCATGGCACTACAGAATTTAGAAAAAGGAAACAGCCTTCCACAGTATGCATTATGGCAGACAACATAGGTTTTTAAATTTTGTTTATGGATGAATGAACGTAAAAGCGTCCGCATAAACAAAAAAATATTTTCTTTACTATTACGAGTGTTCCATCTCTATGAAAAGGAGGTAAATTATCCTATATATAAAATAAATTATAAATCTGTAAAAACAAAAAAATAATTGAAATACAAATTATTAAAATAAATTAAAAACGTTTTTCTAATCTTTTTTATAATATAAATATTTGGTTTAATATTTTTTATTGAGTAATTTTTTTTAAGGTAAAATTTAATGTACTTTTTAACCTAAACCATAAGTTATATGAAATGAACTTCGTATAGGATGTTGTTTACCCAATATATGGTTATCCAACCATACTTAATACAACCCTACTTTTGTAAGATTCAAACCTTGGACCTCTATTTAGAGTTTCAAAGTCTCCATTGTTAGGCTTATTCTAGTTTATTAAACTTGGGAAGCATAATCCAGAAAAGGGGTAGCCAAAAGGCTTGTCATAAGTATGTTCACTTATACATTATTTCTTGGGTTAGAAACTAAAAAATGTTAAATTTGAAAAACAAAAAACATTAAGCCTCTGATGAGCCATCATAAAGATCTCCTAAGGGTTTCCATGTTACATGGGACATCTACCCAAAACTCGGACAAATGACAAAGGTGCTTTAGCTCCATCTACATCTTCTAAGCTTGTATTGAAATCTGCAAATTTAGAGAAGAGATGAGACAGAATATCTTCCCTTCCAAACTCATGCTGTTCATTTTTGAACATTATTTTATTTCTATAATTTCATAGAAAATTTTTTATTTGGATTATGTGTGAAGCTTTATGCTTGTGCCATTCCCAAGAGTCATCTTTTCCGACCATAACCCATATAATTTGAGGGATCTTCCAAGTTCTAAGAAAAATTTGACACTATTCCCAAGCTTGGGGCTAGTGAGCAAGACCAGAATATATGTATTGAATTTTCCAATTGATGACATGTAAAGCATACTAGGGCAACAAATGTTGAGCAAGGTGCAGCAAAAGCATTTGAGAAAGTATTGTCATTGTTGTCAACACAGACAGATTGATGCAGTTGATGCAGTTCAGAGGTCAGTCAGATCAAGTGCAGAAAGTTTCAAGCAAAACAGAGGTGACCCAGATTCAAAAATTGGCAGAAAGAGACAAGGAAGAAAACTGTCGCGATATCGCGACATGTTTTCTGTCGCGATTTCGCGACAAAAAGCAGGAGAGAGAAAATGCATGCCAAAATGTCGCGATGTCGCGACATGTCGAGTTTTCGCTGAGGAGAGAGAAAATGTGTCGCGATTTCGCGACATAAATGGAGGAAAGGAGCTTGCAATGAAGAGAGTAGCGATTTCCATGCATGTTGAAGTTTCGCATTTCAAAGCACAGCTGGAAATGTATGGAAACAAAGGTGTAGCGATTTCGCTACAAATCGAAAGTTAAGAAAACTGAGTTGCAGCGATTTCGACACAAGTAAAAATTCGCAAGAAGAAGGTGTAGCGATTTCGCTACATGTTGAAACAAAAAGAAACTAAGGTGTAGCGATGGCGCTACATGTTGAAACAAAGGGAAACTAAGGTGTAGCGATTTCACTACTAGTCAAAAGTGTAGAACTGAAAGATGCAGCAATGATATTACAAGTCAAAATTTCATGAAAAGAGGCAAGGTGAAAACACAAGGCACAAAGATGTAAAAATTTCACCATTGCATGAAGCATAGTGTCGCGATTTAGTGACATGTTCCATTTTCGCTGGAGTTGGCAAGGAGAGTTGTACGGAAGAGCAAAGTGTCACGATTTTGCGACATGTTCCTTTTTCGCTGCTGCTGGCAAAGAAGAGTGTACGGAAGCCGAAAGTGTCGCGATTTCGCGACAAGCAGGATGATGACATCAGCAAGAGTCGGAAACGTCGCGATTTCGTGACAAGAAGGATGATGACGTCAACAGAAGCCAGAAGCGTCACGATTTCATGACAAGAATGATGATGACATCAGCAAAGTCAGAAAGTGTCACGATTTCGCGACAGGATGCTAGGAAAGGTGCTAGAATCTGGAAGCATCACGATTTTGCGACATTATGAAGGATGACGTCAGCAAAAATTAAAAGTGTCGCGATATCACGACAGGCAACTGTTTGGCGGGTAAAAGCCGCAGGAGCATGCAAAATGACACGTGTCGAAAAAGCATAATCATGCAGCCTGTTACGTAAATAGTAACTGATGTCAGACAGACAATTACACATTGACAGGTGTCGAACATGCATGGAAACAGATGTAGATGCATGCTTGAAACGCTTTCTAAGTGTCGTATAGGCTGTATAAAAAAAAAGCATTCGAACGGCCGAAGTGCAGCATTCGAACAGTCGATTGAAAGTGCAAACGAACAGCCGATTGAAGAATGCATTAGAACAATCGATTAAAATAGACGCATTTACAGCATTCGAAACATAAAATAGGAAGGATCGAAAAGCTTTCGAGAAGAAGGATGTGCAACATTCGAATAGTCGTATTTGGAAGGATTCGAACAGCCGCATTGGAAAGAAGAAAAGAATTCGAACGGCTCGAGAATGTCATCCGACTGCATGAAGAATTGAAATGCGAGAGAAGACAAAGAGTCCCGATGAGAAAAATAGGGTATAAGAGGACAGTCGAGCACGAGAATAATGTTGCTGCTTGTTAGAGAGAAGTTGTTGCGAAAGAGAAATATTTTTGTGAAAAGAGGGTTTGAATAAGAAAATTAGCAGAGCCATGAGAGTGTGCAGAGTTGGATTAATTGCAGACCAGTCAGGGTTGTGCATGAAGTGAAGACACTTTTATGTCATTCTAATTGATCAGAATTGTAGTCCAAGTTGGTGCTTGGTACTAGGGGTTAGTGCTCCATCCATTGCGGCAGAAAATTACGGGGGTTGGTGCTCCTTCCGGTGGATGCTTTGGTAAAAAAGTTGTAAAATTGAAATTTTGCAAAGACTGGATTTGGATTGAAGTCCAAGCAGTTAATTTTTGAGGAGTAGCCAAATTGGTGAACCTCGTTATATTGTGTGTTGTGGTGTGCTCTCATTTTGTTCTTCTGGTTTTATAAGTTTTTTGTGCTTCAGTCTTTGAATGCTGCTATTTTGAAGTTAAATAACTACACTGATTCACCCCCCCTCTCAGTGTCATTGTGTGAACATCAATTGGTATCAGAGCGAGGTTCCTTGTACAAGCTTAATCAGCTAAGGAGATCTTGGAAGAAACAATGGCAGGCGGTGAAGGATTTTCATCCAACAAAGCTCCCTTATTTGATGGAACAAATTACACCTTTTGGAAACTCAGAATGCAAACATATCTGAGTGCATTGGGATATGATATTTGGGATTACGTAGATAGTGGATACACAGCACCCACTACTCCTCCAACAAGATCTCGCTGAGAAAAAGAAATTTGAGAACAACTCCAAAGCTAAGAATGCCATAATGTGTGGGCTTGTTGACGAGTGAGCGATAAGAGTCATGAGTTGTAAATCAGCAAAAGACATGTGGGATAAACTGAAGAGCATCCATGAAGGAGACAATAAGATTAAGGAAGCAAAACTGCAAACTCATCGAGCACAGTTCGAAGCACTGCAAATGAATGAAGATGAAAACATAGAGACTTATATGCTGAGAGTCAACGGAATTATTAATGCAATCAGAGGACTCGGTGAAGAAATTGATGATGCAGTTGTTGTGAAAAAGGTTCTCAGAACACTTCACAAAAGATTTAACTCCAAAGTCTCTGCAATAGAAGAGGCAAAAGATCTAAACAACTTCAGCATGGATGAGTTGCATGGTTCCCTGACAGCATATGAAATGAGAATAGGACAAACCAAGTCTACAAGACGGAGAAGCGACTTTTAAAGCACACAAGAATGTAAAAGCTGAACATGAATCCGAGGATGAAGGAACACTGGATGAAACAGAAGCCAATTTTGTTCGAAAACTCACAAAAGGAAAAGGAAAATATAGAGGGAAGCTACCTTTTAAATGCTTCAATTGTGGAGGAGTCGGTCATTTTGCAGCCAAATGTCCAATGTAGGAGAGAACCAAAAATGGTGAAGGTTCACACCAAGAAAAAGGTGAATGGAAGAAGAAACAAAATTTCAGAAAGAACAACTTCAAGAAGAAAAGCTTCATAACCAAGAATGTCAGCAGTTCTGAAGAAAGCACAGATGAGGAGTCTGAAGAAGAAGGAGGTGAAGCTCTGTTCATGGCACTTGAAGAAGAAAGAACGAGAGAAAAATCGGGAAGGTGATGAAAATTCCAAGGATGAAGCTGAAGTGTATTTGGAAGGAGAATTGGTTGCTTCACTTGAAGAGTTGAGTGCAGAAAGGAAGAAGAATAAGAAATTTTCAAAGAAATTAGAGAATGCCACGGACATAATAAACAATCTGAAAATACAGACAGAGGAATTCAAGAAAATGTCCGAAGTTCTTGATGAACAATTAACTATAAAGACAGTTGAATGCAGCAAGCTAGAGGAAGACATTGTTAAGTTAAGGATGCAGTTAGAGGAGATGAATAGAAAATTGAACTGTTTTCATAAGTTTGAAGAAAGTATTGTAAAGCTGGATAAAATGTTAAATAACCAAAGGCCTTCTAGCATAAAATTTGGTTTAGGCTTTGATGAAGGAGAATCTTCAAAGGATTCAAAGAACTTGAATATAGAACTCATAAAGAAAGAAGAAAAGATCAGGGTTGAACCCGGAAAAACCAAATCTTGCAAAAGAAAACAATAATGCCAGATTCAAGAAGAATACTGACAAAGATGGATTCACAAAAGTCACACATCCAAGGAGGAGAAGAGTCATGGCTCCTACTTCAAACTGGCAAAGACCGGCACCCAGGTTTAATCATGCATTTTCTAGTTATTGTTTTAAATGCAATGCTTATGGCCATAAGATTTCAGATTGCAGGCATAATGTATCTCAAAGGAATTTTACCAGCAGAAATGTTTTTTCTCCTTTAATGAATTATGCAGTTGAATGTTATAATTGTCATAATTTTGGACATATTGCTAGAAACTGCAGAAGCACTTTTGCATCAAATAATTATCAGGGTAGAAAATCTCAGCCAAGTGGGTTGAAACAAAACCAAAAATTTCTTGAAAAACAGGCACATGCTAATGAAAGGACAAAGGCAAAACAAGTAGCAAAATCTGCTATCAAACCAGAATGGAAAGAAAAGGAATCTTTGATTGTCCAGACTACTTTTAAAGCTCAGAACAAATCAACACCTTGGATACTTGACAGTGGTTGTTCCGGTCACATGACAGGTGACAAGCAAAAGTTTGAGAATTTACGAATTATGAAGGTGGTTACGTGAAATTTGGAAATAATGATGGAGCAAAGATTGTTGGAAAGGGATCAGTCAAGATCGGTGATGGCAATATAAAATCAAAAGAAGTCTTGTTTGTAATTGGCATGAAGCATAACTTGCTAAGTGTAAGTCAAATATGTGACGAGAGGCCATGATGTAATCTTCAAGAAGGAGGGTTGTGAAGTAAGAAAGACAAAAAATGGAAAGTTAATAGCCACTGGATGAGAACTTACGGAAATCTGTATACACTTTCAAAAGCTGCGGAAGGAACATGCTTGATTGGACAAGAAGATGAAAAGCGGCTATGGCACAAGAGGCTTGGGCATATTAGTTTTGACAATCTGGAAAAAATCAGTTCAAAAAGAGCAGTTAGAGATATACCAAACATTGGAAAACCTGTAAATAGCATCTGTGAGTCATGCCAAAAGGGAAAACAAACCAGAGCCACTTTCAAAGCAAAAGAATACTTCACTAGCAAGCCATTAGAACTAATTCACACTGATCTATGTGGACCCATGAGAACTGAAAGCATAAATGGACACAAATATTTTATGTTGTGTATAGATGACTACTCAAGAATGACATGGGTACTATTTCTGAAACTCAAGTCAGAAGCCTTTGAGATGTTTAAAACCTTCAAAAATCTTGTTGAGAATCAATCGGGAAAAAGAATTAAATGCCTAAGATCGGACGAGGGGAGGAGAGTTTATTTCAGAAGAATTTGCAGAATATTGTCAAAAACATGGGATAAGAAGACAGTTTTCAGCAGCTAGGACACCTCAGTAGAATGGTGTTGTAGAAAGGAAGAATAGAACAGTGTAGGAAATGGCAAGGACAATGCTGGCAGAAAACAAAATAGCTGACAGATTTTGGAAAGAGGCAGTTCATACTGTAGTTTACATTCAAAACAGGTGCATGTTGAGACCACATGAAAGCAAAACACCTTATGAGTTGTGGTTTGGCAGAAAGGCAACAACAAGACATTTCAAAGTATTTGGCAGCAAGTGCTACATAAAATGGACTGAAGATAACCTCGATAAATTTGAAGATAGAGCTGATGAAGGTATCTTTCTTGGTTACTCAACAAAAAGCAAGGCATACACATGTTACAACAAGAGGTTGAAGAAAATTGTTGAAAGTGCTGATGTGAAAGTTGATGAAGGTAGAGAACAAGAAACTACTTATCAAGAAAACTACCCTATGTATGAAGAAGTCATTGAAGGTGATATGAAAAATAAATAGAGAAGAATCGAGAAAATTGATCCGGATGGTGTAAAAACTGAATCGAAGAAGAAGAAAACAGGAAATTTAAAACAGGCAATGGCGAGAAAAATCATCCAAGTGAACAGATTATTGGGGATCCCACAGATGGTATTCAGACAAGAAGAATAGCAGTGAGGAACTATTCTCTATTATCTAGTATTGAACCTAAAAATGTTGCTGAAGCAAGCACTGATGAAAGTTGGATGAAGGAAATCAATGAAGAACTAGATCAGATAGAGAAAAACAATACCTGGGAATTAGTACCTAGACCAACAAATAAAAACATAATTGGCACTAAATGGGTTTTTAGAAATAAATTGAATGAAGATGGGTAGGTTGTCAGAAATAAGGCAAGATTGGTATGTAAAGGCTATGCTCAGGTTGAAGGCATTGATTTTGAAGAAACTTTTGCACCGGTAGCCAGACTAGAGGCAATCAGAATGTTTATGGCATTAGCAGTTCATAAAAACTTCAAAGTATATCAAATGGATGTAAAATCAGCATTTTTGAATGGAAAAGCTGGAAGAAGAGGTTTACATTGAACAACCGAGATGGCTTCCAACTTGGTGACAATCCAGATTTTGTTTGCGAGGTTAAAGAAAGCTTTATATGGATTAAAGCAGGCACCCGAGCATGGTATGCAAGACTTGGATAATTATCTAATTAAACAAGGGTTTAAGAAAGGTTTGGTGGATAGCAACTTATATGTCAAAACAGAGAAGGGTCATCTTATTGTTCTTGTTGTTTATGTAGATGACATAATATTTGGCAGCAGCATGGATGAATACTGCAAAGACATATCAATTAAAATGAAAAAAGAATTTGAGATGTCAATGATTGGTGAACTTTCTTATTTCTTAGGACTGCAGGTCAATCAAAATGAAAAAGGCATTTTTATTTCTCAAGTTAAATATGTAAAAGAAATGCTGAAAAAGTTCACAATGGAAGACAGTAAACCGGTCAGCACTCCCATGACAACAGGCTGCAAGTTGAGCAAGGATGATAAATCTCCAGATGTGGATCAAACAATGTACAGGTCTATGATTGGAAGCCTACTGTATTTAACAGCTACTAGACCAGATATACTACAGGCAGTATGCATGGTTGCTAGATTTCAGGAAAGTCCCAAAGAAACTCATGTCACAGCTATAAAAAGGATCTTCAGGTACCTCAAAGGTACCATGGATTATGGGTTGTGGTACCCAAAAGGCAAAGACTTCACTTTGATTGCATATTCTGATGCAGATTGGGCAGGGTGCATTGATGACCGGAAGAGTACAAGTGGAGGAGCATTTTATCTTGGAGACAGGCTGGTAGCATGGCACAGCAAGAAACAAGAATCAGTCTCTCTATCCACTGCAGAGGCAGAATACATTGCAGCCACAACTTGCTGTACACAGATATTATGGATGAGACAAACTTTGAAAGATCTTGGTATCCACTTCAAAGAGCCAATATCAATAAAATGTGATAACACTAGTGCTATCAACATATCCAAGAATCCAATTATGCATTCAAGAACCAAACACATTGCAATCCGATATCATTTTTTGAAGGATAAAGTTGCAGAAGGAGAAGTCAAGTTGGATTTTGTTCCAACTACAGAGCAAGTAGCTGATATATTCACAAAACCATTGCCCAAGGATGTTTTTGAGTACCTTAGGAATAAGTTGGGAGTGGTCACAATTCCCAAGAACTGACTATCATTAGGGATCACATTCTCAATGGGTGCATGCATGCCTATACTTATAGTTTTGCTTATGTTTATGATTTTTTCTAACTATAACAATATTTTCCTGAGAATGGTGTACAGAGACTCAGGGGGAGTCTGCAGCAGCCCTTTGGTATTATTGGCAAAGGGGGAGAAGAAGTTGAGCAAGGTTGTTGTGTGTTGCCAACAATTCCAAAGGGGGAGATTGTTGAGCAAGGTGCAGCAAAAGCATTTGAGAAAGTATTGTCATTGTTGTCAACACGAGATAGATTGATGCGATTGATGTAGTTCAGAGGTCAGTCAGATCAAGTGCAGAAAGTTTCAAGCAAAACAAAGGTGACCCAGATTCAAAAATTGGCAGAAAGAGACAAGGAAGAAAACTATCGCGATATCGCGACATGTTTTCTGTCGCGATTTCGTGACAAAAAGCAGGAGAGAGAAAATGCACGCCAAAATGTCGCGATGTCGCGACATGTCGAGTTTTTGCTGAGGAGAGAGAAAATGTGTCGCGATTTCGCGACATAAATGGAGGAAAGGAGCTTGCAATGAAGAGAGTAGCGATTTCCATGCATGTTGAAGTTTCGCATTTCAAAGCACAGCTGGAAATGTATGGAAACAAAGGTGTAGCGATTTCGCTACAAATCGAAAGTTAAGAAAACTGAGTTGCAGTGATTTCGACACAAGTAAAAATTCACAAGAAGAAGGTGTAGCGATTTCGCTACATGTTGAAACAAAGAGAAACTAAGGTGTAGCGATGGCGCTACATGTTGAAACAAAGGAAAACTAAGGTGTAGCGATTTTGCTACTAGTCAAAAGTGTAGAACTGAAAGATGCAGCAATGATATTACAAGTCAAAATTTCATGAAAAGAGGCAAGGTGAAAACACAAGGCACAAAGATGTAAAAATTTCGCCATTGCATGAAGCATAGTGTCGCGATTTAGTGACATGTTCCATTTTCGTTGGAGTTGGCAAGGAGAGTTGTACGGAAGAGCAAAGTGTCGCGATTTCGTGACATGTTCCTTTTTCGTTGCTGCTGGCAAAGAAGAGTGTACGAAAGCCGAAAGTGTCACGATTTCGCGACAAGCAGGATGATGACATCAGCAAGAGTCGAAACGTCGCGATTTCATGACAAGAAGGATGATGACGTCAGCAGAAGCCAGAAGCATCGTGATTTCATGACAAGAATGATGATGACGTCAGCAAAGTCAGAAAGTGTCACGATTTCGCGACAGGATGCTAGGAAAGGTGCTGGAATCTGGAAGCATCACGATTTCACGACATTATGAAGGATGACGTCAGAAAAAATTAAAAGTGTCGCGATATCGCGACAGGCAACTGTTTGGCGGGTAAAAGCCGTAGGAGCATGCAAAATGACACGTGTCGAAAAAGCATAATCATGCAGCCTGTTACGTAAACAGTAACTGATGTCAGACAGACAGTTACACATTGACAGGTGTCGAACATGCATGGAAACAGATGTAGATGCATGCTTGAAACGCTTTCTAAGTGTCGTATAGGCTGTATCAAAAAAGCATTCGAACGGCCGAAGTGCAGCATTCGAACAGTCGATTGAAAGTGCAAACGAACAGCCGATTGAAGAATGCATTAGAACAGCCGATTAAAATAGATGCATTTATAGCATTCAAAACATAAAATAGGAAGGATCAAAAATATTTTGAGAAGAAGGATGTGCAGCATTCGAACAGTCGTATTTGGAAGGATTCGAACAACCGCATTGGAAAGAAGAAAAGAATTCGAACGGCTCGAGAATGTCATCCGACTGCATGAAGAATTGAAACGCGAGAGAAGACAAAGAGTCCCGATGAGAAAAATAGGGTATAAGAGGACAGTCGAGCACAGAATAATGATGCTCATTGTTAGAGAGAAGTTGTTGCAGAAAGAGAAATATTGCTATGAAAAGAGGGTTTGAATAAGAAAATTAGTAGAGCCGTGAGAGTGTGCGAGTTGGATTAATTGCGGACCGATCAGGGTTGTGCATGAAGTGAAGACACTTTTATGTCATTCTAATTGATCAGAATTGTAGTCCAAGTTGGTGCTTGGTACTAGGGGTTGGTGCTCCATCTATTGCAGCAGAAAATTACAGGGGTTGGTGCTCCTTCCAGTGGATCCTGGTAAAGAAGTTGTAAAATTGAAATTTTGCAAAGAGCTGGATTTGGATTGAAGTCCAAGCAGTTAATTTTTGAGGAGTAGCCAAATTGGTGAACCTCGTTATATTGTGTGTTGTGGTGTGCTCTCATTTTGTTCTTCTGGTTTTATAAGTTTTATGTGCTTCAGTATTTGAATGTTGTTGTTTTGAAGTTAAATAACTACACTGATTCACCCCCCCCTCTCAGTGTCATTGTGTGAACATCAACAAAGCCAAGATGGTTGAGTTGATTCCTCACTACAAGACCTTTGCTAGACTATGTGTAAATATTTCAACCAAGTTTTATGAGAAATATTAACTTCCTAATACTTGTTAAGTTGGGGAGCTAAGTTTGGAGCTAAATAGAGTCATTTGTAGGTTTCTTTAATAAACTATGTAACAAAATTTTAATGACCATGTCAATTCCAATCTTGGGTCCACTCATAGTTTAGTATAGATGGGACAAGGGCTTTAATAAAATTTGTGAGTATTTAATAGTGTTAATGTAGGTAAGATCCCTTCTATTCACTTTATAGCATTGTATAAATTTTATTTCTAAGAGTCATTCTCCATTATCTAAGTTTAACAAATTTGTCAAAAATATGATATACTTCTTATATAGTCTTTTTGTTGGGATATCTCTATTGAGAGCAAGTAAACTAGAATTGTTTGTGAAATGTGAGGATCACTGTAGACTTTGAGAAAGAGATGGAAAACCGTTTTCGAAAGAAAATCCCCCGACTATAAAATTAAAAATGAAATATATATATATATATATATATATATATATATATATATATATATCCCAAGCCTACCAAATGATCTTGGAAATAAAGGTGCCAAAAGTCTTTATTTGGCCTAGCCAAAATAGAAGATTTTAAAGGGTAAGACCATTCCATGAAGATAATCCTTTCAGATGGGCCTTAAAAAGTGTTTCCTAAGAAATCACTTCCATGGCTTATTACCTATAGCCATAAGAACCACCCATTTTACAACTAGGACCAGTTCTTGCTTATTGATATCAATCAAACCCAAGCCCCACACATGTCCTCAGGGGTATAGTAGAGGTTCTAATTAATTTTGTAAAAACTAGTATTGCCATCAATTTTAACCCATAAAAGAAATCTCCATATATTTATAGGAAGCTTGGAAGCCTACCCAACAATATGAATAATAAATATTAGTTATTAGTATTGGCCAAAGCTTTAGAATAAATATATAATTTCCTAGCCAACAAGAGTGGTTTAGACACACACTTCTCCAAATTGGCCACAACTTTCTCCACCACACTACTCTATAAGTCTAAGGAATGGCATTCAAAAGGTGGAATATTTTTTAGCAACTTAAAATTTTGCATGGTTGTAACCAGTTTTAATCTTTGCTTTGGCATTGAGTTTTTACTAGTTTTGTAGGTAAAAAGTTTATGCCATTGGATCATGGATAATGAAGCTTTACAATAGATATTCATGCATCTTTCACTTGTTTCAATAATCTAATATATAATAAATTATAAATTTGTAAAATTAAAACAAAAAACAATTGAAATAAAAATGATTTTAAAAAAATATTAAAATATTGTAATATTTTTTATAATATAAATATTCCAACAACATTTAACTTGTCATGAAATGAAGTGTTTAACCATAATTTAACCTTAACCATGAGATGGATTAAAATATAATATTATAAAATATTAATCATTTATCTTTGTAATGTATCATGGGTTTAGTATACCCTTTGTCCCCTTTACCATGGAATATAGTTTATACTAAGTTTAGAATTGTCTCTTTATATGAACTGAAAGTATACTATATGTGTGCTAAGAATGTATTTCTAAAATAAGACTTGTATTTCATCAATTTAGTATACCCTTTGTTCCCTTTACCATGGAATATAGTTTATACTAAGTTTAGAATTGTCTCTTTATATGAACTGAAAGTATACTATATGATTTTGAAGCCTTGATATTAAAACATAAATTTTATACAATGAAAAATAAATTTCAAGAGAATGATATGCTAAAATTGATAGTTAATTAAGGATGTTAGGTTTCATCATCATAGGTGTATTTGATGAAACTTTCTATACTCAAGTATGGGGGAGCACTTTCCATATATGTCATTTATGTCAGCTCTCTTCTTTATAATATGTGATGAAAATCATATTAACATTGAGTTTTATTAATAATGTAATCTCATATTTATTCCTCATTTTTTATATCTATAATTTTAGGATGAAAGAATATAAACCTTTACTAACTTTTATGAATCATGAGTTGAAAATTTTAAAGCATGAAAAAGGAGATAGGTAACTAATTTGGAGATTACTTATAATCTTAGGTGACCCATTTCTTAATATGAGTTTTAAGCAATGTTAAAATAGAATAGTAGACACCTATTCATTGAGCATTTAGCCATGATGGTGTCTAAATGGGCTATATTAAAATAAAAAATAAATGACAAGTACCTATGTACTCTAAATAGAGAATTTCGTCTTCAAGGATATGAAAATATTCAAAAATATTTACTTAATAGAAGTTTTGATGTAAAATTTTCAGAAAGGAAGACATTTGTCTAAGAGTTTTGTTGGTTTGTAGAAATGAAGATGTAGTTGATATTTTATATATACAAATGCTAGAATTTCAATGCACCTTCACACACTACACTCTATGAAGTATTCATAAAACCCAATTATAGAAAGCATTCTCTCTAGATGCATTCCAAGCATTAGTTGTCTCTCTATTTTCTATGAATAACCTTTCATAGAGATTATTTTACATAGGGATTTCTATACCTTTGTGCACACTTCCTTTGAAACACCTTTGTCCTATTTGCCATACATCCAAATACTTATCCAAAGAAACATCCCCAAGGATAATGATATGATTTCTAAAGTTGTCACTCCCATGATTATTTTGCATTAAGTGCTTCTAATAACAGATAGTTTTAACTACATGCATGTATTAATGTTGCTTGTAACTCCATTTATATAAATAAATCCCACTCAGATAATTTTTTCAATCCTTCATCAAGTCGTGTGGTAGTCTATATTCCCTTGCTTGGGTCTTCTATAGTAATTCCAATTGGTCTTAATAGTTACATATCTTAAGGTTATACATTCTCCTTACTAGAAATATTGTCTTTTCACTAATCTTCATTCCTATGGTTGTTTCTAAAAAACATTCCCATTTAAGTTGTATTTATTTCTCTTCTATAAGAATATATCACACTATGTAGTCACCCTTGTATTGTTAGAAGAGTATTTCTAGCCATTTCCCATTAGATATTGGGTTATATTGATATTGGTGTGATTTTTGTGTGTGTTAGCATGTAAGGAATCCAATGTGCAATTATTTCACTTATCAAAGCTATTGCATAGATGATACATCCAACATACCCTTACATGTTGAACGTCATATCACATATATGTCTTGTCAAAGCCCATTTTAACTACATAATAAAATTACCAAAGAATTTTGTAATGCGCCTATTGGTGATATTATACCAGCTTTTCCTCATAAAATTGTTAATATTTTTCTAATACACCTCTCATAAAGCACCCCCATAGAGAATTTCCATGCATGAAGAGGATACCACTTGATTATTCTCAAAATTTTATAGGGTAAATCACATGAATATACATAACGAAGTATGTAATGCATTCATGAAGTGCATTTTTGTCTATGTCATGCTATAAAAAAAATTTCACTCTCATATCCTATCAAGTATTATGCAAAGAATAATTTGTGGACATGTCAATTCAATTATGAACTAAAGTTTCACCATGATAGTTGCCTAGAGGTATCCCCACATAAGTCCACCCCCATATCATGCATACCCTCTTTATAGATGTTACCTCATAGATGTGTAGCTTATAATGCACTAATTATCTTACACATTCCTATCACCTTGCACTTGCATAGTTTTGTAAAAGGCCAAAACCTACAAAATGAATAGCTTATTAAGTTAATTATTTTGATCATTTTTTGGATGGATTAATGAGTTCATAAATTTTTGATAGAATTTTTTGAAATTTTAAGAAGATGAATTCTAAATATTTGATACAAGAGGAAAGTACAATAATATTAGAATAGTCAACAAGAACCACTATCAAGATGATAATAGGTGACTAGAAATATCAAGAGAGGGATCTATCACCTTAGTGGAAATGTAGTAGGTAAATAAACTTAGAGATTTCCAAAGTCTTAATATTCAAGGATACTTTTGCATACCCAAAGTTAGTAATTTCTATGCAATGCATGTAGATTAGTTAATTGGTAGCCTTGTTCCAATAAAGGGTAGAGTTTTTTCTCTATCAATTTGTTAATGGTCAAAGTGGTAGCTAGATTTGAAAAAATAGGAGACATGGTTGTGACAACCAACACAAAAGCAACTTTAGCATGGGATAATAATTAAGAGTCATTCATGAAATGTTTTGGAAGGAATTGTTTGTGGCTATCCAAAAGGAGAAATGCATTCTTGCAAAGGTCCCAAAAGCAAATTTCAAGGATGACATCAAGGATGCAATTACCCTTCTCAACTAGATTGGGGGAATGTGAGCTTTGACACCCTAAAACTTGTATTTTCCTATTCTTAAAGTTTGTATGTGAGGAAAATAAACCTATTGATTGATCTCATGCACTTTAGTAGGAATTTATTTTACAACTTGGTAATATATTGATAACCAAGTTATTTTATATAATCGCATATTTGATATACATTATTTTGAAATTTATCCCCAATGAGGAAGACTTAGGAATAAAAATATTTATTAGGGTATTCTAGTGCCCAAAATCTATCCATGTTTTAATGTAAGAATTAAAATAAAAAGGGATCTTGCATCTATGTAGTATATTGAGATATTTTTGAGATCCTTTTTAGAAGTAATAGTAGGAAGTTATAAACAAAGTGATGAAACTAATACACCCACATGTTGATTAGTACATGCAAAGTGCAACACAAATATACATTTGAGTATTTGGAGACATAATAAAGCCTATGATGCATCCCACTAGCCCCATTGATGACCTAGTTCTTAGGGAATTCTATTGATAAATTCTTTTTCATAAAAAGGTTACTGGAAAGTATCATAAATAAATGGTGGTATTTTCTTTCACTATTGGATTCTATAATTGTAAGTCCTCCACGTTCATAAGTAAATTGGAAGGAGAAATCCAATAGCTCTACTTTTCAACCATTATAGAAAGAAAGAACTATGAAAAGAGATGTGTGATAAAGATATCTTAATTGAAGAGGTAAACTGTGTCATATGATCATTAGCTTGAGGATGAGGACTTTTGGGATAGTTGTGATGGAGATAAAGAATTTTGTGGATAATTAATAGTGTAATTGAGACTCTTGTATGGATAAAAATGGAGAATGATATAGAAATGATTTAAGAATAAATTTCAAAGGATTAAAAATACTCATAAGGGATAGAGGACACCAAAGAGAGCTTTGAATAATTTTTACCTAATAAATCCATAAAAGGAACACAAATTGCCCCCAAGGCTAGATGTAGATATTTACAAGAGCATATTTTGAAATGGAATCTTCTTTGAAGGTTGAGATAAAAGTGATATGAAGGTCCAAGTGATAGGAATTGTATTATATTTCATAATAGTTTCCAAAAATGAATGGAATCAACACATTACCTAGTATTGCTAAAAGAAATTCATGTGAAGTAAAAAGAACACAATGTCCAAGGGTGTTCATGGGCACAAAACAATCTCATTCTCAATACTAGAATTACACTCCAACAAATAACAAAATGGTTGGTATGATGGGGTATTCATACCCGAATAGATGTTACCTTTATATCAAGGTTGATAGACTAACCTACAAGAATAAAATAAAGATAATATTAGGAAAAAAACTTTTTTCAAGTTATATAAGGGCCCAAAGGGCTAATATGAACAATACACTTAAAAACTTGGTCATGGATTTAAGAAAAGCTTAACCACCACATATTCCAACATCCTACCTTAAGTTGAATGAGGTCAATAGAGGGATTTCCTTACTTTCCATCCCCTAAGGGACACTCTCTAACCCTAGGTCGCTCTTGCATGTGCACCAAAGTGATCATAGACATAATATTAGTTAGCATGTCTACTACTTGCTTTTATAAAGGTACAAAAACTAGATTAAGCATCCTATATGCATGAAACCATCTAACAAAGTGCATCTAAATATTTGTGTACTTTATCTAGTGATGGAACACTAGATTACAGATAAGCTAGATGACACTATGATTATTACATTAAAGAGTAATTAGAAAGCTCTAATAATTACCAATCTCCTCAAAAATCATGAGCATCCACCAAATATGCTTATCCACCTCATTGGTAGCACAATATTCAACTTTTATATACAACATGTAGTGGATTTGCATATGAAACATCAAAAATAGGGTTTAGATCCCAAATACAACACAAATCCTATAGTTGATCATCATTCATTCAAACCACCAACACATTCAACATAAAAAAGTCCTATCAAAATTAGATGGGGTCCAATAGAGTAGTGAATACCTATATAATAAGTCCCTCAAATGTATCTAATAATCGTCTTCATTCTTATTCAGTGACTCTCTCAAGGTGTCTTCATATACTTGGAACAATAAAAAGCAACAAAATCTATATTTTGTATAATAAAATGAAGATATATAAGTCCACACATAAGAGACTAATACAACATAGCAACCATCAAAGGAGTGGTACAATCAACCCTCATATTCAATACTAAAGCAAAAGGAGTCTAAGTAGACCTATAATTCTCCATCCTAAAGCATTGATTAACATCCAAATAATACTTGGTTGTGAAATATTCATGCCAAAATTTGTTTGATAACAATTTATCCATAAAAATTAGTACAAAAAATCTAATTTTTTTCATAACTTCTTATCCTAGGTAAAAGTGGGAGAGCTACCAATTATGAGAATATCATCAACATATAAACCAATCACCAAATTTTTATCATCCTATTTTTCAATGTAAACATCAATTTTGGCTTCACATCATAGAAATCCACAACTAAGAAATAATGAATTAATCTTCTCATACCATGCATGGAGGGCCTATTTAAGTCCATAGAAGGACCTAGTTACATGAAAACCCAAATGAGTATAACTATAAAAATCGAATTCAAGGGAAAATTACTTGTAGACATCCTTTAGAAGTTCTCCATGTAGGAAGCCATTTTCAACATCCATCTGATGAAACTTCCATCCATATGAGGTAGAAATAAAAAGGATCATCCAAATGAAATCAATCCTAGCAACAAGCATAAATATCTCTAGATAGTCCACTCCCTTTTATGAATAGAATATTTTAGCCACAAGGTGTTACTATAATTGAAGAACACAAGCTTATACTGAGAGGGGGGGTGAACAGTATAGCACCCACTTTTTACTTTCTTTCCAAACCAATATCAATTAGTGTCCTTAATTGCAATAACCAAATATAGCAGTGTGCATTAATGACATAGATAGCAATAGTAAGCAAGTGCACAAATCACCACACACAATTGAGACACAAGATTTAACGTGGTTCCCCCAATGTGGGGTAGTCCACAAGATAATCTCCTTATAATATTTCACAAAGAAATAGGGATCCTTATCCCAATACAAATGATTACTTTGATCTGCTCAAAGCTAGGCTATCCTGATCTGCTCAGGTGGGCTCCACTGATCTGCTCAGCTAGGCTATCCATTGATCTGCTCAGCTAGGCTATCCACTGATCTGCTCAGCTAGGCAATCCACTGATCTACTCAGCTAGGCTATCCACTGATCTACTCAGCTAGGCAATCCATATCTCTCAGCTAGGCAATCCACCGATCTCTTAGCTAAGCAATCCTGATCTACTCAGCTAGGCTATCCACTAATCTACTCAGCTAGGCAATCTTGATCTGCTTAGCACTCCATTGATCTGCTCAACTAGGCAATCCTGATCTACTTAGGTGGGCTCTTCACTGATATGCTCAGCTAGGCAACTAGTGTTGGTATGTTTTTCTATTTCTGTTCTATCTCTTTCACTACTCACAAATCTACCTCAATGCCTTCTCACAAGGCTCAAACAATCCTGCTCAAATTTTGTCCCAAATCTGTACTCAAGGCCTTCACAAAAAGGCTCAAACAATCCTGCTCAAATGCTATCCCAAATATGTCCACAAATCTATCCCAAAAGCCTTCTCAAAGGCTCACTCAATCATGCACAAAAGTTGCCTCAAATCTGTCCAAAAATTCTATCCCAAAAGCCTTCTCAAAGGCTCAATCAATCATGCTCAAGTAGCACTCAAATATCATCCACAAATCAATGAAGGCAAGGCTCAATGATGAACTCAACAATGAATGGCAATGTACTCTTCAATGGATGACAACAATGATCCACAATGATCTCAACAATGTATGACAAATACTCTCTCAAATGGATGATAACAATGCTCAACAATGAACTCAACCATGTATGACAAATACTCTCTCAAATGGATGATAACAATGCTCAACAATGAACTCAACCATGTATGACAAATACTCTCTCAAATGGATGATAACAATGCTCAACAATGAACTCTCAACCATGTATGACAAATACTCTCTCAAATGGATGATAACAATGCTCAACAATGAACTCTCAAATATATGGCAAATGAGCTCTCTAATGAAAACCTCTCCAAGCAATAACAATGAGGACTTTAACCAACCAAGGACAATCTCCACAAGTGATAGCAATAGGTTCTCAATAATATCTTCCTCATGCAATGTCAATAAGCTCTCAAGAAACAAGCACAACTCCCTCAAGCAAAGAGCTCTCAAATAGCCAACAATGATCTCCTCAAATGAAAGATAAATGTATCCACAAGTGACTAGCAAATGATCTCCTCAATGGTCTCAAATAGTGGCAATGTACTCAACAAGTAACCAACAATAATCTCCTCAAGCAATGGCAAAAACCTCCTCAATAATGGCAATACTCTCAATGAACTCCACTAAAGCAATAATGAACTCAAGCATCAATTTTATCCACAAAATTGATTTTCTAATCCATCCACTTCTTCTTAATAGCCAAGGCACATAATCAAGCAATTTGTCTTCAACTTCAAACCCTAACTCATGTGCATGTCTTCTAACTCAAGGTGGCAATTAACTAGGTCTCAAGTTCCTAGTTTAATTTCATAATTAAATCATGCACTAGAACATATAACAAGTTCAACACTTTCCAACCTTATGACTCCCTAATTTTTATTAATACATACAACAAACACCTATGCTTTTATTTTTAATTCCACACCTTATAACTCCACATACAACAATCACAAATATTTAACTTCAAACCTTATAACTCCCTAAGCACATACAACAATCATTTATTTTTACTAAATACCTTATAACTCCCTAGTTATAATAGAAATGATTTTCAATGCACCAAAACTTTGGCAATATCAAATATTACCATGCGCTAGAGATAAATACCTTTTTACGAAATGCCTTTGCCAAAATTAATGTGCCTTCACCATCTTCGAAATCGTTAATGCCTTGCCAAAAACAATGCGCCTTCACACCTTTGTGAGAGTCGAACTCTATTCCTCTCACTTAGCACTGTGAAGCGCTTACCACGTGGGCATCAACCCACGTTGGGATTTAATCCCAAACACCCAACTTTGCCTGCGCTCAAATCTGAAAACTCAAATTGCCTTCCTTAGCAAAACACTTTGCCCCTGGTGGGATTCGAACAACGAACCTACCTTGTGCAAAGTTTGTGCGCTACCAACTACGCTATAGGCTCCTACATGACGTCACTTTCCCATGCTGTCTCCTTGACCTTGCTCTCAAACAAAATTTATTTTTCTTTATTTCTTCGTTGCTCCCCTTTCGACGATTCTCACTCATGCACAATATTCCCAATCTCTTATAAACAAAGGTTTTACCTTTTATTTATATGCACCTCCATGCCTTCGAATGACGTCGGTGGATTTTATTAATCTCCCCAACCATTGCACGTCGACGAATAATAAAATTCAACTTTAGACCTTAGAATTATTAAATAAGAATTTAATAATTCACCTCTTAACTTTGAATTGGGATATCTCCTTCATTCTTTTGAATTTTGCCATGAAACTTTTTGCACCTAGGTTTTATTTGAAAAACCTTTTCATCCATCATTATTTGGAGAAGTCTTAGCATAGTGGTTTTAATGAAAAACCCTTTCCAATGGTTTTAATAAAAACCCTTTCCATTGGTTTAAATAAAAACCTTTACCATTGGTTTTAATAAAAACCCTTGCCATTGGTTTTAATAAAAACCTTTACCATTGGTTTTAATAAAAACCATTAATATAATATTTAAAAATTAAATATTATATGCCTCTTGTGCCACAAAACCCTGTATACATCCATGCTCTCCAAAATATCATAAATGATTATTTATGAAGTGCTTTTGCCACCAAAACTCAATGTGATCCATGTGACATCAATGACAACACAAAATAACTCAAATTGCCAACAATCTCCCCCTTTGTCATTGATGGCAACACCTCTAATGCAAATCACCACAATCACTACAAAAACCATCTCTGAGAATCAAAGGTGCTCCCCCTGACTCAATGCTCTCTTTGGAGGCTGCTCCCCCTAACTCAATGCTCTCCCCCTTACTCAAATCTCTCCCCCTTTGACATCAATGGCAAAAGGGACACCTATGGGGCTAAAATATATGACTCTTAAGCTTAGCCCCCCCACCACCTTCTCTCTTGAGGTGATTAATTTTGGGGTGGGAGTACATTTACTCCCATATTACATTGTTCCTTTCCTTTGTCAACTTCCTTCCACATCTTTCTGATATCCTTTTCTTGATGAGTTACTTGATCTTCTTGTCTTGAACCTGTTTGGAATTGAGTCCTACACCATTTTGCAATATGTCCAAAATTATTGCAATTAAAACACTTGATATTGTAGCCTTTGGATGGTGCCCATATCCTGAATTCTTTCTTGAAATAATTTCCATATCCATTCCTTTCCTGAACCCTGTATTGTGAAGTTCTATTTTCATAATCATTATGACCATGACTTCTGAATTGTGTAGCTCTAAAACCAAAACCATGTTGCTCATTTTATTTGCATTGAGAAGCTCTATGACCAATCCTATTGCATAAGAAGCAATGTCCTTGAAAACCATACCTTCTTCCTTTGAAGTTCCTTCTAGAAAAATCAAACTTCTTTGATCCATAGACCCTACAATGTATAGCCCTGTGTCCAAATCCATTACAAGAAAAACAATGTCCTTGAAAAGCCCTTTGTTCATGCCTTGGTTCCTCATACCTTTCTTGACCATTATCCTTGTGATCATATTTGACTTGTGCATTGTATCCTTGATCCTTCTTTGTAGTATCTAAATCCTCTTCCTTAATTTCTTCCTTGCTTTCCTTTTCAAGAATTTCTTTTCCTCTTGAACTTGATTCACCTATCTCAAAACAAGATCCAAACTGGATGTTTGGAGCCATAGGAACTTTGGAACTTTCTTCATGAATCTTATGTGCTTCCTTACTTTCATCTTTTAGAACTTCCTTTCCTTTTGAGTGTGATTCCCCAAACCTAAAATATGAGACCTTTGGTGCTTTGGAACCTTCCTCTTCTTTCTCTTCATTTGTGTCAAATAGCAAATTGGCATCCATCTCTATTGTCTCTGAAATACATGTTTCCTTCTCAATGAAAATGTCTTGACATTTTGAGTCATGTGATGGATCAAACTTCTCAAGTATAGAACATCTCAATTCTTTTAGATTCTCCTTAACCACTTGTAGTTGCTCATGGATATCATTGAAGTCTTCTTTTAGATCAACTGAGACATCTGTCTTTCTTACAATATTCTCTTGTTTAACTTCTTCTATTTGGAGTGAGTGTTCTTCTTCTACTTATTTTATCCCATAGAAAAACCCTTCTTCATCTTCACTATCACTAAGATCATTATAATCTTCTATAGCAAACAAACTCTCATGATTTCTTTGACCATGCCTATTTCCTTGATGTGTCATCTCATCTTCACTATCACTGAAGCCATTGCAATATCCTGATCTGTGATCTCTTTGACCACACACAAAGCACTATTCTCTTTCACCTTCTATTCCTAGGAATAGATGTTCTTCCTTTTCATCATCTGACTTGTCTCTATCATTGTGATCTCGAGCTATCACTTGCTTCTTCAATGTAGAAAGTTTTCTTTGTCTTACGAAAACTTTTCTTCTTCTCATACTTGCTTTGCTTGTACCTATCATCTTTGTCATGCTTATGCTTTCCATCTTCTTTTCTTCTGTGACCCTATTTTTCATCATCACTATTTTCTTCATGTGGACACTTGTTTGCATAGTGACCATAATCACCACACTTGTAGCATTTGAATTTCTTCATATCCCTATAATTTCTTAAGTCCTTTTTCCTTTTGATGAAGTTAGCTTCCTCATCATTATCTGAATCTCTATCTATCTCTGAAACTTTCCCTTTATTTTTCTCTGAAGCCTTGAATGCAATTTCTTTTATTGGAACCTGATGCTTACTTATCCTCATCTCATAAGTTGTGAGAGTTCCTTGTAGTTCTTCCATTGTTAGCTTGTCGATATCCATTGTTTCTTCTATTACTGAAACCTTTGCATCATACTTCATGGGAAGTGATCTCAAAACCTTTTGAGTAACATCTGATTCTTTCATCTCAAATCCTAGACCTCTCATGGTGTTAGCAATCTCATCAACTCAAAATAAAAACTTTGCAATATCTTCAGAATCTTCCATTTTCAATTCCTCAAATCTTTTTCTATGAGTTTGTAGTTTTGCCAACTTTACCTTGGAATCTCCTTCATAGGTATTCATAACTTGGTCCACATTTCATTAGCTGAATTACATACCATGAATTTTGCAAAATCTATCTCACGTAGCCCACTCAGAATGCAATTCATTGCCTTTGCATTGATCTCAACCAATTTCTTGATAGTCTTATCTGTCTCGGGATCACCTTCAACCTTATACTCTTTTGCAACCATCTGCCATACCTCATATCCTTGTGATATCAAGTAGTTCTTCATTCTCATGCTCCAGAAAGCATAATTGTTACCATCAAATAATGGAGCCTTACTTGTAGATGATCCATTCTATGAAGCCATATGTGTTCTTGTAGAATCTACCCTCAAGATGTTAGCCTTTTTGAAGGAACCCGCTCTGATACCAATTGAAGAACACAAGCTTATACTAAGAGGGGGGGTGAACAATATAGCACCCACTTTTTACTTTCTTTCCAAACCAATATCAATTAGTGTCCTTAATTGCAATAACCAAATATAGCAATGTGCATTAATGACATAGATAGCAATAGTAAGCAAGTGCACAAATCACCACACACAATTGAGACACAAGATTTAATGTGGTTCCCCCAATGTGGGGTAGTCCACAAGATAATCTCCTTATAATATTTCATAAAGAAATAGGGATCCTTATCCCAATACAAATGATTACTTTGATCTACTCAAAGCTAGGCTATCCTGATCTGCTCAGGTGGGCTCCATTGATCTGCTCAACTAGGCTATCCACTAATCTACTCAGCTAGGCTATCCACTGATCTACTCATCTAGGCAATCCACTAATCTGCTCAACTAGGCTATCCACTGATCTACTTAACTAGGCAATCCAATCTCTTACTAGCTATCCATTGATCTACTCAGCTAGGCAATCCTTATCTACTCAGGTAGGCTATCCACTAATCTACTCAGCTAGGCAATCCCGATCTACTCAAGTAGGCTATCCACTAATCTACTCAACTAGGAAATTTTGATCTCTCAAGTGGGATCTCCACTGATCTCTCAGCTAGGCAACTGGTGTTGGTATGTTTTTCTATTTATGTTCTATCTCTTTCACTGCTCACAAATCTACCTCAATGCCTTCTCACAAGGCTCAAAAAATCCTGCTCAAATTTTGTCCCAAATATATACTCAAGGCCTTCACAAAAAGGCTCAAACAATCTTGCTCAAATTATGTCCACAAATCTATCCCAAAAGCCTTCTCAAAGGCTCACTCAATCATGCACAAAAGTTGCCTCAAATCTATCCAAAAATTTTATCCCAAAAGCCTTCTCAAAGGCTCAATCAATCATGCTCAAGTAGCACTCAAATCTCATCCACAAATCAATGAAGGCAAGGCTCAATGATGAACTCAACAATGAATGGCAATGTACTCTTCAATGGATGACAACAATGATCCACAATGATCTCAACAATGTATGACAACTACTCTCTCAAATGGATGATAACAATGCTCAACAATGAACTCAACCATGTATGACAAATACTCTCTCAAATGGATGATAACAATGCTCAACAATTAACTCAACCATGTATGACAAATACTCTCTCAAATGGATGATAACAATGCTCAACAATGAACTCAACCATGTATGACAAATACTCTCTCAAATGGATGATAACAATGCTCAACAATGAACTCTCAAATATATGAAAAATACTCTCTCAAATGGATGATAACAATGCTCAACAATGAACTCTCAAATATATGGCAAATGAGCTCTCTAATGAAAACCTCTCCAAGCAATAACAATGAGGACTTTAACCAACCAAGGACAATCTCCACAAGTGATAGCAATAGGTTCTCAATAATATCTTCCTCATGCAATGTCAATAAGCTCTCAAGAAACAAGCACAACTCCCTCAAGCAAAGAGCTCTCAAATAGCCAACAATGATCTCCTCAAATGAAAGATAAATGTATCCACAAGTGACTAGAAAATGATCTCCTCAATGGTCTCAAATAGTGGCAATGTACTTCAACAAGTAACCAACAATAATCTCCTCAAGCAATGGCAAAAACCTCCTCAATAATGGCAATACTCTCAATGAACTCCACTAAAGCAATAATGAACTCAAGCATCAATTTTATCCACAAAATTGATTTTCTAATCCATCCACTTCTTCTTAATAGCCAAGGCACATAATCAAGCAATTTGTCTTCAACTTCAAACCCTAACTCATGTGCATGTCTTCTAACTCAAGGTGGCAATTAACTAGGTCTCAAGTTCCTAGTTTAATTTCATAATTAAATCATGCACTAGAACATATAACAAATTCAACACTTTTCAACCTTATGACTCCCTAATTTTTATTAATACATACAACAAACACCTATGCTTTTATTTTTAATTCCACACCTTATAACTCCACATACAACAATCACAAATATTTAACTTCAAACCTTATAACTCCCTAAGCACATACAACAATCATTTATTTTTACTAAATACCTTATAACTCCCTAGTTATAATAGAAATGATTTTCAATGCACCAAAACTTTGGCAATATCAAATATTACCATGCGCTAGAGATAAATACCTTTTTATGAAATACCTTTGCCAAAATTAATGTGCCTTCACCATCTTCAAAATCGTTAATGCCTTGCCAAAAACAATGTGCCTTCACACCTTTACGGGAGTCAAACTCTGTTCCTCTCACTTAGCACTGTGAAGCGCTTACCACGTGGGCGTCAGCCCACATTGGGATTTAATCCCAAACACCCAACTTTGTCTGTGCTCAAATCTGAAAACTCAAATTGCCTTCCTTAGCAAAACACTTTGCCCCTGGAGGGATTCGAACAACGAACCTACCTTGTGCAAAGTTCGTGCGCTACCAACTGCGCTATAGGCTCCTACGTGACGTCACTTTCCCGTGTTGTCTCCTTGACCTTGCTCTCAAACAAAATTTATTTTTCTTTATTTCTTCGCTGCTCCCCTTTCGACGATTCTCACTCATGCACAATATTCCCAATCTCTTATAAACAAAGGTTTTACCTTTTATTTATATGCACCTCCATGCCTTTGAATGACGTCGGTGGATTTTATTAATCTCCCCAACCATTGCACGTCGACGAATAATAAAATTCAACTTTAGACCTTAGAATTATTAAATAAGAATTTAATAATTCACCTCTTAACTTTGAATTGGGATATCTCCTTCATTCTTTTGAATTTTGCCATGAAACTTTTTGCACCTAGGTTTTATTTGAAAAACCTTTTCATCCATCATTATTTGGAGAAGTCTTAGCATAGTGGTTTTAATGAAAAACCCTTTCCAATGGTTTTAATAAAAACCCTTTCCATTGGTTTAAATAAAAACCTTTACCATTGGTTTTAATAAAAACCCTTGCCATTGGTTTTAATAAAAACCTTTACCATTGGTTTTAATAAAAACCATTAATATAATATTTAAAAATTAAATATTATATGCCTCTTGTGCCACAAAACCCTGTATACATCCATGCTCTCCAAAATATCATAAATGATTATTTATGAAGTGCTTTTGCCACCAAAACTCAATGTGATCCATGTGACATCAATGACAACACAAAATAACTCAAATTGCCAACAAATTCTCCATCTAATTATAAGAAGTATACGTGTTCCTATAGAACCATTTGTAGAAAATGAAATTATTTCCTTTTGGAAGAGGAACCAACAACCAAGTCATGCTCTTCATCAAATCCTCATATTCTATTAATAAAATATCTTCCTATTTTATCCATCATTTACACTAAAAATATGTAAGAGGATTTGAGAGCAAAAGCTCAAGAAGGAGTGTTTTGATGTCATTCTTGACACGGGATTGGTTGAACATCTTCTAGAAGTATCTTAACCCACTTATTTGTTAGATAAACTAAAGAGTCGTGCATTTTATGATAAAGCAACATGAAAAATTAAATATAAAGAATAATTTTGGGCAAAACATTGGTTAGTTTATCTATGGTTCAATTAATTGCCTCCATTTAATTGTCAACCCAGGGTAGCTTGTAGTCTTGTGAGTAGCCGTGCAAAATATATGCTTACAATTCCTCCTTAGGAGATGAGTTCCTTGGATTATGGTTTAGGGGGTGTTTTAATGTTCATTGAAGTTTATATCTAAACCCATAATCCTATGCTAAGTCTAAGAAACAGGACTGAAAACATAAAAATTATAAATGTCTACCTTGCTGGAAATTACAAAAAATAGGGAAGTGCTGGAAATAAATTAAGCTATTAAAATAATTACAAAAAAATAGGGAAAATGGAAGAACTCTGTTGCAAGTGGGCCCACGCTCCCAGCAGGTTCTGCCCATAGTAGAATGTTCATCGGATGCTTAGAGAATAATTTTTACAAGAACAATGCAAGATATTTTATTAACAATTTGTAAATAGCAAAATACATAAAAAGTCTGGGGTACTTCTTCAGGGGTGGCCTGCATATTTATATAGTATGCAACCAACCATGTTACCATTCAGAATGAATCAATGCATGATCCATTGTTATAGTTGGTTTCTTGAATCAAGAAAAATATCAGAATATCCCAGCGTATTCTATTTCCAGAATACGTTGATATCCAATTTGCCCGATTTGCAAAATAAATTCACATAATAGTTGTAACATAGGTGACAAATCACCTTTGACATTAACCCATATTTGGTTATGGTGCTAAAAATCCTTTCAAGTTGGTTGCCGATGTGTTTGCTCTATTTAGCCGACCATAGAGACATGCTGGAATTTGACGCTAATGGAAAGTAGACACCACGATTGAAGAAGTCGAGAAACAGACACCTTTCATTCACATAACGAGAAGTAGGTGCCTTCCATCGTACAATGGGAAGTAGGCACATTTTGTTGTACAATGGTAAGTAGGTACCTTTCATCATACAATAGGAAGCAAGCACTTAACAGAAATCAGGTGCCTAACAGTTAGGTGTCGAATGGAAATCAGGGCGCTTAAAAGGACTTGGCACCTGACTTTGTACCTTTTATCGATACTCTATAGATGTTTGTCCTTAATTAATTTGCAAGTGCCAGGTCCGAGTTGGACCTTGATGAAAACATGCCAAAATACAATGATTTCCACTAAATCTACACATATTACACTTAAATACAAATATTAGAGAACATGCACAATAAACTGTCAATTATATATATCATTTCATAAAAATAGTTATATCTACAAGAATATATGTCGCACATAATGGGAAAAAAAGTATAAAAAATGAGCAATTATGTGGCTCATAATTCCCCCATGCTTAAAGGGTGGCACGTACCTGTGCCACTTTGAAATGGTAATTACCAATTCTATTCACCTCATCCTAATAGGCTTGGTTGGTCTATGTCCTTTTTCTCTTAGTGGCCTTGGATTTATTTTTATATTGGGGCTTTCACCCCTTTGGTGTTGTGGGAGCTACTTTCTCCTATCCCTACTGCTTCTGGAATTTGCTATGCCAGAGTGGTTCACTTGGGCCTACCCTCTTTTTGGGTGGTTCTCTGGTCTAGGCCACCTTTCCCTTATCAACATTCAAATAAAAACCAGTGAACTTTGTGGCATCTTTCTAGAATGCAAGCTCAGCCATTTTCTAGTACTCATGGTGAAGTGGCAACTTCTCACCCTCGGGTATTGATTCCTTATCCCCAAATGGGATGCTCAATTTCTTAGCAACTCAAGCTATAGGTAAATCTCCCCCTTCTGGGTCAAGATCAAGTTCAGCTTTAACATCTATTTTTGGTACAGGGGGAGTTCTACTACTTGAATCTAGATCTTGTCTCTGTATAAGGCCTAGAAATATCATCTACTTAAAATACTCCTGCATCCTAGAGGGCTTCCCATATTTAGACCCATATAATTACCAGAACTACTTAGGTTGAGCAACTGGGATATTCTTCCTAGGTTTGCCAAAAAAAAATTGACCTCCTTTCTATTTCCTTGAGGGCTTTCTTGGAGGCATTTTTCTAGCTCTTCTTATATGTCTTAATTTCCTCCTTGAGCCCCTCAAATTTCTATTTTTAGGTAGTAAACTAATTTTTTGTTGCCTCCCATTCCTCATTGAAATCCCTTTCTGATTCTGTGTTAGATTTAAGGCCCAAGGCTTTTAATTCTGTGACTCTTACCCTTGGTTCTGGTTTGATGGTGAGATGGTCATACAACTTTTTGTATTGATATTACCTTGATACTCTATACCATAGGGTATGTTGGTGCAACTGGTGTTTCCTAGTGTACAAGGTATGTAGCTTGTTGAACCTCCTGGTCCTTTGTAGCTACTTGCTGCACATTAGGAATTGTTTCTTTTTCTTTTGTAGCTTCATGCTGCACATCAGGGATTGCTCCTACTTCTTCTGCAAACTTCTTGTTGTTCTAGTTCATTATTAGTATGGGGCACTTTTATTGCCCCATTGGTCTGTACTGCTATGTCAACCCTAGTCAGTCACTCGGCTACTGTTGGTCCACCCTATAACTGTAATTTCCTGTGAAGTTATCGAATTGTTTGATACAATTTGTGCATTTTGAGGGTGGCCTCTTTTTTGGACTCTTCAAATAGATTTTGTTCCTCTTTGAATTTGTATTCCCAAGTGGAAGCCTTCTCTTTCAGATCCTGTAGCTGCTACTACAAATCTTCGGCTTGGTCCTCTAGTGGTACATCTACCATGGCTATCTCCTACTGAGGAGTTGGTCCACAGGAAATATCCTATAAAATATGGGTCATATACTCCTTCCTATTGAGCTTATCGATGGGTGCCTCCTCATCAGATGAGCTTGAAACCACCTTCAATGCCCTTCTTATTATGCTTCATGTCCTAGTGGAGATAGACATGGAATATTGCATTGCTTCCTCCTCAAATTGGGGTGTAGAAGGTGATGGAGCCTGCCTTGTTTCTTTTCCAAATTGGGGAAAATCAGGGGATGAGACATGTCCTATTTCTTGTGTATTTGCTACAGGTTGGGATGCATGCATCATCATTTCTTGCTCTGCCACCTCCTAGGCTGACTGTTCATTCTAAATGAACACATCCTCCTCTACTTGTGCCCCTATTGCTGCACTAGTGCCCACAGTTTCCTCAATTGTCACATTTCCATGTGATTGCATATCTCAAAAAGGTAGAAATCAGGCCATGGTGAGCTAGGGTAGAAATGGTACCTGTCTGGTATTTCCTGGCCTCATATTTTAAGGAACATACAAGGTAGTGGAGGACTTGTATTTTGTACCCATACAAAATATAATTGAGGAAATAGAAATGGTTGGAATTCAGGTGGGAGTACCTACCACAGCATGTAAAGAAACGAGCGATCTGCTCAAAAATGACCCTCTAGAGCTCAGGAATGTGCTACTTCGACACTCCAACATGCGTCAGGTGCTCTGTTGGTGATCCAAAAAATATTTATTCATAGAGGGTAAGATTATCCTCTTTGTACATGTGCTCCCCTGTAAGAGGGAGACCTGTAACTCTAGCAATGTAGTCCTTCATGGTTGGGATCTCCAGCCCTCACATGTGCATGACCCCCTCACTCATCATTACATAAAATTCATTCGCTACTACCGCATCCTGGTCCTGAATGACCAGTCAACAGTATTCCATCCATTCTTAAGTGTTCAACTATGTTTGGACATCTATAAAAATACCCAAGCAATCGATCGGCTCACTCTTCTTCAGGTCATGGTTTCTCGACTTTCCCCCCATGCTTTGCATCTGATTAATAATTCACTCAACAATTTTATGGTCTCCATTTTGAATTACCACTATGCCTCACTATTCTACATTTTTGCTTACTGAAGTTGGTTGCACAATAGCTGGTAAATAACTTTTTAAAATAGTTTCATTTATGCACATAGGCAGTTAATTACCATAATAAACAGTGATTATGGTTATCCATAGTAGATTTATTTTGAGCATGTGTTTGATTGTGTGGAGGTGATAACCATAAATTTTTGACCAATCAGAGGCATGTCACGCAAAATTATGCCTAGTGGATTCATTCAAATGGTTAAGGTAATAATGGGAGGTTGTACTAGCACATTTTCATAGATACACATGTTCATGAAAATAATATAGACAAGAAACAAATTTTTTTAACATGCACCTAAATTTTTTCCATGGGTGCATATGTGTAAATGCTTGTGGTGCATCGCTATTGTCTGACATTTGATGATGGGGTAAACTGCAATAGACAAATATGGCCATGGTTCCCATGCAATAAATTCCCTTAGACGTGATTGGTTCTTGGTAGCTACACTATGGGTTATTAAAAAAATCCTACAAAAATTAAAAACAATAATTAGAAAAATGTAGTGCCTTGGGATGACAAACATCCCCTCGTTAGAAATTTGTAGATGTCAACTTTTAATTTCATCCATGGTGGAGTTGAATTTGCACGTATAAGGGAAGCTAACGTGGCTCATGCCACATCCCAAGGTTGACGTGTTATTCTATCAAGACAGAAAACGACCGCGTAATAAACAAAAATCAGGCACCTTTTTCATATGGAAATCAAGAACCTTTTCAAGTTATGGCATGTAGGTACCTTGTACTGAAAATAGACACCATAGGAATCATACACTTTGCTTATATGGGAAGCAAGCACCTTAGCAATTAGGCACTTATGTCTATCATGGGAAGTAGTCACATTTTTACTGACTGTTGTCATACATATAAAATAAACTTTATACAAACATTTTTTTTTATGTATGCTAAGAAGATATGTTGTCAGTTTCCTAAAAACTAGCAGTCAGTCATTCTCCTAAAAAATTGGGAGTTAGGCATTGGAATTTTAGTAAACATGATGCAGGCACCATCTTTGTAACATACTAGGAGTCAGGTACCATGAAGCGTACAATGGTAATCTTGAGTGGTATTTTCACCTAGTTGTGAAAGTACACTCTCCTTTAGGATTTGGGTTCCAAATCCTCTCTTGCAAAGAAGTTAAACAAACAACTTCTCCAAGGTCTTCGTTGTATTAGCATTTGCATACGTGTATTAGTAATCTCAAATATAAGATATTCAATTTGAATGCTTGGAACACCTTAGTGATTTCAAGTAACTATAAATAAGGGGCAATGTTGGTTTATTTCATCATGAAACTTTAGTGATTGTTCATTGATTTTGATCTTTTTTATTTTAATGTCTTGAAAAGTTAAAACTTCTGGAACATAAAAAGAAATAAAAAATGCAGAAAGAATGAAAATTAAATGCAAAAAACTGAAAATAAAATGCTTCCAGTATGATGCTATCCTATTACGACAAAACCGAAGATGTGAGGTTTTTGTGCATGAAACCTAACCTATTGGACATGCAAAATAAGCACAATCTCCATAGACTAAGTGCTGGTTCGTAGGGTACGAAATAAAATTCAGCTTTCAAATATTTGCCTAATGTAACCCAAAAAAGTGGCATTAAAATTATATATAAATTCGACATCTGAAAGAGTGAAAGAATACACATTAAATCCATAGCATACAAAGAAAATATCCTTCTTTCTTGCCCATAAGATGCAAATTTATGAAAACTTTTGCATTAAAAATATGTCATTTTACAATAGCAGAACTTTTGGTTTTCCCAAACCAGTATGTGGAAGAAAAACACCACAAAGAGAAAAGGTGTCGCGATATCGCGACATGTTGCTCCATCGCGGCAAAAAAGGAAAAAGTGTCGCGATATCGCGACATGTTGCTCCATCGCGGCAAAAAATGAAAAAGTGTCGCGATATCGCGACATGTTGCTCCATCGCGGCCAAAAATGAAAAAGTGTCGCGATATCGCGACATGTTGCTCCATCGCGGCCAAAAATGAAAAAGTGTCGCGATATCGCGACATGTTGCTCCATCGCGGCAAAAAATGAAAAAGTGTCGCGATATCGCGACATGTTGCTCCATCGCGGCAAAAAATGAAAAAGTGTCGCGATATCGCGACATGTTGCTCCATCGCGGCCAAATGAAAAAGTGTCGCGATATCGCGACATGTTGCTCCATCGCGGCCAAAGATGAAAAAGTGTCGCGATATCGCGACATGTTGCTCCATCGCGGCCAAAAGCAAAGGAAAAGAGAAGAAAAGAAAAGTGTCGCGATATCGCGACATGTTGCGTTTTCGCGGCCATACAGGAAAAAGTGTCGCGATATCGCGACATGTTGCATTTTCGTGACCAAACAAGACAAGAAAGAACAAGAAAAGAAAAGTGTCGCGATATCGCGACATGTTGCGTTTTCACGGTCGTACAAGAAAAAGTGTCGCGATATCGCGACATGTTGCGTTTTCACGGTCGTACAAGAAAAAGTGTCGCGATATCGCGACATGTTGCATTTTCGCGATTCAAAGCAAAGAGAGAGGGAAGAAAGAAAAAGTGTCGCGATATCGCGACATGTTGCATTTTCGCGGCTGAAAGCAACAAAAGACAGAAGGGGCCAAAAGTGTCACGATATCGCGACATGTTGTATTTTCGTGGTTCAAAAGGGGTAGGCAGGCTGAGGAGCAAGAAGTGTCGCGATATCGCGACATGTCCCATTTTCGCCAAGGTAACAGACCTGCATAGTGACGCGGACATAAGGACAAAATCCAGTAAATAAGACCAAGCGTTACATAAGAAATATTTAATGATTGGAAATCATTTAAGATGGTCGTTACACAGGGAAGGAAATGGACACAAGCCTATGTGGAGAAAACGTAGCAAAGGGCCACAAAATGGAAACCAAAGCACACGCATGCAGGGAAGGTGAAACGAACAATCAGGGAAGGTGAAACGAACAACCATCGAAAAATGAAAGCGAACCGTCATGGAAGGAGAAACAATTCTTTCACAAGTTTAAATACGCCATTCAAAGAGGCCAAAGGGAGGATTGAGAACGGCTGCAAGCAGAGTTGCAGAGTCGAAGGCGAGAAGACCTTTCTGGACCTGTTTGAGTTGTTTTTCTTCCACATACTGGTTTGGGAAAACCAGAAGTTCTGCTATTGTAAAATGACATATTTTTAATGCAGAAGTTTTCATAAATTTGCATCTTATGGGCAAGAAAGAAGGAGATTTTCTTTGCATGCTATGGATTTAATGTTTATTCTTTCACTCTTTCAGATGTCGAATTTATAGATAATGTTAATGCCACATTTTTGGGTTACATTAGGCGAATATTTGAAATCTGAATTTTATTTCGTACCCTAGGAACCAGCACTTAGTCTATGGGGATTGTGCTTGTTTTGCAAGTCCAATAGGTTAGGTTGCATGCACGAAAACCTCACATCTTCGGTTTTGTCGTAATAGGATAGCATCATACTGGAAGCATTTTATTTTCAGTTTTTTGCATTTCATTTTCATTCTTTCTGCATTTTTTATTTCTTTTTATGTTCCAGAAGTTTTAACTTTTCAAGGCATTAAAAACATATAAAAAAGATACAAAATCTAAAAAAAACAATGAACAATCACTAAAGTTTCATGATGAAATAAACCAACATTGCCCCTTGTTTATAGTTACTTGCAATCACTAAGGTGTTCCAAGCATTCAAATTGAATATCTTATATTTGAGATTACTAATACACATATGCAAATGCTAATACAACGGAGACCTTGGAGAAGTTGTTTGTTTAACTTCTTTGCAAGAGGGGATTTGGAACCCAAATCCTAAAGGAGAGTGTACTTTCACAATTGGGTGAAAATACCACTCAACAGATTGGCGCTAGAAGGAGGGCCGAATAGGTTTATTTCAGTATGATTTAAATGCTATAGGGATTTAAATTTTGAATATTTCATGCCCTATTGATTATTATCTTTAGCCCTCTTTTAACAATACAACCTTGTAGTGTTAAAAGGAGGACATGAATTACTATGCATTGTTTTAACGCTTTTGATTGTTCATACAGGAATAAGGTGTTTCGAACGAGGTGTTTTGATTGTGCATTGTTTTAGAATATTGCTTTGTTATGGTTCCTGCTTTCATTCACGACTAACAAATTGGTTGTGAAGTCATTCTTGGAATTTCTCTAATTACAAGATTTTCTTTGTGTCGCAGGTTTTCGTTGAGGTATTGAGAGTTTTGTCAGATTTTGCAGGGTAGTTTCATTTACAAGCTGGACCCACCGCATCGCATCACAACTAGGTCCAATACAACCGAGGAAACCATATTCCAAAGCCTCCCACTCACTCGTAGGAATCCAAGGAATAAAACCGAGCAAATTGTGGTCCCGCCAGATATTCCTGTTACAGAAGATCCTTCTATTTTAGGCGCACCTAGCGGACCTGCACCGATGGTGTCATTTGCCACTAGTGTACCAATTATCAGTACCATTTCCATGGTTCTTGTAGGGTTATCATCGTCGATTTTGAATCAAATGGCCCAACCTCCACCACCTCCTTGGTACGGAGCCAATAACATTCCTTTGAATATTGCAGGGGATATTCACGAGATCCCTAAAAATATAGAGAGATTCTTGCCCAAATACAAACCGGATGGCCCAAGGACCACAGAAGAGCATATTCAGGCCTATAGGGATGTTTTGATAAGATTGCAAGTCCAACATGAGGATGTGGCTTGTAGACTCTTCCCCATGAGCCTAGACCAAGTCGCTTACGAATGGTATATTTGCTTACCTACTGGTTCCATTACGTCATGGACGCAAATGGAGGATGCTTTTGTCAACCAATTCAGGTCACCATTAGATCCCACCATCATCTATAATCAGTTCATTACATGCAAAAGGGGCCAGGGTGAACCAATCCGAACTTTTAATCAGAGATTTCAGAAGTGCTATAATAGAGCAATTCGGCATTTTGCCATTGATCCCGCAGTAGCTTTGCAAATATATTTTGGGGCATTGGATCCTATGACGGCAATGTTTGCAAGGCAAAATCCTCAAGTTACCACGCTTGCTCTAGCCTACAATGAAGCTATGACCATTGAACAACAAATGACACCGCAGAGTTATGGGTTTTCCCAGATGCCTATGGTAGGACAATATGGTCCATATGGTCAAGCTCCTATGATGAATCAGATCATGGCACCGCAAATATCAGGCATAAATGCTTTGCCTTACCAACAACCATATTCATCAACACCCGCTTACGCACCCATTTCAATTCAACCAATCACATCAATTCCTCCCATTCCTCCATTTCTGCAAAATAGTCAATAGACTATGCAAGGAGCTAGTCTGGTTAATTCTCAGGCTATGGTTCCTCTCCCCAATCCAATTCCGATTCAAAGTGTGAATCCCTACGCAAATCAAGTGGCTCAAAATCCAACTCCAGTATTGAGTCAAGATCTCACCAATCACGCAAATCCTATTGGAACTAGCAATAACATAGCTCAACCAAAAGAGATTCATTCAGAGGTTGAAGAACTCAAAAGGATAGTTCACAAATTGAGTAATGATCTGGTTCAAAAATAGAAGTATGAATCCCATGCCTCTCACCCAAATCAAAATTTCAACAATAGAGGGAGACAATGGAATACGAAGCCAAACAATGGGGGGGTGCCTTCCCCTATTGCTAATCAGATAGATACTTCTGCAAGACCAGGTCACTCTAGTTCCATTCTTAATATTTCTGATTTTGCATGGGAAAAGGGGTGTAGATTGCATAATACGAAGGAGCATAATGAAAGGAATTGTCCCAAAATTGCTAGGTATACCCATTGTCTCCAAGCTCAAGTGGATGATTTGGAACTTGTGCCAAACGAGGGTCCACCCCAACATCAACAAGAAGAAGACAACATTTTGGTGGTAGAAACTTTATATCATCAAGAAAGTGGGAGTGAGGAAGAAGAGGATGAAATCTTGGAACAGGAAGTGCAAGCTTTTAGAGAATTTAGAAAGGGGAACCATGGATACCATTTGAGGAGTAAACTCAAATCCCCTAAAACATCCTCAACTCCACCAAACAATTCTATTATTCCTCCCGACGTTAAGGCTGATAATAATCCCCCTCCTCCATCTGGAAGAGAAACGTCTAAGGACACGCAAAAAACATGGAAGCCTGAGAAGTCAACTTATGACATAGTGGAGGATTTAAGGAAGTCCAAGTCTAGCCTTTCATTTTTAGAGGCGGCTAGGTTGCCTGGCCAAAAGGAAGCATTGATAAAGGCTTTGGGCTCATCTAGTCAAATACAGGAAGAAAAAGAAGTAGAATCTCACATGGTTTTACGAAAGGAAATACGGGATGTCCCTCCTTTTTTATTGACTGTGAGGATTGCCGGCAAAAATTTGCACAATTGTTTGGTGGACACAGGTGCCACAAGTAACCTCATGCCTGCAGAAATTTGTCAAATGCTAGGTCTAAAGCCTATTTCGGCCAAATGCAGGGTTTTGCAACTGGACCGGTCTGAGGTAAATGTGGTAGGGACCCTCTACGATGTTAAGATCCAACTCAATTCTGAACCTAGGGTCCAACAGGTGGTTGATATTTTGGTTGTCAATATCCCAAGTCGATATGGAATGTTACTTGCTAGGGATTGGATGAAAATTTTGAATGGTTATTTCGCCACTGATTGCTCACACATGTGGCTACCCTGGAGAGGGATTGCTAATCAAATTAGAGTGGAAAATGAGCCAAGGCTTAAGGAAATCATCACAGAATTCAACAAGCCAAATGAAGTTCAATTTTTTGAACCTGAGTTAGGGGTCTATGCTTTTGATGTTGAAAGAGCTACCGAAGAACCTCAAAAAGAAGCAGTTTCCTGTAGCTCTTCTGAAGAAGATAATCTCGTGTGGTTACTCAAGTTTGATGGATCTAAGTCAAAACAAGGGGCAGGAGCTGGAGTTGAACTCACTTGTCAGGGAAGTAAACCGTTGTTTGCTGCCTATAGATTGCAATTTCCTTGCACTAACAACGTGGCAGAATATGAAGCTCTTATCTTTGGATTACAATTGGCTCTGAGCAAGAAGGTTAAGTGTTTGAAAGTATTAGGAGATTCGGAGTTGGTGGTCAAACAGGTGAAAGGACAATATACCTGTCGCGATAAGAGATTAAGCCTTTACAGAACTAGGGTGAGGGACCTCATTGAGGAATTTGATGCTTTTAATATATCCCTTATTTTGAGGAAAGGAAATCATACAGCTGATTCTTTGGCGGTCATTGCAGGCATGTTAAATCCGGTTGACATAAAAAAATGCAAGGAGTTTTCCATCGAGTTAGTCCCTTGCCCATCGATACCTGATAATGTCATAAACTTGCAAGTTTTTGAGAATGATAGACACATTTTCAAATTTGTCACCAATTCAGGTATTTTTGAGAACCAAGTGATTGATGAAGATCAAAGGTGGCAAGTAGGAACAGAAGGAGAGAGCGAAGTTACTTTTCAATCCAACAAGATACCTAAGAACATTGTTTCATTGGAGAAGGTATTTGATATGGGATATAAAACCAGAAAAGGGAAAAGGGTTCCACCTCCTAAAGATGCTTGTGACCTTATCAATATAGGGAGTGTGGATAATCCGCGTGAAGTGTACATCGCAAAGGCATGTACAGCTGACGAGAGGGAAAAGATAATAGGGGCACTAAAGGATTATAGGGATTGCATTGCTTGGAATTACAATGAGTTGAAAACGTATGATCAGAACGTTATTATGCATACCATCCCTCTAAAACCGGATTCCAAACCCTTCAGACAAAGACAACGACCTGTTAACCCGTTGCTTGAGCCCCTGATTGAGAAAGAGGTCAAGCGATTGTTGGATGCAAAGATAATATTTCCCGTCAGACACTCAACTTGGGTCGCTAATCTTGTTTCGGTGAGAAAGAAGAATGGAGAGATAAGGCTATGCATAGATTTTAGAAATCTCAACAAAGCCTCACAAAAGGATAATTACCCACTACCATCAATTGATGAAATCTTGCAAACGGTGAATGGATCTGAAATGATGTCTTTTCTCGATGGGTATTCTGGATACAATCAGATTCTTATTCATCCCAATGATAGGATGAAGACGGCCTTCACAACCAAATGGGGAACATTTGCCTATAGAAGAATGCCTTTCGGATTATTAAATGCAGGTGCAACATTTCAACGTGCCATGGATTATGCGTTCAAAGGGCTCATAGGTAAATGTATCATTGTGTATGTGGATGACATTCCTGTGTTTTCAAAGAAAAGAGAGGACCATGTGAAAGATTTGAGGAAAGTTCTCCAAAGGTGTAAAGAACACGAAATTTCTTTAAATCCAAAAAAATGCATCTTTGGAGTGACAGAAGGAAGATTGCTTGGCCATATCATCTCAAAAGAAGGTATCTCCATTGATCCAGAAAGGATAGAAGCTATCCAAAACTTGCCTCTCCCAGGTAGCAAAAAGGAATTGAGATCTTTCTTTGGGAAAATCAATTTTGTGAGGAAGTTTATTTCTGGTTTCGCTGAGATAGCTAAACCTCTGAATGAGATGCTCAAAAAGGATGTGAATGTCAAATGGAGCAAAGAAAGTAAGGTTGCCTTTCAAAGCATCAAGGATGCTATTTCTAGAGCCCCTGTCCTTATAAGTCCAAATTATTCTAAGCCTTTCTTTATTTATGTTTTCGCATCTGAACACTCTTTTGCGAGTGTTTTGACTCAGAAAGGTGAAGATAACACAGAAAATCCCATAGCTTTTCTAAGCGCTCCTTTGAAGGATGCTCAATTGAGGTATTCTATCCTCGACAAGCAAATGTATGCACTTTTCAAAATAGTAAAAAAATTCAGACATTACATTGTGCATAGTAGAGTCTTTGCCATTGTGCCTGACCACTGCTATCAAAACCATGTTTGTGCAAAATGAGCTAGGTGAAAGAAGAGGTAAATGGATTTCTACCATCCAAGAATTTGACCTTGAAATTCAGCCCATGAAATTAGTCCGTGGACAAGGACTTGTGAAAGCAATTGCTGAGAACAATCCCCAAGTCACATGTCAATATTCAGATGGAGAGCACATTTCTAAAGATGATTGGTATGTTGATATTGTGTATTTTCTATTAAATGGTAAGTGTCCATCACATCTTAATTCTATTCAAAGAAGAGCCCTGAAACTTAAATCTGCTAATTATCTTATCAGTTATGGTGTTCTTTATAGGAAAAATCATGAGGGAATTTACCTACGATGCTTAAATCAAGAAGAAGCTACTAGTGTTTTGCAAGAGTTTCATGGTAAATACGAAACCGGCCATGGTTCGGCAAATTCAACAGCACATCAAATCCTAAGAGCGGGATATTATTGGCCCCACATTTTTAAAGATGCACACGCACACGTGCGATCTTGCCATATTTGTCAAGTGGCTGCCAATAGAGAAAGGAATGCGGCTATGCCATTGCAGCCTGTGGTTGAGATGAGACCATTTGCGCAATGGGGATTAGAATTCATTGGTGTTATTAACCCAAACTCTTTAGATTCCCATAAATTCATACTCACAGCTACGGATTATTGCACTAGATGGGCAGAAGCAATTCCTACGAAGCATGCTACTACGGATGTGGTAATAAAATTCCTCGAAGAGCATATCGTAACAAGGTTTGGAATGCCCGATTCCATTGTAAGTGATAATGGTAAGGCTTTTGTTTCCACTCAATTTGCAAATTGGGCATATGATAATAAGGTGAGTTTGAAGTTTTCGTCTAACTATTACCCTCAAGGCAACGGTTTGGCAGAATCTTCAAATAAAAATTTGTTAACCATCATTAAGAAGTTATTGGAAAAGAATCCTCGGGATTGGCACAACCAATTAAAATTTGCTCTTTGGGTAGATAGGACTAGAGAAAAAGAATCAATAGGAAATACACCTTATCATCTAGTTTATGGGCAAGATCCAATTTTTCCTGCAAATTTGAAGCTTCAAACCCTTCGTTTCACACAAGAATACCTTGGGACTGATAATCACATTGAGGCCAGATTGAGTTACCTAATGCACCTTGATGAAAAAAGAGAAGCAGCCATGCTCCACATGAGCAAACATCAAGATGTGGTCAAAATATGGTTTGATAGAAGAGCCAAAATTAAGTCTTTCAGGATCTCGGACTTGGTTTTATTGTGGGATAAAAAACATGATGAGAAAGGGGATCACAAAAAGTTTGATTGTCTGTGGTTAGGTCCTTATCAAATTTTGGAAATTCTAGGGGAGAGTACTTTCAGACTAAAAACTTTGGATGGGAAATATTTGACGTTACCGGTTAACGGGCAATTTCTAAAGCACTATTTTAGCCCTTAAATCATGTGAGGTTTGTACCATATTGTATATTCGTATATAATTCATTTTATTCTGGTTTTGATGTTGGTTTGCATTTCTGTTTTGGTTTCAGGTTGTGCGTTGGTCCTTTCGACATTTTGGGTTTGTTTCAAAAAAAAAAAAAGTGAGATGTTAACTTATGTCCTTATGAATGTTGACTAAGACAAGGAGAATATGAAACATCTGAATTTTATGGCAGAAAGCTCCACGAATTTTGCAAACACATTTAAAAAAATATCTTTTGGAACTTATGATGCAGGAAGTTGTCAGTTTTGTAAATTATGGCAAAGTAGGTGGTATACTTTCAAAAGGAGCAATGCATTCATATCTCATGTACATTCCGCATTGCATATACATTCCATCTCAGTTGCATCTTCATTTCATGTGCAATCATTGAAAAGGTGTCGAATCCTCTTAGGGTTATTACATAACATATTTTAAAAGGATCCTAAGGTTGGGAACTGACGCCCGAACTATCTTGAACCAAGCACGTTCTACGCATATTAAAGAGAATCTTGAGCAAAATGGTCAAAACCATACTTGGAAGAAAAGGTGAGGCGAAAGGAGTATTTCGTGTCTGTCCTATTATGCAACATAATCCTTAAAACAGTGGTTTTCACCACTCCCATAGTGCTTAAAGCCTAAAATCAGAGTAGTAAGGATAGGGTTAAATCCTCATCGAACTTAGGTTGAGGATCCAACTCCCCAAAGCTCTGATTTGACCTTCATGGAGTAGTAAGGATAGGGTCTAATTCTCATCTCGCTTAGGTTGAGAATATGATTCCCCAAAGCTTTGATTTGACCTTCATGGAGTAGTAAGGATAGGGTCTAATTCTCATCTCGCTTAGGTTGAGAATCCGATTCCCCAAAGCTTCCATTTTGCCCCCTCAAGAACTTAAAATTCAAAAGAAAATATTTTTCATTTCTTTATTAATATTGGACTGGAAGGATCGTACTACATGTCCCTTGCAAGGATGGGTAGTCATCACCAAGGTCCAAGAAATCATAGTAAAGTCAAATCCTGGATTATGGGGTTAATCTCCATCGGGGCTATAGACGCCTGGCTGGCAGTGGAGTATGCTCATGCGTGGCAACATGTCTTGTCTAAAAGCAAGACCACTGACTGCTCAAACGGATAGGCTAGCCTGACAGTTTCATCCATAACAGGTTAAATCATTTTGTTCAAGATGAGGTAATGAACTCCAGATCAGAGTAGTAAGGATAGGGTTAAATTCCCATCTCACTTATGTTGGGAATCCGATTCCCCAAAGCTCTGATTTCACTTACACCTGCACATGGGTTCAAGATGGTAGTGACACATAACCAACTTTGGGATCTAGTAAATTAATTCAGTATACATATATTTGGTCCTAAGAGGGTTTGACAGTTTTAATATGTGTGTTCATGATACTAGAAGGTCTGAGCCTTTGCAACACAGGTTGCTATAGCATCTTCATCATACATCAAATCCTGCATAAATCATTCATAGCCTTGCATACGAATCATAAGTGAAACTGACAATGGAATGTGATCAATTTCAAACGATAGGGAATGAAGCACATTGCACACACCGAGCTGATGCTTAATAATTCTAATGTTTCATGTATTTTTCGTCTAGTTTCATTCTTGGGATATTTGCTAACGCTTGTATTTGAGTCTGTGTGTTTTCAGGTTGAGTTCTCACCGAAATGCTCAAGAGCATTTCCTAGCAGAGTCGCCATTTGTTGTGGCTGATCCACAACGTACCCCAAAATTGGGGACCCACCTTTTGCATGTGTTCCAAGAAGACCGAAGTGGCCCATAGGCTAAAGTTCAAAGAAAAAAAGCAAAACACCACAAAGAGAAAAGGTGTCACGATATCGCGACATGTTGCTCCATCGCGGCAAAAAATGAAAAAGTGTCGCGATATCGCGACATGTTGCTCCATCGCGGCAAAAATGAAAAAGTGTCGTGATATCGCGACATGTTGCTCCATCGCGGAAAAATGAAAAAGTGTCACGATATCGCGACATGTTGCTCCATCGCGGCCAAAAATGAAAAAGTGTCGCGATATCGCGACATGTTGCTCCATCATGGCCAAAAATGAAAAAGTGTCGCGATATCGCGACATGTTGCTCCATCGCGGCAAAAAATGAAAAAGTGTCGTGATATCGTGACATGTTGCTCCATCACGGCAAAATGAAAAAGTGTCGCGATATCGTGACATGTTGCTCCATCATGGCCAAAGATGAAAAAGTGTCGCGATATCGCGACATGTTGCTCCATCGCGGCCAAATGCAAAGGAAAAGAGAAGAAAAGAAAAGTGTCGCGATATCACGACATGTTGCTTTTTTGCGGCCGTACAAGAAAAAGTGTCGCGATATCGTGACATGTTGCATTTTTGTGACCAAACAAGACAAGAAAGAACAAGAAAAGAAAAGTGTCGTGATATCGTGACATGTTGCATTTTCGTGGCCGTACAGAAAAAGTGTCGCGATATCGCGACATGTTGCATTTTCGCGATAGGAAAAGTGTCACGATATCGTGACATGTTGCATTTTCGATTCAAAGCAAAGAGAGAGGAGAAAGAAAAAGTGTCGCGATATCGCGACATGTTGCATTTTCACGGCTGAAAGCAACAAAAGACAGAAGGGGCCAAAAGTGTCGCGATATCGCGACATGTTGTATTTTCGTGATTCAAAAGGGGTAGGAAGGCTAGGAGCAAGAAGTGTCGTGATATCGTGACATGATCCATTTTTGCCAAGGTAACAGACCTACATAATGACGTGGACATAAGGACAAAATCCAGTAAATAAGACCAAGCGTTACATAAGAAATATTTAATGATTGGAAATCATTTAAGATGGTCATTACACAGGGAAGGAAATGGACACAAGCCTATGTGGAGAAAACGCAACAAAGGGCCACAAAATGGAAACCGAAGCACACGCATGCAGGGAAGGTGAAACGAACAGTCAGGGAAGGTGAAACGAACAGCCATCGGAAAATGAAAGTGAACCGTCATGGAAGGAGAAACAATTCTTTCACAAGTTTAAATACGCCATTCAAAGAGGCCAAAGGGAGGATTGAGAACGGCTGCAAGCAGAGTTGCAGAGTCGAAGGCGAGAAGACCTTTCTGGACCTGTTTGAGTTGTTTTTCTTCCATAGACTGGTTTGGGAAAACCAGAAGTTCTGCTATTGTAAAATGACATATTTTTAATGCAGAAGTTTTCATAAATTTGCATCTTATGGGCAAGAAAGAAGGAGATTTTCTTTGCATGCTATGGATTTAATGTTTATTCTTTCATTCTTTCAGATGTCGAATTTATAGATAATGTTAATGCCATGTTTTTGGGTTACATTAGGCGAATATTTGAAATCTGAATTTTATTTCGTACCCTAGGAACCAACACTTAGTCTATGGGGATTGTGCTTGTTTTGCAAGTCCAATAGGTTAGGTTGCATGCACGGAAACCTCACATCTTCGATTTTGTCGTAATAGGATAGCATCATACTGGAAGCATTTTATTTTCAGTTTTCTGCATTTCATTTTCATTCTTTCTGCATTTTTTATTTCTTTTTATGTTCCAGAAGTTTTAACTTTTCAAGGCATTAAAATAGACATTTAAAAAATATCAAAATCCAAAAAAAAAATGAACAATCACTAAAGTTTCATGATGAAATAAACCAACATTGCCCCTTGTTTACAGTTACTTGCAATCACTAAGGTGTTCCAAGCATTCAAATTGAATATCTTATATTTGAGATTACTAATACACATATGCAAATGCTAATACAACGGAGACCTTGGAGAAGTTGTTTGTTTAACTTCTTTGCAAGAGAGGATTTGGAACCCAAATCCTAAAGGAGAGTGTACTTTCACAACTGGGTGAAAATACCACTCAACAAGTAAGAAGGGACCTTTCATCATATAATGAAAAGCAGGTGCCTTTCACCATATAATTAGAAGCAATTGTCTTTCGTCGTACAATGGTAAGTAGACACCTTTCGTCATACAATGGAAAGAAGATGCTTTTTTGGATAACTAAAAGCAGATGTTTTCTCATAAAATACAAACACATGGCACTTTTATTTTATTCAACAGGTGTTGACTTGTCCTTGTATATGCACTATCAGGTTGATAAGGCCTTTTCAATGATTTTGATTGAAAAATAGGTACAATATTAGCATCTATCCCTGAAAATATTGTTGAGTGTTTTATTATCTAAAAAGACCAATCTAAACACTCTTGTACAGGTTCAGGTTTAGTATTTCCATTTATAAATGAGGACTAACTAATCATACTGCAAGAAAATTCTCCTAAAAATCTTGGAAGGTGTAGATTCATGGATCTTGTGCTTGTTATGCCTAGGTCTTCTAGCCTACCTAACAATTGCGCAAAAGACATTGTTCCTGCAAAACAAAAATAACTAAAAAAAAAACAAAATTTTAAAGAATAATTATCTTTGGGACTCTGTGGACTAGGTCAACATCTCACTAACTCAAGATAAGTCATAATCAATTATGGTCTCCCCCATTCCTAATCGATACTCAATCATATATGCTTCAGACACAGTGTGGACGTAGATGGTGACCATTGACTGTCAATGTAATGTTGCTGCCATCTATTATTCTAACTCTTACAGCCCCATTATTGACGATTTCAATTACTTCATATGGCCCCATCCAATGTTGCATGAGCTTGCTCTTCCTTTCCTGGAATAAAAAAATATAAAGTAATTCTCATTATCCCACTTTAAGCTGATTTTACCTAGTGTGGTGGTCATGCCACTTGGCCTTTTATTTCTAAATAATATTTGTTTTCTATAGAGCCTCAAGGCGGTATTCATCCAGCTGATTAAGCTACTAAATTCTATCTTTTTTTTGCATCATCTAGATTAATATTCAATTCTACATCAGTCCTAAGTATTTTAATTCCAAACTCTATGGGCATCATGGTTATTTTCCCATAGACTAGCTGAAATGGTGTGAAACCATTAGTAGTCTTTTGGTGGTCCTGTAGGCCCATACTGCTTCTGTTAATCTATTAGCCCAGTCCTTCTTGTGTTGTTTTACTATCTATGTCCATATATTCTCCAATTATCTATTGGTCACCTCAACTTACCCATTTTTATATGGATGGTAGGGATTGGTTTTGTTATGCCTAATTTTATATTGTTACATGAGTTCTTGGATCATCCTTGAAGTAAAATAAGGCCCTTGATCTATTGTGATCTCCCTTGGGACCCCAAATCTTGTAAAAATTACTGAATACAAGAATTCTACTATAGTTTTATCCTTTGAATCATGCAAGGCATGTACTTCAACCCATTTTGTCACATAGTCAGTACAAACTAGGATATACCTCTTACCTCCTGACTACGGGTTAATAGGTCCTACGAAGTCCATCCCTCATTTATCAAATGGTTCAATATGAACATGTGGTTGGAGTGGCATTTCATCTCTAAGAGTAGGTCTACCCATCCTCTAACATTGATCACATTGGCTCACATGCTTGGCTACATCCTTGAATAGTGAAGTCTAGTAATAACCAGCCTACAACACTTTATATGTAGTTATTTTTCCTAAAACATGACCACCACAAGGTTCATCATGACAAGCCTATAGTATTTCAATTATTTCTTCCCCAACAACACATCTTCTCATGATTTGATTAGGTCCTATTTTAAATAGGCACCCATCAATCCATGAGAAATCTACATTTTTCTCAATTAAAGTCTATTTTCATGAGGTAAAAGTGTAGGGGATACTCTACCAATGGCTAAATAATTAGCCATGTTTGTGTACCAAGGTATCTAATATTTTAGAGAAAACAAATGCTCATTTGGAAATTGGTCTTCTGTAGCTGTATAGTCTGGAGTTGTCAATCTGGACAAGAAATTAGCTACCACATTGTCTTTCCCTGGCTTGTCTACTATTGTCACATCAAATTCCTACAAAAGTAATAGTCATCTAATAATTCTATCACTAATCCCAGGTTTGTTTGTCAAGTATCTGATTGCTTAGTGGTCAATGTGCACAAATACCTAATAACCTATAATATAATGATGAAATTTGTTAAGTGTATGTATTACTACAAGAAACTCCTTCTCTGTGACATTATAATTCAATTCAGTACCTATAAGGTTTTTCATAACATAATAGATGGCATAAAAATAATCACCATATTTCTATCCTAGTATTGAGCCTATTGCATTGTTGATGCATCAAAATATATGTGAAAAGGTATGGTCCAATTTGGGCCTCTCAGCACTAGGGCAGTAATCAGTTTTTTCTTAAAGGTGTTGGATACTTGTTCACATTCTTCAGTCTAGAAAAACTCTGCATCTTTTGTTAACAATGTGGTAAGAGGTTTAGCAGTTTTGCTAAAGTCTGATATAAACCTCCTATAATAACCGATTGATCCTAGGAAACTACGAATGTCCTTTTGCATTTTGGAAGTAGGCAAAGTTTGGATGACTTCAATTTTCTTTCTGTCTACTTTGATCCCATACACAGAAATATGATGTCCTAAAACTATCCCTTCCTGCATAAACATATAGCAATTATCATTGCTTAAGGATAGGTTGGTTTTCTCACAACATTAAAGTATCTTTTCTATATTTTTAGTGGTAATTTTAAAAGTATCACCATATACAGTGAAATCATCCATGTACACTTCCATAGTCTCTCCAATCATATCTAAAAAATACTAAGAACTACCCTTTGAAAGGTGGTAGGTGCATTACATAGGCCAAATGGTAAGACTCGGTAAGCAAATGTTCCCCATGGACAAGTGAATGTTGTTTTGTCTTGGTATTCCAGATATAATCTATGTGTACAAGTCTCAAGAGCTATTCCTCTCATGTCATAATACTCCCAAGCAAAGGCATCTTGATATTTTTCCAATGTTTGTTTCAGTTTGGTTTGTTTTTCTATTGTCAACTTGTTATCTATATTCAGCATTTTACCAGGTGCAACTTCTATTTGCTGAATATGGTGGTATTTTACTCCTACTAATGGCAACTTAGGAGGGGGACAGGAAGGTTCTCCCTAAAAAAAATGGGAGATCATCCTATCCTCATCATTTTCATCTTCCAACTCTTCAAGTGTCATCATTGGTTGGAGCATTGATAGACCATCAACATTTTTATTTTCATTTTTTGGTTCTCCCAATAAATCTGTAGACTATGCAAGTGGATGTATGACCAGTTTCTTTATATTCTAACCATCTAAAATGGTCATTTATCCATATTTACATATTATATAGGCATCAGCTACTGCTATCCAAGGTCTACCTAAGATTAATGGGTATCCACCTAGTCCATACTTAGATTGCAATGCTAAAAAATCTATTGGATATTCCCATGCATCTACTGTAACAATAATATCTTCCAGTATTCCTTTCAGTAAGTACTGTAGACCTTTTTGCCAACTACAACATAGTTTTTGTGGGCTTCAGGTTGGTCAATTTTAGTTTTTTCATGATTTCCTGGGGCATAACATTGATGGCATCCCCAAAATCTACTAGTGTGTTGGATGAAATACAACCCTCTATTTTTACAGTTAGCATGGGGCTCCCTAGATCTGAATACTTATGGCTATAGGTATTTTCTAGCGTAAGGTCAACTAACTGACCTACCAAATTGATTGATTTAGCTAGTTTCCTTCCTAGTTTCTTGAGGTACAACTCTCTTATGGCCTTCCCATAAATAGGTATGTCTCTTATGGCATGAAAGAGATGAATTGTGAATATTAAGTTATTTAAAATGGAGAGGATATCAAAATCTATTTGTATTGGTTTTTTGGGTTCCTGCAACCTTTGTGGAAAAGGTGGAACCTTTCCTTTATTATGTACAGGAGTTGATTCTTCTTCTATCTCTTTTATAAGGGGTTATTCCCATTTCTCTATTACTACCAATTCCTCTTCTTCTACAAGAGGAGTGAATTCTACACCTAATTACTTTCCTGACCTTAACTAGATAGGATTGCAATCTACCTTGATATTATACATAGGGTACATCTTGTTTTCCATCTGATAGGCTAGTTGCTTGTTTTTTGGGTTTGTTGTTGGCTATGCTGGTAACTGAGGAGTCCTTGGAGTAGGTAAAGTTGGTAGACTTGGTTGTAGTGGAGTTGGAGTAGTATGCTATGGATATTGATTCCAAGCATTCTGATTTCTCCACTACTACATAGGTTGCTAATAATCGTTCCAAGGATAAGGGTTGTAAGGATTTTCTCCTTGGGGAAATAGAATCCAAGGTTGTTGGCCATACCAATCCATGTTGGGTAGCTGGTTTTGACCTTGATTAAGATAATTACTTACCCCATAGGATGAAATTCCTGATTTCATATTGTTACCCATAGGAGACTATTGCTAGTTCCTCATATTACCCATGAAGTACACCTCAACCACTTCAGGTTTCTCTTTTGATTTCATTGATTGTGAACATAGTTTCATTTTATGATTCTTCTTACAAACACCACATACACAAACTTTGTTTTATGGGCACTCATTTTTGGGGTGTTTGCCTCTATATTTAGGATAGAAGTAGGCCAATTTTGCCTCATTATCCTAATTCTTTCTCTAAACCATAAGAGTATCTATTTGAAGAGCTAGATATGATAACATCTCACTCTTAAGGTCTTCTAACATGTTGCCTATTTTTGTTTTAGTGATAGTGGCTAACTGCTTAACATTTCTAGAGGTTAATTTACCCTTTCTTCTTGAGAAATTTTGACACAATTGTCGAATATCATCCATTTGGTGTTGATAAATGTCTCCCCCAGAGATCATGTTCAAAGCTTCCAAGGATTCATTTGTCAGTCCTTTCAAAAAAATACTTCTTAGGGACCTATCTCTTAGTTTTGAATAGGGTGATCTTTGTAGATTAAAACTAAACCTATCCCAATATTCTTCCACAAACTTCCCTTCCTTCTGGGTCATATCTATGACTTCCTCTCTTGCATATCTTGCTCTACCAAAATCCTGATACTAATCCAGGAAAATTTTCTTCAACTATTCCTAGGTAGTTATCCATTTATCCCCCAAGATGATGAACTGGCGTAAAGCTGAATCATCTAAGGTAGAAGGGAAGACTTTCAATTTTTGAGGATCTGTGGTGTAATCCACATATCTACATAAAATATCAAATTTAAATAGAAATAGGTCTGTATCTTCTATTGGTAGTCCTCAAAAAATTGGAAGGTGGGCAGGAGAGATGTGTTTCATCTTGTGATCTCCTCCTACCTCATCTATTGAAAAACTAAAACTAGTAGATGTTTTCTCTAGATTTTCTGCCATTCTGCCTACTACTGGTGTTTCTACCACTGCTTCGTTCAAAGTAGCTATCAATTCTTCTCTTTCGTTTATTTTATTCTTCAAAATGAGGGATAAGTTAGCATTTTAGATAGTTCTATCTAACACTACTTGTCAACATTCAGCATTTAATATCTCCTCCTTAGATTGAACTCTACTTATCTTTAATTCTACTATGGTATTCTGCTAAATTATTTCATAGGGATCCTATGCAAATAGTGGGTGTTGCCACCAATGCACAAGTGGGGATTGATATGGTGATAGTTCAGTCTCAGGTTGAGGTTCTACTGAAGTGAAAGGATTTTGAGAAACAACTTCTTTGTTTTTGACAAAATGACTGTCTGGTTCCCTATTCTTAGGTGGACTCATACAAAGTCTCATATGAAGGTTTCTAAATAAAACACTCTAAACTACTGTAACTAATATTTCTTTAGAATATAAATTACAATGGCTACTCCTCGGAAATGGTGCCAAAATATTGGGTAAAACGTTGGTTAGTTTTTCTATGGTTCAATCAATTACCTCCATTTAATTGTCACCGGGGTAGCTCATAGTCTTGTGAGCAATTGTGCAAAATCTATGCTTGTAATTCCTCCTTCGAAGATGAGTCCCTTGGATTATGGTTTGGGGGGTGTTTTATTGTTCGTTGAATTTTATATCTAAACTAATAATCCTATGCTAAGTCTAAGAAATAGGACTTAAAACATAAAAATTATAAATGTCTACCTTGCTGGAAATTATAGAAAACAAGGAAGTGCTGGAAATAAATTAAGCTATTAAAATAATTACAAAAAAATAGGGAAAAGGGAATAAATATATTGCAAGTGGGCCCACACTCCCAGTATGTTTTTCCCATGGTATAATGTTCATCGGATTCTTAAAGAATAGTTTTTACAAGAACAATGCAAGATATTTATTAACAATTTGCAAATGAAAAATTACATAAAAAGTTTGGGCTTCTTCTTTAGGGATGGCCTGCATATTTATATAGTATGCAACCAATATTGTTACCATTCATAATGAATCAATGCATGATCCATTGTTACATTTGGTTGCTTGAATTAGGTAAAATATCATAATATCCCTATGTATTCTATTTCCAGAATACATTGATATTCAATTTACCCGATTTGCAAAATAAATTCATATAACAACTACAATATAGGTGACAAATCACCTTTGATGTTATCCCATGTTTGGTTATGGTGCTAAAAATCCTTTCAAGATAGTTGCTGACGTGTTAACTCTATTCTACCGACCACAGAGTCATGCTGGAGTTTGAGGCTAACAGGAAGCAGGCGCCATGATTGAAGAAGTTGGGAAGCAGGTGCCTTTCATTCGTATAATGGGAAGCAAGCACCTTCCACCATACAATGGGAAGCAGGAACCTTCTGCCATACAACGAGAATTAGATGACTTCTATCGTACAATTGGAAGCATGCAACTTTCATCGTACAATGGGAAGTAGGCGCTTAACAAAAATCAAGCACCTAACAGTTAGGTGTCGAATGGAAGTCAGGCGCTTAAAAGGACTTGGCACCTGAATTCATGTCTTTTATCAATACTCTGCAAATGTTTGCCCTTCATTAATTTGCAAGTGCCAGGTTCAGGTTGGATCTTGATGAAAAATGCCAAAATATAATGATTTCCACTAAATCTACACACATTACACTTAAAGACAAATATTAGAGAACATGCACAATAAACTGTCAATTATATATCATTTTATAAAAACAATTATATCTACAAGAATATATGTTGCACATAATGGGGAAAAAAGTACAAAAAATGAGCAATTATGTGGCTCATAAAATAAAACTCAAAATCATCACTCACCTCATTATTCAAAGCTAAAGCATTCTAATATAATGTATCCTACTCAACATGTCTTGAATCTAGAAAAGAAATTGCTACAACTAGTGTTGTTCTTAATGGATTTATATCAATAAGCAAAGGACCTCCACTTGAAGATGAAGATAAATAATATGCTATGATAGGAACAAATCCAATAAAAATATTTGAAGAAATTTATAAAACTAAAATGTTCAAAGGATTAGAAGAGTCATTTACTAAAAGCTTAGGTAGTGGACTAAAAGGAACACTTGGAAGGACCTTGTCAACAATGACATCTCTCTAAATCAAAACCTCACACCTTTAAGGGTCATAAAAGTGATATGACTTTGAGGAATATGAATACCTAATAGATATACACTAATGAATATTTAGTACCTCTTTCTTCTGAATTTCCTTATTTATATAAACCGATGCTAAAGAATCAAAGGTATAGAATCAAGACACATGAGGCTTCTCTTATATCAACTTGTCAAATATTATCATGCCCTAAAAAACCCTAAAGGAATTTTTTTTGATGATGTATGTTTTATAAGTGACAACCTCACCCCAAAATTTATTATTTATTCCTTTCACATGAAATATACATTGTGTCATATCCATGATCATGATGTTATTCCTTTTAGCTACACTATTTTGGTTAGGATTATATTTAATAATCCTATGATATGTAATCCAATGAGAATATAAAAACACATGAAAAGCATGGATGATGTATGCACCTCCTCCATTTATCTTGAGACATTTGATTTTTTTTTCCAGTTGATTCTTAACAAGAGCCTTGGGGGTTTTGAGTTTCTCAAATACCTCATCCTTAGTATAAATAGTTGTTAGCTTTTGATGGGAGGTAGTACAACCACAAGATGTAAGATAACTAATATGAGATAACTATAAACTAATGGTACAATAATATGTAGTAAAATAATAAGTTGAACATCTACAAATAACTCAAAAATATGCCATTAATAAAAGTGATAAAAATGGTACAATGTTATATAATGGAGGACATGAACACTTCATGAATATATATGAAAGGACTACACTGTACCATACTACTAAACTATAACACACACTCTCTATATTTACTTCTCCATCTAAAATAATCACTATGAGGCCTTTATATAAGAAGATAGATTCCTTGGCCCTTACTCTACCTAAGACTTATGTACATGTGGACTACATGCACATTTACAACATGCACATTGACACTTGTGTATTTATTACAATACTTGAAGTAATTAACTAACATTACTCTAAAGTAAAATCCTACTCTAGTAATGTACCAAAGGTGGTACATTTACATGACCCAAATGATGTAATATACTATAAAAATAGTATACAACAACACATATCAATACAAGCCATCAATTAAAAGGAGGAACAACTTATTTACTAAAGAATATGGTGTATGCATAGGTCCAAAAATAACACTATGTATGATCTCTAAGGGGTCATAGGTCCATATTCCAATTTATTTTGGAAATGTATCTCTATGATTCTTCCTTAGAATACATTCCTCAAATGCACCACTTGGAAGGAATATGTGCTAGATTCTAATGGTTGTTTAATGGTAGCTTATGTATCTCAATGATCCATAGTTGAGATTCCTAATGCTATGATGCCACTTTTTATTTTCATTATATTCATGTGCAATCATAGTTACAAAATTTGACTTCCTATTAGAGGAAACAAAAGAGGATGGAATTTCTCTCAACTTATATATTCATTCAAACTAATCACAATAACTAGAAGAATCTTTTTGGATCTATTGCTTATATTCTTAATTACCCATCAACTAGGCAAAAAATCTATATTTTTATATGTATGAGTAATGCAATAAATAGACAAGGGGTTAGGGATAAAATTAGGAACATATAGTTTCTCATAAAAAGAAAAATATCCAATCCTAATATTTCCACATCCTATAACTTACAATTAAGTGTCAACTCCACTAACAATATTCTCCCCTAAATACAATTTGTTGTATCCATATAGGAGATGTTTGTACTTTTTCATGTTCTTGATTGATCCTAAATATGCAATCCACTCACTTAAATAGGTCAATGTCTCATATGTTCAATGAACAATTAAAATGTTATTGTGATATTTCTTCATCAAAACTTATGCATAGAAGACAGCTACATGAACACCCCTTTCTTGTTGTTTCCTCAAGCTCTGTGATGCAAATCCAACAAAACTCTCCTTTATGTCCCTCCCTTTTGCAAATATCATGTGTTATTTTTTTGAAGGGCTCATTGAGATCCTTTTTATTTTATTTTAAATCCTTGTCATTTTGAGCTTTGGGAATAGCTTCCTTTGCATGGGCTTGATTGAAAATAATATTTTTCTTATACATTTATAGTCAATATTTATGATGCAAAAAGTACTTGAATACCTCATAAATTGTTGGTGTAGGAGAATTTTGGAAGTACACATGAAGCATTTTAAAAACAACTATCTCATGTCTCGAACACATTATTGAAGATAATATTTTAGAAGTTCAATGTTATTTCCTTATCCAAGGCTTCCTATATTTATTCTTGCTTCTTAGACAATTGTCTTCTAGTCTAGATATATTGCTATAGTTTATTTAAGATAATAATGTACTCATAAATAATTTCAAATGAGTCCATGGATAGAATTGTAAGCTTGACCTCTAACCTACTAATTTATGTAGGATCAATATGGTTACACAATCTATGAAACTTTTCATGCAACACTTTTGGATAGGTGGTGCTACCAACATGAATGCCATAAAAATGTCAACATAAAAGGATATGACATAATGAGCCTCATGCTTTTATCCATGTAGATCTGTTTTATTTCTTTAGCATCAATAGCATGAGACTGTTCATTCACATACTTTATTAACCCCTTGCTCTATAACAAAGGTTCAATTTTGATTTTATAGGTAGAATAATTTGGACCACTCAAAAAGGACAAAATATGATTCATGAATATCCTAACAAAATACAAAATTTTACATGTTTTTATGACTAAAAGCAACACCATCAATTTAGAGATCCAAAAAACCATGCAATTTAAAAAATAAAATTGAATAAAAATGCTTTAGTATATAAATTTTAATGACCCTAAAATTGTAGAAAATACCTCCAAAACCCTTTCTTCAATATTTTTAGTATTTGCAATGAATGAAATGTTTCCACATATTTCTATGTGAGTGGTTGAGGGCGTTTCAAGTGTAGACTAACTAGATGATGTATAGAAGAATCACATGATTCCACTTGTCATAATCTAGGGACTACCACTTGTGCACTTATTGTGTAGGACATTGGAAAGGGTGCCAAAAAACTAGAATGCACCACTTGTGATTTGATTTCCAAATAGATATATGAATCATATTATTCCACTTATCATGTCCTGATTTACTTCATAATTCATGCTTTTCTCAGTCAACTATTATATATGGAATTATGTATTGAGTCCAATGAGATGGTATAATATGATTGGTTGATGTTGATTTATACATGTTGAGTGGTAGACAAACTATCATGTAGGTCAATGTATGGTGTACCACATTAGACCTATCACACGTGACCATGTTAGTGCTTATGTCAACACCTACATCACCTACAATGTATCACATAATTATTAATACATGGACTACCACATTACTGCCCATATCAATATCTACATGAATTACCATGTGCCATGCCACATTGTATGTATCAACTACCACATATCACACGTATGCTACTACCATATTAATCATATGGATTTCCATATATTGCATATCTACTACTACCATATCACTTGTATGGACTACCAAGTGTCTCTTTGTGTTATTTCCATTTTATCATTCACTTATAAAGGGATAACATCATGGTTTGCAATGTCATCGATGCTAAGGTAATGTTAACGTAACTAGTTTTAAAAGTTTCATGGTGCTAATGGGGTTCAAATGCAGGACCTACTACTAGATCTACCTTAAAATAATGTATGGTTGTTGGATGTATTACATTAAATGTTACCTTGAGTATCATTGTATATATTTAGACTAGGAATGTTTTTAATTTTTATGTCAATAGTAGGTGTCAAGTTGTGAAGTGTGATGTGTAAACATTTGAAGTAGAAAGTTGTGTAATAATGAGAGAATTTACCATAATGTAAGGCATATAAAAAATTGTATATATCATGAATTTGAGGATAGTAAAATTCAGTGGTATTGGAGAGTTGCTCTTAAAGTTATATATTCATGACAAAGCTCTATGTTATGTAATGGAGAGTTTATGTTATGTAATATTATTATAAATAAATATTTTTACTTTATGAGATATTGATGTTATTATGAAATGAGATTATGTGAATGTGATTATATGATCCTAGGAAATATTGACCAATTATTTATGTGGGCCCATTTTCCAACATTGGTATCAGATCCATATTGGTTTAGAGATACATTGGTGAGAGCCACTTTAGTAAGTCCTATCTAGGATAGAGAGAGAAGGGATGCTACTGTGAGAAGGAATATTGGCGGAGGTGTGAATATTGGATGTGTGGATTTGGAGGAAGAAATAATATTGAAGAAGAAAAGTGAAAGAGGAATTTAGAAAATTTAAAATGAATGAGAGGACTTACTATAGTTTTTTTAAGCAACTAATTGGAAGACAAAGAAGATGGTTGAGGAGATATTGGAGTGTAGAATGTATAAAGGTGGAATGTGAGGAGCTTCTAGAGGTGAGATTTGAAGAACATGAGAGAAATTTACTAGAGAGATATCCTTAGTAGTAAGGATGATCTAGAGAAGATTGACAAAAGATTGCTTGAGACTGAAGATAAATTTTAAACAATAAGAGATATAATGGGGTTTTGAGTGTAGTATGAGGAATGAATTTCATGGACATCTACATGAAAATCATTTGATAAGAGTGTAGTAGAGTTGAAATAATGAAGCAATTAGGAGATGTATTACTTTGGGAGACTATTTAATGAATGCCTGGATGAAGAGTGTAGCCAAGAGATGATAGACATTATCATCAAGGTACCTATTGGGAGATAGGGTCTAGCAACATATTTAAATTAAAAAAAAATGATTACAACCTTTTTACTTCCTTGTACATGACACAATATTCATATAGAAATATTTTTAACCTTTTTAAGAATATGGGATTCAAATAAAGTTTCCAAATATACCACAATCTTTGTAGCAATATTCCTCATAGAAATATTCCAAAGAAATAAATGTGACCTTTCCATAAAAATAAAAAATTCTCTTGGGGGAGCGGAGTGGTCTCTCGCGTTGGTTCGGACACCCCTATTTCAATTTCCTTGCTTCCCCTCCTACCATCTTGCGAATACCATTCTAGGCATATCTTCCTAGGATCTCTCCGTTGCTTTCTAGGACCTCCATGGGATTATCCTATGGCTTATCAAGATGTTCTTTCCCATATTATGTGAGAAAAATTGCTTGGTTGGATTGTCTTGAATATTTTCTCCATGGTGGCCTTCAATAGTGGTTGGATTTCGGTTAGCTTGGTTTAGGAACTGGAGTTGTAGATTCTCTCTCGATGGACCTTTCTAGATTTTGGCTAAGGATCTCATTTTTCATATTGTCCATAGGGAAGGTTTTTTCTTTTTCTCTTCTAATCTAGGCTTTTGAAAGGGGGCTCTTGCTTTCCTATTTGCCTCTTCTGTGGTAGCCTAGTTTTTCTCTCTATAAATTTCTTGGTCTCAGGGGGACCACGTGTTCATTATTCATAGTTGAGTGGATCCCTGGTTTATTTCTAGGATGGGCTTTCTAGAGAATGATCGAGATCTCTTAGAAGATCCATTTTATCCTTTTCATGTATCTCCTTTAAAATCCTTCCTTGCTACTTCTTCTTGGTCTTCGGGTGGACCATGTGCCTTCTTATGTAGCTGTGGATGTTGATGTCTTTGGATTTATTTCTAGATGGAATTTTGGTGGGGCTATATGGGCTATGGGATGGGTGACTATCTAATGGATGACTTTATTTTGCAATATCTTTTGTTACTTGGGTGAGGGACCTTGTGCTTACATGTCATCTATTGAAGATGGTCTCCTAATGCCAGTCCTTATGTTAGGTGCTCCCTTCCAATCTTGATATGCTAGGGTGGATAGAATCTTCTCATGGAATTCTTACCTTTTGGCTATGCTCTTCATCTCTTTTTTAATGAGATCCCATGACCTGTGAAGATCTCCTCTTACTATTGATTCATCTTCTAGGTCCTTGAAAAGCTCCTCTTTACGAGGTTTTATATTTCTTTTTGAGTAGGATTGTCTTTGTTGGGGCTCTTGGTCCCCTATTTGCTTTCATTGGTGTTGGAACCTTCTAGACTACTTGCTAGTTTTCCCAGACCTAGCGGGAAAGCCTTCTTCAATTTTGTTCATCTTGGTAATTTCTCGGTTTTTCCCAGTCTTGGCAAGAAAATCTTGTTCAAATTTCTTCCCAATGAAAAACCTTGTTCATTTTTTTTTTTCATCTCGGTAGTTTGCTAGATTTCCCTAATATTGGAGGGAAACCCTATTCCAAATTTTGTCTTGGTATTTTTCTAGATTTTTCTAGTCTCGATGGGAAAACCTTGTTCAAATTTTTATTTGTCTCGGTAGTTTTCTAGAATTTTCCAATCTCAGTGGGAAAACCTTGTTCAAATTTTGTTTATCTTGATATTTGATGGCTTTCCCTTATCTTGGAGGGAAATCCTTTTTCAATTTTAGTTCTAGTTGTTGTTGGTCTTGTGGAGGGTTTCTCCTTGGTTTTGTTGTTATTTTTTTGGCTCCTAAAGCTAGTCTTCTCGAGCTTGTTCCACTTGTTGTATTCTCTTTGTAAAAGGGTCAGGGTCCCTTTCAAAACCCCTTCCTCCAATTGATCAAAAAAATATTGGAAGTGTCAATGAAGGAAGAAGAAGGATACAAACAAGACAAGGCATTGGGCTTAATGGAACAATTGTAAGGTGACCAAGATGACTTTCAAGCACAAATATTGAAGGAAGACTAACATCTAAAAAAAACCAAAATGCAATTTAGTATTTCTATTTTATTTGATGATGTATTGAGTTATTTGAGACAAAAAGGGGTCAAATAAAATGTGATGTACAATCAAAATAAGAAAAACATAATAGTGAAGAAAACCATCCTAAAATTAAACATGTCATTTAACAAAAATTTAACAAGGAAAGACTTCAATAGTATCACACATGATTTGCTCACATTGGATATCCAATGAAAATCTAGACTAATAAAATCAACATATGAGATCATAGAGAACAACGTTTGGGATTTTATAAACAAGAATGCAAAGATAAAGGCTAAAAATGAGAACATGAAGAAGTTCTTCACCAAATTTAGAGTGATAAGAGTAAGGAAATTTGACATGAGAACATTAAAATCTAAACCTCTATGAATTGAATAAGGTGTAAAAGGTCCTAATTCAAATGAATAGATTACAAAAAAAAAAATGGATAGAAAATTAAATCCCAATGGATAAATAACATGAAATTATGAATGAGATTTCTATGGTCCTAGATAAAAGCCATACCGTTATTCTACCTAAATGATTTTTGGTAAACAAAATGAAAAAATGTCACAAAGAATTCAAAATTTTGGTATAAAAATCTTGGAAAGCTTACATAAAGCATAATTAATTGTTGTTCAACCTATAGAATTATGATTAAGTTGTTCACCAAAAATATGGATAAATATAAATTGTATTGGTAGCCACTATTAACACTATATAAAGTCAAATTGATAGAGTGAAATAACATCATAATTGAATATTTAGTGCATGGAAACCCTCTCCTTTAGATAACTTTAGAAAAACTAAAAAATTACATATTTGATCAAGGAAATGATCATTACATCAAATTTAAAGATAAGGTATTCAACCAAACCAACATAATGGATGGCTACTTCAAGAGCATTTTCACAAACTTTTGATTTGAAAGCACAACAAATGGTAAAGAGGATGAGGAAAATTACATTCATAAAATACTAGAATGAGTTATTGAAATTCAAGAAATTTGTTAAAGAATTCCTTACCAAGTGTGCAAGAATTTTTTCAATCAAAAGCCAATTTGTAAAGTTGATAAACACTAGATATGACAATAATGATTAAAAATAATATGAAAAATATATGGGTAATGCAAGGGTACATAGAGTGGACACACACAGTTTGGAGTTCCTTGACACATTGTTGAAGATCTAGATAAAGAATCAATAGAGAAATTCCAAGGTAAGTCTAAATGTTGTATTTTATTATTAATGAGCTCGTGGTCTACCTACCTCCCTTTAACAAGAAAAATATTAGTCACTTGTTTATTTGTTTTGCTATATTTCCTAAACCTAATATGCCCAAATATAAATTATAATTAAGTAGAAGTGATAATTAGTTAGTTTTAGTACTAATTAATTAGGAAAAATAAGTTATAGGTAGTTCCAACCAATAAAATTTTACATACAAAGGATGAAAGAAAGGAACAAAGGGTTTAAGTTCCAACTTTACCAAGAATATTATTGCGATAACTTATTGATGTATAATTATTGAAGAATTATGTGATATTATTCTCAAATTATAAAATATGTATGATATTGGTATTTATTTATTTCATATTTACCATCATTGCTTTTTTTTTTTTTTTGAGTTTACATGGTGGAATCGGTAGCCGCCACGAATCCGGGCAGGTTGTCCAGCTTTTATGGCCACCACAGTATTCTGTGTTGTCCGCCTTAAAAAATGCCACATAGATCTTCGCGCAGTCCATCCCTATAACCACCATGCCATAATCATTTTAAACCTTTTAAATCTTCAGGCTGGTTAGGGTTTTGCTCTACAACTCATCCTGAGGAGCCAAGCCGACTTTGCATTCATCATTTGCATGTGTTTTTTTGCCTTGTCACAGTGTTGCATGTGCCAGTGGATGGGATCTGTTACTTTGTCCTTCCATTATTGATCCACATTGGGTGGATTTACTGTGTTTTTTTTTTAATGTCACATTTGGTTCCTCTTGGTTCATTGTCTGGTGAAGCCGATGGAGAAAAGGATGGTGGGCAAGCAACCTCGGAAGTTCATTCCCATGGTGTTCCACAAGGTAATGTGCCAGAAATTTCTATTCCCCTCGATAGTTTCAATAAAGCTTGTACTTGGCTAGAGCAAAATACTGTCATAGGCTATTTCTTGGGCCGTATCCCCTCTGATGCAATTCTACGAAACTGGTTTCAAAGCTATTGGAACCCATATGGTATCTTTGTAGATTCTGTGCAAAACTTGACCAAAGGTTTCTTTCATATTCGGTTCTCTGATCCAGAGTGTGTCAAAAAAGTTCTCAACAAGGGTCCTTGTTATGTTCATAGCACTTTGCTTATTTTTCAACCATGGCACAAGAATTTCCAGGTTGCCAATGGTGTCTCTCTTGTTGTCCCTGTGTGGGTTGAATTCCCAGGTTTGCCAATGGCATTGGTCCCATTTATTCGTGATGTTGCCATGAAAGTTGGGGAATTTGTATGTGAAGAGCCTCAACGCTTCTATAATGCTCGGCCTACCCGTCGGCTCTATGTGAAAATTGATTTGGCCACTTCCCTCAAGGAATTTATTGATATTAAGGTAGGTGATACTGTTGGCAATTTTGGGTACCTTGGGTACATTGCCCTTGCTCAAGTGTTGATGTTGTCATTGATGTCAAAGAGCGGAAGGGTTTTTGTGAAAACCAAGGCAGACTAAATTATAGGTTTTCTTTAAATCCATGGTCGACGAGTTTTGAAATGGGTTTTTCTTAAAACCCAAGTTAGCTCTTCGTTTTGTTGAAAAAGGTGCTCCGATGATGAAGATATTTAATTTTAAATATCCAGTTTAAATTTTATTTATTTATTTAAAATTTAAATTAATATTTCAAAATTAAATTAAAGTTGTTCATCGGCTTGTTTTCAAAGCCGACGTTGCTAGGGTTTTGCAACGGATCAATTAGGGTTTCCTACTGACAAAGCAAGGTTAAGCAACCGAAAAATTCTAGGGTTTCATGTTGACCTAATTAGGGTTGCAGTCGACGTGTTTGAGAATGTTTTGATGGGATATTCTATTCTATAAAAAGGCGGGACTATTGCAAGGTTAAAGGGTGGGCGTGATGCGATATATGTGAATGAAGTTCGTGTGCAGCAGAGTGTAAGTCGGTGATAGTTCTTTGGAGTTAAAGAAAAGAGATCGCAGCGATGAGATAGTGAGTGAGTGCGTATCGGCGATCGAGAACAAAGAGAGCGATATGCGAGACGGCGTGTTTAAAGTCCGAGGCAAAAATACACAGATGGTAGAAGTGAGATTTCATGGAAGGTGCGGCAGAGTGAGTGGTGCAAAGAGAAGATAAGAACGCGGTATGCAGAAGTCATGTTTCGAGTGTGAAATGACAGTGTCTTGGCTATAGAAGTAATATTTACGTGAAGTTGCAGCAGAGAACGCGGAGAGATATAGAGGAGTGGTTGAAAAAGTGCGAATCATTTTTCATAGCGATGATCGAATGCCGACAAGCGACGAGATCACAGAAAAATAGCAGATCGTGATAATTGAGGTGAAAGTTTACATTCTGCAATTTTTATTATTATCTTCAAGTTGTAGCTTGAAAAAGGGGTTGGTGCCTCTTTCCAGTTGGTGCTTGGAAAAATTGGAGTTGGTGCTCCATTCATGTTGTAGTAGATAAAATTTAGAGGTTGGTGCCTCTTACCGGTTAGTCTTTGGTGAATGATTATGTAAAGTTGTAGCTTTGCATTTGACTGGATTTGGATGGTAGTCCAAGCAGTATTTTTGAGGAGTAGCCACATCGGTGAACCTCGTTAAAATGTCGTGTTATGTGTGATGCTCTTAGTACTTTTATTATTTCTATTTTAATCTGCTGTAGTTTATTTAAAAGTCTAAATTGCTTTTAAGTTTTTAAAGAACACAACTGATTCACCCCCCTCTCGGTGTCATTGTGATTGTAACAATTGGTATCAGAGCAAGGTTCCCAATTTTGGCTAAATCAGTCAGGGTTGATCTTGGATTAGTACACAATGGCTAAGAAGAATAGATCCTCATCCAAAAAGGCATCCCAGCCAGTTTTAGTTCCTATGGTTGAGAAAATTGAACCAGAAATGGCAGAAGGAATGAACTACGAAGTTGAAGAAGTTGAGGCTGAAGTTGATTTAGAGGGTGAGCTAGTGTCTGCCCTTACGGAATGGGAATCGGAGAAAAAGAAGAATGAAAAATTGTCAAGGAAACTTAAGGATGCAAACAACATTATTGCCAGTTTAAAAATACAGACTGAAGAATACAAGAAAATGTCTGAAGATCTGGAAATACAGGTATCCATGAAGATAGACCACTGCAGACAAATTGGAAGAAGAAAATGTGAGTCTTCGAATACGGATACAAGAAGCTGGATCGAAAAATCAAGCTGTCATGTAAAACGTGAAGAAAGCTCGATGAAATTGGACAAAATTTTGAGCGATCAAAGATCCACAGGTATCAAATTTGGTCTCGGCTTTTATGAAGGAGAATCATCAAGCTGGACCAAAAGCAAGCAATGTTGAAAGTGAAAAGAACAAAGACAAGAATCAGGCAAAAGAAAGATATAATGCCAGACCTGAAATAGCAGCTGACAATGATGGCTTTACTAAGGTCACACATCAAAAGAATAGAAGATCCAAGGCTCCAGCAACAACCTGGCCAAGACCATCTTTCAGGTTTAATCATTATTTCTATGGTTTTTGTTTCAAGTGTAATGTTTATGGGCATAAAATTGTTGACTGCAAATACAACGTAGGTCCAAGAAGTTTCACTAGTAGAAATGTGTTTGCTCCTTTAATGAGTTATGCGGTAGAGTGTTTTAAGTGTCACAACTTTGGTCATATTGCCAGAAATTGTCGTAGTATGTCTGTTTCATATCAACCTCATGAAAGCGGATTTCAACCGTATAGAGCAAAACAAAATAGAATTTATCTTGAAGGATATGTGCAAAATTCTAAAAAGGGGAAGTCACAGCTGGAACCCAATACCACAGTTAAAACAGAATGGAAACAAAAAGAACAACTCGGGAAAGAACAGGATTCTTTAATAGTGCGAGACGACTTTTAGAGCTCGGAATAAACATGTTCCTTGGATTCTTGATAGTGGTTGCTCAAGTCATATGACGGGTGACAAACAGAAATTCGAAAATCTACAAAAGTATGAGGGTGGTTCTATAAAATTCGGCAACAATGACGGAGCCAAAATAATAGGTAAAGGAACGGTCAAAATTAGTGAAGGAAAGATCAAGTCAGAGGAAGTTTTATATGTGGATGGTTTGAAACATAATCTATTGAGTGTGAGTCAAATCTGTGACAAAGGACATGAAGTAGTTTTCAAGAAGCATGGTTGTGAAGTCAGAAAAATAAACAGCAGGAAATTAATAGCAACCGGCTCAAGGACGTCTGGCAATCTGTACACACTCTCAGAGTTTTCAGAAGGTATGTGCTTCATGGGACAAGAAGAAGAGAACTGGTTGTGGCATAAGAGGCTTGGACACATAAGTTTTGATAATCTGGTAAGAATTAGCGCTAAACAAGCAGTGAGAGATATTCCAATCATTAAAAAACCTGCAAATAGTATGTGTGCTTCATGTCAGAAGGGTAAACAGACCAGAGTTTCATTTAAAACAAAAGAACATCACACTAACAGGCTTGGTCAAAACAGGTTTAGTCAGAACTGGCTTAGTCAGAACATGTGGATTCAAAGAACAGGTATGCCTAAAAGAAACAACACTATTACTTGTTATAAGTGCAACAATAAAAGTCACACTTTCAGACAGTGCAGAGTTGAAATTCCAAGATATAGGAACAGGAACAGTGGCATGATCAGGTCCAAGGATCAGAACAATGACAAGAACAAGAATATGGTCAAAGAGTTCAAGAGAAGACCCGGCAAGGAAGTTATAGACGGTGATGTTGAACAGTGCCTAACAGGAGTTTTACTCCCACCCTAGAATTAATCACCTCATCGGGGAGGTGGGGGAGGGACTAAGCTAAGAGGCTCATTCTTAGTTTCGAGCCCCAAAGGTGGCCCTTTGCCATTGATGACAAAGGGGGAGAGATATGAGTAAGGGGGAGAGCTTCAAGTGAAGAGGAAAGCTTCAAGTCAGGGGGAGCAAAACTTCAAAGAGATTGATTTCAGTTTTGGCTCTTGAAGATGTGTTTTTAGTAAAGGGTTGCCATCAATGACAAAGGGGGAGATTGTTGGCAATTTTGGGTACCTTGGGTACATTGCCCTTGCTCAAGTGTTGATGTTGTCATTGATGTCAAAGAGCGGAAGGGTTTTTGTGAAAACCAAGGCGAGACTAAATTATAGGTTTTGTTTAAATCCATGGTCGGTGGTTTTGAAATGGGTTTTTCTTAAAACCCAAGTTAGCTCTTCGTTTTGTTGAAAAAGGTGCTCCGATGATGAAGATATTTAATTTTAAATATCCAGTTTAAATTTTATTTATTTATTTAAAATTTAAATTAATATTTCAAAATTAAATTAAAGCTGTTCACCGGCTTGTTTTCAAAGCCGACGTTGCTAGGGTTTTGCAACGGATCAATTAGGGTTTCCTGCTGACAAAGCAAGGTTAAGCAACCAAAAAATTCTAGGGTTTCATGTTGACCTAATTAGGGTTGCAGCCGACGTGTTTGAGAATGTTTTGATGGGATATTCTATTCTATAAAAATGCGGGACTGTTGCAAGGTTAAAGGGTGGGCGTGATGCGATATATGCGAATGAAGTTCATGTGCAGCGGAGTGTAAGTCGGTGATAGTTCTTTGGAGTTAAAGAAAAGAGATCGCAGCGATGAGATAGTGAGTGAGTGCGTATCGGCGATCGAGAACAAAGAGAGCGATATGCGAGACGGCGTGTTTAAAGTCCGAGGCAAAAATACGCAGATGGTAGAAGTGAGATTTCATGGAAGGTGCAGCAGAGTGAGTGGTGCAAAGAGAAGATAAGAACGCGGTATGCAGAAGTCGTGTTTCGAGTGTGAAATGACAGTGTGCTGGCTGTAGAAGTAATATTTCTGTGAAGTTGCAGTAGAGAACGCGGAGAGATATAGAGGAGTGGTTGAAAAAGTGCGAATCATTTTTCACAGCAGCAGTCGAATGCCGACAAGCAGCAGATCGTAGAAAAATAGCAGATCATGATAATTGAGGTGAAAGTTTACATTATGCAATTTTTATTATTATCTTCAAGTTGTAGCTTGAAAAAGGGGTTGGTGCCTCTTTCCGGTTGGTGCTGGAAAAATTGGAGTTGGTGCTCCATTACATTGTAGCGAGATAAAATTTAGAGGTTGGTGCCTCTTACCGGTTAGTCTTGGTGAATGATTATGTAAAGTTGTAGCTTTGCATTTGACTGGATTTGGATGGTAGTCCAAGCAGTCTTTTTGAGGAGTAGCCACATCGGTGAACCTCGTTAAAATGTCGTGTTATGTGTGATGCTCTTAGTACTTTTATTATTTCTATTTTAATCTGTTGCAGTTTATTTAAAAGTCTAAATTGCTTTTAAGTTTTTAAAGAACACACTGATTCACCCCCCCTCTCAGTGTCATTGTGATTGTAATGAGATACTAATATCCACCAGAGAGTGGTGTATGTCAATTTGCCAAACACTTTCTATAGGTGCCAGTCTGCCGCACACAAGATTAAAGATTGTACCTTAATGGCAGATAAGTTTAAATCCAAGGGCCCAACCCCTGTTAATCAAGCTTCTAATGAGAAAAACTAGCCAACCAAAGATGGGTCTGACAGTGACTAGAATGTGATCTCCAAGAAAGGCAAGCATGTCCCTGGTAAAGGCCCTCAGGGAGGCCAGTCCTCTATCCATAATCCTTAGGGGGGCCAGCCTGCTGGCTCCTATGCTCAAGCCATAGCAATAAAACTGCCCTTGCATGTCCCAGTTCCATCCCAGAATGCTTCCCCAAGTACTCAAATCCTTTCCAATTCAGCAGTTGTGGCTGAAGATATGTCGATGGCTCTTAAAGATGATGGTATCCTCTCTGTCTCCATGGTTGCTCACCAACTGGAGCAAAAAGAAGGCATGAATGCCCAAAGACAAAGGTCTCATAGTCCAGTGTAGGGTCTGCATGCAAACAAAAAATGACAACTAGGAAGCTTCTCTAGCAACTCGTTTCAGTCGCTTGCTATTCATGGAATGTTAGAGGACTAACGGACCCAGTTCGAAGATACATGGTTCATGATGATATTACTTTCTATGCAACCAAGTATGGGGGCCCAGATATCATTTGCTTGCATGAAGTTAAAATCACTGAGTTCCACTTGTAGTGTGCCTGTGCGCTCATTTACCCTAATAGTCAACTTTTTTCCACCAAGCATCCTCTCGGTTGTGATGGTGATGTTTTTCTCCTGGCCAATAGATGGCATGGGAATTTTGTTGATTGGTGGGTTGACCATTCTAACCAAGCTGTTTGGATTTTGCTTGAAGTTGACAGAATGTCCTTTGGAATTTTAAATGTATATGCCTCCAATAGTGCTTCGGAGCACTGTTTGCTTTGGAAATGGTGTGCCTTTTCTTTTCCTCCTGTAGTTTGGATCATTTGTGGAGATTTTAATATGGTTGAGCATGCTTCTGATAAAATTGGGGGTCTAAACCACAGGTGGGCCCTTGGTGAGCGTGAAGCCTAGTTTTTTATGAAAAAAAAATAGGTTTGTCTGACCCTAATTCCTGTCTTTCTCTTGCTTCTTTTGATGAGCACCTTTGGTTTACCTGGAATAACTTTCAAGTTGGGCGGGCAAGGATTCTCAAATGGTTAGATAGAGCTATGTTGTCAGACCATACCCAGTTTTATTTTCATCAAAAGCATGGAGATGCTCCAGTTGTGGAGGTTATTTCTGGTACTATTGGGTCTGATCATTCCCCAATTATGTTCACTTTTTTATCTTCTGTGGTACCTGTTCAGGGTATTAAGTCTCAGTTTTTTCTTAACACATATTTTCTTAAGCATTCTTACATGATGTGTCATATTCAGAGAGTCTAGAATTTGGGGGACAGACCTGTTGGTGAAGAAGGATGGATTGAGTGGTGGAATGATGCTATATCCTGAACCACAGCCCTTCTTTGTAGTTTGGGCAAGAAAGTTGCTCAGTTTAGAAAATATTCTTTGCTTGTTTTACGCATTAAACTGACAAAAGCCTCTTGTAGGCTTGAAGCCAACCCTCTATGTCTTGTTTTGTAGGGGCATGCTGCTCAGGTTCGTCATGAGCTCAAGGTTGCAGAGCTCTATGAAGTTAAAGGTGCTCAGATCAAGGCCCACTTACATTGGCTTAAAATTGGGGACAAAGTTTCTAAGGAATTCTTCCAAAAGTGATGTACTCCTCGCAATGCCACTAAATTCAAAGCTATTGTGGACAATGGTATTTGCCATACCTCTCTACCCAGTATTGTTGACATTTTTGTTAAACATTAGACTCAAGTTTTTGCTGCTCAGTATTCTTCTCAAGAGAGGGATGAAGCTCTCAAGCTTTGCATGGATGCTGTCCCTAACAAACTCTCTATAGCTCAAAGAGAGGAGTGTGAAAAGTATTTGTCTATTGATGAACTTGCCTCAGCATTAACTCAAATGGCCAATGAGAAGGCCCCAGGCTTGGATGGATTTCCTTGTGAATTCTACAAGGCATGTTGGGACTTTGTTGGTTCTGATTTACACAAAGTCTACCTTGAATCCATGCACAGTGGCTCTCTTGGAGCAATTTTGAACCGAGGTAATATCAAGTTCATTCCAAAACAAGGGGATCCTAAATGTATAACAAATTGGAGGCCAATTACCCTGCTCAATGTCAGCTATAATATTATTGCCAAAGCCCTGGCTCTGAAACTTCGGCCCCTGTTGCCTCTTATTGTTAGGACAGAGCAAACAAGATTTATTAAAGGCAGATATATCTTGGATAATGTCATTGCAATTTGAGAAGGTATGGAATGGGCTAGGTAGTCTGGTCAGGAAGCCCTCTTCTTGAAAATTGATTTTGAAAAGGCCTATGATAGAATTGAATGGAACTTCATTCTTTCCATGTTACAGTCTTTAGGGTTTGGGCCTGTGTTTGTTCAATTTGTCGATATTCTTTTTCAGGATGCTTCAGCTGTTTTATCTTTGAATAATCATCAAACTAGGCCAATCGGTTTGTTTAGATATGTTCGGCAAGGTTGTCCCTTAGCTCCTTCTCTGTATATCCTTGCTGCTAAAGCCTTTGGATATTTGCTTGCTAGGCATGCTTCTTTGGGCAAAATTAAGGGTATTTCTCTCCTTGATAACCAAGGTTAGCTCATTAATGGTCACTTTGCTGATGACTCTTTTCTCACTCTTTTAGATGGGGAACACTCAGTGAAGGAAGCACTCAGATGTTTGGAAGTTTTTTGTTAGGCCTCTGGTTCTAGTATTCAGTGGAGAAAAACTTCTTGTTATCGGCAGTCCCCTGCCCCACTCCCTCCTTGGCTAGAACAGTTTCAATGGCATTGGATTTTTCCAGGAGAAGTATTCAAATTTCTATGGATCCCTTTTGCCTTTTATGGTTCCCCTGTTCAGTTATGGAACTATGTTCTGCAGAAAGTTGAGAAAAATCTTGAGTATTGGATTACTAAAAATATGTCTCTGGCAGGAAAATTCCAGATTTGTTCTAAGGTCCTTGCGTCTACTCATGTGTATTACCCTTCTTGTTGGGTCCCTTCACAAGCATGCTACCTTAAGCTTGAAAGACTATTGAGGAATTTTTTGTGGGCAAACTCAGCTGAGAAGAAAGGTTTTCACTAGGTTTCTTGGGATATGTGTTTTTTACCTAAAGATTCAGGAGGAATGGGCATGGTTGACTGTAAAAGACAAGGCACGGTTCTCTATGCAAAATGGATCATACGAGCCCTTAAAGGCTCGGAGGCCTGGAAAATCCTCATCAGACATTGTATTTCTTTAGGGCTGCCTTTGAACAAACAAGCCTGGAGAGGAATTGACCTCCCTTCCCTAATTGTAATGCCAGTATTTGTGAAAATATCTAGTTCTTTTGTGATTAAAAGTATTTGGAAATCATGGCAGCAATTCACTCCTTGGCTTAAGTGGAAAGGGAATCAAGGCCATAAAGTACTGTCCATCAATTATTTAAACATCTGGTGGTCTTCGGTGATTAACATTCAGGGAAATCCTCTTGCTCAGGTCCCGTGGATTCATGCCCAAAAGTTTTTTAAAAAAGGTATATCTACAGTTTCTGATTTTTATTCTCAAACCTCGAGGGATTGGATCCCTTGGCCACTTTTTAAACAACAATTTTAGTTGAGCACTGGTGACAAGCTCACTTATGACTTAGTAATTGAAATTATCCCCTTTTCCATGTGGCACAAGTGTGGGCAGCACTCTCAGAGGCCATGGTGGAAAGATTGGTCCTAGTTTTCGAATATACCATTGTTGAATTACTCAGCTAAATTGGGTTACAAGTGGCTCTCCCCAATGTTTTCCAATGGTCCCTAGACTTAATGATAAATGGGGAGATCTAATGGTGGTTTCTGGTTGGAAGGCTCAATTTCAGATAGTTTGGTCTTCTTTTCTTGAGCCAAAATAATCATTTTTTTCTTGGAGCCTTCTCTTTCAAAGTTTACCCTTAGGATACAGACTCAGGCACTTGGGAGTTGCAAACCCTAAATGTGCATTCTATAATGAGGATGAATCTTCTCCTCATATTTTTTGGTTCTACACAAGAGCAAGGAGTGCCTGGGAATGGGGATGGTCTTTTTTTTCCCAATTCCAGGATGAATCCCTTACATGGCAGCAAGCTCTGTTAGGGGATACGATTAAATTTGTTCTTCCCTTGTCCAAAGTGTGGCACATATTTCGAATTAGTCTTCTTTTTCACATGTGGAAATCTAGAAACAAGATAGTTTTTCAGAATCAAAATCCTTTTGATGAATTTTCTCTAGTTGACAAAATAGAGGTGTTTCAAGATACATGGTTCCATATTTGCAATCAGCAGGCTAAACTTGACATTGAGCAGGTGCACATGAAGGCATTTTTTGATGACTAGAAAAATGCACCATGCTCAGTTAGTAGGGTTTCTCCAAACAATGCACATCAGACGTCATGTTCCCACTCGAGGTCTCATCAACTACCACGTCTGGTGCATGTGCAGGGAGGTTGGGGACATGACAATTTTACCTACAATGATGGATGGAATGCATAGCCAATTCAATCACCGTCATGTTCTCCACCCAGAGGTGCCTGGGATGAGATGGTGGAAGTTAATGGTGGCACACAAGATCGTGCCTGGAATGTAGGGGATATAAGTGCACATAATCGCCAGCTTGATAGATCTCGGGGACAGGGCTGGGGAGATTCAAATTTTCATGAGGATCAAGGACACACAGATGGATTACCGCATACCTTGGCCATTCCATGGGACTCCAACATAGACATGTAGCCACAAAATTTCTGATTGCATGCAAGTTTCACTGCCTATTTGATTAATGTTGCCTAGTTTGTAGTGAGCTCTGGTTTGTGGTTTCCCAACCCGTGGTTAGGGTTGGTTTATTTCTTCCAGGGGTGTGATCATTGCCACCCACCACTTTTTTTCATGTTAAAATTTATTATTAATATAATTTAGCTTTTCATCAAAAAAAAAATATTTACCATCATTGTTGAGATGTATTTCTTTCTATATTTATATGTACATGTGATATTTATTTCAAGTATGAGCTTAAATTTGAATGATTTTGTGAGGATTCCCAAGATTAATTGATAAATCTATATAGCTTGGACCTCCTCATAAATTCTATGAACTACTGCTCTATATTGTCCTATTATGTCTATTTCCTTTGTTCTACTCCATAATTTACTTTTAGATACCATGTGAAAAGATTTCTTGAAGTCCACAAAATAACAATATGATTTTCTTTTTTATTCTATAATTTTTAATGATATATATCAAAGTGATATCCTAGTCTATTGTTGAGTATTTTGGTTTGAAAACTACTTGTCTTTTTCTCTTTTCTTTCTCTTATATCCACTTGTTGATTATACTCTCAATCATGCCATAAAATAGCTTAGGGGATTCACCATAACAATTCAATAATGTGAATTGCTAGAAAGATATCCACTCTTAAATATATGTATTGCTATAATTATCCAATTCTTTAGAAATCCATGCTAGGCAATGTTGTTAAATATCCTATATGTATGGGGTTATCTTCTTTACTTATTATTTAAATTATTCCAACTATAGTCCATCCATATTACCAGCCTTACATGCCCCTATCTTCTTTATACCCTCATTAACCTTAATCCCCTTAAGGTGAGTGTGTTTGCTATTCTTTTGACCATGGAAGGAGTATTCCCTTCTTGTTCATGTTCACAAACTACTCTGCATATTCTAGCCATTGGATTATTATAATGTTTTATTTTTATTTATATTATAGTTATTGTTTTTACTAAAGTCCCTTCTAGAATAGCTTTGGATTATTCTTCCCTAGAAATGTTGTTTCTTCTAGTTCACTCACTAAATACAAATTTTTATTTACCTCCTATTTGTTTGGTTCTTTCAAAGCTCTCCTTGTTTTTTTGCATTCTTTATTATATCATCCATTTGTTGGAAAACTATGTTTTTCTTCATAATTTTAGACCTTTCCCCCCTTTTTATGCCTCTTGAATTATAATTTAATGTTTTTCCAATGCACTGCTCATAAAGCACACCTACAAAGTCTTTCCATGCATGAAGAGGATACCACTTGATTATTCTCAAAACTTCATAGGTTCCATCACATGAATTCACTAGTAAACCATGTAATGTATTCTTGAAGTGCATATTTGTCTATGTCATGCTATAAAAAAAATTCTGCATTCTCATATCCTATTAAGTATTGTGCAAATAATAACTTATGGACATGTGATTAGGAGATCAATTAAAAAATTCATCTACAGGAAGTGTGGAAGGAGCTCTGGATAAAATCCTCACTTCGGAGCAATCAACACTTGCCAGAACAGAGCATAGAGGAAAACTGTATTAACTTCCATCATTCAATGAGTGGTTAATGCTCATTTAATAAATTGGGTTGGTATTTGTATCGCCCAAATTTTTCGCACCCTTACCTTCGGGCTAAAGGATCCATGCCCTGGAAGGGGGATGCGAGAAGGATGGGACAATACCTCGGACGGAGAGGCCCTTTGAAGGTCGCGCCTCTCAGGGGAGGGGTATAAGGGTGAATTTTCGACGGATGGTGGGGTTCACTAAGAAACTTTGAGTGGCAGTTTCCACGCCTAGGTTGAGAATGGGTTTGATGTGTTCATTTTATATTCAATCATTCATATTCCTAGGTTGGCCAAAATGAATCTAAGCTATTCTATATGAAATTTTGGGTTTATATGAAGACAACAAACATGAATGAATCCTAAATACAGAGACTATGTGAAATGGAGAGGAATACACCTGATTCCTGATGTCTGATGAAGATTCTGAAGCTTGTAGGAGTCCAGATCATCCCGGATATGACAGGATCATCTGTAATTGTACATAATCATCCCAAATCATAGGCGATCATCTGAGATCAGACGAGATCATCGGCGACCTGACGAATTCGTCAGACAAATTTGTTAGAAACCTACAATCATGGAAATAGACACCAAAAACCAAAAATGCAATTGCAAGAATAATGCAAAATGATAGAAATAATAGTATAGGTGCTTAAATAATGAATCCAGATAGCAAATCAAATGGGATGCACTATTTTAATAACTTATTTTAAATTTTATCATGCAAATATGCTAAATGAGGTGAACTCCAGGATGCAGAACAGAAATAAATCGATCTAATGCACAATTAAATAAGAAAGAAAGGTAGAAAATGCAAACTCAGGGCTCTGGTTTCCCCCAATCTGAACTACAGTGGAAATCATCTGCAATCGTACGAGATCGTCACCGATCTCGTCAGGATCGTCCGAAATCGTATTGGATCGCCTACGATGATCCGAGCTTCCTCCGGCTGAAACACAGTAAAATCCTACAATAAAACCTGAAAATACAAATGCCAATGATGGGGCGAGGATGTTCTAATACAACAAAAAACTAGAGTTGCAGGGAAATGATCAGCCAGGGGGATAAACTGGGAAAATCCCAAGTTTATATAGGATTAGGGGGAGGTTAGGAGGTTGGGGATCATCCCAATCTGGGAGATCTCCAACGTAGGAATCTCCAACCGCACAGACACGCTTCGGCCCGAGTTGGAGAGGTTGTTGAAACAGAAGCTAATTATAAAAATTTGGTTTTGGGACGAAATCGTCTGGACGTTCTGTCCCAGACGAATTCGTCCGATCTGGGATGATATCGTCAGATCGGCGACGATATCGTCCAACGGTCAAAACAAATTCTAAAAATGGCATGAAAAATGAGGTGAGCGGTTAACGGGCGGTTTCGGGGTTAAAATTCAAATTTTTGATCTTTTTACCGATGGTTTAACTGTGCCAATTTTAGGGTGCTACATTTTGCCCCCTCTTTAGCGAATTTTCTAAAGAAAATGCGTTAAAGACGAGTTCTTCATGCTTTACGAGAAAGCAAAAATTTATTCAATTTTTTAGACGACGATTCTAGGTCGAATCGTACAACTGCTTGCTATGGTGCCCCCTCCGAGTTTTTACCCAAATCGAACGTTTGAGGTAAAGACGTGGAAAAGCAAAATTAAAAAAAATGTTGTTTTTAAATAAAAATAGGAAAAATAGGGTAAAACCCTAATTCATTTTTACTGTTCACTTTCACTGTTTTAGAGCTCTGCAGGCGAAATGGTGGAAACAACACACAGATCGACAGAGGTCCGACGCGGGTTGCGGGTAAGGATCTAAACCTAGTGTATTATGTTTTAGCTTAATTTGGTTAATTTTTTAGTTGAATTTTAATTGTTTTTGGGCATCGCGACCATTTTTAGGCCATCGACGACCGCGGGATGAAATCGTCCCAATTCTGCCAAAATCGTCCCTAGATCGCCGATTTCGTCTGAGGACGAAATCGGAGAAATAGGGGCGATCTCGTCCAATAAGGGGCGATTCCCAAATTGACGAATCGGAGATGATTTCATCCTATTAAGGACGATTTTGCTAAATTTGGTATGATATCATCCAATAATGGGCGATATCATTTTTTTTTATGAGATGAAATTAATTTTAATCGATTTTAATGATTATGTACTAATGATTTTTGTTGTTTTATTGTTTATTTTGTAGAGGGGATTACTAAAGAGTCAGGAATGGAAATACGGGGGGCTCAGAGATGATGTAGCCATGCTCGATCAGGCTGAGCGAGACAGGCTAGCAGAGGTTGGATTACAGCATGTGGCAGAGATGCCACAAATTCCTACGGACATGGGGCTACTAACAACCCTAGCAGAGAGATGGTATCCGGGGTCATCCTGCTTTCGGCTACCGATAGGGGAGATGGCTCCCACTCTAGAGGATGTATGGAGGATCTTGAGGATCCCCATACATGGGTGATTTATGACTCCTTCGGCCAATCAGGGCCATGCTATGATGCGACTGTGCATGGATCCGAGCTTCACCCTGGAGAAGGGTGGAGTGAACATCGAGGCATTGAGGCAGATGCCTGGGGCATCTCGATTGACCCGGGTTTTGGTAGGGGTGGTGGGTGGCCTACTTCTATGCCACCAGAGTGGATGCAGGTTACCGTGGCTCCTCTCAGATGTGGTCTGTGACATGAGAGACCACGGTTACAGGTTTTCTTGGGGTAGTTTTGTACTATGTCGCTTGTATAGGATCCTCTATGGGGTCGTATACAAGGGAGGTCGATGTCTGGTACTGACATCGCTACTACAGGTTTGGTGCTGGGAGCACATTGTGGTACGGAGGCCGGTAGGGCTTCCACTGATAGGAGTTGACTGGGAGAGACCCCGAGTTTTCTATTGGTGGCTCCAGAGAGGGTCACAGTGGTGGATAGATCTGTCGATGTCTCGGAGGTTGCTAGACGACCTCATCCTAGATCAGATCACCTAGAGGCCATGGAGAGAGCATCCAGGGTGGGGAGAGGATGGACAGGAGCTGGCTCGCATCAGGCGAGTCTTCTAGTTGAGGATGGAGTAGGGAGAGGTAGAGCTCCACCGCTACGACCAAGTTTTGAGGCAGTTCGGTCTACAGTAGGGGATCCCTTCTCTTAGGGATTACGAGTACTCCTGGACTATCTAGGATAATACTACACTGAGCGGGGCTCCAGACATGCAATGGTTCTAGAGTCAGGATGCTGATGATGCCCCCATTCAGCCAGTGGATGGGGACGACATTGGAGTGGTAGATGGATATGATGCCTGGTATGTAGGCATCCGCCCTCCTCGGATGATGAGGGCACAGGGTTCGATGCATGCTATTGTGCAGCGGATGGGGAGGCGATGCCAGGCTACCATCGATGCAGTGAGGGGTCACGGAGGGAGGGATCAGCGATGGCCTCCTCAAGAGAGACGTCGAAGAGTGCCACAGGCTCCGGAGAGACCATAGCAGCCAGAGAGGAGGGAGGAGGGGCTCCCTTCATAGCAGAGGGAGAGGCCACCATCGCTCGATAAGGGCAAGGGTATCGAGGTGGGGGAGAGCAACGAGATGGTGGCTCTCCGAGCGGAGAATGCCCACCTACGAGCTCAGGTGCAGATGCTGCAGGATGAGGCTACATGACTCAGGGCTCGAAGCGGAGGGGCGAGCATGCGGGAGCTGGCATGGGCTATTGCTCAGACCACGTTCTATCAAGGAGCATACTTCCAGCTGGTTCCAGAGGGCCAGAGGTTATAGCTGCCAGCTAGACATTGTGGAGCCGGTCAGGATGGGGTCATCGAGGACATCCTCACGATCGACGTCGAGGACCCATGACACAGGATGGACTTCGATGGGGCCACCTCCTCCACCTCAGGGTGGGAGAGGAGATGAGGCTGAGAGCTCGAGGGCTTCTCGAGACTAGTGGCACATTGACTATAGTTTGTATATTTGAGAGGATTGAGTATGCCAGGGTATAGATTGTGGCATACCAATCCGTTTTGATATGATGTACATATATTTCTTGATATATATATATATATATATATATATATATATATTCTCTTTGTGATATGACTTGTGCATATGTTTTATGATGCTTTAATATTTTAATTGTTGATTGATTATTCATGTAATTATGTCGTTTGAAAATATTATAATTTTATGTCGTGCCATAAAATTTAAATGAAATAATCTGATGTAAACAAATTGGTTGTTGTGGTGTGATTTGATGAAAAAATAAAGTGACTTCTAACAATAATTTCAAAGGACATTGTCGTTGTTACATGACCATTTCATGGAGTCGCCGCTCGCTAGGTCATTAAGCTAATCCCAGTAGAGAAATATTGCTAAAAGTAAAAGGGTGCTTAAGAGACTTTCTTAAGACTTTTGTGTTGTGATGATGAAAAAATGATGATGGTGATGATTTGTTTTCAGATGTCCATGAAAATATTATGCATGAAATATTAAAAATATGATTTTTGCTAGGCATAAAATTCCTAAGTGTGATAGAAATTTGAACAATTGCCTAGGAATTATACCATCGTTGCAAAACTGAATGTTGACATAATGAAATGAAATAGAAAAGGTTTTCGTTCTTTTTAAAGTACAATTGTGTAACATAATGATTTAAGCCATATGCTTTTATGGATTTAAATAAATGGGAAATAAAATTAAAACGATGGCTTGCGCTAGGCATAGAATTTTAGGTATAGACTTATACCATCATCGTGAAATCCAAAGAAGAAATTGATATAATAGTTTTATTGCATAGTTGATTTTTGATTTTGAGATAAACAGAAAATATAAAAATGAGGACTTGCACTAGGCATAAAATTCCAATTTAGGTTTAGGAACTATACCATCGTTGCAAAAGTCAAAAATATATAAATGTGACTTTATAGATGTTCTCAAGTAAGAAAAATCAAATTATTCCAGAAGATGTGCATAAATATTTTAAATTATCTCAAAGACAAAATTTAGATTTATAAGGAACCCCATGTGCATATGTGAGTTCATTACCGATCTGGATCTAACATAATGATACAAAATCTCTCAAATACAAATGTGTGTGCAATTGTATTGTTCATTTACCGATTTTGAGCAAGATAATTTGATACAAGTAATTTGAATTAACCAAATGAGTGTTCGTTGACCATGATTTATATGCATATAACCGTACCAAACTACTATGTAAGTCGGGTCATCAAGAGCTAGCTGATCCATAAGCAAACATAGGTCTGTACGAAAGAAGGTCGCTAATGTAACGGACATATCACCATGCTAGGAGTTACCCAAGGCCAAGCGGGTTGGGCACAAACCACCTGTTATGGGGCTTACCTCACAGTTTTCGAATAATTGAGAATTCCAGGGATTCAAGCTCATTCACCCTTCTTTTCTTTTCAAAGGGTAGGGGAAGGGATTTTATTGTTTTTTGCTTTTTCTTTTCTTTTCTTTTCTCTTTTTTTTTTTTTTGTATTTTTTCTTGATACTGAGATAATGCTGAAATATTGCTGAGATGGTACAAAATGCTACTGAAATAATGCTTCTTTTTCTCATGATTTTTTTTCTTGATTTTCTTTTTCTTTTTCTTCCTATACTAGGGATACTTGCTCGGATTGGCTGTAGAGCAAGGGATTTTTATTCTGGGCAGGGGTGAGCTTGTCCTTTTGTCAATTCTCAAAGATTCTAGACCATGTGCATGATAGGATAGCAGGGGAAACTTTTTGCTCAAGAGACCACTTCTACTATGTAGCATCATTTTGGAATTTGCAATGAAATCATTTTAATGTGAAAAGGTATACTTGGTTCAAGTAAATAACAAGATCAGTTCTCTATGCTCAAAACTTTATTTAATTCAACTGTGGACTTCGATATAAGAGAGATTAATAATCATACTAAAAAAAGATCAAGATATTTATTCATGTGAGTGTGAAAGTGAGGGATTCCAAATAAATGCTAATTTATCCAAAATAACTGAAAATATAACTGCAATACTTCAAGAATTGACAGGTGCAAAAATAAAAGATGTTTGTGAAAATTTTGATTGATTTTGATTTTTTTAGATTTTGATTTTGATTTATGAATTGAGAGAATACATAATATTACTATTTTTTGAAATTTTTATATGAATTTACTAAGAATGAGACAAGATGTACAATATATACAGTGACGAAATTACCAGAATTATGCGTAATAGCGCTTAAGATGCATAATGTTCATAGGCTCTTTAAGATATTTACCATCTAAGGTAGCTAATCTGTATGCTCCCGATCCAAATTTAGCAGTGATGATATATGGCCCAAGCCAATTAGGTTCAAATTTACCTTTAAGGTCTTTAGTTGCATTAGTATTTTTTTTATTTTCTTTTAAGACGAGGTCACCGATCTCAAAGGATCGGTGATGAACTTTCTTAAGATATGCTCGTTTGAGCTTGTTCTGGTAGGCTCGAAGATGCTCCAAAGCATTGATGCACTTCTCATCTAGGAGTTCCAGCTGACTAAATCTGCCAACACGATATTCATCTCCTACTTCAGTATCTTGAAGTAGCAGAGCCAAAGAAGGAACTTCTAATTCAAAGGGAAAAATAGCTTCAACGCCATAAACCAAAACAAAAGGTGAAGTGCCCGTGGGAGTATGAACGCTAGTTCGATAAGCCCACAAAGCAGGATATAATTGAATGTGCCAATCTCGGCCAGATTTATTGACCAGTATTTTGAGGATTTTAATTAATGTTTTATTAGATGCTTCGGCTTGGCCATTACCCTGAGGATAATAGGGAGTGGACCAACGATGTTGAATTTTATATTTTTGACATAGTTTCTTTACATATTTATTTTTGAAACAAGTTCCATTATCCGAGATGAGATTTGCAAGAATTCCGAACCTACAAATAATTTGATTGAAAATAAATTTGGAAACTTGGGTTCCAGTGCAAGAAGCTAAGGGCATAGCTTCAACCCACTTCATAAAATACTCGATGGTGGTTATGATGAATTTGTGTCCATCCGATGACACAGGATTGATTTTTCCAATAATGTCTAAGCCCCATTTTGAAAAGGGCCAAGGAGATGAAATAGCCTGTAGTTCTTGTGCAGGTGCATGGACAAGGTCAGCGTGTTTCTGGAACTTGTCGCAATGGCGCACGTAATCATGTGCATCATTCTCCATGGTAGGCCAAAAATATCCTATCCTAAGGAGCTTCTTAGCAATGGCGTTACCACTAAAGTGTCCCCCACAAGATCCATCGTGGGCTTCACTCAAAGCTGATCTAGACTCTTCTAGATTCAAACATCTCAGTAGGATACCTTCAAAAGATCTCCTATATAAGGTATTGCCAATTATTACGAAGCGACTTGCTCGTCTACGCAATAACCGGTGCTGGTTTCTATTAAAACCTTCAGGGAAGGTTCCATTTTGCAAAAAATTGAGGATGTCAGTGTACCAAAGTTCAGGAGTAGTTTCGTTGATTAGAAACACGTCCAAAGGTTCCAAGCATGATTTAATTGAAGCGGGTTCCTGGAGTCGATGAATAATGATGGTAGCATATTCGTCATCTAACTCCAAGGGTAAAAGAGATGCAGCTATGGCCATGGCATCAGCCGCATGATTGCTAGTTCTAGGAATAGCTTCCAAGGTAACTTGATCAAATAAAGATATTAATTGTAATACATATGCTTTATATGGGCGCAATTTATCATCTCTGGTCTGATAAACATCGTTAATTTGATTTATAACAAGTTGAGAATCACCAAAAACTAATAGATTTTTAATTTTTAGTGCCATGGCAGCTCGTAATCCAAGGATTAGAGCCTCATATTCAGCAGTGTTATTAGTACAGGCAAACGTTAATTTAAAGGATAGAGGTATGAGATGTTTCTATGGAGATATCAAAATAATACCTGCACCAGCCCCACTCATGCATCGGGCTCCATCAAAGTATAAGGACCATTGCTCGGAATGACCTGCCTCTAATTTAAGGCATTCGTCAGGAAACTCAATGATGAGGGGATGGGTGGATCCTAAGGGTGCAGCAGCTAATTGATCTGCTATGATTTGACCCTTAACAGACTTATGTCCTATAAACATGAGTTCAAACTCGCTTAGCGCAAGAACCCACTTTGTTGTGCGACCAGATAAATAAGGTCGACTCATGAGATACCGCAAGGGATCGAATTTAGCAATAACGTATGTTTTTTGACTGAGCATATAATGGCATAATTTTTGTGTAGAAAATATGACTGCTAGACATAACTTCTCTAATGTTGTGTAGCGGGTTTCATAACTAATTAATGTTCTACTAATGTAATAATTAGCATGCTCTCTTTTCTCATCATCAAGTTGAGCTAACATAGCTCCTAAAGCAAAATTTGAAGCAAAAATATACAAGATAAATGGGCGATCAGGCCTAGGTGGTGAAAGTACAGGTGGGTTAAGAAGATATTTTTTGAGGAGTTCAAATGCTTCCTGACATTCATTGTCCCAATGGAAAGAAACATCCTTCTTAAGAAGCTTAAGAAAGGGTCCAGTTTTATCCGCCGGCTTATCGATGAAGCGACGGATGGCTTGAAGCTTACCTTGTAGACTCCGTAATTCAGATATATTTGTGGGTGCGGGCATATCAGTGATAGCCACAATCTTGAGAGGGTCAATTTCGATGCCACGTAAAGAAACTATAACCCCCAATAATTTACCGGACTTAACTCCGAATATACATTTGGCTGGATTCAATCGGATAAGGTATTCCCTTAACCGATTAAATACTTTTCTCAAGTCATCTAAATGGTCATCTTCTTTAGTAGAACGAGCTATAATGTCATCTACATAATCATGTAGTATATCATGCATCATATCATGAAAGATATAAGTCATGGCTCGTTGATAGGTTGCACCTGCATTCTTTAAACCGAATGGCATCACTTTCCAACAAAAGGTCCCCCAAGGGGTAATAAAGGTTGTTTTAGCCTGATCTTCAGGAGCTATCCTGATCTGATTATAACCAAAAAATCCATCCATTAAGGATATCATTCCACTCCCGATAGTAAAATCAATGATCTGATCCATGTTGGGAAGGGGAAAATCATCTTTAGGGCATGCAACATTAATATCTCTAAAGTCTGTACAAACCCTAACCTTAGTAGCTTCTTTCTTAGTTACTGGAACTACATTCGAGATCCATTCAGCATAATCAATGGCTTGTATAAAAATAACATTCAGGAGTTTTTCTAACTCTCCTTTGACCTAGTAAGGCCACTTTAGGATGCATTTTTCTAAGTTTTTGTTTAACAGGTTTAGCATCCGGATGGACTACTAGGTGATGCATAACTACATAAGGGTCTAAACCTGGCATATCTTCATATGTCCAAGCAAAGACATCTTCATATTCTTTAAGAAATGCAATGTATTTATCCTATTTTTCTTGACTCAATTCTGATCCGATGTTGATTATGTGAGGGTTATCCTCGGTTCCAATGTTAATTTTTATGACATTTTCTACTTCCATGTGTAGATCTCTCTCAAAATTAGGTGGGGCGGGTGAGACGCCCAATTCCTGTAATTCTTCCAAGGTTAGCTTGGATAATTCGTCTTGAGGAGTCATGGCCTCAAGCTGGGCTATAGTAGGTATAGAGCCATCAAAATAAAATCCGTTATGTAATAATTCCTCAACGGAGACATCATGGAAGATATCTCCCTCCAACTCATCGTCGGATTCAGCGATCATCTCAGGATAAGCTATAGATAGCATATTACATGTGAATGGCTTATTCGTTAAACGCAAAACATCACGTTCATCTAAATAATCTTGGTAACTTATAAGATGGTCATCATCCTCGAATGGCTGACCCTTACTAGAAAATAGGCCCACACCACATCGGGCGGGCCACGGCTCTACCTCAAAAGGTTCTTTCATACCATTCTGGAAAGGTCCCAAACCTTTCCCTTTATATCCCAATTTAAGCATTATAGGTTTGGCTTTAGTATACTCATTAGTAAAATAACATCGAGCATATCCATCATAATGAGTTCTGATGTTTCTGGGTATTCTACCCCAGTCATATCCCTTATAAATAAAGGCACAGCTCCCGACTTGGTAAATACTTCCCATAGGCTGTGGGAGGCCCAAGGTACGAGGAGATGGTGGCAAATTATTTAAAACAAGAGAATCTTGCATAGAAGCATTGGTTTCTTCTGATATAAGGATTTTAGATAGATCGGGTAAGAGCTCATCAGTAAGAGCATAAGAGGTAGAAGGAACATTTCCTACGTCTTCTGATGCGGAAAATATGACTTTGGTGGATGTAGATGGTGTAGAGGTGTCAATAGATGGGTCTATTATAGGTATAGAAGTTATAGGAGTAGAACAAGAGACATTGGTTGTGGGATTAGGATCTTTCTTAGGTCCTAATGCGGTTTGTTCAGAAGATGGTTGAGCTATATGTGAAGGTGCATCTGATGGAGAAGAAGTAGATGACATTGTGGGTGTGAGTTTCACATGTTTAGATGGATAATGAGAATTAGGATGTGTGGATGACAGCGTGGGGTAAAATTGAACTCCAATGGGTTCTGCCAAAGCACACATATCAAAGGGTCGTGGATCACCATGAATGGTAACCAACTGATTCTTAAATTCGAATTTAACACATTGATGTAAAGTTGAGGGAACAACTCACATCGCGTTGATCCAAGGGTGACCCAAGAGTATATTGTACGATGCAGGGCAATGTACAATAAACACAGTCGTATCCAAGGTTCTTGGACCAACCTGCAATGGAATGGTAATAACCCCACACGTTTCTTGTGTTTCGTCATTGAAAGCTTTTATAATCATATCAGTTCTTTTCATTTCATCACTTCTAAACCCAAATATTTGGTAGAAGTCAAAAGTGCAAATATTTAAAGATGAACCATTATCAATCAAAACTCGTTTGACTACTACATCTCCAATTAAGGCAGTAATATATAAGGGGTTATCTTTATGTAAACTATGTTGTGGTATGTCTCTATCTCGGAAGTCAATACAATCAACTTCACGAGTTATGATAGTATTGGCCATGTCTTGAGGGTGAATGTCTTGTGGTACCATCATCTGGCTTAATGTGAGCATTAATTCATCTCTATGTGTGGGAGAAGATCTTAAGAGGTCCAAAAGGGAAATTCTAGCTGTAATATTTGATAATTGTTCATTAATATTATAGGGAGGTTTAGGTTGAACATTAGGTGCATGATTCCCTTTATTAGGAACCTTCAAAACAAATGGAGTTGATCCACCATTCTGAATTTGATCTTGTTGAGAATTTTGAGTCTGTTGTCTAGTAACAGCTTCGATGGTACCCACAATATTATTCTGTGGATGATGAATGGGTCTTGGTCTAGCGTTTATAGCTAACTCATTAGAAAGTAATTGGTGGGACGATGGTCTAGTAGTGACTCTTCTTGGAAATGGTTCTTCTAGAACCATATGACTTGTGATAGGGTGAATAGTATCTGATTCATCTTCAGAGCTATTCGATTGATTTGATGTGATTTCCATATCACTCTCAGTCTCGTATTCTGTATCACTAAAATCAGGTATCTGAATATTATGTAGAGGCCTAGTTGTAACCACGGATAAATTTGTGTCAAAGGTTTCCAGATCATGAATGGGTAAATGCCCACTAATAGTTCCTACATATCGGGCAGGAGGAGGAACATTATGATGTTCAATTTGATTAGCCACCTCCTTACCATGTTTTGGTAAAGGATGTTGAAATATGTCCAATGATTGATTGGCGTTATGATTCTGGTTTTGTGTGATGTTCTGTTGAGTATTATTAGGAGGATTTTGCTTAGGTTGAAAGGCTTGTACCTCCATCTCATTGTTATCAATCAAGTCCTGTATTTTATGTTTTAATATTTTACAAGAGTTGGTAGTGTGTCTAGGTCCTCTATGGAAGTCACAATGTAAATCTGCTCTGTATCCGGGTATAGTTGGATCAGGTTCCCGGATATTTGGTAATTGAATCAAGCCTCATTCTAATAATTGTGGTAGAATAGTTGATAAAGGTTGATTTAACCTAGTAAATTCTCGAGGAGGTCTATCGGGAGGTTTCAGTACAAACTTCTCCATTGTCTTTGCAGCATTAAGATTAGCAATATTTTTGCTATCAGTGACTCCATCACCCACAACTTGTTTATTCTTATATTGATTTTTGGATGTTTTCTCATCGTCTTTCTTTTTAAGTTGACCTCTCCTAATGAGAGCATCTTCCACTCTTCGGGCTAAGTCTATAGCTTGATCGAAGGTGGTCAAGGTAGCAGTTGATAATTCGTAAGATAGTTGCTCTTGCAAATTATTAATAAAGATGTCCAACATCTCCCTATAAGGTAACACAAAGTGCAATTTTCCTATCAATTGTCTCCACCTAGCTAGGAAATCAACAAAGCATTCATCTTTGTCTTGTTTTAAGTTATACAAATATTTAATGGTCACATGTCTTTCGATATAGGCACTAAATTGATGAACAAAAGACTCGGTAGTTTCTTTGAAATTCCTCAAAGAATTAGTGGGTAATTGATAATACCACTCTAATGCCATTCCTCCCAAGCTTTTTGGGAATATTTTTAGTAATAACAAGTCATCATGTGATATATCATGACATGCTATCCTAAACATACGAAGATGCTCTATGGGATCTTTGGTTCCTTTATATATGGGTAGGACAGGCATAGGAAAATTTTTAGGATATGGTTGTGCTACAACTATAGGATCTAAAGGCTGACTACACATCTCTCGATAATTGTACGAGGGTCGGTAGGGATCTATCTGGTCCATGTGGGAAACTAACTGTTTCACCATGGTTTCAAGATTACTAGTTTGTCCACCATATTGGTTCGGTGGGACATAGGTATAGGATTTATGAGTGTATGATGGTGTGGCATAAGGATTAGATGCTATATTACTATTATGCAAAGTGTTGGTAGGAAGAGTATTATGAAGGGGATTTGTAATAGTATTATGTTGTATCCTAGATTGTTGGTAATTGGTGTTTGGTTTTGTTTTGGGTTTTTGTTGATTTGAGGTATGTTGCTCAATAGCTTGGCAAAATAGAGCAGTAAATGATGGTTTCTTTTGTGCAGGAATGACCCTAGGCTTGTTAATAGGCACTTTAGGTGGTTGGGTAACCTATTGTTGTTGCATGTTCCGGATCGTAGCTACTATATCCAAATTGGATGGTCCAGCTTGATCACTCTCTTGTTCAATAAAGGACAAGGGATTAGTGCATGTGTGAAATACGTCTTCTAGAGTTTCTTGAGTGTCACTAATTCGATCCTTGTCCATATGGACTACTCTATTAAGAACACCAATATTTGTGTTAATGAACTTCCAAAATTGTTCCATGTTTTCAAAAGTGATAGCTCCTCCCAGAGACATTTTAGGGGATGAGGATCCTTCCTCTCTATTACTTTCTTCTTGTTCATTTGCTACATCAAGCTCTTCTTCTTTCTGGTCTAGGATTCCTTCTTCCCGAACTTGGTCCTCGGGAGGGACATTCGGGTCAATTAATGGTCTTCCTAACCAATCTTCTTCTTCTTTGGTTTGTTTTCCATTCCTAAGTCTAGGCATGGTGCTAAACTTAGGTTTTAGAAAATATATATACTTGTATATATATATATATATATATATATATATATATATATATGTGATAGGGTTGAGAGGTATATATTTTAATTATATACCTACTATAATACTAAAAAAAAAAAAATGAATGTTTTGTTGTTTTTTGTTTTTGTTTTGTTTTTTGTTTTGTATTATTATTTCACAAGTATATAATTAACAAAAAACATGCTAGTTGTAACATATAACAATAGTAAAAATAATGACTTAGTTTTCTATAAATAGTTTATGGATATCGTTGATAGGATCAAGTTCATCAGGATTCATGAAATGCTCCTCTTCAAATTGGAAGTGGTTTTTCAAGAACTTGACAAAGCGTATGGTAATATGATCTACTTCGGACTTTGCTTGTAAAAATAAATTTCATGGCAATACTCTCGACACGGCTAGGAACTCTATTCCATATTTTTCTATCCATAAGAACGACTTCTTGATCCTCCATACGAGATAGAAACTTATGTACTACAACTAAATTCTCAAGGTATTCTTCAAAGGTGTATAATTTTGAAGACACAGTGCTCTTTTACCACCTATGGAAGCTCTCTAAAGTTCATGATACAAGGTCCGAGATTCAAGCCAATCTCCTCAAGTTCATCCCACAAAGGTTGGACTTTATTTGTTTGAAAACAATGGCCATTGTTGAGCAAGGTGCAGCAAAAGTATTGTCATTATTGTCAACACAGACAGATAGATCGGTTGATGCAGTTGATGCAGTGGACAGGAGTTCAGAGGTCAGTCAGAACATGTATAGTGAATTTCCAAGAAGACAGAAGTGGCCCAGATTCAAAAAATCAAAGAAAAAGACAAGTAAGAAAACTGTCGCGATATCGCGACATGTTTTCTATCGCGATTTCGTGACATCTCGGAGGAGAGAGAAAATGCGGTCAAAATTGTCATGATTTCGTGACATCTCGGAGGAGAGAGAAAATGTGGTCAAAATTGTCATGATTTCGTGACATATCGGAGGAGAGAGAAAATGTTGGCAAAACTGTCATGATTTCGTGACATGTTGGAGGCAAAGAAGCCAAGTGGAAAAACTGTCATGATTTCATGACATGTTGTCAGAGAAGAAGGCAAGTAGAAAAACTGTCACGATTTCGTGACATGTTGGAAGCAAAGAAGGCAAGTAAGAAAACTATCACGATTTCATGACATGTTTGGAAAGAAGGCACAAGAAAAGAAAACTATCACAATTTCGTGACATGTTTGGAGAGAAAGGCACAAAAAAAAGTGTCATGATTTCATGACATGTTCGAAGAGAAAGCTAGCAAAGAGAAAGTGTCACGATTTCATGACAAGTTCGAAGAGAAACGCCAAGGATGAGAAAGTGTCACGATTTCATGACAAGTTCGAAGAGAAAGCGCCAAGGAGAGAAAGTGTCACGATTTCATGACAAGTTCGAAGAGAAAGCGCCAAGGAGAGAAAGTGTCATGATTTCATGACAAGTTCGAAGAGAAAGCGTCAAGGAGAAAAAGTGTCATGATTTCATGATAAGTTCGAAGAGAAAGCGCCAAGGAGGAAAAGTGTCACGATTTCATGACATTGTTAAAAAAAAGCAAGGAGGAATGTGTCACGATTTCATGACATGTTTTTTTGCGGTCCAAAGACAGAAAAGGCACAAGGAGGAATGTGTCATGATTTCGTGACATTTGTGTTTTCACGGGCCAAAGACAGAAAAGGCACAAGGCAGCGAATGTGTCACGATTTCATGACATTTGTGTTTTCGCGGGCCAAAGAAGAAAATTAAAGTGTCACATTTCATGACATTTTTTCGGCAAAAAAGTGTCACGATTTAGCGACATGTTCCATTTTCACGGGCGAAAGGCAGAGAAGTGCAAGGAAGCGAAAAGTGTCATGATTTCATGACATGTCTAGTTTTCGTGGGTGCAAGACAAGAGGTGAACAAGGAGGCAGAAAATGTCATGATTTCATGACATGTTGAGTTTTCATGGGTAAAAGGTGAGAAGAGCATAAAGAGACAGAAGTGTCATGATTTCGTGACAGGTCGCAACAACACGATCACTGACAGTTAACTGAAGTAGAACAACAGTTAAAGGGGCAGTTGTAGAGGAAAAGCATGCAACCAAAATAAGAAGAGTTAACTAGAGTCAATGCGACAGTTATAGGAGCAATTACAAAAGAAAAGCATGCAGCTATTTTAAGAACAGTCGAAGAAGGAGAAATCGAACAGTCGCATAAATAGAATCAAAAAATGCATGCATGCATAGAAAAGAATACGACGATCATGACCAAGAAGACTAACAGTCATGGTAGAGGTATATGTTGCATGTAACATGTTTAACGAAATGCCCACTCTATAAATACAAAAGGAGTTACATAAAGAAGTAGTTACAGTTGACAAGTGGCAGAAGAGAATATTAAAGGAACAGTTATGGGTTGCATGCGTAAATATGGAAGTTAAAAATAGAGACTAATATGTTATAAAAGCAGGTCTACGTGAAGAATAATGCTATTGTTGTATGTGAGAAATTGTTGTGTAAAGAGGGTTAGAAGAGGGCCGAGAGAGAGATAAGCAGAGCCGTGAGAGAGTGTAGAGTTTGATTAATTGCAGACTAGTCAGGGTCGTGTAAACAATGAAGGCATTTTTATGTCATTAAGATAATTCAGAATTGCAGTCCAAGTTGGTGCTTGGCATTAGGGGTTGGTGCTCCTATCTGTTGCAGCAAAAAAATAAGGGGTTGGTGCTCCTTCCAGTGGGTTTTGGTAAAGTGTTTGTAAAATTGGTGTTTTGCAAAGGCTGGATTTGGATTGGAGTCCAAGCTATCATTTTTGAGGAGTAGCCAAATTGGTGAACCTCGTTACATTGTGTGTTGTGGTGTGCTCTCTTGTGAAAATTGCTTTACCTATTTTTAAGTTCTCTTTGCTTCAGCATTAAGTGTTGTAGATTTGAATTTTAATAGCTACACTGATTCACCCCCCTCTCTAGTGTCATTGTGAGAATATCAATTGGTATCAAAGCAAGGTTCCTGAACAAGCTTAATCAGCTAAGGTGATCTTGGAAGGAACACAATGGCAAGTAATGAAGGATTCTCATCAAACAAAGCTCCTTTGTTCAATGGAACTAATTACTCATTCTGGAGACTCAAGATGCAGACATATCTAAGTGCGTTAGGATACGACATTTGGGAGTTAGTAGAAAGTGGATACACAGTACCCGCTACTCCTCCAACAGATACTGTTGAGAAGAAGAAGTTTGAGAATAACTCCAAAGCAAAGAATGCCATAATGTGTGGGCTAGTAGACGGTGAACTGATAAGGATCATGAGCTGTAAATCAGCAAAAGACATGTGGGACAAACTGAAGAGCATCCATGAAGGAGACAACAAGATCAAGGAAGCCAAACTGCAAACTCATCGAGCTCAGTTCGAAGCATTACAAATGAATGACGATGAGAACATAGAGGCCTATATGCTGAGAGTCAATGGAATCATTAATGCAATCAGAGGACTCGGCGAAGAAATCGAAGATGCGGTTGTCATGAAAAAGGTACTTAGAACTCTTCACAAAAGATTTAATTCTAAAGTTTCTGCAATAGAAGAGGCTAAAGATCTAAATAATTTTAGCATGGATGAGATGCATGGTTCTTTGACTGCATACGAAATGAGAATAGGACAAACTAAGCCCATAGACAGAGAAGCTACTTTTAAAGCACACAAGAATACAAAAGCTGAACAAGAATCTGAGGATGAAGAGACATCGGATGAAACGGAAGCCAACTTTGTTCGAAAACTTACAAAGGGAAAAGGAAAGTATAGAGGAAAGTTACCATTTAAGTGTTTCAATTATGGAGGGGTCGGTCACTTTGCAGCTAAGTGTCCAATGAATGAGAAAACCAAAAGTGATGAAGGGTCACACCAAGAAAGAAGTGACTGGAAGAAGAAACCAAATTTTAGGAAAAGCAACTTCAAAAAGAAAAGTTTCATATCAAAGAATGTCAGCTCTTCTGAAGATAGCTCAGGTGAAGATTCTGAAGAAGAAACAGGTGAAGCTCTATTCATGGCATTTGAAGAAGCAAAAATAGAAGAAAAATAGGAAGGTGACACAAAAAGTAAGGATGAGGCTGAAGTATATCTGGAAGGAGAGTTGGTTGCTGCACTTAAAGAGTTGAGTACAGAAAGGAAAAAGAATAAAAAGGTCTCAAGAAAACTAGAGGATGCGAATGACATAATAAGCAGTTTGAAAGTACAGACAGAAGAATTTAAGAAAATGTCTGAAGAACTCGAAGTTCAATTAACCATGAAAATAGATGAGTGCTACAAACTGGAAGAAGAGATTGTTGTCTTAAGAATGCGGCTAGAAGAAAAGAATCAAAAATTAAGTTGCTATCACAAACTTGAAGGAAGTTCTGCAAAGCTTGAAAAGATTATAAATAGTCAGAGGACTACGGGCATCAAATTTGGCTTGGGCTTTGTCGAAGGAGAATCGTCAAGTGGATCAAAGGCCATAACTATAGAACAAGTAAAGAAAGAAGATAAGATCAAGGTTGATCAAGGAAAAATGAATCGAGGCAAAAGAAAGCAACGAGTGCCGGGCACGAGAAGAGTGCTTGACAATGAGGGATTCATAAAAGTCACACATCAAAGGAGAAGAAAATTTGTGGCTCCTACTACAAAATGGCAAAGACCAATTCCAAGGTTCAATCATTCCTTTTATGGTTATTGTTTTAAATGCAATGCTTACGGTCATAAGATTTTAGACTGCATTCATAATATAGGACAAAGAAATTTCACCAGTAGAAATGTCTTTTCACCCTTGATGGATTATGCAGTAGAATGCTATAACTGTCATAACTTTGGACACATTGCAAGAAAGCGTAGAAGCACATATGCAGACAAACGAGATATCGGGGAAGAAGATCTCAACCAAATAGTTTAAGGCAAAACAAAAAATTCCTAGAAAAACATGCATAAGATACAGACAAAGAAAAGTCTAAACAAGTGACCAAAACTGTAGCCAAACCAGAGTGGAAAGAAAAGGAGCGACCCAAGGAAGAAAAGGAATCCTTGATTGTTCAGACAGCTTTCAAAGCATAGAACAAATCTGCACCATGGATATTGGATAGTGGATGCTCCAGTCACATGACAGGAGATAAACAAAAATTTGAAAAATTACAGAAATATGAAGGGGGCTCTGTAAAGTTTGGAAATAATGATGGAGCCAAGATAGTTGGCAAAGGATCAGTCAAGATAAGTGATGGACAGATCAATTCCAAAGAAGTTCTATTTGTGATTGGTTTGAAGCACAACTTACTAAGCGTAAGTCAAATCTGTGATAGAGGTCATGAAGTCATCTTTAAGAAGCAAGGCTGTGAAGTCAGAAAAGCACACAGTGGGAAGCTGATAGCTACTGGATTAAGGACTTCTAGAAATCTATATACTCTCTCAAAAACTTTAGAAGGAGCATGCTTGATTGGACAGGAAGATGAAAATTGGCTGTGGCACAAGAGGCTCGGTCATATTAGCTTTGACAATCTAGTAAAAATAAGTTCAAAAAGGGCAGTAAGAGATATACCCACCATTGGCAAACCAGTAAATAGCATCTGTGCTTCATGCCAAAAAGGGAAGCAAACTAGAGCCACATTTAAATCAAAGGAATACTTCACCAGTAAGCCTTTAGATCTAATACATACTGATTTGTGTGGACCCATGAGAACACAAAGCATAAATGGTGACAAATACTTTATGTTGTTCATAGATGACTACTCCAGGATGACATGGGTACTATTTTTAAAGCTTAAATCAGATGCCTTTGAGATGTTCAAGATTTTTAAAAAATAGGTTGAGAATCAAACTAGAAAAAGAATTAAATGCCTAAGATCAGACGAGAGGAGGAGAATTTATCTCAGAAGAATTTGTAGAATACTATCAAAAATATGGGATCAGAAGACAGTTTTCAGTAGCAAGAACACCTCAGCAGAATGGTGTTGTAGAAAGGAAGAACAGGACAATGTAGGAAATGGCACGGACAATGTTGGCTGAGAACAAAATAGCTGACAGATTTTGGAAAGAGGCAGTCCATACTGCGGTTTACATCCAAAATAGGTGCATGCTAAGAACGCATGAAAGCAAAACACCGTATGAGCTGTGGTTCGACAGAAAAGCAACAACAAGATATTTCAAAGTGTTCGGCAGCAAGTGCTACATCAAACGAACTGAAGATAATCTCGATAAATTTGAAGATAGAGCTGACGAAGGTATTTTTCTTGGTTACTCAACAAAAAGCAAAGCCTACACATGTTACAACAAGAGGCTAAAGAAAATTGTGGAGAGTGCAGATGTTAAAGTTGATGAAGGTAGAGATCGAGAAACTACTTATCAAGAAAACTACCCTATTTATGAAGAAGTCATTGAAGGAGATGAAGAAATGGAAACAGAAGAGAATCAAAAAATTGACCCAGCTGATTTAAGAATTGACTCAGAAGAAGAAGAAAACAAGAAATTCAAAAGCAGTAAATTGGCAGAAAAATCATCCCAGAGAAGATATTATTGGGGACCCAACAGTTGGTATTCAGACAAGAAGAGCAGTAGTACGGAACTACTCTCTATTATCCAGCATTGAGCCCAAAAATGTTGTTGAAGCAAGCACAGATGAAAGTTGGATGAAGGCAATTAATGAAGAACTAGATCAGATTGAGAAAAACAAAACCTGGGAGTTAGTACCAAGGTCGGCAAATAAAAATGTAATCGGTACTAAATGGATTTTTCGAAATAAATTGAACGAAGATGGACAGGTTGTAAGGAATAAAGCAAGACTGGTCTGTAAAGGCTATGCACAGGTTGAAGGTATTGATTTTGAGGAAACCTTTGCACCAGTAGCTAGACTAGAGGCAATCAGAATGTTTCTGGCCTTAGCAGTTCATAAAAATTTCAAAGTATATCAAATGGACGTAAAATCAGCATTTCTGAATGGAAAACTGAAAGAAGAGGTTTACATTGAGCAGCCAGATGGGTTCCAACTCGGTGATAATCCCAACTTTGTTTGCAAGTTGAAGAAAGCTTTGTATGGCTTGAAACAGGCACCCGGAGCATGGTATGCAAGGCTGGATAACTATCTGATTCAACAGGGGTTCAAGAAAGGTTTGGTGGACAACAATCTGTATGTCAAAACAGAGAATGGCCATCTTATTGTCCTTGTTGTTTATGTAGATGATATCATTTTTGGCAGTAGCAATGATAAGTCCTGTAGTGACATAGCAAATAAAATGAAGAAAGAATTTGAGATGTCTATGATTGGTGAACTTTCTTATTTTCTCGGATTGCAAGTCAATCAAAGTGAAAAGGGCATTTTTATTTCTCAAGTTAAATATGTGAAAGAAATGTTGAAAAAGTTCACAATGGAGGATAGTAAACCTGTTAGCACTCCCATGACAACAGGTTGCAAGTTGAGCAAGGATGACAAATCTCCAGATGTAGATCAAACCATGTACAGGTCTATGATTGGAAGCCTGCTGTATTTGACAACTACCAGACCAGATATCTTACAGGCAGTATGCATGGTGGCAAGATTTCAGGCTAGTCCCAAAGAGACTCATGTGACAGCAGTGAAGAGGATTTTTAGGTACCTCAAGGGTACTATGGAGTATGGGTTATGGTACCCAAAAGGTAAGGACTTCACTCTTATTGCATATTTTGATGCAGATTGGGCAGGATGTATTGATGATAGAAAGAGTACCAGTGGAGGAGCATTTTATCTTGGAGACAGGCTGGTAGCATGGCACAACAAGAAACAAGAATCAGTCTCTCTATCCACAACAGAGGTAGAATACATTGCAGCAACAACATGCTGTACACAGATATTATGGATGAGACAAACCCTGAAAGATCTTGGTATTCACTTCAAAGAGCCAATTTCAGTTAAATGTGATAACACTAGTGCTATTAACATATCAAAGAATCCGGTTATGCATTCTCGAACCAAACATATTGCAATCCGGTATCACTTCTTGAAGGATAAAGTTGCAGAAGGTGAGGTCAAATTGGATTTTGTTCCAACTACAGAGCAAGTAGCAGATATATTCACCAAACCATTACCCAAGGAAGTTTTTGAGTACCTTCGGAGTAAGTTGGGAGTGGTCACGTTTCCCAAGAACTGACTATCAATTGGGATCACATTCTCAGGGGGAGCATTTATGCCTATGCTTATAGTTTTGCTCATATTCATGATTTTTGCTAACTATAACAATGTTTGTCTGAGAATGGTGTGCATAGACTCAGGGGGAGTCTGCAACAGCCCTTTGGTATTATTGTCAAAGGGGGAGAAGAATTACAGGAGAGTGCATGAGTGTTGCCAACAATTCCAAAGGGGGAGATTGTTGAGCAAGGTGCAGCAAAAGTATTGTCATTGTTGTCAACATAGACAGATAGATCAGTTGATGCAATTGATGCAGTGGACAGGAGTTCAGAGGTCAGTCAGAACATGTACAGTGAATTTCCAAGAAGACAAAAGTGGCCCAGATTCAAAAAATCAAAGAAAAAGACAAGTAAGAAAACTGTCGCGATATCGCGACATGTTTTCTATCGCGATTTCGTGACATCTCGAAGGAGAGAGAAAATGCTGTCAAAATTGTCATGATTTCGTGACATCTCGGAGGAGAGAGAAAATGCTGTCAAAATTATCATGATTTCATGACATATCGAAGGAGAGAGAAAATGCTGGCAAAACTATCATGATTTCGTGACATGTTGGAGGCAAAGAAGCCAAGTGGAAAAACTGTCATGATTTCATGACATGTTGTCAGAGAAGAAGGCAAGTAGAAAAATTGTCATGATTTCGTGACATGTTGGAAGCAAAGAAGGCAAGTAAGAAAACTATCACGATTTCATGACATGTTTGGAAAGAAGGCACAAGACAAAGTGTCATGATTTCATGACATGTTTGGAGAGAAGGCACAAAGAAAAGTGTCATGATTTCATGACATGTTCGAAGAGAAGGTGCTTCAAAGAGAAAGTGTCACGATTTTGTGACAGGTTTGAAGAGAAAGCACCAAGGAGAGAAAGTGTCATGATTTCATGACAAGTTCGAAGAGAAAGCGCCAAGGAGAGAAAGTGTCATGATTTCGTGACAGGTTCGAAGAGAAAGCGCCAAGGAGAGAAAGTGTCACGATTTCGTGACAAGTTCAAAGAGAAAGCTCCAAGGAGAAAAAGTGTCACGATTTCATGACAGGTTCGAAGAGAAAGCGCCAAGGAGGAAAAGTGTCACGATTTCATGACATGTTCTATTTTTGCAGGCCAAGGACAAAAAAGGCACAAGGCAGCAAATGTGTCACGATTTCATGACATTTGTGTTTGGGCCAAAGACAGAAAAGGCACAAGGCAACGAATGTGTCACGATTTCGTGACATGTGTTTTCATGGGCCAAAGATAGAAAAGGCACAAGGCAGCGAATGTGTCATGATTTCGTGACATGTTGTGTTTTCATGGGCCAAAGACAGAAAAGGCACAAGGCAGCGAAAGTGTCACGATTTCGTGACATGTTCCGTTTTCGCGGGCGAAAGGCAGAGAAGTGCAAGGAAGCGAAAAGTGTCACGATTTCGTGACATGTCTGGTTTTCGTGGGTGCAAGACAAGAGGTAAACAAGGAGGCAAAAAATGTCACGATTTCGTGACATGTTGAGTTTTCATGGGTAAAAGGCGAGAAGAGCATAAAGAGACAGAAGTGTCACGATTTCGTGACAGGTCGCAACAACACGATCACTGACAGTTAACTAAAGCAGAACAATAGTTAAAGGGGCAGTTGTAGAGGAAAAGCATGCAGCCAAAATAAGAAGAGTTAACTGGAGTCAATGCGACAGTTACAAGAGCAATTACAAAAGAAAAGCATGCAGCTATTTTAAGAACAATCGAAGAAGGAGAAATCGAACAGTCGCATAAATAGAATCAAAAAATGCATGCATGCACAAAAAAGAATACGAACAGTCATGACCAAGAAGACTAACAGTCATGGTAGAGGTATATGTTGCATGTAACATGTTTAACGAAATGCCCACTCTATAAATACAAAAGGAGTTACATAAAGAAGTAGTTACAGTTGACAAGTGGCAGAAGAGAATATTAAAGGAACGGTTACGGGTTGCATGCGTAAATATGGAAGTTAAAAATAGAGACTAATATGTTATAAAAGCAGGTCTGCGTGAAGAATAAGGTTGCTTGCTGTATGTGAGAAATTGTTGTGTAAAGAGGGTTAGAAGAGGGCCGAGAGAGAGATAAGCAGAGCCGTGAGAGAGTGCAGAGTTTGATTAATTGCAGACCAGTCAGGGTCGTGTAAACAACGAAGGCATTTTTATGTCATTAAGATAATTCAGAATTGCAGTCCAAGTTGGTGCTTGGCATTAGGGGTTGGTGCTCCTATCTGTTGCAGCAAAAAAATAAGGGGTTGGTGCTCCTTCCAGTGGGTGTTGGTAAAGTGTTTGTAAAATTGGTGTTTTGCAAAGGCTGGATTTGGATTGGAGTCCAAGCGGTCATTTTTGAGGAGTAGCCAAATTGGTGAACCTCGTTACATTGTGTGTTGTGGTGTGCTCTCTTGTGAAAATTGCTTTACCTATTTTTAAGTTCTCTTTGCTTCAGCATTAAGTGTTGTAGATTTGAATTTTAATAGCTACACTGATTCACCCCCCCTCTCAATGTCATTGTGAGAATATCATCTAGGACAAACCTCTTAATTTTCCTAAGTTCTCTGAGATCTGAATTCAATAGTACCCAATCTCTTATCAAGTTCATCCCACAAAGTTTGGACTCTATTTGTTTGAGGTACTGTAAGCACAGAAGTAATCTCTATGGCTGTTTGATTTTCAACATTTATGGTGACAACTCGTCTTCTATTATAATATACCATCTAAATATGGTATGCAAATTTAATAGTTTTCTAATGATTCTAGATGTTCTTAATAATGTGTTGTTTTTTTTTTTTGGATTGTTTTCAAAAGGTGTTTTAGTTTCACGTTGGGTTCACCAAAATGTATCGCCCAAATTTTTTGCATCCTTACCTTCAGGCAAAAGGATCTATGCCCTAGAAGGGGGATGCAATAAGTATGGGACAATACCTCGGACGGAGAGGCCCTTTGAAGGTCGCACCTCTCGGGAGAGGGGTATAAGGGTGAATTTTTGATGGATGGTGGGGTTCACCAGGAAAATTTGAGTGGCAGTTTTCATGCCTAGGTTGAGAATGGATTTGATGTGTTCATTTTATATTCAATCATTCATATTCCTAGCTTTGCCAAAATGAATCTAAGCTATTCTATATGAAATTTTGGGTTTATATGAAGACAACAAACATGAATGAATCCTAAATACAGAGACTGTGTAAAATGGAGAGGAATACACCTGATTCCTGATGTCTGATGAAGATTCTGAAGCTTTTAGGAGTCCATATCATCCTGGATATGATAGAATCATCTGTAATTATACATAATCATCCCAAATCATAGGAAATCATATGATATCAGATGAGATCGTCGATGACTTGATGAATTCGTCAGACGAATTTATCAAAAACCTGCAATCATGGAAACAGACACCAAAAACCAAAAATGCAATTGCAAGAATAATGTAAAATGATAGAAATAATAGTGTAGGTGCTTAAATAATGAATCTAGATAGCAAATCAAATGGGATGCACTATTTTAATAACTTATTTTAAATTTTATCATGCAAATATGCTAAATGAGGTGAACTCCAAGATGCAGAACAGAAATAAATTGATCTAATGCATAATTAAATAAGAAAGAAAGGTAGAAAATGCAAACTCAGGGCTCTAGTTTCCCCCAATATAAACTACGATGGAAATCATTTGCAAATTGTATGATATCGTCGTCGATCTCATCAGGATCATTTGAAATCGTATTGGATCGTCTGCGATGATCCGAGCTTCCTCTGGATAAAACACAGTAAAATCTTGCAATAAATCCTAAAAATACAAATGCCAATGATGGGGTGAGGATTTTCTAATACAACAAAAAACTAGAGTTGCAGGGAAATGATCAGCCAAGGGGATAAACTAGGAAAATCCCAAGTTTATATAGGATTAGGGGGAGGTTAAGAGGTTGGGTATCATTCCAATCTAGGAGATCTCCAACGTAGGAATCTCCAACCGTGCAGACATGCTTCTACCCAAGTTTGAGAGGTTGTTGAAATAGAAGCTAATTATAAAAATTTGGTTTTGAGACGAAATCGTCTGGATGTTTTGTCCCAGATGAATTCGTCCGATCTGGGATGATATCATCAGATCGATGACGATATCGTCCAACGGTAAAAACAAATTCTAAAAATGGTGCAAAAAATGAGGTGAGTGGTTAACGAGCGGTTTCGAGGTTAAAATTCAAATTTTTGATCTTTTTATTGATGGTTTAACTACGCCAATTTTAGGGTGCTACAGTATTAAATAACCAACACTCATTTAATAAAATGGGTTGGTTTTAAATAACCAACACCTATTTAATAAAATGGGTTGGTTTTAAATAACCAACACCCATTTAATAAAATGGGTGGATTTAATTACCAACACCTATTTAAGAAAAGGAGGCTCTAAGCATTTAATAAAAGTGGCTTTCTTTCACACAATACTTGGTGGCAGTTTAGCACAACACTGAGTGGCAATTTAGCACAAAAACTTGGTGGTATTTCCACACAACACTTAGTGGAAAATTATTGCACAAAACTTAGTGTAAAATGGTTGCACAACACTGGGTGATAGTTTACTTTTTACACAACACAGTGTGGCAAAGTTTTCAGAACAGATTGTGGAAAATTCTTGTAGAAGACACGATGATGGCTTGATTTCTAGATCTGTAGTGGGAGAACAAAAAACAAAAATGACATCAGAGCAGGGGGGTCAGATTTGGAGAAGGAAATATTGTAATCTAATACCATGTAAGGATTTTAATCAATTTATTATTTCCAATTAAAATATGCAGAAATATCTTTGACTGTGATTTTACCCATTTTGGGGTTTCCACGTAAATTTGATGTTTCTCTTTAAACTATGTTAATATTTTTTTTCTAATATTATTGTTGTTATTTTTCTTAATTGCTAAAATTATTAGATTAATAATAACACATAGAAATTACAAATTAATCAAGCATAAGGATTAAGTAAAATTCATAGATCTGTATGTAGAGATGAATCCACGGTGTGGCACTTTACATATCAAGTTTGGTATTAGAGCTAATTTTTCTTGAAGAATTATGTATGCAAGGCAGAAGATCTCAAGGAAAGGAATTAGCCCCATACAACCCAGATATTGGGAGAAGAAGGATCAAATCTATAAAAATGGTAGATCGATCAAAACCTAACTCTCCAACAATGTCCAACAAGGAATTTCAAAGAACATTTCTTGAAATGGAAAACACTCTCCAAAGCTTGATGGAGTTGATGTTTTCTCAAGAAGAAATGAAATAAAGGAAGGAAAAGAAGAATTAGATTCAAAATTTGATATTGAGTTTGGTGCTTCCAATGGTGAAGAATCCCACTCCAAACAGCCTAAGAATATCTCATCACAACCCTTGATTGTAGATCCGTTCAAAATGGAAATCAAAATTAATATTCTAGCCTATGAAGGGGAGTTAGATTCTGAAATATTAGATGGGTGGATGAAGAAATTGGAGGTTTACTTCAATACTAAGTATTATACAAAGGTACAATATATCAGCTTTGCTAGATTGAAATTGGGTGGCCATGCTCTTATATGGTGGGAGGTATACTCAATTGGATTGGTAAGAAATCAACATCCAGCTGTAGAAACATCGGTAGAATTTGTGAAGGCTATAAGATACTAGTTTTATCCTTTTGGATATCAAGAGAATATGGAGGATAGATGGCTATTTCTGAGATAGAGGTAGAACTAAAAAGTCCAATAATACACCACAAAATCCATAAAACAAGTTGTGTTAATGGGTGTTAATCTTCGTGATCCTCAAATATTCAAGAAATATAAGTGTGGTTTGTCTTATCATATCAGGATAGAACTAGAATTATTTTATGCCAAGGACATTGATGAGGCATGCATTAAAGCCACATACCTAGAAATAAGGGTCAAAAATCGAATGAAAGATAATAAGGCATCAACTTCATCTAAATATTCTAAGCCTGCATAGAAAACTAAGGGTTCTAATAGTAAAGGCAAAAAGAAATCAAGGTCTACAACCAAAAAATCACAAACGGGTGAAAAAATTTAAAGGAGTGTAATTTTGATACTCATTCAAGTGAGAATTGATGGATGCTCCACCCTAAAAAGAGGCCAAAATAGTGGAACAAGGGAAAGAAGAAATCTACCAATTCTACTAAAAAGGTTGAGCAAGAGGAAGAAGGGTGTTTTGAGGAAGAGAATGAAGGAAAGATAGTGTGTGCTACCAGAATTAAACCTTTAATTTAGGAGCAAACCTCTAAGAAGAAGGAACAAGCTTTAGAGGCCAAGAAAGAGGAATTATTTTGGGTCTACATACAAGTGTAGAGGACGAAAGTTACAACATTGTTTGACAGTGAATTCCAACAAAATTTAATTTTTTAGGATCTAGTAAAGTAGCTAGGATTGAATACTATGGATCATACACAACCATATCCATTGGTATGGGTGCATAAGGATGTGGAGATATAGGTAACCAAGCAATGTACTTTACAGTTTTCTATTAAAAATAAATTCCATGATGTAATTACTTGTGATGTAGTACCTCTTGATATTTACCAAGTAATTTTTGGTAGCCCATATTTATGGAAAAGAGATGCTTTTTTTAAGTAGTGTAATTTTTAGGAGTTGAAGAAAGGTGGAATCACCTATGTGATTAATCCCAATAGGTTGGAAAATAAATTTTAGCTTGTGACAGTGTAGCAGACCAAGAATTTGGTGAATGTAAGCAAGAGATTCATGTTTTTTATGATAAGAGATGCAAATAGTAATGTGCAATTCAGTAAGGAGGTGGAAGCAACCAACTGTACTTCCCCAAAAAAGAAGGAATTAAAGAACATGAGCTTATACTAATAGGGGGGGTGAATTGTATAAGATAAACTTTTTGATTTTCAATCTATATGATAAAATCAGCAATATTAAAGCAGTAAGCATTACACAAAACATCACACACATGAGATACATGATTTAACATGGTTAACCCAATGTGGTCTACTCCACGAAAAAAATATTACTTATAAATTTTCTCAATGAATTAGTTAGGGAACCAATTCTCTATTACAATTTCTATGGATATCTATCCAAAGGAAACACAAATCCCCCTACTCTAATTCATGGATCACTATCCACAAGATAACTCTTTCACCTCTGCTCTAGTTGATGCTCTTCTAGAAGACTTTTTTCCCAACTACGCTAGCTTGTGGATCTCTCTCCACTAAATACCTTTGTCCTCACTTACCCTATCTAATGGATCTCTATCCACTGGAGACTGTTGTCCTCTGCTTTGTTACCACCAAAGCCTACTCTAAACTTTTATCTATTTCAAATATGTACTGAACACTATACTCTAACTCACACAAATCTGCTCATAAATTTTTCTTTTCTCTGGCATAAATCTTCTCTTAAATCTACACCAATATTGTTCCCTAAATATATCTCTATTTTGGCACAAATTTGCTCTCAAATCTATACAAAACTCAGTCCTCAAATCTGTCCTCAAGCCTTAACACAAAGCTTGATCAAATCACAAACCAACTCTAATCAAATTTGCCCAAAGGCTTAACACAAGGTTTGAAAAAATAAATGAATTAACTCTACTTTTAAGCCTTCACAAATAATTACCTCTAATTTGTCCTTAAACTTTCACAAAAGCTCACTTAAAAATATTTCATAACTTGCATACAAAACACAACTTAATTCTCTTTTAGAAAACTTCTTCAACACACAGACAAGTTTCACTTAGGATCTTGTTTAACCATAGAAACATATAGAGAATGATCAAAGACTCAATATGTTTCACACTCACAACACTCTATCACTTTCAAATTCTCTTTCAAATCAATTCAAAAATAAAGCATAATTTGTTTCACAAAACTTGAACTATCACTCCAAAAATTTCAATCAATAATGCTCAACCAAATTCACTCAAACATTCACTCAATGAAACACAACTTGCTTACAACCCCTAAGTAAGTGTTTCACTATCCTTCCAAAAACTCACACTATGGAATTCAAACCTTGACTTAAGATCATTCCAATATCACATAACAATGATACTCATGATATTTCAACATCCACAAATCATGCACATGAAATCTCACTCAAAAATATCCATAAATGCTTATCAAACAATCCTTTTCACTCCAACTTTGCATTTCACAACATTCAATCCAACAATATTTCACTCATAATGAAGATGTACCCATACCTTTTGTTTTGATGTAGATATATCGTAAAAACCTATCTTAATAACAATCAAATCCTCTTTGCCAATTTCAAGGTTAGATAACAACAACCTATCTCAAAAACTCCACATAAATATTCTCCCCAATAATTATTTCACCATACAAAATATCAAGACTCAAGTACACCTTATAATCTCCAAACTCTCAAAATAATATTCAATACACAATAATTAAGTTCCTTTATTATCACCTTATAAACTCCAACATTTTCAAAATAATATTCAATACACAAAAATCAAGCTCCTTTACTATCACCTTATAAACTCCAACCTTTTTAAAATAATATTCAATACACAAAAATCAAGCTCCTTTATCCACCCTTATAACTCCAACCCTTTATTTATTTTTCTAAGTAATAAAATATATTTTAATTAACCTTATAACTCCCTATGCATTCTACTATGCCAAAAATATCACATGGCCTTTACAAAACTAACGCCTCCCAAACTTTCATGAAATTAAATAATAATCAAAAGTGCTTACCTTAGTATTTGGATCACGTCTTAAAAATATTATGCATGTTTTGGTTATGCCCAAACTCGAACCCATGACCAACTTCTACCACAGTGCCTTAGACCAAGGCTAGGCTACCATTGGGCTACACACCCACACGTGAATCTTAGTTCACGCACACCCTCTTATGACTCTACAAAAATTTAGAAAACAAAAAATGTCTTCCTTCTTCACAAAATGGATTGCATGGGATTTGAAACCACAAACTCTGTTGTGCGAGTGCCTTAGCAAGTCTTTGGCCACTGTCTACACTACCCAGTGCTATGAAACCTTTTAGTTTTGTCATTTGCACTTCAACCAATATTTTCCTCTTAAAAGTTTTAAATCCACGAATCCTCTCTTCTTACTTAGCAAAGCAGTGCATGAAAAATAACATATAGCATTAGCATAGAATAGCATAGGTGAGGGGTAAAATGAAAAATCATTTTCCCCTCTCAGTCAGATTCCTACGCTTCAAAGGATCACTAACATTACCAAGCAACGTTTTGGTCCTCCGATGGCTCATTATATGACTTCAATTTATGAGATTAAGAAATGGAAGGAGATTAATATTCCAAATCATGAGGAATCTTCGTGCCCAAATAACTATATTTCCTCTTGTAGAATTCCTGAGGCTTGTTCAAAGGATCAACCTATTTGGGAGCCCACGGACTCTAGAGAATTTTTTGTTACAACTGCTTACCTGCTCTCCATTACCAATATAGAGAATCCTTTGCCTTTCAAGATGTCTGGACTAAATACCTGATTCCTAAAATTGCTTCCTTCTCTTGGATCTGCATCCAAAATCACATTTTAACCATTGAAAATCTTATGAAATGAGGCCTTACTCTTCCTAATAGATGCCATATGTGCTTGTCCAATTGGGAGTCCACTTCCCACATTTTTCTTTTTTGTCCTTTTTCTAGAAAGGTCATTAATAAACTTCTTCAATTTTTTCACTTGGTTTGGGCAAATCCTCCATCAATTTTTGACCTATTTTACCAATGGCCTAATCCTTTCATAAATATTGTGCTTAAAGGATTGTGCAAGTTTAGCCTTCAGCATTTCTTATGGCAAATCTAGCTTGAATGTAATCGTAGAGTTTTCGATAAAAAAACTATCCAACCTCAATACATTGCCAATAAAATCATCCTTTGTGCCATAGAAAATGCTCTAGCTGTGCCTTTTAATCCACATCCTTGTCCTAATTTTGAGAAAGATATATTAAAGTCTTGTAACATCAATATTGATGACCGTAAAAGTGCTGATATTCCCAATCCTAGAAGTAATGTTAAATGGATTCCTCCTCCTAACAGTTGGGTTAAAATTAATTTTGATGGTGCGGCCAAAGGAAACCCTAGGTTAGGGGGGACTGGTGGAATCCTAAGGGATCATCTAGGAAATCCTATTTTTGCCTATGTTGAACCTCTTGGTGTTATCACCAACCATATTGCTAAGGCCAAAGCTGTTTGGAGGGGTCTTTAATTTATCAAAACTATCCCAGGAAACATCATTGTGGAAGGAGATTAATTAAATATCATTAACTACTTGAAGTCTTCTACGCCTATTAGCTGGAGGATCAGGTCAATTATTGAATATTTGCAAGCAAATTCTTAAGCGACAACATAATTGCATACTCCAATATGCCTACAGAGAGGCCAATACTATTGCTGATAAGCTGGCTAACATTGGGGTTCATGCCCAAGGACTATTAACATGGACAGACAGTCTACTTGCTGAGGTGGATGCCATTCTTAAAAAGGACAAATCATTGAATGTCGCCATGTCATTGGTTGTGTCCTTGACCTAATCCTAATTCGTAGATCTTACCTTTACCCTAGCCAATCCTTGCATGTCGAAAGTCCCAATTCCTTTGTGCAAATCATTTAATGGTCCCAAAGCAGAATTTTTCAGGGCACCATCTTCCTATTTTTAGCCTTTGTGCATGCTCTATTATTTATCATGGTATCTCAATCCTTTCCCGTCCTTTTCCCCTGATCCTTGTGCTTTATTTTTCTTTGTCCTCTTCCTTGTCTGCCATCATGAAGGAAAGAAAACTTGTTTACATTAAGCCTACTGTTCTTGAGCTTAGTCCTTTGATTCGTGACTTATGGAAAGATAAAACAAACAGTGCCCTAATTGAATTTTTCAAGCTCTTCTCAAGGGTCAATGACACCATTTTGAAGGCTTTTTCTGACACTTGGGATAGAGGTTATGTCACAATCCATGGGGTCCAGTACATATCTCCTTTAAGCTTTTGGTGAGCTTGACTGGGCAGCCCTTGAAAAAAAATGTTGTTGAACCCTCCTCTGATGTTAAAGGAGGGGCTACTGAAGACGAGGTTGTAGAAATTGTAAAAGGTACCTACCTTGATGGTTTGAATGAGATTCCAAAGGTGAAAGAGACCTCGAAGGATGCAGCGAAGGACAATATTTTGAATATTGATTTCCACACTTTTCTACAGCCTGACACTCTTCCTTGATGGCGTTTTCTATTGGTCTCAGTCGCTATTTTGGGCTATTCTCCATTTCCTTCAGTTTCATGACATGCTACTGGGTTTGTTCATGATTGTCTCCTCCTTTCTGCCTTTTTGTGTTGTTCCTTTTTGTTCCTTTGTGCTAAAGGATCGCTGGTAATCCTTAAGGTTGCTTTTTGAGTGTAATGGCTCCAAGACTTTCAATTTTTTTGAGCTTTGCTCTATTCTTCATGTTTCTTTTTCCTCCTCTTGTTCCTCAAAGTTCCTTTTTGTAAAAGGCAACAGGGCACCTTTCAAATGCCCTTTTTGAATTAATATAATTAACTTACCAAAAAAACAAAATCATTTTCCCATTTTATACACGTTTTCCTTTGCACTTAACTCATCGACCCATATTTGAAACTTGAATTTAAATTTAAATTTTAAAACCTTTGAAATATTTGGCACCTTTGGTTTATTTAAATTAAAATTTTAACCATAGGTTAAAATATTTTAATTTAAATAAATTAAATTAAATCCTTTAAAAATTTCTCAATGGGTCTTTTCAAGGAAATATTATTTTAATGATTCCTTGGACCTCGTTTTATTCACCTCATCCTTTTTCTCAAAATATTATAATATTAAATATTATATTATTATTATTTCTTTTTAAACTTGCTCCTCCTTCCTTGGGTTTTCAATATTTTAGGCCTCTTTTAGGCATATAATATTTAAAATAAATATTATATCCGATTTCTTTTAATCTCTTCCTTGCATTTTGGAAAAACAACCTAATGACATTAATGATGATGAAACTTGGACATCAACCTCTTGACATCAATGACAACAAAATTTTCTCAAATTTACAACAATCTCCCCCTTTGTTGTTGACAAAGAAATACACCTTTCTTTGAATGTGAAATCTGAAGTCCAAGAAAGAAAGACAACTCACCAAGAATTGACATCTCACATTCATTCTACATGCTCTTTGTAAATTTCTAACACATCTTATCATTTTTACCTCCAAAAATGATATCATCCACATAAACAATCATAACTAGTAAGTCGTTCCCTTCAATTTTGATATATAAGTTACTATCTACTATTCCTTTCCTGAAACCTTGTTCCTAAAGGTACTTATCCAATCTTGAGTACCAAGATCTAGGAGCTTGTTTTAGTCCATAAAGTGTCTTCTTCAATCTGCATACATAGTCTGGTTTATCAGTTAAGCTAAATTCCTCTGGCTGCTCAATATAAACCTCTTCTTCCAAGACACCATTTAGAAAGGCTGATTTATCATCCACATGATATCCTTTGAATTTTTTGAAATTTGAGAAGGCTAATAACATTATTATAGCTTCAAGTCATGCAACTAGAGCAAATGTCTCATCAAAATAAATTTCCTCAATCTATGCATAACCTTTGCATACTAATCTTGCTTTGTTTTTGACTACCTGACCATCTTCATTTAACTTGTTTCTGAATATACATTTAGTGCCAATCATAGTATTACCTTTGGTCATCGGACAAGTTCCCAAATATTATTTTTCTCTATATTATCTAGTTCCTCATTCATTTCCTTAATCCAAAACTCATTTTCCTTGCCTCATTGAAGTCTTTTGGCTCAAGTTTAGATAACAAAGAGAAATTTGCTTATTGATTTGATGTTATTACCCTTATCCTTGTCTGTCTCTCATATGTATTCCCTATGATTATATCCCTTTGATTATTTTTCTTTACATACCTATATGGAGTCTTAGGAAAAAGTCTGTGTTTCTTCTTCTTCTTCTAATTCTTCACATAACTCTTCTTGACAACTTTCATCTTCCTGATACACAATTTCTTGAGCTGGTTCTCTTGAACCTATCTTCTCATAAACTATTATATTTATACTTTATATAATAGTAAGTTTCCTTTTGTTATAGCATCTATAGGCTTTGCTCTTAGTGGGATAGCAAAGAAAAATACCCTCATCACATCTTGAGTCAAACTTGCCCAAATTTTTCGCTTCCCATCTTATGTAACATTTGCTTCCAAAAATTTTGAAATAGTTTACAGTGGTTGGTCTTCCTTTCCAAAGATCATATGGATTGTTTTGATGATTTACTCTTATTTGAGCCCCATTGATGATATGCACTACTGTATTAACTGCATCCCTCCAAAAACCATTTGAAACCTTGGATTCATTTAATATAGCTCTAGCCATATTTTCAACAGTCATATTTTTCCTTTTGACTACTCCATTTTTTTAGGAGTCCTTACAGCTGAGCATTCTCTTTTGATCCAATGTTGTTCACAAAAATCTATGAATTCATTTGAGGTAAATTCTTCTTCTCTGTATGATCTCTTACCTGTTTTATTTTCTACTAATTCTTTAAATACCTTGAACTTATCAAGTGCTTCTAATTTTTCTTTCAAGAAAGCTACCCAAATCATTATGGAGTAATCATCTATAAACAATATGAAGTAACTTTCACCTAAAATACCCTTTGTCCTATTAGGACCACATAGATTAGTATGTATTAGTTTCAATGGCTCAGATGACATAAATCCTTTCGATTTGAAACTTGTTCTAGTTTTCTTTCCATGCTGACATTGTGCACAAATTGTGTTTTGTGGGCTTTTTAGATTGGGTAAGTCTCTGAATTCCTATTTGTTTCTTATATTCACTATGTTTTAAAAATTCAAATGACCCATTCTTCTATGTCACAACCAAATCTCATCTTCTTGTGATAGAAAAAACTTTTATCCTTTAATATCACTTAGCATGTAGAGGTTGTTTATAGTTCTATTTGCATTTGTAATGAGTTTTATAGTTTTATACTTTCTAGTCTCACATCTATTTGGATGAAATGTAACTACGTGCCCTTGATTACAAAGTTAGCTCACACTTCGTAGATTGTGCCTCAAACCCTTGATATACAATACATTCTCTAATTTTGTTTTCCCATTATCTAAACTTAGAGTTCCTTTTACACAATTTTTTTTTGATCCATTATCACCAAATATTACTTATCCTCCATCAGTTTCTTTGAGTACAAGAAATTTAATTTTGTCTCCTATCATATGACTAGAACATCCACTATTAAGAAACCATTGTTTTCCCTTATATTGAACATGAAGAGTTGTTTGTACTAGCATTGAACTAACTTTCTCATGCCCTTTTCTCTCTTTCCTAATTGTTGATGTTTAATTCTTTTTACTTGACTCAAGAAATACCATTTTGCACCATCTAGCCCTATGCCCAAAATTATTGCATTTTTCACATCATTTTTCACATAACCAGTACAAGGTGCAGCTCTATGACCATATTTATTACATGAAAAGCAATATCCATGGAATAGATTATGTAACCTATTTCAGTGCCTTGGAAAATATGGTTGAGTGCTTCTCCTTTTTTTGTTCTTGGTATTAACTCTCGTCCATGTTTCTTCTTTACCTTTTTATTTCCTAATGTATTTTCCTTCTAGAGTATTAGTATGAGTCATGAGCTTATCTTAGTTTTATGTCTTTATTTCTTGAGATATTGACTCCTCTTTCTATTTTCCTAACTTTATATCTTATCATAACTTGGTCTTTTCAACTTCATTCCTTATAGAGACAATTTTTGCTTCCAATATTTCACACTTTGTTTCCCTTGTTATTAATAGATCTGTCATATCTTGTTCAATTTTATTTCCTTCTTATACCTTTATCTTGAGTTCTATGAGACTCTATAGAAGTTCCATATTTGCTTCTTCATCCTCTTGAATTTTATCCTTCAAACTTGAGTTCTTTTTTCTAACCTTTTCCAAGTTCTTGAGAGTAGCAAAAAATTCCTCTTTTATGTCAATCATGGTCTCTTCTTCATTCTCTAAATTCATGTGTGTTCCTAGTGGATTTTCCTCCAATTTGTTAGTCTTTTAATGGAGATATCCACTCTAATACCAATTGAAGAACATGAGCTTATAATGAGAAGGGGGGTGAACAGTATAAGATATAACTTTTTGCTTTTCAATCCATATGATAACATCAATAATATTAAAGCAGTAAGTATTACATAAAATATCACACACATGAGAGACATGATTTAACGTTGTTCATCCAATGTGGGCTACTCCATAGATAAAATACTCCTTATAAATTTTCTCAATGAATTCTTTTGGGAATCAATTCCCTATTACAATGTTTATGGACCTATGTCCAAAGGAGACACCAATCCCCTTGCTTTGATTTGTGGATCACTATCCATAGAAGAACTATTTTCCCTCTACTATGGCTGATGCTCTTCTAGAAGACTTCTAACCCCACTATGTTATATTTTGGATCTCTCTCCACTAAAGAACTCTATCCTCACTCATAATACTTCTATCCTCACTTGCCCTAGATAATGGATCTCTATCCACTGGATATTGTTTTCCTCTACTCTGTCACCACCAAAGCCTTATCTAAACTCTGCTATATCACAAATATGTAATAAAAACTATCCTCTTACTCATACAAATATACTCACAAATATATATCTAATATGGCACAAATCTAATCTCAAATATGCACCAAACTCTATCCTCAAATATGTCTCTTTTGTGGCACAAATCTGCTCTCAAATTTGTACATAATTCTATCCTCAAATATGTCCTCAAGCCTTAACACAAAGCTTGATCAAATTACAAACCAACTCTGCTCAAATTTTCCCAAAGGCTTAACACAAGGTTTGAAAAAATAAATGAATCAACTCTAATTTCAAGTCTTCACAAAGACTTACCTCTAATTTATCCTTAAAATTTCACAAAAGCTCACTTAAAACAATTTCAGAACTTGCATACAAAACACAACTTAATTCTCTTTCAGAAAACTTCTTCAACACATAGACAAGTTTCACTTAGGATCTTGTTTAACCATAGAAACATATAGAGAATGATCAAATACTCAATATGTTTCACATTCACAACTCTCTATCACTTTCAAACTCTCTTTCAAATCAATTCAAAAATAAAGTATAATTTGTTTCACAAAACTTGAACTATCACTCCAAAACTTTCAATCAATAATGCTCAACCAACTTCACTCAAAAATTCACTCCATGGATAACAACTTTCTTACAACCCCTAACTAAGTGTTTCACTATCCTTCCAACAAATCACACTATAGAACTCAAACTTTGACTCAAGATCATTCCAATGTCACATAACAATGATACTCATGATCTTTCAACATCCACAAATTATGCACATGAAAAATCACTCAAATATTTCCAACAATACTTATCAAACAATCCTTTTCACTCCAACTTTGCATTTCACAATATTCAATCCAACAATATTTCACTCATAAGGAAGATGTGCCCATACCTTTTGTTTTTATGGATATATGTCTTCAAAATATATCTTAATCACAATCAAATCTTCTTTGCTAATTTTAAAGTTAGATAGCAACAACCTATCTGAAAAACTCCACACAAATATTCTCCCCAATAATTATTTCAACATACAAAATATCAAGACACAAGTATACCTTATAATCTCCAAACTCTCAAAATAATATTCAATACACAATAATCAAGTTCCTTTACTATCACCTTATAAACTCCAACCTTTTCAAAATAATATTCAATACACAAAAATCAAACTCCTTTACTATCACCTTATAAACTCCAACCTTTTCAAAATAATATTCAATACACAAAAATAAAGCTCCTTTATCCACCCTTATAACTCCAACTATTTATTTATTTTTCTAAACAACAAAAAATATTTTAATTAACCTTACAACTCCCTATGCATTCCACTATGCCAAAAATATCACGTGGCCTTTATAAAACCAGCGTCTCCCAAACTTTGGCAAAATTAAATAATATTTAGAAGCACTTACCTTAGTCTTTGGTCCATATCTCAAAAATATTGTGCACGTCTTGGTTGTGCCCAAACTTGAACATACGACCAAATGCCGCTACAACACCTTTTACCCAAAATATTATAATATTAAATATTATAATATTATTAATTCTTTTTAAACCTACTCCTCCTTCCTTAGGTCTTCAATCTTTTAGGCCTCTTTTAGGCATATAATATTTAAAATAAATTTTAAATCCTATTTATTTTAATCACTTCCTTGCCTTTTGGAAAAACAATCTGATGACATTAATGATGATGAAACTTGGACATCAATCTCTTGACATCAATGACAACAAAACTTGCTCAAATTTCCAAGAGGAATTTGAGCCTTTTTATTTCAAAGAGTACAAGGGGTAGTATGAAGAAGATGTTGAACTTGAAAATAAGTACAAGGAGTTGAAAAATGAAGTGCATGGAAAATCCAATAAGGTTTTTCATTTGGAAAATTACTTGTTCAAAGAGGGAAAATCGGTGTGCCCAACGGAGATAAATGCTTACAGTTAATAAGGGAAGCTCACACATTACTAGTTATTGGTCAATTTAGTGTGCACAAAATAGTAGCTAACATGCAATGATATGTCTACTAGCCAAATATGCAGAATGATGTGTCTAATTTTATCTATGGAAGTGAAAATTACAGCTCAAACCTAGCAATCGCAAAGGTAAAATGCTAAGCAAGGCAAAATAAATCTCCAAGAAGTAAGTGGAGAAACACTATTCCCATATGAATAAATATGATTTTGAGGGACCAAAATCCTCCAATGGAGGAGGTCTTGATCAGGAGATCAATTAAAAAAATCATCTACAAGAAGTGTGGAAGGAGCTCCGGATAAAATCCTCACTTCGGAGCAATTAATACTTGTCAAAATAGAGCATGGAGGAAACCTGGCTTAAATTCCATCATTCAATGAGTGTTTAACGCTCATTTTGGTATTAAATAACCAACACTCATTTAATAAAATGGGTTGGTATTAAATAATCAACACTCATTTAATAAAATGGGTTGGTTTTAAATAACGAACACCCATTTAATAAAATGGGTTGGTTTTAAATAACCAATACACATTTAATAAAATGGGTGGATTTAATTACCAAAATCCATTTAATAAAATGAGGCTCTAAGCATTTAATAATAACAACTTTCTTTTGCACAAAACTTGGTGTCAGTTTAGCACAACACTGAGTGGCAGTTTAGCACAAACACTTGGTGGTATTTTTGCACAATACTAAGTGGTAAATTGTTGTACAAAACTTAGTGGTAAATGGTTGCACAACACTTAGTGGAAAATGGTTGCACAACACTGGATGACATATTAGTTTTTACAGAACACAGTATGGTAGAGTTTTCAGATTAGACTGTGGAAAATTATTATAGAACACATGGTGATGGCTTGATTGCTAGATCTATAGTGGGAGAACAATAGAGCAGAAAAGACATCAAATCAGGGGGAGCATAGTTGGATAAGGGAATATTGCAATCTAATACCATAGTAATAATTTTAATCAACTTGTTATTTCCAATAAAAAATTACAAAAATCTCTTTGATCGCAGTTTTACCCATTTGGGGTTTCCACGTAAATTTGGTGTTTCTCTTTAAACAATGTGAATGCTTTTTTCTGAGATTATTGTTGTTATTTTACTTAATTTCTAAAATTATCATATTAATACTAACACATAGAAATTACAAATTAATCAAGCATAAGAATTAATCAAGACCCATAGATCTATATGTAAAGGTGAATCCACTGTGTGGCACTTTATAAATCAACATGTCAATTCAATTATGTACCAAAGTCTCACCATGATAATTTCCTAGAGGTATCCCCACATAAGTCCACCCCCACATAATATAGACCATATTTATAGATGTTACCTCATGGATGTGTAACTCATAATGCACTAACTATCTCACACACTCCTATCACCTTGCACTTGCATAGCTTTGTAAAAGTCCAAAATCTACAAAAGGCTTAGCTTTCTAAGTTAAATGTGTTGATATTTTTTTGGATGGATTAATGAGTTCATAAATCACTGTTAGAACTTTTTGATCTTTTAATAAGATGACTTCTAAATATTCTCTACAAGGGGAAAGTACAATAATGTTATAATAGTCAACGAGAACTATTATCAAGATGGTAATGAGTGACTAGAAATATCAAGAGAAGGATATATCACCTTAGTCGAAATATAGTAGATGAAGAAACTTGGATATTGCCAAAGGTTTAAACCTCAAGGATACTTTAACATACCCAAAGTTAGTAATTTATATGCAATGCATGTAAATTAGTTAATTGGTAGCCTTGTTCCAACAAAGGCTAAAGTTTTTACCTGTATAAATTTTTCAATGGTCAAAGTGGTAGCTAGACTTTAAAAACTAGGAGACACAGTCATGATAACCAACACAAAAGTAACTTTGGCATGGGCGAATAATTAAGAGCCATTCATGAAATTTATTGGAAGGAATTATTTGTGGCTCCCCAAAATGAGAAATACATTCTTTTAAATGTCCCCAAAGCAAAGTTCAAGGATGACATCAAGGATGCAACTACCCTTCTCAACTAGATTGGGGGAACTTGAGTCTTGACACCTTAAAAATATGTATTTTCCTATTCTTAATGTTTATATATGAATACAAGAAAACTATCAATTGATCTCGTGCACTTTAGTAGGAATTTATTTTCCAACTTGGTAATATCTTGATAACTAGGTCATTTTATATAATCTCATAGTTGATATACATTATTTTGAAGTTCATCCCCAATGAGGAAGACTTGGGAATTAAAAATTTGATTAGGGGATTCTAGTGCCTAAATTTTATCTATGTTTTAATGTAAGAATTAAAACAAAAAGGGATCTTTCATCTATGATATTTTATTGAGATATTTTTTAGATCCTTTCTAGAAGTAATAGTAGGAGGTTATCAAAAGAAGCGATGAAACTAATACACCCACATGTTGATTAGTACATGCAAAATATAACACAATTATCCATTTAAGTGTTTGGAGACATAATAAATTCTATGATGCATCTCACTAGTCCCATTTATGACCTAGTCCTTAGGTAATTATATTGATAAATCCTTTTTTATTCATAAAAATCTTACTAGAAAGTATCATAAGGGCATGGTGGCATTTTATTTCACTATTGGATTTTATAGTTGTAATTCCTCCACTTTCATAAGTAACTTGGAAGGATAAATCCAACAACTATAATTTCCAACCATTATAGAAAGAAAGAACTATGAAAAGAGATGTGTGATAAAGATATCTTATTTGAAGAGGTAAAATGTGTCATCTGATCATTAGCTTGAGGATGAGGACTTTTGGGCTAATTGTGATGGAGATAAAGGAGTTCATGAATAATTAATAGTGCAATTGAGACTTCCTAGATGGATGAATATGGAGAATGACATAAAATTAATTGAAGAATAAATGTCAAAGGAATAAAAAGACTCTTCAGGGATAGGGGATACCAAAGCGAGTTTTTAAGAAATTTCATCTAATAAAGCCATAAAAGGAAAACAAATTACCCCCAGGAATAAATGTAGATCTTTACAAGAGCATATTTTGAAAGGGAATATTATTTGACTGTTGAGGCAAAAATGATGTGAAGGTCCAAGTGATAGGACTTATATTATATTTTACAATAATTTTTGAAAATGAATGGAATCAACACATTACCTAGTATTGCTAAAAGAAATACATGTGAAGCAAAAAGAATAAGATATCTAAGGGTGTTCATGGGCACAAAATAATCTCATTCTCAATACTAGAATTGCACTCCAACAAATAACAAAATGGTTGGTATGATGGGGTATTGATACCAAAATAGATGTTACCTTTAGATCAAGGTTGTGAGACTAACCTACAAGAATAAAATAAGAAAATACTAGGAAATTTACCTTTTTCAAGTTTTATAATGGCCCAAAGGGCTAATATGAATAATGGGAACATCTAGATCTTTGACATAGGAACAATGGTGACCATACATTTCCTATTATTCTTATCATAAATTATACATTTATTATTATCAAACACAACTTTGTAGTTCTTTTCTACAAGTTTTTTTACACTCAACAAATTATTCTTCAAATTGGGAGAAAAGTAGATATCATGTATTTTATTTATTCCTTCTTTAGTGGCAACCTCCATGGTACCTTTTTTTTTTTTTTTTTTTGAATTTACATGGTGGAATCGGTAGCCGCCATGAATTCGAGCAGGCTTTCTAGCTTTTATGGCCGCCACAGTATTCTATGTTGTCTGCCCCAGAAGTCGCCACACAGATCTTCGTGCAGTTTGCCCCTATAACCACCATGCCACAATCATTTTAAACCTTTTACACCACTGAAAGCAACAAGAAAGGGACAAGTGTTCAGTCTGGCGAGGCCCGAGATTTGAACCTTGGACCTCTGCCCCCCTAATGGGGTTCTCCATGGTACCTTATACAATCACATCCAAAGGATTATTGTTCCCAATAATGATCTTAGTCTCTAAATTCTTATTCACATCATCAAACAACTCTTTCTTTCCAATCATGTAGTTATAACAACCAAAATATAGATACCAAACTTCTTAACAAATTTTCTCAGCCATGCCACTAGTCAAAAACAAATTACCTTGTTCAACTTCATCCTCACATACATAGTGTGATATTCTATCTTCATTTGTGATCTTCACTCTAAAATCTCATGCAATGTGGCCCATTTTACGATAATTTTAGCATTCAAATATTTTTTATCAACCTTTCCATGTCTTCTTCTAGTAGCAGCAAATCATCTTCCTCCTCTACCTATTGAGTAATTCTGATTTCTTCCTCTTTCATGTGCTTGTTTACTTGTGCTTGGACCAGCTTCATCATTCTTAAAAATATTCAAATTATAATTAAAAGCATTCTCTTCATTTTATTTATTGGTTTCTCTTAGTCTTTCCTCATGTAACATAAGAGAACCAACTAGACAATCAAATTCAAGTGTAGACAAATATTTACCCTCCTCAAAAAATTTTATAGCATGATTCCATTTAGGGGTAATATATATCAATACCTTCTTCACAAATACCTCTTTTTTCAAGGTCTCTCTAAGGTTGTCCACTTTTTTCACTAAATCCTTCACTCTAACACAATAATCACCCACACTTTTAGCTTCTTTCATTTGTATATTCTCAAAATCTTTATTCATAGTTTGCAACTTAACCATTCTCACTTCATCACTTCCTTGGGAAGCCTCTTGAAGAGAATTCCAATCTTCCTTGGCTGATGTAATAGCAACAAAGTGTGGAAATAAACTCTTGTTAAGAGCAGACTGAATATGGTAGAGGACTAAAGAATTCTTCTTCTTTTTTCCCTTTTTGTTGTCCTATAATTTATTTGTAATGTGTTCCAATTAGGTGGTTCTTCATAACCACTCTCCACTAATTCCCAAATATCCTTTCCAATTAACAATGTTCTCATATTTATGCTCCAATAATCATAATCTTTCCCATTAACTTTGAAATGGGTAATGAATTCTTGAAGTTGCCCATTAGACTTAGGTAGCAACAAATGAAGTTTTTCTTCAATGAAATTGTCTAAGAAATTGATAAATTTATAGATTGACCATGAACCCAAGTTCAATAAAATCCAAAATCTAAACAAACATTTATACCAAATGAATTAAATAAATAAAAAACAAGAACACCAAAGTGTAGCAAAAAATAATAACAATTATAACAAAGTGCAGAAATTACAACGGAGCACAACAATATAAATTTGAGGGACCAAAATTCAATAGAAATTGATGAATATTGAGAGTGAATTATGTTCATAAATACCATTCCAATGATGTATCACAATTGAGAAATAAATCTGTAAAACAAAAGTTATGAGCTCTAAAAGTTAGCAATAGTTTTCAAAAAACAAGGACAACAAGCATTTTGTTTCATAAAATGAATGGAAAAGAACATTATTTTTCATTCCAAATGAACTCAAAAGTGTTACAAAACTTTATCCACAATATTCTATAGTTGTAATACACTATTGTATATTTATAAGAGATAAAAATATGTTACAACCCTTCATTTCACATTCTAGGAAGTCCAATAGCCATGGTGACTCTTCAAGGCTTGTAGAGACTTTTTAACTTCTTCAAATTTGTGGTATATATTTTGATTTCTTCTTTCTTAGTGTTACAATACAAACTATATAAAATTTGGATTGCAGAATGGAAAACAATTATATCGCCTTTTAAGTTTGAATCACCTTTATAAATTGAGGAAGAACCTACAATTAAATATATAAATTGTATTGTACTTGGATGATTTAATGTGAGTCTTTTGAATGGGTATTTATACCCATTCAAAAGGTGTAAATGGCCAAGGGTCATACCCCTTGGCAATAATAATTAATTAAATAAAACATAAATATAGGTTATGTGGGAAGGGCTTAACATGCCATCCCCCTTAAAAGAGCTTTGTCCTCAAAGCTGGAACATTGGAAATTGTTGTTGGATATCTTGAAGAGGTTCCCACGTTGCATCTTCTAAAGGTAGACCTTTCCAATGGATTAAAACTTCCGTAATATCACGAGTACGAAGGTGACGAGAGCGGCGATCCAAGATAGCTTCTGGTTCGACTAAAAGTACTCCATCATCAAAAAATTCAGGAAGAGTAGTTTGTGTAGTGATGTGGGCTCCAACTGCTAGCTTGAGGCAAGATACATGAAATACGGGGTGAATTTTGGAAGAGGGGGGAAGCTCAAGTTTGTAGGCAATGGTCCCAATACGTTGGAGAACTTTATACGACCCGTAAAATTTGGGTGCTAACTTTTGAGAACCTTTGTGTTTAAGCGAGGATTGACGGTAAGGTTGGAGACGTAAGAAAACCATATCACCTTCGTGAAAACTACGTTCACTCCTATGTTGATCGGCTTGTTGCTTCATGTGATTCTGAGCGATGTGAAGGTTCTCTTTGAGGATCCAGAGTATGTCATCCCGAGTAGAGAGTTTTGTCTCAACCGCATGCACCTTTGTAGTCCCTGGAATATAGGAAGTGAGGGATGGTGGAGGTTGGCCATATAATGCTTCATAAGGAGTCATTTTAATGGATGTATGGTATGAAGTGTTATACCACCATTCCATGAGTGGAAGCCATTTTACCCAATGGAGTGGTTGAGTAGAAACAAAACAATGAAGGTACATTTCCAAGCATTTATTAACAACTTCGGTTTGGCCATCGGTTTGAGGATGGTAAGCAGAGCTCATACGAAGTTGCGTACCTTGTAATTTGAACAATTCCTTCCAAAAAGTGCTAGTAAAAGTTGGGTCATGATCACTAACAATGGTTGAAGGCATTCCATGTAATTTAAAGATGTTATCTAGGAAGAGGTGGGCTATAGTGCTAGCGGTATAAGGATGAGCCACCGGACAAAAATGGGCATATTTAGATAAGCGATCAACTACTACAAAAATGGTTGTTTTTCCCCCTGACTTTGGTAGTCCCTCAATAAAGTCCATAGAAATATCCACCCATGTTTTGGTGGGTATAGGAAGAGGTTGAAGTAATCTAGGAGTAGCAAGGGTCTCTCCCTTTTGTCGTTGGCAAACTTCGCATTCTTTTACAAAAATTTTGATGTAAGTTTTCATTCCTACCCAATAAAAGGAGGTAGTGGCTCTTTTATATGTTTTTAAGAAACCAGAGTGTCCTGCAGTGGGTAAGGTATGTAACTCATGAAGAAGTTTTTCATGATAAGATGAATTTGGGGTGAGGACCATCCTTCCTTTGTACCTTAATATATTGTCCTCCCAAGTGTATGGAGGTTTGCTACTAGGATCATGTTGGAGTTGTTGAATTAGTGCGTGGATAGTAGGATCATTTATCCACTCTTCATGTACTTCATCTACCCATGTAGGAATAAGGGAGGAAAGAGCCTGGACTTGAGGCATATCTTCAAATTTTCTAGAAAGTGCATCGGCTGCCATGTTGTCCTTTCCCTTTTTATATGTAATTTCATAATCATAGCCAAGAAGTTTAGTAACCCACTTTTGTTGTTCCGGGGTATTAGTCCTTTGTTCCAAAAAGTATTTCAAACTATGATGGTCAATGTGTATAATGAAATGTTGGCCAATAAGGTAAGGCCTCCAAGTTTGAATAGCATGAACGATCGCCAACATCTCTTTTTCATATGTAGAGTGGGCTAGATTCCTTGGAGAAAATGCTTTGCTTATAAAAGCTAGAGGCCTTCCATCCTGCATGAGTACGGCTCCCATTCCTATTCCCGAGGCATCACTTTCGATGACGAATGGTTTAGAAAAGTTGGGCATGGCTAGAACAGGGGTGGTACACATTGCAGTTTTCAAGGTAATAAAGGCCTCATCCGCTTTAGATGACCATTTGAAAGCATTTTTCTTAAGTAATGTTGTTAGAGGGGCAGCGATTTTACCATAATTTTGGAAAAATTTTCTATAATATCCAGTTAGTCCAAGAAACCCTCGTAGACCTTTTAAGGTTTTTGGAATAGGCCAATTTTTCACCTCCTCAATTTTGCGAGGATCTACCTTAACTCCTTCCTTCGAGACAATGTGCCCTAAGTATTCAATTTCTTGTTTTCCAAAGGAACACTTTGATCTTTTTGCATAAAGTTGATTTTCCTTCAATATTTGTAATGCTTGTCTAACATGGTCCAAATGTTCTTCCCATGTTTTGCTATAAATCAAAATGTCATCAAAGAAAACTAAGATAAATTTATGAAGGAAAGGGTGAAATACCTTATTCATTAGACTTTGAAATGTGGAAGGAGCGTTGGTAAGGCCAAATGGCATCACCAAGAATTTGTAGTGCCCTTCGTGAGTGCGGAAGGCTGTCTTAGGAATATCCTTTTCGTTGACTCGTATTTGGTGGTAGCCCGACCGTAAGTCTAACTTGGAAAAATAAGTAGCCCCATGGAGTTCATCTAATAGCTCGTCTATGACCGGAATAGGAAATTTATCCTTGATGGTCATTTTATTAAGCGCTCAAAAATCGACACATAAATGCCACGACCCATCCTTATTTCTAACTAAAATAATTGGAGAGGAGTAAGGGCTTCTACTAGGTCTAATGACCCTTGCCTTAAGAAGCTCTTGTACTAATTTCTCTATCTCGGTATTTTGGAGGTATGGATAATGATAGGGCCTAATATTAGGGGGTTGATGCCCTGGAAGTAGTGGAATAGTGTGATCGTGACTTCGTTGTGGAGGTAGTCCTTTTGGTTCATTGAATACCTCATTATGGTGGTCTAAAATATTTTGTAACTCTGGTGCCTCTTCTTCTTTGTGACTAGGTTGAATTGAAAATAATTGGGTGACCATTCCTTTGTTTCCTTTTCGGATAATTTTCTCCATTCTATGTGAGCTTACGATTTGGGAGGGTCCTGATTTTAGGCCTTTGATAATATAGGTTTGGTTCTTTTCTGTGAACTTCATCCATAGTTCATCAAATTCCCATTGGACTACGCCCAAGGTTCATAACCATTGTATGCCTAGTACAATGTCGCAACCACCTAGGGGTAGGACATACATGTCACCTTTCATGTTATAATCCCCCATAGTTAGTTTTATATTTTTGCATTTTCCTTTACATGCAATTTTTCCGTCGTTTCCAATCATCACTTCGAAATTATTGCAAGGGTATATAAAACAATTTTCTTGCTTAGCCACTTTTGGATCGATAAAATTGTGCGTGCTACCAAAATATAGGAGCACTGTAAGGCTTTGTTTCTTAAAATACCCTTTAACTCGCATTGTTTGAGGGGTAGAAAATCCTGCAAGGGTGTTGAAGGAAACCTTGGGTGTATTTTCCTCATCGCTTTCAAGTGTGTCGGATAATACCTCTACTTCTAGTTCAGGTTCTTCTTCGGTAGAATTTCCACAATCGGTGGCATCTAAAATATATAATTTCCTTGAGGCGCATTTATGATTTCGGTCAAATTTCTCATCGCAATGGTAGCACAAACCTTTTGCTTGTCTTTCCTTCATTTCCTCGAAGCTCAGACGCTTAATTGGTAGAGTGGGGTTAATTTTGGGGGTTGTATAGGAGTTTTGGGTCCTTCCATTTTGTATTGTTTTGGGGTTGGTATAGGTTTTTGATGGTTTCCCCAAGGTTGGTTTTGTGAACCGATTTCGTGCCTTGATTTTATCTTCTACTAATTTTGCCAAGCCGATGGTCTCTAACATGTTTGTAGGGTTATACATTTGCACCTCAATTCGAATTTCTTCTTTTAATATGCTGACAAAACATTCTTGAAAGAAGGCAACATCTAAACCAGATGTTCGATTAGCTAGCCTTTCAAATTCCGCTTGGTATTCACTTACCGAAGTGGTTTGGCATAATTTAGTGAGGGCCCCTATAAAGCTTTGAAACTTGCTAGGACCGAATCACACTAATAGATTTTGTGTAAAGGTTAACCACATTGGAATGTCATTGGTTTTCTTGAACCATTGGTACCATTGGATGGCATCGTTTTCCAAGTGGAAGGAGGCGATATGTACTTTTTGCATTTTTGGAATTTTATTTAGTGAGAAATATTGCTCTGCTCGATAGATCCAGTTTGTAGGGTCGCCGCCTTCAAATTTTGGGAAGTCTAATTTGGTCATTCATGGTAAAATGGAAGTTTGTGGACCTCCTAACAGTGCTCGGTTTGGTGACCCATTGTTGGTTGAATTTGAATGTGTTATTGCCTGATTTTGACTGATAGCATCAAGTTTAACATCCATTGCGAATATTTTCTCGAAGAGTTCTCTTGTGTTATGGGCATTCTCCTCTCTTTCCTGTTTAACTTCTTCGATGAGCCTTTCGTGTTTCTCATGAATGGAATCCAGTGATCGATGTTCGTCGGACATTGCAATGGCTTAATTAGGAGAATATCACCAAAATTTAAATAAAAATAATAATAAAATTTTGTGGGCTAGCACCCTAACAACTTTTTAGTGATATTGCTCTCTATATTTATTAATTCTCTATTTTTATGATTTGACAGTAGGCACATTACCCGAGATAAGCATGGCACGACAGAGGCGACAGGGTCGAGAGCACACGACAAGAAGAGGTGGAACAGAGCACACAGTGGTGAAGGTGGTGTGGAGCACACAATGGTGGTGGCTGAGCAGGGCAGATAGGTGGAGCACGATAAGTGAAAGCGGTTGCAAGGAACGATCAAAGGGGTCAGTTATAACATGATTTACAAAGGTAATTTCAATAAGTTGCAGCGAGGCGGTGTTATGCATGGGGTATTTTCCAATGGTTAACGTGATCGAAGTCACACAATAATTTATGTGATATCCCCCTTTTAATTAGGTGATATTTCTACTATCATTTCAATGTGGGCTTATTTGTCCCGATGAAAAATGAAAAACTGTAGTTTCTTCCTCCGTCGATGAAAGAAGCATCCATATTTTTTGGCCCTCAAAAAAACTTTATATTATATTTTAAAATTTATAATTTCTCGCCTGTTTTTCTAAAATTTTCACCAAAAAATGTCAAAGTCCTGTTTGTTTTTTGGTCATTGTCTCAGATGATGTCGCACCTACAATGAATGTATTCTCCTCTGGTTAACTCAGTCTAACTTGGAGTTTATCATAGGGATTTTATCACTGCAATGAATGTAACGCCGTTTGCTTGGGTGGTAATGTCAAACTCGGATTTTATCACAAGGATATTTTCTTATCTGCAGCTTCATGAAAATCGATTTGGTTCTTGGGTTTGTAATTTTGGACTCAGAGTTTATCGCAAGGGAGTTTCTTTGTCTACCGCTTTCGCGAAACAAACTTGGTGTCTCTTTTGAATATGGTGGCCAACAATTGAAAGCTTTGGAATTTTTTTTTTTGATTGAATAGCTCTTATACAAAATGTTATGATACAAAATGTATAAAATTTGGATTGCATAATGGAAAACAATTATATCACCTTTTAAGTTTGAATCACCTTTATAGATTGAGGAAGAACCTGCAATTAAATTATATAAATTGTATTGTACTTGGATGATTTAATGTGATTCTTTTGAATGGGTATTTATACCCATTCAAAAGGTGTAAATGGCCAAGGGTCATACCCCTTGGAAATAATAATTAATTAAATAAAACATAAATATAGGTTATGTGAGAAGGGCTTAACACTTAGTCAGCATAAATCTCCAACAATCCAATCCTAATTTATCCACATCCTACATCTTGCAATTAAGTGTCAACTCCAATAACAATATTCTTTCCTAATATAGTTTTTTGTATTCATATAGGAAATATAAGTACTTTGACATGTTCCTAATTGATCCTAAATATGCAATACACTCATTTGAAGAGGTCAATATCTCATATGTTAAATGAACTAAATGTGCCTTTGTCATTTATTCATCAAACATTATGCATAGAAGATAGCTACATAAACACCCCTTTCTTGTTGTTTCTACAAGCTTTATGATGCAAATCCAACAAAATTCTACTTGATGTCCCTCCCTTTTGCAAAAATCATGTGTTAGTTTTTTGAAGGGACTATCGAGATCCTTTTCATTTTGAGCTTTGGAAATAGATTCCTTTAGGTGGGCTTGATTGAAAATAATATTTTTCTTATACCTTTGTATTCTATCTTGATGATGCAAAAAGTACTTGAATACCTCATCAATTGGTGGTGTAGGAGGATTTTGGAAGTACACATGAAGCATCTTTAAAACAATCATCTCATATATCTTTAACACATTATTGAAGATAATATTTAGTAGTTCATTGTCATTTTCTTCTCCAAGGATTCCTATATTTCTTCTTGCTTCTTAGACAACCATCTTTTATACTAGATATATTGTTATAGTTTGTTGAAGTGACTAATATACTCATGAATAATTTCAAATGAGTCCATGGATAGAGTTGCAATCTTGACCTCCAATCTACTAATTTATGTAGGATCAATATGGTTACACAATCTATGAAGTTCATCATGCAACACTTTTATATTGGTGGTGCTACCAACATGAATGTCATAAACAATGTCAACATAAAATGATATGACATCATGAGCCTCATACAATTATCCATGTAGATCTATTTTATTTCTTTAGCATCAGTAGTGTGAGACAGCTCATTCGCATACTTTATTAACCCCTTGCTCTACAACAAAGGTTCAATTTTAATTTTATAGGTAGAATAATTTGGACCACTCAACAAGGACAAAATATGATTCATGAAATTCCTACAAAAATATAAAATCCTACATGTTGTTATGACTAAAAGCAACACCATAAATGTAGAGATCTTAAAAAACCATACAATTTAAAATATAAAATTGAATCAAAATGCTTTAGTAAATAGATTTTATTGATCCCAAATGTTTGATCCTAAAATTCCACAAAACATCTCCAAAATCGTTTCTTCAACATTTTTAGTATTTGCAATGAATGAGAGGTTTTCACATGTTTCTATGTGAGTGGTTGAGGGGGTGTCAAGTGTCTAATGACTAGATAATATATAGAAGAATCACGTGATTCCACTTGTCATGATCTTGGGACTACCACTTATGCACTTGTTGTGTGGGCCATTGGGTAGGAACCAATAAACTAGAATGCACCACTTGTGATTTGATTTTCAAATAGATCTACGAACCATATTATAACATTTATCATGTATTTATTTACTTCATAATTCATGCTTCACTTAGTCTACTATTGGCTATGAAATTATTTATTGAGTTCAATGAGATGGTATAATCTGATTTGTTGATGTTGATTTATACATGCTTAGTGACATGCAAACTACCATGTGGGTCATTTCATGGTGTACCACATTGGACCTATCACACCTAACCATGTTAGTGCCTATGTTAACAACTACATTGTCTACCATGTATCACATGATGATTAATACATGGACTACCACATTACTACCTATATCAATATCTACATGAATCGCCATGTTCTATGCCACATTGCCTATAATAACTGCCACATGTCACACATATGCTACTACCATATCACATATATATACTTCCATATTAATCATATGGATTGCCATGCATTGCATATCTACTACTGCCATATCACCTGTATGGACTACGAAGTGTCCCATTGCATTATTGTCATATCATCATTCACTTACAAAGGTATGACATCATATGGTGCTACATCATATGGTTTGTGATTTCATTGATGCTAAGGTAATATTAACATAATTAGTTTTAAAATGTTCATGGTGCTAGTGGATTTTAAACACAAAGATATTCTACTGATACTACCTTAAAATAAGGTATGGTTGTTGGAGGTATTATATTATTTTGTACCTTGAGTATCATTGTAAATATTTAGACTAGGAATGTGTTTAATTATTAATTTCAATAGTATGTGTTAAGTTGTGAAGTTTTTTTATGTGTCATGTAATCAAGTAGGAGTTATGAGTGAAATTTATCATGTATGCAAGTGTGATTTATGAGTGAAAGGTTTCATGTATGTAAGTGAATGTTCATGTGTGACGTGTCAACATTTGAAGTAGGAAGTTATGTAATAATGAGACACTTTACCATAATGTAAGGCATATGAAAAGTTATAAATCCCATGAGTTTGAGGATAGTAAAGTTTGGTAGCATTGAAGAGTCTTATGTAAAGTTATATATTGATGACAAAGCTCTATGCTACATAATGGATAGTTTATGTTATGTAATTTAATTATCAATTAAGCTTTTTATTTTGTGAGATGTTGATGCTATTATGGAATGATATTATGTGAATGTGATTATACAGTCCTAAGAAATATTGACCAATGATATATGTGCACCCATTTTACAACATTGGTATCAGATCCATCTTGGTTTAGAGCTACATTGGTAAGAGCCACTTTAGTAAGTTATATCTATAGTAGATATAGAGAGGAGGATATTGGGAAAGAAGAGAGATTGGTGGATGTGTGAATATTGGATGTGTGAATTTGGATAAACTGAGTGAAGGAGGAATTTGGAAAATGTGAAGTGAAAAAGAGGAGTTACTGGAGTTTTTTTAAGCAACTAATTGGAAGACAAAGAATATTTTTATGATATATTGGAGTGGAGAATGTATGAATGAGGAATGTGAGGAGATACTAGAGGTGAGAATTGAATAACGTGAGAGAAAATTGTTGGAGATATATTCTTAGCAAGGATGATCTAGAGAATATTTATAGAAGATTATTTGTTGGATGATTGCTTGAGACTAGAGAGAATATTTAAATGAGAAGAGATGCAATGGACTTATGAGTGTATTATGAGGAATGAATTTCATGGACACATACATGAAAAATATTTGATAAGAATGTAGTAAAATTGAAATAATAAAGCAACTAAGAAATGTATTGCTTTAGGAGTATGTTGAATGAATGCCTAGATGAAAAGTGCAACCAAGATATGGTAGACACTATCCTCAGGGTACCCCTTGGGATATAGGGGTTAGAAACATATTTTAACAAGCAATATATTTTGTCATGTGAATCCTTTAGACTAATAATATGTAAGAGGATTTGAGAATGAGCAGTATTTGAGAGAAAAATATTAAGAAGGAGCTTTTTTATGTCATTCTTGGCACAAGATTGGTTGAATATGTTTTAGAAGTGTCTTAACCCACTTAGTTGTTGGATAAACTAAAGATTCATGTGCATTTTATGATAAAGCAACATGAAAATTTAAATATAAAGAATCAAACTAAAAATCATAACTCACCTCATCCTTGAAAGCTAAAGCATTCAAATGTAATGTATCCTACTCAACATGTCTTGAATCTAGAAAAAAAGTGCTACAACTAGTGCTTCCCTTAATAGGTTCAAATCAATAAGAAAAGGACCTCCACTTAAAGACAAAGATGAAGAAGATGTTCTAATAGGAATATATCCAAGTAAAATATTTGAAGGAATAACTAAATCTAAATTGGTCAAAGTATTAGAAGAGTAATTTACTAAAAGCTTAGGTGGTGGGCTAAAAGGAACACTTGGAAGGACCTCTTGAAAAATGACATCTCTCTAAATAAAAACCTCACACTTTTAAGGGTCATAAACGTGAAATACCTTTAATGAATTTGAATACCCCATAAAGATACACCTATGACTATTTAGTACCTCCTTATTTATAATTTATTTAGGTATATGAACCCATGATAAAGAACCAAAGGTATATAATTAAGGCACATGGGGCTTCTCTTATATAATATTCTCAAATTTTGGCATACCCCAAACAACCCTAAAGGAAACTTTGTTGATGATGTATGTTGCATAAGTGACAAGCTCATCCTAAAATTTACTATTTGTTCCTTTGGAATGAAACATACAGTGTTTCATATCCATGATCCTAATGCTATTCCTTTTATCTAAACCATTTTGGTTAGGATTATAGTGAATAGTCCTATGATATGTAATCCCATGAGAAGCTAAAAATTCATGAAATCCCAAAATTTATTATTTATTCCTTTCACATGAAATATACATTGTGTCATATCCATGATCATGATGTTATTCCTTTTAGCTACACTATTTTGGTTAGGATTATATTGAATAATCCTATGATATGTAATCCAATGAGAATCTAAAAACACTTGAAAAGCATGGATGATGTATGCACCTCCTCCATTTATCTTGAGACATTTGATTTTTTTTCCATTTGATTCTTAACAAGAGCCTTGGGGATTCTGAGTTTCTCAAATACCTCATCCTCATTAAAAATAGTATACAACCACACACATCAAGAAAAATCATCAATGAAAAGGAGGAACAACATATTTACTAAAAGAGATGGTGTATGCATAGGTCCACAAATAACACTATGTATGATCTCTAAGGGGTGATAGGTCCATATTCCATTTTCATTGGGAAAGGTATCTCTATTATGCTTCCCTAGAATACATTACTCATACAACACTTGGAGAGAACATGTGCTATATTCTAATGGTCATTTGATGATAACTTATGTATCTCAATGATCCATAGTTGGGATGACCAATCCTATGATGCCACTTCTAATTTTCATTATATTCATGTGAAACCATAGTAGAAAAATTTATCTTCCTATTAGATGAAACAAAAGAGATTTTAATTTCTTTCAACTTATATATTGAGTTAGACTAATCACAATATCTAGAAGCAATAGTTTTGGACCTATTGCCTATATTCTTAATTACCCATCGACTAGGCAAAAATTATATCCTTTTACCTGTATGAGTAATGAAATAAATAGAAAAGGGGTTAGGGTTAACATTAGGAACACAAATTGTCTCATAAAAATAAGATGATACATAAATTAAATGACTCAAAAATAAACAACACCAAAGTGTAGCAAAAAATGACAGTAGTTACAATAGAGTGTAGAAGTTGTAATAGAGCATGATAGTCCAAATTTGAGGGACCAAAATCACCCAAAAATTGATAAAATTATAGGAGTGAATTATTTTCATAACTACATTTTTAATGGTGTTTCGCACATGATAAATGGAGTTATAAAACAAAATTTATGAGATCTAAAAGTTGACAACAATTTTCAAAAACCAAGGACATCAAGCATGTTTTTCACAAAATGAATGTAATATAATGTTGTCTTTCATTCCAAATGAACTCATATGTGTCACAAATATTTATCCATAATATAATTACATATATAATACACTTTTTTACATTTATAAGAGAGAAAAATATGTTACAATCCTTTATTTCACATTCTAGGAAGTCCAACAATCATGGTGACTCATCAAGGCTTGTAGAAACCTTTTGGTTTCTTCAAATTTGTGGGAGAAATTTTAATTTTATCTGTCTTAGTTAGAATAAATCTCAAACATACTCCTCCTTGATGTTGAATGGTGGGATAATTTTATCTCTCAATCTCAAAAATTATTCTGTATTGACACATTTGGTAAACAAGTCTAGAAGTTGTTGGTTGGTGCTACAATATTTCAAATATAGAACCTTTGTTTTCAATATTTCTCTTATGAATTAACCTTTAAATAAATATGGTTAGTTATACTATGATGGATTCTATTTTTTGCAATCTTGATTGCACTTTTTTTGTCACAAAAAAATGTTGTTGGATTGTTTTGAACAATCTCTTCAAGTACCTTTCTCAACCAAAGTTCTTGTGTACTTGATACAATAGTTGCAACATATTCTACCTCTGTATAATATAAAAAAACAATACTTTTCTTCTTTGAGGTCCATGTTATCACTCTTGAACAAGGTGAATTTTTTTCCAAAAGTTGATTTTCTATCATCTAAGCAACTTCCTCAATCTGAATCATTATATCCAACAAGCTCCATTTTGTTGTTAGAATCATAATGTATGCCAAAATTCAAGGTTTCTTTGACATACTTCAAGATTCTCTTGGCTTATCTCATGTGTTTTTGTGAAGGTTCACTCATGTACCTTGATACAAGAGAAACTACAAATGCAATATTAGAACCTGTTGTAGTAAGGAAAATTAAGCTCCCACTAATGCTTCTAAACAATTTTTCATCAATTTTCTCTTCTCCATCATCTCTATATGATATTTTTTTAGTAACTTTCACCTTTATGTAATTCAACACCAAGAAAGTAATGCATCAATTCTAACTATTTCATATAAAATTCCTTCATCATAGCATGCTAAAATCATTCATCATATTTGAACTACTTCCCATGTAGATCAAATCATCAAAATATAGGCACACAAGAAGAATATCATCACCTTCATTCTTGAAATAGATTTTGGGGTCATTCTTACTTTTCTTGAAACCACAATATTGGAAGTACCCATCAATTCTTGAGTACCATGCTCTAGGTGCTTGTTTCAGTCCATACAATAATTTCTTCAATTTGTAAACATGGTTTTCCTTTCCTTTCACTTCAAATACTTGAGGTTGCTGAATATAAACCTCCTCATCTAGATAACCATTCAAGAATGCACTTTTCATGTCCATGTTATAACCTTCCCGTTGTTTATTGGTTTTCAATGAAAGAGCCATCTAGATTGTCACTTGTCTTGCAATAGGGGCAAATGTTTCGTACTAATTCACACAATATATTTGAGTTAAGCCTTTTGCAACCAGCCCTAATTTGTATCTTTCTATGTTTCCATCACTGTTAAACTTTGTTTTTAGACCCACTTGGATCCAATAATATTCTTATCCTTGGGCAATTCCACAAGTTCCCAAGTGTCATTTTTTGATGGACTCAATTTCGTCTTTCATTGCTTGCACCCAAGCATCATTAGTACAAGCATATTCATGACATGAAGGTTCAAAATCATCTTAAAAAAATAGAGCATAATTCACCAACTTACCTTTTTGTTCTTTTTCATCATCATCATACATTTTAAGCTTCTCTAATCTTGAAACAACTTGGTCCAACTCTTGCAATTGGCTTCTTGTTAACCTCATTTGAAATTTCTTGTCCATAATTTGGATGGATGGATGTGCTTTGAGAATTTTCTTTCCTTTATTTTTATTCTTGGTGGGACTTGTAGATGAGAAACTTCTTCTTGAACTTGGTATAGTATCCTTTGAACTTGTTGGTGGGATTCTAGGTGGGCTTGGAGGAGGAGAGAGAACATTTGAAGGTTGTCCTCCAAGTGTATTATCTTATTCAATATTAAATATTTTGGATACTAATTTTTGATGATTTTATAATCCCCTTGATCAAAAATTACATCTCTAGAGACTACAAACTTATGAGCTTTTTTATTATATAGTCTATACACCTTGTTTCAGAATATCCCACAAGAATGCATGGCTCACTCTTGGGATTAAACTTCTTTCTCACTTTATAATTCACATGTGCATATGCAAGATAATCAAAAACTCTCAAATGACCTATAATGGGTTTAATGACATACCATGCTTCATGTGGATTCTTATTGTATATTGATCTTATGGAGCATCTATTGAGAATGTACACTATTGTATCGACTACATAAGACCAGTAAGAATCACTCAAACCTTTTGTCTTCAACATGCTTCTTGTCATTTCTACAATGGTTCTATTTTTTCTATTAGCTACATCATTTTGTTGTGGTTTATAGGTGGTAGTGAGCTGCCTATTGATACCATATTGTTTATAAAAACCATTGAACTCATTTGAACAAAATTCTCCTCCATAGTTAATTCTCAAACAATTTATTTTATATCGACTTTCATTCTCAGCAAATGCTTTGAAATTATTGAACATGCAAAAAGCTTCATTTTTATGTTTTAAAAAATACATCCAACACTTCCTTGCAAAATCATCAATGAATGTGAGAAAATATGAAGACTTACCCAAACTTTATATTTGCATAAGTCCACAAATATCAAAATGTACAAGTTGAAGTGGGTACAATGCCCTCCATGCTTCTCTTTTTCAAAACTCATTCCTTCCATGCTTTCTAGTCACACATACTTCACACACACCTTGTGCTCTCCAAAATTATGTAGTCCATTTACCATGTCTTGTGAAGATAAAAATTCTAGACTTTTAAAATTCAAGTGTCCAAATTTGAGATGCCAAATTCAATCCTTAACTTCAAGTGCCTTATGTGCCATGCTCATACTCCATTTCCTCAAAAATTAAAAGGTAAAATATAGTTCTTTGACATAGGAACAATGATGACCATATGGTTCCTATTATTCTTATCGTAAATGATTCATTCATTGTTATCAAACACAACTTTATAGTTATTTTCTACAAGTTGTCTGACACTCAACAAATTATTCTTAATATTGGGAGCATAGTATATATCATGTATTTTCTTTGTTCCTCCTTTAGTGCAAACCTCCATGGTGCCTTTTACAATGACATCCAAAGTATTATTGTTCCTAAGAATTATCTTGGTCTTGAAATTCTCGTTCACATCAACAAACAACTCTTTATTTCTAATCATGTAGTTAGAACAACCGAAATCTAGATATCAAACTTCTTGATTAGTTTTCTTAGCCATGTCACTAAGCAAAAAAAAATTACCTTGTGCAAGTTCATCCTCACATACATAGTGAGCTCTTATATCTCCATTTGTGGTATTCAATATACAATATCATGTAATGTGGCCCATTTTATGATAGTTGTAGCGCTCAACTCTTTTTTTATCAACCCTTTCATGTCCTCTTCTAGCAACATCAACTCCTCTTCCTCTTCCTCATCTACATATTTAATGATTCTGATTTCTTCCTCTTCCATGTGCTTGTTTACTTGTACTTGGACCAACTTCATAATTCTTAAAAAAAATTAATTTAGAATTAAAATCATTTTCTTCATTTTATTTACTGGTTTCTCTTAGTCTTTCCTCATGTGACATAAGAGAACCCACTAAACAATCAAATTCAAGTGTAGACAAATATTTACCCTCCTCAAAAATTATAGCAACAATATTCCATGTAGGGGTAAGATATCTCAATACCTTCTTCACAACTACCTCTTTTTTCAAGGTCTCTCTAATTATGGCCACCTTGTTCACCACATCCTTCACTCTAACACAATAATCATCCACACTTTCATCCTCTTTCATTTATAGATTATCAAACTCTTTATTCATGGTCTACAACTTAACCATTCTCACTTGGTCACTTCCTTGGTAAGCCTATTGAAGAAACTTCTAAGCCTTCTTGACTGATGTAATAGAAGCAATGCATGGAATTAAAATCTTGTCAAGAGTAGACTAAATATGGTATAGGACTAATAAATTCTTCTTCTTTGTTTCCCTTTTTGTTGTCCTATCATTTCTTTGTAATGTGTTCCAATGAGGTGGTTCTTCATAATTACTCTCCACTACTTCCCAAAGAAAATTTCCAATTAACAATGTTCTCATATTTATGCTCCAATAATCATAATCTTACCTATTAAATTCTAGAAATGGTAATGAATTACTGAAGTTGGCCATTAGAATCAAGTAGCAACAAATGATGATTTTCTTAAATGAACTTGTCCAAGAACTTAATTAGTTTTTAAACCAATCACAAATCCAATTTTCATCAAACTAAAAAACCAAACAAATATTGATACCAAATGAAGTAAATGAATAAAAAACAAGAGCACCAAAGTACAACAAAAAATAACAACAATCACAAGAGAGTGCAAAAGTTGCAGCAAAGCACGATAGTCTAAATTTGAGGGACCAAAAGTGGTCAAAAATTGATGAAATTATAGGAGTTAATTTTATTCATAAAGATATTTCCAATGGTGTATCACATGTGAGAAACAAAGCTGTAAAAAAAATATAAGCTCTAAAATTTGACAAAAATTTAAAAAACAGGGACAACAAGCTTGTTTTTCTCAAATTGAATGGAATAGAATGTTGTTATTCATTCCAAACAAACTCAAAAGTGTTACAAAAATTTCTACATAATTTTCTATAGCTATAATACACTATTTTACATTTATAAGAGAGAAAAATATGTTACAACCCTTCATTTTACATTCGAGGAAGTCTAACAGTCATGGTGACTCTTCAAGACCTATAGAAACTTTTTGGCTTCTTCAAATTTGTGGGATAACTTTTGATTTTCTCTTTATTAGTCAACATCAATATCCAAAAATCCAATCCTAATTTATTCTCATCCTGAAACTTACAATTAAATGTCAAATCCATTAACAATATTCTCCCCTAAATACAATTTGTTGTATCCATAGAGGAAATGTTTATACTTTGTCATGTTCCTAATTGACCCTAAATATGCAATCCACTCATTTGAAGAGTTCAATGTCTCATATGTTAAATTAACAACTAAATGTTCCAATGATATTTCATCATCAAACCTTATGCATAGAAGAGAGCTACATTAATACCCCTTTCTTATTATTTCCTCAAGCTTTGTGATGCAAGTCCAACAATACTCTAAATTATGTCCCTTCCTTTTGCAAGACTCATGTGTTGGGTTTTTGAAGGGATTATCAAGATCCTTTTTATTTTATTTTAAATACTTGTCATTTTGAGCTTTGGTAATATCTTCCTTTGGTTGGGATTGATATAAAATAGTATTTTCCTTATGCATTTGTATTATATCTTGATTATGTAAAATGTTCTTGAATACCTCATCAATTGGTGGTGTAGGAGATATTTGGAAGTACACATGGAGAATCTTAAAAATGACTATCTCATATATCTTTAACACATTATTGAACATAATATTTAGTATTTCAATGGTATTTCCTTCTCCAAGGATTCCTATATTTCTTCTTGCTTCTTATAAAACCATATTTTAGTCTGGATATATTGCTATAGTTTCTTTAAGTGACTAATATACTCATAAATAGTGTCAAATGAGTCTATGGATAGACTTGTAAGCTTAGAATCCAACCTAATAATTTATGTAGGATCAATATGGTTACACAATCTATGAATCTTGTCATGCAACACTTTTATATTGGTGGTGCTACCAACATGAAGGTCATAAATAATGTCAATATAAAAGAATATTACATCATGGGCCTCATACTTCTTATCCATGTAATTTTTTTTATTTTTTAGCATCAGTAGCATGATGTTCCTCATTCACATACTTTATTAACCCCTTACTCTACAATAAAGGTTAAATTTTTATTTTGTAGGTAGAATAATTTGGACCACTTAACATGGATAAATTATGATTAAACCTTACAATTTAAAAAAAAAAATGAATTAAAATGCTTTAGTATATAAATTTTATTGACCCCAAATTTTTTACCCTAAAATTGTACAAAATAGCTCTAAAACAATTTCTTTAACATTTTTAGCATTTAAAATGAATGAGAGGTTGTCACATGTTGCTATGTAACTGGTTGAGGGGGTGTCAAGTGTACAATAACTATATAATATATAGAAGAATCACGTGATTCCACTTATCATAATCTAGGGACTACCACTTGTGTACTGATTGTGTGGGTAATTGGGTAGGGTACCAACAAACTAGAATGCACCACTTGTGATTTTATTTCCAACTAGTTCTACAAACCATATTATACCACTTATCATACCTTGATTTACTTCATAATTCATGCTTCACTCAGTCTACTATTGGCTATGAAATGAGTTATTGAGTCCAATAAAATGGTATAATCTGATTGGTTGATGTTGATTTATACATGCTTAGTGACATACAAACTACTATGTATATCATTGTATGGTGTACCGCATTAGACCTATCACACATGACCATATTAGTGCCTATGTTAACACCTACATTGGCTACCATGTATGACATGATGATTAATACATGGACAACCACATTACTACCTATATCAATATCTACATGAGAATTATCATGTGTTATTTCACATTGCCTATATTGACTACCACATTTCACACGTATGGTACTACCATGTCATGTATATAGACTTATATATTAATCATATGGATTGTTATTTATTGCATATCTACTACTTCCATATCACTTTTATGGACTACCAAGTGTCCCCTTTCATCATTTTCATATCATCATTTACTTATAAATGAGTGACATCATATGATGCTACATCATCATGGTTTACGATGTCACTGATGCTAGGGTAATCTTAACATAATTAGTTTTAAAAGATTCATGGTGCTAGTGGTGTTCAAATTCAAGATCTTCTACTGATAATACCTTAAAATAGGGTATGGTTGTTGAATATGTTACATTATATGGTACCTTGAGTATTATTAGAAATATTTATACTAAGAATGTGTTTAATTATTTATGTTAATAGTAGGTGTCAAGTTGTGAAGTGCGTTCATGTGTCATGTAATCAAGTAGGAGTTATGAGTGAAAGTTATCATGTGAGTGAAATGTTTCATGTGTGTAAGTGAATATTCATGTGTGATGTGTCAACATTTGAAGTAGGAAGTTATGTAATAATGATAGAATTTTCCATAATGTAAGGCATATGAAAAGTTGTAAATCCCATGAGTTTGAGGATAGTAAAAGTAAGTAGCATTGAAGAGTCTTATGTAAATTTATATATTGATGAAAAAAATCTATGATATATAATGGATAGTTTATGTTATGTAATTTTATTACCAATAAATCATTTTATTTTGTGATATGTTGATGTTATTATGGAATGAGATTATATGAATGTGATTATACGATCCTAAGAAACATTGACTAGTGATATATGTGCACCCATTTGCCAACATTAGTATTAGAGCCATCTTGGCTTAGAGCTACATTGGTGAGAGCCACTTTAGTAAGTCCCATATATGATAGATATAGATAGGAGGATATTGTGAAAGAAGAGATATTGGTGAACGTGTGAATATTGGATGTGTGATTTAGAGGAAGAAATAATGTTGGAGAAGAAGAGTGAAGGAAGAATTTAGAAAATGTGAAATGAGCGAGAGGTGTTACTGGAGTTTTTTGAAGAAACTAATTGGAAGACAAAGAACATTGTTGAGGAGCTATTGCAATGGAGAATGTATGAAGGAGGAATGTGAGGAACTACTGGAGGTGATATTTGAAGAACATGAGAGAAAGTTGTTGGAGAGATATTCCTAGTAAGGACGATCTAGAGAAGATTTATAGAAGAGTGTTTGTTGGATGATTGCTTGAGATTAAAGAGAACATTTAAATGAGAAGAGATATAATGGAGTTATGAGTGTAGTATAAGGAATGAATTTCATTGACACCTACATGAAATTGTTTTTATAAGAGTGTAATAAATTTGAAATAATGAAGCAACCGAGAGATGTATTCCTTTGGGAGTCTATTGAATGAACTCCTAGATGAATAGTGTAACCAAGATATGGTAGACACTATCCTCAAGTAACCCCTTGGGATATAGGGGCTAGCAACATATTTTAACGAAAAAAAAATATTAGAATATTTTTGCTTTCTGGTACATGACATAGTCCTACATCACCATGACACAGTTGCATGTCCATGGGCATCTCTTTTCTTTCCCAATCAGGGAATATTTCCTGGTATAGTCTATTTTTCAAATTCAAAAATTTTAATTTTGGAGGGAAAAAATAGGGTTTTTTAGCATGAATTTAAGGTATCTAAATGTAGAATGAGCAAATATTTTTAATTGGTACACACCATAAAATTTTATAAAGAATATAAAAAATCTAATGGTTCATCTATATCTATCAAGGTTTTACCCTACATAATATTTTTGTAGAACACAACCAATTAGGACATCTTCTCATGCATATGCAAAAAAAATATTGTTGGACCATTTTGTAACTTTTTCAAGTGGCTTAGAGGACTTTGGTAAGCATGGAAGACTACATAGGTTTTCTAGCACCATGGACTTATTTAAATGTCTTTAATGTCTTCTTTTCTTCTTTGATGGTGGTCAAATAGTCTATCCTCTCATTTGTGCTACTATTGAACACAAGAAGGTAAAAGAGAAAATGAAATGGGTTTTTTTATAAAATCTATAAAAGATAAATGAGGTTTTTAAAAAAGCTCAAAAACTCAATCCTAAAACTAAGGCATTTATCTAGTTAATAATCAAAAGGAATAAAAAGTATTGAGTGCCAATGAGAGGAATAAAATTATTAGTGAATGTTTCTCCTAGAGAAAATATAGTAATCCAAATGAATTCTTTACAACCAAAGTCCACCTAGACTTTTATTGAAAATCCTTCTTCCAATATTGTTATCAACTTTAAAATATTCATATCAGTTCCAAACGTATTGCCCTTGGGTAAGGTCATAAAAGACAAAATATTTATTATAAGAAATATAGTTATAAATATTCACACCCACTCTGATACTATGTTATATTTCATAATAGTTTCCAAAAATAGATGCAATCAACACATTACCTAGTATTGGTAAAATAAATACAATTGAAGCAAAAAGAACAAAGTATATGGGGGTGTTCATGGACACCAAATAATATCACTATCAAAAATAGAATTATACTCCAAATAATAACAAAATGGTTGGCATGATGGTTTATTTATATTAAAATGGAAGTTATCTTTTGGACAATGTTATGAGACTAATATGTAAAAATAAAATAATGAAATATAACAAAAAAATTCAAGGTTTACAAGTCCTAAAGGGCTACTATGAACAATACAATGCAAACAATAGTTGTGGCCTCAATATAAGATTAGCCACCACATATTCCAACATGGTAGTATTACAGTATATGAATCACATATATAGTATATTGAGAAAGTAGTTGAGGAATATGGGACTAAAACATAGTCTCAAAAAACACCACAATCCTTGTTGTGGTCTACCTCAAAAAATATTTCAAAGTAACAAATGTGACCTTTTCATCAGAGTAAAAAATAGATTGGAAGTGTCAATGAAGGAAGAATATGGATACCAAAAATAAAAGGCATTGGCCTTAATGGAACAATTGTAAGATGACCCTGATGACTTTCAAGCACAAATATTGAAGGAAGACAAGCATATAAAAAGAACTAAAATGTAGTTTGGTATTTCTAGCTTATTTGATGATGTTTTGATTTATTTGAGATAAAAAGAGGTCAAATAAAATGTGACGTACAATAAAAATAAGAAAAAATTAATAGTGAAGCAAGACATACTTAAATTAAACATGTCTTTTAACAAAAAATTGACAATGAAAGACTTCAACAATGTCCCACATGATTTACCCACATTGGATATCTGATGAAAAACTAGACTTATAAAATCAACATATGATATCATAGAGCACAAAATTTGAGATTTTATGAACAAGAATGCAAATTTAAAAGTTAAAAATGAAAACATGAATAATTTCTTCATCAAATTTAGAGTAATAAGAATAAGGAAAGTTGATATCAAAACATTCAAATCTAAACCTTCATGACTTGAAGAAGGTGTAAGAGGTCCCAATCCAAATGAATAGATTACAAACAAAAATTTGAAGGAAAATTAAATCCTAATGGAAAAATAACAATAAGTTATGAATGAGATTTCAATGGGCCTAGATAAAAGCCATAACGTTGTTCTGCATAAAAGAGTTTTGGTAGACGAAAAAGAAGTTAATTTTGGAAAATATGTTTTTAATTATTATTATTATTATTATTAAGAACAAACTATTTAAGAGGATGTTTTCAAGAATCAAAATAGGGTTTTAGAGGCTAAGGTAGAGGCTTGGAGAAAAAACATGATCAGAGAGGATCAATCTTGTTGGAGGATTTTCAAAAGTAAGGATCACAGTCAAGAATGGGGGTCATAGGTACTTTAGTACCAGATCCTCTAAAAAAAGGAATCTCATACTGGGATAAGCTATGTGGAACCCAAGATAGCTTCAATGACTATCAAACACAAGTGTAACACCCCAAGTCAACCCACTTGGTTGTCAATTCACACCAAGTCTTCCCACCTGTTAGTCTAACATCAAAGATCTCATTATGAGAATTTTTTTTATTTATTTTTTTTTCTTTTTCTAGTATGAGAATGTCTAGTTCATCTTCATGAGTACCATTCCACTACAGTCGAAATACTCATGAGACCGAGATTGGCTAGATCCCGAATTTTTGCCTCTTTTAAACTTCACTCTCCTGTCGAGATTCTAAGTTTAGGAAGTGGGTTTCTTTTCCTCTAGGACCCATAACACCTAGAGCTATGACACATAACTTTCCCTTGTATTTACATGAAAGCATTAATTCTCAGCTTATGCAAAATTCATGTAAGACTTAGTCCATACATGCTCAAGCTAGTCAATCATCCATTCTTTATGGAGCATCGGCTAGGGTCTTACCAATACCCTGGTAACCACCCGATGACTTATGTAGATTAACCAACATGATATCCCATACCATCATGCTATCAGTTTTCCTAGTCTAACACAAGTCATCACTCATTACTAGTAGGGATAACCTAGAAGAGATGCCCATTCAACTCTTTGTGACCTCTCGTTCTGACCCCTTTTCCTATCAAAAATATAGTTAGATCCATATTCCATGATGTTTGCCTTCCCATAACATTATTATCATTGTTTGTTTCATGATATTTTCTACCAACAATTCTGATTTTCAATCAAGGTTATCCTGCCCACAACCTTAGGTTACATTTCTAAGATTTTCTAATCCCACAATATTAGTAATGATAATTATTTCTTTTAAAATTTAACTATGGTTGAAAATTTTATAGTTGTTTTGACCAATCTATGGTTAATCAAGTACCGTTCCAAAGGTTTTCAAGGTTTATAAAAGAAGCTCAAAATATCAAGTTTCTTCTTCTTGGCACTGTAAGTTTTCCACTTAGACTATTTAAAAGTCACTAAACATGGAACCATTGAAATCACTTGAAAGGATCACTACATTTATCATATGATGTAAACATTATGTATGTTTTTAAAACAAATAGAAACTATCTCCTTGTTAAATGAAAGATAAGCATTTTCTACTAATTAAAGGCTCCTCTAATATTAATCTACTTAAATATAAAACTAAATAGTCTACTTTAATTAGAATGAATATTGGATCAAAAAGACAATTACCATCCATTTTTTGATATATATCGATCAGCAACTTTTCTAAATAAAGATATCTCAATTTTTTATATAAATACCGCAGATCATAATCTCATATGGATTATTTAACATCATTCAAAACTATGTTTTTCCCAAGAATCTCTATTAGCTTAAAATAATTGTTTTTTTTTAATCTTGAAAATAACAAGGCTTGGCCTATTATCTAAGTCATTGTTGTTTTGTAATTCACTTCTATGCTTCACGTTGTTTATCTAAATTAATTATAAGGTATGCAAAATATATAATAAAATATTTACCTTATTCACAATTATATATATACGCATTCTAAAACTAAACAAAGTGTTAAGCTTATCATTATGTTTGAATTGCACCTTCAGTCAATTGTTCTATCTCAACTTCAAATAAAAATAAATCAAAAGAAATCAACATTTAAGGTTACCTCTATTTTAAACAAGTGTAAGCTTTCCTTGAGTTTACTGTTTCACAGAAAGGATATTCACATCTACGTTTCAAGTCTTACGCAATCCAATGAATGCATTACACTTATTTAAACTTTAAAATCAGTAATAACTATTCTCAGTGATAGCATACACAGTCCCAATTATCTTAAGAAAACTTAAATGCACATTTGATATCTCAGAGATTAATCATGTAATAGCTATTCTAAAAAAATTAGGACTTAAAAGGTATTCTATTTCATTATTGCTTTCTAAATAAAATAACAACATATTTCATTAATATTTACATTCTACAACACAAGCTCTTGTCATTAAATCTTTGGCCAGTTCATATTTCTTAGAGCTACATTTCAATAATCAATGGCAGGTTTATAATTTTTCTCTACAATTAATCAAGGATTTGTTTATTCCTTTACCATAAAATGAAATAGTTTGGCTCTATCATTTCTCCTATGGCTCAGGGTTTCATTACTCCTAAGAGATACTAAAAAAAATACACAATGTCTCTTTTCCCTTTTACATGTATAATTTAGATCTCGAACACTGTCATAATTACTTGAAAAGCAGCATGCATGGTATCTTATTGTGCTTAGCAGAAGTTATTTCTAATAACTAGATTAATCAGTGTATTTCAAGAGTCATAGCGGTCATCTACGATGATATGCAGCTAATCCCTAGAATGCATACATCATTCCCTCAAATATAACAAAATGCAGAGCTCCAAACATTTTCTAATACCAAAACAGAATCAAGCACATTTTGTCATAGCAAACCACACCAAACCCAGTCTTGGTTCGCATCCAACCAGACTCCAATTGGTGTTTAATCTTATCATAGCATGCAATAGTAATCAATGCGAGAAAGCAACTAGGTTCATACCCAACCATTCATGCAAAACTTTGGCAAAGCTTGCAATATATGCATGTTCAGTTTACACAACACACAATCTTAAATAACGTATACAAAAGGAATGTTTCCAATTTCCCCAATGTATTACTTCATAAATGTGTATGATATAGTATACCCAATTTATTCTAGAAAACACTTCGATGAGTATATAAAATTTAAGACAAAACCAAATCACACAGGGTATATTTTTTAATCGTTTTCTATAATTCATTTGTTGTTCTGGAGTTATTCATAGAGCATCCTCATATTATTTTTTTTAAAAAACCACACAAATATTTCTATCATAACCAATGGCATTTTCCATAGATATTAAAAACAAAACGACTTACTGATTTTTACATTCAACCAACTCCTACTCTTCCTCAACGCTTTGCTCTATTTTTCCACCATTGTCTAGTTATGCCTCCTCTATTTCTATCACCTCCAATCCTCTTTTCTTACTTTTTTCTTCCCCACCAAGGACACTATACATTCACCTCCATTTTCACTCCACAATTCCCCATTGAGAGATGGTTTCTCCCCACTACTCATGCACATAAATCCAGCATCAGTTTTTACAATTTGCTCCTCATTTCCAAGCGCCAAGTAGTTTCCACTTCTCCACTTCCACAACCTCTATAAAAAAAATATCGACAACTCTCTCATTGCTATCTTCAATGATTACTGTTTAAACACCTACACCTCCATGATCTATGAAATATTTGTTAGTGTATGTATTTATTTTAGAATATTGTTATTATTACATTATTTGTTGTTAGGTTGTTAGCTATCCTTTGAGCGACATCTTGTTGAGATCCACTTTGCATGGTATAATTAGATCCTACCATTTTGTATTTATTCACTATGTGATTAATAAAATCTATTGCATTCTCTGACATGTTATCAGAGTAGACAGACCTCTCAGCTTGATTATAGCTTGAGAGTAGGGAGACAGAGCTCGATGGTAGCGAGACCTGATGGTGTAGTAGATATTCAACATGGAGATGATCTAGGGATGATCAGATCTGACTGGACATCGAAGGGGTAGACCTATGCAGGTGTACGCTCGTAGTTGTGTGGGTTAGTCTAACAATCATGAACTGCATGGATGTGACCTATTTTGAGCCTACATGAATGTATCAACCCTTGAGAACTAGCTATGTACCCTTGCTTAATGTGTGACACTAGCCTTGAAACCCCAATGCAGACCGATCCTATGCTATATTCCTCAACACATAGTTGAAAGTACAACTCCTACATGCTTGATACATAGGACTGACCAAAGATCAGATCTGATTGGATGATGCAGTTGGAGCTAACAGCCAAATGGTGATGTGTCTGACAGTGGTGGACAACCGATATTGGATAAAAATACAAGATATATGAATGATACCCTAAGCTAAGACACGTGGATACCTACCTAAGCAACCTGGCAATGGATGGGTCACGTGAGGCAAAAGGGTTGAGTAGTCAACTAGACTACCCGAAGGTAGTCATATAGTTTACTGTGTTCTTTTATTTTTAAACCGCATGAAAAGACCCTATCTGATCCATGTGGGATATTATCCCAGGAGACAAAAAAACTTGTGTTTTGATCTAGTTCCTCTACAACGAATATCTGCTCAGATGACACTTTTGCGTGATGATTATTCATTTTTGCTGCTATCTTGGACATGATTCATAGTGCCAAGATTTGGTGTCACCATAGAATATAGCTATGGGTTCGAGTTTTATACACACCCTGTGAAGAATGAGCATAAAATATCGATAACACTTATAAGGGATAAATCCCACTCACTTTAGGATCTTGTTGGATATCCAAGGTGTGAGTTACAAAGTTGGGTCGAATGTCTATTCACTCTTTTTCGCTTCTAGAATAGTTTCAAGTGGACTGTCTGTTACCTTACAATGGGCTCGACCTTCGTTCAGTAATGTTTTTGGAGTTGGTTATCTTTGTGGACACTCAGATTTACAATCAGTTCTTTGATCTAGCTCTTTATGCTTTAACAGATTTAAATAAAAGATAAATTTTAAAGAAGATAAAAATGGATCATTCAAACGGTGGAACAAAGAGAGTAGGGTAGGGCAGAAAGAGAAGTTTATCTAACTTAGCTGCAAAACCAAAACTACCAATTTTAGTTATACTATTTAGCTTCACAATAGAACAAATCAAAGAGGAAGGTGTCCAACTTTCTAAGATCACCTTCTACTAAGAGCATAAGGCAGAGATAAAACAGATCTGAAAGAAAATCATAAATAAAAGGGAAGTCGGTTGAAACTGGTATCTCTCACCAGCAGCCCAGCTCATGCAGTGAGGATAGAGCAATTAGAATAGACCTGAACCTTAAATATTTAATTTTCCCTAGCATACAACAAATGAAATGAAGCCTAGCAGCATATCCAATCTTGATAACATAGATCTACAACATAAATTAAATAAACCTTAACGAGACAAAAAACAAAAGATGAACTTATTGCAATTCGAAAGAGATTAGGCTCCTGGCCATGCTATCACAGAAAATGAAAATCACACCAACTCCAATTCCAGAACAAAGCATTCAACAAGATTTGCAAAAAATTGTTCAAGTGTCTTTTATTCCAAGTTTTTCGCATGCTGAGCTTACATTCGAAAGAAGTATATATAGACTCAGGACAGACCCTGATATTTTCAAGAATATCTTCTCCTAAAACCCTAAATCTTATCATCAAAATCCCACTACCTAGGTTTTACAATATAAGGCATTTTTATATAGAATTTTGATAAACCCTAATTACTCTAAAAATCTTTGCAAGGATCTTGCCATAAATGGAGAAAATGAAATTTGAATTCATCTTCATTAAATGGATACCGCACGTAAATGTATCTTTATCTTTTAGGTAGGCTGTCAGAGCATCTCATTAATCCCTCTGCAAAATTTGGATGAGTCATTAGTTTCCTGGGCCTTCTATCCTCGCAGAGCCGCATTTGCTTGGTTCGAGTTGAAATTCTCTGCCCGCCATTACTTTCACCATAAATTTTATGTTAACTTAAAGTCTTTATTTGTGGCTAGATCTGTAAAATCTAGATGGACCAAAAATTCCTGGCATCTCCCATTTCCATCTGATGGCTCTCACTTGATCTGCACCTATCTTTGTCTTTTTCGCCATTACTTCTGCTATTACGCAACTGCTAGATCACTTTCTGCAAAAGAAAAACAAGGATTAGAATTTTAATATTATTAAATTAACCCTAATGTTTATTACCTTGTCAGCTTGGTTTCTTTCTTCCAAGTTCATATTTTTCAAAACCTGTCACGATATCATGATGTTTTCTTTACTGCTTTCCTTTTGCTTTTGCCTTCATCATCGTGAAAATGGAACATGTCGTGATATCGCGATGTTTTCCTTAAACTTTGCTTCCTTTTAAAACCTATTGTGAAATCGCGATGTTTCTCCTAAACTTTCTCTTCTGACCCAAACCTGTTGTGATATCGTAACGTTTCCCATACTTCACTTCTTTTAAGCTTATGGCCTCACAAAAATGGAACATGTCACGAAATCGTGACGTTTTCCTTACTTGACTCTTTCTGTCTAAACCATGTCGCGATATCGTGACATTTTCGTTGCTTGGCTCTTCCAATCCAAATATGTCATGATATCATGATGTTTCTATCGCTTGGCTCTTCCAATCCAAACATGTTACGAAATCACGATGTTTTCTCTACTTTGCTTCTGCCTTGGCTTCTTTGTCGTGAAACCGCGACGTGTCACGAAATCGTGACGTGTCACGAAATCGTGACGTGTCACGAAATCGTGACGTGTCACGAAATCGTGACGTTTTCTCCACTTAGTCTCTTTTCTCACTTCTTCCTTCCAAAAATGGAACATGTCATGATATCACGACGTTTCCTCCAATGACTTGCTTCCAATCAAATATGTCACGATATCGTGATGTTTTCATCAAGCTTCACTTCTAATCAAATGTGTCGCGATATCGCAACGTTTTCCTCAAGACTTGCCTTCAATCAAAACCTGTCGCGATATCGTGACATTTTCATTGAGGTTTGCTTCTGATCCAAATGTGTCATGATATTGTGACGTTTTCGTCAAGCTTCGCTTCTAATCAAAACCTATCGTGATATCGCGACATTTTCATCACTTGATGCTTCCAGGCTTATGTCATCATGAAAATGAAACACGTTGTGAAATCGTGACATTTTCTTTGCACTGTGCTTCCAACTAAAACATGTCATGATATCACGACGTTTTCCATACTTCATTTCTTTCAAGCTTATGACATCGCAAAAATGGAACAGGTCACGAAATCGCGACATCTTCGCAAGCTTTCCTTCCAATCAAAATGTGTCACGATATCGTGACATTTTCGTCAAGTTTTGTTTCCAAGTAAAACCTATCGCGATATCGTGACGTTTTCATCAAGCTTCGTTTTTAATCAAATGTGTCATGATATCATGACGTTTTCCTAAATACTTGCCTTCAATAAAAACCTGTCGCGATATCGCGACATTTTCGTTGAGGTTTGCTTTTGATCCAAATGTGTCGCGATATCACGACGTTTTCATCAAGCTTCGCTTCTAATCAAAACCTATCGCAATATCGTGACGTTTTCGTCACTTGATGCTTCCAGGCTTATGTCATTGCGAAAATGAAACACGTCACGAAATCGCAATGTTTTCTTCGCACTGTGCTTCCAACTAAAACATGTCACGATATCGTGACGTTTTCCATACTTCATTTCTTTCAAGCTTATGACGTCGCAAAAATGGAACAGGTCATGAAATCACGACATCTCCGCAAGCTTTCCTTCCAATCAAAATGTGTCACGATATCACGACGTTTTTGTCAAGTTTTTTTTCCAAGTAAAACCTGTCGTGATATCGCAACGTTTTTCTTACTTGACTCTTTCTACCAAATATGTCATGAAATCGCGACGTTTTCATCACTTGGATCTTTCTTCCAAATATGTCGTGAAATTATGATGTTTTCATCACTTGGCTCCTTCAATCCAAATATGTCGTGATATCGCGATGTTTTCATCAAGTTTTGTTTCCAAGTAAAACCTGTCGCGATATCGTGATGTTTTTGTCAAGTTTTGTTTCCAAGTAAAACCTGTCGTGATATCGCGACGTTTTTCTCACTTGAATTTTTCTACCAAATATGTCATGAAATCATAACGTTTTCATCAATTGGCAACTTTTAATCCAAATATGTTTTGAAATCGTGACGTTTTCATCACTTGTCTCCTTCAATCTAAATATGTCCCGAAATCATGACGTTCTCTTCAAGTTTGGCTTCTGACTCAAACCTGTCGCGATATCGCGATGTTTTCATCGAGCTTTGCTTCCAACTTAAAACTGGTCATGAAATCGTGACATCTCCCTTGCTATTCTCATGAAATCAAAACCCGTCACGATATCGCAACGTTTTCATCACTTGGCTCTTTCTTCCAAAACCTGTCGCAATATCGCGATGTTTTCCTCGAGACTGTTTCCAATCCAAATATGTTGCGATATCGTGACATTTTTGAAAATGGAAAATGTCGCAAAATCACGACGTTTCTAAAAATGGAATATGTCATGAAATCGCGATGTTTTCTCAAGTTACTTCCACTTAGCAAATTTTCCAAAAATTGTAGGTTGACTATAATGAATTTATTCATCTGTATTCTACATTTTTACATATTAGTGAAAGATCTTCTTTACTCAGAATGACTCTAACATTTAAAAAAATGAATTCTAAATTGAAATCAAAGCCATATGCAAGCCTACTTGGATACTTTGATATATGCAAAAATTGAAGAAGAAGGAGGCAAGCAAAATTTGGAATTAAAACCTGAAAAACATCAAGAGGGTCCCTGCGGCAAAATGAAAACTAAATATTTTTAAAGGATGGAATTTCATTTTTTTAGTGGGGGTGTGTTGCTTCTCAACAAATGGTGATATCTACAAGGAAAATAGTAGCACTATTTAGAATCCATAACTCTAGTTTCAAAACAATTTAGACCATGTACCATGCTTTGCCATAAATATTTTCCAAAATGACTCCACTACTATCTGTCGACTGTTAAAGTTCCCAAGGACATACTAGGTTGAACCACTAAAGGAAGATTCTGATGTGCAATTACAATTGTATAAACCTTCTTCCAAGGATGACCAGGGCTTCAAATGCTTGCTATGGATCAAACAACTATTTATATTATGTAGGGGAAACTGAGTAGAGCTCTATTTACTAGTTTAGCCTTTTACAGCCCCGATAGAGTTACTCTTTAGATTTTCACGACCTTGATCACAACTATGAGGTGGCATCTATAGCTTGGTGAACATGTTTGAGATGTATCCTTCGGGAGCCTTGGATATGTGTGGGAAAGAGTGCCAATTTTATATTGGCTTGTCCAACTTTTACCATCTCTCTATTTTCTTTTGAAAGATACCGATTACTGGAGTGCCTTGCTGCTTCTTCTTCTTTTCTTTTCTTTTTTTTTTTCTTTTTTATTTATTCATTGAGCAATTGATCAACTAACTATTTCAGCTCAGGTACCAACAACCTCCTTGGATGCTTTGATGTAATTTTGTGAATCGGATTCCCCTCTCATGACCAACTTTTCTTGGATTCCCTGGGAGTTCTTCAACCAAACAGTATAGTAATTTCTTTATAATAAAAATAATTGTGGCAAGCAAGACATAAAATTCAATTATCTTTCTACTGTTGTTCTAGATAACAAGTAGTCCCACTTTTTTAATCCTAGCAGACTATCTCTTAAAACAGAATGAGACAAAATGAAAACATGCTAGGCCAATTTTCAATGTTGATTTGTGTTTTCTTTGTTTAGGCAAACTCAAACAAACAGGATTAAAAAGTTAAAAGGGAAGGAAAAAGGCCATTAGTTAAAGATAAATTTGCAATTTCCTGCAAAGACAAAACACAGAACTTCAAACCTTTAAATAAAACAAAACAAAAACACAGTACTTCACACTTTATTTATAACATATACATATTTTACAACGTCTTTGTGATTTATTCAAATGATGTATTGGATGGAACAACTGAGAAATAATGCTTTAGGTATTGACCATTAAAATGAAGGTTCAAAAAATTACCTTCCAGGTCCTATAGAAGAAATGAATTATTACCTAGGGTTTCGGCAATCTGGTATGGCCCTGTCCATAGAGGTTGCAACTTTGTGTATTTACACTTCTTTTCATGGGCTTTGTCCCACAGAAACACCAGGTCTGCAAGTTTGAAGGCCTTCGAATTGGCCCTTTTGTCAAGCCAGTGCTTGACTGTCTCTTGGTGTTGACTAAAATGCTCCACGACTTGAATTCGTCCACCCTACAAATCAATCAAGTCCAACATACGAGCTTTCGTATCTACATGATCAAAGTAATGTAAAAAAAAATTTAATCCTGGTACTAATGCTTCATATTCTGCCAAGTTATTCGTGTAGGGAAACTACAAGCGATAAGACATAAAATAGGTTTGATTTTTTGGTCATTTAAGAATAGCCCCTATACCAGAACCTTGCTTAGATTTAGCTCCATCAATATGAAGCATTCTAACTTCATTATCATGATCTCGGTGAGCTTTAACCAGTTTCTCCTTTTGAGTAGTTGTCAAATTATAAACCCCGATATAATAGCCCTCAACAAGATTAACAGTCTCATTCTTGGCATTATACTCTGTGATCATGAGTTTATATCTTGGTTCTCTGTCGATTCTTAATTTATTTGCAAAACCATTCCAAGGTAACCACATATGCGAAAAATCAGTCACCAACTACCCATTCAAGGATTTTGACCAATCCCTGCTCAGAAGCATTCTGTGTCCTATAGGAATATCCACCACCTGAATTTCAATTATGTGTTGCACTCTCGGCTCAGATGCTAGCTGGATGTGTATATTTTGAAGTTCACCTACCACTTTAACCTCAGACTTATCCAATTGGATGACTCTCATCTCGGAGTTCATGGGGGTCAAACCCAACTGCTGATAGATGGCTAGAGGCATGACATTGGCTGAAGCACCTGAATCTACCAGAAAGTTGTGTAAATTTTTCCCAAATATTCGAACAGTCAGTAGGAAAGGCGAAACTTCAGTCTTTTCTTTGTACATAGCCATATTCGCATTAGCTATCTTCTTCCCTTTTTCTAGAGGTTTGGCAGTAGGTTCAGAGTATGTTTTGATCAGGTTATCCCTTTGTTCAAAAATTTAGGCCAACTAATGAAGAGTGATGTTGGCTTTGATCTTTTTCATGTCCTCCACTAGATTATATCCTTTATTGAGTTGAGGGACAAATGCATCTGGTCCTCTCAGATTTCCTCCCTTGGGCGGAGGTGGGTTATCATTTGGAGATGGACCTGAAGGAACATTATGGGAGTTTTCTGGAGGCGTAGATGCAGTATTAGGCTCTAGATTTCTATTCCTGAGGTTGTAGTTATCCCTCCTATATTGTTGAAAAGCCTGCACCTCATCCATAGGTATTTCCACAACATTCTCTGATTCATTTGGAAAAGTAAATGAATCTAAGACCATAGTTGTACTATGCTTGGATGAACTTGGACCATCCACATTTCTTTGATGTTCAGGAGAAACCAACTCACCAGATAGAGCTTAAAAAGCATTGCAGAACTCCAAACGGTCCAATTCCCCATGCTAAGATGTCCTGTGTATCCTGCACCAGTTAGGCAAAGCCAAGTCACAAATATTCACATCATGCCCCTTTCCTTTATAATCTTTGTTGGGCTCGTATGGTGGTCTAGTGAATCTGTTTTGTTGATAAGGAAATTTGTTTGCATTTTCTTCGATGGACACTTGCCTTTTGAAACTTAAAAAGTCATTTGCCAACCTTTGGACCATCTTTGAGACTTCCTCAACTCTTGTGTTATCATATTATTTTACTGGATTCTGTACACTTTCAGCCTGTGTTACAGCCAATGGATTTCCTATTGGTGGAGTTTGACATGCTGGCAACATTATTTGATGTGGGATAGGGTTCAAGACAAGGGTATTTTGTGACACAAAAGGAATTTGATGAACATTCAAAGGTTGAGGTCCCAACTGTCTTTCAAGAACCAAAGCTTCTCTATAAGCCTCTATTATATTAGTAACATTGGCATCTCTTTTTAAGAAAATAGAGGTCATTGGATCTAGAGAATTCCTAAAAATTTCTAATGCTAGATCTACATTTGGCACATAATAACCCGTCAGTCTACCATAAGCCTTTTGAAATATGATATTGTAAGATCTGACAGATTCATTTATTTCTCTTTTAATACCAGAAAATTGCTGATATAATACACTGGGATCTATCACTTCACCAAATTGTGATAAAAAAACCTTTTCCAGGTCATTCCAACTAGTAATAGAATTGTTAGTGAGATTCAAAAACCAGTCGTATGCTCCCTCCTGGAGAGTGAATGGGAACAATCTACAAGCCACATCTTCATGCTGTACATTTAGCAACTTTAGAGCATTTTTAAAAGCTACCAGGTGTTCTTCTGCTGTTCTAATTCCATCATGTTTATAAGTAGGAAGATACTTCTCAGGGTTTCTAGGCATATCATGTGCTGCACCAGGGATGTTTAAGGCAGTGGAACCCAACCAGTTTGCCATTACTACTTGATTGATGATGATAAGACTTGGACTTGGCCCTTCTAAGGCTGCTTCTTCTTGGGGTTTCTAACTCAGGCACAAGGAGCTCTCTAGCTCTGGAGTGGGACCTTGTTACTCTGTAAGTAGAATCCAGCTTTTCACAAGCAACTTACAACCTTACAATCCTTAACAAACTACTGAATGAAATTCAGGCCCTCCTTCTAGTGCCAATTTTAAATGTTGGTTTTGAGTTTTTTGGTTTAGGCAAAAACTTAAACAAATAGGATAAAAAAAGCTAAAGATGAGGGAAAGTATTTAAAAGATAAAACACCAGAATCTGCACAAACAACATACAATACTGAACAGATTTTAGTGGCCCTCCTTCTAGTGCTAATTTTAAATGTTGGTTCGACTTTTATACACACCCTGTGAAGAATGAACATAAAATATCGATAACACTTATAAGGGATAAATCCCACTCACTTTAGGATCTTGTTGGATATCCAAGGTGTGAGTTACAGAGTTGGGTCAAATGTCTATTCACTCTTTTTCGCTTCTGAAATAGTTTCAACTGGACTGTATGTTACCTTACAATGGGCTCGACCTTCGTTCAGTAATGTTTTTGGAGTTGGTTATCTTTGTGGACACTCAGATTTACAATCAGTTCTTTGATCTAGCTCTTTATGCTTTAGCAGATTTAAATAAAAGACAAATTTTATAGAAGATAAAAATGGATCATTCAAACGGTGGAATAGAGAGAGTAAGGTAGGGCAAAAAGAGAAGTTTATCTAACTTAGCTGCAAAAACAAAACTACCAATTTTAGTTATACTATTTAGCTTCATAATAGAACAAATCAAAGAGGAAGGTGTCCAGCTTTCTAAGATCACCTTCTACTAAGAGCATAAGGTAGAGATAAAATAGATCTAAAAAAAAATCATAAACAGAAGAGAAGTCGGTTGAAACTGGTATCTCTCACCAGTAGCCCAGCTCGCACAGAGTGAGGACAGAGCAATTAGAACAGGACTCGAACCTTAAATATTTAATTTTCCCTAGCATACAACAAACGGAATGAAGCCTAGAAGCATATCCAATCTTGATTACACAGATCTACAACATAAATTAAATAAACCTTAATGAGACAAAAAACAAAAGAAGATGAACTTATCACAATTCAAAAGAGATTAGGCTCCTGGCCATGCTATCATAGAAAACAAAAATCACACCAACTCCAAGTCCAGAACAAAGCATTCAACAAGATTTGCAGGAAATTGTTCAAGTGTCTTTTATTCCAAGTTTTTCGCATGTTGAGCTTACATTCGAAAGAAGTATATATAGACTCAGGACAGACCCTGATCTTTTCAAGAATATCTTCTCCTAAAACCCTAAATCTTATCATCAAAATCCCACTACCTAGGTTTTACAATATAAGGCATTTTTATATAGAATTTCGATAAACCCTAATTACTCGAAAATATTTGCGAGGATCTTGCCATAAATGGAGAAAATGAGATTTAACTTCGTCTTCATCAAATGGATACCGTGCGTAAATGTATCTTTATCTTTTAGGTAGGCTGTCAGAGCATCTCATTAATCCCTCTGCGAAATCTAGATGAGTCACTGGTTTCCTGGGCCTTCTATCCTCGCAGAGCCGCCTTTGCTTGGTTCGAGTTGAAATTCTTTGCCTGCCATTACTTCCGCCATAAATTTTTTGTTAACTTAAAGTCTTTATTTGTGGCTAGATCTGTAAAATCTGGATGGACCAAAAATTCTTGGCATCTCCCATTTCCATCTGACGGCCCTCGCTTGATCTGCGCCTATCTTTGTCTTTTTCGCCATTACTTCTGCTATTATGCAACTGCCAGATCGCTTTCTGCAAAAGAAAAACAAGGATTAGCATTTTAATATTATTAAATTAACCCTAATGTTTATTACCTTGTCGGCTTGGTTTCTTTCTTCCTAGTTCATATTTTTCAAAACCTGTCGTGATATCGCGACGTTTTCTTTACTGCTTTCCTTTTGCTTTTGCCTTCATCATCGCGAAAATGGAACATGTCACGATATCGTGACATTTTCCTTAAACTTTGCTTCCTTTTAAAACCTATCGTGAAATCGCGATGTTTCTCCTAAACTTTCTCTTCTGACCCAAACCTGTCGCGATATCGCGACGTTTCCCATACTTCACTTCTTTTAAGCTTACGGCCTCACAAAAATGGAACATGTCATGAAATCGTGATATTTTCCTTACTTGACTCTTTCTGTCTAAACCATGTCATGATATCATGACGTTTCCGTCGCTTGGTTCTTCCAATCCAAATATTTCATGATATCGCGACATTTCCATCGCTTGGCTCTTCCAATCCAAACATGTCGTAAAATCATGACGTTTTCTCCACTTTGCTTTTGCCTTGGCTTCTTTGTCGCGAAACCGTGACATGTCGCGAAATCACGATGTTTTCCCCACTTAGTCTCTTTTCTCACTTCTTCCTTCCAAAAATGGAACATGTCGCGATATTGCGACGTTTCCTCCAACGACTTGCTTCCAATCAAATATGTCGCGATATCGCGACGTTTTTGTCAAGCTTCACTTCTAATCAAATGTGTCGCGATATCGCGACATTTTCCTCAAGACTTGCCTTCAATCAAAACCTATCACGATATCATGACATTTTTTTTGAGGTTTACTTTTGATCCAAATGTGTCGCTCACGACGTTTTCGTCAAGCTTCACTTCTAATCAAAACCTGTCACGATATCATGACATTTTTGTCACTTGATACTTCCAGTCTTATGTCATCACGAAAATGAAACATGTTGCAAAATTACGATGTTTTCTTCATGCTGTGCTTCCAACTAAAACATGTCATGATATCACGATGTTTTCCATACTTCATTTCTTTCAAGCTTATGACGTCACAAAAATGGAACAGGTCGTGAAATCACGACATCTCCACAAGCTTTCCTTCCAATCAAAATGTGTCGCGATATTGCGACGTTTTCATCAAGTTTTGTTTTCAAGTAAAACCTGTCGTGATATTGTGACATTTTCATCAAGCTTCACTTTTAATCAAATGTTTCGCTATATCGCAACATTTTTCTCAAGACTTGCCTTCAATCAAAATCTGTTGTGATATTGCGACGTTTTCGTTGAGGTTTGCTTCTGATCCAAATGTGTCGCGATATCATGACGTTTTCATCAAGCTTTGCTTCTAATCAAAACCTATCACGATATTGCAATTTTTTCATCACTTGATGCTTCCAGGCTTATGTCATCGTGACATTGAAACACGTCACGAAATCGCAACGTTTTCTTCGCGCTATGCTTCCAACTAAAACATGTTGTGATATCGTGACATTTTCCATACTTCATTTCTTTCAAGCTTATGACGTCGCGAAAATGGAACAGGTCACGAAATCATGACATATCTGCAAGCTTTCCTTCCAATCAAAATGTGTCGCGATATCGCGACGTTTCCATCAAGTTTTGTTTCCAAGTAAAACCTGTCGCGATATCGCGACGTTTTTTTTACTTGACTCTTTCTACCAAATATGTCGTGAAACTATGATGTTTTCATCACTTGGCTCTTTCTTCCAAATATGTCATGAAATCGTGACGTTTTCATCACTTGGCTCCTTCAATCCAAATATGTCGCGATATCGCGACGTTTTCGTCAAGTTTTGTTTCCAAGTAAAACCTGTCGCAATATCGTGAAGTTTTTCTCACTTGACTCTTTCTACCAAATATGTCATGAAATCACGACGTTTTCATCACTTGGTGACTTTTAATCCAAATATGTCATGAAATCATGACGTTTTCATCACTAGGCTCCTTTAATCTAAATATGTCGTGAAATCGCAACGTTCTCTTCAAGTTTGGCTTCTGACTCAAACCTGTCATGATATCGTGACGTTTTCATCGAGCTTTGCTTCCAACTTAAAACTGGTCATGAAATCATGACATCTCCCTTGCTATTCTCATGAAATCAAAACCCGTCACGATATCGTGACGTTTTCATCACTTGGCTCTTTCTTCCAAAACCTGTCGTGATATCATGACGTTTTCCTCAAGACTTTTTCTAATCCAAATATGTCGCGAAATCATGACATTTTTGAAATGGAAAATGTCGTGAAATCATGACATTTATGAAAATAGAATATGTCGTGAAATCGCAACGTTTTCTCAAGTTACTTCCACTTAGCAAATTTTCCAAAAATTGTAGGTTGACTCTAATGAATTTATTCATCTGTATTCCGCATTTTTACATATTAGTGAAAGATCTTCTTTACTCAGAATGACTCTAACATTTAAAAAAAATGAATTCTAAATTGAAATCAAAGCCATATGCAAGCATGCTTAGATACTTTGATATATACAAAACTTGAAGAAGGAGGCAAGAAAAATTTGGAATTAAAACTTGAAAAATATCAAGAGGGTCGCTGTGGCAAAATGAAAACTAAATATTTTTGAAGGACGATCAAATGACCAGTGAAAGCTTTCCCATAGACGATCAAATGACCATGGCTGTTAACTGACGTCAAATCTGATTGGATTGCATTAACAAGGTCTTACAACTTGTTTTTTCATAATCATAGATAATTTTTCTTGTTGAATTTGCAGTCTTTGACCAGTAGATGATGCATTGTAGATTCAAATCAAATCGTAGACATCGTACAAAGAATTCATTGGCAATTTTGGTGATTGCTACAGTGTTGAGGGAACAATATTGCCAGGATTTTATTTTTCAAACTTGTAGACGAATCATGATTTGCAGAGTGGAGGTACAACGATCTGCAGGTAAAGGCGACCAGGATCACTAGCGACAGTGGGAGTGATAGCCATAGAAATAACAGTCAAAGCCTCAATGAAGACACCTGTAGGATTGCATGGTGTCTAAAAATGTGGTGGAGAGGTGAAGTACATGTGGCAATGTAGGGAGGAACCAGCACAGACACTCGGCGTGGAGGAGCCACCAATGCGGAGAAGCGGCCCACCCTCGAGCAAAGACAAAAGAGTTGGTGATATAAGCATTTTTTTCCCCTTAAGCCCAGCAGCGAGGCTAGCTGTCGTGGTAAATTTTGTCAACAGTAGTGCATAGCCAACTAGTGGTTGGGGGTTACATTCCCTCCGCCTACCATAGGTATATTTTGTTTTTTATTAAGTTTTTTATTTTTTAATGATTTACTTAATATTAATTAAATATTGTTCTTTTTAAGAATTTTTATATTTGATTAATATTAATTTTTTCATTAAATTATATTTTTGCTTTCAAAACAAAATTTTAAACACCTTTGAGAAAGAGAACCAAAATTTCTTCTTTCATTCTATTTATTGCAAAATTGTCACACTCAATTTTGAGTGCATTTGAAAAATTGTCTAGAAAGCAACTATCATCCCAAAGACATTTTTTTAGACTTCATAAATAGCAAATTTATGTGTTTGGAGTTCTTGAAATAAGAGGGGGGATTTTTATTGTTGAAATTTATTTTTGACGTTTGTCTAAAAAGGTAAGCTTTGTAAGAGCTTTTTTTTTTAGGCTTCATAGTTGCAATTTTTTTGCACTAAGAGGGGATATATTTTTTTGCAAAAACAAGGGGGGAAGTCTTATAAGGGGTGCATTTTCGGCAATGACCGACACCTTAGTCAAATTATTTTTACAAAATTCTTTGTAAAAAGGTGCATTTTTGGTAGAGACCAACACCTTCAAGAATGGGTAAATCAAAGAAGAAAACTATCCCAAAACCAACTGATGTTGCTAAATCGGTTAAAGGTCCATACTTTTCTCCATTCATGGATGGGATGGATTTTTATGAAAATGGCACATTTCTCACACTACGGAATGGTGTAGATGCCATAATCAATGATTCTACGTCTTGTGAAGACATGCAAAAAAATAGTGTTCTAATCCCTATTGGCGTTGTAGTAGGAATATACATGTCATTTTATACTCTTGACATTGCACAACGTAAAGAGAATAGGGACATTAGTGAGAAAATAGAAGTCAAAACCCTAATGGTCGATGCTTGTAGTGACACAAGTGACCTTAAGTCCATGGTAGCAAATACTTGTTGTGACACATGTGACCTTGAGCCCATAATGGCCAATGTTTGTTGTGATATAGGTGACCTCATACCTATGTTGGTAAATATCAGTTGTAGCATAGGTGATCTCATCATAGTAGCAGATTTTTCTTGTGACACTAGTGACTTAAAAACTTAACCTCCTCAAAAAGAGCACCATATTCTCATCCATAGCGACAAATGCAATATTGTTAAAATCATTGATGAAAATGATGAAATCGGATGTTTTGAAAAACACACCAAAGGATATGGATCCAAACTGATGAAGAAAATGGGATTCAATTGTGAGATATATATATATATATATATATATATATATATATATATATATATATATATATATATATATATATATATATTTTTTTTTTTGAATTTACATGGTGGAATCGGTAGCCGCCACGAATTCGGGCAGGCTATCCAGCTTTTTATGGCTGCCACAGTATTCTGCGTTGTCCACCCCGGAAGTTGCCACACAGATCTTTGTGCATTCCACCCCTATAACCACCATGCCACAATCATTTTAAACCTTTTACAGTGCTGAAAGCACCAAGAAAGGGACAAGCATTCAGTCCAGACGAGGCCCGAGATTTGAACCTTGGACCTTCGCCCCCTTATGGGTTCAATGGTGAGATATTAGGTAAGCATGAACAGGGCATTAAAACTCTAATAATGTTAAATGCCAGTGCAAATAATGAAGGGCTTGGCTATTTTGGACAAGAAAGTAGCAGTAAAACCATGTTTGTAAACCCTAAATATCCTCCATATCCTAAAAAGCATTGTTACAATCATTGTGGAAAGACATGACATGTTGTAGCTAGATGTTGGAAATGACATCCTTGTGATTTATGTGGATGTATGAATCACTCTTCTTCCAGTTGTTGGTACAAAGTGAAAATGACCAAAAAGGTTCATATTGATTGTGTATGGACATATCTCACACAATGGACCATGATGAAAGAAATTTTGTATGACTTCTACCAAAAAGGTAAAACCTATGGTAGACCCCGAGGAAAATCCAGGTGATAGACCGAGTGGCAGTCCCAGAGATAATGACCCAGAGACAAACCTAAAGACAAACCTAGAGAAAATATTCCAGAGGCAAATCTATAGGTAGATCCAGAGGCAATGATCTAGAGGTAGATTCACATACATATCTCGAGATAGACCCAATGGTACAAATACAGATGTATGCTTAGATCCAGAGCCTGAGCCATGAGCCAGATCCTGAGCTGAAGACAAAGTATGAGCCACCATTCTTTCATTTCTCTTCTTCTTCTTTTTTATTGTATTGGGGTAGTTATATACTTTACCCAAATATTATTGTATGGGGGGATGTTAGCATTGCTAGTAGTTATATTATTACCCAAATAATGTAATAAGGGGGGATGTTAGCATATGTATTTACTTTAGCATATTGTTATTATTACATTATTTGTTGTTAGATTGTTAGCTATCTGTTGAGCAACATCTTGTTGAGATCCACTTTACATAGGCTAATTAGAGACTACCATTTTGTATTTATTCACTATGTGATTAATCAAATCTATTGCATTCTCTAACAATATTTGTTGTGTAACTTCCAATATGACTCTTACTTGCTTTTCATTAATTGATTTACTTCTAGAGTATTATTTTTTTCTATAATTATATACATAAATCAATATCTAAGCAATTAATATAGTATCTATTCATTTTGGTTTATATATATATGTATATATAAATTAATTTTTAAATAAGTCAATTTCCAAAGCAAAACACACACATAGTATTTTCTTTTTTAAACTCTGCAAGCCACTATATATATATATAATTTTAAACCATAATTCCTATGAATTAAGCCATTTTATTATCCATAAATAATTTAGACCATGGCTCCCATGCATTAAGCACTTTCATTGCCATACAAACAATTCAAATCGTAATTTACCAAACATTAAACATCCCTATAAATGTTGCTACATGAAATGCATTCTACATGGACCACTGGCGAATGCATTGCCTATAGGGTTCTTTTCCCCTGTTAAATGGAAAATACACCACCACTCATCATCTCCCTTGACTTACCTTACAATGGAATAATCTTTTTCCTTGTTGAGGAGACCTCTTTCCTTTGCAGCATCCTGCCAATAACATTTACCTGTCTCCTACACCCACAAATACATTAGTAGTACCTCATTCTTGCAAACACATTAGGTGTATAATGAAATAGAGTTTTGGAGGGTTGTTACATACTTTCCCCCTAATATTAAACATAGTCCCTGTGTTTACATTCAACATTTTAAGAAGAAAATAAAAATTAATACCATGATAATAGGAATTCATATCATCACATCAACATTTTGACATTCTTTTAATTCTCTTTCGTCATCCAAAATATGCATAGATATTAAATACATGTATCGTTATTCATCAACCAAGATATGATAATGCTCAACATAAAACTATAACATGAAATATGCACAAATATCAAGTACGTGTATCATACTTCTCAAACCAAGATATGATACTGTTATTGTTTAATCAAAATAGAACTATATCAGGATGATAATTATGTTCAAATACTATTCAAATAAAAATAGAAATTGTCTTTTCATGATGGCCACATCTTCCAATGTGGCACTGTTTTCTGAGAACTGGTCCCATTGAAACTTGCATTGCTCAATATTCATTTTTTATAACTATTTTTTACGATATCCAAGGATTATGACTGGTCGCACTTTAATGCGCAAGGTATCGTCCATCTATAATTAATCAACATTCCAAAAATGTGAAGGTATAGGAATATATTTCTTGAGAAGGGACACATGGAATGTATCATGAATTTTTGACCAATTGGGTGGCAAGTCTAGTTTGTAGGCAACTGGATTCAGTTTCCCAATAATTTCAAAAGGTCCTACAAATCATGGACTAAGCTTAGAGGATTTGATAGAGCTTTTAGTAGGTTTAAATATTAGGAATACTCTATCTCCCACGGTGAATTCCCTTGGTATTCTTTTCAAGCCTGCATAACTCTTTTATCGATTTGAGGCTTCCTTGAGCCTTATACAAATTTTGTTGAGTTGGTTTTCCATTTCTCTTACCATATCTAGCCTGATCATCACCCGATCCTCTAGATTACTCCATGATAATGGTGTTTTGTACCTCCTCCCGTATAGGGCCTCAAATGGAGCCATACCTAAAGAAGTATGATAGCTATTATTATAAGAAAACTTAACTAGAAAAATATAATCTTCCCATTTCATCTGATGGTCCATGCAATGCATGTGAAACATATCCTCTAAGACTTGATTTAATCTTTTAGTTTGTCCATCTATTTTTGGATGATAGGCAGTGCTAATATTGAGTTTCATTCCCCATGCCTGGTGTAAAACTTGCCAAAATTTGGATGTGAACCGAGAGTCCCTGTTTGATATAATGGTTTCAGGGAATCCATGTAGCCTTACCACTTTTCTAGAAAATTTTTGGGCTACAACAGGATCTCCATATTTTATATTTCTAGGCAAAAAATGTGTCACCTTTGTCAGTTTATCCGCTACTACCAGAATAGCATCATGCTTAAAATGATTCTTAGGTAATCCAACAATAAAATCCATGGTTACAACTTGTCACTTATATTATGGAATATCATGCAAAACTAAGCGTCTAGCTGGATGTAAATTTTTTGATTTCACTTTTTGATATTCTAAACATTTAGCTTTAAATTCTGTAATGTCCCTCTTCATTCCTAACCAATAATATTATTTCTTCAAATTTTCATACATCTTCACATAGCCTGGATGTGTCGAATATCGAATATTATGTGCTTCTCATAGAATCATATTTCTCATGTCTTGATCATCAGGTACCACTATCCTATTTCTAAAAAACAAAGTATCATTCCAAATTTTAAATTCCTTTGCTTTTTTAGATTCTTGCTGAACTAATTCTTGATACTTTGATACTTTGATACTTTTGAGAATATTCATCTTAAATTTGCAATTCCCTTATTTGGATAATTATAGCATATTGACAATGTGATATAGCATATACATACCTTCTTCTAATTAAAGAATTTGCTAATTTATTTTCTTTTCCCTTAATATACTCTATACCAAAGTCATATTCTGCCAGAAACTCCATCTAATGACTATGTCTAGCATTGAGCATTGGCTGAGTAAAGATGTATTTTAGACTCTGATGGTCTGTTCTAAGCTTAAAATATTTATCGAGTAGATAATGATGCCACATTTGGAGAGTGTGCACCACCACATCTAATTCCAAGTCATGTGTGGCATAATTTAGTTCATGTTTCTTGAGTTTTTGGGACTCATAAGCAATAACTCCATCTTCTTGCATGAGAATCCCAT